>JAKFHU010001268.1:21192500-23697858 GCA_023783475.1 Daubentonia madagascariensis | reverse complement strand
GCAAAGGATAATAAAATATAAATCCCAAGCAGACTATTTGATAGTTTATTGCACTTGTCAAACCAAACTGGTTATTGCTTAAGTGCTATGACTTAGTGGAAAGCCTTGGAAGTAGACCCCTGCACTTGTCTAACCTTGCTGGACTCATGAACCCTCTAATGGCAGTAGCATTCCACTGCCTGAACAAAGTCATTGAATAGCACCAACAAGCACACCCCAGAGGCTCCAAGGACAATCTGGAGATGGGTACAAGAAAATGAGTCACTTCCTAGTGATACATAGGTTGCTCTCAGTACACAACAAATCTATTCATACCTATCTATCTTAATAAAAAACAAATTTATCTCCAAGTGATAGTATCACAACTCATTTGATAGGCATTATTTTCATCTTTAAATCTCAGGGTTTTATTATTTTTGTATGTTTTATAGATCTTTTCTACCATTACAGCTTTCATAAATAAGAATATATGATATTTGGGATTCTTATGCAAATTAAATAATTATTATGACGGAATTTTTATCACCACCTAAATGATACTCAAGAATTCTGAATATAGCAGCAAGTAATGTTTACCTTTAAACGTTTTTGGGGGGTGGGTAAAAGAAACATGTATTTTGTGAACTTAAAACTAATTTATCATGTTTTACTGTTTTCATCTTTATATCATTTTTCAAAATATTTTTTTCCTAGTATTTGTATAAGTTGCTTATTGCTTCACATTGTTACTGCATATTGCCCTAACAAGTACATAAAGGGAGCCATCCATAATCCATGCAATGTATACCTTAATTCAAATGGACAAATTTTTTTTCAGAAATCAAGATCGTCAGCATGATGTGGCCATAATGGTGCAGTTTGTAATTTCAATGATTTTTAATCATGTGTCTTCATGTTGTTAAATGTTGGTATGATTGTGATATATATTTTTCAACAAAAGTCCATGGACAGTATGTCCTCTGGGAAATGAGTTAATTTGGTTAATGTTTCCTTTGATTTTCTTTTGTAGTATTTTTTTATATTTGAAGCACTTGCAAATTACCTGTGCAAATATTGAAGATAAATATTTAGAGACTATACATGTGCAAATGAATGAAAGCAGCAGATGACAATTGTGCTGTCAGTTCCACTGAAGTATAGTACCCTTGTTTCTCGGCAGAGGCAAGATGGCATTCCTGTTCTCCCCACCCTCCACATTCCCCTGTCCATTCAGGCAAATCTCTCCATGTGTGTGTATAAGTCTCTTTTTTTTTTTTTTTTCTTATGTAAAGGAAATAATACTCCCTTATTCTCAGATTTGCTCGGAGTCTAAAGTGAGATGATGCGTATAAAATGTATAACAGAATAAATGCTGGACAAATTTAATTTTCCTCCTTTCTCATTTTGTTGAACCTAGTAATTAACAGTCACAAGTGGATCTCTTAACTATAAATTTAATTTGAGATGCAATTACAAGGATATGTTGGCATCTGAATGAGAAATTGAAGTTTGAAGAAGGTTATTCTTACTGGAGTGAATAGAAATGAACAGAAGATTAGAGATTCCAAAGCCATAAGTATAATGTCAGCATATAGGTCCTTGCAGAGAAAAATTGCCTGGCATTTAGGGATTATGATGCAAAAAAAACCCATAGATTAACAGTAGATTTTAGAAATGCTTTGAAGTAAAACTAATTTTAGTTTTTAAATGATGGAAAAGGAGGAAAGAGAAGATTGCTTTTTGGTTGTAAATTTGACTAACTGAAGGAACAAAGCTTGCAACAGCATTGGCAAAGTTAAAATCGTGGTTACTCCGGCTTTCTCAAAAGTTCCATTGGGTTTTAAAGAAGAAAGCTGTTGATTCACATCATACTGTAATACAAATGTTAGCATGATTAAACTAAAAGAATGACACATGTACTTATCTCTGTCAGGTATGGCTATGAGATCCATCATCCACTGTTCAAATTCAGTTCAACAGCCAGGTGGTGGGGTGATACCTAGAATCATGATGTATGTTTCAATAAAAAACACCATATTTAGAACTATTGTTATCTAAAATAAATGAGGATATAAGTTAAGAAAGAATAATACAAGATTTGGAATATAGTAAAAGCATTACATTTTCTTTCATATTACCTCACTTACATACGTACACAGAAAACCATATGTAGTATTAAATATGAGAGTCTCATTCACGTGTATGAGTATGTTTGAAATGACAATAGCAAAAATCTATTTGGAAGAGATGATCTTCCAAATCAGGAAAATAAATTACTTTCAACTTTAATTAGACACAAAATGGGGAGTACCTTTACCAGTGACAAACTAGCTGACACATAGAACCTTTTATCCCCCCAGATGGAAATTTTGCTCCAAAGTGCAGGCCAAGGCCAACCCTGGGTACAGGCCAGGGAGAAAGAGGGCCTCTCTGCTGGTTAATAGTTTTGATCTGACCTCAGTTGTCCTCCATGTTCCACTAATGCAGAGATAGTATGACAGCATTTCTTTGCATTGATAATTGCTGACTGAGTATGGAAATACTGAGTTTGAGAAGAGGGTGAAGAGGTAAGAAGGCAGCTTTTTATTCATTGCATAAATGCTGCCTATTCAGCTGTAGCAAGCTGGAAGGTGCAATTGAGAGAGGAGGAACACGGGGTGCCTATTAATTTCAGCTTCTGCTCTCTATTTAGTTTTATCACTTGCTAAAGAAAGCTTGTGTTTCAACGACTTAGGGTTCACAAGTCCAGACCAAGTTCCTTCTACTCAATGAGTTGGGTCAATTTGTGATCAGTCTAACTAAAAATTCATAAATATGATTGTTTTTCTCTGTTGTGTAAATTGAGAGTCACTCTGGATTTTTAATTCTAATTTAAAAATTAATTAATTTTAACTCTGGATGTTTCATTCTGCAATGTTCTGCTGTCTTCAGTCTGAGAGGAATTTGGGCCCCACACATTGGGGAACTAACTCTATGTGGTTTTGCCTCTAAGACATGTTAAGTATATTTTGGTTACTCCATTCATCATTTCACACTGCCTTGATTGAAACTGGACTTGAACAGAACTCTCCTGAGTTACATCAGAACTGCAAAGCTTAGTCTAGTCACAGTTTATTAATGGAGACAGTAATACATAATGAAATGCCATTAATTCACAGATGTAATATTGCTTTCTAATTTGAAGCATCACATCTAATTATCAGTAGATTAGTTACTCAGATTCGTAGCCTGGCAACTATGGGGAAAATGTGCCTCATTCTACTACCTGAACTGTCAGAACATAGAATGATGTCTATTTCTTATGAGGGCAACTAGGAAATCTCTGAAGCCTTCACATCGTTATAAATTTATGGCTCAGTCCATAAAGAGAGCTCAGGAAAATCAGCTCTGCTGCTTGTTATTTCTCCACAGCTCTCATCCCAGACTGTGCTTGCAAAGAGCTTCATCTTAGAAAAAGCACTTTATTTCAGTGCAATAGTTAGAGGCCATTATCCTGCTGGATTTGGGGGTAAAGGGCATCAAAATATGGCAGCCATATTTCTAAAGCCCTGACCTCTGAAAGTTTAAAGGAGTTCAACATTTGATCAACCTTTCAGGGGCATGCTTCTTATTCATGGCATGAATTCCCAACCTCTGACTCTATGTTTGCTTAGCTAATATGGAGCTTTGGCACCTGAGAGCCACTCACATCTATTGTTCAAGACCAGGTTCAGAAATGCTAGGAAACTACAATCACAGTCATATGGAAGTTTCCACTACATATTCGCAAAGAATTTCCTTTTTACAAAATAGGATAAATGTTTATAGAAAACATTGTCTATCTTGGCTTCAAAGCAGCCACAGCAGGGAAGTGTGAGGATGTCAGGTAAACATAATCAAGCCATTTGTGGAAAACGTGAGAGGAGAAAGAGGGAGAGTAATGAAGCTTGGACGCACCCAAGCTGTTTACCAGTCTATTTAGCTAGATTGTCTTTCTCTAATTGTTTTTCTCTCTGGAGGTTAAAAAAGAGAGAGGCAATTTCAAGATTATAAAGCTAAGCTGTATTATTTCTGCTTTCAATACTTTCACAAAGAAATATGTACAGTATTATGGTAGCAACCAGTAGCAACTCTAGTTAAGGATTTGTCCAGCATGGACAAATTGTTCCAGCATGGACCCTTATTTTGGAAATTTCTATTTCAAAAGTTAAATATTCGCTTTAGAGCAAAATTAGCATAAATATTCTCAACTCAAAAGCATTTTCCTTTGCTTGCTATTTAAAAAACATATTCATAAAAGTTTTCTTTGTCAGTGTTTTTGTGAAGACTTTAATTTATATCTTATATGAATGTTAATAGTGTGAAAATTCAAAATTAAGTTCACATTATTAGTTATTGAGAATATAATTATAAAAAGTAGTGATTTCCTCAAACTCAAAAGTTTGTTTCTTTACATCAAGATGAATCTAGCTGAATGCCAGTCATCTATGAAAATGGGAAATAAGGAAAGGTAAATGAAGTACCCAATAAATTTCTAAACTTCATGTAAATAAATAGTTTGCTTCCTTCCTTTTCAACAGGCCTGATCAACTATCAATCAGACCAATAAATGAACTTGAACAAAAATGGCACTATTTCTATCAACTTTCAGAGACATACACTATTAAGCAGGAAAATGGTCACTATAAGCAATGAAAAAGAAAGATAATTCAACAATGATCTAGAATGAGGCCTGTGGCTCATGGACAGACTTTGAGGAAATCCATGAATCTCTGGCATTATTCAACAGGATTAGTGTATATACATGTACCTGTATGAATATGCCTATGTAGGAATATGCATAGATACTATATATATGCTTATTTTTTCCTGACAAAATCAAGATAAGCATCAGCTAACTTAAATAAATCCATTTCTTAGTTTGTAAACAATATATGACTATATTGTAGTAGAACTACCTTAGTTTTTCTTAGTACCTACTACTTCCACTGAAGTATCTAGTACTTCTAGGAAAATCAAATAAAATCTGAAATGTTCCTTCAAATGTGTGCTTCATATCTAAGTATTCACCATTTTATGCAAGAAAGAAAATGATGAGGATAAGAACGTATAACTTAATATATTAGACAAAGAATTAGTGCACAAGAAGCCTGGAAGATAAACATTCATAAAAATCGCAATGAATGGAAAAAATAGAATAATGGAAAAGAATAGATCTATACCTTTGTCCCAACAATGTAACCTTGGACAACTTCGGGACTTTTCTGCTCTTATTGTCTTCATGTGTAAAATCAGGTTGCTTAGGGCTCTAACGGTATATTATTGCATGACTTTTGATCAATGAACACTGATATTCATTTTTTTCCTATTCCATTTCGTGTTAGGAGAATTTCAAAGAAAAGCCTGATTTTGATTAAATTTGTTTAGAAATGTTTAGGAAAATTTCAATCATTTTGATTGTAAATTCTGATGAAGGTTGGTTGGGATTTGGATCTTATTTTACTCTTATTTGCCTAATTTTTTAAATTATTTCTTTCTTCTTCCATGACCACAAGAAAACAAAAAATAAGGAACTTTTCCTCTTTTTCTCTACTAGAATTATTGGTAACCTTTAAGTGACTATGAATATCAGAGAAATTAAGATATGAGGACATACTAGATCTGGCAGACCTGCCTGTTAGTTCTTAAAAGATTCAGGGACACCTCAGGGGTACCAGGATACATTGTCAGTATTGGATGACAATAGAGAGAGAAAAATAAAAGAAGAATAGACAGAAGCACTAAATAAAGCTATGTGATCTTGGGCAAATACTAACCCTTTCTATTTTAGCTCCTATACCTTAAAATGGGGACAATAACAGAATCTAAATCATAATGTTGCTATGAAGATAAAAATTTATAATCATAAAATAATTATGTAATTTTGAACTATTATTTTTGTCATTTATATTCTCATAGACTTAACTTGGTTCTGAGAACTGTAAGGTTACTTCTGAAAAAAAGGTCAATTCATAAATAATTATCTGTAGCCCTGAAAAATATTGAAAGCGTAAGCTTTGCAAATATATATTCTAGGAGAACTTAAAAAAAATGATTTTCTCTACTGGAATCATCTGTGAATTAAGGTTATGCTGCCTGTTCCTCTTCCCTCTCCGCCATGATGTATACATTTTGGGAGACCACCTCAATTGTGTATATTAGTTAATGCATGTCTGCTATATAGCCCCATTGCTTCATTAGTTATGCAGTCATACTTCAGATGCTTTATATCATATCAACATTACAAAGCATATAATAACATGACTAAAATATTCTTTTTCTCTGAGAAAAGCATAATCTTTTTGCACTGACTTAAACAGTCTTTGTGTTCTGTACGTTGATATTTTGGATATTTCTTAGTTTATAATTTTATTCCTGTCTAGATCTGAATTTTAAGGAAATTTTCCAATATTTATAAAGGACAGAGAAGTGATTATAGCCTGTCACATCAATGATCTTAACATAACAAGTTATTTAAACTCCACCTCCAAGTCTTTATTCAGCACTTTTCTAAAGGTCTGAAAGTAAGAATCATAAAAGGCACATTAAAATTTCATCTGATGTTGATTTTGCTTTTAAGTATAGATCTAAAGCAGTTTAGATGTTTATGATAGCTTCTATTTTATTATATTTATTTAGTGCACTTAATCTCTTGGTGAAAAATGGATATAATTCTCTAGGGTTTTCATGAAGAATAGTCCTTAGTGTCTCCTTCATTATTCTATTCTTTTGTTAGGAAACTATTCATTATTCTTTTCTCTCTGTTGTTAAGTTCAAATTGCACATGACTCTCACGCAATATTTTGTTTCATTTACCCAATTTTTATCACGTTTATGCATATTTCTCCTCCTACCCTTCTTCATCCTTTTAACTCTGTTTATGACTGGATATGCACATATGCAATAATATATATAATTTTTATAGTATATATTATAATGAAATATTTAAATATGTATTTACATATGCCAAAACACTCATTTAAACAAACATAATGTGATGAAGCATTCAGCTATTTTACATTCCCATCATCCAACACCTAGATGTCTACAAGTTTGCCAAGTTATATATTGCTGCATAACAATAACAAATACCCCAAAATTTAGCGGCTTGAAACAAAAAATATCTGACATAGTTTCTAAGGGTCAGGAATCCTGCAACAGCTTAGCTGTGTAGTTCTGACTCAGGGTCTATCATAAGGTCGGTCAAGCTACCAGCCCAGGCTACATTTATCTGAAAGCTTGACAAGGGCTGCAGAATCCAATTCTCAGCTCACTTACATGGCTGCTGGGAGGAGGCTTCAGTTCCAAACCATATGAAACTCTTTATGGAGTCCACTGCATGGCTGGCTACCATAGAGACATTGATGGAAGAGAGAGAGTGACCACTACAGAAGCCACAGTGTCTTTAAAATCTAATCTTGTAAGCCACATACATCCTTTTCTGCTGTATTTTGTTGGTCATATGGACCAATTTATATGGGAGTGACCTATCTAAGGGTGTAGGCAGAGAATGAGTCAAGGTAAGCTTGAAGGCCGGCTACTATAGCCAGTATTAAAATTAAATATTCAGATAACAACTAGTTTCATTAACATTTTCTGTCCCATAGTAAAAAAGCTTTTGATTTAGGGGTGTATGTGTGTGTGTATGTGTGTATATGTGTAAGTTTTATTGAGATATAATTCACATACCATAAAATGCACCCTCTTAAAGTGCAAATTTCACTATGTTTTGTTTTTCAGTTTTAGTGTATTCACAAAGTCGTGCAGCCATTACCACTATTTAATTCCAGACAATTTTATCACCCCAAAAGAAACCCTGTGTGAATTAGCAGTCACTCCCTATCCTCTCCTTCCCCAAGAAAGGAGACAACTACTATTCCATTCTACATTCTGTGTCTGTAGATATGCCTATCCTGGGCATTTAATATAAATGGAATTATACAATATGTGGCTTCTTGAGATGGTAACTTTCACTTAGCATAATGACTCCAAGGTTCATTCATATTGGCTGAATAATATTCCATTGCAAGGATATAACACATTTTGTTTATCTATTCCGTTGGTGGACATTTGGATTGTTTCTATTTTTTGGATATTATGGACAATACTGCTATCAACACATGTGTATAAGCTTATGTATAGGCATATATTTTCAATTCTTTTGGGTATATACTGGAATTGCTGGGTCACGTAGTAACTCTATTTACAATTTTGACGACTGCCAGACTGTTTTCCAAAATTGCTGCACCATCTTATTATACATTTTCAGAAGCAATGGATAAGAGTTTTAATTTCTCCACACTTTCACCAACACTTGTTATTGTATTTTTTATTTTAGCCATCCTAGTGGACCCATCTTACTGGACATGAAGTGATATTCATTGTGGTTTTGACTTGCATTTCTTAGTATATGTCTTTTTGTAAACATCTGTAAATATCTCTGCTAGAATAACATGCAGTCTTTGAAAGAAGGAAGAAAGGAAAGGAAGGAAGGAAGGAAAAAGAGAAAGAAAAAAGAGAAGAAAAAAGGGAAAATGAAAGAGTTACACCCCCCACACTCCAAATACGTATTCATTGTACGGATTCAATAAGAAATCCCTCAAAAATTGAGGTGATTCATGTATTAAGTCTCCACATAAACAGCATCAGATTGGCACTGATACTCAATGTATATTCGTTGTTTTAAATTAAATGTGTTAAATAGAAGACAAACACAGTTACCATTAATCCTGAGTTCTAAGCCACAATGAGAGTTAAACTCATCAGGTTCCAGCAGGGAGAAAAGCACAGAACAGTGTCTAGATTTGAGACACGGGGTTAAGATTTAGTCCCTCCTACTAACAGGAATCTATAGATAGAAACAGCTCATGTTTCTACAAGACAGGGGTGACAGTTTCAAATCCCAATAAGCCTTGATGAAACGCTGCAGAAAGAGTACAGTCAGGAAGAATTGGAAGATTTCTTAAGCTCAAGTTGAGGGAAAGTGGTTCAAGACAAGGGGAACAAGACTGTGGCTGCTGAATATGTGGCAAAACCTGTGGCAGTCATATAGATACATTGCTTGGATGTCCCTTCAAAAAAGAACTAGATTTGTCAGCTGTGAGGAGTTCAGTTAGCTGATACTGTCCAGCTACAGTGACCTCAGGACATAACAGCATTTGCCTGAAACCATGTGCTTTTCGTTCTTCCCAAGCAGCCCCTGGCCAATGGCTGAGCTGGTGTGGGTACATAGCCTGGCCATCTCCACCTCATGCAGGACTCCTCTTCTCACAATCTCTCTGCTTGAGCTCCCACTTGGGCTCACTGGGACTTTTTCAGAGCTACAGGGCAGTCTGAGACTTTTTCTACCCAACCTTCCATCCTATCCTCTTCTTTCACAGGTATCAGACCTGTAGCATTGTCTGAGGTTTTCACGACCTCCTCCCTCTACAACCCTCTCCCCTTATTTCTCACCAAATTCCCTCCAATAAATTTCTCGTACTTCTAACTCTGTCTTGACGTGTTCTAACTAGAGGAACCAACAGATACAAAGGCTGCCAGTTCTTTCATTCGAGCACTCTAAAAATGTGCTATCTCTCAGGTATAGGGGGGAAATAAGGCTTTGCAGGTACTTAAGAGTATGATCACAGCATACATTGGGGGCTTAAGAGTCTGTGGAATCCTTATATTTCTAAAAATACTATACATTTTTATATCATTTTAATAATTTTATATAAATATTCTTAAATGTAATATATTCCCCTCCCCCAAAGAGAAGAAAGTAGTTTTCTCTTAAGGGCTCTGAGTCTCCTTTAAAGTTTATATTATTGCACTGAATACCAATAGGTTGCTCAAAGCTGTGAAACTCTTTTCCCATAATAGCAATGTTTGTAGGCTGCACTGTGTCTGGATTAGAAACATGGTGTTAAATTTCACTGATGTCATCTTTTTTACTTCTTATTGATATTTGTTTCTGTTCTGGTTCTACATGTCTAAATGGACAAAACGTGTGATTTGTGACTTTCACAAGTTTGACCATTTAATAATTCAATTTAGTTTCTGTTGTTAATTCCATCCTCAACTTATGGACTGACTTTGACTCTTGATTTCATTCACATGAGCTCTGTCCTCTTTGAGTTTATTAAGTTTACTATAATGAATGAAAAGATGGTACATTAACATAAAAATATATAAGAATTTGCTAAATCAATTATGGGTGGCTCCAGAGACAGGATGGTAAATATAGGTTTTGGAATCTGATAAACTCTTACTATCCATGTGTCCTTGGGTAAGGCAAGGGATGTTACTACTCTAGACATCTCTTTTAGCATCTGTAGAATTTATTTAATAACACTACATATACTCCACAATGTTGCTGTAAAGATTAAATGATACAAAGGTTTACAAAACTTATCAGCACATAGTACAGTCCTTGGTGCATAAATATTAGTCCTCTTTAACTTCCCTAAAAAACAGGTAAATGTTTTCAGAAGTTAATTAGAGTCTTTATCAAACAAATATTTCTTAATCAGCTATGCTATAGCAGTTTGCCTAGGGGTTATGGTTAACTATTGTAATTCATAAGACATGTTGAAATAAAAACTTTGTATGAAATAAATTTAACAGTGTTTATTTGAGCAAAGAGCTCTTCATGAATCAGGTGGTACCGAAAACCAGAAGAGGTTCAGAGAAGTCCACTGCAGTATGGGCAATGAGCTATTCTAGCTGAATGTGGAAGACAAATAAAATATATTTGGTTAGGGTGGAATGACTCTAACTAGAGGTTAGTTGGTGGTTTCTGATTGGTAAAGTCTCTAGTTTTGTTCTATTGTTTACAATGGGCTTTGGTTTGCTTACATAGAAACTTAAAGTACTGGAGGAGTCCCAACTCAATGGTGTCTGAATTAGAAATTTTTCAGCAGACATACTCTTTCTTTCTTTCTTCCTTCCTTTCTTTCTTTCTTTTGTATATATTCATGAGCTACAAGTGCAATTTTGCCACAATGCTATATTGCATTGTGGTGAAGACAGGGCCTTTAGTGCATCCATCCTTGGAGTAAGACACATTGTACCCACCAAGCAACCTCCCATCATCCATCCGCCACCCTCCACCCCTTCGAGTCTCCATTGACTATCATTCCACACGCTACTTCCATGTGTTCATATTATTTAGCTCCCACTTTTAAGTGAGAACCTGTGGTATTTATCTTTCCATGTCTGAATTGTTTCACTTAAGAGAATGGCTTCCAGTTTCCACCATATTTCTGTGAAATACATGATTTCATTCTTTTTTATGGCCGAATGGTATTCCATTATGTATGTATACCACATTTGCTTTCTCTAGTCCTCCACTGGTGGACACTTAGGTTAATTCCATATCTTTGCTGTTGTGAATTAGTGGGGCAATAAGCATACGAGTGCAGCTATCTTTTTTATATATTGATTTATTTTCCTTTGGTTAGATCCCCAGTAGAGGGATTTCTGGATCGTGTGGTAGTTCTGTTTTTAGTTCTTTGAAAAATCTCCATTCTGTTTTCCATAGAAGTCACACTAATTTTCGTTCCCACCAACAGAGTATAAGAGTTCCCTTTTCTCTGTATCCTTGCCAACATCTGTTATTTTCCATCTTTTTAATAATTGCCATTCTGATTGGTGTAAGATGATATCTCATTGTGGTTTTTATTTGCATTTCTATGGTTGTTAGTGACACTGAACATTTTTTCCTTATGCTTGTTGGCCATGTGTTTGTCTTATTTTGAAAAATGACAGCAGACATAAATCTTAAATAGTTAATATTTGCTATTAGAACGCTGATGTGATTATGCTACAATGATACCTAAACCATAGCATGTGAATGCTTTTCCCAATCAGTGCTCTTGGAGTGGAAGTCACACAGCAAGTGGAAAACATATTGGGTTGAAAGGTGGGTGGTGTCAAGTGATGAAATCCTATAATGCAACTTTTGGATTTCTTCTTTGAAAAACATCCCTGAATAGTTTCAATAATGTGAATATTTTCTCCTTTAATACAGAACAGCTTGAACGTATCATGTGCATGTGAAACTATTAGGGGAGATTGAATGAGCATGCTTAAACTTCAGTCATTCAGGTGTTTTATTACATGATGGCTATTAACTATCACAATTTTAAATTTTTTTTTTCTTATCTATTGTTTTGTTGCATCCATAAGTGATCAAATAATCAAAAATGATAAAGGCAGAAAATCTAAAACAAATTGATGTTGAAATACAAAAAGTTAATAGGGACATAAAAATTATAATATTTCTCATTATCACTGCAGAAAGCCACCACATTGTAAAGGTACACAATAAAAGAGGAAAAAAGAAACAAAGGATATACCAAAAAATCAGAACACATAAACATTTAACAAAAGTGACAGGAGCAAGTTTTCACCTATCAAAAAAAAAAACTTGAATATAAATGGTTTAAATCCCCCAATTAAAAGATATAGACTGGCTGAAAAGATTAGAAAAAAAAAAACCATGATTCAACTATATACTGCCTTTAGGAAACACATTTCACCTGTAAAGACAGACATAGACTGAAAGCGAAGGGATGAAAAAATATTCCACATAAACAGAAACCAAAAGCATGCAGGAGGAGCTATACTTAAATAAGACAAAATAGACTTTAAGTCAAAAAAAACATAAAAAGAGATAAAGGAGATCATTATGTAATGAGAAAGGAATCAATTCATCAAGAGGATATAACAATTCTAAATATATTTGCATCCATCAACAGATAATCCAGACATATAAAGTAAATATTATTGGAGCTAAAAAGAGAGATAGACCCCAACACGATAATAGTTGAAGACTTCAACACCTCACTTGCAACACTGGACAGATCATCTAGACAGAAAATCAACAAAGAAATATTGGACTTCAAATGCACTACAGACTAAGTAGACCTAAACAAACATTTACAGAACATTTCATCCAATAGCTGCAGAATACACATTCTTCTCATCAGCACATGAGACATTCTCTAAGATAGATCATATGTTAGGCCACAAAACAAGTCCCAAGAAATTTTAAAAAATCAAAATCATGTCAAGTATGTTCTTAGACCACAATGGAATAAAACTAGAAATCAGTAAGAAGAGGACAAGAGGATCTTTTTTTGTTTGTTTGTTTTTGTTTTTGTTTTTGTTTTTGAGATAGGGTCTTGCTCTGTTGCAAAGGCTAGAGTGCAGTGGCATCATGATAACTCACTGCAACCTCACACTCCTGGGCTCAAGTGATTCTCCTGCTTCAGCCTCCCAGGTAGCTGGGACTATAGGTGGCACCACCATACCTGGCTAATTTTTTTTTTTACTTTTTTAGAGATGGGGTCTCGCTATGTTGCTCAGGCTGGTCTCAAACTCCTGGGCTCAAGTGATCCTCTTGCCTTGGCCTCCCATAGTACTGGGATTACAGAAGTGAGTTACTGTGCTCAACCAACAAGAGGAACTTTGGAAACTGTACAAATACAAGAAAATTAAACAGCATGCTCCTGAATGACCATTGGTTCAATGAAGAAATTAAGAAGGAAAAAAAAAATTCTTGAAACAAATGAAAATGGAAACACAACAAACCAACTGATAGGATACAAAAAAAAGCAGCATTAAGAGGGACATTCATAGTAATAAATGCCTACATTAAAAAAGTAAAAATATTTAAAATAAACAACCTAATGATATGCCTCAAGGTATTAGAAAAGCAAGAACAAACAAATCCCAAAATTAGCAGACGTAAAGAAATAATACTGATCAGAGTAGAGCTAAATGAAATAGGAGCTAAAAAAATTAAAAAGAATCAATTAAATGAAAACTTGGTTTTTGTAAAGATAAAGAAAATCAAGAAATCATCAGCTAGATTAACCAAAAAAAAAAGGAGAAGGTCCAAATAAATAAAATCAGATATGAAAATGGAAACATTACAACAGATACCACAGAAATATAAAGGATCATAAAGGAACATAAAAACATAAAAAAATTGGAATACCTAGAGGAAATGGATAAATTTCTGATGCATCTAACCTACCAAGATTGAACCAGGAAGAAATAGAAAACCTGAACAGACCGAAGAGTAAGGAGATTGAATCAGTAGTAAAAATCTCCCAATAAAGACAAGCCCAGGACCGAGTAGTTTTACCACTGAATTCTGCATTCTTTTCAAATGATTGAATTGAAAAAACTAAAAAATTGAAGAGGAGGGAACTTTTCCAAATTCATTCCATGAGGCCAGCATTTCCCTGATACCAAAACCAGATAAGGGCACAACAAAAAAAGAAAACTACAAGAAAACCCTGAGGAACATAGACACAAAAATTCTCGACAAAACTAGCAAATCCAAGCCAACAACACATCAAAAAGATAATACACCGTAATCAAGTGGGATTTATCCCACAGATGCAAAGATGGTTCCACATACACAAATCAATAAATGTGATACATCACATCCACAAAATGAAGGACAAAAACAATCTCATCATTTCAATAGATGTAGAAAAATCATTTAATAAAATTCAACATCCCTTCTTGATAAAAACTCTCAACAAATTAGGCATAGTTAGAACATACCTCAACACAATAAAGGCCATATATGACAAACCCAGAGCTAACATCATACTGAATGGGGAAAAGCTAAAAGCCTTTCCTGTAAGAACTGGAACAAGATAAGGATGCTGACTTTCACCACCCCTATTCAACATATTACTGGAAGCACTAGCCAGAGCAATCAGGAAAGAAAAAGAAATAAAATGCATCCTAATTGGAAAAGAGGAAGTCAAATTGTCCCTCTTTTCAGATGATATGATCTTATGTCTAGAAAACCAAAAGACTCTTATCAAAAAAACTCTAAGAACTAATAAACAAATTCGGTAAATACAGAATACAAAATTAACATACAAAAATCAGTAGAGTTTCTATGTACCAGTAATGAACCAGCTGAAAAAGAAATAAAAAAAGAAATCACATTTACAAAGGCTACAAAAAAATCTAGAAATAAATTTAACTAAGGAAGTGAAAAAACTCTACAAGGAAAACAACAAAACACGGATGAATAAATTGAAGACGATACAAACAAATAGAAAGACATTAATGCTCATGAATTGGAAGAATTAATATTGTTAAAATGCCCATACAACCCAAAGCAATCTACATATTTAATGCAATCTTTATCAAAATACCAACATCATTTTTCACAGAGATAGAAAAAAAATCTTAAAATTCATATTGAACTGCAAAAGACTCTAATAACCAAAGCAATACTGAGCAAAAACAACAAAGCTGGAGGCAGTATACAATTTGACTTCAAAATATACTACAAAGCTGTAGAAACCAAAACAGCATGGTGAAGAGACAACCTACAGAATAGGAGAAAATATTTGCAAACTCTCCATTTGATAAAAGACTAGTATCTAGAATATAGAAGAAACTCACATACCTCAACAGCAGTAAACAAATAATACATTTACAAAGTGGGCAAAGGATTTGAATAGACAGTTCTCAAAAGAAGACAAACAAATGACCAACAGATATATGAAAATATGTTCAACATCACTAATAGGAAAATGCAAATCAAAACTGCAATGAGATATTAGAATGGCTATTATCAAAAAGACAAAAAATGACAAAAAATAACAAATGCTAGTGAGGATGCAGAGAAAATGGAACTCTTATAAACTGTTGGTGGGAATGTAAATTAGTACAGCCATTATGGAAAACAGTGTAGAAGTTTCTCAGAAAACTGAAAATAGAACTAAAAATATGATCCAGCAATCCCACTATTTGGTATTAATGCAGAGGAAAGAAAATCAGTATAGCAAAGGTATACCTGCACTTCTATATTTATTTCAGTACTATTCACAATAGCTAAGATATTGAATCAATCTAAATGTTCATCAACAGATGAATGGAAAAAGAAAATGTGGTATATAAACACAATGGAATATTATTCAGCCATAAAAAGAATGAAATTTTTTCATTCATATCAACATGCATGAGACTGGAGGACATTATGTTAAGTGAACTAAGTCAGGCACAGAAAGATAAATACCACATACTCTCACTCATATGTGGGAGCTAAAAAATATTGAGCTTATGGAAGTAAAGAGTAGAATTGTGGTTATTAGAGGCAGGGCAGGGTAGGGGGAGCATTTTATGAGGAGATGTTGGTTAATGGATACAAAATTACAGCTAGATAAAAGGAATGACCTTTGGTGTTCTGTAGCACTGTAGGGTGAATATGGTTAACCATAATTTATTGTATATTCTCAAAAAATTAAGAAAGAGGATTTTGAATGTTCACAACATAAAGAAATAAGTGTTTTAGGTGATGGATATGCTAATTACTCTGATTTGATTATTACACATTGTATACATGTATCAAAATATCACTCTGTAACCCATAATTATGTACGATTATTACATGTCTACTAAAACGGAAAAAAGAATCTAAAAAGAAAACAAAAAACCTCAAATTATAACATTTCTGTATATATTTGATCAAAATTTTTATACAGGGCAGGGAGATGTTGATAACACTTTAAAAACTTTTAAAAGAGATACTAGAGTGATGATTATGTTCAACTGAGTGTGGATTTTCATTTATTTGGAACAAAAGCTATCCATAGAGGCAATGTATTGTTTGCAGAGAAACACACAAACAGCATGGTAAAGCCCTCTCTTCTTCTGTCATTTAAAAATGAAACATACACATGCATGCATACACACACACAAACACACAATAATCATATAGATAAATAAATAAAATGCACAAGTTGCATTTATAATTTGTAAGGTACATTTGCCTCTCTTTAACGTTATAACACAAGTTGGTAAATTTATTATATTTTATTGTATTTTAATTTTTTATAAAATATTGTAAATATACATAAGCAAGGAGAATTTAATATAATGAATCTGTGCATTATTTTCATTTTATATATGATCCCTTTATTTATATAGAAATTTAAAATTATCACGTGTGATGAAATGTGTCCTTTTTTCTTTCTGGATATTGTCTTTTTATATTTTAACTAATATATATTTTCCTACCTTGAAGTCATAATGATGTTCTTCTATATTTTCTTTTTAAAGTTTTAAGAGTTTATTTATATTTACATTTAGATATTTATGTGTATGATTGATGTGTATGTATGCAACACAGCTCTGTTTGTACAGGTTTCAGGTGCTATTATAAGTTCTTTGCCTGTATTAACCTGTATAGTTCTTAAAATATTATTTGATGTCAGTAATACCTTTACTCCCATGATGCAGCTGAGGAAATCAGGGTAAAAACTAAGTCACTGGCCCAACATTAGGAAGCCTGTGATAGACATATGTGAGCAGCTGGGATTGAAACCCAGGCTTCTGTCTCTTCCTAGTCAAAACACATTCTATATTTTAAATTACATTTCAGGCCTCAAATCGATCCTGAAATGTAATTTAAAAGTTCACTTCTGATAATGAAGTTTTTACTTGTATAATTAATTTAAGGTAACTAAACACCTTCATATATAATAAGTAGTATTGCCCATTGTATTAATACTAAAATATATTTGCATGCCAATTGTTAGGACTATCATAATAAATAAATAAATTCGCTTTATAGCATGTCATGAAAAATAACACAATTATCTTAAAATTTCCCAAGTAGATTCCAAAATTACGTATTAAAGTGAAAGGTGTTTATGAATCGAAGTTTGAGAAATGATTCTCTAAAAGATTATCAAAGGAAAAAGCAGTTGGCTTTTCTTGTCTATTTATGCCCATGACTCTTTCTGTGCTATCAAAAAAAGGAATTGCTAAGTTTTTTGACTCTTTTTGAGACTTCTCCCTGGAGTTTAGAAAAAAATGGGTGATTGCATCATGTTTACTTTTTCCTATTCCAGATTTTCCAAATATTCTCTTATATTTTGATTTTGTATTCTATTATAACAGATTAAAATAAATCACACAGCACAGTCCAATATCTTTTTTTGCTTCTGTTGCTTTTGAATGATCCCTGATTAGATGCCTCCTCACTACATTGCCTCACATATTCTACCCTGTATGCCTGACGTCTCTCCTGATGGCTAATTTTTCCAAGTTTGTTTCTAGTTATCAATGATATGTGCAAACAGCCATAGTTTGAAGAGTTAAAGATACAGCTCTCTCCATTGGGCAAGAAATGAATATGCTCAGTAGTAGTCTTCGTTTAATTATCAGATCATCAATATTGATGAAACAGCAGGCTATTTTTACGATTCTAAAGCCAGAGTTGGGTTTGCTATTAGTTTTATTGAACAATTACATGATAATGCCACCAGTAAAGGAGAATGCAGAATTCAGAGCTGCTGTAAAATTTGCTTTAAAAATACAAATAAAACAGTAATTTGGGTACATGTATGCAGTGGTTTTCAGTCCTAAGAGGATTGATAGTTAATATTTAAAATATCATTAACATCCTTCTTGTAGGATTGAAACATAAATGATGGATAGCAGACTCAATATACTTACCGGAAAGTGAAGGTTGCCCATAAGCCATTACACCATACTGCCTCTAAACTTAAGTAGAATTTTAGTCCTAGTGTAAGGAAATATAAACCTGAACTATGAACAGTTTTGTCAGATATAAATTTTTTTTTCCTATAAAGGGAAAGTTAAATCAGATGCCATCACTGTAGCACCAAGATATAAAAGACTGTCTAGTTCGAACATCAGTGCTAGAACAGGATATGAATTTACATGGGAAATGTTACAAAGCTGGTTACATGACTCTGAAAGCTCCCACCCTTATTGAGGGCACTTAGGGACAAGAATTAGGAGAAGGAGGAGTCTCTACAGACAGCTGGGCTGTGCTCTGAGTCCTGTTCCACAGTCCCAGGAGCAGAGATGCCTGCCCTTGCCTTCAAGCCAACAGAGCAAGACTTCAGTGAGATCTTCCAGAGAGTTTGAGATCTATTCCCTAAAGTGAAGTGGGTGCAATGACCCAGGGCTAAAGGCAGAAGTAAAGCAGAGGAGACCGCCTCAGTTGGAAAGTCCTTCCAGAGTCTGTTGGACATATGAGTGTTTCCCAGGGACCTGATATGAGCTGACAGGGAGAAAGAGTGGGGAAGACAAGGAAGAGGAGGGGAAACAGAGGGAAAAGGAGGAAGAAAGACAGGAGTGGGGGAGGAAAGATAGAGGGAGAGAGAGAGAGCAATGTTGTCTGGGATCTTGTCCAATAAGTTAGTCTGAACAAGTCTCTTCAAAGACATGGTGAAGTTTTCCTGGGTTCCTACTTGCATCAGAAGAAATAAATTGTGAGCTATGTGGTGGCCCTACACAGTACTACCTTAGTAAAGCGGGATCTACATTTCCTAGAATCCCCTTCCCTGTGTGGTTTCAGGCTATGTTGGCCACAGGAGAAAATTGAAAGGTGTTTGGAAGGCAGAACAAAGCTTAACCATCCAGCTCTGAAGGTCAGTGAACGGACCAGGCGGTTTGCACCTGTAGTTGCTGGTTTGCGTCTGAACCATAACTCCTCCAAATCCCTCCACATATTCTTTAGCTACTCCAAGTTCTTGGCCAAGTGTATGTGTGAAGCTCCTGGGCAAAAAACGCCTCTTTTTTTTCCCTGCAGGTTGCCAATAGCAACAAAGTTGGAAGTAAGGAGATTCTGACGTGGCTTATAGTTTGTCCTGAGGGTCCCAGTCTGTCCATACTAGGTCCAGTGTGGTTCTTCTCTCATTGATGTCCAGGTTTCCTTTTTGACTGCCAGTCTGGCTGATCCATACTGACTCCAGGTTCATCATCAGATTCAGAGCAACAGACTGCCCTACCAGCTCCTATAAATGTGTGATTCCTATAATAAATCAGTTATTCTATATCTCCCTTAGCAGTTTTGCTTCTCTAATCAAACTCAGACTCAAACAAGCTGTAATAAGAAGAGGGCTCATCACTCAAAATGGAGAGACCCTCAGTAATGGGGGGAGAAGTTTAGAGGAATTCCCACAAAAATCATAAGTGTCCTATTCACAGGAAGGAGTCAGCTTTCTACCTTAGCCAAGTCCAGAAAGCAGGCAGCTTTATTGGCACAGTCGGTGACAACAGGAATCCAGGTTTTCAACCTACAGCAGAGCATGTCTGAAAAAAGAGGAGTAACTGTCATTTTGCTTGAATTTGGATACTTTGACTTTTAGTATACAGGACTGGGCATACATTATACTAAAGGAAGACTGTGATCTGTGACTTAAAGTGATAGCAACTGGGATTAGCTAAGGGAATTAGCTAAGAGTGAGCAGAAGAGCTATGTCCTGCCTAAGTTTTCATCCAGCTACAGGTGAAGAATTAGCCCCACTGGCAAGGTGACATGGGTAGGGTAGTAATATATTAAATATGATTTTGATTGCATCCGTATTTCCCAAGTATGTGCTTGTTTACTTCCCGGTTTACCTGTTCAGCTTTTTCCTGTTTTCCAGTATTTTTTGGTAATATTGTCTTTTCTGTTTTGCACTAACATCATCACCTATTTGCAAATGTCTCTTCAAAGAATTCAGTTTCTAAATTCAGCATGTTTCCTTTTTATTCAGTGACAAAACAAGCGAAGTTGCAGCATCAAAGAAAAATTACTGGTTGAAAGGTTTGAAATTGTTTCCCCTTAGAATGAGGTGGAAATAACCACGATCCTTTTTGGAAAGCACCGGGGTATAAGAGTAATTTGAAGAAGACACCTGTTTGCAATTTAGCTACTGCAAGTCCATGAACGTGTGCTTATATATTATTACTGAGGACTTTTAGAGAACACAGACTGATAGAGCATGAGGATTTAAATCCCAAGGGAAAAGAGGCTAAGAAAATTCTTAACTGTGAGTGTTTTTTTATTCACAATAAACTTATGGGACTCAAACCATCAACTAAAAGATTAATAAAAATAGCAACAAATTTTTGATATAAAAGAACACTAAATGCATGCAAAACAACTTTATTTTTGGCCTGCTTGTTTGCTTTATAGCTTAGTAAATCCCATGTGGTCCCATTCCCACCTTTAGTGAGTGTATTATGATGGCTAAATTTGCTCTTTCAATGAAATTATTTTGAAATAGAAGTATAATTGCAGAAGAACGCAAAGAAGAATGTTATATGAAAGTGGAAACCTGCTTTGACAGAAGATTCATGTTGGCTTTCTGTTCTACTCCTACTGCCCACTCCAGGCAGCCCTACCTTGGCCTCTAGGGCAGTAATAACGGCAGAGAAATAGTCTAAGCACAGGCTACTGTGATGCTCTAATGTAAGGCAAGTTTGAAAATTTACCAGTAGAACAAGTGTTCTCTGACTCAGTAAGACTCAATGAGCTGCCAATGCTAACATGTGGCATAATGTGGAATGTGCAGTAATGAATAGATGTGGAAATCTAAATAAAGAGGAAAGTGCTCATGTTCACTAGCAGGTAAATTCAAGAGAAAATCACCAGGACAGCTACTTGAGAGTGGGGGATCAAAAAAAAAAAAGAGAGAAACAAGCAGAAACTGTAAACTATTCACACAAAACTGAATGGCTCTAATTATTACAATAGAAATTTACTCAAGAAGAGTTACGTTTTCTGTAAAGGCAACAATGCCTATTCTCTGTTCTTGTAATCCTGGTAACCCAATTCCTTTCTCTTAATAATGTCATTATAACAAGAAAACATGAACAAAAATATTCATTCTTAGGGTGAACATTGGGCAAATATTCTTAGAATATGATTTGGAAAATCTGTAAATACATGAAAAATGATTAGAGGGCAGGTCTCAATCCACCTTGGAAAGTGCTCTGGGGAAGAATTTGAACGCTGTTAGTTCCGTAAAGGAGTGAAATCATGAGCAAGCTCACTTTCTATAAGTGCTTTAAAGGCAAGGATGAATGGTAACCTATACACGTTATGAATATTCTTGGAGTATGATTTGGAAAATCTTTAAATACAGAAGTAAGATTATTCATCTTAGTCTTATACATACATGAAATTGCCTAAGGCATACTCTCATTAAAGACCAGAAAAAATAAAAAAAGCAGACCAGGAGCCACAGGAGAAGGTATTTGCAAAGTTAGCCACATGGATTTTTAACTATGTTAAAGAATGAAGCATGTGAATTAGCATTATGGATATAATTCAGGCAAGGTAAGTATTTTTAAAATATCGCATTATTTTCACACAATAGGCTTCTTGTGTTGGTAATTCCTTATTTTTTGACCGAGTAACTGCTTATATTTAAAAAATATTGTCTCCACTATTTGATCAAAACAGACAATGAATGTGAAAGGATTTTGAAACTCTATTTTATATATATAAACATTTTTATATCTGCTGTATCATATAAGTAACACATATATTTTAATATATATTATATAGTGGACTGCACTATATAAACACTAACTTAATTATGGGAAACATTTAAGAAAATGCCTTCGAGATAAATGTTGCATCATTAGTATTGATTTTGAATAGATTATAACGACAAGTAATGTTAAGAAACATCTAACATGTATAAGCTAGAAGGTCAAATCAATTTTCCCTCACATTTGATTTTAGTATTTAGTATAATTTTATTTGTGCAAATTATTTGTGTTTATGTGTAATCTCTGACCTTTTAGAGTCAAGTTCCAAAGCATGGTGACATTCACCAAAAATAATATTGAGTAGCAGGTGACACACACTGTGCAAGATCCTGAGGATACATGATGATAAAGCACAGAGGAAGTCTCTGTTCCAGTGGAGCTTGCAATCTAGTTGGGGAAATGTAATGAAGAGGCCCAATAGTCAGTAAACATGTACCATTTCACTTATTCAAATAAGTGCTTTGTACAAAAGGAAAGTGGCTTATGAGAACATATCTTCAAGCAATGGTTCTCAAGATTTAGCCTGCATTATAATCACCTGGAGGGCTTATTAAAACATGGATTACCAGACCCTAACTCCATGATTCTGCATGTCTAACTACTCCTCAGGTAAAGCTGATGCTACAGGACCTGGGACCAAACTTTGAGAAGTGCTGTCATAAAGAAACTTTACCTGAATTGGGAGATGACAGTTCTTACGTTTATACCCAGTATGCGAAACAACTTGACCTCAGCAAGTGCTGATTAAATGTCTGCTGATTTAAACTATGTGCTTCCTGTAATGTGTCCTACTTACCAGGGATTTCATTCTTCTTATGACCATTTCTTCAGGGGTAATACTGAATTTATTATGATGTACACAATCAATTATAGCAGAAAATCAACAAGTAGCAGTTTTATGATCCAGAATTAAAAACTCTATACCTTATCCTTTCCTCTTTGCTTGCTGTCAAGTATAAAATTATATTTTAAGTAATAGGAAGTTTGGGAAATTTTCTATGGGAGAAAATGAAGAATGGCATTTATTGTAAGTAGAAGCAATAGGAAACTACAAAAGGAACAAAAGGCGTATCATACCAGAAAAGTTAAAGAAAATGTTTTGCCAAGAAGAAATTGGTGTACAACCTATAGTTAAGTTTAAACTGAGGAAATTGTATAAATTCAATCAATAGAAGTTACATGTAATTGAAATGTAGTATGTCAAAATATTGCAAGCTACCCCAAAGTAGTTAAATTCTGGATAATTCATATTTTTAATATTTTGTTCCAAGCTACCCTATTTTTTTCTTAAGAGTAGGATGATATATGCTAAAACAACTGAAATATTAAACATTATACAAATATAATACTGTATTAAGGCCTTATGGCTGTTCTTACTATAATATAATTATACAGATGGAAATACAGAATTAAAAGTCAATGTGATTATAATTTTATAATTGTATTTACTTTATAGATCTTTTAATATTAACAAAATGAATGATTATAACAAATAAATTTTAGAGATAAAGTTGTACACATGTCAATAAATTATTCACTATTTTCCCTCCAGGCTACACCTATGCAATGTAAAAACACTACAATATTCAAGTAATGGAAGAAATGGCCTTTGTATGCATATAAAAGAAGCTATTCCTAAATGTTTCCTGCAAGCTATCAAATCAAATCAAAATTCTTCAGCCTGATATTTTTGAGGATTCTGCCTGCATCTACAAAAATTAAGTTTGTTTGTTTGTTTTTTAATCCTAAAATGCAACTCTGAAAAAGTATGAGCTAAAGCTTCTCAAGCATAGTTTTACTCAAAGGACATTGTTTTCAGAATAAATTGAAAGTGTTGTGTGTTAGCTGGCAAGTAATGATAGATTGACCTATTATAATCACAATATGCCTTACCAAAAATAATATATGTAACAAAATATAAATTACCAGTATGAAACAGGTCATAATCAATGTCATTTATGTCCATACTGGATAACAAAATAGAACCAAAATTGGAAATGATTTCTGTGCTCTTCTGTTTTCTGTTGTTAAACATAAATTACAGGAAAAAATGGCTGAACTAATAAATACAGACCTGATTCTGATTTGATTTGTCTTTTCTATATAACCATACCTGGGATACTTGGGATGAAGTACAGCTAGAAATCATGATTAACTTTAACATAACTGAGTATCCAGAAAAAGTAGCAGAACCTATCCAAATTATTAAAATTCTTGTTGCAAGACTCAGCTACATGGACATCTCCAGGAAAATCTTTCTTTACCCAATCTGTTGGGGTTAGAATGGATTACAAGTCCCTCCTCTACTCATTAGCACCTAGTCGTCGACTCTGCTGTAGTCTAGCTTACTACATGTTATTGATAATGCTCATTTACCTGTCTATCTACTCTTTTGTACTGTGAACTCCTCAGAGACTCTGAATGTGTCTTATTTACTTTTATAACCCAACACCAAGCACAGTGCCAGGAACAAAGTAAGTGTTCACCATATTTGTGAATGAATAAAGAATCTTGGTTTGGATATGATATTTTATATGTTCACATCCTAATTTTATAAAAAGGCAGTAGACAAAAATACTCACTAAAGTAAAAGTAAATCAAAGTGACCATATTGAAGGAAACATGATTAGAATAATGTTAGCAAATGGACAAAGTTGATATTTTTAAAATTTCTAATTCCAGGTGAATATTCAATTCTTAGCATCTTATTGGCTACTTTAAATAAGAGAAGGCTGTTGATAAGAATGAACTTTATGGTAAAAAAAAACAAATGAAATTGCTAATTTGAGTAGAAATATGGTCAAAGTTAGTACCCAGATAAAATAACAAAAACTTTTGAAATATTGTTAGTTCTAGATAAAAATTGAGCTCTAAGATTCTCAGAAACTAAAACAAGAGACATATATTAATCAATCTTAAGATTCAATGCTAATCATTTTTCTTATTTTCCAAAACTAAGATTCTAGAGACTTTCCCCTGATGCCTCCTGAAGGGGAACATTGATATAGTGGATAGTTTCTTTTAAAAATCCATATAATCATTATAAAGGCAAATTTCATAAAATAGCTCCTACAGCTTTCTGCAATCCAAGTTGAGTACACGATGCTTCAGGAAAGTCCAATAAAAGCATTGTTCAAGATGTCAAAGCATTGAGGTCCAAATGCAGTTCTCAAAGAGTCTGGCTTGCTATATGAGTACTATTCTCAACATCCAAGGTGATGTATAATTCAACACATCATCTAAAAGCAACACCATTAATAGCAACCATGGTTTTTTGTTTGTTCAATTTTATTTTTCTTAAAATTGAGGAACAAAGAGTATGACATTATAATCTGTGGAAAATCGAGAGAATTGATAGTCATTTTCTTGATTAGAGGCAGGGCCATATGCTTTAAAAATCAGCTGGAGATTATTGATATCTGATAAGACAATTCGATTTCAAAACAAGGAATTTTGTCTGAATAAGTGGCTACCTCATCTCTGCATGAGGATAGTAGGAAAAAGTATTCAGGGCCTGGTATTTCCTTGGCAAATAACTCAGCATCTGCTCCAACATAAAAATGAATAAATGATTGAGGCTTTAAAGACTTACGCCATACTAGACGGCCTCAATAATTTTAGCCTGGGCCATTTTCATAGAAAATATTATCAACCACTTACTGGGGCCTATAAAACATTGCATATTGAGCATTCACCTTCCTGGTGAACAATTACAAGCTAAATTAGTTGTAAAATATACCCTGAGGTAACTAAACATGTTAGCATGCTGGATACAGTTGTTGGATATAAGCCAATTAGACATTGGAGAACATGTACCAAAAACAGATTTGAAATTTAGAGTAGTTGATCACAAGTCATTGCATCTAACAGCAATTGATAGCTACTACACAAAAATAATAAAGTCATATCATCAACATGTTGCAAAATATGTATCTTTTGGTTGTCTACAGTCATGGAAACTATTAATTCAGTTCATCTAAGATCTGTGTTAAGTGATTAATCAAAAGTTAAAGAGAAAGAATGTCAAAGACTCTGATTTTGAGAAACTGGGTTTTGGTGTATTTTTTAACCTCACATAACTTGCAATTTCATGAGTAATAAAATTATTGTTCTATATATTACACTCATGTACATTGTGTGCATTATAATTAAACAGGATTCAATACACTGCTTGAAAATGACAGTTATATGTGCAAAGTTATAGTGGTATAAATCACTTGAAGTGTAAAATATTAGACAAAAATTAGCATAATCTATTTTGGTGGTTTCTACCATCCTCATCCTTAGTGGATATTTATATTTTGTCATGTCTCAGCAGAAAATAAAGGTAAAAATTTCACTATGATTTAATCTGAGAAGTGTTTCAAGAAAAATGCAATATCTAAATTGTATTTTTATCATTGTAAAAGAAAAAATAATGTGCTTTACTATTGAATTTTTTCAATAGTAGAGAATAAGACTATTTTTCTAGATAATACAGTTACTTTCTTATGACTCTTTGATAATTTAGAACACATGACACTTAGAAAAAAAGAATCAAAAGTCTAGACTAACATCATTTTCTGCAATAAACTTAACAACCCATACCACTTGCTGAATATTATTCCTCATAAAAGAATATTGGGAGAACTGAAGTTGTATAATACAGGCATAGATTACTCACGTTCATGATTTAGAAAATGCTGAAAAGGGTTATTATTTTCCAATACCTTATACATTAATCCTGGATGCCTATGTATAGTCAATGAATTTAGCTTAAGGAGATTGGTACCAAGACAGTCTGTACTGAATGATATCTTGACTGGACCACTTTCCAGACTTAGTAGGATGAGGGGAAGTAAGTAAACAGAAAACAGCATCTGCTCTGTCTCCTAAATGAAGCCGGAGTTAACAGAGGTTTCCATAAAGAATGATAATATCACGGAAGCATTTAAACATAATTGGATAGCTCTCAGTACAATTACCCCTATAAATGTGCTTTGAGTCTTCCTATGACCTTCTGCATCTAATTGGCAAAATTTAGTAAGAGGATAGAAAAGCAATAAATACAGGATGTTCATTTCAGTGTTTCAGCAGCATAATTTCTACTTATTAATAATAAGTATTGCTTTTCTTTATGTTTTTGGACCTCATTGTTGAGTTTCCGAAAGTCTTACAATATTTATAACCTTCATGCATGTATTCACATACATATATGAATAATACGTATCCCATTAGAATTCATCTCATTGAATAACAAATTGGATTAATTAGTACTTAAAGAAATAAGTATCACTTCTGCTTCATCTGTTTCTGAATATTTTAGTGCTCTCCATTAAGTTGATATAGAGATATTTTAAGATTCTGGTGTTGAGCTATTTAAGATACGTAGTAGCAGAGCATGGCAGGAAATAAATACATCAATAGGGACTTATAAGTATACATGTTCATTCCATTTTACTAATATCTTTCACTGGAAGGGTGAGGATGCCCACTCCACATACCTTTCATATAAACATTCAGATTGGAAAGACTTAGTTAAATTATAATATCAAATAACAGTCATCTGCTGTGTAACGATGTGTCAGTCAGTGAAGGACAGCATATAAGATGGTGGTGCCATAAGATCATAATGGAGCTGAAAAATTCCTATCACCTAGTGACATCATAGTCGTCATAATGTCATAGTACAATACATTACTTGAGTGTTTGTGGTGATGCTGGTGTAAACAAACCTACTGCACTGCCAGTATAACATGTACAATTATGTACAATACATAATACTTGATAATGATAGTAAACAACTATGTTACTGGTTTATGTATTTGCTATACTTTTTTATTGTTATTTTAGAGTATATTCCTTCCACTTATTTAAAAAAAAAGTTAATTGCAAACAGCCTCAGGTAAGTCTTTCACGTAGTATTCTAAACAAAGGCATTGTTCTCTTAGGAGAGGACAGTTCAATGTGTGCTATTGCTCCTGAAGACCTTCCTGTGGGACAAGATATGGAGGTGGAAGACAGTGATACTGATGATCCTTACCTAGTGTAGGCCTAGGCTAATGTGTGTGTTGGTGTCTTAGTTTTTAACAAAATTTTTAAAAGTTAAAAAAAAAACAGAATAAAGTTTAAAGAATAAGAATAAAAAGAAAGAAAATATTTTTGTACAGTTGTACAACGTGCTTGTGTTTTAAGCTGTTATTACAAGAGTTAAATAGTTTTAAAAATTTAAAAGCTTATAAAACAAAAAAGTTACAGTAGCTAAGGTTAATTTATTATTGAAGAAAGTAAATTTTTTTATAAATTTAGTGTAGCCTAAGCATATAGTGTTTGTAAAGTCTACAGTAGTGTAAAGCAATGTCCCAGAACTTTTACTTTCACTCACCACTCACTCACTCACCCACAGCAATTTCCAGTGCTACAAGCTCCATTCATAGTTAGTGCCCTATACAGGTGTACCATTTTTTATCTTTTACACTGTATTTTTACTTTACATTTTCTCTATTTAGCTACACAAATATTTACCTTTATGTTACAATTGCCAACAGTACACAGAACAGTAACATGCTGTAGAAGTTTGTAGTCTAGGAGCAATAGGCTATACCATATAGCCTAAATGTGTCATAAGATACACCATCTAGGTTTGTGTAAGTACTCACAAAATCACTTAATGATGCATTTCTCAGAACATATCCTCAGTGTTAAGCAATGCATGACTTTATTAGAGATTTTTTTTCATGTACTAACTCACAAATAGTCAAATTAGTCAAATAGTCCCTTGAATGTCATACTTAAATTAGTAGGTTAGTAAGTATGAAGTGTCTGATTTCCTTAAGCACTAAGTTTGACAGTTGATATCTCTGGCATTTCACTTTGACACTTCTAGTTTTATTTTTATTGTGAAGGTACATCCTCAGTCTTCCAAACACATGTGTTGGCTTGTGATTATCTTTCAAAATTTTTTTCAGAGCAATTTTTGTGAAACTATGAATAAGTCAAAAATTCTTGTTATTTTCGAACAATGAGTTCCATCCTGGAAACAATGTAGTAGTGCAGACAGCTCAAAATATCAACAAAGTGTCTGGGAAGGATGTGGCTAATGAACACACAGTACATGGATGATTTGAGAAGTTCTTTCTGGTGATTTTAATCTTGAACATGAGCCACGTGGATGACCTAAGACCAAGGTGGACAATGATGAGCTAAAAGCTGTAGTGGAAGCAAATCCATCTCAACCTACCCGTGAGTCAGCAACAAGTTTTGACATTCCTATTCCAACAATATTGGACCATTTGAAACAAATCAACAAGGTAAAGAAGCTGGATAGATGGGTTCTGCTTGAATTAAATGAGTGTCAGAAGAGGAATAGTCTTGAAGCTTGCCTTTCTTTGCCGTCACAACATAAAGGTGAACCATTTCTATACTGTATTGTTACATGTGATGAAAACTAGATACCTTTTGGCAATCACAAGTGTTCATCATAATGGTTGGATAAAGAGGAAGTGCCAAAACAGTCCAAAACTGAATATTCATCAAAAAAAGCTAATGCTGTCTGTTTGGTGGTCCAGCGCTGATACTATCCACTACAGCTTCATGAAACCTGGTCAATCCATTACAGAGGATGTCTACTGCAACCAACTGGACAAAATGATGAAGATGCTTTGATTAAGCAACCAAGATTGGTCAATAGGGACATGCCAATCCTCTTGCAAGACAATGCTCAACCACATGTCGCAGAAAGAGCACTGCTCAAATTACAGAGTCTGGACTTGGAAACTCTCTGTCATCCACCACATTCACCACACCTTGCACCAACTGACTACCACGTCTTCCAGGCTCCTGACCACTTCTTGCAAATAAAAATATTCGATTCTCAAAAGCTGTGGAAAACGCCTTTTGTGATTTCATCACCACTCACTCTCCAGGCTTCTTCACTGCTGGCATAAACAAGCTATCATTAAGATGACAAAACTGTGTTGATAGTTTAGGTGCATACTTTGATTAATTGTACAACTTCTTGTTTGAGATATAATAAACTACACTTTTGATTCAAAATTGGACATTTCCTATTTAATGACCTAATAAAACTAAGAAGATGATTCATTTAACAAAATTTATCCCCAGAATTTTTTTTCAGATAAATACTATAACTACTGTATTTAGCTCAAATTACTCTTGGGAACCAAGGAAAATAATCATCTATGTAAAATGTTTGGTAGATACAGTTTTAATATTTGTTGTACTTCTCTATTCTGAAAAAAATATTTCAGGTTTATATTCAACCAGAATAAGAACAATACTATAAATTTATGCTAAAGCATATCATTCTTCCCTGGCTATCTTGATGCTTCCAGGAACTTTCTCTAACCTTTGAAATATCTGATACCCATAATTCCCTTTATGGAAATTCTACATCTCTTTTTCATTCCCAATTTTATTCTTATATGTAGTGTCTTCAGCACTTACACAGAACCAATGCTCATGCAAGAATGGATTTGATGCAATTACAATCATTAGAAAGTGCTACATTCAGACACAGTCACAGTGTCAATTATAAGCATTGTTAGAAATGAATATGAACAGAAAACTGAGGACACAAATAAATATATGGCCATCAAGTCTCTGTGTAATATTTTACACATAAACACTAAGAGACTCTAGAAGAAAACCACCATGCTGAACTATAGCTCTATTTTTTTCTTTCTGCTTATATGTTAAAACATCTACATGGTCTTGTATTACGGGCTTTAAAACACTGACCACTGGACAATGTGATATCTTAGCTGAAAAGTTATTAGCATAGAGGATCTTAATGTGTTTTGTTGTGAATGAAATAGTATTGCATATTGTGTAACTTTATAGCAGTAACATTATACATATACCATAAGGCTCACTTGTAACAAATAGAGATATAGTGATTTTTCAGATATACTAAAGCAGAAATTGCTTCAATGCATTGGAATATGCACATTTGAATTCCACTTGAGTGAGCTTCCACTTACAGTCAAGTTTTCTGCCAAGAAACTTGGCATTCCATTGTATTACATGCATTACATTGTATTACAAAAGCTTTTGTAATACAATGGTTATCCTATGTTTTAAAAAATGATCTGATATATTTTTTACAAAATGAAAGCTCAGTTTTTTAACTTGCTCAGACATGGACTACTTTGAAAGTTGTCATCTATGGACTGTTATCTGCTGAGTTAATGCTTTCTCTGAACTTTATTCTTCACCAAATGGCACCAATAATGACAGTACAGCACTGTCATAAAAGCAATTAACATTGATGCAGGATTTAGGAAAGCTATGAAAATGTTTTCTAAACATCAATTTTTATCATGCATCTTTTAAGTGGGACAGAGGATGCCACAAATTATACCCATTTCAGGAAGAACTACCTTAATTAAAAAGCAGGAAGGAAGGAAGGGAGGGAGGGAAGAAAAGTAGAAAGGAAAAATAATGGAAAGTCCAAAACTATATCTTTCTATATAATAAGTTAGTAAGGCATTAGTACTGCATTACAATATAAAAGTCCTGAAATGAATATTAGAGAATAGACATTCCATATAATCATAAAATAATTTCTAACAATTTATATGGGTTATTTGTTCCTGTTTTATAGACAGATACTAAGTTTGTGTGTATGATTTTTTTATATTACAAACCATATTCCATAAATCCCAAAATACTTTTTTTAATATACTGGAAGTTGTTAAAACAACATAATACATTAAGAGGCAGCATGTTACTAAGAAAGTATTATTGGAAAAGCAAATATTTTCTTTTGGGAATCATGTATGTATCTGCTTTAACTCAGATAGAGTTTGTATCTGTCAGGACAATCTTGGTTATGGTGTTATAACAAACAATCCAAAAATCTCAACAAAGTTTATTTCTTTTACATGGTCCATGTCTATCAAAGTTAACTGGGGTCCTGCTACATGCCTTCCACAGTCTTGGGCCCAGACTGACAGAATATCCACCAACTAAAACTGTCACTGTTTTAGGGTGGTGAATCATACTGTTTATAAAGCTTTGCCAGGAAGTGACACATAATGGCAAAAGCAAATCATATGGCCACACCTGACTTAATACTACTGGAGATTGCAACATATCAAGTGCCCCAGAAAGTGACACATAATGGCAAAAGTAAATCATATGGCCACACCTGACTTAATACTACTGGAGACTGCAACATATCAAGTGCTTGGGAAGAAAGAAATACTTGGTTTACAGCATTAATGACTAACATAGGAATATTAAGAAATCATACTTGACTAGAAAAATCTACCATTATACAAATCTGGTTATTAGAAGATTATAGGCTAAATTTTATTACTGTATATTATAGGTTGAACCAAAACCAAAATAAATTGCTAATATATTGATACTATTTATAATTTTTCATTAAAAAGTAAGTATAGCAGTATTTGAGATGGATCATAAAATAAGTCAATAGGCTAGGTAACAAAAAATTTCTGTTTCTTAAACAATAGAGGCTTATTTCTCACTCAGTTTCAATGACTGAACAAAACATTTTGCTCATCATAGTCACTCAGGTACACAGACTGATGGAATCTCCAGTACCTTTTATGTCTATCTCAATATCAGTCTTCATGGCTTACCTATTTGAAGGAAGAGAACATGGAGACTCACTTATCTGCTCATGAACAGTTCTCCCTCAAAGTGACAATTCTGAACCCCCAGAGAAGAAATGGCCATGTCTTGGTGAGCCTTGGTTACCTCCTTATGATTTTGACTTATGTAGTCTAAAGTTCCAGTAGCTACATTTGGAGCAGTTTCACAACTTTTAGTCTTGTTATGAGCATAGTCAAGTTAGAAACCCAAGGTCTTCTGTACACAAGCAACTGCTAAGTCAGATATCTCTCATCCTGATAAATTTTTATCTTGACTATAAGCCTTTATATTGATCTATAGTCAATTTTTTTTGTTCATTTTGACCAATTTTTCTGAGTAATTGAATATTTTCTGTATCTGGATTCTCTCATCTTACATATGTGTTATATATTCTGGGATATTGGTTTTCTATTGTGGCTATAACAAATTCCCATACACATAATGGCTTAAGATAACAACAAAAAAATTATCTCATTGTTCCGTAGGTCAGAAGTTGGACGTGGGTCTCACGTAAAGGTAAAATTAAAGTGTCTGCAGGATTGTGTTGGATATTCTAGGGGAGAATCTGTTTCCTTGTATTTTTCAGCTTCTGGAGGCCACTCACATTTTATTTTTCCTGGCCCCCTTCCTTCTCCAAAGCCAGCAACATTGCATCTCTGATTTTTCTGTTGTATCATCTCTCTGCCATAGCTGGGAAAGGCTCTACTGTTAAGGACTCAGGTGATTAAGGTGAATCCACCAGAATTCATTCTATATAATCTCCCTAACCTTGAGGTCCTTAAATGTAACCTTTTTCTCATGTAACAATACATTAATGGGTTCCAGGAATTAAGATGTGGATATTTTGGGGGAGCCATTATTCTATGTAATACAATTCCTTGTTAATAATAAAAATTATTAATTACTTAAAACAATTATGTAATCCAGATAATAAACAATTTCTGAGAAGATATCATGTGCCTATATATGTGCTAGACAGATGCCCTTATATAGTGGATGTAGCTACATCAGTGTAAAAACTGTTACAGTGGCATAAGAAAAGTGTACAATAAATATTTCTTGCTCATAGTTTGGTGAACAAAATGAAGTAGTTTCTGCCTTTGTGGAGTTTATGATTCATGGAGGAGATAAACATTAAATAAAAATTAAAAAATTACAAATCTTTAAATGTACTAGAAGAAAAATGCAGAGGGCTGTGAAAATGAGTAATGGGATGGGATCTGACATAATTTGGGTGGGTAGAAAATGAGAAAGCAGCATTTAAGCTGAGAGGAAAACGTGAAAAATTAGTTTGGAAAGGGAAGTTGGGGTGCTGAGGAATTTTCCAGATAAATAAATAGGCTAAAGTAGAGCACTGAGCTGGGAATGAGCTCAGCACTTCGTGGATCCTACAAACTACCAGCTGGGTTGGGCCCTGCTGAAAGAAGAGGGCAATTGGGAATGCATGAGCCTGGGAAATAATTAGGAGATTAGCATCTTTGAAGAACAGGTTAATCACAGAAGTAGTGGTAAGTCACATGAGAAAGTGAGATTTTTTTTTTCATGTTAGTAAAGGAAAGGCATATGGGGGTTGTTCTTTCAGAAGAATTGACTCTGGAGTTGGATGTTGAATAATGAGTAAGTGTTTATCAGACACACAAGGAAAAGAATGACATTCAAGACAGAATGAATAGCACGCATAGAGGCAAGGAAACTAGAAACAGCAATTTTGTGCCATGGTAAAAATTTCATGAGCATGCTTTCTCAGTTGTAATTCATCTCTTCAATAAAAATAAATAGAACATCAAAAAGATGGGTGTGGAGGCCACATTACTATACTAGAGAAGCCCATCTAAATTGACATTCACTCATTAATCTGCCTTCTTTGAGTAAGCTTATTTATCTGTTTATTGAATCTACTCAATGGAGCAGGAAGTTTCAGAAAATAACAGGCCCAAGTTTGAATTCTTGTTTTGTTAACATACTTATCAACATATTTAACCTCTATGGACCCATTTTATAATTGTGGATAGTCTTACACATCTCCTGTGGTGGTGATAATATATCCTAAACATTACTAATATACAGTCCATGTTTACCTATTTTGTTTCTATTCCTTCTATAAATGTTCACATTGTATTATATGTAAAGCACTGTGCGTTTTTGAAAGATAGAAAAATTATATCCAGTTCTTAATTTTACAGAGTTCACAAGGGGAATAAGGCACAGATGCAAGATACTATAAGGTTCAGATAAGGGATATTTTATAATTAGCTTAATCTATTTTTGCAATTTATAATTAGAAAAGGTTAAATATTATGAAAATTTTAACAGAGATATTGGCCTTGGGTAATGGGAAGAATTTGGCGTTATTTAAGGAAGGGCTTCCTATTTAAACAGAAAAGCCAAAATGAAGACATAAAATTGTAAAGAGAAGGTAGTGAGTCATCCACCTCGACCAGAATGCCAGGGGACTCTCACAATCAGACTAATTTTGAGGACAGCTGGTTTCTAAATTTGCAATTTCTGGGCAACACTGTAGTCTGGTTCTATAGTGTTCTTGTCTTGTTACTTATTTAGCTTTCTCTAATTTGCTACTTAATATGTAGGTTTGATTTATGGGTGTTTCTGTTTCTGACTAAGTAACTTCATTTTCTTTCTCTAGGTCATGTTTTATTACTGTTTATCCCTAAGGACTCAAGCCTTACCCATTGCTACAATTGTCTTTAAAAAGTCTAGGATTTCATTTCTTCACATATGTATGTATAAGCAGTATTTTAAGAGTATTGTTATGATATTTTCCTCCTTAAAAAATAAGTACTGAAGTTTATTTGATTATACATAGTTAATATTTAATTTTGGAATTTAACTTTTGATTGAAGAAAGCTGATAATCTTTGTATCATGGACATACATGTTTTTCATTTTTATAATAAATATGATTAAACATCTTTTCAGTAAGGAAAACAATACAATTTAGTTGTCATATTAATATAGAAACAATTATAAAAACATAGTTTCCTATTCATAGGTTAACCTATAGTGGGTATATTAAGTTCTGTGTACGTATGCATGTATGTGTGTGCAAAAGTGTGTGTATGTATGTGTGTGTGTATGTGTGTGTGTGTTGAGTGACATCTTGAGACCTGGCTCTATTCTTTGAATTTCTGTAGAACAAGAACCTTAGAATTTCAGACAGGGGCTAAGAAGAATTAAGTCAAATTTGGAAAGGAGTCTCTACTATCACAAAGCAATGGATATTTATTGAGCCTTTTATAGATTTCAAAGACAGTTCTTGAAAGTTTATTTTAAATAATTTATTCAAAATATATTACGACACTAGGATATAAGTGCTGCTATTGTTTCCTTTTTGACAGCTGAGGAAATTGAGGCAATGGAGGCTAAAGTGAATTGCCGCAGCTCACACAGTTACTTAAATGGAGACTCAAAATTCAGCTGCAGTGATTTGGTTCCAGTGCCTTAATAACTACAGCATTCTATGCTCCTCATTCTTTCCAATGTATGATGAAAAAGAACTTGAGAATATCAAACTATGGAACCATGTCCAGAGGAAAGGATAGGAATCATTTTCATCTTTGCTATAAAATCTTTTTTTAAATGGTTTGTTTGCCCTCATGGGTAAAGTTTAAGGTATTATGGGTGTAGGATGGATTTTCTTGCAACAGAAATAATTAAATATTTATATAAGCATAAGGTAAGGTCTAGAAGTAAAGCTAAGAATTTTACTCAAAGTCATTAATAACCTGCAATCTTAAGACTAACTAAAACAATTCACAAAACTTATACTCAGTGGCCCAACTTATGTCACAGCTGAAATATAGAAGCTTTGGTACCTGGACTGGTTGAAATCTTAGAAAAGGCAGCATGCAGACTCTTCTACCTTATCTTTTCTTTCTTAGAAGAAAACCCAAACCACCTGGAATTCTGTTGAATCTTCTATCTTCTCAAAAAGGATTTATATGTTCTCATGCTCCTTGAAAATTTGGAGTCATTTGAACATTAATTTATGGTAATGATTATTAACATAATTCTTTCTATAGTCATACCCTCTTCAGTCTCATGATCACTATTATACTTAGATCCTTAAAATGGCTTTAATTTCATTTTACTGCTCAGTTATGTGCAAAGCATTTATAATAATCCATTTATTGGAATTACAAATCCCCACCAGCTATCTGGGGGACCTCTTTCTGAGCAAATTTTTGCCCACTGTTCCTTTGGAATGAACAAGAAATTCACACTCTTATTTACAGCTGACCAGACCAGGGGTTGACTCTGGACTAAAGAAGAACAACTCATAAGCTGGTTTGTGATTTATGACATATAGCGCTTGCTCATAATGAGGACAAGTACCAATTGATTCTTTTTCAGGAAGGTGGAATCTGAAACACTAAGAAATTATGCTATTTGGTGATGGATACCAGCCCCCAAAAGTCATATTATGAAAGGCAGATATAAGACTTGCTCTATGAGGGCACAATACAGGACAAGAGAATGTCAAGGCAAAAAGCATGCAGAAAGAAGTGGTAGCAGAAGAGATCATGTAGAAAGGATCGCTGAGATTTCTGATCTGCTAGAATCCATTCCCAATTCACTTGAAAATTGTCTGTTCACTGTTTCAACATCTGTGTTGAGATCTTTGTATTTTTTCACCCTATCCAGTTTTACATAAGATAGTTTTAATGGATTGCTGTTGCAAGCAAACAAAAACCTTGAATAGAACAAAACTTCACTTAATGGCATTTTCCCCCTTTTCAAAAGTTTGCCTTCATTTTTGTTTAGTTTAAAAATATTGCATGACTACTAGAAGGTAAGAATGAATTCAAAGATGTACAAAGTTGATTTTTCAAAAAAATCAAGGTATTCAAAGGTATTAAAAAGGTAATTATGAACAGCCTTTTTTTGGTCAACATCCTTTATACTCAAATAAACACTTGCTTTCATCATTAAATAATATATTATAGACATCCTTTTAGGTCACCAGTTATACATTTAATTTGATACCTTTAAAATCAGCATAATATTCCAAATAATGATTATCTCACAATTTATTCAACATTTCCCATTGAAATTAATGAAAAGAAACTAATAAATTAGAATAAATTAAAATTATATATCAAAAGCAGGTTTTTTGGAAAGCACAATAAAAGAAACAACCTCTTAGCAGCCCTGATAAGGTCAAAGGGCAGAATAATAATATAATTGGGAATGTGACTAAAGATAGAATCAAAGTTCAGAATGATTATAAAAATATTATTGTAATAAATTTCAAAATCACAAGGAAATTGATGACGTTATAGAGAACTATTGGATCAAAATCTACTGTGAAGAAGAAGAACACATCAGAAACCATAGAAGGATCAGGAAAAAAACTTTAAAAGTCTACCTATTAAAATTGCAAGATTCCACCTGGCTTTAGAGTGGAGCTCAGTCTAACCTTTAACAAACTGATAATTCCATTGTCATTTAAGTTAGTTCAAAATAATAAAAATATGAAAATTTACAATACATTTTATGATGCTAGTACAACCTAAATAGTATCACTTGATACAGCAGGAAAAACCACTAACAATATATAGTAGATATGAAAATAATCTAAGTAAACATTGGAAGCTCATATTTTATTGTTAGCCTTTAGATCCTCTCTATCCTGAAGAAAAATACGTTGAATGGAACACATCAGTACGAAAAAGTATATTTTTAGCTATTATGTCTTCATGTGATGCCATGGTTTTAGCAATTTAACATGAATTTCAAAGGCAACCATATTTTTTTGAGCTACAGGGAAAACACACAAGCATTAATCACTTCTGCACAAAGGGATCATTTCAAATAGCACACAAAGTAAAAGCTTTTCTTTTATTCTTACTATTTTCCACAGTTGATGAGTCCTCTTAATGTCTGATACAATTGCAAACTCAGGGACTCAAGATTTTTATTTTAAATTTTATGTAAAAAATGTACAGAAATTTTCTTATACAAAAAAAGTAGCAATTAAACTTGATAATGAATGAGACTCAAACAAAAATTAGCAAATGTTAAAAAACTAAGGTGACACAATTTGAAACTGCAGAAGGACCAGGACAGATATTAAATTTTTTATTCAGCATTTTTGGAGAAAAACAACTTTAACACTAGAGCCACACTGCATATTAATTCTTTTGTGTTAATTGTTTTACAGATGATTATGCTATAGATAACTGTTAGTAAATTATATATGGCTTATTCCTAATTATCAATTATTTCTTAATTGGGGGCTTAAATAGCTATGTAATCTTACTCTGAAATCTTATCATAATATCCTGTAGAACCTGACATCAGTTAAACGTTTCTAAAGCATGGGTTTAATGAAGCTAATGACTTTTGCTTTCCCTGTCAGTTCACTTAAAGTATTATGTCAGCCATTGTTTTGATTTTTTAGGGCTCTCTTTTTTATGTTAGCATTTGTTTATGTATTTTATTCCATTTAATGTATTTAGTTGATATTATTGCTGAAGACCCCAGGATTTTTGTTTGTTGTTTTGACATATTTTAATATTTAGAAGAGATAAGTAGAAATTACTTTCATTATTCACTGTTCATTATTTTTGTTTGTGGTTTATTGGGTTTTGTGTTGGAAAATATCTTTAAATTATAAAATTAATATTGATTGTAATTTATATCCCATAGCCATTTGCATAATATAAATTGCTAAACAAGTTGTGAAATCAACAAGTTAAGAATGATACCTTTAATATTGTTTAAATGACTAAAGTAAAATCAGCTTTTACCTTATGATAAAATGTATAATTCCCCAGTAAATATGATTTACATGAAATTCATAATCTTCATTCTACCAGAGACATTGAATATTAAAACTCTAAAGCTAATAAAAGCACCGGAGTCATATTGATTATGTCTAATGAGTCTCTTAAATTAATGGGTCACCTGCTGGTTCAGGAGCTAGTGCAGATCTCTAAGTGGGTAAAAATGAGTGGTTTTAAGTTGATTTATATCTCTCCTGAAATCAATGATGAAAACAATAATGGGAACAGAGCTTTCAGCCAAATGATTTAACAAATATAATAAAACATTCAAATTATGAATATTTCTATAATGACTATGTCGCTACATCATCTAGTGTTTGGTATCTGGGTTCACTAATAGCTACCTCATCCATAAAAGACTTATATTTTGTTTCTTCATTTCTGTTTCATTTTGTAATATGTAAAGTGTCAATATGTTGTCATTTAAATATAAGATAATGCAACTGACTCAAAAGTGTGTGCACAAGTGTCTCATTTGCAGGAGTTTACATAATAATAGTAATTTCAACACCAATAATAAAAACATTACTTACAGTAGTCCCACATGTTTTGAATACTTACTCGGTGCAAGTCACTGTTCAAAGCAACTGGATAGTGTGGTGAAGCCGACAAGAAGGTAAAGAGAAATAGAATTCAACAACTACACAGATCAGACACTTTCAGATAGTTATAAGTGCTATAAAAATTCCATTTGGGGCCAACGTGGTGGCTCACGCCCGTAATCCTAGCACTCTGGCAGGCTGAAGCGGGAGGATCGCCTGAGCTCGAAAGGTAGAGAGAGACCAGCCTGAGCAAGAGTGAGACTCCGTCTCTACTAAAAGTAGAAAATGTAGCTGTCCCTGGTGGTCTGCACCTACAGTCCCAGCTACTCGGGAGGCTGAGGCAGGAGGATTGCTTGAGCCCAGGAGTTTGAGGTTGCAGTGAGCTGTGATGACACCACTGCACTCTAGCCTAGGCAATGGAGCAAGACTCTGTCTCCAAAAAAAAAAAAAAAAAAAAAAAAAATCCATTTGGATGACTATAAATAGTTTTAAATCTTATTCATGTATATTAATCTCATAATATTCACAAAAATACTGAGCAATCAATATTATAAGTTTACACCTGGGATTGTAGGGTTCAAAGGGGCTAGAAAGTTGACCTAAAACATGGAAAGAAAGGGAGAAAAAACACTGAATATTTATCCTCAACTGTAGAATGGAAAAGGTCAACTAGACCGTATAAAAAATAAACCCACTTTCTAAAAGCCACTATTCTCATGTCCCAAATAAGCTGAATGGAAGCATTTATAACAGAAAAAAACTTTTAATATCATCTATATAATTTAAATAACTTTCTTCTATGCCTTACACTTTGAATCTTAAACATATAGACCATTATTTTTGTTAGTTTTCATCTAAATGTTTTTCCAAACTTCACTAACAAAATATATTGACGTCTTAACACATTTACTAAGAGTCTTATCTTAAGAGCTTTAACTTTCTACTAGAAAGCATGATACTCTGTGATTTTGCTATTCTCAATATTTGAGTTTAAGGATCCCATACAAAAATCTACCCCACATGGATTACCCAAATTTATACAAATATGTACCTGAGTTAAACAACATCTAAATATTTCAAAGCAATTAATCATCTTTCAAGAAAACGTTTTTTAAAATTTATGATGAAAAGGTTACTTACTATTCTATCAAATACCAATAAATGTTCATTAATTTAATGAGCTCAAATTATTGACAGCATTTACAACCCTTCATTAAAACATGTGTCTATGTGAGGTCTCCCAACATGTTCTCTTCTGTGGGAGTACTCTGAACAAGAGTAAAGTTGTCAGGAAGGTAGGTAGTATATGGCAAATATGTCATTCTTTAGAATGCAATGCCCTGAAATTCCTAAATACTGCTTTAAACAACTAAAACAGTATAGTACAGTATACCACAATTTACACATACACACACACACAGTTTCCTTTTGAATGTCAAAAATTGTCGTGAATTCCCTATATTATGGTAGTTGAGCTTTTATACACTCAGTCTACAGACTAAATGTTGGAACATAGATTCATGGATGCTGTAATAACCAAAGGTACACAGCACACTCCTCTACCCCCAAGGCTCCAGAGCCCAGGAGCCTCTGGTATGATGGAAAGACTTGTGGCCAAACAATTCAAGCTTGAAAATTTATCTCTGTCACTAACATAAAATTATATTCTTGACGTTATACTTACTTCTCTTCGCTTCTGTTTGCTCATCTGTAAAACTGCATTGTTATTCAAGGAGGATGACAAGACAATCCAATGGGGAAAGAATAATCTTTTCAAAAAATAATTCTGGGAGAACTGGATATCCACATGCAAAGAATAAAGTTGGATTCACACTTCACACCATATAGAAAAATTAATTCAAAGTATACATAGATTTAAATGTAAGAGCTAAAACTATTAATATAAAACTTTTAGAAGAGAACATAGGGGTAAATATTAGTGACCCTGTATTAAGCAATGATTTCTTAGATACAATAGCAAAAACACAAACAAAAAAGAAAAAATAAATAAATTGAACTCATTAAAATGGAAAATTGTTTGCTTCAAAGGATATCATCAATAAAGTGAAAAGATAACCCACAAGTAGGGAGAAAATTTTTGCAAATCACATATATGATGAGGAACTGGTATCCCGAATATATAGATAACATTTACAACTCAATGAAAAAAAGACAACTCAATTTTTTAAATGGCAAAAAAATCTGAATTGACTTTCCTACAAAGAAGATATATAAATGGCCAATAAGCACAGGAAAAAGTAAAAGTGTTCATTTGTGAAATGTAAATCAAAACAAAAATGAAATATTGCTTCACACCTACTAGGATGGCTACAATAAAAAAGACATAAGAAGTATTGCTGAGGGCGTGGAGAAATTCAAACTCTTGTGTATTACTGATAGGACTATGAAATGATGCTGACACTATGAAAAACATTTCAACAGGTCCTCCAAAATTTAAACATAGAGTTGCCATATAACCAGGCAATTCTATTACTAGGTATTTACCAAGAAAACAGAAGATTTATGTTCACACAAAAACTTGTGCACAAATGTTCAAATCAACATTATTAATCCATAAAATGGAATATTATTCAATGATAAATGTATCAGGAATTAAGCACTGATACATGCTGCACCATGGATGAACCTTGACAACATTATTCTATGTGAAAGAAGCCAAACACAAACGAATATTTATACAAAATGTCCAGAATAGGCAAAACGTAAATTAATGGTTACCTGAGCAAGGCAGGAATGGGAAGTGACTGCTAACTGGTATAGGGCTTCTTTCTGGGATGATAACTTTCCAAAATCAGGTGGTGGACATAGCATATCAAAAAATGCTCAATTGTATACTTTAAAGAATGGAATTTTATGGTATACGAATTATATCTCAATGAGGCTGTTTTTTATACACTGGAATGTGATACTTAACCCTAAGGATGTTCTGTACAAATTAAAAAACATATATATATATAAAATACCTACTATGTCATGCCTGGTAGTCAGAAACTACTCAGTATATGGGTTTTTTTTGTAATTCTCTAAACAATAAAAAATTAGAAAATTTTATCACTGTATTAACAATATTTGAGATTTGATGCTAATAAATGTATCTGACTTTTAGAAAAGGGTACACATTAGCTGAAAGAAAAAGATGGTGCCTATTCTATTTTATTGTCATTTTCTTTATTTATGGCCTGAATAAAAGAAAATTAAGCAGATGCTTATTGGTATGCTGTGCCACATCATATAAAGTTTTTTTTCACCAATCTCTCTAATTTTAGAGATTCATGAAAACACAGTGAATGAAACTTCAAAAATAACTACTTGAGATAGTACTATGTAAAAATTCTTGTTCAGACTCTGTTTAAAATTTAGTCTTTTAGGAAATATATTCTTTTTTGCAACCTATAAAATTATTAAAATGTGGTATGTGCTCGTCTATTATACAGAACATATAAATGGCTTTTATGGTTGATGGGTACCTAGAACTAAAATCTGTATTTAAAAAAACCTTGATGACGAGAAACAGATTTTATTCTTTTCCATAGTTCTAGCTTACTTAAATTTCTATAAAGCCAAGGTGACATTACATCTAATGTTCATTCAAATCTCTGTTACTGAGTGTACTTATCTCAAATATTTTAATGTTAAGTTATAGGTATAAAAACTTTGTTTCACCTGGGTTTTCTTTCCTCCTTTTGCTTACCAAAATCTCTTTTCTTCTCATTGTAAGGGAAAATTAATATATTACAGAGGTAGATGTTAGTGTGGTTAACCTATAATTCCAATTTTCTGCTGGGTTCATGGTATATTCCTATCTGGAAATTAAGAGTACTACTTTCTTTGGAAAATAAAATGTGACTGTAAAGAGCATGTGTGACCTCCAGGCAGAAGCCATTAAGAGATCATGTATGTTCCCTTCCCTCTGCATGGTGACCAGGCAGATAGCAGACAGAGGAAGCTCCATCCACCTGGGTCCCATTGTGTGGAAAACTCGAGATGAACTTACAGCCAGAATTAGAAATATAACTTGTTTTTGTTTTTTATTTGTCTGAATCCACTGAGATTCATGGTTGCTACCAAAGGATAACCTAATATTTCCTGGCTAATACAATGACTTCTCCTATTTTGAAAAGGCTAAGATACTAGTATTTTGATTAAAATTAAACATTGTGTTAAATAAAACATTCAACACCAACATATGCGCTCCCATACATATTCTTACAATATATTCACTTAAATTTTGCATTATTCAGAATGTTTAGAGGTACTATTAAGTTAAAGTCATATCCTGAAGAAGCATATTGATCAGTTATATGGTATGAAATGATGTTCTTCATACAATGTGTTTATGGTGAAATGTGTTATTCAATATGCAAACATATGTTCATTACTCAGAATACAAATTTCTTCACACATTTGTTTCATGACACCTAAATGTAGTTTACAAAACTAGAAAAAAAAGGTGCTTATTTTAAATTAAATAAAACTTACTGTTAATAAATATTATTTTTTCTACACGATAACATGACAACAGTGGTTTTTCAATGTAGACAACAACCAGAGTCCCTTGATTTTACTTCCCTTACACATATCATATCCATATCCCTAACAATCAGACATCATCTCTACCACAATTTAACTAAATTAACATTTCATTATCTCCCTCCTCTTCTTGAGTCTTGTTTCCAATTTTTCCCCCCAAAATTGGACATTCATTATTCCAGCTCTAGCTTAATTTAAACATAAATCTCTGTTGACTACAAGATCAATTTCAACTCTTTACCCTGATGTCACTCCACATGACTCCATAATGAGTCTTCAACTTCATTTCCAGGCTTATCTATTAAATGTTCCTTCCAAGCCTGTCAGCCTGAGGTACTCACCACCTCCATATATGGCTAACTCTTTTGCACTCCTAATTCATACTATTTCCTCTTTCAAATCCATTTTCCTGAATGTTATCCATGTAAGTCTTTATTATTTATTATTATATGCATGTGTTTTTAAAAATTATATGGAATTATTTAAAATTTCTCACCTTTTCCTTCTGCTCCTTACCCATTCCCCAAAAGACTACTACTGTTTACTGTATCTGTTTTTCAATCTTCTGGTAATTATAACCAATATAACATTTTATAGAATATTAAATTTAATAGACTCATTCTATAGGGTTTAATGCAACTTAAAATAAATTCTTCATTGTTTTTTAGCTTTTCTTTTGTGACATGTTTACATCTAACTTCATATTCTTTGTTTATTTCTATTTATTTTGTTTAAAATAAAAAGTGCATGTGTTTTCATTGTAATAAGTGAAACAGTACAAAAATGGTGTAAGACGTTAATAATCTCTTCTATCCTCTATTGCCACCCCTGTGGTGTAATCAATCTTAGCAGATTGCTGCATTTCTTTGCCCATTTATCTCCAGTCATACAATCCTATGAAACATATGTGCACATCCATAGGAGTGGCAGACATTGTTAGTCACTCATCCAATATTCATTTTTCTCTTCTACCTTACAAATAGAACCGATTTTTTTAGGAGGTTGGTTTGCCAATGTACCCTGTTAAAATATTTACTATCCTAGTCTTCCTTTCAGATAGGGGCACAATAAGACACAGTTCTTGGCAGTGAGAAGGATGGAGATGTCACTAGGTGGGCTTTTGGGAAGTTTTTAAAGGGAGACAGGCTCAGCTGTACCTTCTTAAGCTTGCTGCACCTTTTCCTTTCTTTCAGTCTGAAACATGTCTACGAGAAACGGGATGAGAAGAGCCATGTGCATCTAGGGCTAGTGGAGCAAAAAATAGAACAAGGTTTGTCCACTGATGGCCTCAAGAAGCCACTGAGCCAGTCCTGCCCTGCTTAATCTGCAGACTCTTATTTTGTAAAAGTAATAATAATAATAATAATAATAATATCTATACCTTTGTCATTTAGCAGTAAATAATGGGCCTTCTTCAAGGTCAATAACTGTACCTGATGTGTTATTTTGAAGACCTTCATAATTATCAATAATATTGATGTAATATTATTTGTCTATTTTATAACTAAAGACTTACAGTTTGCTTCCAGCTTTTCACCTAGAAACAATATTGCAGTACATATCCACGTAGGTAAGTTCTTAGGTTGTGGTGCTTTGTGATAATTATGATGTAGTGCCCAAATAAGGTTTGCTCAAAGACTGTATATATTAAATTTTAAAAAACACTTTCTGATTGCTTTCCAAAAATATGTAGAAATTTACACTGCCACCAGCAAATGTATGAGTTTTGGTTCCCCTAATGCATAGTGCCAAATGGATATTATTATCACAAAAATTATTAATTTTTAAAATTAAATTTAATCAAGAGGTGAAAAAATTATATATCATCGTTGTTAGTAGTTTATTTATTGGTCATTTGGATATCCCATCCTCTGGATTGGTTGCTATATCCTTTAAATAACTTTTCTTTGATTTGTTTTTTTCTTAACAGTTTCTAAATCTCTTTGTATGTTAGAGATACCATACCAAAGTATTTAACATATGTTGCAAATATATTTTCCAGTCTATTGTTTATCTTTTGATTTTATTTATGGAGTGTTTTGCAATTCAAATATAAATTAGACCATTAAATAATTACTTACATATACATTTCTTGATTTATCAACCTTATATAATATGAATTGATCCCTAGCCTTCAAAAACCATCCCTACTTCCCTATTCTCTTAGCACATCCACTTCCCAAATTTAATTTTAAGTAATGTGTTTCTATACTTATTTTTTAGTTCATCAATTATAATAAACATCCATTGACTCCATACAATAAAGACTTTTTTTAGAAAGCACACTTTTATGTCTTTCCATCTTTTCCTCCTACAACTACCTGAATTATTGTTAGGCGTATCATTATTTTTACAAATGTCTAGTTTTATATCATTGTCACAGGGCCACCACTATAGCCATACAGGGACACAATTGCCTAGGTACTTCCTGGAATTATGTAGAGTGTGGCAGCTTTACAATTATAACATAATTTTATGTTATATTATATTTACTATTATCAATAGTAACTCATGTTTTCAATATGTTTTTAATACAAAGGCTAAGAACAGATAAAGGTAGTTTGTACAGTATAGATGGATTTTATTCAGTCTTCCCCCAGGCACTTCCTATCCAGAGAAACCAACTCTGATCCTATGTGGCAATAAAGCGGCCACTTGAGATGCGTGAGTATTGAGAGATTGCTGCAGGCCACTACATGGTTATACACAGCTATAAAGCCTTGTTTGAGATTTTCAGTGCTTTCTATAATAAGTAATGTTTTTGTTTTTTTCTCCTCTTTTTTTTTTGTTTGGCCTACTTGCTAAAGATTGTCTACTGAATGCTTCCAGAGCTTGAATCCACATTTGGGAAAATTGTCCTTTAGGCTTTTCTATTATCAGAAACTTGTGATAATTTCTAGTCCTTGGAGATGGCTTGGGTAAACTCTTTTCAAATTGGCAGACTACTCAAATATTGAGTTAGTATTTGCAAAATTGTTAATAGCCACTGGACATCAAACATTCTATCTTTCTTTAATATGAGGATTGATACCTGCCTAACACAGCAACATAGAACACAGCATGGTTCATTTGTTAGATCTATCAGCTTTATCTACAACTTGTATGTTGAAGAAAAACGAATCACAAATTAGGAATAGAATCTTGGCTGATACTCGTTTATAATTTCCTTGAGTTTGAAGTTATAAGGCCTGGTATCTCTAGCAATACCTTGTTTCAATTATCATTTATTTAATTAGCAAAATTGTATCTTTGCTGTGTGAAATTTTTAAAAGAATGTTATTGTAGGGTAGAAAATTTAAAGTTGATGCTGAGTATATTAGCTAACTCTGTCTGTAGTTTTCTTTCTTCTAATGACAACTTTAATAAATAAGTACAGAAATGAATACTCAGTTGTGTTTAATAATTATAATTTATTGAACTAGCTCTATTCATTTCTACTTGCTTCTAATTTCCCATGGCTTTTCCTTATGAATGGGCTTATGTTTTCCATGCAAAGAATAATGTAAATTGTATATTTTTCATCACAGTAATTATTACATTAATGTTAGCATAGGCATTTACCATTCTATGTTCATTTAACATAAGATGTTTTCCTTGAATTAACGCCTAATGACAGTATAATTCAGTCTTTGTAATTAAATAGGGTTTTTAAAATTTTTCAATGTGTTTTTAATGTAGCAGTGAAAGGTAAATGTAAGCTAACAAAGCTTCTGACCTCAGAATGAGACTTCATTCCTCAGGAAGGGAATGTCACTCAGATAACTTTTAACTTAAAAAATGTGGCTTGCCAGTCTTTATAATTCATAGCCATCAAATTTCAAATTGATAAAATTATGAAATGAAGTCAGCAATTTTTATGCTAAATTTAAGTAATACTTTTTTTCTTCTTTGTCTTGGTCTTGCTGACATTTGTTTCTGGCATGGTCAGCACAGTTTTCTTTCTTCATTAACTTTCCCTTCTTGACTTTTGGCTTCTACTTAGCAGCTACTTTTTCTTTATTTATGCCTTTATCAAATCTCCTTTCAAAAAAATCAGTTGCATGGTTGTAAACTTTCAGAGTTTTAGCAAGTCAAAGAATGACTTTTGTTTTTGCTTTTGTACTTAACTAATTGAACTAGAGTAAGATAAATGCATCAGTAGGGGATCAAAAATGAGGGAATTCCTGCTCCCTGGGTGAGGAAAAAAAGGATGAGACTTGTTCTCCAACTATTTCATGTGTATTTCTCCAACTAGATTGTTTAAGCAGTTGAGCACTCCAGGAAGACAGAAATAACTGAATAATTAAATCCAGCAGACTTCCACTTACTGCTTGTTGATCAAGTAATGCTGCATCTCCCCCCAAAAACATGAATATAGACTCCAACTGATAAAATGATCTGAAGCACAATAAAAAAAAAACTATGAAACTCACTATTTTCATTGAAAGTAAAATCAATCACATTTTCTTGTGAATCACAGCTCTTTAAATCTTTCCATTATGAATCTCAAACTTATTTCATAATATTTCATTCATGGTAACATTCTTGATTTTTTAAAATTAAAATGTAAGCATTATAAAGTATTTATTGGGAATTTATATGAAATATTAGAAAATACCATCTGTGGTTACATATATTTATATATCAGATATAGATTTTTCATATGATTGGAATCAAATACATGCAATTTGTATGCAAAGTCAAAGCTGGACAATGTTGTTATAGGGATTATTTTCAGTTTGTTAAAAGGAAGTATGGCATTCATTAGCATTTACACATTGAAAATTGGATGAAAATAACTTACTGAACTGTATATAAGTGTATCCCTCAAATAAAAATAACTTTTGCTTTATTTAATCTAAACACAAATCAAAAACACTTTTAACTCAAAGTTTTCAAATAATATTCCTTTAAAATTCACCATTGAGATGGTGAATACCATACATGTCCGACTGTTTCAGGAAAACATGGAGCTTTTTTAATTAAGTATTCATTATAGGGATAAAAACTCTCTTTGCCATTTGAAATTTAGACACAAGGCCTAACTTGAACTGGTTGATTTATTCTTTCAAAGATAGGAATTAATAAATCAATTAAATGTTTTCTAAAATCAATTCATTGGTTTCTTTCTTTAATCATGCATTTATTTAATCTCACCTTATATAAAAGGGTTAGCTTCAGAAACTTCTTGGTATCCTAAGAGGAATAAGGCCTCTAGACATGCCATGTCTGATTCACAATCTTTTTATTAATTATGTCCTTTTTAAAATTGATAGCATATAATGTATTCTTGATTAAGCATTTAAAGAACATTTATTAATATTCAAGTCTCTTTAAGATTATGAATCTTCCTAACATAAAGAAATGATAAATATTGGAGGTGATGGATATCCTAATTAACCTGACTTGATCATTATACATTGTATTCATGTGTCGAAATATCACTCTGTACTCCACAAATATGTGTAATTATTACATGTCAACTAAAAATAACAGGAAAAGACAGTAGCTTAACTGCTTGCTTTCCACCCCTACATAGCTGTATTTAGGCTTAGGAAATGGTAATAATAAATGCACCATGAGCTCAAGATATATATATATATGTATTTTTTTCAAGCCTCTTTAAGGAAGAAGAAAAGAGAAACCCTTGTTTTTCTAGAATGTGATCTTGAAAGAGTCTGGACTGGAACGCCCATCGGAATGTCTTAGCGCTTAACATAATTTCCATTTATACTTTTACTTGTTTATTATCTGGCTTCCCACTACAGGGCAGGGCCTTCTCAGTTTTGTTAACCGCCATACCCTCATGGCAGTTAGTAGGTGCTCAAAAAAAAGTTATTGTACAAATGAATTGATTAATTATACAATCCACCTTTTTGAATTCTGTGCGAAATGACATGCTTTAACTAGGCCCACATCTCCACAGAACTTTACTGTTTATGACACATACAACAGAAAATTCCTGTCTTTGCCTTGTGAGTCTGTGCTTTGGATATGTACAGTTACCAGGCTGCTGTGAAGTTGAAACATCAGACAAGTGCAAGGATCTCAACTAAGCCAGCAAAAACAAAACCTTTGTGAAAGCATTCTGGCTGCAGCTTCTGGATTTAAAATCGACTAGGTTTTATCTACACTGTAATGTGAGCAGCAGGTGTCTCAAAGCATCAATTGTCCAATCGTGCCCCTGCAAAGATGGCATGCAGCCAGCTGATTTCACAGAAAGTTACAATGAGGCTGGTGCTAAAAGAATAGTGAGTCTGTTGATAGGATTTATTCTGTTTTCAATATATTCTATAAAAGTATACTGCCATTTTAAAATTTGCAAGCATTTTTACTGCAAACTACTGTTTCCATTAAAATTTCCTACAAGGGCACTGAAAGGACCCTAAGACTTTTCACATGCAGTCGTGGACTACACATATTCTCTTATGCAATTGTACTTACCAGAAAATAACACAGAAAGACAACATACGAATTTCACAATTTTGACCTTCCCCTATGCATGTAGACATATAATTCTGTGTATTGTCCTTAGTATTTTGTCTATATGATAAGTATTGGATCTGAGGCATTAGAAACCATCATTACTAAAATGGGAAAAAGTCAAACACTCACAAAACAACATTAATGGAAAGTCTATTCTTTAAATATACGAAAAAACTGTAAGTAGTAACACAACTATCAGGCAGTTGTATTGTTATATAAACTTGCTATTAAAATATCATGTGCACCCATTTATTATGGTCTCATGTGTTCAAGGTGTTTGCTTTGCAGTTAATATATACATACATGTTTGGAATCACACAGAGAGGTTAATTATATATAGAAGCTTTATGTGTGTGTGTACATATATCTGTGTTTAAATTATATAACATTCTTTTAGAAAAAAAAACTATATCATTCATTTCGCAATGTAATCGTCACCATTACTTAGTTGAGTTTTTGTTTTAGTGGACTTGTTTATTTCTATATATCATGGCCATTAAAAATTAGACATGTCAGTTTTATATGCAACTATCAAATATGTGACCAGTAATATTTGAAAAGACAACTTTGGGAAAATACAAGAAAATAGTCTCCAGGGTTAATTAGGCTGCCATACCAATGACCCTAAAATGGTCTAAACTCTGCCTCACTATTTCAAATAAATATTCTCCCAAAGACTAAGCTAAAATAGGTTTTTAAAAAATTTATTTATTTATTTATTTATTTATATCAGTATTCATTGCTGAGAAAGCAGCAATTACTTATGAGAGCTTTCTATTAGTGCACTCAGTAAGATTGTAAAAAGCCTGAAGGTGGGGAATAAACTGCGATCAGTTTTGAAAGAAGGTATTTCACACAGAGAGAACTAGGGGCAAAAGGCCCTGAAATCAGGCCTGATGTGTTTGAGGTACAACCAGGGAACCAGTGAGCAGGAGCTGATCAACAAGATGGAAAGGATAGTGCACAGAAGAAAGAGAAACCAAATTATGTCTTTCTGTAGGCTATATATCCTGAGGTAAGATGGGTTGACAATAGAGTGCTTTGAACAAAGAATTGACAGATAATCTGCCTGTGTGTTCAGAATAATCCCAAAGTCAGTAGAGTGGAGGTAGGGAAAAACAGATAATCCTGATGAGAGATTTATTTTCCAAATGGTTAGCAAGTTACCCAACGGCATTTGTTGGGAGAAAAATATCCATATTTTCTCTATTGATATTTAATGCTTTCTTCCCTTTTACTGAGTATAATTATTATAATAAAGAAAATAGTTTGACAGATACATATACACACATATATCCACACATGTATTTATATATCAAATCAGAAATACATTTAAGTTTTATCAAGTATAAAAATTAATATCAGTTAAGATTTTGATTGTAATTATATTGAATTAAAACAGCAGTTAGGTGATAATGGGCAGATTTATAATATTGAGGCTCGTCAAGAATGAATCATAATCAATGCTCTCTTTGGTGAAGAACCACCAGAACAATAATTAACTTGTCTTCAAATCTTACTACATGACAGCCATCATTCTAATCATTGTATGTCTTAACTCATTTAATGCTCACTACAACCTAATTAGATAGCTATTACTATTACCATTATTCCCATTTTACAGATGAGAAACTAACTCAGAGAGGTTAAGTGATTTGTCCAAGACCAGACAAAATATCTCTCATAGAACATCTGTTTGGTCTTATTTCTGTCATTTTATCTGACGTTTTGTTAATACTTCCTTATTTTCTCTTTTTTCCTATCTTTTGCTATGTAGTTTGTCACCTCATAAAGGTTATCTGTTATCACTCTCAGAAGTAATTTTATTTTATTTTTTTACTTTAAATTATGACTTAAATGTATCTTTCTTGCTTTAACTTTAGGAAAAAAGAATATACTAATTTCCCGCTGTGGAAGATAACAAAATTTATGAATTAATGAACACTCTCTTCAACCTCTCTCCCCTTATGTTTTATGTGACTAGTATTTCATCATAATCACTAAATATAGCTAATACTAGTAATTGTTTTTATGTTATATAACTTGTCCTTTCAGAGAAATATGGTCTATTATCCATTTCTCAAACTAATCATCACAGTTATTTGGTTAAGTCTGTATTTTAGTAGATGTGGTTCTCTCTATTAAATCCTTCACACCATATGATATCAGATAAAATCTTTTAGTAAGAATAATTTTAAAATCCCATACAAATTGCCTTAGAATTTTAGGAAAGGTATCTTCCATAATCAGAAGCCCACATATGGTGCAGAATCCAAGACCATTGCTTTGTACATCAGTCTTAATATCATTGAGGACCAGTGTAAGCTTTAACCTCAGACTATCAGCAAATAGCTGGAGAAATTCCAGATGCCACAGCCACAGCCAAAGGCAAGGAGATGAAGAGAAGAATAACTAAGTGAAAAAGAGAGTTTCTCTTTCTTGATTCTCTCTTAGGTATAGAGAAACTTTTCACGGAAACCATTGGCATATTTTCCCTCATACGTTTTTGAAGGTCCCATGCCCACTTTTGAAATTTTCCTGGGAGGAGAGCTGCAATGAGCATGTTTAGCTTAATTAATTATCTGGGTTTTTGAATGTCTAGAATTCTATCAAAAATTCCCTAAATATTGTTCTCTCCACAAGTGAACCATTTATTTTGAATCTATCTAGAACGTTAACAAAGGACTATATTTCCTGCATTCATTCTTGCATATTAAATATATCTCCCTGATGCTTTTATATGTGAAACACAACTTCCTGGGTGTAATTAAGAATTCACAATATTTTCCTTCATGCTGTATAGGCATTGTTCCACTTCTGGCACTAAATAGTAGCCTTTATATCTGTAGGCTGTGCTACGTTTTTATATTCCTTATCACTGCAGTATCCTCAGACTTCTGATTTTTTTAATTGAATATTTTCTAATGCATGCTATTTCCTTTTGTGTTTTTGCTTGTGTTTTGTCAGTTCATTCTATGGTCTTAAAACTTGATCTTTCATCTCTTGTTTTGTGAATAATATGTTCTCTTTAATTTCCATGAAATAATAAATTACTTGCTGAAAATTTTATTCTATCTCAAGGTATGTGTTCTTCCAGAATGGATTGTTTTTCAGTTTTTTGCAGACTATGTTTGTCCACTCTTCCTTTATTCCTTTCTTCTTTCCTTTCTGTCACCTCTGCAGCTATCCACAAGGTTTTTACCTTACTGAATTTTGTATAACCTAAATATTTTTTCTCTGTCTTTCCATTTTGCTTTGGCTAATTCCATCTAGACAACTTTTTTGCAACAAAATTGGCTGTAAGGCTTTTTGCTGGCTTTCCTCCCTTTTCCTTGAGGCATCGTCTGAATCATCCCATAAAAGCATTAATATTAGGATCAGAATTTGGTTGTTTTTTACTTGGTAGTGTTCAGAATACTGAGGGTCTTAAAACATCATTCAAGAAACATGTTGCATTCCATAACTTTCATTTTTAGTTCTAAACCAAGAGGCACTCCAAAAAATTGTTGAAAAATGCATCATTATGGTGCAGACCACGGTGTGAAGGGTTTTATAGCTTTAGTAATTAGGTTAAGGTGAATGGTCACCCTGGTGATACAAAGCACCAACAATTAGATATGCATGACCATTGTTGCAGAGATTAACTGGAACGTTATTCCCCAGACACTCTTTCTTTTAGAAGGCATATTTTAATAGACTTTATTTTTAGAGCAGTTTTTGGTTCACAGAAAAATTGAGCAGAAAGTACAGAGTTGTCATAGCCCCTGCACACACACACACACACACACAGAGCCTCCCCCATTTTCAACAGCCTCCACCAGAGTGGTATATTTGTTACAATTGATGAATCTATTACATTGATACATCATTATCATTCAAAGTCTATAGTTTAGATGAGGGCCCACTCTTGGTGTTGTACATGCTATGGGTTTTGACAAATGTATAATGACATGTATCCAGTATGATCATTTCATACAGAGTATTTTCACTGCCCTAAATATCCTCTGTACTACTCCCATTCATCACTCCATCCCTCTTAACTAATGGTAATCATTGATGTTTTTATTGTCTCCGTAGATTTGCCTTTTCCAGAGTATCATATAGTTGGAATCACATGGTATGTAGCTTTTTCAGATTGGCTTCTTTCACTTAGTAATATGTGTTTAAGATTCCTCCATGTTTTTAATGGTTTGATAACTCATTTCTTTTTAGAACAGAATAATATTTCACTGCCTGGATATATCACAGTTTACCCGTCCATTCACCTACTAAAGAGCATATTGGCTCCTTCCAAGTTTTAGCTATTATCAATAAAGCTGTTTAAAACATCCATGTGCAGGTTTTTTGTGTGAACATAAGTTTCAACTCATTTGGGTAGAAACTAAGAAGTGTGATTGCTGGATTGCATGGTAAAATTATGTTTAGTTTTGTAAAATACTGCCAAACTGTCTTCCAGAGTGGCTGTATCATTTTGTATCCCACTGGAAATGAGTGGGAGTTTCAGATGCTCCACTTCTTCTCCAGCATTTGGTGGTGTTGTGCTTTGGAATTTTACTATTCTAATATGTGTGCAGTGGTATCTCATTGTCATTTTAATTTGCATTTCCCTAAGGAACAAAGTAGAACATCTTTCGTATGCTTATTTGCCATCTGTACATCTTTTTGGTGAGGTGTCTATTCTTTCTCAAAGATCAGTTGACTATGATTATGTTGGTCGATTTCTGGGGATCTAAGGAATATCATTTAAAGGGCAAATTTTAGGTGTTTTTATAATCTAGACAAACCTACATTTGCTCTAGTTGAAAGGGATGAGTGCAGTCCTACCTACTGAATTCTTTTCTTCCCCCCAGTGGCTGCTCAAATACTAACACTACAGTTAGTATTCCAAGAAAATCACCGTGATGCTATTTTATTTTAAATTGAAATACAGATGTACATTACACACACACACACACACACACACAGAGTCACAGAAGTTTTATGCCTTGTAGATTCCCATTCTTTCTCAATAGCAAAGTGAGAGAATTTAATCAACTCTGTAAAATTCTCAAGTGCTCAGAATGTAATGTGCATAGTGGGTCTTATTTATCCTGAAAAGGTAGTGATCTGAGCAGTGATATGATTGTCTTTGAATAGATTCTATTGCAAAAGCTTGAACATTTTATTCTTAAAGCATTGTTCATTTTAAAATATAACAATTTAGTATGCTCTCCTTCATCCATTAGAAAGTATGAACACATTTTTCAGTGTGCCTATTATCTTCATTGTAACAGTAGTGGTGGATCTTTGTATATTATGATTAATTTGGATTAAATAGATATCAGAAATTTGCAACCTATGTAAACTGGTGGATTGAACTATGTTTTTGGGATCTGAATCTTGTAGGCTCAGTAATTTGAATTCTAATCAGTAGGGAATTTCTATAAGTCCATTTGAAATTATTCAGCTGAAAATTAATAATAAATTTTATCCTGAACTATTTGGCTTATAATGATTATCACTAGAATTAGAATAAAAATAGAGACTGCTGTAGGTCTCTTGAATACCACGTCTATAAGAGACAGGGGACCAGAAGTATAGATTAATCAGCAAAGAAGAAAGTCTACTTTTTAAGTGGCTCAATATAGGTAAGACTAGGGAGGCAACTGTTTTAATCAATTTGTTAGGTTCTGTCCATATCTTATCTGGAAGGACACAGATATATGGTCCAGTGTTTAAGGGGGAGTCCCAGAGACCTTCTGATCTAAACCATCATTGCATGTTTGATCCTACTATGGGTGGTTCACAGAGGAAAAACAACCTCAGTGGAAATATGTGAGCCTCCCAGTTTGTGAAGATCCTAGGACATGAGTCATAAAGTGATTGGGCAAAGAGGGAGGAAAAGATCCATGTCTAATGTAATTTGCTAAGCTATGAAAGTAAAAAATTTGGTAAAACAGAATCCCATGGTACCCTGTATCTATGTCTTTTCAAATAAAATATGGAGAAGACTTAACAAATTGATTAAAACAATTGCCTTCCTAGTCTTGCCTTTATGAAGCTACTTAAAAGTAGATGTTCTTCTTTACTGTTTTATCTGTAGCCTGATCATTCTGTCCCTTGTAGACCTGGTATTTAAGAAGCTTACTATAGTTGCTATCCTTATTCTAATTCTAATCATAACCATTACCAGCCATGATAATTACATTTAATGTCTATCACTAGCCCTCATTTCAAAAAAAAACCAAACAAAAACTCTCAGTTTTATAAATTCCTATTTTCCTTATGGTTTTGTGATTTCTCGGTTACTTCAGGTGACTGCAAAGTATAAAAGCATAATCAATGTAGCCTTTCTTCTCTTAGCCCCTTCCTCATCTAGGGTGACATGTTTTTCTGAGGTTGTTTGGCAGCTATAGTATGTCACAACACTGGAGTTTCTGGTTGGTGGCTGGCTTTTGGTGCTGTTTGATGCACCTTGTCTAGTCTCCAGCACAACCATTCTTCACATGTCCTCAAAAATCTGAAGTTACTAGTTACAGGCAACTGCACATGGAGATAACATTAGTACTCACTTGTAGTGGTGGTGTGAGCACTAAATGAGTTAATATATGAAAAGTTGTTAAAATAATGACTGTCATGTTCAAAAGTCTTCTGAGTTCTAATCATCAGAATCATTGTCATTGTCATTTGTATTTCTACTCTTATTAAGAACATGTGATTTCTGTTCATAAAATTTTCATTTCTACAACTCTTCTCTGAAAAAAACCCAGTATATCTGTTCATGTTTGTGGGAGGAGGAAAGGGTGCAGTAGACAAAAAGGGGTAAGAAAACAAAAAGCATAATTTTGTCTATTTAGACAAAGAAACATAGCACCTAAATTGATTTTTTACCTATCTGGAAAGAACTGTCAAGAACTTTGAAAGATCTGAGAATTTATCCTGCTTGTAAGCTAACAAGTTAGTTTCATACATGCCAGCGAAGACACTAGAGTTAAAGTACTATATTATGCATGGCACAGCAGGCACCATGAGCTTCACGTTCTCATCAGTTCCCCCTTGCTCTCAAGGTCCCCCAGGTGATGCAGAGGTAGGTCTTTGTGGATGTTGCACACACAGTGGATTGTGTCACAGCTGAAGAAACCCAGGCTTAGGATATCCTCAATTATATAAATGTACTGCTCAAGCTTTGCCCAGATAGAGACATTATTTTTATTATCCTGGACAGCAAACGAATCTGCCCTCTGCCCCAGAGGGAGACACCATCTCTATCTTCTAAGGCAGCGTACTATGGAAATATTCTTGGAAGTCCAGAACAAAATCTGATACAAGATCTGCACAAATGCCTTTGAGAATCATCTCCCAGAAAGGACATCAACTGAAGTGGCACCTAGTTGATCTCTTTCCCTTAAAGTAAATGATGACTTTAACACTGCAGGGAATTTATTACAACATATTTTGATTTATTTTATTTCTATTATATTACCTTTATTAAAGTAATGCTGTGATGACAAACCTCCAAAACTCAGTAGCCTAACATGGTAGATACAAAAAGTATATCTATTGGTATGACACATGAAGTTCAAAATGATAGTTCCAATTAGTGGGTAATTCTTCCTCAAGTCATGGTACAATAAGTCTAGATTATTCCATATTGTGGCTCTACCACCCTCATAGGATGTCTTCCAAGTTTGCTATATGGGTGGTCTCCATTCCAACCAGCTGAAAAGGGAAAAGATCTCAGTGGATCATTTTTAGGAGAGGTAGCATTTGTTGTACAGATTTAAGTCTATACTTCCTCTATTGATCAGCTTTTCTGATGATTTAGAGTCATCCTTCTCTTCCTGGTATAAAGAGGAGGGCCCCTTTATAAGTGGATATTTGCTTTTATAGATGTAAATTTCCCTTACAAAAGGGTAATTACAGAGCTTCTCCCATGTCTTCAGTTTCTCAAAATAATCAGCTTAAAATAATCCTTATGACAAAAAAACATATTTTGGGGCAGCATATTCTGGTCTTCTACAATGGGCAGACCTGAAAGTGGCACACATCATTTTATCCACAATCTATTGTCTACCATGTGGTCACAAGGCCACATTTAACCACAGGGAAAGGTGGGAAACGTAGTCTAGTTCTCTGTTTAAGGATAGAAACTGGTTTTAGTAGTTAGTTTAACAGTTTCTTACACATTCAACTTAGATAAATGAGCCCTACATTTAGGCTTCTTAAAACTCATCTCTAGAAAAATAATATCTAAAATGTACATTGAATTTCATTTTGAGTTATACCCTGTGCTCTGAATAGATCTACTATGGTACAGAATTAATTTTAAATTACTTTTCTGCTATTTGAATGCAATTTTGATGTGACACAAATACATTATTGGTTAATCCTTCCTATCTGATAGAGGTTTAGAGGATTCAACAGAATGATTTAAATCCAACTCAAATGAATGTTTATGAATGCACTGCCATAAAGCAGCAGAAATGAAAAAATTGGGGTATTGAAATGCTCGAACCAAAGAAATCAAAATAATTTCAAGGAGCAGGAGTCTGCTTAAAATGTTTTCTTTTTACTTATTTATTTATTTTTTTAAATTTCAAAATATTACAGGGGTACAGACATTTAGGTTACATATATTGCCTTTGCACCGCCTGAGTCAGAGCTACAAGTGTGCCCCTCCCCCAGACAGTGAGATGGTTTGGTTATAACAGTCCCTGATTCAACTTATTTACCCATGCTGCATTCAGAGAAGGATTGGAAAAGTAAAATAATGCTTGGCAAGGTCAAACTCTGGGAGTCCTGGCCACATGGAGAGAAACAAAGAGAGTGAATGGGCTTCTTACTAGTAAAATGTAACTTAAGGGTGAGAAACAAAAATAAAATCCTAAACTGCCCAATTGACTGAACAGATTCCCCTTTTGGCCTAGGGGACCACAGGAAAACCTTAAAGCTGAGTTCCCAGACATGAGGAGATGGGAGGTTGGACAAGCCTCATTATACGCCCTCCCTGGCTAACTGCCATTACGCTTTCTTCCCTAAGGGTTAAACAGAATAAGCCTTTTGGAAAGACTTGCTCCACCACTGATTTCAACCAACCACTAAAGCTCCACCCTTTCTGTGGTTTTTGGCAGAACAAAGGACCAGCATTCCTTCCTAATAAGAAACCACTGACCAAACCATGGAAATGGTTCTGGCTAGGCTATGAGGAGGATGCTCAGTGAGGGCTTTTGTGTCCTCTGTTTCACCTTTTGACATCAGAGGGCCAAAATCTCCATCCTCGGATCATGCCACCATTTTTGGAACATGGATCCCATGAAGTAGCATGAAGCTCAACTGTGTATGTGAATGTTTCTCCTTTCATAAATATTCATAACCCTTCCCATAACTTGCTAAAAATGTATATTTGGCTACCCTGCTCAGCATAAATTCCTGATCCCTTTACCATTCCCTCAAAGTACTTGTTTCAGGCTTTTGGCTAGAGGCTATGGTTCCCAGACTGTCAGAATGGCCACCCTGGAGGCTGCCACCCTGCAGGCTGCAACCCTTTATGAGAAATAAAGCTCTTCTTTCCAAATTTATGAACCTTGTCATTCTTCAGTTGACTGTGGGTTTCTTAGATCTTTGAACAATTTTATCAAAAATTCCTCCTTCCTTGTGAGGAACTAGAAAGCATACCAATATTGTGAATAGAGAATAGTAGTTTTTCCTGTACTTATGTCTATTTTACTCTAAATTAAATTGAACTTTTTTAACCACTTCATTTTAGCTTCTCATGTTTATAATCTCACTTTGATAATAGCATTGTGCAAGTGTGCTTTGTGCATGATCTCTGCTTTTATCTCTCTGTATTTTCTCAGCATTGTTCAGTCACCATTTTTCCTTGTTGCTATGTGCAGTTTCTATGGTATTTTTTGTCATTAATTTTGTTTCTCAAAATAACCTCCACACTTTCTCTTTGAGATGAAGCATCACAGAATGAATAAACATTTCTAATCCAAGCTAATATCAGAAGATTTTAGTCTTAAAAAATGAACAGGTGTCACCATTCCTCTAAATTATTTTGTATAATGACAGTGTTGGAGATATTCCTTTTAAATATTTAATTTAATCTGTTACATAGAAATTTGGAAAAAGATAAGAATTATATGTATAATCTTCATTTTACTCTTCCTGTTCAAAACCTGTTATAGCATGCTGTTTCTACAACAACAAAAACAGCTATCATTTATTTAGTGCTTACTATTCAGGGTTCAAGGCCAAGCACTCCTTTCTTTTCCGTACCAGGATTCTGGCTGAAGAAATATACACATAAGGATCTCTAGCCAAATGGGAATTAAGTAGCAATTTCACTAATTTGTGCAAGCAACTTAAAATGCCAAATGCAGGCAATCTTTTACATGCCCGAGTGAAGAACAAGACTAAGGGCTTACTTAGATCAGGATCTAAAACAGCATCCTCCATCACAGGCAAATCCTCAACGCTGAATCTTCTTTACTGAGGTGTGCTGCAGGGAGCACTGAGTCTGAAGAGGATCAATCAGGTAGCTGCAAGGAAGAGAACTGCAGGACTTTCTAAAGTACAAACTGGACCCTACCCAGATTTACTTGTGATAAGGAAGCACGAATTCCAGGATGCTTTTTACATATCTTCGACTTCAGTAATAAAAAAGAAAGAAGATGTTTGGAATAACCCAATTAACATATAAAATGCAACCCAATGAATGTCAAGCACAGCCTAATTAGATTAGTCATTTTGATGGTTAATTTCAGATGTCAACTTGACTGGATTAAGGAATACCTAGAAACCTGTTAAAGCATTATTTTTGGATGTGTCTGTGAGGGTGTTTCCAGATAAGATCAGCATGTAAGTCTGAGTGGACTAGGTGGGAAAGATCCTTCAATGTGAGTGGGCACCATCGAACCTCCTGGGGGTCCAGAGAGAACAAAAACAGAAAAGGCTAATGTGCTTTCTCTCCTGTCCTGTACAACAACTCCAGGATCTCCGACCTTTGTGCTCCAGGAGTCAAACTAGCAGATCCCGGGATTCTCAGGCTGTTGGCCTCAAATTGATAGTTAACACCATCACCATCCAGGCAGGGTCTCCAGCTTGCAGACAGCCTGTTGCAGGACTTCTCAGCCTCCATAATCACACGAGCCATTCCCCTAATAAATCGCCTCTCATATATTTATTTATTTATGTATTTTTTTTATATACACACACACTTTGTGTGTGTGTATATATACATCCTATTGATTCTGTCTCTCTGGAGAACCCAGACTAATACAGTGCTCCTGCATGCTACAGGACAGTTATGGAAGTAGATTCCTTTCTTTATGGCCAAAGCTAGAATAGGGAAAGAGGAGAATAAATATTTTCCCCTAAGCTCACATTATGCTCAGTATTTTGTTAAGCAACTTATATTTTTGTAACATCTTTATCAGGTATTGTAATTATAGATATCTGCAATTATTATTACAGATGTGAAAAAATCAAATGTGTTATAGTAGGTAAACCAGGCTGTTTCCCCCTCAAATCCATTCCTAACCTTTCTCTGCCCTCTAAAGAGCGGAGAGCTCACCCTTACAGATTACACTGCCAAAGCTGTCTTAAAACTGTCTGGTAGGAAGTACTGACAGGAGACGAGGGGCGGGGGCAGTGAGAGGAGGATGAAACCTTGCTATTCCTCCTCCTGGCTTCCAGCTTCAAGTGGAGTATGGTGCAGTGTGGCAGCTGCAACTTCTTCATGGTTCATGTCCACTGGGCAGCCCTTCCTCTGTGGTTCCAGCCCCTGATGGGAAGCTGCCTGGGTGGCTTCATTTCCCATTAAGATTCCAAGCAGGCAGCCTGGGATCCTCCCAGTAATATCTCCTCTTCCCTTTATCCTACCAGTCCTAAGGATGAGGGGCTTTCTTTAGTTCCTAATATCAGATTCTTCTTTTTCCCTTGTTTGCTGCTTCAGCTTTTTTCTTATATTGGTGACTAGTTCAAAACTGTTGTGGGTTCTAATTTCTATTGAACTATTTGGTGTGGGTTCTAATTTCCTCAAATGAAGACCAGGATATTAAACTTAAATATTTCATACTAACTTGTGAAAAATATTTATTTCTTCTGACATATATATATGTGTGTGTGTGTGTGTGTGTATGTGCATATACATAAAAACACCAGTAATTCATACGGTCCAGTGTATTATATTATTTTTATATTTATTACAGAGTATCAAACATTAATAGAGAATTAGACTAATGGTAGAGACTCACGAACTCATTTATTCATTCGATAAATCTTCTTTGTGTTCTTTGAGTACTAACTACATGTCATGTATCCAGTGAAAAGGACAGATATGGTCCCTGCCCTCATGAGTTCCATCTTTGTTTCTGGCTATATGAAGTATTTGGATGAGGAGTTGAGGGTTTCCACTAGATTTTTTTTACCAACGTTTGATTATGAAAATTTTCAAACATACAGAAAAGTTGAAAGAATTTTACAGTAAACACCCATATACCCACCCCCTAGACTCTAAATTAACTAACATTTCAACATTCTTCCTTCGTCATATATCTCTCCATATATTTCTGGCTCTACTCATTCAAAATAAAATATTTTGTTGGAAGTAGTACTACAAAGTAAATTGAAGACATCTATACACTTTTCCTAAGCACTTTAGCATGCGTATCATTGATTAAGTTTTTTTTATGGATATTTTCCTTGCACATAAAATTTACATACAAGGAAATGTACAAATCTCAATTATACATGAGCTTGGTTTTGACTAATGTATTAACATATATTTCAAACTCTTATGACATAGAATATTTTGATTACTGCAGAAAATTCCTTGATATCAGTCATAGTCAATTCCTGCCCCCTCTCCCTTAAGGACACTACTATCCTGATTTTTTTCTACCATGGTTTAGATTTGCCTATTCTAAGAACTTATAAATGGAATCATATAATACATACTTTTCACATAAGGCTTCTTTCATGTGACATTTTAATGTTGAGAGTCATCCATGCTGTTGAGTACTTCAGTAATTTATTAATTTATTAATTTGTACTGCTCAGTAGCATTCCTTTGTATGAATATGCTATAGTTGGGTTTACCTTTTGAATGACACCTGAGTTCTTTCCAGTTTTTGGCTACTATGAATAGAAAATGGAAAATTAATTACAAATAGAAAAATAGAAAAGAATAGAATGCTATTCAACATTACAAATCTTGTTGTGAAGTATACATTTTCATTTATCATGAATAAATAACTAGGATCAAATATGCTGGTCATAGAGTACGTGTATAGTTAGTTTTAAAAGAATGTACTGGGTCTTTTTCCAAAAAGGTTATATTTTACAAATCCACCAGCAATATATGAGAGTTCTGGTTATTCCACATCCTCACCAAAGCTTTTCATTATTGCCCTTTCAGTGAATGTGTATTAGTATTTCATTGATTTAATTTTCAATTAACAAGTGGCTAATAATATTTAGCACTCTTTCATCGATATTGGCCATTTGTATGTCTTCTTTTGTGAAATATCTATCAGGGCTCAGAAAACTATATCCCAAAGTATGGTGCTTTGGCATGCTGAGTACTTTGAACTAAAGGAGATTGGAAAGCCTGAGAAACAGCCTCAGAAGCAAATTCTCTCTCTCTCTCTCTCTTTCTCTCTGTCTCTGACCTTCTCCTACCCTCAGGTATCCTGCCCTTCTTTCTCTCCTGAAGTGAGTCATAGACACCAGAATTTCTCTTCCCCAAGGCAGGTCATAGAAACTAGAACCCCTCTCCCCAAAGACAGCCATAAATCTTTCACTCTCTCCCTTCTCTCCCGAACCTTTAGTCCAGATGGGTCCTGCCCCATACCTAGGAGGCAGGAATGCTACACAGAAAGACCAAGAAGAGTCTGAACAGACATTACTGCCTTCCACCCCCCAGTTTATTACCCTTAGATCATACCCTTTGTCTCATCACATTCCTACACAGCTGTGCATTCTTCACAAACCTAAGCATAGAAACAGTTTCCCTGAGTCTTTGGATCTTCATGTCTGAACCCTCCCTGTCACGTAAAACTTTGATTAAATAAATTTGTTATGCTTTTCTCTCCTTAACCTGCCTTTTGTTACAGGAGTATCAGCAGTGACCCTGATGATGGGTAAGGAAAAGTATCACACCATTCAGATCCTACATGTGTTTAAATCTTTCTGCCAATTTTTAATGGGCTTGTTTTTCTTTTCATTATTTAGTTCTAGGAATTCTTTATATATTCTGGACACCAGGATGTATGTTTTCAAATATTCCTTTCAAATTATATGCCTTTTGTTTTCATTTTTGTAAGTGCCTTTTGATGAGTGAAAGTTTTAAATTTTAATGCAGTTTAATTTATTAAATTTTAAAAATATTTTAATTCCTATTTTTTATTTATCTAAGAAACCTTTATCTATATATGAAATATAAAGATATTCTCTTATATCTCTCCCTAAAAACCTAGGTCTATGATTGATCTTAATTTAATTTTTGTACATTGTATGAGGTAGGGGATGAGATTCATTTTTTTTTTCCATATAGACAGTCTATAATTCCAGCAGTTGTTAAAAAGACCTATCATTGCTCATTAGATTGCTTTGGTGTCTGGTGATGAAAATAAACTGATCGTGTAAGTGGGGCTCAATTTCTGGACTCTGTATTCTTTTTTATCACTCTATTTGTAAATTACATGATCTTGATTGCTGTATCTTTATAGTAAATATTAAAGTCATATAGTGTAAATTCTTCAACTCTGTTCTTACTTTTCAAAATTGCTTAGGAGAATCTAAGTCTTAACTTCCATATAAATTTTAGAATTAGCTTATACATTTCTTAAAAATGCCTATTAGTATTATAATTGAGATTGTGGTGAAATTATAAATTAATTGGTAGAGAACTGACAACTTGACAATAATGTGTGTCTTTCAACTCATGAACGTGGTGTATACATCTCCATTCATTTATGTCTTTTTTAATTGTTCTCAACAATAGAAGTTTTGCACATCTATTGTTTAATTATTTTATATTTCATGTAATTTAAATGAATTTTTAAAAATTCAGTTTTATAATAGCTTGCTGCTAGTTTAAATATTACAATTAATTTTTAGTTGTTAACTTTGTGTCTGGTAACATTGGCTTAAACTCAATTATTAGTTCTAATAGTTATTTTGTTGGATTCTTAGGATTTTTTAAATGAATACAATCATGTCATCTATAAATAAACATGGTATTCCTTTTTTCTTTCCAAACTTTACAAGTTTTATTTCTTTTTCTTGTCTTATTCTAATTTCTAGTGCCTACAGTCAAACATTGAAGAGGTGAAGATACTCATCTTCACCTTGTTCCCAATCTTAGGAGCAATGTGTTCAATATTTCACTATTAAGTATAATGTTAGCTGTAGTTTTTTCACTGATGCCTTCATCAGGTTGAGGAGTTTCCTTCTCTTTTTAGTTTTCAGAATATTTTGTTTATGAACAGCTGTTGAATAGTGTGAAAAGTGTATTGTGTTTCTGTGGAAATGACCATAGGGTTTTTCTTCTTTATGCTGTTATGGTGAATTGCATTGTTTGATGTTTGAATACTAAAGCAATCTTGTGTTCCTCAGATAAAACTTACTTGGTCATGCTGCACTGTCATTTGCATATAATGCAAATTCTAACTTGCTAATATTTTGCACAGATTTTTGCTTATATTTTTATGAGTGATGCTGGCCTGCATATTCTTTATGTTTAATTTCATTATCATGTCTTGGTATTAATGTTATGCTGGATTCGCAGATCAAGCTGGGCAGTATTGTTTCCTCCTCTACTTTACAAAGGTACTTTTTATAAAATCAGTGATTTTTTTAATGTAATGCATGATGGAAACTTCTGGGCATGGGATTTTCTTTGTGAGGTATTTTTTTGACAAGAAGAGCAACTTCTTTAATAGTCATAGACCTATTTAGATTTTCTGTTTTATTTTCTATCAGTTTTGGTAAATTTTATCACTTCATTTAACATTTTGGTGCAGGACAGTTCTTCAGGTGGCCTTACATAGACCCAGTTATCCCCCATTGCTCACTTGTAGTTTTCAAGAATAAGAGTAGAATGTGTTGGGAATGCAGCATCCTGAGACAAGGAGGGGCTGGCTAGAAGAAGCCAGGCTTTGTTCCAATCCCCATCTAGAAACAGGATGTCCTTCAACACTTTAGCCCAGCATGTCACATCGCCCCATGGTATAAAACCCAGGGCAGTCTTCTTTTGGGGGTTACTCATCTGTGGTACAAATAGCATACACACAGATGAGACTCTATCCACCCTCCACAGCTTTCCTAAGCCTCCTGGTACTGGCTCACAATGAATCCTAGGCTTCCCTTGTTTTTTGCTGCCTATCTGTAACTAATAAATCTACTTTGTGTGACTGGTTGCATATGAGTGTGTTTTGTCTAACTGGACTCAGGCAAGTTGGTAACCAGGACACAGTGAACCTGCTTCACATTTGGTAGTACAGGTTTGTTGGCAATTTTTTCTCCTAGTTATATTTAAAGTATCTTTAGCTAATATTCTTAAGAATATTTTCAATGGATTTAGAATTTTAGGTTAGTATTTCTTTTCCTTTACACATTTAAATGTGTTATCTAACTCTCCTTTGACTTTTGTGGTTTCTGTTGAGAAGACAACTATAATTTGCGTCATTATTTCCCTGAATGTAATGTATCATTTTTTTCTGGATGCTGTCACAATTTTTGTTTATTGTTGGTTTAATGAATGTCTAAGCCTTGTTATTCTTAATATTTATCCAACCTGGGGTTTATTGAACTTCTGACCTTTGAAAATATATAGCTTTCACAAAATTGGGAAATTCTTCACTCAATCTTTTTTTTCCCCTGACTTACCTTTCTTCGCTCTTTTTGGATTCCATTGCATGTATGTTAGAATTTATAATATTATCCAATAAATATTTGATCCTATGTTTGTTTTTTTCTCTGATCTTCTTATTCTCTGTGGTCTTAGTGTCAGGTAATTTCTTTTTATTATTATTATTATTATTTATTTCAAGATATTAGGGGGGTACAAAGGTTTTTGTTACATAGATACCATGTATAATGCTTAAGTTGGGGCTTTTCATGTACCCATCACCAGACTAGTGTTCATTGTACCCGATAGGTAAGTTTTTACCTCTCAACCTCTCCTAGCCTCCCCTTTTCTTGGTTTCCAATATCGTTGACATCTCTTTGTGCCTATGTGTGCCCATGATTTGACTCCCAATTAATGGAGAGTACCTGTGGTGTTTGTTTTTCCACTCCTGAAATACTTTAATTAGGATAACAGACACCACTTCCATCCAAGTTGCTGAAAAAGACATTATTTCATTCCTTTTGTTGGCTGAGTAGTACTCCGAGGTATATATATACACACCACATTATCTTTATCCATTCATGAATTGATGGGCACTTAGGTTGATTCCACATCTTTGAAATTGTTAATTATGCTGCAATAAACATTTGAGTGCAGGCACCTTTTTGATAATATGATTTCTTTTCCTGTGGGATTGCTGGATCGAATGGTAGGTCTACTTTTAGTTCTTTCAGGAATCACCATGCTGTTTTCCATGGGAGTTGTACTAATTTGCAGTCCCACCAAAAGTGTATAAGCATTCATTTTTATATGTGTCCATACAAGCATCTGTTGTTTTTTGACTTTTTAATAATGGACATTCTGACAGGGGTAAGGTGGCATCTCATTGTGGTTAATTTAATTTTTGATTCCCTGATAATTAGTGACATTGAACATTTTTCATGTTTGTTGGCCCTTTGTCTATTTTCTTATGAAAAACTTCTATTCATGTTTTTGCCCATTTTTTAGTGGGGTTGTTTGTTTTTTTCTTGCTGATTTGTTTGAGTTCTGTGTAGGTTCTGAATATTAGTCCTTTGTCTGATGTCTGTGAATATTTTCTAACATTCTGTAAATTGCCTGTTTACTTTGTTGATTATTTCCTTTGCTGGCAGAAGATTTTTAATTTAATTAACTCCCATTTACTTATTTTTTTTGTTGTTGCTGTATTTGCCTTTGAGGTCTTAGTTATAAATTCTTTGCCTAGGTCAATGTCTAGAAGAGTTTTTCTTACATTTTCTTCCAGAATTTTTATGGTTTCATGCCTTACATTTAGGTCTTTAATCCATCTCAAATCAATTATTGTACATGGCAAGAGAAAAGGGCCCTAGTTCATTCTTCTGCATGTGGCTATCCAATTTTCCCAGCACCATTTATCGAGTAGGGCATCCTTTCCACATTGTATGTTTTTGTATGCTTTGTTGAAAATCAGTTGGTCATAGCTATATGGTTTTATATCTGGGTTCTCTATTCTGTTCCATTGGTCTATGTCTCCACTTTTATACCAGTAACATGCTGTTTTGGTTACCATAGCCTTGTAGTATAATTTGAATTCAGGTAATGTCATGCCTCCAGACTTGTTCTTTTTGCTTAAGATTACTTTGGCTATTTGGCTCCTTTTTGGTTCCAAATGAAGCTTAGATTATTTTCTCTAGGTCTGTGAAATAAGATTTTGGTACTTTGATGGAAATTGCCTTGAATCTATAAATCACTTTGGGCAGTATGGACATTTTACTGATGTTGAATCTTACAATCCATGAGCATTGGATATTTTTCCTTTTGTTTGTGTCATCTATGATTTCTTTCATTAGTGTTTCATAGTTCTCCTTGTACAGATCTTTCACCTCCTTGGCTATGTATATTCCTAAGTATTTTATTTTCTTTGTAGCTATTGTAAATGTTATTGAGTCCTTGATTTGACTACTGTGATTAGTATATAGAAATGCTACTGATATGTGTATATTGATTTTGTAACCTGAGATTTTGCTGAATTTATTTATCAATTCTAGCAGTCTTTTGGTAGAGTCATTAGGTTTTTCCTGATACAACATCATATCATTGGCAAACAGGGATAGTTTGACCTACTCTTTTCCTATTTGGATATTCTTTATTTCTTTATCTTGCCTGATTGCTCTGGCTAGGACTTCCAGTACTATGTCGAGTAGAAGTGGTGACACTGAGCACCCTTGTCTTGCTCCAGTTCTTAGGGGGAATGGTTTTAACTTTTCCCTTTTCTGTATGTTGTTGGCTGTCACATATGGTTTTAATAATTTTGCAATATGTTCCTTCTATGTCTAGTTTTTTGAGGGTTTTTATCATAAAAGGGTACTGGATTTTATTGAATGCTTTCTCAGCATCTATTGACATGATCATATGGTCTTTGTTTTGCTTCTATTAAATAGAAGCAATAAATGTGGTGAATTACATTTATTGATTTGTGTATGTTGAACCATCCTTGCATCCCTGGGATGCAACCTACTTCTTTATGGTGAATAATCTTTTTGATGTGTTATTGAACTTGGTTTGCCAGTATTCTTTTGAGAATTTTTGCATCTATATTTATAAAGGTAATTGGTTTGTAGTTTGATTTTTTTGTTGTGTCCTTTCCAAGGTTTGGAATCAAGGTGATACTGGCTTCAGAGAATGAGTTAGGGAGGAATCTTTCCTTCTCGATATTATGGAATAATTTCTGTAGGATGGGTGGCAATTCTTTGTAGGTCTGATAGAATTTGGTTGTGAATCCATCTTGTCTTGGGCTTTTTTATTGGGAGGATTTTTATAAGTGCCTCAATCATTCTGCTCATTATTTGTCTATTCAGGATTTCTGTTTTCCTGATTCAGGCTTAGAGATTGTGTAATTCCAGGAATTAATCCATTTTCTCTACATTTCCTAGTTTGTGTGTGTGGAGGTTTTCATGGTAGTCATGTATAATATTTTGCATTTCTGTGGTATCATTTGTAGTGTCTCCTTTTTCATTTCTGATTAAGTTTATTTAAGTCTTTTCTATTCTATTTTTGTTTAATATGAGTAGTGGTCTATCAATTTTGTTTATCTTTCCAAAGAACCACCATTTTGTTTCATTGATCATTTGTATTTTTTTATGTGTGGTTTTCATCTCATTTAGTGCTGCTCTGAGCTTTGTTATTTCTTTTTTTATATTGGCTTTGGGTTTGGTTTGTTCTTCTTTTTCTAGTTCCTTGAGATGTGACTTTAGGTTGTTAATTTGTGATATTTCTGTCTTTTTGGCGTAAGCATTTAAGGCTATGGACTTCACCCCAGCACTACTTTTGTTGCGTCCCATAGATTTTTGAAAGCTTGAGTGCCCTTTGTCATTAAGTATAGAGAATCTTTTGCTTTTCTTCTTAATTTCACCATTGACCCAGGGATCGTACAGCAGTAGATTGTTTAATTTCCATGACTTTGTGTGGATTTGGGAGTTTCTCTTGGAATTGATTTCTAGTTTTATTCCACTATGGTCTGAGAAGTTACATTGTATGATTTTAATTTTTCTGAATGTACTGAGACTTGTTTTGTTTCCTATGATATAGTCAATCATGGAAAATGTCCCATATGTTGATGAGAAGAATGTAAATTCTATTGCTTTTGAGTAGAGTGTTCTGTAGATGGTCTGTTAGGTCTATTTGTTCTAGTGTCCCATTTAAGTCTAGTGTTTCTTTGTGATTTTTCTGCTTCAATGACTTGTCTAGATTTCTTGGTGGAGTGTTGAATTCCTCAACAATTATAAAGCTACTGTTTATTTCTTTGCTTAGATCTAGTAGAACTTGGTTTATGAATCTGGGGGCTCGTGTGTTAGATATATATCTATTTACAATTGTTACGTCTTCTTGCTCCCTTTACCATTATATAATGACCATCTTTGTCTTTTTTTTACCATTGTTGATTTCAACTCTATTTTATAGGTTATGAGAATGGCTACACCTCCTCGCTTTTGGTTTCCATTTGCATGGGATTTTTTTTTCTATCCCTTTACTTTGAGTCTCTGTGAGTCCTTGCAAGTTAGATGTGTTTCTGGGAAAAAAGATATATTTGAGTTGTGGTTTTTCATCCACTCAATGTTTTTTAAGTGGAGCATTAAGACCACTCACGCTCATAGTTAATATTGATATGTAGTAATCTGTTCTGTTCATCATGTTGAATTATACCTTATTGTTTTGTTTTTCCTCCTGTGCTAGCATTTTGTAAGAGCTGTGAGCTTAAATGTTCAGGTGTTTTTACACTGGTGGGTGTCTATTTTTCTGGTCCATGTATACTACACTTTTGAGCATTACCTGTAGGGCAGGTCTAGCAGTGACAAATTCCCTTAGTGTTTGTTTGTTTGGAAAAGCCTTTATTTCTCCATCACTAATGAAACTTAGTTTTTCAGTATGCAAAATTCTTGGTTGATAATTTTCTGTTTAAGAATACTACAAATGAAGCTATAATCCCTTCTGGTCTCTGCTGAGAAGTCTGCCATTAGTTTTATGGGGTTCCTTTGTAAGTTAGTTGTTGCTTTCTTCTTCCAGCTTGTAGGATTTTCTCCTTAATTTTGACTTTGGCCAGACCGATGACAATGTGTCTTGGCAATGTCCTATTTCCTGTTCTTCCAGGTGTTCAATGACCATCTTGTATCTGGATATCTGAATATCTGGTGATACCAGGCAAGTTTTCCTCAATTTATCCCTTGAAAATGTTTTCCATGCTTTTCAATTTTTCTTCTTTTCCCTCAAGGATACTTGTAATTCTTATATTGGCTCACTTTGCATAGTCCCATATTTCTCCCAGTGATTATTCATTCTTTTCTATTCTTTTTTCTGTATCTTTGAGTGATTGGGATAGATTAAAAGCCTTGTCCTCAACCTCTGAAATTCTTTCTTCAGCTTAGTCTAGCCTGTTGTTGGAGCTTTCTGCTGTATTTTGAAATTCCCTAAATGACTATTTCATTACATTAAGTTCTGGTATATCCTTTCTTATATTGTTTATCTCTTTAGCAACTTTTTCATTTTTTTCATTCATGTCCTGAAATATTTTTTTGCCTTCTTTGTGTTGGTTCTCAACTTTCTTTTCAATCCCATTCATCTTATTTGCTATCCATATTCTGAATTCCATCTGTGACATTTCAACAATTTCCTTTAGGTTATGTTCTGTTGCTGAAGACCTATTGTGATTCTTTGAGAGTGTCAAAACAGCTTGTTTTTTCATGTTGCCAGAGTTCTTATGTGAGTTCCTTCTCATTTGAAACCTCTTCTGTCAGCTCAAGACAGGTAAGTTTGTGGTGCACCTTTTCTCCTCTGCTGGGAACTCTCCTACTTAGTAAAAGGAAGGAGAGGTCCCTGTATGGTGCACTTGTGTCCTACTCCAAAGGATGACCTTGTGGGAGAGGGGTGGATGCACCGAGAGCCTGTAATGCAGCAGAACAGCTGCCTCATCCCATTCCCCTGTGGTTGTCACAGTCTGAGATAGTGCTGGGGGATATTCATGTGGAGTGGTGGGTTGGTCCCCAGGCTGCTGTTGGAAGCTTTGGCAAGGTGCTTGATGAAGCCCTCTCCATGGAAGCTGGTAGCATAGGAGTTAGCTCTGCTTAGACCACCCCACAGTGGTGGCAGTGCCAGCTGTGTAAAGCTATTTAGGCCACGGCCCCACGTCAGGGCTGTGTGTGATTTCTTCACTTAATTCCAGGGGCAGTGGTGGTTTGTGGAGGCGTGCTGCTTCCAGCAAGCAGGTCCAAGGTGGTGTGTAGGTGGCAGTGACATGGCTGCCATGCAGCATGGGGTGTGGGTGGGGTCACTGATGTGCACAGTGATGTGCCAGCATCTGGGCAGGTCTTAGGATCTTGGCCAGTGCCTGAGCAGGTCATGGGATCTTGGCAGATGCCTGGGTGAATGGGAGGCTCTTGGCGAGCATCTGGGCAGGTTGTGTGACTGTGCTGGTGGCAGGACAGCTCGTTGTGCTACAGCAGTTAGGCAGCATGTGGTCAGTGGTTCCAGGGGGACACATCGTGCCCTGCTGGTGAGTTGTGGTTGCTGGGGCTCTCCCTCCACCCAGGCCTGACTGTGGCAGCTGCTGTGGTGCTATTCTAGGTGGCAGCAGCTGCCCTATTGAGATGGTTAATGGTGGCAGCAGATGCTGAGGGCTAGTAGGCTTGTGCTCTGCTCAGATTCCTCAGAAGTGGCTGTTGGGGGTGGCAGTGGAAGAGTTCATGGTACCCAGTCACAGTGCGCATGAGAGTTCCTGCCCTCCCCACTTGATCTGATCCTTGGCCCAGAATGGGTAAGGGGGATGTGGCTGCAGTGGAGCTGACCCCTCTCTAGGCCAGGTGCTCTGAGGTTGAGAGCCCAGAATGGCATCTGTTGCAGCAACCCAGAATCAGAAGCCAACAGGACCCCACTGTGCCCATTCTCTGGTGTAATTCTGCTGCACATTCTTCAAGCAGCTGCCTGATCAGTTCTGAGGCCTACTGTGGTAGGGGAGCTGCTGGCAGCTTGGGTTGCAGTGTCCACTGGGGGAGTGTGGAACCCAAGAGATCTCTTCTCTGACCCTTCCCCATGTGTGGATGCTTCACCCAAGTACCTTCTGATCTTGCCGAGTGGATTATCCCATCTCTCTCTCTTTCTCTTTGAGTGTCTCCAGTCACTTCTCTGAAGATTCACAGTGCTCTTTGAGATAGTCCATGCATAAGTGAATTTCTACCTGCAACTTTTGATCTTCTCCTTGAGAGTAGCAAGTGCTAGCTGCCTCTAGTCCACCATCTCGGCCCCCCTTGAAGGTGCAATCTTGCATGAATAGTTGTTTCATTTGGTGTTCATGTGGGAGTGACAATCACTAGAGGGTTCTATTCAGCCATCTTGCTCCACCTTCCTCTAGAAAATACCCTGAAATGTTTATTTATAGAAATATTCTTAACTTTGCTTTAAATAAGTTTAGTTAGAGGCTCTGCAACATGCAGAGAAATGAGATATTAATGGAGAATTGTCTTCCAACATTGAATATGTATATTTTTAAAAGTAAGACTATAGAAACAGAAACTTGTGTCACATCATCTACCTCTATTTCAAAAAGCTACTCTGTGGTCCTAGAAGGTTCTAGACATAGATAGTCTGATTCTGATGTGCTTGAAGAACATCTAGAAGGAAACATCTCCCTGGCAGTTAGAATGTAGAATCTGGGCCTAGGAAAAAAGCTTAAACAAAGGGAAAGAAGATTTCATTCTGTGGAGGAAATTAAATGTGTTTATTTATGAAAAGATTTAGCACAGTGCCTGGCAGAAAGTAAGAACTCAACTAATAGTACAAGGGTGATTCTGTACTTTCTGCTGAATCAATCAGCAGAAAGTCATTAGTGATCAAGAATTGAGAACCTTTAAATTTGTATCTTAAAATTGCTTAAAATTTTATTTATATGTTATATGAGTCTATATTTTTGTTTACATAGTAACTATCCTAAAGTGAATATGTAAAACAAATATAAACTCATAATTACTAGGATATACACACACACACACGTATCACATATATGATTATATGTGTATTTACATATTTTTACAAAGATTAGAATGCTGGTACTGGCTTTGAAAGTAGTTATTACTTCCTAAGTGAGCTATAGTTTCTCTGACATTTAATCTCCTTATATATAACATTAATGTGTTGGATTAGATATTTCAGGTTAGAAATTTCTAAATGTGCAAATGAATGTCCCAAGCTTGTTTTTTAACTGTGAAATGACATGTACACGCTTGGAGAAATACTCCATGCAAAAGTCACCATTGCCTCTTGGCAATCACTGTTTCAAGGAAGGAAATAATTCATTGAACAATAAAAGCAAATGTATTTTGAAAAAATATATAAAAATAATAAAAATACATGACATGATTCCTTTCACTACAAATGACAAAAGATGCAGGTGCAGAGTCTGGAAAGATTTGTGTATAGTATTATTATACATGAAAGAACCAATAAAGTAGTTCCAAAATAGCATTCTCTGAGCCATTTCCTTCTTACTAAAAGACATCATTTATTAAGAACTTACTATGTATGGGTCAGTACTTTTAAATACATGATTTTAACAACAATCTGAATTATTTGGTAAGAGTCTTCCCCTTATACAGAGTGGGGAACTGGGGCTCTCAAAAGATAATATACTTCTATAAGATCATATCTCTTCTAGGTGGATGAGTCAATATTCAGAACCAATTACAATATGAGGTATTCTAGATATGTTTGTTTTCAGAGTCTTACAAGCTTTCATTATTTTAAATTTTCTTAGTAGTAGTAAAAGCAATCTTAATAATATTAATGATGATGGTAACAATAGTACTAACAAAAAGTAGTATCAGACACTGTCCAAAATGCTTCATATACATTATGTCATTTATTTTTCATAGCACTCCTATGAGGGGTGCAGTACTAATTCTCGTCACTTAGCAGCTGAACATACTGAAGGAACTCACCCAAGATCATACAGTGGCAGGACCTGTTCCACTGTCTCCTTAAATAAGTCACATTAGCTCTCAGACAGCAAATAATACAAAATCAACTATTTTCTGTGTACAGTAGAATCCATCCAGAAAACTATGCATTGAAGCTTCAAATTAGTCTTTTCTTGTTTACCTTAAAAATCACTTATTAAATACAGTTTTTGTTATAAATATTATATTGAGATGACATATATATAAAATATGTCTTAAAATTTATTTTAAATACCTTTATAAAGAAGACATCTCAAATTTGCTAAATGGTAAAAATGTAAAATATTTTAAAAGTTTGTGCTAAAATTCAACACTTTTCTTATTGTATTTAGAAGAGTTTATTCACCAGCCTTATCCCGCAGAGGTAATGCATTTGGAATTTAAAATTTTGTCATTGTAAAGTATAGGATTTGTTTTTTAAAGTAAAACAATTATATTTTAAAAAAATTACTTCATTAAATCTACAGTACTCCTTTTTTTGCATGTTGAAATAGCTATAACTCAGAAATAAAGTGATAAATAAATATTGATAAATCACTTAGTAATATATAAAATTATGGTAATTCCAGAAGGCTTGCTTTTATAAGCACTCTAATACATGGAAAATTTCCAAGAAGTGTTCTGAAGTCTAATAATTATCATCCCAGATGCCGGATTGTGTCTGCGTGGGATGAGCTGAATGTGCTGTCACATCCGACAGAGTTGCCAATCTTAAACCAACTGTGACTACTCTCTGTACACTTCTCTCTCTCTGGGGCATTAAAAAAATCTTAATTAGCTTTTGTTTCCAAGCAGGGCTTCATTTTTCATGATGTTATTTTCATTTTGTTAGAATTATTAGATCAAATTGACCTTGACATTTCATCTGTTACAATAAATGCATACATTTGTGCAATATCTAAATTTAAGTTATTAATCTAAGATAAAATCAGAGGTTTATTAAAAACACAAATGTCCCTTTAATACTGACACATGAGTTTGTTACATGAAATTCAGAATCATGTGGAGATTTGATAAATTTATCAAAAAAGCTAACCTATTCTTGAAGACTTGACAATGACCTAAAAATATTAATAACACATACAAATAGAAGAAAAGGTGGATATGATATTATGAACCTATACGGATGATATAATTCTTGCATAAGTTCTATATTTCCACAGTGGCAAAACAAATACTTAAATTAAGAATATGCTCTACTTACTCTAGAGAAAATTTAGAAAAATTACAATATGATGTATTTCAAAGTGCTTTGAGTTCCCAAGGGGGAAAACATTACACCAGTGAAAAATATTCATGCATTTTTCAGAGCCCAGAATTTCTGAATAATTTAACTTAAATGGCTTTTATTATACAGTGTCAATTTCAACTTACTTGAAATTTGTCACACAACAAATTTCAATTTGGGTATATGTCTTCGCTTAAGAATTCAGGATCAGGTAAAATGTATCAGCAGAATCAACTGCCAATAAAATGAAAGGGCCAATTGTCATTTACCTTTACAGATATTAATAGTGTATTTAACAAGTTACAATATGCAATCTCCTTTTAGCAGAGATGCTGCTTACTAATGACATCTCATTGCTTCACACAGCAGGGACACTCATTCTATTTGGGCATAACAACTGAGCTAACATCAGTTTTTAAGAATGTACGTTATCATTATTCATTATAGTACTGCACTGAAGCTTCTCTGGGAGACGATAAAGAACAAAGTGTATATTTTAAAGACCCTCATTTTCCCCCTAAATGCTTGAATTAAGCTGTAGTCTGTGGTGTTCAGAGAATTGAGTTATGTGCTAAAGCAATGCTTCTTTTAGAGTACATCACGCCTGCAGATTGGGCTCTGATTAGCCTCTGAGTTTTCTAATACAGTCTATTGATTTTCTGCTACTGTAGCCGCCATTGGATTTCGTGTGCTAGCACAGGAGTTCTATCTTTTGCATGAGAGAATGATGAATGGTTGTCTGGGAGGCTCCAAGCACATACTTATTTCCTCTTCAATAAGAACACCCGTCAATATCATTTAAGCAGAGACAAACACAGAGACAACCCAGCATGCTTATGAAACAATGTGGATTTTCTTCATATTCACTGTTGATTCTAATTATTAAACTATGCATATTCTATGGAAAGTTGGCAATAATAATCAATACTTTTTAATTCCCTTATGGTTATGGTGGGGAAAAATAAACTTTGTTGTAAAGGTAAAAATGCATCTTTTATGAAAGTATATTATGAAAGCAATTTCATGTTTACTTTCTATTGGGCACACATTGATTTTTAATACAGACTAGGACTAAGAAATAAACCTCAGAACCCATTTTAAAAAATTCTCATAAATGAATGTGCAAAATCACAATTATTTGGAACTTCCTAAACTTTTCATTAAAAAAAAGGGTATTTTCAATACCAAATGATACTGATTTTTTTTCCAGTAAGAAAACCAGATTGTCTTAGATCAGGTTCGCTATAAGCAGAGTCTGAGAAATGGATTCCTGTGCAAGTGATATATTGAAGTGGTCTCAGATGACACCTGTCAGAAGGAGAGAAGCAGAGTAGGTCAGGGAAAAGCTAGGCACTGGTAAGCGTGCAGGTGGAATCTGGCCTCAGCCTCATATCACAGAGAATCCTGGAGTACAAATTGTCCCACCTTGAAGCAAGGGGCCAGCATGTTTTTCACCCTTGGCAGTAAGTCATTGGTGACAGGCTGCCTGTGAGGTGGAAGAGGAGAATGGTTTCCCTGACATTTCTGTGCTCGGCAGTTGCCATCAGCCAAGGGCAATTCTCAAGGGAGGGGACAGCTGTGGGTTGCTAACAGCCAACACTGAGCAGCTGAGGGATGGACGGATCTGCCCGCCAGGAGATCTGGGCAGGGCAGCAACAGTGCCGGCTCTACAGGTCAACTTCAGAGCCAGCATCCTGGTCCTTCTTGCTCCCACGTACAGATAGAAAGATTGAACAACACATCCACTCAGTTTAAAACAATGGGGACCTGTGGAACTGACGTACAGTCTGCTTACCAAAGTAAGAGGTCATCTGACGTTGTGGTTTAGCATATAAATTGACCAGTAAAAATAAGAATTTTTTTTTTTGCAATTTATAGATGAAAAATCACAGGGTATTCTGCATTAATTGAGTCCACATTTTTACACCTGTTTCAAATTTTTTTGTAATTTGAATATTCAGTGTACTACAAATATAAAATAATTGCTGTATTACTGTTATTAATTTTTGCTCTCCTGAAAAAGCACACTGTAGTGCTGTTTAATTATTCTATAGGAAAAGAAAATACAAAATAATCCACTTCTATTTTTCTCAATTTCATCTGAGAGATGGAAAAGTGGCTCAAAATAAAAAGTAGTAAATATGACAGTAACTGAAATTTAATTACATTTTTATAAATCTCCAAAATTCTTTATGGAACAATAAGTGTATAGTGATTGAAAGTTTGAACTATCATTCTATAGTATCACAGTCCTTAAATGGTACATGAATCTGAGTTATCCCACCCATAAAATCATCCTCAGAAAAAAACTATATATTCTAAGAAAGAGGCAGAGAACTACTTTTAAAATAATCTAGACATTTGGTTTCAAATGCATATGTATTTATTTTGGAGTATTATTTTGCTTCATGGAGAGTTTTTTTTTAATGAAAACCTAATCCCATGTCATTATTTTTTCTCAATAACTAGAGTTTTAGTTTTCTTTTCAGTTATAATCGTGGTGTTTTTCTTTGCTCAACTTCTCAAATTATTAGAGTAAGTCTTTTTAATATGCTATTTAAATATGTTATTGGTGTCAAATACCAGAATACAAAATTGCTGGCTATTGTAAATGATAGATTCTGGAGTAATTTCAAGTCACAACAGGCTAGTGGATAAGTCTGTGCCTTTAGATTTTTCTCTAAGCATATGATTCAAGTGTATAAATTAATATCAATCCTGTTTTGCCTTGGCTTCTTGGTATTTATGCTACACAGGAATCTCTAGTATTGATTGCAAGTCATATGAAGTTAGACTGATATGCTTCCTTCCATCTTCTTTCCAAAAATAATTATGCCAGAAATTCAAGGTTAATGAAGCAAGCTCATTATCATGCACCTCTTCTGGGCATTCCTTTCACTTTAGTTAAGTAATTGAGGAAATTAGACAGGTGGAAGCACACAATGTGATATATGCATACACATTCTCAGGCTGAGTCCATGTAAAATTACACTAGTAGGTTAAGAGAAAAAGTTCCCGTTTTGATCATACCAGCCCACGCTATGCAATAGTCCTTACAACCTAAAATGGATCATTCAGTAGCACCAAGAAATTGTTAATTCAAACTTTGACTTCAATTCTCATTTGAAATGGAAATGACAGTGTCTGCTGAATCAACTGTTAAATCTTACAAATTTAAAAATGGTAGGGTATCAACTAGTCAATCTTATTCCTTGTGAGTTATTAGGTCATTAAATGTGAAATGTCTGATTTCGAATCAAAAGTTTAGTCTATTATATCTCAAACAAGAAGCAGGACAATTAATCAAAGTATAAGCCTAAACTATCAACACAATTTTGCCATCTTAATGGTAGCTTGTTTATGCCAGCAGTAAAGAAGCCTGGAGAGTGAGTGGAGACGAAATCACCAAAGGCGTTTTCCACAGTTTCTTGAGAATTGAATATTTTCCTTGAAAGAAGTGGTCCAAAGCCTGGAAGAAGTGGTAATCAGTTGATGTAGGGTCTGATAAATATGGTGGATGACAGAGAGTTTCCAAGTCCAGCATCTGTAGTTTGAGCAGTGTTGTTTGTGTGACATGTGGTTGAGCGTTGTCTTACAAGAGGATTGGCCTGTCTCTGTTGACCAATCTTGGTTGCTTAATCAAAGTATCTTCATCATTTTGTCCAGTTGGTTGCAGTAGATATCTGCTGTAATCAACTGACCAGGTTTCATGAAGCTGTAGTGGATAATACCAGTTCTGGACCACCAAACAGACACCATTAGCTTTTTCTGATGAATATTCAGTTTTGGACTGTGTTTTGGCATTCATCTTTATCCAACCATTGTGCCCAATGCTTGTGATTGTCAAAAAGAATCCAGTTGCTGATTTGTTTCAAATGGTCCAATATTGTTGGCATACTAATGCCAATCCTTGCTAATTCATGCGTAGGTTGAGATGGATTTGCTTCCACTCCAGCTTTCAGCTTATGATTGTCCACCTTGGTCTCAGGTTGCCCATGTGGCTCATTTTCAAGATTAAAATCACCAGAATGGAACTTCTCAAACCATCGATGTACTGTGCGTTCATTAGCCACATCCTTCCCAAACACTTCGTTGATATTTCAAACTGTCTGGGCTGCATTGGTTCCATGACAGAACTCATATTTGAAAATAACAGGAATTTTTTGACTTGTGAAATTTGGTTTCACAAAAATTGCTCTAAAAAACATGTGAACAATAATCCACAAGGCAAAATATGCATTTGTGTACCTTCACAATAAACGTAAACAAGAAGTGTCAAAGTGAAATGTCAGAGATATCAACTGTACTTATGGAAATCGGACATTTCTTACATAATAACCTCTAGTAGAACCATATTGGCACAGTAGCATATTGCACTTTATAAATTCTTAAAGAATCAATGCAAACTTTGTAGAAAAGTAATATTCATCCATTGCTAATTAAGATCCACCATCCTTATGTGATTTGGGAATAATTTAGCAATACTAACCAATTCAGCAAGGAGTATACATACTCCTTAATTTGCTGTAGAACACAGACTGAGGCTACTTAATAAATAGCTGTGCAACGTTGGTCAAGTTACTTAAATTCAGTATGACTTAAATACCTCATATTTAATATAAAGATAATAATAGTATGCTCCACTTGGAGGTGATAAATGTAAAACACTTAGAAGAGTACCTGGCACATATAAATATTAGCTATTAATACCCAGCAGCTCTACTTTCAGTAATAAATCCTAAGAAAATGATTAAGAATATATACAAATATTTTGCTGTGTGGATGTTTGGTGTAATATTATTGGTGATAGTGTAAAATATATAATCTTCGGGTCTCAACATTGGAGTTTGAATGATTAAGCTAAGATCTTAATATGGAACCTTACACTGTCATGTAAAATGGCATCATAGAAATGCTATTCTTGAGATAATATATACTAACATTTATCACTGAGATAAATTAAATTAAAACAGTATATGAAGTATTACTTTTATTTTATTAAAATTAAAAATGAATGCATAAAGAGACACTAAACAATTCTGATAAGGATAAATATAATGTTAAGTTTGGATATCTCTGAATGTAGATGTATGGGCAATTTTATCTTTTTTGTTTTATCATAATGATTTTCTGGTTGTTTTTTAAATAAATAAGAATTTTTTTAAGATAAGAGTAAATTACTTTAAATTTTAAAAAAACTCCCACAAATCATGTAAAAGTCTCTGATCTACTAAATGATCTTATAGAGTTGCACCTCTACATAGTACTTTTTTTTAATGTGTACGTGATATACACCCAGCAAAATTGTGCTGCTTTTATATGAGAGAAATGTTGTCCAAAGGAAGTCTTCTGTTTTTAAATATAACAATGTAAAAGTTTACAGAAGATATTCTCTACATAAATTATCAACTGCTTATATTTATGCTTTAAAGCAATAAAAATACCCCTCTTATGTTACATTCAGCAATCTAGAAAAACAGAAACCTGATAAAGCCTTTAGTTGAGACTAATAAAAACGGCCCCTATTATGTAGCCAACAGTGTTCATAACAATGGCCTTTTCTTGGCAGAATGAGCAGTGATTGTCAAGAGTACTTGAACTACTTTTTTAAAACTTATAGACATATATCTTTGATGATTAACTCCTGAATTTTTTATGCATTTTGTGCAATACCATAAGAGAATATTGTTTTACAAGGAATAGTTTTACTGCCCATAGAAAAATTTTGTGAAGTGTCCTAGTAGTGAGGATTTAGGTACATATTCATAACATTTCTAGAATAAATTGAAAAGGCAATTAATACTTCATGTAGTCAAAAGTGTACTTGGCAATAGTTGTATATAGAGAAGAAAACTTGTACTATGCCTAAAAGCTAATGGCAGGAATGTTTTTAAAAGAGAAGATTACATTCTGAAAAACAGAAAAGGAGAAGAAATCCATCCATGAGAAATGTCATAAAGTTTACTAGCATGCCACATCAGAAAGCCCTAGTTAACATGATTAGCCTTTATCTGAAGCAAGGCTTATAATAATCGCAGCTTTGTCTGTTATTTCTTTCATTCACTCCTTCATTCATTCATTTACTTACTTATAGCAGACTATTTTAAGATGAAAAATAGCTCAACGATGGCTAGAATCAAAGAACTTATAACATGGCACCAGGAGTTGCTACTAAATCTTCAGAGTATAGATCTTGGCAGCAGATAAAGAGCACCTATGCTGTAGTCTCTTTAAAAATGAAATTGGATAAAGCCCAACAAAGGGGGGAAAGAGGAATGAAGCCAAAAATACAATGCCTACTGATCGATTTAAAGGAAAATTTGGTTCTGCTAAAGATGCAAATATCAGGTCATTTCTTAAAGTTTAAAATTTTTTCTGCTCTTAGTTCCTTCCCCCTACTCCCACACCAGAGTTTGCTCTATGTTTGTCTGGCTGACAAATGCACACAGTACATTTAGATGCCAAATACCTGGAAGCACATGTCAGGCATGATCATCACCGGCCTGTGCTACATGCCAATTTATCCCACAGGGGCTCTGGGATTATGTACATGTTGTTAGTCAGCAGTGCCAACAAATCATTTGTAGCACACAAATAGAAGCAGAGTTCCTCTCAGATATAATTACACATTTCAATATATGGCTTTGTTTGTTTTTAGTTTACATACCTTGTATTTCAGAAATAGGTTTCTATTTATCTAACAACAATAACAGAAAGATAAGGAGCCTGTATCTGATCATACATCATTCTGGGACTAAATCCCAGAAATTATATACTGAAACTGAAAATCTGTTCCCAAACTGTAATTTCCAGACAGTCAAATGGGCAAAATTTCAGCTGGTTATTCATTTACTTATTAAATTGCAAATCAGGAATATCACTACCCATCTGTTAATGATCATCATCTAATATTTAAGTACCAACTCACTGCCTTCCAATCCAAACATGTGCCTTCTTTCACACAGGTACACAGCTGTGGAAGAACCATCCTTTGGATTAAGTGCTTCTTTTAATGAATAAATAATTCATGAACTGCAACTGTCTTCATGAAATTTTTTTAATTGGATAATATTATGAATGTTTTCTTAACACCACCTATTCTAGCTTTCAAAACTCATATTTCACTTTTTGCTAAATTTGCAAATTATGTAAATATAATGGGTTTTGCTATATGGATTTACATGTGTGATGGCTAAACCCCTCAGTTAATCAACATATTTGTAAATCCTCATTTATTAAAATTTCTATTTAATTTTTAGATTCTGAAATCAAGGTGGTTAAAATGGAAATGAACTAGTTGATTTCTTCTGAAATATTTACAACAGATTTTTACTCATTTCGCTCAAACATCAAGAAATCTAATAAACTAATTTGATCATTACATATTGTATGCTTGTATCAAAACATCACATGTACCCCATAAATATAATATATACAACTAATTATGTACACACAATGATTAAAAATTAAAAAAATTAAATAAAGAATTCTAATAAAGAATTGCAAAGCTTAAAAGTATCAGAGAAAGCAAAGCAAAAGCAGCCAATCAATCAGCAATATCTCTGTCACCTTATTATTATTGCTCTTTTATTCTATAAATTTTAATTTCTTAACTCACATTTCATGTATCTGACCATGAGTTAGTTACTTAGTGTCAATTAGCATCAAATTCTTCATCTAAGTGGATTATATAATAAGGTCACGGGAAGACTAAATTAGATGGGACACATGAAGCAGCAAACATATTGTAGACTTTAATAAATGCTGGTCAACATCTTTTATATCTCCTCTTCTTCATGTCAATCCTTAAAACTCCCCTCCCTGAAACATATGACCCTAGGTGCAGTGTCATACTATTTGTTTTTTAAGTAGATTTGTGCATTCTTCTACAGGTTCATTTTCCTAGTTATTAGTAAATGTTGCTACTGATTAATATACGGCAATACTAAATTTAAAAATCTTGTTGTAAAATATTTGTTTGTTAATTGATGTAATTCAAACTTATTTTGAAATTCATAACTCCTCTCCCTTTTTCCTTTTCTTTCTTTCTTTTTGTTTTTTATGTGTTCCTCTTACTTTGTGTGACTAGCTGCAAACAACCACATGGGTTTTATCTGAATGAAAACAACTCCAAATGCATTTCTCTCCATGGTTTGACAGTTCTTAGCACCTGTAGGAAAGGGCACATTGAGCAGACAATAGACAAGGCTTTTACTCTATATCGAGGTGGTGTTAAAGATGTCTATAAGTGAAATTAAGCCTTCTAAATTACAGTGCAACTGTAAAAGACAACCCATATTTCAAAGGCTAGGATTATGTATTCTTTTCTTAAACAAAAGTCAAGATCTAAATAATGTCATATCAGTTGGTTAAAAAAAAAAGTACACATTCTTCTCATCAGCACATGGAACATTCTCCAGGACTGACTATATGGTAGGCCATAAAACAAGTCTCAACAAATTTTTAAAATTTGAGAACTTATCAACTATCTTGTTAGTCCAAAATGGAATAAAACTAGAAATCAATGTCAAGAGGAACTTTGGAAACTATACAAATACATGTAAATTAAATGACATGTTCATCAATTACCATTGGGTCAGTGAAGAAATTAAGACAGAAATTTAAAAATTTCTTGAAACACAACATACCAAAACCTGTGGGACACAGAAAGAGCAGTGCTAAGAGGGAATTTTATAGAAATAAATGCCAAATCAAAAAAACAGAAAGATTTCAAATAAACAATCTATTGATGGACCTCAAGGAACTAGAAAAACAAGAACAAACCAAACCCCAAATTAGCAAATAAACATCAGAGCAGAACTAAACAAAATAGAGACTAAAAATACAACATAAATGATTGATGAAATAAAAATTTAATCTGTTGAGGTCCCAAGAAAAGTGTTGGACTCCTTGATCGTAAGACATACCCTGCCCTGAGTGCTTGTAGAGGAGGCTGGTTTTCTCCTTTATTAGAAACCCAGGCACTTCAGAGATGGTCTGCAGTTTGCAGCAAAACAACTTTGACACAATGATGTGCTACGCAGTAAAATAAAAATAACAGCAATTGCTCTTTACTAATGCTCTCCTATGTGCCCATCCTTCTTTTGAGTCTTTCACATGCCTTATTGTTTATGAGTTCTGTTATAATTTCCTTTTTTACAAGTGAGGCAACTCAGGTAAATTAGCTTGGTAAAGGTCATAAGGTTACTAAGAAATCAAGTCTAGAATAGAATCAGATCCAGTTAATTCAAAGTCTATCTGGTCAACCACTTAATAGACTACTGTCCACTCCCTGTTAACTTCAACATAGTAACAGTTTTCTATATATCAGGTGATGGTCTTAATTATCAGTCCCAGTGATTCAGCCATTTTTATCTATCATTATTTTCTTCTTCATCCTCTATTTTCCTAGTTAACTTTTTTACATACATGTGACTTTAATTTGGTTTCTTTGTGGGGTTTCTTTGTTTGTTTTTTTGAGAAAGAGTCTTGCTCTGTCACCCAGGTAGAATGCAGTGGTGAGTGGCATCATCATAGCTCACTGCCACCTCAAACTCCCGGGCTCAAGGGATTCTCTTGCCTCAGCCTCCTGAGTAGCTGGGACTACAGGCGCAGGCCACCACACCTGGCTAATTTTTCTATTTTTAGTAGAGACGGGGTTTTGCTCTAGCTCAGACTGGTCTCAAACTCCTGAACTTAAGCAATCCACCGCCTTGGCCTCCCAGAGTGCCAGGATCATAGGTGTGAGCCACTGCGCCTGGCCTTCTTTGTGCTTTTTACATGTGGATTCTTTACTCGGGTATTTAGTACCTATGGCACATAATCTCTCAGAAAGAGCTCCTTCAAATGTGTTTGAACAACTACATGGTAAAATTTCTCAGACTCAGAAACATTAATAGCATGATAGAGACCTATCAAGCCTTAATTTTAGAACACTATCTTCTTATTGAACATATAAATGATTTGTATAAGGTTGTTTTAAAGGAAATGTTTTATTTGTATATAAGAAGTTTGTATAACATAAAAATTACTATATGATAGCATCCAAAAGCAAAATATTCTGAACCTATTGCATAAAATTATCTTATATTGGATATTAGTCAATTGTAGAATTAAAAATGAAATAGAATAATTTCAATTATTTATTTAAGTTACTTCTTCAGAATGAAAATTTGTCTGACTCTAAGAAAACAAGATAAAATTGTTTTGTCTTAACTTTATTATCCTTCATTCATAAATGCTGTAATTATTGTCTGCTATATGGTTGGCATTGTTGCAACCCACATTTTCTCAGTATATTTTAATAATAAATAGGCTAAAATGCAACAAGTCAATTTATAAATAATAGTTAATCGAATAATCTAAAAATCTTACTGGGATAAATTTGATACAGAAAAAACTAAAGCAAGTTTAGCATTTGTATAGGTTCAAGATATTAATGATTATTTTATTGCAATTCTAAAATGCATTAAAATTCCACTTGCTGAATTATTATGGTTTGCTTGGGGATTACTCCAAACAGCCCTTTGTATACTGTGTTTATAATATCAATGATTGGTACCTAAATGTAACAAAGGCAATATCTATAAGAATTAATAATACACCAAAAAATCTTTATTATTTTAAATATCAGCAGCTGCTTGTAAGATAACTAAATGTTGACTCCTGAAAAATAAAAATAGAAATAGTAATTGGCAGTAGCTAATTACCAAGTAAAACTTAAAACTCTGATTCTGTGTTGGAAAAGAAAAATTTATCCGTCACACTCCCATGTGTTAATTTATAATCCTAGTATTAAATTCAATATTGAACACAGCAGAAGATGAAAAATTAAAAAAACAAGTTTAAAAAGACACTCAGCAAACTTCATATTAACCTTTCTAAAATCATGAAAAGTTATTTTATATGATTTTATTTGACTAAGATAGGGTTTATTTTGTCAGACAACTTCGATATAACATTGCTAAAGGAACAAATTATATACCAATGATTATTTCTACAACCCATTTTGGATGTCTAGAGCATCATGAGTATGAAATGTTTTTACATGTGTATACTTCATTTCTCAAAATGCAGTGAAACTATTATATAAGCTCATTGAAGCCAAAAGCAATGGATAATACTGTACTATTTATCTACTACCTACTCTCACCTGCATACCAGTTTCTGGGTTATTATTAAATCCTAGCTGAGGTACTTTTTTTCTTCTTTAAACTCTCAGGTGTTACATCAGTAAACTGTAGCAATTATTTAGCTGCTCAGCTATGTTGACTGGGGATTTGACCAAACTACATTATAAGGATGCCAAGAGACAAATCTAATGACCTTGGAGGCCCCTGCCCTCCACTTCTGATAATCAGCAAGAAGCCCTTCAGGAGGTCTAGGGCAGCTCACTGAAGAACTGGCTGATACCAGAACCTGGGCTCCAGAAGCTCAGCCTTTTAAAAAAGACTTTGATAAAAACTTTGATAAAAAAGTTCTAGTCATTTCACCTTTCTTGTGGTATTTTCTGCCCACCATTTCTATTATTAGGAAGTTCCTTCCCCAGGAAATTTTTGTGTGAAACATCCAGTACAGTCATAGCTGCTTTAAGTCGCTCTAGTCTAATAAGAGCCCATAGATGACATGTGCTCTGATACTTCTCTGCTCATAAGTTTTCCTTCAATAAGCCCTACTTTACATTTACACCATATAGGGATGGTAGGTAGTAATGTGTGATTTGTGCCTTGTCTGCATGACAAAGAATGTGGAGGCCTATAGCTACAAATTTAATATGATAAAACACCTGTCACCATTTAAGTGTAAAGGGAAAAGGAACAAAGTCTTAAATTTCCAATGCCCACATATAAGTCTTTTCTGGAGAGTTTGGGATAGGATAGGAATGGTAGGATAAAATAAAGGACACCTTAAAGAATCTCTTCAAAATGCTACAATAGCATTTTATCGATGATATACTAAGACCTCTTCTGGGATCATTTGGATTGATATCGTTAAACTAGAAAAGTAGCATTGATATTCAAACAACCCCAACAATTTAAGACAGAATATTAATATGCTAGCAGAGGTCCTTCAAGATTTTCCTTTACATTTTTATATAGTTTGGTAGAGCATGCTATCAGCACACTTTTGGAACTTTTTCTCACTAAATATATTATAAACATGATTCTTTTCTTCTCATAAGCATAATTAATTGTCACATAAGGAATATTTAGCATAGGAATCATTTATTCTTCAAAAGTTTTAGTATAATCTAGCACAGTTACTAATAATTATTGGCACTTTAATCTATAAAATAATCAACAAAAAAATCTCACTTTGCATCTTATTCCCCAAATCATTTAAATGAACCATATTTGAGAAAAAAGCATTGATTTGAGAGATGCCTATAACTATCTCTTCAGTGAGAATTTACACAAGAAAACACAGATTAATTTAGTTCTCCAAAGAAGGGGAATATTTCTTTTTGATAGCTGGAGTCCGCCTCTTGAAACCAAAGGCCACTGTACAACTGAAGTCTAAACTGTTATGGATATCTGACAAGAGAGTTGATAGTCTCACCTAATCATCTCTTGGAGTAATCTTCAACACTACATTTCTTTTTTTTTATTTTTAAATTGCAGAATAATATGGAGGTACAAACACTTTGGTTACATATATTGCCTATGCACTTGCCCAGGTCAGAGCTACAATCATGCCCATCCCCCAGACAGTGTGCCCTGCACCCATTAGGTGTGAGTTTACTCATCCCCTCCAGCCCCTCCCAGATATCGCTTAACTCCAGTGAGATTGGCTTACACATTACTTTCTAATATAGAAATCTCCCCATCATTTTAAGTTACCACTACAGATTGATTCCAGCTAAGAACTAAAGGGTATACATAAGCTATTTGCTGATTCTCTTTCAAAGGCAGTGGTTAAATACAAATTCCTTAATAGGGCATACAAAGGCCTCCAAGATCTGGTCCCACTGTCACTTCCCTTTATGTTCTTCAGGACAATTACATTGCATTATATGAAATGTGCTCTATTATTTCAATATGGTTATGCTTTTTCTCAGACTCTTCCTTCTTTCAGGAATGCCGTGTTTCTCTTTTCTACTCCTTTCTCTGTCCTACAATGATATACCCGTTCGTCCAAGAAAGCCCCAATGCAAAAGTCACCTTTTCTCTGAAGTTTCCACTGACTTTTTCTGACTCATAACTGCACTTCATATGCTGATACAGAATTCTTTATATTCTACCTTCTGTGATAGACGTTAAGCTTATATTTTATTTCCTTTACTTGATTGGGAGTGTTTGGATGGCATATATCGTGCATCTCACAACATCAACCTCGCCACCTTGTATGCAATGCTGCTAATCGTTGATAATTCAATTGAATGTGCTTAATAATCAGGCGGCAGTGAAACTTGAGTGATTGTTATGGTTCTAAAATGTTAGTATTGGATGTGTATTCAAAATATGGGACCAACTTTACTACTTTTATTTCAGTAGGTATTTTATAAGAGAAATGAAATCTTGAAAAGCCTTATACTAACAATTATCTTGGTTTATTTAAAACACTGACAGTAGTTTTCTGTGGATAATTAGAATATCACAAACTAATAAAATCCAAAAGTTATCTCCAAATCTCATTTTAATCTCTTCTCCTTCTAGAACTTCCGTGGCTTGGGGTTTCTTCCACTCTGTCATTCCCTGGCTTACTTCACAAAAAAAGTTTCCATAAACACAAACATTTCCATGCGAGTGGCGGTTTCACAGCCAATAAATATGAATCCAGGGACAGTGTGGTAATTAGGTATAAAATGTGGAGCAGGTCAGGTCTTGGCTCTGTCCCCTCCATCTTGCATTCTATGATCCTGGGCAAGTTACTTATCCTGGTTCAACTTCAGCTTGCTCATCAACAAAATGAGGGGAAAGGATCTTACCCCATAGGGTTGTTATGAGGATGAATGCAGAATGTAAGTGTTCAAAATACGTGAGCTAGTTATATTATTTATTCTTCATTTTTCACAGGCCTTCCTAGCTATCTCCAAAATCTGACTTTCTCTAACTAATGTCAATCTCTAGCTCAAGCAGATGAACATACTTTTAGCTTACAACATTTTATTCCATGAAAAATGTATTTATTAAATCAGAAAGTTTTCTTTTGGGAAATAATATGAAAAAAATAAACACAAAAATAGTGCTCAAGGTACACTTTATTCCAAGATCCATTGGTTCTTTGATTCACCTTTTAGGAAGTTAACGATTTTCAAACAGGTTGGGAAAGGGTGACAAAATACAGAGGAACGTTTTCTCTAATTCTATTGTTCGAGTAAGAGTTCTTCTACAATGCATGCCAGAAATAAAATAATTAGACATATGTTTGTCTGTAATCTAGAGGATAATGTAAGGATGTTATTTAGCATAGAGGTAATGGCAAACTGAAGCTTTTCAATTATATCCAAAATGCTGACATATCAATTCTGTTACCTCATACATATCATTAGATAAATTTGTGCATGACTAAATAGCATGAAGGCACCTTTGTATGTCTTGAGAAATACACCTTCAATTAATGACACTATACACAATCTATTGAAGAGTTTTCTTAAGAACTAATAATTATATTTTATATGTGTGTGTTTGGCAAATGATTCTATAAATGAATTCAAACCAGAGCAATTACTAAAAAGAAGAAAACATGAATCTGTCTTTTTTAGGATTATGATATAAGAAGTTAAGTGATGTTCTAATCATTTACTATCATCAATTGAATTTCATATAATGCTTGTCTCCCGGTCTAAGGTATATAATTTAAAGGCTTTTGTGTATAGGAAAAGTGCTTCACAGTAGTATTTTATTCTTTAAGTCTCCTTATTAATTTTTTAAAAATTTCTTTCTTTTGCCCTACATTGTACAGAGTAGAAAAGTTTTCATCTAATGCTAATTTTGCCATCACATTTATGTAAATTTCAGATTCTCTATTGTTACTTTAGAGCTAATCAATAAACAATAAAAGTTATTCCTTGTTATCTTTGAACAAAGAGGGAAATTCTAAAGGTAAAGATAGTCTTTCTCTCTCATGCATAGTCTTCTCTCTCTCTCTAGCTCTTACTCTCTCCCCTCTCTTTCATTAAGGCCTCCAAATCAGCAATACACTCTGAGACCAAGAGGTATTCCTCTGTGTTAGGAATATGACCTGCAGGAAATGGGGAAGAGAAGCTATAGTTTTCTGAACCTATAATCAGATTAAATCAGGGACCTCCTCTTACTAGCCTGATCTAAGATACTACATTGCCGCCAAGTTGCAGAAATTAGGCACCAAATCTCAGACAAGACAGTGTTTCCTATTAAAGGAACACGCCATTAATGCAGACCCAAAGTTCTGAATTCTTTGTTTTTATTAATTAAACTATTTTCTGAAGGGAAACTTCAATTGATTGAAATGTATAGGTCTTAGGCAATTGATACTTCGTATTTTTTCCCTTGAGGATATGAACCTGTTTTTACTTTGGCAAAATGGATACAAATATCAGCATCCCATGTCAATATTGTCAGAGTGAGGGGAAAATGAAACTAAAATCTGCTCATTTTTAGTATTTGACCAAGAACAATACCTTACATTTCAGTTCTAAACTCAATAGAACAGATATCAAGGTGCATCTTTAAGAGGTACAAATTTTGAGGTTAAGGTTTCTTTATAAATATGCTCATGTGTTAGTTAAAACAAGATCATTTTCCCTTCCTTTTTTCTTTTTTCTTAACTGAGGATTATTTTACAGATTCTGAAGGAACTCTACACACTCCCTGACCAGCCAGTTTTCAGGAATAGGCCCAATTTTGGAACACCCTAAAAACAGAGGGTGTTTGCCTATAGCAGAAGCATGTTTTCTGAGAAACTCATTAATTTCTAAGCCAAATGAAAGGGGAGACTAAACATTTCTCAATCCATAATTCCAGAGGGTCACTTAAGTCAATTTCAAAGTAGGCATAAACGCTCAAGGAGACCTCAAAATTGTCAAGGTGTGATTTTCAAGAAGTTAAAAGTGTGACTCACACAAACAGAAAATGAATATCAATAATTTTAGAACTCATTGTATTACTTTTCTCTTGCTAGTGTAACGGATTACCACAAATTTAGTGGCTTAAAGCAATGCAAGTTAATTATCTTACCATTCTATAGGACATGAGTCCAACATGGGTCTCACTTGGGTAAAATCATAAAGTCGGCAAGGCTCTATTTCTTTCTGGAGGCTCTAGGTAAAAACCCATTTTCTGCTCATTTGGGTTGTTGGCAGAATTCAGTTTCTTGTGGTGGTAGGACTGAGGTCCTGGGGACTTTTTGTTGTTGTTGGCTGTCAAGTGGAGGCCACCCTTAGTACCAAAAGACCTCTCTTTGGTACTTGTCATAACTCCCTATATTTCAGAACCAGCAAGGGGTCATTGAGTCCTTCCCATTGCAATATTTCTCTGACATGTGTTGTAGAATCTCTCTCTCTGATCACAGCCAGGAAAGTTTCTCCTCTCTTAAGGATTCATGTCATTAGATTAGGCCCACCTGGATAATCCAGGATAATCTTCCCAGCTCAAATCTGGTAATCTTAAACACATCTGCAGTCCCCATTTCTATATAAGGTAACATATTCACAAGTTACAGGGATTAGAGTGTGAACATTTGGGGGGGCATTATTCTGCCTACCATACTCATTAATAAGCTAAGTAGCCAAATGGTAAAATTAATTCAGAGGGGGATAGGAGAGACTCATATAAAATCAGTGAGAAAAAGAATGCTGAAACAAATTTACACAGATAAATACAAAACATGTAATGTATTACAGACAATAAAACTATAACATTGGATTTAACTCTTCTAGTGGACAAATTTATTTAGTTTTTAATAAATGGAAATTATTTGCTACATATCAATCTATTATAAATTAATATATAACTGTAGGATGCAGGTTTTCTACAATCAGTAGTAAATAGGTCAAACAAAGCTATATATCTTAGAGTCAAACTTTATCATGCATATAGGATTGTTCTTTTGCTTATTTCAAGGTTTTTTTTCTTTTAACAAAGTGAATCTTATCAATGGATTATTACCAACATCTTTGGAATGGCTCTAAAAATTAATACCCCAGATTAAGGAGTGGATATAAAGCAGGTGTTCAAGTTAACTATAGTCTATTTGATAATTATCTGGAAAGAGAATATATAGATAAATTATATGCACATGTATATAGTATATATATTCAAAGTGTATTTTAACATCTATATATACACACAGACAATGTAGGGATATTTGTGTATCTGTACATTCATAAAAACTTATTTATATCTGCATTAGCTACTCTACAAAAAAAGAAACAAAATTATTACATGCAATTAATAGGGAATGCCTTCGTCAGTCTCCTTATATAAGACATTTTGAAAGTGATCACTCTATAATTCTTAGAAATATCACTTTAATTCAACATATGTTTGTTGAAGTCACACTATGAAATATGAATTATATTAGACACCATGGGTATTAGGAAAGAGTAATGGCTCCGAGTCTCAAAAGGCAAGTAGTGTAATGGTTGAAGTTAATAGATCAATAAATAACCAAATAACTCTAATATAATCTTGAAAACTGCTCAATGGAAGGATATAAAATATAATGGGAATGAGAATATATAATTAAATAATCTTTCCTGGGAGAGAGTTTCAGAAGAAACTGAAGAAATGAAGACACACTTGATTTCACTTTTAAAAGATGGTCAGGGATGGGACAGGTTGACAAGATGCATGGATGATACAGAAAGAGGCAGCAAGATTCCAATGTAGTACCAGTGGAGGGGATGTGTCGGGTAGTGAGTGCGACGAGGCAGGAAAGGTGGGCCAGAGCCTGGCTTTGAAGAGGCACACTTTGCACAATCAGACCTATGGAGTGAAACAAATACCAGTTTTTTTCTCATTTATTGTGTGTCCTTGCAAAGGTAATTAAATTTTCTAATCTTGAGTAAGTTGCATAAAAACATCTCCTTCAGCGTATTGTCACAGCTTCCATCTTTCCTCATATGCCATGACCAGAAGTATGCACATTTTTCCATAAGCAATGTAAATTCATGAGAAATTTTTTAAAAGACCATGGTAGCAGCAGAGCAGAAAATGGGCGGTAATGTCAAGAAGTCAAGTGCAGAGACACCATACCAATCACCCATGTAACACTTGATGAGGACTGAAAATATGTTGGAGAGGATGGAGAAAAGGGGGTGGTTGTCAGGGGAGTTTAAAGGTACGGAGCTGACTAGAATGATAACGTGGTTTTTGGTTGACATGGAATGTAAGGATGAAGGAGAAATCAAATATAATTATAAGGTCCCTGGTTTAGACAACTTGTTATCAGTGTTACTATTAAAGAGAAAGGCAGGTGTGGAAGAGAAACACACAGATCAGCAGGAAAAATTTTTGAGTTAAGTTTTTAAGTTCTTGTTTTGCTAGGAATAAATTTGTGAAAGAAGTTACGTTTTCTACAGTTATCGCCTTCTTGAATTTTAGCTTCCCTTTTTGAATAATAGAAACTGTTCTATAGTGAACTAAAAAGTGACTTAATAATGTAATCTATCCCAAAGATACATTTGTGTTTAGCTTTACGAAATTTTAATGTTTTGTTGACTTTTCATCTAAATATTTTTGCTACTGCAAAATACTTGCCACATAATCTTAGGTCTTCTTTTTTTACTTACCCTGTTGACAATGTTCCTCAAAGAGCTATCTGACATGAACCAATATACCTTGAGAACAGAGAATTTTTCTTCTATTTGCTTTGAAATCTCCCCATAGTGCTTTGTTGCCCTGGTCACAGTAAGTGTTCACACCTATTATGAGACAAAACCATCCTATAATCTTTAAATGCAGACATTCCTTAAACTCTTACTGCTAACTAAGTTAATTAATTTCCAATTTGATTTACAAGAGCAAATTCAAGAGACTCTTGGTGTTCACAAGGGCCCTGAGAAATTACATTTAAAGATTATAATCTATTTTGTCTCCAACATAAAATATAAAGCAGGAGGCTTGATCTAACCTTTCAGCCCACTTGAGTCAGTCAACTATAACTAAGAAGGTGTGCTTAGGGAAAGCCTGGCCCATGCTGGATATAGGGCCTTACCCAGCAACCACCTGGTCCCCAGCAGCAGAACTAGCAGCATGAAGTAACATTCCCTTCCCTGAGGTCTGACCGACACACACTGGGCTAATCACACTTTGCTTGTGCCCATCTTGCCAGCCTTTCACCTATGTCATCATTTTGCCAGTTACAGCCTCCTGGTAAGTTTTTCTGCAGCGTAGCTTGACTCTAGACAGTTCATCCTGAGTGCAGGGTTGGGAGAAATTAGGTGAACAGTTCTCATTATCATCAGCAGCAGTTGTATGTCGTGCTGAAAGTATCTACAGCAAATTATTAGGAGCACAAGGGAAAAGGAAAGAGAAAGACTGAATGCTAAAAGCCCCTGGGTAATCTGTGTAAAGGATAGTAAAGAGAGAACAGTTCCCTACCCTGAGAGCAACTGCCTGAGGAGATGGAACCCAGGTCCCCATGCTGTATAGTATTACAAATGTTCCGAAACATCTTGTACTAATTCTTACTCATTAGGCTAATTTTCTTTTCAAGAGGCTATAAGGCAATTGAAAAACTAATTTCAATTTTGTACAGACTTTTTTTTTAAACAAGTCATTTAAACAGAAATCATTTAGTCATAAAAGACTAGCTTTTAAATCAGATTTGGGAAACATACCAGTGAATGAAAGAGGCATGAACTTGTAGGTGGGTGTACAAATAAATTTTTCATAAGGTTACTCAAAGGGCATTTTAAGCGTAGGTAGAACTCAACATGTATATTTAAAAAATAATGTTGTCTCGCCTTTAAATTAAGTTGATCTTTCCCACCCCAATATATTTAAGAAAAATGTTTCATTTCTTAGTATTGAATAACAAAACCATCAGAATAATGCAAACAGAAACTTTATGATTAAATTAAATAAGCATTTTATTAACTAAATATTAATATGCAATTAAATAATATATTTTAAGTAACATGTATTTTCCTAGAAATCCCGAATTCTTGAATTGTGCACACTGATACCTCATTTGGTTTCTTTATGAAGGAAGATGATTCGTGCAAAGGCTCAGCAATATGTCTGCCTGCTGGCTGAAATTGTTACTACTACTATTATTATTTCCCATCACAACATCTCCTTTTTGTTCCTAAGTGTGAAAAATAAACGTGTGATAAAGTTCTAAGATAGTAATCCTAATATATCCAAATTTCTCCAAATGAAACTTATTTGAAATAAAGAAAAAAATTGGTATGGATACATGGTTTAAATTTGCTCATATAGTAAATATTTCTACAAATACACAAATGTAAATAATAATGAGAACTTCCATTTCCAACAATGTGGCAGTGTCCAGGTCAAGAACTGATCTTGGGGAGGGGTACTCCCTGAGGTCAAGTGTGAATCAGAGCACCAGAGCAGGCTTAAAAGGATGCTGGGTACTTACACGTCCGCTTCCTAGAGGAATTCTGCTGTCAGGTGTTCCAGTGTTTTGGAGTCTCTGTAGGGCAGTGTAGTGGATCGATGTAGTAATGGCCCTCAATTGTTCATGCTTCCCTATATCCACACTCCTTGGAAATGCTTTTGCACACTGACTCTGGGCTTTGCCCCGTGATTTCCTTTGGTCAATGGGAGCAGTAGCAAAGGTGATGCAAATGTACTTGAAACATGCTTGTAAATTGGGGCTTGCCCTCTTGCTGCTCTTAGAACCCTGTGAACACTTGTCACCATGTGGACAAGCTCTAGCTCATCTGCTAGATGATGTCAGGCCACCAGGAGAGAAGCCCCTGTTGTCTCTGCTGTCCCTTCTGAGGATGTTACAAATTACTAAGCCATTACTTGAATAAGTAAAGCTGAGATTATCTAATTCCAGACCAGATCGAAACAACCACCCTGCTGAGATCAACCCAAATTTCTCACCTGCAGATTCATGAGTTAAATAAATGTGTGTATGTAGTTTTAGCAAAACTAATGTGATTTTCTATGTAGCAATAGCTAACTGATGCAGACAGGATGCCAAATTTGAGAGTTTCCCACATATAACTGGTACTCCAACAATAACAATAATGCTAATGCTGGTAATAACAATAATAAAAATAATAAAGCCTCATCACCTAAAGGATAAAATCCTATATCTTTAGCATGTCAAATAAGGTTCTCCATGATCTAAACTCTGCCTGGTTTCTTTTCCTAATTTCTGGACATCCTCCCATTTTGCAACCTAATATCAAGCATAAGAAATCATATTCATCCATGCAGAAATAAAAGTTTGTCTATAAATAGATGCCTTACACTTCTACTGTGCATCACTAAATTGTAAAAGGTGATTGAGCACTATTGGTGTTTTATCAGGAAGGAAGATTCTTGATGAAAAATATTATACTCGGGTAAGTTGCCATTAACAGATGAAAGCATAGAAAGATATAGCTATCTTTCTTGAAAACATACCTCCAAGGAAAACTTCAGCCAACTAAAACATGAATTAAAATGAAAAATATAATAATGGGAAAATTACAGTATTAAATAAATAAGAGAGAAAGTTGAAACATTATGTGCTGAAAGAATATAAGAATTTGATGAACAATCCAAAAGTAATTTTATATATTCACATACAGACATCCCCTACTTACTATGGATTCACTTACAATTTTTTACTTTAGGATGGTGCAAAAACTATTCAATATGCTCGTCGACCTATGATGGTATTTTCAGCTTACAACAGGTTTATACAGATGTAACCCTATCACGAGTAGAGGAGCATCCATACACACTATATATATAAACTATATATATGAAATATATATCATATATGATAAATTTTATTAAAATCAAACAATTAAGATTGTGGAGAATGGGAAGCAGGAAAGGGAAAGATGAACATTTGTCATCTCTCAGTATAATATTATCTTTCCAAATTTTCACATTCTCTTTCTCTCTTTCTCTTTACTTTTATAGCCAATTTATCACCAAACAATATTCAAATTCAACCTTACCTCTTCAATTTTATTTTGAATGTCCATGTCTTCATCATGTCAAGTATAAAACATTTCAATATTATTAACTTTTTATCTACTTCTGATACACTTTGCAAACTACTAAGAAAAGAAATACCACAATGGTTTTATCAATTCCCCAACCCATAAAAACACACATAAACTTTCTCCATCATGTACTTAGACTATAAAGTCAGAACTTGTATTAGTCTAAACGTTTTGGTTACAAACTGAAACTTAGTGGTGTTTTTGCTTGTTTGTTTTTTGGGGGGTTTTAACTGAGGGTTGAGTGTTCATCAGTTCATGTAAGTGAAGAGTTCGGGGCATCACACTTCAGACTGCCGTATGCTCAAATCTTGTCATCATGAAACTATGTCCTTTCACCTCTGTTTTCTGCTTTCTTCTGTTTACACTTCTTTCTATAGAATTTCACCATGAGATGGCAAATATATTCAGGATTCATCCCTGTCTAATATACTACCAATTTAGGAAAGCTTGTGAAAGGAACTCACTGCTTTTACCAGTTTAAGAAAAAGTCTCAGACTAGAGTCTCATTTACATAGCTTGGGACATGAAATCATCCTTCAAACAATTCTGGGCCCTGGAATGTTCTTATTGGCCCTGGTTCTCAAGCCCAGGTAATATATCCTGTCCTTGCAGCAGAATGGGGGGTATGAAGAACTTCACTCTAATCATGTGGATGATGAGAAAAGGTTTATTCTCCATTCTTACATTAAGGTGATAATAGCAGAAAAAGGGAGAAACAGACACTGAGCAGACAAAAAGAACATATACCTACCTGGTAGAGTGCTCTTTTTTCTAAGTTATGAGAACTTAAGAACAAGCACAACTTTACATTAATTAATGCAACCTTGTTTCCAACTAATTATTATCATGAATCCTCTATCCCAGTGAAGCCACCCGAGCCACATCCATAGCGACCATGGCACCAAGCCAATTATAACTTACTTGCCCGAGATGTCCCTTAACCTCTCTACCTAAATTAACCCTTCTCTGATGTAGCTCTACTATGTGCCATACTGTATGTGAAAGTACATATCACACAGTAAATACTCAGCAATTATTTTCTGTCTTTCCTTCCACTATTTCATCTCCCTTCTCTCTCTCCTCCCTCCTTTCTTTTGTTTTATTTCAGTTTTCTTTCCTATTTTATAAGATTTTATGAAGTATATTCTCATTTTAGTTACTCCACAGTCATTAACAACATACATTTATTGAAAAAAATGAACATTTTATAATTTCCATTTTCTCCAAGTCTTTTTGCTTGTGTTGACTAAATCAAACAATTAGCACCGTACTTTTTGCAAATCTAGTTTTCAAGGCTTTAGTGTTACCTCTAAACCAGTTAAGACCTCAAGTTTAGGTAAAATTTTTTATTTTGTATATAGTGTAAAAAGTGGCACAGTAGTAGGTGGCAATAAACTATGAGACTACTGGAATAGAAAAATAGAAAATCTAAGTTCTAGTTTTAATTCTATGACTTAGAGACTGTGTAATCTTGAACAAATTATTCATAGTTACATTCTCTAAAACTGTATTTTCTCATCCCCCAAGTGAGGATATAGAGATCTTCCCAGCCTACACTATACACTTATGTTATCGATTAAATGAGATAATGCATGGGAAAGTATTAATAGTGAAGAACTACTGATCAATTATCATGACAGCTATTTAAAAAACTTCCTGGAGCTGGACACTGGAATGCAGAGAATATCACATTGTCACAATAGCTTACATATAAAAATCACAATTATATCAAATGTGCTAGAGGATATTGGCAGGTTGGAGGGCAGAGAAAAACAATGTTTTGTTTGTTCCCCAGGTACAAGAGGGGTATGAGTGAATATTTCGTTTATAATCCTGACATTATAAAAAATTGTCTAAGTACCACTTTCACTCACAATATAGCAGAGCAGACTGGAATATAACCTCAATGGAAAAATGACATCCTGATTATTTTGTAATGTGTTCTGAGTTAGCCCACAGATATGATTCCTTTGTTACTGAGGAGAAGACAGAATGAAGTATTAGAAACAATGTTTAAAATGTAGACCAGAAATATGTGAAATACTTGCTAAGATAATGTATGTCCGATAGACAATGTCTATCTTCTTTATATTCTGTGGAAATATATTGCTGCTGCTTCTAATACCAAAGAAAATAAGTCCATGTGTGTACTGAGTGATCCCTTGTATATCTATGGCTACCTAGAAACAGAATCCTTTGGAAAACATTTAGGAATCTTCTGTGATTTGTTTATTTTCCTTCCTATGAAGTTGAAGTGGCTAGTCACAAAACCACTGAGCTACTCTCCCATTTTACACAAGCTCTCTGCCCTGAGACAAAACAGGACAATAGTCCCGGGAATGTGGTGGATGCTTCTTACAGGCTCATTATCATAGCATCAGAGAATTTTCCTAAGAAAAAAATTCTTCATACTCTGCCACTTTTAATGTTACTTTATTTTTTATCTTTACTACTGCAGCCTTGTTGCTAATTATCATTTATGCCCCCCCACTCCCCGCATGCTCTAGGCTACACCTGACCCTGTTCATAATTTATGAGTAAGTAATCTGCATGGGCTCTTCTGCTTTTTGAGCTTTTTGCTTCAAATTTAACTACTGTAAGGTACACTTCCCTTATACATCCTCTGTTAAGTGACACCATATTTTTGTTCATTGTTCTCTTATAGCAGCTATGTCATATAAGATTTCAGTCCCCATCTAGACAAGGGTGAGTAAGCATGGACAGCTCTTCTCTTTTATACCTTTCTTTGAAATCATGCTGGGAAAACTTGACCTGCTGACTTGGGTCCCTTTTCTCCCTGGAAGATCTCACTCACTGCCTTTTCATATCATCATGCCAACTGCACAGTCTAAACTCAGTAGTAATGCTCCTTAGGATGGCCCCCAAGGTGTTGTCACTGTAGATCTAAATCTGTGCTTTGTCTCCTCTCCATCACTCTGTTCCTCCTGCTGCAACCCACTTTTTAAATGAGCTTGTTTAGAGAACTGGAACATTAGCACAGCTTTCCATCAGGCATGACTTCAGGAAGCACAGGTGATCAGCTGGGTATGTGACAAGGGCAGTGCAAAGTCACATTACACTGTTCTGTGGGAAAAGTAAATTAATCCTACAATGTACTGTCAAATGATCTAAGTCTGATCATCATAATAAAATGACATTAGCTGCTTATTATAACTACTAGTTATTGTTTGCCTACTATTTAGTAGATACTATATTAGTTTCATACATACAGTATATTTCCAACTTTCACAAGATTGCGGGAAGGCATTACTGCCTTAACTTTATAAGTGAGTAAACTGAGGCTCAGTATTGTTAATTCACCAAAAATTAAACTACCAATGTGTGGGGCAAGGTCTGGGATTTACCCCAGATTTATTTCACTCCAAATTTTTGCTGCTGTTTTCTCCTATGCACAAGTAAACAAATATGCTATAGGACTAAGTGTAAATAAATTATTTATATGTTTGTGTGTGTGAGAGGAGAGAGTGAGAGAGAGCATTACACACATGGAGGTGTAGTACATTTATTTGTGTATGTAAAGTGGCACAACCTGAAGATGATATTATGATATTGGTTTGTAGGGATAGCAAAATAGAGATGTAATGAGAGATTATGGAAAATTATTCCTAAGTATTTTCTCTGTTGACAATCATATATTTGCATATTATATTTAACCTGGCTGTAAGATTTCATAAACCCTGAGAATTAAGGAATATATCCTCATAATGCATTTCAATGTTTCAGCAATTGTATAATATTAGATGCAAGGGTAGGACTAGAAGGCTCTCAAAATAAATAGTTTCATGCTGATTTGCTCTTGTAAATGTAGAGCTATCTGATAAATGGCATTCAATCACTTCAATACAGTGCTGACACCTCTGTAGAAAAACCTCACAAACACACAGCTAATAAGTTGGAACATCTGGTTGAAAGTTTTGTCACATATTACTTTACAGTAGACAAGTACAACAGCTGAACTATACCATATTCAATTGTGGCAGAATGAAGTGAGCTCTGGCCTTGGAAACTGAAAACCTGAGTTACGTTTGACATTTCCCTATTACCTACAGGACTTTGAGCAAGCTAACTAAATTGTCAGAGCCACAGTGATTTCATTTATAAAATAGAATAACCTTTAATTCTCAGTGCAATTATGAGAATTAAGTATGATAATGCTTATAAAGCACTGTACTAATGTTTGTATACTATTATATTATTATCATTGTGCTATTTAAATCATAAAATAAAACAATGTTGCCTTATAATTTTCCCATTGGTTCTATTCCACAGAGAGATTTAAATAGAACTTCTTATTCCGAATACTAATGAACAAAGTTGAGAAACTGCAAGCATAAATATAAATAATAGTTTTTCAAGGGAATACTGGAAATAGCTAAATTTCTGTGAAACCTCATTATATTTAATTATATCAATTAATACAATTACATTTATTTATAGAGAGCATTTAACAAATATTGTTATTTGGCTAGTTATATGTGTATTAAATAACCAAAGACTAAAATAAAAAATTTAATTGAACGAAGAAGTCACTTCATAAATTATTCTGTAAATTATTCATTTTGAATGGTTAAAGCTGATTTAAGAATGGTAGGTATCTCAATTTAGACATCAAGTGCAGAGCAGGCATGAAACTGCGGACTGCTTTCTTACTTGTAACAAGTATCTAAAAGTGACTTTTAGGAAATAAAATTTTGTAAAAACTGGCAGAGCTGGCTTGATATCAATTGTTACTGAATTGCATTTCCCAGTGTGCTCGATTTCTACCATACCAGCAAAAATTTAAGTGAAAGAAAGGGCTGAAGAAGTAATTATTGGTGTTGAAAGGTGGATTAACAGAGATGAAAATCCATTTATATTAGTCACAGATGCACTTACATTTAAGATAAACAGAAAAACTATTCTTAATGTAAACTGTAAGGGAAATTTATAAAAGAGGAATTTTTCATTGAATGCTAACAAACGATTAAGAATTCACTTAATAAATAAAGCCTCTTGAATTAAATATGCATTATGTTATCTCTAAAGAAGATAATAATACAAATTTCTTGCTCTTTAATTTGGATGTAAACTCAAATCTTTTTTCTTCCACTGCTACCTTGTGGTAAGACTTACTATTTTTATCAATAGATAAGCTTCAACAATCTATATTGACCATATCTGGATATTAAAAACAATCTCAAAACAATGGAAAAACAATAAAACTATATCATGTAGAAAATCATTTAAGGAATTTTATTCTTTAATCTTGGTTGGAATAACTTATTTTAACTGGTATAAAACAATGCCTCAAGGACTAATTCATTAGTTCAGATAAATTCTACATATTTTTTAAACAGTAGATAAATTCTTTATATTATATTGTTAATACATAAATATTTGGGACAAAGTTTCAGTTTATCCTCATTTGCTCTTTGAATTTTTCTCATAGAAAGATAGGCAGTAACAGCAATATTTTATTGCATTTAAGCAATAGCTTTCTGTTACGGGGCTCAAATTGATATTCATTGGAGCCAGGTGAACAAAAATCTCATATTCAGGGGAATGTTTACTCTTTAAGATTATCAGACTAAAAATAATCTGAAGATGATGACATCATTTCAATGTCTACAATACCATCGAAATTGTTTCGTGAAACCTCAAATCTGGCTATGGGACAGCCCTATGTAAAATCGTTCAGGGGCAGGATCAAGCCTGGTATCCTGGGCTAGGTATAAAACAATCTTTGACCAGGGCGCAACTCCGGTTCACATCTCAAACCACACCTTGGATTATGCTGGATTCCTTTCTCAGTGGTTCTCAAACTTTAGTGCACATCAGAATCAGCTGGAGGGTTTGTTCGAACACAGATTGCTCAACCTGCTTAGTAGGAGTGAGACATGGTCTAAAAATGTGCATTTCTTACAATTTCTCAGGATGCTGATCATGCTGCCCCAGGGAACATACTTTAAGAATTATTCTAGCCACTTGTATTTCCTGACAAACTGCATAGTGTTTCTTGCTTTTCTAATTGTTGTTTATGCCACTCCTCTGCCAGAAAAAATAGCATTTTGTCTTCCACATGCCTAACTCTGAATTGTAATTCAAAATAGAACCCAGGAAAACCTTTTATTTTTAAACCCTTAGTCATTTGGGCTGGATTAGAAGCCTCTCTCATATACTGTCATAGAATCTTGTGCTTGTCTCTGTTAATTCTTTTAACACAATGTACTGAATTGCTTGATTTGTAACTCTTCCGCCAGATTGTGAGTGTCTCAGGGGCAGAGACCACGTATAGTTACTATTTGCATCCTCAAAGTTATTACAGTATGGAGCATCCAAAAAATATACATTCATTTGAAATGTTCTCTTTGTGCTTCTATATATAAACTTTCAAAACGATCAACAACTACACAGATAGTAAGAAAGAATTGAGGGTAAAGAATATCTCAGACAAAATCAATAGGAAAAGGATAGTCGAGATGGGTCAAACTGGAGTGTCAAATAAGTGCAAGGTCAAGTCTTCTGACAGATACTACCTAGAGGAAAACTAGTCTTGTTTTGTTTCTTTTTTTTTTTTTTTTGAGACAGAGCCTCACTCTGTCGCCATGGGTAGAGTACAGTGGCGTCATCAAAGCTCACTGCAACCTCAAACTCCTGGGTTCAAGCTATCCTCTTCCCTCAGCTGGAACTATAGGCATGCACCAAGATGCCCAGCTAATTTGTCTATTTTTAATAGAGATGGGTTTTGCTCTTGCTCAGGCTGGTCTTGAACTCTTAAGCTCAAGCAATCTTTCCCCCTCAGCCTCCTAGAGTGCTAGGATTACAGGCGTGAGCCATCATGCCCAGCCAGGAAAGCTCATTTAAAAGAAGGCCAATGATAGACTAAAATTAGCTGAAGATGATTACTTTGTGTAGGATTTGATATGTAGATATGGCCTTCAAGATCAGATTCTGAAATATACCTTCTTGCTTTGAAAATATAAACTTCTATATGGAGTGTAATGAATTAAAATGTTTTTCTTTTTTTTCAGTCAGTATTTTTTTTAATTTTTTATTTCAGAATATTACGGGGGTACAAATGTTTAGGTTACATATATTGCCTTTGCACAGCAAAGCAGCGTCAGAGCTACAAGCATGCCCCTCCCCCAGACAGTGCACACTGCACCCATTAAATGTGAATATATCCATCCCTTTCTCCCCCCTCCCACCTGCCCAACACCCAGTAAATGTTACCTTCGTATGTGCACATAAGTGTTGATCAATTAGTATTGATTTGATGGTGAATATATGTGTTGCTTGTCTTTCCATTCTTGGTGATACTTCACTTAGGAGGATGGGCTCCAGGTCCATCCAGGATGATACAAGAGGTGTTAGTTCGATTACGAGATAATTTTGTTTTATTCTACTTCTTATTCAAGTGTTTGGATACTGTTGTAGTTTAATAACTGCTAAATAATATTTAAACAGGTAAAATATTTCTTTTTCCTAGATAGATACTATGTGTCTCATAACTAGATTAATCTTAAGTGTTCTTAAACTTCAGAAATGCTCAAAGTACTATATTATTTCTGAAATAATTAAAATATCATAATCCTCCATAGTTTATATTTTAAACAGCAGTTTTATCATTTTACATTGGAAGGTAAAAGGGTGGTTGCAGGGAACACTGTAGGTAGTTTGACATAACAGATTTGTGTAAGAAAAATAAAATTCATGCAAGGTACAAGAGTCAGGTAAAATGGCCAGGGAAGTGAAAAGCTAGGGACTTATTAGGATTGGTTATTTTCAATTTATGAGACATAGGGAACAACAACTGAACAAACAGAAGGTAGGAAAATAAATATTTTCATTAAGTATCCTTGAAGCTTCAGATTCAAAAATACCACCCAATCTTTCTGAGGAATTTGATTGCCAGACTGCATTTTTATTGATGATAATTAGGGCTCACAAGAAAGCAATGTGATGATCAATAAGACTTGATGGGTTGTACTTACTCTGTAATGATATCCTGGGAAACCCTAGGGCAAAATAATGGTTCTCATGGCTGATGGAGTTCATGGGCCCTTTAGCATCTCTCTGCTGCCTTTTCTGTATTTATTTCTAGCTGCTATTTTAAGGCTATATGTATGCACAATTCATTTCATCTGGGATGTCTGCTGCACATAGAGAATCAGGACAGCAGACAGGGGGACTGCTGCAGGAATGTGGATATGAAGAATCAAGGGACACTGGACACACTTTGTTCCTTGTGTCAGAGAATTAGGAATGTACCATTGGCTCCCAAGGCCATAGGTTTTCACGCCCATGAATAAAGACACATTCTTTGTCACGCCCATCTCCACTCCCAAACCCTCAAGAAGAGCACCCTTTTCCATTACCGTTTTCAAGCTGAGAAAGCAGGTGATGAGGATTAGGCAATGGGAGTCTCTCTGTGTGTGTGTGTGTGTGTTTGTGTGTTGAGGGGGTTCATTGGGAAAATTGGGAAGACCACACAAAACGGGAGCAAAACATCAAGGTAAGAAAAAATAAGGTCTTCTAACTTCTATATGCCTTCAGAAAAGAGGGTTTTCTGTGCTGCTCATCTTTAAAATATTATCATATTATTAAAAATTTGAAAAGACCACAACTTCATACTTTTTAGCTAAATTTTACTTTTATTGAAGACACCTACTATTTTTCATCAGCTAATATTTGTATTTAATATTCTTCCCTAATATGTGAAACTAGCCTCAATTCATTCAGTTAGAGTGAATCAAAGGAAAAAAGCATGTTTAAAAGGATTAAATTATTGTAACTGACAAAGAACCTCACGACTGAAAATGTCAAGGAATGGATTGGAATACTTTAAATTTGTCATATTGAAAAATCCTGTTTTTAGCCATATACATCATTCTATATACATATTGTATGCTGGTTGTTCTTAGTATCGTTCCTACTTGTTTTTTAGTATCAGTAGGCTATTAAAAGGACTCTTTTGAAATATGCTGTTGAGGTTTTTTTTGGTAATGGAGACCAATATAGTTTTTGAATCAAACTACATAATGTTCCTCTCATGAGCGATAAGACAAAGAAGTAAGAAAGAGGGTAAAAGTTATATGTCAAAAAATAATGAGAACATAGTCATACAAAACTCAGAAAACAATAATTTTCTTTAAGCCTTAATTCTAGAAAGTTCCAAGTATTATCATCAGTTCAACCTTTGAGAGGGTGTCTGTCTTATTCCTTATTTCTGCTGAATTTATCTCAGTGCCTTTGCCAGTAAAAGACAAATAGATTGATGGCATCTTCACTACTAACTTCAATTCAGGAATTGGTCCAAAAGATCCACCATACCATTAATTAGTAAAAATCAGAATCAACCTTTAAAAGTAAAAGCCAGGCCTCCATAATTTTTGTTTATTTCTTCCCTTAAGGTCAGAAAAATTGACTCTCTATGTTGTATATTATATATATTCTATACAATATACTGTTTCTTCAAGCCAAAATCGTCTTTTATGCTGATTGACAAGGAATAATGACATAAGATAAATTATCTATTTTGGTTTCTGTGTTATTCTTTCTTTTTGTTCTATACTCACTGATCTTTTCTCCACAGTTTTTACTTGTCTCATCTTTCTGCCATAATTTTCTAATGCCTCAATTTAGTTACTATTTTTCATACTGTGCTCAAAAGATGACATGGCTCATCTTGAAAAAGCAGCAATTATTGTGCAGAACACAGTTGCATAGCCTGGAACAATTTCAGAAAAATCAAATCAAATGAAAATATTTATGAGCACATATAATAAATAGGAAATCCACTGTGTTGGGTGCATTTGAGGATACCAAGAAACATAAGGAATTACTCTTAAAATACTTAAGATCTACCTTTTTGGCACTCAAGACATAACTACAAAACTTAAATATCACTAATAGATTGAAATGGAAGTGAAGGTACCATTAGGAGAGGAAGCAACCAGAAGTAAGTGATTAATTACTAAAAATGTGGTGAGCACATTATGCATTCAAACGACAGAAATATCACTTCCTATTGGAGGGATGAGAGAAGGACTTGAAACTTGAGAGCTCTGAAGTCACAGAATGGATTTGGGTGGTCTGTGGTGGTAGACCACAGAGAGGGGGCAGGCCAGTGAGGGGTTGAGCAGGAATATTGGAAGGCAATTCAAGCAAGATACACGCAAAGGGGAAATCTCCAGAGGGAGCAAATCAAGTGCAGTGTTTTGTGGATAATGAATGCTCAGTTTTGGCCAGAGAAGAGAAGTTACATACCAACATATCAAGAATCTGGGAATTATCTTCTAGTCAATGGGGAGTCAGAGACTTGGTTTCTGATCAAGAAAGTGACACGATCACAACAGTGTGTTCTGAAGATTAATAAGTTATAATTATGTGCTGGATTATTTGGGAGAAACTTAAGGTTGCTCACTGAATTAGAAACGGAATTTTAAGGAGTGAGGGGCATTTGTCTGGTATTGGTGCTTTCAAAAAGCACCTAACACTCAGGATTCCCCTGAGGGGCTGGCGAGTGGGAGGGATCATTCCCACTTTGTTATTCTCTGCCATGGGAAGCTTCTGCAACTTACCAGATACTCAAGTAAGTAGGAGACAAAGGATAATTAAGAACCATTGAGGTGAAGAGTGGTATTTTAATACTCCAATTCATTAACATTTAACTTTTAACAAGTGGATACTAAAGATAAGGTAACCAATAACCCAGGCCCCGCCCCCTACATAAACACACACATACACAAGATTGAGCCTCTGGTTCAAGATGGCAAGAAGAGGTAATACTTTAACTCCTTTTTCCAAAGAAATATGAAATTATGAACAAATGTACATTAATGATTGAAACAAGGAGTGGTGTCTTCCACATAAAGGCAGAAACTTAGAAAACTCTTTACAAGAAAAAAACGCAAATGAAAAGTGAATGACAGAAGGGCCAATCACATTGAGAGTCATCACACATGAAGAAAAATTTCATTCTAGCTAAAATTAAATGGTACATCAGGCTACAAGGGATTGAAGCTAGATCTAATTCATGCCATGGTTGAATCTGTGGTGAGGAAGCCCAAGGAGTGATAACTACAACACACATTTGACAAAGATGACCTGTTAAGAAATTGGGGGAAAGGAAACAGTATTAGGCACTGCAGTGACTTTCCCCTAATGAGGGAGTTCATTCAAGCCAATCCTTTGACACAACAGCTATCTCATTACTACCAAAAATGGACTGTCTGGGCGATGTTGATTAAATTACTATGTGCTATACAATATTCCAGACCCTGGGGTTACAGGGAAAAGCAAAAATAGACATGGCTCTTGATCTTCTGAAACTTATAATTCAGAAGGGGAAAATATAATATATTAACTAATAACACATATAAGTGTGTAATTTAAAAGTAGGATAAAAGGTATGAAGAAAATAAGAGGAAGCCCTGAAAGTGTGTGTATGCATATGTGCATGCATCATGAAAAAGTGATATGTTTGGAAATCTTCCCTGTAAAATGGACATTTTCCTTGAGATTTAAGATGAGTACGTATTAACTAGGTAATAGAAACTAGAGAAGAGACTTCTGGGAGAGAGGAGAAACATGCTCAAAGGCACATAGGGAGGAGCATTGATGTATTTGGGGTGCAGAAAGATGGCAGATTTGGCTAGAAAAGCAAGCGAGAGCAAAAAAGTGTTGTAAGAAGCAGCTACCAAGAGGGCATAAATGAATGTGAAGCTAACAAGATGGGCACTTACTATGGTAAAGCCTCAGAGGATTTTGTCTTTATGCTATGTTCTGAATGTTTGTGTCCCCCCCCCCAAATTCATATATTGAAATTCTAACCCAAGGTGATGGTATTAAGAGGTGGGAACTCTGGGAGGTGATTAGGACATGAAGTGAGAACCCTCATGAATGGGATTAGTGCCCTTGTAAAAGAAGCCCCAGAGAGCTCCTTTGCCCCTTCCACCACATGAGGACACAGTAAAAAGGTGGCTGTCTATGAATCAGGAAGCAGGCCCTCACCAAATACTCAATCTGCTGGCACTTTGAAATGTGAGAAACAAATTTTTATTGTTTGTAAGCCACCCAGTCTATGGTAGTTTGTTACAGCAGCCTGAATTGAATGAGATACCCTGAGAAATTGGTAGCCAGTAAAGGATTTTAAAGAGGGGGGAGCATTTTGAAATGTTTACTGTGGCGAGGGTATAGGTAAGAGCTAGAGGCAGACAAACATGCCTGCAGGAAGATCAGACAAGAAGCCACCGCAGTAGACTAGGTTAGAGATTAAGTGTCCCTGGAGATAAATAGACAAGCTCAGAAGCTATTTAGGAAAAATATTCAACACTGCTAATTGGTGGATTATTTATTTGAGGAAAGGGAAAAAGAGATTTTAAGGGTGAATCTTCAGTTAGTACTTGCACAATAGGGTGGGAGGGATGATTTGCAGAGGTAGGAAATTATGAACAGGAAAAACAAAGGCTTTTGAAGCCAGGGTTGGGGAAGTTTATGCCTTCAGTTTGGACTTGCTATATGTGGGGGTGCCAGTGAAAAAACACAGTGGCTAAATATATCTGTAGAGAATGGAGGATAAATCTGGGCTCAACAAACAAAATTGAAAATTATTGATATTTTTATGGTATACAAAGCATAAAGGATATGATTCATTTAGTGAAAGGAAAATAAAAGTAAGAATAAGCTCTGAAAAATTCTGTCATTTGATATTATGGATGGGAAGCATGAATCTACAAAGTATATTTAGAGAAGAGATGAGGAGAAAACCAGAATAGTGTGATGTTGCAGCCTAATGGAATAAAAAGTATGAAGATAGAGGATTAGTCAACAAAGGCAACTGTGCTTGAGGAGCCCAGTAAGAGAAGCAGTGAGAAGGGTCCTGGAAATCAGCCCCATGAAAATATCTTGTAACTCTATTTTCTCCTATTATTATACAGGAACACTAATAGTTTAGCAGTACAAAGTTTTATAAATTTTACTACATGTAAAGATTCATATAACCACCTTCACAATCAGAATACACAACAATTTCATTACCCCCAAAAAACTCCTCCATATTACCCCTCGGTAATCCACATCCTCCCTCCAAACTCAAATCCTGGCAAACCTGATCACTTCTCTGTCACTATAGTTTTGTCTTTTTAAGAATGTCACATAAATGGAATCATATGGAATGTAACATTTTGAAACTCATTCCTTTCACTCAGCATAAGGCTTTTGAGATTCACCCAAGTTTTTGTTTTGTTGGTATCAATAGCTTCTTTCTTTTTATTACAGAGCAGTGCTCTATTTTACCAATGTACCACGGCTTATTTATCCATTCATCTGCTCAAAGACAGCTGGTTTGTTTCCCAGTTTTTGGTAAATAGAGCTACTATAAACATTCATGTACAGGTTTTTGTGTGAATACAAGTTTTTATTTCTCTAGGGTGATATCAAGAGTGGGATTACAGGCAAGTATTTATCTAACTCTGCGAGAAACTGCAAAGCTTTTCCAGAGTGGTTGTACTATTTTGCTCTCTAACAACAGTACATGAGAATTTCAGTTGCTCCACATCCTAGCCAACACTTTGCACTACAGGTACATTTATTTTTTTAAATTTTAATCCTCCTTACAGGTATGTAATAATCCCTTATGGGTTTAATTTGTACTTATCTAATGACTAATGCTGCTGAACAATTTTAACCATCTTATTTTTCATCCATATATAATCTTTGGTGAAATGTCTGTTCAATGTTTTGCCTATTTTTAATTGGGATCTTCTTTTCTTAAATGTGAGTCTTGAGAGTCCTTTATACGTTCAGGATGCAATGCATTATAGTATATGTGATCTGCCAATATTTCTTCCAGTCTATAGTTTGTCTTTTCAATTTTGTAAAAGTATTCTTAACAGAGAAAATGTTTTCATATTGATGAACTCAAGTTCATCTGTGTGGGTGTGGGTGTGTGTGTATGTGTATTAATGAATGAGAATTTTGGTATTATGTCTAAAAATTCTTTACCTAATTCCAGGTCAAAAAGATTTTCTCTTATGTTTTCCTTTAAAAGTATTATACTTAACAAATTTACATTTAGGTATATAATGAATTTAGAGTTAATTGTCATGTGTGATTTATGGTGTGGTACTTTTTTTTTGGCATGTGGATGTCCAAATGCAATCCATAAATAATACTGTTGAAAATGCTATCTTTTCTCCATTAAGTCATGACAGTAAAGTACCAATGAGGTCACAAACTTCTTATAACAGATCTTAGCCCCTTATGTTTTTACCCATGAAATAGAAATATATACTATGTTACACAATACCTAATTTTATATTAAAATAAAATTTATAACCATTGATATATTTCAAAGGACAAACTATCACTTTCCTTTGCTTTATTTGAAATAGTTTTTATTAAGTATTGAATACACATAAAATAATATTTATATCATGGGTAATATATTAAGAATAAAAGTAAAATAAGGCAAAGACTAAAAACATTCCAAATTTTTCTTCATCTGGGAAATGGATAAACCAACAGTGGTATATATCCACAGTGGAATACTAGTTAGCAATTAAAAGGAACAAATACTATTGATCTATGCAACAATATGGGTAAATCCCAAATACATTATGCTAAGTGAAAGAAGTCAATCAAAAAGCTACGTACTTTATGACTCCATTTAAAATACATCCTATAAAAGGCAAAACTCTAGGGATGAATTGTAAATAAGCACTTGCCAGAAATTAATGGTTGGCGGAGGATTTGGTTACAAAGGGGTAGTACAAGGGAATTTTCAAGGGTGGGGGATATGAAACTGTATTACATCTTGATTGTGTTGATGGTTACACAACTCTATGCATTAGTCAAACTAGAACTTTACACCAAAAGGAGTAAATTTTACTATATGCAAATTTAAAATATGTTTAAAAATAATACAATAAGCACCTGTGTAGTTTCTGTCAAATTTCAACTATAAAATGATTCTAGTGTATTAGAAGAACCCTATGAACACAGACCAGAGTTTAACACTATTCTGAGTTCCAGGATTATTAATCCCTTAATTTCCCTTAGAGTTTTTCCTCATATGAGTATATCCATAAACAATACAGTGTTTGAATTTGTATGACTTTGAACTTTATACAAATAGAAACACATATTGTATATACTATTACTTATTTTTGCTCAATATTTCTTGTGAATTTAATTCAATTTTATGTGAATAGACGTAGCCCATTCATTATTTTTCACTGTTGTATAGTATCCTTTTCAACACTATTTATTTATTATCCTTCTTTGTATAGATATTGGCTTATTTGATTTTTAATCTAGTTAATCTATGCATCGATTACATATCTTCTATAAACTTATCACCTGATAAACACCTGCAAGAGTTTCTCCAGAATTTATGCTAAAGAGTTAAACTGCTACAGAGTTACAGAGTACACATATGCTTTACTAGATCCATTCTACTAATTTTCCAAAGTCAAAGTAGTGGTAATATGATATATTCCCACTAACAATGTATGACATATGTAATTGTTCTTCTTTCTATATAACACTTTATCTTATATAATTTAAACATTTTGTAAATAATGTTTCCAAAACATTACAAAATGGTTATGATGGAATCTTACATATTTCCTGGAAGAAATTATCTGAAAAAATACAAACCAAACTGTTAACAATGGTTACCTTTGGGAATGGGATTATGGGAGAGGTATGGGGAAAATTATTTCATTTTATGCATTTTTTTCTTCTGTATGGTTTAAAATTTTTATCAAATGATCATGTATTGCTTTTTAAATAAACAAAAAAGCAAGATAAAATACAGATTAAAGCCAGATAGTAATAAAATTCAGCCATATTTAAAAGCCAGTTTATCACATGGTTAACAAATATTCTTTGTTTGACAAATTGAGGAATGGAGAGTATATGGAAAAATATTGTACCTAGTAATTTATGAAAGTAGACATACATATGTATTATTTTTTACTTAAGCAGCACAGACTTAACAATTAATTGTTTTGTAATTGGAATTTTTTTGTAAACCAAATACTAGATCTATGTAAATAGCAATGAGTAATAGTGAAAAATTCCCAGTTAAAATTCTCTGTCTTAGGACTTTATGATAATTTAATGTGTGTGTGGAATAAACTATCTACAATGATTCTATAACACTTTGTTCAGCCATTGTTAGGGGATCTCACCGTATTAAATTTTTATTTATCAACATACATGTAATCCTTCCCCATGAATATTTTTTAAAAGAATATTGACTTTGAAATCATACAGACTGAGTTTAAATCCCAATTCTGTAACATATTAGTTGTTTAGATGTAGATGATTAACACTTGAGCTAAAACACTTTTTCTCTGACGTACTTTTGTAACAGGGGAAGTATAGTACTTATAATGAATAAATAGATACAGTCCTTCCTTGGTATCCATGGCAGATTAGTTCCAGGACCCCCAGAGATACCAAAATTGGTGGATGCTCAAGTCCCTTTTATAAAATGACATAGTACTTGTATATAATTTATGCACATCCTCCTATATACTTTAAATCATCTCTAGATTACTTATAATACCACGTACAATGTAAATGCTATGTTAATTGTTGTTGTACTGCATTGTTTTTTAATTGGCATTACTTTTTATTATTGTATTATTATTTTTTTTCCAAATATTTTTGATCTGCAGTTGGTTGAATTCACTGATACAGAACCCGTGGCTATAGAGGCCTGACTATATTTTGGTGGAAGATTTACAGTAAAAGGAACATGCATATGCCAAGGTGGGAAGTTATGAAGACTATCCTAATCTGATGCCTAATTATTGTAATAACTTCCCTACTTTGACCCCCACACTCCTTCCACTATGCGGAAGCCAGAGGTATTTTTCTGAAACGTGGTATCATTCATGTCATTAACCCAACTAAAACCTTTAGGCTTAAGTTTAAAATCTTTTAACAAAACATACAAAACCCTTCACTACTGGCCTTGCTTCCTCTTATCAGCCTCATCTCTGTCACTACCCACCTACATTCTTTATTCCAGCCATTCCGTGTGTTCAACCAATTCTGAACCATGTTCCTCACTGACTTGTTCTCCTCTTTGCTTTGAAGCCATAGGTTTGAGCTGGTGGTTGGCATCAATGTACTAGTGATAGGCGTCACTGTGGTATTGATCACTAATTTATGCAGTTTACTTTGTCCTTCAAGCCTGATCCCTGATGTACCATGCCTATTTTATAAATGTATTCCTGCTGGGCCAATCAGACTTTACAACTTGGTGAGTTTTATGGAAGGCAGTTCATGATGGGCTGGGCAGTTTTATCAGAATCACTTGTCCCATTGTCAGATGTCCAATCCCCACTAAGGCATAATAACATGCCAGGGACTACTTTTCAAAGAATAATCTCTGCTACAAATGGAATGGATTTGCTTTAGGACCCTAGGAGTCTCTACTGTGAATCTGTTATGGTTACTTACTGCAGACTCAACACCAAATGTTTTTCTCCACAGATACTCAAGTGCCATGGGGTCTGCTGGTTCTTATGGCCCAAGTGGTAGTGCTGCTTCTGCCTCTTCCTGGAAAAGTTAAAGCAATAGATACCTTCAACTGGAAGCTGAGAGTGCCCCAACCCTTCTGAACACCTATCACCTATGTATGCCACTTAACCAACATGCCAAAAAAAGAAAAAAAGAATTACTGCACACTCCACTAGCTGCAGTAATTGTTCTCAATCATCAAGAGGAAATTATGTTGATGCTATACAACAGGGACAAGGAAAATTATATCTGGAACCTAGAAGATTCTCTGGGGGGAGGGGTTTGCTTAGTGTTTCATTGCCAGCTGCGGGGAAGGAAAATATGTTATGGGGAACAGAAGGAAGCATATTTTTTCTTTCTTTGTTATATGTATGTGTTTAAATCTATAGACTGACCACATTCTTTTTCTATTTATTTACCTTTTTATTTTATATTCAAGTAGTAGGAGAATAACTTTGGTAAGAGAACATCCAGGCATTCTGTGATGCAATAGGATAATGGTTACAATGGCTGTGCATCTTAGTATTCAGGAAAATGGTGAAAACAATTTCACCCCTAAGGACGTCCATATCTTGTTATGTAGATAGAGTTGTTTCATTGTCATATAGAAGTTCAAATGCATGTAGCAGAGTTCATGGAGAAGTAGCCAAAGTAGTAGACTCTTTCAGTGATCGATGTATTCTTTCTCAGTTCCTAATCCACCCTCCTTTATCTACATGATGATAATGGAGATTGTGTTTGTAGACATTTCTCTTTTGCTACAAATACAACTTTAAACTTGGACAGCAAAAGTTACTAAAAGGGCACTGCAAGAGGAAAGAGAAGAGTTTGTTTGTTTGTTTGTTTTTTTTATGGTCATAATGTCCTTCCTTTTATTAATACTTCTTTTTGCTCCCACTGCATGGTTTCCAGGAGCACGGGAGGTGAACATCAAGTGCTGTTCTGTCCTAGCTGTGAACCCAGAGTTTGCAGTACCAGAGCGAGCCTAAGTACCTAACCCCAGCAAATTGGTAACTGACTTATGGTGGCCAACTCATGCAGACTGTACAACTCAGAGCTTGTGCCAGCCAGCCAGAGAACAGGCCCCAAATACCTCTGCATATTATTCTGTGAGCCTCACCTCATCTGCACTCTAGAAAGTTGTTTCCTGCTTGCACAGTTGCTGTTTTTTGCACACCTGTATTGCTCATAGCTGTGCCAGCCTCAGCTCACTTATATTCAGGAGAGATGTTTCCTACTTACCAGTTTGGTCCATGGTTGCCTGAATGCCACCTTTAGCCAGTACATCATGAAAGGTATTTCCTACTTGCCCCATGACTGTGGAAAATACAGTCCTGGGGCAACTCAGTGAAGTTCTCCGCCATCCAATAGGCTGCAACTACAACTTCTCCAGTGAGTTGTGAATCCTAGCTTTGTGATGGGGGCTCTTGTCCAAATTTGTTCCTTCCTTGGTTGTGGTCCTTCAGCTTTGGATATTATTTAGAGTTCTCCTTACCTTTTATATTTGTTCCCTATTCATAGTTAATAATTTTTTATATTAAATTTTCCCTGTTCAAATTGTGACTTCTGTCTCCTGATATCTCTCCACTGTTACAGGATCAACTAAATTTGAAAAGTATGGACATATAGTGTTCTCCATACAATGCTACAATGTTACAATATACAACACCTGGGAGGACAGAGAATTGTATACCATGGGAAAATGAGTAAGGCTTTGGATGTGTAAATAAAGGCTATTATGGAAAGTCAGAGAGTTAATAGTGTTGAAAGTGCAAGTATAAAAAAATAGTTCCAGGGAAATGGAATGGGGTTTATTATTTGGCGTTACCTTTCATACTCAACATTCAGATCATTATAATGTTCTGTCAATTCATTCTCCAACATATATTTTGAATCCTTTTTTTTTGGTCTTTCTATCTCTGCTGTTGCTATTTTAATCCATTCAGGTATCATCTTTCATTTACAAGCGAGTTAAGTCTTCTAACTAATCAAACACTTCCCTTCTTGCACCCCTCCAAACTGCTCTTAATAGATATTTGAAGTAGAAATTTTAAAAATGAGTAGAATGCCAAAATTAGGCAGAGAGAATGGAATAAGCAAAAAGGACGAATGCAAGAAATTCAGAGTATGTATTAGGAATGACATGTCTGGATGAACTGACCATAGGCTATATTCGGAATAAAACAAATAGCTTTTTAAAAAAGAGGCAAGGGAAGAATAGAGAGGGAATTATGTTGTGATTGTCATAGCCATCTGCCATTCTTTGTGGTATTCAGCCACTGAGCCCTTCCTATGTGTGGGGAATCCATCAACATGTGAAGCAAAGCACACCTCCAACTTTAAAAGTAGGAAGTGCTAGATAATTGCTTTCTGTTTCTCTTGGACATCAAGTTCAGGCACAGTATGTAGGGCAATCAGATGTGCATATTCCAGTTTTTTAATCTGAAGTGAATGAGCAGCTAGGTATGATTGCAGTGGGGTCAGCTACATTTATTTTCTAAAGTTGTCTGTGGGTGCAGCTCCATTAAAATCATCTACTTTTTCAATATTGATGATATCAGGGAAATATTAATCTGTGATGAATCAGTATAGTAGCATAATTTTGAGTATTTTTTATCAAAATGCATGACTTATAGATATGGTTTTCAAGCCCTGCCACAGATTGTGAGTTTCTCAGTATCTTTCTAATGAAATCCATTTTTGCAAAATCATCCAGGTTTCTGTGTCCTATTGCTTGTACCTAAGAACCTTGACTGGTACACTAGACTAAGAGGTTTAAATTTTACACAATTAAAATCAACAATAATTTAAATTATTTTAACTGGAAAATACGTTGATTGGACATGTGAATTAGAAAGATTAATCTGGAAACAATTCATAATTGAAGCCAAGGAAAGGATCAAGGTAGTGAGACAAGAAAAAAAAAGGCAAAATGTATAGGCAGTTCACAGAAAAAGCAATAAAATTACTTATAAGCATATGTATAGATGCTCAATATTATTCATAAACAATGAAATGCAAGTTAAAACAATAATAAGAGGTCAGATTGGCAAATATTAAGGAATGATAACACAAAGGTTAGGAAAGTATGGGGAAATAGCATCCTCATACATTACTGGTTAAAGAATACATTGCTTTAACTACTTTGGAGATAATTTAGAAATATATTTGTGTTCATGCATGATAATTTTTTGGAACAATACACATAAAACTGTGGTATAGAGGGAATGGGATGTTTGTGGTGTGAGTGAACTTCAAATTTGGTTGCAGTTTATTTTTATTATAAATAAAAATTATTTTGTTAACCAAAAAATAGAGAAAAATGTTGAGGCCAGATACCAAAAGAGAAACAACTTGTATAGGGAAAAAAGAGAATTGATACAAAAGGACAATATCAAGATATAATTCAGAGAGTTGCTTTGGAAAATGATTGGATACAGGAAGTAAAGAGAAGAGAGAAGTAAAATGTTGCTTAGGTGTGTAGACTAGGTGATTGTGAAAAATAGAATAAACAAACAGGAGAAATTAGAAGAAAGAAGTATTTTAATGAATAAATGAATATTGTTTAAAATGTGTTATGTTTTAGGGATGTATTAGGATATTCAGATGGATATCCGAATGGACAGTTGTAGGTTATAGACTAGATCAGTCAAGAGATATCACAGTTCATATTTAGGAAGCCCCCACAAAGACGGTGTGATTGTCACTGTGGAACTGCCAAAGAGGAGAGACCAATAGAGATTAAAAGAAGTGTGACCTTGCTCTGTGGGATGCAACTATGTTGGGACAGCGGAGAAACAGGAAGAGTCAGTGAAAAAAAGGACAGGCGCAGGCTGTATATAAAGAGAAGAAGCAGAATAGTATATGTTCATTGGACACAAGTGATGATGTAGTTTTAAAAAATCAGCTGTGTGGATCATTTCAGAGAGATTGATAAAGTTCAGTTTGACAAAGGATAGCAAATCAGTGAAATTAGCAAGAAAAATTTGAGAGATTATTCACAAAAGAAAAGGGAGAGAGAAAGGAAGGCAACTCAAAAGGATTATAAGAGCTTTAAAATAAAACTTCCCAACAACTATATGTGCATATCTCTTGTACAGATGTTATATTGTTTTAACATTCAAATGTTGGTCTTTTTTAACAACAAAGGAAGACACGGGAAGGCAACATTTGGAAGACAAATTTTAATAGGTGGGAAATAGTACTAAGTTTTGTTTGTTACTTGTTTGTTTAACTGAATCTCTGCTTGAGAGTAAAGTAGTCCTCAGTGATGCAGGTTAGATCCTTCTTGCACTTTGGGTAAATCAGAAGCCAAGGGGTGGTAGGAAGTGAGGAGTTCCAGTGGGAGTTCTTAGCAGGGAATTATTAAACCTGAAAGATAAATCCTCTAATTCTCTTCTGTAATCTATGAAGCCTTACTAGAGCTGTACTTATATCTGCTAGCTTGGTCTCAGTTGTACTACGAGAAACTAAGAGTAGGATTCTTTGCTTTCTTTTGGTAAAACATTAGAGGAGGAGTATTACTCTGCTGAGATCTGCATCACAAACATCTGCCAGAGTTTCACTCCATAGCTCTCCTTGCCTCCAGTCGATTTTCCCAGGAGTGGTTAATATCTAAGATATCCCCAAAAGAGAAAAGAATCTTAGAAACAATGGTGGGTACTGTGAAGCCTAAAAATCTCTCTTCCACCTGAAAAATCTTCCCTTCATTGCCTTTGAATACTTGGATTTGATTTCAATTATATTGCTGGATTGTACATGAAAGAATAATGAAAAATGTGAGAAATTTTATGAGTGTAGGGGGATCTAATATGTTTATTGACAACTAAAGAAGCCACTAGAAAAAAATTGGAAGAGATATGCTGAATATAAGATGACAGCAAGCTTTTTCATTTTTTTCAAGTGGGAAGATTTTTTTTTTCCATAATTTTTATTTCCAATTGGGTAGGAGAATATTTATAGCTATTTTTAACCATTTTGAAGACATCAAGAGATAGTCACCTTATGATCAGAGTTACAGTATATGAGGTCAGCTGGTAAAGAATTTTGCATAAGATTATTAAGAGGGTGTTAATATTTTCCTAATTCAATAAGATATCACCTATAGAGTTGACATATTTAATCAACTTCATCGAATAAGAGGACAATTCCTTGGTAGAAAAACTGATCTATCAGATCAGTTACTTGTAGTCTAATCAATCAAAACATTGGCAATTTGCCTGAAATTTTCAATTTTTAATGTTTCCTTTTGATATCATACAGGCATAACCACTTCCAACAGCACTTTTCAATATTTGTTCAAGGAAACAGTTAGTTTTACTGTACTTTATACTTCCTAATCCTAACCTCGCCCCACAAAATATAATAACAATCAAATCACATAAGAGTAAAGAGAATTTCATTTTTTTAAAGTATGTCTTTTCTAACTATTGACTCTTTATATACAGGAAATAGCTATTTAAAATGCCATCTTTATGAATATTCAATTTAATTCAGATTAAGCTCTCCCATTAGGGCAAGTGAAGCAGAATGCTGACTATGCCATAAGAAACATTTTTAAAAACTACTTTTCAGGGATGCCATATGTAAAGAGTGAATGTTAACAAGCAGTTGGGCCACTAGTATTTTTTCCTGTCAGAGTGATATACATTTTATGTCTATATTATTTCCGTGTAGTTCTTAAAATGACTGCAGCAAGAAAGCTTTGAATGCTAATTTACCAGAGATAGGAATACACATTTATATCTATGGCACTTAAAAAGTACATTTTTTCCCCCTACACTGACACATTATAATGATGTCAAGGTCCTGAAAAAAGAGCATGACATTAACAAGATGGAAGGCTAACTTAATGGAAGTCCCATTGATAAAATGCCATCCTCACAAAGCTAGTAATTGTTCTTTGGCTATTATACTGTTACCAAAGAAGCAATATATCAGATGCCTGTTCATCTAGGCATAACTCTAAAAGATTCCGAGACACTGTAAGTTGTATATCACTAAACTGTGGAACATTAAAAGCAACTAACTTATTCATTAATTATTGTATCTTACTGACTAGAGTCAAGAATTATGACAGACAATTTAAATCATTAAAAATCTCATGTGTAGTTATTTGAAAATGTTGTGTTTTTTTAATGAAATACATTCCTAGGAAAAAAGTAAAAAATTCTACCTCCTATGCGCAAATTAATAACCATATAGCATAGGATTGTAAAGTTCCTAGGATTAAAATTATTTTTGTGCTTTATAAGTTTCTAGGTCCTCGTATGGAGCTGAATATAATTATGAAGTATAAAATTGTAGGAGCTTATCATAATAGCAGATAAATTAGCTTCCACATGAATATGTTTCATTTAAAATTGAAATTAAAACTTTAAAATTGAAAATACATGATTTTGATATTTTTATTTGCATTATCTGCATTACCATTATTCAGGTTCTTATAGAGCATTTTTCTGCGACTCTGTTCTCCCGGGTCACTGAGCTACTGAAGATAGATTTTGTGCTACCATCTATTAAAAAACATTTTTCAGTGACTGTTACATTCAGTAACAAAGAACTATAGATTGTAGAATCACAGAAACTAAGAGTTAGTAAAATTTGTCCATGTCCCTTGTGCTGCCACACACACACCCTAAATTTAGACTTCACTGCTGAGTATCAAGTAATAGGTTGTATGGTTTCTGAGAATTTATAGTCACTCACTATGACAAATCATTCCATCAAGGAAGGGAGAAAGGAAGGAATCGTAAAACAATCAAAGTCACTTAAATCCTCTGAACCAAAGATCTCTTCTTTATCCACTTTACTCACATTGCTAGTATTCGTTCATTCCACAATTATTTGTCAACCTCCTACCATACATAACACAACAGGAAAGGCACAAATACCATTCGTCTTAGATTGATTCTCTGATAAGCAGTCTCTGAGTCAAAGGTTTGAGGTAAAGAAAGTGGGGGAAGCAGAAAAGGAAGGGAAAGGAGACAAGCAAAGCTGCAATTTTAGGTAAAGTAGCAGCCTCAGCCTGTCCCTACTGGTGGCTCTAGAGCGGTCACCTGTCAGACAAGGGGGCTTGTGTTTCCTCCCTCCTTCCGCCAATATTACCATGAGAACCAGTCAGTCACTGCCTTCTGGCCTGGCGATATCTAGGGAACATAAACTCCCAGGCACTTGCTGCTCCCTGAGAGGGGCGTGGCAACTTCAAACATCCAAGCCATCTTCTGAAGGCCACAGCAATGCACACAGTCACTGGGGACCATTCCCACAGCTCTGCTTAAGGAAAGATCGCAGGTGTCAGGGTGAGGCATCCATGATGTCAGCTATATGATTCTAACAAAAAATAGTACTTGTCCTAAAAAAAGATTTTATAATGGATTTAAATTTGAAGAGTAAACAAAAAACAAAAAGCTCAAAAATTTTTTTGGTATTTAGGATGGTTGCTGATAACAAGAACTAATACAAGTTGATCACACAAAAGGCAAACCTATACCTGGTGATATTTGGCCTGTGGCAAACTCAGTTTCATAGTTGCTAACACTTGTCCTTAACATCATACAAATATATTTTCCTTTTATAAAATTTCTCCATAAATGTATATGGATAAGAGCCATTTTGGAACTGTATATGCAAAACCCATATGGCTAAAGGCTGCTAAATGCCTGGAGGATTATCCTGAAAAGTTCTGCAGTTGGTTTTATATTCACTGCACTCAGTGTTATTTTTGTAATTATAAAATTAAGGAAAAGTAAATGGAAACAGATAAAAGGCATTATGACTACCCCTTAATTAGTATGCTTTAAATGAATTTGAATCTTTGCAATTAGATCTCAAGTTATTTCAGTTATTTTATGGGAAATAAATGACAAAAGAAAAAAGTGTTCTCTGATATTCAGGCTTTTTTTTTGCAAAAGCTGTTCAAATAGAAGTTTTATCCAACTGGCTAAGCACCCATCTGCTAGGCATATAATAATTCTGATGATGTGCAACCACAGCAGATATCCACTCTAAGACATTCAGTTATTTATTAGTCTATATGTGTTGGCTTCTGTCCTGATTACATTAAAAATACTGCAGTGTAGAAGACACTTTAATAAAAGCTCAGTAGTATTTGTACTCATGCCAAACAATTCTCTTAAGACCATAAAGTCTTTAAAGAAACATCCTTTGTGGGGAAGTTTACTTTTCTCTTTACATATGGAATTATAGAAGAGGCTAAGAGTGACATTAGCATGTAAAAAAGCATACCCTCCTTTTTTTAGAATAATGAAGCTTAATTATGAAGAAGACATTTGAATACCTAGAAATGTATTTACCCTAAGGAATATTCTTTTATAGTTTTAAAATACAGTACCACTTGGATTCAGGTTCAGTCACTATTAAGGTACATGTTACAGCTATCAGAAAACAGAGGTTTTCTTACAAAGATGAGTGGCAAGACAGTTTGAATATTGATTATATATTAGCTATATTTAAAAAAATTGATTGAATTGATCCATCTGGCAATTCTCATCGTTAATACAGTGAATGATGATGTCTGGGAGAAGCAACCTTTAGTCAACCTATAATGCTTATTTCATTTCAGAGCCAATAAACTCAATATTCGAAATCACGGCTTGTTCATGGTGCCATATCATCCATTAACTAAAATTTAAGCAGCTTTTTAAGATAAAATGTGTAGGCCTCCACCCCACCCCATTAACGAAGTGTGTGAAAGTAGAGTGGGTAATGAGAGCAATTAGAAATACAACTTGAACAATGCCATCAGGCTCATTGTAGACTTGTTTTGCTGTCTCTCGTTTACATAAAAAACACACCTACAAGCAACATCACCAAATAATACTGCTGATTATATGCAAATTGTTAAGTAGGCAATAACTGGGCTCACTTCTTTTGAGGATCTTACAGACAACAAGCACTCTAGACCTGGAGGTGAGAGTTCTTCAAGCAGCTCTTGTGCTTAGCAGAAGGCAAATTAACAAACTTTCTTAAAATAAAAATACTTAATTCTTTTATACAGCACTTCTCTCTACACTTTGCAAAATACCACAGCAGGCAAGTGATTGAGTTTCTAACATTTTACTCCCTAGAAGATGTTCTAATTTTAAGGAACAGTAAGGTGCTGTAAATATCCTTTGCTTATGTTTATTGATTTATTCCCTTTTAAAACAACTGCTCTGTGCTAATCATTCCACGTAATTATCATTCCCTCTGTAATTATGCATATCTTGCTCCTAAAATTGTGACATCTTCACTGAATGAAATATCAGGCTGAGACAGTAAGAAAGGAAGGATATTATTAGTAAAGATTCTAAGGTAAATGTATCGGCTTTCATATAATTTCTAATATATACAATCAAACATAATAAATTTAATTAATATGAGGTAGTAAAACAATTAGAACTCATAGATATTTAAACATTTTTGACCTACAAAAATGACGATTTCCTATGTGCCAATGCAAGCCTTATTTGACATATTCTCTAGGCAAGAATGCAGGAAACAAAACTTGCCAGATTTGCTATTTCTAGGCTTCTCAGTGTTCTCAGTATGTTTAGAATATAAACTTAATAATAATTATTATCATTATCATTGTTGATAATAACAATACTTTATGGAATGCTATGCTATGCTAGACATGGCCCAAGAGATTTAAATGGATTTTCTAATTTTATTCATAAGACATTCATATTGAGAGACTAAATATACAACTGAACAATGATCAGAACACATATGCAACAGAACTGTGACCCACAAACTCTTCAGCAACCAGCCCAGGAAGCCAAACAACAGTGTCAGCATCAGTTGGCTCAGAACAATCAGAACTTGATCAATGAATGCCAGCTTTACTAATTTTTAATCCCATTTCCAACTCAGGACCAATCAGAGATAGTCAGATAATCTCTCTAAACCAATCACATATGAAGCCCTGCTTCTAGTTAGCTCGCAACCAGCTTCCCCATGCCAATGCCCCAATGCCGTCAATCAAGGCATATCTGAAGTCTTCCCCTTTTTTTACTGTAAAACTTTCCTAACTCTGTACCTGCCTTTGATTCTTTCCCAAAGGCAAGTGATGTTGATTGACTTCCTTTCTGTAGCAAGCTCTGAATAAATAATCTCTGTTTGCTGTCTTTTGGGTGGTTATCTTTGATGATAAGGTAATAGTTTACTCTAAAGGCAAGTTGCCCTATAGTTTCATTATGACTTCCAGGATCATTTATCAGTGATGGAGAAGGAAGCCACACTTCAAAAGCCCTTGGCTGGTTTTTGCAATCCCTCTGTCCCACCTGCTTAGGGCCTGGACAGGAACTAAAGGATATTAGTCACATGTAATCAAACCCTTCTCTAAAGCTCTGTGTTCCCTCTGTTCTTGCTGTCTTTTTGCTGGGTGGCTCACAGACAACACAGCTGTTCCTTAGTTGTATCATTTATAATAGACTGATAAAGGTAAGTGAAAAACAAAAATGAATGTAGGGAGACCACTTGGGAAGCTGTTATAATAATGTAGAAGGGAAATGATGAACACTAAAACATAGTTGGGAATGACATAGAAGGAAATGAGGCACAAAATGAGAAAGTAAAAGTTGACACTCAGTTTGCAGCCTGGGTAACTTGGAGAATACTAGCGTTATTTATAAGATTTAGAGAGAGAGAAAAAGGAGGCACTTGTTCTGGGAAGATAATGACCTTTTTAAAAGCATGCTGAATCCTCGAAGTTTCAAGAGTGAGCCATGGGAGTTGAAGTGTCCTATCAGCAGTAGGGGGCATAGAGCTAGTGGGAGAGACACCACAGTTGCAGTTAAAAATTTCAGGTGATTGTTAAAATTTTGTGGTTAAGATATCCATTTTCTTCTGAAGAGTAAAGAGCTCTGAGTAATGGAATAAATCTTTGGAAGTACTTATGCATAATGGGGGCAAAGAAGGAGAATCAATTAATGACATAGAAATGATGCACCCAGGGCTTTTTTGTGTATATACAAGATCTGTGCAAGAATATAGTGTGTGCTCTTCAAGGAGCCCGGGCCCTAGGTTAGGGTTAGGGTTAGGGTTAGGTTAGGGTTAGCATTAGGACACTAATTCTCAGATTCCAAAGCCTGATTTATCCCAAATCAGAGAAGAGGAAAGGAATCCAAACAGCAAAACATTAATGAAAGATTTTATGACCTCGGGAGTAACAGATTTCTTAGCTATATTACAAACACCACTATAAGAGAAAATAGTAACAATTTTAATTACATTAAAAAAAAACCATATTAAAAATAAGAACTGTATTTCTTCAAAATATATCGTAAGGTTTTTTGAAAACCCCCAAACTGGAGGATATGTGCACACATAAACTGACAAAATAGCACTCCCGACACGCAGAATATCTATTAATTGAGAAAAACAGATCTAAATAGAAAATGGGCCAAGCAATAAAAGGATTTTCTCAGAAGCAATAACAAACAACAGAGATGTTCTTACTATTAAGGATAAAATTAAATCTGAATTATGATTTTAATCATAATTATGATTAAATTATGATTACCCACGAGATTGGCAAAGCTAGAAGTTTGACAATATAAAGAATTAGTGAAAGTGAAAGGCAATGAAAATGATTGCACACTGCTGTGAAAAGACAACCTAGCAATCCAACCCTTGAGGACATATCCCAGAAAACTCTCATATATGAACCAAGGGACATGTGTAAGAATGCTTTCAGAAGTATTGCTTATAGCACAAAAATCTGAAAATCATTCAAACGTCTAGCAAGTGCAGAGTAAATAAATGGTGCTATACTCATTCCTAGGAGGTAATTCTTCATAGGTCTTCCGTGTTTCTGCACACTTTGCAAGGGAGGCACTCACCACTCTTTTTTCTGTACTATCTTTTCAAGAACCTTTGTGTAGCCAGCAGCCTTGAAATATATAGTGTCTCTCTCTGAGACAAAGGGCAGATTTGCGTATAGCCATGAAAGAGAGACACAGTGCCTCCCTCCCGAGCAAAAGTCAGGTCTGCTTACTCTCTAGTGAAATGACGTCTCCCTGTCCAGTTTAGGGCAGGCGTGCTAATCTCCCATCATAAAAGCTTTGCATTTTATAATCTCAGGGTGTCTTTCCTGTAGAGCAATACATGATGTGTGCAGGTGCACTCGGTACTCTCCTTGTCAGCCTCTGAAAATTGGGGCTCAGAGTGGTGGGAAAATATACTGATGCACATGTTGCTTGTTGTGTCATGAGTAATAAAGTTCTTTGTCTCTGACCTTGGAGTTTTGTATATTCTAGTAGCATTCATGAAACTGTGACAGGCTAACTGATTAATTTACAAGTACGATAAAATCTCAGACCTTTCTTGATAGTAATAAAATAAATTAAATAATAGGATTTAATCTACTCTAGGTATATGAATCAACATGGATGAATCATAAAAGCACTTCACTGAGCTAAAAAAAAAGCAGGTTTTGTAAAATATAGTATGATTACTTTCATAGAAAATGGAATAGGTAATGAATCATTCAGATATATATCCATACAGGGTAAAACTATAAAGAAAAGCAAGGAACTTAATTCAATATAGTAGGTATCTATATTTGGGATGGCAGGGAAGAGGATGTGGTATAGAGCATAGAATAGGTGCAATCCATGAGGAGTAATATAGGTGCTTCACAAGTGTTGGTGAAATTCTCTTTCTTCTGTTGGGTAGGAAGGTGCATGGGTATTTACTTTATATGCTTCGTTAAACCATACACATATATTTTTACATTCTTTGATAAGTTTGATGTAGTTTGCATTTAAAAATGTAGAAAGAACAGAAGAAAAAGAAATAAGGGTAAAGAAGAAGGAAAGTGACAGGAGTTAGAAAAAGCACAAAGTCCTCCCTGATAATTATAGAGCTTAAGGAATTGGGAGGAAAATTCCTGCAGCTCTCTGGAGGAAGTGGCATTCTAGACAAAGAGAGAACAGCTGAATTTGTCCTGTGTTAAAGCACAGTTGGTATTCAAAGAACATCAAGTAGGCCAATATGGCTGGAGTCACATGAGCAATAGAGAAGGGTACAGAAGATGAGCTTGGAGGGACAGTGCAGGGGGCAGCTCTTGGGCTTTAGGAGACAGAGGAGTCGCATGACAACACTATAGTTAAAAATAATCTCTCTGGCTGTTGCATGGAGAATAGATTGTCAATGGTCAAGAACAGCAGGAGAGAAACCACTTAAGAGATTATTGCAGAATTTCAGATAAGAGAAAGTGGTACTACGGACTAAGGCAATTGAGGAAATAGGTGGTAAAAAGTGGTCATAGTCAGGATACATTCTCAAGGTAGAACCAAGGGAATTTCCTGATGATTTTGATGTGGGAAGTTAATGAAAGAGAGAAATCAAAGATGCAAATTCAGAGGAAATACACAGTCCAATGAGTTTGAAAGTTAGCACATTTAGCAAAAGCTTTTCTGTCCTTCTGCATAGCAATCACATCTGTGACTTTGCTTTATCACTACTTTCAAAACAATTTGTATTTGTCAGATACTTTTAATATTGCCTCCTCAGTCCATAGGTTTTTGTTGTTGCTGTTGTTGTTCTTGTTGTTTGTTTGTTTTATTTTTGTTGTTCTTCCTGTAAATTCTCATGAATAGTATTTGATTATCATTGTATATGATTACTTATATTATTACTTAAGCTAGAACAACTTTCACAATTTAGCCAAATTTTATTAAAAAACAAAAGAAATCAAATTACATCTGGAAAGTATATGAGTTTAATAAAAAATTACCTGCATTCCTGATAGATTTTCAAATATAAATGGGGTTAATTCAGCTTCTGAAGAAACTGATAGAATTCAGCATGACAATCTAACCTCCTTCCCTTAGGCTCCCAGGTTAACTAGAGTTGAGTGAACTAATTAGATGACAGGGGTTTCCCCACTTTCCTTATACACCTACTTTACCTTTGACTTCTCTGTTTCCTTTTTCTCTTCCTTTGTTTTCCTGTGCTCTGCCTCCATGCATTAGTGATCATCAAGTGTCAGAAAAGTACAGAGCCAGGATTTTGCACAAATGCAGGAAAAGTGAAAATATAAGCTTTGATTCTGGGACCAGAAGGATCAGAAATATATTTGAGACAGGGACCAAAACTAAAAATGTAGACCAATAAATACTCAAGTGATTGTAGGTCAGATAACATAAGTCAGAAAACATAAGTGAGACAGAAAACAGGGAAATAAACAGATACAGGGCCCAAGTAGAGGTCCTGCCTGAATTGCTTCCCCTTATATTCATTATCCAACACAAAGTCAGCACTCAAACTAAAATCCTTAGAACTTAATTTTTTATTTCCAACAATATTGTAAATTTCTATAAAGGTTTGAAGACATAATGTTGATAACATTGTTAATGCACCTGGAATTGGCGTAGGGCTATTTAGACGGCACAAATTTGAAAATCCATTGCAGCAGTAATACACAAGCAGTTTCTACAAGTACTTACAGAACTGTACCCTGAACTTTACTACTGTGTCTTTAATAGGGATAGTATTCACGGTGTCACAGATATCCTCACAGTGCTTTTACTCCATGGAAGAAATTGCTCGCCTATCTTATTAGCAAAAAGTTGTATTTATGTCTAAAGCTAAGACTGTTAACATTATTTTATTTCAAAATATTAAGGGAGTACAAATGTTTTTGTTACATGGATACACTGTATAATGCTGAAGTCAGGGCTTTCAGTGTGCGCATCACCAGGACAGTGTTCATTGTACCCAATTGAATATGTTTCTTGCTTTGCTCTGACATCTAGGGAACTTCAAACCAAATTTCATTGTCATTTAATAGTGAGTGAGAGATACTAATGATATTAATTTCATGGTGTTTATCTTGCCTTATTTTTATAGTACATATATTATTCTTCAATAATTTATTTTTAGACTCCTAATTATATAAAATTTTGACCTTTAATTTCTTCAAATTCTTTCTGGAATAAGTTGAAAATAAATTCAGAAATAATTTGTTTTTTAAATTTCAAAATATTACAGGGGTACAAATGTTTTTAGTTACATGGATCAATTTTGTAATGCTTGAGTCAGGGCTGTAAGTGTGCCCATCCCCCAGATAGTGTACATTGTACCCGTTGGGTAGGTGTTTGCCCATCCCCTCATCCCCCAACCCCCACTAGATTTCCACTGAGTTTTACTTCCCTCTGTGCTCATGTGTACTCATCAGTTAGTTCCAGTTTAATAGTGAATACATACGGTGTTTGTTTTTCCATTCTTTATACTTCACTTAGGATAATGGTCTCCAGTTCCACCTAAATTGCTGCAAAGGCATTAATTCATCCTTTTTATGGCTGAGTAGTATTTCCATGGTATACATATATCACATTTTGTCAATCCACTCATATATTGATGGGCACTTGGGTTGATTCCACATCTTTGCAATTGTGAATTGTGCTGCAATAAACATTCCAGTATAGGTGTCTTTTTGATAAAAAGACTTCTTTTCCTTTGGGTAAATACCCAATAGTGGGATTGCTGGAACGAAAAAGTGATTTACAGATTCAATGCAATCCCTATCAAAATACTGGCACCATATTTCACAGATCTAGAAAAAATAATTCCATGCTTAGTTTGGAACCAGAAAAGAGCCTGAATAGCGAAAGCAACCTTAAGCAAAAAAAAAAAATCTGGAGGTATCACATTACCAGACTTCAAACTATACTACAAACAGCATGATTTCCAAAACAGTGTGATATTGGCCCAAAAATAGAGACATAGACCAATGGAATAGAACAGAGAACCCAGATATAAAACCATCCACATACAGCCAACTGATCTTTGACAAAGCAGACAACAATATACACTGGGGAAAAAAGCCCTATTCAATAAGTGGTGCTGGGACAATTGGAGAGCCACATGCAGAAGAATGAAACAGGATCCATACCTCTCACCACTCACAAAAATTAATTCAAGATGGATACACAACTTAAATGGGAGGCATGAAACCATAAGAATTCTAGAAGAAAATGTAGGAAAATCTCTTCTAGATATCAGCCTAGGCAAAGAATTTATGACTAAGACCCCAATGACAATTACAGCAACAACAAAAATAAATAAATGGGACTTGATTAAATTAAAATGCTTCTGCACAGCTAAGAAAATAATCAACAGAGCAAATACACAACCTGTGGAATGGGAGAAAATATTCGCAAGCCATACATGTGGTAAAGGGCTAATATCCAGAATCTACAAAGAACTGAAGCAAATCAGCAAGGAAAAAAGCAAACAACCCCATTAAAAGTGAACAAAAGACATGAATAGAAGTTTTTCAAAAGAAGATAGACAAATGGCCAATAGACATAAGAAAAAATGCTCAATGTCACTAATCATCAGGGATATGTAACTTAAAACCACAATCAGATGTCACCTTAGTCCAGTTAGAATGGCTTTTTTTAAAAAGTTCCAAAACAATAGATGCTATTGTAGATGCAGAGAGAATGGAACCTCCAACTCCAGTGCTCACTGTTCTCTCCAATTGCTCCTCTTTTTACCCCATTCTGACTCTGTTCTCACCATAAATTTCATTCTCTAAGTGCATTTCCAGATGGAGAGATCTAGTATGTAAGCCTTAGATTCACCTTATTTATCATAATCTTAAAACACAGCAACTTTGATAACAACTATACATTTCTACCAGCATCGTCAATGATGCAGTCATCATCACCCTCAAACATTTATCAAGTGCCTTTCTGTTTTAGCACAGATTGGGTTACAATAACAATTTTAAAAGGAACTCATGAAAGATCAAAAAAAAGAAAATATTAAAGTTACTTATAATTAGTTGAGGTCTGTGCAAGTGACACTCCAGGAATAGCATACCAGAGTCCCGAAGAGTTGTAGAGAGTTAACTGATTTTAGGCTTCATCAGCATTCTTAGTATATAGGGAAAAGAAAAGAAACAACGAGAGGGAAACGTTTACTTAGGAAAGCTTGAGTCAAATACTAGACTGCTGGACATTCTGTCCATTTCTGGAGGCTTCATGTGGTTCATAAATTCAGGAGTCAATCCTGACTTCTGAATACCAAAGCATTGCTCAAATGATTTAATCAAACCTTACTGATTTCTCTTTACTTCAAAGAGAGGTTTTCAGTAAATTGGGGGTGGATGGTATGGGAGAAAGTAGAAAATGAAGGACTTGGGGGAGGGCTGAGAGATGTAGAGACAGAAATCTGTAATCATCAAATAAATTTTTAAAAATCTTCTACTAGATTGATAGAGTGATGATATTAATAATGGCATTCCTACCTTGGCCTCACATAATTAGTTTTAAAGATAGGGCTTTGCTTTAATGGCATTAGTCATTTCCTTTCTTCTGAAGTTTCAGGAATTGGCTACAAATTCAGCTTTTAAAAAATGAATAGTAAAAATGGTCATTTTTCTGAATATAGCGTTTTATATTTTCTATTAAAGATACAAGATAAGCTATAAACAAATGCTGTTACCCTGGTTGTGAAAAGACATAGAAGAATCCTATTAACAGATTGCAATTATTTTAAACCTTTTCATGAAGATTTTACATGTTGACAAAGCAGTAATTATTGAAGCTATGTGTACAAGGTGAAGTGCATATGGAGTGGGACCACTTAGAAAGGAGTTGAGATGCATACACTCTGAGGCATTGAATTGTTGTATACTAGGCAGGTCATGGTGCTACATGGGATCAAACGTACAAGTTTTCAAAGCCCAGCTGCCTCTCATTTGAATGCTGAACTGCATACCTCTGTCTCCTGTGTTTCGTTGTCCCTTGCAATGTAACATCAGATCTATTCTTCACTATGTTAAATAGGATTTACATAAACTCATAAATAAAAAAAGAATTGCTATGTTTTATATATAACTTTTCATAAACAAGATACCCACTGGCTTCAACTTTTTTATACATGAAATCAATTCAACTGTTGAATTTTTAAGGTATAGAATAACATAAAAGCTAAAATGGTTGCAGGAGAAACTATGAACATTCTAAATGCATTTTAACTGGGTTGCCAATGAAATTCTGACTCATTCCTTCCTTTTCTACCTCTGTAGAGGCAGTAGAGTGTAGAGCTTAAGAGTTCGGTTGGACCCCAGCTCCAATGCTTACCAGTGGAGGAAACTGGGACAAACTGTGCCTCAGCTTCCTCCTCTGCAAAAACGAGGATAAAAAGATTACCATATTATAGGATCCCTGTTATTGTAGGTATATAGTAAAAATTGAGAAAGATGCCTAGCTAATAATCTGCATTATTTAAATGTTTACTTATTATTGCTTTCTTCTGAGATTCACATGTGAAAATATTATTGGGTAAGACTTATCACAATGAATCTATAGCATCCATATTTAATAATAAAAATCACCCTGGTCTAAGGTTTTAAATGACTTAAGTTCACATTATATATTTATCATTATTTTTCATAAAGAACAAGGTTAGACCTCCTGGCAAGGGAACAAGTTCATCTAATTATGACTTATTTTGTTTAATTTGGTCTTAATTATATGGAACTATATTTCCCACTTTAGGTTATTGTTCTACATGTAATTTACATTGTTATTTAGCCAACATATTCATATATTTTTAAAATTACATAATATCTCAACTGTTATTTCCTATCCTATGGCACAATAAACATGTGTGCTCAAGGAAGACTCTGGGGAAGAAAAGCTTCGTGCCAACTTTTTTTTTCTAGTTTAGGAGCTTTTTTATTATTAGGTTTTTTTTTAATTGATTGATGTTTTCGTACATATGTATGTTGTATAATGATCAAACCAGGGTATTTAGCATATCTATCACCTCATGCATTTATCATTTCTTTGTGGTAAGAACATTCAAAAGCCTCTCTTCTAGCTATTTGGTAATGCACAATACCTTACTGTTAACCATAGTCATCCTACTGTCCAATAGAACACCAGAACTTATTCCTTCTATCTACTTACAACTTTGTATCCACTGTCCAACCTCTCCTATTCTTCCCCTTTCCCCTCCTCTTCCCAGTCTCTGGGAACCACTGTTTCTTTCCTTCTTTCTTTCTTTCCTTTTTTTGTTTTGTTAGATTCCACATATGCGTGAGATCATGTGGTATTGTCTTTCTGTGTTTGGCTTATTCCATTTAACATGATGTTTTCCAGGTCCATCCCTATTGCCACAAATGACAGAATTTCATTATTTTTGATGGTTGAATAGTATTCTATTATGCGTATGTACCACATTTTCATACATTGTTGTACACTTGGGTTGATTCCATATCTTAGCTATTATAAATAGTGCTGTAATAAACATGGGGGTGCAGATGTCTCTTCATCTTATTTGTTTCATCTCCTTTGGATATATACCCAGTCATGGGATTGTTGAGTCATATAGTAGTTATATTTTTAATTTTTTGAGAAATATCCATACTGTTTTCCATAGTGGCTGTACTAATTTACAATCCCACCAACATTGTCAACTTGTTTTAATTCTTCCTAATGGAGGCACCCTAACAGCAACTGCATATTTTTCTTAAATGTTTTTATGTAATCCATTTATAATCATTAATGTGCTCTGGATATATTTCACAGAATTTTCTCTTAAAAGTAGCAAATGGATGTTAATGATTGACTGATACAATGTAATCCTGGGAAGGAATTTTCCAGTGTGTCTCATTAACCAGATGACCTCCAGACATTGTCAGCACAACCCAGCCGTGGTGATTGATCACCAGAGAACAGAGGTTAGTAACTCTCCCCCAGGTATTAATGTATAGCATCTTCACTTACCCCACTCTCAGGCTTTTCCAGTAAAAGATTGATTTATTATGCAGCTTCAATGGGGTTTTGTCAAACTCTTAATCAAGGAATCTTACATTGCCACAAGTAAATCAATGACACTTTCTGGCAAAATGACTTTTATGGCACATGAAAACATTACTCTATGTGCAGGTACTACTCTGTAACAGCAAAATAAATTCAGATATCAGTGAAACAGAGATGGAAAGAACAGAGAGAAGGGAAAACAATATGCCCATGCCCATTCATTGACAAACAGATGCTAATGTAAAGTAAAATGCTTTTTGTTGTTTCCTGTGATGGATCAACCAAATGTAAAGCTCTTGAGGACTCAGTAAAAGGAAGACCAAGGTGAAATGGCTAAGAAATAAACATACTTTAGAGAGTGAATGTTTGAGGTGTATGTATAGAGTGAATGATGTGGAAAAAATTCTCACAGGCTGACTATTTTTGATTATCTATTCTGTTTAAATGCCAGTGTCCTCAGGGACAAAGCAACTAGAAAGTGATTTGTTTATTTCATTATATACTATGTATTTTATGTGAAATTCAAAAAGCAATGGTATATTTTATGAAAATGGCTAGAATTCATATTTTTGCCAAACCATATACTAAATAATGTGGTTTTAAAAGAATGTAAATAGTGCAAATTAAAGACACCAAAGTCTGGTTACCAAATAAAACAAACAAACAAAAAACTCTTCTGTCTGCTCTTCATGTCTAGGAGTATATTTATTCCTCACTTCTGAAAATACAGTTTTAAAAATCCAACTATATTCTCTTTTATGGGTTGAATTGTGTTCCTCAAAAGAAGATATGTTGAACTCCTAATCCCCAATAACTCAAAATTTGACCTTATTTGGAAATATAGCCTTTGCAAATTTAACTAAGTCAAGAAAGGTAATCAGGATGCACCCTAATCCAATTTGACTGGTGTCCCTATAAAAAGGGAAAATTTGAACAGATACACACAGAGAAGAAGATAAAACAAAGACAGCCATGTAATAATAGAGGCAAAGATTGGATTTAGGCAGCTGCAAACCAAGAAATGTCAATAATTGCTGGCCATCACCAGAAGTTAAGAAGAGGCAAGGAAGGATTCCACCCAGAGACTCAGTGGGAGCATGGCCTTGCTGATTCTGAACTTCTAGTCTCCAGAACTGTAAGACAATAAATTTCTGTTGTTCTAAGCCACCTAGTATGCGTTACTTTGTTATGGTAGTTCTAGAAAACTAACACCCTGTCTGTACCACGTATACAGGCCAGCCATTGCGCTGGCTTGGGAAGACAGTTGCCAGCTGGACTGGCTAGACATAGTCAGGGACTAACTCACAATGTGGGAGAAATGGGACACTCATTGCACTGAGGCTACAAGTCACACGTCATGGACAAGGTTATTTGTGTTCCTCTGTAAGAAGAGAGTAGTCCCATCTCAATGATGGTTATTTTATGAGAATGGACAGAATTGGCCCTTCCTTTTTATATATGATACAATTTTTAAGTATAACATTAAAATCTAGTAATCAGAATTGTTTATTTTTGGTAAACAAACCAAAATTTGGTGTGACTGCTGAGTTTCAGATATATTATCACATAGGTCATAACAACTGCATCTTTTCAAAGCTAGCAATCAAATAGTTAAAATATCTATGAGAATTGGTAAGTCACCAAGGACCACACCAATTTTCATTTGTTTAATATAATGTTCTTACCAAAAATCTATTTGTTTAAAGAAATTAATTATGCCAAGAAAGCAAGGGGAAAGCTCAGTAATGCCATACTGTTATCCTTACTGCTAAGCTTGTCATGATGTAATAACTCAGACTTACACATCAAGGGCAACACCCTACATATAAAGTAGAAAGTGCCATTTTCCACTGCAAGGAACATTTCATTGTAATGTTCCTTTAAAGAAGTCTCAGTATTTTAGAAGAATAATTTGTCTTTGAGGAACTACAAGGACATTTGGGAATGACTTGGAGGGTTTTTTCCCCCCTTAAATGTCTTATATATATGATGATCATATGATATGGCCTTTCTTGAAATAATATATGTTAGTCAAAATCTCCTATATATAAACATAGGCTATATTTAGAGAGTCATCAGTACTAGCATTTTATAGTTCCTAATGAATCTCTAACAACTGCTAAACTTTTGCTCTCAATATCACTTCATATCTAAACAGCCATATATTTATGAATTTACAAGTCTTTTTGCATACAAATGCTTAGACCTATTAATCTGTATACAACTATGTGAATATTTAAATATCCGTTTGAACTAGAATACAAGCATAATAGATTTTGTCATGATGCAAATTGAAATATCATATCAAAATGAGATGTTTTTCTTTAGAAAGTATAACCTAATATGGAGGAAAAAGCAAGTCAACATTTTATTAATGACTTACTCCAAAGTGATTAAAAATAAATATTGCTCTTATCACAACATAAAATTTATGAAATCAATTAAAGAAATTCTTACTTAATTCAAAGTGAATTTCAGTGGATCTCATTTAACGTAAACCAACAATATCTTCAAACAATTGAATTTAATTATAGCTATCATTTTAAAAGATCAAAGAAATAGCATCCCCCCACCACACACCACACACATAAACATACACTCACCACAAAGAAAGAAAGCAAGCAGTAATATGGACTGAGACTTTTCACAAGAAAAGTATGCTTTTGGATGCATATGAGAGAATGAGCTAGAAGAAACTCCCTCTCAAACTTGGAGCCCCCAAAAATGACCTTATTGATTTGCCTTGGGACAATCTCATGAACAGAATTTCTTTTCATCAAATGGATATCCTTTGAAGTCAATTAAACTTGGGCATGGCACTCCCAAGACTGCAAGCACTTTTATAGCTGAAGGCAACAACTATTTGACAGGGTGACATGGAAATCAGACTCCTGATATGAAGCACTATTTTCAACCTTCAAGCATGTGGGAAATACAAAGAAAGTGTATTTGTTTGATATTTAAAATTGAGCTGTTTCAGGGCTTTAGATTATAAATATACAAATTCAACTGAGTTTTTCTTAACTTTTTACAAATGCAGGCCTACAGAACTTTACTCTGCTGTCATTTGCCAGTTCTCTTGTAAATGCTTGGACTTGCCTGCAAGAATGACCATGTGAGAGATCCAAGAACAGATCAAAGACAATTCAACAACCACAGATACTAGAAATGCCTAAATGTGGGTCACTGGGGTAATCTATCAAAATGAGAAACTTATGTTTGGTTCAATTATTTGAGAAATCTTTGATTGATACCAGATTATTCCCATAATTTTCTAAATCTGGTAATGAAACTAAACTACTAATTCAGTGTAGAGTTTTGTCATGGCACAGTCATTATTTTGCTTATATACTAACCATTCCAGGAAATAACATTACTTTGGGAAATCTAGAAAATCATTTTAAACATTCATCCAGATTCACGATATATAATTCACAATTAAAGGTTAAAAAGATAAAACTTAGTTCATATGTGTTAACTTCTCAATGGAAATAAGTTGAATAAAACATAAAGTAAAGGTCTAAAGGCATTCGTTTCCTACTTCCATTGCTATACAGTTCAAAGGAAAAGAAAGATTCCTTCACTTCCATTTATATGTGAAAAATAGTGCTTAGCTATTTTCTTTAACTGTGGATAATACCTTCCCATTTCCCTCATGAAATGAAAAATATAGATGGCAAATTGCATATTCACTTTGGCTGATGGTGTAACTGCTCATACTGTGTTGCCTTTTCGCTTAGGTAATGCCATCTGACATCCTATACTAATATTAGGTTTGAAAGCAAGTCTTAAAAATAATTACCTAGGAGTGAGAAATCTTAAGAATTTATTAGGAAACAATCCATTAATGAATTTACATGTGCTTATGGGAATATTTGGTTTTTTCTCCATGGTCACATTAAATAAAAAAATACAGTAAAATTCTTCGTAACCTTTAAATGTGTCAAAATATAAATGTAAGATTTCATTTTAATGTTAAAATTACCTGTAGGAAATAGCTCAGGGGCTCAAGGATTTCTGCTAATTTGTGATCCTATATTTATTGTTATCACCCTTAATTTCTTTTCCAACACTGGTGAATGTGACCTATTCATCTAGCCAAAGTCCTTTTGGCAGATTTCCTATATGTAACAAGTACATTTACTTCTTCATCCCAGTTGGAAGAGAGTAATTACAATGTTGTTAACTCAAGGTAAATAAATTTGAGAACATTCAGACGTTAGATCAGAAACATCTTCATTAAGTAAAAGGACAGTTTCACTTACATGGAAGCTCTTCCCCTGCTGAACACCATTTTCTCACATCCTCTGGATGGCTGCTGATGTTCCCATAGCTATTACAACATTGTATCAAGCAATTCCAAAGTCTTTACCCACTCTTCCAAGTTCTTCAGTGGTTAAACTAGAATATCCTTTTCTTTTTCCTTTTTACTCTTTTTAGCATTGCTGACTTAATAGTATGTAGTTTAAATTTCTCTTTTAACCATTACCTTCTAGTGCCCTGGTATTCAAAGTATTTGGTTTGAACCATTGCGTCAGCATTACCTGGACTCCTACTAGAAATGTAGAATTTTCAGTTCCATTACAGACCAACTGAGTTAGAATCTGCATTATAGCAAGATCCTTGGGTGAATTTAATGGATTTGAAGTGTGAGAAGCACTGTCCTTGTGCACTAAGTCACCCTCCCTTTATAACTCCATTTCCTTGCTCCTATCCAGCAAAAGTAGAAATAAAATTGGTTCCAGCAAATCACATGCCAGTGAATGAGGTAGAAAGGTCTGCTCTTCAATATGTCAACCAATGCATTATTTGTTGACTCACTTCTCTGCCCTACCCTCCATCATATTTGTGCTGTCCATATCCAAATTCTCCCCCTAGGTTCCCAGACAGGCCATCTCCTTCTTCTGCTATAAGCCTCTCTATCGTCCAGGTTGTAATTCTGCCTTCTACATCTTTAGCAAACATGCTTCCCTAAACTTTTAAAAATTCATTCAGTTTTCTCCTCCACTGACAATACTTCCATTTTCTCTGGGCTATTTTGGGCTTATGTAAGTTAAAATTATTTTTCTGTAATATTAATTAAGTCTTGGGATATAGATGTGCAATACCCCTTACTCAGTATGCCATTTTGATCCATAAAGACTTCTATCCTCTATTCAAACCAGCCCAGACTTGTTTCTGTCTCCCATTTCTCTAGCTTTTTCTTATTCTGTTTCTCAACAATATTTTACACAGCTGTCATCTCCTTTCTGATTTTTCTCATGGCATATTGACTATGCTTTCAATATCCTCCCACTGCTAAATATTGGTTTACTCAGGGTTTTTCTGTTTTCTTTCTCCATGCTATCCATAGGTGATCTATCCAAGGCCATGGCTTTAAATATGATCTATGTTCTCAAGACAAAATTTTCTGTACATCTTCTAAATCTCTTCTAAACTCCGAACTTTTTAATTCAACTACATACTATATATCTCCACATTGATTTATACATCTCAAATAGAACATATCTGGAAATAAAGTTTTGATTCCTTTATCCATCCCCAAACTATCTCTTCATTAGTCTTCTCCAGATCAGTAATTGGCAGACCACATACCCAACTATTCAAATAAAATTCCCAAACTGATTACTGATTTTTCCCTTTCCCTCATCCAAAAATTCAGGTCATCACCAAGTTCTTTGATATATGTTTTGAATTTGCTCATTTATTTTTCTTTTCTTTATAACTCTAATTCAAGCTACCATCACCTTTTTTATTAATATTATTTTATAACTTCTTAATTGGTTTCCCTGCATCTACCCTTACACCTAGTCTCCACACAGTGATCATTATAAAACATAATTCAGCTCACACTACTTCCCTGCATGGAAGAGTCCAACAACTTTTCAAACTCTTTACTAGCATTCATGATATAATCTTACATAATTCTTAGACTGCTGTTCTCATGTCCACTATACTCCAGAAATATAGACTTCCTTTCTCTTCATTCATCTTGCTAAGCTCTCACCTGCCTCACAATCTTAACATCCTGTTTTTTCCCTGGATCTTTGGGAGCCTGGCTCTTCTCATCATTCAGTTTTCAATCTTACTGCCACCTCCTCACCTTCCCTCATCATGCAAATAAAGTACTTTATTTACCCAATTTGCTCTTTTTGTATTACCATCTTTATTTCAGAAATTTTTGCTCTCCAAAATTAACTTATTGTTTGGTATGTAAAATAAGAGCAGTGATTTTTTTTTCTGTCTTGATCAGCATTTATGTCCCCCTCCTAGAAGAACATATAAAAATATGTTCAATATATATTTGATGAATGAATGAAAAAGCAGAGAGACCATAACCTGTTCATATAGAGCTTATTGTTAATAAACTAAGAACCAAAGGAAAGGTCCAGATAAAGTGCTGTATAAGTTCAAAAAAAAAAAAAGAAATAATTACTCTTAGTCCATTCCATGTACTATAACATGTGGTAACAAATCAGGTGGCTTATAAACAACAGAAATTTATTTCTCACAGTTCTGGACACTGGGAAGTCCCAGATCGAGGCACTGGCAGATTCAGTGTCTGGTGAATTCCCACTTTCTGGCTTATAGATGGCGCCTTCTTGCAGTGTCTTCACATGGTGCAAGGGGCTGATTAGCTCTCTGGGGCCTTCTTTATAAGGGTATTAATTCCATTCATGAGGTCTCTACCCTCATGACCTAATCACCTCCAAGTGTCCCCACCTCCTAAAACCATCACATTGGGGATTAGGTTTCAACATATGAACTTTGAGGGAACACAAACATTCAGACCATGGCATACTCACACCCATGAAAGACTATGTGAACTTTCACGCATTTAGAAGCACTGCTTCCAAAAATGTGGTCTTTATGCTAATAAAGTTCAAGAGTGGAAACAGGGTTATATAGTACTGTCATATGTACCTGAAAAGAGTCTGAGAAATTGGGTTCACTCCTATTCTACCACTTTCTAATTGTAGCAACTTGGGTGAGTCTTTTCACTTATTTGACCTATGTATTCTTTGCTATTAATTGAGAGAATAATCCCTGCTTAACCAACTATGGTTGTAACAAAGGTTAATCTGTCATAGTGTATATATATGTATGCATAGATAGATGAATGGACCCCGGAAGGAGAGGCTGGAATTTGCATACCACATGGCAGAATGCCAGTCATACTGTGGAGAGTAGCAATGTCTTTTTGTACTTACTTCATTTCTGATTATAAAAATAATATTTCTAGCTTTATTGATTTTTTGCAATACTCTTCCCCAAACATTTTGCATTTTGCATTATTCTCTCTGAGTATATTGAGGCTTATGCCTATCCACCAAGCAGTAGTAAGAATAGAGGTAAAGGTTGTAAAAATATATTATATTATATATTATATATATTATAGAAACATGCAGGTAGAAATTAGTGTCAGATAAACATGTCTTGAGTTGAATACTGTAAAATGCTATATATAAGAGTATTCATTGACTAATAAAAATAATCTCTCATATAAAAGAGGAAAGAAAAGGAAAGTATAGAAAATTATAAAGAAGTAAAATATGTATGTCATCCATAATTCTATTATCCAAACAATCACACAGTTAGAATATTTCTCTCTTTTTGTTTTTTTCTGTATGTTTTTATTGTATTTGAGATCATACAATATAAGCAATTCTGTATCATTTTTCTTCACTTAACATATATTCATGTATATATTTCAGTAGCTGCTTTTTTGGCAATAATAGAAATGGCCAGTTTCGTTGGGATTTTTTTGGTATTTAAATAGCCTATGTAATAGCTATATCACTAGCTAAATAAAAAAGACACATTAAATTCATGTTCACAGCTCAAGAAATGAAAACTCAACTAATTTCCTAAAAAATAGTAACACATTATATCATCAACACATTTGAGGACAGAAGTGTCTTTCCAGGAAATGCACAGGCACCAAATATATACTGATGTGATCTGAGTCTGAAAGCATTCAATGAGCCCTGCTGTTTATAATATGGCCTCACTGGCCCAGGGCCTAAATGCAACCACCTCGTAAGCCAAGATTTTAATGAGTTATTTAAAATGTTACCTACTTAAGTAGTTTGGTCTGCTCTCAGGTTTAAATTAAATGTATCATCTTGGGCTTGCCTCAAGGTTTGGGAAAAGCTGGTAAAAAATTCTATTACCCAAATAGTATTGAATTTTTAGCAAATCCAAAAACTTGGAAAAAAAAACGAGGTGAAATAGATTTTTTTCCTGAATGGTTTGATAGTATTCACACTGACAAAAATGAACTTTAGTGAGCTTTACAAAAAGACATTTTGAAATGATGGAGCTGGTATGTTAGAGATATCTTTTCTTATGAAATAGAGAAAAAATATTTAATCAAAACAATCTAGAGAGTAGATTTCAACATTTGTTCCTAAAATGCAATGACCATTTTCACAATTATAATGTACTGTACCCACCACTTCTTCCCTCCTGCCTTGTCTTATTTTTACTTCTCTGCTCTCAAAACCTCAATAGTGCTGGCATATATTAAATGTTATGTGTTATCCTATTACAAATTTCTACTGTTGGCTCTATCAGACAGATATAACATTCATACCTATCTATCTATCCATCCACCTAGAAATTTTTAAAGCAGTGCATTCAACTCAATTACATTTAGTCATTGCTAGTATCAGCATGGCATATTCACAGCTGTATCACATAGTAAATTAATACCGGAATTTCATTGTATATGGCCTGACTAAAGCTACTAAAACAAAGAGATAAGTGGGGAAAATGTCTTGAAAAAGTTGCCTCAGCTTAAATTGTGGTGAAGAAACCTTTGTCTACAATAACAATGAAAAGACATAAACCTTAATTACAGGCAGTGATAGTCATTTCTTTTTAACACTGAATAACATTCCACTGCAGATGTATAATTTGTTTATCCATTCACCTTTTGAAGAACATCTCAGTTGCTTCTAGTCTTTGGTTATTAGGAGTAAATCTGCTATAAACATCCTTGTGTATATTTTTGCATTGACATAATTTTTCATTTCAGTTGGCAAATCTGTAGGAGCAAGATTGCTAGATCATATAGTAAGAAAAGTTTAGCTTTACCAGAAAATGCCAAACTATTCTCCAAAGGGGTTGTGTCTTTTCACATTACCAAAAGCAATGATTGAGAGTTCCTGTTGCTCTGCCTCTTGCCAGCAATTTGCTTTGTCAGAGTTTTGTATTTTAATTATCAAATAGATGAAAAGTCGTATTTCATTTTAGTTTTAGTTTGAAATTCCCTAGTGAGAAATGACATTGAGTATCCTTTTATATGGTTATTTGCCATTCATTAACCTTCTTTGGTGAAGTGTCTATGTATTTTGCCCATTATTTGTATTGTAAATTTTATTATTTTTCAGTTTAAAAGTGTTTTGTGTATTTTAGATACAAATCTTTATATGATATGTGCTTTTAAAGCATTTTTACCCAGTCGGTTAGAGTCTTTCTTGGGAAGGAATTTAAAAATTTTAACAATGTTCAACTTGTTTCATAGGTTGTACTTTTAGTATTGTATCTAAAAACTCTTCAGACAAATGATCACACTGATTTTATCATATGTTTTCTTCTATAAGTTTATAGTTTTTAATATTACATTTAAGGCTATGAACTATTTTTTAACGGGATAAGGTCTAGGTCTTTAGGTTCTTTTTTTTCTTGCATAACTATTTGTTGAAAAGACTACCCTTTCTCCACTGAAGTGCCCTTGCTCTTTTATCAAAAATCATTTGACTGTATTTGTACGGGTCTTGTTGTGGACTTTCTATTCTGTTCCATTGATCAATGTGTTTATACTTTCAGCAAAACCATGTTGTCTTCATTACTGTCACTTTATAGTAAGTCTCGAAATAGTAAATCTTTTTAGTAAGAGTGGTAAGCAAGATGTGTCAGTTATCCAACTTTGTTCTTCAGTATTGTTCTAGTTATTCTAGGTCTTTTGCCTTTCTATATAAACTGTTGAGTCATTTTGTTCATATGTACAAAATACTTACTGGGATTTTGATTGCGGTGCATTGAATCTATAAATCAAGTTTGAAAGCACTGGCAGCTAAACAATATTTCGTTTTCCAATCCATGAACATGGAATAGTTCTCCATTTACTTAGGTCTTCTTTAATTTATTTCATTGAAAATACGAGTTTTATAGTTTTTTGCATATACATTGTGTACATATTTTGTTGGATAAGCATATCATTTTTGGTGCTATAGTAAGTGGCATTGTTATATTTTGTACTTTAAATTTCAAATTCTGATTGTTCATTTATAGTATGTAGGAAAGCAATGGACTTTTATCTATGGAGCTTGTATCCAAAGATCTTGCTATACTTGCTTATTAGTTTAAACAATTTTTTGTTTGTTTGGTTTTTATCAATTCTCTGGGAATTTCTACATACATAATCACGTCATTGGTGAATAAAGACAGTTTTGTTTCTTTCTTCCCGATCCGTATACTTTTTATTTCCTTTTCTTGTTTTATTGCACTAGCTAGAACTTCCATTATGACGTTCAATAGGAATGATGCTAAATGACATCCTGAGCTTGCTCCTGATGTTAGCAGAAAAGGGTTCAGTTTTTCACAACTAAGTGTATTAGTTATAAGTTTTTTGCAGATGTTCTTTATCAAGCTGAGTAAATTCCCCACTATACTTAAGTTTGTAAAGAATTTTCATTATAAATGGATGTTGAATCTTATGGAATGCTTTTTATGCATACATTTATGTGATCATATGATTTTTCTTTTTTAGCTTATTAATTTGATAGATTACACTAATGATTTTCAAATGTTGAACAAGCCTCATGTACCTGAAAAAACCTCACTAAGTTGTGATGTACCATTCTTTATGCATTGTTGGATTTAATTCACTAATATTCAGTTAAGGACCTTTATATTTATGTTTATTAGAGATATTACATGGCAGTATGCCTTTTTTGTATGGACTTTATCTTGCTTCAGTGTTAGGGTGATGCTAGCCTCATAGAATGAGTGTTACATCTGCTTTTATTTCTGGAAGAGACTGTAGAAAATTATCATTTTTTCCTTAAATTTGTGGAAGAAGTCACCAGTGAACCTACCTGCGTCTGATGCTTTCTGTTTTGGAGGGTTATTAATTATTGTTTTAATTTCTTTAATAGATAAATGCCAATTTATATTAACTATTTCTCCTTATGTGAGCTTTGGTAATTTATGTTTTTCAATAAATGGGTCCATTTCACTTATCAAATTGAATTTTAAAATGTGTGAAATTTGTGAGCATAAAATTATTTGTGTATTTCTTATTATCCTTTTAATGTCCATGGTATCTGTAGTCATGATCACTCTTTGATTTCTGATATTGGTAATTTGTGTTTTTTTTCTATTCTTCTTGATTACCCTGGCTAAAGGTTTATCAATTTTACTGATCTTTTCAAAGATCCAACTTTTGGTTTTGGTGACTTTCTCTCTAGTTTTCCTCATACCAATTTCACTGATTTTTGTTGCAATTTTTATTTTATCTTTTATTCTCTTTTAAGATTAATTGAATTTCTTTCTCTAGTTTTCTAAATTAGAAGCTTTGTTTATTTATTTTTGATCTTTCTTTTTTCTAATGTATGTGTTTAATGCTACAAATTTCCCTAGAAACACTGCTATTCATGCATCCACAAATTTCGATAAGTTGTATTTTCATTTTCATTTAGTTTGATATATTTAAAATTTTTTCTTTAGCCTTCTTTTTTCCATGGGTATTGTTTAATTTTTAAAAGTGTATTGTTCACAAGTGTATTTAATTTCTACATAAATATTTGTGAATTTCACAAATCTTTCTGTTATTGATTTCTATGTCATTCTATTATGACATTTGTATTACTTTAATTTTTTTAAAATTTATTGGGGCTTGCTTTATGGCCTGCAGTATAATCTATCTTGATGAATGTTCCATGTGATCTTGAGAAGGATGTGTATTCTGCCCTTGTTAGATGGAGTAACTTATAAATGATAATTCGATCAAATGGATTGACAGTGTTGCTCAGGTCAAGTATATCCTCACTGATTTTCTGCTAGCTTGATCTATAAGTTACTGAAAAAGAGATGTTGAAATCTTCAACTATAATAGTGGATTTGTCTATTTCTGCTTTCAATTCTATGAATCTTTGCCTCATGTATTTTGAGGCTGTTAGGTAGACACACATTAAGAATTATTATGTCTTCTTGGAGGACTGATCCCTTTATCATTATATAGAACGCCTTTCTCTATCCCTGATAATTTTACTTGTTCTGAAATCTGCTTTGTGTGAAATTCATATAGCTACTCCAGCTTTCTTTTGATTAGTCTTGACATAATATACCTTTCCTTACCCTTTACTTGGGTCTTGGTGGTTGTTTACTTTGTTTTGTTTTTTTTCTTAATCTATTCTCACTGTCTCCATCTTTTATTTGGTGTATTTAGACAATTCACATTTAATGTGATTATTGATATAGTTGGATTAATTAATTAATCTACCATTTCTGAAATATTTAGTCGTTTTCTATTTGTTCCATTTTTTTTGTTTCTTTTCCCCCCTATTTTTCTGCCTTCTCTGATTTTATTTGAGCATTTTACATTATTCCATTTTATCTCTTCTGTTAGCATATAAATTATACTTCCAATTTTTTTGTAGTGATGCCCTTAATTTTTTCACATACAGTTTTAACTCATCAAGTTCACATTCAAATAATACTATAGCATTCACATATAGTGAAGATACTTTATAACTGAATATTCTCAATTCCTTATTCTTGTCCCTTATGACGTTGCTGTCATCCATTTCATTTATTCATATTTTATAATCACACAATTACTACTAGTATTATTTTGAGCAAACAGTTATAATTTCAGAATAAGAAAAAATTCCAACATTACCCCATTATTTAAGTAGCTCTAAGTTTCTGTTCTACGTAATTTTCGTTTTCCTTGAATAACGTAACATTTCTTGTAAAACATATCTGCTGGCAACAAATGCCTTCAGTTTTTGTTTGTTTAGGCAGTCTTTATTTCTCCTCCACTTTTGAAGGATAATCTCACTATATGTAAAATTCTAGGCTGGTGTTTTCATTGTTTTATTTTTCTAACACTGTGAACATTTCACTCCATTCTTTCTGCTTGCATAGTTTCTGATGAGACGTTTTCTGTAATCTTATCCTTGTTCCTATATAGGTAAGTTTTGTTTTTCTCTTCCTCTGACTTTTTTCAACATTTTCTAGGTATCTTCAGTATTCTGCAGTTTGAATGCGATATGCCTAGGTGTAATTTTTGGTATTTATCTGGATTTGCAGTCTGTCATCACTTTTGGAAAATTTTCACCCATTATTACATCAAATAATTTCTTCTCTGTTTTCTCTTTCTTCTTCTGATCTTTTAACTATGTTTGTTACAATTTTTGTAATTTTTATAATTCTCAAATAATACAATTTTACTTTTAATTCTTTCTTCTCTTTGCATTTCACTTTGCAAAGTTTCTGGTGACTTATCTTGAAGCTCACTTATTTATGCCTCAGCTATGACCTTCCTGCTGATGAGACCATCAAAGGCATTATCCATTTCCAGTACAGTGTTTTTGATTTCTAAAATTTCCTTTTGAATCCTTCAATATCTCTGCTTACAATATCCATCTGTTCTTGCTTGTTATCTACACTTTCAATTACTGCCTGCTAGGGTCTGAATGTTTGTGTCCCCCCAAAAATTAATATGTTGAAACCAAACCACAAATGTGATGGTATTTGGAAGTGAGGACTTTGGGAGGTGATTAGGTCATCAGAGAGGAACCCTCATGATTGTTATTAGTGGCCTTACAAAAGAGGTCCCAGAGAGTTGTCTTACCCCTTCTACCATGAGAGAATGCATCAAGATGGCACCACCTATGAACCAGGAAGAGGGCCCTTACCAGACTCTGAGTTTGACAATACTTTCATCTTGGACTTCCCAGCCTCTGTAACTGTGAGAAATACATTTATGTAGTTTATAAGCCACCCAGTTTAAGGAATTTTGTTAAAGTGGCCCAAAGGAACTAAGACAGAGCTTTAACATATTAATCATAGTTGTTTTAAATTCCCTATCTTCTAATTCCATCATGTGCATCATATCTGAGTCTGATTATGATAATCACTTTATCTCTTCAGACTATTTTATCTTGTTTTTCAACTTGCCTTATATTATTTTTGTTGAAAGCTGTACATATATTGACTAATAGAAAATGAGGTAAATAGGTCTTTAGTGTGAAAATTTATGTTAATCTGGCTGGGAGTTGGGCTGTGCTTAATGTTTGCAATAATTGTAGGTGCCAGAGACTGTCCTCTAGCACCTACAATTCCCCCCTTGACTATGTGTTACCGTAAATACTGCTTCTCATGGGGAGTCTGTTTCTTGCAGCTCTTTCAGCTACAATCCACTGCTATTGTTCTGGAGCCCTCTTGATGTGGTAGATAGAAAGAATTCTAATATTTTAAGGTTATGTCTCTGTCTTAAAGTAAATGTGTTGTTTCTGGTCTTTAAAAAAAACTCACACTTTTCTCCAGTGGTATAGCATTTTTTTTTCACCTTTTAGATGAGAAAGGAAACCTAGAGTGGTCTGGAGTGAGACAAATGCCTTTACCCAGATGGGATAAGACTCTGGCAAAGTCTGTTGCCCTAGAGAACAGGAATTTGTTATAGGGGAATACTCTGGGTGTATTTCACAATGATTATTCTTCCCCTCCTACTGCTGGAGCCATGAGGGGATCTTTCCTGGATATTCAGAATGAGGACTTTGTGAGATTTCTAGAGGCAAAACCCTTGAGAGTTTACGGGTCTCTCTAAGACTGCAGCCCCCAGGAATTTCATACTCTTACACTAGTCTACACCAAACAAATTTAAGTCAGCTGTGTATTATTGAAATAGGTATATGTATTGATGATTTTTACTTTCTTTTACTTATCAAAATGTTCTTTGTTCAGATTTATAAATAGCAAACCTTGGATAAAGACATAAGGATATTTAGACTCAATTGTTTCTCATAGACAGTTAGAGCATATAGTATATTTTGCTTTGCCTTTTAAAACTATAGTTGCACACTATGATACCCAGCATATTTTCCATCTAATATTTTGCCTTCAGGACTAGGGGAGATCAATAACATTATAATCATCTTTGTTGCTATACCTTTTTCCTAAGATTACCAAAAAAAAAAAAACCTTTGTCTATAAATATTGTAATAGGCTTTTATTTCTGATGAACAGTATACTTGGATAAAAGAAGTAATATGGGAAACATAATTATTTTTTTCACCACATAGACCAAGAAAATTGATAATCAGCAATTGAAAGTCTCCAGGGCTATTTTGCAACCTCTTTAATCAGCCAGTCCCTAAAACAAAATGTTTTTAAAATTAATTGGCTTCTACATTATATCAATATTCAAGTATACATTAAATATATAATAATCTTAGTTGTGAAACTGAATGCAGTTAAATAAATGCTGTAAATAAGTAGACATATTTTTTCTTTCTTCTGGATTTAATGGCATGATAGATGAGTATATTAAAATACTAAGCCCTATTGAAGTACAAATAATTGAATACCTAAGTATTAACATTTTTGATAGATATAAAATATTCATTATACAGGACTTTCACCTTTTATATGGTAAATTTTATGCCATTTATAAAATTTTTATACCATTTATAAAATGGGCTAGGGTTAGGTGAATTAGTCTGGGACTAGGATGGCCAACTCTGGTCTGTAGGCATCATGGCTCCCTTTAAATGGTCAACAAATGAGACCCTTCACCTCTGGATCACATACTCCTCCATAGCAGGGTATGAGCCTCCTGCATCTTGCTGATCACCTACAGTTCTGATTGCAGAGTTGGTGGTCCATATTCTTCAAGGAATGGATTTATCAGTGATGATCATGTGAATGAAACGTTCACTTCTTTCTTCTTTCCTCAGTGTGTTTTTTAAACCACCTATATGGCTGCATAATTGATATACAATAAACTGCACATATTTAAAGTGTGCAATTTGATAAATTCTGATATTTGTATGTGCCTGTATAGCTATTAACACAATCAAGATAACAAACTTATTCACTGTCACCCAAAAGTTTTCTTGCGTATCTTTGTAATTCCTCACTCTAGCCTCCCTTTACTTTCCCAAACCCCAGGCAACAGCATATTTGCTTCCTGTCACCTGAAATTAGTTTTCATGTTATAGAGTTTTATGTAAATGGCATCATGCTGTATGCACTTTTTGTTGTTGTTTGGCTTCTTTTACTCAGCATGATTATTTGAGATTTATCCATGTTGTTAGATATACCAGTAGTACATTCCTTTAATTTCTGAGTAGCAATTCAATACGTGTTAATACATATACCACAATTTTATTATCTATATATTTGCAGATGGACATTTCGGTTGTTTTTAATTCAGGACTATTACAAATAAAGCTGCTATGAATACTCACATACAATTCTTTTAGTGAAAATATGCTTTCATTTCTCTTGGCAAATGCTTAGTGAAATAGCTAATAAGGTAGTAGGTGGATGTTTAATTTTTTAAGGAATTGCAGAACTTTTCCAAAATGGTATAATATTTTACATACCCAGTAGCAGTTTATGAAAATTGCAGTTGATTCAAATTCTTGCAACACTTAATATGGTCAGTCATTTTAATTTTAGACATTCTAACATGTGTGAAGCACTATCTAATTGTAATTTCAATTTACATTTCCCAAATGATTAATAATGTTGAGAATGTTTTCCATATGCTTATTTGCCATCTTTGTATCTTCTTTGATGAAATATCTGTTCACATCTATTGTTGTATTTTTCAGGGGGTTGATTGTTGTTTTATTATTGAATTCTGAATGTACTCTATATATTGTGGATATAAGTCCTTTGTCAGATATGTGATTTACAAACATTTTCTATAGTATTGACTTTACATTCTCTTAAAGTATTAACTTTTTAAATATAAATTTCTTTCCAGAATTTAAAAAAAATATGCATAACTAAAAAGTCCATAATATTAACTTAATGTTTACTTATCGAATAGGCATGATAGCAATACTCTTCTCCCTTGTGATTTATGTTAATCATCAATTATATTAATGGTCTAAGTATCCAAATATCCCCAATCCCTCTACCAGTAAAAGTTTCCTCTAAAATAAAGATGTGAAACAGAATCTTCATGAAATACCCTTTGAAACAAATTAGATACAAGTATTCATTGGGCAAGTTCCCTAGAAGAGATGCTCCCAAATTCTAGTGCACTTTCTTAAATGAGTTAAAAGTATTTCATTCCCAGCCCTACCACCAATGCCATCAAAATCCTGAAAATTGCATTTAGAGGAAAAAAATAATTGTTTATAATCAAGCACACTATCTAGATAATAGAAAGGAAAATAATATTTCTTCTTAATTATTAATGAGTAAATATTAACAATTCTTAAGTGGTTAGTAAGCAGTAATTATTAATCATGCTTCAGGGAGACATAAGGCAAGAGGACATATATATATGTATTTATACTTATACTTCCCATATTTCTATTTCTATTTATTTATTTATCTTTATCCTTCTGATGTTTAAGAATCATGTTGATTTTCCTTTCTCTTGTGGGGAAAAGTGAACTTTCATAAAGTTGAGAGACTTACTAAAGGATATTTTAAATAAATGGATATTGTGTGCCAAGAGATATTTCATCTTTATGAGGCTTCTATTTCTAAAGTGGTAAAAATGGAATAGAAGTCATTTGGGTTCTGTCTCTTTGCTAAATGCATTGATGCTGAATAGTGTTGCTACAAATATTTTAAATGTTATTTCCTGGCCTTTTGAAATAAAAACAATGACATTTAGAATGCAGCCAAATAGTATTAATCTGAATTCTCTGCCTCTAAGTTATATTGGCAATTTATCTCTAGCAGAGTTTCATGGTTAAGGTGACATCACCCAAAATGTCACTCTGGAGAGAGAGCCAGTGACCCTTTACTTGTAGGATAAAAATTCAAACAATATAACAGGCTATATTTCAAATTACACCATGGTGTATCCTAAAAGACTCTCAGAATCCAATGTGTAAACTTATACACAGGCTTCATGCATCCAAGGTTTTAATTGATTTTCAAGTTTCATTTATACGTAGTGTTAAGTCACTAATTTCATATTTTTTCAATAAAACTATTAACACCTACTATATTTCAGATATTGGTTTAGTTAATTAACAGTAAAAACTCACTGCTTTCATAGAGCTTCAAGTCTATTAAGTGTTGCAAGCAATAAAGAAAATAAATAAGTAAATTATTGGAAGTTAAGTCATAAAGGGGAAGAAAAAAGCAGAAAAGATGCACAGTGAAGGGCTTAGGGGTGGTATGAAATTTTCATTAGAGCGTCAGGGAAGGCCTTATTAAGGAGGTGATATTTTTATTTTGTTTACCAAAAAAACACTTGTATAATACTGTCTGCCAGTCACTGTTCTAAGTACTTTTCAAATGTTAACTCATTTAATCCTCATGACAACCCTCTGAAGAAAGTACTGTTATTAGTTCCATTTTACAGAAAATGAAACAGAAAAGCAGAAAGGTTAACAATGTACCCATGATTCACAAAGCTGAAAAGTAACAAAGGCATCTCCTGAACTCAGGTAGCCTGGCTCTTAGCTCCATGCTTGTAGCCATTATACTTTCCTGCTTCTCTCTTCTTTGAACAAAGATGTGAAGAAGGTAAGGAGAGGGAAGCCAAGTCATGTTCATATTTGGAGGAAATGTATTCTAGACACAGAGAAGGGACAAGTGCCCTGAATTGTTTGAAATATGGCATGGAGTCCAGTGTGGCTGGCATAGAATGTGGGTAGAGCAAAGAGAGAATGGAGATAATTCTGAAAAGTAATGGCATGTGAGATTACATAAAAATTTTGCTTTTGCTTTGAGGGAGATGGAGAAGCAGTAGAGAGATCTGAGCAGAAATGACATGCTGTGTATTACTTTAAGAGTCTCATTGTAGCTACTGTGTTGAAAATAAACTGTAGACTTTTCTACAGGAGGAGTAGGAAATGGGAATCCACTGTGTAGAATTTGCAATAATAATGGTGATATCAAGATGACATCAAAGATAATAATAAGCAGAAGGATAAAATTGCCATTCATTCAGAAGGCAAGACTGTAGAAGTAGATTATGGATGGAAGCAGCTTTGGACATGTTAAGTTTGTTGCCTATTTGACATCTAAGTGGAGGTGTCAAGTAGATAACTGGATATATGAGTCTTGAGTTCAGGGAAGTAATCCCTGCTGAACATATATAAATTTGGGATTATCCTTGTGTGGTTAGTATCTAAAGGCACAAGACTACATGAAATAACTAAAACAATAATTCTTGAGAGAAGAAAGAAGTAGTTCTATGAGTAAGCTAGGTTGATACTTGAGCATTTTATGATTTGATAGATATCAAATGTAATGTGTCACTCATCAAAAAGTAAGAAAATCAGTGCGGGAGTAGAACCTAACCTGTTTTCTTTTTATAATCCCTTATAGTTAACACATGTAGAAAATGCTGGCATATAAATATCTAAGTTACCTAACACAGAAGATTTTAAAAGTTTAAAATTCCATTTGAACTTCATCTGGATACAGGTTCTTATTTTCTCAGAATTCCCAATTCTTAAAATTGAAATGACACACTCAAAACTGACATACTCCATTTCATTTAACTTCTACAAATGGTTCTTCCTTGAAGATTCCTTGGACTAAGTTTGAGTCACAAAAGCTAGCCAATGCTGATAGGAGTAACTTATAAAAGGGCTAATAAGATAACTTTTATTGTATTTTTCATTAAGCATAAATAAAAAGAAAAAGAAGGGAAGAAAGGGGGGAAAGGAAGAGGGAGAGAAAAAAATGGAAGAAAGGTGGCAAAATGAATAATGAAAGTGGCCAAATTTGCCCAATGTCTGCATTCAAATCTTGAACAGCAAGTTATACAAGGGGCACCTGGATCCCCTAATCACCCACACCCCAATCATGCCAGTAATAATCCAGCCAAAACACACTTTCAGATCATCTTATAATGGGGAATAGCTAACTATCTTTGGTATTTAATTGACCCAAGGAATTAAGGCTTTGTTAGAGTTAATTTCGTGAGGGAAGTTGGCTATGGAAGCTCATGAAAAGCAGATGGATTTTGGGAGGGAATTAAGTGTCTGCTGATAGGAGGGTGATGGGTTGTTTCATTAATAAAATGTGAACAGCAGGAGGATGTTAACGAATAGACACCCCAGAACTTGCATACCAAATTTATTCCACAAAAAAAAAACTTGAATACGTTAATAAGCAGAGGTATTTTATGAAAGGAAATGCCAAAATAGGAGAAAAAGTCATCAATTAATGTATCATTTTTAAAAATCAATTTATGCTACTTGCAGTACAGCATTACATTTTATTCAGCTTGAAGTCTAAAGAGAAATAAAAATGTAACTAATTAACATTAACTCATGTCATATCACATACTCCATACATTAGAATATTGATCCCCAAATTTGGAAATTTGTGATGCTGGTTAGCTGGTTATTTTATTTATATAAGATACTTTCTTCTCAATTTATGGGATAACATATATTAAATCTTTAAAATTATTAAGTTAATTTTGTTTATGTTACAAAAGTATAATAACTCATACATATTTTTTTAAATATAGAAACTACAGATAAACCAAAAGAACCTTAAAAACTACTATAATCTCACCATCCAGAGATTATCACTGTTACCTTACTTTCTTCACAGCTCTTTTCTTTCAAATAAAATACGGACTTACATGTGTCACCCAATATGAATGTCAGGAGAATGCTTTAAATACCTGGAGACACCAAAGTATGTCAAACAAAACAGTGTTGATTATCAGTGCAGCACAAGTACCAGGTATTTTTTCCTGATTTCAAAACCCTAATTTTTTTTTTTTTTTTTTGCATTTCACTGAAGCTAAGACATGCCAATGCAGAAGGATAGTATAAAAGTAGTTTTTCTGGCATGTCTCAATATTTACTTTTATAATTTCGCATTTACAGTTAGTGAGGTGAAATGTCAGGAGTTTTCTGCACATCCTCTGGGCTCTCCAGCTGGTGGGCTGCTCTACTCCTCCCTGCAAGAGAGTCAGCCAGGCAGCCACTGTGTGGTGCATTGCCATATGTGGCCATCCACCTCGTGATCGTCGTGCATGCCCTGACATCCTAATGCAGGAAGTAGGAGCTTCCCTGGATGAGTGACATTCAATTATCCAAGAAAGAAATTCTTAAAGGACCACATGATGCAAAGATAAATCACCTTGGCTGACAGCTCCATTACAAAACTGACATATGGAGAAGAGAAGTAGCCCACTGGGCTAAAGGTATTCTCTCAGCCACTCCCCAAGCAATTGTGATGTCTGGGAAAGGGAAGTGCCTTAACCAGATCATTTGGGCAAGGCTCAAAAGTCACATCGTAAGAGGATTAGATTTTCCCCGCAATATCAAGGACTGTGTTTCAGACAAAAATTATTTGCTAAATAACCCTTGAGAAGTTCCTGACGAGTAAATGTAATAACAATTATTATGATATGGTTCCTGACTAGGCTATCCAAAGCTATGCCCTCCTTCTAGCACTCAACGCCTCCCCACCCATTCATCTGGAATAGATCTGTCTCTACTTTACTTTTTATACTTAGCTTGGCACAATCCATGCCAGTCTTATACTTCGCATTGTTGTTAACTAGCACAATGCCAGGCACTTGGAAGATGTTGGATAAATATTGGTGAATAATAAATATATGACAAGAATAAATAGTATATGGGCTGAACACAAACCAACTGCCCACACACTTACCCACAAGGCAGAAAGGAATAACCTGCTTCTTCTCTATACCAATGCTATAGAAAAAAGTGTGTTCTTTGGCTTGCACTATACTCTCCCCACTCCCCCAACAATTTCCACACTATGCCCTGGCATTAGCAAGAAATTGAGCTAAGTAAGACTTTTGCTTTTGTGGAAAGGGATACTAATACTATAAAAATCATAGGGTAATTGTGAGAATTCAATTAGACTATGCAAATAAAACACAATGCACTATGTCTGGCATATAATAAGAATTCTGTAAAGAGTCACTATTTGGCTGTTGGCCCACTAATGCTAGAGGCTCATGGCCATAACAATTATTTGGGAGAAAAATATGATTTAGTTCATGGTAAGAAAGGCAGAACATTTTAGAACTTCCTTCCTTCACACTCATTCCGTGAGTTATACAGCTACTTCAAAAGGACAGGTCAAAGAGTAAAAATCCTTCTAAAATCCTACCTCTACCTGTGTAACTATAAGTAAATCATAGACTATTAGAATTAAAAAGGACCTTAATGATAATAAGTCTTATCACCAATTTCACATTTGAATCCTTTCTACAATATTTCAGTAAAAGATACATGGCTCCTATTGCCACTGCTGAGAGAGCCTTTTCCCAAATATATTTAGGACAGAGGACCACAGAGAAGAACAACACAAAGTTGCCAGTGTTCTATTCTGTTTTTTAAACACTGTACATTCAGCAATGTGAAGTTCTGCACTGTATCACAATGCACACTCTACCATGGACAGCTCCCTTTAAACTCCTGAAATAATCTTATTCCCATTTTGAATCCAGTAAGAGGAAATGTAATGAAAATGTCAAAAGAGGTTACTAAACGATTTAGGCACATTTTCAATTCCTGTGTTGCATTTTTAATAGTTACATTAAAAGTGAATACTGTAGGGACTCTCTCTCACATCGGGGAAAATGAGGTGTTCTGGAGATACAGCTTTGATATAAGTAAAAGCTTTAAAGAGACAGCTATTTAATTATGCATTCATATAAATGCTGAATACGAGATATCCCATAATGAAGGGAGCCCCTATTACACATTATATTCTACTCACCCTATTAATGTTTAGTTCTTATTACTGGTTGTTGGGATCGCCAAGGCTGGACAGACCAAAGAAATCTAATTAAATTAGCTGGTTTCTTGGGAGATTTGTGGCTTAAAGGAAATTGATGTCTTCATGGGAAAAAGTTAGTCATTTATATAAAATGAACCAGAGGTTCACAGTGAAAGATTGTATTGTTTTATCAGTTGATGTCACCTGTTATGTCAAAAACACTGGATAAAGAACTAACACACACACACACAACCTTATAGTAAAGGGGCTTGAAAATGCTACTAGCATGTTAAAAGTTAGTTCAATTAAAAGGAAGCCAGTTAAAAATCTCTAGAGACTTCAGAAGGACCCTTGTCAAATGTGCAGGCTAACTTCTTTATGAACTGAGAAAAATAAAATAAATTTCACACATGGCTACTTTATGCTTTGTACTCTAGAATGTCACAGCGCAAGGTGTATTGTGCTATTTCCTGCCATCATCATATTTATATAGATAACATTTTAACAAAACATATAAACAACCTTGAAAGTGAGAAATAACAGAAGGGCAGGATTTGAAGTGTGTATGATGCAGGTGAAGACTTTGGACATGGTCTCCACAGATATTTTCTTTTCTTCAAGCTCAAACAGGTACTTTTTGACATAGAGATTATATTATAAATTAGAAATCAGTAGGTACTAAAGGCAATAGGTCTTACTTTTCATCCTTAAGTTCTAAAATCCTTGAAGAGACTAAGTAACTGTAAGTACCACATCTTTAAAGAACATAATGAGGAAGAGTGATAGTCTTTTAAGAAAAAAAAAAGGGTGTGGAAGGATAAAGTTCCTGAGATTAAGAGGTCAGTGAACACGGAGTTGGAGGCAGTGGTGACTTAGGCAACACTTGCTGAGAGATGAGCAAAATGGCTTTTTGATTAGACCTTTTCCTCCATTTTCTGGGCACCAGTGGACTCCTGAATTTGGTGTGAACATAGGAGAAGAGAGTAATCTAAAAAATTTTTAGATTAAAATTTCTACAATTTGGCAAGATTGTAAGAAGAGTCAAATTTAACTCTGATTTAAAGAAAGAAAGGTATGAATAATTCTTGTACTCCCAAGTTGGTGGGCTGAGATCCTCATCAGCTACAGATGTAGTAAACAGTTCCTACTCCAGATGCACATGCTAAGACAGTTGGAAAGGCAAGATTTACATTTAAATTATAGGATCAAGATTTTATGGTTCAGACTGTAAAGACGGAGGTTTAAATTTAAGTCTTAGTAGACCTGTCTTTATAATAAAATTAAGTATGTTAATTTTGTATTTGATGCTGTCATGTCTTCTCCATAACCACTCATGGCTCAGTGATTCTTATACCTTTCATTTCTGAACAAAGGCTGACATTATCTCCAGAGCACCCTGTACCTAAATCTCACCATTACTCTCTCACCATTGAAATGTACCTGCGACCCATTCCCTCCTAACTTTATTCTACAGAGATGACAGATAAATAATTTGATAAAATCATTCTGAAGCATTATTTGGATTTCAACAAGATAACTCAATGCCCTAATTTAAAGGGGACTTATAAGAAAGGTATTCTCTCAGCACTGCTGCAGGACATGAGGCACCTGGGGGCAGACAGGTGGGAATGCCTGTGACCTCATGGATAAAAGTCCAGGCCTGGGGTTAGAATGTCTAGGATCCAGTGCTGTTTGTTCTGAATTACAGTTCCCTCATCTAAAATAAAGCTGAAAGTGATCTTTTCTAATATTTGTCATTCAATAATTCTATTTTGCTGCCTACAACTAAAGTATCTATTTATTATCTACCTTCCTTTCTCTCTCTCTCTCTCTCATTTTCTTTTCCTCCTTTTCTCAATTTTCCCCACTCATCCTGTCTATCTCCAATTAAGTAAGGCAAAATATATCCATATACTAGAATATAGGAATATTTAAATAAAATAAAAATAAAGTTCTGTATTCAATAAGGACTATCTTCATAGGCTTAGATGTCAAGAGATCAAAATACAAACCAATAACTGTAGAATTGTCATGCTTATGGTTTATTTATTTCTGAAATTTTTGTACTAAGAAAACTATTTTCAAATTTTTTCAAATTATCAATAATACAGTATATCTCTTGCAGTACTAGGGAATGGTTTTACAAATAGTCATAACCTTATAAGCAGAGTGGAAAATGGTGTCAACATGCTTAATAAGAAAAAGCAAGCCATTGGCATAGACCAGAGATGAACATGCCATGTGTCAAAGGTAGTAGGCAAACTTATTTTAGAATAACACAGGGAAGGGTGGTGTTGGGCAAAAGTATAAAGTTGGTAAATTCTGTCCTTGGTGTCATCCTTCTTATTCACCTTTTGGTGTACACTCAGCTCAGGTAATTCCATTTATCCCTGTTCTAGATTGTGCTCATTCTTACTGTACTTGAAGGATCTTTGGGGCAACTTTATTCATCTGTGTTCTTGTTTCCTGTTTTCTGGGGAGATGTGTAGTATGGTAATACTTCTGACTTGGAAGAGTGAACTGAGCATGTGTAGCTCAGCCTCATTCCTGTCTCCCTTTAAGAGTAGCATTCCCCCTAGACAGGTAGGTGCCATCTGCTGTGTATCTGCTTCCACCTGAAGAGCACACCTGGGTCGGGCCAGGCTAACTTCTAAGAGGTAAGAAGTCTGGAGACATTTTTCACTAAACACCTATCAGCCTTCAAAGATAAGATAGAATAACTACCCTTACTGCTAGTTGCGTGGTGTTCATCTGCTTTGTAGACCCAAACTCTCCCTCAGATGAATCCCCCAAGGTCTAAATGAGGAGATGGGAAGGAGCTAATAGTTGGGAACCAATTTGGCTATAGATTCTAGCCATGGTCTCCAGTTCAGTACTTCCAAAAACACAGTTGATATTTAGTTTTCCATTTACCTTACTGTTCTTTTTTATTTATCAATCACTTCTTAGCTGTGGGGGTTGGGGATGTGGTAGGAGAGAGGGTATTTGATTAAATATCATCCCTAAACCCTAATGTAGTCAACAATCTGTTGACTATAAATAATTCAGCTGATACCACTTAAGACATATGTTTTCTGAATGATAACTTGTATTATCTTGAAAGTCCATTGAAAGCCTATGGTGGCAGTGATGGCTTTTGTTATTAATTAATATGAGAAATTCCATCTGTGGACTTTCATATAGACTAAGTCTAATACTTACAACAACTTTATAAGGTGGAAATTATTGTCTCTATAGATAAAAAGGATCAGATCAAAGTAATTAGGTAATAATTAGCTGAGCTAGAATTTAAACCAAAATGCATACCTCAAAGTTCACCCTCTTTTCTGAATATCACATTGCTATTAGGAGAGATAAACCATATATACAAATGTTAATTTAATCTAGACTTTCATATTCACCATTGAGAGAAATGCAAATACTAACCTAACTTCCTGATATAAATCAGGAATACTTGAAATCACCTTTAATCATACTCTTAATTTTTCCTTTAGAGCATTTATCACAATTTATAATTAAATATTCCTATGGTTATTTAATGTATATTTCTCCAAATTAACTTAATACTCTGTGTGGACAAGAATTATTTCTATTTCCTTCACCATTGTTCTCTTATCACTCAGATCAGGGTCTGACTCACATTAAATAGTCAATGTTTGTTGCATAAGCATAAAAAGAATTCAGTTAGCTATTCTCCCTTTTAGCTACTCCACTCTTTTCCAATGAGAAAAATCATATGAATGGATCAACGAAATTTTCTCACTCCAGAATCTTATTTTGGATATATATAGAGAGAGAATAACTTAATTGCATTTGACAATCCAAGCATAAAGACACAAACAGAGTAACAGACGATTTCCAGAATTCACTTGAATGTGGTCCTCCTTTTTTATTATTATTAATACTTTCTCCCCACATTCCTGAATGTTCTTGTGTGTCACATGCTCCACTATCTCCAGCCTACTGTGTCTTTTCAGAATATGACCTCTATGACCAGGTTTTGGTAACTATTTAAATTTGTCTTCTGCTTACCGCACTATTCTCAGCTGTCAAAATGCAGCTTTATTTAAGTGGCAGCATTTATATGAAGATGTCAGATGCTCTTTCCAGTCAAAGATAATTCTTCTGAGCTCACATCAAACATCCTTAGACTATATTAAAGTATTTATCACAGTCTACCTGACATTATAGTTTGCTCTGTACACGTCTTCCCCTAATGAATTTCAGAGCTCCTTTTTTCCAGGGGTCATATTCCCTTAGTTCTTGGTACTGTATCTTGGGCAAGGAACATAGTCAATTAATGCCTATTAAACTGAATTCAATATCTTTATTTATAGTGTGGAGATAATGACTAGCTTATAAATAGTAAGATGCTTCATAGTGCCAGAATCATGAAGTACTGTCAATAGTTGAAATGACAACTTGTTCAATCATGAGCTTATTTGTTTTGTCAGTTGTTTTTAAAAATATGTGTTCAAGCAGTAATTGTTGAAAAGAAATAACAATGTAGAATGAACCAAGAATAGGTTACCATAATGGATGAAGACCATATGACTATTTATAAAATTGCTTCTAATCTTCTATTATATATTAGAAATAGAATTTTAAATTAATTGAATTCTGAAAAAAGAATATGCATCTTATAAGCATCATAATAGATTTACCTTTTATGATTTTAGCTAACATCATTCCAATATATTTATTATTTTTTTAACATTAAGTAAAACAGAATATGTTTCTGGTATTTGCAACTAAAGTGGCCTAACTATCACTGTTGCTGAAATAAAAGATTGTTGAAGCTGACTGGAAATGATAGCAAAGCATAAGGAGGAAAGCCTTGTGGAGAGATGTTGCTTGTGAACGCTCTCGAGTTCTACCATGCATAGATTTTTGGGGGTAGTGAGCAATCCCATGGATATCATATTCACTGGTTATTTCAGTCCAAGATAGGTGAATTCCCTGTCAATTACAGTTTCATTGTTGCTTCCTTATGACACCACTTCTCCATTCTCACACCACTGTGTTGCTCATAATTCCCTTCCACCAGTTAAGTAATAACCTGAGTCAGATTCTCCCAGTAGCTAATCCTAAATTAGGTATCTGTGGAAGCTATATTAAAATTTTAACTGAAAATATAAGCACCATTTTCAGAAGTTGCTTAATTATTATGCAAACACTAGGGAATATGACTCAACACATCCTAAATAATTGGTGCTATATATTAAGTGTTGGCTGAGTGCAACTTTCAAAAAACAAATTACTAAGTTGTCATACAAGGTAGAATTATGTTTCCTATTAGCTGAGATACAGGCTGTCGTTATTCCAAACACAGAAGTTGCATCTTTAGTCAAAGCAGACAAAGGACTGTACACACACACAGCTGAACTAAACATGAGGTTGCATCAAAAGTGACAGGCATTTATTAGAAATCTGATATTGAATGTCAAATGAGCACTTCTGAGAAATCATACAACCCTCAATGTATAAGAAAAACATTTACCTAGAAAAGGTAGTGTAGATTGATCTTTAAGAAGAATGGTAGCATACAACTAGTTGCTTTTGAAATGTCCATATAAAACCTGTTGTTATTTTCCCTAATTTTTTCATTTACAATGGTCTCTTTGCCTACGAGTATCATTCTCAAAGTGTGGTTCACAGCTTCTTGGGGATTCCTTAGACACTTTCAAATGTCTGCAAGGTCAAAACTATTTTCATAATAATGCCAAGATGTTATTTGACTTTTTCATTGTGTTGACATTTGTGCTGATGATAAAAACCAATGGTGGATAAAACTCTTGGTTCCTCAGCTTGAATCAAGGAAGTAGCACTGAACTATATGAGTTAAGCCATTGTATTTTCTACTGCCATGCACTCACAGGAAAAAATACTCACTTTCACTTAAGGATGTTGAAACACTAAAAAGTATTAAGTTTATTAAATTACTAATTGTATTAAATCTACAATCTTGAGTACTGTCTTTTTTTCCTAGTGAACTTTTTAGTATATATATCCCACTTTTAATGGAATGAAGAATTTAAAAGGTTGAAATAAAGAATGTGAAGTTCTCTGATTTATATTCTGAAGTTCTAATAGGGTATTCTTAAAAAGTAATTAAAGAAGTCAAAATATGGTTCGGTATGAATGTTCTAATGGGTATTGGTTGGAAGTGGGAGGAACTGAGATTATCAAATCCACAAGTATCCTAGGACAGGCTACACAATATTTTGGAGGGTGCTACAGACTCTGTGGTATAAAGAAAATCACATGCTTCCTGAACTTAGACTGGATAACCTTAACAGTAATTCTCACAGTGAATTTCCTAGCAACTGCTTTCCCCAAAGTCTGCAAATTTGATCCTATACTCAACTGAGTAAAAGCTAAGATTCTCAGAAGTGATTGAAACTAGGGTATGCATTTTGCACAAGTAGCTCAAATATAAACAGATGAAAAGAGAAAAGAAAGAAAAGACGGGGGGGATGGAAAACAAAAAGGTCATTTACTCTAAGAGTCCAGGTTTGTGTTTATGTCCAATGAGGTCCAAATTATACCTGAACATGAGAATGAGATGGGGGAGAGGAGAGGAGGGAGGAGAAGGACAGAAGAGAAGGAGACAGAATAGAAGAGAGAGAAGGAAAGCTTTCCAACCAGCATGAGTCAGTAAATGAAAATAAACAAATAAAAAATCAAGAAAACTAATGCTGAGAAGGACAGTCAATCATGATAATAATTGACATGTAAGTTCATAGAAGATGAATAAAAATTATTTAAAAATCAGAACCAGAGCACTATAAAATATATATGCTTGGGAATCTGAAAGAAATAAATGTTAAAAAACTAACAATTTTACAATCTGAATTTGGGTGTGTAAATACATCAAATAACCTGATTAATAATTTTCCATTATCTAATAGATTGGCATGGTCTATCTTCCACAACTGCCTTTCTGAGTATGTGCCCAACATATCCACGAAGAAGTTTTGCACATATCTACTGTATAAGTGAGTGATCTATGGCATTATTAGATAAACACACACACACGACAACAATAGTAACAAAACAGAAACAGCTTAATTATCCTAGGAGAACAGTTAAATAATGGTGGCATATTTCTATAAATGGTACATAACTACAGTTAAATTAAATGTACTAGGTATTACATGTACTAAAAAGAATAAAATTCAAAAACAAAATAGTTCAAGACTAAAAGCAAGTTGCATAATGATACCTACCATGTGAAAGTACTATGTAAAAATTTAAAATATACAAAATAATGCCCACATATTATTTATGAATATGTCCCTATGTAGTAAACATGGACAAAAAAGAGAGTCATCATCATTAGAATTGTGATTAACACTAGAAAAGAGAAACTAGAAATAGAAAAGGGTACACACAAAAGCTTTCATTATTTCTGTTTCGTTGTTTAAAAAAAATCTGAAGCAACTATGAAAATCTGAAGCAAAATGTTGCCAGTTTTACATCACATTTATCTTTCTGTATATGTGAAATATTTAATCACAAAAATTTTTTAAATGATGTGAAAAATAATTACATTTTAGGATAGCTCAATACATAAATATTGTTTATTTTCATTTGCTATTGTTTCTATAAGGAGTGTATATTAATTGACTAATAAAAATAACAGGAAAACTAAATATAATTATTTAAATATATCATATTATATGCAGAAGCATATTGATATTCCCAGCAACCTGACAAATATGGTGAAATAATAAAAAGAAATTAAAAATTTAATGTAATATTGAAATAACATCTTTAATATTTAAATTAACTTTAATGATTATCTCTTAGATGAAATTATATAAGAAAGATTTTACCAATTTGCCCAGCTGGTTAATATTTATCAAGAACCTTTTTAAGGTTTAAAGTGAAACAATTTTAACATTGATATATAAACTCTTAGCAAATATCTTGAGATACTTGCAATTGAAAAAAATCTTTAAAATTAAAGATTTAAAATTATATTCTTCTTAAAATTTTCTCAAAGTAAATGGTAGGATGTGTTGTGGATACACTTCTCATTTTAAATAAATTTGTTTAGGCAGGGCACGCTGGCACATGCTTATAATCCTAGCACTTTGGGAAGCCAAGATGGGAGGATCACTTTGAGGCCAGCAGTCCAAGACCAGCCTGGGCAACATAGTAAGACCCTGGCTCTATAAAAAATAGAAAAATTAGCTGGGCTTGGTGGCACGCAACTGTAGTCTCAGCTACTCGGGAGGCTGAGGCAGGAGGATCACTTGAACTGGGCGTCTGAGGTTGCAGCTATCTATAATGATTCCAGGCAACAGACCAAGTATTTTATAAAGGTCAGAATCAATATAGACGATAGCCAGCAGGAAAGGTGAGAGCTAAATTACAAAACATGGAGCCAATTGGTACGGCAACTGAAAATTAAATTCAGAGTTGAACTTTGTGGTAGCCAAGGTAAGAAGCAAACTGAAATAATGTGACTTCTTGTCATCCAAAAGGAAAAAAATTTGCTTTCAAGGAAAATAAACATTTTCTTGTTTTAAGCTTAGCTATAGTTTATCACATGAAAAAGATGTTGAATAGCAATGTCTTTAATATCTGCAAAAAATGAAGAAAGTGTTGTCATTCAGCTATTGCTTACATTGGTAAAATTGGAAAGCTGATGAGGGAATCAATTGCTACAGATCACTGCTAAGCAGAAGTAAACCCAAATGTATTGTTTTCTAATGCACTAACTTAAACCTACCTAGAGAAATGAATTGGTACCATGTCTTTTAGATAGGTATTTATGAGAAACATTTGCCTCGACCATATTTTGCCTGGGGCTAAAAAATAGTCATTTCAAGATTGAGCTCTCAGGCAAGTACCTGGCACATACATATTCCAATGTGATGATCGAAAAGCTACCAGATGGTCTGGCAGCAAGGTTACATTCTGTTATGGAAATTGAGGAGCTGAATTATGTTCTTGCCCACTTGGAGGATCATCCCCCGTCCACATGGAGGCGAACAGTGGGGAACCTATGGGTGGAATCAATTTTTAAAAAGAGCTTTTAATCTCCATTGACTGAAGACTTTTCTCTGTTTTGTCTTAAAAGTGATCTCAGCTAGATTGGTGCTGGCTGCCCAGAAGGCTAACTTGAGATGAATTTTGAGGCGGTCTCAGTATTCTGTGGCAAAAACTGTCATGACTTATCAGCGAAATCTGCCATGGACAAAGGAGCAAGCATGCTATCTACTAACCAGGATGCTATTTACTCCCTCAGAGATCTGTACCATACAGTTGGGAAGACTCTGGCTTAGATCATTTTTGGAAAAGGTGAATCTCAATTGGCTTCTCTAGAATATATGATTGTGAGCATCACTGCCTCGTTTAAGCCACAAAATGTACTCCAAAAAGACACTTGAAGAAATTATTTACTGTGGATCATGTAAAGTTAGACTATGCCAAATGCAAATTTAGTTTTAGCCTGGCTGCTACAGAGTCAATAGTGTCTGGGAATCACGTCCAATTTGTTTGGCTGCTTAAGAAACATTCTGATTTCTGATTGTGCAACGATGTCATTTAAAAAGAAGGACATGTCTGCCTTTCCTATTTTCTAATGGCAGGAGGGTAGGGTATGTAGCTTCCATCAAATTACTTTAAAATGTTAAATATATATGTTTAGGTCTATGTGCATACATACTAGGAGGGTTAAATATATCCCCATTTTATCCCATTTACTGTGAGAATTTGATCTTTTCAGTAAGGTCTTTTTATCTACCCCCCATTTAAAATGGTAACTTCCTGTCACTACTACTCTGACCTTCCATATTCGGTTTCTCCTCCTCATATTTCCAAATAACACTAATTGTCATTTTTAATGCACTGTATAATTCACATATTTGTCCATTGATTTTTCTTTCCCCACGAGAGTATATGCTCCTTATAGGCAGGGATTTTGTTCTGTTTTGTTTACTTCTACACCCCAGCATCTAGAATGGTGGCACTACACACAGTAGGGACTCAAAAAATAAGTAATTGTTGAATAAGTTAATGAAAATACTCACCAGTGGATGTTGTCTGCCCATTCTCAGTCTATAATTACAATGATATATGTTGATTTAAAGAATAAGTAAGATTTTCATTTGTGTGGGAATCACATGGCTTGACCCAGACATAGTTCTTACTATGCAGAATGTGAGAAGGCAGATAATAGATTAAAACAGACTAGTCTTAAAGTGTTAGGTTGTTCTTCACTGCTTTTTTCTTTTTTTATGAAATAGAGTATTTGGCGAGATCATTCATTCTGTAGACTGCTGCAGATATATCTCCCTGAAGTTGAATCCTGATGAATATTGCTGCTCTCTTCAAAAAATCTTCAAAGATGATAAAAATCCACATTTGTTGGTTGGTCTGGAATTCACTGATTTCTTCCTCCCTGACATGAATTCCTAGACAAATGCTACAACCTCATTTCTACTGCCCCTACATTCTACCCTACATTCTATTAATACTAATTCTCCTCTACATTCCAGTACAAATGAACTGGATAAGTCTCTAATGACCAAATACTAGCAATACGTTGAGTATACCTCACCCTTCCATATTCTAGAAGAATTATCTATGTGAGCTGGTTTGTTTGAGGAAGCAGAACTAGAGAAAATGGCTATATTAGCTATTCTGAGTTAAGTTTAACTGATTCCATAGTTACTGGTATTGCATGGTAAAATTGCACAATAATTGACATAAATGCATAAGGTTCCTTGGTCAGACCACTTAATGAAACAAAGGATGTGAAGAGAAATGCATTTATTCCAAAGAAGAATTTTACAACTGGTAAGCATGTATTTGTTTGTGTGTGTTTGTCTCCCAACTCACTTCCTGACCAATGGATTGTAAGATCTATGAGTGGAACACCATGATATGTTTACTTTACTATTAAATAACTAGCATCCAGCACAATGTCTAGCTGAGGTCATTTAATAAGTAATTGTGACTACAGAATTAAGGTGGAAACTTTAGTTTACAAGACAGTTTCCAATCATTTAATGTACATTCTTCCAGGGATTCTAATCAAAAGATTTGAATGTATTCAGCAGCTGATTAAAACTTGTATTCAGTTGCCTTTATAGTACACATGTGAAAAACATGAGCAGAAACAAACTTACATATTGGAGATCATAGCTTTTAGTTTCCAAATGCTCTCACAGAAAATCATGGAGAACCTATAAAGGTAACAGATATGTGAATTCAGTCTTGGAAACTGTTATTGTGGCTGCTTTTTTTCCTCTTCCATCAAGTAGAAGAGAATAAAGGAAAAAGGTCAGATGTATTAAAGTCAGTGAGATGTTAGAGTAGGTGTGGGTCCTAATGGCAAATTCTGCTTCAGTCTGGTTCTGGGCATGTGTAGAGTGCAAGACAGCATTAGAAATGCCCTTTCACACTGCCATTCTTATTGTCATTAAAGGTAACACATGAAAATGCAAATCTACAGCCATTCGATAAAAGCACTATACTTATAAAATGAAAATTATTACCCCAAATAGTAATATAAAAACATAAGAGAAAAAAGGTCAGAGAAGACTACACAAAGTGCTGAAAAGTGGCTAGCAAATTGGCATCTCAGGAAGTAGCAACAATTATAATGATAATTTAGTGTTTATCATGTGCTAGGCACTGTTCTAAACATGTCACATATATAAACTAATCCTACAACATCCTTTTAAGTAGATTTTGAGATTATATTCATTCAGCTAAAGAAGAATTTGAGATATATGTAAGTTAAATAATTTGTCCAAAGTTACACAGCCAATATGTGTCATAGCCTGGACTTAAACCCAGGCATTATGGTACAAAGATTGTCTTTAAACCACTGCAAACCACACGGTCTCCTAAATTGGCAGTCTTTGTTAAAACAGGTGGAAGATCGATGTCCCTGTCTGTAGTGATCCATGTCCATATGCATATCAATCATTACCTCTTTCTAACTCTATATCTATACATAAATATTAATACATAGATTGATTGATGTGGTATTTATTAAAGTGTGGCCCAGAGTCCACCTACCTCAGAATCACCGGAGGAATGCAGGTTCCTGAACATCATCCCACCCCTACCTAATCAGAATATATGGGGGTGGGTCCCAGAAATCTATATTTAAAAATTAATCCCCCTTATTTATATAAAGGCCAAAACCAGGAAGTCTAAGCATTAATGGATACATGCACATTTATTTATTTAAATAAATTTTAATTGGTAGCTACTAAGTACATTCACATTAAATAAATCATAAGGAAAGGCTGTGGGATGACTCAAACAGAGCTGCAGATAATGGTCACGTCTGGTAGGGAGATAACGTGAGGCATGAACATACAGAGGGGCTTCAAAGTCATGTTCTGATCTTAAGCTAGGTATGGGTAAACAGGTATATATTTTGTTTTTATTAAAATTATATACAGTTAAAACTAAAAAAAAATGTGATTCAATAGATATCCAGGTAGTTTTTATACAGACTAAAGATTGAGAGCTTCTGTTTTGGTTAATGCAGAGAACATTATATTAGAGGAAAAGCATGTTTGGCTTGCTTCTTATTATAAGAAGTTAAGAACAAAATTCTTACACTCTATCTCTGTTTAGACAATTACCAAACTCATTTGGCAAACAGACACATTCATGTAAGCAATTTCAACCTACAAACATTTCTTTTTGCCCTAAACAAATATCCCTATATAGTGCTATGATAGTTCATTTATTCATTAATTCAAAAACATTAATAAAAAACTACTATGTTGTAGGCACTGTCTCAGCCAATAAGAGCAGTGCTAACAAGACATTCTTGCATCATATTTATATACTATGCATGTAGACAAATGAGTTATTTGTACAAAATGGGAAATATAATAATGTCCAAATAAATGTATAGATTGTATATATTAATATGCAGGCATTTTCCTATACATTACAATAAAAGTAGCTTATCTCCTGAAGTTAGTATATTTGTTATGTAATTCTATTTTATTTGCACAGTGCTGTTTCTCCCATGATAACTTATGAATGATATTTTCAGAAACCACTTCAGTACTCTTTGAAGTAAAGCCTTATCTCAAGTGAAATACTGCTGTTGCTTCACAGAAACATCATAGCATAGGACTGTCAACCAAGAAGAAATTCATTTCAAATAAACATATAATATGTTCATTGAAATGGGTGATGTGCTACATGGAGCATCCTTTTATGGCAACATTTGTCTCAATGCTGCCAAATGCAAACAACCAGAAGAAATAGCAAGGATCTACAAGGCCTAGAGCAAGTAGATTTGGAACTTCATATGTCAATGCACTTAAAGTCTTAACTAGACTTTATATTAAAAATGCCTAGTTATCAGCTCCATAAAGAAACAAAATCTCCATAAAATATGTGGCAATGAATTTAAATAAATAAAAGGAAAATAAAGCAAAGGTAAAGAAATATAAAATATTGTAAAGGCCCATTAAAATAACTCTATTTAAGTCTAAACATTTATAGCATTGGATAAAAAACATATCCCTTCTCCAACTTATTGTGAATCAAGAATACTTCTTATGAATTCTGTGATAAGAGTTTAGGGTTACAGAATTATTTTCACATAATTTGTATGCCTCCTATATTTTCTGGCATTGGATTCTGCACATTTTCATGTGTTGGTAAATGATAAATCTTACATTTCACATGTATAATATAGAATTTGACTTGGTATTTTCTTACACATTGACTACAAACACAGTTGCTCACAAAATTTTATACCTACTAAAATTAGTGCACAACATCCATGAAATTGTTCTGTGGGTAGAACTATAAACAAACCAGTTAAAGAGTTAAAGATGTTTAAATTACCTTCTTAAAAAGTTGTTTTGGAGCAATTCTTTTATTTAAAACAATAAAAGCCTATACAGGTACTCATTTATATGTAATCATTTAACCATTAATTTTTTCAGAGAGTTCTGAGGCATTTAGACAATGGAAAATATATCATCGTTTTTCACTGATTCTTGAAATTAAAGTAACTAACTTTGAATGAGTAAACAAACTTGATTCATCAAAAATATTTTAGGGTCTTCTTCATAAATTCTTTGCCTAGGCTAATGTCTATAAGAGTTTTTCCAACATTTTTTTCTAAAATTCTTATGGTTCCGTGACTTTCATTTAAGTCTGTTATCCATCGTGAGCTGATTTTTGTGAAAGGTGAGAGTTGCTGATCCTGTTTCAGTCTTCTACACACATTGCAATCCAATTTTCCCAGAACCATTTATTGAATATGGATTCTTTTCCTCAGTGTATGTTTTTGTCCTCTTTGCCAAAGATCAGATGGCAATATGATGATGGTTTTATATCTGGATTCTCTGTTCTGATCCATTGGTCTATCTCTATGTTCTTGTGCCAGTACCATGCTGTTTTGATTACTATAGCCTTGTATAGCTTTAAGTCTGGTAAATTGATGCCTCCAAATATGTTCTTTTTGCTTAAGGTTGCTTTGGCTATACAGGGTCTTCTCTGGTTCCATATGAAGGGTAGAATTATTTTTTCTATATCTGCAAAAAATGACATTGGTATTTTAACGGGGATTTCATTGAATTTGTAGATCACTTTGGGTAGTATAGACATTTTAACAATGTTGATTCTGCTGATCCATGAGTGTGGTATATTTTTCCATCTGTTTACATCCTTTGTTATTTCCTTCCTCAGTGTTTCATAGTTCTCCCTGTAAAGGTTTTTCAAATCCTTAGTTAAATATATTCCTAGGTATTTTATTTTCTTTATTGCCCTTGTGAAAGGTATTGAGTCTATGATTTGGGTCTCAGCTTGACTGCTGTTGGCATATATGAATGCTACTGATTTGTGTACATTGATTTTGTAACCTGAGACTTTTCAGAATTTATTTTTCAATTCCAGTAGTCTCTTGGCAGAATCTTTGAGCTTTTCTAGATATAAGGGCATATCATCAGCAAAGAGCAATAGTTTTACCTCTTCTGACTTCCCTCCTATTTGGATACCCTTGATTTCCTTCTCTTATCTGATTACTCTGGCTAGGACTTCCAGCACTTGTTGAATAGAAGTAGTGATAGTGGGCAACAATATCTGGTTGCAGTTCTAAGTGGGAATGCTTTCAATTTTTTCCCATTCAGTATGATGTTGGCTGTGGGTTTGTCATATATGGCTTTAATAATTTTGAGGTAAGTCCCATCTATGGGACGTATTTTGTTAAGTGTTCTTATCATAAAAGGGTGCTGAAAAATAAGTAAATGGGACCTGATCAAATTAAAAAGATTCTGCACAGCAAAGGAAACAATCATTAGAGCAAATAGCCAACCTACAGAATGGGAGAAAATATTTGCATGCTATATATCTGACAAAGGGCTGATAACTAGAATCTATAAAGAACTCAGGCAAGTCAACAGAAAAAAACAAACAACCCTATTAAAAAGTGGGCAAAGGACATGAACAGAAACTTTTCAAAAGACGATAGACTAATGGCCAACAAACATATGAAAAAATGCTCAACATCTCTAATCACCAGGGAAATGCAAATCAAAACCACAATGAGATATCATTTAACTCTGAGAATGGCTTTTATCAAAAAGTCCCAAAACAACAAATGTTGATGTGGATGTGGAGAGATAGGAACACTCATATACTGCTGATGGGACTACAAACTAGTACACCTCTATGGAAAGTAGTATGGAGATACCTCAAAGAACTAAAAGTAGAATTACCATTTGATCCAGCAATCCCACTACTGGGCATCTACCCAAAGGAAAAAAAGACATTCTATAATAAAGACTTCCATAATAAAGACCTACATTCAAATGTTTATAGCAGCACAATTCACAATTGCAAAGATGTGGAAACAACCCAAGTGCCCATCAATACATGAGTGGATTAATAAAATGTGATATATCTATACCATGGAGCACTACCTAGCCACAAAAAACAATGGTGAACTAACACCTATTGTGTTATCCTGGATAGAGCTGGAGCCCATTCTCCTAAGTGAAGTATCAAAAGAATGGAAAAACAAGCATCACATACACTCACCATCAAATTGGTGCTAATTGATCAACACTTATGTGCACATATGGAAGTAACATTCATCAGGGATCAGACAGGTGGGAGTGGGGAGGAGGGGATTGGTAAATTCACACCTAATGGGTGTGGTGCACCCTGTCTGGGGAATGGCCACACTTGCTGCTTTGACTTGGGCCACGCAAAGGCAATTTGTGTGACCAAAGCATATGTACCACCATAATATTCTGAAATTTAAAAAAATATTTTATGTACTCTGATTTTTTCTACCAACAATCCCATTCCCAAGTATTTACCCAAATGAAATAAAGTTACCTTCACACGAAAAAGAAAAAAAGAAATATTATTGACTACTTACATATTCAGTAGAAAGATAATAGACAGCAATATCTATCTATACATATATGATGTGCTAGTCATGTTCACATACATCAACTGGTTTAATCCTCACAATAATTATGTGTCATTCTTATTATATTTACTTTATATATGAAGAAACTAAGACCAAGAACAGAAAGTTCCATAGTTAGCTAATAAAGAGTTGGTTCTAGGTGTAGACACATGATTTTGTTTCCTAAGCAGCTAGGAAGCAGCTGAGTATCTAGAGGGAAGATACTCAGAAAATTCCAATACTCAAATTATTGAAAGAGGAAGTTCATTTTATCCCATAAAATGATCTTATTAATTATTATAATTAATCTCTTATTGCGAAATTCACCATTAGGCATATCATAGGAGAGTGATAGTATACATATTTATACATATTATAGAGTTGTACAATATCTGCCAAATCATGCTTATTGCTCCTATTTGTTATCTAGAACCCTGGGATGAGGAAAAGGTCCTGCCAGATCAAAAGTAGGATAAAAAGAGAAAGCAATGTTCTCTACAGAGATCCTTTCATACAATATGATTTAAAATTTCTAAGATTAGAGCAGGTATCACGTTGAGGACAACAAACCAATTTTAAGACAAACCATTAAAAAGGGACCTCATTTTCTAAATAACTATTTTGCAAAGGGAGTCATTGACCAATTCAGTACAGGAAAATCTCAAGCCAAAATGTGAAATATAAACCCTCAAGAGCCACCTACACATTTATTACCATCATTTTCTTGATTAAATGATATGCCTTAATAATCCTCTCTCACATTAAAAAATTTCAGTTTTTTGTATAGTATAAACATTTCATATAGATTAAAATTATTATAGCTATTAAGCCCTTCAAAAGCATTATGCAAATTCTTTTCAACTATAATAGTATTTCACACAGTCAGGAGCAATGAAAGATATGATTGTTCTAAAGAAAGAATACAACATTATTATTATTTTACAGATAGATAAAAGTAAGCAGTGAATACCATACCATTTTGTAGTCAAGGTTAACAAGATTCTAGTAAGTGAGCATCCTATTGGGCTATTCACTTGGCATTATTGCAAACCGAAACCATTCATGAATGTCAACTAATACTAATTAATTATCTAAATGACTCTGAGATTGTAAAGGCACACAAGTGATTCTTTTGTTCTCAACCACTACTTGTCTCTTACTTTCCATGTAAGAATACACAGTGCAGACCCTTTCAATTTTTCATCTGAAATGGCCAGATGTTCAGATGAATATGTTTTACTATTTTTAAGACTATGGAAATGTGCTTTTTTTCCATCTGAAATGTCATTTTATTACTCTTTTCTAATATTTAGCTGTAGGACCACTTATCTAAAAATTGGATTTGTGATCTTTGGATAAGAATTCAAAGTACATATTATTTCTTCAGCTGTATCAGCTACTATTGAAATATGAAATGGTCTCTACATAAAAGTACCCATTTGCAATTTTTTTCCTTTCTTTCATACCCTCCTATCTCTGATTCCCTTCTTTATTCCTTATATCAAAGAATATGCATATTTATCTTGAATAATACCATCTTGTTTTTATATTCTTTTAATCTAGTCACAATAAAGTCATTGTCTATTTCATCATAGGGACATCCATTCTAATAAAGATTCTCTGCACACAACAGGTCTACTCTTATGATAAAGTTATTGGTTATGCTTTGCAATTAAAAGATTTCCTTTTAGAAATGGGTATCTTGAAGTTCCCCCACTAAATCTTTCAAAACACTCGATATAAAAATATATCAGTTTTTAAAAAGAGTGAATTTGACTTCATTCATGAATATTTAAATAATTATTAATAAACAAGAGATATTAAACATGTTCCTACCATGGTCTGTTAGGGAAGTTTAGAATGGGAACAAATGCCTTCTCTGTTGATTATCTTTAGACCAAGACCCAGTCTGTGTTTAGGGATCTTGTTTTGACAGGAACCTATCATTTTGGAGTCTTTCCAAGATCCTATCAACACACATATCTATGACCTGTGGTGTAAGATAGGCCCAGATGAGCTGTTTCATTTGTCTGCAATTGGCAAACAACTCTTTCTAAACTGGTGTAAGCAATAAGGAATATTTTGTTTCTCAATTTCAGAATTGTCCTTACTTTTTCCATTTCCTCCTCTTACTAGTTAGAGCTGAGGCTTAGAGGTAGGAATGGGCACCATCTGAGAGCTTAATGATGTCCTCAAGGTCAGAGTTCCTTCCCTATCTCTATTCAATGGCCCTTGGTTTAGCCTCATCCTGAGCTTATTTCCTCTCTTGGTGGCAAGATGGCTATCGCAATTGGAGATCCAGACCCCCATAGTAGAAGAGAGGTGGTTAATTCCTTGAGTCCTGCTTTATAAGTGAGTAAAACCTTACCAAGTATTAGTCCCCAACAGAGTTCTCCTCACATCCCAAGAGCATACTGGGTTAAATAGCCACACCTAAATGGATATATCAGAAGGGGAATGAAAACACCATGGCTGGCTTTAAGCCATCCGGTTACCTGAGCCACTTGGGAAAGATTTGAGATTGAAAGGAACTCAAGACTCTGCCAGCATGACAGAGGGTAATGCTATTGAGTAGTCAACTAACTGATGTTACAAGCCGGTTTGTTTATCGGAGAGATATTCACACCCTTCATTCCACACACATATCTAAAAACTGGGCTACAGGAGGGTAAAGCAAAGAGCAGAAGAGAGTGAGGAAAGACTCTAAAGACCAGCAAGATGGCAAGTTAGAAAGAAGGCACAGACTACCTTTCTGAGACCTTTTTTTTTTAAATGCAGCTTGTAGTTTGGCATACCCTGGGAAATGATTAATTGGCAATTTGATTCATTTTGGTACCATAGAAGAAATAATTTGCCATTAACTCCCTGGTGCTCTGAAGGAGTTAATTTTCGTCACACGGATGAACACTATTCCCAGAGAGCATCTTACTCACTCTGCCTGATCATGGAAAGAGACTCAATTCAAGGAAATATTGAACCATTTGGAAAGAACATTAGACTGAATTAAACACTCTCTGTGCTCACCCATGTGATGCAAATTAGCTCATTGTATTCTTTTAGTCTGTTTGCCAAGAAGCATAAGAAATAAGTGTATGTACTACCAATTTAATTACATAGTTAGCCAATAATATTTATTAAGCACCTACTGTTTGCAGAGAACTATTCATGGAATGGTGATAGTCAGAAAGGAAACAGAATATTAACGTAGAGACAAAGTTATATAAAAGCTCTGGTTTTCTCAGTCTGTCTGCAAAATTAAAAGTAGGAAAACCTTACATGCATTTATTTCATCGCAGAACTGGTAGACAGGGCATGCAGTAAAAAAAAAAGCAAATAACTACCTTGTCATCACTTGTAAACTTTACTCAGTGAAATCTTAAAGATATTTTATAAAACTTCTAGCTTCCTGATTCACCCCACGCCAGTCTACTCCTCTGAAAGCTAGTTACTATGCATTTTTTAAATTTAACAATTGATAATTATGATTTGCATATATATTAAATGCTTATCATTTGACATTCTTCCATATAACAACATCTTAAATGTTATAGAGATTTAAAAATATTTCATTTTCAATTTTTTAAAGAAGGGCTAATAAGAAAATGGAGTGTAAAAAATGTCAGTATGACAAAAAATTTATACATTAATAATACAATTTCCTTTCTATAGATAAATGCATCATATACTATATTGTTAAAAAAATCAATTGTATTTTAAGTAGAATACCATCAATCTCACCCACAATTTTATAAAAATAAACAAATATTATTTGGTGTACTATATGGAAAAAATATAATTTCCTTTGGTCAAGTCAACTATCTTTGATTCAATAGTGTTCTGGCAACAAGAGGTGACAAATTCAGTGTAAATGAAAATTTTGTTTGTTTTTCAGGTTAAATCAACACAACAAATCTAGTTTAATATAGCATTCCCCAACACTGTATGATTGCTGAATGCTTGACAACACGTGCCATTGCTTGGTGCCATTAGACATTCCTGGGGATTGGCACAGGATCCATTTGCATTCTACAGAGTAAAGTGCTAAGAAAGAATTTATGGAGATTGAAATGTGAGCTAAATTGAGAGCATAATTCCAAGCAGATGATTTCAGTTAATTAAAACTGGTAGTACAGGTTCCATATAAATGGGTGCTGGTAATTTCCAGAATATATGAGGACATCTACCGAACTATACATTTTATCACAGTCTAATAAGCTGTGATAAAATGCTTTAACTACTATGAGGATTTATGGAACCAACTGTGTTTATCAGACTGATATTCTGTCAACTCCGACATACTAAAAGAGGGCCCAATTTGGCTTATCCATGCCCTTACTTCCCTTTATCCTCCTTTCTACTTACCCTAAGCTCATTATCTCCCCCATTAGTGGAATAATAGGGAATAATTCAGTTGCCCTGAATGGTTTTGATGAAACTTGCTTTGGGTGAGTGGGAGCCAGACAAATATTAAGCCCGAGATTAAGCTAGAGAATGTGCCCATGTTTCATTCCTGGACATACAAGAAGAAACTAGCCATTAATCTCCACTACTCAATGGATAATGAGAACAATACTAATTAACTTGCTGAAAATTTGGTCATGTTCTTGCCTCTGTAACCATCTTGTCTGGTTGGCTAGATGAAGAGACAATACCACTACAATCAGCCATTTCATACATTGCAACATCTGCTGGAAAATACCTAAATTCTTCCAGAGTGAAACTATTTCCTTTGTGTTCTGATATGAAGCTTAGGAGAAAGTTAACTGAATGTGTCCTCAAGTAAACTCCAGTAATATGAATAAATGCCATTGGCAGTGGGTATTCTCTTCCGTCTATCCCTATTGTTAAATGGGATCTTAAAGTATCTCCAATGATGTTTAACTTTCATCATAAAATCCCTACCAGTTGGTGCCAGATAACATCCATGATCTAAAGAATTTGGGTTACAGAGATGATCCCTGAAAGCTCCAATTCTCCACTAATACAGGCAATTATGAGTCCTCACATTTTATTTGATTATATGCCTTACATATTTTAGCATGATTTTATTTGAGAAGGTCTGAAACTACTTCTTGAGGAAAAGTTGGCCTGCCTGGAGGCCCCTCTTAGGCCCCAATCTCCACACAGAAATCCAATAAGCAGCATTCAGCTTGTTTCTTAATTTTAATAAGATAATGCCAGACTTTCCAGTAATATGTGGTAACCACATAGAATCTTTATTTTCTATGATTTTACTAGGAAATTCCTCTGGATAGATTGCATATAACTTGGCCATAAGAAGCATTTAGTAAAAGTTTGCTATAGTATTGTAACTTTTTGATAAAACACCAAAGACATGATTCATGAAAAACAAAATTGATAAGCTGGACTTCATTAAATGAAAAGCTTCTTTTCTGCAAAAGACAATGTTAAGAAAATGAAAAGAGAAGCCACAGACTGGAAAAAATATTTACAAAAGACAGATATGATAAATGGCTATTGTCAAAATATGCAAAGAACTCTTATAACTCAGCAATAAGAAAACAACCTAGCAAAAAATAGGGCAAAGACCTGAACAAACACCTCACCGAAGAAGATATAGAGATGGCAGGTAAGTATATGAAAAGATGTTCCACATTATACATCATCAGAGAAATGCAAATTGAAACAACAATGAAAACCACTACACACTTATTAGAATGCCAAAATCTAAAACACTAACAATACTAAATGCCGGTGAGGATGCAGAGCAACAGGAGCTTTCATTCATCACTTATGGAAATGAAAAATGATACACTTTGGAAAACAGTTTAGCAGTTTCTCAGAAAACTAAACATACTCTTACTATGTGATCCAGCAATCACATTTCTTGGTATTTACTCAATGGAGCTGAAAATCTATGTCCATAACAAAAACTTGCACACATATTTATAGCAGCTTTATTCATAAAATTTGGAAGCATCCAAGATGTCCTACAGTAGATGAATGGATAAATAAAGTGTGATATATCTATTCAACACTTAAAAAGAAATGAGCTATCAAGCCATACAAAGATACGGGGGAAGCTTAAATGCACATTACTAAGTGAAAGAAGCCAGTTTGAAAAGGCTATTATGAGGATGGCAAAATCAGTGGTTACAAGGGATTGGAGGTAGGGGAAGGGAAAAGGTAGAGCACAGAGGATTTTTAGGGCAGTGAAACTATTCTGATACTATAATGGTAGATACATGTCTCTATAAATTTGTCCAGTATAAATTTGTGCTGCAGAAAATACAATACCAAGAGTGAACCCTAATGCAAAGAATGAACTTTGGGTGATAATTATGTATCAATATAGGTTTATTAACTTTAACAAATGTATTCACCCTGGTGGAGAATAGTGATAATGGGGGAGGCTATGCCTGTGTGGGGGCTGAGGATGTATGGGAAATCTCTACCCTCTGCTGCTCAACCTTACTGTGAACCTAAAACTGCTCTAAAAAATAAAGTCTACAAAAAAAAAAAAGGGTACAAGTATATAGATTGGTAATCTTTTTTCCCCATAAAGAGAAAGAAGTGCCAAATGATTGAAGAAATTTTAGTTGGGAGCCATTTTAGGGAACTTGGAGATAGGGTAATTTAGAGCTTATTTACAGTTGAAAGCTCTATGGATACTACTAATGAAGGCATAAATTGGTTGGCATAGGCTGAGAGCTAAGGCCATGTTTGTACTTTGCTTTGTCTTACTCTCCCAGTTGTTAAGCAAGCTCCCAGTGCTTAAACAACTCCAGTATAGTTTCTTTTATGAGGGGAGAGGCATAAAAATACCAGGTTCTAGAGTAGTTTCTTGAATCTGGTTTAGAATAAAGTAAGTTCTGTTTTATTTTGAAACATATTTTAAAATTATCTTAAATTCAGATATATGTTATGCTTCTTATTTTCAGAAATCGCTCTTAACCATGTAACTGAGTAATCAAATCACTTTGTCTTAAATTTTGAATCTTGGGCAGTTTGTGTTAGCATCCTTTCACACACGACTAGGATGAAGTGTTAATCTTGTATTGAACTCTCTGTTGGTTGATGCGCTTTTCTCATCATGCTACCTTCCTACTCGACTCCAATTTACAAATCTCACCAATGTAGGCAATTTTGCTATCTTTTCACAAGATGACAGAATTCTTGGTTCAATGATGAAGTGTGAAAAACTTGCCACTAAAATAATAAATGTGATACATGATATTAGAAGCTTTATTTCTCAAATCACCAATGTAGTTTTTCAGTTGTTGGAAAGATTTTGAAGGAAATTAACTGTTTTATGCATCCTCTACATTTTCAAACTACATTTAAAAAAAAAGAAAAATTGAGGAACAAAACTGAATTGGATATATATTTAATTATTGATCTGCATCACAATCACACTAAGCTTATTGACTGTACAGGAATAATTATAATTATAAGAGATAAATGTGACAAATCATCTAATGAATGTAGACTGGACAAGTATTTAAATACTTCAAAAGATTTTAAATTATATGGTGATGGTATTACATCCTTAAGTTTTTTTTTTATTATTGCATGCCAAATATAGAATTTTTCCCTAGAAATCTACACAGCAGTAAACAGTACTGTTGTTATATAAGCTCTAATACTATTAAAAATAAAAATCCAAAAGGACCTGTCTTTAAAATGATCTTTTATTCTATTAAAAGAGGAGAGGTGGTTGGTCAAAAGATCCAAACTTTCAGTTAGATAGGAGAAATAAGCTCAAGAGATGTACTGTACAACATGGTGACTAGGGTTAACAACAATGTATTGTATTCTTGAGTACAAGAATTGCTGAGAGTAGATGTTAATGGCTCTCACCACCAAAAAATAAGTATGTGAGGTAATATTTATTTTAATTAGCTCAATTTAGCCATTCCACAATGTATACATATCTCAAAACATGTTATATATGATATGTACATTTTATCAATTAAAATTTTCTTTTAAAAATGGACCAATTAAGTCCATTCTGAAAGGATATGGGTAAGATAAGCAGAGGTGGATTTACCAGGAAGCTAGAGAAGCTTGAGTATGAGGGGTCCTCACTTACCTGGGCCTCTGAGAGTTGTGATATTTACAGAGCGTTCTAGGTGGAAAAGAGGAACAAATTTGCAATCAGAATACTTTCTTATGAGAACATTTCTGATACATCTCCTTAAAAACCTTGGAAAGAAAAGAGAACCTGAATCTACCAAATTCCAATAGTTTGTTGTGATTTTTTTCATTTTAAGTAAATATATACTTTCTACCTAATTATGTATTTCCATTCTTTTTCTTTAAGGGGGAGCATCAAATAATCCATAAGCTTCATACCCCACCAAAATCTGAATCTTGTCCTTGGGATAAACACAATGGTGTAAGAAATAGCCCTGGTAGTGCCTCTGTGCTTTGGGAAGCATCACTTCTGCAGGTACATACCTGAGTTGGTTGTTTGCACATAGAAACATTTTCTGTAGAAACAGTGTACATAGTGATAAGATATTTAGCACAGGATGCTTAAGTCTATTAAACCCATTAATAACTAGGATTATAATTCTTTGGGGTTACTCTGAGGTACCAGTGGGGAGGCAGTAGGCACAGAAAGAGGAGAGAGAGGAGAGAGAGAGGAGGAGGAGAGGGGGAAGGTGGATGAGGGGAAGAGCGAATAAAGAAGAGGGGAGAATGAAGGGAAGGAAGGAGGTATAGAGAAAGGAGGAAAAGTAAGAGGAGGGAAGGAAGGGAAAGAGGGGAAGGGAGGGAGGTACTCTCTTTCCTTCCCGGCTCTAGGAGAAGTTTGAGGTTCAATTTTGAAACAGGAAAAAATTGTTTTTGAAACCCCCCTGCCCCCATTCTGCATGTCCCGAAGCTACACAGGACTCAAATATTTGGTGCATTCCAGAGTGCTTGATTTTCCAGTGGTGTTTCTATTTCCTGTTAAGCTAAATTCTCACCTAATGGACATGATCCACCTCTTTTGTATGGAGCATGGGCACCTGAATGAACCAAATCACTCCACTGATTCCTTCTTCTTCCCGAAGTGTACCTACACTTCAAAAAGAGGATTTTATTTTTTCAATTGGATCTCTTGTTAAGGAAAAATCAGTGACTGCACCTGTGTGAAGTGGGAATGATCAGACATCATGGTAGTGGTGGTGGTAATTGGTAAGGAACAACAGTGGAGACTCGCTGGGGTAGACAGAGCACATAGGCAGACCAAGGCTGCCAAGAGATTGTGCCAGGTCAGCTTGTCTAAATTGCACCTTCTTTCCAAATATTCTTAGCTACTTCCTCTTCTAAATACTCTGATTACTTAATGCTGCAAGTTTGTAAGTGATAGCCGTTTTCCAAGATTATATGTAAGTCAGGAATTTCCAACATACATCTCAGTGCATTCCAATCTGTTCATACATGGCTTTTTTCCTAGTTTCTCAACCTACATACTAGTAAGACCCCAACACAATGACCATGGCCCTTCCCATTAGTCTGTCTACCAAAGAAGAGTAAATGAAATTTTAAAACTAAGTTTCAGCTCAATTCTTTCAGACAATACCACATACTTACGAGAGAGCCAGGTTGTTGTTTTTTTCTGATAGTATTATATTAGCTTTGCACCAGCGTGGAGCAACAATATCCTATGCTTTTTAAAGTTCTTACCCGAAAAAAAGGGAATAGCAGCTGAACCTGCATGAATTTTCAGTTCGTATATCTTTTGCTGGTCCATATGATAATATCTTAACTTTCTTTTTCTAACTGATTATTTTCTTGTGGATTATTTCATCTTTTATTACTAAATAAATGAAGTATTCACTTTTGTCCATTGCTTTGTCAAATTTTTAAAAATTCTATCTATGTATTGCCAAAAAACATCGAACCATTCAATTTCAGACACTTTCCTTGCTCAAACTGGGACCATCTAATAGGCCAAAGGAAGTGTATTCTGACAAGCAGCCGCAGATGTGAGATCCCTTTCTTGATAAAGTTAAACTACAGCAAACTGAATTTACCTCACTTTCTACCTCCTTAGATAAATCGTCACCAGATTAGAGACAAAGTGAAAATACTCAGTTCATTTAATGAAATTAAACCTAATAGGACCTTTGTTTAATTATCTAATAGCAGAGAGTCAGCCAGAGATTGGCGCTGGGAAAATGATGGATCCGGTGAAAGCACTTTAATCCAGTGCTAACCCGCTAGCTGTAGTTTTCTTTGTGCGCATATTAATTGCAAAGGGGAAATTTTATGTATCATTTTAGACGGATCCTTTATAATTCTGGCCTTCTTTCCGTGGAGGAGTATAAAATGTATGCTTAGTTTTTCCAGTAACACTTGGGGAAATGCCTTGTAAATGGGTGTATAAATTTGCTTAATTAATCAAACAAAAGGAAAAGCTTTTAGAGAGCAAAATCATGACGGGAACTTAAAAAAGGGAAATTAAAAAGATAAAGCTCATTACTGCCTAGTAATTTCAATTTATGCTGTAAATAAAATAGGTTTAAAAGCAAAGCCAGTGTAAATATGCCTCTATAGTAGGTTCTCCAATATAATTGGCAGTGACCCAAGAATTACCAATGGGCTCTGAGTTAATATTGTTTTTTGAGTGCCCTTAGACTATTGAATTTATTAAGTGGTTTATTTGTATGAAGGCATTCTCTAGGTAACCTTGCCTACATTTCACATGTGATCTCTAAGTCTCCAGCCAGGTGCAAGAGTTGAATTCTGATGAACAAGGGTTTTCATCTTGGTCTTAGAAACTATGTTACTCTACAATGAAAACTGACTGTAAAAATCAGTGGTTTGAGGGGTTGCTGTAAATTATGTTTATAAACATATACTTTGAATGTTTGTTCTCTATTTCCAAGAAATTTGGGCAAACTCTTAGTGAAACCAACTTCAATTAAAGTCCTCAGTCTATGGCAAATAGGCTACGTGAACCTCCAATTTTAGTGGTTTATAATGATGCTCAACCTTCTTGTCTTCAAAGTGTGGTCTGTGGACAACAATATGTGGGGACTTTTTACAAATGCAGAAGCCTGGGCTCACCCCAGAACTACTGAATCAGAACCTATGCTTTAATAAGAACCTAAGTTTGAGAACCACTATTCTAACTAATGTGGGTACGCCAAGACAGAGAGTACTCCTTTTTACTTCCTAGGGCATTTGTATTTGTATTTGTAGTTGGCACTATGTATCGATTCATAATTTTATAGCAGTATGTGTGCCACTTTTTCTTTACATTGTTTTTTCTTTACATTTTTAAGAATATATTTCTCTTTTCTTCTAATGGCTTATGATAATTTAATTCAGAAGAGGCAAATGAGTTGAAAAGTTATTTGAGTCTTGAAAATAAGGAATTCTACTTACTGTAAGTAGGTCTGAGTTTGGGTAAAGTATGAGCTCAAATATTGCCCAAGCTCTAAGATTACTGGCAGAATCAACCTCTTGCCATTGTTGCAAATTGTTCTCTCCCATTTAAAAAAAATTTTTTTCAGGTTGCTCCATAGGTTACAATTTATAAGCTATGTTTCTATAGGAAATTAGAGTCTTACTAAGTTTTGACTCTGTGATTTAATTATTTACAGTTCTAATCCAGATATTTGTCATAAATATTGTAAAACCAAAAATACAAAATACATTATAAATAGCTAACATTTATTAAGAACCTTCCTATATGCCAGGAATTCTTCTAAGTATTTTCTTAGTATTTCTAAGTATTAACGCATTTGGTCCACACAACAAACCCTGTGAAATACGTACTATTGCCAGAGCCATTTTACATGTGTGGAAACTGAGGCACAGAAATGTTAAGTGACTTGCCCAAAGTCACACAGCAAGCTTGTAATGGAGTTGAAATACAAACTTAAGCAGTCTATCTTTAGAGACTACACTGTTAACTAAAACATACACACCCTAAATGATCTAAATGCTCAATAACAGGGAAATAGTTATACAAACTGTCAATGTCAATGTCCAAATGTTAGGCAACCATTTTAAATGAAGTCTGGACAGGTGGAGGTGGATTCCCTGCTTAGAGTCTTACTAGGGTGAAATCAAAGTGTTACCCAAGCTGCATCCTCATCTGGAGGATCTAAGGAGGAGGATTCATTTAGGTTTTGGTAGAATCCATTCCCTTATATTATAAAACTGAAGCCTTGTTATTTTCCTGGCTGTCATCCAAACATTGCTCTCAGCTTCTAGAGTCTGTTCCAAGAGGTTCTCTCCATGTTACCTCTTTAAGTGGCCCCTCCATCTTCAAAGCCAGCCATGGGTGTGGAATCATTCTCATGCTTTTATCTTTCTGATTTACTCTTTTGTTTATAACTGGGGAAAACTCCCTGCTTTTCAAGGGTTCATGTGATAATCATGGGAAATGTGTTGCATTGTATTCAATGGTTCTACCTACATTCAAAGAGGAGGGCATTTTATAAGGGCAAGGGTCATTGAAGGTCAACTTAAAATTTTGCCCATCAAAACTTTCTGTCCACATTTTTTTTGTTTATCCAAATTTCTATAATGAGAAATACTTTCACTAATCAAAAAACAATTTATAGAATTGGTTTAATTCTTTTTAGAATAAGTCAACAGAATCAAGGTAGCATTAAAATCTACATTGTGAACTAAAAACCAATGATTTTTTTTCTTTTTTCTTATTTCATAAATTTAAATAAGACTATAATGTTCTCTATGTTCTTGCTGTTGTTAATACCCACTTCCCCTAGAAATAATCCATATATTTTTGCATGATTATAACCCTCCTGTCTTTAGCTCAATTTATATCCCATAAACCAAGCCATTTTGTTTTACTTAGTTCTAAGTAACGGTACATCCTGCCTGCACCTCAACCACCCATTAATTAAAAGGCATTTCAGTGAGCTGCTATTTGGTTGACATTCCAAATCCTAAGAAAACAGGCTTAGTGCTCTCACACTTAGAGAGTTAAAATGCTGTTCGTGGGGTGGGGGCTGTAGAGAGGGTGAGAAAACACAAACTCAAGAATAACAGATTTCTATATAATGAAAAGTTTAAAATTACCAAGGCAATCTTTGATCCTATATTATCTTTCTATAAGTTACATGGTATTTACCAATAAAATTTTGACTCTAGGGTCTTTTTTTTCCGGTGTTTTTTAATGTCAAATTTTGAAAATGTATTTTATATAGTACTTTTACTGCTATATCACACCTATAAAAGATAGTGGAAAACCATTATTCTAGAGGTATTTGATCTGTTATCTGAATTTATATCCCATAATTGAGGATATTGATTGCCTGGTAAATTCAAAGATATTTGTTAAATTAAATTACCACTTTTATGTTGACATAACATTTAGTTTTGCAGTAAAATACATTTTTGGAAAGGCAGAGTTGGAGACTGTAGTACTAATTCTATGTAGGAGAATTGCTTATTGCTATGCTGGTGGAAGATATTAAATTTCCTTCAGAATTTACCTGCAACAGGTATTGTAAGATGATGAGATCAGAGGTAAACACTAAGGTGGCATACCCTCTAACCATATGAAAGTAAATGTCTCACAGCTATACATTTCAAAGAAAGTATTTATTTGTTGAAGAGGTCTGGTTCTTTATAGATAAAGGTAATGCTACTGGTTAACTTGAAAAACATTTTCCAGGAATGGAGTTATGTGTTGAAACATCCCAAATCTCTACCAAAATCCTCCTTGCAAGAACTGCTAGTTTTAAGAGTTCAGGCTACAATCATGGAAAAAAGTGGAAGAAAAAGAGTGAAATAAATTAATCTTGATGACCAAACACCTGGTCAATGCTTCATAGGCAGAGATTTTTTTCCAAAATGACCTAATTAGCTCATGTTTGTTAATGTATAGACATTTCATTTTCATTTAATATTATTATCAATTGATTAGATAAAATATTTGTTGTCAATTCAGAAAGCATATACACACACACATACACACATAAACACACACATAAATATATACAGAGAAAGAGAGAGAGAGAGAAGGTTTTACTGGCATTTTAGAAAGAGCACTATTCTGTGCTATGGACACGCAGATTTATGAAGGCAGAGTCCCATATTTGGCTTATTCATATCTATACCCTTCTGAGACATAGCCCAGTGCTCGGTACATAGTAGGGACTACTATACATTTATTTATTAAAGTTCATCTCAGGAAATTATGAGAATAAAGTATAATGAGTAGATGGCATCACTATGAAAAATCTAAAGTAAAAACACTTGAGAAGCCTTATTTCCTTATTTGCCTTATTTCTGTCTTTAAATAGGGCCATATTTGAAAATCTGATAGAAGAAGAAAATGATGGACAAAAATAACAACTGGTTGTATTTAATGTGGCTAAACAAAATAAGCTTAATGGTTGATTTAGTGGAATACGTTAAACATGATCCTGCAATGTGACTGCAAAAATAAGTATACTATTTGAATCAACTAGTGTTTCTGTAAAATTAGGTCATTTGTTACAGTCTTGCTTTCCTCCACATATCAAAGTTCAACAATATACCTTATACAGACTGTTTCTTCATTATTAGTATTAGCATTCTCCCTAGAAAAGGAAAAAGACAAGTCATTCCAATTAAAATATGTCATATTACATTATATATAAACTTTAAAATTTGAGAATAAAGTTGGTAAGAGAGGCAGAAGACCTAGAAGAAACAAACTACAGATATTTAAACTCAATAAAGGTCATAAAATTTTATCTGAATCCATGGAAACACTATATATCTCTCTTATATGAAAAGACTTTATGCAATACATGTCAACTTTCCAGAAGACAATGTATATGCAGATCCAACTCCATCTCAAAAGTGATTTTGGGAAAGAATTGCATTTAGTCATATTCTTCTCTATATTTATATATTTCCTATATTAAATGATAAATACTACCTGTAACCAACCAAGAAACTTTGAGAGAAGAATAAGGGAAGAGACACCCTGTTCACATGATGGCAGAACATAGTATCAAGCTATTGTAATCAAATAAATAGGATTTTCTTATATATGTGTCTTTATTATTTTTATTGTATATATTTATGGGATACAACATGATTTTTAAAAATGTTTTATTTAACTCACATTCAAATAAATATGAGAGAATTTCACTTTTTAATATATATGTTATTTTTTATTCTATACATTTATGGGGTACAACATGATGTTTCTCTCATATATACACATTGGGAAATGATTAGATCAAGCTAATAAGCATATCTGTCCTCTCACATACTTATATTTTTAATGATGAGAACATTTAAAATGCACATTCTTAGCAATTTTCAAGTACACAGTGCATTATTAACTATAGACACCATGCTGTACAGTGCATCTCCAGAACTTATTCTTCCTATCTAAATGAAATTTTATACCCTTTGACTAACACCTCCCTATCCTTCCCCTGCTGCAGCCCATGGTAATCACCACTCTACTCTCCTTCTGTGAGTTTGATTTTTTTAGATTCCACGTAAAGTGAGATCATGTAGTATTTGTCTTTCTGTGCCTGGCTTATCTCACTTAGCATAATGTCCTCCAGGTTCATATATGTTGTCACAAGTGACAGAATTTCCTGATTTTTTTTAAGGCTGAATAGTATTCTATTGTCTCTGTATACCATATTTTACTTGTCCATTCATCCACTGATGTACACTCAGGTTGACTTCATATCTTTGTTATTGTGAAAAATGCAGCTATGAACACGGGAATGCAAATATCTCATCAACATACTGATGTTATTTCCTTTAGATTTATGCCCAATAATGGGATTGCTGTGTCATATGGTAGCTCTGTTTTTAATTTTTTGAGAAACTTACATACTGTTTTCCATAATGACTATACTAATTTACATCACCAGCAACAGAGAATAAGGGTTCCCTTTTCTCCACATCCTCCTTAACACTTGTTATCTTTTGTCTTTTTAATAAAAGCCATTCTAACAATTATGAGGTGATATCTCATTGTGGTTTTAATTTACATTTCCCTGATGATTAGTGACGTTGAACAATTTTTTATATATCTGTGGGCTATTTGTATGTCCTTCTTTGAGAAATATCTATTCAGGTCAGGTCCTTTGCCCATTTTTGGATCAGGTTATTTTTTTTCTTGCTATTGAGTTGTTTGAGTTCTTTATACATTTTGAATATTAACTGCTTATAAGATGTATGGTTTGCAAATATTTTCTTCCATTCCATAAGGTGTTTCTTCACTCTGTTGATTGTTTCCTTTGCTATGCAGAAGCTTTTTGTTTGATGCAATCTTGTTTGTCTATTTTTGCTTTTGTTGCCTGTACATTTAGGGTATATCCAAAATGTCTTTGCCAAGACCATTGTCAAGAAGCTTTTTCCCTATATTTTCTTCTAGTAGTTTTACACTTTCAGGTCTTCAGTTTAAGTCTCTAATAAATTTTGATGATCTTTAATTAGTTGCATAAATAAGTGCCTTTAAATGTTAAAAAAAATTAAGTTGATTTTGTATATAGAGTGAGATAAGGGTCCAATTTCATTTTTCCACATGTGAATATCCAGTTTTCCCAATACCATTCATTAAAGAGATTGTCCTTTCCCCATTGTATGTTCTTGGCACCTTTGTCAAAGATCAGTTGACCATAGATGTATGCCCTCTAATCTGTTCCATTGATCTATATTTCTGTTTTTGTGCCAGTACCATGCTGTTTTGATTATTCTAGCTTCATAGTAGATTTCGTGATCAGGTAGTGTAACGTCTCCAGCTTTGGTCCTTTGGTTAAAGATTGCTTTGGCTATTTAGAGTCAAATAAATAGAATTTTGTCCTAGGTAAAATAAGTGGTTCTGACACAAAGTCACTATCCATGTTAAAGAATATGAAATTGAAGCACTATTCCATATCATATGTATTAGTTCCTTAATGGCAAGCAAAACACAATGTTAAATTTTTTTATTATTTTCCTTGTACTTAATTCAGTGCTATGCACAACATAGCATTTGCTTAATAAATATATGTTAAGGAATTTAAACTGTAAAATTTGAAAATGGTATTGTATCTACCAATAATTTAACTTGTATAAAATCTGAACAGTGGTAATATAATAACAATAATAATGGAATTGATAGCAACTAACACTTATAGAAGGCTTCCTTTTTACTAGGTAGAATGCTAAGAATTCTATGGACATTACCTTATTTATTCCTCACAGTAACCTCATGAGGTAGATTCTGAAACTCTCCACATTTCACAGAAGAGGACAGTGAGGTTTGGAGTGGTGAAGTAACACGCTCAGCGTCACCCATTTGGGAAGAAGTGGAGCCAGCATTTGAATACGGACAGTCTGACTCAAGAAGCCTCATTGCAAACTATAAAATGTGTATAGATAAATACTCATATTCACTCTTTCACTTTTCCTGACAATGCTACTGTTAGAGACAACCTAAAATGTATATGCATAAAAGACTGGTAGAAAAGAGAGTAATAAAATAACCTTACTGCAGTCAAGATAAAGAAAGAAGTTATGGGCTAAAATTTTTGCAAAAAGAATTTCTTTAATGAGAATTATTTTACTTTAAAAGACATTATGTTAATGCTACTTAAATAATTTCCTTTGGATGTAATTAAAAACACATTTTTATCAGTGAGGTATTATTTAAATATTACTGTTTCATATAGAGAGACATTCCAAGTGGGCCACTATAATACATTCTTTACCCAACTTTTTTAAAAAAAGACATGATGTGTATATAATGGCATGCAGTTGGAGCTGATTTAAAGACATATTTGACAACCAATAAAATAATAATGGGTAAGTGTATTCTTCTTTAAGTCTATTAGAAGAATACACTCACCTATAATATAGTAGAGAGGGAAGAAGAATTTCTACTCCTTTATAAAAATGAACAAAAAATACTAACCAGATTAAGATATAGTTTACAATTTTAGCTATAATTGAGATTAAATATTCTCACACTCCTAGAGAAAAACTGGTGTTTTGTAGCCACAGCAACAAGTTTAAAACCCACTCAACTGATTGACAACAACAAGCTAGCTGACTAATAAGTTACAGTCCTTCCTTTCTGAAATTCACTTACTCAGGGACAAGACACTCCATTAAACACATGTCTGAGGCTAACCAGTCAACAACATTCTCACCCAGTTTTCAACTCAGTTATGCCCCTGAAACCCAACCATCCCTGAACTCCATGTTTCTCAAAAAACATATACCATCAGCAGTTACCTCTGCACCTGACTAGTATTGTTCTTCATACCTGGTGTGCAAAATAAATGCAGCTCTTACCTTTTCAGTTGAGATGACTCATTTCACAAGCCTTTGGTGGAATCTCCCAACTAAAGATCCTATAGTATCATTTTATAATAATTGGCAATTATTACAGATATGAAGGCCTTATGTATATAAGGGACACTTGACATTCCTTTCAGATTTGGATTTGTTGAATAAATGTAGAAGAGTGGAAACATCAAGAAAGAAAGAAAACTCCAGAGTCAGACACATCTAGGTTTTATCCTGGGTCTATAGATTACTAGCTGAATGACACCATTGGATCTCTAAAAATCTCAGTTTTCTCATATGCAAAATGGGGTTGATAAATAAATAACCTCATAAAAATTTTGTAAATATCTAATGAAATAGTTTGTCTAAAACACAAAGCTTAGTCCCTGGCACACTGCAAATATTCAATAATGCCATTGTTCTATTATTGTATTTCTAAATGAATATATTTTCTGCTAGAATCCATGTTTACCAATGATAGCTTTTACATGAATTTAATTATGGCACAATAATGTTTTAGAAGAGATACTGGGAGTTTACATCTTTCATGGTGCAAGAGTCTGATAATCTTCTGCCTTTTCACTTCTTTTTCAGTTTAAGAAAATGATGTGGTACTAGAGAATAACCATTAATAGTTGCATGTAGCAGACATGCTGCAAAATAACCTCAATATATTTAGAGACAACTATTGTTCCCAGTAATAATCATTATATTTAAATTAATTATTTCTTGGGTTAAGTCTTCTTTAATATATATAACAGATATATGAAATAGTTACCATATATGGAAGATGTATAACAGAACATAAAGCATAATAAAAGCATGGTGAAAATACTGGATGATTTCTTTGTTGGGAACTTTAACTCATGTTGTATAGTAATCACTTTCAAGTCCATTAGATAGTAAGAATTGAAATTACTAAAATTTTAATTCCTACTGGAATCCAATACAACATTGATCCACAAGGAGTATTTGTAATTGCCAGAAAATTAACTGGTATTTACCAGTTTAAATAATGTTACTATATAAGTATACATATACATCAACAACCAAAAATCTTTAAAGATTGGCTTAAATTTTCAGTAAATTCTTTATATCTCAGAGTTTTCTGTGTTTTGAAGCCTGTGTTCTCCTTAACTGTCTGATTTTCCTACTGGTGATGCTGCTTTCTCCCAGAGGGATCTCAAAAACATAGACCTTTCCTTTGCTTTAATTTCAAATGCATCTCCGACAAGTAATAAAACCAAAATCCAGAAGTGTTGAACCTGAGTGAAATAAATGCAAAGAGATTGTCAGAATGAATTTGTCTAGGTGAAAATTACGTAAGACAGTGAACTTCTGGGGCTCAGGAGGAGACTGTATAAGGGGAGTGGAGGGCGTGAGGGCATGGTGCCTATCACAAAGTAGGCATTCAGTAGGTAGCTGTTGAAAGAATGAATACATGAATTAATATGAACTATCAAATCAGAAAAACCTTGACTCAAGGAGCCCTTGTAGATTTCTTGTTGATTCACTGCCAAGGTTCCTTGACACATACCTTTCTTCCGCAGAGGTGTTTTTTTAATCATTTCTTTCCATTACCACTCCTTTCTATTCCCATTAGTTTAAAGCCCAGTGACACAGCATATTCACATATATTGAATCATCTGAATTAACTGGTCAACCATTAAGGACACAGAGAAACTGTTAAGGCTTTATAAACTCAAGTTGTTTTCTACAAATAAGAGAACCAGTTCACATTTTTCATGCACTTAATAAATATTCAATGAGTGATATATTTAGTTGGTTGATAATCTGAGATATGCAAAATTACTTAAATTATTAGAAAGATGACCACATGTGTTCAAGAAATTTTTGGACCTAGAGTTAGACGACTTGTTTTTCCAACTAGATTTTGCAACTAATTAGCTAATAGAATAAGTCATCCAAATTGCCTCTCAAATTGGGTATCTGAGATTTTGTACATTCCCAGTAAAATATGGTCCATCTGAGTGCAGAAAGAAAATAGGTAGGCTTTCTTTCTGTAATTGTTTATTTAAACTAAAAGAAAAGAACAAGGGCAGACAATAGTACATGCACATAACATATGACTCTATACATACAGGGTAAGGGTGCAATAACATTCTACAGGTCAGAGACAGCCCTGAGGACTCGCTCTAGATGATGTCTAGGACGATTCTTTATAGCTCTTGCATTTTTAATTTTGTTCTTTTATTCCCATTACCAACATGAATATTATTTTAATATGATGTTATTTTATAAAAATCCTTAAGCTTCATAGAAAATCTAGGCAGAAACATTATAATTTAACCTCAGAATGAAAACCTTAAATGGCAAAGTTCTGGTCATAGAGCTTCCACATAATTGTATATTTTTGCAAAGACTAAGAGTGTTCCTTATATATAATTTGAAGACTTGTTATCACGACCTTTATGTTTTTGGTGCATCTGATAATATAAGAAAATTTAAATTACAACCTTAGCATTAGTCTTTACAGAATTATACTGGAGAAATTATTTTGAGAACTTTACAGACTTTACCATACATATTAGTTGACTCTTCTAGTGCCTTAATAGTTCCAATGAACTTACACACATTAAAAAATCACAAATATCATAGTTACGTATAATAATTATGTTTAAAGAATTTAGGCATATACCTATAAAATTTAAAAATCTAGATCTTCCTCATTTGCTCTTCTTCTTTTTGTAACAGCATAAATTAAATACAAACGATAGGCAAACTAGATGTGAATGGAGAACCACTAGAGGTGAGTACATATATAAACTTCAAAATACTTCAAATTTAACTGAAACATCTCTGCAATTGGGAAAAATGATTATAGTTAAAATTAACTTGGCCCTAAAAATTTTGTAAATAAAATGAACACTGTTGCAATGTTTGGAATCTTAGGAAAATAACTGAGTTCGAAATAGAAGAGTAAACGGTGGCTTAGTATATCAATAAAATGTTACATATCTGTTAACTGTTCACCAAATTTATCAAGAGTTTGTCACTTGATAACTACATTGTGGATAAAGTTAAGCAAAACTGTATATTCTGAGACTATAAAATAAGGGGAGAAGACAAAATATTAAATAAAAATGAGCAAGGGAGAGGGGAGCGAAAGGAAGAATGGGGAGAGAACACTGGGGGAGAAGCAAGAATGACGGACTCGCTTCTCATTCTTAATTTTACTTTGAAGCGAAGTGTCGCAGGATTGGAAAAACAAGCACCACTGGTACTCACCATCAAATTGGTACTAACTGATCAACACCTACATCACACAGGGCAATAATATTCATCAGGGGGCGGGCAGGCGGGAGGCGGGTGGAGGGGATGGGAAAACTCTCACTGAATGGATGGGGGGAGCACAGTTTGGGGGATGACCACGATTGTGGCTCTGACACGGGCAGTGCATGGGCAATATATATAGCCAAAGTGTTGTACCCCCATAATATTCTGAAAAAAAAAAAATAAATAAATAAATAAAATTAAAATAAAACTTATTTGCCAGTACAGAGTTGACAGCAGCTGCAGGGCAGCATTTATTCCTTACAGACCTTTGGACAACAGAATATTCTAAAACTCCACCTTTTCTTTCTTGTAAAAAATAGTTTGATAACAACTTTACATGATTTTTTTGTGGGGAGAGATTTTTTTCCACTCTCAATCTGTGTCACTTCTGGTTATACATTAATTAAATGAAATGTGGAATATTTTCTTAGTTCAGAAATTACACTGGAATAAATGGAGTGCTAAAGGCATGTTGCCACCTATTTTGTCATTTTACATGTAACTACTAAGAAGATTAACTGTGCTCCTTTAATCGCTCAGAATTAGAAAGCAGGTTCCAGTTAATACCTAATGGAGAAGAGAGAGAGGAGTGAGGGCAAGTGAGTAAGTGTGGTGAGCCACGGAGCTTAACAGAACGGAGTGTAGAAGAGTGATTTACACATCTAATGGAAAGTAGGAACATCAAAAAAATGTACTTCTACAAAATCCCATGTCAGAGGGCACTGGCTCAACACCAAAAAACAAACAAATAAAAATCAACGGGAAAGTCATAGCCCCTTTACCTCTCCCCCATCAAATATGGCTTGATACTCAGAGAGAAGTAATGTCTTTATGGAAATATTATTTCATTGAAAACACTCCTAAATACTGCATCTGAAACAAGGTAGAAGGAATTTGGGGTTACTAACTTTTACACGGATGCTATGACAAAGAGATGGAAAGCTCCACCAAATTCTTATGACTGTAAACATACTCCAAAATTCTCCTACAAACAGAATCAGGATGTCCATGTTATCCCTGTCCCATGTGTTAATAATTTTATATTATTTTACAGCTCAGGACATTGCATGGTGTGTGATTTGGTATAAGGTGAAGTGGATAATAAAACACTGCTCAGCCTTCTGCAAATGCTTTTATTAAAGATGATGTCAAAGTTTATGTGGTAATCAAAATTTAGACATGTATTTAAAGTTTGTCATGTGACAAGCATGATGCTAGGCTCACAGCAGGATGGGAGAGAGGCAGCAATCCCATTTTGCATGTCCTCAAGTCACATATAATTATAACAGCAATAACTGTTACTTGGATAATATTTTTCAGTGAAGAGGTGCTTTCTTTGATAATAACTGATAGCCTAACTGGTGAACTTATCTCCACCCTTAGCAAAAAACTAAAACAATGCAGAAAAGGATACTATTAAATCCGTCTAAAAAACATTACGTCTTTGAATTCATAGAGATGAGCTTATAGGAATATTTTATTTTTCGTGATTCTGGAATAAAGGATATTGTTGTTTCTATTCCTTGTAGCATGGCTAAATTAGCTATTATCTGGCAAGACTCTGAAATATTCCCTTAGAATTAAAATATAGGAAAGGGAGGTCAGTATCAGTGGAAAATAGCTAAGACACTGAGGGCTAGATCTAAACCTAGGAAAATAGGGATTTCATTTAAGGCAAGAAAGTCTGAAAAGCCCTAGAATATAATATAATGAAGGAGATGCCATTCCTGGGCTTATTCATTTAGAATCAAACTAAAGAATTAGGGCACAAATGAGACTAAGGATTTGGGTGAGTGTATTAGTACACCATCAACAGATTTATATAAAATCAACAAGGTCAACAAAATGTGGGCTTTTTTCCCCCTGAAAGTTAAAAAAAAAAAAACAACACTAAGTCCTAGGAGAAGGATGCATGGAAAGTGTTTGCCTCTCTCTCTCTTTTTTTTTTTCTTAAAAGTGATGCCATGATGAATATTTAAAATCAGATCACAGAATTCATCAAAGCACAGACTGCTAATACTTTGCTCAGTGTTGTAATTGGTCTCCTTTCAAAAATGATACAAATTTTGGTCCAACTCTAAATTCCTATGCAACAAGAAGATATTTAAATTCTTCGGTTTTGTGCCTCTTTTGTGCATGCATGGAAATATACCATGTACATATATGTGTACATATTCATACATTCATTCATATATACACACATATAGGTACAATCATCCCTCAATATCTCTGTGGATTGGTTTCAGGACCCTGGACATTACCAAAATTCAAGGATGCCCAATTCTCTTATATAAAATGGCATAGTTTTCACACTTAATCTATGCACATCCTCACCTATACTTTAAACAATCATCACTTCATTTGCTTGGATTCAACTTAGTACTTGGATGGTGGCAAATTCAAGTTTTGCTTTTTAGAACTCTGTGGAATTTTTTTTCCCCAAATATTTTCAATCTGTATTTGGTTGAATCCATGGATGTGAAACACCAGACGGTCAACTATATATAATTCCATTCATATGATTTACAAAGTTAAATATAAAACGTGTTCAAACCATTTAAATGCCAAAGTATATAACATGAAATTTTTAAATCATTAGCCTCTGCCCTCCTTAGCCCTATCCCTTGCCCCACAGATTTAACCACCATTTTCCACCTTAGTACATAATTATTTCATGTATTTTCCCTTCCACTACAGTCATATAATTAATATAAAAATATATGGGTTATTACAATATTTTTTACAATATGCAGTTATATTAAACATAATATTCTGTGTTTTTTTCAGTTGACTGTTGTAGCCATACACACCTCATTTCATTTTAGTAGCGTCCCAGCGTTACACAGTTTCTATGAACCAAATGTAATCCTTCCTCTTCTGGTGGAAATGCAGGTTTTGCCCAATTTTGGCTTCCATAAACAATGATACCATAAATATCTTTGAAATTTATTTTGACTTAATACTACTTTTAATATCTGAAACATTCCCCAAAGTGAGATTGCTGAAGCAGCAGGAGAGCTTTTAAAAAATTTTTTTAAAATACTGTAGATGCCTGTTGCAACCTCGCCAGCAGTATGTGAGAGAACACATTCCCCCACTCCCTCACTCTAACTGAATGTTGCCATTTCACTTTTTGGTCAATCTGAGGAAAGTAACATGGTACGTCACTGTTTAAAATTCCTTACATTGACTACTAGTGAGGAGAACCGACTACATGGTTTGGGGGGCCCGGTACAAAATGAAAATGCAGAGCCCCCGCCGAGATGAGGAAAGACAATCTCTTCTCACCGCCACTGCAATCCACAGCAGATGGCTGACTTCCAAGGGGCTCTCGCCTCCATACCTGGGCACACTTGGTACCTGGATGTGGGTGGGCAGATCTCCACCAAGTTGCCCGCTGAACACGCAGTGATGCAACCAGGAAGACGGCGTGCCCACTGCCTTGCTGCCTAGAAACCACCTGAAGCTTTTGCCTGATCCACCTCTTTCAACACCCATGTGTTCGCCCCCTGCCGGAGCGGAGGGTAACAGCAAAATGAGGGCCTTCCAGGCCCACACAAGCTTCTCTCTGCCCCAGACAGGGAAGGGAAGAACCCATTCCAGGGAGGGGCAGGAGGCAGGGAAGCTAAGCAAGGCGGACCTCACCTGAGCCAAGGCTCCAAATTCGGGGCACACACTCCACTGTCCTATTAGAGTTCACTTACGAACCCAAATGCAAAAATAAAATTGTAAGAATTCCAAAACGATGGCTGCAGAGCTTTAAACCCCAAGCAAGGAAGTCCTCTCAGCGCGGGGAAACTAACCCATGTCATTGCACCATTGGCTTGTCCATGAAACAGACTCTGCTAGTAAGAGTGAACATCTATTTATTAGTTTATCAAGCTTTCATAATTCTTTTCCTCTAAATTTCTTGAGTATACCCTTGGTTCATTATGATTGTTTATATTTTTCTTAGACATTTTAGAATCATTTTAGGAGTAATAAGAACGTATCTTCTGCCCAACACATTATCGACAACTTGTAGATTGTTTTTGTCTTTTTACAGACTTCAAAACTTTTGTGCAGCTAAGTAGTTCAATTTCTTTTTCTTCATGGACTCTGGGAATAAGAAGATAATCCGCTCCCAAATTACGAAAATACCCTGATGTTTCCATCAAATCCTGTTTATTTCATTAATTTATTTTTACTTTTGATTCTAATTCAATGCAAATACATTTATGTATATGATGAGATGTTCATATCTAATTTTGTATTTTTCCAAATGAGTAGTCAGTTGTCCAACACCGTTATTAAATAGTTCTGACCTTTTTTACCAGCAGATAATTTCATCTATATCACACATAAAATCCCCATTTACACTTGGATAGGTTTTGGTTCTCTCAATTTGGTTCTATTGAGCCACTGTGTCATTGTGATACATATTCCATTACAATACCTTTATAATAAATGTTAGTTATCAGATATTGTTGATTATTAATGGTTAGGAGTAGGTAGTCAACTCTGTTCATAACAGCTTAGCTGTTACAAGTATGTGGAAGTGTTTAACCATACATTTTAGGTAATAAAGTTTGGTGTAATAAATAGGATAAAGAATTATGAGTCAAATATGTATTAAAATTCTATTCATATGAGTACTAGTCAACAGGTAAATTGCCTATATTTTCTGTACCTTATTTTTTAATCTGTAAAACAAGTATAATGAGACTTTTCTCACAAAACAAACTTCTGGCGACATAACACAATAAATAAGAATACTCCTTCGTCATAAGATCAGAGTATTTCATTTTAATTTATATCCTGAACATATCTTTGATTATACATCCCACTGATACTTTCAAATAGGTATTTTTTCTCTGGCAATCAGGATAGAGCTAGAAATTTTTAATCTAATAGAAGGCTCTGTTTTTCAGTAAATACTTTACCTTATTTACAGTTATTCTAATAATAGATATGTTTGAGTTTATTTCTTCTATTTTACTTGAATTTTATTATTCAATATTTTATTTTTTACTCTTTTGCCTGTTTGAATAATTTTTTTTGTTTTTCTTCAAGTCAGTAATTTCAAGTCCCTATATGTGTGTGTGTGCGTGTATATATTGTGCGTGTATATATATATACATATACACGCACACACACACATATATAATTTTCTCTGTGTGTGTCATCATCATTTAATGGTTACATTTAAGCATGTATTTATTAATACTGTATACCAAAATCAAGCAATTTAGAAGTCCTTCCCCCTGCTTAAACAGAATTTTCAGGACATATTTATTTCCTCACTTCTTTTTCCAACCTGCATGAACTCTTAAGTTTTATTGTATTTGTTTTAAATTTTAAATCCAAGTGTTTTTTCCAATGGAATGCTTCTTATACCAATAGTTTTGCTCACAGTCATCTTTGTCAATTTGGATTAACAGTGAATTCTACTGGATTTGGTTTTTAACTGTATTTTCTTAGTAAACTGTTTCCTATTTTGAGATATTTTTTCTGACATAATTTTCATTCAATTGTAGTGTGTTTTCTTGAGTAATTTTCTAAGAATGTATATATCCCTTATATACAGATATACAGGATACAGGTATATAAGAGGTGTGTGTGTGTGTGTACATATGTATATATCATCTCAGAGTGTATAGTCTGTGTGTAGCTAGCTTGCTTGCTAACTTTACTTTTTCTTTCTTTTTTATTCTTTTTTAAAATAACTTGAAAAAGTACAGTTCTTGATTCATAGAATTGTACTGTCTTCTAGACCTCATTGGTACAGATGAGATGTATGAGACAAAATTGACTGTCTTTCCTTTGCTCTCATGAAGTTTATATGCTTTTCCAGGTTATCCTTGGAATTGATAGAATTTAACTAGGCTAGTTCTAGATGTGTACCTTCTTTTCATTAATCACAGTTGGGACTAGGTGGGCATGACTTAAAAACTCAACTCTTTTTCAACCGATATGAGTGCACTATTCATGGTTTGTGTGTTTTGTCTAATGGCCTTTTTTGTTGCCTTCCAGAATGCCTATTGTTCACACAGATTGCCTGGATTTGTCCTCAGTTTCTCTGGCTGCTCTCACTGTCAAATTCATAGTGTAGTTTTGTGTTATGGAGAATTTTGCCATTTGACTTCCCAAACCATTAATTCAGCTTTCAGTCTTCTATTTTTTACTTTTTCTATTGGATATTTTAAATTCAAAATCACGTTTCAAACGAATTTTTAAATTTTTTATTTTGAGATTGTTATTCTTCAATATCTCCATCTCCTGAAAAAAAATCCGTTCTGTAAAATAGTTTTCAAAAACTTCAAGATGAAGGAAATAATTTAACTTCTGAAGGCTTACATTACTGAAATAAAATCCTGGTTTTGCCAATTAAGATCTTTCTATTTTTCATCCTTGGACAAATAGCTTCACTTCTGTACATCTCAATTTTAGGAAATTGTTGTAAGAATTAAATGAAAGACTGTATGAGAAGCAAAACCTAGCTTATAGTAGACACTTAATAAATGTGAAGTACTTGCATTAAAGAAACCATAAACTCTATGAGAAAATATGTTTTACCTAAACTTTCTTTACCTAAAACAATCTTTTACACTGAATATTATTCATTGGGATCAAGCACAATGTCTCATCTTAAAAAAATTGAATATACCCAATTCAGATACTACTTACTAATTCATGGTCTTAAAGACACAAATGCATAAACTTATGAAAATTTTTATTATCATTATTTCTTTGTATTTAGGCATTCTACCTTATTATTACATTAGTCATCCAATATGTAGTAAAGAAGAACTGCAAGGTGGTTAAAACTTTTACCTTGAAATATTTTTTAAAGTTTTCTTATCCTTCGTTATATTAGAATGAAACAAACACCAATTTTGATTCTCTTTGCTATTCATTTATAATATTGGCTATATTCTTGGTCATTTTCAAGATGTGGAGAAAACTGAACATGTGAGAATCCTTGAGATCTGGTTACAAGCCTGACACAGCTACCACACCACAGGTCCTTGACTCTCTGCTGCTGCTTTTAACATTTTTGAAATTGGAATCCACTTAGAATAGATGCATACAATTAATGTAAAATTTTCTTCTTCCATTCTCTATCTTCTAAAAAGCTGTTATTAAGTTGGTAAGTATTACAATTGTTATATTAGAGGTAGATTTATGGCCTGGTAACTCATAAGTAAATGATGTATTTAGGTATACCCTGCATAATTTTTGTGCATTTGTTTCCATATCTATAAAGTGGAAGTAAAAAGTATCTTGCCCTTTCTACCTAAAAAATGTGTTTCAAGGCAAACAACCCATTTGAAAGTACTCTATACTTACATGATACCCTTCTTTACTAAAATCATTGTATGCAATTACCTCCAACAACATCACCACCACCAAAGATGCTGGGCCTACAGTTGTGTGAGTGCTTGTTTTTCAGAGGGCAATATGAGGAACGGTTGCCAGTAGTGGTTTTCATTTTCTCATTATGCCTGACATTTCTGAAGCATGACTGACTTCATTGCCCAGGAGTTGCCCATGGCATGAAACAGGGCAAGATTAGACTTCATTGAGTTATAGAAAACAGATGCCCCCGAAAAACATACCAAAAGCTGTGTGTGACAAATTGTAATGACAAGGCAGGAGTTTTGAGAAAGAAGTAGAATGCTTTGTTACATTGTAGTGTGGTGGAGTAAAATATGTGCCTCATATTCAAGACCTAAACAGAACATTCACTTTTATTAAACAATCATATTTCATGGTTTTTTATTTACTTCATTTTTTAAATATTGATATTTTTATTTTGTTTATGTAAAATTTGTAAACATAGAAAAAGCTCATATTTTAGAAAAATGAGTCTTCCTGTTCAAGAATACAGACCAAAATCTCATTCCAAAGTTTCCTTCTAATGTCCCTCAGTAAAGAGCATATTAACATAGGTGTATATTGATATAAAATGGATATTGAATTTCATCCAAATAAGTTTTAGCCCAAAGGTTGATATATTAATATAATGGAAATTATTCCTCTGACTATACACTTTTCTATAACATATATAACATCATATTTTAAAATGTGTATATTAAAAATAAAATGCTATATATACTTAATTTTGCTAGTTAAATCACTTTACAATTGTCAGTAAAGTGCTCTAGAAGGGGAATTACGAGTGGATCAGAAACCAGCTAAAGTTTTGGTTTTGTTTTGCTGCTTATAAACATGGCTTGGGTCCTTGACCCCTCCAGGGTTTCCACATCCCAGGTGCTGAGGAACTTGTGAAGGGAAGAAAGTCGAGCACACTGGGTGTCAGGAAGGCTCTGGCTACGCCGGACTTGGGAAGGGGCATGCTTCTCCCACATTCGCCCTGGCCTCCATCCAGCCAGCCCCAAGAGGCCTGTGGTGAACAAAAGTTCTCTGAAAAGGAATTTGGAGGAAAGAGACTTCAACAGTGAACAGTTTGCAAAACAGGGACATGTAGCCTTCAGTGTACAACCAAAGTTGTTCCAGAGGAACAAAGAGAGGGTTTGGATATTACAGCAAAAGTTCCTTCCCAGCTTAGCAATCAGGTCCCTTTATGCAAATGAAGGATTGAAACTCCTTTAGTTCTGATTGGTTGGTGCTTCTGAGCTCTGATTGGTCGATACAGTTGAGTTCTGATTGGCTGGGGCAAGTGAACTCTGATTAGTTGGTTTCCAAGCCCCAAACCAGAAGTCTCTGTCTGTGTTTGGGGAAGGGAGGGATTCTGAAGGCAGTTCGTCTTGGCACTCATAATAGGAACTGGTGTGGCTTGATTGTAGAAAGGGAGGCCCTGTGATACTTTTACATATTTCTGAGAAAACAGAGTATGCAACTGCTCCTCCACCCAGCCATCACCACCTGGTTCTGTTTTAACTTTGAGCACCTCAGTTAGCAATGGGGAGTCCATTTTATCTGTTGACTAGGGACATACTTTAATACTGTTCACCTTGTCTCTATCGTTCAAGCCATTTTTCCAGACCAAAAGGATCTACTGCACTTTTGCTACTTTACCCACACTGGCAGCTTTGTGGATCTTTCTGAGCTCTCTGTCTTGAATGTGATACCAGCACTGTGAGTAGATGCTGTCACTATTCTCACACCCCATGCTTGCTCCCTTCCTCCTTCAGCTGGTGAAGGGGCCCAAGGGCAACTCACCCTTCCTACTCTGAAGCCAAAAATCATCTTAATCACAGAAGCTACAGACTATGGAGACATTTCATCTATCCTTCTGCTTTTTGCCACCTCTGAAATCCAATACTAGAAGCTAACCCAGTCTAACCATGACCTCCAACAAAGAAACTCAGCAGTTTCTAATTTTTCAGACTGAGTAGACAAGCAATTCTTCTTTACTTTGACTGAAAGAGATTAATGACTTCAACTGTCAGTACCGCTTGTAATTTTGAAGCTGAAATGAGGCTAAAAACTGTGCTTGGCACAGTTTTTTAAAGTGTTTTTGTAGTATAGATATGACTAGAAGAGGTACAGTCACGGATTCTCCCACATATTACTTGATATTTTTGATTCACCTTTGGCAAATTGTGTAACCAGTAAGAAACTTGAAACTTATTTTTCATTGCTACCGATCTCAGATCCTCAAATTAAATACCAAAATGAACAACTAGAACCATGAGAGATAAAAATAAAATCCCAAACCCCCAAACCAACTGAACAGACTCACTCTTGGCCAAGGGGACCCCAGAGAAATTTTAAAACTGAGTTCTCAGTTATGAGGGGATGGGAGGTCAGACATTCCTCATTATACTCCCTCCCTTGTTAACCACCATTAGGCTTGCTTCTGTAAGGATTAAACAGAATTAGCCTTTGGAAAGACTTTCTCCACTGCTGATTTCAACCAACCACCTAGTGCAGCTCCTCCCTTTTTGTAGTTTCACCACTACAACTGACCAACATTCTTTCTTGATAAGAGGTCACTAACTGGAGGGTGGTTCTGACCAGTCTACAGCGAATGTGTAGAGAGAGTTTTCATGTTCTCTGCTTTACCTTTTGATGTCAGAGGGCCAAAAACTCCACCCTTGGATCATGCTAATACCACCATTTTTTGAATATGTATCCCACAAGGTAGCCTGAAGCTCATGTGTTTCTCCTCTCATGAATATTCATGACTCCTCCTATAGCTTGTTAAATATGTATATTCAGCCACCTCACTTGGCATAAATTCCTGTTCCCATAGCCTTTCCCTCAAAATGCATGCTCTTGGCTTCCACCCGAGGCTATTGCTTCCCAGCCTGTCAGAATGGCCACCCTGCAGGCTGCAATGCTTTATGAGAAATAAAACTCTTCTTTCCAAATTTATGAGCCTTGTCATTTTTCAGCTGACAATTATAATTAAAAATACCTACTTTGGAAAAAAGGATCTTATATTTCTATAGTTTTCAGTATGTCAAATGATAGGAGCCCTGCTCAGTCACCGTGTTGTAAACCTTCTAAAAGCAACATGTTTTAAACAATGATTAGCACAGTGTGTTGTAGCCACAATACACTACTAAGCAAGGAGTATGACAACAGACAACCAACAGCATAAATACATGTGTCACAGTTTGATATTGTGAAAGCATCTATTTCCATTTGACCAACACTCATAATGCACAGTGGAAATTAGAAAATTTTAAAAAATAAAATGGATCAAAAGTCATGATGAACAGTCAGTAAGGGACACCAGTGTTGAAAGGACAGCAACAATAATGTGAGTCTCAGGCTGCCTCCCAGATTTCATGCAAAAACAGGAAATGTGTTTTACAATAAAGAAGATTGCATGCTAAGAGGCTGGGTGAGCACTGCTTCCAGGAAGGAAGTAGGAGAAGACGAATCCCAATCAGAATTATCACTTTGGAGAAAAATGGGAAGAGCAGAAACTAACAAATTTTGTTCTAGCTGTCTGGAAGGGCACAGAGTTCACAAATAATGGGGTTCAGAACATGCTACCCCAAAGTATGGTACCTTTGCTCTTAAGAAAACAGCAGAAGAAGGAAGGCCACTTTCATATTCAATTTTTCCTTCTCCCCTGAAGAAGGTCATGAGACCTAGAAAGGTCACTCTTTGACCTTCTTCATGCCCTTTCCCTTACAGGGGGTCATAATGTTACCAGCTGCACCCTGAATCCCTTGGTTCTTGTCTTCTCATGATTGAGGAATTAAAGTGAGAGAAAAAGAATGTGCTGCAAGCAGACAGAGAGATTATTGGGGCAAAAGTGCACTCGTTGAGGGCTAAAAGCAGATAGTGGCCCCGGGGTTTCTGTGTCATCTTTTTCTCCTGTCTGACCTCTTCTCCTTCGTGGTCATCCCTTTCCCTTTTTTGCTTGGCCAATAGGAATGTTGTCTCCTCCCTGCCATCAGGAAGGGTATTTTTTCACCTTATATGGTTAGGCCTGGATGTGTCTCATGGTGCCCAAAGCCCACTGGGGAGGGAGTAAGGGACAAACTGCAATGTCATATAATATGCCCTGTGTTGTCTCTGTTACATTTCTTGTGACGATTGTGGTTACCTTTATCTTGTTATTGTTACAGTGTGTTCTCTTACTCAGTGTCCTGTTTGTTCATGCTGTCTGTGTCACTGTTTCCTCTACTCACATCTCACTTTTCTACCTGTGCTAACATTCTCTGACACTTGGGGTTACCCTTATGTTGCAGTGTGTTTTCTTACTCAGGATCCCATTTGTTTACACAGCCCATTTTGTACTTCCTCTGCTTATGTTTTACTTTCCTACCTACACTAACAATAAGACCCTCATTCAAGAAGTACCCACCTTGTACCCAGAGGAAAGGGTTGTCCTTATCTCTGAAGATACAGAGACATAGAGAGTGTCTGAACAAACCAGCCCTGCTGATTTCCCCCAGTTTATTACCATTAGATTAGACCCCCATACTTCTCCATCACTATACAAATCTCCATCAAACCTAAGCATAAAAATATACAAGTTTTCCATTTCTTTGGGGTCTTCTTTCTTTATGACCGTGCCTACATCACATAGAACTTATATTAAATAATTTTGTATGGTTTTCTCTTGATAATCTTTGTTTTGTTATAGGGGCTTCGGCCATTAACCTAGGGACGGGTGAGAAAAGATATTTTCTTTTCCCCTGTGGTAGTTGGCATTTGACATGAATAGACTGTTCAGTTGCCGAAGTAGAGCCATTAGTACATTTTACATACATGTACACACACACAATCCAATTACGGCAATCTCTTCAAAAAAAGTGAACTTTATCAAAACACAAAATTATCCAAAACTTTTAAGAAGAAAAAAATGCCCATTACTGGTCTTTGAACCATTTTTTTGTTTTTGTTTTTTTTTCACTTTGTCTGCAAAAGTGATGTCTGCAAATCTTCGTACTATTATATCTCCTTTAAATTGGGAGTACACTTTTCTTGTGCAGTATTTAATCTGACAAAATACCTTTGCCATAAAATAATCCGGTTATTCTGAAGAATAGGTTATAGGTTATAATAATGTTTCAATTATTATCCCTGAAATAAAGCTGTTTTTCTTCAGCTATTTTCAAAGTTACATCTATCTATATCTTTTAAAAGACCTCAGGATTGACTCTTATTTTATTTTTTCTTGATACATATTTCTCTTCCCCTTAGGAATTGTGTTGGAGATTGCCTAAGTTACAAATTCAATGGGCCATAAATCCTCCAGATAATGTCTTCAAGATTGGGAAGACTTGCTGAGTAGTAATAAAGAGATCTGATCTTAAGTGCATCTTCTATAACATGCTCCATCACTGGTTCCTTTTCCTCTCTCATATTCTGAAGAAAGCACCATCAAAAAGCACTTAAGCTTTCCAGGGCTTCTTTCACATTTACTTAACCTATGATAAAGGAAGGCAGATTTAGCGCTTCCTAAAAAGCTGTCCCACAACTCCCCTTCTCCCACCACGGATCTTCTTACTAAACATTGATTCTTCTATCAGTGCTGCTTGTGGAACCTCAGGGCAGGCTATCCACTGAGAGTACCTAAGTGAAAAAGTTAGTTGATTTTCAGTGAATAAAGAGAAAAAGAGAAAGAAGAGGAAGCAAGAGTATAACAGTTGAGAGGAGCAAGGATAGAACAAAGACAATACATGTGAACTAAGAAGTTTTGCAAAAAAGGAGAGGGTAGATCCGCTAAGTGGTGAGTTTTCCAAAGCCATGAACAATGTCTTCTTCTCCCAGCATATTGCCTTGAAACAAAATTTGTAGATATTTTCTGAATGAATAAAATGAATTTAACGTGAAGAAATTTATAATTTTGTAATTTTTTATAATTTTCTTTTATAATTTTCTGCCAGTTCAATTCAGTCATCTTATCATGACATGCATCAAAATTTGTTGTTTTCTACTTAATTACCTTTCCCGTGAGAATATGAGCCTTTGAGAATGCATAGGTGGACAATATAGTGTACTAAGGCAGAGAATTTGCTCAATAAAATAATGGAATGAATGACTTCAGATGCTTTTGACTCTGGATATTTTATTCTACTGATGGATAATTATAAATCTTTCAGTACTGCAAGTTATAAGCGAGTGATTTACAAACACTAATTTGTTTTTCATGATACTGAGCTATATTATTAAGGTCAAGTTAGACTTCCACCATTGATGTGCTTAATTGGAAAGCAATACCGTCAGGTTACAGTCCGAAATGTTGGTTCTTGGAATATTCATGGCCAAAGAATTACCAGATACACCAGGGTAAGGAAAGCATGAAAATGAGGTTTATTGAAGAGAAAAAGATAGGATTATAGAGCAAGAGCAAGATATAGGTTTACAGAGCGAGATACATATGCCACAGATGACAACCAGACCCATTGTCACAGCAAAAAAGAGAGCAAAAAAAAAAAAAAGGGCTTGGTTATGGTCTGCATCTTGTTTTATAGTGTCCAGATTGGGACCTCCCTCTTGGCTCAGATGTCACCATGGAACCACTTTGATTGGACAGTTGGGAGTAATATGATCTGAATCTTACTGTGGCATGTGGATCTCCCATGAGCCTCTCTGAAAGCCCATTGTTGGGGGGTGAACCGCACAGCACCAACTTTCTCCCTAGGAGACCCAGAATCCCTTGGTATCTACTTAATAATACTACTAAAATGATTTTTGAAGTTAGGTGCACTGCCCGTCTTTTGCTTTATCCAGAACTGTGTATGCAGTGGGTATTTTCTTTAAGATCATTAGCTCTTACATTACAAGTGCACATTTGTTTATTTAAATTTTATAAGTCCAGGAGAACCTAGCATTTTACTAGCTTCAACATAATAGAAAATTTTGACAGATTTTTCATGGTGTTTCTCTGATCTTTTGACTCTTGATGGCACCAACATGACTTCTGATATTATGACTTAGGTCAGACTAATTACAGTGACCTTTTAAGTGGACTCCATGGATCTAGATTCTTTTCCATTTATCCATCTGTTTTTCCCATTTATCCATCTGCTCAAAAACTTCTAATAATCCCTGCTATCTAAGATATAAAGCTTATTTTTAATTGATCTGGTATTTATCATCTCTCATAAATGTCTCACAACATTCTTATTGGCATCATAACTTTAGTTCTGTTCAAATGGATCATCACACCTTTATGTCTTTGCTAATTCTATTGTGCACACCTGTAACATATTTCAATCATTCTTCCAGATTATGAGATTCTAATATAATAGAGAAAAAAAATCCTTCATATTAAATGAAGGACTCTTCTGTTTGGAGTTAGGATATGCAAAGATGATCATGAAATTTTTTTTCTATCAGCAAATACAGAGAATGGAAAAACTCTTCAAAAAGTGTGGGAAGAGTGCTGTGTAAGGTTTGGATGCAAACTGAACCAAGGGAGTGTTGAGGAGAGACTGGGAGGGCGGAGGATAGGAGGCAGTGCAGTGGTGCTAGTCTGGGGACTCAGTGAGTGAGTATTTCCTGCTAGTGGGATGTTTGTTCCCTAACCCCTCCATAAGTTGAATATTCAGTAAAGTCCACTAAATTACCATGCTTTGTGTCATTGTGTGAAGGAGTTGAGTTTTGCACCTAGGTCACTACAAAGGTCAGAAAGCATGTGCCAGACGGGGAGCAGTAGAATGGAAGTTTCCCCCACCCAAGAACTCTTGGAATGACTTTAGATTACTAAGGACTGAGAAACAATCGTGGCGTCTAAGACAAGCATAATGAATGTAGAATTACAACACACTCTCTCTCTCTTTCTCCCACCCTCCCTCCATTTCAATGAAGACCTTCTTGATCACCCAATAGGAGTGATGTGGCTAACTTTAGTGCAGCTATTCAGTAAAACACCTGTATTCTTTCAGCATTTGTCATACACTGCCTTGTTTTTGATAGTTGAGTATGTGTATATTTACAACAATCTATATCATTGGTTTTCACCTAATTATAAGATGATATTAGTAAAGAACCATATTACTAACAAGATCTGTTAACGTTTCTAAGGTATTAATAAATACCTTATTAATACTTGGTTGATTGATTTGTTAATAATGAAACAGATTCAAAAGAAAACCACAAGTGAAATTCAGAAAACTGAGAAAGGAGAGATGACTCTACTTCTCCAAAAGAATCCCTTTCCAGGGAAGTTGAGCTCTAAACTTCAGTTGGCATCTAATTGTCAGTACTGGCGATTGCTGCATTTTTTCCTATATGCTAGTTTCAACTATAAATAAGGATTGTCAATTAATTTGAAGGAACCAATTATTTTATGTTTTTTGTCTTCTAGTCTGTTCCAAAGAATTAATATCCCAATTTACTGGAAAGAAGAATAAAGCAAATGATTTGAAAATTTTCTCTTTGTTTAGATTCAATAATATTTTAGGCACTCAATCCAAATGAAAATTAGACCTAATTCAGGTTAAATGTTATGGAAAACATACTAAAAAATAGTCTTATTTCCTATAACTTTTCATAAGCAAATATATATAATTTTGTAAAGCAGCAATATTTCTTATTTCCTATAAATGTACAAATATCTAGGGATTTTATCCTGGATTTTCAACTATCCATTCCATGCCTTGGGTAAGTTTCTGCTTTTTACTTCAGTTTCTTCATCTGTAACATGATAATAATAATGATTGTTACCTCATAGGATTTCTGGGGGCATAAAATGAATAAATACATAGACGATGCTTAGCATAGTGACTGCCACACACTAACTACTGCATAAATGTTTGCTATTGCTATTAGTATTATTATATTAGGTTGCAATTTTTAAGCAAAAAATATAAAATCAATATACATAAAATATTATGAATGTCTTCATGGTTATTAGGATGTATTAATTATTACTATTTAAAGGGCAAATAGTAAAAACAAAAAATATTTTAAATGGTATTTTTGGAATAACATTTTAATTTAGAGAAAATGAGACAATAATATATTTTATCACTCTTGGGGAAAGTAAGATTTCAGGGTTATATACAAAAAAACACCTGAAAGAAAATCTCAACTCGTTGATTTGGGCTTTCCCTCCTGCTATGGTTTGAATGCTTGTCCCTTCCAAAATTCATGTTGAAACTTAATTGCCATTGTAACAGTCTTAAGGGGTGGAACCTTTAAGAGGTAATTAGGCAATGCCCTCTCTGCCCTTATGAATAGATAAGTGTGGGAATGGGTCCATTATCACGGAAGCATGTTTGTTATAAAAGGGCACGTTTAGCCCCCTTCTCTTTCTTTCTCTCTCTCTCTCTCTTTCTGCCTTTCTGCCATATGATGTCTTTTGTCATGTGATGACACAACAAGGTGGCCCTTGCCAGATGCTGACACCTTGATATTGGATTTCCCAGCCTCCAGAACTGGTAGCCAATAAATTTCTGTTATAAATTACCTAGTCTCCAGTATTCTGTAATAGCAGCACAAAACAGACAAAGACATCCCTTTTATTTAAAATATGACATGGAACTCTTTCTTGATGAAAAAGAGGACTTCATCAGAGACCTTCCTTGAACAACACATGGCAATGTTTTGTTTAGAACCTAAACATGTTTGGAATTTAATTATAAAATGATATGCAAAAAACCATTGTGACTGGAAAATAATGTCAACATTCCTGCTCCTCTTATAACAATATTTTATTACCAGTACATATAAAAGCCTTCACAAGCTTATCTGGCAGATACTTAGAGCCCCAATTTCTGTTTACTTTCTCTGCAGTCTCCTTCCATCCATTTTTCTCTCTAGTCCTACAACTCACTAATTCTTGAACAGTTTCTAGAATGATACATATATGGCTTCCTCTGTCTGAAATATTCTTCCATTTTCACTTGGGTAAATTCTAATGATTCCTTGAAACCCAGGTCAAAAATTAAATCCTCTGTGATGATTTTTTGTGAACTTCTTTGGGTAAAATTAATTGCTTTGCTCATTTTGTTTCACAAAACTCAGGAAAGTTTTCTCCCTCAAAGGAGATGAAGAAGGGCTCCTCCCATTAATACCCAAAAGGCACCTCTGTTTCATCTATGAGAATAAAGTTTTCAAGGTCTTTTCATTTTTTCAGTAGATTGGAAGACTGGTAGATTGAACACACATTCTTATGTACAGATAGAAGACAAACAGCCTTCAAAAATAGTACATTAGTAAATGATTATGAAGATAGCACAATTATGTGTGTGTGTGTGTGTTGGGGCATGGTGACACATTTATGCAATTCTCTTGGCCTCCCCACATCACACGTGATAATGTGGAATAGTTCACTCTTCCTTTGCCTCCTTGCCCTACTTGGACCCACTAACTGGAGGTCACAGATCTTTCCCCACAGACCTTCCTGTGGCTGTCTTCTGCTTTTCATTCAGGTTTCTGTTCAAATGTCACCTGAAAAGAAAGGATTTTACTGATAACACAACTAAATTATACTCCTTATTCTCTTCACCCCAAACATTCTTCACTCCTCTATCACCTTGCACTTTTATTTCTTTCATTCCTTTTCTTTTCTCCTCAGCATGGAGAAGGTACTATTAAATACAGAAAAGAAAACACATTTCCAGGAGTGGAATCCACAGACCAAAGAGTGTACATATTAAGGCCTTTGATACCCTTTGCCAAGTTTCTATCCAGAGATACTTTATTATTATTGCTATCATTATATAGCATGTATAATTTTAATGCAGATATATAATTACACCATTCATTAGAGATATCACTTATTGTGTTCTTACAATATACCTATCACTGTGGTAAGTGCTATAATACATTAAGTGTACCTTTACATGTATTAAGTCTAACAATTTGCACTTCAATGGGCAGTATAAAAGAGTGCCAATTTTAACATACTCTCAATATCATTTTAAAAATCTTTGATCCCTGAAAATTATATTTTCCTTTTTTAATTTGAATTTTTAAATAGCAAATATGATAGAACACGTTTTTATATTTTACTAGTCATTTGTATTACTTTTTTGGTAAACCCAGTGTATTAGTTTGCTAAGGCTAAAATAGCAAAATACCACAAACCACATGGCTTAAACAACAGAAATTTATTGTCTCGCAGTTCTGGAGGCTAGAAGTCTGAGATAAGTGTGTTGGCAGTGTTTCCTTGAAGGAACTAGGGAAAGGTCTATTCCAAGGCTCTCTTCTAGCTTCTGGTAGTTCCTTGGCTTGTGGCTGCATAACTCCAATCTGCACGTGGCATTCTCCCTGTGTCCTGACATTGTCTTCCCTATGTATGTGGGTCTCTGTGTATAATCGTTTTTATAAGGACGATTAGGGCCTATCAGATTAGGGCCTATCCTAATGATCTCATCTTAAATTGATCATCTGCAAAGATGCTATTTCCAAATAAAATCACATTCTGAGGTACTACTGGGTGTAAGGACTTCAATGCATGAATTTGGGAGGGAAATAATTCAATCTATAACATCCAGTTCACGATCTTTGCTAATTTTTCTTTTGGTGTGCTCATACATATATTTTTATGAGTTTTAAGAAAAGTAGATATACAGGCCTGAATCACATGTTTGACAATTATATTTCTGGTTTGTGTTTTTCTTTCAATTTTGTTTATGCACTATTGACATACAAAATTTCAAAACATATATACACAAATGACTATTTCTTTAGCAATTACCATTAGACACATCTTTGCTTTATCAAAATTAGGTAAAGGACTCTAACCTAGATTTCTTAAATTTCAACTTTTCGTTTAATTATTTAGTGTAAGCCATACATTTTAGCCCTCCAGTATAAACAATAATTTTCTCCTCCCTAAAAATTATTGTTTACACTTCCAGAATTATTTATCTAACATATGTTTCTGTTTTGTTATCCTATTACTTAAAATCCTTGAGTGGCTTCTCACCCCTTGTACTGTAAAAATCTTATTGCAGCATATGGCCTACTGGTTTCTTCAATATCTAGCCCCTGCCCATTTTCCCAGCCACATCTTCTTTCCACTCATATACACACTACACTTCCTTCTCATCAAACTCTCTGAAGTCTGGAAAATGCACCATGTCCTCTCAGGCCTCGCTGTCTTTGCAAATTCACACATACACATTTCAGAACTAAATACAGAAATCACATGATATGTATTGGCTTTTATCTATGAATTCTGAGTCGTATAAACAAAACCTACTCTACAAAAGATTGATGAAAATGCATGAAGTAATTATTTAAAAATTATTTCTACACAAAGAAGTGATTATTCCAAGCAAAGTCATCATAGAACTTGGAACATGGGATACAGAATCAGTTGAGCAGATCAAGCAAAACTGGTGTGGCAATAACATCAGAGGTCCAGAACCAAATCTGGGAGAAACTCTTCCCAATTATTCTCTAGTGGCAGACTAATGATTCTGAATGCACAGAAATAATTACACAGGTATTTTTTAAACTTTTTATTTTGAAATAACTTTAGATTTGCAAAAGAGTTACAAAGACAGTACAGAAAGTTCTCATATATCCTTCATCCAGGTTCCCTTGATAATAACATCTTATACAACTATGATGCATTTATCAAAACTAAGAAACTAACATTGGTACAAAAATATTAATCAAACTACAGTTTATTTGGGTTCCATCAGTTTTTCCACTTAGTTCAATTTTTTATTCCAGGAAATTTATTCTTATTTATTCCTCATATCTCCTATATGCCTTCCATTCTCCAACGGTTTCTCAACCATTCCATGCTTTTCATGGCCTTGATACTTTTGAAAAGTACTTATCATGTATTTTATAGAATATCCCTCATTGTGTATTTATGTGGTGTTTCTCATGATTAGTGTGAGAATGTAGACTCACCCCACCTGCCATAGAGGTGACCCACCCTTCTCATTGCATCATATCGGGGTACATCAGACCAACAGTACTTATTACTAGTGATTGAACCTTGCTCACTTGGTTTTGGTGGTATCTGCTAGGTTTCTCCATTGTAAAGTTACTGTTTTTCCCTTTCTATACTTAGTCAGAAGCGAGTCACCAAGACTAGGTCCCACTCAAAAGAGGGGGAATTAAACTCCACTTCCTGGAAGAAAGAGTATCAGAAAAATAAAAAATGCAGACAAATGTTAAAACTACTACAGGAATTATTTTACAGGAGATATTTTGACTATTCCAAATGTTGTCCCCTTTTTTATCCTCTCATTTTAGCATTCATCTCTGATTTTCTATATCTCTCATTACTGCTACATGAATTATTTGGAATTCTGAAAGAAATATTTGTTCCTTTTCCCTCATCTTTTTATTTATTCAGTCATTCATTGGTTATCAATGTGAACACATGGATATTTATGTTATTCTTGGGTTATAATTTATTACTGTCATTATTTTATTGCCCACATTTTTCCAGCCTTGGCTATTAAAAACTCTTTCAGGTTGACTCCTCTGTCGTCTTCTTAAAAATTCTTTAAATTAAAAACTGAATTTAAACTTTCTCACTTACTGGCACTTCAAGATGTTTTTTCCCTGTTCAATCCATAGAATTAGCTATTTCTCCAAGGATCTCTGTTTTCTTATATTGGAGACTGATATTTAGAAACTAAGATCTGGGTGCTAGTTATACTCTGCTATGGACGTTTCACTGCTTCCAGGCCCTTTCAATAGAGAAACTTATATATATATTATATATATACACACACAAGCATATTATCCAAATATACACACACATCTATAATTGTTTCTGTATTGTATCTACCAGGACCTGTATTAAAATAAACATACATCACACTCAAATCTGCAACTCTAACTCAACACCACAAACTTTATGCTAGTCTTTCCCCCTCCTTACTTATTTTTAACTCTACTTCTGACAGTGAGACACTTGAATCCCATTATTTACAACTTGCTTATGTATTCGTTCAAACCCAGTGTACCTGTAAAATTGTTTTAGAATTGCTGACTCATAGACCTGTGAAGATTGAATTTACCAAATAGCATACAGCGTTTATTATGGACAGTTACTTTTTGTCTGTGGCCTTATATTAATAGTATCCAGTCAAACCCTGTTTCCAAAGTCACTTATGCCAGCTCCTTTTTCCCATCTCTTTCAGTGAGATTATGTCATACATTTGCAGTTAGAGTTTGAATTACAGCTTGGGATCCTCCAACATCCTAACTGATTTTCTTAAAATTTGCATACATTGAAACCACTTGTTTTGTGGTTTACAGTTCTATGAGTTTTGACAAATGTATATAGTCACGTGTCCACCACCAAGTTTCTCAAAGCATCCATCATCCTAAAAATTCACTTGTGCTGACCATATGTAATCAACCCTTCCTCTCACATCAACTCCTGGCAATTAGTGAGCTATTTTCCATTCCTACAGTTTTACCTTTTCAGAGGGTCAAATAAATGGAACCCTACAATATATGGGTTTTGGTGTCTAACATCTTTCACTTAGCAATTCCAACAGGTCGAGTGAATCAATCTTTATTCCTTTTATTACAAAGTAGTATTCCTTTGAATAGATGTACCCAGTTTGTTTATTCATCCACAAGTTGAAGACATTTTGGTTATTTCCATGTTTTGGTAATTATGAATAAAGCTACTATAACATTGCCATATGGGTTTTAGTGGAAAGATATATTTTTAATTCACTGGATTAATAAGCATAAATTGGATTGCTGGTTTATATGGTAAACCATATATGTTTATAAGAAACTTCCAAAGTGTTTTCCAAAGCAGCTGTGCCATTTTGCATTTCACTAGCAATGAACAAATTATGTCCAGGGTACATTTGCTGGAAATAAAAAAACACTGGTGAAAGAAATCAAAGAAAGTCCAAAAAAATAGAAATAGATACAGTGTAATGGATTGGAAGACTCATAATTGTTAAGATGACAATTCTTCCCAATTTGATGTGTAGATTGAATACAATCCCATTCAAAATCCAAGCAAGCATTTTGTAGACATAGACAAGTTTATTCTAATATTTATATGGAAGATCGAAGTAACTAGACTAGCCAAAATAATTCCGAAAAAGAACAACAAAGTTAGAAAACTCTTACAACATGAGTTTAAGACTAACTATAAGGATAGGTGGATAGATCAATGGAACATAATAAGAGTCCAGAAACTGACCCATGCAAACATAATCAATTGACTTTTGAAAAAGTTGGAAAATCAACTCAGTGAAGAAAGGATAGCCTCTTCAACAAATGGTGCTAGAACACTGGGCATCCATAGACATAAAAGTGAGCCTTAACTGTATCTCACACCTAATAGAAAAATTAACTCAAAATGGATCAGATGATCATATACATAAATGGAAAATGTGAATAAATAAACTAAAAGAAAATACTAGAGAAAATCTATGTTATCTTTGGTTTGGTGATGAATTTTTATATACAACAGAAAAAATATGACCACAAAATAAAAAGCAATAAGTTGTACTTTATCAAATCAAAATATTGTGCCATGAAAATGACAGTCTTAAGAGAATAAAACCGCAGCCCAAAGACTGAGAGAAAATTTTTGCAAATAATGGATTCAGAATACATAAAGAATATTTGAAACTTCAAAGTAAGAAAATCAATGACACAGTTAAAAACTGGGCAAAATATCTGAACAGATGCTTCATCAAGGAAGATACAAGGAGGGCAAATGAGTATTCAAAAAATATTCAACATAATTAGTTATAACAAATGCAAATTAAAAGCACAATGAGATACCACTACACATCTATTAGAATGACGGTTCTTTTTCAATGAGACAATACCAAAATCTGGCAAGGATACTGAGCAACAGTAATTCTCATTGCACAGATTTGTAAACTGCACATAATTTATTTCACAGCATAGATTTTTTTTTCAAATAATCCCTTTTGTTTTATTACCAAGTTTGTAGCAAATTATTCAGACAGATATGAATAGATTAAGAGGAAGCATAGGAATCAGTTTTACTAAATATATAATTAAAGTCATTAACCTTGGATCAGATTGCGCAGACCAGCTAAGTGGTGTAGCCAACAGCATGGTACCTGAGAAAAACCTATCCATTCCTATTTGGGTAAGTCACACACATATCCATGTGAAGCTAGAAGTATACACTATTGATTAGAAAAATCAAGGTATTGATGATTGTTGGCAAAGACAAGGTATCTTTATTAATAAAATAATCATAATAACTCCTAAGATGTATTTAGTATTTATTATTCATCAAATACCCTAATACATGTTTTGCAAGTCTATTCATGTATAAGAACAATTTACTAATATATTATTAGGATGAAATACACCCAAATAAGTTAATACCATTTTATTTTCTTCTAAAAACTTCTGATGTAATTAAGATATTAAAAAATAACTTTATCATACAATATAAATAAAATAATAGTGATAGTTATTAGCCAAAGGAAATTCTTATGGTTCGATTAAATATGAAATATGACACAGGATAATTTCTTTGAATGTTCATAGCTAATGTATATTTGCCAAGATAAAGAAAACATGAGCTTTAGTGTACCTGAAAATTTTCCATTATAAAGAAATTTAGACATAGTTTCAGTGAAAACAGAAGAGAACACACTGAACTTTTCACACCACTGAAACCTCTTGCTCAATTTTAAATGTATTTTCATATAAAAATTCAGTTAAAAGAGAAATAATTACGGGTTGAGTATGAGGAAAAAGGAAAGCAATGCAAAACATACTATCCTAGAATATGTTAGTTTAATGATGACCATAATTATGTATACTTTCTTTAAAGTCTACCTGGTTTAAAGAAAAAGCAAAGGAAAATGTTTATTCTGGTATTAATATTATTTTTAATATTTTCATTTAAAATATTACCAAGTAAGGAGAAACATTAAAAATAAAATTTTCGTTAGCCAGCCTAAAGGAAAAGAGGGGGGAGAGGGGAAAGGAATCCGCGGAGCTGACCTGGGTGCGCGCAGTAGGAATGTAGCGGGAGAGAGAGCTCAGTTAATGGTATGAAGAACGATAAATGATGAAACTTAGTTAAAAAAAAAAACGAAAAGAAAAGAAAAATCCAGTGATCGGCAGTTTAACTCCCAGTGGCCTAAAGGCAACTTCTGGACTCTCGTTGTGAAAGTAAGCACCTCCACAGATAAAACTGTTTCTTAAGAAAAGCGTTCCTACAGAGAAGGCAGTTTTGGTTGTACAGTAATTAGATTTTAAGGGAGAAAAGGACAGAACACTGCTCTAGATGTTATTAGAGGCAATAATACTTAATGATACATTTCAATTCTAATTTTACTTAAATTATAAACTCGCAAGCCCCACTGTTTCCTCGCACAGCCCAAGCCCCTCCTCTCTCACTCAATCAGCGTTTTGTGAAGCCTTCTCCTTAATTAACTAAATTGTTGTCTAGCCAGACATCTTGACTTTGAGAAAATGGATGTCGGGGGATTTGCTTTACAGAGGACCTAACAGAGTCTTCACACAGAACAGAAACATGACATTGGTTCTAAGAAAAATTTATAGTCCTGCTGAACAGAGGTTCCTCTACCAGCAAAAGAAACTGCTCTAGAGGCGCGATGACTAATATGTCACCACATCAGCGGTTCCTTTATGGAAGCAGAAGAAGAACACCCAAATAAATTAGATTTGTCACAGGCCTAAACACCCTTAGGAATGTCAGCCTGGATCTGAATTAGGCTTCTCAGAGCAATGGATGGGAACGTTTCCCCTGTACTTTTCTAGGATCCTCTGCCCCAGCACCCTGGCAGCCATTTCAGTGGCTCATACCTTGTATGTGTCCCCTAAGGATCTTCCCTAGATGTTGTTTCCAGATAAACCCTGACATCTTTTTTTTTAAAAAAAGCAAATAAGGATTCAACATTAAATATGGAAAGAACAACATGTGTGCAGCTCTTCTGTATCCTGCTTGGGCTGTTCTAGCTTTATAATCCTGAACACACACTCAGTAACAAGCAGTCATTATTTCTTGAAGTAGGTCAAGAAAAGGCTATTTAATTGATTTGCCCATTCTTTCCAGTACAAGGGTATTATTATAAAAATGACTAGGTCACAAAAGCAGTAAAAGAATCTTGCAAATTATGTATTTAATAGTATTTATATGTAATTTAGATATATAATATATAAACTAATTATATTTAATTTGAATGTCTAATAAATAAGTTCACATCAAATGACTGAAAACAACTGCTTAAAAAGAAAAAAAGGCCATTTTAAATTTGTAATATTAACCTTTCTCTTCACTTCAGAAATTTTACAGAATATGCCTTAGAAGTTGGTAGAGTGTCTGGTACATCATAGATACAATAAGCATTGGTTGAATCCTTGATGAGTCACATTTTTATGGGAGGAAATGGTTTTGGCTTATGAAAACCTTTGAGATATAAAGGTTGTAACTTTTCTGTCCCCACATACATGTAGATAGGTAGGTAGATAGACAGTCATATTAAGAAATGTAGGATTTCATTGCCATTTACAAAGAAAATAATTATAGAAATCTGCCACAACACGAGTTGTGTTTCTATATGATTGATGTTCAACCTTTCAACAAAATTATGTTGTCTTTTTGCAAATACTTTTTTGGCTTTTATTATCATTTGAATTGACATAATTCTACATATTTATGGATTATAGTGTTATGTTTCAATACACATATACAATGTGTAATGATGAAATCATGGTAATTACCACATCCATCCCCTCAAACATTTCTTTGAATGTTGGAAACATTCAAAATCTGACCTTTTATTTGAAAATATCCAAAAAATTGTTTTTAATTTTAGTCACCCTATAGTGCCATAGAACACTAGAACTTACTCCTCCTATCTAGTTATACTTTTGTATCACTTAACCCTGTGGTCTTAACCCCAAGGCGAGGCCTCAGACTGGTATCAACCCATGGCCTGGTAGGAACCAGGCCACACAGCAGGAGGTGAGCAGCGGGTGGAGCAAACAAAGCTTCATCTGTATTTACAGCTGCTCCCCATCGCTCACATTACCACCTGAGCTCTGCCTCCTGTCAGATCAGCAGCAGCATTAGATTCTCATAGGAGCACAAACCCTACTGCAAACCATGCATACCAAGGGATCTAGGTTGCACACTCCTTATGAGAATCTAATGCCTGATGATCTGAGGTGGAGCTGAGGCAGTGATGCTAGTGCTGGGGAGCAGCTGCAAATAGAGATTATCATTAGCAGAGAAGTTTGACTGCACAGAGACTATAATAAATCAATTGCTTGAAGACTCATGTTAAAACCCTATCAGTGAGTGGCAAGTGAAAATTAAACTGCATCTGGTGTTTATAGTGGCAAGTGAGCATCTCACTTCAATTGTACAGCTGCATCTGGTGACAGGCTTTAAGTCTGAATCCAATACTTATTTTAGTCCATGCAAGACCCACCACTTATTTTATTTACCACTTCCGTCTGTGCCTCTTTCCCACACTGCACACTTGTCTCACAGTTTTGGTAAGCCTACAAACTAACCCTAGCAAAAATGAGTAAAAAACAAATGTCACTGGAGAGCTTCTTTGAAAAGGGGGAAAGACCCAATGATGAGACAGCAGAAGACTCTAAGACTGCCAATAAAATGAAGGCTGCATTTAAAAGAAAATACCAAGAGTCCTACTTAAATTATGGGTTCATTGCAACAGGTAATTCACATTCTCCTAGCAAGCTCTGTATAATATGTGGCAAGCAGCTAGCCAATGAAGCCATGAAACCTTCAAAATGGCTTTGCCAAATGGAAACCAAGCACCCTGTATTAAAAAACAAGCCTTTGGAGTTTCTCAAAAGAAAAAATGTGAACAGGAAGAACAGAAGCAATTATTGAAGGCCACCACTTCATCAACTGTATCTGCACTGAGAGCATCATCCTTAGTGGCTAAATGCATTGCTAAAGCTAAGAAGCCCTTTACTATTGGTGAAGAGTTGATTCTGTCTGCTGCTAAGGACATTTGCTATGAACTTTTAGGAGAGGCTGCAGTTCTAAAGGTGGCACGTGGTCTTCTTTTGCCTAGCACCATAACTAGATGAATTGATGAAATAGCAGAGGATATTGAGGCACAATTGTTAGAAAGGATTAATGAGTCACCGTGGTAAGAAATCCAGGTTGACCGAGTCTACCGATTTTGACAACAAGGCAACAATGCTTGTTTTTGTGCTATATATTTTTCAGAAAGATGTGCATGAGGATATGTTATGTGCACCTTTGTTGCCAACCAATACCACAGCTGCAGAACTATTCAAGTCTTTGAATTATTACATATCAGGAAAACTGAATTGGTCACTTTGTGTTGGTATGTGCATGGACGGAGAGGCTGCCATGACTGGAAAGTTTTCTGGTTTCACTACTTGGGTCAAGGAGGTCACTTTTCAATGTGAGTCTACTCACTGTGTCGTCCATACAGAAATGCTGGCTAGCTGAAAAATGTCACCTAAACTAAACAACATTTTGCAGGTTATGATTTAAATTATCAAGCACATTAAAGTACATGTCCTTAACTCACATCTGTTCATGCAGCTCTGTGGGGAGATGGATGCAAAGCTAACGTGTCTTCTCTTATTCACAGAAGTGAGATGGCTTTCCAAAGGTAGATGACTGGCCAGAGTTTTTGAGTTACAAGAGCCACTCCAGAAATTTCTTTTAGAAAAACTGTCACCACGGCATCACATTTCAGTGACACAGAATGGGTGGCAAAACTTGCTTACTTTTTTGATATATTCAACCAACTTTATCTGTCACTTCAGGGGAAAACGACAACTGTGTTCACGTCAGGAGATAAAGTGGGTGCATTCAAAGCCAAACTGGAATTATGGGGGTGACAAGTGAACATTGGGATTTTTGACATGTTTCAAACATTAGCAGAGATTTTGAAATATACTGAGGCAGGGCCTTCCTTCTCCCAGCTGGTGCATGGTCATCTATCTCAGCTTTCAAAAGAGTTTGAGCATTACTTCCCAACCACAAAAGACCCCTGAACTGGGAAGGAATGGATTTGAGACCCTTTTGTGAATAAGCCAGGTGAATTGACTTTGTCCATGCCAGAAGAGGATAAAGTACTTGAGATCACAAATGACGGGGGCCTTTAAATTATGTTTAAGACATCTTCAAATCTCCATACATTCTGGATTAAAGTCAAAGCAGAATATCCTGAGATTGCCACAAAAGCACTGAAAAGCCTGTTTCCATTTCCAACATCCTTTGTGAACCAGGGTTTTCTGCAGTGACAGCAACCAAAATGAGATTATGGAGTAGACTGGACATGAGCAACACACTTCGGGTGTCACTGTCTCCCATCACCCCTAGATGGGACCATCTAGTTGCAGGAAAACAAGCTTAGGGCTCCTACTGCTTCTGCATTATGGTAAGTTGTATAATTATTTCATTATATATTACAATGTAATAACAATAGAAATAAAGTACACAATAAGTATAATACACTTGAATCATCCTGAAAGCATCCCCCCTGGTCCGTGGAAAAATTGTCTTCCATGAAACAAGTCCCTGGTGCCAAAAAGGTTGGGGACTGCTGCCTTAACCAACCTTTGGTTGTCCTTCTCCCCCCTACAATTCCCTGCTTCTAGTAACCACTATTCTACTCTCTGCTTCTATAAAATTAACTTTTTTCCTTCCACATGTAAGTGATATTTCCACATATGTGGTATTTATCTTTCTGTGTCAGGCCAAATTCTTCTAATTTAATTCACTTAATTCATTATAGCATTTATATTAAAATGAATCAAAGATAACTGAAATAAGAAAAGATGATGGGGGAGGAAAACACACACTTTCCTTGAACTCCATTGATCAGTGGTAGATATTTAGCTTCCAAGATCCTTAGATGCCTTTTCTGATTCCCTTGCATAAATATAGTTGCTTGCTATTGTGAACCAGAAGTAATTCCTATTTCATTAAATAATTTGCCTAAGTAAATTATAAGTATCTGTGCATGTGTACATCTCTCTCATTAACCGGGAACTTCTTCGTTCATATTTATTAGTGACTATAATGGCACTAAGGGTTCAAAAATGAAAGGCATCTGTCCCTGTGATCAGAGAACTCAGATTCTCTTAACAAGACAATTATACACTCAGGTCAGCAAGATGGCTGACTAGAGACGCCTGGCACTCATGCTTCACAAGAAAGGACAAGCCAATGCATAAATAGCTAAGATTTGACTGGAGTGTTGAAGGAAGACTTTGCTGGGGTGCAGAGGGGACACGGAGGCAAAACTGCGGAGATTGGAAGTCCGGGAGGGCATGTGGAGGCACTCAGCCTCTGCAGCCCTGTCTTCCCAACCCAGACTGGATCTGTCTGGAGTGAGGAGAGACTTGCCATTGTGGGAAAAAGGTAAGCAGAAGATTCCCACCAGCCCCCATTGCCACCACCAACATCTACAGTCCTTACTACAAGAGAATCCCACAGTCCTTGTAAGCCCTGATCTCAGTTTGGAAAGTTGCTGGAAATTTACACAGCTGCATTGCCTCCAATTAGGAACAGAAGGCATGCACTCCCCACCCACTCCTTGAGAGCCAAGCTGCTGCATCTTGAGACCAGAGACACCTTGCAATGTGCACTGATCTGGCAGCCAGCAGCCACTATACCTCTCCAGCACTGGGACTCTGTCTTCATTCCACCAAGACCATTTGTGTGGCTGAATGCCAGAACCCCAGCAACATGGAGCCTGGGCCCGGGTTCGGTGGTGATCCTGGTCCTGCACAGCAGGGAAACCAACCTGAGCTGCTGCAATTCCAACCCAAGGTACTGTCTGGCAGTCCTGCCCAGGATGAAACTGCCCTTGAGCTGGCCAAAGTGCTGCATTCCCTCCCCCAAGCAGGAGAGGCCCTGGAGTCTTCCAGCAGATGCTACATCCCTCAGGCTGGTGGAGCAGGTATATACCCACACTCAGGACCTGAGAAAAAGACTCACAGCACCCTCACCCTACGGACACATCCCTGGCCTGTTCAAAGCCCTGTGCTCACAATCAGGGCCTAAGAAACAGTCCCATACATCCTTAGGCCAGCCAAGTAGACATGAGCCCATGACCTGGACCTGAGAAAAGCCCTGTTGGTTACCCCTGGTAGGCATACCTCTGAGCCAGGTGAGTAGCCTTGTACCCATGTTCTGATCCTGAGAAACAGCCTCATTCCCCCCTACAAGCAGAAATGCCCCCAGACCAGCCAAGCAGTCATGGGCCCACGTTCTGGACCTGAGAAACAGCCCCATGGGCCTTCTTTTGCAGAAATGCCCTCAGACCAGTTAAGAAGCCATGAAGCCCTGTTACAAGCCTCAGAGACAGCCCATGTGCCACCCTAGCAGACATGTCCCCAGGCCAGCCAAGCTGCCCTTCTTTTGCAGAAATGCCTTTGTACCCATGTTGTGATCCTGAGAAACAGCCTCATTCCCCCCTACAAGCAGAAATGCCTCCAGACCAGCCAAGCAGTCATGGGCCCATTCTGGACCTGAGAAACAGCCCCATGGGCCTTCTTTTGCAGAAATGCCTTCAGACCAGTGTCCACATACCAGGCCTAAGAAACAGCCCCACAGGCTGCACACACACCCTGAACTGAAGAAACAATCCCATGGGCCCCCCCTCCCCCAAAGACATATTAACAGGCCAGGTGAACAGCTTTGCACCTGCAACTCGGGACTGAGAAGCAGTCTTGTGGGCCATCACTGGCAGATACACCCCCAGGCTGGCCAAGCAGCTATGGGTCTATATCCTGGACCTGAGAAACAGCCCCATGAGCCGACCTGGCAGACATGCCCAGAGGCCAGCTGAGCAGCTATGTGCCTTCACACCAGGCCTGAGAAACAGCTATGCATGCCAGTGTCCCTGGCCAAAGTAATACCTGCATGGCCCCAACGCCAGCAAGCCAGATCCCAAGTTGGCCAACCCATTGTATGCATGCACATGCCCTAAACCTGAGAAACAGCCCGACAAGCCCACCCATGGCAAAGCTGCACCACCGCCACCACAAACTCTCTCAACCTAGGCCACTGAGATACTCACAAACATCACTAGTGTGAATTATAGCTGAAGAAACTACATGGAGACTACACTACTGTGTTTGCCTAGAACAAATGTCAATGCACCCCACCAAACTGGCACCCCAAGACCCATTCATAAAAATAGGTCTTTCCCTATAACACCTACTCCAGAAAAATAGAAGGGACTTTCCAACTAGATATGTAGAAATCATTGTAGGGACACATCAAACACGGAAGAACAAGGAAAATGACTATTTTAAAGGAAAACAATAATTCTCCAGTAACAGACCCTAATCATAAAGACATATATGAAATGTCAGAAAAATAACTCAAATAATAATCTTAAGGAAATTCAGTGAGATACAAGAGAACACAGAAAGAAAATTCAATGAAACCAGGAAAACAATTCATGATTTGAATGCAAAATTCAACAAAAAGATAGATATCATAAAAAAGAACCAAATAGAAATCTTAGAGCTGGAGAATTCAATAAACAAAATAAAAAATTGGGAGCATTAACAGACTACACAAAGCAAAAGAAACAATTTCTGAAGTTAAAGACTGGTCTTTTGAAATAACACAAGCAGACAAAAAAAAAAAACAAAGAATGAAAAAGAATGAAGAAATTCCATAGGACTTATGGGAAACCATTAAGGGAACAAATATTCATATTGTGGACTTTCCAGAAGGGGAAGAGAAAGGCAAAGATGTGAAAACCACATTTAATGAAATAATAGCTGAAAACACCCCAAGTCTTGGGAGACAAATGGACACCAGGGTCCGGGAAGCTCAAAGAATCCCATGTAGAGTCAACCCAAACAGGTCCTCTTTGAGGCACACTATAGTCAAATTGTCAAAAGTCACACAAAGAAAGAATTCTAAAAGCCACAAGAAAAAAAAAGATCTAGTTACATAATTTGGAATCCCATTAGACTAAGAGCAGATTTCTCAGCAGAAACCTTATAGGACGGAGAGAACATTCAAAGTACTGAAGGAAAAAAAGTCAGCTAAGAATATTACACACAGCAAAGCTATCCGTCAGAAATGAAGGAGACATAAAGTCTTCACAGAAAAGAAAACGCTAAGGGAATTCATCACCAAGGCCAATGCTCTTTGCCAAACTGGCACCCTAAGACCCATTATTGACTAGACCAGCCTTACAGGCAATACTCAAGGAATTTTTACATGTGGAAGTGAAAAGACATTAACCATTAACATGCAAACATGTGAAACTATAAAACTCACTGATACACCTGTTATACAAAGGAAAAGGAGAAGGGAATCAAATCTTATCACTATAGAAAACCATCCAACCAGAAAAAAAATGCTAAGAGAGAAAGTAAGGAAAAAAGGACATACAAAACAATCAGAAAACAATCAATAAAATGACAGGAGTAAGTCCTCACTTATTAGTAATGAAATTGAATAGGAACATGTTAAATTCCCCATTTAAAAAGATATAGACTGGCTGAATGAATAGAAAATAAGACCAAACTGTATAATGCCTGTAAGAAACTCACTTCACTTGTAAAGATACATATAGAATGAGAGTGAAGGGATGGAAAAGGATATTTCAGGAAACAGAAACCAAAAGTGAACAGCAGTAGCTGTGTTTATATCAGACAAAATATATTTCAAGTCAAAAATCTGTAAAACGAGACAAAGAAGGACTATATTATAACAAAGGGATTAATTCAGCAAGAGAATATAACAATTGTAAATATATATGCACTCAATACTGGAGCACCCAGATATATGAAGCAAATATTATTAGATCTACAGGGAAAGATAGGCCTTGATACAATAATGACTGAGGACATCAACACCCCACTTTCAGTATTAGACAAATTATCTAGACAAAAAATTTTTAAAAATCACATTTAAACTATACCGTAGACCAAATGGACCTAACAGATATTTATGGAACATTCATCCAACAGCTGCAGAATACACTTTTTTTTCATTGGCACATGGGATATTCTCCAGGATTGATCATATGTTAGGAAACAAAACCAGTATCAAAAATTTTTGAAAAATTGAAATCATATCAAGTATCTTACCTGACAACAATGGAATAAAACTAGACATCAGTTACAAGAACAACATTCAAAACTATAAAAGTATATGGAAATTAAGTAGCATACTCCTGAATGATTGATTACTGAAGGGAAAAATTAAAAGTTAAATTTAAAAATTCCTTGAAACAAATGAAAACAGAAACACAGCATGTCAAGACCTATGAGACACAGCAAAAGCAGTATCAAGAGGCAAGTTTACAACACAGGCCTGCATTGAAAAACTAGAAACATTTCAAGTAAACAACCTGATGGTGCGTCTCAAGGAACTAGAAAAGCAAGTACAAGCCAAATTTAAAATTATTACAAGGAAAGAAATAATAAAAGTCAGAACAGTAATAAAAGAAATTGAGATAAAGAAATACAAAAGATCAAAAAAGTTGGTTTTTGGTAAAGAAAAACAAAATCAAGAAACCATTGGTTACCCTAAGAAAAAAAGAGAGAAGACCCAAATATTAATAAAATCAGAAATGAAAAAGGAGACATCACAATGGATACCACAGAAATACAAAGTATCATTGCAGACTACTATGAATAGGTAAATACATTTGAAAAGCCAGAGGAAACGGATAAATTCCTGGACTCAAACAACCTATGAAGATCGAACAAGAAGAAATAGAAAACCTGAGCAGACCAGTAACTAATAAAAGATTGAATCAATAACAAAATGTCTCCCAACACAGAAAAGTCCAGCTCTGAATGGCTTCAATGCTGAATTCTACTAACCCTTTAAAGAAGAATTAATATCAATTCTTCTCAAGCTATTCTAAGAAATTGAAGGGCGGAAAATTCTTCCTAAGTCATTCTATGAGGCCAGCATAACTTTGATGCCAAAACCAAACTAGGAGTACAAAAAAAAAAAAAAGAAAGAAAGAAAGAAAAAGAAAACTACAAGCCAATGTCCCTGATGAACACAGACTCAAAAGTTCTCAAAAAATACTAAAAATCTTCAACAAAATACTAGCAACCCAAATCCAACAACACCGCAAAAAGATAATACACCATAATCAAGTGAGATTTGTTGTAGGAATGCAAGAACTGTTCTACAGACACAAATCAATAAATGTCATACATCATGTCCATATAATGAAGGACAAAAACCATATGATCATCTTAATAGATGCATAAAAAGCATTTGATATAATTCAACAACCCCTCATGATAAATACTCACCATGAATTATGTATAGAAGGAAAAGACCTCAATAATAAAGGCCATATATGACAAATGCACAGCTAACATCATATTGAACAGGGAAAAGCTGAAAGCTTTTCTTCTAAGAACTGGAACAAGACAAGGATGCCCACCCTCATCACTCTTATTCAACATAGTACTAGAATTTCTAGCCAGAGCAAGAGAAAAAAAGTACCCAAATTGGAAAGGAAGAAGTCAAATTGTCCCTTTTTGCAGATGACATGATCTCATATGTAGAAAAACCTAAAGACTCAACAAATCTCTTAGAACTAATAAACAAATTCAATAAAGTAGCAGGATACAAAATCAATACCAAAAATCAGCAACATTTCCGTACACAAACAACAAACTGAAAAAGAAATCAATAAGGCAATCTGATGTACAATATCTACCAAAAAAAAAAAAACCTAGGAATAAATTTTACAAAAAAGATGAAAAACCTCTATAAGGAAAACTACAAAACCATAATGAAAGAAATTGAAGAGGATACAAACAAATGGAAAGATATCTCATGCTCATGGACTGGAAGAATTAATATTGTTGAAATGACCATACTACTCAAAACAATCTACAGATTCAATGAAATCCCTATCAAAATACTAATGACATTCCTCACAGAAATAGGAAAAGAAAGGCTAAAATTTTTATGGAACTACAAAATACCCCACGTAGCTAAAGCAATCATAAGCAAAAAGAAAAAGCCAGAGGCATCATATTACCAGACTTCAAAATATACTACAAAGTATATTTTGTAGTAACCAAAGCAGCATGGTATTGGAATAAAAGCAGACACATAGACCAAGGAAACAGAATAGAGAACCCAGAAATTCATCCACATATCTCTAGTCAACTGATTTTTGACAAAGGTGCCAAGACACTAATTGAGGAAAGGACAGTCTCTTCAATTAATGGTTCTGGGAAAACTGGATATGCATATGCAAAAGAATGAAACTATTGTCCCACCTCTCACATATGGCCAACAAATATATGAAAAAATGCTCCACATCACTAATCATTATCAGCAAAATGCAAATCAAAACCACAGTGAGGTACCTTCTCATCCCAATTAGGATGGCTATTATCAAAAAGACAAAAAATAACAAATTCTGATGAGGATATGGAGAAAAGGACCCACTTTTTGTGGAAATGCAAACTAGTGCAGCCACTTTGGAAAGTAGTATGGAGCTTCCTCAGAAAACTACAAATAGAACTACTATACGATCCAGCAATCCCACTACTGGGAATTTATGCAAAGGATAGGAAACCAGCATATCAGAGATATCTGCACTCCCATGTTTATTGCAGCGCTATTTATAATAGCCAAGATATGGAATCAACCTAGGTGTCAACAAATGGATGAATGGATAAAGAAAATGTTGTATACATACACAGTGGAATACTATTCAGCCATAAAAAAGAATGAAATCCTATCATTCATGGCAATATGAATGTAACTAGAGGACATTATGTTATGTGAAATAAGCACAACAGAAAGTTAATATAGTATGTTCTCACTCATATGGAAGCTTAAAAATGTTGATCTCATAGAAGTAAAACATAGAACAGAGGATACTAGAGGCTGGGAAAAGTAGAGGAAAGGAAGGAAGAGGCAGGGAAATATTTCTTAAAGGATACAAAATTACTGCTAGATAGGAGGAATAAGTTCTAGTGCTCTATAGCACTGTAGGATGACTATAGTAATGACAATATATTATATAATTTCAAATAGCTGAAAGGATGATATGGAATGTTCCCAGCACAAAAAAAGGATAAACGTTTGAAATGATGGATATGCTAATCACCCTGGTCTGATCATTATACATTGTATATATTGAAACATCACTATGTATACCATATATATGTACAATTATTATGTGTCTGTTAAAAATGAAATAAAGTTTAAAGAAGACAATTATGCATGCAAACCACACACTACTATCAGGAAAAGCTTATAAGGATAGTACATACAAAGTGCATAGGGGGTCAATGGGTCTGAGCATCTGTAGTTGAACAAATATGTTTAAATATTTTTCATATAAAGAATTGTGGAAAAACAACAAAAAAATAATAGGCATGATGTGAAATGTTATTGAAAGCAACCATATTACAACTTATATTTTCCTTAGATTTTAGTGATTACATTTTACTGCACTTCTTTAAAAACTACTTACTTATCAACGAGAGACACATTTTAATCCACTTCAGAGAACTGTGGAATTTGAGTTGAGACCTGGAGGCTGGATAAGAAGGTGTTAAGTAGACAGAGGCTGGGAAAGACGCAACACTTTAGGTGAACAGCAAGAACTAGAAAGGCCTTATGAGCAGGGAACAACTTGGGTAGGTATGCAGAAATGAGAGACTACAACATGTTCAGGGAAGTAGTAGTTCAATATGCTGAACTGTATCATAAAAATAAGGAAAGAATTAAACTGAGACTAGAAAGGAAAATGTAGTAAAGTGTAAGATTTTTATCTTTGGTCCCAGATCTCTTGAATACTTCTATGTATTCTAGTCATTCAAGAAAAGTTATATGAATAAATGAATAATTTGGTAATAATTTGAAAGTGCTGAATCACCTTGATAAAATATAATACAGATCTCTTATCCTATCACACTTTCTCTCTACTTTTACTTAGCAATCTTTCTGTGACGGTAAAAAGAATCAACCCGGCTTGAGATGTGCAATAGTTTGGGTCTGCTGAGAAGCAAATGTCAAGAGAGAATTAAAAGTGCAAAATATTTATTAGGGAATGAATGGGACAAGGAAGAGGGTGACTTCATGCCACGGTGCCAGTCTGATGCCTAGAAATGAGGGAGAGAAGGAAGGAGATAGGGAGAGTCTCAGACTCTAGCACAGCTGCAAGAAAGTTTCGGCTAGGCACATAGTGAGTCCTCAAGCCAGGTATCCGTAGGAGTCCTGCGTCTCACTTGATAATCCTGTGTTAGTATCACTGCTTGCTTAGTCTTATGTTGGAAGCAGGTCATGGGAAACAGGGCTTGGTCACAAATGCGATGGTGGATCCAGAGAGGCAGCAACTGGGGTCAGCAGCCCATTATATTCTTCACAGCAGGAGATCTAAGTGGCATGTTTTCATGGCTGCCACAATATGTGAATCTAAATGGAATGTTTTCTGAAGATGGATTAAACACAGTTAAAAATCATGTTGAATCATGTTCTCAAAATATCAGTAAGAATCATGTCTCTCAGTTGATCTCTGTGTGACTATAGTTCTCTAGGGTCTCATAATAGAACACAGCAAACAAGGAACTCCATTTCCCTGACATCATGGCTGGAGTGATAAGAGGACAAACTCAGAGACTGTATGACTAATCGCAGCTATATTTTTGAGGGGAAAAAAAAAACCGTGGTGATACATGCATGCAAAAACCTTAAATATGTAATGCAATTAACTGAAACTTACACCAAAAACATTTATTATGGTGTTAATGAAATAAAGTGAAGTGTACAAAGAAAATTAAGGTATTTAATTATGAACATTATTTAACCAATCATTCCACTTCTCACATGCTCTTTACTGATTAGACAGGGGAAAAAAAGCAAGTTGTTTTTGCTGTAAAATATATTTCAAAGTTTTGATTATATTCAAAAGTTTAGCTTTGGAGAAAGCAAAACTTTTTCATAGATATATGAATATTACTCAAGCAACAATAAAGAAACTAGAGTTTATAGAGCATTAAAAAAACACAGAAAAACAGAGAGTTTAATAATGAAATAAAATTAAGTTCATCATATATGACAGGAATGGAATTAGTCTCATTTGCCCTAAAAGGTTCTTTATACATTCAATTCTTACAACACTATTATATGCCAGGCACTAAAGGATGTACCAGAAATCAAAAATCATTTCCAGGCATGGTGGCTCACACCTGTAATCCTAGCACTCTGGGAGGCCGAGGCAGGAGGATCACTTGAGTTTAGGAGTTCGAGACCTGCCTGAGCAAGAGTTAGAGCCCATCTCTACAGAAGTAGAAAAATTGGCTGGGCGTGGTGGCATATGCCTATAGTCTTAACTACTCAGGAGACTGAGGTAGGAGGATTGCTTGAGCCTAGGAGTTTGAGGTTGCTGTGAGCTATGATGCTGCCACTGCACTCTAGCCAGGGAGACAGAGCAAGACTCTTTCTCAAAAAAAAAATCATTTTAAAGGTAAGAATATAATATTTCCCTTGCTTTTGAGGGCCTCGCAGCCTAATGAGTGAATTTAAAACAATAATTATAATAGTATAGACAGTGCTGAAATGGTGATGTAAGTGGGAGGAGGGGAACGTCTGTCACTGGTGGGTTCTAAGCTGGCTTCGTAGAATAGCTACGTGGTAAGAGTCAGGAAGTAGCATCAGGCCAATTGGGAAGGAAAGTATATCCTATGCAGAGGGAACAGCCTATGCAAACAAGCAAACTGAAAAGTTTCAGGGAACCATTCATAATTCATTATATCTGGAAAGCCCAAATATCGAGGAAGGAAATGAGTAAGGGACCTGTATAGGTTTAGGTTTAGGTTTTCTTTCCTTCTTTCTCTGGACAAGGGGCCATCGAAGAATTTTGATGAAGGAAGTGACATATCAATTTGATATACTGTTTACATGTAGTAAGAGGGATGAGAGCAGTATAGGGAGAATGGGTAGGGGGAACATGAAAGAAACTATTATAAAATTCAAAATAAAATACGATCAGATTTGTTCCTTTTGCTTAAGGTTTCTTTGGCTATTCAGGCTCTTTTCTTGTCCCAAACAAAGCATAGAATTATTTTTTCTAGATCTGTGAAATATCATGTTGGTATTTTGATGGGGATTGCATTGAATCTGTAAATCACTTTGAGTAGTATGGACATTTTAATAATATTTATTCTATTTATCCTCGTAGAAATCTTTCACCTCCTTGGTTAAATATATTTCTAGGTATTTTATTTTCTTTGGAGCTATTGCAAAAGGCATTGAGTCTTTGATTTAATTCTAAGCTTGACTGTTGTTGGTGTATGGGAATGCTACTGATTTGTGTACATTGATTTTGTAGTCTGAGACTTTGCTTAATTTATTTATCAATTCCAGGAGTCTCTTGGTAGAATCTTTGGGGTTTTCTAGATATAAGATCATATCATCAGCAAACAACAATAATCACTTTACCAGACTTTAAGCTATACTACAAGGCTATAGTAACCAAAACAGCATGGTACTGGCACAAAAAATAGAGACATAGACCAATGGAACAGAACAGAGAATCTAGATATAAAACGATTCACATATTGCCATCTGATTTTTGACAAAGTAGACAGCAGTATACACTAGGGAAAAGAATCCCTATGCAATAAATAGTGCTGGGAAAATTGGATAGCCACATGTAGAAGATTGAAACTGGACCCATATCTCTCACCACTCACAAAAATTAATTCAAGGTGGATAACAGACAAATATAAGATACGAAACCATAAGAATTCTAGAAGAAAATGTTGGAAAAACTCTTATAAATATCAGCCTAGCCAAATAATTTATGAAGAAGATCCCAATGGCAATCACAGAAACAACAAAAATAAATAAATGGAATTTGACTAAATTAAAAAGCTTCTGCACAGCCAAGGAAACAATCAACATAGCAAATAGACAACCTACAGAATGGGAGAAAATATTTGCATGCTATACATCTGATAAAGGGCTAATAATCAGAATCTACAAAGAACTCAAGCAAATCATCAAGAAAAAATCAAACAACCCCATTAGAACGTGGGCAAAACACATGAACAGAAGCTTTTCAAAAGAAGATAGACTGATGGCCAATATACATATGAAAAAATGCTCAACGTCACTAATCATCAGAGAAATGAAAATCAAATCCACAATGAGATATCACCTAACCCCTGTAAGGATGGCTTTTATCAAAAAATCCCAAATAATAGATGCTGGCATGGATGCAGGGAGAAAGGAATGCTTATACACTGTTGGTGGGACTGAAAACTAGTACAACCTCTATGGAAAATACTATGGAGATACCTCAAAGAACTAAAAGTAGACCTACCATTTGATCCAGCAATCCCACTACTGAGTATTTGCCCAAAGGAAAAAACGTCATTTTATCAAAAAGACACTTGCACTAGAATGTTTATTGCAGTGCAATTCACAATTGCAAAGATGTGGGATCAACACAAGTGCCCATCAATTCATGGGTGGATTAATAAAATGTGGTATATGTATACCATGGAGTTCTACTCAGCCATGAAATAAGATGAATTAATACCCTTTGTGATAATCTGGTTGGTACTGGAGACCATTTTCCTAAGTGAAGTATTGCAAGAATGGAAAAACAAACACCACATGTACTCACTATTAAATTGGAACTAACCTATCAGCACTCATGTGCACAGATGTAAGTAAAACTCAATGGAAATCATGCAGGAGGGAGCGGGGAAGAGGAGATGGGTGAAATCATACCTAACAGGTACAGTGTACACCATCTGGGGATGGGCACACTTATAACTTTGACTCAGCAGTACAAAAGCAATCCATGTAACCAAGACATCTGTACCCCTATAATATTCTGAAATGTAAAAAAAATACTGGAAAAAAATATGATCAGAGCCTGAACTAAAGCAATGATAGTGTCAGTGGAAAAGGATCAGTATGAGAAATGATAGATTAGGATGATGAATTGTCATTCCCCATGAATGATTATAGCCAGTGGAACAGAGAGAGAAAGACCCAATGTGTATGACTGACTTCCTGGTGAACACATGGGTGGCACTGCACACAGACAGGATTCTGGTAAGAATTCCCTGTTGGGTAGAGAGTGGGTATTGTTAAGCAGCTAAAAATATGACAAAGAAATCTATCTGGAGAGGTTTTTTAATTTATTCCCTATGCAATATTTAATTGATTTGTTCACCAAGTATTCAGTACCTCCCATATGCCAGGCACTATACTAGCCCAAAAAGACACAGAAGTAAACAAAACTAGCAAGAATATTTGCCCTTCAGTAGATCATATTCTAGGGGAGAAAGGAAAAAATCAACAAGTTAAAATACATAATATAAGAGATTTTTATGAGAGCTGCATAAAAAGTAAAGTAGTGAAGGACAAAGGAAGTGCAGGGGAATTTCAATGATAAAGTGTCCAAGAAGGCCACCCTGCAGAGGTTATTTGAGCTGAGACATGAGTGGGTGAGGGAGTGATCTGTGGGAATATTGGCAAGAGGGGAGCATTGTGGATACAGGAAACAACAGGTACCCATGCCTTGAAAGTAGGAGCAGGCCCAGTGTGTTCAAGGGGCAGCCAGGAGATGCGGCAAAGTAAGAGTAGGGGAAAATAGTCAAATACATAAGGAGAAGCCAAATTATGGGGGCTAGAGTTTTTATTTTTAATATAATGAAAAGCTGCCATGTAAAAGTATTGTTTTCCCCTGAATACTTAATAACAGTTTCTTTACTTCTGAAAATTTCAGTGTGCTTTTTAAAGGTATATGTCTTGAATTTTGTTAATGTTATATTTTTATCTTTTTCTTCATATTCAATCAGATTACACTACATCCATTTGAATTAGCATCTAAGGCTAAAAATTAGCCATTTGGGCATACCTAATTCCTTGCTTCATTGCACCACTCAGGTGCTATGGCTGCAATGCCATTCTCAAGCCGTCTAATTGTTTGAAATGTATTATTTGAAAATTTAACCATTTATTCCAATTACACAGTTTTTTATCACCTGTATTAGAATTAGTATAGCAATTTTTGTTTCTAACCACAGTTGTGCAATGCTGAAGTTGTGACACTTCTGTATGAGAATCTTCTGCAATATTCCTTCGTTTTCTTTTGCTGAAATGGGAAAGCTTTTATAAATATACTGATGTTCCACATATCCTTACCACTCTGTCCAGTTTTGCTCATTTAGTAATTATTTATGGATGTCTACCATGCAAGGCCCTGTTCTAGTCCCTGGAGACACATCACTGAAAAAAGATACCTGCTCTCAATTGGCTTATGTTCTAGTGGTAAATGACAGATGTTAAGCCATAAACATCATAAGGAGATAAATTATATTGCATATAAGAAGATGATAAGTGTTATGGAAAAAATAAAAATGTGACTATAGAGCAGGAAAAATGGGGTTGGTGGGGTAGTTATAATATTGACTAAAGTAAAAAGTAGGTTTTATTGAGAAAGTAAGTTATGGGGAAAGCTTGAAGACTATGGAAGATTTATACCAGATTCAAAAGGATATTTAGGAGAAGAAAATTCCAGGCTGAGGGCTGGAGGAAAGGCTGCAAGGCAGGAGCTTGCCTGTAATATCCCTAGAACTGTATGGAAGTTAACACGCTAGAATGGAGTGAGAAAGGAGAGAAAGATTAGGAGCTACAATCAGACATGTAACAGCAGCCCAGACCTCATAGGCCATCATGAAAAATTTAGCTTCTACACTGGGTGAAATGGGGGAGCCATTGCAGGGCTTTAAATGAAGAGGAGACATTATCTGACTTATGTATTTAAAAGATCACTCTGGCTTGTTGGTTGAGTATAAAGAATGGGGCCATGAGGAGAGGTTGTGGGGATCAAATCAGGGCTACCTGTTAGAAAGCTACTACAAAATCCTGAAGAAAGATGGCATGCTTTGGATCAAGGTAGGAGTAGTAGAAGCAGGAAAACTGCTGGAGATGAATCTGTGAGGAGAGAGAGCTAAGAGGCATAACTAAATAATAAATATGTAAGTAAAGAAATTAATGGACAAATCGAGAGTCATCATCATATACATACTACTGTACGTACTACTTGAGGATATGGAATTAGATGAGCTCACCAGGGACATGGATGTCAGTGGAGAAAAGGAGAGAGTCAGGACTGAGGCTTGAGACACTACAGTATCGAGAAGTCTGGGAGAACAAGAGGAACCAGCAATAACTGTGCAAGAATGTCTAGTGAGCGAGAGGAAAACTAGGAGCTTCTGGTGCCCTGGAAGCCAAAGGAAAATCATGTATTAAGAAGGAGAAAGTACCAGCTTGGAGGCATTGGTCAAAAAGAAAAAAGAAAAGAAGGAGAAAGTGCCCTTAATAAGCTATGTCCTCTGCTGCTCCTGCCCCTGACTCCCCATGGTGATTAAAGGAACCATGGCCTTCACCCACTGTGCAGTCCTCCTCCTGACCAAGATGATGGGGTGAGAAGACCTCAGTGGAGATGTGCTCTTCCAATTGGATTGTCACCTGCCAAATGCTTCTGCCATTACTCAAAAGGCCTTTCTTCTGTGGTTATTATATTTCAAGCATCTTCCTTATATCACACCTTGCTGCATTTGCCAAGGTTTTGCTGCTTGATGGTTTTAAGCCCCTTAGAGATTATTTACATCAGGATGTGGGAAATGATCAAAAAAGATTTTGGCTGAAACCAAAAAAAGAAAAAAAAAGAAAACATTTAGATGTCAACCTTGAATATGTTTTCAAGGCTTTCAAAGTTTGCAATAAATTACCTGAAACTGGTTGTTCAATGTCATTTCCTCTCCCTGAGAATTTAATTTATGTATTGTTGAAACCAATAAAAGTTTGATCCAGCAATTCCACTACTGGGTATTTACCTAAAGGAAAAAAAGACATTTTATAAAATAGACACTTGCACTCGAATGTTTATAGCGGCACAATTCACAATTGCAAAGATGTGGAAACAACCCAAGTGCCCATTGATACATGAGTGGATCAATCAAATGTGGTATGTGTATACCATGGAGTATTACCATAACCATAAAAAAATGGTTAACTAATGTCTTTTGTGACAACCTGGATGGAATTGGAGACCATCATTTTAAGTGAAGTATCACAAGAATGGAAAAACAAAAACCACATGAACTCACTACTAAATTGGAACTAATAGATCAACACTCATGTGCACATATGGTAGTAAAATTCAATGGAAATCGAGCAGGTGGGAGAGGAGAAGAGGGAATAGGTAAATCCATACCTAGTGGGTACAATGCACACTATCTGGATGGTGGACACACTTATAACTTTGACTCAATCTGTACAAAAGCAATTCATGTAACCAAAACATTTGTACCTCCATAATATTCTGAAATAAATTTTAAAAAAAGAATTACTAAGTTAAACATAACATTTTAGCATTATAATTTCATACCACTTCCATCCTTTTTCACAGAAAGAACTCTACATAGAAGTATACGATGGCCAGTGATTTTAGAGATGATATTGAAACACTGATTAGTTTCAATGATCATGGGCTCATCTTCCTCAGGAACTCCTCAATATAATTCTGTGTAATTGCAATATATAAGAAACAAATACAGGACAGCTTATTATTATATCCTCTTTCTCCTTACACTCTCAAATCTGAAAGGAATAAACACTGTATGCAAGTGTGTGTGTGTGTATGATGAGTCTGCATATCCCTGATAGAAAAGACATTCTTACTTTTCAAATAATTCAAGGATGAGTCTCTGCATCTTTGTTTTATTCATCCTATCCAGAGGTCATTTTCATCTTGTCTTTCTAATTACTGTGATTATCATTTGGTGAGAAATAAACTACTTTTGATTAAATACCAATTATAGTATCAAAGCTTAGCATATAGATATGCAGTGTACAGACTATATAGAAACATTTTTATGATTGGCATTTGTGTGGTAACTAGTGAAGAAAATGGAATATACCATTATAATTTCATTTTTAAAAGAACTCCATGTATTTGCTTAAGGAGTAGGTGATTTAAAAAGCCAAGAATGTTTTTAATTAAACAATTATATTTTGTATAGGCAATAATTTTTCTGCAATTTTTTCATAAAATTGAAATCAATTGCAATCAATTGAAGGGTATTTTCTTGATTCATATGAGATTATCACTAAATTATCTTTTCCAGAGTAACTAGCTTTCATTACAAGAGGTCAAGATTTGAGGTTTGTCAGAACTTTGGGCAGAACAATACATTTGATGAAATCTGCTACACAGTTAATAGTCAGTTAGTTATGTTTTGGTAAAGTGGTAAACTCCAAAATGGTATCCCCAAATGGAAATACTAGCAATTAGTTTGTTCATAGCTTTATCTATTAACATTAAAAATTTATAGAATAAATTTACACTGTGACAAAGAAATCCTATTTCCTTTTTCACTTCAAAATTTCCTTTTATATATTATAATGCAATGAATTCTTAGATGGTATGATTGTATAAAACATACAATGTATTGTGTTTCATATTTCTGTCTGGGAAATTTGTCTTTTAAATAAGGAATTCATAGAGAAATATTACTTTTTAGAAAATAAACAAAGGGGTAAAAAACTATAAGTAAGCAAAATAATGATCAACAGAAATTCAGATGCTGGTTATTTCTGGGGGTGAGTTAGGAAAATGAAATTGTGAAGTGGCATATAGTGTCTAGGAGCACACTTCTACTTCTATCCAAATGTTTCATTTATCTAATAGACTACTCACTCTAATTTTAAATGATTTTTGTTCTTTTTCTAGCCTTGGTGATTGACCACCATCTGTTCTCCAGGGCAGGCAATGACAAATATTTGATGTGACTCTATAGGTTTAATTATTATGCAGGAAACAGGTAGTCTCACATTTTGAAGAGAACAGAAACCAATGCTTACCATAGTAATAAAATTTAAAATCCTGAAAAATAACCCTTGAAATCTGAATCTTCAGAGACTTTGATACACTGATCAAGCTAAGTGAAATGGAATTGATCACCCCACTGTAATTATAACCTCTTTGCAGTTACACTATCTTCCTTTCTCCCATGGGTCCAAATCAGCCAAGTCAGATTGCACTTGCTGTCTAAGCACCTTTTCGTGCCCATTGGCAGCCAAATTTCTCACACAGTTAAATGCACTAGAAGCCCAGGCTGCCAGAATTAATCACTGGTAAAGTATTTATTCAAAGCAATCTTTCCAATATACTTTGTCAACCTCAAACAATGACCTGGAGTAGAAAACGTGAGTTGAAATCCCAGCTGTGTCACTTACTAGTGAAGTTTCAGCAAATCATTTTACTTGCCATTCTAAATCTTTTGTGGAATAAAATATGATGCTAATAATAAATGAAAGAAATAAATTTAGTTCATTTTATGCATATCAACTTGCTCTTCCACAAATCAGACTTAAGATATATCTGTGTTGTGATAATTAAATGAGATAGTACATGCGAAAGTGCTTGGTAAACACCAAAGCACTCTAGGAATAAGAGCTATTACTATCTATCACTATATTTTTTTTATTTAAGTAATGTGCCACCAACCAGAGTCTCTGTCATTCACTTTTAAAGAATTACATTTTCTCTTATGATTCCTTCATTATTAAATGGCTTTTTTAGAGCTCATAAATTTCTCTTGGAAAAGATGACACTTATTCTTAAATTATAAATAATTTCAACCACAGAATGAACCAATGTTCAGTGACATAAGTGATCAAATGGCACGTTGTGAGTTAACTATGAGTTAAATACTTGTCTAATAAAACAAAGAAATAGTATTCATAATACATCACCATAGAAGATAAAAACATTTATAAGTATGGGATTATTTATTATGGAAGAATGAACCTGGCAACCATAGAGAAAAGTGAGATCTCTCTGTTTAGTGTTTTTCTCATTCTGAATCTGATTATTTTTGCATATTTAGGTTTGACAATATAAACCATGATTGTTTAGTATAAATGTACATGGTACATTTTTTGTTTATTTTTAAAATCAGAAAACAAAAATGTATAAATGAAATTCCTCAAATGATGAAAAATCAAAATATTAATGGGACATGAGGAAAGATTTAAGATAATGGGAGTCACATGAGTGAAATAGAATGGTTTTTGAAACTGCAGAGTTCACCAACTTTGAAAGTGCATGATATTAGTCCATTTGATAACAACCTTCGACATTTTTTTGTAGAAGAATGTTTTATCCAAACAAGAATGCCTCTGTGACCAGGTCATTCTAAGAGATTGAAATAAATTAGAATAGGCCATCCTTCTGATATTTGATTGCTTATCAAACACATGCATGTAGACAAAGGAGTACAAAATAATAATTGTACATGTAATAAAGGGTTACCAATTAAATTATTAGACAGTAAGGGCAGGAGCACATCACATCTTTTTTGTGTCTTCCAATTGCCTGTACACGTTGCTATTTATCATGTGGGTGCTCAATAAATACCACTTCTTGACTGATGGTACCTTGCCTAACAAACAAGAATATGTCCTTTCCCACACCCCAAACCTGGCTTAATTTAGGTATGAAAATATTTTTAAATTTTTCTCCTTTTTTCTTTCTCTTTTTTTTCCTTACTAACTGATCAATACTTATGAAAATATTTTTAAAGTAATTTTAACTACTTGAGAACTATCTTATAAAGCAGTTGGGAGTGTTTTACTTTATTTCCAAAATCATTCTGATCTTAATATTAAGAGTGTTTTTCATTTGAGTAAATGTCTTATTTTTAACAGTTTTTTTGAGTTCTAATAGACATAAAATAACCTGTGAATACTAAAAGTGTATATTATGATCCATTTTGACAAATACATAGACTCATGAAATCCTTGTATGCACCCATGAAACAAATAAAGATAATGGATTTACCATCAATACCCAAAGTGTCCTTATAACTTTTGCTAATTAGTCCCTCTCTATTCTGTTTCACTGATCTATTTATTTATCTTTATGTTTTATTATTGTAAATTTATAAGACTCATTGAGCTTCTTGGATCTGTAGGTTTATAGTTTTCATGAAATTTGGAAAATGTTCAGCCACTATTTTTTCAAATACTTTGCCCCTCTATCTCTACTTCTATTGGTATGTTACAATTTTATTAATCTTTTCTCTGTAATATATATTCCACTTTTAATTCCAACCAGTATATTTTTCATCTGAAACATGATAGTTTTTGTTTCTACAAGTTTGATTTGGGTCTTTTCATTACTTCTGTGTCTCTTCTTAACTTTCTGAAAGTATTAAATGCTATTATAATCATCAACATAATGTTTTTGTCAGATAATTCTAACATCTGTGTCAATTCTGGGTCTGTTTTAATGTACTTTTCTTCTCATTGTGTTTGTTTTCCTCCTACTTTGCATGCCAGATATCTTGGTCTGTTTAGGCTGCTATAACAAAATACCATAAACTAGGTAGTTTATAAACAACAGAAATTTATTTCTTCCAATTCTGGAGGCAGAGTGTTCAAGATCAAGGAATCAGCAAATTTGGTATCTGGTAAGGGCCCACCTTCTGGTTCATAGGCCGTGCCTTCTCACTGTACACTCACATGGTGGAAGGAGCTAGTTAGCCATTTGGTGTCTCTTTTATAAGGGCACTAATCTCAATCATGAGGACTATGCTCTCAAGACTTATTCAACTCCCAAAGGCCCCATCTCCTAATAAAATCTAATTGGGGGTTTAGAATTTCAACATTTGAGTGTGGGGAAAACATTCAATCTATAGCACAAGATTATTTATGATTAGGTGCCAAACATTGTAATTTTTACATTTTGGGTACCGGAAATTTTTTCATTCCTATGAATATACTTGAAAAAAATTTTTTTTCAGGAATGCAATTGACTTACTTGTAAAGAATTTGAACCTTTGGGGTCTTGCCTTTAGGTTTTTTTAGAAGGGCAAGAACAGCATTTAGTCTAGGGTTAGTTATTCTGAAAACTCAACTGAATACCCCATGAATTGTTAAGTCTAGTTGATGGAAACAGGCACTATAGCTGGCTCTGTGTGCCTAATGGGTTTTGTTATTTCTAATCCCTTTCAAGTGTCTCTTGCCTCCTGAGCCACATTGAAAACTCTCTCAAGACAGCAAACTGTGGCAATCTTGGGCCCACCTCATATATTTCTTAGCTCTCTGAGATCACTGTATTTCATTGATTGATTCTAAATTGGATTGCAAACCTTTATTTAATATATTTTCGGTTTTGGTTGTTTCAGGTAGGAAGGTATATCTGGTCCTTCTTATTCCATCTGGGCCAGAAAAAGAATTTGGATGTGTTGTTAAACAAAACTTGCAATGAAGAAAAATATAAACGCAGTAAATAAAAATAAAAAATCATATAGAAAAAGATATTTTCTTAAAATCAACACAGGTGGAACATAAAGTTATATCTGAACAATGCGTGTAGAATTTCCTGAACTAACAATACTTCTCAGAATCACTTGAGACCTATTGGGCTACTTATAAAAGCATGTATCCACTACAACCAGCAGTTGCCCTTAAGCTGATAGCTGACCCCTGCTATGTATTTGACAAATATAGCTGTGTTCTTATTACTAATGTGGCAACTATGTTTGTACCTGAATTAACTCAAAATTGAGAATAAACTTATCAGAGAAAGAAGAAAATTTAATAGGGCAGTCAATAAAATTAACCTAAAGAAATTGATTCCAAAAGAATTATACAGAAGATTAATAAAACAAAACATTGGTTCTTTGAAAAGATAAACAAAATCAGCAGGCCTCTCTCTAGATTAACTAGGAACAGAAAAAAGGATGCTAATAAGCTCAATCTGAAATGAAAAAGGAGATATTACAACTGATACCACAGATATACCAAATATCTCTTAATACTATAAAAATATGTACGCACATATACTTGAAAATATTGAGGAAATGGACAAATTCTTAGAAACACACAACCTCCCTGGGCTCAACGAGGAAGAAATAGAACTCCTAAACAGACCAATAACAAGTAACAAAATTGAAGCAGCAATAAAAAATCTTCCCCCAAAAAACGTCCTGGACCAGATGGTTTCACAGCTGAATTTTACCAGACCTACAAAGAAGAACTGGTACCCATACTGCAGAAATTAATAACATAGAGAAGGAAGGAATCCTACCCAACTCGTTCTATGAAGCCAATAACACCTTGATACCAAAGCCAGGAAAGGACACAATAAAAAAAAGAAAATTACAGACCAATATCCCTTATGAATATAGATACAAAAATTCTCAATAAAATCCTAGGAAACTGAATTCAGCAGCACATCAGAAAAGTAATCCGCCATGACCAGGTGGGCTTCATCCCAGAGATGCAAGTATGGTTCAATATACATAAATCTATAAATGTGATTCACCACATAAATAGAAGCAAAAAAAAAAAAGACCATATGATCCTCTCAATAGATGCAAAAAAAGCATTTCACAAAATTCAGTGCCCTTTTATGATAAGAACTCTTAACAAAATAGGCACAGATGGAACATACCTCAATATTATAAAAGCCATATGCGACAAATCCACAGCCAACATCATACCGAATGGGGAAAAATTGAGACCATTCCCGCTTAGAATGGGAACCAGACAAGGTTGCCCACTGTCACCAATTCTATTCAACACAGTGCTGGAAGTCCTAGCCAGAGCAACCAGGCAAGAGAAGGAAATCAAGGGTATCCAAATGGGGAAAGAAGAGGCCAAACTATCACTCTTTGCTGATCTTATATCAAGAAAAGCCCAAAGATTCTGTCAATAGACTACTGGAATTGGTAAACAAATTCAGCAAAGTCTCAGGTTACAAAATCAATGACCACAAATCAGTAGCATTCCTATATGTCAACAACAGTTAAGCCGAGAATCAAATCAAAGACTCAATACCTTTCACAATAACAACAAAGAAAATAAAATACCTAGGAATATATTTAACCAAGGAGGTGAAAGACCTCTACAGGGAGAACTATGAAACACTGAGGAAGGAAATCACAGAGGATGTAAACAAATGGAAAGATGTGCTCATGGATGGGCAGAATCAACATTGTTAAAATGTCTATACTACCCAAAGTCATTTACAGATTCAACACATTCCCCATTAAAATACCAATATCATTTTTTGCAGATCTAGTGAAAATAATTCTACACTTCATATGGAACCAGAAGAGACCCTGCATAGCCAAAGCAACCTTAAGCAAAAAGAACAAATTGGAAGGCATCACTTTACCAGACTGCAAGCTATACCACAAGGGTATAGTAACAAAAACAGCATGGTACTGGCACAGGAACAGAGACATAGACCAGTGGATCAGAACAAAGAACCCAGATATAAAACTATCCTCATATTGCCATCTGATCTTTGACAAAGCAGACAAAAACATACACTGGGGAAAATAAGCCCTATTCAATAAATGGTTTTGGGAAAATTGTATAGCCACATGTAGAAGTCTGAAACAGGATCTGCACTCCTTACCTCTAATAAAAATCAACTCATGATGGATAACAGACTTAATTAAACTTAAGGCATGAAACTATAAAAATACTAGAAGAAAATGTTGGAAAAACTCTTATAGATATCAGCCTAGCCAAAGAATTTATGAAGAAGACCTCAAAAGCAATCACAGCAACAACAAAAATAAATAAATGGGACCTGATCAAACTAAAAAGCTTCTGCATAGCCAATGAGACAATGAATAGAGTGAATAGACAACCTACAGAATGGGAGAAAATATTTGCATGCTATACATCCAAAATGGGCTAACAACCAGAATCTACAAAGAACTTAAGCAAATCAGCAAGAAAAAATCAAACAACCCCATTAAAAAGTGGGCAAAAGACATGAACAGAAAATTTTCAAATGAAGATAGACTAATGGCCAACAAACATATGAAAAAATGCTCAATGTCTCTAATCATCAAGGAAATGCAAATCAAAACCACAATAAGATAACACCTAACTCCAATGAGAATGGTCCTTATCAAAAAGTCCCCAAACAGCAGATGCTGGCATGGATGCAGAGAGAAAGGAACACTTTTGCACTGTTGGTTGGACTGCAAACTAGTACAACCTCTGTGGAAAGTAGTATGGAGATACCTCAATGAACTAAAAGTAGACCTACTGTTTGATCCAGCAATCCCACTACTAGGTATTTACCCAATGGAAAAAAAGACATTTTATAAAAAAGACACCTGCCCTCAAATGTTTATAGCAGCACAATTCACAATTGCAAATATGTGGAAACAACCCAAGTGCCCATCAATACATGAGTGGATTAATAAAATGTGGTATATGTATACCATGGAGTGCTACTCAGCAGTAAGAAGAAATGGTGAACTAATATCTTTTGTAACAACCTGGATGGACCTGGAGACCATTCTTGTAAGTGAAGTATCACAAGAATGGAAAAACAAGCACCACCTGTACTCAATACTAAATTGGAACTAATAGATCAACATATAGAAGTAAAAGTCAATGGATATCAAGCAAGGCAGAGGGGGGCAGAGAAGATGGGTAAATTCACACCTAACGGGTACAATGCACACATATAAGGTGATGGGCACACATATAACTTTGACTCAAACTGTACAAAAGCAAATTAAGTAACCAAAATGTTTGTACCCCCATAATATTCTGTAATTAAAAAAAAAGATTAGTATAGAAGGTTTTTTTTTATTGCAAAGCTAAATATGATACAAATTTGCTTAAGATAAAGCCTGATGATATTGCTAAAGGTTGCCATAAAGAAGTTAAATCAACATTGAATTTGTTTCATCCAAATCTTTAGTCACCAAAAAAAGTAAAAGTAAAGAAAGAACACTCCATATATGGCAGAGTACAACTCAACATAAAAGTCAACATGCATGCAGAAAAATGTTTATTTGTTTTTTTCAAAATATCTATTCCAAATTTATTTTTTAAAATAGTTGTAACCTGATTTACTTGAAATTGAATAGAAATTTTTTTTGCATTTTTAATGGGTCTTTCGGTGCCTGTTTAAATGTTTTATGCATCTCGTTGGAAATTCACTTTATTGCTTAATCAGATAATATAGATCTCATTTTTAAGAGTGTTCACATTGCAAAATCTTTAAGTATGTTTTTAATGTTTTGAGAATTCAAAGAGAATCTCAGAATTACAAAGGCAAAACTTCTTAAAGGTTTCCATTTCTACAGAGCAGAAAGTAGTGACAAGTCTATTTCTACCAACATATTCATGCCAGACAACACCTGTAAGGAAAGCACACAAGGAACATTAAGTATCTGGAAATAGGAAAATTACTTCCCCTGATGGACAGCTGAAATGCAACAGAGAAGACAGAGAGAATAGTGGTATCTCTGTATCTATTTTGACAAACCTATGACAGCAGCACTCTGTTCCTTTATAGACAAACATAATCTTTGAAATATGGTTGGAGATTTCTTGCACTGTAGCTTATTTCTTTCAAGGCTGCCTTTGATCACAAACCAAACCCAGCTGGATGGAAAACAATATCTATTGTTCCCTGAATATCATAACTAACCTAGCTATTTTATCTTTCATTACTAGATTCTGATTCATATTTAAGTGAACACTAACAGAAGCTTTATATAATGGCTATTATATAGCTTACTCATTCTGTCTTTGTCCCTGCAATTTATTTATTAGCACCACAATAATAATTATTATCATTAAGAGTAAAAGTGCAAATGTATGTCCCTAACTCACTAAATTTCAATTCATTTTTATAACAAAAATATCACTAGCACAATCATATTATATCCATAAGCCCTAATGTCACCATTTTAAATAGGTCAAAACTTCTGTGCTCTTATAATTCTTCCACATATTTTCAGTTATATTGGCAAATAGCAGAGTGCATGGTTTTCCAGCAATTTTTTGCAGCATAAAAAGAATTATGAATGCACATCTAATGAAATCCATATATTAGAATTCTTGCTATTTCTATAGAGCCAAAGTACCAAATTTACTCTAAATTTTTTATTCAACAGAGAGAATATTACAAAATATAGTTTCAGGGATATGATTCATATATGATAGTAGTATTAATTTAGAATGGGAAAGTAATTGCATTTTCTGTCTCAATATTAATATTTTGTGATTTGTGTTCACAGATAACCAAGAGAAATCAGAATATGCTACCACCATATCTGCAGAAACCTGCTCTATCCAAAAATATTATTCTTTTGATAGGACCCAAACTGAAGACTCAATACAAAGCAATATAAGTACCTTTGCAGCTATCAAGTAAATTCATGAGTTGTAAGTTTCCACATTTAAAAAAAAATTCCTGTAAAAAAGAACCATGACCACCCTCTGGGAAAAAACCAGAGGTGGTCTCTCTCTTTATGACAATATAGTTTATAACAAATCCAAGTTTATACTCTAAGAGGAAATGTGAATTACCCTTAACAGCTGTCTAGACTTGATAAGAGGGATTTTCGACTAAATTTCTATGAAACATAATGCAATCAAAGTTTGAGAATTTAATGGGTCACACCTGATGTTTAAAAGCTTCTTTGCCGTTTGCTAAGAAACCCAGCAATACATGTGCTCATCTTAGCATATTTGATTTGGTGGATATTTGGAAAGTACCCTGTCACTGACTAGAAGTGTGACCAGGAATACATAATTTAAACACTTCATGTTTGTATTTCACACACTTAAATGAGGAATTGTCAAACAGATCATGGACCTCATATCAAAATGGCCATATGTCTATTGAGTCTACAGACAATATTGGTTACATACAGCTTCTCAGCCTCATTGCCACAGCTCAAAGCTGCTCTGACATTCAAGGCCCACTAGATGGGAACTTCTGGTGAAGAGTTTTCCAGAGGAAATTCTAAGATGAAAATTCAATTAACCTCATCTCTTACTTTAAAATGTAATATACTATAGAACTGAGGCATCTCCATGAGTTGTATAAAACTTGTATTCTTTCTCTACTGGGCTACTAACCTAGCTATTTGTTTGAATAAAAACCATGTGAAATCATTTGACAAAGCATCATCCCTATATGGGATTATAATTCCCTGTTACATCACTTTCAAACTCCTTCAAACTATTTATTTTTTCTAAAAGTGTTTATGCTTCATATTTTTTTTACCTACAAGGAAATGAAGACTATTGCTTATGTAAATATTGTTACACAGAACAGAACCCCTTGTCTCCATTTTTCTCTTTACATCATGGTTGCTTTTACCTATTAACTCAAATCAAATTCTTATCATGTATCTGCAGAACAATATGAAAGAATGGATATTATTAGAAATGTTGGACATTATTAGACACACTGGCTTTATTATGACCCCAGCCATGACCAATCCTATGCAAATGTATCACTACACAGAGTGAAGATACTTTAAAAATTAACCTTAACTCTGCCTTCCAAGCCAGCTATAAGCAAGGATTTTCACTATTATTTTATGTATTATGTGCAGATACAATTTTGTCCATTTTTCTTATCGTGGATTTTTAAGATGCCAGAACCGTAATCACTCTGCAGTTTTCAGCACCATGCACAACTGAAGAATTAAACAGCTATTTCTGTTGCTCATGAAACTGGTAATAATGATGATGTTATTTAAAAATGTTTCAGACCACATACTTAACTGCAGAACTGGAACATGAAAATCCTCTGAAATTTTACACTGAAGGAAAGGATGAAGCACAAATTATTTAAGGGTTGACTGTGTCTATAGTTCTTGTGACAATTGTCTGATCCGTGAAAGAGCATTAAGGTGTTTTCCTGACAGAACACCCTTATGACAGCCCATTAATCCATCACCGCTATCTATGTACTGTGTTCCTCTTTTCCAAATCATTTCTGAATCATGAAGAAAACAACATTTCAAGTTATTCTGACAGGTTTCCAGAGGAAATCACACACGTGTTTCCATGCATACACACGCAAACACACTGAGCACAATTTATGGAAGAGAGTAGCTCTGTTAGTCTTGTAGCTCTGAAGGAAAGTTAGAGTCACTTATCAATTCATGGTCCATCATCTCTCACCAGTCATTGAAGTTTGAGACTGAACACCGTGTGGGCTACTTGTCATGTGGACCAAGAAAGAAATAAGAAATGATATAAAGCAATTTCCCTTGACAGCAGAGACACAGATGGAGACGACATTTGGACCATATTGTCTGCTTTAGAGTCATCCCTGAAGCCATTAGCTATCATAATGATGAAACTGGAGTTATTTATTTCCCCACAATTTTCTGATGTGGCAGAAACAGTGTTACATTGGGGGCCTGAGTTTCTCCTAAGAGGTTGTGCTGTCCTTGAGAGGAGACACCACATATTACAGAATATTTTTAGCCTGTAGAAGTATAAATTACAAATTAAAGATTAGAGGCATTATATAAAATACACAAATATGAAGATTATTATCATGCAAAATTAAACTTTTCATACTCTTATTGAAACATTTATAAAGTACATAAGCTTTTCTTGGAGTTCCTGACTCCAAACACTTTGTGTTAATTCAGTCATTTAAGAGTATTATTTGACATTTTCTATTTATTTGTTCAATTATTCTGTTGGTCAGGCAGTGAACAAATATTTATGAAAATCTAACGTGAACCAGGGCTAGTGATATGTCAGAAAACAAAACAGACCAAAAAGAAGGAAAAAAAATATACCTGCACTGACACAGCTTGAGTCCTAGTAGGGGAGACAGGCAGTAAAATGCTAGCATAACAAGTCGATTTTACAATATTTAAAAGATGAAAATTACTATGGGACAAAAAGAGCAGGGTGAATGAGAACAACAGCGACAGAGAAGAAGAGGAGGGGTAGGGAGTTGGAACTGCAATTCCATGAGGTGGTCAGGAGAAACCTCCCTGAAAATGCGGCATCTGGGCAAAGTCCCAAAGTGACGAGTTAACCACATGAATGGCTGGGGAAAGGGCATTCTGAGAGGAAGAGCAATCCACAGCAAAGGTGGTGAGGTGAGAGTAAGCTTGGTATACTCAAGAAGCAGCCAGAAGGCAAGTATGCCTGGAGCCAAGTGAGTGTGGGAGAGAATATAGAAGATGAGAGCACAGAAATACCAGTGTGGAATTACAAAGGGTTTTTAAGGTCATGCTAAAAACCGTGGCTTTCTGTCTGAAGAAAATGAGGGAAGGAATGAGTTCAAGCAGAAGGTAACATGACCTGATTTCCTTTTTAACCAACTGAAGAAAAGGCAAGGGTGGAAGCCAGGAAATCCTTTAGGAGGGTTTGCAATAACCCAGGATGAAGAAAATAGTCACTGTATAAAATAATAAACACAGTCTATGCCATCAGGGAATTCTTAGTAGGAAACACAGGCATGTGACAATTTCATCTTAATATAGACTGCTACATGTAATAACTAGCAAGTGTCCTTAAACCGGATATTGGTACCAGGAGGGAATGATCAGTCGTGATTGGGTGGAGAGGAAAGTGTTTCACAAAAAAGGAAACAAATTCTCTCTCTTTAAAAAATATTTGCATTATACAATCTAAATTCAACTTTTGTCAAATAATACTTCAATTTTCCCAAATATTAAATAAAAGTAAGCCATTATGCTCACAGAAGGTGTGAACATCAGAAACTTATATGGCATTATGGATTGCATAATTTGGAAAAATTGTTGAAGTTAGTGTATGAGTCTGTGTGTGTGTGTGTGTGTGTGTGTGTTTAATAGTTCATTTGCTTCCAAAACTTTAGCTATCTATATTTAAGAAATATCTTTCCAATTACAAAACATTAACTGTATGATAAAGACAGAATGACATATTTTCCTTTTATTTTTATGTTTTCCCCTTTACTTGTCATTTAAGTTTCTCCCCTCTCCTTATGTGAGGTCTTTTTTTCTTCTTGAGAATCATCAAAATCCACTCCAATGATTCAGACTTGCAAATATTTACAAAAGATTAAGCAGGCTGTAGAAGATTTCAACCAACGCACTTTTCTACAGGAGGGAAACATTGTGAAGAATAAATTCAGAATAGCTATGTAGTATGAAAGGCTCATAATCATGGTCTTTTATTGAAAATGTACTCATTCAACCGCAAGAGATGCTAATGTGTTGAACTGTGAAAGTCAAGAGCTGTTTTGTGGTTTCCAAAATGCAACTGAAAATAATTAGTTCATTGGTTTTTTTCATGAATAAGCATCCATATTCAATGGTCTATTTATTGAAAGTACATAACGTCTACATGATCAATTAATGTAACAGTCATAAAGTGTATTGTTATAAACTGTAAATACTACACAACTAATAGGTTGGATGCTACTTTATAACTCTTATTTCCAAGTGTTCATGGAAACATCTATTGACATATACTAGTTCTAAAAAGGACTAGATTTAAATTCAAATACAACTTATACTACGTATTACCTAGAATTACTAGCAAATTCTGATCACAAATCTTCCATTTCAGTATTATACATATATTAATATATTAAAAAGACAATTATAATTATATAATTATAGACAGTATCATAAATACTGTCAATTCAGCATCATGTAATATATTTTCATCAATGAGTCATTATATTAATATCAGGTTTATATGAAAATATTTTATCTTATTCATTGACTTATTAATTTGTAATTTCTGTCAATACAGCAAAATTAGATTTTGCATATGGTTTACTTAAACAATATGAAAGTTTAATCCTTTAAAAGTCTTTACTGACAAATTAGTCATTTTTAAGTGGTGAAAGATCTAGTTGTCATTACTCTAAAAATCAATACATGGTGCATAACATTAAAATCCTCGTTATGAATTTCATTGTGGTACAGTAGTCTATATGTCATTAAGTCCCATAAGATTCAGAAACATACTCTGTTGCATGAAATAAAAGCGAGCTTTGTTTTTGGTTTCTGAAAAGTCGCGTTAATCAAATGTGTCTGGCCTCAGGTAAATATTTAGTAAATTAATTTGGTTTGGGAAAATGTCCATTCAGAGATTATTTTTTAAAGATGCAATGTCCAATATACTTATGCAATAGCGGATATGATTCAAGCATCATCATATATGCCATTCAGCACATCTGGACATAGTAAGCATCTTTCTAAATCACATCTTGACTGAAGAAGGACTTGTCTTTCCAATTAGAAAGTAATTTAAACATCTTTGCAATTCCACATCTGTGTCCTCTTGAATGAGAATATTCACTTGCTCCAATCTATCTTTTAAAGGCTACTGTTAAAAGGTCAGGTGAAAAAAATCTACTTGACAGGCCTAAAAGCTACATTGATTAAGGCTGCCTAGGACTTCTGTATTACCATTGCAACTGCAATTGCTACCAAAAATAAAAAATTGATAGCTAAAAAGTAGAACCAACTTTCTTCTATTAAGAAAAATGCCTAGTAAGATATATGATGTAAAAGAAGTAAGATCTTGATAAAACTTTACTATGTTACCCAAATGTATCTGTTTTAGTTCTGAAAATTGCCAAAAGAAAAAATTCTCTTTAAGTATTGGTTTTTTGTGATTTTCTTTTTCATGTGAACAACCTCAAAACTCCCAGAACTCCACATATTTATATTAGAATTTTTGAGACCTTGATGGAAAAAATGTTATTGCTTAATGGATACAGAATTTCTGTTTGGGATGATGAAAAAGTTTTGGAAATTCATAGTGGTGATGATTGCACAACATTGTGCATATACTTAATGCTACTAAATTGTATACATAAAAATGGTTAAAATGGTACAGGAAAAAACAGAAAAGATCTGCAATAAGCAAGAAAAGTAAGGTGTGTATATGTGTGTGTGTATATATATATATATGAATAACATTTAAAAAAGCATCCATTTTTCAAAAAGCAACTTTTTAACCTACTCTAGTAATGCCTATTTACAATTAAGAAACAAAAATATACTGAAGAAAATGGGTTTCTTTCACTCCTTTGACATTCATTTATTAATCACAGAAGTGTCATTTTATTTGTAATGCATATTAGCTTGCCTGATAATGCATTTAAAGGTGCTGACATTTATATTAGTCCTGAAAACAGAAACATAGAAGAAAGAAAAAGAAAGTAAGGGAGAGAGGGATAAAAGGAAAAATCTCTCCTGTGCTTCCTGTCCTTTCATTGGCCACGTGAACATTCTGCTTGTGGTTCTGTTGAAACTGATTTAATGATAATTCTGCTTTGTAGACAATGTTTGAAGCATTTCTTAGGTATTGAAAGTACAGTTAGGTGTTTTTTAAGCTAAGTGCATTAATTAGTGTAAGAGGGCATTAGCACTTCAGTAATCTCTCTTGATTACTGTGAAATATTTTTTCATATATATACATAAAACATCATTTGACAATAATTAAGAAGAAGACTTACAGGAAGTAAAGATATAAAAACCTGGGAGATATTAAGCAGCTCCAAAAGAAAGGAAAGAAAGAAGGAAGGAAGGGAGGGAGGGAGGGAGAGAGATAAAAAGAGGAAACAAAATGCCAGGCTTAATTGCTTTCATGAGAAAAAATGCAATTTGTGACAGTTATATCAAGGATAATCTAGAAAGTGAAGGTGCCAACTCAATGTAGAAAAATTAAAGACTTTTCTCCTTCATCCTAGAACTGCTTTGCAAGAGAAGAAGACAGCAAAAAGAGTCACAGTCAGAGAGGTCAACAATTCAAACATTTACTGAAAATTCCTCTACTGAGCAAACAAAAACATTGCCCTTGACTGAAGGAATCATACCTTCTAGCTGGGTACCTAAAAAATAAAGACATTAAGGAATTGTAGAACTGAATAATAAATTTCATAGAAGACAAGAGTTTAAAAAATGCTAGACGTGAAAAGCCTTAGGGAACCAACGCATCCTTATTCTACCTCTTTTTCTAACTCTTCCCCTTCCTCGGCTTCTTTCTTTCCTTGTCTTTATCCTTCTTTCTCATTTCCTTTTCCAGCCATATTTTTTCTTGAAAGAACTTCATTTCCTCTGTGATAGCACGGCATACATACACATGAGAGTGGTCTAAATATGGTACAAATATATATTGTAGTGGAAGTCTTAGTATGTATTTTTTATAAATAAATATACACATGGTTTTCAGAAATCAAACAGTACCAATAGGTTGACTGAAAGAAAAGTAATGATTGCATACCCTCAATGCTCTGTGCTTCAGTCTTGCTCCCCCAAGGCAATCACTTTAACTTCTTCAGGTTGTTTTCTCTAGTATTCCTTCATGGCTTTAAATAACAATCAAAAAAATAATTGCTAGTTTATCAATTTAGGCAGAACTGTTGGCTTTCACTATGGTTGCAGAAATTTCGCTGCCTTATTTGAGAGGCTCACCTTTCCCCCATCCTTCTCATATATTTATATCTCAATTTTTGGTTAAATCAATATTAAATTCATGTTTTGATAATTAGGTATTAATTACTTCTGGGTTAAATGATATACTAAATTATATTTCTTGTTGATTTTGTTTTTACTGGATTTATAACTGCTCTTTTTCATTTGTGATATATCTTATAGCATGTAATAGGAAACATAGTATCTGAATCAAAGGAGATTATAAAATATTCTGTGCCTGTTATTCTAATACCTGAAGCTGGGTGGGGCTAGATTCAAAAGGAAATAACTTTTATAACTTTTCACTGATTGTTTGATAACCAGTTTCCATGATTTATAAATTGTCAGTTACTTATTATAAATTATAATAGTTCTGATAGTTCTCTTCATGAACTTTTTTTTTCGTATATAAAAGAGAGAATTTATTATATTATTGGTGTTTGGATGCACCATAATAGTGACAGAATTCATTTCAATTCAAGAAGCATTTGCTAAATAAACACTATTAACAGAAGGTATTCTGTGAGATAAATTAGTGAACAAGACATGCTCTCTGCCTTCAAATAACTTTTCACTTAACAGTAGGGACAGACATAATACATAAACGCTTATGGAGGTTTAAACAAAGTGTTATCATAGCAATATCTTCTTTCCAGTTAGAAGTAAGTTTTTGGAGGACAGAAACTGTCTTTTTCTTTCCTCCCTCCCTTCATTCTACCTTCCTTTTATTAATTCTTTAAATCATTCATAGCATCTAACATACATGCTTCTTAGAAGACATTGCTAATAAATTTTGGGTGAATGTGTTGAACTCAAGTATTCGCATCAAACATTTCAAGATTGTAGGCTTTAATAATTAGCCAGTACAATATGGTGTGTGTCTAGGTGAACACTATATGAGCGATTCTTTTTGCAAATCATTGATTATTTGTTTATTCATATTAAAAGATTATCTTTTAATAATCTCTTGGGTTTTTATTATTATTATTATTACTATTATTATTATTATATTGGGTTTTACCTTTACAGACAGTCTGAGTGTTACAAGTCGATTGATTTCTCTGAGTTATAGTTTCTTTGTCAATGACATTACTGGGATAGATGATCTCTGAGGTCTCAAACAGCTCTAACATTTCTGTACTTCCTTGACACCTACCAAGAGAGGCTCCATTTTACTTATGTATCCCATCACTCAGTTTCATAATGGTTAATTGGTTATATAATGGTAGTGAAGCTCTGTGAGACTGAAGAAGAAATCTCTTTAAGTGTGCAGTACATATCCCATTTTATTAAAAAATATTTAATACTCTAATTCAAAGAAATTAATTTTTAAGAAAGAACCTTCAGTTTTCAAACTATTCATAATTTACATTTTTAACAATGTACATTTAAATATTCCAAAGATAATCAAGGAGCGGTGGCTCCTGCCTATAATGCCAGCACTTTGGGAGGCTGAAGTGGGAGGATTGCTTGGGGCCAGGAATTTAAGACTAGCCTGGACAACATAACAAGACCCTGTCTCTACAAAAAGTAATAAAAGCAATAGTAAAAGGAAAGTTTATATGCTAATATAGGCAGGAGAATTATTTTAATTCAATAGAAGGCAGGAAAATTCAGCTAATAAAGTTATAGAGGGCTTTTAGTTTATGTGGTATTTTCAGAGACTTTGGTTTAACCAATAACACACACACACACACACACACACACACACACACACAATTTTCTTAATGCTAAACCATGGTATAACAGGGTTTTTCCTCTTCATGCTCTTGTTCTGATTGAAACCTGCTTCTTGCTGAGAAATGAGGTTCAGCAATTCATCTGCATTCCCCACCTATCCACATGCTCACTCTCTTATCTCACAATTGTAGTCCTTATCTTTCTTCAAATCTTCAAGACCAACTTCATTCACCCCTTCCCACTTCAGCTATTACAATGATTTCAATTTCACTGAGAAAATAGAGCGGTCAGAGACGACTTCCACATATTTCTGTTATCACATCTGCCGGCCTCCCTTTTGTACACACATCTGTTCTTCTTTACCTCCTGAAAGAACTGTATTTCCTGCTAGGTAAAGCCAACCCCTCCACTTACACATGACAGCCTATCCCCTGTCAACAACTCAGGACTATCACTCATATTAATTTTCTTACTCTATCATATTATCTCCATCAAACATCTCTAATCTTAAAAATATGTGTACATATTTTATATATACATATTTTATATAACATATACATTTATACATATATGTATGCATGCATGGTATACATATATAATATTAATATATTTATATATGTATTTATATTATAAATGTACACATATACATATAGATACTAAAGAATGATGTGATATTACACACATTGGAATAAATAAATTTTTAATTTCAAAAAAGTCTTGGCTACGTAACTCCTATGAGCTACTGCCCTATCTTTCTTCCTATTTTCAGCAAACTTCTTTGGAGTTGTCTGTATATGTTGTCAAGATTTCTTTACTTTCCAATTCCACTTAAACCCGATTTCATCAGACTTTTCGATACTATCTCCTCATGCTTCCTACTTGGCTCTGTCCAGCTCAAATGATAATATCAGAAATGTTAAAAAGAGAGGATGCGTTATGTTTTGGTGGTGCTCAGTTGCATGACTTAAAAACGGAATTTCTGCTCTTGAAACTTTTTCTTTACCTTTTTTCCTCTTTCAGGATCAAGTCCACCTTTGTTCAGCCTCCTCCAAATCCCGCTTCACTTCTACAACTTCACTTCCACATCCAGATCCTAAGTGCCAAAGGCTGTGGCCATTTTTTGCATTCATACTACCTATGCTCTCTGTCATGTGATGCTTTTAGCTCCTTCCTTTTTCTTGGATTCCAGAAAACCACGTTCTCTTTTTTCTCCTCATTCTTTCTAACATCTATTTCTCATTCTCTTTCACTGGCTTATTTCTAATTTCAGCCCCCTAAGTAGTAATCTGATCTCCCATGCCCCAAATTTGCATCCTCTGCCCTCAACCCTCAGCATTTACTAGATAATTTCATTAATTTTCATACCTTACCTGCCTCTTCCTTCCACTGACTCCCAAATATCCACCTTTCAAATCTGACCTTTTTGCTGAGCTTCTGAATTAAACTTTTATTTTTGTATTGAGTACTTTAAAAATATTTTTCCTATTTCACATTTTAATATATAAACTCTCTGTGTACATATACACAACTTCTTCTTCTACCCTCTGCCTGGAATCAAGTACTCACCATCCATTCAGTTCACAGTCAATAACCCACTGTCCAAATCATACCACAATTGTTATTTTAAATTTCTCTAGAATCACTTCTCTTCTCTTCATTTCAACCACTTTTCCCTTATTTGGGTGCCTTCTCATTTCTCACAAGAATTATTATAATAACTTTCTAACTGGTTTTACCCAGTGAAATGATATCTCCTTATAACAACCTGAGCTGTCTTTTTAGGCTAATGATACAGTCCAGCACTCCCCTGTTTTTAATATTCCTGGCCCCCTGTTGATTCTAAAATAGAGTCTAAATTCCTTGGCTTGAAAAACAAGGTCTTTCCCAATACTTTCCCTGGTTCCTTTCCCTCACCCCAGTTCTGCTTCTGACCACACCTCCCTTGCTTCTTGTCTTCACACCAGCCCAAGCTTTGGTCTTTCCCTACCTATCCCCTGGCCCTTTGCACCTTTCTGACTTTGCCACATCTTTCTTCCTTATCTCAGTGCTATTCTGAATTATTCATCTCCCAAACCTCTTTTAATACCCAAGTGATGATTAAGTCTTCCCAAAATGTAAAGAAATCTTTATTCTTTCTGGAAAAAAAGTTGGAGTAAAGAACTACTTCCCCATTGATGCTCCTGAAGCACTGTTTACATACCTTTCTGATAGCATTTATTAAATTGCTTAATTATTATTTATGAACATATCCCAAATGCAAGATCTTCAGATTCAGCAACCACATCCCAATTACCATTTGACAGAGGGAAAGAATAAGCATGAGTCATAATTCAACTCTTGGTCCTAAAAACTAGGTACGTACCTTATTTCTACTATTTACCAGTCATTTGATCCAAAGCTGCTACTCAGTTTCTCCTCTGCCACATGAAGATAATAATTATACCTTCTTTGCTGGTTATTTTGAGAATTCTCTGGGATAATGTATGTAAGGTGGCACAAATCTCAGTGCCTAGATCATGGTATATAGCCTGCAAATATCACTTCCCTTCCTTCTTTGCGTCCTCCTTTCACAATGTCAGCACATAGGAGTGTTCAATACAGTAACTGTATATGAGTGAAACTATCTGCTTGTTATATTCTGTGTATCCAAATCACCCCAAGAGTTAACAGCTTAAAATAATAACAACTTCTATTGTGTCCATAAATCTTTAATGTGGTCTTAGTGAGGACTGCTTGTCTGAGTTCCATCTAGCATCAGCTGTGGTGGCACAAAGGCTGAGAGGCTGAAATCATTTGAAGATTCCCTCACACACCTGCCTGGCATTTGATGCTTGCTGTTAGGTTGGAACTTCTGCTGGGGATGTGGCCAGAATTCTTACTCACAGTCATTCCATGTGGCTGCTAGACTTCCTCACAGCCTGGAAAATGGGTTCCAAGAGCATGTGTACCAAGGGAGGACCAAGGGGTAGCTGTGTTGCCTGTTGTGACTTAGCCTGGAAGTAATGCAGCATCTCTTGTGCCACTTTCTATCAGTCAGTTGTGAGTAAGGCTGGCCTAAATTCAAGTAGAGGGGAATTAGACTTCATCCTTTGACAGATATAGTGTCAAATAATTTTCACACATATTTTAAAATCACTATGCATCCATCCATCAGTGTTACCATCTATGCTAGGATGGTGTGTTAAATATAGAGATGAGCCCATTTGAGAACATCAAGGCCTCAATGCATTAATTAGGGATCTAGAAAGGTAAAGGGGAAAACAAAACAAAACAAAACAAAACAAACCTAGACCAGAATTCCAAAGACCTGTGTAATAATTCTGGATGTGCTCAGCTAAAAGCTAACTGGGTCTTAAGTACAAACAAGTCACTTAACTTTTGAGCCTCAGTTTTCCAATCTCTGAAATGGAGATAATGATTATTATGCAGGCAATCTCACAAAATTTTGAGAATAAGAAGAGGTAACTAATGTAGATACATTAGGGATGCTATAACCTACATAAAAGGCTCTGTTATTGGAGTGGGGGTTGAAAGAGCAAAACCATCCTCAGTTGACATAGCAATAGTAATTACACACTTACCTTCACCAGGTTTGGTTTTGCCTACTGACAGTAAAAACTCTTTGTTCTTTAATTTTTACAAATATAAGAAATAAATTTCAATAAATGCCACCATTTTTATCTAGGTATAAGGAAAAATATTAAACTCTTGAAGCAGGGTGTTTTGCAACTATCATTGCATTATTTCATATACCACCTGAGGGATACACCCTATATTCAGTCATATATTTCAAGAAAGTAATAGCAAGGGACATTTCACAATCTACGTTTGTCCTGTTTAAAAAAAAAATGGATTCTAGGCTTATAGAAAATGTCAAAGAAGAGCAGAAAAAATATCTGATATTTAAACTACCAAGATCCCCAATAGCCAATATATAAAACAAAAAGGATAACTAATGTGTGCACTCAGAACTATGTATTACATATGTTCATCTTTCTGTTTAATAACACACTGCATTTATTTAGCTCATTTATTTATATAGCTCCTTGTCTTAAACCATTTAGGTCATCCCATGATTTCCCCATTAAAGTGTGTTACACACCTTTAGTCATCTTTATCTGGAATTCTTCATCATTCAATCTATAATACACTGATGTTTCTTTTTACACTCCTTTGTCTATCCATATGTATCCATATGACAGGATTTTAATAATTGGGAGCTAATTGAAATGGTTATGGATCCACAAAGGAAAACATTCTACATATTTGGCTGCATTGAAGTGTAAAATGCCTCTTCAACACAAAATATGGTGAACAGAGCTCAAAGAGAAACCATGATCTAGGATGATATATTTCAAACACATAATAGGCAAATTATTTGAATCCACAATATATAAAATATTACTAAAAATAAATAATAAAAGAAAAAACAACTAAATCAATTAATGGTTATAGAATACATGAAAGGGAGTTGGATTTTACTGAATGCTTTTTCCGCATCTATTGAGATGATTACATCATCTCTTTTTTTTTTGTTCCTGTTTATGTGGTGAATCACTTTTATTGATTTGCATGTGTTAAACCATCCTTGCACCCCTGGGATGAAACCCACTTGATCATGGTGGATTATCTTTTTGATGTGCTCTTGAATTTGGTTTGCTAGTATTTTCTTGAGGATTTTGAATCTATATTCATAAGAGATCTTGGTTTATACTTTTCTTTTTTTGTTGTGTCCTTTCCTGGCTTTGGCATCAAGGTGACACTGGATTCATAGAATGAGGTAGGGAGGATTCCTTCCTTCTTGATGTTGTGAAATAGTTTCTGTAGGATAGATATGAGTTCTTCTTTGTAGGTATGGTGGAATTCAGGTGTGAATTCATGTAGTCTGGGGCTTTTTTTATTGGTAGATTTTGTTACTGCTTCAGTCTTGTTGCTTGTTATTGGTCTGTTCTGGATTTCTATTTCTTCCTGATTCAGCCTTGGGAGGTTGTGTGTTTCCAGGAATTTGTCCATTTCCTCTAGGTTTCCTAGTTTGTGTAGAGGTTTCCATAGTATTCACAGATGATATTTTATATTTCCGTGGTATCAGTTGTAATGCCTCATTTTTCATTTCTGATTGAAGTTATGTGAGTCCTTTCTCTTCTATTTCTGGTTAATATGGCTACTGGTCTATTGATTTTGTTTATGTTTTCAAAGAACCAACTTTTTGTTTCATTGATCTTTTGTATTTTTTTTTTTTTTTGGTTTCCATTTCATTTAGTTATATTCTGAGCTTTGTTATTTCTTTTCTTCTGCTGGCTTTGGGTTTGGCTTGTTCTTCTTTTTCTAGTTCCTTGAGATGTGACATTAGGTTGTTAATTTTTGATCTTTCTGTATTTTTGATGCAGGCATTTAAGGCTGTGAATTTTCCCCTTAGGACTGCTTTTACTATATCCTATAGATTTTGAAATTTTTATCATTCAGTTCTAGAAATCTTTTGATTTGCATCTTAATTTCTTCATTGACCCAAGGATCATTCAGCACAAGGTTGTTTAATTTACATGACTTTGTGTAGTTTTGAGTCTTTCTCTTGGAATTGACTTCCAGTTTAATTCCACTGTGGTCTGAGAAGATTCATGGTATAATTTCAGTTCTTTTGAGCTTGCTGAGACTTGTTTTGTAGCCTAAGATATAGTCAATCCTAGAAAATGTCCATTCACTGATGAGAAAAAAATGTATATTCAGTAGATTTTGGGTAGAATGTTCTGCAAATGTCTGTTAGGTCCATTTGTTCTAGAGTCTTGTTTAAGTCCAGTGTTTCTTTATTCATTTTCTGCTTCAATGTTCTGTCCAGTTCTGTCAGTGGAGTGTTGAAGTCCCAAGCAATTAAGATGCTAGTGTTTACTTTTTTGCTTAGATCTAGAATAATTTGCTTTATGAAACTGGGAGCTCCAGTGTTAGGTGCACATATATTTAGGATTGCTGTGTCTTCTTGTTGAATTACTCCCTTTACCATTATAAATGACCATCTTTGGTTTTTTTTTTTACTGTTGTTGATTTAAAGTCTATTTCATCTGATATGAAAGTGGCTACACCTGCTTGATTTTGATTTCTATTTGCATGGAATTTTTTTTTTCCCATCCCTTAACCTTGAGTCTGTGTGAGTCCTTGTGGTTTAGATGTGTTTCTTGGAGACAGCAGATATTTGGGTTATATTTTTTCATCCATTCAGCCAGTCTATATCTTTTGTGGGGCATTCATACCATTCATATTGAGTTTTAGTATTGATATGTGGGATGCTGTTTTTTTCATCATGTTGGATGATACTTTATTGTTTTGTTTTCCCTCTTGTGCTATTGTTTCATAAGAGCTGTGACGTACAACTTTCGGGTGTTTTTACACTGGTGGGTATCTATTGTGCTGTTGCATGTATAATGCTCTTTTAAGCATTTCTTGTAGAGCAGGTCTAGTAGTGACAAATTCCCTTAGTGTTTGCTTGTCTGGATGAGTCTTTATTTCTCCATCATTTATGAAACTTAGTTTTGCAGGATACAAATATCTTAGTTTGCAGTTGTTCTGTTTAAGAAGATTGAGGATGGGGACCTAATCCCTTCTGGCTTGTAAGGCCTCTGCTGAGAAGTCTGCTGTTAGCCTGATGGGTTTTCCTTTGTAGGTTAGTTGTTGCTTTCATCTTGCAGCTTGTAGAATTTTCTCCCTCATTTTGACTTTGGCCAGTTTTATGACTGTGTTTTGGGGATGTCCTATTTGCTATGAATTTTCCCAGTGTTTGGTGACCATCTAGTATCTGGGTATCTGAATCTCTAGGGATACCAGGGAAGCTCTCCTCAATAATTCCCCTGGGAATTTCCATGCTTTTTGCTTTTTCTTCTTCTCCCTCCAGGATACCTATAATTCATATATTGCCTCATTTTACAGAGTTCAATATTTCTCTGAGTTGATTTTTCATTCTTCTTTATTCATTTTTCTTCATCTCTGACTGAACTGGGTTTGAAAGCCTTGTATTCAAGCTCTGAGATTTTTTCCTTAGCTAGGTCTAGCCTATTGTTGAAACTTTCTGCTGTATTTCATAATTCCATAAATGCCTCTTTCATTGCTTTACATTCTGTTATATCCTCTCTTATGTTGTCTATCTCTTTAGCAAGTTTTGCATTTTTTTCATTCATGTCCTAAAACATTTTTTTGGCTTCTTTGTGTTAAATAATGAGTATAAAATACAAATTAGAAATTTACAAAAAAAATTGTCAGTAAACACAGAGAAGTATGCCCAACATTACTAAAAGCAATGACTTATGTATTAAATCAATGAAGAAATACCATTTCATACCCATTAAAGGGTTCATGTTCTAAACTCTGACAAAACTTGACAAAACCAAGTTTTGGCAGAGCTGAAGATATTGGAAATCCTCATACACTGCTTCCTGCTAGCTTGCAACATTACATAATGACAGGTAAGGGTGAAAATATTTAAAGAAAAATAAATTAATATTTTAAGAAATAGTTCTTACTAGTAGCTACATCTGTTATGATCATTTACTCAATCATAAAAGATACATTGAGTGCATTCTATATGACACAATCCATGTTAGATGCCACCTATGTTTAAGATAACATGGACTTAATAGTGAGAAAAGTATATAGAGGAATCTCTAAAATGTGAAGCACATAATAGGCACTCAGTAAAAGGTATATTAAATAATATTTCCTGAAGTTTTGAGCTAACAGTTACAAGCATTTGATGCCATTGTACACAAGTGAGTTTGTGATCACTTGTAAAAATAATACAGTATGTAAGTGTGTAAATTTTGGAATTATTCTGAGTCCTATTTCCAACCATAGCCTATAGGATAAATTCTTTTTAGAAATGGGGTTCTTGCAGCTTGGAACATAATTTCCAATGACAGCTTCAAATATAAATTCACAATGTGTTATATCTCAAACAACTTTTATAGAAATGAAGTGACGTGCTTTGGAAAATTATGTTAGCCAACTGAAAAAGTATCTTAAGTGAACCAAATGATATTAATGCCACAGATACTAAATAGAGAGTTGTGAAATGAGAGAGTAGAATAAGGCAATGATTCTAAATTAATTTGTTATTTTTTAATTTATAATGGCATAGTGTATAAGTGTGTATCTAAATTAATAAAAATACCTACTTCACCAAAAATGGGAAAAACATAATTTAAAAAAATTGTTTTGGCATGTTTGTATGTTCCAACTGGGAAAGTAAAGCATAATCTTAAATGTTGAGATATAATTAGACACATAGTGTATATCTTACCTGCTGTGAAATTCTTCAGTGGCTCCTGACTGCTTACAGGACAAAGTTCAAGCCTCTTGTGAAAACATGCAAGGGTTTTAGATCTGGCTTTTACCTAACTCTCCAGTTTTTTATATTTTACTTTCTCTTAAAGTTCAGTAATACATAATTATCTGAGATTTTCTTAAAGGGCTAAACTTTTTCTGTCCTGTTCTTTCCTCTGTCTTATCTTTTGGCCCAAGGCACTTCAAAGCTTCAATTTCTGTCATGCCTTCTGTTGGAAAAATTCCCTGAACAAAACCACTTACCTCTTCCTTCTTTTCTTGAAAACCATCTTTTTCTTATCTTTTACATAGTATTGTGTCATGATTTTCTCTAAAAGTCTAACATGGTGAATAAGAGTACAAGCTTCAGAGTTAGAAAGGCAGAAATTGACATTCAAGCTCTGTCACTTAAAAGCTATATGATCTTTGTCAATTTTCTTAACGTCTCTGATCGTAAAATGGGGATAATAATACTTACTATGTGGTGTTATGAGGTTTAAATTAGTTATAAAAAGATTGGAGACAACTCATGACACAATATAGGTGCCAATAAATAAATGGCAGATACTGTTCTCATTATTATTGCTGGTTTTATTAATATCATAATTTTTTCCTCCCGATAATATGTAAAATCTTTAGCACAAACTGAATTTTTAATTTTTGTATTACCTAAAGTTAGTGCTTTGATTGGAATACATTACATGCTTAATGCTTGGATGAATGAATGAGGGGGACCTCTACAAATGAGCCATGTACTCAAATTATGGGTTGTCCCATACAGAGTAGTGGAGAATGATCAATTCTCTTTATTCCAAAAGTCATACATCTATAGTACAAAGTGTTTACTCTTTTGTGGGTTGGGGAAAAAATCTCATTGTGTCATTTTACTGTGTGTTATTGCTGAGCAAAATCTCACATTACTTAAGCACAAGAAGTTGTTTGCATATGCAGGACCTTAAATTTCATCTGCTGAATTCAGGATATCTTTTAAAGATAATCTGAAATAAATTGAGCTGTTAACATACACCTGTATACCTCAGAAGTCATTAAGCTAGTGGCTCTCTATCTGTTCTGACACTTAGATACAGACTCTAAGGAATCTGGGGTTAAGGGAGTAAGTGTCACAGTGTCAGAGGCTACTGCCCACAGGACAGGTTAAGAAAGGGGTATATTTGAAGAACAAGGTATTACTCAATGATTCAGGAACAAATGTATCAAATAGGAGCTGAGAAGGATTGATGACAATAACAAAGATGGGAAAGCCTTGAAGTCCAAATGCCTGTTTCCCAGCATTTTATTTAAAAGATTTCAGCTATGATATTTGTGATGTTGACACTGACTTATTTGAATGGGTTAAAAGTACTCTGAGACTTTCTCTCTGTTAGGTGGCTAAATTATTGAACAGTCTAGTTTAATTCTGGTAAACATTTTCCCAGTGAGGATTGCTAATATCCCATTGGACAAACTAGAGAAGCCACTGAAGGCTTCTCACTGATAGATATTCTACTGTAAACAAATTGACATTGCCGTTTATCACTAGTCCCTTGAGAGTTTAGTCAGCATTGAATCCACAGAGCCTATAAGCCCTGGTAGAGCTCAGAAAAATTGAATTTCAGTTTCTATAAGACTGAGTAGTCCCTGAAGTAGAAACACATATGACAAAACCCACCATCTCCTTTTGCAGCCAACTTCCCCTCCTCTTCCAACTTAAGGAAATCACACACATCATTGTCATTATCCTCATTAGCCTGCTTTAATTAAACACATATTATTAGCACTAATATGTGTACCAGACACATGACTTCCAATGCCAAGCTTCTGTAGCTAAATACCTTGGCACAGTGAGCAGATACAGTGTGTCAAAGGCCAGGTGCTCAAGGAAAAACATTACAATAGAAATTCTCTTAAAAGAATTAGGTGTGGCATAGAAGAAATGACCACAATGTTCATCATTCTACTAGTATCCTGTGAAATCAAATATGCCTCACCCTCCCAGATTCCCACAGTAAAAGGGAAAATCTTTTGTTTGTTTCTATAATCGGTCAATTTGTCTTAAACTCTTCCCAGAAAATAAGACAATGAAGACTTGTTTTGCTTTCTCTATATCCAATCACTTTTACAGCCCAGGCTGTGAGCTCTGTACTAGACCTTATTCTCAATTCTCAGTATCATTCATTATTACCCAAAGTGGATGCACTACCATAAGTACTATTATGAAGATGCAACAGCACAATTTCTCAAAACATTTCTGAAACACATACTTATTTATTTTTCATTTAAAAATATTATTTTTCATTTTTTTCGAAAAAGAATAACTCCACAATGAGGTCCTGTTTTCCAAATATGCAGATTCTGGATAAAGTCACTGTCAAATTACATCCAAATCAGAAATCTTAACAAAGAATTTCTGTGAAAGTGTATATTACATCTATCACTAGAGCATTCTGCTTGCTTTCAGGGATCTCATCTGAAACTCTGATTAACCATCTCCAGGTTTTCCTACCCTTTATGAGGACAGTATGAATAGCCAGTGGGCCCCCATATCATGAGTGTGAAACTGATCCCCTTATTGATGTGATCCCACTGTCCTGTCTACTCTCCTGGAGTGATGTCCTGGAAATACAAACTTGCCTGCAATGCAGCTTCATGTCAAATTAGCATATGGCACGGCATATGGAATGACAACTAGATGACTGGTTTCTCAGACCTGAGAAGGTACCAAAAAAAGATTGTCAGAAGAGACACATCTCTCATTGAAAAGGCAGCTGCCCAACACGCAGTTGTCTCCCGGTAGACTGGTACTGGCAAACACAACTGTCTTGACTGAAAAGAACACTGCCAAGAAGCTGACCTTAGGGGGAATGGAAGAGAGCAGAGCATGGTATTTACATTTCTTTGAAGTCTCTTTCAAGTTTTGAAAACCATTCCTAAAAATACACTCAACTGTGACTAGAATTATATTTTCTGTTTTCTTAGAATGGTTTTAAGGTAAGTAGATGCAGTGAAAAAGACACATTCACCCTTGTACATCTCTATATTTTCTAATCTTTTGCACAGCCTGGCTAAAATAAAGCAATCTAACAGATTAGTGATATTAGATATATGCATTTAGGTTCCTTTATTATCTCTTTCTCAATTTAGTAGTTTAGGATTTTTTTGAAACTATTTTGATATCCCATACATTCTGAAGAGATTGCCCTAATCCTTTCCGATTCTTTCTTTGGTTTGTAACTATTGCTAAGTATTTCAGCATCACATCCTTTGCCACACAACTGTCAGTAAAGAATACTTTGAAGATATTGTCTAATCCTTTATGTGAGTAACAAGCTGTTTCCCAGCTTTTTATTTCAGTCAACTTGTAAATTCTCATCAATGGTAAATCTAATTCTACCTCAAAGAAATGAATTTTAATGTATTAAATATGATGCACTGTAAAGACTACCTGAGAGAAGAACATATATACAATAAAACCTAATATGTAGACATAATGTAGTGAGATTATCAAAGAATGTTTCAGAAGTTCTAGTCACCATGAGCCCTTGATAAAATTCTTGTAGTGGGAGCCCACGGTCTTCCTCATAAACCTTTCACTAAAACTCTAGTTCACATAAACTTGGTTTAGAGGATTTCTGTCCTTTGCCACCAAATGATCACTCATTTCCACAACATCTAATCAACATTTATAACTGTAATTGCCTTCATCAAAAAACCTAGTTTTTCAAGCACTACAATCCTCGTTATTCCATCTCACTAAAGCTGACCTTCACTTACATGATATTCTATAATTCAATCACCACACTTCAGTGACTAAGTCTTAGTCATTGTCAATTACTGACTGCCTAGTTTCTACACGAAGCACAGTAGAAGCTCAATTTATGTGTATTGAATGATATTGAACCTTAGTATCTGACCCTTTCCAATTGTCCCAGTATATGTTCAACTTTGTCTTCTCATTATTTCCCAACTAGTCAGGACTCTAAAAAAAGCCTGTTAATCAATATATTGAATGCTCTAAAATCAAATGTCATTTTAAGTCTCTGTGTTCTCCTAATCAATCACTAACGCAGGTCATCCCTGTCTATTTTTCTTTTACTTAAGCTGTGAAACAGTGGCCAGAGATATAACAAAAATCTGAATTCATATGACATGTTTGGATTCATGGACACTTATGTTTGAATTCTAACTTTACTACTTGTTAACTATTTGGCCTTCCTCAAGTTACCTAAGCTATCTGAGCCTCAATTTCCTCTTCTGTAAAATCAGAATATTATCTTCAGTTTTGGAGTCTTTGTGAGAATCATAGGGTCTTATTACGTGGGTATTTAACTTACTCAAAGTAAAATACCTTTATCTGAGAAAGAGAGAGTAATGTAAATGGAATTAGTGATCTCATTAGCTGTTCTACCCAATAAGCCTCTGCCCTGGAGTAAGCATGAGATAAAGAATATAAATTTGCTAATTTCTTAGTCAAAGATAAATATTTTTCATGCACCATAGTTCAAAATGCAAGCTGCCAATTTCAAACAGAACTAGCAATCTGTTAACAGTGCTGAAGGAAAAATTGGCTGCATTAGACTTAATGAAAAGTACACAATCTTTGTCCCTCCTTAAAAATTCTCAAAGAATGTATTTGAGTATATAAAATATTCACCATACTGGCTGACTTTAGAACCTAATATTGGAAATGATACAATTTTGTTTTATTTTACAACAGTGTTTGTAATTACCATCACCTCCCACACACTAATGGTATTCAATCACATTAGGTGATTATTATTCATTGTTTTAAAACTACAGTAAAATAACCACAACTGGTAAGTCTTTATCTTCTTGATGGCTTACCATATTCCTTACAATGGTTCTTCCAAACTTTCCACTTTTCTCAAGTACCCTATTCATTTCTCCCTCTTCATTTGGAGCAGATACTAAATATCCATTGTCACTCTTTAAATTAATGTTATCCAGCATGAATATACCTTTTTTACATTTTCCATGTCAAAGCATCCCTTTTTATTTAAACCCTCTCTCTTACTTTGACCAGTCTCTGAGGAAAAATAAACCTTGTCCAACTTAAGGCAAAGACCTGAGATCTATGTCTAGATGTCACCCACTCATACGTATTCAAAGATTTGTTTTACTCAGTTTCATAATTTCTGATTTGCTCTACATTGTCTTTCTATCATTTGAATCCATCATCAGGTCTTCTAAGTACTAACAACAAACGTTATTCAATCTTGCTTAGAAGGGAAAGATGGCAGCTAATCTATAATCCATTCTGTCCACCTTGGATACATCTGGATAGGGAATCTGGTCAAAAAAAGAAATGTCGGGTACAAACTTACCCTCTCACCATGTGATGTCCTCTGCCATGTTATGATGCAGTAAGAAGGCCCTCACCAGATGTGGCCCCTCAACCTTGGACTTCCCAGCCTCCAGACTGTAAGAAATAAATTTCTTTTCTTTGTAATTAAAAAAAAAAAGAAATGTCCTGGGCAATCTTCCTACAAACACACTAACTAGAACTCTTGATGGTATTTATTAAAATGTCTTTAGAAGAATATATGTATTCTATCTAGATTTGAATTATTCTACTTTGGTCTGATGGAATTCATCTGTGTCACCTATATAATTATCAGATTGTAAAATTATTAGAGTATAAAATGGAGATTTTTGTTATCAAAATAGTACTCTTTGTGTGAATGATGTCATGCATGTATAATGCAGATATCCCCTATGTTAAATCTGGGATGGAATGCATTTTAGTGCAGGAAACACAGACCTGGAGAGCTGGCATTAAGGGTTTTCAGATTTCTTCATTCTTTCCCTGTGGCATGTGATTATCCATATTTTTTAAATCAGGGGTCAAAAAATTATAACCTATGAGTTAAAGAGTTGTTCCAAAAATAATAAAGAAAAATGTGTAACACAGACCATGTATGTTCTGCAAAGCCTAAAATATCTACTATCTAGCCATTTATAAAAAAAAATTTTGCTGGCCTCTGCTTTAAATTATTAGTCAAATTTGGTCTGTGGGTAAGAGCTCTGAATATAGTGAGTCTGACTTGATAATTGACCCTTTGTGCTATCATACCTGCTATCCTAATTAAACTTTTTGAAAGCAGCAGCAAGAGTCAGCACCATGAGCTCAATGTACTCATAAAAATAATAATTATTTCATTCTTCCAGAAATAGATCCACTTATACAGAGTCATTTGATTTTCAACAAAGAAGCCAAAGCACCCAATAGAAAAAGAAAAACCTTTTCAATAATTGGGCTGGAATAAATAGTGTGCTAGTTAATTTTATGCCTATCTGCTGAGCTAGGACATTGGCCTTCTCCTGCCTTCAAACTAGAGCTTACACCATTGGCTGTTCTGGTTCTCAGACCTCCAGAGTTGTACTGGAATTTATGCCATCAGCTCTCCTGATCCTTAGGCCTTCAGACTCAAACTAGAAAACATCACCAGCTTTCCTGGGTTTCCAGCTTACTCACTACAGATCCTGGAACTTCTCAGCCCCCACAAATTTATAAGCCAATTCCTTATAATATGTATCTATCTATCTATCATCTATGCATCATCTATCTCTCCTTTCAGTTCTGTTTTTCTGTGGAACCCTGACTGATACAAAGGGATATCCTTTGAAAAAGAATATGCCTCAACCCCTGCTTCAAACAATACACAAAAAGTACATCACAATGGATCGTAAACTTAAACACAAAAGGTAAAGCATAAAGCTATGAAAGAAAAACACAAGATAATGTCTTAATGACTTAGAGTAGGCAAATGTTTTTTATAGAAGTCACAGAAGGCAATAGCTATAAATAATAAGAAAATTAGTTTTTTATGAAAATTTAAAACTTCTACTCATCAAAAGGCACCATGAAGAAAATGAATAGGCAAGGTATGGTATAGAAAGAAAAATATTAATATAGGAAACACATATAGCTGAGAAAGTACTGATATCCAGGGTATAGAAAGAATTCCTACAGCTCATAATAAAAAGATTATATGATTAAAAAATTGGGCAAACATCTTAATAGACACCTCATAAAAGTAGATACAGTCATACCTTAGAGATATTGGGGCTTGGTTCCAGACCACCACAATAAAATAAATATCACAACAAAGTGAGTCACACAGATTTTTGGTTTCCTAGTGCATATAAAACTTATATTTACACTATACTGTAGTTTGTTGAGTATGCAATAGTATTATGTGCAAGAAAACAGTACATACACCTTAATTTTAAAATACTTTATTATGAAAATATGCTAATGATCATATGAGCCTTCAGAGAGTTGTAATCTTTTTGCTAGTGGAGGATCTGCCTCATGTTGATGGCTGCTGACTGATCGGGGTAGTGTTTGCTGAAGGTTGTGGTGGCTGTGGAAATTTCTTGAAACAAAACAACAATGAATTTTGCCATATCAATTGACTCTTCTTTCCAAAAAGATTTCTCTGTAGCATGTAATGCTGTTTGATAGCATTTTACCCCATAGAGGAACTTCTTCCAAAACTAGAGTCAATCCTTTCAAACCCTGTGGCTGCTTTATCAAGTAAATTGATATGATATTCTAAATCCTTTGTTGTCGTTTTGACAATGTTCACAGCATCTTCACCAGGAATAGATTCTATCTCAAGAAACCACCTCTTTTGCTCATCCATAAGAAGTAACTCTTCATCCATTTAAGTTTGATTATGAGATTTCAGCAATTCAGTCACATGTCAGGCTTCACTTCTTTTTTTCTTTTTCATTTTATTTCAGAATATTATGAGGGTACAACACTTTGGTTATATATATAGTCCATGCACTGCCCATGTCAGAGCTACAATCATGGACATCCCCCAAACTGTGCACCCCGCATCCATTCAGTGAGAGTTTTCCCATCCCCTCCACCCCCCTCCCGCCCGCCCGCCCTCAGATGAATGTTATTGCCCTGTGTGATGTAAGTGTTCATCAGTTAGTACCAGTTTGATGGTGAGTACCAGTGGTGCTTGTTTTTCCATTCTTGTGACACTTCGCTTCGAAGAATGGGCTCTAGCTCCATCCAGGATAATACCAGATGTGTTAATTGACTGTTGTTTTTTATTGCTGAGTAATAATCCATGGTATACATATACCACATTTTATTAATCCACTCGTATATTGATGGGCACTTGGGTTGTTTCCACAACTTTGCAATTGTGAATTGTGCTGCTATAAACATTCGCGTGCAGATGTCTTTATTATAAAATGTCTTTTTTTCCTTTGGGTAAATACCCAGTAGTGGGATTGCTGGATCAAATGGTAGTTCTACTTTTAGTTCTTTGAGGTATCTCCATATTACTTTCCATAGAGGTTGTACTAATTTGCAGTCCCACCAGCAGTGTATGAGTGTTCCTATCTGTCTGCATCCGTGCCAACATTTGTTGTTTTGAGACTTTTTGATATGAGCCAATCTCACTGGAGTTAAGTGATATCTCATTGTGGTTTTGATTTGCATTTCCCTGATGATTAGAGAAGTTGAGCAATTTTTTATATGTTTGCTGGCCATTATTCTGTCTTCTTTTTAAAAGTTTCAGGCGTCACTGCCAATTCTAGTTCTCTTGCTATTTCCATCACATTTGCAGTTACTTCTTCCACTGAAGTCTTGAACCTTTCAAAGTCATCCATGAAGATGAAATCAACTTCCTCCAAATTCCTGTTAGTGCTGATATTTTGACCTCCTCCAATGAATTATGAATATTCTTCATGGCAACTAGAATGGTGGCTCAATTCCAGAAGATTTTCAATTTACTTTGCCAAGGTCTATCAGAAAAATCACTATCTATGGCAGCTATAGCTTCACTAAATGTGTTTCTTAAATAAGAAGACTTAAAATACAAAATTACTCCACCATCCATGGGCTATAGAATAGATATTGTAGCAAGCGTGAAAGCAACATTAATCTCCTTGTACATTTCCAGAGTTCTTGAGTGACTAGGTACATTGCTAATGAACAGTAATATTTTGGAAGGAATCTTGTTTTTTGAGCGCTAGGTCCCAACAATAGGATTAAAATATTCAGTAAACCAAGCTGTAAATAGATGTGCTGTCATTCAGGCTCTGTTGTTCCATTTGTAGAGTACAGGAAGAGTAGACTTAACATAATTCTTAAGGTCGCTAGTATTTTCAGGATGGTAAATGAGCATTGGCTTCAACTTAAAGTCACCAGTTGCATTAAGCCTTAATGAGTCATCCTTGTCCTTTGAAGCTTTGAAGCCAGGCATTGACTTTTCCTCTCTAGCTATAAAAGTGCTAGATGGTATATTCTTCAAATAGAAGTATATTTCATCTACATTGAAAATCTTTTGTTTAGGGTAGCCTCCTTCATCAATTCTCTTAGCTACCAAAATTATACAAGCATTTTTTAAAAATCTAGTATTTTCTCTCAAAACTAAATATACACTTATGAACCAGCAATTATGACCTTACAGTATTACTACCTAAGAGAAAAGAAAATACATATCCCAAGAAAGCTTGTATAACTGTTTAACAGCTTTATTCATTATAGCCAAAAACTAGAAATGATCTAGCTTCTATCAATAGGATAATTGGTGAATAATCTACAGTATATTTATATGATGGGATACCATTCCACATTAAAAGGAGCCACACTACTGACAAATCCAACAACATGGATAAATCTTAAAAAACAGTACACTCAGTGAAAGAAGCTTTACACAAAAGAGTGTGTTTTATATTTTTCAATTTATGTGAAGTTCTAGATCAAGTGAATCTAATTCATGGTAGAAAAGCATTAGAGCAATGGCTGCCAGAAGCCAGAATTTAGGGTTAATTTGAAAGGAGCATGAGGGAATTTTCTGGGTTTATAGAAATGTTCTATATCTTGATTGAGGTTTAGTTTACACGGGTGTATGCATTTACCAAAATTCAGTGAACTGCACACTCAGGATTTGGGTGTTTCATTATATGTAAATTTCACATAAAAGGCAACATATTTTGAAAGGTAATTAATATTACACATGGCAAAGTATTAGGGTAAAGTTCATGGCTCTCTGTGATTTACTTTTAAATGCATCAAAAATAAGATGGCTGGATGGATGAATAAAGGAATGGCATCACATATATATTTGATAAAACACATATAATAAAATGTTAGTGGTAGAAACTAAGTGGTGAATATGCACATGTTATGGACTTGATGTTTGTGTCCCCCCAAAACTCGTATGTTGAATCCCTAACCCCCAATGTGACTGCATTTGTAGACAGGGCCTACAAGGCAGTAAATAACATTAAGTGAGGTCATAAGGGTTAAGCCCTTATTCAACAAGATTAATATCCTTATAAGAAGAAATCCAAGAGAACATATGTACTGTCTCTCTCTGCCTCTGACTCTCTCTCTCTCCTTCCCCCCATCCTCAACTCTCCCCTTTTCTCTCTCCCTCTCTCACACAAAGAGATCAGGTGAGCACAAAGAGAGATGGTGGACACCTATAAGGCAGGAAGAGAATCCTCATCAGAAATGAACCCTGTTGGAACCTAGATCTTGGACTTGCCAGCCTCCAGAGCAGTGAGAAAATAAATTTTTACTGTTTAAGCCACCCAGTCTGTGTTATTTTCTTATGACAGCAAGAGGAGACTAATACAATTGGGGCTCATTGTAAAATTCTTTCAACTCTGTTATATATTTGAAAATTTTCATATGAAAAAAAGTAAAAATAAAGAAAAATTCAAATGGGGATAGTAATTGGGAGCACTACCTTTGAATCCTAAAGAATTAAGCTTTAATTTAGCTTTGCAACTTGCTAGTTGGGTGAAAATAAATGTGTTACTTAACCTACCTTAGCCTTCTTTTCTCATCTGAAAAATAGGGATCATAAAGCACCTTTCTCTAGGTTTGATATAAGCATAAAGTGTAATATATCCTAGCACCAAGCACAATGCCTGTGGCATATTAAGTGCTCAATTAACATTTGCTGCTAATAACAGTTTATTTTTACTATTACCCTGCAGATTTTTATCATTACTTTGCAAATTTTTATCAATACTTTGAAATAAATGAGAAAAATATATGAAGTACTAATCTCAGCTTTCAGTCACATACAAAGCACCAGTTTAATATATGCTCTTTTATTTCTTATTTTCAATATTATTATATATTCAATCACTTACCAGCAGGTATAATCCCACCAGCTCTCAGGGTAAAAAAATGGACTATTTAAACCAAATAACAAGAAAATTCACTTACAAAATGTATAAATTTTTAAACACTACTTTTTTTGTAAATTAAACAAAAGTAGACTTTTATTACCACAGTAATTTAATTAATTTTGCTGAAAGTAGCAAGATTCTCAGGTAGTCTTTTATAATTGTAATATATATAACTCTAAATGAAAATATAAAAATTTTGTAAATGCTGTATGTAGAATATGTGCATGTTTTAAATAAAAATAATAAAATGAATATATGTATAACCACCATCAAAAAGGAACAGTATCATTACTTTGAAGCTCTAAGCTCCTCCCCAGTCAAGTGCTTGATCTGAGGTTCCCCAACCCTTCCAAGAAGTAAACACTATAGTGAATTTTTTGTTAATCATCCCCTCTAGGTCATTGAGGACAATGAATGAGCACAACCTCATGAGCCAGGCTGCTTAGTTTAAGTCCTGCTTCTTCTACTTTATACCTGTGTGACTTTGTGGCTGTTACTCTCTCTCTCTGTATGTTATTTCCCATCTTTGAATGAGAATCATAATATTAGTAAAAACATATTGTATTTTGTTAAGCGTATCTGCACATAGTAAGTGCTTTAGATATATTTTATTTTACCTTGCTTTTCTACTTAGTCTAAATTATTTGTATGGATTTCTATAAAATATATTCCTAAATTTTGGCTGATTTTGGCATTTAAGTATACAGGATCATACCATGTATTATGTGCAACTTGTTTTTATCTTTCAACACAAAATTTTAGATTCTTCCAATATAATGTGTGATGATATGGTTTATTTATTTTTTGTTGTCATATAATATTGCACTATATGAATAAAGAGCCATTTAATTATCCTTTCTCTTATTGATAAATGTTTGGACTGTTTCTAAATTTTTATATTACAAACAGTAGTACTCAGATCATTTCATGTCAATGTCTCCACAGAATGTGTACATGTGAGGTGGTGAACATCATCTACTAATGTCCTCTCAGTTAATGTGGAACACTAGTAAGCTACTGAATCACAGTTCTCTTTCATATTTAAATCCTTCTGTATTGATCACCCATAGAAACCTTTCTCCACATAAATCAATATTTTAAGGAAAAAAAACACCACTTTGCAAAGACTTAATGGATTTTCAATTTGTTTTTTATCAAATTCTGTTTTGTTTTCATGAAAATGACTAAAGAAGTCACAATTAAAGTGTTATTATTGAGCTAGCTAGCCACAAAATATATTTTGAATGTATTGAACAACTTTAACTTTCGTGAAGGACCATATTTCAATCAACACCAGAGCCATTCAAATGCTCCTAAATTTTTATCTCGGCATGGCTAAAGCTTAGTTGAATGGTCATTGTGTCTAATGAACAAATCCATTAAGAACTTGTCAATAGCATAGAGAAAGGTTTTATTTGCTTTACTAACAGCCTGTAGAAAAAAAAAGCTTTCAATATCTTTGACTAAACTAATGGGCTAGTATCTGATATACAGAGAGCAAATGGTTTAATCATTACAACAGATGATTCTGAGTTTAGAGTCATAGATTTAAACTCTTTTGGGATTTTACTCTTAGCCTTATCATTAGCATACATTGATTACTCTGATTGTCTAATCATTTCATTAGGAAATAGATAACATTTGTCCTAACTGGCTCAGGACAGTTTTCAAACTTTGGAAGAGATTTAGTACTCCTAAGTTCTGTAAATATATCCTGGAGATTTAATGTTGCTTTTGTATGAAAGTTATTAAAATAATTAATTCCCATAGAAATATATAGAGAAAATACCTATATGCACAAAATGTTGTTATTAGTGAAATAAAATATCTTATTAGAAAACTTGAAAACATCCACAAAAATATTTTGGTTCATTATGTTTATTATGCATTTGAGCCCTTTATTAAAATCCATCAATAAAACAAAAGTCTGTTTTCTAGAATTTTTTTGACATGATAACTAATCCAATTGCTCAAATGTACAAGTGTATTCTGAGAGTCAATGAGAAAGGCCTTAAGTTACATTGGTTCACAGAACAATTAAACTATCATATGTATTCCCTAAAGAGCTTCCTCTATTACAAATAACACTGACATGAGAGGAGGGGTTGAATATTCTGGTTAAATGATAATGGATGGTACAAAATGTAATGCTATAAAGGTATGAATAAGACATAAGGAAATTGTTTCAAAGGCCAGTCCAATCACTCTTTGATACAAACCCAGGGGCCTTTCCCTTTCCAATGAGCTCAATTAGCCCCTCTGCTCCATGACATCACAAAGTAACTGGTTTAAACTGTGCTTCAGGAGCCTTTTATACACAAGAATTAAATGAGCCTGTCTCATTTAATTTCTGTTAATGTAAGTGAGCTTCTGAAACTGAATTGCTCAGTTATAACACCGAGCTTGAAGCCAGGCTGGCTGATTAATTCCTAGCTGTTTGAAGTGCTTTCTTCTCTTATCTTGAGCTGTGCAGGCCTTACTACAGCCTGAGGAGAGCTGAGTCTAACTCTAGAGGAGATTTTTGTTTCCTCTCCACAGAGAGGAATGGAGACCAGATAAGCACTGTGGCATAAAACCGAAAACAAGCCAGAAACTTGTTGACAATTTGGAAAAATGTGTGGGATGTGGGGCTGATTAAAAAAACCAAAAAGTCCATAATATAGCATCCTTGTATCTGACTTTCAATTCACTGGTACACTGTGCAATTTTAATTGAAAATTACTATTGCCTGGAAACGAACATTACCCTAAAGATGTCCTAGTTAGTTCCAGTTGAAGTTTTTACATAAAAATGAGCATTAGCAGCAATGAGAAAGGAAGGGAGAGGCTGAATATGGTGAGTCACTGGGACAATGATTAGGACATTTTCCCAGATTTGACTGTATTACCTTTCTTTCAAAATCATCAGATAATCTGTTTAGCTGTTCCCAGGAGACTTCTTTTATGATCTTCAAAGCAAAACATGCCTCAGCATGAACTTCCTAATACACATATCATGGCATATCTTCCAGCTTGAGATGAAAAAAGAGTGGCTTTTAGGAGGTAATTTAGTGGCTAAACCCCTCATGTTTTCCATACACAAATACACACACCCTGCCCCCATCTCACACACACTTTAAATATCTTGAGTGTATTTTCGGAACTAAATAGATGTCAAGAAAAATGAGGGCTGAGCAGGCAAGTTCTGGCCATGTGAGCATCCTGTGTTCCCTCCATGTGGAATGCTGCCAGGCCACAGCAACCCAAATCAGCCACGCAGCCCCTGTCAGTAGGCAGCCATGGTGCTGAAGAATCAAACAGCAAACTGAATCATTGCCAAGGAACTCACATAGTCCGTCGGAATGGCTTCAGCACTTGAGAGAGCAAAACTATTAAAACTAATCTGGCTCAGAGAGTATTCCCCTCCATGTCTTATGATGTTTGCTCATTTAAACATCCAAAGCACAGTAAGAAAATAATAAAACAAAACACCCAAGGCTATAAAGAAAAAAGTGAAACCACTGTTTAAACTGCTCTTCCCTCTCCAAGAACTTGAAACTGCAGTAAACACAGAGATTAACAGAGCAAAATGCTAGATGTATAAGTTTTCTATAGACATTTTTCTCCTTGCCTGATCAGCAACATACATTGTGGCTTTGAGAAATTTTCCTAATTCTGATGAGAGGCTATGTGATATTATATCGTACTTTCTATAAAAGTATTTCTAGAATGATGCTCACCATAGCAACTGAGCACTCCAATTGTGTTATCTGAATGCAAGCTATATAGGGAAGAGAACATTTCCCTCATCTTTATTTCAGAATTGTGTAAGGTTAAAATAGTAATGGTTGGAAAACTATATATATGGATTGTGATATTTGGAGATTCAGCCTCAATTTATGGGAAAGGATATATTTTATGTTACTCCTTAATAATATACCAGTGGCTTAAGAATTCATGTTTGCAGAAAGGTAATTCTTTACTTAAGGAATTCTGTTCAAGGAGCACATATACATTCTGACGGATTAAAGAGAAGTATAAATATCTAAATAATCTGATACTAAATATTTTGGAGTGTCCCAATATAGTTGTAACATGAAACTGTATCTATAATTAAAAGTTCAGAATCTTTAAGTTTCTTTTCTCCATGTCATAAACACAAAAATCATAATCATGAATTATAATTATAAATTAACGAGACTGATTTCTTTTATGGCTCATTAGTTAATTCTAAAGTTATTGTTGAAAATGTAAAAACATTGAACATTGGAATATGTATATAATAATCAGAGTTACTATTTATTGGGCATCTACTGTGACAGGTACTTTACCAAATGGTCTCATCTAATGACAGCACTGTTGAAAGGCAGCTATTTGATTCTGTTTGTGGAAACAAAGATACTTTGTGCTGATAAAATAAGTAATGTATCAAAGTCGCATAGCTAGTTAGTGCTAAAGTCAAAAGATTCCTTTATCAGCATCTTTTCCTATATCCCTCTTTATACTCATCCATTTCTTTCTTTTCCTGCTCTTGCAGCCTAATGCCCTCCTATTTTCTCCTTTCTTCTGCTCTGTTAACTACTCTTTAGCATACCATTGAAATTAAACTAAGAAATTATTTTCTCTAAAAGCACAAGATTACAGATGATGCCGTTTGTAGTAAAGGGTAAACAACACTTTCCCAGGGCCTTCAGAGATGTTTTGCTTCTAATTTCCAAAGAATAAAGCAAAACAGTAATCTGTACCTAAAACCTAATTCAAATGTACATTCTCCTCATCTAACCTTCATTGGAGGTAATTTTTCCTTCCAAACCCTCTTCTGTTCTTTTTGTGATTACTATGGGAAATAAATAATGCTTTGGTGTTGAAACCACTATAGATATTTATATTATAGCTTTGGGCACTAAAGTCAATGTAATTGTAATTTTTAGTATTAATTATGAAATAAGGAGTTGCTCTATATTTATAAGGTTCTTTGTAAAACAGCAAGGTGGTAATAATGTTCTATATGGCAAGTATAATAAATATTGCAAATTTGCACCTGTCACTTGAATATGATTATATTAATGTGCCTTTCATTTGTGTTACAGAAAAATCTATTACAATGAGGATTTTTGTTTTTGGAAATAAATTTTTGTCGACTTAGCTAAATAAGTAAAGTAAGTTCAAAATCACTGCAGAATTCAGCCCAATATTTTCTCTTTCCTTCCATATTAATCCCTTACTGGTATAAATTACCTCAAGGCAAATAGGACCGAGAAAGGATTGTGTGGAAACTTCTAGAGCTTTTCACAGAGACCCAAGTAAATCCAAATATGGTTTATTTGGATAAACCATAGGCTTCAATTTTTTTTCCTGGTCAGAAACAATTCTCATGTTAGTAAATAAACTAAGCCAAACCAACTGGCTGACAGCTTCATATGTGCAATTTGTGTTTTTTTCTTTTTTTTTTTGTGGAACCATCCACCATATTCAGCACATATATGTTTCATTAGATGTGTAGATCGTAAGTAATAATGAGATTGGAATATCATAAAGGACTTATGAGTTTATTTACTCAATCAGTCAGCAAGTGTTTTTATATTTAGCCACCTTCCTGACATTTAGAATTTCCCTTTATCTTTTATCCGATTTATTAAATATTAGAAATATTAGAAATATTTTGTGTAATTTGAGGCTTAAAGTTCATATTTGAAATTGCATCGTTTCTTATCTTTTGACTTAAAATACACCAGAATAATCCTGTTAAGGATACCTCAGAATGCTTGGAAGAGTAAGGGCTATCCAAAATTCAAGCTTCAGATTAGAATAGAAATGTTCACAAACTCCACAAAGCAGAAGATACAACATTATTTTAAGAGCATAATTATGTATGTACTTATTATTATTTATCTAAAAATTATTTAAAGGCATATTATTAATGCAAAGTTTTCACAATGCCAAATCATTTTCTGATGGTATTAAGTGTGTGTGTGTGTATTATAAGGGGTGTATGTGTATGTATATACATGCATGTACATAGTCTTGGATTTTTTTCACATTTAACTTGTCCTATTTTACTACAGAAAGCACCAACTGAGCCCTATCATCTTGAAAAGGGAGTCAAAAGTGTATGGAGAGAGGCAGGGCTGTATGGGTGGGGATAAAGATGAAACAAGATTGGCCAAGGGTTGATAATTTTTGAACCTAGATGGTGGGTGCAAGGAATTTCATTATACTACTTGCTCTACTTTTGTATACGTATAAATTTTTCTATAATTAAAAAATTTTAAAGCAATATTGGCAAAAATGATCTATCCTTAATCTCATGTTATAATGATTTCAGCCCCCTAGAAGACATTCAGTTAATTTTCTTATTCTCATTTTAACTGAATTTTTATGCACACATACCTAGAAAGAAAAAAATACTTTCTCATTTTTTTCTATCTTCTTTGAAAACCCTATACCATACCAAATCATTTCTATTTTTGTAACCATATGTTTATTTCTGACTTTTCTCAAGAATTTAGGCTAAGACTTTGGGTAATATTCTTCTATGTTCTTCAGCAGTTCTTCAAAGAATTTCTTGGCTCTTGTATGTGCTTATCAAGTCATAAACTCTGCTGGACAAATTTACAATAGGTAAGGCAGTGTCACTGAGATGTTTTACTCATGATATATCATCTTGTTCTAATTGCAGGGCAATGGCATGTTTAATAAAAAGGAATTCCTTGTTCAAGCCAGTTGTCCATTATGGTTCATTATTTAGGACTAAACTTTGTCACCTCAGTCAAAACACTCAACTCTAATTTTCCTGATGGAACATTATTGTCCTTCTGAAAAATTCAAAGGGCTCAATGATATGTCATATCATTCATTTAATGTGGTTTTTCATATCATTACTGTATGCCAGTTATTAGTTCTGTTTCACTTTTGCTCAGGTTGGGGCAAGGCAAGTTAACATATTTCACTGTGCTCAGTATTTCAAAAAGAAGTTTAGGTTGCAAAGCTGATTAAAACTACTCCCTCAAGGAAGAGCACCTAACATGAGTGGATTTCTCACAACATTCAGTATGTTCCCATGAAAGTCACACAGGCCCCAACAAGCACGAATAAACAGCTGATGCTAAGGCAAAACCAGACTTGGTCTCTGCAGGAATCAGGCACTGAAAATAAGAGTGGCTTAAAAGAACCTCTGGTGGGAATTTTTAGACAAAAGATCCAAACAGTTTGTAATGTCCTCATTATCTTCAAAACAAAGCATGTTGTTAAATATGCCAGAGGACTTACTGCTTTCCAAAGACTTTGTGGTACAAAATTTCCCTCTTTTAATCATGCAGTTAGTATGAATCACAATCTTTAAAGAGAAAGAAACATGAAAGGGCATTACTCAAGCATTTCTGGTCATATTGTAATTTCTTGGAACAGCTAATTCTCTAGATGACCCCATTACCCTGATTTAAAGAATTTTATGGAATGTTAGATGATATAATTATAGGAAGCCCTCCATTAAAAGTAAGTCTTAGAATACTTTTCTAATTTGATTATTTATGTTACATTTATTACCACGTATTTTAAAAAAAAAAATTTATCTATCCCTATTTTCAACTTAGAACTCCAGGCTATCCAACTTTCCCATTTAAATGTTAAATGTTTAGCCTATTCATTCTTAGAAAAATAGTTTCTAATACTAAGGCTTTCTGGGGCATGCATTATAGGCAGATATTTAGAAAAAAACAATGTATAATTTTTCTGATTACTTTATGGATAACTTTGTATTGACAAATGCATGGCATATTAATTCTATAGTGCAGGAATTCATCATCTTTATTTACAGTACACTTATCTAGTGCAAGCTAAAGCATAGTTAAAGAATGTTTGCCAATATTGTTTCTATTTAAGACCAATGAAATATTTCACTGTGAATTAGACGTTGAATTTACATTGTAATGCTTCCTGACTCACAAAATTTGTTTTATTTTTAATAACTTTAAAGACCATACTGTAGAATGACTAAAAGTTAATATGGCACCTAAACCATTGTCTAAAGGACATCCATTAAGTGCAATATATTTTATTAAATTCCAGTTTCTAATAGCTTTAAAATTATTGATGTAATTATTTCTTAATTTTGAAGCATAAACATTGAAGAAAAATTATGAATATCGCATAGTCAATTTGATTTCTCTAATAATATTTATCAACCAATTACGTTTTCCTTGAATCTGGCTTTATTTACTCGGTTACTAGAAATAGTTATCTAATTTGTATGATTATGACTTAATCTATAGAGAGTGATTATACCAAATTCATTTTGATAGAAAATTATTTTCAGAGCATTATTGCACTCATCTGCTTACATGCTTATTCTAAGTCAAGAAAGAGAAATCATTTACTATGGTATCTGAGCAGTAAACTGTGCTGGTGTCAAATTTTAAACAAGCTACTTTGTAGGAGTTCATAAAAGATAATGCCAGCTTTCTTTTACTAAGATTTATTAAGAAATAAATCTTACATTTAGTCAAGTCCCATTTATTTATTTTTGTTGTTGCTGTGATTTCCGTTGGGGTCATCTTCATAAATTCTTTGCTTAGGCCAATACCTAGAAGAGTTTTTCCAACATTTTCTTCTAGAATTCTTATGGTTTCATGCCTTACATTTAAGTTCTTTATCTACCTTGAATTAATTTTTGTAAGTTTTGAGAGATATGGATCCTGTTTCATTCTTCTGCATGTGGCTATCTAATTTTCCCAGCACCATTGATTGACTAGGGATTCTTTTCCCCAGTGTATCGTGTTGTCTGTTTTGTCAAAGATCAGTTGGCTGTATGTGGCTGGTTTTATATCTGGGTTTTCTGTTCTGTTCCATTGGTCTATGTCTCTATTTTGGCACCAATACCATGCTGTTTTGGTTACTACAGTAGCCTTGTAGTATCATTTGAAGTCTGGTAATGTGATGCTTCCAGATTTGTTCCTTTTGCTTAAGATTGCTGTGGCTATTAGAGCTCTTTTCTGGTTCCACACAAAGAATAAAATTAGTTTTTTCTAGATCTGTGAAATATGATATTGGTATTTTTATGGGGATTGCATTGAACCTATAAATCACTTTGGGTAGTATGGACATTTTAACAATGTTGATTTTACCAAGCCATGAGCATGATATGCTTTTCCACTTGTTTATATCACTTGCGATTCCTTTCCCCAGTGTTTCATTGTTCTCTTTGTAGAGATCTTTCACCTCTTTGGTTAAATATATTCCCAGGTATTTTATTTTCTTTGTAGCAATTGTGAATGATATTGAGTGTTTTATTTGACTCTCAGGTTGACTGTTATTGGTGTATAAGAATGCTACTAATTTGAGTGCATTAATTTTGTAACCTGGGACTTTGCTGAATTTATTTATCACTTCCAGAAGTCTCTTGGTTGAATCTTTAGGGTTTCCTAGGTATGCAATCATGTCGTCTACAAAAAGCAATAGTTTGACCTCCTCTTTCCTGGTTTGGATACCATTTATTTCTTTCTCTTGCCTGATTGCTCTCACTAGGACTTCCAGCACTATGTTGAATAGAAGTGGTGACAGTTGGCATCCTTGTCTTGTTCCAGTTCTTATGGGAATGTTTTCAACTTTTCCCCATTCTGTATGATGCTGGCTGTGGGTTTCTCACATATGGCTTTTATAATTTTGAGATATGCTCCTTCTATGCCTAGTTTGTTGAGGGTTTTTATCATGAAAGGGTGCTGAATTTTGTTGAACGCTTTTTCTGCATCTATTGAGATGATCATATGATCTTTGCTTTTGCTTGTGTTTATATGTTGAATCACATTTATTTATTTACATACGTTGAACCATTCTTGCATCCCTTGGATAAAGCCCACTTGGTCATGGCAGATTATTTTTTTAATATGCTGTTGAATTCAGTTTGCTAGTATTTTATTGAGGATTTTAAAAAGCTTCTACACAGCCAAGGAAATAATAATTAACAGAGCAAATAGACAACCTACAGAATGGGAGAAAATATTTGCAAACTATACATCCAATAAAGGACTAATAACTAGAATCTACAAAGAACTCAAGCAAATCAGCAAGAAAAAAATCAAGTGACCCCATTAAAAAATGGGCAAAAGATATGAACAAAAGCTTCTCAAAGGAAGATAGACAAATGGCCAGTAAACATATGAAAAAATGCTCAATGTCACTAAAACCACAATGAGATATCACCTCACCCCAGTGAGAATAGTTTTTATTAAAAAGTCCAAAAACAATAGATGCTGGTGTGGATGCAAAGAGAAAGGAACACTTCTACACTGTTGATGAGACTGCAAATTAGTACAATTTCTATGGAAAACAGTATGGAGATTCCTCAAAGAACAAAAAGTTGACCTAATATTTGATTCAGAAATCCCCCTACTGGGTATTTACCAAAGGAAAAGAAGTCATTTTATCAAAAAGAGACCTGCACTTGAATGTTTATTGCAACACAATTCACAATTGCAAATATGTGGAATCAACCCAAATGCCCATCAATTCATGACTATATTAATAAAATGTGATATATGTATACTATGAAATACTACTCAGCCACGAATTGCATTTTCATTACTCATCTCATATGGAAAGATCACTCTATTTTTGTTTTCTTGTTTATATGTTTTTATGTGTTTTGGAACAACCTGCCCAGGATTTATTATGTACTGTTTTGCAGAGCACCATAAAAGGCAATACTTTTATATATAAAAAGAAAGCCTAGTGCATCAGAATTTTATATTGTGTGAAAAGAATTCAACACACTGGGATGAACGAAGTTAAAGATCCCTTTATTGTAAGTCTTCTTAAAACTGCAAATACACTAATTTACATCATGTAACTTTGAAGGGAGGATTTCATTTGAAGCAGTTCCAACCTCCTTTTCTCCCCTCCACCCTTTTTTGTAGGAATGTTGAGGCTATTACTCCACAGGTCACAGAGCCCCAAAGGACTATGAAAGAAGCTTTGCTCCTTTTTTCTCTTCAAAAAATGTTCCAAATTCAATATTTTAAAAGTATACTTATTCATTTTAACACATTTCTTAAAATTTATTTCATCTATTAAAATTTTGCCTTTATTATGAAAGCTTAAAAGTGTTGAATGTTTGTGCAAGATTTTTTTATATTATTTTTTTAAAAATATAATTTAGTTATGATTCCATAACTAAAAAGTTATAGGTATTTCAAATCCATGACAGCTCAAATAATATGAATTTAGAACACATTATCTCTGGGGGACAAATAAAAGTTTTTCCCACAGAATACCTAGTAGAAAGTCAAATAGAAGTTATGAAAGTTATGGGCAGAGTAAAATATTTTTTTAAAAAATCATGGCTTAAATAGTGTCTATGTTGCATCATTATGTTTCTTCCTTTACTTTAAGGACTGTCTAAAAGGCAAATATTTAAATTACATTAAGAGCACACTTCAATGTAAAACACCCTAAAATTAACTCATAGTCTTGTGCCAGACATTGTATTGTGGTGAACTTTTTCAAACTTGCACTTAATTTGGCCCATATATTTTTCTTTTCCCTGATCTGGAATGATATTTTGAAGTTAATTCTATTTTTATTTTATGATGTATGAGTCATTCAATCTCACCCAATTTATCCTTTACAAAATATATTTTCATGTGAACATGTACCTAGGGAGGAATTTTCCAAAATGGCCCAAATCTGATTTCACATATTTCAAGGCCCTTTGCAAAGTAAGCATCAGTGGAGTTTTACATATCATCAGCAAATACTAAGGAATCACTTACTCTCTATATATCCAATCTTGATCTCACAGCTAAGCCTAAATCACAGATTGCCAATATCCCCCCACCCTACCCCCACCAGTGGCTCTTAAATAGAATGTATTTTACCCCTCAGGGAACATTTGGCAGTGTATGGAAACACTTTTTATTAACACAACTGAACAATTAGCAGAGGTGTATTGTTGGCATCTCCTGGATTGAGGCCAGAAGTGTTTTTAAACATCCTACAATGCACATGCTCCCAACAACAAAGAATAACCTGGTCCAGATGTCAATACCACCCTGGTTGAGAAACTCTGCCCTAGACAATGCTAGCTGTATATACTGGGGTCATCTCAAATGTACAACTAAAAGCAAATTCATCATTTCTCCTCTCCCTTCAATAATCTCTGCTCTACTTGTTTCTGACAGTACTCTAATCAACCATTGAAATGTAGAACCATAGAATCAGTTCTGAGACCTGTCTCTCTCTCTCTGAATAAAATTGTTTTCAGATCAGATTCAACCAACACAAAAGTGCTCACATGTGTCTTTCATTCCTCTTCTTTAAGACAATCATTGCACACTTGTGGACTATGCCATAACTTTCCTAACTTACCCCTCTCACCCCTACTAGCAATCCTTATTTTTTCTTCCTTCATATTTATGCCTAGATAATCTTCCTAAAATATTATGCAAATTATGTCACCTGCTCAAAATTGTTCAATGGCTACATGTTGTCTGAATTACCAAAGATAAACAACCGAATTTTAATATCCTCTCCCTGCCTTCAGTCTTAACTTTGGCCACTTCTTCAACTGTAATATTCACTTCAGCTAAAATGAACTATGTAAGTTATTGTAACTCCACTACAATTTTGTTCATATGTTTCTCTATCTGGATTTCTATTTCAGCTATATTTTCCAAAAGACAAAATTTTCCCAACAGAGACCATCACCAAACTGACACGGATGAAAGAAATTTCTTCCTTCTTAACAGCTCTGTAGCACTTTCTCATTCTTACGTAATTATAAGATTTATTTATCTATAGCATAAGCTTTTCAAGGCTGGCATTTTTTTAAATTAAACTTTTTTCCTTAAGAGAATCATAGATTCACACACAGATTTAATAAAAAATACAAAGTGATCCCATATACTCTTTGCACAGTTTTGCAAATGATAACACTTTTGCAAAAATATAGCACAATTTCACAACCAGGACGTTAACATTGATGCAATACACTAATCTTACTCAGACGGCCCCAGTTTTATTGTATTCATTTATGCTTGTATTTAGTTCCTTAAGTTTTATCAGATATGTAGCCATGTGTCCACCGCCACAATCAAGATACATAACAGCTCCATCGCGAGAATCCCTTGTGTTGCCCTTTAATACCCATATTCACTTCCCTTCTGCCCTCCTCTCTCTACTCGCCCCACGAGCACACACTTGTCCCTAACCCCCAGAAATCATTAATCTTTTCTCCACTTCTATAAGTTTGTCATTTCAAGAATGTTATAGGAATAGAATTATAGAGTATATAACATTTTGTGATTAGCTTTTTCATTTAGCATAATTCTCTGGAGATACATCCAAGTTATTAAGTGTATAAATGGTGTATTCCCTTTTATTGTTGAATAGTCTTCCATGGTATGTGTATACCACTGTTTGTTTATTTATCCATTGATGGACATTTGAGTTGTTTACAGTTTGGGGGTAATATGATATAAAGTTACTATGAACATTTGTGTAAAGATTTTTGTACCATCATAGTTATCCAGGAGTACAATTTTTGGATCATGCAATAATTGCATATTTACTTTTTTAAGAAACTGAGAAACTGTTTTTCAAAGTGGCTGTACCATTTTACATTCCTACTGGGAATGTATAATTCAGTTGATGCAGCTTCTCCACATTATCACCAGTATTTGGTGCTGGCACTACTTTTTTTTTTTTTTAATTTTAACTATTCTGATAGGTATGTGGTGCTCTCATTGTGGTTTTACTTTACATTTCCCTAATGGCTAATGGCATTGAACATATTTTCATGTGCTTATTTGTCATCGGTATATCCTCTTCAGTAAAACATCTGTTTATATCTTTTGATCATTTTTTAAATTGTGTTATTGTTTTTAACTTTAAATTTTGAACCTCTTTATAGATTCTAGACAGCAGTCTTTTTTTTGAGTGTGTGGTTTGTAAATATTTTCTCTCAGCTTGTGGTTTATCTTTTCATCTTATTAACAGAGTCTTTCACAAAACATTTTTTTATTTTGATGAGGTTGAATTCATCCATTTTTCCTTTTATCAGCTGTACATTTGGTATTACATGTACAAACTTATTGCCTATACCTAGCCTTCTGAAGATATTCTCCTTTTTTATGAATTTTTTAAAAAAATTTATATTTTACATTTAATTTTATGATCCATTTTGAATTAAATTTTTAATAATGTGTGGAACTTAGGTCAAGGGCTTCTGTACCTTTGTCAAATTTAGGTGGCATATTTAAGTGGATCTATTTCTGCATTTTTTATTCTGTTTTATTAATCAGTGAGTCTATACCTCCACCAATACTATACAGTTGTGATTATTGTAGTTATATAGCAAGTCTTAATATTAAGTAAAGTGATTTCTCTCACCTTATTCTTTTTTTTTTTCAAGATTGGTTTATCTATTGTAGGTCTTGTGCCTTTCCACATAAATTTTAGAAAAAGTTTATGTGTACAAAAAACTCTGTTAGGATTTTGATAGAAATTATATTTAACCTGTGGATCAATTTGAGAAGAATCAATGTCTTTAAAGCTCTTGCTCTTTCCCCTCCATGGACATGGTATATATCTTCATTTATTAGGTTTTCTTTGATGTTTTTCATCACTAACTGCCACACTGCTCACAGTATCCACACTATCAACTTATGCTTTTCAATTGATATATTAAGATCATTTACACTTTGTGGAATTATTGATATATTTGTGCTTAAGATGCTATCTCATCTGTTTGTTTCCTGTTTCTGGTTCTTCTATTTCAATTTTATTGGATTCCTGTGGATTTCTTTTTTAGAATTCCATTTTGATTTACTTATGGTGTTTTTAAGTGTACCTTCTTTGTATATATTTCTTGGTGGTTGCTATGTGTATTACAATATATATGTGTGGCTCCTTACAGAATATTAGTATAATATTTTACCACTTCAAGAGAATTACAGACATTTTACTTCCTATTTGATCCCTTTACCTTCCCCACTTTTAAATTTCATTTCCATAGTTATGATATGGTGCTATAATTGCTCCACAATCATCAAATATGATTTATAATACTCAAGGAAAAGGACAGTCTATTGTATGAATTTATATTTCTGTTCTTTTAATTATTTTTCTTTATTTGATCATTACTCTTCTATATGAAGAAATTCTTTCAGCTATTTTTTAAGGGTGGGTCTGCCTGTAACAAAATCTTTTAGTTTTCTTTCACCTTAAAAGGTCACCTATGGAGAATCATTGCACAACATATAGAATTCAGTGCAATCAAGACTTTTCTTTTAGCACTTGAAAGATATGCCACTTCTGGCCTCTAGGATTTCAGATGAGAAATCGGCCATCATGCAAGTTGGTCTTTGAATGATTGCCTATGGTTGCCCCTACAGGCAATGTGTTATTTCTTTATGTCTAATTTCTGGATTTTTTTTTTGTCATTAGAGTTAGAAGTTTACTAATAATGTGTCTTAGCATGTGTATTTTGTGTTTCCTATTTAAAGTCCTTTTAGCATCTTAAATCTGTAGGTTTATATCTTTTACAAATGTTGGAAGTATTCAGCATTATTTTTTTTAATAGTCTTTAAACTCCATTCTCTTTCTACATCCTTTCTAAATCTCTGATGGTGAAATATCCCGAATTTTGTGATTTTATTGTCCCACAGGGCCCTGGGGCAATGTTCTTGTCTTTTATTTCTTTCCTTCTTTCTTTTTTTAAATCTTTTTTTCCTCTGTTCTTTGGATTGGTTAAATTCTTTTGTTCTGTCCTCAAGTTCACTAATTCTATCCTCTGTTATTGATACTCTACTAAAAAACCCATCTGTCAAGTTTTTATTTATGCTTTTATTTTGCTGCTAGTTCTATTTTTCCATTTTGTTCTTTTCTATAACTTCTACTATTTTGTTGATATTTTCTAATTTTTTCAAGATAATTTGTCATTGTTTTTGAATATTATTTATGGTAGCTGCTTTGAAATTCTTATCATATCATTTGAATGTCTGATTCATCTTGGCATTGAGCTCTGTTGATTATCTTTTCTTATGCATGTGTGATTTTTCTGGTTCTTGGTATAATAGGTAATTTTTAATGTATCCTGGATATATTGTCTATTATGTTAGGAGTCTCTCGGTCCCATTTAAATCTTATTTTAGAAGACAGTCACCCTATTTAGGTATATATAGCATATAGATCTTAGCCTATTTTTGTGGGCTGTGGTTCCAATGACAACTTAATTTTTAGAACCTTATTGGTGCTATTTTGGTCTGTTTGATTTATTTGGTGCCACTAGGACTGCTGTTATGCCCTGTGGCGCTGTCTGAAAGAGCAGAAGGGGCTTCTCCAGGCCATACCACCTCTAGGTTGGAGAAAGAAGTCACCATCCCTTGGAGACAAAGAAGTTTCCCATATGGACCACTTTTCTGTAGCTGGATCTACCTTACTGTTGCTGTCTAGTTGCCTGGTGTCTTTGGGTAAAACAGCATGTTTTCAGGCCATAGGAACAAGAAGTTTCCTGAGTTGGGTGCTTGTTGTGGTAAAATTCCCCTAGCTGATGTTGCCCAGCTACCTGTGTCATCTTAATAAGAAAAAGGAGTCCCATTCCTTGTGAGAAAGGAGAGCACATACCTCCCCTGACTGCTTGTTAACAACAGGACTCCCAGGCGATGGCCTTGCTGGTGTTGCCAGGTTCACCTGGTGGTGGTAACAGAACTCCGTTAAGATCCAGGGAGGAATGAGCCTATCTGAGTTGCCTTCTCTTGCCAGACTGGAGGTCAGGAAAGACCAAGCCTGGGCTACTTTATTCTGTTGAGTTGTAAGGCACCTGCTGCTCCACTTTACCTCCAGTCTGGGGTCCTAACCATTGTCACTTTTCTTGTTGTGCACTTCAGAAATCTCATTTGGTTGCCTCTTGCATTGTTTCTAGGATTTGCAGATGTACTTCATGGGAAGTAGTAGGGAAAATCATAGCTAGGTCATATTGTCTGGATTAAAAGGTCTGGATTATTTGGAAATCACCATAGCACTATTTTAATGATATATATACAGTATGGATTTATGGAGTTAACACACGAAGAGTGCCACACTATAATTTGTTGATGTTGAACCACAAATATTTCTTGAAAGTTGCTGAAAATTTTCAGTTTTTGCTTTTCTATAATTGTTGTTATGGCTGGGAAAAAGTAGATCTCTAGTTATCTACTCTTTTTCGTATCTCTTAAGGGATTCTAATTCCTGCCCATTCACCATTGATTTACTGGATTAATTTACTGATCTATTTATTCTCTATGCACCAATCACAGGACTAGATTCCCCTCTTAAGGGCTTGATTTCCCCCAGGTCACCTTACATATGGAGCATGTATCTTATCGATGGCTCAGGATCTGATAACAAATATACCAATAACACATTAATTAATGAAATTGGAGGGATATGTCTACAAATACTTTGCTCCTTTTGACTCCATTGTAAGTCTCATATTCATTAGCATAAAACATCCACTCTTTCAGTTTATTATCAGGTGAAACATATTGCTAAACAGATTTGTGGTTTGCATGTTTAATTTCTCACGCTGCAAAATTGCAAAGCAGCAGTATTTAGTTTACGTGTATTGTATATGTATTTTCAATTATCCCTGGTGATCAATTTCACAATTTATAACATAAAATATAAATAAACAAAAATTACATGTAACTTCAGGCTCCCTATAAAGAAGATGTTAAATGATTTTAATAAACATTTTATTCTTGCATTAGAAAGCAGGGTTTTGCCAAAAAATCAGATGTATCCTGTGGTAGATTATATTATTTTCTACTCTAGGAATCATATTTTCCATCCTAAATCACAGAAATATAACTAAAAACATTATGTGGACATCTGCTATCAGTTGTGAAACTATCATATTATTCAGCGGCTTGCATGACAATCCTTAAATGTTACCTGATATTAGTGTACTCAGTTGAGTAGTCAAATTGAGCATATCGATGTGATACCTTTCACAGTATACAGAATTAAATGTTATTCATCATTAAATGCTTTAGAAATCCATTAGGTTCTAATTATGCTTTAATTGTACTCAGTAGCAGGTAAAGTGTGTGGTTTTCATTCTTCCATTGCAAGAACTACATTAAAATCTTGCTGAAAAGGCACTCTCTTTGCATTTAACTTGTGTTTCAATAAAAATGTTGACTAGATATAACAAATAAATTGCCTAATGGGAGAGATCTTTTTGACTAACAGGATTAAAAGAGGCTGAATTTAGTAAGTAGTACATATGCAATATAATGAGACATTATACATGGTCTTTCCTGTTTTAAATGGTTCAAGCACTCACTACAGACTTATTTCTCAATTTGGGAAAAGTAATTTTGCTCTCATTACTAGCATAATACCCACCCAATAAAAATCACCCTGAGTCTCTTTTATTGCTTCCCCAAGTGTTGGAGAAAGGAAACTATCTCTGTAGAATTCCAACCTTTCAAAATTAATAACTCCTCTGAAAATGGCTTCAGTTGACAAAAATCATCTCTATCTCCACAGACTTACATTTTCATCCACAATGTTTTCAAGCTACAAATCTGACAAATAACATTCTATCTTTTAAATTGGGAGGTTCATTTTATCTTTGTAACTAGCAAGCACATATGGACTGAAGCATCCTTAATCAGAAATTAGTCCACAAAAATTAAGATGTGGAAACAACCCAGGTGCCCATCAATACACGAGTGGATTAATAAAATGTGGTATATGTATACCATGGAGTATTACTCAGCAATAAGGAACAACAGTGAATTAACACATCTGGTATTATCTTGGATGGAGCTAGAGCCCATTCTTTGAAGTAAAGGATCACAAGAATGGAAAAACAAGCACCACTGGTACTCACCATCAAATTGGTACTAACTGATCAATACTTATGTCACACATGGCAATAATATTCATCAGGGGTGGGTAGGCGGAAGGTGGGTGGAGGGGATGGGAAAACTCTCACTGAATGGGTGTGGGGTGCACAGTTTGGGGGATGCCCAGGATTGTAGCTCTGACATGGGCAGTGCCTGAGTGATCTATATAACCAAAGTGTTGTACCCCCATAATATTCTGAAATAAAAGGAAAAAAAAAGGTTATTCCAGGTACCACTCTTTGATTGCAATCATCAGATAGTTTAAAACCGTGGAGGTAATTTTTAACACTGTCAGAATGGCTTCTCTTTTCTCTAGAATTTCAAAAGAGACACACATAACATATATTTGAAAATAAAACCAAAGAGTCCATTCTATGAAATAAATTCAGGATAAAAAGGAAAGTTTTATCTGTATAGGACAATTTCTAATAGAGCTTCTAATTTTTTTTTTGTTTCACCCCATTTTGTCTTAAATGTCCTTCTGATCACTTCCTTGTGCCAGAGCTGATCTATAAGCTGCAAAACTCCAGTTTTCTTTTTGCCCCAATAGTTCAAACTTCAGAATTTAGGTTCACTGACTTCCTTCTTTTTCATCAGTTGCAATCGTAATGATAAAGAAGTGATGCTTTGGAGCCCTGTAATCAGTACAATGACAAAATCTACGGAAATTAACTTCCCTATCTCTGTAATTTATATATTGTCTTCTATAAATCCATCACTTAGGAATGGGTTTTCTAAGTGTTAGCTTAACGTGGCATGGTAGTGACTGGAGTGGGAGACAAAGATCTCCAAATAGACAAAGGTCTATCCTGATGTTTAGAGAAGGAAGCTTATCTATTTTCTTGACTTAATATAACTTAGAGACTCCTCTAAGTCTAAAATGTTCTATATCACTCTCTCCTTCTCCCCATTAACTCTTCAATCTCATCATTTATTTTCCTTCTCTTTTTGTCTAATCCACTCTCACCACTCCGGTCTCCATGCTGCGCCTGCGCACCAGCTGAGCCCACTGTCTCTGACACTCTTCCTCCAGATATTCAGATGACATGCTCCTTCAGCTCTTTGATGTTTTTGCTCAAATGCCTCAATATGGATTTCTCTGAGTATCCACTTTAAATTATAAATTCCTCCTCCATACAAAAGCACTCATTTCCTTCCCTAGCTTTATTTTATCCATAGTACATAATAGCTTCCAAAATGTAATATATATCAGCTGATAGGCAATTGTTTATTATCTACCAGCCCCATGGTAATTAGAGCTCTACAAAGGCAAACATTTTATCTGTTACGTTTACTGCTATATCCCCAGTGTCCAGAGAAGTACCTGAAACATAATAGATGCTCAAAAAATATTTCTGGAATAAATGAATGAAATAGTTGAAAACTGATATTGGGTATGGAGTATAGTAAAAGGTAAGGAAAATACATTATTTTCAATATAATATATGATATGTAGACATCCAAGGAAAGGAACTATTCCTATTAAAATTTCAAAAGCACCCAGAATACCACTAAAAATGTAGAAATATCAACAAAGTGAACATACTCTGAAACATTTAGGTTTAAATTTATTTTTACAAAAAAGTATAAACATAGGAACTTCATGTTAATAAATCTAATCATCTAAGAGAGAAGAACATTAAAATTGATACCTTCATTTTTCACCTGAAAATGGTAATTATAAGCACCTCATTTCCAGCTGAGAGATGAATAATCAGAAGGAGATTCAGCCTCATTAGTATTTTTTTCTTTTGCTAGAAGAAATTTGCTTATTTAATGTTTAAGGAAATCCCAATATCCATGAAAAATTTTCCTCCTTTTTTCTTTCCTCACTATTATAATATGTTCTCCAAGTTGCAAGAAAGCATATTGTTTTCTTGTGGGTTTTAATTTTGCTACATTTTAGTCATTTATTCATATACTATAAGTTGCCTGTAACATATAGTTACAGATTCTGGTTTTTCAATGCATTGCATTTGGAGTATTTTTTTTCATAATTATTATCAGGATTTCTATATTGGATAGTATTTTCTATTTTCCTAACTATGAAACAAAAAAGCTTGTCAACTAATAAATAATCACAAAATATACATTATTCAGAAAGCTAGTAGAGCAAAACATTGTAAAATAGCATTATGGGTTGAATTGTGTCCCCCAAATTCATAATTTGAAGTCCTAACCTTTAGCATGTCAAAATGTGACCTTATTTGGAGGTAGGATCTTTGCAGAGGTAATGAACTTAAAATAAGGTCACCATAAAAAGAGGAAATTTGGAGACAGGCTCATACTGGAAGAATGCCACATGAACATGAACACAGTCATCTATAAGCCAAATAGAAAAAAGACTGGAACAGATCCTTCCCTCCCAGCCTTCAGAAGGAGCCAACCCTGCTGACAACTTAATTTCAGATTTCTAGACTCCATAACTGTGGAACAATAAATTTTTTGTTGTTTGAGCCACCCATTTTGTGATACTTTGCAGTGGCAGCCTGATATACAAAAGAATTTACATTCATATGTTAAAAATGTCATTTAAATAATGTTCTAAATTTAGTTCAAGCTCAAATAGTGTCTGAAAATAGAAGTATTCCTGAACTGCTAAAAGAAATGGCAATGAAAAGATATTTTAAAGATATTTTTCTTTATTTTCTCAATAAATCATTAAGAGAATTCTAAGTCCAAGTTATATGTTAATATACACATGGGAAAAAATCCACAGAACTTGAAAATTGTTGTCATTTGAGAGAATTGATAATGTCATGGAAAGTAATCTTTTTCAGGAAAGCCTGTACTATTAGTTAATTCCCAAAAGAAACACCTAAGCATTAGACTCCCGTAGTTTTCAGATACGAATTGCAATAACTGCCTTGGATAGCAGATTGGAAACTTGAAAGGGTCTCATCTTCACTAACACCATGGAATTAGGTACTATATGAAACTGAGAAGAAACCAGAAGCAAGAGAGAGATACAGGCACTAATCAACACATCTCTAAGGCTCAATGTGATCGCTGCTCCTCTGGGGAATATTCTTGTCCTTTATCCTCCTAGTGTAAGCTCGTCTCCCTCCAATGGTCTCTTTCTTCTTCCTTGCAGTCAAAGCTGAATCTGAGAAACGTAAAGAGGAAGTTGAAGCATGGGGAAAAAAAAGATTGGTGTAGTTTCCCCCTCGCTTTTTCTGAAATTGTGGTGTTTCCAAGTAGATTGAGTATTTATAGCTTCTAAAGTTCTAAAACAATGAACTTTGGAAATGGAGGATTTTGGTGTTCAAACAGTGTGGATCAGATTCTTACACTCTGTGGGTGGTTTCAATGCATTTATTTATAAATTGGTAAGTAAAATTCCCTGCTCTCACATGTTTGTGGTGACAATCATGAGATCCTATAAAAGTAATTTATAAACTATAAGGAACTATACAAATATTAGGTACCTGTATATAGATTTCATTAAAATTCTATTTAATTGCATCCAATTTAATTCTAATTATAGTGATATTTTTAATTATAATTGAATTAATTTTTGAAGAGATTATCATAGTCTGTTAGGGCTGCTATAACAAAATAGCATAGACTGAGTGGCTTATAAACAACAGAAATCTATTTCTCACAGTTCTGGAGGCTAGGAAGTCCAAGTTCAAGGTGCCTACAGATGTGCCCTCTTCCTGGTTCTTAGAAGGCAGCCTTCTCCCTGTGTCCTCACATAGCAGAGAGGGCAGGGAACCTCTCTGGGTCCCTTTTAAAAGGGTGCTAATCCCATTAATGTGAGTTTTGCTCTCATGACCTAATCATCTCCTAAATGTCCTACCTCCTATTACCATCACCTTTGGGATTAGGATTAAAATACATGAATTTTGAGAGGACACAAACATTCAGTCTATGGCAGGGCTCTTTTTTAAATGTTTCAATTACATTACTGAGAGTAATCAGCACTTCACTGATGGTACAAAATGTAAGTCCACATGGAAACAATGGTTCTTATATCCGTACCAAAGTAGTTGAGCCAGACTCCCTGGGTCAAATACCATCTCTTCTACCAACTACCTGAGTGAATTTTTGATTTTCCACATCAGTAGAATGGAGACGTCATATATAGGAATGAAGATTAAATGAGGCAAAAGATGTAATATTTTGCAATAGAACTTGGTAAATAATAAAAACTAACTAAACATTGGTTGTTAGTTTATTATGTTGTCATCATTATTAATATGCATTATACTGAATTTTATTCTAAAATAAAATATTCGACCAAATTTTTGAATTGTCTTTTAAATCCAAGCCCTTAAAATAATAAGAAAGACCTGATGTTTTCTATTTTTAAGGAACAAATCCAGGTAAGCTTTTATAAGCATTTAGAAAATGAACTTTTCTGATGCATTCAAATAAATATATGGCTTAAAGGAAAGTTGACCAGGTGTAGGAGAAGCACAGGAGTGCTGCCTCAGGGATCAGCAGAGGGAAGGCATTCTGAGGAGAAGGAAGAGCTTATGGACAAGAATAGAAAACTCTAAGGAGTTTGCTTTCCCTGGACCAGTAAGCAAGAAGAATGCAATGAAGGAAGTTGGTATACTGAAGTCAAGAGGAACCACACCACAAATCCAAATATTTGATGCTATAGCAAAAAATTGAAACTTTATCCTGATACACAATAAGAAGAAACTTTAAACAGGAGAGTATAATCATTATACCCAAATTTAAAAAAAAAAAACTCTGAGGGCAATGAGAATATTGCATGTGAATATTCTATGGAGAGCAATGTGTGTGTTTGGATGAGGGATGGCAAAAACAGAAACGGAAGAGGCTGAAAACACGAAGTGCAGCCTGGATCTACACCAAAATGTAGATCAGAGAGGGCATGGTGGGCTGAATGGTTGGTGCCCCCAAAGACTCCAGGTCCTAATCCCTGGGATCTATGAATGTTACCTCACATGGTGAAGTCTTACAGATTTGATTAAGTTAAAGATTTTGAGATGAGGAGATTACCCAGGATTGTCTGAGCCCTAATGTCATCAAATGTGTTCATATGAGAGAAAGACAGAGGGATTTTATATACACAGAAGAAGAAGAATCAGAGTGACAGGGAAGACAGAGACTGGAGTGATGTGGCCAAAAGCCAAGGAATGCCAGCAGGCACCTGAAGCTGGGAGAGAGAAGGAACAGATTCTCCTTTAGAAATTCCGGAAAGAGTACAGACCTGCTAACACCATAATTTCAGCTCATTGAAACTGATGGCAGATTTCTGGACTCCATTACTGTGAATGAATAAATTTCTGTTGTTTTAAGTTACCAAGTTTGAGGTAATTTGTTACAGAGGCCAGAGAAAGCTAATACAGACGTCCAATAAACTTTATCATAGACGACAACTCTGATTATGTGGTTCTGGCTCTTTTGTTCCCTAGGTTGAGAAGGCTTTGGAGTCATTTAGACAAAAATAAGTAAGTTATTATTGCTTTTATTACTCATTGAAAGGTTTTGACAAATAAAACTTGAAAGTTGAATAAGAAGAGTTGAATATGAGGACTGTGAGTCATTTTCATTTACTATGATGTAAATTATTGTAATATTAGTGCAATAAAGAATATCATCAGTCACTTTTCTTAACTATTAAAATTTTTTCCTCACTAGCTTTTTGTGAGGATCAAAGACATTGCCTAGTAAATGACTTATTCTGTCCGCACATGTGAAAAAAATCAATTTCATATTTATACCTGGTCTTTTGCAATTTTTTCTGCACCTTTCTCCTTAGTGATGATTCTTACAAAGTTGTTTTTTTTTTTGTTTTTAATCGTCATGTGTATCTATGTACAGTCTCCCTTGTTATTTGCAGGGGACTGGTTCTAGGACTCCTGCAGATACCATAATCCTGGTATGCTGAAGTTCATTATGTAAAACAGTGTAGTATTTGCATATAACCTGCACTCATACTCCCATATGCTTTAAATCATCTCTGGATAACTTATAATACCCAATACAATGTAAATGCTGTGTAAATAGTTGTTATACTGTATTTTAAAATTTGTATTTTTTTATTGTGTGTGTGTATGTGTGTGTGTGTGTATATATATATATATATCTCCATGGTTGGTTAAATCCACAGATGCAGAACCCATGAATATGGAGGGCTGATGATATCTATATATTTAAGAGATTGAGTTCTAAGAAATACACTGTTATAGACATATTTAGTAGCAATGCTCTTTAATCAACTCAATTTCTAGAAAGTGTGTGCTCAGTGCAACCCTGTTTCACCCATCACACAGGTAGATATGTAGGAGTCTTTCTTTCCAGAATGTAAGCAGTATAATTTAAGGTCAATCCCTGACCTCTGCTCTAAACCAAATCACCTCTTTCCTTCTCTGGAATCTTCCAGTATTGATTATTTCTTGTATCTCCTGGATCGTCAGCACACACACCTTTATGAAAGTCTTCCACTCTATATTTAATCAGGCTAGAATCCCAACTTAACAACAAAATTTTCCTCATCCTGACTTATCTCTTTAATAAAATCACACTCAATGTCAGCGAAGAAGATTTTACCGTCGTTACCACCCCATCCGCCCGTGCACGCACTGCTCAGTGAATTCCAATAATTCCCATCCTCACCTTTCCCACCACTACTTTGCAAAATATCTCTTATTGAGGTAATAATGACTGCTGAGTCACTCAACAAAATGGATATCTTTCAGACCACATCCTCCTCGACTCTTAATTTCATACAAAACTATTTACACATATTCTTTCTTAAAACATTCTTTATTGGCTTCCCTGAAACCACAACCCACACTCTCTGTTTTATACTTCGTGTCTCATTGCTCCTTCTCAATCTCTTCTACTGACTCATTCTCTTCTGCTTGCCCTACGTGCATTAGAATTTCTGCAATTTTGGTTCTTAGCCTTATTTAATTATATTTCCACAACCTCACCCACAACTTCAATTACTATCTACTTACAAATGACCCCAAATATGCTTCTTATGTCAAGGCCTCTTCTCTGAGTTCCAATTGTTCAAATTCTCACAGGCCCCTCAAAACTTTTAAACAGATTTATTGAGATATAATTCACACATCACACAATTTAAGTGTACATTTTAAGTGTACAATTCTATGGATTTTAGTATGTACAAGTTACAGTCACCTCTTGGTATCCATAGGGAATTGGTTCCAGGATCCTCCATGGATACCAAAATGCATAGGTGCCCAAGTCTCTTATATAAAATGGTGTAGTATTTGTATTTCACCCCGTGCACATCCCCTCCCATACTTTATATCATCTCTGGATTACTTATAATACCTAATGTAATGCCTACACATCAGTTCATTTTTGTGGATTAAATGTAGTGCTTAGCATGCAGCAAATTAAAGTTTCGCTTTTTGGAATTTTGTGAACTTTTTTTTTAGTGCAAAAGTTAATGTTTATTTAGGAAGAGAAAATAAATCACAGCCAGTTACACACATTAAAATGCTGATAAACACTACAACCATCACAAAATCCAGAAAAATAACATTTGTTCCATCAGAATCAGGGTCTCCCAACTAAATCTGTTGGCAACAGACTCTGGTTCACTGGTTTGTTGCAATAAAGGAATAGTCACACCATGAAACTGGGAGCAACTCACCAAAAGGAAACAGGGTCATTATAGGATTGGGAAGGGACTCTGATCACACGTACTCACTAGCAAACTAGAACTAATTGATCAACACTTATGTGCACATATGGTAGTAAAACTCAGCAGAAACCAAGCAGGTGGGAGGGGGGAGGAGGAGACGATTAAATTCACACCTAATGAGTAAAATGCATGCTATCTTGGTGATGGACTTTAACTTTGACTCAAATGGCACAAGAACTTTGTGAATTTTTAAAAATGTTTTTGATCTGTGATTCATTGAATCCACAGATGTGGAACAAATGGACACAGGATTCAACTGTATGTGCAATCATCACCACAAACTAATTTTAGAATATTTTTCATCATCTCAAAAAGAAATTGTATATCCTTCTGCTATCATCTCTCTGTTCCCCCATTCCACCTTTTCAGCCCTATGAAACTACTAACCTATTTTCTGTCTCTGTAGATTTCACTGGTCTGGATGGAATCATATAACATGTGGTCTTTTGTGACTGTGTATTTTTCTAGTTACCTCATGCCCAAATAATATTCTATTGTATGGATATTCCATATTTTGTTTACCATTTGTCACTTCATGGACACTTAGGTTATTTCCACCTTTTGGCTATTATGAACGGGGCTACCATCAACATTGAATATAAGTTTTTTTATAGATAATGTTTTCATTTCTCTTGGGTGTATGACCGGGAGTAGAATTGCTGGATCATATGGTAAATCTACCTGAAATCACTTATGGAACTGGCAGACTATTTCCCACACTGGCTTCACCATTTTCCTTTCTCACCAGCAGTGTATGAGGATTCTGATTTCTCCACATCCTGAACCACTTGTTATTAGTTGTTATTACTTGTTATTTTTTTCTTAATTCTAGCCTTCCTAGTGGATGTGAAGACATCCCTCAAATTTAACATGTCTCAATTCAAACTCTTCATCTTCCCCAATCATTTAAATCTGGTCTTCCTTCAGGGATCCAAATTTCATTAAGTAGTACAAGTTTTTTTAAGCTGGAAAACTAGGAAAAATATTGATTGTCCCATATCCTTCATCACCCATATTTTCATCTGTCACAGAGTCCTGCCCATTGCACTCCTTAAATATCTATTGAATTCACTGTTTTCCTTCTCTATTGTGTCTAACCTAGTTCAAGCCACCACCATGGCTCACCTGGACCAATAAAGACCCTTCTAATCAGTCTTCTCAAATCTGTTCTTACCCTCTTTTAATCCATTTTCTGCCACAAAGTGACAAACTTTTCAAAGAAAATGTGAGTATGTTACTCTGCTGATTAATTGACTCCCCATTGTTACATAGATAATAAAAAAGATCTTTAAATTAACCTTCAAATTTCAGCATGATCTGGATTAGCTAATCTGACTGACTTATATCTACCTACTATCTCCCCATTAAGCACATAACCTTGAATTCATTTTCTTCATCTCATCATGTTCATAACCACCTAAGGACTTTTTTATAGTCAGTTTCCTATAATTTGCAGATTTTTTGTCTACTTCTCTCTGCAGACTCCTTTCTAATTATTCTTTAAAATTTCAATTAAATTGCCAGATTTCACAATGGCTCCAGAGGTAAAACAAAACAAGAGTCTCTCCAACAGGATAAATAGGAATCTACCCCAAATATCAATTCTCTCAATAAATGTGAATGGCTTGAATTACCCATTGAAGAGACATAGGCTGGCTGAATGGATTAAAAAAGACAAGCCAAGTATCTGCTGTCTCCAGGAAACACATCTTACACACAAGGACTCATTCAGACTCAAGGTGAAAGGATGCATACAACTTTCCAGGCAAATGAAACCAAGAGAAATCTGGGGTAGCCATTCTTATATCAGATATCTAAACTTTAAAGCAACAAAAGTAAACAAAAAGATGGTCACTATATAGTGGTGAAGAGAAACATCCTACAGGAAGACTTAACAATCCTAAATATTTATGCACACAACACAGGAGCACCCAGATACATAAAGCAAATATAGCTAGATCTAGACAACATAATAAATAGCAATGCCATAATAGCCAGGGACTTCAACACCCCGCTGACAGAACTGGACAGACCCTCAAAACAGAAAATAAGCAAAGAAACAATGGACCTAAACAGGACTCTAGAACATTTGGACCTAACAGACATCTACAGAACACTCCACCCAAATAACACTGAATATATATTCTTGTCATCAGCTCATGGAACTTTCTCTAAAATTGATCATATCCTAGGCTACAAAACAGATCTCAACAAATTATAAAAAATAGAAATTATACCATGTATCTTTTCAGACCAAAGTGGAATAAAATAAGAAATCAATTCCCACAGAAAAACACATCTCTATCCAAAAATATGAAAATTAAACAATTTATTGCTAAATAACTATTGGATCAAGGAGGAGATTCAGGTGGAGATCAAAAGATTCTTTGGACTAAATGACAATGGGGACACAAGTTATCAAAATCTGTGGGACACGGCAAAAGCAGTCCTGTGAGGAAAACCTATCACCTGAAATGCCCACATCCAAAAGACAGAAAGTTCACAAATTAGTAAACTAATGAATCATCTCAAGGAAATGGAAAAGCAAGAGCAAACCAACCCTAAACCCAGCAAAAGAAAAGAAATAACCAAGATCAGAGCAGACCTAAATGAAATCGAGAACAAAAGAACTATGCAGAAGATTAATAAAACAAAAAGTTGGTTCTTTGAAAATATAAACAAAATAGACAGGCCACTTGGTAGATTGACCAGAAGCAGAAAGGAAAGGACCCTAATAAGCTCCATTAGAGATGAAAAAGCAGAGGTCACAACTGATATCATGGAAATACAAAACATCATCTTCAAATACTGTAAAAAATCTCTATGCCTAAAAACATGAAAACATGGAGGAAATGGATAAATTCTTAGAAACACACAATCTTCCTAGGCTCAATCAGGAAGGAATAGAATTCTTAAACAGACCAATATCAAGCACTAAAATTGAAGCAGTAATAAAAAATCTTCCAACAGTAAAAGTCCCAGACCAGATGTGTTCACTCCTGAATTCTACGAAACCTACAAAGAAGAACTGGTGCCTATAGTGCAGAAATTATTTGAAAACATCAAGAAGGATGGAATCCTCCCAAACTCATTCTACAAAGCCAATATCACCTTAATACCAAAGCCAGGGAAGCACACAACAAGAAAAGAAAACTACAGACCAATATCCCTTATGAATATAGATGCAAAAATTCTCAATACAATCCTAGCAAACCAAATTCAAATGCACATCCAAAAAATAATGTATCACTATCAGGTGGGCTTCATCCCCAAGAGGAAGGGATGGTTCAACAAATGCAAATCTATAAATGTAATTCACCATGTAAATAAAAGCAAGAAGAAAGACTATATGATCCTCTCAATAGATGCAGATAATGATTTTGACAAAATTCAGCACCTTTTTATGATAAGAACTCTTAACAATATAAGCATAGATGGCTCATACCTCAAAATTGTTAAAGCCATATACAATAAACCCAGAGCCAATATCATGCTGAATGGGGAAAAATTGAAAGCATTCCCCCTTAAAACTGGAACCAGACAGGGTTGCCCACTATCTCCACTTCTATTCAACATAGTGCTGGAAGTCCTGGCCAGAGCAATCAGAAAAGAGAGAGGAATAAGAGGTGTCCAAACGTGGGCAGAAGAGATCAAACTTTCACTCTTTGCTGATAATATGATATTATATTTAGAAAACCCCAAAGATCCAACCAAGAGATTCCTGGAATTGACAAGTGAATTCAGCAAATTCTCAGGATGCAAATCAATGCACACAAATCAGTAGCCTTCATATATGCCAATAACAGCTGAGAAATGAATCAAAGACACAATACCTTTCACAATAGTACCAAAGAAAATTAAATATTTAGGAACATATTTAACTAAGGAGGTGAGAGACCTATGTAGAGAACTACAAAACACTGAGAAAAGAAATTGCAGAGGATGTAAACAGATGGAAAACTCTACCATGCTCTTCAATATGTAGAATCAACATTGTTAAAATGTCTTTGCTACCTAAAGTGATTTACAGAATCAATGCAGTCGCTATTGAAATACCAACATCATTTTTTGCAGATGTAGAAAAAATAATTCTACACTTCCTGTGCAACCAGAGAAGACCCCGTCTAGCCAAAGCAATCTTAAGCAAAAATAACAAATTGGGAGGCATCTACCAGACTTCAAACTATACTACAAGGCTATAGTAATCAAAGCAGCATGGTACTGGCACAAGAACAGAGACATAGACCAATGGAACAGGACTGAGAACCCAGATATAAAACCATCCTCATACTGTCATCTGATCTTTGACAAAGTAGACAAAAACATACACTGGGGAAAAAGCCTATTAAATAAATGGTGCTAGGAAAATTGGATAGCCACATGTAGAAGACTGAAACAGGATCCACACCTCTCACCTCTCACAAAAATTAACTCATGACGGATAACAGACTTATACCTAATACATGACACCATAAAGATCCTGGAAGAAAATGTTGGAAAAACTCTTATAGACATTGGCCTAGGAAAAGAATTTAGAAGAAGACCCCCAAAGCAATCACAGCAGCAACAAAAATAAATAAATGGGACCTGATCAAATTAAAAAGCTTCTGCACAGCCAAGGAAACTCACTAGAGTGAACAGACAACCTACAGAATGGGAGAAAATATTTGCATGCTACACATCTGATAAAGGACTGATAACCAGAATCTATGCAGAACTCAGGAAAATCAACAAGAAAAAATCAAACAACCCCATTAAAAAGTGGGCAAAGGACATGAACAGAAACTTTTCAAAAGAAGACAGAATAATGGCCAGCAAACATGTAAAAAATTGCTCAACTTCTCTAATCATCATGGAAATACAAATCAAACCACAATGAAGTATCACTTAACTCCAGTGAGATTGGCTTATATCAAAAAGTTCCAAAACAACAAATATTGGCTGGGATGCGGAGAGATAGGAACACTCGTACACTGCTGATGGGACTGCAAATTAGTACAACCTCTATGGAAAGTAATATGGAGATACCTCAAAGAACTAAAAGTAGAACTACCATTTGATCCAGCAATCCCATTACTAGGCATCTACCCAAAGGAAAAGAAGACATTCTCTAATAAAGACATCTGCACGTGAATGTTTATAGCAGCACAATTCACAATTGCAAAGATGTGGAAACAACCCAAGTGCCCATCAATACATGAGTGGATTAATAAAATGTGGTGTATGTATATCATGGAGTACTACTCAGCTATAAAAAACAATGGTGAATTAACACATCTGGTATTATCCTGGATGGAGCTAGAGCCCATTCTTCAAAGCGAAGTAACACAATAATAGAAAAACAAGCACCATTGGTACTCACCATCAAATTGGTACTAACTGATCAATACTTATGTGCACACATGGAAATAATATTCATCATGGATCGGGCAGGTGCGAGGGGGGTTGAGGGGATGGGAAAACTCACACCTAATGGGTGTGGGGTGTACTTTCTGGGGGATATTCATGATTGTAGCTCTGACTTGGGCTGTGCATAGGCAATATAAGTAACCAAAGTGTTTGTACCCCCATAATATTCCGAAATAAAAAAATATAAATAAATAAATAAATAGAAAATAGTCATTTCAACAACAGCTCCCCATTATACACTTTTATAGCCATGTTTTGATATCTGTGACATTTATTAGCACTGAAATCAAATGTTAATTGCATAATGAATGCTAATTTATTTTGTCATTGAATTAAAGTTCTGTGAAGGCAAGGGAGAGGTGAATGTTTCTTCTTATCTGCTCTAATTCCAGTCACTAATTATACACATACATTTACAAATATATATAAAAATTGAGTATGTTGAATGATTAAATAAATAAATAGACAAATAATATTTTTATATAAAAACAAAATGATAATTGAGGTATTTACAAAGTTTGCATGCTTTTTTACACTTAAAACTTTTGTCTTCAAAAATTATCTAGTGACTTATTGCATTGTTGAGTTATAATAATGGGTGGCAACTGCAAAGGGCAACAATACTCTCTTTTCCTCCTTTTTCTAATTCTTTAACTCTCTGGACCCAAATGCACTGTTTAGGAACAAGAAGCAATGTTGGACTCATACCAGTACACTTAGCAATATCCCAAGTAAGGAAAGCAAAGATATTTACATAATATAATCACATATTTACAATATAATCACATATGTTAAATATCACTATGTATGCTGATTATACTTATTTCTGTATCTGAGCTTTTTATCTCAATTCATATAAAACTAAAAGCTTATAAACAACTCAGCATTTATTCAATTCATATATACTTATATTAGTACTGTACTAAGAATTGTGATTACACATTCATAAATAATTTTTGCCAAATGTTTTAAGCCCGATTCATTCCAGAAGCAACTGCATCTCCTCCTGAATCACTAGAACAGCTGAAGAGGTTATTTAATTTATTTAACCTGAACACATTTCATTTTAGCTGTTTTAATAACAATTATTCATTTAAATTGCAAAGATACCATTTTAATAAAAAAAAAGTCCAATATATTTTCCCTTCCCTCAAGGGTCATTATAATAAAATTTCCCAATTAATTTAGGCTTGCATCTTGACTGAGCCATTCAGACTACTCTGATTTGAATGTCAAAGCTTTCTGGGTCAAACCAGAATATAGTTCATGATTCCACTCTTTTTATTAGAAATCATGCTGTGAGGGGGGAAAGACTATCTTTAGCTATATGAAAATATAGGGCAACACCGTGCCAAGGTTCTCATAAGGAATCCTAGAAACAGAGAGTAAAAAAGACAAAGGTTCTGTATCTATGTACATACACACACACGCACACACATGCACGCATATCCACATGTATATATAAGGGTTTTTCCATCTCAAACTTTATCAATACAATACTGATCCCATTATCTAGTGTTCTCACGCGCTCTCTTTCTCTCTCATTCATTAGGCACTATAGCAAATATTAAATAATAAAAAGCTAACATAAGTTCCCATTTACATTTAAAACACAGGCATAATGCTTAGTTTTTTACATAGAACATCAGATATTTGTGCAATAAAAAATTTCCAAAATACAGTGTTTTTGACCAACAACTTGTATTGAATCAAGTAACTGCTTGCTCAAATTGCAGTCTAGCAATTCATGTCAAGTATTTTGACATGAGCCAAAGCAATTTTTAGCACCATCATTTAAAAACAAAGTAGTTATTTTCCTTTCTAGATGAAAAATTCTTATTTTTATGATGTTGTAGTCTTGGAAGATAAAATGATTATTTACTGAGATTGATATCTTAAAACACTTTTGATTCACTAGGCATTCTTACTACCATATACCTAATAGGAACACTCGTAGGAAAAAGTAACCAAGGATAAAATACTATAACTTACAAAGTAATAACAATTACATTTCTAAGAAACAATAGTGAATGCAAAAGTATCTCCAAAGTACTAAGACAAAAAGATATCTACAATTTTAAGCTTAGCTCCCCCTTTTTGCACTCTTAACCACACATAACCTCACTAAGCGAACTTCTGAAGCACATGCTTTGGGAAGAAGAAATTATTCCATAAGGACGCATGAGATTTAAAAAAAGAAGGAATAGTAACTACAGAAATTGCTCTTTCAAATGTCCAGTAACTTCTATTTTACAAAATGGCTTTGTCTTTTCCCTTCAATTGCCATTACTTAGAATGCTATGAAGGCCTGGAGGACTGAAGCAGCACTTATTAAACTGCATATGTATGCTAAAATAATGTTTGCCAGCCCCACTATATAACCCTCATCACTTCTATGGCTTACTTACTGCAGTAGCTATGTTCTTATTAAATCCACACTCCTGCCATTTTTATCCCCAATTACCTCTTCCTTCATGTCAGCATCCTTCTCTATGCATTTGTCTTATTTGTCTGGTCACATCTAAGGAAAACTCACCTACCTCTTGAGTTCCTTTCTTCTTTTACAAATATCTTGCTCTACAGTTCACTTTGATTCCTAGTACTAAACATTCTTTACCTCTGCTTTACCATAATCTGTTAATATAATATTTTATTATCTGACTCTTTTTATTACTTTGTTACTTTTATTCTTTTTGCAACCAAATTCCTCAAATGGTTTATGCCCCTTATTCTAATTTTCTACACACACACGCATACCTTTAACCCCTGTACAGTGTCTTCCACTCCGACCCACTAAGGCAGAACTATTCAAAGTCATCACCCAAGCCTGTTCACCAAATCTAATAACACTTTAAATGGCATATCCTACTTTTCTTTTGTTTTCTATTTCATTCAGTCAGTGACTCTTCTTTATGACAAAAAAAGAAAACAAAACACTTTTATTACATTTTTTTCTTGGTGGTTTCTCTTCATAGTGCCCTATCATCTGAGTTTTCAGGTTCTCAACAATCTGTTTATGGTAGGGAATTTATAGAAGCACCTTTACCTTGACAAAAGCAGAATTAGATAATCCTCATATTCCTGTACAACTCATGAGTTCTCTAATTCTCTATATTTGTGTTCATCTGGATGTCTATGAGATTAGGAAATACTTGATAACAACATATATTTCATAGGCTTGTTGTCCACATTCAGAGAGATAATGTGCATTCAAAGTGCCTGCCATATATTAAGCACTCAAAAAATGCTAGGTATGATTGTTACTGGTATTATCCACCAAATTCAAATAGATATAAACTAGTTCCTTCTTTTGCTGTTAATCACTTCTACCACGCCTAAATATCATGTGGCCACTTTTCAATACACTTGTGATTATCCAGTAGACCTGGAGTGGGGAACCTGCGGCATTAAGGCCACATGTGGCCTTCTAGGTCCTTAAGTACAGCCTTTTGACTGAACCCAAATTTTAGAGAACAAATCCTTTTTTATTTTTATTAATACATTTTTGTTCATCTTTTATATTTTTATTTTATTTTTTAAATGAGCATATTTAAAATACCAAAGAATAAAATAAGTTTCAAAGGAATAATCCTCCCAGATTGACTGGCACGATTAGAACATTGGTAAGCCATAAGGACTAAATTGATGGTTGCTACACTCATGATTTAGTTCTAACTTCCCGTGCCTCACTGGCGCCACTACCACACGAGACGGGTTGGAGAGTACAACAGTGTGTTATCAGCTTTTGACAACGGTGCACTGTATTTCTATTTGAAGTGAAATTTGTGAATAGTTGCACGGTTCGACAGTATTTTTTAATTCTGTCAGCTTTACATCCCATCATGTCAAAGAAGACCAAGAGAATGCTGAAGGAAGAAAACAGATTTTTTAATGAGGATTGGGAATTGCAATATTATCTTGTTTCTGATAAAGATAACATAATTTGCTTGCTTTGTGATACTGAAATATCAACATTAAAGAAATTCAATGCTCATCATCATTATAACACTCATAAGGACCACAAATATTTTAAATTAGAGGGAGAGACACGAAAGGTTGTATTGCAGAAATTAAAAGATGAAAAGCAAAAGCAAAGACAATTCTTTCAAGCAGCAATAAGACCTGGAAATAATGGCACTGAAGCAACCTATAAAGTAGCTTATATACTCGAGAAAAAAGGGAAGCCATTCAGTGATGTAGAAATTGTGAAAGAATGCATTGTTGAAGTTGTAGGATACTTAGACCCTGATAACGTTTCAAAGTACAAACAACTGCCTCTTTCAAGGAAAACCATAACTGATCGGCAGCATGAATTAGCCTTCAACTTAGCGGAACAACTTCATGCAATACTTCAAAAGGAAAATATATATTATTCAATCACTTTGGATAAATCAACTGATACTACTGAGTCAGCACAAGTTTTATACTTCATTCGGGTCACAACAGAAGATTTTCTTTGCTACAAAGAGTTACTTGCTTTGGGCACTCTTGCAAACTGAACACAGGAAATAGATATCTTCAACAACTTTCAAGATAAATGTCATGAAGTTGGACTGAATTTGGTAAATTTAGTGAGTGTATATACAGACAGTGCACCTTCCATGACACGAAAACATGAACGGTTTATTGCACAGATAAAAAAAGTATTAACAGATCCAGATGCTCTCATTTCTTTTCATTGTATTTTTCATTAGCAAAATCTCTGTGCTAAAGCTACTTTTTTAAGTGACACTTTGCAACAAGTTATAGGTATTGTTAAATATATTTGTGCAAGTGCAACATGGCATCATCAGTTTCATAACATGCTAAAGTTGAACGATGACGTATTCAGTGTGGATTTGCCATATCATTCTAAAGTGTGTTGGCTATCACAGGGACAGGTGTTAGCCAAAATTCGATCTCTGAGAGAATAGATAGTTAAATGTGATGAAGAACAGAATCAGCAATGTGAATTATTGAAAGAAGATTTCTATAGGAGTGCAGCACGCTTTCATGTGATATCATGTGATATCATGCATATGTGATATCATGTCAGATCAAAATGACTTGAATATTTCTTTGCAAGGTAAAACTAAGCATATATATGATATGTGGCCAAAAAACCAAGTATTTTGAAAGAGGTTATCTTTTTTCAAAACACTACTTCTTCAAAAAGAAATATCAGATGAACATTTTCCCCAGTTAGCAAAGGTCATTGATGAGCAGGATGATATATGCGAATTATTTGAAGAATACGCAGCTGTTATAATTGTTATTAATTGGAGAATACAATGAAAGTTTCACTGACTTTGAGAATCATGACATCACACTCAATTTAGCATTTCAGCATCACCTAGTTGATGTCACCAAGGCACCTAAAGAACTATAGAGGGAATTGATTGAGCTCTCAGTAGATGACATTTTAAAGTCATTGTTTGATGCTCAGAAGATCCAACTGAAATATGGAAAAATGCAGAATAATCACATCTTTGGCAACATGCCAAAAAAAATGCTTTCTTGCTTTTCAACCACTTATTGCTGCAAATCTACATTCTCCTACCTACCCTAAATCAAGATGCCCTTAAGGTCACAAATGACTGATATCCATCTAGAGGATCAGCTGAAACTGTGGACTTCCACGCTGCCATCGAATATTCAAATGCTTTCCAACAAAAAGCAGACACAACAAAGTCATTAAAAGGTTAGCTAACTTTAAAATTAACAAATAGTTTTCACTTTTTGAAATTATTAAGCACATAGGAGTTAGATTTTTACAAAATAATGTACATTTTTAAGTATATCTAATTGAAGTTTCTTGAATGAAGCCTTATTTGATTACAGCAAAATTAATGCAGCCTTCCAACATGGAAAGTTTCCCCACCCCTGCAATAGACTTAATGAATTTTTCCATCTTCTAGTTTTATGATGATATAATGTAAAAACCTTTTGTAATAAATAAAGCACCACACCAAAGTAAAATATCTATAGGTAATAATTTATAATAATGTTGGTACTTAATATTGGTAGGGCAGGTATTAATTCCCACTTATTTTCTATTTTATTCATATCATACTTATATTATGGCATTAATTGCATATGATTACATGTATTCTATAGCTCCAGACATATTGAGCTATTATTAATAATAGCAATATTCTGAGTGCCCCTGAGTGACTAAATGGACCAGATTTTGATCCACTTAACAACAGTGAGGCCTTCAGTACACTCTTCCCCATTTCTTGATTAATACTTTGTACAAGACTCAAAGAATCAAACTCTTTCTAAAGTCAAGATAAATTACATCTAATGCTTCTTCCTGATTTACTATCACATTATTCTGTCAGTAGAAAGATATCTTCTACACTGTGACAGAATTCGTTCTTCATAAAGCTTTGTGTGTTTCCCAGTATATCATTCCACTCTAGGTATTTGAAAATCGAATTTTCGGGTTTTTTTCCAGATTTTGTTAGAGTTGTAATTTCAAGGGTGCTGCCTTTTTACCTCCTCAAGAATTGGCATTATATTAACTCCAAGAGCTCCCAAAGAAGCTGAAGACTAAAATTATACCAGACACTTTCAGATTTTATCAGCTTAATTAAACAATCTTTGTGCATTCTTCCTTTATTTACATTTTTTTCTTTTTCCTTCACATATGCCCATCATAGTTTTCAGTTAACAATTGACTTTTTCAGTAACTATACAAATAAGTTACTAAATTTTCATTTTTAAGTAAGCATGGTCATACTTTCCTTTACTCAAAGGACAGCATTTCCTTTACTTTTTCTAATGGCTAATATGGTTACAGAAGGTCTCCCATACATTGCATGTCTTTCCTCATATGGATTTTCAACATTTTACCCATAAAATGATATTAGTATTTTTGTATATCTTGACTTACTATATACTTTTTATAATAATTCCATGTCAGTCGTGGTTTATTAAACAGGTTGTAATTTTCCCATAGCAGTCAGTTTTGGCAAATATTCTTTCACTACATTCACTTGAATTTTAATAACAGAAGATGATGAAATATTTAATAACAAAGTTTTTAATAGGAAACACCAGAAAATGATCTATCAATTGAATCCATGAAGTGTTAATCCCTACCCTAGCATTATTTTCTCCATATTTCCTTATATGTGATTTATACTTAATATTTATATTATTTTATTCTGCCTTTTCTATAGATGAATTCAAGGTGACTCACCTAAGTACCTATTTTAGCAAGAAGAATTAAGAACATTTAAAAGTAAGATAGAGGGAAAATAAAGTTGGGAAAGAGTAATAGAGCTAGAATGACCTTAGAACAAAATGACTGCTCTGACGTAAGCCTCAGAGTTGAGTATGAGCTTCTAGCAGCAAACACAGAGAAGAAGACCAATCAGTTACAAAATATAAAAGCACCTATTAATTCTTCAGGACAATGCTAATATTGTTAAATTGACATTGCAAGAGAATTTCCATTGTGCAATGACAACCCCAGGGCTTGGCTCCTAATGATTCTTCAAAGATTTGAAATATATGAATGCATGAATAAATAAGTGAATTATTAATTATTATCTTATTTATATAATGTTTATAACAAATGCAGCAATGAGTTTTAAAGAGTGATTTATTAGGTGAGACTTCAACATAGGCTGTTACCATCACCCCAAACTATTGTTTAAGAGCAATTCTATACTAAGATTAGAAGGGGTCATTCTTTGTATTGGTTTCTAAGGGATAGATGTTACAACAGCTGAGGAAGCAAGGCACATCTTTCGGGTATACTTTCATGACTCTTAAGGCAGTGAGTTTAAGATTGCTTCTCACCTTCAGTCCAGTACTGGCCATGCATTAAACAGCCAGATAAGAGTGGGAAAACTGATCCTGTCTTTAAAAAAATCAAAGAATCTGACATAAACACAAATGGACAGAAAGATTACTTTATTCAAAAGGCAGTGTGTTAGATTACTCAGGCTGCCATAACAAAACACCACAGACAAGAAAAGTTTGAAAAAGTGATTAAACAATATTTATTATATGTAACTATCATTGGTTGGATATTTTCTCCACTTATTTCAACTCCCAAGTTATCAGTCTTAATTTTACTTTCATGATAATGACAAAGAGGGTACACATTAAATTGTATACAATATTGAAACTCTTAAATTTTATTGTTAAAAATATTAAGCTGGGTGCAGTGGCATATGCCTGTAGTCCCAGCAATTTGGGAGGCTGGGGCGGGAGGATCACTTGAGCCCAGGAGTTCAAGGGTAGCCTGGGCAACATAGAAAGATCTATTAAAACAAATACTGAAATTTTATGATTCCTGCTTACCTGACACTCCTGCGGGGTCTTCCCACCCCAACACTGCCAGAAACCATTGTGTGAGCTCCCACAATCCAGAACTATGATAAACACTTGACCAAACATTTAGGTAATCCAAAATTCTCGTATAGAATACTTGATAAATGATGGCTATTTTTATTATCCTCATTTATAATTAAGGACTATATTAAACATATTTCACAACCAATAAGGAATCAAATAATCTGACCCGGGCTTACAGGTTGTTAAATAATATAAACTCTCCTCCTTAATGCTGATCGTTGTCATCATCATCACCATCGTTAATAATTTTTTAAGTCCTTATTTTGTATCAGATCTTATTCTAGGCTCTTCATATTTGATTATCTAATCTAATATTTACAAAAATATATCTGAAGTAGATTTTTATGCCCATTTTACAGATACAGAAATGGAAACGGATATTAACTATTTGCTGATATGTGACAGAGCTTGGGTTAGGGCTTAGAGCTTCCCAATTTAAAAGATAGGACTCTTTGCCAGTCATCTTGAGTACATCCCAAATGAGAATCACATGAAAAAAGAGCCAATCTACCCCTCTCCTCTATTTTCACTTTAGCGAACAACACCTACAAGTCTAATTAGGTTAGGGTTCGAGAGTACAAGAAAAAGAAACTGACCTGCTCTTCTCCAATATTCTGAAAAACTTACTAAAATTTTTAAAAAGTGAATTTTGTTCAGCACAATTGAACAAATGAACTGAACAACTGAATGGAATTGCTGGGTAGGCAATTTTATCCCATGTAGACATATATGTGAGAGTGATAGGTGCAGAAAGCCATTTACTGGCAGATTTTGGAGAAAATAGCAGTGCTATATAGGGTACTTCCAGAAAATAGTCCCATGCTATCAAAAAAGGGTAAGGGTTACTGTTAAACTTACATTATTTCTGGATATAACCAAGTGATTCAGGTACCAGGGCTATAAATCTGGCCCTTGTCAAGCGCAATAACTTTACCTGCAAATATCATTTCAACAGGGAAAAATTTGAGCTTATGGTGCTTGGATACTAAATGTAAAATCTTTATCTTAAAACACGACAAATTGAGAATCACCACCGAAAATGCTTGTCCTGGAGAAAGTCATAAATTTTAGAAAATTCCATAAGTTAAATGTAGACCCAGTTATAGTATTTTGCGGCTCTCACATATTTTTTGATAGCAGCTTTTAACCCAAATATCAAAGCTTTTATGACCATTACAAATCTCTGACTTTCTATTTGCCTGGTTAAGGCTTTAATCTTGTCAACTTCCTATCTTTCATCCACAGAAAAAAATTCTACTGTTGAGTATGTTTGAGTTATAGATGTATTGAAACCAGACGTTGACACAAAGAAGAATGTTCTAGTAGCCTCTCTTTGAGTTCAGAACAACTCATTCATTCATTCATTCATCATACAGCAATATTTATTGAACATCTAAAGATTCAATCATTCTTTTCAGGGGCCCCATAAATAAAAACTCCTGGGTGTATAACTTGCTTCTCTTTTGTATACTTTTTGTTCACTTCTTCTTCCCGTTTTGATTCTGTCCATAGAGATTCATTCATAATTTAAAAATTAGGCAAATCTTAGTTTTTTATAATTCAACTTCTCTGTCTCCCATTGTAATAAAAAATTCTAAAAAACAAGTAACTTGATCTAATGATCTTTATTTCCAAAGAAGGAAGATGCTATTGATAAAATAGTTTACCAAGTTTCCAGAAATCAAAGAAAAACAGTAAATAGCTTAGCTCAAATACAAACTGGACATCCATCTTCTGTTAATGTGTTTATTAATATCCTGATTATTCAGGAAATTTTTCTAGAATTATGCTTAAAAAATACCCTAGAAATCATAGTTGCCTCTGGGTATAGTCAATGAAGGGCTAGAGTTTAGGAGAGGGAGGGAAACATTTTTGTGTTATTTGAATATTTTATCTGGTTCTTAATTTACTATTTTAACATTTCAAGAGAGAATTAGTTTATTATTTAATTCTATTTTCCATATGAATACACTGAAATATTCCCCCAAAATCTTCAACAACCTAATCAGTCTTTTGCATAATCCAAATGCAAAATTATACAAATTCTAACAGTCTGTAGTCAGAGTAAGATAATTAATAGCAACCCTAACACATACAAAAGATCCCTTAAAATGTCATTTATAACCAAAGGTAATTGTACATTTAAAATTTTCAAATATTAATATTATTTAGAAAATTTGATATTATTTCTTTTTTGAAAGTATATCCTAATCTTATATTTGTGGTAAAGATATTGAACATGTTATATAGACAAATCTCCCACTGCTTGAAAACAAATAAAGTTGACATGTCCATGCAAATATTTAAAAAGTAATATATACTTCTCAGAATTATCATAAATGTTTACATTTTACAAGTCAAGTGATTAATTAAAGATAAGAAAAAGAAAAAAACTTTCTTTTTCAGAAAGTCAAGTAATATGACTTAATTATTAAAATGTTTAATACAGAAATGCATTTGAAATAACATATGTTCATATCATATGTAAATTGTTAATAAAGTTATGTTGAAAACATTGCATATGATTTGATCATTTTAGCTTGGCCTCTAATATAAGGAATATATCTAGCATTCAAGTGACACACTAGTAAGTATTCCCCAGTCTATAAAGAAGCAACTGATGGTCATAGTTTTACAAGTATCAAACATAAGGTGACACCCAGTATCATGATTTTTCACTCAGGTAACATAAGAGGGTTGGAGTTTAAAGTCGGTTTTTTTTTTGTTTGTTTTTCTGTTTGCTTGTTTAGACTGTATTCACCATATCACACATGTCAAATACACAGAATATGAGCATATAAATACTTCTTATGAAGAGAAAAATAAAAGCCCCTCTCTCACAAACATTTTTCTCACCAGCAATGTATTTTATATTAAAGTGATAGTACTTTCTGTACTAACTTTTCATATTGCATTTAAGGTAGCAAAGAAAAAATTACTTTCGTTCATAATAGGTGTTATATAGGATTAGTTTTACTCTAATTGGAGTGATGTGGTATTTTTCCCCTTTTTCCTCAGGGTGATTTTTAAAATTTCTGGGCCATGTTTGTTCAGTCACCATAACTGGTAAGACACTACTGACATGGGTAGGGGGCAAGGACCCTAGATGCCTACAATGCTCAGAACAGTTTCTTACTGTTCTGTGGTTCACCTTGGTGCACCTGTATTGGTTCTTACAATATTGAAATGCTCTCTTACAGGTGGATAATTATAATAACAGCTTTTCTAATCCTCCTAAATACAGGCCTCTACCAGGTGCTCCTGGCCTGCCAGCATGTAGCAATGAAGCTACCTAATGTTATTATTTGGCCACACAGAAATCTCTTGTATCCAGCTCCAGCAATTAGACAAGTGCCAATTCTGATTGGATAGAATGGTAAATATTTTGAATATCCACCCATTGAACAATGAAGAATATTTTCATGTCCATGTCCCGTAATGACTTTCAAATGTCCTGCCAGGCAGACATTCAAAGACCAGAGCTTCTACTGGGTTCTCTGTAATACACTTTTATTACTGCAACCACATCATAACAAACATAATTTCCAAATGACATTACACATACAAATACAGTCTGGCACATTTGCATAAATACAGTACCTCATTCTTCTCTTCACTTCAATAGTAATATGTCTCGGCATGCAAATTCTACTTCAATTGGTGTTATATTCTGCTTCCTCTTATGATGTACTATATAATTGCTTATAACATTAATTTTATTCCAATATCCTATGCTACTGTACTTTTTCTTTCTCTATATCCTTTAATCTAAAAGATTTTGACCTTTTTCTTTTTAATTCAGAAATACTCATTAAAAATAGATAAAAAACATCTGACTACATTTTTATCTTCAAGGGTACTCAGACCTGATTATGTTTATATTGAAATTTATATAAATTTATCATAAATTACTTCCCTTTTATATTTATATTTTATGTAGGACACTATAACATTTTTCCTTAATTATTTTTGGATATAGATTATATTATTTAGGTATTTCACTTCAAGTTAGTAAATGGGTCATTAAAATTGTTTTTAAGAAAGGGGGTCAATGAGTCTAATAGGGTTAAAAACTATTAGGATAAGTAAATTTATTATGAGCAAAAGCTCTTTCAAATTAGTATATGAAATAAAAGATTATTTTTATGCATGAGAAGTATCTGATTTCCTGTGCTCTGAAGTCTTCCTCAATAATAATAGCTAACAATTATCACTCCATCCCTTACTATGTGCCAAGTACCATTGTAAGCATTTTACATGTATTAATTCATCAACTCCTCACAATACTTTTGTGGGACAGGTATTCTAATTAGCATTATTTAATAGATATGAAACTGAGGCATAGAGAAGGTCAAAGCACTTAGCTAAAATACATATTTGAAGATTTAAAAAAAATCCAGTGTGTTGGTTAGAGTAGGTAGGCAAGTTCTCCAGCTGAGAACAATTAGAAAAAAAAAAAAAATATATATATATATATAAGCAGCACAGGCTGTGGAAACAAAGACTAGAGAGAGTAAAATTTCAGACAGATGAGTTAAAGATCCTTGGCTTTCCCAGGGGACACTTTCTAATTCTAAGCTAGGATAGAGGTTGAGATTCTGGGCCCCAGGCTAACAAAGAGTAACCCAGAAAACAACAGAGCTTTTGCCAGTCCCACCAGCTTGAGTGATAGGAGAATTGAGCATATTCAAATACATGGCTGGGTTCTTCCTCAAGACATTTGATAAATTCTGAAAGAGAATAGAGCAAGAAACTACAGAACTAAGCCAAAACCTCAGAAAAAAAGAATGGCATTTCCTAAAGTACTTGGGAACCAAATTCTGCCAGGAGGGCGGGAGAATGCTGAGTAAAATATTAAGTCATTAAATATGAAATGTCCGTTTTCGAATCAAAAGTGTAGTTCATTATATCTCAAACATGAAGCAGTAAATTAATCAAAGTATGCGCCTAAACTGTCGACACAGTTTTGCCATCTTAACTGTAGCTTCTTTATGCCAGCAGCAAAGAAGCCTAGAGACCTAGTGGCAATGAAATAACAAAAGGTGTTTCCCACAGCTTGTTGAGAATTGAATATTTTTCCTTGCAAGAAGTGATCCAAAGCCTGGAAGAAGTGTGGTCAGTTGGTGCAAGGTCTGGTGAATACGGTGGATGACAGAGAGTTTCCAAGTCCAGCCTCTACAATTTAAGCAGCATTGTTTGTGTGACATGTGGTCGAGCATTGTCTTGCAAGAGGATTGGCCTGTCTGTATTGACCAATCGTGGCTGCTTAATCACAAGCATCCTCATCATTTCGTCCAGCTGGTTGCAGTAGACATCTGCTGTCATTGATTGACCAGGTTTCATGAAGCACTAGTGGATAATACCAGCACTGGACCACCAAACAGACACCATTAGCTTTTTTAGATGAATATTCAGTTTTGGACTGTGTTTTGGTACTTCCTCTTTATCCAGTTACTGTGCTGAATGCTTGTGTTTGTCAGAAAGAATCCATTTTTCATCACATGTAACAATATGGTGTAGAAATGGTTCGCCTTTATGTCATGACATCAAGGAAAGGCAAGCTCCAGACAATTTCTCTTCTGACACTTATTTAATTCACGCGGTACCCATCTATCCGGCTTCTTTACCTTGCCAATTTGTTTCAAATGGTCCAATATTATTGGAATAGTAACGTCAAACCTTGCTGCTAATTCATGTGTAGGTTGAGATGGATTCACTTCCACTACAGCTTTCAGTTCATCATTATCCACCTTGGTCTCAGGTCGCCCGTGTGGCTCATTTTCAAGATTAAAATCACAAGAATGGGACTTCTCAAACCATCGATGTACTGTGCGTTCATTAGCGACATCCTTCCCAAACACTTCGTTGATATTTCGAGCTGTCTGCACTGCATTGGTTCCACGATGGAACTCATATTCAAAATAACACAAATTTTTGACTTATCTACGGTTTCACAAAAATTGCTCTAAAAAAAAATTTGACAGACAATCACAAGCCAAACCATAAGTTTGAAAGATTGAGGATGTACCTTAACAATAAAAATAAAACAAGAATTGTCAAAGTGAAATGTCAGAGATATCAGCTGTCTAACTTAGTACTTAAGGAAATCGGCTATTTCATATCTAATAACCTTAATCGCTAGCCCTCAAGGAAATGGTGACTTGCTACTTACCATCTGCAATGGCTCTTTACCTGGGCACACTTGTCAATTGGGCCACATCTAGAAACTGAGAACCCAGACTGACTCCTGGTAGAGAACCATTGCTGGGGAACAGGAACACTTTGAAATAAAATAATTATTTAAAAAATGAATTGATGCATTTTTGGTCCCATTGAATTATTGTTTCTTTCTGCTAAAACTTTCTGTCTTCTTTCTATTGCTTTTTTCCCCATTTTAATTCTCCATCCTGTCCTTTTCTCATATATGCCATATGTAGTCAAAAATAGTATTTAGTTATTTTTGGATTTAAAAAAAGCCTAAATTTGTTCAGTTTTTTCTATGCCCTGGCAATATTCTAAGCACTTTAAATATAGGAACTAAATTAACCTCAAAACAAGGTTAAAAGGCAGTTGCTATTATTATTCTTCTTACGTAGAGGTGGGGATTGAGGAACTGAGACGATAAATAACCTGCCCGAAGCCAAAAGCTCATACTTAGTAAAATCGGGATTCAAGCCAGGAAATCTTGCTCCACCGTCCATGATCATAACTAATATCCATCACATGAAAGCCTCACAAAAGTCCAAATAGAGATGTGAGGAAAGAGTAAATCTTAATAAGTAGAATAAATAGAGAAATAAATGCATAGTACTACAACCTTATCAATGACCAAATCAAGACATTTATCCTGTACAACTAAAATCAAGATCTTCATTCCATTTTCTACAGTTTTGGTCTCTTGTGCCAAAGTTCAATTCATCAATGTCCCTTTTAAGCCAGAGTTTGTGCTGAACATTCAGTCAACAGTTTTTAGTAAAATATAGAGTTGCCTTTTAAGGCATTTGAATCAGACATACTCCATTTGGATCCCTTATTTTATTATTTTATTTGTCCACGTTACAATGGGCAACTTAGTCTCTCTGAGTTTTGGTTTTTTATTTATAACATGAGAAAAATAACAGTATTACCTAATAAATTTGTTGTGGGGATTTGATAAAGTCATAAAAAGGACACTTTTAGCCTAGTGCCTATAGTAAGTGCTCAATATGGAGCAGTTATTTTATTATATGTGTGTGTAGGTACATATGTGAATAAGAAAACAACTAAAGAAATATTAATGAAACAATAAAGCAATTTTTAAATTAAATACATTTTATCATGTTTTTCCTCTTGAGAAATAAAGAAAAATCTCTATATCTATGAGTTTTAACAATTCTCATATAAATAGTAATGTTTAGAATTATAATGTTCTTATATCATGATAATCATACATTCCAAGAATGTGTGAGAATCATTTTATGTTGGCTAATCCAGCTGTAGTTAACAAATTAGTGAGTTTGAAAGAAACAAAGCTACTAGATAGAGATATTACTATGAAAGCATAATTTCTTAAATAATGAATGTAGAACTCTCCTAAATACTCCTGCTTTGTTTCAACAATTGCCTCTCTTTTTGCCTCTTTATTTCTGAAGAACCTGAAAAAACATAATATAAGAGGTTATATGAATATTTTGAGAGAATGTCAATGACTGGAAATAAAATTTATTCCATGCTTAATGTATTTCAGTATTGCTTTCATATTATTACATTTGTTGTTTCAGATGGAGAGACTAAGGTATAGAGGGCTCACTGTATGTCGGGTTTTGTGCTAGGAAACATGGAAGAAGCAAATTTGAATTAGCCATAACCTCAGCCTTCAAGGACCTCTTATTCTAGCAATTAAGACACACACAAACTTGAAACAATTATAAAACTAGGTGGGAGTATGACAGGAATGGAAGAGACAAGTAGGAAAGTTCTCAGCCATTCCAAAGAAAAGGCACCAAAGTCATCATGGAAGAATCAGAAAAGGTAAGTTAGCAGACAAGAAGACCAGTCTTTATTTTAAACCCCCTCTCCATGAAGAGATTTCTGGAAGCCATTAAACCCGAGTGTCTATACATTCGGTATTACTACTATGAGGAATAGCTCTTCAGCTTTTAAGTCAGGCATTTTGGCTCAGAAAAGTGAGATAAAGAATATTTTCATCTGTTCATTCCTTCTTGGTTCTCAAAGGGAGAAAAGAAAGACTTCAAGGAAGTTAGTAATGAACTTTATTCACTTGTCAAGAGTATTCTCTTTACTATACTGTGTTCTACTCAATAAATATGTCTGGTTACAATTCTAGGATCTTTGGTGTGTATAAAAACATCGTTCCTGATTGAGCATATTTTGTAGCTTATGGCCAGTTCCTACTCCCAAGCTATTTATTTTCTAATTAGGAAACTTACATGAATACAGTAAATAGGATCAAAAAATTTCATTTCTGTTGGAATGGCTTATTAAATTTAACTATGAGGTATATCGAAGGAAATTCTTACATGATAGATTTCACCATATAAAATACTAAATCTTTCCTATTGCAACTAAAGGTATAAACAAAACTGAAAATGGCAGATATCCAGTCTATAGCCCTCTGCTCTACCAACTGATCTATCAAAGGTAGGGAAGACGGGAAAGGATGAATAGGTGGAGCACAGAGGATTTTTTTGGGCAGTGAAAGTATTTTGTATGATACCATAATGGTGGACATATGATATTATGTGTTTGATTAAATTCAAAGAACCCTAATGTAAATAGAATTTAGTTAATAATAATTTATCGATTATTGGTCCATCAATTATAACAAATGTACCACATAAATGCAAGATGGCAAAAATAAGGGAATCTGAGGGTGTAGGGAGAGGGGATACAAAGGAATTCTATATACTTTCTGTTCAATTTTTCTATAAGTTGAAAACTGCTCAAAAAAATAAAGTCTATTAAGAAATGAAAATGACAAACTGAGGAAAATTTTTGCAACAAATTGATAATGAATGAGTAATATTCTTAACAAATGGGGAGCAAATAAATCAATGATTAAAATTTCAAACACACAAAGGACATAAACAGGTAAATAAATCAATAATAAACCCAGGTAAAATATTGATATCATTAATGATCAAAGAAACAGAAATTACACATTGTTTACTTATCTAATTAAATATTTCATAAAAGTATGATTAATTATATAACTTTAAAAATGTCTAAGCAAGTATAAAAACAGTCAGTATAGTTAATGGTGCAGGTTAATGGGCATTTTCAAATCTGTAAGGAAAGCATAAATTGAGTTTTAAAAAGTTTAGGATGCAATTTGGTCATAGAGATCAAGAACATTTTATTTACTCTTCTCTACAGCCAGTTTTTCATTCATTCATCCAACTGTTCTTAATACCCAGTTAGTTTATAGGACTAGAAATGCAGCAGTGAGTATGGCAAGCATTGTCCCTTGATGCCATGAAGCTTAAAATCTAGTGGAGAAGACAGACATTTAAAAAATTCAAAAATTAATTCTTCTTGTTATGAATATTCTGAAAAAGGAGTACAGACGGGTTTAACTTTGGGTCGTCAAAGAAGGGGAAATCAAGTTCAAGGTAAGACTAGAAAGATAAGCAGGAGCTAACTAGATGAAGGGAGGGTCACTCATTCCATGAGAACTAAGGGCACAGTGAAACCCTGCGGCGCAGAAGAGCATGGTGAGCTCAGGCGGATGAAAGGGGACAGTGCAACTGAAGGGAAGAGGCTGCAATGAGGAGTCGGTCACTGTGAAAGGCTCAGGGACTAAGGCCAAACAGGGCACTTGGAGACCTGGAGGCTCATGGCAAGTGTGCCCAAGAGCCTCGAGAGGAGAAATTTGTACATTTAGTGAGCCCTGGGGCATGTGAGCAATGCTGTAAGGGCACCATAATGGCCACAGAAACATAAAGTATATTTTCCAATCTGTACTCCACTATTTACAGGCTCAGTGTGTGTCAGTTGAAACCCCGTGGGCAACCATGTGCCTATGACAGAAGAGAAAGTAGGTGATCCTGCCACAAAAGGGGACAGGCCATACCCCCACAGAGAACATAGCTAAGATGCTGGGATAAGAGCATGTGAGAAGGAACTATGGAGTACGGTGTTCAGCAGGAGCAGAACTGCGCAGATTTGGGGGAAAAAAATTGGGACACTGAGGATTACTTCAGAGTAATTTTAGAATGCTGGGCTTTGAGTTGTAGACACCACGGACTAGGAACTTGGTATGTGTACATTGATGGGGATGACGCCAGTCATGAGCTGTTTGTAAAATACTATTACAGGGGAGGGTTTCTAGGTAGGTGGGGCCTAAAGGTCTCTAGAAATGGCATAAGAGCCAGGAGTAAATGGTATTATGTCCCAGCCACATCCTGCTGGAGGATATTTTTTCTTTATCCTATGCTGAAATCTGCATCTTGGTTCTTTAAATGATTTAGTGGAAAAACTTTATGGTAGACAATGCTTGATACTTGTAATGAACAAACTAAGATTTAATTGGGTCAAGGGCCTCTAAAAATGGGAAATGAGAGAGGAGGGTGGTGGAATGTTTATGTGCCGCCAACTGTTCTATTTTAGGCTTGGATGTTGTATTTTGCCCTAATATATTACTTTAAAAATAAAATATTCTGAGCTACTTTGCTTATTCTTGTCCTGATGCCCATGAATCTGACATTTATCAGCTACAAGCAATACCTGATTCACAAATGGTATATTTTGGTCTATCATGTAGGCAGTTGTAGATAAGTCCAGGTCTAAATTACCATTTATTATGTTCTCCAACTACACTTTACCACCAACCATGAGAAAAAGATTTGGAGGGTCCAATCCCAAGGTTGTAAACAACTCAGTTGTAAGTTGGGCACTGCCTATAGCTGAATGCTTTACTCGGGCAGCCAAAAAAAAAGAAAAGAAATGAAAGAAAGAAAGCAAAAAAAGGAAAGGTATGAATAAAAATATGTCAAAGTAGTACAGAAAAACTACATTTTTAAGATCTGATATAAAAACATGTACAGCAATAAATTTTAAAAATAGAACAATTAACAAGATATAGTCAACCATCATGTACACTTGCCATTTAAAAACTATAGCCGCATGCCTGTCACAAAAGTCTAGCACAGGGGTGGGGAACCTGCAGCCTTGGGGCCACACGTGGCCTTCTGGATCCTTGAATGTAGCCTTTTGACTGAATCCAAATTTTACAGAACAAATCCTTTTAACAAAGGGTTTAACAAAGGCTCTAGCAACTTTTCTTTAGGAGTTTTCTCTCAAATCATCTACAGGAAGAGTGATCCATACATTTCTGAGTACAGTTCAGTTTGCAATACAAGCAAGTCCAGGAAGGATTTTTCTGTTTAATGCCGGAAATGAAAGTTTGGCTATTTTCTTATAGTGGTTGCCCAATACACTTGGTTTAAATTGAGTGTTATTCTTTTCCTCTCAGTATCTGTGTGTGTATGCATGTATATACTTTTTATACTTATTTTCGTCAATATATTTTCTTTGTAATTACACACAGAAAGAAATCTGTAAATGTAAGAGTTTAATGACTAGGGGAAATGCAGTATTTATTTGTTAGGCAAGTTCGATGTCAAATGGCACAGAGGAATTAACTCCATCCTTCCGTCTTTGATTGTTTCTAATGTAGTTGTGGGCCACCTGCATTCTCCACAGAGGAATGCCAAGATGGATTTAAGACAATTACTCCTTTCACACAAAGTCAACCTCTAGACCACCCTGAACTGAAATTGCAAAGTACATCTTAGATTCTCAAACCCACTGCCTATTGTGTTGCTCAAGGGACACAGCTGAGTTCTCCCAATCCATTGTATTCATGATTCTGCTTTGCATTCAAACTGAGAAAACTGGAGATACGAAGGTATGACAATTCACTATTCATTTAAACCATAGCCCTGAAAGTAACATATTCAACAAAGTATTCAGACATCACCTTAAGAAATTATTGAAAAGGCAAAACACTGGGGGTTTTAAGGTTAACAGTACAATCTAAATAGGAGTTGGTATTGAATATAGGAGCTGTTACTTGAAAGGAATTGATGGCTCAGAAATATGATCTGCATGTGGCCTAAGTGACAACTTAAACAAAGAAAGCTGTTATGCTTAATTTGAACAAATTCCATGAATGTGTTGTGGTATTATGAACTTGTTTATAGTAATAACACTAATGCATCTGCTCCATCTTTGTGCAGTTACCTAGACTACGTTGTTCGACACCACCATTTTGTATTAACCTCCATCTGCTGGGCTATGTCTGTCATTTCTTTCACCATAACATAATGTGACAGAAGCTTCATTTACCTAAACTTGTCTTGGCAACTTGTACTTCATTAAAGAGAATCCTGCAAGCATCAGTTAAAGCTTTCTTATCTGGCCATGCATAGCCAAGCTTCATAAATCATTCTTTCACCTTCCATTTTGCAGCTTCTCAAAAGGTAACATTATTGAATTCAGATCACTGGAAAACAGCAGTACTAAAATGTTTATTGACCAGCTTTTAGACACTGAGCTCTGCTTTAAATGTAGACAGTAATATTAACCAAAGCTTTTGGATTTAAAGCTGAATTCACTAATATTGTTTATACAGTGTTATAAATACTTTTGATAGCAGCCACTTTAGCAAATTCATAGCAACCTAGTGAAGAAAAGAATATTTTTGGCCGTTGGTTCCTCATTTCTTACTGCCTAATCTCTTTTAACGTATTTATGTTAATTTAAGGAGATACATTATCATTTACTTATCACCACCTACTCTAAACACTATATATTGGGTAGGTAATAAAAACCACATTTTTTTTTAGATTCCACATATAAGTGAGATCATGCAGTATTTGTCCTTCTGTGCTTGGCTTATTTCACTTAACATGGTGACCTCTAGGTTCATCCATGTTGTCGCAAATGACAGGACTCATTCTTTTATGGCTTAATACTATTCCATTGTGTACATTATCATATTTTAACTCCATTTATTCATTGATGGACACTTAGTATGATTCTATATCTTGGCTATTGTGAATAGTGCTGCAGTGAACGTGGGGGTGCAGATATCTCTTCAGCATATTTATTTTATTTCCTTTGGATATACGAGGGCTGTCTGGAAAGTATCCAGCCATTGTTGATATAATGAGAATGGTTACATGGCTGGATACTTTCCAGATAGCCCTTGTATACCTAATAGTGGATTGTTGGATCATATGTTAGTAATATTTTTAATTTCTGAGGAACTTCCATGTTGTTGTACATAATGGCTTTACTAATTTACATTCCCACCAACAGCATATAAGAGTTCCCCTTTCTCCACATCCTCATCAGCATTTGTTAATTTTTGTTTTTTTGATAATAGCCATTCTAAATGGGGTGAGGTGATATCTCATTGTGGTCTTTGTTTGCATTTCCCTGGTGATTAGTGATGTTGAGCATTTTTTCATATATTTGTTGACCATTTGTATGTCTTCTTTTGCAAAACGTCTATTCAGATCTTTTGCCCATTTTTCAATCAGATCATTTGGGGTTTTTTTTTGCTATTGAGTTGTTTGAATTTCTTATATATTCTGTACATTAACTCCTTGTCAAATGCATAGTTTGTGAATATTTTCTCCCATTTTGTAGGATGTCTCTTTACTCTGTTGATTGCTTCCTTTGCTGTACAGAAGCTTTTTAATGTGATATAATCCCATTTGTCCATTTTTCCTTTTGTTGCCTGTGTTTTTGAGGTCTTATCAAAAAAAATTCTCGCCCAGATCAACATCATGAAGCATTTCCTTTATGTTTTCTTCCAGTAGTTTCATAGTTTGAGGTCTTACATTTAACTCTTTAATCCATTTGAGTTGATTTTTTTAAGTGGTGAGAGAGAGAATAGAACAGTGGTTATCAGAGGCTGGGGCGAGAAGGGGGAGGGAGGCTGGGGAGAGAACTGGTCAGATGTACAAAGTTACAGTTAGACAGGAAGAACAAGTTATAGTGTTCTATTGCACAAGAGGGTGACTATGGTTAATAATAATGTATTGTATACTTCAAAATAGCTAGAAGAGAAAATTTTGAATGCTCTCCCCATATAGAAATGACAAGTGTTTGAGGTGATGGATATGCTAATTACCTTGATTTGCTCATTACACAATGTAAACATATATGAAAAAATCACACCGTACCCCATAGATATGTACAATTATTATATATCAACCAAAAACAAAATAACACTTTAAAAAAACACATATGAAGTCTCCTTTATGTTCATTCTTTGGTATAGTTTCCACTGTACAAAAATTTGTGCATCCGGTTTGTTCAACTGAGAATCAACAACTGAAACTTCCTCAGTAGCACATTCTGGGCAAATTGGCCTTTTGCTAAAAGGCACTAAGGAAAAATATCATCCTATAGGCTTTATTCATATTTGTAGAAGAATTATCATGTTTATGCTTGCAAACTTACAGTCTTTGAGAACATTGAAGATTTGCCATCATAGAAATAGAAAAGGACCTTGAAAGCCAGAAATTGTGTAAGGTCTGTATTTGTGGTGAAAACAATTATTTTAAGTACTTAATATATTACTCTGGCCAAAAAAGAAGTACCTCCTTGCCTTGGGTCTCTTAATATCAAACTTTTTAGATGTGTATGTGGCAAGTAATTAAGGTTTATTTACTTTGGTTCATATAGGCGAAACTCTATTTTCTGCTGCATATGTTTCAAGTCAGCTGCCATAGATCTATATTTTCTTTGATGAAATGAATGGAAATATGATTTTTATAATGTTCATTGTTTAAAAAGCAAACAATGATAATATGATTTTAAAGAAAATCCCTAAAATTATAGATTGGAATCACTTAACATTTTTATCTAAATAATGTAAGTTTAAAAATCATGGTACTTTAGATCTGGGTGTAAAATTATGGAAGGCCTGGCTCATTTGAGTCATTTTAACTACCAGGAAACAGGCTTGTCGTTTTAAATGATTTGCTCAATCTCATAGAGCAAGAGAATGACAAAGGTGGAACTCATACGATTCTGACAACAATTCTGATCCAGCTTATTTTTAGGAGCTGAGGTATATCAAAATAGATAAAAAAATTTTATCTCTTTAAATGAGCCTTTGATAAGGAATATCAACTGTATACATGTATATTTGTTATAGAAAGTTTATTTTCTACTGATGGATTCTCAATCATCATAGTAAAAGGAAGTCAGAATTGCATGCAGAAAATTACTCATTTTTCCTTATGCTGTATCTGTAGACATTTGATTTTTATTATGATAGAGAAAGTATGAGCTCTTATATTGTTTGACAGAGTAGAAATAGAAAAAATAAATAAACATAGCAAAAGGTCATTTCTCAGTTGATTTCTATGTATGCTTCCTACTGACAGTAAAAACATAGCACTTGGGTATTTCAGACAACAGTAGATTTAAAAATAACCTTGCAAGTTACCTAGCTCAACACTTTGAAAGTACAGAATAGAAAATAGAGGTCTGGTCAAATGACTCATGCAATTATAGTGTTCTCTCCAATATAACGTACTACCCTTTTAATTCGTATGAATGAGGGATATTTATCACCCATTCATCAACCCACCAACTGTGAGCAACAATTGTGAAGGGCACTGAGGAGGTCCGCAAGGAACTCACAATCCAGTTGGGAAAATGAACATTTAAATAACGAACAATAATGTGACAATTTTCTAATAGATACAAACTGAAAATAGAAGACAATAGGAACAATGAATTATTCAAAGAATTAAAAGAAAGCATGAAGAAACAAAAAAGAAGAGTGGTAGTTTATCAGGCAGAGAAGGGAGGAAAGTCTTTCCAGATAAGAAAATACACAGGCAATTGCATTGCATGGGAAAACTTGATTGTGTTACCAAATAACTGGTGATCCCAAGAGATACTTTAGACTCCTAGGTCATTATCTTCAAAGAGTCTGATTTCCAACTTCAGATAAATAAAACCACTCTTTGCTTAGTTTCAACTTCCTCTGCTATATATTAAATTGATGGTAATATCATTTTATTTTCTTTTTTAAGGAATGGGGGTGAGACAGACCTGAAGTTTGATCCCTGCCCTGGTTAATATTTGTATGGAGTTTGACAATTCAATTTTTAGTTCCTCATTTCCCTTAGATTTAAAGTTGAATAAAATAGTACTTAATCCCTATAGTTATTTGTGCCTGGATTTTGCTGCAGTGCCTACCTAAAAGTAGATTCTCAAAACATGGTAGCTGCAAACATTCACTTTAATGACATTTTAATCTACAATTAGGGATATGCTACTTTTAATATACAGTACAGTCAGATACTAGAATAAACATTTACTCCTAAAATCAACATTCAAGGATGTAGAATAAAAAGAATGTCAAGATGCATGAGAGAACTTCTATGTCTGCTCCCTGCAGAATAATTATTATGCAATTAATATTGGCAAATACTTTGAATATCTCAAAGGAAATCTCTATGAAAGTTTTAAGTAGAATTTTTATTTCATCTAATTATACAATCAAAACATTGCTATTGTTTCTAATGATAGCAGTCTTGAACTATAATACTAAAGTTATAAAATGAACTGTTTCCCTTAACCAATATAGCCTTAAGCAGATATGTATAAAGTGAATTTTCCAAATGGAGCTGTGCACAATATCTAAAATTAATATGGACCCTAGGTGCAGAGCAATTCACAGAGAAATACCCTTACATTTCCTTGTAAGCATTTCTGAATTCTTAATGGTAACCTCAAGATATATTTTAGCACACTCAGTGAAAATAGAAGTCCTGTCCATTCTGCAGCAAAGTCTGTTATAATCAAAAGACAGCAAATACTAGAGAATATCCATTTTCTTATCACATTTTCTACAGGAAGATAGTTCACACACTGCCTTTGAGACCAAAGTTTGTCATATGGCATTACTCAAATAACATTTATCATATATGATGTCCCCATATTCTGATTCTCATTCAATAGAAATGAAAAATCTTTGTTCCTGCTTTGCTGAGATTACAAAAGTCTAGAAAACTGTTTAACAAAATGACCCCTCCCATTCAGCTGGATTCTGACCCCCTGAACAAAGGAAACATATATTAATTTTTCCTTTAAATTAGCATTCTTTTCCTGAGTCAAAAGGCCCTTTGTAGCAGACAATGGGTTTTACTTAAAATAAAAATGGAATTACCTCAATAAATAAAAGAAAGTTCTTTCTTCACCTACTCAGTTTATCAAGAAGGTTTGTAGTTAAGAGAGAGGGAATATTTCTCTATGGAATCAAGAGCAATAAGCTGATTATTCACAGTTTGCTAATTCATTCTGACTTCTTAAACACAGAGTGTTGAGAGGTTTTGTTGATTTTTCTAGAGTAAATGACCAATGACCTCTCTGTCTCTATTAAAGGACCTACTTTCTATGAGGTCAGAAGGAAGTGGCAGTTAGTTGTTTTGCTTAGAGAATCGGGGTCCATCCAATCTGCAATGGTTACCAAAAATCCTTTCACCGTTTTTTCCTGGGCACACAGAGAAGTTTCCCAGCCTGTCTTGCAGATAGGTGTGGCTGAATGGCTGCATTTTGGTCAATGCAGTGTAAATGGAAAAGATGTCACCTGTTCCAGACCTGGGCCATAGGATTTTTCTGTGTGATCCTTATGCTTTCTCCCAAGCCAACACCTGAGTGAAGACGCCAGAGTGGGGTGGAGCCATAAAATGCAAGAGGACTGGAGGTCCACATGATGATGTGGAACAGATCCCTGGAGAACACACAGATGTGCACACATACACACACAGGTGTGCACACACAGGCACATGCACAACTTAGTGCTGCTGCCAGCCCAAGTACTCTGGCATAGTGACAGGAGAAAAACATTTTTTGTGTGTGAAGTCACCGAAATATTGGTTGTTTCTGGAGACGACTTTACTGCTGCTCACAAATATTTCTATTCTTCTCTTCTGGGTGCATGGGAAAAATATTCTTTTTCTCTTCCTTGACATTAGTTTCGATCATGTGAACTGTTTTGGCCAATGACATGGGAGTAGAAATGATGTGAGTCACTTTATTTGGAATGCATTTAATTGATGGTCTAACAGTCCCTAGAGAGATAAATCAGTGTTCTTTTAAGTCCCTAAGATTTGTGGGTTGCATGTTACTGCAGAATAAGTTAGTGTATCTGGCTTTTGAAGTTTGTTTCAGGAGGCAGCCTGTCTTGACTACTACAAGGCCCAAGCCTCACCTCTGAGATTCAAATCAGACTCTAATAAATTGTTGAATACACCTTGCAAAATAGAATATCCTAGTATGACAAAGGTAGTATTCAGATTCCGAAATTTAGAATCTAACTCTAAAGTAAAGAGAATAACCGTCCATGGGTTAGTAATTAAAAATCTAAGGCTACAGATTTAGGAAACTTATAATTGATAAAAATAAGATACACACTTCTCATCTCTTTCTGAATTTCTCTGTCCCTGTGATCATGCCTCAAATATGTGGAAACATATAACATTTCACACATATTACATGGTTATGTGGTACCTATGGACCACCTTGAAAAGAGCCTAACGGGTTCCTTACACATGGATTGCAATTTATAGGCCTCCACCATGCTAGCTCGTGTCTTTTCTTTAAGAATCATCTTTCTCTTTACTTTGGAATCTCATTCTCATTCCTGGGGCTGGTTAACAATACCTTATCCCCCATTCCGATCAAGTTGGCCACAACCCACAATGGAAGCCTCTACAGCATGTATCTCCCTACTGTTCTCTTCCCAACACTGCTCCATTCTGCTTCTCTGGTGTCTCACTGTTCCACTGTTGCCTGTATCCGATACTTCCCGGAGGCAGTATAGCTGAGCAGAGTAGACAGAAGATCTGGAGTCAGGTATGACTTCAAATTTCAGTTCTGCCATTGATCAATACACAAACTTAAATAAACTGCTTAACTGTTGCAGTCTCATTTATACAATGACAGGCTCCTTTTCCATACACACAGCAAACGACTTGTCAATAACCTCATTATTTAATTATAGCAATAGCTACCAAATTTGTCATCCTTTTTCTAGTTTAACCCTATACTCTTATCCAATCTAATCTGCATACTATAACAAAATAAATTTTCCTCATGTGAAAATGTCTTGTACTTCCCTTCTTTAAATTCTTTATTTCAAACCTTTAACATGATATACCAAGTCTTCCAAATCTTTTTTTTTTCAACTCGTTCTGTCTTGACCTCTCTTTATCTTTCCAAAGACTCTTCCCCTACTATCCCTAAACCAAAACTGGGTTAAATAATCTGCTTAGAACTCCCAAAATGAACCCCAATTTCCTATATTGCCTTCGTTTTACATTTATAATCTCCTCCGTCTAGAATGTAGACTGTCCTTTTGTTTTCTATCTTGCTCAATCCTATTTTAAAACTCAGTTCTGTGGTCCTGACTTCTCTGTTTACCCAAGCTGAGTTAGCCTCTTCCTCTTCTATGCATGCATCTAATCAGATGTCCTGAACATCCCTTTGCTGCACACGCGTCACAATGACTGCATTTGTTTATATGCTTGCTTTTCTTCTCTTTACTGGAAACTTCCTTAACAGCTTTAATTATGTTTTTATATCTGCCTCTTCAGCACCTTGCATATTATCTGTCACATGGTAGGTGTCTGTATTAGTTTGCTAGAGCCTTAACAAACTACCACCAACTGGTGAATTAAAAAACAAAAATTTACTGCCTTATGCTTCAGAAATCTAGAAGTCAAGAATCAAAGTGTTCTCAGAATTGGTTCCTTCTGAGGATATGAGGAAAAGATCTGTTCTAGGCGTCTCTCCTCGGTTTGTAGATGGCTGTTTTCATGTTCACACAGCATTCTCCCTCTGAGTGTGTCTGTCTTTAAATTTCCCATTTTTATAAAGACAGAGTCATTGAATTAGGGCCCATCCTAATGACCTCACTTTACTTGATTACCGCTCGGTAAAGACCATATCTCCAAATAAGATAACATTCTGAGGTACTGGGGTTTACGACTTCACCATACCATTTTTGGGGGCACATAATTCAACCCAGTGATCAATACATATTGAATTAGTGGATGAATGGAAAGTGGGGGGAGGCGTTAGTAAATTTGTTACAAACTGTTACTTAGGTCAGGTATGTATTAACTACACAGTTATATATCACAATCAGGAACATAAGAATTCTGATAGCAGAATATAAGATCCAGATATAAAGAAGAAAAAAAATTTTAGCAGGTGTCTTTAGCCCTTGTATGTAACCTCTTATGCTGCACCAGTTCAAAGTTTATGAAGCCATTTATTTCTCCCTCAGCTGGCGCTTCTCTGCTCTGTTAATTTTCATCCTGTTCTTCCTTGATTCAATTTTTTAGGCTTTAGAACTACACTGGATTCTGAGTATACCACAGAGAAGAAAATTTAATACTCTGTCCACTCAGCAAGCCCATCTCTATGGAATAATGACATTCATATAAGAAAATAACACTTATACAAATTATGGTTTGCCATAGGTTTGCAAAACCTGTAAAGCCTCTGGGAATCAAGATATATTGAAAAATCTATTCTGCCAGCTACATAAAAACACTTAAAAGCACCAAGATTCTTTGTGCCAAGTAGAGAAATTGCAAGGAAAGATGAAAGGATATTACTGTATACTAAGGTATTTGCCTTTAACAGGATTTCCTTTATTTTTATTAAATGTCTATGGTTCCAGCATAGTGATTTCACTTTGTATAAAAGCCTAATGTGTCACAGCATAATATTTTTTTAAAAAACCATTACTGGATTTTTAGACAGGATCCAATTTTGTTGCACATTTCCCTTCTCGACTAATCATCACAAATAATTTAAAGTAGATCATTGCATTAAAAATGTATATAAATAAGATGGGTACCTAGAGTTGCATACAGTATGTGATGGCTCTTCAAGATTTCAGAATATATCTTTGAGTAGTATAATAATCATTTGTTTCCTTTGATGTAGATTATGGGGAAAATATCAACACTTGTGGTGTTATGCATATTAAAATGATCCTATTTTATTGTCAAAAATGCAAGTGTCAGGATGGATCTGATTATTTAATGTATGAGTACATATATAAACATAAACATATATTTTTGATATGAATTCATAAACACGCACATAAGTTTAATATACTAGACATATAAGAAAATTGCCTTAGACTCATTTCAAGAGTATTCCTTAAGACAGTCAATCACCCTAACTGTTCTAGGTTGAAATCTCATGGAGGCAAGGAGAACACTGAGTCAAGGATGAAGAGGTGTGGATGCCAGATGAGCCACTGAGGTCTTACTGCCACCTCAGTGCCACTATGATGCTGGCAGAAGAATGTGCTCATACATAGAAAAAACTGCCTTTTGAGAGCCTAAGTGAGAGGTGACCATGCTTAGCCAGCTCGAGCAAGGAGAGAATTAGATTGTGCCACACACTGTGTGGCAGCAAGAAGCTATGATAGCAACAAGCTAATCAGAACTGGGTTTTCTTGGCATTAAACCCAGATTAACCCCTTTTTAAGCTGTATAAGTGCTTACAGTACAGGGAAAGAGGTTGCTCAAGAAGGAAACAATAAGCTTCCTATTAATAAGAAGTAATGGTACTCAAGAAATTAAGTATAAATGCAGAAGAGATGTGAGTGCATTTGTAGTTTGAACTTGTAGAGTCCATGACAGTTATACACATGTCCACGCATCACATGCACGTATATATTCACACAAATTTTTTCATGACCTGGATTTTTGTCCCAGCTATTCAATCACTTAAACCTGAAGCAATAAAAATTTCAAGTCTAAACAAGAACTAGAAACATCAATAACATAATTAGCATCAGATGGTGGTACCCAGTGTAAAAGATTAGAGAAGCTCCCCGGCATCAGCAGTATAGTCTTTTCTTGCACTTTAGTCAAAGAGACAGGTGGCTATTTTGAGCTCTGTTAAGCAGTAAAGTTTTTATGTGTCTCTCTGGAAATGAATTTGGATTGACGACTGGTCCGTCATCAGCTGCTTGGAAATACTGAACCATTTGGTAAATAATGTGGACAGATTCCCATCAACCTTCTCTACATTGCAGTCTTTGTTGCTTATCTAACACAAAGATTTGTTTCTAATTCAACTGGAGTTTTGAAAGAGGACAATTTGAGGAGTGGATACCAATTAATTTGATCACGGAGTGGAAACACAAGACAAATAGAAAAGCTTCCAATATCAGGACACAAAGAACAGAGCATGGGCAACAATAGGAAGGATTGCCTTGTGCTGTGCCAGAGGAGATTCAGGAGGCAGAAGAGAAAGCTGCATTCTGTGGCCATTTCTAGAGCAAAGTAGAATACAGCCTAGCGTTTAAAACAGGCTTCACTTTCTTTTGTAGAGTCCATCCAATTTGGCAAATCCAGATGGGATCATTTGAGTCTGAACCAGCCAAATAGTTACAATTAATTCAAGAATTGCTTTTAGCAAAATTTCAACATTTTGCAAGCTAAGGGGTTAGACTGCCTCAACAGAGTAATGTGCTGTCATTAATGCACTGACCTTGAAACAGAGGACATGCCTTGCTTGGTAAAGGACTCTCTGGGGAAGCAAAAATATATTGATACTAGTTACGATATGTGATTTATTTTAGTGGACACTAGCAGAAAGCAGTGGCTGGGAATATCACAAAATGAAACTTAGACAAATGCAACTTCTTCATGCTGACCAACAGTTTAAGGATTTAAACTGAATATTAACAAAGGTACATATACTTATGCCTATATGTATATGTATAAATAATAAAGAGGTTGATCATTTTTGCTTATGAATTTAATAAATTCTGTCAATTTTCTAGCAAGTTTTTGTGAAACTGAGAAAAATCAACAATGCTTGTCCAGTGTTATCTATTATCAATATGCCAATTTTCTCACAATTCTGGAAGGTAATAAAGACAGCATCACTTTTAAAATACATTTTTATTCTAAAATCCCATAATAAACCACAAAACATAGTTTGGACAACCAGTGACAATAAAATTTTTCAATGTTCATGTAAAATCATATAGGTGTATATATGTTTGATTTAAATTCTTCCTTCATATTTGAGTAGAGCAGTTTTCACTATAAAGAGATATGGAGGATGAGATATTCTAAATGGATATATTTTATTGCTTTGGGAAAATTCCAAGACCTCTAGTGCTACTAAGGCTTAAGCAAATGAGATCCAACAGCACCAATGGCTAAGCCAGCCTCCTTGGTATTCCCATGGATATTCCTGCCCCTCCACTATTGCCTTCAACCTCTGCAAAGAGGAATACAAAGGCAGGGTTTGGAGACAGCAGGAAATGAGGCCACATTGGCCAATCTAGTGACTCACTCCAGGAAGTTGACCACTTCTCATGTTTTCCTTTTGAAAATGAGAAAAAAAATTCACCTGGAGGACAATTTCTCTTATTTAGCACAATGGCTTCCAATTTTAATAGCATAAACATATTTTAATAATGAAAAATTATAGGTCCTCTATGTTGTGGTAGTTGTTCTCATAGAATCCATTGATTAAAACAATTTATAATGATACAATACTCTTTATAAAATCAGTATACATTTAAAGAATGTAGATTTTATTAATAGCCATGCATACATATTCATTATTCATGCTGCATATTTTATTAGAGCTAAATTAAGATCAAACTGACAGTGCTTTGTTTGTATATGAATTGTCGGACGCTCTTCCTCTGGTACCTGTTCCCCACTGATTGTGAACTCTCGCTCTAGCCTATTCACTTCACAGTAAGATTCTTTTCTCACTCAGAATTGCTCTCAACTACTTACCCTATTCTCTGCTAACCATAGCCTACTCTCAAGCAGAGTGAGCCTATTAAAATGTAAGTCTGAAGCTGGCACTCCTCGTAGCTTCCCAGTGTGTTCTATCTCACTCAGAACAGGAGCCACACCCTAGCCATGGTCTGTAAGACCTGCAGGATCCTGTGTCACCCGCTTGGCATCATCTCCTAGTGCTCTCTCCCTCCCTCACTCAGCTCTTCTCTGGACAACTGAGTCCAATCACTCCCATCTCAAAGCTTTTGGACATGAAATTATCATTGTCTGGAGTATTCTTTCACTAGGTTTCACTTTCCCACCATCTGATACAATATAAAGGTGATTTCTCTGTAGTTTATTATAATTATTAAGGCTTCTTAAGGCAAGGAGGCATATATTTATGTGTTTTTATTCATTACTTTCTTTTTCCTGGTTAGAACAGTGTTTGGCACAAGGTACTCAATGCATATCTGTGAATAAATGAATAAATAAGTGAATCAGTTAGATAATGTATAGTAATTCTTTGAAAGTTTTTTGAGAACCTGAACAATTTTGGGATGTGAAAAGCATTTTTTCTAAAACCAGTGCTTTTCATATCTTAAAGTATAACTCTGGATTAAGAAATATTTATAAATCTTTCTGTCTTTTCAGATGGGGTGAAGAGAGAGAAAAATATTAAAAATAAAAAATACAGTCCTTCATTTAATAATATAATATCTAACATGTTTATTAGGTTTATTATGTACCAGACCCTGTTAAAAGTGCTTTACATTTTAACTCATTTTAATCACAAAACTATCCTATGAGGTATTAATTATTATTTTTATCTAAATTGTACAGAAGAGGAAATTGAGGCACAGAGAAGCCAAATGACTTTCCAAATTCACAGTGATTGTAAGGGCTGAAGATGGGAATAACACATGAATAGTCTGGCTCCTGAGTTTTTACTCTTGTCTTAGTCAGGGTTCTCCAGAGAAACAGAACTGGTAGGGGATATATAAATATATATAAGAGGAGAGTTACTGTGGGAATTGTCTCACATATCACGGGGGCTGAGAATCCCCATGATACACCATCTGTGAGCTGGATACCAAGTAAAGCCAGTGGTAAAATTCAGTCTAAGTCCAACGGCCTGAAAATCTGAGGGAGGCAGGTAGCACTGGTGTAAGTCCTGGAGTCTGAAAGCCAGAGAACCAAGAGCTCCGATGTTATAGGACATGAGAAGATGGATGTCCCAGCTCAAGAAGAAAGAGAGAATTCACCTTCCCTCCACGTTTTGTTCTGTTGAAGCCCTCAACAGGTTAGATGATGCCCGCCCACATTGATGAGGGAGGATCTTCTTTACTCAGTCTACTGATTCAAATACTAATGTCTTCCAGAAACACCCTCACAGACACACCCAGAAATAATATTTTACCACATATTTGTGCATCCTTTAGCCTAGTCAGTTTGACACATAAAAGTAAACATCACAACCCTTAACCACCATATTAGAGCAGTGATCATTTTAGCTTTTGTTTTCTCTCTGTCTCTCTGTCTCTCTGTCTTTCTTCCTTATTTTTCTAAGTCCCACTGCATATATTTAGGCAAAACTAAAATGTATTTTAATTACAAGTCTCTACATATTTGGCAACCTCAAGCACAATCTTTGGAAATTATAATTTTAGCTAAATTAATATTGCATTTACAATTCTAAGTTACTAACAAATTTAATTCTAAAATCAAATCTGATGGGGAAAAAAACCTACACATTGTGTGGTTCTTCTATAATCAATTTGTTGCATTAAAGTATCAATAATTATACCTTTCAAATTTCCCAATTTAATAGCATAAAATACTATGTAAATGTAAGTGAAAATGTGTGTATGCTCTTGTTTGAGTGGCTATCCCATTTAATTTGATATTTACCTATAGACAAGTGCTATGTTTCCTAACTATTTCTAAATAAGGTAAATATTAAAACACATCTGCCATCCGTTAAGCCAAAATAAAAATATGTCTATGAAAAATAAGAATTCAACATTGAATGAAATTAAAATGGAAAGCAAGACTGTTATTTTATTACAAGAGGGGAAAGAGAGCACCAAAAAGTCAAAGGAGCTGGAAGTAAGAAAAAACCTGAGAGAGTACTTAAGATTAGAAGCCTTGACACAATAGTCAAATTCATCTGAGTGAGAAAATACAAGATTTGTATTTGGGCCTTTCTACCTTAATCACTATAGCAAAATATCCTAGGATATAAGAAGAAAGAATTCACTTATCCTAAGTCAGCAATAAGCAGATGGGCTTCTTAATCTGTACAATTTACAGAATGGTTACGACCCTAAGGGTGCAGCTAAATGTTTTGAAATCATAATCTACTGAGCCTTCAATAACTGTCCCAGGATACTATCATTCCACCATTCTTCATTTTCCAATACACTAATATTTACATATTCCTATCATGTGAATTACATTTTTGCTGTGACTTTTATTATTAATTCCCTCTATAAACCTTGTTTTATTGCAAAGATAGAAATATGATGTTTTTCTTCCAGGAACTCGTAGCTTAGCTGGGGAGGCCGATGTGAGTGCTTGTGTGTGCTGGGTGACAGATGGACAAATAAGTGCATACTCGTTTTAAGAGGCAAGGTAGAGGATGTGTGGTGACGTGTGCAGGGGGTATTATCTGCAAAGATCCCCTGATCGGTGCAATACCTAACTTGGACAGTGAATGTCAATTTTTTTATTTGCTTAAGTAGAAAGGGTACAAAAACATTCTGGAAAGAGGTGGCAAATAGTGCAAAAACGTGAAAGTGTAAATGGAACATAATGTATAGAAAACTTGAAAAAAATCAAGTTTTCTGAAGTGTAAGTGAGGTACAAAACATTGGACCTGTGGAAAATAGTTTGGGAAGGTAGAAGTTAAACATAAAAAATTTTCCACTGCCACGATGGCAGGTGATGTTGTCTCCTCCAGCAGTGGGGAGGTAAAGACTAGACTTGGGACTCATAGAGGTCTCCTTGGCAGCAGGATGAGTTATGGATGCTCTCGGTGAGGAAGTGCCAATGGGAGTGGGAAGTAGTAACAAAAAGCCATGGAAAGTAACAGAGATTGGCTGGATAGCTACGAAGGCGGGGAGGATTTACATAGGATGGTTCTCAGTTTTCTTGTTTGGAAACTACAATGAATCTACATATCACCTACCAAGAGAGTGAAAATTAGATAAACAGATATTAGAAGAAAAAAGGCATTTTCTTGTTTTGGATATTTTGAATTTGTGAGACATCCATTGATATGCAATCCATTTGCATATGCAATTCACTTTCAAATTTTTTTGTTTTAAAAATCTTAATTCGGCCAGGCACTATGGCTCATGCCTATAATCCCAGCACTTTCAGAGGCCACGGCGGGAGGATCACATGAGGCCAGGAGTTCAAGACCAGCTTGGGCAACATAGTGAGACTCTGTATCTCCAAATAAATTTTAAAAATTAGTTGTGCATGGTGATGTGTTCCTGTAGTCATAGCTACTTGGGAAGCTGAGCCAGGAGGATTGCTCGAGCCTGGGATTTAAAGGTTGTAGAGTGAGCTATGATCACACCACTGCACTCCACTCTGGTTGACAGAGCAAGACCCTGTCTCCAAAAAAACAAAACAAAAACAGAAACAAAAAACTTAATTTCAAGGGTAATTAAAGCTAGAGCTTTAAGTCTTAAAAGTAATGTGACCTTTTCAGTAGGAATTTTAAGTGTAAAAAGGTTATGTTAATTTTTTTCCATAATTGTTGTTATGTAATGATGATAAGCATACAGCTATAAATGTGAACCTCCATGTGGAAATCCAGCTTTTGGAGACATCCTTCCTTGCAAAACCTTCCTTGTCCTGTCACCTCTAGAACTTCCTAAGTTCTTCACCTGTTAGTGATCATCATGAAACACAAAGTCTATTAAACAACTCAGCTGAATGCCAGAACAAAAACATTTTTATTTTTAGGAGAAATATAGGTTTCTAACTTTTTGACAAAAATTATAAAAAGTAAAGTCATCTGTTGACTTTTCAGGATACCTGATTTAGCCATCTGAATGGCTATATGATAGGAATGCTTGAACATTTCTAAAACTGGGAAGGGAGATATGGTTGGGGATATAGATTAAGGTAGGATCAAATTCACAAACATTTTTGAAGCTAGAAGGAGGCAATAATGAATATTGAATTAGCAAAAGGCAAGTCAGCAAGAAAAAAGCAGAGACATGACAAGCAAAGCCCAGAATAATAAAATGCTGGTATTATTACATGTTTCTTAAAGAAATTTAAAAACAAATAACAAAAAGAACAAAAGATAAAACCACCCACTATGTATGCCTCTGGGTTTTATGAATCTAAACATTGTTTATGAATAAAATAAGAAAATTGTTTGCTTTTATTGAACCCTTTTGATGTAGCCTGCTATTCTAAGTTTGGGTTCAGTTTCCTTTTGTATTTTAATATCCCACTTCCCTGTGGATGTCTGATTCTAAATTTGATATGTGGAAGGAAGAATCACACAGATGTCTAGAATTCTTATCTCTTCTCCCAGTAGGTTTGTTTTTAATTCATTCTCCCACACTTGTACTTCTAACCTCCTTAATAAAAATGAAATCCCTTTTTATTCATTAGCATTTTAATAGAAAAAGACTACAATAATAGTGTATGCTATGTCCATATGCTATGTTAAATAGGACAGAGCATTCTATAATTCCCAGAAGAAAAGTTTCATGCAGGCTAAACACAGCATTTTGATTGTATACTGGATATAGTATTATTTTATTTCCATGTAGCAATTATGGTTAAGAGCACCTAACTCTCTAAAAATAATGTTTGGTAATTTTTTCTACATTGTGAGAGTAGATGGCATTTCCAAAACTCATTTAACTATTGTGAGGCACAATTGAAATATAACTGTTTTATATCTAATGATATCCTAAATTAAAGCATCCATTTCAGTTCTTTGTCAAGCTGTATGCGGCTGTCAGCTACCCCAACAATGCTCCAAATTTATTACCCTGGAAACGTTAATATATTAACATGTTTCAAAATCTGTCTGTCTCTCTGAAAAGTGTATCTATTGGAAGCTTCTTTTCAAACACATTATAGTTTACAATAGCCATGATGAGTCAAAGAAATTGATCAACTATGATCCCCCAATGATCCTCTAAGTACAAGACTGTGACACATAAACTAGTCGGCTTTGGGATGGATGAATCATCAAGGAAAAGATAGAGAAAGAACTAATGAGTAATTTGCCATAATGCACAGGTTTTATTAATATCAAAGAGATAAATATATAGGAAAGGCAAAACCTGGGTCTGCGAGACTATTTTTATTTGATATTTTAACTTATTCTTTTAAAGCATGTTTGGGATTAGAACAGTTTTCAGTTTCTACTCAATTTGATAACTGCCTTATGATTAATGTGGGAATCAGTCAGGCATGTATTCCTAATTTAGAAACAGAGATACCTCTCTAGCTTTGAATTGTCATCATCTTATGTGTTCAGTGGGCCTCAATAGACCAGCTTAAAAAAAATGAAGGGCACATACACATCTGCATGTCAAAAGCAAGCATCTCTGTACATCAGACCTTTCTTGCTTTTAAGATACCTTTATCTGGTTGCCTTATGGCCACCTCTTAACAACAACAATAAAAGCAACAACAAAAACAACAATTATCTCCAGAGTGATATGTTTTACAGTTAGTAATGCCCCACATAAATTTTCTCATTTTGGTCTCTGGTAAGTGGCACAATTTTAATTATCATATCGTAGATAATTAAACTGAGGCTCAAATATCTGTCCACAGTCACTCAGAAATTAATGGCAAAGATCGAACATCAATCCAAATCTTCAGATTCTCAATTCAGATCTCCTGTCTTTATATTTGCCAAATCTTTAATGTCACAGACACCTGAAATGAACCAATTGAAAGCTTACTAGTTGAAGAGAGTTGATCTTTTTGGATAAAACATTTCCATCTCTTTTCTCTTTCTCTCCCTAGGTCATTTTTAGTTACAATTATTCTCATGATTGCCTTGCTTTTATCTGGATATCTTGTGCACATAATTGGCATCCATATTTTTTCCCTTGATTAAATGTGGTAGGAATATCTAAACCATATTATGTATTTTCTGTATCATCCTTTTTGTTCTTCTTTTAGTAATAGAAAGTGTCCAAGAGCTTTAGAGAATGTATGTTCTTTAGGGTGCTAAACATTAGGAGGATGTGTCTATACCAAAAGTAACATCCAGATACCAGATTCTATAGAAAGTGGATATTTAACAACTCTTTAGTGGTAAAAGTAGGTCATGATATCCCAAGCAACTTTGGCAAAAAAAAAAGAAACAAGATCCCTAGAAAATGCAAATTTCAGTTGCTTCTGTTATTTGGTTTTAGCTTTTCTAATGGTTAACTACTGGTTACTATTATAATAAAGGGAGTTTATTGAGAAGACACAAGAAAACTAAAGAGGGCTCCTTTATAAAAGAGTTGTGAAGTTTTTTTCTTTAAGTCAGGATTGAAAAATGGCCTTTAGGGAGTCCAAACATCATGTGGTAAACAACAAAAACAAAATTAAAAAGCAAAGATTATTCAATCAGAGTCATTATTGTCTACTGGATGATATCCAAAAACCAAGGAATGTAGATTGGGAAGAGGAAAGGGAAAGTGTTGCAGGTAGAACACTGAGATAGTAGAAGAATACAAAAATGCACAGAGACATTGCCTAAGATTTGTGATGCTTCAATTCAAGTCTTAAAGAGAACTGGAACACCAGGAGTAAAAGAGCAAAGCCAGATGTTGGTCTTTATTTCCCAGGCATACTCTGCTAAATGCTGGCCTGGCATCACAAAGCCCCAGCAGGCCTCCAGGGGCATACAAATCCTCACTCCACCCTGACCCCAAGCCTTCCTTATCCCAAACCTGATAATCTTGCTGTAGAACCTGCTGCTGCATCCACTTGAACAGATTCCTTACCGACATGCTGTCAGCAACTTCACAGTTCCCACCACTTAAACTTTAACTTTCTGACCATATAGTACCCTGGCCACTCAAGCTCCCTGCTCTTCCCAGTTCTCTGCTTACTTATACCCTCTCTTTATGTTTTCAGACTCTGTCTCTCTATTTGTTTCTTTCCATCAGCACTGAAATATATTTAATCTTTCCATCTGAAGATAATACTTTTGGATTGCAAATTCCCATCCAGCTCTCCTTCTTTTCCCACTCACGGCCAGACGTTTGAAATAATTGCCTTCTGCCTTCACTCTGTCTTGCTGCGTGGCCCCCCACTCCTCATTCAACTGGCAACCATTAACCCACATTTGGTCCCTATAGATGAGTTTGCCTTTTCTGAAATTTTATATAACAGAATAATATAGTATGTTTTCTTTGTCATCTGGTACTTTCAAACAGAATAATTAATTTGGGATTCATCCATATTGTTTTATGTATCAATAATTCATTCTTTCTTATTTTAAGTACCACAATTTGTTTATCCTTTTACCTACTGAATGGCATTTGAGTTGTTTCCAGTTTTAAGTTATTGCAAACAAAGTTGTTAAGAATATTTGTTAAAAAGTCTTCGTATGGATATATGCTTTCTTTTCTCCTGTGTAAATACCAATAATTGCTAGCTATAAATTTAACTTTTCAAAGAAATTGCCAAACTTTTTTTCCAAGTTGTTATACCATCTTAAGTTTCCACCAGGAATGTGTCAGCATTCATCTAATCCATGAGCATGGAATATCTTATTTCTTTCATCAATGTTTTATAGTTCTCATTGTAGAGATGTCTAACTTCTTCGGTTAAGTTTATTGCTAGGTATTTTATTTTATTTGTCACTATTGTAAATGGGATTACTTTCCTGGTTTCTTTTCCAGATTATTTACTGTTGGCATATAGAAATGCTGCTTATTTTAGTATGTTGATTTTGTATCATGCAGCTTTAGTGAATTTTTTTATCAGTTCTAATAGGGTTTTTTTTGGTGTAGTCTTTAGTTTTCTCTAGATATAAGATCATATAGTCTGCAAACAAAGATAATTTTACTTCTTCCTTTCCAATTTGGATGTCTTTTATTTCTTTCTCTTGTCTGATTGCTCTGCTAGAATTTCTAGTACTATGTTAGATAACAGTGATGGAAGTGGACAACTTTGTCTTGTTTTAGATCTTAGAGGAAAGGTTTTTAGTTTTTCCCCATTCAGTATGATACTAGCTATGGGTCTGTCATATATGGCTTTTATCATGTTGAGGTAAGTTTCATCTACACCTAGTTTTCTGAGAGTTTTTATCATGCAGGCATGTTAAATTTTACTGAATGCTTTTATAGCATCAATTGAAATGATCATATGGTTTTTGTCCTTCGTTCAGTTGGTGTGATGTAACACATTGATTGATTTGCATATATTGAACCATCCTTGCATCCCTGGAATGAATCCCACTTGATCATGATGAACAATCTTTTTAATGTGTTGTTGAATTCAATTTGCTACTATTTTGTTGAGGACTTTTACATCTATGTTCATCAGAGATATTGGACTATAGGTTTATTTTTATGTGTATCTTTGTCTGCTTTTGGTATCAGGCCAATGCAGGCCTCATAGAATGACTTTGGGAGTCAATTTTTGGGAATAGTTTCAGTAGGATTAGTATTAGTTCTTCCTCAAATGCTTTCTGGAATTCAGCAGTGAAGCCATCAGGTCCTGAGCTTTTGCTTGATGAGAGACTTTATTATTACTGCTTCTGTCTCATTACTTGTTATTGGTTTATTTAGGTTTTGAACTTCTTCCTGGTTCCATCTTGGTAGGTTGTTTGTATATAGGAACTTACCAATTTCTTCTAGATTTTCCAATTTATTGGCATATAGTTGCTCATATTAGTCTCATGATCCTTGGAATTTCTGCAGTATTAGTTGTAATGACTTGTTTTTCATCTCTGTTTTATATATTGGGTCTTCTCTCTTTTTTTCTTAGTCTAACTAAATATGTGTCAATTTTCTTTATCTTTTAAAAAAACCAACTTTTTCTTTTGTTGATCTTTTTTGTTTTTTTAGTTTCAATTTCACTTATTTCTGCCCTGATCTTTATTATTTCTTTTCTTCTACCAATTTTCAGTTTGGTTTGCTCTTGTTTTTCTAGTTCTTTGAGATGCATTATTAGGTTGTTTATTTGAATCTTTTCTACTTTTTTTGATGTAGGCACTTATTGCTATAAACTTTCCTATTATTACTGCTTTTGCTACATCCCATAGGTTTTGATATGCTGTGTTTTCATTTTCATTTGTTTTGAGAAATTTTTGCATTTCCTTCTTATTCTCTTCATTGACCCACTGGTCATTCAGGAGCATATTGTTTAATTTCTATGTGCTTGTATAGTTTCCAATGTCCCTCTTATTATTGATTTCTAGCTTTATTCCATTGTGGTCAGAGAAAATACTTAATATGATTTCAATTTTCTGTATTTTTTAAGACTTGTTTTGTGGCCTAACCTATGGTCTATCCTTGAGAATGATCCATGAGCTGAGGAGAACTTGAATTCTGCAGCTGTTGGATGAAACATTCTGTAAATATCTATTAGGTCCTTTTGGTCTATAATGCAGATTAAATCCAGTGTTTCTTTGTTGATTTTCTGTCTGGATGATCTCTCCAATGTTGAAAGTGGAGTGTTGAGGTCTCCAACGATTATTGTATTGGAGTCTCTCTCTCTCTTCAGTTCTGATAATATTTGCTTATATATCTGTGTGCCTCAGTGTTGGGAGCATATATATTTAGAATTGTTATATCCTCTTGCTGAATTGACCCCTTTATCCTTATATAATGACCTTCTTTGTCTCTTTTTACAGTTTTTGTCTTGAAATTTATTTTAGCTCATATAAATATAACTATTCCTGCTCATTTTTTGTTTCCATTTGCATGGAATATTTTTTTCCATCCCTTTATTTTTGGTCTATGTGTGTCTTTATAAGTGAAGTATGTCTCTCAGACAGCAAATGGTTGGCTTCCTTTTTTTTTAATCGATTCAGCCACTCTATGTCTTTTGATTGGAGAGTTTAATCCATTCCTGCCATGTTGTTATTTGATTTTGGGTTGTTTTGTGGTCCTCTCTTTCTTACTTCCTTTTTGTCTTCCTGTGTTAAAAATGATTTAAGTGATTTTCTCTGGTAGTGTGTTTTAATTTCTTGCTTTTTATTTTTTGTGTGTCTGTTGTAGGTTTTTTTATTTGAGGTTACTATGAGGCTTGCAAAAATTATTTTACAACCAATTATTTTAAACATATGACAACTCTGCTTACAAACAAACAAACAAATAAACAAGCAAAGAGAAATCTAAAAGAAATTCTACCTTTAAGCCCACCCCTTCCAGCCTTTTAGCTTTTTGTTGTTTCCATCCATATCTTTTTATACTATCTTTCTCTCAAAAAGTTGTTGTAGCTACTTTTTATATGTTTGTCTTTTAGTTTTCCTACTCAGTATATAAGTGGTTTATACACCAAAATTACAGCAGTAGAGTATTTTGTATTTGTGTACTTACTGTACCAGTGAGTTGTATACCTTCAGATGATTTCTTATTGTTCATTAATGTCCTTTTCTTTCAGATTGAAGAAGTCCTTTTAGCATTTCTTATAGGACAGGTCTGGTGTTGATGAAATCCCTCAGCTTTTATTTGGTAAAGTCTTCATTTTTCCTTCATGTCTGAGGGATATTTTTGCAGGATATAACACTCTAGGGTTAAGGTTTTTTTCCTTCAGCGCTTCGAATATGGCGTGCCACTCTCTCTTGGCCTGTAAAGTTTCCACTGAGAATTCTGCTGCCAGATGTATTGGAGCTTCTTTATATGTTAGGTTTTTTTTTTTTCTTGTTTCCTTCCAGACCTGCAGTGACTCTTACAGTTCCTGGTGGTACTGCCTTGGTAGACTTGGGCAAGATATGGAAGAATCCCTGTATTGTCAGGCAAAGTCTCTCACTCTCTCCCCTTACTCTCTGTGCTGGGCTGTTGGAGTTGGTGGAGGAGTGTTGTGAGCACTCCCTTGTGGCCACTGCAGCTAGGACTGCACTAGGGCACACGTGAAGCCAGCCCAGTCTCACTCAAAGCCCATAGTGACTGCTGCCTGGCTACCTCTGATGTTTATTCAAAGCCCAAGGGCTCTTTATGCAACAGGTGGTGAATCTTGCCAGGACTGTGTCTTTCCCTTCAGGGCAGTGTATTTCCTCTGGCCCAGCATGGGTCTAGAAATGCCATGCAAGAATTAAGTCCTGTATCGGGGGTTCAGGAGTCTGCTTGGTATTTTATTGTACTGTGGCTGAGCTGGTACCCAAATTACAAAACGAAGTCCTCTGAAGTCTTCCCTTTCATTTCCCCACGTGGAAGAAGACTCTCCCTGAGCTATACTACCTGGAGTTGGGGAAGATGTGACATAGGCGCTGGCTGGGCAACCACTGCTGGTGTCTCACTGGGTCACATACACCTCAAGTTCCCTAGCTCCAAGCCAGCACAGCTGCAGGAATTACCCAAGGACTACAGCCTTTGTAGCCTGACTGCCTTATGAATTTATTCCAGGTCCCAGGCCTCCTTTTGTTAACCAGTAGTGGGACTAGCTGGAACTCAGGTTTTGTGGTGGAGGATTTTTCTCTGGCTGGGCAAGTCTATACAATAACTCTGTGGGTGCCAGCAGAATTCTTCCCCATGCTGTGTTCCCCTGTGAGAAGGTGGCCCTGAGTTCCAATGCAAAGTCCCACAGTCACTTCACTCTCCCTCCCCAGGGCACCCAGATTCTTTCTTCTCTCCATTTGGTGGGGTGGCATTGCTGGGGGGTAGCAGAGGGGTGACACAGGCAATGCATGATTGTTTGCCCTCTTCAGTGTCTCTTTCCTTGATATAATGTTAACACTAGGTACTACAATTGCTCACCTGCTTTTTGATCCTTCTGAAGGTGCTCCCATGTGTGGATAGTTATAGAATTTGGTGTTCATGCACAGGGACAATCACTAGAGGTTTCCATTCAGCCATCTTGCTCCCTTTTACTCTCTGGATCTTTTTTGTTGCAACAATGTTTTGTAGTTCTCAGTGCACAGCTCTTGAACGTGTTTTTGTCAGATAAACCCTTAAGTACTTCATTAATTTTGGTATTATTTTAAATTCTATTTTTAAATCATATTCTGTAATTGTTCATTCCTACTGTATAGAAATACAGTTGAGTTTTGTATGTTGATTTTATATTCTAAAACCTTGTTTTGCAGATTCCATATGCTTTTTTACATAGATGATTATGTCATGTGCAAGTCATGAAAGTTTTACTTCTTCTTTCCAACCTGGATTTCTGTCCATCTGTCTATCAATCTATCTAACGTTATTGCACCGTTTAGAACTTTCAGGGCAATGTTAAATAAAAGTGATGAAAGCAGAGATTAATTCCTTATCTTAATATAGTTTAAAGCATTTAGTCTTTCAACATTAAGTAAAATTTTCACAGAATGCCCTATCAGGTTGAAGACGTTTTACTAATCATAATTTGCTGAAAGATTTTTTTTTAGTTGGAAATTGATGTTGGATATTTTCAAATGCTTTTTCTATGCCTACTGGGATGATCATGTAGTTTTCTTTTTCAATCTGCAAATAAGGCTGTAGCAGTCTGGGTCCAATCAGGAGATAGAAATCATAGGGTCAGTTAAAAGTAGAGGAAATTTAAAATAAATAGTTATTAACTATGCTAAAAGAATAACTAAAAGATACAATTACAAAAAAAAAAAAAAAACATTGGAAGTTGTAACCCAGGGTTGAGGGAGAGCACTGTGGAAAGAGGTTTAGACCAGGATGGAAAAGGTGTAGTTCAGCACATCAAACAGCAGAGAAGTTTGTCGCTTTGGCCAAGTTCCTGGAGCTGAACTTCAATTACAGGATAAGCAACAGAAAACCCTCCAGAATATAAGTGGGAAGCAGGAAATCAATAACAGGGTATAAGCATGCAGTGGACACACAGAAAGTACAGAAACCTTCCAAACCACAGCCAGGCTTGCAAAAAGGGCATACTAGTTTGGCCGGGTGTTAATCTTTTAAGCTGCTAGTAGACTGCTTGGAGGCCATACAGGGACTAGAACAGGGAGTCAGGGCAGAGGTGTAGACTGGAGGTCTTTGGTTGTCAGTTTCTATGTTAAGAGGGCCACAGAAAAATTATTTCCAGGCTGAGATTTCAAGGTTCTGAGCTCCCGGCTCATGGAGTTTGACCAGATATACTCACACCCACACTGCCAACTCCTGTGCTGCAGCCAGAAACTGCAGGACAGCTCCTTCCTTGTGCAATGTCCCTTTATGAAGAAATTTTAATATTGTACTCACTTTAATGAAAAAATGCTAAAAGTAATTCCTTTGTTTATCACAGAGCATATATAATATAAAAAGGTGTACTGAGAGCTGAAAGGCAATGAATTAATAACTGACATAGTCCACCCCTTTGGCTATTTAGGTTTGACATACTCTCTTCCACACACAATTTAACTCTATTGCAACAACAAAACAATGTAACCAGTTATTCCTACCTAACAAGATACATATATATCCATCTTAAAGGTGAAAACATTCTCACTGTACTCCAAAATGAGAAGATACAGAGTCCCAGCAGATTTTTTTTCCATTGCAGACAATATTAATTAACCCTTGAACTCAGTGATGGTCCTACTGAATATTCTGTTACCTAAAGATTAATTGTAAAGTTAATTCTAATAACTTATGTAGTAAATAAATTTTTAAAAACGAAATGTTAAGGAGAGAGAAAAGAATGATTCATTTACACAAATAAGCTCATGAGTATAACCAGAATAGATAAAATATGCAAAGCAACTACATTCCCTCTTGCTCTAATTTGTCACAAAGTTGTAATTGATCTTTATGGCTTTCTTCTTTACCTACTTATTCAATATTTCCTTTGACTTCAGGCAGAACTTCAGCTTCACTGTTTCTTTTACCTGGTGGAGTCACCCAAATATTCACTCCCAAATGGTCTGAATCTTCAGTTACCATGCTTTTATTTTGGGTGCCTTAGTTTTCCATCAAGCTGTACTATTAGACATGGCAGAGCTAAGAGGCACCCTAGAGAATGTCCTTGGCTCCAGCCATTGCCCTCCTTGCCTCCACTGTGCAGCAGCAACCTCAATTTCCCCTTGGTAATTAGGATCAATCAGTCCAGCCAGTAGATTATCTCCTTTTTCACCCCTTTGGTTCAATGACATAAGGAGCTCAAAATGGCCAGGTGGAAATCTCACCTTCTGATTCAGTGAAACCATTGTTGTTTCCCTGTTGGAAGAATTCTCTTGTAGACCAAGATCTTGAAGCCAGCAGAATTTAAAGCTGTCAAGGTAAGAGCAAAAATCTGCAAGTTGTAATAGTGAGATTCCATCACTTGATCCCTAGACTGATGTATTCTGTCTGTCTATGGGGGAAGTGGCACCATATAGTGATCTCTGATACAAAGCATAAACTGTATCCTATAAGACGGAATGCCATTCTTTCAGGGTGTTGTTTCCCAATGGAGTCATAACTGTGCCCTTAATAAGCCATTCTACCATTCAGTAAAGCCAGCCACATCTGGATGAGGAGGTATATGATAAGATAGTTGATTCCACAGACGTGAGCCCATTACTGCACTTCTTTTGCAAGAAATTACTTCCTTGATTTTGCACAATGATGTATGGAATGCCATGATGGTAAATAAGGCATTTTATGACTCTATGCTTACTGGTGTTTGTAGAAGCATTATGGGAAGTAAAGGAAAATCCATTTTTAGAATATGGATTGAGATCAAATCTTTGCCCTCTCCAAGATGGAAGAAATAAAATGTAGTCAATCTGCCACAAGATGGTAGGCTCATCCTCTCCTTATCCCACAGAATGGTGTTGTGTCAGGCATTCAATGTCAGATTCTGCTCTTGGCAGTAGCCAGGCCAGCCTGGGTAAGAGAAAGTCTGTGTCATTTAGCCCATGCATAGCCTCCATCCATACTATCATGGCCACTTTATTCCTGAGTCCACTGAGCAACAGCTACAGTGGCAGGGCAAAGAGGCTGGCTGATATCCACGCATCTGTCATTTTGTCCACCAATTATTATTTATTATTATAATTATTATTATTTGTCTACTCTGATTATTAAGAGTTTCCTCTGTGATAGATACCCTTTGGTGGGCACTCACACAGGACACAAATATTTTTATAGTCTATGTCTATTCTGAGAGGTCCATCCACAAACTTCTTTGTAAAACTTTCTTTTTACCAGTCTTCCAATATTGTTCCTTCAAGTTCATGACCTTCCACCCAAACCATTATCAACTGCCCATAAATGATTACAGATCTGTACTTCTAACAACTCTCACTCAATACATAGTGGACAATAAAATTTACTGCTTAAAGTTCTGCCCACTGGGTATATTTTCCTTCACTAATGATGTTCAGGATCATCCCTGAATGGAGCAATAGTGCTACAGCATTGCATTTTAAGGTGGTAGCAGCATACCATGTGAACCATTGAGTTGGTGTCAGATTAGTCAGAACCACCTGTTCATGCAACTTACCTTTACCTTTCTCATCAGGTACAATCAGCATAATAGCATTAACACACTGGACACATGAGATGATTTTTGGAATGTCAAGAAGATCAAGTTCTCAACAGATATTATAGCAGCAGCAGGTTAATTGGTGTAGGTGTGAAGCAATACTGTGAAGTTATACTTTTGGCCCTGGCAGGTAAAAGTAAACTACTTTTGGTAGTACTTAAAAATTGGTATGGAGAAAAAGGCATAAGCCAGGTCAATATCAGCAAACCAAATACCAGAATCTATCTTGATATGCTTTAGTAAACATACTACATCTATTACATCTGCTACAATTGGAGTCACCACTTGATAAAGTCCAGTCATTTTGCATCTAATTTCTTCACAGGTCTAACTGGTCAATTATATGGAGATGTGATAGGTGTTACCACTCCTGCATCTTTCGAAGTCTTCATGGTGACATTAATCTCTGCATTTCCCCAGGTATGTAGTATCGCTCCTGAGTTACTATCCTATCTTGGCAGGAAGAAGAAGTTAAAGAGCTTCCATGTAGCCCTTCCCACTGTAATGGCCTCAATGCATGAGTCAAATAGCCAACATAAGTATTCTAACAGTTTTCAAATTTGTCTATTCCAGTTATATATTCAGGATCTGGGGAAATAACCAAAGGGTTTGTCTGCAGACTTACTGGGATAACTGTGATTCAGCATAAGACTCCACTTGACCATTGTAGGACCCTATTTTGATAGGAGGGCCACCATGGCATTTAAAGTCACCAGGAATAAGCCTCAATTCAGAGCTAGTGTCTAGTAATCCCTGAAAGGTCTAAGAAATTCTTTTCCTTAGTACACAGCCACTCAAGTAAATATATGCAGTTCCCTTTGGAGAAAGCTTAGAGAAAGTTTTATAATATGTACTTGCAGCAATAGTGCAGTGTTTTTCCTCAAGGAGACTAGGACTCCTCTTCAGTCAAGGGGCTCTGGGTCAGTGTACAGACTTCAGTCTGAAAGCTGGGTAAGAGACTATAATTCTCCACCTTGGTAACCCAATCCAGGTATCTTGCTACCAGACTTAGAGTTTTTCCTATTATGCAAATCAAGCAGTACTCTAGTAAGTTGACTATCTATTTCATTCCTAGGGACACTGTGACTTATTAGCCACCACTAAAGATCTCTGCAGGTCAAAGCATTCTAATTACTGGCTTGTCCCTGTTTCCCTTTATGGTTGATGTGCCCACCTTGCCTTCAGGATTAAATGCTGCTGCTTGGCCTCTACCATTCTGGAAAATTCATTTTTCATTTTCAAAATCATGGAGCCCATCTCAATGGTGGCGTTCCCTACAGTCTTACCTGGCTTACAATGGAGCCAATCACAGAGCCTTTTAGAAATGCTCCTCTCACTGAGGTCTTTACCAATACCTTAGTGCAAATACTATTTTCTAGATCTTCTTATGGAACGTAGTTGTGAGATGAGTATGTGGATCACAGATGATAAATCCAGTCCAACATTTCTATCTCTCCAAACCTTTGGATTCTCTTCTCCTTTCATGTCAGGAAAGCTCTGGCATCTCAATCTCATTAAATGGATGCTCCAATTGAGTCCATATCCACTCAAACATCCCAGTAAGTTTTTAGAGTCACATTCAACTACACAAGCTAACATATTAAATCCAGAATCTCTATTAAGTTCACCCATATCAATGAATTTAGCCCAATCTAGCTCACATTCTGCCCTCCTTATTCTAACACCCTTAAAATCCATTCCCATGCATGTTTCCCAGATTTCTGTAAATATATATTAGCATGGTCTTGCAACATTTCCATGTATAAACTATTTCCATTTCCTCCTGGAGTATGGAGAACAGGAGTACCTCTCCTCCTGGAGTATGCTGAGATTTGACCCTTGTAATGGATTTACTGGTAACAGGTAGTTGCAGCGGATCTGGAGGAAAATGAGCATCCCCTTTTATGTAATCATGTGTCGCAGTTTTCAACCTGAGGAAGGCTGGTCTCCTTGGCCCTTGGAGGGATAGCTCCTTGTACTTTCTTCTAAAGGAGTATAAGAATGACAACAGCATTCAATATTGTCAGTTTCATTTGGGTCCAATGAGATGTTCCCATTTGGAGTTTCAATATTTAATTATTTCCTGATTAATGCCTTAACTCTCATATGAGAAGCTAAGAGAGACTGAATTCAACTATCATTGTAATACAGCAATTCACATGATTAGAAATTGAGTTTAATTTTCAGCAGTGTCATCCTTATGGCTACCAGAAATAAGAGATTCTTTTAGGGCTGTCATGGAAGCTGTCTGCTTATCACAGTTACAATTTAAATGATAGTATGTCAATTCCAGTATAACATAAGAATCTCACAATGCTACACTTTCATTTTCCTTTCCTGGCCTATGTGCTATTTTTGCCATACAGTTTATTTCTATGTACGTTATAAAATATATATTGCTGTCTACAGTATGATGTTATTTTTCCACTTTAAACAATAAATTATCATTTCAAAAGATTTAAAACAAAAATAAGAGTCTATATATTTATGCATATAGTGATCATGTCCAGTAATTATTTCTTTATGTATTTCTAACTGATTTCATTTTCCTTCTCCTTGAAGGACTTCATTCAATATTTTGGTAGGGCTGGTTGTTTGTTAATGAATTATTTAAGCTTTTGTATATCTGAAAATATTTTTATTTCTCCTTCCTATTTTGAGAAATATTTTCCCTGAGTATAGATTCATAGGTTGTCATGTTTTTTGGTTTTGTTTTCATTTTCTTTCACCATTTAAATGCCGTATGCCTTTTGGCTTGCATTATTTCTGATTCAAAATCTGCTATAATTCTTATCTGTGTTCCTAAGTATGCAATATGTCATTTTGTTCTGGATATTTTTAGGATTTTTTTTTATTGCTGGTCTTAAGGCACTTCAATTATAATGTCCAATAGTGTGTTTTTGTGCTTGAGGTTTGTTGGGATTCTATATCTATGGTTTAATAGTTTTCATCAAATTTGGAAAGCATTCTCCCCTTATTTCTTCTTTTTTAACTGTTCTATCTTCCATAGAGGGAGAGCAATTATGTTTATGTTAGGTCACCTGAATTTGTCCCACAGCTCACTGATGCTTTACTCACTTTTTTCTTGTTGTGCTTTATTTGGGATATTATCTATTGTGTCTTTAAGTTCACTAATCTTTTATTCAGAAATGTCTTATCTGCCATTAATCCCATCTAGTATATTTTTCATCTCAGGCATTTTAATTTTCATATCTAAAAATCCAATTTGCATTTTATATCCTTTTTGTATCTCTACTTAGCATATTTGCTCTACTTCTTCAAAGCCTGTACAAGACTATAACATCATTTGCTCACCACGTCCATTATGACCTCATCTTCAAACATGTTTCTCTTTGTTCATCTAGCAATACTTGGGATACATGTATATTAAAATAATTATTTGTGTCTTTTTCTAATTGAAATCCAAATATAATTGAACATCTCATATTTCATCTGGCATTCCTAATAGCAAACCTCACCTCATGGCATTTCCTAACTTCTTTACTGACTTTATTTATCTACTTAACACTGATCACCAATAGATCTTTTATGTACTTTTCTTGTGTATTTGTGAATCATTGTCTTCTTCCACCAGAAGATAAGTTCTAGGAAGGTAAGAATTTGTTTCTGTTTTGCCCATTGCTCTATTGCAATGCCTATAACATTGCCTATACATGCTGACCAAATAAATGAATGAGTGAATAAACAAGTATTTAATTAATTGATTGATTAATTAAACTTGGAGAAAAATTTTTCACGAATGATAAAATGGAGGATGAGAGACTATTGGAGAAAGAAAAGCAGACACTGTTACATAAGTGATGGTGCTTTCTTTTCATCGTCTTCCACTTTCCTGATTACATTTCAGAAAATATTATTTAGAAGTGGACAGTGATACATTTTGTGGTTTTCTGACTGAGCACTTTGTTTTAATCTGAATGTCCTACCAGAAACAGTCACCTAATGAAATGAACCATTTGCTCCACCTTTCATTTATTTTTATTCTTTAAGGTACACTTTTATTGACTGCTTCTATGAACCACTATTTTTCCCTTCATGTCAGAGGAACTTTAAAGCATTTGACTTCTTTGCCCTCTGATTCACATTGAAGGGTGGTTGGAAGGACAGCTTTGTACACAAAGGAAAGGATGATATTTTAATTTTCTTTCCCTTGTTCCTGTGAAAGTCAACTCTGTAAATTCTGCTATCTAATTAATGAGACTTTTGAGTTTAGATTACACTTAAGGATTCCACAAAGAGAATATTATATTACAGTTTCTTTCTCTAGTTTCTAAATGCCAGCATTGATATTACCAGGCAGCGAAAAGATATCAATCATCAGAAAGCTTATAGACAGTTCAAAATAGTTCTATCAATATCTAATTTGCTGTTTGATCTAATGCATAGTCAGTCGGTACAATGCCAACATACTAACTCCGTCTTTCAGAATATGTTATCTTTCCTTTTGGACAATGAGAAAAGCTTTCACTTTATCCTTGGACTCCACACACACAAAGATGCTCATTTTGTGCCAGGAGGGAAAATGTTAAAGAAAAATATCAACTTCATTCTTATTTCTCTACCATCCACTATCTTAGCGTTTAAAATAATATCTGCTACAAGTTTTACATTAATAACCAGGCTTCTTTCAAATATAACATTGTTATTATCGAAATCATGAATAGCAAACATCTGCTCATCCCTTATTAAGAAAATTCGGTGCCCATTTGCAACTATATATCCAGCTGTCTTGGCAACTGTGACTTTTAACTTGATATGGCCCCTCAATAACACAATTTGGGCAAAGGTTGAAAGTAGCACATATACTTCCCAGGGTTTATATCTGATTGTAAATTCTTGTCTCATATAGTCTTCTCTTTATCCATTTGTACAGTTGCATTCTTTTTCTTCGTAAGTGACAAGAGAGAATCCTAGCCATATTATGGTCAGTGGAAGCTCCATTTTTGTGGAAACAGTCTGATTTTACACACAAATAGCCCATGGTACCTAAAGTACAACTCAGAAATTCACTGATTCTAAGTCATCAAATATTTATTGGTCACTGACACATGTTTCAAGCTCTGTGCTGGTGACTGTGGACAAAATATCAATCAACATAGATATGATCCTGTCTTTATAGGGTTTAGGGTATAATGGAAGAAAATCCCAGAATTTCAAAACCTCATACTTGATCTGGGCTTGCCACATCTTTTTTTTATTATATGCATCCTATTTTCTCCTATTGCTATATATAATTTGGAAAGTTTTCAGTAATGTTAAGACGTCCCATTTTAAAGCATGTTCAGTTTTTAAAAACTATTGAATTCTGTTGTTCACTTTTCATTTTTTTCATCACCCTAAAGGGAAAGAGTAGAATATCATCATTACAAATACACTAGAGAATTTGGGTGCAAAGCTGTGTCTTAGCAGCTTTGCCCCCAAATATCTTATGGTGGATATATCTTATAGTGAATTGGCCACTGAACTAAAGGAGAAGGAACAGAAACTGATGGTAAGGGGCTTTTCTTTCCTATGCTGCTAAAGAGAAACTTTGCAAATGTTTAAAATATTCCTCAATTCCCCATGCTTACCTCAGTGATAGCAAAAGAATTTGCTCCTCAGCTGGCACCATTTCATTTCAGAAACTTTATCAGAAAGAATATATATAACATAGGCAGGCATCCAGGATATCAGCAGAGAGGATTAAGGTACAGAAATGACATTTAAATACTGACTAAAATAGCATACTTTCTGCCAAAGCCCAGAAAATATAGATCTAAGATCCTCAGGGTATGTTGGAGGGCAGTTACATTTAATAAAAGCCTGACCTTTCTAAAGCAGGAAAATGAGAAGACTGTAGACTGTCAGTCTAGAGGGAAGATTCTTGGTGGGAAGAACTGAGCTTTAGCAGCTTCCAGATTTAGGCCTTCAAGTAGAAAGTGGTCATTATAGCATGACAGTTGCTATGATGCATGATTTTATCACACACACAAAAAAAGAAATGGAACAGAACAAAAAGTCTCAGATAGGAGCTGTATGAGTTTGCTATTGCAGCATAACAAAGAACTCCAGAACTCAGTGTCTTAAAACAACAATCATTTATCCTTTCACATATGTTTGAGGGTCAGCTGGGGTGGGGTGACCTGAACTGAACTTGGCTCAGGCAGTTTGCCACTTTCCTATGTGACAGCCTCCTCGGGGACCAGGAGAATGTCTCTTAAGGCCTGTTCTGAACCAGCATCCTCTCACTTCTGCTTCATCACATTAGCTAAAGCAAGTCATATGGTCAAATTCAAAGGCAAAGACTAGTAAAATATGCTCTGCTTCTTATGGGGAAGGAACTACCAAAATAGAGGGAGTGGTGAGAATGTGCCAATTAGTGTAACATTCCTCGGCACCAACATAAATACCTGTGTTCTACCACATCTGCAGAAGCTTTCAAATCATCCTGAACTTAATTTCTAGTCAAACCACATAAAGATTGTGTCAGTTTTCTGTTGCTGCTGTGAAAAACTGTAACAAATTTATGGGCTTAAAACCACACAAATTTATATTAATATCTTATAGTTTTGTAGGTCAGAATACTGGCCAGTCTCACTGGGCTGAAATCAAGGTGTAGGCAAAGCTGTGTTCCTTCTGGAGGCTCTAGGATGGAATCAGTTTTCTTGCCTTTTCCGACTTCTAGAGGTTTTCTGCGTTTCTTGGCTCAGGTTCCTTCCTCCATTTTCAAAGCCAGAAAATTCAAGGTGAATCTTCACGCTGCCATCTCTCTGATTCGTCACCTGCCTTCCTTTTTCCATTTTAAGGACCCATGTGATAACATTGGTTTTACCTGGATAATGCAGGATAATCTCCCCATTTTAAGGTCAACTGATGAGCATCTTTGATTCCATCTGCAAACTTAATCCCCTTTTGCCATGTAAACTAATCTATTCACAGGTTCTGAGAATTAGAATACAGATATTTTTGGGTGGTGGAGGGCATTAATGCACCAACTACAGAGATCATATCCTTTTATATTACTAACAGCTTCTAAGAAACAAGACCTTACATATTCTTGGAATGATGGTGAAGTGTTTTATATATACCACTTGTGGTCTAGATTATTTTTTTAGATAACATTTATTGTTATTCTAAGTATACAAGTGATTTCGGTTCACAGTAAAAATTTTTGTAAATAGAGAAATGACAAAGAAAATTTGAGCCAAACATGATCTTGCCAATTGGTAATTACTTTTGATATTTTTGAGAATATACTTTATGTACAAAGTATATACTTATACCCATATATTTTCATTTAAATATTATTCTCACTAATGTACAATCTATTAATTAACCTATATAATTGACTGATAGAATTGTTCCTGATGTGATTAGGGTAAGGAATTGAAAATTAGGCACACATAAGGACAAACTAGAGTATTACGTATGGGAGTAAAGATGGATGTATTTGATTAATCTGGAGAAATCAGAGGTTGTTGCTTATCGTAAACATACTCTAAGCTTTAAATTCTTGCCTTTGTTTGTACCTGTTTATCTTCAGTTGTGCTTGGGCAAATGGAATTTCTAGGTGAGTGTAGATATGCAGGAGGAGGGGTTAGGACGGACTCTTTTAGGCTCACCACAACAGCAGAATCTAATAGGAACTTCACTTCACTATTCAGCCATATTTTACATGGCAATAACGTTTCACAGGATTTATGAAAAATACATTTTTTCTTTTTCTTGTTTTTCTAACTTAGCAATCTCCTTCCTCAAAGGAGTATAAACCAACTGCAGAAATATAATGCTAGTGCTATGATTAGTTACCCCAATTGTATCTTTAACGTGGTATGGAAGAGACAAGGTACATATTCTAGCAACTAGTTATTATCTCTGGGAGCTTGAGCCTACAATTCAAGGTAACAGAGCACAAATGGAAATTATATCTTATCCAGTTTTTTGGTGAGGCAACTAAATATGATAACTGAAATAAGACATAAATCATAGCCTAGAGCATAGAATATAAGAGCTGGAATATAATAACCACATAGTAGCAAAACTCATGTTTTATTTTTTGCATATATACTTTTAAATTTATTGAGATAATTTTTTAGAAACAGTTCTTGCCTTTAAGAAATTCATAATCAAATGTGAGACACACACACATATATAAATTTAACATAATATAAATATGAACAAAGTAATCTGAATGAAGAGAAGAAAGTAGTTAATTGTCTCTGAAGGTGGTCAAATCAGAATGGTTTCATAAAACTGTTATTGTCAGGACTATAATGAGAGCACAGATTCCCCAATTTCCATCACAGACCATTCTACTCACTGCCTCACATTACTGCTTTTAAAACACAAAATGTAAACTGGGTGTCTATGTGAATTAAATCAGTCATACACATGCATGTGTAAACTGGATATGATTCTTCTTGGAGCAAGATACAAAGAATGGACTCAGAGTTCCCACTGTGTCTATGTGTGACCTTGGGCAAGCCAGTTGTTCTCACATATCATTTTCCTCATCCCTAAAAATGAAGGAACAAGGTCAATGGCTTTTAAAATCCCCTGATTGCTCCTTCATTGCATGTTTTGTTTTGTTGTTTTGTTTTTATGATTTGCTCTTTAGTGATCCAAGCTGGAATCTAACAGATATTGAGAGATAATTCTCCATTACATTTCTGCACATCTTGTATCAGATTTGGTCCCAGACTATCTTTTTAAGGAGGTTTGTTTAGCAAATAGCCTTGGAAGAGAGAAATAATGTCACCCTTTGGGGCAGAGACAGATTTATTTCCTGAATAGGATCATACAGATAATAGCTCCCTCTAGGGAAAAGTTGGGCAGTTTGCTAGCAGTCCCCTTTGGAAGACTGAAGGGTCCTAAGCTAAAGGTTCCTCAACTTTGGCAAAAATTCTCCGCACAGGCAGAATTCATCAGGGCCCATATCTGCATCACCACCATTGGACTTGGGGAAAAGGCAATCCGATGCGTGTGATGCTACCTGCTGTGCCATGAGTAAAAAGTCCTCTTTTCTCATCCAGGAGTCCTATGTCTTCTGCCAGCATCTATAAAATTGTGCCAGGCTAACCTGTCAGCTTGCATGGAAGTCAAAAATCTCAGACCGTTCACAATTTTGACAAACTATTGCACATCACAGAAGCCTATGGAGAGGAGAGACAGCCTTTGAGTAGGGCTGTCCGTGCCTCAATAGTGCCTCTAATATGTTTCAAAAACACTCAGGGCAGTAAGCAATTTACATTATCTGATTTCAAGTAATAATTTTGTTTATGTTAGCTGCCAAAACACATAAACTCTAAAATCTCAGTGGTTTACACAATAAAAATTTATTTATTGCACATTTAAATTTCAAAGCGAATGTGCCTAGTCTGCGAGAAACTCAGTAATCATTCCAGGATCCAGGCTGCTTTCATCTGGTGTGTCCCCCACGTTTTAGGGCAATGCAGTCCCATTCGCTGAGGATATGAAAACATCAAGGGTCACAAGTGGGAGCTTGTTATGGGCCAGGCCTAGAAGTGGTGCATATCACTTCTTCTTATCTTCCATTGCTCAAACACACAGTCTTATGACCCTACTTAATTGCAAAGAAGCTGGAAAATGTGGTCTGACTGTATATCTGGGAAAAACAAAAATGGCACTGGTGACTGGCAAACCAGTCTCTGCCAGAGCTAGTCAAAACCATCCCCTTTATTTCTGAAGTTTAGACCAGTTGGCATGTGATAATTCCCTAATTTATTATTCATAAGCCAAATTAGTCAAACCACCTGCCTCCATTTGTAGAAATGATCATTATTATAACTTTGTATCACAATAATGTTTTTATATTTGCACAGCAAATAGATTTTTCCTTAAAGCAATAATTTCAAATATTATTCAAGATTTTCTTAACTCAAGTGGAAAAAATAATTTGATTTGGATCAAACCCACATAAGCTACAGCATGTGAGTCACAGCCTTGTCTCACCACCTGGCCCCATAGTGGTGGGAGAGTCAAGAGTTACTTAAACAGAGCACAAGATGTATTCAGGCCCAAAAACCACCAGCTTCTCTAAGGTTAACAAGGGACCCAGTATGTGCATGGCCTTGTGGAGATTGTAATCCACTGAACCCTAGGATACTGCTAGAGAAGGAGACTTTTGTCTCATTATGCAATGAAGGTAGCTCTGTTTTGCTTCTTGGAAGCATATTATTGTAAAATATCTCAATGATGGAGATTAAAAACCTTATTTGGAAGATTTTCTGGAATGATCCTAGGTATCACTTAAACCTGAAAGCATGTTTTTCCAGATGCTAATGGTAGATCCCATTTATATCTGCATAGAAACTTCAGAATCATTCTGAACTACCCTGGCATTTTTTCTGCTTGGCCCAACAGTTCTCATCCCAACACCCAGGCTTCATGCCCAATAATGCTAATAAAGTGATTTTGCTCTAAAATGAAAATATTATGTCACTCTCTTAGTTTAAAGTGATTAAAACACTCAAGGCTAAAGTTTAACTTTCTCAGCTAGATAGACTTAACTTTCTTAGCCACTCCTTTGCAAGCTCTCTCCACTCTAACCGTATTATATTATTTGCGACTTTAAAACCATCATGCTATTTTTCAAAGGGCTGTGCTTCTCTACAGGCTGCTGTACATCCCTAGAAAGGCCATTCCTTCTTCTTCCGTCTAATCATTCTCGATCATCTTTTAAATCGTAACTTAAACATCTTTTCTTCCAAGAAAAATTTTATTAATATAATCCCAGCCCCATTTAAAATTTATTTTTTGAGGTTTTTTTTAGTGGTTTCTGTAAACTACTGTGAAAAATAAATACAATACAACTTATCAGTACTATTATTGTTGATTTTTGTTTTCTCTCTTTCACTAGGCTCTAATCTCTTTGAAAAGGTACACACCTTATTTTACTGAAAATAAAAGTACAAATAGCTCTTAAATTAGGAATAATCTCTCACCCAAAAATGTGTTAATCAGTCATCATTTGACACCCAAAACTTATTCCCCGTAGATTCAATTTTACATACTTCAAAGACGTTAATTACAAAAGGACTCCTGAATAAATTAAAGACTTTAAGGAAGAATTTTTATATGAAAAGCACTTTTAAATAAAAACTATAGGTTTCCTGAGTTGAACAGTCATTTCTTTGAATGTGACATTGAATAGAGATTGAGCCACAATAGAATCCATCATTTTTTTAGTCACATTTGAGAGACTTCCAAATTAGAGTTGTACCATAGGTACAAATTAAAGCTGCACCTCAGATTAAAAACTCATCATCTTAGAACTGAATTAGGGTGTATATTCATCATGACTTTTTAAATATTGGATTCATGGCATTAAAGCACATGTATTCTTAAAACATGAGTCATTGTGGCTCTTAGGATTTAACCAAAGATTCAAGAAATATTCTGGTACCAATGCTAAATTGGGAAGTGCAGTTTTGGAGGAGAGTGTGCACTTTGAGACTGAAAAAACTGATTTATATGGTATTAAATATTCAATGTAAATTTGCAAATTGGAAAGTTATTTTTTACCCAAGTTATTATCTATAGTCTTTTTTGGATGGAGAAAAGAGATAAATCTCAGATATGCTCATATTTGTTCATAGAGTCTGCTTAAATCAGACAGCTGGCCTCAGATAGCCTAAGTATTTTGCCAGTGCTATGGGACATGCAATCAAGCAGGGTTTAGAACTACTGCAGCACAAGTCACTGTGAGAAGCTAGAGCAATGCTTGGAGGGTACTGTGACAAGAAGCAGAGAAAAAGATATTGAATTATTCTTAGAACACACCACGGCAAAGGTCTAGGAATAGCAATTTTGGCAGAGGACAATATCTAACATCTAGGTGAGTCTAGCTAGCACTTGGGTGATTCATGGCTATCAAGCTATGAAGACCATCATATCTTCACCCTCTGGATAGAGGAACCAAGAGGGCCCTGGGGGCTATGATTTTTATGTCCAATTCCTAGCCTTGCATTATTCAGAAAAAAAAATTAGTATGACTTTTTTAGGTCAACAGTAACTACTCTTTGGGGATGCAGAGTGCAACTCGAAATCTTGGATTTTCTGTAGTAAGTCCGTACAGCATTAATTTATTGTCACATAGGAAGCCAAAAACAAATAATACATTCAAAATAGCAGAGAGAAAACACAAATTACCCATAAATTACAATCATTATACAGATGGTAGATTTCTCAACGGCAGACTTGGAAGTCAGGATATAGTGGAATAATTTCTTTAAAATTCCTAGAGAAAATCCCTCCTAACTTAAAGTTTTTGCCCAGTGAACTAACTTTGAGAGATGAGAGTGAAAGTTGTTTAAAAAAAACAAACACTGACAGAGTTTACCATAAATAGACCCTTACCTAGGAAATCCTAAAAGATATATGTTTAAAAAATTGAAAATAATCTGAAGAGGAATGTGAAATAAAAGAAGGGATGGCAAGGGAAAAAGGCAAACATCAGGACAAATCTAAAGAAATATTAACTGTATATAATCATAGTGATGTTATTTAATTAGTGAGGTAAAGAAAAACACAGAATCAAAATGACAAAATATATCAGCAAAAATTCGAGTGTGACGTGATAATCAGAATTTAAATACAATAAGAACAGTAAGCATATTATTCAATTTTAGACTTTGTTGTAATAGATATGCACATAAAATGTCTATGCTTATCACTAAAAAATAGAATGTATAACTTCAAAATAATGTGGGGACAAGTAGTATGTGGGAAAAATCAAACAAATGAAAATAATTAAAGAAGGCAGAACATTAAACTGGGAAAAAAGAGACAAAGAGCATGAAATAAAATGGTAGAAAGACATGCATGTATGTGCCTCATCTCAATGAATGGTCTAACACTTTAGCTGGCAGAGCTTTGGCTGTATGTATCAAACTACATGCTGTTTATAACACACTTAACATAGCACTAAAAATTGAGAGAAAAATGATGAAAGATAGAAATATCAGACATTACTAATGAAATGTGTTACTATATTAAAACCAGACAAGCAGACTTTAAGGAAAAAAAAAAATTACTTCCATTGTCTTTTAAAGTTACTATCTAATGATAAACCTTTACTTCACCAAGATGGTCCTTTAGTCAGTCAGCCAATATTGATGGCAAACCTCTTATACCCAGTTATAAATACCCCAGTTCTAAATTGGACATATAACAGTGAAAAAGCAGATGCAAAACCATGCTCTAATAAAATTCACTTTCTAGTGTAGAGCTTATATTCTACTGGGAAAAAAATTACAGTTCTTACGTGTATGCAATTAATAAATACTTTGAACATATTGAGACAGAATCAAAGTGAACAGTAATAAATCCATGTCATGGTAGAAGATGTTAACATACCTCTTTTTCTAATTGTTATAACCAAACAAACACAAAAAGCTATAAGGAGTAAGGATATAGAATATTTGAGCAAAATGAATTATACACTTAATATAATGGGCTTACATTAAACGCTGCATCCAGGAATTCATCTCAAGTTCACATGAAACAGAACATGACTGTAGACAAAGTGTCAACACATTTCAAAGTATGGGCTTTATACAGACCATATTATCTGACTAAAATGTAATAAAAAGAGGCATTAATAATAAAAAACCCCAAAACCACAAAAAATATAAAAACCTATATACATAATAGCTTGTGTGTTAATGGAGTCAACATAGCAGAAATTAGAAAACATTTGAAACAGAATCATAATGAATATTACATATCAAAACAAGTCACATGAGTTATAAAAGACTGAAGTGCTTATATTAGAAAAGAAGGCAGCTACAAATTAAGGAGTTAAGCATGCTACGTAAGATGTGAGGTGAAACAATAAAATGAACAACGAGCATAAAAAACTGCAGAAATTATATATAACTTCCAAAACAACAGAAGAAAGAAGCATAAATTCTGGGAGATAAATGTGAGAAAAATAAATATTGACATTGGAATATGACATATAAACATGGCAAAGACATGGCAAAGATTTAACAACTGAGAGAATATCATAAATAATTTTATGCTGATACACTTTAAAATTTAAATAAAGTAGACAGACTTATATAAAAATTAAATATAATAAAACTGATTCAAGAAGAAATTAGAACATTCAATGGTACTATACTCATTAAATTAGCTTAAAATCTTTCCACAAAGAAAAAAATCTTAGCCCCCATCATTTTAAAGGCATTTAGAGAATAAATGATTCAAATCTTTAACAAGTTCTTCCAGAGGAAAAAAAGCCACATAGTAGTCAGAACATACCTTATACATTTTAAGAGAGTACTATAACTTTAATACTATAATCAAGCAAAAACTGTCTATGAGAGAAAAATATATGGACAAATTTTATCCATGAGTGTAGATGCTAAAATATTTCCTAAACTATTAGCAAATTAACCATAGTAGTACATATTAATATCAGAACCTGATATATATACATACACATATCATATATGTATTTTAATTTGTATTTCTAATTGTAAAAGATAAGATTAAGTATAGTTTCAACAGTTTAACTTATATGACTTCAGTAAATTCAAGTTGCTATAAATAAACATATAAAAGGCTGCTGCTAATTATAAATCTATATGCACTCAGGCATTGCTTAGGAAGAAATAATAGAACCTGTAGTATGTGTTGATAGATCATATTTAAAAGCAAAGTGAGCATCTCTCATTTTTCTTGATGCTTAATAAGGGTTAATGTAGCACTTTATATAGTCAAGGTTTCTAAGAACCTAGAGAAACACAGAAGAAGTAATGCAACTCCAAGTTATCACAGTGCATCCGTGCTGGTGATCATAGTACATATCACTTAAAATGAACCCCTTTTTGAATCCCCTTTTTTTTTTTTACCAAATATTATATATTTATGAAAGCCTTATACTTTGTTAGTAAGTGGGTATAAATTTATTGTTTATAAAGCAAAACGTTCCTCTTCCATTTCCATTTAAAGCCCAATTTGTTCCATTCAGTTACCATTAAGATCTATATTATTATATTATGAGGTTAAAATAGATATAAAATATTTACTATATTCTATTAAATAGAAAGGTATAAAGATAAGGGGGAAAAGGAACTGCAAAGTTTTAAACGTAGATTACATAGTGTGCTTAGCTGGGCAATTCAGTGGATTCAGATATTTGTAAACATACTGTTTATGTAGAGATCTGTACTGTCCTTTAAATCTACATCTGCACTTATATATTTCATTGTTTACACACCAAAAGAAGATGCCTGATACCAGTGTGTACAGTTAGACCAGAGTCAGCTTCCCCTTCTCCAGAACAATGCTATCATATAACGTTTTCTATGTTTCCTCTGGGATATGTGTATAGAAATGGTCACAGTGATTATCTGATCTATTATAAGGAATATAAGGTGTGTTTCAACTGAAATCTGGTCATATGTTTAAAAATTTTGCCATTTTAATTGACTGATATCAATATAAATATTTATTAAAACAATTGAATATCACAAAACTACAAGTGAAGACCTTACAGAGCAAGCCAAATCCAATTGTACAAAGTATATCTATTTTTGCCTAGAGGTGAAATATTACTGTTATAAGCATAAGTTACTATATGGTAAAGAGTCAATCATTAATTAATCAACTGCCATTATGTATCATTGATCAAGGAGCATATATATGCTTAAGTGATGAGTATTGCCAAAACACTTTTTCTAAATAAGTCATAATCCAACTTCAAGTATGAGAGTGGCTATCCTACAATATTCACCCCCTCATAACAACCCTGGCATTTTCTTTTTTTATTTTTTTATAAGTAACTTTTTTTTAAAATTTCAGAATATTATGGGGGTACAACACTTTGGCTATATATATTGCCCATGCACTGCCCATGTCAGAGCTACAATCGTGGTCATCCCCCAAACTTTGCTCCCCACATCCATTCAGTGAGAGTTTTTCCCATCCCCTCCACCCCCCTCCCGCCTGCCCGCCCCCTGATGAATATTATTGCCCTGTGTGATGTAGGTGTTGATCAGTTAGTACCAATTTGATGGAGAGTACCAGTGGTGCTTGCTTTTCCATTCCTGTGACACTTCGCTTCAAAGAATGGGTTCTAGCTCCAACCAGGATAATACCAGATGTGTTAATTCACTATTGTTCCTTATTGCTGAGTAATACTCCATGGTATACATATACCACATTTTATTAATCCCCTCGTGTATTGATGGGCACCTGGGTTGTTTCCACATCTTTGCAACTGTGAATTGTGCTGCTATAAACATTCACATGCAGATGTCTTTATTATAAAATGTCTTTTTTTCCTTTGGGTAAATACCCATAAGAGGGATTGCTGGGTCAAATCGTAATTCTACTTTTAATTCTTTGAGGTATCTCCATATTACTTTCGATAGAGGTTGTACTAATTTGCAGTCCCACCAGCAGTGTATGAGTGTTCCTATCTGTTCACATCCCCGCCAACATTTGTTGTTTGGGGATTTTTTGATCTGAGCCAATCTCACTGGAGTTAAGTGATATCTCATTGTGGTTTTGATTTGCATTTCCCTGATGATTAGAGAAGTTGAGCACTTTTTTATATGTTTGCTGGCCATTATTCTATCATCTTTGGAAAAGTTTCTGTTCATGTCCTTTGCTCATCTTTTAATAGGGTTGTTTGATTTTTTCTTGTTGATTTTCCTACGTTCTGTATAGATTCTGGTTATCAGCCCTTTATCAGAGGTGTAGCATGCAAATATTTTCTCCCATTCTGTTGGTTGTCTGTTCACTCTAGTGATAGTATCCTTGGCTGTGCAGAAGCTTTTTAATTTGACCAGGTCCCATGTATTTATTTTGGTTGCTGCTGTGATTGCTTTGGGGGTTTTCTTCATAAATTCTTTGCCTAGGCCAATGTCCATAAGAGTTTTTCCAATGTTTTCTTCTAGAATTCTTATGGTTTCATGTCTTAGGTTTAGATCTGTTATCCATTGTGAGTTGATTTTTGTGAGAGGTGAGAGGTGTGGGTCCAGTTTCAGTCTTCTACATATGGCCATCCAGTTTTCCCAGCACTGTTTGTTGAATAGGGAATCTTTTCCCCAGTGTACTTCTTTTGGAATTTGTCAAAGATCAGGTGACTGTATGACGTTGGATTTATATTTGGGTTCTCAGTCCTGTTCCATTGGTCTATGTGTCTGTTCTTGTGCCAATACCATGCAGTTTTGGTTACTATAGCCTTGTAGTATAGTTTGAAGTCTGGTAAATAGATGCCTCCCAATTTGTTCTTTTTGCTTAAGATTGCTTTGGCTAGACGGGGTATTCTCTGGTTCCACACGAAGCATAGAATTATTTTTTCTAGATCAGCAAAAAATGATGTCGGTATTTTGATAGGGACTGCATTGATTCTGTAAATCACTTTAGGTAGCAAAGCCATTTTTACTATGTTGACTCTGCCTATCCAAGAGCATGGTAGGGTTTTCCATCTATTTACATCTTCTGCAATTTCTTTTCTCAGTGTTTCGTGATTCCCTCTATATAGGTCTTTGACCTCCTTAGTTAGATATGTTCCTAAATATTTAATTTTCTTTGGTGCTATTGTGAAAGGTATTGCATCTTTAATTTGTTTCTTGACTTGATTGTTATTAGCATATAAGAAGGCTATGGATTTGTGTGTATTAATTTTGTATCCTGAGACTTTGCTGAATTCAGTTATCAATTCCAGTAATCTCTTGGTTGAATCTTTTGGGTTTTCTATGTATAATATCATATCGTCTGTGAATAGTGAAAGTTTGACCTCTTCTGCCCCTGCCTGGACGCCCCTGATTCCTCTGTCTTGTCTAATTGCTGTGGCCACGACTTCCAGCACTATGTTGAAAAGAAGTGGAGATAGTGGGCACCCTTGTCTGGTACCAGTTTTAAGGGGGAAAGTTTTCAATTTTTCCCCATTCAGTATGATATTGGCTGTGGGTTTATCGTATATGGCTTTAATAGTTTCGAGGTATGAGCCATCTATGCCTATATTGTTAAGAGTTCTTATCATAAAAGGATGCTGGATTTTGTCAAAAGCCTTTTCTGCATCTATTGGAAGGATCATATAATCTTTGTTCTTGCTTTTATTTATATGGTGAATTACATTTATAGATTTGCGTATGTTGAACCATCCCTGCATCTCAGGAATGAAGCCCACCTGATCGTGATGAATTATTTTTTTGATGTACATTTGAATTTGGTTTGCAAGGATTTTATTGAGAATTTTTGCATCTATATTAATAAGGGATATTGATCTGTAGTTTTCTTTTTTTGTTGTGTCCTTTCTTGGCTTTGGTATCAAGGTGATATTGGCTTCATAGAATGAGTTTGGGAGGATTCCATCCTTCTGGATATTTTCAAATAATTTCTGCAGTATAGGCACCAGTTCTTCTTTGTAGGCTTGGTAGAATTCAGGTGTGAACCCATCTGGTCCAGGACTTTTTTTTGTGGGAAGATTTTTTATTACTGCTTCGATTTCGGTGCTTGATATTGGTCTGTTTAGAAATTCTGTTTCTTGCTGGTTGAGCCTAGGGAGGTAGTATGTTTCTAAGAATTTGTCTATTTCCTCCACGTTTTCGTGTTTGTGGGCATAGAGGTTTTTGTAGTATTCAAAGATGATGTTTTGTATTTCCATGGTATCAGTTGTGACTTCTCCTTTCTCATTTCTAATTGAACTTATTAGAGTCCTTTCCTTTCTGCTTCTGGTCAACCTGGCGAGTGGCCTGTCTATTTTGTTTTTCTTTTCAAAGAACCAATTTTTCATTTTATTAATCTTCTGTATTGTTCTTTTGTTCTCGATTTCATTTAATTCTGCTCTGATCTTGGTTATTTCTTTTCTTCTGCTGGCTTTAGGATTGCTTTGCTCTTCCTTTTCCATTTCCTTAAGATGATTCATTAGTTTACTGATTTGTGACCTTTCTGTCTTTTGGGTGTGGGCATTTAAGGCAATAAGTTTTCCTCTCAGGACTGCTTTTGCTTTATCCCACAGATTTTGATATCTTGTGTCCCCATTATCGTTTAGTTCAAAGAATCTTTTGATTTCTGTTTGAATCTCCTTCTTGACCCAGTAGTCATTCAGCAACAGATTGTTTAGTTTCCAAGTTTTTGGATGAAGATGTGAGTTTCTGTTGGAATTGATTTCTAATTTTATTCTGCTGTGGTCTGAAAAGATACATGGTACGATTTCTATTTTTTTGCATTTGTTTAGATCTGTTTTGTGGCCTAAGATGTGGTCAATTTTAGAGAAAGTTCCATGAGCTGATGAGAAGAATGTATGTTCAGTATTATTTGGGTGGAGTGTTCTGTAGATATCTGTTAGGCCCAAATGTTCTAGAGTCCTGTTTAGGTCTTTTGTTTCATTATTTAATTTTTGTTTGGAGGATCTGTCCAGTTCCGTCAGTGGGGTGTTGAAGTACCCTGCTATTATGGCAATGCTGTTTATTATGGTGTCTAGATCTAGCAGTATTTGCTTTATGTACCTGGGTGCTCCTGTGTTGGGTGCATAAATGTTTAGGATTGTTAAATCCTCTTGTAAGATTTTTCCCTTCACCACTATATAGTGTCCATTTTTGTCCTTCTTTACTTTTGTTGCTTTAAAGTTTATATCATCTGAAATAAGGATGGCTACTCCGGATTTCTTTTGGTTTCCATTGGCCTGAAAAATTGTATTCCATCCTTTCACCTTGAGTCTGAATGCGTCTTTGTGTGTAAGGTGTGTTTCCTGAAGACAACAGATACTTAGCTTGTACTTTTTAATCCATTCAGCCAGCCTATGTCTCTTCAATGGGCAGTTCAAGCCATTTACATTTATTGAGAGAATTGATATTTGGGGTAAATTTCTGATTATTCTATTGTGTGGTGTCTTTTGTTTTACCTCTTGCGTCATTGTGGAATCTGGTTTCTGGGGTTTTACCTTTTGCGTAATTTTACATAGGTGGGTGTGTGTTGCGCTGGTTAGTGTATAATGCAGGTCTAAGCACTTCTTGCAAGGCCAGTCTGGATTTCACAAATTCTATCAGTGATTGCTTATCTGGAAATGTCTTTATTTCTCCCTCCTATAAGAAGCTTAGTTTGGCAGGATACAGAATTCTGGGTTGGCCTTTGTTTTGTTTTAGGAGACTGATGATGTCTCCCCATTCCCTTCTGGCTTGTAAGGTTTCAGCTGAGAAATCTGCAGTTTATCTGATTGGTTTCCCTTTATAGGTTACCTGCTGTTTTCGTCTTACAGCTCTGAGTGCCTCTTTTGTGTTTACTTTGCTCAGTCTAATAATTGTGTGGCGTGGTGAATGCCTTTTCATGTTGAGTCTCCCAGGAGTCCTGTGTGCTTCTTGTACTTGGATATGGAGATTTCTGGCTAAGCCATGGAAATTTTCCTCTACTATTCCTTCAAATAGATTTTCCAGCCCATGCGAATTTTCTTCCTCTCCCTCAGGGATGCCTATGATCTTTATGTTTGGCCTCTTTACATAATCCCACATTTCTTGTATGCTTTTCATGCCTCTTGTTTTTGCGTTCTTTCTCTTCGACTGTTTTATTTAGCACATAGGAGTTGTCTTCTAGCTCTGAAATTCTTTCCTCTGCATGGTCCAACCTATTCTTAAGGCTTTCCACTGTGTTTTGTAGATCCTTGAATGCTTCTTTCATTTCTAGGATTTCTATTTGATTTTTCCATAATATTTCTATTTCTTTGGAGAATTTTTCATTCATTTCTTGCATTTTTCTTGTGGTTTCTTTGTGCTGGGATTCAATTTTCTCATGAATTTCATTGAGCTTTCTTATAATCCATAAACAAAATTCCTCTTCTGTCATTCTACCCATTTCATTTGAGTTGGTATCCATTGCTGAGGAACTGATGGTTTCTTTTTGGGGTGACTTTTCACTCTGATTTTTCATTTTCCCTGAGTTCTTTCGCTGGTTTTTTCTCATCTGACCTCTTGGTTGAGAGCTGGGGGTATTAGGGCTAGTTTATGGCCCTGTCTCCAGGCCCACAATTTTCATTCCTTGGCAGAGCCAGGGAGAGAAGTAGTGGCCTATATTTCCTTAGGTGTATTTTAGCAAGTCTGGTGGATCTTGAGTTATCTCTGGCCTGTTGTTTTCTCCTCTTCCCGGTGGAGTCTGGTGAGAATGACTGCCCAGCTTGGGCTCTCAAATACTAGTGAATAGTATTTGAGGGTATGAGTCCACAGCTCCCTATTAGCTAGGTATTCTGTTACGTCCATGGCAGACCCTGATCCCCCAGTTGGGGTATGTGAAAGCCCCGTGCTTTGGGAGGGGCCTTGTAGCTCCTAGGGGTTACTTTGACCCTGCTCCTCCTGAGGTGCAGGTAGAAACACAATTTCTTTTGGCTGCAATGTGAGAGCTGAATTGGGAAAATTCTACACAGCTCAGAGGTTGCTTATCTAGCCGTGTGTGTCTGCCCTTCTGATGTGCATCTCTGCGTGATACTGGTTGATAGGGGGTTCTCCAATTGTGCACCCCTTTTCCACCACTAGACCCCGAGGCAAGGCAGGTGGCCATCTCTATCCCCAGAAGTCTCCACCAGGGGGATGTTCTCACGGGGAAGGGGCAATAGTGGCCACTGGAAACGCTCTTGGATGGTGTGAAATTCCCTAACGGAGTGGGCAGGGTTATGGGGAGCTGCTCTGGTTCAGCCTGTGGCTCTTGAGGTATTTGGTTGTCATGAGAACCAGCAGTTATACCAAATGAGTCACTATAGCCAGCAACCTTCAAAGTGACCGATCTCTGGGGTATAGGAGGGCTGGGACCTGAAGGGCGGGCACTAGGACCAGCATGTAGTGGTCTTGTTGGAGGCCAGAGCTGGGGTAGCAGAACTGGATGGACGAGCTGCAAACTGTTTCCAATACCCAAAGGTCCTGCCGCTACAGTTCCGGGATCTCGTCCCATCTGGAACCCACGGATGCAGCTATCCCTGGCCACCAAAGGCAAAGTCTGTCTCGCCCCAGTGGAAGAGCCCCAGGCCACGGCGGGGCGGAGCTAGAGACGCGGCTCACAGCTCCGCGCAGGCGGCTGTAAAGATGGCTGCTGCCGCCAGCCTGGCTCACAGCCGGGCTCCGATCGCGCCAGGAGCACAGTTTTTCTCTGCCGGTAGTTGTTAGAAACCTCTTATTGTGTGTCCCGCTCTCCGTTAAATTCCTGGGCCCAGTCCCGCTGACTTCTAGTGGCGCAGTGCCGGCCTGCGGGTTCCCGTGCACTGTCCCGGGAAGCTGTATCTCCGCTCCGTCCCTGCCCGATTCCTCCCAGCCCTCAGCAGTCTCTGTATATTGCAGCTGAGCGTTGTGTTTGGCTCTCGCAATTGCCTTCTCTCCTCAGGGTCTGCTGTCTTGAGCAACCGCTTTGCCCCAACTCTGGGCTTGTCCCTGACTGCGTGTATGGGGAGGTGCGTAACCGCTTGGGGGGCAGGTCGTGCTGCGGGGACCTGGCGAGCGCATCCTTCCTGCGTTCTGGGCTCTATTGTGTTCTGTGCGCCCTCCAATCTTTGTGAAAATTTTGTACCTGTTTTCTTGGGCTGGCGTTGGGCGTTGTTTCTCTGTAATTCACAATGCTGTTTTCAGAGTGAGTGGTCCATGCTCGCAGGTAGCTGCTTGCGTTTTTCACCTCCTTCCCTGGGAGCAGGGCGGTGGGAGGACTTTATCAGACCGCCATTTTTTCCCTCCAACCTGGCATTTTCTTTTCGTAACTGTAGGTTATTTGATCAGTACAAATGCCTTCTAATGTTGTTTTAGTGCTATTCATTGAGAGATATTCATTGTATGCCTACTGAGAGTAAGGCATTGTTATGGCTCCTTCATATACACTGGTAAACAAGACAGACAATGCACTGTTCTCAACAGATGATCTTCCAGTAGGGAAAAACAGATCCCACACTAGTGGAAAAACCAATAAGGGAATAAGAGTCTTTCAAATGCCAAAAAGAAAAATAAACAGGAAAATGCAGTTGAAATTGAAGAATATTATAGATAAGTGATTGAGGAAATCTTCTCTGATGGTATTTAAACTTTAAACCTAGAGTACAGGAAAAAGAAATAGAAGTATTTTAAAGATCTGTAAATAAAAGATCTCCCGGCAGAGTGAACAGCTAATGCAAAATCACTGAGAAAGATCAGATACTTTCTTTTCTGAGAAACCAAAATAACAGCTTGTGGCTGGGGTGACAAACATGGCTACAAGCAGTGGAGACAGGCAGGAGATACAGTCAGTTCATGTACAGCAATAGTTTTCCACCCTCACTGTGTGTTAGGACAAAGCCCTGCAGCATGACAGAGTTTAGAAATTGAGCAGAAGAGAGGAACCCAAAAATCAGACAGAGATAAAATACCCAGTGAGGCTATAGCAAAACCAGGGGAAATAATCAGGCCAGGAAAGTGATGGTAAAGAAAAAAGGACTGGTTAGCTGTGCCAAACATTTGTGATATAAGAACAGAGAAGAGATGCCAGGGTGATTTTTAAAATGGGAGCTATGCTGAAAAAGAGGAAAGCAAGAACCAAGGGGGAGAACAGCAAAAGAGTGATAGAACCAACAGATTTGCACTCCAATGTACTCTTTTAAAAATTGATATAACAAGAGTCCTGAGTAATTACTGGAAGGAAATTGAGATTTTAGAGGTGTGTCAGTGATATGGCTAATTCCCTTGAGAGTGTTGACCCCAGAAGGGAGAAAGGATAGCAGGTAGGAAGAATGAGGTTCACTGAATTTTTGCTGTATGAGTTTTAATTTTTGTTTTAATGGAAGAAACTACAGCACATTTAAACACATAAAGGGCAGGTGTTGTATTGGATATGCACACCTCCTCAGATTTCCTTAACACTGTTGTCTTCTGACTTCTCCTCAGCTACCACTGTGGCTGACATATTCCACTTAGGTTCATGAAGCCTTGTAAAATTTAACTGCCACTGACAGTCAGGCTAACCAGCCATTTGTTCTTAGCTTCTGGTTCCTTCCTTCTGAACTTGAATAAAGAATCACACCATAGGGAAGTAGGTCTGGCTTCCCAAACAACCAACAATGAGGCCAGATAATGCAACCTAGATGTATGTATGTGGTGTATGTGTGTGTGTGTTTGGGGAGGGGTGTGGTTATAACTTCCTGTGGGTGAAAATCTGATGGCCGAGACATGGGAGCCCTTTTCTTTCTTCTTCTGCTGGACAGCAACAAGGTATAATTTCTGTGTAGACTTCTGCAGATGTCCAGTGGAGTAAGGCCAACCAAATGAACCTGCTAAGTGCTCAGTTTTGGCTTAAGGGGCAATAGTAAGGCACTGGCCAGCACATTAGTGCATCCTCTTGCATAATTTCTCTTCCTCTCCTTAAGTGACTTCATTTCTTTGTTCCTTATTCTTGTTGCCCTGACATTGCCCCTCTTAAATAAAGATTAATCCAAATTGTCACCTTGGGCTATATTTTCTTGAGAACCCAGGCTAAGACAGTTATGTATGAAAAGCAACAGTCAAGGTATGTACTATTTATGGATTCCATCAGTATTCTTTCACTTTTACTGTTCAAGGAAAGTTTAAATATTTTGTAGTTTTATACTTATATTTTAATATTTAATAGATTCCCTGAATCTAAAATGTTGAAAAATATTTTCATTCTCACCTGTTTAGTCATAGAAGTGGTATTTAGAACTATATTGTCAAGTGGCAAAAAAAAAACCTTTTTCATTATAATCAATAAAATACATTAGTTAATTAATTAAGAACTAAAAACTTGAATATATTCAATATTTTTACCTGACATGACAAAGACATAGTTATTGTGTTTTTATTTCACTTAAGTCATTAGCATCCCTCTTTTATTCATTTTGGTTATTATATTTTCCCATTGTGAAAAGATTATATGCTCATTGTTGTTGAAAATTTAGAAGAAACTCTTGAGCAGGTGTAGGAAAATAAGTGATAAAATGTTAGTTTATTTCTTTGTTATGTGTATTTGATGTGCCCTCTACATAGTTGATGCATGTTATATGTGATATTTGAATGTTTTTCTTTGATAAAATGTGGACATTTATTATCCAAATCTGTATAAATCTAGTTTTACTTGCTAAATAACTAAAACATATCTCAATCTTATTCTCAAATTTGTCTATTATAAGTACTTTGCTGTAAGCACTTTTATACATAAATGTCTTTTGAGTTACTTTCTTAAAAATTTATAGACTGTTCTGCATAGGTATTAACATCTTATGTTTCTTGACAAATACTATCAAATTTCATTCTAGAAAGTTGTTCCTATTTACATCCCAAGATCAATGTAAGAAAATACCTCTTTTACCACATCCTTCTCAATATTTTGTATAATCTTTTAAATTACTACTTCACTTTTTTAAAAGAAGTCTGTAGTTTAACTTTTTTATCCCAGAACAAACATATAGTATTTGCTGGTAAAAATGTATAGAATTTGCTGATGTTTTTAACTCTTGTTCATTATTTTTAAATTGTTTAACTTACTTTTTCATTTGTATGAGATAATGATATATTACTATAATTGCATTATGGCAAAAATATTAACTACAAATCTATAATACTTCCTTCCAGTTATTATTATTAATGTTTTTCAATTTATAATTTGTTTTTTCTTTTATCTTGCCATCAAAAAGTTTCCCACATCAATCATGCATTCTATTTGTTTTTCTTTTGTGTCTTCTATCACTAATTTCACAATAACAATAATTCTTGTTGTGACAGAAAGGACAGATATATTTTTTCTAAGTTTTCAGAGTTTATATCATTCATTAAGCACTTTAATCCAGCTGAAGCAAGTTGATACGGCTTGTTATGCAATCTAAATGTATTTGTTTAAAATTGAGTTAACAAATTATTCTAATTATTTTTATTAAAATCCATTGATTAATGAATTTTTATTTAAAAATATTATATAATTAAATGTGTTCTAGGTTTCTCTCTCAGTTCATACTGTTTATTCTGTTCAATCTTGAGGCTGAACCTAATTGCAACATTTTAGAAATTGTTCTAGATTTTTTTTCTATTTTAAAGTTCTTCTCCAGTTTTTTCTTAATCTTTTGTTACTCAATATGAACTTAAGAACAATTTTTTCAAACTATGAAAGCAAACTGAATTCAATCCACAAATTCATTTTAAAAGAACAAGTTTCTTTACAATATTCTGCCTTCCTATCCAGGAGCATGCTCCCTACTTCATTATTTAGGTCTTCTTTGTGTCTCTCAGAAAATGTAGCTAATATTCTGTATGCTGTAACTTTTACATTTAAGTTATTTCTTGCTTCATCTATTTTTCATAGATAGTAGCTTGAAATTCAAATATACTTGAAAAGTTAATACAATAGCCTTTGGGCTAAAGCTAATGTTGCCCAGGATGACAGCAGGAGTTTTCAAACTGATCAAAGATATAAATTCAAGCTCATGGGACAGTACACTTAAAGAAAGATTGAAGATTTCATATTTTAGATGATAATAGCATTACATAGGTGATATAATCATCTCCCCTTTAAAACTAAAGTCACACTGTGGTTTTTTGGTGGTGGTTCTAATCCAAAGCAGTCTTCCTGGGGGAGTCGATCAGTTTTGGAGAGAGCATGACTTTTTTAGTTACATGTACAATGCTCCTTCATGATTTCATCAATGTGAATTGATGATGGTTTACTTTAATAAGTGTTGGCATCTGGAAGGAGTAAACAGTAGAATTTGTATGCAGTAACGTCCCTTTAGAATTTTACGTTCGCTCCTTTCACCATAGGTAAATTAGCCATGACTGAGTTTTGGAGGAGACAAAAGGGAAAAGATGTCCTCCTGATCCTGTCAGCGTTTCTGGAAGGTTTCATCCCAACAGCTGGAGTGAAAATGATAAATTACATCATCATTCCTGACCAATCGAGCAGAGGAAAGGGCCAAGACAGGAAGGAATGCTTTAGCCTGTTTTATTTATCTTTTTTTTTTTTAATTCACAATTGTACTTATTTTGACAAATGTCACAGGGCTCTTGGGTTTGTACCTCTAGGGACAACTTTGTTTCTGGTTGCTTTTTCAAATTTATCGAGACAATCCCATATGGAAGAAAACACATGAGTAATCAAAAAACAAAAATAAAATTACCTTCCCACCTTCCTAATAATTCAGAAATTTTCTAAAGTTCAATGCTTTGAAATTGCTTCTATCCTTTTCTACAAAAAAAGCCATTCCGCAAAAAAGTCAATTAGAAGGTCACCATTTTAAACTCACCAACATTAGAACTACTACAAGGGAACAGATGTCATACAAAGGAATTTTCCATTCGATAGTGCTAGATGGGCTTATTACTTTCTCACCAGGTAATAAGACAATCTAGGGGCAGCAATGAAATGGCTTGGCTTCAGAAGCGTCTTCCACTGGCAACAAGTTGTGGTCTATGCAGACAGCATACATCATCAAGCAAGACTGAAAGCAGAGGGTGGAGAGTCAGTAAAACGAATGGGCATCTTCCCTTGACTAAATTTCTAAAATTCAGTGAATCATTCCGCACATGCAGGTACTCAATAAATGTTTGCTGAATAAATTGCTGCATTTGTCCTTTCATTTGACATCAATTGAGTATCTATCACATAACTAAATAAATAAAAACATGGCCCGGCGTGGTGGCTCAGCCCCGTAATCCCAGCACTTTGGGAGGCCAAGGCAGGAGGATTGCTTGAAGTCAGGAGTTCAGGACCAGCCTGGGCAATACAGGGAGACCTTCTCTCTACAAAAAAACTAAAAATTAGCCAGGCATGGTGGCATGAGCTTATAGTCCTAGCTACTTGGGAGGCTGAGGTGCGAGGATCACACGAGCCCAGGAGCTCGAGGTTACAGTGAGCTGTGATCACGCCACTGCACTTCAGCCTGGGGGACAGAGCAAAACCCTGTCTAAAGCAAAAACAAAAACAAAAATACACAGTGTGTAAGGTGCTCTGGTTTCTGCTATCAGAAATCTCACAGTGAATCACAAGAGAAGACTATAATGATCTTCTACATACGACTTTTGAATTAATTTTCCCACTTTACAGGGTTAAATGATTCCTTTCCCAACAATATTCTGGTTAAAATGTTCAAACTGGATGTCTTGCCCTTTCCTACCTTTCTAATGTCTATGTCTCTAATGCCTACCTTCTATGCAATACCTTCCACTGACTTAATTCTCCCTCATTTTGATAACCCCTCCTCCCATACTCTACCTAAAATATTTTTATGAGATTTTAATACCCTTTCACTACTCCACTTTATAATAGACTTTATATATGTATATATAAAAATATGACTTTATATATATATAAATTTATCCATCCCCAAACTGCTCACTCTATTAAACCATAAGCTACTGAGAAAGAAGACCTCCATCTCTGTGTACCCACCTCAAAACCCAGTAAACTGCCTTGCACTTAAAATGTACTTCTAAATATTTGGAAATGTGTGACCTATTAGGGAAGAGAGGGCCAATTCTGAGCCTCATACCCTCCACTGCCACCACAGATCTTTCTTGCTGTTAACCACATTTCAGATCGGAGCTCAGACATAACTGCCAGCATTTCATGAACACCAAGTCTGAGGTAGGTATGCTCTGAAATGCTCTTTTTTTCCCCATGTATCATACCATATTTAATTGCTATTTACTTACCCATATGATATACTAGTCTGGAAGTACTCCAAGGCTCAGATGGTATCCAGGTTTTTAGCATTGGAGCCCTGGAACTTAGGTTATATATTTGCTACAGGAATGAATGAATGAATGAATGCCTCGGCAGAAGACTTGGTGAGTGAAGGGACAGTGACAAGTGGACAATAGACAGAATGTCTATGATCACATGGTAGGGCATAGGTAAACAAAATAGTAAATACAATTTACAATAGGATTTTGCAGAATGTGGAACTTTGAGACAGTAAAGAAAAAAAAGAATCAAAGTTTAAGGAAAAAATCTTGGTATGTAACAGTGAAAAATCTGGTTAATTTAGACTACAGGGAAATATTAAGCTGAAAAAGTTTTCAAACATGTGAAGTAGTAATGTCCAAAATGTCAGTACAAGACAGAATATTTAGGAATTAGTGTTAACATGATAGGGGCAGTGCAGTATAGGACATAGAGTAAAGACTCTAAAAGCTAAAGATTTTATTCCAGTGTAGACTCTAATATGTATGTAATATGTTATCCATGTAAATTTAAATAAGATACTTCAATGAGCTATTTGATGTTGCTGACGAAAATTTTTATTTCAAAAAATAGACCAAGTTACAGAGAATAACATGCACCAATGTAAGCACCAGACAAATCAACAAAGGCTATTATGGATTGAATGTTTGTGTCCCCTCTCCTACTTGCCCCCAGCCCAGGGCAAAAATTTACATGTTGAGGTCAAATGTGGTGGTATTTAGAGAAGCTAATTGGATTTGGATTAGGTCGTGGGGTAAAGCCCTCATGATGAAATTGATGCCGTGATGAAGGGCATCAATTTCATTGATGGGAAATGAAGGGAATGAAGGGACCAGACCTTGCTTTTTTCTGCCATGTTAAAACACAGCGAGAGTACGGCTGTCTATAAAACCAGCAAGCAGGCCCTCACTAGACACCGAATCTGCCAGAGCCTTAATCTTGGACTTCTCAACCTCCAAAATTGTGAGAAATAAATGTTTGTTGTATAAGCCACTGAGTCTATGATATTTTTTTAATAGCAGCCTGAACCGACTAATACAAAGTTTAACATTTTGTCATATTTGCTTTCTTCAAGGAAAGTAAAATGATGAATGAATTAGAAGTCTTATGTGTTCTCCAGTTTCACAGTCCTCTTCCTATGCCCTAGAGGCAGTGACTGTAATTAATTTGATAGTCGTCCTTCTAGTTGGTAATTTCATAATTTTCCTACATATATATCCCCTAAAAAATATACAGAATTATATGTGTGTTGATTTTTATGGCTTTTTTCCCTTAAGTATTCCACAAATTTCTTTTTTCTCTCAGGATCTACACATAAAATAATTTCATTCATTTATATTGGCATACAATAATCCATTATGTGAGTGTGCCACTTTCCATTGATCTATTCTTCTATGGGTTTACATCTAGGATTCCTACATCTTTCCTATTCCAAACAATCCTACCATGAACACCATTGTCTGTTGTTCCTGACACACATATGCAAGAGCTTCTCTGGAGCATAGACCCACAAGTGGAAGATTTGAGTCACAAGATGAGTATAGGGTGTGTACAACTTCAACTTTATAGATATTGCCAAATTGCTCTTTAAATGGTTTTACTAATTTATATTCCTATTAGCAGAGTATGGGAAGTCCCACTGTATAACTTTATCAAATTTAGAATTTTCAGACTTTAAAACAATTTTTTGATAATCATAAAATGTTTCTTAATGGAATTTTGGGTTAAACCACTCATTGTTACCTGGAATTATTCAATGCATTGTAGGACATTTGTGTCCTTGGCCCATTGACATCCTATTGGAGATGACTGAATGTGGGTGAGATATTCCTTATTATTTTAATTTGTATCATCTTAGCTTCTTGAGTTGAATGATTACCTCATTGATTTCATCGTTTCTTGTTTTTCTTGTTTATTAGAAAATCATCTTAAGTCACAAGAGTTCCTCTAAGCAACTCTTTACCTGCATCCCACATTTATTTATTACAAAAATTATTATGTCATTTAAAACAATCTTAAATCTTAATTTGGTCTGTAACCCACAAGTTATTTAAAAGTACTTTTCCCAGTAAAAGGGGAACTATAATTGGTCTTTAATTTAACTCATTATGATCAGAGAATCTGTTGTGTAAATCAATTTGGTGTCTTTTTGTGATTCATGGTGGTGGTGGTGGTGGTGGCGGCTAGTATACCCATATTTAGTCAATATTTGTGAATAGTTCATTTGCAATGTAACTTACACAAAAGAAATAGAAAATATACGTTCTTCATAAAACTCAGCTTCTGAAAGAAGTATGTTTAAATTAACATAAACATCTGTTATGACTATTGTTTTTTCATCTTTCCCTTTAACTCTCTCAGTTGCAGTTCTACATATTTTAATGTATTTTGGAAATTGGAATCTATTTTTGCTAAATATTCTTAATGGTTTGTGTATTATTTTGTAATGAATTATCATTTTTTTAATAATTAGCATTCTGCAGTAACTTTCATATCTGTTAAAGTTTTTGCATTAAATTGAATTAACTTAAATATTAATGGTTCTAAACAGCTTTATTTAGGTACGTATATTATTTACATCTATTGTTTTCAGACTATTCTATGTTTTTTGCTTTGTGTCTGTTCAAATAGCATATAATCTGATTTGTTTGGTGGTTGTTTTAGCTAATATGATAATTTCTGGTTTTTAAGTAAGAAAGTTTATTTCATTTATATTTGTGATTATTGATATGTTTAAGTTCATTTCTCTCTTTTCTTTTACTTATTTTTCTTCATTTCTTCATTAGATTGATAATTCTGTAAATACTCCCCTTTGTTTTTACCTCTACTCATTTTGAATTTAAACATTTAAATTCTCTGCTTATGCTGGTAAGTCTTACATAGTTAATCTTTGTTTTAACATGTAAATCTAACAATGGATAAAGGTACTCATTTCTAATCTATTTTATAATAGTCAAAAGCCTTAAAATGTTGTAACTTTGGGTTTTTACCTTTCATCTTCAATGTTCAATATTTTAAGTCCATTGTATTTTGATCCCCAGTTAATTAATTTTATATTTAGCATTTATTTAGATTTTCCAGCATGTTTAATTTTGCCTCTCTTTCCTTGTGAGTTCCCCTTCTTTCTTGGTGAAGAAGATGCTTTAACCTATGTTTTACTGAGGGTCTCTGATTAGAAACTTTTTTTCCTGTGGATGTTTCATAATGATAATTTAGCTAAAAATAAAATGTTATGTTGTAGGCCGGATGTGGTGGCTCGTGCCTACAATCCTAGCACTTTGGGAGGCCGAGGTGGGAGTATCACTTTAGGCCAGGAGTTTGAGACTAGCCTGGGCAAAATAGTGAAAACTTTGTCTCTACAAAAATTTAAAAATCAGCTGCACATAATACATGCCAGTAGTCCCAGCTACTCGGGAGGCTGAGGCAGAAGAACTGCTTGAACCCAGGAGTTGGAGGCTGCAGTGAGCTATGATGATACTGCTGCACTCTAGCCTGGGCAACAAAATGAGACACTGTCTTTAAAAAAACTTTATGTTGTAATTTATCCTTTGTCCCTACTTAAAAAATACGATTCTATTATATTCACTTCCTATTTTACCTGATTTCATGACAACTGGTTGTATAATTATTATCACTTTGTTGGTAATCATTTATGCCCAATTTTATTTAGGATTTCTCTCTTATTTTGATGCTCTGTGGTTATCATATCATATTAAGTGTCCATATGATTTATCTTCCTTGAGATTTGTCATTCTTTTTCAACATGAGGACTAGTATATTTCCTGAAATCTAGAAAGTTCTCAACTTTTCAGAGTGCTATTATGATCATTCTTTCTTTTATGAATTCTCACAAAATATATGATGGATTTTTAATCTCTTTATTTTTCTGTATTTCATTTTGAATTATTCCTCACATGTATCTTTATCAATAATTCATTCTTCAGGTGGGTATTATCAACTCTACAACCCCTCTATTTCATTTTCTTTGACTTAATTGATTACATTCTATTTTCCAGATTATTTAATTTTAAAATATGCCCATTATTTTAATACAATATCTTGTTTTTCATTTTCTTCCCTCCATCTTAATAACATTGAATGTTTTCAATAGACTTGTCAAAAGTGTCCTTCAGATTTTCAGTTTTGTGGTAGAAGCTTTCAGGTTAGTTAAAACAATTAATACTTTCTTTTTGTGCTTAGTACCTTTGTATGGAATTTAATATTCCTGTTATACGTTCTTCATTGGTATTTGTTTAAAAGTGTATCTTCCATGACCTGAATGGCAGAATAGTTACCACAGATTCTGCCTATATTCTCAGTAAATATATACTAGCCTTTTTAAAAATCTTTTACCTTTCTGTGTTTCATTTAAAAAGTAGAAGGTGCAGAGTACTTGAAGGAAGATTCTCTAGGCTTGGAGAGAATTTTTATCCTACTTTCTTAGCTTGAGGTCCCCAGGATAATTTGAGTAAGATGTATTTTTACACAACATTTACACATGATATCATCCACCCATGGCTTATAGTGTACTCTAAGCTACCCTACAGTGTTCTAGGAGGCATAGAAGTTTTTCTAGTTTTATTTCATAGATTGTACAGGATTTTATGATGCCTAGATTTATTCAGATATTTTAGCTGCTGTTCTTCGTGGACACAAAGGATTGAGGATTGGATTCTCTTCTTCAGCAAGCTGAAAAACTCCAGCCACCAGCTCTTACTGCCTATATTTTGTGTACATACCCATGGGCCATTTCATCTTCAATTTTTATTTAATTTTTATTTTTTTTCACTTATACAATTTTGAGGTTTTCATGCCTTGGATTTAAGCTCAACTAGACATAAAATGTTTGTCGTATGGTTAATATATCCAACATTTTATTGTGTTGGGGTAAGACAATATTTCTACCATATTTCCACAGTTACCCACATTGATTTCACTTCAGTGTATGCCCTATACTGAGAGAACAGCCTTGTGTACTCTCTCCAGAGATGGGGTGAAACCTCCACTTAACATTTAGTTTGGATATTTAGCCTGAAGATGCCACATACACACATATATCAAAAGGTGTAAGAAAGAATTATTACTCACATAATGATGTTTTCTTGGGAGAGCAGGCAGGCTTCCAAGCAAATTCAAAAGAGACTTAAGAGAGCAGGGAAAGGAGACTAACATGGGGTTTCTGGTAGTTAATGGGTGGGGCTGAGTGAAGGTTCCTCTTGATAAGACAGGGATTGCATGTTTTGAACTTTTCACCAGCAGTAAGCTGGGGAGCACCTGACTTTTTTATCAACATGCCCAGGTGTGGGGCAGAATAGGAGAGGGAGTAGTAGGGCTTAAAAGCTGTCAGTAGTCAAGTATTTAAAATAGAATGAGACTCTATTACTATTCTTTACTTATATTTGTTTCTTTAAATATTCATTTTGTAAATCAAAGAGGATTTTAATCTGCCAAAGACTAGATAAAGGGAAAATCAAATTTTATAATATAATATCCATGATTAAGCATGGTTAGGAATTCTATTTGTTCAAATTTTTCTTAAAAATATCTGTGTACCTTTTTGAAGTTACTTTTGTGCCATCATTTTAGCTCAGGGTATGTAGCAATAAGTAGAATGGTTGAAAAAAAATTTTATAGTCTTCTCTAGTTTCATGGTTATCTAATTTAGTAAGTATATTAACAGTGGCGTACATAGTGCATTTGATACTTAGATTGTACTATTTTTTCCACCACCATCATCTAAAGCTGTGGTCCCCAATCCCCAGGCCAAGGACTGGTACCATCCATGGCCTGTTAGGAACTGGGCCACACAGCAGGAGCTGAGCAGCAGCAAGCAAGTAAAACTTCATCTGCATTTACGGCCGCTCCCTGTTGCTCACATCACTGTATAAGCTCCGCTTCCTATCAGATCAGTGGTGGCATTAGATTCTGCATTATGGTGAGTTGTATATTTCGTTACACTTACAATGTAATAACAACAGAAATAAAGTGCATAATAAATGTAATGCACTTGAATCATCCCAAAATCATCCCCCCAAACCCCATTCCATGGAAAAATTGTCTTCCTTGAAACCAGTCTCTGGGCTAAAAAGGTTTGGGACCGCTGATCTAAAGGAGAAAATTACTTTCCATAATAATCATGCAATAATCAGAAACGATCATTATTTTCTGGATTCATTCTTTAGTTTTAAAATAAGCAATTGACAACTAAAAAGGTAGAACATATTTCATTTTTTGTAAATATTCTAATATAATAACAGATTTTATGTGTGAGCTAAAATTTTTACTTACCGAAGATATTGTGCTCTTTAAATTTTAAACACAAATAAAAATTTCAAGTAGTTACATTGAATAATAGGATTGAAGTAACTCAAATTTAGTTAATTAGCCTTTACAATCACTGTGATATCATTGCTTGTTTAGAACACTGTTTAAACACAGGAATGTGTGATATCTACTATCACAAAGGTAAAGACACAAACTATGCCTGAAGTGATCTCAAAAAATTTCTAAAGTTTGCAGACTTACTTTTGAAATAAACATGTGTCTGAGTCTCTGTGTGCCATGGGCCAATGTCACAACTGAAAATTCTTTTAATTAACTTCAATGTAGAATAAAATGTGTATTAGAAAATAAGAAATAAACATTGTACTACTTTGGCTTATTTTAAGTATGTAATTTCAGATAGATAAATGAATGGATGGATAGATAGATGTCAATAGTAATTGTAATTGTTTAAAACTGAGAAATTAAAAAAAGATTTTGGGTGGTGGAGAAATGTATTTTTTCACTGACATTATTGAAAAACACTGACACATTGTGTTAATAAAAAGCAGACTTATTTAATGAATTTTAGAATTTCATTTGAATTCCCTACCAACAATGCATCCCCTTATTGCATGTACCAAGGGTGGATTGCATCTGCTGTCCCACCTTTAATTTGGCCTCATTTGACTCTAAATATAATTTTGCCTTCTGAAACTTTGGAGATCTTTAATACATAATAAACATAATATCTTTGATCCCATATCCCCATGAAGAAAGAGTTTAGCTGAAATATATTACCCATGTATACTAACAAAATATTCTCTGAATAATCATTTCAAGATGTTCTAATATTATAGGTAAGAATAGAGGGTGAAAATTAAGATAGATAGAACACATAATCTTATTACAGGTCATAGAGTTAATAGTAAATAAATTATCACTTATTCCAAAACTCAGATGACCTAAAAGACTTTGTGGATGGTTGAGTTAATTTTTTTTTCTTGTGTATGTCACATAGATGTGCTGTTATTTTTTACAACCACTTTTGATTAAATATTTTTACAGTTGATTTAGGTGAATGTTTCTAGCATCAGTGCAGAAATATGGAAAAATCTATACCATGTTACCATAAGTCATATGTGGTTGACCAAAGTTGACCCCAAATAAAAGAAATAATTAAATTATCTATGTATAAATTGTGAATTAAGAGGGAGTCTGAATTTTTGAACCGCATCATAGACTGACAATGACTGAGCATAAAACTTCAGATGTTTTAATGTAGGAGTAAAGTAAGAATACATGTTACTTTAAAAATATTAATAGTTCCTAAAGTGAAGTCTCATGTGTGTAATTTTTTACTTCCAATTGATATTTATAATCATCTTATTTTTAGATAATGATCACTTTGGATTTAAAAATATACATTATTTCCAAATAATCATACAATTTTACTTTTCTGTTGATCTTTTATTGGAACATTATAATGATATTTGTTATTAGTAATGATTCTAAACAAAATTTTCAAAGCCTTTTCAAATGAAGTAAGAAAAATTTCCAAATTAATAGATTCCTATCTCTCTTAACAACTTAAGGTTTTCTTTAATATCTAAATTTCTATATAGAGAGAAAATTTTTATCTTCAATATAATTGTCTTTCAATGATATTATTCAAATTGAGAATATCTTTAAAAGAGAATATATACTTGAAAAATTGGGAGGTTTTAGATTACTGATTCAATATCCATACTAGTTATAGGCCTGTTAGATTTTCTATTTCTTCATGATTTAGTCTTAATAGGTCACATGTTTCTAAGAATTTATCCATCTCTTCTAAGCTACTGAATTTTTTGGCATATAATTGTTCATAATAGTCTCATGTGAGCCTTATTATTTCTGTGATATCAGTTGTAATTTTTCCTTTTTCATTTCTGATTTCATTTATCTATCCCTTCTCTGTTTCTTTCCTAGTATAGCTATGGGTGTGTCAGTTTTGTTTCTTTTCAAAAAACCAACTCTTCATTTTGTTGATTTTATCTACTATTTTCTATTTTCTATTATGTTTATTTTTGCTCTAATCTTTGTAATTTTCATCCTTCTGCTAAGTTTGGGCTGGCTGTTCGTTCTTCTTTTTCTAGCTCCCTGAGGTACAAAAAGTTAGGTTGTTTATTTGAGATGTTTATTCTTTTTTAATATATTAATAGCTTGTTGCAATAAACTTCGCTTTTAGTACTAAATTGGTCTTGGCAATGATTTCATGGATAAGACACCAAAAGCACAGACATCAAAAACAAAAATAACAAGTAGGACTATATCAAACTGAAAAGCTTCTGCACAGCAAAGAAAATAATCAATAGTGAAAATGCAACCTACAGAATGGGAAAAAATATTTGCAAACTATATATCTAAAAAGGGATTAATCTTTAAAATATATAAGGAACTCCTACAACTCAATAACAAAAAAAAAACAAAAAACAAAAACCTAATAACCTGATCTTTAAAATGGGCTAAGGACTTCAATAAGCACCTCTCCAAAGAAGGCATGCAAATGGCCACCAGCTATATGAAAAAATGCTCAGTGTCACTAGTCATCACGGAAATGCAAATCAAACCCCAATAAGATGTCACTTCACACATTTTGGGATGACTATTAACAAAAAACAAAAGACAACAAGGGTCAGTGAGGATGTGAAGAAATCAGAACATTTGCACACTATTGATGGTAATGCAAAATGGTGCAGAAGTTACAGAAAACAGTATGGAGCTTCCTTAAAAAATTAAAAATAAAAATGCCACACAATCCAGCAATTTCACTTGCCCCCCAAAATTGAAATCAGGATCTCAAAGAGATTAGTATCTCTCCTATGTTCATTGCAGCACTGTTCACAATAACCAACATGTAGAAATAACCTAAATGTCCATTGACAGATAAGTAAATAAAGAAAATGTGGTATATACATAAAATGGAAGACAATTCAGCCTTAAAAAAGAAGGAAATTCTGCATATGTAACAGCATGGTTGAAACTTGAGGACATTATGCTAAGTGAAATGAGTCAGTCCACTTATGTGAGATATCTATTATAAAATAGTTAAATTCACAGAATCAAAGAGTAGAAAGGTGATTGTCAGGGGCTGAGGGGAGAGGGAAATGGGGAGTTACTAATTAATGGACTTGAAATTTTGGTTAACAAAGATGCATAAGATCTAGACTGCTATATAACATTGTACTTGAAGTCAACAATGCTGTTGAAAACTTGTTGAGAGGGTAGATCTCATTTTGTACTCTCCCCACAATGAAATAAAACATTTTTTAAAATGAAAAGAACTAGAGAAAATCCCACTGGCCGCTTAATTCATATATATCTATCCATATGTAACATTTATAAAATTCAAAAAAATGTAACATACATTTCTCCCCAAAGATTTTAGATAAGGAATTATGGACCTCTATTTGAACATTATACTTCATTTAAAGTTCAGTGCTACCTCTTTAAAGAAAAGAAGAGAAAAGATTGTATATAAAAGAATAGTTGCTGAAAAAAAACAGTGCAAATTGGCTGTTGCCGGGGGCTACAGGGAGGAGAGGATTGAGTAACTGCTCAGTGGGCACAGGTTTACCATTTGGGGTAATGAAAATATTTAGGAACTACATAGAGGTGGTGGTTGTACAATATCATGATGTACTAAATGCTTCTGAATTATCCATTTAAAAATGGTTAATTTTATAAAGTTATATGGATTTCAACTAAATTTAAAAGTATTTTTTTAAAAATTTAAAAATTCACAATTTGTTACACTAGTGTTCTCCTTTATTATGAATTACTTTTATTACTCAGTTTAGAAAATTATTTTCAACAATTACATTTTAAAAAGTATTTTCAACAATAACACTCTAAGTATTTTCCAAATACTTTATGTATTCAAAATATAATTTAAGCATATTTTTCATTCAAATTTATTTATGTTATGAATTGAAGTTTATAAAATGTGTGCTAGGTAGACTTGATAAGCTCCAAAATAATAGAATATTAATAGCAGTGAAATTCATTCATGACAAGTAATTATATTTTTTCCTTTTTACGTTTACATATTCTTTAAGAAATTAGAAAGGATTTGTTTCAAAACAAAAATTCAGATCTTAATTATGTACTACATTTCAGAATAAGTATGGCTTCCCACAGTAACACATTTGTTGTATTGAAATTAGAACCTAGAAACTGAGAATTATTCCTGTTTTGCAGCAATGTATCCATCTTACCAAAAATTTTCTTCTATTTAGTGTACTTAATGAGTGATAGTATTGATTTATATAGATGATTTGTATATATTGTCAACAATATAACCATGTAACCTAAAGTGATAGGAGAAATTGATTTTCAGTAATTCAGAAAATTCCTAAGGACTTATTTATTTTGCAAAATTTAATTCAGCTGTAACTTTGCATAAGTATAGGTAAAGTACAAAATAAAATATACCAATTTTTGTAGGTGAAATAAAGTATGTTAAGTATTTCAGTATAATATTCACTCCTTCTTCTTCTTTAACCTTCTAAAAATCAAATTCTCATTTGCAGCCTTTGATTTTGACTATCTACCTACGTAAGAACATGAATCAGCTTAACATACGATGATGATTTAGTGTTTTAGTCTAGGATCCCTTATAAACAGAGTCAATGACAACGACTTGGGTGCGGTTGTTGCATTTGAAAGGTGATTTCAGGAAGCAGGAATGAGGAAGCAAGGAGAGTGACGGGGAGACAAGGAAGGAAGAAAAGCCAATGTGAGGAGGCATAAGCAAGCTTGCTGGGGCGGACTCTGCCAGGACTATCTGTTAATTGTCCACCTGAAGGACAGAAGTCTTTTTCTATTGGCTCCCCCTTCCATGTGAGGGTTGCCCTGAAGATGTAAATTCTCCCACATTTCTAAGCTGTGCTTGTACCCAGGCTCAGTGGGGTTCCACAGCACTGGAAGAGGCCCTGGGCCCGAAACACAAATATAAGCAGCATGAGCTAGGAATGGAACACTGTCAGCACATGGTGAGTCTAAGCGCCTCCGGAACACGGGTCCACAGCGCTGATCAAAACCAGAGACAAGCCTCGCTGCTGTGCTGTGGGACGTCAGTGCATCTTACACTGTGTACATCAGCTCAGGAATGGAGTGGGAAAACATGTCTTCCGTTCCTCATTTTTTTATCTTAAGCAACTGACTTGTGCAGATACTGTGTTAAGTGATTTTCACATATTTTCTCTCTCAGCTTTTTCTTATATATGTTTTGTGGTCACCAAGATATAGCTTAATACACCATAGTGGTCATATAAAAAATAGTCTATAAAATTGAGGGGAATAAAAGAGATTAACTTTCCCAGGTGCCTACAAATTTCTCAGGGGAAAGGGTCACTATTTATTGAACTTCCAAGGACATACATACATTTTTTCTTATTATTCAAAAATGATGTGACTAATGGGGATTGTTCTCTCGGTGACTGAAAAGATGGATGTGTGACTAATGGTCCTTTCCATCCTACATAAATGCATACACTGTCCTTCAGTGATGACTTACTGTGACTGAGGCTATTTACAACTAAGTCTCTTCCACTCACTGTCTTTCTAACACCCTCACTGAAACAGAAACACCCATTTCAAATTGCATTGTGTAGTGCTAAATTGACTTTGCATTAAAAAGTAAAAAATTCTCTTCTAAAGAGAGCACTCTTTGGTTTCCATTCTAATGTCTAGAAGCATTATACACAAAGGAAAGTACAAAGGAGGAGGTATTGTTGCTTTTCCCATCAAATGCAGGAAAAATACCAATATTTTTAAATTTGGGAGACCTTCATATATTACTTCTATTACTGTTTATTTTGGCCTGGGTTTTATTCCATTAGTTATTGTGCTCTTAGATTTTTTTTAAAGGTGATTAGTATAGGATTATTTTGTGAAAAACTGACAGGTAATCTCTCTCTCTGATCAGTTCTCTCTAGCCTGAATCCTCAACACAGATATCAATCTTCTTTTTTTATATGTCATCACTTGGCCAATCTTTTGAGGTTTTCTTTTATCACAAATTTCTGGTTTCCATCCTGTCTTTTCCAGTCTCAGTACCACCAACGGATTGTCTTTCAATATTTATTCAGTATATCCTATAGACTAGGTGTTGTACTAGATACAACACACTCTCAAATTATTGCGCATATCTACTAGTTAATGCCTTTTACTCCCTCACGGAGACTTTTTTAGCTTGAAGTAGCATTAAATTATTATTCAAACTAGTTCCAAACCAATACAAAGGTAAATTGCCAGGATAGAAACGTATCTCAGAGCAGTAAGATATACAGGCTATCGGAGGGATCAGCATCTGGAACCAGAAATTCATCAGAAACTCAGTTTTGCCTCATGGATTTCTCTCATCTCTGCTTCTCTTTCTGCAACTACTATATTCTTTGAAATCTTTGTGCATTAGTTTTCTCTACCCCTTTAAGTACCCATGTTCAAATGTGGGTAAGTAGCTGCTTCCAAGTTTCTAACTAAATGACTGCCACAAAAATGATTAATACATTAATGTGAACTCTTCACACACAGACTTAGCTGTCCTTTATCTCAGTCATCCTGTGACTCTTAAAATGGCAATTAGCTAAGAATGTGTATTTTAGTGTCTGGTGGGAAACTAAAATAAAGCTTCAGGACCTTTCTCCACCTTCAGGTAATATATGTGGATTTTAATAATGGTATCCTGATTACAAAAACCTAGAAGTTGTCCAATTCAAGCAATTGACCCCAATCTTCAGAATTTCACATTAAATCAAAAGGAAAGGTAGCATATTAGTCTAAGGCAAAAATATTCTTGGACAGGACAAACCTCACAGTGCCCTTTAAAACCACTCTTCCTCAGTATCAGCTCACATTTTGTTTGGCTCAATCAGTACTAATGAACGAAAGTTCAGTGAAAGGATTCATGCCATCCCACCCCAAGATGTTGGAGATGTCAAGACCAATTATTTTAAATCTCATTGGCATTACTGCCAAAATCTTCTTAGAGAATTGTCTGGTACCTACATGTGGGCCTTTACACTGTTAAAAAATAGTTCTTCCCCTGACCATCCTGGATGACCTCTCCTGCTAAAAGGGAGACAGAGGAAACCACCCGAGCTTAACTGGTACCTATAGGTATGTGTCCCACTGGGCACAAAGACAGGAAGAGTGGTTAATGCACTTGCTATGTTATCACATCTAGGGTGGTTCCAAGTGGAACAATCTTGCTCAAATAAAAACATCTGAGGACTCTGAAAGCATGCACATGCACTTGTCCGCATGCTCTCTCTCTCTCTCTTTCGCTGATACACACACACACGCACGCGTGCACACATACACACACACAGACAAATCAGAACTGCTGAAACATCTCACTTCTTTGGGAAGATTCATACCTATAGTAGTAACCTGGATGACACTGAAGATCATTCTTCTAAGTGAAGTATCACAAGAATGGAAAAGCAAACACCACTTGTACTCACCATTAAATTGGAACTAATTGATCAACACTTACATGCACATATGGAAATAACATTCATCGGAAATCAAGCAGGTGGGAGGAGGGAGGAGGGGATTGATAAATTCATACCTAATGGGTACAATGCACACTATCTGAGGGATGAGCACACTTATAACTTTGACTCAAATGGTACAAAAGCAATTTATGCAACCAAAATGTTTGTACCCCTGTAATATTCTGAAATTTAAAAAATAAGTTTTAAAAATAAATTTAAAAATAAATATTCCTTGAAAAATAAAAAAAAATAAAAATAAGATAAAATGACACAATTTTGGATTCTTAAAAAAAAAAGAATCCCAGTGGGTATGGAACTAACATCATTCTGGGAAGGGGTAGAGACTAGGAATAAAAATGGTATTATTTTGACAAAAAGCCTCTCTCTTTGAGTCACTGCAGGCAAAGAGAACTGAAGAGCTGTGGCCACCTGGGTTGCACCCAGAGGGCCAGTAGGTAGCTGCTGCTTGTAGAAACTAGAGGTTTTTCTTCTGTACATGAATGGCTGTCTGCCCTCAGGTTCTGGATTTCCTAGGGATCTTGGAGGAAGAACTCACTGTGCAAACTTTGTTCCTTGAAATGCCAGGAGAACCAAAGACTTCAATGGGCCAGATGCACATTGAGAACAATTAGAACATGCCATCCATGCCCTGCACTAGACAGTAACACCTGAAATAACTGTTCTATTTTCCTACTTAAAATATTGACTCTAATGAAAAGGACATAGTGGCTACAGTTATTTAAAGAATAAGTCATGTTTATATTTCCTTGTTAGTGTCCTAAAGTCACCAATATATATAAAATTTCTAGTCATTGAAATAATATGCTTAATCATGCTTAACCCTAAACTATGGCTTTTAGGAACATCATAAAATAATTTCTTAGGACAGTTTTCAAATTAGCATAGAATATTTGCATATTCTTTATTCCATAAAGCAAGCCCTGTGTTAATTGCCTTTTCTAAAGAGCATATGAGTATCTTTTGTAAGCATAGTAATTCCTTATATAAATAATATGGGCAGACTTCACCACTCTGCTCCTAAAAATGAGGCCACTTTGATATCAACATCCGACATGGCAGTGGTTAATTAACAAACAGAAATTCTGTCTTTTAACAAGCTTGTCTTCTCTCCAGATAGCTTTAAAGCTCCCTAGTATTTCTCAGAATCTGTCCTCCTTCTCACTGCCTTGATCTTCTCTCATGGGAACTCAGAGGTGCCTCTCAAGGTCAAACTCAGAAACCACTAGTTCCATTGATTTGATCCACTCCTGCCCATCACAAAACCACCTCCTACTTGTTTCAACTGCATTAAAAACTGCACTGAACTGCCACTGCAGAAGTCAGGTGCAGTTGAAGCCCCCACCACCTAGAGACCTGGAAACCCAACACCAATTTTGTTGCAGCTACTAGAATCTCTCCAACTTCTACTTGGTCCAGATAAAAAATAATCCACAAAGTTGAGAAGGAAATATTTCCTTCCTCTATCTTATTGCTTGCTTACGGGTATTCCACAGAAAGACTGGCTGGGCCCCAAGTGTTACAGTTGCTTTCTTGTCCAGCTTTCTTAAACTGAAAAACGTTAGAGCATTACCCCCATGTGTAAGCCTCAATAACTTCAGAGCTGAGATGAATGCCTACTGGTTGCATGTTTGTCCAAAAAGACAGGGTGCTGTTCCTGTATCCAACAATTGGGTTTCAGCCAAATCCACCCCACCTGCAAGCTGCACATTGTTTCTGAAAAAAGAGGGGCCCTGTTCTACCCAACAATGAGGTCTCAGTCAGGTCTACCCAAGTCCATCAAACTCCTTAATACATCACTGAAACCCAATGGGGAAGAGGGTGAGGATGGGTGAAAGAGAAAACAATATTTCTGGAGGCAAATAGGTACTTGGGGAGGAAGGGTACCACCCGAAAACCTGCAGTAGTGAATACCAAACACTGACAAATATTTGGAGCAAACAGTGACAACAAGCACTCCTTCTAATAGAATCAGAACAGCAGGCCACAAACACAGGCAAAATATCCTATTACACATGTTTGTAACTTGTAAAATCTTTCTAAATATCTATTGCCAGTTACTAGCACTAAAATTCTACAGATATCCTGCTATTCCCACACTGAAGGAGCTCCTGCACTGCAAAATCATAAATTTATTTTATTTATTCTATCTGCTTGCCCAGATAAGTTCATTATGTGTATCAACCTGAAGATTTTATAGATTAACATAGCTTTATGAATCTGTCTATTCTCTAATAGTCTGAACATAACCTTTAATTTTTTCCAAATGCAATAGCAATTTAATGGGCTTCTTATTGTGCTTAATGCCTTTGTTCTTATATAATGTGGAATACACTTAAAATGCTTGTCTGCCCTTTTGTTGAATCCAGAGCTATTCATAACGTGATTTTCTTCCTTCATCCTTCTGCTCTGCCCATTAAGGAGTAGTGTGTACTATGTAGATTACTGAATAGTCAAGGAAGAAAAGCATAATTATTTCTGAAGCTCCATGAGAGTAGTTTATGCCCTTTAGATCAGTGGTTCCCAAACCTGAATGATCAGCAGAATTACTGGTGGAGCTTTTGAAAAATTTTCATTCATCTGGGCTCCATCTTGAGAGATTCTGATTTAGTAGACTCAAGATTTTTTTTAAAAACTGAGTTAATTCTGATACTCAGGACCACTGCTCTATCAGAGAATACACTCTGAACACTAGGATACATTATCCAGGTCTCCCTTCAAAAATTAAGGAATTATTTCCTCCAACTGCTGAGGATGTTGCTAGCAAAAAAGGCCTAAGCTGCCACCTCTAAAGGAATTGTCCAAGCTGAAAGGCCTGTTTCACCAATGGGCATGCCACATCCCAAGTACAAAGGCCCAGCCCTTCATCCCACTTGGAGACATCTGTGAAGAGTCATATTAGCTTCAACTCCCCATAAGGATGGCTAAGGCCTGCAGTAGCCCAGCTACTTTCAGGTGTTGATTCTGAGAACACTCCCTAATATAATAAATCTACTGCACACTGTTCTCCCTTTCACAGTCAGTTTCCTGGGGTACCCAACCTGTGATGGATATTAATTGTTAGAGTTCAAATGCCAAAAGGGAGCCCTCCCTAACTACCCTAAACAAATTTCTCTTCAATCAGGATGGAAACCCAATTCCAAGAAGGAAATAATCAAATTTTTATGCCCCCCACTCACCTGCAAAGAAACCTAGCTGCTTTAGCTGCTCCCCTTTTTCAATCATTTGCTTACAGCTTCCTGACTACCATTATGCATTTCTTCCAACAATCAAATACCCTCCCCTTTTTATTTCTCTTAATCCAAAACCACATTCCTGTCATTGCTACTCACAAGTACATTCTTCCTTCAAACTTTGCCACCTAACATTTTTTTGGCACTTATCTATGAATGTATTATGTATATGTAATCTCTAGTGTAATCATGGACTTCCCCATATATCGGTTTGTAATCTACAGAGAATATGTTCCTAGAGAGAAGGAACCAAGGCTTCAATTTTATTTTATGTTTGTTTTTGTTTTGCTTTGTTTTACATAGTATGCCTATTGAATGAATTCAAGGCAATAAAGAATAATGATTAATGTTCTAACATAAGACACCATTCTCTCTAGCCACTGATTTTACCAGGCTTTCTGAAAGATACAGTGATGCACATATGTATATACACTCACACATCGTACTACAAAGCGACCTCTCTTCCTAGTGTAATGACTTACTGAAATGTTCAGACTTTCATTATCTTTATTATAACAAACCTGATGCTTTTTTTTTAGAACGTGTTACTTTGACTTCTGTATATGTTTGAACTAAAAAGATTAATACTTCATGTTTTAACTTATTTTGTCTGGTAAATTGATTTTGATTTCTGTAATGTGTTAATGTGATTAGCAGTTCTTTTCCTTAGTATGTGAATTGTAGTTTCAGTTATGTTTTTGCAGTAATGTGCATTGTTGTTGTGTTGTATTGTACCTTGCTTGGAAGGATGAAAGAATGAAATATTCCCACTCCCATCCCCCAAAAAAGTATCTGGATTTAGACTGAGAGGATTTGAATCTTGAATCTTGCTCATCATTGACCAACTTTGGCACTTTGAAGAGTTATCTGCCCTCTCTGTGTTTCAGTCTGCTTTGCTGTAAAACAGGGATAAAAATAAAGATCACCACTTAAGATCATTGAGAAGGACAAACAGAGAGGGGTCATGGAGGTGAACTACCAGGTACCTGGCACGTGTTAAGTTCATGGTAAAGATCAGCTCTTATTGCTAGCATTTAAAAATATTTCTGCAAGCCAGAACCCTACATCACTGTTGATATGATATTTCAGTGTATGTTACAGAAGTAAGCCAATGACAGTACTTTTACTCTCAACTCTCAGAAGTGGACGTAGCTCAGGTCAAGAGAGGAATGCATCAAATGTAACAATTAGTTGGATACTATAGCAGTGTTATTCTTATCATGGTAGAAAATTATATGCCTTAATAGTCGAGTCAAGTGTCTAAACTAGTGGTTTTAAACTATGGTAATAATCAAAATAACTTGTGGAGATTTTATAATACAAATATACTTTTCCATTTCACTTTGACATTCAAATTTAGTTGAAATGACATGAATGTGAGGTATCTGTATTTTTTCTACAGGTGATTCCTATGTGTATTCAAGGTTGACAAACCGTAGTAAAACTGGCAGGTTAAAAAATGTTGTTATTACTAAGCAGGTCATAGAAAAACAAAAGTAAGGTAATATTTGGGATTTTGAATAGAATATTGCCCTGTAAAAGTTAAACTACACATGGACACATAATGTCTTGGAACCAAGAGTTAAAGTCTCTTTAAAGTGAAAGAATGGCTCAAAGCCAAGATGTAACTGCACCTTACTGAAGCCATTAATATCTTCAGAGAAAGCATGTATCCACAAGAAAAAGGGACTAGTGATCAATGGAAAAACATAAAATGGAGTCATAGAAGAAAGGCAGAATTTTCTTCCATGAATTATTCAGAAGGGAGAAAATATTTACCAGGCACATCAAAAGAATTAATTAATAGTGGTAAGGACATGCCTTTTGGGAAAATGAATTTATATGCTACCTTAACCTGATATTACTGAAAATTCTTAATCTGTACTACAGGGTTCTATAATAATTCTATAAACACCCAGTAATCTTACTGGTATTTGGCATGCTACATGGAGAAAGTCTTCCTGTTGAACTAACGTAAGTAGTTCTTCCAATTGACAGAATTCTCACTATAAATTAAGAAACAGATATTCATGATGTATACAGAGATGTACATAGATCTCTCATGAACTTGGTAAATCAGAGTAAGAATCCAGATTCTAATCAATTTTAAGATACAGATAAGGTGAGTTTTTAGGCCTGAAAAATTGAGAACCAGAACTTGAATGGTGATAAATCCCACATTTAGGGTCTCAGCACAAGAACGAGCTTCTTTCCCCACCAAGAGACAGTCCTCTGCTTTACAACCACTGAAGTTAGTTGCAAGAAATTTATCAGAATTGTCAAGTACCTTCCTGAAGCAATAGGAGAGAAAGACCTTCTTCAACGTCTATTCCTTTAGGGCAGGAAGTTTTGCAAAATGACTACATATCTATAACTTTTCTCCAGTCTCTAAACTGGTCTAAAAAAAGGGTTGAAAATACATTTTTTAAAACTTCAATAATATTGTGTCTGACAGTGATGTGAGCAAAATCACTAACCTTGTCACTGGTGAGCAACAAAGGAAGCTGGTTTGATCGATCAGAAAAAGCATCAGTGTTGACTATATCCCACTATCAGAAAAGCCAGTCTGTAAAGTGTTATCAGTAAAAGAAGCAAAGGAGTGCTGAGTGGGAGTAAAACAGGAGATGCAAAAACACCATTTAGTATGTCCTAAGGTGACAAGTAACAAAAGAAATGAAAAGTGAAAAAAATCATTCAGCAATTTCTGGAATATATGGAGAGTCTATTCTTGAACATATCTCTTTTGGTAAATGTTTTCATAACAAAATAAGTAAAGGCAAAATCAAATAAAAATTCGCAATTGAAAATATAAATGGAATAAAGTAACAGACATCTGAACTGAAGTTCAAAGAATGTAAGTAAAGAAAATGTTTCAAATGAAAAAAATAAATACTGAAGCCATTCCTTGTAAGACCAATAACAGCTAAATCTGAAACCAAATGATTATTCATTTGGGCTTGAGAGGAGATAAAGCTATTTTAAAACCCTCTTCAGTCACTCACCTTTGTCATTTAAGCATCTTCTACAAGAGGAAATGTGACAGGCAATTAAAAAGAAAACATTATGGTCTTTATTACCTTTTGTAAAGGATTGATTCCTTTCTCTTGTGTCAAGTTGACAGAGCTATCCAGACTTCCTTCTACCTTATGTCTCACCAGACAAGCTAAGAAAGATGAAAAACAACTTGGTTTCTTCCTTGCTTTCCCATATAATATGACCCCAGGAACTATATAATTAGGTAGATAGGTATATAAACAGATATATGTATATATTAATACTTTTTATTTTGTAGAAAATGAAAGAAATATGGAAAGTAAAAAAATATTAAAATTATCACAGTCTCTTTAGCCAGAGATTTTTTTTAGTTATTATAAAGGACATTTTAGTCAAGTTCCTCCTACCTGTACACACACACACATATACATTCAAACATACATATATACACACATACATGTGTATGTACATATTTATTTTCAATTTAATGGCTCTTCATACCCCACTTCACCCCATCTCCTGTAATCTGTCCTTGCAATAGTTTAGTGGAACAGACATCCTAACTATATTTGGCCCTTTTTAAAAAATGTAATATTTTCATTTTATAAGCATTGTTTTAAGGATATAAATTATCTTGGACACAGTGAGTTATATACAACTTTCTAGCAAATTTTCCTAAATAGTCTTACTCCATAAATAGAAGAAATTATTAGTTCTAAATCCAAGATCAACAATAGAGTAAACAGAACATTGATGAATATATAAAATATACCAGATATGGATGGTCCTGTAGTTTTTATGTGTTATTTTAGTTCAAACTCATAAAGTTGGAAATAGAAATGACTATAATTCTCCATTTGGACTCTTTTACTTTGATAATAAAGATAATTTATCACTTACGACTTTCAGGGGTCGTTCCTCCTAAAAACAAAATTTTCTCATAATTGAAAGAAAATGTAACATAAGCATATATACAAATATACAAATATATTTTATGTTATAATTTTTTCCTTTTATAAGACAATTGTAGGAGGTCTGTCGTGTACCACACTCCCTGCCCCTGCCTTTCAGGATGAAAGTGCTCATTCCCCCAACTCCTGGGAGACAGCTGCCATCCCTTTTGGGGGACTGCCCTTGTTTGAAGAGAGTCACTTTGCCCAAGTTTACGCTCCCTTTCCAGGGACAGCTTGAATCCAATGATTGACCAGAGCAGGGATATAAAGGCCTACATCCTTGTACCACCTTGTGATACCATTGCAGTGACATCCAGCCCCAGAGCTTCCTGCTGGCTTGGCTCCCATGGGCCTTTGCTGTGACTGAACCAGAGTTCAACTTCTCCCTCAGTCCAAGTCAGCTTCCTCCACTTCCCCAACAGGGGCCAATCCTGAAGAACTCCTCAATAACCTTCTTCAGAGTCTGCTTCCTAGGCAACCTGACCTAGAACAACTATTATTGAACAGATTAAACCATTCTAAACTGGCCAGTGGCCGCTACATATTAGTGGGGAAAGTTCTGCAATCTGATTACAAAGCTAGGAAGTGATGTCTTGTTGTTTATCATTTTATCTTCCAATTTCCATATAGACCTTTACTTTAAAGAGCAGCATTGGTCTTTGGAGTAGCACAAATTTTGGGGTCACTGATGGATCATCTTCTCACCTCTATTTGATGAAATTATAGAGCAACTATGTTGTAAAAATGGCACATTAAAATAATCCTTTCTCAAAACCAATTTTCCAAAGAAGGGTTTTAAAAAGTCTGTGTGACCTGCTTTTGACACACATGAAAGATGCAAAATGCAGGACAATTTTAGCCAATTATGAATATACAAATAACCCTCACATTACATACTATAAATATCTACTTAAAGAAGCAGCTGTTAAAAGGAGAAATCAATGCTGCTGCTTAACTCAATATTATAGCTTTTCTTTCTCAGGGTTGCTTACTTAGCAAAAACATTCATATTTCAATTAAGCATCAATTCTTATAGGTATTCTTATAGGTAGAGTTTTGCACCTACGTTAGATGTCACCATTGGAAAAATGGTAGTGGTAAGAGAAACTGTCTGCCTATAGGAGTGAAGAGTAGAGAAAGTGAATAACAAATCATCTCTTATTCTTTCAAATTCTCATCACAAAGTATGGATGAGTCATAATCATCACTATAAAGTTTTTCTTTGTGGCAAATGTTAAGCACTAAACATCAAATTTGATTTTAAAACATATATTATGTATTGTATGCAAGGCACTATGTTATATGATGTATGGAATGTAAAGAAGCTGATATTCTGACATGGGGGGCATAAAACAAATGTTTTATCAGTCTAATGCAAGGCTGTGAAATAACCAGGGGGAGTCCAAGGGGATTCAGTGGAAGCAGAGAATGTTGTGTCACAAAATGCTCTGTGAAGATAATGCCATTTAACAGAAGATCAAAGGAATGGATTACATTAGGAGAGAGTGGAGAGAGTGGTCATTTCAAACCAGCATTGTAAGTAAAAGGCAGGAAAGTAGAAATAAAATGAAAGAGATGTGCAGGGAAGGCAGGAATAGCCATTATCATATTTCCACCTTCTCTCTAGAAGCTTTGATTAGTCAATGTAATAAGTCACTCTTTTTCTTACAACACTTTAAACCCAAACTAAAGAGAAACCAGATGGTAATATGAGAGCTAGCATAATTAACTCCACCAGTGGCAATGTATTCAAATGCAAGATATGGAATCATCCCATTAAACATTTCTGGGAAAAGCAAAAATAAGATTTAAAAAACTGAACCAGAGCTACTTTGTGGGGAGTTGTAAGATATTGACAAAAAAGGAATTTCTATCTATATCAAAAGGACCTAAATCTGATAATGCTAATGTAAAATCAACTGAGATCAGCTCCTAGTGTTTTTGTTGGGTAACTAATAATTATATTTCATATGGTTTTTAATTAAAATAGGCATTTTTTAATATGCCAGTGGAGAGTAAAAACAAAATGAGAGTTTAAGCTCTTGTATGATAAAGCTGATCTCTAAGGAGACTATTGCTCTTATCATACATATTTTATATCTTTTTTAACTTTTGAAAAGTACCTTGGAATCATTTCATTAGTCATATCTAAAAATAAATTATATAAGGTAGACTAATGTTACTTTCTTGTTTAAGTATGAAAATAGCTACAGTAGACTAAAGTGGCACTATTTATAATATAATTTGAAGGCCTTGTTTAGTGGTCTATAGACAGAAGTTAATTATAATTTCAGATTCAAACAAAGATTTTAAGAAGCAGCCTGATGTAGTACACTGTGGTATAATATTAATAATAAAATAATAGTAAATTTGAGGGAAGCAAAAAGTGTTCAGACTGCAGCCTCTCCCCTTCCCCATGAGGCAGTGTCTTACAACTAGTTCCTGTGGCTAACCACCTGCACCTTAGCTGCCCTTGTCCCTTTTACTCCTCAGTTAACTGTATTAGAGTTTTCTGCTTAAACAAGCCTCAAAGGAAGTTGAAGGAAGTTACAGTGGTCTGTAAAGAAAATCTATAAAATATGAAGAATGTCTGTTTCCCTATCTGCTGCAGAAAATCTGATTTGGGGCTGTTTGGGGTATACTACAAAGAGTAAAGGAGTCTAGTCATGGCCTGTGTAGATTATTAGAGAATAACCTCTTACAACACAGACAGCAATTCTAGTATCATCTACACTCCTGATGGGGGGCCCTTTAGCTCCCGTCACCCACTGCCTGCCCACAGAACAAATTCATATTTCACACCACACGGATTCACAAATATTTAAATAGCACCTAAGAGATGACAGGTACTACTCTAAGTCCTCAGTGTTCACACGAAACAAAACAGACTGTGGGCCCAGTTCCTAACTGGCACATGGTTTCTAGAAGAGAGAGGATTTAAGCAAGTAAACCAATAGATAAATATATAAAATAAAATATTGGTGAGTCCTCTTAAGGAAAAAAGTAGACAGACAGAGAGAGAGAGAGAAAGAGAGAGAAGAGAAATATTACTATGGGGTTCCTGCTTTAGATTATTTGTGGAAGTCCTCTTTAAAGAATATGGCCTTTAAGCTGGGGTCTGAAGGATGAGGAGCCAGTTATTTGCAGGTGGACTGACGACCTTTAAGCTCAGAGGCAGCACCTGTAGATGCCTTGAGGTGGGAGGAGCTTGACAGTCCCTGGCTATGAAAGGATGTTGTCTGAGGAGCATAGAATGTAAAAGGGAGACTTGGATGCCAGCAGAGCCCGACCATGATGCACCATGCAGCCAGATGGAAAGCTGTTATTCTATAGCTATGAGAAGCCATGTGCCATGATCTGAATGTTTATGTCCCCCCAAAATTCACATGTTGGAATCCTAACCCCCAATGTGATGGCATTAGGAATTGGGTCTTTGGGGAGGTGATTATGTCATGACGTTGGAGGAGTCATGAATGGGATTAGTGCCCTTATAAAAGAGACCCCACAGAGAGCCATTGCCCCTTCCTTCATGTGAGGTTATAGTGAGAAGATGCCTCTCTATGAGGAAAGTGGCCCTCACCAGACACTGAATCTCCAGAACTGTGAGAAATAAATTTCTGTTGTTTATAAGCTACCTAGTTTATGGTATTTTGTTATAGCAGCGCAAACAAACTAAGATACCATTCTAGAATTTTAAGCAAATGGGCTACCCAATCTGATAATATTTTAAAATATTATTCCCAGTTAACAACAACAGCAAAATCCCAAGCAATCCAATTTAAAAAATGGCAAGGACCTGAATAAACAATTTCTCCAAAGTCATACAGATGGCCAATAAACACATGAAAAGATGCTTATAATAACTAATCCTTAGGGAAATACAAATCAAAACCACAATGGGCTACCATTTCACACCCCCTAGGATGGCTATCATCAAAAATAAAACCACAAAATAACAAGAGTTGCCTAGAATGTGGAGAAATTGAAATCCTAAGCAGAGTTGGTCAGAATGCAAAATGGCTCAGCCACTGTTGAAAACAGTATGGCAGTTCCTCAAAAAATTAAATGTAGGATTCCCATATCATCTAGCAATTCCACCTTTGGAATTGGTTAGATTTGTTAGATACCAAAAAGAATTGAAAGCAGGGGCTCAAACAGGTATTTGTACACCAATGTTCATAGCAGCATTATTTACATTATTTAAAATGACTGTATTTACAATACAATAGCCAAAAGGTGGAAACCACCTGAATGTCCACCAACAGATGAGTGCAGGGTGTGTGTGTATGTGTATGTGTGTGTGTAATGGAATATTTTTTCAGCCTTATAAATGAAGAAAATTCTGAAATATGCTACGACATAGACGAAACTTGAAGATGTTATTAAGTGAAGTTATTATTAAGTGAAATAAGCCAGACACAAAAGGACAAACACTAAATAATTTCACGTATATGAGGTACCTAGAGGAGTCCCATTCGTGGAGACAGCTTCCGGTAGTTGCCAGAGGCTGAGGGGAGGGGGAATGAGAATTACTATTTAATTGTACAGAGTTTCAGTTGGAAAGATGAAAAAGTTCTGGAGATAGATGATGGTGATAGTGGCACAACAATGTGAATATACTTGATGCCACTGAACTCTACACCTTAAAATGATTAAAATGGTAAGTTGTACGTTATGTACAAAAAAGTGATTATTCTCAGTGCCACCTTCAGAATTGTTAGGAGGTCAAGAATATCATTTCATTCAAACATTTTGTGCCTTTGTAGAATCTTTATTTTCTGACCTATCAGTTATTATATTAAGTACTATCTGCCAGTTTACTTACTGTCTTATTGTAACATGTTAGAGATATGTATTAATCTTGAATTTTGAACATTTCTAATTAAATTTTATTTTGATTCGTTCTTGATTAATCAAGAGGCTTTGTTTCATAACCTCTTCAGGATCTTAAACTGTGCCTACTTTAATTATTTACTTTCTTTTTCATTGCTCCAGGAATTTCTTCTCACATTTATTGTGTTTGTGAACTCTGTTTTTAAAGTTAATTTCTATATCTCTATTGAAATGTTCATTTGCAAATTTTTTTGAGTGGGAATTGGGTTTTTGCTTATTTTGAAATTTATTTTTCTTTCCTTTTGCCCCAACAAGTCTAGATATTTTATAGTTGCCTTTACCTAAGATTTTGGGGTCACTCAATTCTAAATAATCTTTTATGTTGCTCATTTCAGCCTTTCCAGCTCACAGAAATCCTGGCCAGTGCAGCAGTAGCCCTGGCTCTCTGTGTGTGCTTTTTCTGCTCTCACGTTCTTTCCAGGCAAGGGGCTCTCGGAAGGCTGCCACTCCCGGCAGTTGCGTCAGCTCTTCTCACCTCTAGTGCATATGGCGAAGTCCTGCCTCAGCTCCATTTCCGGGCACTAACCCCCTTTCCATGGAGGCCCTTGCTGGGACCATTTGAGTCCCTGTGCCTTTCATGAGAAACTCCCAGAAAGCCACTGGCTATTTCTGTTTCTGGATGCCAGAGACTCTGCTATGTCAGTATATTTTTGTTTCTTTTCTGGTACATGAAACATTTTTAAATGTGTTTTGTTATTATTTTTTTTTAATTCACGGGGAATTTGTATTTTTTTAAACCCCATAGGTTCATAAGCATAGAAAAGTCTGGAGGTATATACAGAAAACTACAATGTGAATGGTGCTTATCACTCACTAGGTGTAGTATTGACATGGATCCCTATATCTTCCAGTGACCAGTCTCCCTCCACTTGCAGAGGCTTGCTGGGGAAGGAAGTAGAAAGGCTGCAACAATACATAATTCCCAACTTCCACCATCCAATACAACAGGTGCTATAGACTACAAGATTTAAAAAACTTCTTCTCGGATCACTCCCACTTGGACATCGGAGAGTAACAGTAACTACTGTAGTTGTTTCAGGGGTTTATTCAGGTAAATAAAAGGACTTTTTTACTCATTTCTCTGAATGTATCCGCATAGTCAAGTGAAGCATGATTGCACCTGACAGTGCCATTTGAGGTGGAAGCAGTCTTGAGGGACCAAGCCCTTAAATTGTGGGACCTGATGCTATCTCTAGGTAGATAGTGTCAGGATTGAATTGAATTATAGAACATCTAGCTGATATCCACTGGAGAACTGCTTGGTTGCTGGTGGTGAGAAATCCCCACACCTTTTGGTGAGCAGAAATGAAGTATTCTGTGTTGTGTTGATGGTGACTGGTGAGTAGAAAGGAAAAAACCTTTGGGGTTTTTTTTCTATCTCTAATACAACCACACCACAAAACAAATTCTTCAATTTCTAGATCCAGGATCTCAGGTTGGAGCTACAGACTGAAGAGAGAGAGATCAGAGAAAAGAAAAGTCCCAGCTCATCTTGGAGAAGCCATAATGGTGGAAGCTTCAGGTCAGGGCCAAAGCTATTGAATTAGTTTTAGGTGAAACATCATGGTCATTTGGAACAGGCCAGAAAGGCAGAAAGAAATTGTGAGATTCAAGAACTATCTGGAGTATAGAAATACCAGAATTGGGTGATAGATTGAATATTGCAAACAAGAAATCAGCAAGAGACAAAAGTTCTCCCCAGTATTTGGCAATATTTTGGAAGAAGAATGGAATTGATGGGGGTGGATGTGGAAAGATATTTCTAATTTAGGAACTTATGAAATATGTGTGAAAAATGCTGTCTGAACCAGACTTGAAGTGGGTCTTGCTTAGCTCATACAGGGTGGTAATTCCATGATATGTCAAGAAAAGTATATTACTTATTATTAAAAGTGGTTTTTATAATTGAAAATAAGAGTGTCAGAGGACCTAAGTTCAAGTAAGAATTCTGCCATTTAAAAGCTCCATGACTCACTTAAATTTTCTGAGCCTTGTTCTACCAAAACAAAAGCGATTATATCACCTGTTCTCACAAAAACTTTGTGAAAATGGAGTGAGGTAAAGAACACCACAACGCCTTATAAACTCTCAGTACTATATGATCTTAGTTATAATTATCACTATTGCATCATGTCCTCACACCAATCCTACCTTCCTTTTCCCCTTCATGATAAACAGTGCCTGTGTGATGTGATTAAACAAAAAAGGGCACACGGTAAAAAATTTAAGGACACATGTCTGTTTCTTTACAGATGACAAATTTAGTATAGGATAGCGCAATTTGTCTAAGAAGGGAGAGAAAAGTCAGATTATTTTTAAAACGGCAGGGAATTTGGGAACTATATTACTGTAATTAGATAATCAGAAATTTTAAAAAAAACAGGATTAATTTGGAAAGAATCTATACTACAACCAAAAATGTCTAACAGAAGGTAGATAAACGTTATTTTGCTGTCCCTATTTATATCATATTTCCTCTCTCATAGCAGTGTCAAATCTTTTAATGTACAATTTATGCATCAACTATATAATTTCCTAATATGTTGTTTTTTGAAAATATGATTGAAATTCAATCTAAAGTATGCAGCTAAAACTGGAAATGTCCTGTTCCTAGTGATGTTTTCCTTCCAAGTCAGAGCTAGCAAGTAAACTTAGAATGACTTCAGAATCACTGGTACATCTAAAACAGACTTGTTCTCATTCTCCATGGCTTAGCTGTCAGTTTATTGCTTCAGTAATACGGTGTAACAAACCACCCAAGAACTTAGCGGCTTACAACAACAAGCATTTCTGCTCCTGCCACCAGGCCTGCTCTTTAAGGTTTGGCTGATACAGGCTGGGTAGGCTGGCTAGCTCTGGTTCAGGCTGAGGGTCTCCTCAGTTTGGCTCCAGATTGCAGTTTAGTTCAACTCATTCCACATGTACTTGATCTGGGGCATAACATGAGGGGCAGTCGCTCCCTGGGGCCTGCTCTTCTCATGGCTGATGACTGGTGCACAAGAACCAAACCACACTAGACAAGCACATCTGAGGATCTGCTTGTGTCACTTCTGCTATTCATCCCATTGGCTAAAGCAAGTCACATGGCCAAGCCCAATATCACTAAATCAGGGGAGTACACTCAACAGTGGGAGAAGAGGGGACTGAACATTTGCCAAATACAGTCATACTATCATGTCATGGTTGCAAAAACCGTTGTTAATGTTTTGTGAAAATGGTAACTCTCATAACTATTTATATCAGTCTGTAAATCCTAAAATGGAGTCTTAGTGTAACATATAGCATGGATGTAAGACCTATTTTGAAAGCTGAGGAAACCTGGTCTTAGCCCATAGGTAGTAGAATAATCTTCCTATTAAAAGATATTTCAGGGAACAATGATAATGTTTTGTATTCCATCAAGACTGTATATCCAGAAAATTGCTGGATAGTTTTAACAGTTGTTTGTTTAATGTGTATATTGTCCTCTAATACATTTAAAATTAATGGCATATTAATGTAGAATAAATGAAAAAAACTTTCATTACATGGTATGCAGTTAGCCTGTGGGGTTCATTGTCACAAGAGGTCACTGAATCAAATGCTGTGGCTAGAATTTTGAAAGCTGTTGGGAAATTTTATGATGACTAATGGCATTCATCATTATTCATGCCAAGCTGCAGGTAATGAACTCTCCCACTTGAAGCTCTGACTGATCACCTCGGGGGTCAAATGGAATGGTTCCCTTTGTGTAGCTAAACAATAGACTATTCATTTGGGAACATCCATAAGCTTGAAAAACAGATAAAAACTAATATTGGAGACCTCCAAAAATCATATTATGCTTCAACATTTCTGTGAGGTAAAGACAATCTTACGCATCACTATCAAAACTGTTCTTTGTTATAATATATTTAGATCAATTGGCTTTGATCACACTGAAGGGAAAAAAATGGAAATTGCAGTTATTTCTCAATTGTATATAAATACATAATCCATTTTTAATGCAGAACTCCAAGCAAGGTCTCAAACTGCCAAAGACAAAAATCTTTGCTTTTCCTTAAATATTTATGTTAGTATTAATCTATGTGAGGGTACCTATCCTAGAAGGCACAAAAAAAATTGAAGAGACTGCTATTTCATTTTCTCCCATTTTGCTTTGCTCACCAGTAAATTCTCCACTTACTATAGAAATGTAGGAAAAATGTAAATGTCAACGTTGGTCTCCAGGTTAAGAATACAACACCATTTCACCATCTGCACTATGGTGTAGTAAGACAGAAATGTATTAAGTAGGATAGAAACAACTTTCCAGTTCCTTCCAAATCAGTGGTCCCCAACCTTTTTGGCACCAGGGACTGGTTTCATGGAAGACAATTTTTCCACAGAAGTGGGTGTGTGGGTAGCTCAGGCAGTGATGCCAGCAACAGGGAGGGGCTGTAAATACAGATGAAGCTTTGCTGGCTCTGCTTACCCACTGCTCACCTCCTGCTGTGCAAGGCTTTTTTTTTCCCCCCCACCCCCACCCCCATTCCTAACTTCCATGGAAGACAATCTTTCCACGGGATGGAAGCGGGGGCAGGGAGAGTGGCAGAGCTCTGTGGCCCGGTCCTTAACAGGCATAACTGGAGTTTGGGGACCGAAGTTCTAAATTGTTTTTTCACAGTGTTCTTTTTATTCTTTGTATTATGGAAAGATTGCATATCAAGATAAAAAATACATTCATATTTTAAAAGAGGAAATTTACCCCCAGGCCAAGATATACATGTTTTGGGAAATTATCTGCTATTTTGAATGTGTAAACTCCTATTATCTATCTTAAACAAAGGCACAAACATCTTTAAATTGGTTTTATTTTAGTAAAAGTTGTTTTCATGGGGGGAACAACAGTTCTATCTTTTGTATGTAAACAAGGGAAGCAGAACATATAAAATCCTTCAAGTTATTTTGAATCATGTATTTAATATAGTTATCAGTCATTCCACGTATGAAGAAACATAAATAGGTAACAAGGGTTAGAGTTAAATTAGTACGGAAACACGATGAGTGCAAGAAAGATTGATGGGGTCTCTAGTCCTAGGCAAAACACAAAATACACAGCACAGGTAAAGTCATTTCTCAAAAAAACAAGTTGACATATAGCTGAAAGGCTGGGGAGATTCACCTGCCTATTCTTTACTTAGAAGTATGCAAATAATTTTATGTACATGATTATTTGTTATTTCTTATCCTTCAGATGTATTCAAAAGCATTTACATTTTTTTCTTTTTTATTTGTTTACTTCAATAGTGATAATCCTCCCTAAGCATCTACATTTTAAAACCTTGGTAGAAGTTTATTTCTAGTTACATATTCCAGGTTGTTAGTCAAGTTACTTTTATTTGACAATGTAAGAATCTATTAGGAATATCTAGCCCTTTATTAGTTTCATAAAAATGGAAGAAAACATAACACTCATAATTCAAATTTCTATTGGTATACAAAATATGCTTGACATTTCAACAGATCTATTTTGATTATCAAAGTGACCACAAAAGTCCATGAACTAAAGTAGCTTGTAATTTTTCTGGTACTTAAGTTAAATAGATGGGGTGTAGTACAACTGTTACTTAGGTCTGAAGTCCCCAAGCCCTGGGCCGCAGACCCGTACCTGCCCATGACCTGTTAGGAACGGGGCTGCACAGGGAGGTGAGCAGTAGGCTAGGGAGCAAAGCTTCATCTGTATTTACAGCCACTCCCCATCACTCACATCACCACCTGAGCTCTGCCTCCTATCAGATTAGTGGCGGCATTAGATTCTCATAGGAGCGCAAACCCTACTATAAACTGTGCACGCGGGGGATCCAGGTTGTGCGCTCCTTACGAGAATCTAATGCCTGATGATCTGAGGTGGAGCTGAGGCAGTGATGCTAGTGCTGGGGAGGGGCTGCAAATACAGATTATCATCAGCAAAGAGGTTTGCAGAATAAATATAATGTGCTTAAATCATCCCAAAACCATCCCCCCGCACCCGGTCAATGGAAAAATTGTCTTCCATGAAACCAGTCCCTGGTGCCAAAAAGCTTGGGGACCTCTGACTTAGGTCACCAAGATGGGTCCAGCTAGCTGATGCTTGTGTATCTGAGGGGTCGTGGCTGGGTATGCCAAAGAAGGTCGAAGTTTGAGTCATAGTTTTCCTTTGCTGCAGAAGGGCCACTGACAGGAGCTGGAATATAAAGAAAGTAACTTCTCCCCTCTTCCTGCCCTCAATCTGCAGCCTATTTACCCCACTGTCAGACCTAATAGGAAGTCATCTGAGAAGGGAGGCCAGGAAGACAACTTTGTAGAGACCTAGCTTCAACCTCAAAGAAAGACTATAGAAGGTGGGATTGGACATAACAGATAAACGACTAGTCCAAAAGCTTGTTTTGTTTTTGTGGGGGAAAAAGTCCATTACTAATAAATACTACAGATGTAGAAGGTAAACATATGTAAGAAAGTGATGGTATTTGAAAACGTAGATTTAATAATGTATATGGGGATGTATTGCATAAAATATGAATTTTAATTAAACATAATTGACTATCCATTATATATTGGATCACTCTAAGTTTGTTGAAGAATCGTACTTCTAAGCATGGAGGCAATGCAGAAGTTACAAAATCAACTATTACTCTCAAACTGAATAGTCAATATTGACTCTTACTTTGATTTCTTAAAATCATCATTATTTTATGTTAAAAAAATTAAATATTCTCATGATATTTTATAGAAAACAACACAAAAATAAGGTAAAGGTAAATATAGAAAATAAAGACAGCCATAACTTTAGTAGATTGAAATAACATCTGATGTGCAACAGATACTTTATTTTTTTATTTTTTTCCCCCATTATATTTTCTAATTGGTAATTGCTGGTGCAATTGGGAAAGGGATATTTTTTATCAAGTCAATTTATCAAACTCTTTTTGCTAACTCTCTTTATTCTCTGAGGATTCCAAGTAGAAAATTATATTGCCAATAAATAATCAGAATTCTGTCTTCTTTAACAAAATTATACCACTGCTTCTACTTCATATGGTATTTAATTTGCCAGAACATCAACACACATTTCTACCTTTTCTTATCAAATTGAAAATGACTCTTGGATTTAATTTTTAGTCATGTTTACTTTTATTATTCTTATGATTTTAGAATTATTTACCAGGCTCTGATTTGCTGCCACATGTACAGGAAGTAATCTGTTGACATTTGGAAATGAATTATACTTTCCTCATGAACCTTATTGTTTTAAAATTCCAAAATTTAAATTTTGAATGTTTTGAATGTATATTTTGAAATACACTAGTTGAGTAAGATTCAGCTATCAGTAGCTAAAGGGTGCCAAATATTGTACTAGATGCTGTGAAGAAAAAATAAACCTGCTAATGCCAAGAAATTGTTGCTTTCAAGTAGTTTTCAGAATAGTTGCTTAGGCAATGAGAGCTGTCATAGGGTGCTTATTATAAAGATACCAAATAATAGTATTAGTTAATATGGGTACTTACAATGTGCTGGTCACTGAGATTATGCATAGGTTATTATTAAATCTTCACATGCTTTGAGGTAGGGTTTGTAATTATGTAGATGATGAATCTGAGGTCCAAAAGAGGTTGAATCGCTTGCTTAGGTCATATAGCTAATCCCTAGTCTAGCTTGGTTTAGAGTGTGGGCAATGTGACCTGGAGTCTTCTTAAACATTGTGTTACATATTCCTCTGAGAAGTAGAAAGAAGTGTCAATTAGATGATAATAGGTCATGACAGTTTTATGAAGTTTTAAAAAATGATGTGGTATTTTGAGAATAGAGAATATTCCAGAAAGAGCCTCTTTAATGAGATAGTGATAGGAAGATGTCAGGACTTGGGAGAAACAATGATTAGACTAATCTAACCGAAACAGAGGATTTATAAAGCAGAATCATAAAAATGGACAAAGACTGGGGAAATTATGAACGCTAACCTAAATATTTTACTTATTTTTGAACCTTATAAGTAATAGGGAACAATAGAGGGGGTGGAACACGATGAAACAGTAACCCACATACAGCAAGCCTTCTAGATATCTTTCAGCAGTGAGGTTAAAAAGGGAAATTAGGCTATTTCAAATAAAGAATTATCAAGGAAAAGAAACCCCAAGAAATCATAAGCAACAATAATCAAAGCCAAGAAAAATATGTGACATAAGAAATGAACCACTTTGGATGTGCTAAATAGGTTTTCTTTAGCCCATTGCAGCCCCAAAGAGGGCAGCGAGAGGGAACAAAGCCTTGGGTTCAAAAGTTCTAATGCAATTTCCATCTTCAGGATTCTGTCAAACTGAGCTGGAAATATTTTTATCCAAATCCTCCTAAGATTTCAGGTAGCCTCCAGCTATGCTGAACCACTTTTCACACTGTTCCAAACCTTCCATGTCTTTTATGCCTGAAATACGGGTTTGCCTTATCTTAAAATGCACGTGCATGCGTGCATGCACACAACAAAAAGCCTGTGGAAACGAAAAGTTACAGAAATCTTTAAGAATATCAGAAAGATTAGCTTGATATCCTGGTGGGGGGCCTCACTCACACTTTATCTCACTAGTTTGTTCTTCCATAGAAATGACCCTAGAAATAGGGACGTGTTATAAAGCTTTATGCTAAAACACCTTTTAATTGACTTTGTTAATTTAAGTCATTTAAAGTCTGACCATTTTCAGACTTTTTCTGTACACCTTATATTATTTAAAGTCTAATGCTTTTTCAGCAGCTGGTACATTACACCCAGTGATTCCATCCCATCTTATGTAAATAGCCAGATTTGTGATGATGGGTAATGGACCTATTTCTAATTGTGATTACAACTAAAGGTTCCCTACTTCTACCAAAATTTTTAGCTGCCTCAATCCACATTTCTATGTGAAAAAGGACATTTGCATGATCAAATCTGAGAACCATATTTTAGTCATTTTACAAATGTTCACTAGAGTAATTTAAATATATGTGTTAAATGCAAAATATTTTTAGATGATACTGTCAAAAATATAGTGAGTGACTGATGCCAAAAAAAGTGTAACTTTATGAAAATTCAAATTTGCTGCATATTTTAATCTACTTCAAATTTCTTTTCAGATGTACCATTTGAGGCTTTATTGAAAGCAATTAGAAGTTATACTCTAAGGCATCACTATCCAATAGAACTTTCTGCTTATTGGAAATGTTTACTGGTACTCTCCAATACAGTAGCCATGAGTCACACATATTGACCATTTGAAATATGGCTAGTGTGGCTGATGAACTGAATTTTAAATTTTATTTAATTTTAATTAATTTAAAGTTAAATAGCCAATGAAGCTAGTGGCTACCATATCAGACAGAACAATCTAATGTCTGCAAGTACCTGTAGCTGAAATATATCACTGTATATCAACTTTTCTGAAAAGTATAAATTTACTAGTTTGCTGCTTGCGTGTATTTTGCATTATCAATGAATCGATAAATATAAAACACAAAGGAAATCTAGCATTATAACCCCTTCATACATACATTTGTTCTTTCAGTGCTTAAAGCAATCAACGTTGCTTCTGGATGAGGACAGAATCTTAAGTGACAAGGTACTTTCTCATAGATGAGTTCTGGCTCTCCATGGATGGATCTCTGCTAAATATTTGTTTTGGGGAGTTTGCACATGTGGGAGAAAGTATACAATACCTACTAATGTATTAATATATTTCCATACATTTCCCATCAGCTTGGAGATTTAGAAATGAATCATTCTCTTTTCTGGCTTACGTCATTGAAAAGATTCTCAACATATTTTTTGTTGGTTAAATATATGTCCTTCAAGCAGCCTAGCTCTGTATGTCTTTGCAGTGTCTTAAAAATATCCCTGAGCCCTATTTCATTTAGTAGCCCTACTTAATATACAGTTATAGCTGTTACTGGTTGATACATGGCCCCACACAACAGAATAAACAAATGGTAGCTGTCACACAAAATTATTCACCCTGTGTCTTTCCAAGAAGACTTGCTCTTGTGGTGCTATTACTGCTTGGATCCCTTTCTTGTTTTTTCCCCCTACTTCAATTGATTTTAGATGTTTTTGATGTCTCTCCCTCTTTAATGTATCACCTATTTTATTCGAATATGTAGGTGGAATATTTTTAAGTGAATCAATAATGAAGTAGTTGAGACCACAAGCCTCCTCACCCTCTCCATGCTATTAGTGTTAGACTCCCAAGGGCCAACTGTGCAGTGAACCACGGTAATGAGGTTGATAGTTCATGAAGAGGTTGATGTGACAAATTGCCAACCTGCTGCAGGGACAGCCTCCCTAACCCTCCAGAAGGCCAATGTTATTGCAATTTTCATCCGGTTTTGCTCTCTTTCTAAATGTGCCAGTGCTAACACCATATTTAAATGATTTCAATGGATACACTCACCGTCCCCACTTGGAAAGGAGAGCACCCAGTGGTGTGCACATGTATAATCCCCTTTGCAAATTGACATGCTCTGAGGGTAAATTTAATCAGTATTTGTCATAGATTTTAAAGCACAAAAGGATATTTCATTTTTCATGACTTATTTTGGAGGTATTTGGGAAAACATGTATATTCACTTGCTGTTCTGAATTCATAAGTACTTTTTTTTAGCTCTGTTACTCCTCTCTTGATAGTCACATTAACTGACTTTTGTTGTATTCTCTCATATTTGAATTAAACACCTTGCAGGCATCTTTTTACTCCTTTTCTCTGTCTGAGTTTGTAATTCATATGAGAAAGGCAAAACTCAACTTATTGAAAAATGCTCAAATATTAAGTCAGGTGAATTTATAGATTTTTTAAAGATTTGTCTTATTCTTTACCTTCCTCTTCATCTCTTCACCTCATCTTTAAAGGCATATTTTAAATAAAGATATTATTGTTAGCAAGTGGACAATGAAAATGAGTCATCTCTGGCTTTTAGGGGAAATTTTAGCCCTACTTGCACTGTCTGTGCAGCGAGTCTTTTATAAGACATTCACAAGTATTTTTAAGAAAGTTTACACTTCAGAGAACGGTTCCCAAACCACCATGACTTGTCCTGCAGAGAAGCGGCTGGACATCACACAATCAATTTCTGATAGTGAAATTAAAGCATTTTTAGAGGTAGAGGTGCTAAAATAATTTTTTAATTCCCACGATGCTTCTAAAATACTATTCTGCATTAATGCCCTCCAAAGCTTAATGGAAAATAATTAAGTTTTAAAACGTGGAGATTGACTCCTGCAGTCCTAGGTTCAAGATTCTGAGAATACATACAGCAGAGGGTTTTGTTTTCCAAGTCATTAGGGATCCAATTCTCTAATCACCACATGTATCAGATGACTAGCACATAAATTTTGAACCTGCGTTGTTTTACCTTTCCACATAAAACTCTGCAGTTATTCTCATGCTGTTTCTTAGGCATATGTTTCATCATTTTATCTAAACTCCCTGAGGCTATGGCAAATATGGTGCCTTTTGTCAGACCTTGGCTGTAAGATTTTCAGTAAATGCTGCTTAATTGTGTCCTATATGTTATCGTTGGTCTTATTATTCACTGTGGGAATCTCATACTGCAGTTGATTATGGTGAGGAATCACTTTTTACCTTACACTACTCAGAGGTGTTGTATACTTCAATAATCTACTGCTCAGCCAAAGAATATAGTTGAGATTGAGACTCTTGTATTTATTGCCCCAGATGTCACCTTCATTCATTGAACACCTATCTGTTAAATGCTAATATAAGCCAAGCACTGTGCTAGGAACAGGTAAACAAAAAGGCACAAATTCTTCTCCTCAGGGCATTTATGTTCTGGAGAGCTGCATTCTGGTATCTGATTATTTCTCAATGAACACTTGGGAAAAGAAATGAATAAAGAGTAGGTGTGTTAGTCCCTGTCCCTGAGAAGATACCAAGATAAGATTAAACATGCAAATATTTTATTAAGGAAATGCCTATGTGAAGGGAAACAGAGCCTGTCCAATTATGGCTTGGCTTATCTGACAGAATCCAATCTAAAAAGAGTGTCTCTAGATGCATGATAACTTGGTGCCCTGTAATCAAGAATTTCATCACTACCAGGGTCTAGTAAAAGGCCTTTGTTTCTCAAAGGGTATATAATCCTCTGTTGCTGATGGCATGGCCTTGCTTCAGATTCCCAGGGGACTGTGTCATAGTTTTCTCACTGGAGCCTGCCATAAATTCCATACTGCATCATCACCCCTCACTAACACCTCCAGCACCATAGGTCTACTATATGGAAGAAATGATCCAAGGAGCAGGACTTACTATATCCAGTTTGGATCCACTGCAGTTCCCTTTCCTGCTTCAGGACTGACCAGGCTGGTAGCCCTCCATGACAACTGGCGTATCAGTGTGAAAAAATGTTGCCTCAAGAACCCAAAGTAGCCTACCAAACAATGTGCTGCTCTCTTTGTGGCTGGGGGATGCAAGATTGAGCAATTTTTACATTGGAGGGGATATTCTAGTATGCCCTTGACCACTAGACCCCTAAAAACTTCAATGAATTGACCAGTCACTGAATCTTTGTAGGATTTATATCCAAACCTCTAGAGCTCATGTGTCTTAGAAAAATTTCCAGAATACTGGATACCTCTTGCTTGTCCTGTTTAATCAGCATGATGTTGTCAATGTAATGAATTGTGTGTTTTTCTATGGGAAGTCCAGATGGTCTAGATCTCTGTGTACTGTATAATGGCAGACAGCAAGTTAACATAACCCTGAGGCAAGAACTTAAAGAATACTTTTGCCTGCCATGCGAATGGAAACTGTAATCCTCCTTTCTAACTGGAATGAAATAGAATGACTTCATCCTATGCACCTGAGGTCTTATTAATTCATCCTAGCAATGATACCACATCTAGCACAGTAGTTATGATTGGGGCTGCTACCTGGCTACACCTATAGCACAGTCTGTATCCATTCGCTAGGATCCCTCTCATTTCTGCAGGGGCCAGAATTAAACAGAGATATGATAGGGACAACCATCCTTAAATCTTTTACGTCTTTCATGTTGGCACTAATCTCCACTTTCTCCCCAAGGATAGGGTATTGGTTTCTATATACTATTTGAGAGGAAGGGTGAGAGGGGAGGGCAGTTTCAGAAGTTTCCAATTGGCTTTCAACCGTATGTTAGCTCTTATTGTACATACCAAGGACCCTAAGTGGGAGTCATTCTAACTGCCAGTTATGCACCTGATGACCGGGAAAGTGATCACTCAATGTGTCTGGGACAGTTGGGCCCAAGGGGAGTCAGATTTTAACCAGCACCTCCTTGTTTCTTGGCCCCTATAGCTTCCCTCTCTGATGACAAGGGGACTATAATGAGGCTTGGGGTCTTCAGGTATCAGTGTCAACCCAGATCCTGTGTCCAGTGGTCCTCAAAATGCCTGGTGATTTCCCTTTCCCCAATATACAGTCCCCCAAGTAAATGGCCATGGGTCCTTTCAGAAGGACTGGATGAATCATGACAGTATATATTTGCCATGGTGTTTTAGGTTCTGTCTTCCCAGGGAACCAGCCATCTCTTCAACCACTGGGTTCTGGATCTGAAGATTGGTTCAGATCTTCAAACTAAGCCAGGATTGTGACTTATTCTTGGGGTGACCACCTCAGTCTCCTGCTTCCCCATTCTTGATTTATTTTTGTATTATAGATTTTAAGCAGCAATTGAACCCTTGCTGGTTGACCATCTGTTTTGCCTCTAAGGATACTGTGCTCTCTTATGCATCTCTTCAACCCCCTGCCAGTCCAGCCCTATGGCTACTCCTCCTCCTTTTCCTATGTTATGATCATTGTGGGCTCTGCCTTCTGGTGATTAAGCACTGTCATTTGACCTCTGTTGCTTTGGTGCCACTCATCCCAACAGATGTTAATGAACTCAGTTGTGTGAATGCCTCTCCCACCCTCAGGCCTGGCTTACAGAGAAGAGCTACCACTGAACTTCTTGGTGATGTTGGTGACACTCTCATCAACACATTTCTGATGGCCTTGGAAAATGCTGTAGCCTTTGGCCCTCTCATGCAGCATACCCCTCTGGTGGATACTCTGGCCTCACCTAACATATTGGGCTTGACCTAATAAGCAAGCATCACCACTTACTTCCCTCAGCCTTTGTATTCCCTGTTTTATCCTCTGCTAGGGAAACTCAGGCATTTCAATTTCACTGAGAGTTGGCCATTGTTTATTCCACATTTCCAAGAGCCACCCAGCAGTGAGTTTAATCCATTGCCTGGGGTCCTCGCTAAGGTGTTAAATCTCTTGTCAGAGAAAGTGTCCCCTAGTCAATGAATTTTTGCTTTCCAGCCTAACATTCCAGTCCCTTGACCAAACACCCTCAACATTCAGTCTCAGAGCACTTCCATGGCTCCTGCTGGTACATGCCAGCTAGTTCTTGTAATTCTTTAGTTGTATAGTCTTTTCTCCTTTATCATGTCACCAGTTGGGTTATGCTGGGTTTTAATACTATTTATCAACCTGGTGGCTGGGTTGAAGGATGATGGATGTGCCTTATGGGAGCTCTTGTCGCCTTATCGGGGAGAGGCTTCTGCAGCACGGTTGATCACAGTGAACATACTAGCTCTTATTAGGGAAAGGTAGGCCGCTTCTGCAGGCCTGGGGATCCGGAGGGACTGTAGGGTCCACATCCTTGGGGACATGCTTCCAGATGACTCCATCCGTGTTTTCAAGATACCAGGTTTTCTCTACCAGTATCCAGACCTTGGCATAACAGACCCACCTTGGTTGGAAGTTCAACTGTCTATGGGGCTCTGCAACTCACAATTAGGTCTTCAGGCTGCTTTTCCAGTTGTCTGCCCTTCTACTACAGGGGATGAGAGTCTCTTTATAAACTGCAACTTAGGCATTCTGGTTTTCAAACTTAACTGTTAACAACTCTCATTTCTCGTTATTCTCACAGGGCATCAGCACAAGTTAATGGTAACCAGCCAACTCTGCTGTCTTGATAGGCATATTTTCCCAGTGCCTACCTACTTGCATGGCCCAGCATTCTCCTACCCTAGGTCATTTTCAAAACACATTGTTTCAATGTGCTTTCACTACAAATAATGTTAAATCCTTGTGTATTAGTATGTTTTTCCTGTAGAATAGATAGCAAAAAATATGATTTTTAGGTTAAGGCATGTTTTAAACTATATAAACATTACTAAATCACATTCCTGCTCTGTTTCTGTGTAACCATTCATGTTGTCACAAATGATCTACAGGATTACCTATTACCCATCGTGCTCTCTGATGTTGGATATCAATTTTTTCATTTTCAACAGTCTTGTATATTAAAAAATTCTCATTATATTTGTAATTTGCATTTTCCTGCATCGCCCTACATCTGCACTATGAGGTTTATGTGTTTCCTCTAATACCTCTAGCATATACAAGTTCACATAAAGTCTAGCTTCAATTTTTTTTAGCCTATGTTTCAGGTGTATGTTTCAAGCAGTGATCCTATCTTCAGTCCCCTTGCTTAGTGGGGCATTTTGGTTCCATGCCCTGTGCTAGAGCAAAGCTCCCGGCCACCTTTGCTTGCCTCCGATGCAAACAAAACATCCTGCAGAGTCATCCATGTGGACATTATATTCCCTCCAATTTCTAGTAGAAATATTTGTTTAGTTTTGAGTACAACCATGTCCCCATAGTTTTCCCTGGTTTTATTTTATGTATTCTTGCTTTGTCTTTGTTGTAGACACAAAATCTAACACTGTCTTAACCAGAAATCACTCACTTCTACCAAATCAAAATGACTTCCTAAATTCCTTCCTATGGAATGTTGGATCTACTAATGGAAGTTATTCTGTTTCAACACAATGTTTAAAATAAAGTACAGTAGTTGGATAGTAAGTGATAATATTTTATAAATCATCCTCACTATACCTTTTCAAATTATTATTGGTTATTACAGCAAATTAGATGTTCAAATCTAAAACATTCCATGAGGATACTGATTGGAATTGCATTAACCATATGTCAGTTCATAAAGGTTTGACAATTTTAAGACATTGCCATTCTAGGAATGTTATATCTCTCTATTGTGGAAATTTTGTTTGTTTCCTGCTATGGAAATTTGTAATGTTTGTACTTTTTTAGTTAACTTAATCCAAATACTTTTAAAACCTATTATGAATGAGTATCTTTTCAGTTTTTATTTCTAAGTGATTAATGCTAGTGTAGAAAATAGCTACTCATCTTTGTGTACACCTTTTTTATAAAGAAAGCATTGCAATTTTTCTATTAATAATTCTAGTCTCCTTTGGTGGAATCAAAGGACAATTTTATAATTTAGAGCTAAAAATCATATTGTCCATTTATTCAATATTTATATTACTTATTTAATTTTTACATTATTTTATTAAATAGGACTTCCACTACAATGGTGAATAATATCAGTCATAAGGGCTTTACTCTTGTATTCTTATTTTAACAGAGGTAGTTTTAGCATTTCACAGTTTGATATATTTGTGCTTTATTTTTGTTTAAAAACATCTTTTTCATTTTAAGTAGTGTTTTTCTCTCCCTCCTTTATGTAGAGCTTTAATTAGAAATGTTTGTTGAATTTCATCAATGTTTTCTCAGTATCTATTGATACAACCATTTTTTTTTTCTTTGTCACTCTGATGTCATGAATTATTCTGATATTCTACGTAGTGATGAACCATCTACAGTTTTGTACTTGGTCATTGTGTGCTTTTGTTTTAAAATACACTTTTAGATTTGCTTTGCTGTTATGTTATTAAAAAGAGTATTTGCTTTATCTCTATGAAGACTTTTGTATAATATCTATCAGACTTTGGTATGAAGGTTATCTGGGGGTCCTAACATGAAGTAAGGCATTTTCTATATCTTCCTATAATCTGGACTAGTTAAACAGCATGGGGAATATTGTTTTTAAGATTTAAGTATAATTTAGCTTTAAGACGTTGCTTATGTTTATTTTTCAATCCTTTTCATGATTATTATTCTCACAATTTCTTCCTTTTATTGCATCAGTTTTGGTTTATTCCACCAAGAAATATCCATTTTATTTTAAATGTACTCCACAGATCTTCACAAAATAGCCTCCAGATTTATAAGATTTTTTTCTAGCATGCATATTGATAAATTTTTGTGTTCCAAGAACAAAAGCAAATTTTCTATCTAGAATATAAATATCTATGTATATCTATTAAAACACAATTATTGAGTATATTATTTATTTAGTTCTTTTTGTCAACTTGATCTGTCAAATTCTAAAAGTGGTATTATATTATCAACCACTATAAATTAAATTTTTTGTACAATCTTCTCTGGGTTCTTAGGCATTTATAAATTTGTCTGGTGCATTGTTTGGTGCATAAAGTTTTATGACTATAGATTTTTCTCAGCTTTCACCTTTTATCATTTTATAGTAAAACTCTTTGTCCCGTTTAATATATTGTCCTTGAATTTTGTTTTGTCTTTTATTAATGGTTCCACTTTTGCTTTCCTTTTGTTTACATTTGCCTGGAATATCTGCCCATATCTTTGTATTCAGACTTTCTTTTCCATCAGCTCTACTTTAGTGGAAGTCCACAGTGTAAATGTTGTGTCTAATTTTCCCTTCTTAGCTTACTGAATGCTTCGATGACTCATCATTTTTCTTTTCCTGGTCAAACAGATTAAAAAATAAAACCCCAACAAAATTCAGGTTTACATTGCTTACAAGAAATAAATTTCAAGAGAGAACATAAAAAGTCTATGTGCTCCTTAGCACCTACACAGGATAGACAGTAGGGTCTCTCAAACTTGGGAGATTCAGTGAGAAATGGGAGGCAACTGAGCTAAAAAGCCATCTCCCTTCTCTGCGGATGAAAATGAAGCTTGTCTATGGGCAAAGATCCCTGACTAGCATAGGTGTGAAGAATTATGTAAATTTTTCTAGAGATTTTATGTTGTTATTTCCTCACCTATAAACCCTAGCCAGGGGACGATATTCCTTCTTTTTAGGCCCACCTAGTTCTACAGCCAGGTCTCAACTGAGTTTTCTAATCCCTGGAGAAGTATCTTTCACCTTCATACAAAAGCAGCCCTATAATTTTCAGAGAAACAGATTCTCCTAGATGTGATATGGTCTCAGATTTATTAACTTATTTATTGTTTGTTGGCTTGTTTTCCTTTTTGGTTAAAATCTCTCAGTAGAAAATTATTCAACCTTGGAATTAAATCAGTAACCATTTGAAGCAAAATTTCCAGGAAACTTTTAAGTTGTCTTTTTATTATCATAACTTTTTTTGGTGAGAGGGGAAGCATAATGCAGAAAGCAAACACTCCTTCCCTTCTCCTGATGTGTCTTCCTTGTGGAGGGAACTCCATTATAGTAAAATGTGTGGTCAGTCTTCACTTCCTTGTTCCTTTCTTGGGGAAGAGGTGAGTTTGAGAGAGGACACGGACATGGGCATGTCTAGCTCAGTTGTTTCTGCCTCTTCCTCTTAGAAGGCAACAGAATTAAAATAGTATGCATTCTGCATTCTCCCTTTGTGCTTTATATCCTAAAGGGTTAGGCCTGTCCCTGCAAGACATGGGGGTAGGGAATATAGAGGTAATTTCATTTTAGGAAAATGAAAGGATCTGGTGCATTGGCTTGAAAATAGATTTGGTAAAGAAGTGGAATCTGGGGAACACAAAATTCTAGTTGAAACTAAGTAGTTTCCAGCAGTTTAGATTGTTCTACATGGATGGTTTTGAAGTTGACTACTAACTCTATACCCAAGAACATTTTAAGTGCTAGGTCACCTATGATATTTTTATGGGAAAACATCTGGCTTAGGTTATTGTGATTTAGTACTAACTTCTGTGTCCTAGAAATATCACTAAGTCCTAGATGTTCAGGGATTTTTTTCAATGTTAAGCTGGCTTGGTCTCCTGGCTAGTGGCTGGTTTGAAAGAACTAGCTAGCCTTATGCAAGTACACTGGGCCTTTGCAAATTCTAGGAGATCTTAAGGATTTTGGCAAGAAAAATTCAGCCACAGCAGGGCCTCACTAGCCTTACAAAGGCAGATCAATCAGAATTAGCAAAATCTTAATCTTTAGATGATGTAGGTTCTAAAGAAGAAACTTCTACAGCTTTCCCTTTGCCTATGTTGGCTCAACATTTGCTGAGTTGGTATGGGGCAAGGATTGAATTAAGAAAAATGAGTCTTTTCTTTTGCAGACCTCTTAGAAATTAGGAGACAGAACACATTTATTATGTTTTTTCCCGAATTTTTCAGCCTCATATGTAGGCTAGTCTCCAGACTAGCAACTAAGATCTATTTCTCCCAGAAAGAACTAACCTGAACATTTGTGTGCTGCCCCAATTTATGTTATTTTTTATGTTGTTTAAACTGTATTCAATTCCAAAGGAGAAACCTGAGAACTGGCTAAATTCTTGAACTCAGGTTACTTTTATAAGCAATTAAGCGTTGCTTTCCCTATGTGTTTCCAACTTGGCTCAGTCTGTTTAAATTATATATGCTTTAATTATGGATTTTAGTTGATTCACTCAAAATACGAGAATAGATTTTATAAATCAACAAAAAGTAAAGGGAGCCCACATCTGTAATAGAATATACCATTGCCATCTTCTCTACTTAGAGCAAGAAAACCAACTCAATTAAATTATTGCAGACACAATGACTAAAAAGGCAATTGAAAAAGCTTGTTCTGAAAACACTGTCTGAGAAGTTAAGTTTGCACATAAAATTTTAAAAGTGGGAGGTATTATGAAAGGTGGGAAAGTATAGATCAGCTTTGCTCTCATACCAGGAGTCATAGAAGGATGAAAACCAAATAAAGACAGACAGAATTATTAGGTTGAGGGGAAAGAGAGAGATTTCCCTAGGAGAAAGTTTCACATATTAGGAGAAAAACTAGATAGACATGAAAATAAATGTATGTTTTACAGGCCAAGATATACAAATAGAAAGAGAAAAAGATACACTCACTTCTAGCTTCTCTTAAAATAAGATATATGCAGGGGGCGGGGGAGATTATTTGCTATTAAATCAGTAAAACTGATAGGAAATCAGAAAAAAACAACAGAAGAGAAGCCAAATCTGAAATAATCTCCAACAGTGTGCCAGGATCTAAGGAAGTATTCATGGGTAGCTTCTTATAGACATGAAAAGAGAATTTATAGTAATAGCAGTTGAGGAACTACCCTGTACAAGTTGGGATGGCTCTACAAAGGGGTTGCAGAAAATCTGGCAAGATTGTAAATAGTAAGATCAAGGAGATCAGTGGAGAAAAAAAAGGAAAAAAAAACACCAAAACATTATCATTTGAATTTCTAAGAGTTATAACCATAGTCAAATGAGGATATAGATATTTAGTGTGCCTTAGAAATTTCTGGAATTAAGACCTTAAGGCACACCATAGGAAAGATGAGACATAGGACAGAAGAGTAGGGAGGAAAATAACAGAATACATGCAGACCTGGGCTGAATGTTTCTGCGGGCAGAATATTTCCTGTGTGGGATTATCCAATTCGAAAAGAAGAGTTGGGTGCAGTGACACACACCTTTAGTCCCAGTTACTCGAGAGGCTGAAGTGGGAGGATCACTTGAGGCCAGGAGATCTAGGCTGTGGTGCACTATGATCAAGCTTGTGAATAGGCACTGCACTATGGCCTAGGCAACACATCAAGACCCCCATCTCTAAAAATAACAGCAATAATAATAACAATAACAAAAATATTTTTAAAGGAGCACAAGATTTGTTTAAACCATGGATGCTTTTATCAGACCCCAAACTTCTTAATATCTCTTTCATCACTAAAAAAGTATACAAAAAAATTTAAGAGAACTATATTAAAAAATCACACATATGAGCTATAAAGCAAAAACAAAGCAAGAAGGCACACAATGTCCATGCTATGGTTTGAATGTAGTCCCTCCAAAATTCAGGTGTGGCCAATGTGATAGTATTAAGAGGTGGGGCATTTAAGAGGAGATTATGTAATGAGAAATCCTCTCTTAAGAATATGATCAGGTGCCATTATAAAAGTGCTTGCTGGAAGGCATTAGTCTTGCTTGCCCTTCCATCTTTTACTACAGGATGACCTAGCAAGAAGGCCCTCAACAGATGCCAGCACCTCGACCTTGAAATTCCCAGACTCCAGAACTGTGAGAAATAAATTTCTGTTATTTATAAATTATCCAGTCTCAGGTATTCTGTAATAGCAACAGGAATGGATTAAGATAGCCAGTACTCTACACTGGCCCTACATAGAATAGAGGAAAGAGAGAAAGAGAGCAAGATCAATTTAAGAAGCAGCTTAAGTTATTAGAAACTACTGAGTCTTCTTGAAAGTACAGAAAAATAGTAGAGGTAATGGAACATCATATCCCACCACTTCAGGAAAAGAAATAGAAAGAAATGCTAACCAGTACTTAGTGTGTTCAAAATTTGTGGAAAGCCAGTGTCTTGAGGAATAAACTCCAGTGGTATGGGTCTTCACCAGTTTCTAAGAGCATCAAAAGCCTCAGTTGATGAGCCTGGAAAGGGTGATTCTCCAGCTGAAACTCATGAATGAGACTACTTCCCTACAAACAATGTTCTAAATCCTGACAGCACACTGAAATCATCTAGAGAGCTTTTTGATACCACTGCAATCACAGACATAACCCCAGAGATTCTGATTTAATTAATTTGGGTAGGACCTAGCCATCAGTATTAAAAGCTCCCCAGATGATTTTAATGGCAGCCATAGTTAAGAACTACTGTTTTATAGGTCCAAGCCTATAAAACAGTGGTGCTCAACCCTGGAGGTATATTAGAATCCCACAGAAAGCTTTTAAAATATATCCTAGCTTGGACCTAAAGCCAGAGGATGGGCTCTGGACACCAGTATTTTTGCACAGCTGCCCCACTGATTCTAAATCAGAGCCAGACTTGAGAAACAAGGGCTCAAGCACTCCACAGCAAAAGGCATTGGTGGCGGTGACTGTTCACAGGCTTAAAAAAACGCCGTCTCACAAAACATTATGGAGCTTTACCCATGTTCAGTTCAATACAGAATTGCTAGAAACACAAGGCTCAAATGGGAAATGGAAATACAAAGGTTTTAAATATGGAAGAAAGACACTTCAATTAAGATCTAGATGATTAAGGATGCCAAGATTGTAAAATTTCAAGCTGTGAAAAAATTCTGCAACATCCTAAATGCCATTCTTTGAGAGAAGTGACAGTTTATATGAGATATTATCCCTGACTATAGTAAGTCTTTAACCCAGAAACTATTGTAAATGATATATTTTTATTCATTTTCTGATTGTTTGTTGCTAGTATGTAGAAATACACCTAAGATTTGTGTAATGACCTTGAATTCTGTGAGCATTCTAAATATATCTATTTTTAATGGTTGATTCTATGTTCAAATTCATATTGTCTGTGAAAAATGACACTTTATTTCTTTTCCATCCATTTATTTATTTTGCCTTATTTGTACTTGTGACCTCTAGCAAAAATATTGATTAAAAGTGGTGATAATGGACATTTTTTTCTATTCTAATTTCAAAGTCAAAATTACTTCACCTTTAATTATGATGGATGCTACAGGGGTTTTGTTTGCTTATTTGGAGGGAATACAGTTTATCAGGCTAGATGTATTAGTTTTCTATTGCTGCATAACAAATTACCACAAATTTAGTAGCTCAAAACATCCCTGTTTATTAGCTCACAGTTCTGTAGATCAAAAGTCGAGGGGGCTTTGCTTAGAGCCTAGAAAGTCAAAAATCAAGATGTTGCCCAGGCCTGGTGCTTATCTGGAGACTCTGGCACAGAATCCACTTCCAGCCTTGTTCAGGTTGTTAGCAGAATCCAATTCAATGTGATTGAAGGACTGAGGTCTCCTTTGCCTTGCTCCATGTCAGCCAAAGCTCCCAGCAATGGTGACTTCGAGTCTCCCTGAGTTTTCATTTTTGCTACCAGGTACAGAAAGCTCTGTTTTTAAAGGGATTTTTGTCATTCAATTAGATTAAGCTCCTCCCTTTTGCTATATAATGTAACAGAATCACTGGAATAACATCTGATAAAATTCACAGGTTCCACCCACCTTCAAAAAACAGAGGATTATACAGGGGCCAGAGTCATTTAAGGCCCTTCTTAAAATTCTGCCTATGACACTGTGGGACTTTCCCTTATCTTTCTACTTTGCTTTAGTTTTTATCAAGAATCCTTTGTGGCAAATGATTTTTGTGAATCTTTTGTGATAAGTGTGTGCATTTTCAATTTAATCTGGTGAATTATATTAACTGATTTTCAAATTCTAACTAACCTCACCTTCCTGGAATAAACAAAATTTGGTCAGATATTTTATATAAATAGATGTGTGTATACACACAATTATATTTATATATGTAATATACATCTATGCAAATACAATTATGGATTTAACTTGTTGAATAGATGTATTACTTCATATGTTTCATCTGTTCTCGTGTCACCTTTGGTTATTTATGCTTTTGTGGTGATTTGCCCACTTTATCTGAATTTTCTAAATTGTTGCATGAGTTAGTTTTTAATATCCTCATATTGTTTTCATATCTTTAGGAACTGTAGTGATGGCCCCTTTTCCATTCCTGATATAGGGGCATTTGTGTGCATTCTCTCTCTTTTCTCCCCTGTACAATATCACAGAGTGTTTGTTAGCTCCATTAGAATTCTATCTTCTTTCTACTTTCTTTGTGTTTGGCTTGCTATTTTCTTTATTTCTTGAGATGCATGATAAGGTCTTTGATTTTCCATCTTTATTCTCTTCAAATATATGCATTTAATATTATGAGTTTCACTCTATGCTTCAGCTAGATGATTTCATACCTTTGTGATACAGTTAGATTGTTTTGTCACAGTTTGCATTCCTTCCTGGGATCCCCCAGCCCAGACCTCCTAGATGATTGCTTTTTAAAATTTGCATACATTAAGGTTTACTTTTTATGCTGTAAAGTTCTATGGGTTTGACAAACTCATAATGTCATGTATCCACCTTTACAGATTTATACAATATAGTTTCACTTCCCTACAAAGTCTCCTGTATTTCACCTATTCAACCCTCCTCACTCCCCTAGAACCCTGTCAACCATGATTTTATTATTTCTAAAGTTTTTCCCTTTTCAGAACATCATATAATTAGAATCATATAGCATGCAGCCTTTTCAGACTGGCTTATTTCCCTGAACAATATGCATTTAATGTTCTTCCATGTTTTTCTATGGCTTGATAGCTCTTTTTTTTGTTTTGTTTTGTTTTAATCACTGAATAATAATCCATTGCCTGGATGCACCACTACATTTTATTTATCCATTCACCTATTGAAGAACAACTTATTCCTTCCAGTTTTCAGTTATGAATAAAGCCTTTATAAACATTAATGTACAGGTTTTGTGCAGACAAAAGTTTTCAAATCAGTTAAGTAAATATGTAAAAGCACAAGTGCTGGCTCTTATGGTAAGAATATGTTTAGCTTTGTAAGAAACCACCAAATTGTTTTCCAAGGTGGCTGTAGCATTTTTGCATTCCCCACTCTCAGTGGGTTAAATTTCTTCTTGTTTCACAACCTCACAAGTGTTTGGTTTTGTCAGTTGGTTTTTTTTTAATTTCAGACTTTCTAGTAGGCTAAATATATAGTGGTATCTCATTGTTATTTTAATTTGTAATTTGTATTTTTCAATAATTTGTATTATTGAAAAATAATATTAGAATCTTTTTATAATTTTGTGTCACATTTGTGTCTTCTTATCTGTTCAAATCTTTTGCCTATTTTTTAATCAGGTTGTTTCCTTATTGTTGAGTTTGGGAGTTCTTTGTTTATTTTGGATACAAATCCTTTATCAGATACAGGATACATAAATATTTTTCCAGTGTGGCTTGTCTTTTCCTTCTCATATAATTATCTTTCACAGAACGAGTGTTTTTAATATTAGACAAACATCAATTTTTTTTCTTTCATAGACTGTGCTTTTGTTATTATATCTACAAACTGATGTCCAAACCCAAAGTTACCTAGATTTCTTTTTCTTATACTTTCTCTAGAAGTTTTCCAGTTTTGCAAGTATTTTTTAGTTTTACATTTGGGTTTATGATCCAATTTGAGTTAATTTTTGTGAAAAGTATAAGGCTTGTGTGTAGGATTACTTTTTGCATATGGATGTCCAATAGTTCCAGTTTTATTTGTTAAAAAGCTATCCTTTCTGCATTGAATTGTCTTTATTGCTTTGTCAAAGATCAATTAATTATAATTGTGGGGGTCTATATCTGGGTTCCATATTCTGTTCCATTGATTGATGCTTATTCTTTCTCCAACACCACGATATCTAGTTTACTGTAGGCTGTATAGTAAACTTGAAGTAGGATGTATCAGTCCCCCAACTTTATTCTTCAGTGCTGTTGGCCATTGTAGATCTTTTGTGTTTTCATATGAACTTTAGCTTAGTTTATCAATATGTACAAAAGAGTTACTGGGATTTTTATAGGGATTGCATTGAATCTATAGATGAGATTGTGAAGAATTGACATTTTAACAATATTTCTTTTTCTAATATATAAACATAGAAATCTCTCCAATTATTTAGGTCATCTTTGATCTCTTTGAAGTTTTGTAGCTTTCCACATATACATGCTGTACACGCTTTGTTAGGTTCATACCTAGGTATTTCATTTTTGAGAGGGGAATGCTATTGGTATTATTTTTTAAACTTCAACTTACAGTCGTCTATTACTTGTATATAGGAAGGCAACTGACATTTGTATATTAACCCTGCATTCTGAAACCTTGCTATAATCTCTTACTATTAATATCAATAGTTCCAGGAGTATTTTTGTGTCAATTATTTGAGATTCCCTATGTAGGCAATCATGCCATCTGTGAACAAACACAGTTTTATTTCTTCCCTCCCAATCTGTACACTGGTTTATTTTCCTCTCTTACTACACTGGCTAGGACTTCCAGTGCAATGTTGAATGGAAGAGGACAGAGAGACATCCTTAGTTTTTTCTAATCTTAGGAGGAAAACAGCCAGTTTCTCACAATTAAGTATTAAGCTAGCTTTACATTTTTGTATATGTTCTCTAACAATTTGAGGCAGTTCTCCACTTTTCCTAGTTTTCTGAGGGTGTTTATCATTTGACTTTGTCCAGTGTTTTTCTGTGTCAATTGACTAGAATTATATAATTTTCCCTTTTTAGCTTGTTGATATGATGGATTACATTATTTTATTTTTGAATGATGAACCAGCCTTGCATACCTCAAATAAATCTCACTTGGTCATGGTGTGTAATTCTTTTTATGCATTTTTTTATTTAATTTACTGATGTGTTAAGAACTTTTGTATCTATGTTCATGAGAGATACTGGTCTGTAGTTTTTATTTCTTGTAATATCTTTATCTGGTTTTTGATATTAGGGCAATGATGATAACATTGAATGAGTAAGGAAGTGTTCCTTCTACTTCTATTTTTTGAAATAGATTGCAGAGAATTGTTATTATTTCTTTCTTAAATGTTTGGTTGACTTCAACAGTGAAGCCTGAGTCTGGTGCTTTCTCTTTGGTAAGGTTATTAATTATTAATTAAATTTCTTTAATCCATATAGACTTATTCAGATTATTTATTTCTATTTGTGAGGGTTTTGTACTTTTTGTATTTCAAGGAATTGGTCCAATTCATCTAAATCATCAAATTTGTTGACACAGAGTTGTTAATAGTATTCCTGGATTATCCTTTTAATACCCATGGGATGACCCTTCTTTCATTTCTGTTATTGGTAATTTGTGGTTTTCTTTCTTTTTTCTTGGTTAAAGTGTCTAGAGGTTTGTCAATTTTATCAGTCTTTTCAAAGAAGCAGTTTTTATTTTTATTTTCTCTATTTTAACTGATTTCAATTGCATTAATTTCTGCTCTGTTTTATTTATTATTTACTTTCTTTTGCTTGCTTTATGTTTAAATTGTTCACTGTTGTTCTCTATTTTCCTACTATGGAAGCTTAGGTTATTGACTTTAGACCTTTCTTCTAATATATGTATTTAATACTATAAATGTCCCTCTATGCACTGTTTGCTATATTCCACAAATTTTGATAAGTTGTATTTTCATTTTTATTTAATTAAAAATACTTTTTAATTTCTCTTGAGACTTATTTGACCCAAGTGTTATTTACAAATGCATTTAATCTCCAAATATTTGGGGAGTATCTGCCTATCTTTCTGCTATTGATTTCTGGTTTAATTCTGTTGTTCTCTGAGAGTATACTTTGCTTGATTTCTGTACTTTACAATTAGTTATAATTTTTTTATGGACCAGAATGTGGTCTATCTTGTGGAATGCCTCATGTGACCTTGAAAAGTATATGTGTTCTGCTCTTGTTGGATGAAATAGTCTACCAATGTTTATTAGATCAAGTTGATTGATGGTGCTATTCAGGTAAACTGTACCCTTACCTATTTTTATGCCTGCTTGATCTAGCAATTACTGATAGAACAGTGTTGATGTTTCTATCTGTAATAGTAGATTTATTAAGGTTTCTTATGTCTTCTTGGAAAATTGACCACTTATCATTATGTAATGCCCCCTTGATAACTGATAATTGTCCTCCTTTGAAGTCTGACTTGTCTGAAATATAATTACTCCAGCTTTCTTTTGATTAGTGTTAGCATGATATATCTTTTAATTTTTCTGATTCTTTATATTTAAAGTAGGTTTTTGTAGATAATATGTAGTTTGGTCTTGTTTATTCTTTCTCATTCTGACAGCCTCTATTTTTCAATTGGTATATTTAAATGATTCACAGATAAAGTGATTATTTATATAGTTGAATTAATATATATGGGTTTTTTTTTTTGAGATGGAGTCTTACTATATTGCCCAGGCTGGTCTCAACTCCCTGACTCAAGCAATCCTCCCACCTCAGCCTCCTGAGTAGCTGGGACTATAGGCAAGCATCATTGCACAAAGCTGCTATGGTTTTATTGTACTCGCAAAGTTCACGTGTTGGAAACTTCATCCCCAATGTGGTGATTGGGGGAGGTGGGGCCTAATGAGAGGTGTTTGGGTCATGTGAGCACCACCCTCATGAATACATTAATCAGGTTATCATGGGAGTGGATTTGTTATAGCAAGCGTGAGTTCCTTCTAAAAAAAAAAGGATGAGTTCAGCCTCCTCTTGCTCTCTCTCACCCTCTCATTGCCTTCCAGCCATGGGATGATGCAGGAAGAAGGCCCTTGTAAGATGCTGATCCCCTGATGTTGGACTTCCCAGTTCCAGAACAATGAGTCAATAAATGTTTGTTCAGTATAAATTACCCAGTCTGTTGCATTTTGTTACAGCAGCATGAAACAGATTAAGACATACCTAATATGTTTGAACTTTAATATATAAGATCTATATTTTTGTAACTGGCAAAGTTTCTAGGGCCCACAGAGTGGACAAATGGTTTGTGACAAAAGTCTATACAGGCTTGTTGACAGACTTTAGTCTTCCTTCCTCCAAAGTAGATTCAGTTAAACTCAGGGAAGGGGCCAAAGGTAATTCTTCTTTGGTAGGTCTGGAATTTAGCTAGGTAAGGGAACTTCAGAGAACAACTTTATCCTATGCTTTGAGAGAGACCTTGAGACTCCTTTTTCAGTTCCGTATGTACAAAGTGCCATTTTTGGGTGTATCAGTTTCTGAGCCTCAACATTCCCCTGTCTGAAACTTCTCTAGAAGTTTCACCACTAAAAGCTGAGTTGGTGGCTGTGGAGAGAAAAATTGAGTTAATAGCTGAGTGGCAAAGAATCCCATTAAATAAGTTTCCCATTTCTGAGATTAGGCCAGTCTCATTAAACAGTTGGTCCCATTTCAGAAGATGGCATTGCAGACAGGCTTTCAAACAGAAGAAAAACAAAGGTTAATGTTTAGAGCAATTTATAAACCAGTTTCTTTAGTCTCTGGAGGGCAGTGAGTTGAAGTTTCCATACGTTAGAATCAGAGCATCTTCAGTTAAAGTGAAAGTAGGCAATGTCGATCTGACAAGTTTTTCTCACCTATAGTTTGTATGTCACAAGGTATGAGCTTCAACTTACAGGGCCTTAGAAAAAAAGTAGTAGCAATTTTACTGAGTCCAAGTCAGTAAAATGGAAGAAAAATTTGGAAATGCTAGTTTGGAGACTTGAAGCCAGAAAAGAATTCAGGATTTAGTCCAAACTGTACACAAATAATAAAGACTCAAACAATGGACAAGGCTAGAATCTAATAAGTGTAATATTGTTTTCTTTTGAAACATAATTTTTCTTTCTCCAGTGCTCCATTTTTACCAAAGACAAATAATAGCAGGACCAATTTATTTGTAAAATAAATTTTAATGTTATTATACTTGGCCTGATTATTTGCATAGAGTGAAGCAAGAGTAGTCATTGGCCATATAGGCTCTTTTAAAATTGGCTTTGGTGGAAGTTTTTTTGTAAAGAATCTCAGATTAGACTTTTAAAAGCCTCAAAGCTAGCCAAGCCAAGGTTGCCATCAGACTGTCTGAAATATTCCTACAAATTAGGTGAATTTCTCTCTTCTCGAGGTCCCAAAATAACTTGAAGTTGCTGGGCCTGTCAGAAAGTGACATTCTTTACTTACCACAAGTCAAGAACCTCGTAAAGAAACAGCATAGACAAGGTACCAGGCCAATTTTTCCAATTTTATCAGCTCTCTAAAGTTAACCTAATTCCTCAAAGCAGTCTGGTTGTATCTGAAAATATGCCATTCTAGTCAAAGCCTTGGTAAAATAACCACTCTCTCTAATTATGTCCTGTTACAAAAGAAAACAGATTCTTACTGAATTTATACAAATAACTCTATTGCCATAAGTTAAGAATACTCACATTTCCAAATTCTGGAGGAATCAAGAAGAGATAAAGATAAATATTCCAAATTTTTGTTCACAAAAGTATACTTTACCCAATTTGTTATAAGCTATAAATAGCTCAAAAGGAAAAAAAGGTTTCTCAACTTCTAGAAAATAAAAAATAAATAGAATCAGAAATTTTTCAAACAAAAAGTCATAAAAAATTTATTTTCATCCTCTATCAGCTCAGTCCCATGTAATTATCTCCTGTTTATGTTAGGTTAGCAATTGCCATGAACACATCAGCTTTTTAATTAGAGTCCTGGAAGTTTTTACTTGGTCCAATGGTATGATCTCCAGAATTATCAGAAACCTGTATTCAAGAGTACTTGTCAGAGTCCTTTCCATTAATTTACTTAAAGAACCATCAAATTTTGGATTGTAGTTGATTATAAACTGCTTTTTGAGAAGAATCAAAGTAAGACAATTGTCTGTGGACAATTGTTAAAATAGCCATGGTTAAAGACATAGTTAACAAGGAAATTTGATTATTTCTGTGGCATACAACAATTTAACCTAATCATAATTACTACTGATAGCATATACTAAGACATCAGAATTTTAGGAATCTCATAAAATTCTAGAACATATATTAATGACACATTTATATAAATATAACCCAAAGAGAGTTAAACCCCATTTTATATTTGATAGTGCTTCCCATATGATTTACAAAATGAGCATAATATGTCTCTCTAAGATTTCCTAATATCCAAAAAGTTAATTTGAGATCAAAAAGATGGAATTTAGTATTTGAAATCTTGATTTTGGAAAGTTCGTCAAATATAAAACGTTTAAAACTGTTGCTCAAAATAGGATAACAGATCACTGTAAAATAATAGTGATTCATTTAGCCAAAGCGATAATTCAAAGATTTTTTAAAAGCAAAAATCTTTACTCTTTGATAGAGAGAAGACTTGCTTTCCCTAACAATCATAAGACCTAATAAAGACACCATGAGGCAAACCGAGTTTGTCTATTTATCTTCCTTCCTCTTTTTTTTCTTTGCAGTTTATTCAAAAAGTACTCAAAAATCCTTTACTCTCTCTTATTAATATTGCATGAAAATATTATTCAAAAGAGAAAGCTAAATTTTACCTTTGCATTGGTGTATTATTAATGCTAAAGCCAATTTTAATAAAACCTTATAAACAAATTAATTCAATCTCAATCAGTTTTGACCATACAAAATAAGGTTTTCATAAACCTTTTATAACCTATTACAGTTTTCCCATTTTTCTAACTTTTTATATCTATTTAGTTTTATCTGTTTTTTATTCCTTTAAGACAACTTTTAAAAACCTCTAAATTTTTCTGTAACAAAAACCACATTCCTATGGCTTCTTATACACTTTTTTCCCCAAAAAACACCCTACTTTGCTTTCCTTCTATGCTTTGCATATAGAATTTTTTTTTCTTTTATCTGGTAGTAATTTTAATTGCATATATCAATTATAATATTAACTTTTAATAATCCTTTTGTTTTAGTGAAAAACTAGGAAGTAAGCAATTTTAATTATGTAACAGATATAGAGGCCAGGACAAAGGACAGAGCTGTGGAGATAATGCCTAGATGATCTAATCCCTCCCAGCCTGGCCAATAGGTGCAGCTGGGCCAGGGAACATGGAGCCCAGGTGTTGTCACCAGGCCTCACCATGGTCAATTGTCTAGACCTTAGAATCTAAAGGCCCAAATCCAAAGACATAAGCTCACAGACAAATTAAGCAAGTATCAAAAATATCATATTAATAGAAGCACCTTAAAACATTTATTAGAGACAGTATAAACCTGTTAAAACAATAGATCCAGGTGAAATGTCTAAATTAGATTCTGATTTTCTATCTAATTTTTATTTTATTTTATCAACAATTTTAAAACTATATTTACCTTATTCAAGTCATGTGAACTCAAAGTATTTGGGCTAGTTATTTATGAGTATTCATTTATTTTTGTTACTTTGGTACCATACATAGATAGTATATAAACACATGTATAGCCATATACATATATGTAGACACAACGTATAACATACACATGTATACATGCATGTAAATAAAAGCAAAAGTGATCAAGGAGTTTACTGAAAAAGAGAATACAGTTTTAGACTTGAGAGGAATCTCTCTACCTACAATTCTTGCAGTTCTATGAGGTAAAACAGAGGTTCTTCCCAAAAAAGAGGAGTCTGGGGTGCCCTTTCTGTTTTCTTTAAGGGATCTCAGACTGTTAGAAAAATTTTTTAACATGCTTCATGTGGTATTGAGGATGGCAAGAGGAAGGTGGGGTGGACCAACAGAAGTAAATGGAGGAACAGAGGGAGGACATATGGTTAACAGGGGGTTAAGAAGAGAGGAATTCAGTAGACTGACATTTTTACAAAGAGAGAACACAAGCTCTAAAACCATATATATATGTATACACACACACACACACACACATATAGCCTAAACATTAGTATTAAGTTGACTTTTAACTATACAGCTCTTAAAAAAAATCCTTTTAAATCTCATATCTCATATCAGATTTTAGCCGGGACAAACAGCTTATATTCCTGGCTTTTGACCTGTTTTTTTTTTAAACAAAGGCACCCTCCCAAGTGAAACTAATAAGCCTTAAACAGGGTCATGACTTAACCAAGGACACACGAGTTATCTCTAAAGAGGTGAATGGATACCCCAAAAAGTCAAAATTCACACAAATATCAAACCAAAAGGGACTGGTTCCCTGGCTGGGAATTGAACCCAGGCTGCGGCAGTGAAAGCTGTGGAATTTTAACTACCAGACTACAAGATGGGGTCAGCCTCCATTGTTAATCCCTCAGGGCTGTGATCCCCAACCACTGGGTAGTGGACCAGTATAGGTCCATGGCCTGTTAGGAACCGGGCCGCAGAGCTCCACCACCCCCACTCCCGCAGCCCCCACTCAGTGGAAAAACTGTCCTCCATGAAACTGGTCCCTGGTGCCAAAAAGTTTGGGGACCACTGCCTCAATAGATCTAATGCAGGTAGTTTGAGTTTACAGAGGATTTTAACTTTGTTTTAGGTCAGATTTTTGGTCTATAATTTAGTCAAGAGAATTTTTAAGGCTAGCCACAACACTATTATATGTCCTTGTAAAAAATTTGATCTTCCCGTAAATTATTCATAATAAGAGATCTCAAATATATTTTTTTTAATTTTGGCTTCTAAAAGATCCATCTTTTGCCCATTGACAATTAGAATCATCAATGGCGTACTTATTCCAATAGTGAGTCAGTACAATTGCCTCTTCATGGCCTGGAGAGGGAATTGAAGAAGCAATCCCAAAGATACCCCTTCATAAAAATTTACTCCCAGGAATAGGCTAAGGTAGCAAAAGCCTTGTTGTCACAGATGGTTAAGAATGCTGTTTGCCTCTGGTAACACACAAATCTGTGGAAGGCCATATTTTGGGGTATCAATTTCTGAGCCCCTACAGTCTCTCAAGATGCCCCAAGAAGAAAAACTTGAAAGCCCTACCTGGGCAAAGGAAAGGAAAAGTTTCTCCTTTGCCCTCTGAAGTTTCACTGAAAAATCAACTCACAAAAGGAAGATTAATTGGAGAAAAGACATAGAAATTTATTTAATGTGTATATAACAGCCTTCAGAATGAAGACACAAAGATACAGGGGAAACTATCCATTTGTATGCCTAGGTTCAACAAAGTATGGACAGCCATGTGGCAGTATGATTGGACAAAAAGAGTATGATCTAATGTTAATGGACTGAATGGGGAAACCCAGCAAGGCCTGTGTGTCTACATTCCTCTTGGCCTCTGTGCACATTCCTTCCTTCTAGATAAAGGGCAGGACCCTGTCTGAAATCAGGGTCTTAAGATCTACAGCAAAACAAGATAGGGCAGATAATTTCTTTATAGCCAGTGTTTACACAGAAAAGCAGAGGGAAAGTTAGAATAATATTTTTAGGTCTTGTGGCTGGTTTGAGGAAAAAGGGGTTCAGGGAAGAATGATACTGAAAGACAAGAGGCAGGAGGTCAGAGAAAAGCTTTTGCTTCTGAGGCCTTCATTTTGGGGGATGGTTTTCTGAGTCCCAACACCACCAATTGCCCACTAGTAAACATCAGAAACCACTGGAAAAACAGAATCCAATTTTGGAAATACTGACCTAGAAAGATCAAGAGGTGCCTTGGAGAATGAGTTTCTCAGATTGCAGAAACTAGATAAAAAGCAGACTAAAGAAATGAAAGGAAAGGAAAAAAAAAAAAAAAAACAGGGGCAATGTAAAATGGCCTGGGAGAAAAGCAGTAGAAACACAGTGTTATGAAGACTTCTTCATACTGACACTGAGATAAAAAGCCTAGAAACTGTAGTATCATGTGAGCAATGAGGACAAGCTCTGAACTTTATATTTGACTCACCTAGGTGTTCAATACATGCTTTTCCAGTGAGTAAATGATGTTCAGTAAAAAGAGAAAATACAGAGGGCATGATTACTGTCTTTAAGAATTTAGATGGTTGTTTTGTGAAGGAAACAGACTTCTTCAAATGATTCAAAAGGTTTACTCTTAGATTGAAGAGAAAGACATTAAAAAGTAACTTTCTTTTGTGTGTGTATATATATATATGTGTGTGTGTATAAATGTGTGTAAATATATGGGGGAGAATAGTTTTCTAAAAATATGAGGCCTCCAGTAATGGAAGTCATTTATTCACCAAATACGCCTCTGATAATACAAGTGATGGGAAAGGTCAGGGTTTTCAGTGGTGACCAGTATTAACCTTGAACTCATAATGGAGAGAGTAGGAAGGGAGACAGATACTGGACAACAGATTTCACAATAATTACTACTTAATTATTGTGGAGGAGACCTACATAATACCATGAATATTTAAACAAGGATTAAGGAAGGATTACCTGAAGAAGTAGCATTAGGGTTACAAGTTTAATGATGAGAAATTTTGAATAAGGGAAGGGTGGAGGGAAAGCGATAGGTTGCGAGGCAGTGGGAAGAATGGACAAAGGCTCTGGGCAGGAAAGAGAATAGTCAGTTGGGAAACAGAGAAGACAAGTGTGGCAAGTGATGCAAGTGAGTCAGAGCGCATGGTGCCTGACATGGATTAGAGAAAATATGTTGAATGATGAGTGCCAAGGAGCTGAGTGAAAACCGACCCAGTGACCCCACACCCAGAAAGCCATCTTCTTTCCTCCCAGGGACGAATTCTCAGTCCATTAACACAAATGAGTGTGTGAGTTAGAGCAAACTGTAGTGTTCCAAGACTGTGTCTAACCAGCCACTCATAATACTTGAACCTTTAGTTGCGGATACTATTAAAACCCCCAGAATAGATAGTGCAAGACTTGGACCTCTTGAAAGAGGATTCTGTTGTAAAGGAAAATTCTTGCAATTATATAATTTGCACAAAATGAGGTTTTCCTTCTCTTGTCTTATATTTTATATATTATTTCTTTATGTTTTCTATTTGCAATGTCTTGCTGTTTCAGTAGTTCCTGCACAGTGTTAAATAATTGTTGATATTGGCCATGTTTATATTTTTCCTGACTGTTAATTTGTCCAGTGTTTCTTCATTAAGTATTATGCTGGCCTTTTTCTTAAAACAGTTTTTAAAAGTTGTATTAAAATGCATTTATTAAATTATAGCCTATTAAAAGTTATATTTTAAAAGAGAAATGTACGGTCAACTTTTAAAAGGGTTTTCCCACTATGATATACAACTTCTGTTAATTGTGAGATTCTTTTCTATTTGAAAAATTTTTTAAATTCTGAGGGGTTGAGGATGGTAAAAGCAAAATAATAATGTGGTGTGATGAATGGAGGTAGAGACGTTATGTTTTTAACAAATATCTGCACATCTCTTTTACAGTGTTGCTGCTATTCGTTAAAAGACAGTTTAAAAATACATGCCAGAAATATTCAAATTCTTTAGAAAATAAGCCAAATTTGGTTCCCTAAGATTCCTCACTGTGGTGAGAATACTCTAGACCTCAGGATATAGGCATGTGCCTATCAGCCACATTGGCTTTCCCACTGGGAATCACACAGGTCCTATCTAATCCTACAGGTCATGCCCCTTAAAGCTAATAGCTGTCATTTCTTCTTCTGCATTGTTTTCTGGCTCCCCTACTACACCAAGATTCAGAATTTGTCCCAGTGATAATGTGTTTGACCATGAAGAATGATACCTTATTGTCCAGTATGAGTAAGTGGAGGAGAAAGTAAGAAGAAATACTCTCTATTTAGTTCCTTCTGTCTTACTTACCAGACCCAAAGACTGTCCTGAAGAAGGGCATGTAATCAAAGCCACAGACTTGGAGCTCTAGGTGAAAAGTCCTGCTAAAAACACATGTCTTCTTCTCAGAGCAAAGGAAAAGCCAAGGCTAATTGTTCTAGTGTTTTTGTCTGTATCACAGACATGTATAAAATTGTCTTAGGCAGAGCTTTCTCCCAGCATATAACTTCCTCAACTGGCAACTCTACCAATGTGGCATAATTTGAAAGAAGAGAGAAAGGGTTATAAATTATACACCATTGTAATTAAATGTAAAATTGTCGCTCATCAGGTGGGACATACCATTCATAAAGACCTTCCCAGCTCATTGCACTGGACTTCTTAATTTGGTTCTTGTGAGGTAGTTAATTTTCTCTGTAATTGAAAGAATATCCATTGCAAATGATTTCTAGGAGCAGGTGAACATGATGATTTGCTCAACTGGTCAGTGGGTATTAAACTCTTTTTCTTTATTAATTTACAGTGATTTCTTTGTGTCCTCTGAATTTCTAAGTTGATTCCTGAAAAGGTCATGCATTCAAAAAGGAGCCTTGCAGTTGGTTGTAATCAGTCATCTTGCTGTCAGTTTTAAAGAAAAAAAAAAAAAGCTGGCAGATCAGGTGGACACTAGAAAATTAACCCAAGGTAACCTTAGGTTTATGACACTGAGAAGCTGGTTAAGTGGGCTGTGAACTGTGCATTGTAGTAAAACACCTCTGTGAATTGTAAAGAAAAATAAAAGCTCTCCCTGGAAATGCTTCAGTACTGCCTAAAATAGCAAGTTATTTTATACTTTCTCATGTGGGAAAATGACTATGATTAGGTATATAATATGCTTAACTCAGAATAGTGAATATTATTTAATGACTCTTTCTAAGGCTATTGACAACAGTGATGATTCTCATTCGAAAGTGGACATCAATCATTTCAAAATTTCAACAAATATTTCAAGCACTATAGGGTAGAGTTAAGGTCCCCAGTCCTTTAAATAATTACTTGACTCTTAATATGATGGTTCCTTATACTGTTACCTTAAATTTACATAGCACCTCTCTAACAAGCACAAGTGATTTCCAGACCATATCTCACTAATTCATCTAAAAGCACTGCCAGGAGATAAAGCCAAGAGAAACTAGAAAAGACTTTTTCTACATTAAAAAAAAGTACCTTCAATGGTTAAAAACAAAATCTTTCCTCCATGTACAGAGTCTCTGTATACATGATGAGAGCTTCTGTTGTTAAGCAGCCAGAGATGCCTTCAAAGATATTCTTTAAGCTTACTTTTTATTTGTATCAACAACTTAAAAGAAAAAATTCCTTTCTGATGTATTTTTTGAATTAATAAGAAATTGAAAGAAAGTACATTTGACACAGTCTTGAAGGGCTTAGTCAGAACATTATACAAGAGAACAAACTGCACAAAAGAAGCTGATGATGTTTATTTTAAGTCTGGGGATGGGAAGATCCAGGTGAGTTTTCAGTGTTGAAAATACAAGTGAGGGCTTATTTATCTTATTAATGGACATGTGAAGCAACAAGGAGTCCTGAAACCATCAAACAGGTATTCTGCTATAGTCAATGTGCAGAGGTAGTAGATGCTATTAAAGACAATCTTTCCCAGCAAACTGGAAAAATGAAAAAATGAAGTGCCAGCAAGAGTGTTCAGTTTTTCAAATGTCAAGACTTATTTATGGGAAAGAGATGGAAGCTTGAGGACAAAACTCGTGATCCTCTGCCACACACCCGTCACCAATTCCATAAAAAGATAGAAGGACATTTGAGTCTGTCTTGGAAACAAGTTCAGAGAGCCATCAAAGTGCTGGAAATTTTGTGAGATAGCCACTGGCTTTAAGGCAAATATAGAAGTAGAGCCAGGCTGAGTCATACATCTCCAGTCCTCACCAGAAACACTGGGGATGATTCTGGACCCCAGGAACACCGCTGAGTCTGAAGGATCAGGAAGCAGACATTGACCAGAACAAGATAAATAAGAATAAGGTCAATGAGACCAACAGAATGAGATGAAACTCCTTTGGCTATGTGACTAGACAGGAGTCTCAGACAGTGTTAACAAGGGCTGAGATCCCAGAAAACAAGCAGGCTCGGGCAGCAGTCTCATACAGGGAGTTTCCGCTGTTCCTCCCAGCATTCTCAGGAAGGTGAGGACTAAGACCTCAGTCAACCTAGAAGAGCAGATTTGGGCGGGGGTAGTAGTGCACAGGAGGGTAAACCCATCCACAATGAGGTGAGTAGCTCTTGTCTGGGGTAATTAATCTGAGAGAATCACTGGGAGTAGCTCCCACACTAGATACTGGCAGTGACAACTGCCCTGGCAGTGAGCGAGGGAGTAAGAAGGGCAGCCTTCTGGAGAAGGTGTTTCAATAGGGACAGACATTCTTCATTGAAAAGACTGCTGGCAAAATTTATCCCCAAGAGAAGCACAGGTCTTCCTACACTGGGATAGATGCCCGGCAGGGTGGGACTGGCACCTAGCTCAGCAGCGTCACCAAAACCAGGGAGAACCCATGCAGAAAACAAATTTCCTCTGTCAGGATTATCCATGGGCCAGTGCCCTCAAGGAAACACAAATTAAACCAATAACTCAAGTGTCATGGATGTGGAAAGGGCACAGAATAGAAAATTAGAAGAATTTTCTGAAAAAATCTCCAAGCTTTTTCATATGTATAACTTTATCTTTAACATCCTATGAAATGGATCAAAGGGGGTTTTACCATCTCTTTAGATAAAGAGAGTTTCACAGAGGAGTTAATTAAACTACTAAGGTCATTCAATCCCCTATAAGAAATACAGTCTCCTGATATATGATAAAGCAGGTAAGAATGCTTTCTTTTTTAATATAGACCTTTAATCTCATTTATTTAAAAGATTGGATGATACCATATAATATTGGCTCAATGCTTACCCATTTTTCCTAAACTTCTTAAACATCTCTGTAAACAGGTTCATTCCTATTCCTACATCACTATTACTTGTAAATTATTGTTAAATTTTATATTCATATTTATTTTGGGACCTCTAATTAATATGAGTGTGATTGAAATAATCTTAGCTTTATTGCTCTAAGCTCAAGCAGTTTCCTTAAATGATTCCCGTGTATCCACCATAAACCATGCTGTGGATTGAATAAGAACAAGGTTTCCTCCTTAGGAATCCATTATTTAGCGGGGGAGAAAAGGATTAAAACTCTAATACACTACTGACAAGTGCTAAAATATACCTTGATACAATGTGCTGTCTGAAAAATAGAGGAGTGACCAGTTTAATTCTGAATGTTTTAGAATAACTCAAATGGCATGGATACAGGAAGGGCATAGAATAGAAAGCAGTTTATATGGGTAGCATGTACATGTTCTGGCCCACACAGTATTTCCAAAAATTATACTTTGTATTTACAACGACTGTTACAGAAGTTCCTACCAAAAGTGAAATGAGGCTCAGATGTTAAATCACTAACATGATGAGTAAGTAGCAGGCCAGGATATAAATCTCAGACTTCTGGCTTTAGATCCTCTCTCTTTCCCACTATAATGACACCTGAACCTAATGTTGAAAGAGGGATGCACTGGATTAAAGAGAATGGGAGTAGAGAGAATGTGTGATCAAAGCTTCTGTAGGGTGGAGAAAGGAGCAAAAGGACAGAGTCCTAATTTCCTCTTTTCTATAAAGGGGACAGTATGTCCTAACAGGATTGTTATGAAGATGTAATGATACAGCAGGGCACTGCAGAGCCCTCAGAAAGACCTCAGACATTGAGCTACTACTCTTGCTAGAGTGCCGGAAATATAAGGCTGGGGTAAATCTGGAAATTAGATTATTAAATAGTAATTCTCAATTCAGTGTTACGATATTAACCTAACATTATCTTAATTCCCTGTGTGTGAAATGCCTTCCATTTTCATGTGATTCCTCTTTTGCAATCCATGATACTTTGTCTGTATTTCTCTTAGAGAATCCTTTTTTATAATGAAGTCCAATTTCTCACCTCACTCTAATGGTAAGGTTAGAAAGAGCATTTCAATAATCTTTACCTGGCTAAACAACCAATACAATGCTTAACAAAAGGAAAATGCTTGAACGTGTTCTTTTTTTTTGCATTATGGTTTATATGAAACATAAAATGTAAGACTTCCATGACCATATTTATAGCCCTTGTACCTATTTGCAGTACTCAATATATATTTGAATGAGTGAATAAATGTGCAATACCTATTTGTTGATGGATTAATGGGTTTGAAGTTCCTGAAAGTTATATTTGACAGGAAATACCTTATTTTGCATTCTGTTTTATGGTGCTCTATTTGAAGGTTTTCAGTACACTGTATTTTAAAAACAAAATAATTTATATAAAGCATATTTACAAATGAATAACCCCATATTTAGTGTATGTATAAAGCCATTTTTGAGTCAGCTGAACTCATTAGGGTATAGTCAAGAAATAGCATTTTTTCCCCTCTCTTACAAATGTTTTCAAACATGAGTTATTAGATCTCATTTTCTTGCTATAGACACAATGCAGGCTGATAAGACTTGTAGTGATTTTCACATCTTAGAAGAATCTCAGAACAGTTTCATTTTCAGGGTATTCATAAATTCAATCTACTCTAAATAAAAATTTTAATCTCACAACAAAATTAAAGATTTTCTCTACCCTTCCGATCTGAGATAGGTAGTATCTCAATGGCCAGCAGTATAGAAGAGGGTACTTGGTCTGTATGTAACTCTTCATCTCTCCTTTCTTCTTAGGGTCAGATAAGGGGGAGGAGAGATGACAGGGGGAAAGTTATAGGCCTGTTTACTTAGCTAGTGAGTATTTGTAGTGATTCTTGACTATGAAACATCCTCTGTCATGGAAGGTACTGGGACGTTCTTCACGACCTTGTGGGTGGGGAGTGGCTCCTACTGTTCAGTCAGCTCCCTGTTGCAGGAGATGCAGGCTGGTTACTTCCTAGGACTTACCCGTAGCTGGTGCCTCTTTCTTCTTAGTTCCCCTCACCCAGGGAGGCCTCTTGTGCAGTCTTTTGGGTGACTCACAACTGTTCACCTTTTTAAGCCTATCTACCCTTGTTCACCCTTGTCCATTAAATGGTAAAAGTATACATAGACTTCTGCCTTCACTGCTCTCTTTCCTCATGCTTTCCTTACGGACTGCCTCAGTCCAACCCTTAGCACATGTCAAGTTCTTTCAAGAATCCTTTTATATTATCGTTCTGTTAACAGCAGAGTACAGAACTAAAAGTTCCTGCAGCTCAGCAACCACTAAACGTAGCTGTGAAATGCCATTTCTACTCCTCATTCTCCAAGAGATTTTCTTGCACCCATCTATTCCCCCACCCACACTGTCTTGGCAGTTGAGCTGATGGAAAACCTACTCTCACGAATTTCTATTAAAGAACCTCCTCTCCAATAAACTCCTAATGACTACTTTACGAGGTAGAGATGGACAGTGCTGTCTCTCTGGGATCCCACTTCAGAATACATACATTTATACCCCCTTTCTCAGCTTTGTGACCTAACTCAGAGACAATGAAGGAATAATGATGATGGACCAAAAACTTAAAGCCACCAGTTACACTGGAGGGATTGGTAAATAGATAAGATTATTGAAGACAGAAAGTTTGTTTACTCAATACTGTTGCTAATAATACCCATCGTGCACAAGAACAAAGTGAAAGGATTAATAATAAATGAAGAGGCAGGGAAAGAGTGTAGCCTTCCCTGGAACAGCATGATATTTAGCAGATTGTGAGGTTTTGATTATGAATATGCCAATCTTCCCATGTTTGAGACAATTGATAACAATTGACTTAATACCAGCCCCTCAGAAATGTTGATTTGGATATGAATATAGACACACCTCCAATATTGTGAAGCGGGATTCCTCTATCCCCTCCCCTCTACAATTTTTAAAACATTATATTTTACATTATACAGTTATCATGAGAGCATGGAATGAATACAAAGTATCCCTAGGGGACCTCTCATTATGAATGAAATCACCTTTATTCATTTGGGAAAAAAAGGGGGTGGTCAGAAAAATTTACTAGCTATAAAATGGTCAAATTTCAAAGTTGCAACATAGAAATTGGTGCAAAGTGATACTATATATTTTCACTCAAGAAATGTATCTTTTTTTCTCCATCCCATGAGTATTATAAAATAATATGTTTAAAGTATAACTTTAATGATTTTCATCATTCTATCATATGAATTATTTAACAAATCCTAAATTGATGGACATCTAGATTATCCTTAAATTGTATATTATAAAAGCTCGGTTAATAAACATCTTTATAAAATTTTCACAAAGTATAATCATTTTCTTAAAATAAATTTTAGAAATGGAATTTGAGTAAATATGTGTGCCTCTTAAAAGGGATTTGATGCTTATCACCCAAATCCACTTCAGAAATGTACCAATGTATAACGAATTATAAGTGTAGTATGTGAAAGTTATATTTTCTCATACTCTTTCCATTTTATCCTTTTAAATCTTCTCCAACACATGAAAAAAGGTACTGTATTTGTTTTTTCTTTTAAGATGAAATATGATACTCATATGCTTACTAACCATTTATAATTTTTTTAAATGTTCATGTATTTCACATATTTTGCCTATTGCAGTATTTATGTTTTTCTTTATTTGTATTACTATATAAAATATAGTTTCTTTTTACAAACATTGTAGTTTTTTGACAATTGACATTTGCTTTTGTTATGCGTTAATGTATCAATTCCATCAGGCCTTTCACTTCATGCTTTCTACCTGTGCTAAATATCAATACTGTAGTTTATATAAAGGGGAAGCAAAGAAGGGTAATGTATTAGAAAAATAAAATGAAGAGAAAAAGAGCAGGATGCTGAATGAAATGTGTATTTGTATACTGTTTGAGAACAGAAATTCAAAGGATTAGACATTATCCCCCACCTCTAAGCATCAAAATCTTCTTTATTGAAATCTCATTTAGGATAATGCTCAGATATTCTTAGAATTATTTTAAAAAGTTAAACCATATTCTAACTGTTATGAATGAGGTTACGATTTCCTAAGATGGACATATTAAATAAACAATAGAATTATGTTTTATTTTATTTTAGTGCTGAAAGGAGAGTTGTTCCTTTGACTATTTTTGTAGACTGTTAACAGGGATCATCTTCAAGGACTAAGATTATGAGATATTTTACTTCTTTATAAATTCATAAATGTTTTTATCTTTTTTTTTAGATAGGCTTATATACTCTTATAATCCTAAAAATAAAATATCTTAATTTTGAATTCAAAGCAAATAGGCTTTTACTCAAAAACTGAGATGTGCCAACAACTTTTTATTATGAAGAAAAAATTACAATGTAATGTAGAATATTTCTTCCTAAAATTTAATGTGTACAGAAATCATCCAGGAACTTGCTAAAATATGCACTCTCATGAAATACATATTTTTGAGGTAAACTCTGAGATTTGGTACTTTTAACAATCTTCCACATGATGCCGATGTTGCTGGTCTGCAGACCATACTTTGTCCAGCAAGCATATGGAGATAATTATTAATTTTGGCAGAAGATACAATAAGGCCTGTTTTTGTCCGAATTTGTTTCATGTGTAGAGTGTGTGAGTTTTGTTTTGCTTTGTTTGTTGTTTTGTAATCTGCCAGACCCTATGACGAATAAATGGGGATAGTGACAATAACTGAATGCCTGGCAGTGGTAAGAATTATGTAGCCTGTGATGTTAAAATTAACTTGTATGGTCGTACAAAAGCGTGTTCTTTATAATTAGGCACAAAAGCCAAACCACTAGTTAAAAGGAGATGATTTAATTATTCACCAATTACCAAACTTTTGTCTGAAAACAAAGCCAATACAAAACTTCCACAAAATTAAAGGACGAAATTAGGATATTGATGTTTTAATTTTTGACTTCTCTTTATTTACGTTACTGATTTTGACTGGTTTTTCTAAGTTACTGTTTTTAGGAAATTTATATGTTTTAAAGTAAGTCTAATAGGAAATCATATGTGGTATTGAAACCAAGTACAGCAATAGCAAATGCAGATTTTGTGACCTATAGACAGATTTGGGACATTGCTAGGAGAAGAGGGCTTAGGAGGACCACGGATCTAGGAGACTGTCAGAGTCCGACGAAATGTCCCGTTGCGAAACTCAAATATTCCGCTTGTGCAAATGGTCAATGATGACTAACTTTGCGATGGTTACGACTGACCTCGAACCTTTTGGAGGTTACATCATCCTATTTACTCGATCTCTCCTCCCCTCTCTGGCAAAATTTCCAGCATTAATTCATGCCATTTTCTCATCTTTCAGCAGTTTTTCCTACGGTAGGCAAGACAGTCACAGTCCAATCAAGAGCTCATTTCCATTGGGAGTTCAGGGATGTATGACACCCTACCTTATATACTTAAAATCAAAATAGACTACCCATCACCCTCCTCCTAAAAATAAAACAGTCCTACTATTCTTGTGAAAATTAACATTTCTAAAGTGTTAGCAGGCAAAGCTTCTTGGCCCAGCTCTTGACATATTATTATCATCTCCCTCTAGGGTTGTCAGGCATCATGTTATGATTGTACAGAACTAATTCAGACTCTCTTCTGCTAATGGCTCTCTGATTTTCTTTCTGTAATAAGTGAGCAATTGAGTTGACAGAGAGGTTTGGTTTTGGGGGTTTTGTTTTGGTTTTTGGTTTTCATTTTTACTATTTTGTTTTTGTTTGTTTTTACCAGAATCTCAAAAGATACGCTAATTCAGCAATTCTATCTTCAGATACATTGCTAATGTCTTCATAAGTTCAAAGCCTGCTGGCTTCCTTCTAGATCTGGGTCTTCTTGGGCAGTTACACTGAGAAACTGCCTGCAGGCCTCCTTGCTCCTGCTGGTAACACATTCCTCAGTTGCATAGAGCTGCCTAGCCTGATTTTTATCGCAGACTCAGAAATCTTAAAGCTCCTAGTTTACTTCTATAAACAAGCAGTGCATATTATTAATAAAAGTATTGAGTAAACAAACCTTCTGTCTTCAATAATTGTATCTATGTACCAATCCCTCCAGTGTAACTGGTGGCTTTAAGTTTTTGGTCCATCATTCATTATTTCCTTCATTGTCTCTGAGTTAGGTCACAAACTGAGAAATGGGGTATAAATGTGTATGTATTCTGAAGTGGGATCCCAGAGAGACAGCACTGTCCATCTCTACCTCGTAAAGTAGTCATTAGGAGTTTATTGGAGAAGAGGGTTCTTTAATAGGAATTTGTGAGAGTATGTTTTCCATCAGCTCAACTGCCAAGACAATGTGGGTGGGGGAATAGATGGGTACAAAAAAACAAATATACAGCTGTCTTTGAATGTATTACAGAAGGGACCATTGATACAGTGACTAATATTTGAAAAATGTGAAATGAAGATATTCAGGGAACATGCTATTTTAAACGCCTTGCAACATGCTTTGCAAACTTTTCGTAAGGGTTCCCCCAGGGCAGGGTCTGTATGTCTTATCCATTGATGTATCCCAGCACTGAGCCTAGTATTAATACATGTGATACCCAACACAAAGTTTACTTTCACCATGAAATAACTACATGGTAGAGTTACAAAACCTTGAAAAATGGGTTTGTAGCAAAGTAAAGAGGAGGCAAACAGCTATAGAAGTTCTTGATTGAGACACACATGACATGACACATGAACTTCCTGGTGGTGGTGGCAGCACTAACCACACAAGTTCTCAAACTTCAGCATAGCCTGAGCGAACACACTGTTCCTCACTGTCTTCAGCAGAAGCCTGGCATGTTGTTTCATATTGACACGGCTTGAGTCACATATTCATTCCGGACAGGAAGAAAGTTATGCCCTGATTCAACTGGACTTTGAACACATGCTTCACCTTAGAGCAGTGGGTGGGGCTCTCCCAAGTTTTTGAGTGTTATTACTAGAAGTAGAATGACTACTGTCTGGAAGTGCAGATATACACACACTCACACACTCACACCCAGATGTCCACCATAGTTATTCGAGTCAGGCTGATGTTTAACCCCATGTTATTTCTACTGTAGTAAGAGACTGTGATGTGGCTGAAGAAAAGCTCTATCAGGAGAAAAGAAAATCTAAGTGCTTACTAGCTTCTAACTTTATCTGTCTAGATTCTGGTCACCTGATCTCTAATATGAAGAGAATATCCCATCTGTCTAAAAGCAGCGAGCTCTATTTGATTTTTAAAAGACTGTTACAGATCCCAAAGTTCCAAAGTTCTGTACATTTAAGTGTTTGTACTTAGATTCACTGTGGCAACATTCTCCCAGATATTTTAAAAATAAACAAATAAATTACTGTTTACTATTCCCAGCACTGCACTAAGCATTTTATTTGAATAATCTTATTTAATCCTTAAAAACAAACCCATCACCGAGTGTTTTTATTAGGATTCTTTAGCTACAATTTATTTTAAAGTAATACTGCCTCAAACTGGCATAAATAATAAAGGCATTTATTATCTTAAATAGCAGAATATGTAAAGGTAGACCGTCTTCCAGTATGTCATGAGCAGGTCTCCAGCAATTTTCTTAATTTGCTTCTCTCTAAGTCCAGCTGGTGCATCGTCAAGCTGCCTAACCTCATGGCCGCAAGATAAACACCATCAGCAGTTGCCATACTTCCCTGTTTATTTCTTCTTTTTTATCCTATTCCTTTTTTCCCACTTTTTATTATTCTCTTCCTTTTACTTTTTTAGTGTTTATTCTGCTCTTGTTCTAACTTCTTCAATGGTGTGGTTAACTCATTAATTTTGTCTTCCCTTTTTTAATGTGAATGTATATGGCAAATATCCCTTTAAGTATCACATTTTATATGTAATTTTTTTACTGCCATTCAGTTCTAAATATTTTCATTAGAAATTTTCTACCTATGAATTTTTCAATATTTTTAAATTTTCCCCAAATTTTTTGTTACTACTTCCCTGTTTATTTCTAAAGGAGAGAAAACTTCCTCCCTACCCCAACCATGATATAAATCTTTCCTTTTATTTTTGAGTCAGACAACTTTGATCATTAATCCACCATTGACTTTAAAGAGCTCCCAAGAGAATGCCCTGTGCTGATTATATAAAGCATAACAAGAGTTCCTAAATCAATCACTAAATTACCACTCCAGGATCCACTCCTGGAGGTGGAGATAATCACTTTCCTCTGAGTTATTTGGATTGATTGAGGAAATGGTGGATGATACCCAAACAAAATCAGCAGGAAGGGCCTGAGAGCTTTGGTGACCATGTTATTTGTCATCAAAACTGGGACACTTTTGAGTGGAACAAATGCTAAAGCATACAGAGAGCCATTATAGCTGACATAAACTGAACTTATTGATCAGTCTATTGTTTGTACTGGGCTGAAAATCAACATTTTCTACTGCAAGAAGTATTACTTTCACAGCCATGTTAGTAATTAGGACACAAAGCCTAGAATGGTCAGGTACTATAAATAGTCAAAATTAGTAAGTAGTGATCTGGGATTAAAACTATCACAAGTATTTCCTGCTCATTTCTAGATTACTTAGTAGACCACAGAGCCGTTTATTCACATCCTGTTCTCAGGACTGTAGATAAGTGGCATTTTTTTATGCTGTGAGTTTCTCAAATGGGTGTATTGTATTTTAATTTGCTGTCTTCTATGTTAATACTACTATGCTAATAAGCATAGTCACTTCTAATATCTAGTAATTTAATCCCTGTAGTGATCCTTTCTACTCTAGAGAAGAAATGCAGTTCAGTGAAAAATTAACAAGACAGCCAAGCTCTAGGTTGAGAGTGTTATAAATAGCAGCACTGTGATGCGCACCAGTTTTGTTCAGTTTTTGGCCTTATTGGCACACTGACCCTTCATGAATGGATCAAATATGAACTGACCAAGTGTTGTATTCCCCGAAATGTCATGCATACCAAGTGCTAATAAAGTGTTTAACTTAGAACATCCAATTAGGAGTGAAATCATACTCCTTCCTTTAACTATTTATAGAGAATAGTCGGCCAAATATTTTCCCATATGAGATGTAAGAAATTACTTTAAGATCCACAATATAAATTTCTAGTCTAGTAACCTGAACTGCATCCTTCATGGATGTTAGCAAATCAGAATCTTAGTTTCCTTTCAAATATTTACTATCAAATTTGTTCCTATAGATCTGCTATTTCCTAACAGATACAAATAGCAAAATTCCTATAGTGAAGAGAGATTTCAAAACATTTCAGTACATTTCCAATTTTACTCTGAACCTGAAAACTGCTATTTGAAAACACTTTAGATCATAACAAGTATTTCTCTAAATAGTGTGGATGTCTCTTAGGTCAGCTCGTTTTGACAAACAATTGAATACATAATAAATGTGGACATCTCTTCCCACTCCAGTTACATATGTTGGATTATAAATGAATATTGCAAAGAAGGCATCATCCCTGGAAACTCTAAATATATCCTAAAGCAGTATCAAAAGGATAAAATAAATGTGATTATTTTGAAACCAACTATCTGCAACAGTTAGTACTGTTACCGATCAGTGTTACTACTTTAATCATCTCTGGAGCCTTATCTAGAATGATTTGAATTTTGGAGATATATCTGTGTAGCCAGCATCACACAATTTATGTGCTCAGGAAAAAGGACAGGAAGAGGGAGAAAGAGAGTGGGAGAGAATGGGAGGGTGAGGAAGAGGAGAAAAAGAAGAGAGAGAGAAAGGAAGGAAGGAAGGACACACAGAAGAATAGATGTCGACAATTAAAAGCCCTGTTGTTCACCACACTGTCTGGAGTCACCACAGTCTTTCACCTGGATTACGACGCCAGTTTCTAAATTGTCTCTGGACCTGGCGCTTGATCCTCCTCACTACGATACCAGTTCTAAGTGTAAATCAGATCACAACTCCGACTTTCTCAAATTCCACTGATGTTCTCCCCATTAACCTTGCACTCCAATTTTTAAGTCATGTGGCTGGAAAGGGCCCTGGCCTACCTGTTTTATATCATTAAATATGAAATGTCCAATTTCAAATCAAAAGTTTGGTTTATTATACCTCAAACAAGAAGCAGTACAATCAAAGGATGCACCTAAACTATCAACAAAGTTTTGCCATCTTAACGGTAGCTTGTTTATGCCAACAACAATGAAGCCTAGAGAGCGAGTGGCGATGAAATCGCAAAAGGCATTTTCTACACTGTGTTGAGAATTGAATATTTTCCCTTGCAAGAAGTGGTCCAAAGCCTGGAGGAAGTGGTAGTCAGTTAGTGCAAGGTCTGTTGAATACGGTAGATGATAGAGAGTTTCCAAGTCCAACCTCTGTAGTTTAAGCAGTGTTGTTTTTTGTGACATTTTGTCAAGCATTATCTTGCAAGAGGATTAGCCTGTCTCTATTGACCAATCTCAGCGGCTAAATCGCAAGCATCCTCATCATTTCACCCAGTTGGTTGCAGTAGACATCTGCTCTAATTGAATGACCAGGTTTCATGAAGCTGTAGTGGATAATACCAGTGCTGGACCACCAAACAGACACCATTAGCTTTTTTGGATGAATATTTGGTTTTGGCCTGTGTTTCAGCACGTCCCCTTTATCCAACCATTGTTCCGGCTGTTTGCAATTGTCAAAAAGAATCCATTTTTCATCACATGTAACAATAAATGGTGTAGAAATGGTTCACCTTTATGTCGTGACACCAAAGAAAGGCAAGCTTTGAGACTATTTCTCTTCTGACCCTCGTTTGATTCATGTGATACCCATCTATCCAGCTTCTTTACCTTGCCGATTTGCTTCAAATGGTCCAGTACTGTTGGAATAGTAATGTCACACCCTGCCGCCAGTTCATAATGCATACACAGGTTGAGATTCACTTCCTCTGCAGCTTTCAGCTCATTGTCAACATTGGTCTCAGGTCACCCAAGTGGCTCATTTTCAAGATTAAAATCACGAGAATAGAACTTCTCAAACCACAGACATACTGTGAATTCATTACCCACATCCTTTCCAAACACTTCATTGATATTTCAAGCTGTCTGTGCTGCATTGGTTCCATGACAGGGCTCATATTGAAAATAACATGAATTTTTGACTTATCCATGGTTTCACAAAAATTTGAAAAATAAACAAAATTGAAAGATAATCACAAGACAAACCATGCATTTGAAAGACTGAGGATGTAACTTCACAATAAAAATAAAACAAGAAGTGTCAGTGTGAAAGGTCAGAGATATCAACTGTCAAACTTCCTACTTAAGGAAATCGGACATTTCATACTTAATAACCTAATACCTTTGTCCCCTCGGGGCCACTTCCCCTACATTTACTGTGTTCTGCAAGATTTGGTCTCCATTTTGTCCTTAATCATGCCATGTACATTTCCACACTAGGTCTTTTGCATGTGCTGATTGCTCTTTTATTTTTCTGTTTACAGTGGTTATTCCTCAATCTTCATGATCTTTATGCCACCGTCCTTCTCATATCCAGGTTTCAACTTAAATGTTCAGAGACACCGTCCTGACTAATCCATAAAAGGCAGTCAGCATCTCCCATCGTAGTCTTCACCATACAACCCTATTTTCTCTTCTTTGTAGCACTTCTCAGTACCTGAAATTAATTTATTTATGCTTGCATATTATTATTTCCCACCCACTAAAATGTAATCACCCTGATGGTAAGAACCTGTTCATTGTAATACCCCAGTTCCTAGAATATTATCTGGCACATAGGTTTTTATAAAATACTTTTTGACTATTTGAGTGGCCACCCACCTCTCAATCCCACTTGGTAATTATGGTTAGTATTTCAGAATTTATCACTTTACCATTGTCTATACTTGCCAGCAAATCTACTATCTTCTTGTTTTATTTTTATTCTTAATATTTTTAGAATTTTCTTTTTTCTTTGGATTTATAATATTTTATCAGGTTCTGTAAGGTGTTTGCTTTTTTAATATCTCTGCTGGGCTCTCAATCTGAAGACTGTTTTATTTAATTGTTTGTTTTCCAGCTTGATTTTTTTCCATCATTCCTTATGGTATTCCTTCTATTCTCCATGTTTTTTTCCAAAAACACAACTGTTGAAAATCTTAAACAAATGTTAGAACCCTTTGTTCATTCTTCATGTTTCCATGTTTTTCATCATTTTGTCCTATTTAAATCTTCTCCCAGGTGTCTCCCAACCCCCCATCACCCTACTGTTTTACCCATCTATTGAGAGATTGTTCTTCATACAGTTGCTTCTGACTTTCAAAATTAGATTGTTTCCCGTCACAACTGTTTTGTTTGGTTTTTTTTCCTTCTTTTTCCCATTTTTTCAAATTTCAAAATATTAAGGGGGTACAAATGTTTTTGTTGTATAGATAGCTTTTATAATGCTTTATTCAGGGATATAAGTGTGCCAATCACCTGAATAGAGTTCATTATACCTGTTAGGTAGGTTTTGACCCCTCCCCTACTCACTCCTCCCCTTCTTGATTACCAATGACTTTTACTTCTCTGTGTGCCTGTCAGTTAGTTCCAGATTATTAGACAGTACATGTGGTGTTGGTTTTTCCATTCTTAAGATATTTCACTTAAGGTAATGATCTCCAGTTCCATCCAAAGTGCTGCAAAAGACATTAATTCATTTCTTTTTATGGCTCAGTAGTATTCCATGGTATATATATACCACATTTTGTTAATCCACTCATGAATTGATGGGCATTTGGGTTGATTCCACATCATTGCAATTGTGAATTGTGCTGTGGTAAACATTTGAGTGCAGGTGTCTTTTTGACAAAATGACTTCTTTTCCTTTGGGTAGATATCAGGTAGTGGGATTGCTGGATTGAATTGTCAACCTACTTTTAGTTCTTTGAGAAATCTCCATACTGTTTTCCATAGAGGTTGTACTAATTTTCAGTGCCACCGTCAGTTTATAAATGTTCCTTTCTCTCTACTCCCACTCCAGCATCTATTGTTTTTGACTTTTCAATAATAGCCATTCTAACAGGGGTAAGGCGATACCTCATTGAGGTTTCAACTCACATTTCCCTGATGATTAGTGACATTGAGCATTTTTTCATATGTTTGTTGACCATTTGTCTATCTTCTTTCAAAAGACTTCTGTTCATGTCTTTTGCCCATTTTTCAATGGGGTTGTTTGTTTTTCTTTTCTTAGGTGAATTATTCTGAAGAAACTCTCTACAGATGTTTAATTTTGTGTTTAAATTATTTATTTATTTTTTAATTTCAATATACTACAGAGGTACAAACATACAGAAGTATATATATTGCTTTTGCACTGCCTGAGTCAGAGCTACAAGCATGCCTCTTCCTCAGACAGTGGACACCGCACCCATTAGGTGTGAATATACCCATCCACTTCTACCCCTTCCCACCTGCCCGGCACCCGATGAATGTTGCTTTCATATGTGCACATAAGTATTGATCAATTAGTACCAATTTGATGGTGAGTATATGTGGTGTTTGTTTTTCCATTCTTGTGATACTTCACTTAGGAGGATGGGCTCCAGCTCCATCCAGAATAATACAAGAGGTGTTAGTTCACCATTGTTTTTTGTGGCTAAGTAATATACCATAGTATACATGTACCGCATTTTATTAATCCACTCATGTATTGATGGGCACTTGGATTGTTTCCACATCTTTGCAATTGTGAGTTGTGCTGCTATAAATATTCGAGTGCAGATATCTTTATTATAGAACGTCTTTTTTTCATCACAAAAATCAACTCACGATGGATAACACACTTAAACTTAAGGCATGAAACCATAAGAATTCTAGAAGAAAACATTGGAAAGACTCTTATAGACATCAGCCTAGGCAAAGAATTAATGAAGAAGACCCCCAAAACAATCACAGCATCAACAAAAATAAATAAGTGGGACCAGATCAAATTAAAAAGCTTCTGCACAGGCAAAGAAACTATCACTAGAGCGAATAGACAACTTACAGAATGAGAGAAAATAAATTTTTTATTTTCTTTTTCTTTTCACTGTTTAGTTCTTTCTCCTTGGATGTTAATTTTGTTTTGTTTTGATTTTGATAAATCTTTAATTTGTTGTATTTTCTCAAATGTTTGATTTTATGTGATTTCTTTATATCTATAAATGGGGAACAGGATTAAAGAGCTTTGATGGAGTCTATTTCCTCAGCCTAATAATGTATTTCCTCAGCCCATCATATAATCTGTTTCTAGATAGTGAACACTAATTATAAAAGTCTCTTACTTCCTCAGGACCAGATGTAGAATTGACCCATAATCAGGAGAAAGCCCTGTCAATAGTAACATATCCAGAAATGACAGAGATGATGAAATTAACAAGCTAGGATATTAAAATAAGTATTATAAATATGCTCAATATGCTCATGGATGAAAAGTAAAACATAATCAGAAATGAAAATTAGGTTATAAAATAAATACCAGATGGAACTTTTAAAGGTAAAAAACATAAATGAATATATCACTGCATGAGATTAACTGCAACTTACACCCTGCAAGAAAAAAAATTAGACAATTTAAATACAGAGAAAAAATTATTCAAAGTCACTCACACAGGTAAAACAGATTGAAAATAAATGAACAAAGCATCAATAACTTGAAGCAGTCTAACTTACGTAGCATGGTAGCCAAAGGAAAACAGAGAGGTGGACATAAAAAATATTTGAAGAAATAATGGTCAAGATTTTTCCTCATTTAAGGAAAACTTTAAACAGATCTAAGAAACTCAAGGAACCCTAAGCAAGATAAACACATAGAAAACCACACCAGGCTAAGTGTTAACCAAATTGCTGATACCAATGATAAAGAGAAAATCTTAAATGCAACAAGAGATTAAAAGAGTATTATGCACAGAAAGAACAAACATGAGAATTACTGCATGACAGAAGACAATGTAGTGACATCTTTAAAGTGCTAAAAAAAAATTAGTTGTCATTCTTTACCCAGTAAAAATACCTTTCTAAAAATCAAAGCAAAACAAAGACTTTTTCAGACAATCATGAACTGAGCCAATTTGTCATCAGCAGACCTATAGTACAAGAAATGTAAAAAGGAGTTCTTTAGTAGAAAGAAAATGATACCTGTTGAAAACTTGAATCTATGCAAAGAAATTAAGAGTGCCAAGAAAGCAGAAACAACATACATGTTCTCCAGAATTGACAGCACAGAAAGAAAACCTAACTTCAATATTCCTAGAACTGGACAATCAGTCTTTCTGGAACCCTTGCCACTACTTTGGAAAAACTGAATCACTTATTTCTCATATGGCATAGGGAAACTTATTTTCTGTTCCTCAGTTTTTCATCTATAAAATGGAGATGAGGATTATACCTATCTTATATAGCTGTTACATGACATATGGTAACCACTCAGTAAATGTTAGATTTCTTTTACAAAATAAAATTAAGAACCCTCTGGCAGCTCAATAAAAATATTAAATTCTTTCCAGGTATAAAATAAATTCAGATTTCCCTAATATAGCATTGAACAGTAGAGAATGTTAGACCAATACCTTTAAAATCCTTAAGGAAAATGTGATTCAATTATTTTATTCCCAGCCATTCAAGTATAAAGGTAACACTAAATTGTTTTGACTGTATAATAACTCAGTTCCCATGAGTCTTCTGGAAGAAGCTATGAAGGAATAAACTTCAGCCAACTCAGAGATGAATGGTCAAACTAGCAAAAGGATTGAAAGCTCTAGGACCAAAAGAAATGAGGCATATGGTTAATACTATGATTAAAAATATTGACAATGTATAACTAGCAAAGCTTGAGAATTCAAAGACGATAAGAATTTTTGTGATAGTGTAGGCATGCTAAACTTCTCCTTTGTTATAAACCAGATGTGAAAAGGTATTCAAAGCTGATAAACAATAAGGAGATATATAAATATATATAAACTACAAATTTTATATATAAATATATAAACTACAAATAAAATTAATATAATCTAATAAAATTAAGGAGTGAAGAGACGAAAGAAAAGACAAAAAGTAGAAACATACTAAGTCATAATTTGCTCATCATAAGGAAACAATAACTTCTTTCCCAAGATAGATTTAAATGTGTTATACTTGCACATACTACCTCTGCCATCACCAATAGGCCCTAGTTCTCAGTGTAGCTAAAGCTTTCTGTACCCTGCTAAGTGACAGTGCATTAGTTAAAAAATTGCTGCATAAAAACCACACATTAAAAGAATACAACTCAAAGCTTCTGTGGGGCTAGAATTCAAGAACAGCTCAGTTGGGCAATACTGGCTTGGGGTTTCTTGTGAGGTTGCAGTCAGATGTCATTTGCAACTGCAGTCATCTTTAGGCTTGACTAGGGCTTTAGGATCTGTTTCTCAGGTAGTTCAGCAAACTGGTGCTGTCAAGTTGGTTTCTCTCTATGTTGAACTCTCTGCAAGACTGCTTGAGAGTCCTTATAACATCCAGCTGGCTTCCCCATGCCAGTATTCCAAGAGACCAAGGCAGTCAGGCGCTTCTGACCTGGTTTAGGAGATCAGGCACTGCCACTGATCCTGTATTCTATTGAATACACAGGCCAACCCCATTTTGATGCAGAAGGAACTACATAGAGCTTTTAAAATATTGCGGGGTAAAGGTTATTGAGATCTTCTTTGAAAGAATTGAAGGAAGAAATAGACAAGGCCTCATGAGGTCTGTTCAAAACTAGTATACAATCAATTCCATTAAATTCAGTTGGCCAAACCAGGTCACAAGGCCAGCCCATATTTAAGTTATGGAGAAATAGACTTCACATCTTAATGGAAGGACCACCAAAATCACATTACAAGGGATGTGTATACCATCAAGGGAATAGTTGTGATAATTTTTGCCAAAAGTCTACCACAATTTTCTGTATAAACTACATTTAAACAAATTTGAGATACACACATGTGACCACTCAGCTGATAAAGATTTTATGAGAATTAAGAGAAAGGAGATAGAGTTGTTAGTGTACACAATTAAACTAGGGTTCTCTTGTGCGACTTTAGTTGTGCTCTTTATTGAGTTTCCATTCTTCAGTCCAAGGTTTCACAACAAATTAGTGGTTCATTCTCTTCTTCACAATGCTGCAGTAATTTCCAATTTGCCTCTTATGTGAAATTTAAGTTCCTGATCATTGGTTTTAAGGTTTTTCACTAATTTGAAACTTGACAATTCTTCACTTCCCAGTGGCCACATAATTGACATATTTTCATTTTAGTGCTTTGAAAGTCACAGAAAAATAAAACACATTATTGAGCACGGATCCACTATGAGTGTCAATCATTCTCCCCGATGTATAATAAAACTAAAGCCTTCACTAGTAATACCTTCTACCAATTAATATAAACACACACACATACACCAATATCTTTTTGCATCTATATTTTGTTTTCTATGAGTTTATGAAGTTTAGTCACTTATATTTTTATTTTATATTTTTCTTCCCTTTGCTTTCTGATTATTTGAGGAGTGTAAATGTCTTTTAAACTCCCCAAAATGGATCAAAATGGATTTTCAGTAAAAGTGTTCCAATAAATGCAGATTGATTTAGGATTAGGCTACATCCCTTGTAATTGAGTTGATAAGATTGAAGAATTAGAAAAATACTTCATTGCTAAAAATATGACTATCACTGGGCTTAGCACTCTGTCTTCATTCAATAAACTATGACTTGAGAGACAATTCTTCTATTTAAATGGGCTACATTGATTTTTGTAATTTGGATTCATGGAAAAGAATTTCAGGATAAAAAATAATTTAAAACTTTTGTCATTGTTTAGTAGGAAGACTAAGATTTTCTTCCACCAAAATCTTCTTGAGTGATAAACATGTATATCTAGAAAGTACCTTATTGATCATCTAGCCCAGGATTGACAAACTTTTTCTTGAAGGTACAGGCAGTAAATATTCAGGCTTATGGGCTATATGGTCTCTTTACAACTACCCCACTATGATGATACAGTATGAATGCAGCTGTGGACATATATAAATGAAGGAGCATGGCTATGTTCCAGTAAAACATTATTTACCAAAACAGGTATAAGGGTCTTAGTATATCAACCACTAATCTAGTCCAACATTTTAATTTGTCAAATGAGGAAATGATTCATAAAATAGTGAAATGATTGCCCAAGGTCACATAGTAGTTATAAAAGAGCTAGAAAAAACATTTAGGTCTTTTGGACTCCTACTCAGTACAACTGTCAAAACAAAATGCCAAAATTTACAGATTTTTTTTAAAAAGTATGTAGTGTTTCTATGTAAGTGTGGGAGTGTGTATGTGTGCATGTGTGTGTGTATGTGCAGCAGCAATAGCAGAATTAGAAGTAGTAATAGTAGATGCCATCTAGCAAAAGCAGACCTTAGGAGAATTATATAAAAGTAGCATAACTGTGCAAGCTGAAAAAGCATTGTCCTTGAATGGCAGCCGTTTTGGAGGGATTGTAATTTGTCTTTTGAGATTAACATAGACACTAACTTTTTCATATTGACTTAATTGGTATTATTTTAGGAAATACTAATTTGTTCTACACAGTAAGTGAGAGAGTGAATGGCTCCTTAAGGGCTTCCATGTCTGCCAGTAGACTAATCCTAAGCAATTGGAAAAGTAAACTAGATTTTCTCAGAAAAAGTATGGATTAAAATCCTTTAGGCTCTAGATACCATAAGGAGAAAAAAAAGACAAAATCTGCTTGACACAGTAAATATACCAGAGTCAATGATGAAGAGATTTTAGACCAAATACTTACTGCTGGTAGATCAGAGAGGCAAGTGGTAATAATAATGATTCAAAATTGGTGAGTAGTATATAAAGTGATTGTTCCAGTCATATGATTAGATCAAATTTTGACCCAGAGCAATTTACGTTTCAGTTAGCAAATGTGTTTATGCACAGAAATATTTATTAGTAGTAGTTCTCACTTTTCTACACAATTTGCTAGTAGAACCCATGCTGTATAAATGAAGTTATTTCCATGAAAAAGTTATAATTAGCTGTTGCCTGTCTAGCCAATGTCTTGGTATCAGATAAGTCATATATATGCCTAGCAACGTCATGAAACCAAAGTTATTAGAATTATAAAAGAGTGAATAATTTTCCACACTAAAATTATGCAGCAAATATTACAAAATGAGCCCAGGTTGAATACTCGCATGTTGTTCAATGGTTCCTAATTTAAAATTTGAATAATCGTTCATAATTATACAATTTGACTACATTGGATAGGTGACCCCAAACTGCTGTGCTTCTTAAAAATAACATTAAACATTTAATTAACAATTCTATTTGTCATCATAGAACTTAGAAAAGCTTTGTTGAAAAATTATTTGTTAGAAATATCTCTTTCTATGTCAAATTGGTATTTTCTTTGCTATAAGTCTATATCTAATTGTTAAAGGAAGCATTCACAGTATTTCCAACAACTTCAGGGCTTTCATTATTATTCTTGTCAAAGATAATATTTCTCTTAGAAAGTATGTTTTTAAATATAAAAAATAATCCAATTTATGTTCTTTTTATCCTTGCTTACCTCCTCATTTTATGCAAAGCTGCTCAATGTCATTCGAATAGAAGGCCCCAGTGAACAATAAGTGCTACAAAGCCTTGTTTGGATGAGCTATCAGAAAACTTCACACTTAAGCTACAAAAGCGAAGATCAGGTCATCACTGAGGGATTTTAAAACTTGAAAATAAATCTTAGAGAATTACTGCTATACAAATAATATTATATTATCATTGGACTGCAACACTGCTTTAAATTTTGGTATTAAAGAAGATGAATAAAAACTTCAAATATTTGAGGGATGGATATTAGGCATTAACTGTAGTCTTTGCATAGTTATTAAAACTAAATTGTGGTCAAAATTAAATAGTATGGGACTTCTGGTCCAGACGAGAGTGTCTGATATAGACCTGCCTTTCCCTGTTCTTCTCTGCTAAACACAGTTGTAAACACTGGACATACTGCTACCAATAATCAAAGAGGAACTCTGGCAGGCAATAAGAAGGCAAACTAGTTTGGGATACCAGGATTAGAGGAAAAACAAAGTGGCAGGGTACTTCACATTGCCCCCACCCAATAGAAGAAGGTAGAGGCAGACTGGGCATCTGCTAGAATATAGCCACAGAAGACAGCTCAGATAAACTCATGTCTCTTCTGAGATCAAATAGGAGTCCCTCTGAGAACACTGGATAAGCCTGATACCACAGAAAGCAGGATGAACAAGTGACCTCACCAACTAAAAGAAGTCAGGGGAAGCACTCTCCTTACCCACCATGTTGAGATTCTCCTTCCCCTCCAGGAGATACTGGAGACAATGAGAATAACCAGCAGGAGGGACTCAGTCACAACAGGTGGCCTGGCCTGAGAAGCTTCTTCCATCCTGAGACACCCTTTTCCTACCCAGCAACACTGGGTAAGCAGGAGAAACCAGCAGAACAAGAAAGAGGCACAAAGCCACAGCAAGAAGTCCTGCCTGAGAAGCCTCTTTTACCCCACTCCTTTTCCCTACCAGGAGGAAATAGGTCAGATGGGCAAAACAGGCAAGGACCCAACTATAGTAGTTAGCCAGGCCTGTCAAATCCCTCCCTGTATCCAGAGGCAAAATCAGCAAGAGGGACCCAGTGACAACAAGCAGCCAGGCCTAGGAAATTTCTCTTACACTGCAGGTCTAACAATTCTCTTCCCTGCCTAGAGAAATTAACACCCCAGAGGTTATGGGTAGGGGCTCACTTGACACTCTTCCGCCACTGTGAGACACACAGCATCCCAGACTTAGAAAACTCCTTCCACACCCTCAGGCAGCATCAGCAGAGATTAGTGGGAACCCCAACAGTATTAAGTCAACCAAGCAGACCAAAATAATGCTACAAATGTTCTGAAATTTAAACGGCCATTAGAACCACAGGTCAAAAAAGTAGGCCAAAACCTAAACAGGATGACTGCCTGTTTAAAAAAAATAGGACCCACAGTGTCCTAACACAATAGAAAACAATGTCCAGGATACAATAAATAGTCACCTGTTATGCCAAGAACCAAGATAATCACAACTTGGATAACTTGGATGAGAAAAAACAATCAATTGATGCCAATACTAAGATGAATCAGATGTTGCAATTGCCTAATAAGGATTTTCAGTCAGCCAGCATTAACTATGCTTCAATATTTAATTGCAAATTATATTGAAACAAATGACAATACAGAAAATCTCAGCAAAGAAAAAAAGCTTATAAAAAAAAGAACTAAATGAAAACAACATGAAGGAAAACTACAAGAAACTGGGGAAGATGGCTGACTAGAAACATCGCTTGTTGGACTGTCCTGGCGGGAAGGCAGGATATCGGATAGAGAAGAGGGGAGAAGAGTAGCATCTCAGGTGTTGATCACAGAGAGAGATGACAGAGATGGCTGAAGACCACATGGAGAAAAATTGCAAAGCCTAGAAGGAAGAAGAAAAAGAGGAGAAGATATTGGCAAGGATCAAACCCAGAGAGGCGTGCAGCCCAGTGAAGAGGTAAGGGGAGGGGGATTCTTTTCCCCATCCTACGTTACTTTGGTGAGCAGCAGGACACTAAGTTTACTGAAGGCTTTTCCTCCCTCCACAAGCCCAGACACAGTGGCAAATAAGGAATAGTGGGGTAAACTAGTGAATCCCAGGAATCTGGGCAGTCCATGAGGGGCTGCCCCCAGGAGAGTGCCATGAGAAACCAGAGTGCCAGCTATCTCCCATCCAGACACTTCCTTCTCTGCACCTTCCCTATCCACTGCAACCGAGAGATCAGGTTGAGTTCAGGCTGACCAGGAGCTGTGCCTCCTTTCCCACCCACTACAACAGGGAGAGGAGTTTGAACCCAGAAGTTTGTGAATGGCCACTTCTCTCTGGTGGGCATGCATCCCAGGCTGAGATCTCCACAGACAGTGGGGCCACCCTTACCCTTGAGGACTTGTGGTGGAACAGGGAACTTCCTGCCCATCAGCATTTTGTGGTATCACACACCAGTGGCTCAGATAAGCAAGCTGGTCCCAGTGCCCCCCAGACACAAGAGGAGTGCAGGGGGACATAGGGGAGAAGTCTGGGAGCTCGACATAGGTGGCAAGGAAGCCCGCTCAGTCATATCTGATAGGAAAGGGCAGTGGGACCTGAGGAATAAGGATCTGGGAGGACACCAATCCCCAACTGGAGAACTGCCATATTGGATAAGGGTGTGGCATTTGGAGAGGAGTATCCATGCCCCTGGTTCCATGGCAACCAAATGCTTCATACTCAGGCTTGCTGGTGGATTGGGTACTGTGGCCCATCCCCCCAATCATTACGACCAGGAGAGCAGTTTGAGCCGAGAAGTTCACAAGTGGCCACTTCTCTCCGGCAGGCACCTGCCCTAGGCTGAGGTCCCCAAAGATAGTGGGGCCCAAACCTCTTCCTCTGAGGACTTGTAGTGGAACAAGGGTACACAATCTTAGAACTCCCTGCCCACCAGCCTTTCATGGAGACACATGCTAGTGGGACAGACGTACAGACTGGGGAGAGGTTTGAGAGCTGGACTCGGGTGATGAGGGAGCACACGAGGACTGAACTGATGGGAGTGTGCTGTAGGTGTCCAAGGAGCAGCAATTTGGTGGAGTTCCCACTCCTCCCTGCAGAAAAACTGTGCTACTGGATAAGGGTGGAAAAATCCTAGCCCAGGGACTTAGCACTCAAACACATAGGCTGCTCCCCTGTGAACAACCCTCCCAGTTTGGGGAGCTTGTCCTGACCCTTCTACAAGTGGCTCTCTCAAGTGGCTGTAAAAGCAACTTCTGAGCCCGTACGGGCTTTACAAAGCCTTTCAGGCTCCCACAACCTAGCCACGAGCTGCCTTGCTCCTCCCCCGACCTCAGTGATGGTAAAGATCAAGCAACCCCCTGGGAGTTACAGGGTCTCTCCTAAAGCTTGGGACACTCAAGTACTCCATCTGGGGACCAGAGTCTACCACAGGCAAAAAAGAACATATTGGTAGCTAGTTCTTTCACACAAATATCAACCAATGACAGGAAGAACAACTCTATAGCTCATCATAGCATCTTCAAACTCAAGCAAACAGAGCATGGCTGATTCATAAGTACCACCTGCCATATTGGACCCAACACAATTAACACTGCTGGGAAGAGGTGAAAACAGCAGGACAGAGGCAAACCAAGAGGATCATCAATCCTGCTTAAACAGCCCATAGGCAACTCAGGACCAGCACTCCCCTCCCTGGCATGGCCAGGGATTGAGCTTCAGGGTCCAGGAAACAGGCCCACAAGCCAGACCTAGCACCTGCAAGACACAATTGAGAGTCCCGTTGAGAAGAAATAAACAAAAGAACTATGGAAATATGAAAAATCAGAGCAAAAGAACACCCCCAAAAGGAAACAACAGCTCTTTACCAATGGATACCAACCAAAATGAATACATTGAAATGACAGATAAAGCATTCCAAATTTGGATTATAAGGAAGCTCAATGAAATACAAAAGAAAATGGAAAACCGAAACAAATAAACCACAAAAACAGTACAGGAAATGAATGAAAAATTCACTAAAGAAATAAAATTATCTTAAAAAATCAAATAAAACTTCTGGAAATGAAAAATTCATTCAAGGAAATATAAGACACAGTGGAAAGTTTTAAGAATAGACTAGACCAGGTGAAAGAAAGAATCTCAGAGCTTGAAGAAAACACCTTCAAATTAAAAACATCAGTCAAAGATAAAGAACAGAGAAATAAGAGGAATGGGTGAAGTCTACAAGAAATATGGCATTATGTAAAGAGGTCAATCATAAGAATCATAGGCATTTCTGAGGGTGAAGAAGAAAACACACAAGGTTCGGAAAACCTTTTTGAGGGAATAATTGAGGAAAATTCCCTGGTCTTGCTAGAAATTTAGACATCCGGGTACAAGAAGCTCAATGAACACCTTGGAGATTCATGGCAAAGAGGCAATCACCATGACACATAGTCATCAGACTGGACAAAGTTAACATGAAGGAGGTAGTCCTGCAAGCCATAAGGGGAAAACATCAGGTAACTTACAAAGGAAAACTTATCAGGCTAACTGCAGACTTCTCAACTGAGCCCTTACAAGCCTGAAAGGATTGGGGCCTCATCCTCACTCTTTGTAAAGAGAATAATGGCCAACTTAGAATTTTGTGCCCTGCAAAACTAAGTTTCTTTTATGAGGGAGAAATAAAGATGTTTTCAGAGAAGTAAACACTGAGGGAATTTATGAAGACAAGACCAGCCCTGCAGGAAGCACTCAGATCTGCATTATACATCATTCAGCACAATGGACACCCACCAGTGTAAAATTACCCAAAAGCCAAAGCTCAGAGCCCATATAAAATAATAGCTAAAGAGGTCAAACAAAGCAATAAGGTTCTACTCAACAGGAAGAAGAGAAATGCATCCCACTTATCAATTCCTTCAATAAACATAAATGGCTTGAATTCCCCACACAAGAGACATAGGCTGGCTGAATGGACAAAAAAATGCAAGCCAAATATCTGCTGTCTCCAGGAAATACATCTAACCCACAAGGATCCATTCAGACTTAAGGTGAAGGGATGGAAAAAAATATTCCATGTAAATGGAAATCAAAAGAAAGCAGGTGTAGCCATTCATATCAGATAACATAGACTTCAAATCAACAACAGTAAAGAAAGACAAAGGTGGCCATTATATGTATAATGGTAAAGGAGCAATTCAACAAGAAGAAATAACAATCCTAAATATTAATGCAACTAACACAGGTGTGCCCATATTCACAAGGCAATCCTACTAAATCTAAACAAAGTGGTAAACAACATCATCATTATAGCTAGGACTTCAAAACTGAACTGACAGAACTGGACAGGTACAGGTCCTCCAAGCAGAAAACAAAAAAGAAACACTGGACTTAAACAGGACTCTAGAGCAAATGGGCCTAACAGATATTTACAGAACTACTCATTTTACCCAAAAACTGCTCAATATACTTTCTTCTCATCAGCACATAGAACATTCTTTAAGATTGATCACATCTTAGGCCACAAAGTACGTTTCAACAAATTTTAAAAAATAGAAATTATACCATGTATCTTCTCAGAACATAGTGGAATAAAATTGAAATCAACTTCAACAAAAATACTCAACTCAATAAAAATTCATGGAAATTATACAACCTATTGCTGTATGATTATTGGGTAAAGGAGGAAATTCAGATGGAAATCAAAAGATTCCTCAAACTAAATGACAAAGAGAACACAGGTTATCAAAATTTATGGGATTCAGCAAAACAGTCCTGAGGGGAAAATTCATAGCCTTAAATGTCTACATCAAAAAGCCAGAAAGATCACAAATCAACGACCTAATGAATCATCTCAAGGAATTAGAAAAGGAAAAGCAAACCAAACCCAAACCCAGCAAAAGAAAACAAATAACTAAGGTCAGAGCAGAACTAAATGAAATCAAAAACAAAAACATAATACAGAAGATTAATGAAACAAAAAGTTGGTTCTTTGAAAAGATAAACAAAATTGAAGGACCTCTTGGTAGATTAACCAGAAACAGAAAAGACAGGACCCAAGTAAGCTCAATCAGAAATAAAAAAGGAGATATTATAACTGATACCAAAGAAATACAAAATATCATTTGTGAATACTATAAAAATCTCTATGTACATAAACTCTAAAACGTTGAGGAAATGGACAAATTATTGGAAACACACAACTTCTTAAGGCTCAATCAGGAAGAAATAGAACTCCCGAACAGACCAATAATGAGCAATGAAATTGACATGGCAATAAAAATCTTCCAACAAAAAAAAGTCCCAGTCCAGATGGTTTCACAGCCACATTTTATCAGACCTACAAAGAAGAATTGGTACCCATACTGTAGAAATTATTTCATAAAATCAGGAAGAGAAGAATCCTCCCCAACTCATTCTACGAAGCCAGTGTCACCTTGATATCAAAGCCAGGAAAGGACACAACAAAAAAAGAAAACTATGGACCAATATCCTTTATGAATATAGAAGCAAAAATTTTCAACAATAAAAATCTAGCAAACCGAATTCAGCAGCACCTCAAGAAAATAATCCAACATAACCAAGTAGGCTTCATCCCAGAGATAAAAGGATGGTTCAACATACATAAATTCATAAATGTGATTCGCCACATAAACAGAAGCAAAAACAAAGATCATACAATCATCTCAATAGATGCAGAAAAAGCATTCAACAAAATGCAGCATCCTTTCATGATAAAAACTCTTAACAAAGTAGGCATAGATGGAACATACCTAAAAATTATAAAAGCCATAAAGGACAAACCCACCACCAACATCATACTGAATGGGGAAAAGTTGAAAGGATTTCCACTTAGAACTGGAACAAGACAAGGATGCCCACTGTTACCACTTCTATTCAACACAGTGCTGGAAGTCCTAGCCAGAGCAACAAGGCAAGTGAAGGAAATTAAGGGTATCCAAATGGGGAAAGAGGAGGTCCAACTATCACTCTTTGCTGATGATATGATCTTATATCTAGAAAACACCAAAGATTCTGCCAAGACACTCCTGGAATTGATAAATAAATTCAGCAAAGCCTCAGGTGACAAAATTAATGCACACAAATCAGTAGCATTCCTATATATCAACAAGAGTCAAGCTGAGAATCAAATCAAAGACTCAATACCTTTCATAATAGCTACAAATAAAATAAAAGACCTAGGAATATATTTAACCAAGGAGGTGAAAGATCTTTACAAAGAATCACTGAGGAAGGAAATTGCAGATGATGTTAAACAAATGGAAAAAATATTATGCTCATGGATGGGAAGAATCAACATTGTTAAAATGTCCACAATACCCAAAGTGTTTACAGATTCAATGCAATCCCCACCAAAATGCCAACATCATTTTCACAGCTCTAGCAAAAATAATTTTATGCTTCATTTGGGACCAGAAAACATCCCAAATAGTCAAAGGAACTTTAAGCAAAAGGAACAAATCTGGAGGCATCACTTACCAGACTTTAAGCTATACTACAAGGCTACAGTAACCAAAACAGCATGGTACTGGCACAAAAATAGAGACATAGAACAACGGAACAGAAAAGAGAACCCAGATATAAAACCACCCATATATTCCCATCTGATCTTTGACAAAAGAGACAACAATACACACTGGGGAAAAGAATCCCTATTCAATAATTGGTGCTGGGGAAATTAGATAACCACATGCAAAAGATTGCAACAGGATCCATATCTCTTACCACTCCCTAATATCAATTCAAAATGGATAACTGATTTAAACCTAAGACATGAAACCATATGAATTCTAGAAGGAAATTTTGTAAAAACTCTTATAGATATCAGCCTAGCCAAAGAATTTATGAATAAGACCCCATGGGCAATCACTACAACAACAAAAATAAATAAATGGAAATTGATTGAATTAAAATGCATCTGCACAGCCAAGGAAACAATCAACAGAGCAAATAGACAACCTACAGAATGAGAGAAAATATTCACATGCCGTACATCTAATAAAGTGCTAATAACCAGAGTCTACAAAGAACTCAAGCAAATCAGCAAGAAAAAAATCAAACAACCCCATTAACAAATGGGCAAAAGACACGAACAGAAGCTTTTCAAAAGAAGATAGACAAATTGCCAATAAACATATTAAAAAGTGCTCAATGTCACTAATCATCAGGGAAATGCAAATCCAAACTACGATGAAATATCACCTAACCCCAGTGAGAATGGCTTTTATCAAAAACTCCCAAAATATTAGATGCTGGCATGGATGCAGTGAGAAAGGAGCACTTATACACTGTTGGTGGGACTGCAAACTTGTACAACCTCTATGTAAAACACTATGGAGATACCTCAAAGAACTAAAAATAGAACTACCATTTGATCCAGCAATCCCACTACTGGGTATTTAACCAAAGGGGAAAAAAGTCATTTTATCAAAAAGACACTTGCGCTAGAATGTTTATTGCAGCACAAATCACAATCACAAAGATGTGGGATCAACTCAAGTGGTCATCAATTCATGGGTGAATTAATAAAATGTGGTATATGTATACCATGGAGTTCTACTCAGCCATAAAATAAGATGAATTAATACCTTTTGTAACAATCTGGATGGAACTGGAGACCATTCTCCTAAGTGAAGTATCACAAGAACGCATAAACAAACACCACATGTACTCACTATTAACTTGGAACTAACCAAACAGCACTTATGTGCACAGTAGGAAGTAAAATTCAACAGTATCAAGGATGTGTGGGGGAGGGGTGGGCATGGGTAAAATCATACCTAATGGATACAATGTACACTATCTGTGTGATAGGCACACTTATAACTTTGTCTCAAACAGTAGAAAAGCAATCCATGTATTTAAAGTGTTTGTACCCTCATAATATCCTGAAATTTAAAAATTAAAAAAAAATTTAAAAAAGGAAAATACCATAATATTAAAAAAAATTCAACCTTACTTGATGGGCACAATAATAGAGTCGACATGTTAGACATTAGAAATAGTGAACTTGAGGACATGTCAAAAATTCACCCAATCCGAAAAATAGAAAATTGACTGAAAAAATTGAGCAGAACCTCAAGAAACTGTAGGACAATAAGATCCAAATTCACATCATCAGAGTCTCAGAAGGAGAAGAGAAAGAGAGTGAATCTGAAAGAGTGTTTGAAAAAGTAAAATAACGGCTGAAAATTTTCCAAATGTGGCAAAGGACAGAAACCTACAGATCCAAGAAGTTAAATGACTCCAACAAAATCAACTCAAAGAAAACCATATGAAGACAAATAATTACATTTTCAAAAAATAAGGACAAAATTCTTGAATGCAACCAGAAAGAAATGGGACACTATACAGGAACACCAATTTGAATTAAAGATTTGGATCTGAATCTGTCATATGTATCTCCAGAGCAACCTCTGTGAAAACTACACAAAGAGACACACTCAACAACAGTATAAATTAATCAAGAAAGAATCTTTAAAAAATGTTCAAGCAACAATAGGAAGGCAAGAAAAGAGAAACAGAGTAAGAGGGATGAGAAATGGGGGAAACAAATATTAAATAGAAAACAAATAAAATGGCAGCCTTAACTATTAACATTTTAATAGTTACCTTAAATGTAAATGTTTTAAGTACACCAATCTAAACACAGAAATTGGAAGAGTACATTAAGAAACACAATCCAACTATGTGCTGCTTATAAGAAACACCTCAAATTTGATAGAGACAAGTTGAAAGTAAGAGGATGGGAAAAGATATATGATGCAAACATTAATCAAAGAAAGACAGTAGTGACTATATTAGTATCCAGTAAAGTAGACTTTATAGCAAAGAAAATTATTAGAGACAAATATGAACATTACATAATGATAATTATATTTTGGGAAGAGACATAGTAATCCTAAATATGTATGCAACAAACAACAGCCTCAAAACACATGAAGTAAAAGTTGATAGCGCTGAAAGTGAGTTCATTACGGCAGTAGGATACAAGCTCAATACACAAAAGTCAGTCACAATACTATATACTAACAATGAACATACAGTGACCAAAATTAAAATCACAATATGATTTATAATTCCTCCAAAGAAAGCGAAATACTTCGGTATATACTTACCAAAACATGCATATTACATGTGGTGAAAATTACAAAATGGTTATGAAAAAAATCAAAGGAAGTCTAAATTAATAGACATACTATGCTCATGGACAGGATGATGTCAATTCTCCCAAATTGATCTATAGGTTTAATGCAATTACTGTAAAAAAAAAAAAATGCAGCAAGGATTTTTGTAGATATACATGAACTTATTTTAAAATTTGCATGGAAAGCCATAGGCTCTAGAATAGCTAAAACAATCTTGACCAAGAAAAATAAAGTGGGACAAATTAATCTACATGAAATGAAAGGTTACTACATAGCTACAGTAATCAAGATAACATGATATGGTACAGGGCTAGAATAATAGATCAATGAAACACAATAAAGAATTAAAAATAGACCCACACAAAAATACCAACTAAATTTTGACAAAGGTGCAAAGCTATTAAATAGAAGATAGACTTTTTAAGAAATGGGGCTGGAGCAATTGGACATCCGTAGGGAAAAAAATAACTCAAAAAATGTTAAATATAAAGCTGTAAAATTTTTAGGAAAAAATAGAACATCTTTGGTGTCTAGGTCTAGACAAAGAGTTCTTGGACTTGATTCAAAAACCTACACAAGGAAAAAATTGATAAGTTGGGCCACTTCAAAATTAAATACTTTTTTTCTGTGAAAGAACCTATTAAAAGGATGAAAAGACAAGCTACAGACTGGGAGAAAATATTTGGAAACTACTTATCTAACAAAGGACCAGTATCTAGAATGTATAAAGAACCCTAAAAACTGAACAGTAAAAATTCAATAATCCAAGTGGAAATTAGGCAAAAGAAATGAATAGGCATTTCACTAAAGATGATATACAGGTCAATACGCATATGAAAAAATGTTAAGCATAAAGATATTTCCCAGCAGGAAAACACAAATTGAGATTACAATGAGATATTACTACATACTTACCAAATTGGGTAAAATAAAAATAGTGACAATACCAAGGACGTTTGGATGCGGGGAAAGCAAATCACTTATAGAAAACTAGTGGGAATGCAAAATGGCACAGCCATTCTGGAAAATAGTTTGGCAGTTTCTTCTAAAAGTAAACACGCAATTACTATATATTATGGATTGGATCGTATGCCCCCAAAATTCATACATGGAAGTCCTAACACCTAATATGGCTTTATGTGGAGATAGGACCTTTAAAGAGGCAATTGAGATTAAACGAGCTCCTAAGAGTGGGGCCTTAATCCAATATGACTGGCCTCATTATATTAATAAAAAGTGGAAGAGACACCAGGGATTCCTGCACACAGGGAAAAGGCCCTGTGAAGACACAGCAAGAGGGTAGTCATCTGCAAGTAAAGGAGAAGCTTCAGAGGAATCCAACCCTGCTGGCACCTTGATCTTGGATTTATAGCCTCCAGAACTGTGAGAAAATACATTTCCGTTGTTTAAGCCACCCAGTCTTTGTTATTTTGCTTTGCAGCCTGAGCAAATTAATATACTATTAGACCCAGCAATTTTACTCTTGGTCATTTATCACAGATAAATGGAAACTTATGTTCATACCAAAACCTGTAAATGAATGTTCATAGCACCTTTATTTGTAGTAACCAAAAACTGGAATCAGCTCAAATGTCCTTCAAAAGACAAACTCTGGTACATACATACCATAGCATTAAAAAGGAACAAATTTGTGATTCACACAACTTGGATGAATTCTCAGGGAATGAAGCTAAAATAAAAAGCCAATCATAAAATGTTGCTTACTGTATAATTCTATTTATGTAACATTTTTGAAGTAACAACCTTAGAAGATTGAGGACTGATTAATGGCAGCCAAGTGTTAGGAATGGAGGGTGCAGGCTGTCAGAGAAGAATGAGAATAGTTATTAAAAAAAAATGCAAAAGATACCTATGAAGCTGGAATTTTTCAATACCTGAACTGTGGATAAACAAACCTACACATCTAATTACATTGCGTAAGACTAAATACACACATACACATGCAAATGAGAACAAGTAAAACCCTGGAAATCTGAATAAGATTTATTGTATTAATGTCATTATCCTGGCTCTGATATTATACTACAGTTTTACAAAATGTTACTATTGACTGAACCTGAGTAAAGTATACAGGAGATATTTCAGGATTATTTCTTAGAATTGCATGTGACTCTACAATTATCTCAACAAAAATTTCAATTAAAAAAAGATAAAAAGGAGGGACTTCTGCCCACCAAGTTGAAGGGGTAAAATCTATTTAATTTTACATTTGCCATGGAGTTAATACTGGCCTTACTTTTAGCTCTACCTCACTTGGATATTGCTACAAGAAAACCGCAGTTTACAATGTTAAACAATAAAGTGATAAGAAGATTCTATAAATGAGTTTTCAAAGAAAAAGAGTATTCCCACCCATACAATTTTAAATTTTAGGTAGGGATAGAACAGAACATTAATAAAATTAAAATGAATGAGTAACCCTGATTGCAAATTGGGACCATTATAAATCCTTTATTTCTAATATCAATAGGCCCCTCAAAGTCGTTCTGTGTTTTCTAATTTGGTATCAAGCCCATTTTCTGGACAGCCATTTTAGACCTCATACTTCACAGAGAGAAAACACCAACACCACCAACAGAAAATCAAAAAATATTTTTCCTTCTCATCCACAAGTATACAAACATTACATCTGCAAAATCTTTTCTTTTTCTCACTTGTAGTATATAAGTATTGTTCCTCCTCTTATATGAGACCAATTGCTCTTTTAGTATGCTGTGGGCAGTCCTTTCTGTTCCTTTCAATAGTTAATATTCCACTACAAATAAGGGCTTTCCCTTCTTTTTGTTTTCTTATTTATTGTTTATTAATTCATTTACTCATGCCTGCATTCATTCATTCATTTATACCAATATCAAATTGTAGATTTTTATTTTACATAGTGAGCTATAATGAATTTCTATCATTTATTTTGATAGTCAAATTTTCCTGCACTTGGCCAATAGGACCTCCTCTCAAGTTAAATTCTGTGTTGTGATTTATGTCATTCTTCGAGAACTAACTTTCTTTCTCCCACATTCTATCATTCTCAAGTTGATAGATATTTGGATTATTTTTATGTTTGAACTATTATGAATAAAGCTACTATGAACGTTATTTTACAAGTCTTTTCATTCCTCTTAGGTAAATATATAAAATTGAAATTACTCAACCAAAGGTTAGGTGCATGTTTATTTTCGTAAGAAACTGACAAATATTCTCCCACAATGGTTGCGTATTATATATACCCACCAGCAATTTATGAGAGTTCTAGTTACTCCATATCTTCACCAACATTTGTTGTTGTCAATTTTTTAAATTTTAGTCATTTTAGTTGTGTGTAGAGGCATCTCATTACAGTTTGGATTTACATTTCCCTAACGACTAATGATTTTGACCAATGTTTCATGTGTTTTTTGGCCATTCATATATCTTCTTCTGTGTAGTGTTTAAAATCTTGCACATTTTTTGTGTGTTGTTTGTTTTATTATTGAGTTTTATAATTACTTCTATATTCTTGATACAAGTTCTTTATCAAAGATATGTATATGTTTTGCAAATATTTTCTGCTAGACTGCCCATTTGCTTAATAAATGGTATCTTGATGAACACATTGTAACTTTAATGAATTACACATTATAATTTTTCTTTTTGACTTATCAGTTTCAGTGTCCTGTGTGAGTAAATATTTGCCTACCCAAATCAAGTTTCTTCCAGAATCTTTATTGTTTTAACTGATTTTCGGGTCTTTTATTGCCAGTTACCTTTTACATGTGGTTTGAATTAGGAATCAAGATTTGTTTCTTTCCACACATTTGCCCAGTTTTTTCAACACCATTTCTTGAATAGGCTACTTTTCCACATTGAATGTTTGTGGCACCTTTACAATCAATTGATTGTACAGATGTGGCCTTATTTATGGACTATCTATACAGTTTCATTGATCTATAAATACTCGTTACACATGTACCCACTCACCATACAGTTACCACTTGTTTCTTTACAAATTACAGCTAAAGTCCTTGAATCCCTTGTCTGTATTGCCTATCACCACTTCCTTACCTTCCACTGACTTCTTAGCTCACTGAAATCTGGCTTCTGCCTCCACTACTCCACTAAAACTTACTATAAGGTCACCAACGGCTTCTATATGATTATATCAAGTAGGCATTTTCAGGCCTTAAGTTTCTTAGACATTTTGTAATATTTGACATTGTTAAGTTAGCCACTCTCTCATTCTTGAAAAGTTTTCTTATCATGACTTCTGTGACTTCACACTTTCCATTTTTTTCCAGCTCTCTGATCATGTCTTAACCTGATTTCTAGTCATCTCCCTCTGCTCAGACTTAAAAGTTTATATTTTTCTATGTTCTCTAAACCTTTTCTGTAAAATTCTATAACTGAATACTTATATGTCTCTAATTGCCATCCATATGTTGATGAATACAGAAGTTTTTATATCCAGCCCAAATAACTCTCCAGTGCTATAGTCATGCATATTCAACTACCTACTGGACACCTCTGTTTGGATGACTCAGAGGCAGCTCAAACTAGACTTGTGTAAAATTAAATTCATCATTTTCAACTTGTGTTCATCTGCTAGGCTCCCTATTTTTGCAATTGAGCAAGAAGCCTAATTGTGTCTTCCTTTACCTTCACCAGTTGCCACCATTTAAATGAAAAATAACTATAATGCACTTAAAACTGTGCACGGAACATAAATGTAAGATCACCATTAGTATAATAACTGTCATTTGGATCAGCAGAGTAGCCTCATATTAAATAGCTTGAACTCCAGAGCCAGATTGCCTGGGTTTAAATCCTGGTGTTTCCATTCACTAGCTATGTGGATTTGGACAAGTTATTTAAATGTTCTGTTGCTCAGTTTATTCAACAAAAATGGAGATTATAATAATACCTGAGACATTTTCTGTGAGTATTAGATGGCTATAAGCAAAACGCGTAGAAGAGTATAGGAACATTATAAGTACTATTTAAGTATTAACTATTGTTGGTATTGCTATTACAGATATTATCTAAACTTTTGTAAAGTTTTGTTGAGTAATCTTTCTAGACACCCAGCAAGTCCATTTGCTTCTTTCCATCCCTTCTGCCATTAGTTTGGTCTACACATCCATGCTTTTCTACCTGAATTACTACAATAGCCTCCCATGTTATTCTTTTGCCTTTAATTTTGACTGAGGTCCCTCCATTTCCTCTGCCACAAAATTACATATTCTAAACAAGTAGCCATCATTCCTAACCCTACTTGGCATCCTTCAGTAGCTTACTTTCTACTTTAGGATAAAGTAAAAGTTATTCAAAATGTTATAAAAATCCATTCATGATCTTGCCTGTGCTTACCTCTCCAGCCACATTTCTTGTTGCCTTTGAAAATCCTCTCTGTGTTCTTAATGAAGGTATTAAAAATACTTTATTTCAACTTATTGAGTACACCATGTTCACTCTTCATTACAGGTTTTTGCACATTCTATTTCTTCTATGTGGAATATTTCTCCCCTGACATTTTTATTGGCTTGCTCCTATTCAAATTTCAGGTCTGTGTTTAACATTATTTCTCCAACACTACCTATGGGTTCCCACAGCAACATGTACTCCTCCTACTAGAGTACTTATCACATGGTAAGACAATGGTCTGTTGGCAGGTCTATCCCTATCACTGAACTTTAGGCTCTATGAAGGCAGGGCAACAGCTGGCATATAGGGTATTTGTAATGTGAACTGACTGACTGAATGAATCCTCATACACCAAGGAACACACTTAAAGCTGTAATGAGTCTAAAGTATAACAAATAAAAAGAAGGATTAATTTAGTAATGGGAAATATTCTCACATAATTTACTCTTCTAGGTAAAAAGTGGCCAGGCCTGAAAAATAAAAAGAAATATATAAATTAATTTTTTAGAGAATCATAACAATTTATTCAAGGAATGTTACTATTTGAGGGGAGATAACTATATCAGCTTTCATTTTATATGTGCTTATTTGTTCTAGGTCTTATGTGAAACATAATCCTTTTCTTTTCCTCACTATCACCCAAAACCATATTATTACTACACCCCTTTTAGAGATAAGCAAACTGAAAAAAAATATTTTTAAGTAGTAGAACTTGGACACCAAACCAGTCCTGGCCAATCCCAATCCTACAGTCTTAACCACCATGCCATAGTCCACACTAGCACCCAATATACTCCTCACAATAGCAACTGAGGACTACTAGCATATATTCTGGAGCTAACTAGAATGAAAAACTGATATTGCTCCCTATGTAATACGCTGACATCTCCCCTATCCTAATTCTACTCTATGCATAATGCATGCTAGAGTCATATAGAGAGGATAGAATGGCAAGAACCTCTACCATATTTTTCACTTAATTGTTAACCATAATAAACAAAAGAATATTTATATTCTTAATAAAGGTAGACATGAAAATTTTGCCATATTTCAACAAAAAATACAATTCTCTCCATTCCAAAAATTGTTTACCTTCTTAAGAGCTTAGCAATCTCTTTACAGAGCCCTTAGCCCTACCATCAAAATTCACAGTCAAGTATTATATAAATGTATATGTATTTAAAATATGAAAAAACCTATTGCATAATGTAGCTTCATTTAACTTTTCTAGTGACTGCTTTATGACAGTGACCTACATGGTCTGAAAATGTAATGTGACAAAGAATATATCTGCTTTCTCTACCAAGGACATTCTTGAAAATGAGCTGTAATATTTCAAGAGTTTTATCCTTGTGAGTAAAATGTTAATAAATAGGTAAATCTTTAACACTTGCCAAGTCATGAGCTTGTATTCAGTGGAGCTAAAAGAAGAACATGATATCTGAGAGGGCAGGACTAGAATATAAAATTTTTTAATGTCACCACTATTGAGGTTAGCCCAATCTGAGAAGTTGTTCTTGGTCAAGTGTTGAGGGACATCACAATTGAAATAAATTATTAGTATAGATCCATTTAGAAAGAGTCAGACAAAATAAACCACCATACCAATGACGGGATGTGATGTCCACATTGGAATTCTCTCTAGAATGACCTGGAGGTATTAGTTGACTGGCTATGAACCATCCTGCTTACATACTTCCTCACATTAGAGGACAGAGAATATCAATTTCCATTAAATAATATATTTCAGAAAAAAGGGAAATGCACTTCTGTAGGTTTACTGATAAATTGAGACAAATTATTCAATAAATGTGATATTATTGATTTTGAAAATAGTTTTGTCTAAAAAACTGTATTGATATTTATATGTCTTAACATGTGAATTTAAAATGTTTTTGTAGTGTTTGAATTGTACATACTTGGTAATAGTAATAACTACAAAAATAGTATTTATTTAGACCCTTCTAAGTATAGCAAATAATTTTCTTATATTTAATTCTCTTAGCCTTTTGAGGCAGCTACTATTATCATAACTATAATAACAGTTTTATCTACATGAAATGATAGTCCCATGACACAATCTTATCTTCATAACCAGTATTTCAAAGGTGATGAGACTAGGTTCAGAATGATTATATATCTTGCAGTAAAACTCACCGTAAATAATGATGTGAGCCTCCAACCCAGGAGTGCTTGACCTCAGAATTCATGCTCTTAACTATGGGACTTTTCACCACTTTATCCTATATATCATTTAAATAGTGCCATTTTCCAGGAACGTATTGATCATAAGAAAAACTATGGGGTACTACAACCACTGCTTTGTTCAGACAAACCAGTGCTTACGTATTCCTCCTGTATTGATTATAGGAATACACTATTCACCACATATGTTCTCTTTCTCTCAGAGGAACCACCAATAGACTATTTAATTATTTCTTGGATGACGGTCATAACTCAAGCCACCTCAAGTTAAACCCTGTTTTCCACAGTCACAATATCATATATTAGGGTTACAGTATTGGAAACCTATGTTGAACCATAAAACATATTTACTTTGTCCTCCCAAAATAAATGAGTGAAATAACACAGAAATATCTGCTTTTAAAAACATTTTAGATCAATCATTTTATATAATTGCTATGGCAATGTATTTGTGCATAGGCTGTAGTGGTTCAGACTTCTTAAAATAGGAGTCTATTTAGGTTTGTTCTTTTGTTCTGAGGACACAGTCTCTTTCTTCTTAATGTTATAGTAAGTGTAAGCCTCTATTGCTCCAAGAACCAGCAAACTGCTTAAAATCAATTTCATATCTCATATTTATTTCGTTTCTTATTCAGTGGGTGTCAATGTGTTTTTCTGAGAGTATTTGAATGGTAAATGTAGAGTAGAGGTTATTTCCGTGAATAATTATTGAATGATCTCTTCAATGAAAGTTCGTGATTATCCAATGATTGCCTTACACCAGCTTCTCATTGTTACCAGACAGCCCAATTCAGTATTTAATTATTCATCCTACAAATATTTATTGAGCATTTACTGGGTGCCAGGCATTATTCTTGTACTGAAAATGCAAGAAACACTCTTCTTATTATAAATGTGATATTGATCAGAGTAAGGCATTTGAGAAAATAGACAGTCCCTGACTTATAGTAGTTCAACTTAATGATTTTTCACCTTTATGATGTTATGAAAACTATACACATTCAATAGAAACCATACTTCAAGTACTCATACAACCATTCTATTTTTCACTTTCAGTACAATATTCAAAACATTAAATGAGATATTCAACATTTTATTATAAAATAGGCTTTTTGTTGGATGATTTTGCCCAACTGTAGGCTAATGTAAAGTGTTCTGATCATGTTTAAGGTAGGCTAGGATAAGGAATAATGTTTGGTAGGTTAAGTGTATTAAATGCATTTTTGACTTAAGACATTTTCAACTTACAGTGAGTTTATCAAAATGTAATCCCAACATAAGTCTAGGAACATCTGTATGAGATTTGGTAATTACTACGAAGAATTTTTAAGAGTGGTCATTCTGAGTTCCTATCTACTCCTTTTGCTCAATGCTAAGATTACACTCACTCAATTCTAGAAGACACTTCTTAATAACTATTCTACCTAAGGCAGCCAGAAGATTTGCACAGTGGTATATGAAACAAAGAAAAAAATCTGGGGTGAGGGAGAATGGGGCAACCTTAATATCTGAAAAAATCACTATTCAAACGTCTTTTTGCAGTTCCAATGGCTTAATGAAAATTTATATGAGCTCAGGAACACCTTCACCATATCAAATTATTTAACTCTATTTTAGACAATCTGTACTTTAGTAATCACATACATCATCTTCATGTCATGGCAAAAGGTAATGGGCACAAAACATGTATATTCATCAGCAATAATTATTAGAGCAAAGATTAATTGCTACCAATAATAATTAGTCAAGTTGATAATTAATGACAATAGCATACCTACTAGGGCATTAAAAGGCAATTATGTTACTCATTGCTACATCTCATCTGTATCATCTAGCCAATTACAACTGTAAATGATAATATATATTAAGGATTTTATTGCTGCATAATTAATTGAAGATGTGTTTTTAAGGCACAATTCAATGATTTTATGCAAAGAATATAATGTAAATAAAGGATATAATGTAAATTTTTTGCCATAAACTTACTGCAATAAGATTGAAACATACATATGCTAGAGAATGTATAAAATGTATTTGTTAAAATTTAATAGACATAACCCCTATTTCATCTGGAATCAGAATTGCAAAGAATGGGAAGAAAATAATTCCATGGAATTTATTTTTTCCATAAAACAAATATAGAAGTAAATAGTATGTGAAAAAAGAAGTGCATTGAGAAAAGAAATACTTATGAAATGTAAAAAGTAATTGACTCAATTAAATAACTAATAAAATCTTATAAAATATGTGAAAGTCAAGCATATAAATAGAAAAGCATGTAATAATACTTATATCTCTAATACTTTAACAAATACATGTTTTACCAGGAAGAGGGAGAGAAGAGTACTAGTAAACTTCAAAATGAAAGGAGCATGATAAATATAAATTTTACTTGAAAATGCACATATAAAGAGGAAAGGTAATGAACAAGTGGAAGAGAAGCTAACAGAGATGAGAAAGTAAAGAAGATCACAGTGTACCTTTTTTTCTAAATAATATAACATGAATAGACTTCCGGAATGATGGAATGAGGACCTCAGTAAACTTGTCTTCCACTAAAACTATGAAAATGCAGGCAAAACAACTAAAATCAACAATTTCAACCCTCTGGAAATTAACCAAAGCCACAGAACAAATTGAATATAATCTATCCAAGTGAAGCTACTGAACCTCTGTAAGACACTGTAGTCTGTGACTTTTTTTGTTTAAGGCTATTCCAATTTCCCTTCCCTCCCCAGATCAGTCATATGGTAGCTAAAAGTCAGCAGCCTTATAAAGGAGAGATCTAACCTCTTGTATAGCTCTAAAAAAGCACCATCCCCAGAGAATAGTCAATATTTTGTCTGAAATTATAGCTCCTTGTAAAATATTTATTCCCAGGCTGTTCTGGCCAATTGATTCAGCTCAGAGCTCAGATCAGTGGGGAAGAGAGAAGTCCCATCCCCAGGGCATTACCATACCAATAGCAATTTTCTGGCAACATTATAGCCACTTAAGGCTGAGGTTCAGTCGGAGCAAACAAGTTGGGGATGGATTTAAAAAGAAATCCTGGAGAATAAGATGACTATAGGGAAATTTGAAATGCTCCAACATATTCATGGGAATCTATCTGAAAGGCTGTGCCCAAGACCAGGAAAGACATGGGAAAGGAGGTATTAGTCATTCACATCTGACTGACCTTACAACCCTGTAGAAATAAGAAGTGAAAGCTAAGGATGTCTTGAAAACTGCCTGAAATTTGGATGTCCCTTATCACACAGGTCTTCTTGGAAAAGGTGGTAGATATACAAGAGGGGCATTTAAGGAAATCTTCTGATAGATAATTGGCTGACCACTAAATTACACTGATCTAGAGGTGACTCCTAGGAAACCAAATTTAAAAATAAAAACATGAAGTTAAAGAAAATTATATACATACACACACATGCACATACAGGTTGAGTATTTCTTATCTAAAATGTTTGGGACCAAAAGTGTTTTGGATTTTGGATTTTTTTGGATTTTGGAAGATTTGCACTATACCTACAAGTTCCACATTCTTAATCCAAAAATCTGATATCCAAAATGTTCCAGTGAGCATTTCCTTTGAGCATCATGTCAGTGCTCAAAAAGCTCAGATTTTGGAGTGTTTCAGATTTTGGAATTTCAGATTAGGAATACTCATCCTGTATAGCACAGTGTTCAGTGGCTGCACATTGCCAGGAATACAGTATATACAGAATTACTTCTAGAAGGTCATTAAACAAATAAGCAGAAGCAAGAAACAAAAGCAATAATAACAAATGTTGGGAGTGGGGAGTTCTGATACCAGAATGGCTACAATATATTATATTTGCAACAAAAAATTATAAAACATGCAAAGAAACAGAAAAACATGCCACATGTACAGTTAACAGAAAATGTCCTTGAGGGGTCCCAGATTTTGGACTTGACATAGTCTTAAATTAATAAGTTATTATAAATAATTTCAAGGAACTAATAAGAGCATCTTTAAAACATTCAAGGAATGTAAAGATAATGATGTCTTGCAAAATAAAAAAAATCAATAAAGAAATAGAAATATATATGTAACTTAATAGAAATTCTGATGTTTTACTAAATAGAAAATATCAATAAAGAAATAGAATTTTTTTTAAAACACCAAAATATAAATTAAAAAGACCAAAAATAAATTAAAAATTCACAAGAGTGTCTCAACAACAGATTTGTGCTGGCAGATGAATGACTTAACAAACTTGAAGATAGGTCAATAGAGATAATCCAATTTGAGAAGCAGTATGGAGAAAGAATTTAAACAGTGAACATAATCTCAGAGAATTATGGGGCACCAGTAAGTGTACCAAAATAAACATAATGGAAGTCTCAGAATAGAGGAGAAAGTGGCAAAAAGAATATTTGAAAAATAATAGCTGAAAACTTTCAAAATTTATGATAAATATTAATCTACACATCCAAGATCAACAAACTTCATGTAGAATAAATTCAGAGACCCACAACTAGATAGATAAGAGTCAAATTGGTGAAAGTCAAAGACAAAAAATAATTCTTTACACAACAAGAGAAAAAGACTTATCAATTACCAGGGAGCCTCAATAAGATTAACAGCTGACTTTTCATTGGAAACTGTGGATGGCCAGGCACAGTGGTGTGTACCTGTAGTCCCAGTTACTCAAGAGGCTGAGAATGTAGTATTGCTTAAGCACAGGAGTTTGAGGCCAACCTGGGTGAAATAGTGAGAAGGAAGGAAAGGAGGGAGGAAGGGCAGGGGAGGAAGACAAGACCAGAAAAGAAAAGAAAAAAGAAAAAAAAGGAAAAGAAAACAAAACTATGGATGTTAGAAGAAAGTGGGTGACATCTCCAAAGTGTTGAAATAAAAATACTGTCCACCAAGAATGCTACATCCAGCTAAACTGTCCTCCAAAAGTGAATAGGAAATTAAGATATACCCAGATTTTTTTAAGGGAGAAAGGAGATAATTTGATAATTTGTTGCTGAAAGATCAGTTATACCAGGGGGAAAAAAGCATCATTCAGGCTGAAAAGACATTTGAGGCCATATGAATTAATAAAGAACACTAGGAAAGTGTACACCATATAGGTAAATATAAAACACAGTATAAGTATATATTTGTTCATAACCCTTTTCTTTTCCTATCTTTTTTAAAAAAAAATTGCATAAATCAATAATTATAAAATTCTGTTGATAGGCTTCTAATGTGTAATGAAGTAATTTGTATGACAATAACAGTACATAGAAGGGGAGAGAAATAAAAGGATATTGGAGCAAAGATTTATATGTTTTTTAAATTAAGTTAGTATTAATCCAAACTAGATTCTTTTAAATTATGAGGGCTATTGTAATCCCTTGGGAAATGACTAAGAAATTAACTCAAAAATATAATAAAAGAAACAACAAAGCAGAGAAAATGGAATACTAGGAAATATCTGCTTAACACATAAAAGGCAGTCATTGAGGAATGGAAGGCCAAAAAAGATATAAGACACATACAAAATACAAATGTCAAAATGTCAGATGTAAATTCTACTTTATAAATAAGTGCATTAAATGTAAATTGGTAAAATACTCTACTCAAAAGCAGAGATTGGCAGAATGGACCAAAAAAAAAAATTATCCAACAAAAGCAGTCTACAAGAAATGTACTTTAAATTCAAGGACACAAATAGATTGAAAGTAAAAGAGTGAAAATACATGTGAATAGTAACCAAACCAGAGATAAACTAGTTACACTAACATCAGATATAAACAAACTTTAGGACAAAACTTATTACTAGAGACAAAGAATGACATTTTATAATGATAAGAAGATCAATTCATCAGGAAGATGTGACAAGTATAAATATATATGTACCAAAAAACACTGCCCTTTGATACATGAAGCAAAATGGACAGAATAGAAGGAGGAAATAGACAATTAAGCAATAATAATAAGGGACTTCTATAAACCACTTTCAGTCACGGATAAACCAACTAGTCAGAGTATAAGTAAGGAAATAGAAGACTTAAACAACACATAAACCAACTAGACCTAAAAGACATCTTACAGAACACTCCATCCAACAACTGTACAATATGCATTCTTCTCAAGGACACATGAAACATTTTCCAGGTCAGATCATATGCCATGTCATAAAAAAGTCTCAATAAATTTAAAAAGTTTGAAATTATACTAAATATATTCTCCAGCCAAAATTGAATACAATTAGAAGTTAAAACAGAAGAAAATTTGGAAAGTTCACCGATCTATGAAAATTAAACAATATTCCTAAAAAGAATGGGTCAAAGAAAAAAATCAAAAAAGAAATTAGAAAATATTTTTAGATGAATGAAAACAAAAACGCAACATACCAAAATGTATGGAATCCAAATAAAACAGTGCTTAGAGAGAAATTTATACCTGCAAATGCTTGTAGTATAAAAGAAAAAAGATCTCAAATCAATATACTAACCTTCCACTTCAAGAAACCAGAAAAGAAGAGTAAACTAAGCAAAAGCAGGATAGAGGAGGAAATAATAATAATTAGAACAAAATATTGGAAATCAATTAGAGAAAATCAGTGAAACCAAAGTTAGTTCTTGAAAAGATCAACACAACTGACAAAACTTTAGCTAGATTGAACAAGAAAAATAAGAGAGAAGGCAGAAATTACTATAATCAGGAATGGAAGAGGGGACATTAATACTAGATTTTCAGAAATAAAAAGGGTTATGAGGAAATACTATGAATAATTGTATGCCAAATATTAGAAAACTTAGATGAAATGGACAAAATTCTAGAAAGACACAAACTAATGAAATTGACTCAAGAAGAAACATAAAATCTGAATAGACCTATTACAAAAAGAAATTGAACTAGAAATTTTTAGAATCCACTAAGTAAAGCCCTGGCCCAAAATGCTTCCCTGATCAGTCCTACCAAACTTTTAAAAATGTAACACAAATCCTTCATAAATTCTTCCAAAAAATAGAATAGGAAGAAACTTTCCAAATTATTCTATAAGGTCAGTGTTACCCTGAATAAAAAACAAACAAACAACAACAAAAAAAAAGCCAGGCAAAGATATCACAAGAAAAGAAAACTACAGACCAATATGCCTTTTAAATATAGATGCAAATCCTCAACAAAATATCAGCAAACAAAACCAACATAATAAAAAGGATTATGCACCGTGACCAACTGTAATTTATCCCAGGAATGCAATGTTGGATTAATATCTGAAAATCCATATACTATACCATATTCATAGAATAAAAGACAAAAAAATCCTCTTCTCAATAGATGCAATAACAACATCTGACAAAATCGAATACCCTTTTATGATAAAAATACTCATCCAATAGAAATAGAAAGGAAGTCCCTCCACTTTATAAAGGCAATATGTGAAACTCCAATTGTAACATTATTCTTAATGGGGAAAAACTGGTTGTTTTCCCCCTAAGACCAGGGACAGACAAGGATTTCCACTCTCACCATTTCTATTCAACTTTGCACTAGAGGTTCTAACTAGAGCAATTTGGTAAGAAAAAGAAATAAAAAGCATAAGATTTAAAAACATAAATAAAACTATGTCTATTTGCAAATGGCATAATCTTGTATATAGAAAAAAATCCTAAGAAAACCATAAAACTAATAAATGAATTCAGCATTGTGACAGGATATGAGATTAATATGCAAAATCAATTTTATTTCTACATAGTAGCAATAAACAGTACAAAAGGGAAATTAAGAAAAACAATTCCATTTTACAAGGCATCAAAATGACAAATGTGACAAAATAATAAATGTAAGAAAAGAAATGCAAAACATATACACTGATAACTAGAAAATATTGTTTAAAAAATGAAAGAAGATCTAACTGGAAAGATATCACATGTTCATGGATCTGAAGACTTAATGTTATTTACATGATAATATTCCCCAAATTTATCTACAGATTCAGAATATATAAAAACACTTACAACTCAATAATGAAATACAGATAACCCAATTAAAAAATGAGAAAAATATTTGAACAAACATTTCTTCAAAGAAGATATACAAATGGCCAAAAGACCCATGAGAAGATCCCCAACATTATCATAGAGTCAAATTATAACTATAATGAGATACCACTTCACATGCACTAGGATGGCTATAATCACAGAAACAGGAAATAACAAAATTTGATGAGAATTTAGAGAAATGGCACTTTCACATACTGATGGGAATGTAAATGGTCTAACTCCTTTAGAAAACAAGCAGTTCCTGAAAATGTTAACCAAGGAGTTCCATGTAATGTAACATTGCAATTCCATTCCCAGGCATATACCCAAGAAAAATTAAAACACATGTTCACATAAAAACGAGTGCATGAATGCTCATAGCAACACTATTCATAATAGCTAAGAAGTGGAAACAACCTAAATATCAATCAAGTTATGGATTTTAAAAATAAAGTATATCCATATAATAGAATATTATTCAACAGTAAAAAAGAATGAAGTACTGATGCATGCTACAGCATGGATGAACCTTGAAAATATTATACTAATTAAAAGAATCCAGTCACAAAAACTCTTATTGTAAAATTCTTTATATGAAATGTCCATAACAGGCAAAACTTTGGAGGCATAAGGTAGATTAGCCGCTATCTAAGCTGGGGGTTGGCAGAAGGGATGGGAATAGGGAACGGGTGTAATAAGTGGGGGATTTCTTTTTGGCAAGAAGAAAATGTTCTAAAATTAATTGTATTGATGGTTACACAACTCTGTGAATATACCAAAAATCAGTGAACTATATACTTTAAATTGGTAATTTTATGGTATATTAATTATATCTCAATAATGCTGTTTATATAAACAAAGCATCAGCAAGCAACCCCCCCAAAAAAATGGAAGAAAAATATTATGTAAAAACTCAGAGGAATAACTTAAAAATACTCAATATGTTTTTTTAAAAATGGAATGAATGAGTAATAAATAGTGTCATAAACCCTGCTTCAGTATAAGAGCTCTTATGGTCGTCCATTAGTCCAATTCACCAAATTATATAATTTGAAGTATTTAAAAGGAAAATAGATGTGCAGAAAGCACGTCACTAAGAAAATGTCAATGATGGTAAGGATTTGACTTAAGGAGAAAGTCCATTTGGTGTTTGGTACTTGGGATTTTTAGAGAAGAATTTCATGCAAGAAAACGCTGATGGCTTTAGTTTATTACATGTCGCTAAAATGCTGAGTGGTGAAGTTTTCATAGCCTTGGCTCTTTCTTTTCATAAATAAATAGACCCAAATTTCCATTTCCATCATCCCTGTGATAGGAGGTAGCCCTCTTGACAATTTGATTGAGTTCAGGACCGTAAAGGACAAAGGGAAGAAAATCTGAAAAATGAAAGCCTTTTCAGCTTCTGAGAATCATCTGAATCATTTTCTACCTAAGTTCAGTATTGAGTCTCTAAGAAATTGTGATAAGCCACCAGTGATCCATTCAGAATGGGCAAGCATTGGCCTTAGTATGCATAGATGATTTCCAGTTCAATTTAGTTTCCAGGCTACATTAGAATACTGCATATCTAGCCTTGTGATAAATCCATCCATCAGCTATTGTAGTGTTTCCAGATGCATTTTCAAGAACAGCAAGGTCGAGTTGAAAGTAGCCTCACATTGAGAAATGTAAGCAGGACAAATGGGAGGGCATGTAGATATAATCTGAATATGCAATAAGCTGATTTGTATCCCCTGATTATATCATTTGTTCTCTCACCTCACTCTTGCATCAACTTTTGAACAAGTTGAACAAGGTCTGTAAGTTCTTCCTCAAACAAAAGGTTAAAATACTAAATCCATTCAATTTCCATTACTCTAAATGACCCTAAATCCTTTCTCCAACCTTGTACTGACAATATACACCTGGGACTCATTTATCATGTTACTTGATACATTATGAAAATAACTGGGTTGCAGACTTTGTATAGAAATTAGTTCTATAATGCAGATCATTTCTGTGGTGGTACAGAACAAGATAAGACACGCTTCTGATCTACAGTAGAACAATGCACAAAAGGAAAACTATTAATGATTACCGGAACTGCCCCAACTTATGAATGATGATAATAATAGCCAACATTTATTGGGCACTCACTGTATGTCATGCCTTGTCATAAGCTCTTTATGAATTAATCCTCACAATAACCTTAGGACCTAGCATGACACATAAATCAGGAAACTGAGGCATACAGGATTTCAATAAATTGTTCAGGTTACTCAGTAAGTTTTGAAGACAGGATTCCAACCGGAACAGCTGCGCTTGAGAGCCTAAGTTCTTAACCACTATGTCTAGTCCTGTATATTGAAAGCAGATGGTGTCGATTTCAATAGAATAATGTTAATCTATTTTTAATAACATATCACTTGCATACAGCTAAAGGTCATCCTATGCCATTTGCATTTTCATGGAGAAGTCACAGTGTAAGATATATATGTATACACTATATATATATATATAGTATATATGTTATACATATGTGACATATTATTCAAATACATATGCAATTGAAAAGAAATCATATTTGCTTACTAAATACTTAGTAGAAACAAATGAGTAAGTAACTCATAGTAGATAAAGCACTTACTGGAGAGGAAAGAATTTAACTTTTTGTGTCTCACTGAACTTTAGTTTCCTCATCTACAAACGAGAGAGGTGGAAGATTTGACTTCCAATACACCTTAGAATACAATGGCTATAAAATTATTTTTATGATCTACTTCAATACTCTATATACATATCTTTGCTTATTTTTCTAAGAGGCTATTTATTTATTTTTCTTGCATAATTATAGTAGTATGAAATATATCAAAAAGTAGAATTATATGTGATATGTGTTAAATATATTTTTTCCCATTTTATTATCTTTTCATTTATTTTGTGCTTTTTTGCCATTTAAAAATTTAAATAATTTTATATAGTCAGGTTTACCATTTATTTTCTTAAGTCTTCTGGTTTTCCTGTGTTATGTTTCAACAGATATTTCAAACATAAAATATAAAAATAAATTACTGCCTTTTCTTCTACCTTATGGGTTGAATTTTTTAAACATTTTAATATTTTACACATTCAGAATTTTTGATACAATATGTAAATTAATTATAGATCTACCTTTCTTTCAAATCACTAGCCAGTTATCTCAATATCATTTATTAAAACAACTTATTACCATTAAGGAAATACAACATTGGTCATAAATTACATTCCCAGATGAAGTTAGGTCATTTTATAAACCCTTTATTCTGTCCCTTGGTACTGTCCATTTATCCCTGCACCAATATCATATTGACCAACAAACATAAGAAAAAATCTTTAACCTTACTTGTGGTAAAAGGAAAACCAATTAAAGTAATAGTGAGCTTTTTTCCTATCTATTGGATAGATAAAGATTTATTCTTTTAATAATACAAATGTTGGTCAAAACAAGTCACGCCAAAAATTTTGATGAAAATAAAAATTATATTAATATAACCAGGTAGCATCTGTAAATATTTCAAATGTGCATAGTCTTTAACCTCAGAGTGAGGATCCCTGGGGGTTCCCAAGATCCATTCAAGGGATTTGTGAGGTCAAAATGCTTTTCATCATAATACTAAGCCATCATTTGCCATTTTCTACAGTGTAAACGTTTGCATTTATGGTTCAAAAACAATGCTGGTAAAATGGCTGTCATTTTAGTGGGAATAAAGTCAGTGGCAACAGATTATACTAACACTCATTTTATTTTTCTCCATAATGCACACATAGTTATACACACACACACACACACACACAGAGTTTCACTCATATTGTCCTTGATGAAGCACTAAATATTATTAATTTTATTAAAACTTGACTCTGGAGTACATGTTTGTTGTAATATTTTATGTGATGAAATATAAGGTCCACATTAAGCACTTCTGTTGCCTACTGAAGTATGAAACTTGTTTTGGAAAAAAAGCACTTTTATTAGCTGAACTAGCCCCTTATTTCATGTAACATCATTTTTACTAGAAAGAATGAATGACAGACTATGCCTATTCAGACTTGAATACCAGGGAGATATGAGCCTATCACTTCAAGGAAAATAACTGACACTATTTGTTGCCAATGATAAAATTTGAGCTTTCAAGCAAAAATCAGAATTTTGAAAAATTATATCTGTAACCAAGAACTTGACACCTTCTCAGTTCTTAAAGACTTTTCTGTAATGATATTAATAAATGTGAATTTTTTTCATTTTGTATAACAAAGCATGTAAACATTTTATTAACTCAGGAAACCAATATTTTCCAAATGATCAATGCATGGGTGAAAGGGCCATTCCAAATGCAAAACACACAAACAGATATTAAGGTAACTGAATATGAAAAATTAATTTGGTTTCGTATTTCATATTGCAACTAACCTTTAAGAAACTTTTCATTTGTCAAGTTTTTGTGTAGCATCAAAGAAGGACACCACAATTTTCTGAAAAGCCTACTAAAATATCCCTCTTTTCCAACTTTCCATTTGTGTGAAGCTGGATTTTCTTCATCTACTTCACCAACATTGCAATACATTGAATGCAGAAGTAGATAACAGAATTCAACTATCCTCTATTAAGTCGGACATTGAAAAGATTTGCAAATGTTTAAATGATGCTGCTGTTCTCACTATTTTTTAACATGTATTGGATTTGTTATTATTTTAAATAAACTAATCAATAAATAATTTTAAAATTTCTTAGTTTCAACTTCTAAAGTGGCAAAAAAAGTTGATAGATACACCCTACATTTTAAAAGACTCTTTGCTATCCTCAATAACTGGTTAACTCAATAACTTGTAACTCAATAATTTATAAAACTTCACATGGGTCCTGAGATCAAAAAATTTAAGGACTGCTGATTTAGAAAATCCACTAATAAAAATCACCTTAGATAAGCACACAAAATTGCTAATGAACTAGTAATTAACTGCTCACTATTTCACATTCTTTCTTTATCTCAATGGAAGTTATTATTGAGGTTATCTTAATCCTACTTCACAGTTCTAGATTGGGAGCAGGGAAAAGACATCTTTTCTTTTGTTTTATAGTTGACTAGAACCAGAAGATACCTTAGGATAAAAGGATGAGTATATTCCTCATATAGGGACATTTTGCCAAAGGGTAATGGCAGAGGCTACCAGTTGTCTCTCAATATCTGTGAGATACCTCCCAATATCTCACTTTCTTTTCTGTAATAGAGCCCATAAATTTTATCTGGGCAAATGAGCTGCCAAAATTGTATTATTTGCTAACCATTTTTGCAGCTAGATTTGTAATCTAGCTGAAAAATGTAATCAAGATAGTAGCACAACTTCTGTGAAGCCTGGAATGTGGATGTAATGTCTGGAACCGGAACAGATACCTTGCAAAATAAGGTGGAAACCACACGTTAAAAATGGTAGAGCATAGAAGGAGCTCAGATCCCTAGGGAGAATAGGGCTACCATATTAGCTATAGTCTACCAATACTGTTGTCAGAAGGAAGCAAATTTCTGTCCTGAATTAACTACCATTATTTGAGATTTTCTGTTACTCATGATTGACCCTAATTTTAAGAGAGAAGTGACTCAGCAGTCCTGGTAGAGAAACGGGACTCTATTTTATAATATTTATTTATTTGTTCTCTTTTTCTAATGTCAATGCTATTATGGTCCATTACATTACAGATGAAGTTTTTCAAGGTAGGTTATGTTGGGGCTCAGAAAATAATATCCCAAAGTATGGTGCTTTGGCACACTGAGTGCTGTGAACTAAAGTACAACCAAGATATCTCTGATTTTCTCCTACCCTCCTGTCTCTCACCCATCTTTCTCTCTTGAAGTGCATGGAGGAGTTTTCCCTGAAGTTCCCTTATCTACCTAAAGATAGATCCTCCACAAAGGAACTCAATTGTCATGAACCTCCTCCCTAAGAATCTCATCAACCAGGGAAGGGTAACTCACAGGTGAGGAGACACCATGCCCAGCCAGATTTTGTCATTGACTGTCACCTATTCTTATGATGAGTTCCTCTGAGATGACTTTTATTACCTGAGAGAGTTTTATCCACATAAGACTACCACCTTTGTTTGTGATGCATTTCCTCCCCTCACCTTCCTATAACTTATGTCTCTCCCACCCCACCCTCAAAGAGGCCCCAAGTCCCTATTCCTTTCTGTAGCTCAGAATGCTGTATAACCTCAATCATCTGGCCCTTCCTTGAATCTCGTGTTTTGTGGGGCTCCCATGCGTATGCACATAATTAAAATGATTTTTCTCCTGTTAATTTGTTTACTGTCAGTTTATTTCATAGACTCACTTATCAAACCTTCAGAGGATAGAAGGAAAATTTTTCTCTCCCCTACAATTATTATTGAAGGTGAGAGTGGCAACTCAAATTTTTTTTGGATTATGTGGTAATTCTATTTCTAAAGCACATTCCCGTACAAAGCTACTGGTATTTTTTAACTGGTTGAAAGGTTTCAGAATTAATTCATACTCTTAATTCACTCACACACATAGACACAATGTTTTATTTTGCTTGATTAAATGAAGCAAAATACTTTGTAAATTAGTGGTTACTCATTACTCTAGTAGTACCTGAACTAAGACTAGCACCGGAAATGTGCTAGGTATTATTGCTTCACCATAGGACTATAAAAGGTTTGACTAGAGTATACCTTAGTAAAACACAGTTCAACTCATTCTTCTTTACAGATGAAGATATTTAGAGCTACAAGGAGAAAACCACATGATCACAAGATTATTTCTAAATCAGTGACACATAAGAACACCAATTATTAATTCTCTAGCACATTTGATATAACCAGTAAGACCTACTTCATGAGGATTGAACTTGGACCTTTTTCTTTTGCCCAAATTTCTTTCTGAGAGCCCTGGTGAGTCATGCCTACAAACAATAAGATCTCACTAAACAGGTTTTGTTAGCCCAATATAATGTGGTTTATTTCCCAACCTGATTCTGGTATAGTATCACATGAGAAATATTAATAGAAGGCTCCCTTATCTTACGTCAAGCATCCTAGCAGACTCCTATTTTAACTCAAGTATTCCTTTCCACTGACTCCAGGTCTTTAGACAAATCTTAACTCTTTCAGCCAATTGTCAACTAAAGAATACCTAAAACCCACCTATGACTTATAAGTCCCCACTTAAAGATATCCCACCTTTTCAGGCCAAACCAATGTACTGATTTTTAACTTTACACGTAATTCCTGTCTCCCTAAAATGTATAAAACCAAACTGTAACCCAACCATGGCGAACCACTTGCTCAAGGCTTCTTGAGCATGGCTCCTCCAGGCCATGGCCACACGTACTACATACTCAGCTCAGAATAAACCTTTTTAAATTATTTTAGAATTTGGATTTTTCCATCCACATTCATCAGCTCGTGATACTAAATGAACGGCATTTTCTTTCTTTGTTTAATGAATCAAGACCCTACTTCCTTTATTAGAAAAAAGGCCAATGGCTTTCCTTCCAAATTGTTGTAGAACTCCATGATCATGCTTAGTTCAAAGTGGTAGTGAGAAGATGAAAGGACTTGATCAACTCACCCACCAGCTCAACTTTTTCTCTCTTCCCTCTTTGACACACAGATGCTTTCTTTGACATATTGCTTGTCCATAAGGATTTTAACAATATCAGTTTATTGAAAAACACTGTAAAAGTTAGTGGCAAATAACATCTGAAAATGAAAATTCACATTATACCTAGTAAAACATAAGAAATAATTATATTTATTTTTATTTAATGCAAACTTAGTTATTTCATTGATTCCTCCTTAACAATTAGATTTAAAAAATTTAGATTTTGCTTTAAGGCACACTTATGAATCTTTGGAACTTTCTGAGATCTATTTTATCTAACTTCCCTAAATGATGTCATTTAAGAGATTGCTTTACAAAAAAACTTGCTTATGCACACAATCCTTTTAGTAGATGGCAGTTATACTTTAATTTAATTCATTGTATCTCTGCCCACGACATTGATCTTTTGTCTGTTTCTTTGCAAGTTAACTTATTGTGATATTTTGTGTCATGTATCACTATAAGAATTTAATTAAATTGATATATTAACTGTGCTGTAATTGCCACTGAAGTATTGTAAATGTCAGGCCACTCTACTCTCATCCCAGATCATGACTGGAAATAAGATGCTGCAACTCAGATTATTTTCATCAAGAAATGTATACAAAAATAAATAACCCACAGATATCCATTTTGGTTCAGGATCTAGAACTAGAATTTTACTTTTTTAGATAGAAATGATAAATAGTTTACAAAATACTTGATTAATAACTTGTACATATTTCTTTCAAATGTTTCTAATGTTTCAACGCTTAACACTTTTCTGTGTTCATGACTTGATCATTGATAAATTGTCTGTCAATATGAATGCTACTTACTATTTTAGAGTTATTTATTCAGCTTTTTTAAAAACATAGATTGGTTTCATTTCAGTATTGGCTGAGAAGATTATTTTCAAAATCTCCAAATAATTTACTTTAAAAGTTCCATACTACATGTAATCAAGAACCCAGCAGAAGAAAAAAAATAACCAAGATGAGAGCAGAACTAAATGAAATCAATAACCAAAAAAATATAGGAAAGATTAATGAAACAAAAAGCTGGTTCTTTGAAAAGATAAACAAAATTGACACACCTCTCACTAGATTAACCAGAAGCAGAAAAGAAAGGACTCTAATAAACTCAATCAAGAATAAAAAAGGAGAAATTACAACTAATACCACAGAAATACAAAATATCATCTCTAAATACTATAAAAATCTCTATGCACATAAATTTGAAAATGTGGAGGAAATGGACAAATTCTTAGAAACACATAGCCTCCATAGGCTCAGTCAGGAAGAAATAGAACTCCTGAACAGACCAATATCAAGTACTGAAATTGAAGCAGCAATAAAAAACCTCCCTAAAAAAGTCATGGACCAGATGGTTTCACACCTGAATTCTACCAGACCTACAAAGAAGAACTGGTGCTTATCCTGTAGAAATTATTCCACAACATTGAGAAAGAAGGAATCCTCCCCAACACGTTTGACAAAGCCAACATCACCCTGATACCAAACAAGGAAAGGACTCAACAAAACAAGAAAACTATAGACCAATATCCCTTATGAATATAGATGCAAAAATTCTCAATAAAATCCTAGCAAATCAAATTCAGCTGCTCATCAAAAAAAAAATCCATCATGACCAAGTGGGCTTCATCCTAGAGACGCAGGGATGGTTCAACATATGCAAATCTATAAATGTAATTCACCACATAAACAGAAGTAAAAACAAAGACCGTATGATCTTCTCAATAAATGCAGAAAAAGCATTTGACAAAATTCAGCACCCTTTTATAAGAATGATTAATAAAATAGGCATTGATGGGACTTACCTCAAAATGATAAAAGGCATATATGACAAACCCACAGCCAACATTATATTGAACAGGGAAAAATTGAAAGCATTTCTGCTTAGAACTGAAACCATTGTCTGATTGCCCTCTATCACCACTCCTATTCAACATAGTGCTTGAAGTCCTAGCCAGAGCAATCAGACAAGAGAAGGAAATTAAGGGAATCCAAATGGGGCAGGAGAGGTCAAACTGTCCCTCTTTGCTGAGGATATGATCTTACATTTAAAAACCCCAAAGATTCTGCCAAGAGACTACTGGAATTGATAAATAAGTTCAGCAAAATCTAAGGTTACAAAATCAATGTACACAAATCAGTAGCATTCATATACAACACAACAGTCAAACTGAGAACCAAATCAGAGACACAATAGCAGCAAAGAAAATAAAATACCTAGGAATATATTTAACCAAGGAGGTTAAAGACCTCTACAGGGAGAACAATGAAACACTAAGGAAGGAAATAGCAGAGGACATAAGCAGATGGAAAACGATACCATGCTCATGGATAGGCAGAATCAATATTGTTAAAATGTCTATACTACCCAAAGTGATCTACAGTTTCAATGCAATCCCTATTAAAATACCAACAATATTTTTCACAGATCTAGAGAAAATAATTCTATGCTTCATATGGAACCAGAAAAGACCCCGTATAGCTAAAGCTATAAGCCATAAGAAAAAAAGAATAAATTGGGAGGCATCAATCTACCAGACTTCAGGCATACCACAAGGCTATAGTAACCAAAACAGCATGGTACTGGCACAAGAACAAAGACATAGACCAATGGAACAGGACTGAGAACCCAGATGCAAAACCATCCTCATACAGCCACCTGATCTTCGACAAAGCAGACAGAAACATAGACTGGGTAAAAGAATCCCTATTCAATAAATGGTGCTGGAAAATTGGATAGCCACACATAGAAGACTGAAACAGGATCTGCACCTCTCACCTCTCACAAAAATCAACTCACAATGGATAACAGACTTAAACCTAAGCCATGAAGCCATAAGAATTCTAGAAGAAAATGTTGGAAAAACACTTATAGACATTGGCCTAGGCAAAGAATTAATGAAGAAGACCCCAAAAGCAATCATAACATCAACAAAAATAAATAAATGGGACCTGATCAAATTAAAAAGCTTCTGCACAGCCAAAGAAACTATCACTAGAGCAAATAGACAACCTACAGAATGGAGGAAAATATTTGCATGCAACAAATCTGATAAAGGGCTGATAACTAGAATCTATATACAACTCTGGAAAATCAGCAAGAAAAAAATCAAACAACCCCATTAAAAAGTGGGCAAAGGACACTAACAGAAACTTTTCAAAAGAAGACAGACTAATGGACAAGAAACATATGAAAAATGTTCAACATCTCTAATCATCAGGGAAATGCAAATCAAAACCACAATGAGGTATCCCTTAACTCCAGTGAGAATGGCTTTTATCCAAAAGTCCCAAAACAATATATGTTGGCATGGATGAGGAGAGATAGGAACACTCTTACACTGCTGATGGGATGGCAAACTAGTACAACCTCTATGGAAAGTAACATGGAGATACCTGAAAGAACTGTAGACCTACTATTTGATCCAGCAATCCCACTACTGGGCATCTACCCATAGGAAGAAATGACATTCTATAAAAAAGACATCTGCACTCAAATGTTTATAGCAGTACAATTCACAATTGCAAAGATGTGGAAACAACTCATGTGCCCATCAATACATGAGTGGATTAATAAAATGTGGTACATGTATACCATGGAGTACTACTCAGCCACAAAAAACAATGGTGAACTAACACCTCTTGTATTATCCTGGATAGAGCTGGAGCCCATCATCCTAAGTGAAGTATCACAAGAATGGAAAAACAAGCACCACATATACTCACCATCAAATTGGTACTAATTGATCAACACTTACGTGCACATATGAAAGTACCATTCATCGGGTGTCAGGCAGGTGGGAATGGGAAGGAAGCGATGGGTATATTCACACCTAATGGGTGTGGTACACACTGCCTGAAGGAGAGGCAGGCTGGTAGCTCTGACTCAGGCGGTGCAAAGGCAATATATGTAACCTAAATATTTGTACCCCCGTAATATTTTAAAATAAAAATAAATAAATAAATTTGAAAAAAAGAGACATACAAATTAATAAAAAAAATCCCAATTCAGCAAAGTCACGTGAGCACACAGTAGATATGATTGTGCACCTTGAGGTGTTTATCAATGTAGCAGCTTAGATATAATATAATGGAATTTTAACTGGGGCAGAGTAATTAAGATAATTAAACTTGCATTTAATAAGTGAGAGCATGTTCACACACTATTAATGCTTTGCCTGGAACAGTAAAGTTTTATCTTGCTTAATAAATATAAATTTAAATATATTGAATGTTTAATATTTTATCTTATACAAAATTCATACTATTGCATACCTTTACAATCAGATATAAAAATAAAATCAAATTAGGCAAGAAGTCATAATAGTTTGAATCAGCTGCCTACATTAAAGGTCACATTGACATCGTCATATCTAAAATCAACTTAATTCTTTCCAAAAATAGATGGAATACAAGGAAGGATTTTGGGCACTAAAAATCATTAATATATAAAGTTTTAATTAACCCTTTAATAGCTTAAAACTATTTAGAGTCCTAAAATTCTAGTTAGCTGGCATTTTCCTATTCAACCTTATAACTGTTCTTATGATTCTGATTATACTTCTTATACCTCAACACCCAAAATAGTGTAACATATAGTGTCATAAATAAATATTTGAGGGTAAATTAAATACTGGATTGATGACTAAATGCTAAAAATACGTTTTTGTGTTTGACGTTCTATGAGAAAGTCTATTTCTTAAGTAGAAATCTAATGTTTAAATTATTTTAAAATGTTTTGGTAACTTTTGATAAGCTTCATCATTTAGAATAGTTTTAGATTTACAGAAAAATTGTAAAGACAGTACAAAATTTCTATATATCCCACACCCAGTTTTGTCTATTGTTAATATCTTACATTAGTATGGTTGCAATTAATAAATCAATATTGAAACATTATTATTAACTCATGTCCAGTTAATCTGAATTTTATTTGGATTTTCTTATATTTACCTAATGTCCTTTTCCATTCCAAGATCTCATGAATGATACCAAATTATTAGTTTTCCTCACTTCTTAAGCTCCTCCTGGCAGTTTCTCAGACATTCCTTGTTTTGTATGACCTTGATTGGTTTGAGAAGTATTGAACAGGCATTTTGCATAATGTCCCTTCATAGATATTTGTTCAATGTTATTCTTATGATTAGACTAGGGTTACTGGTTTGGGAAAACCACAGAAGTAAAGTGCCATTTCCATCACATCATATCAAGGGTAGATCAAATCAGTGTGGTTTAGCATTGTTGATATTGACCGTGATTGCCTGGTTTGGGTAGTGTTTGTCAGTTTTCTCTATTATAAAGTTACTGTGTTTCCCCATTTCATTCTATACTCTTGGAAAGGAAGTCACTCTGTGCTGTCCACACTTAAGGAATTGGGAGTTATGTTCTACCTACTTGAAGGCTGGGTATATACAGAAATTTTTTGGAATTTTTCTGCATGGAAAATGTATCTATTCTCCCACATTTATTTATGTATCTATTCAATCATTTATTCATATCAATAGAGAGGAAAATCTGTTTTAAATCCATAACATCTAGTACTAATGATAACTATTAAATATGGAGGGATCATTCAAAAGTCCTTTTGTTTAAAAAGGCAATATGATTTTTCAGTTCTACACATGGTTTGCCAAGTTGCCTCTAGTACTATTACATACTAATTATAGGTTACTTTTTAAGTCTTAGGCTCCATTTTCTTTGATTTCTTCTTTCCTTTTTGAAGAATATGCATCTTTAGCAGTAAAGGGAGAAAAAAAAATCCATCCTCAGTTCTTCTTCGGAACTCTTTAAAAAAAGCCAAATGGAGAAAAGCAGTTTTACCTAAGAGTAACTTTTCATTTTCTTTCTTGACCAGTATATTCAGTTTTGCTCCCTCATTCAGTAAAAGTATATATTTTCTTTATTTACTGTCTATTTATGGAGCACTTAACATGTGTTCAGTGTTCAGGGTAATGAGCATGTTTGCTGTTTGGTTCTCATAAACATTTATTAAAATTAACTTTGGTTCATTAGTAGTTAAATTGAAGAAAGCAGAGATTAGATATAGTCAAACTCACTGAATTTTTTAGCCATGTGGCCACTAGAAAGTACTTTACTTTCCTCATTTCTTTTTACAGTTATATCAGATTCCATAGTTGCAACACTACACATCTTCCAGAAGACTACAGGATGTTCAGTTCCAGATGCCAAAGGTCATGAAAATCATAACTGGCCAGTCACAGGACAGAAATCTAGAGAATTTTCTTGATTAGGCACAGATATTCCAATACTCCTCAATTATATTAATAATAGAGTGTTATAAGCCCAGACTTACGATTATTTGCATTTATAAACAATTGTTGCACATATAAACATATACATTGATTAACATATGTATAAGATGGAAAGATAATGCAACCATTGTGGATCTGCTTGGATTTTGCATATATTTGCCACCTTCACAAAAAAGGGAAATCATAAAAGTGATTGTATGTGTTTACTGAGACCCCATTGTCTTAGGTAGCAATTCAATTCAAATTTTCCCTACATTAACAAATAATTTTTTTTAAAAAAAATGAAGTAAGAGTCCTCTGATTCCTCGTCAAAGAATCTGACCCTATATGAAGAATTTATGTTCACTATTATTTAACTGAATTTACAAAACCATGCTGTGACATATGTTTGTTAATATAGACTTGGACTTCTAAGAATACTCATCCACAATTTTTATGAAGATGAGCAAATGAAGTGAATGTTTCCTGCACTTCAGTGTTATTCAAAAGTTAGTCATCAATCACTGGGTAAACCAATCTACAGCAAATACAGACCAAATCAAAAGACCAAAGAAAAATTCAAATGTAATCAAACTCCAGAAAGACCCCACTTGAGCAAAATATCTGGAAATCAAATTTCACTGCATATTGTTGAGTCCAAATATTTTGCATCCTAAAATACTATTGTAGATTAATATCCTGATCAGAAGTGGCGTTCCCCAATTCTGCTAGCTCCATACAACAAAATCATATTTGATTGTCTTTAAAACCTTGTATGATTCAAATATGTAAGTGTCTCCTTTACTTGTAGTAGCACTATGGCCTTGGATATCACTTTCTTCAGAAAAATATCTTCTTAGAAACTTAGCTAAAGAAAATGCTGAAATAATAAATAATTCTAAAAACATTTGACATTTGAAGAATTAAGCATAGAATACCAAATGAAGAAGAAAAACTTTACCTTCATATTCATGAAATCATTGAGAAGATATTGTGAGTGGATACATAGTTTCTAATTTTTTATTACCAAGCTCTGGTAACTAAATAATGATTTACTTCCTATTTACAGTAGTGTGATTTTAGAGATTGTATGTAATGAATCAAGTGATGATAACAACTGTTTATATATTCTCAAGCTAGGCTATGTTTAAATAAAGATTTCTTGACACATTCTGGTTTGAAGGCATGCACATAGGTTAATTTGTTTTTAAGAAAAGAGTCAGTCTGGAATCAGGATACGATTAAAAAATTTAATATGTATCTACTTAAATGCTGATAATTATTTCATATAAAATTTATACATAGTGTATCCCTAAATACAATTGCAAAGAGAGAAAAATTTACTCAGCAAACAAAGACTATAATTCTATGGGACAGAAGATAGACAGCAAGTTGACATCTGTGAATTATGCAAATAGAGGAGTAGAGAACAACTATGTCCTAATAAGCAACCCCTATTCAGATGGAAAAGGGGAGTGGGAGAAAGGTTCTTCTCAGATACTTATTAAAGTTGGGAGGGCACTTATTCCCAGGGTGTATCTCAGGGAGGACTAGTTTGTTTTGGCTTGCCTCCTCAAGTGGAAATTTAAGTGTGAATTAAAAAATGGCATGCTGAGATTGAAGAGCAGTTTATTCCCTCTTTGCCAAAGAGTAGCATTGGGTAGAGGGCAACATGTCATTTATTTTGAAGCTCCAATGCGCTTTTTATGCTCTTATGGTGAATAGCAAATAGTTTAATGCTGTTTACAATAGGAATTTTATGAATAACATAGAGTGTTTGCACTGCTGCTCCTTTAACTTGGCAGAGTATTGCCACCTGCTCCTTAATATCTTTGATTAACACTAAAATAAAATCCTTAATAAGGAATAAAAACAGCAAATATATTCTCAAAGGAAACTTTTACACACATGTAAAGCTTATTGTGCATATGTCAAATTTCTCTCTCAATTAGCTAATATATGTAAGCTTCATAGCATTTTGGAGATTTGAAAGATGTCATGCTAATGAAATCTTTATGACACGTGCTATGTTTCATGCTAAAATTTGACAAACTAGAATGCATTAGGGTTATTAGAAAATGAGGCAGTTCAAAGTAGAAAATAAGTCTGAATAATAAGAATAGCAAAGCCATATTGTTAGAAACTCATGCCTACACTATACGCTCAGTACACCGAATTTATAGACCAGGTGACATTTAAATATTCCACTGATGACCTGGATAATGTAATAAAAGTAATACTTAGTGAGTTTCTGGAATCAATGAAAAATCATGACTGAGCTTTTGGAATGACTGATTCAAAATCTAAATGTCATTTGTGAAAGTTAAGAGATAAATGGAATGTTTTTCTGTAAAGATATGTAGAAAAATCAAACCTTTAACAAAAGATAGGAAAGGAAAGAAAAGAAGAAGAGAAACATAACTACTATTTGAAATACCTGATATGTGTCAAGCAGAAAGGACTTTCTGCATGTTATTAATATTTCCAATCTTCACAACATCACTACAAAGTAAGTGTGATTTCCCACCCCCCTTTTTTTTTAAACAGAGTGGTAAAGAGTGACTCGGAAAAGAAGTTAACTCACCCAAGAATGAACAATATTCAAACTTAGTTGAGTCTGACCTCAGGTTCATTTGAGAACTTAGTTGATTATGCTTTTCATAAGAAGTCAGCTCTTTTTCCTCAGTAAGCATAATTCAGTGAATAAGCAAGGAAACATTCAATGTCAAAATAGTGAAATTGTTTTTCCGCTATCTTTAGTGGAATCAGAGTTTTAATTATACAAAGCTCTTAGTTCTAATTTCAACAGTTCAGAAAAATACAGGAAAATACATAAAGGGTTCAGAAGAATATGAAAAAACAATGAAAGAAATGACAAAGGATGTTTGAAGAGAAGTTTAAATCACATGAACTCTGTTACCTCCACAAGAGTTGACTGAGTTCACAAGGAACTTTCATAACAGTAGTAAACTCCAGTGCTTCAGTTCCAAAATATGTGATATTCTACACATAACTTCTATAGACTTTTGTCTTAGGGAAGATATTGGGTTTTCCAAGGTATCAGTGAAGAAGACATCTTTCCCATACTCGGAACCTAGATATACCCAAGGGATTAATGAGCTTCTCACTCTGCAACACTGCAGTCCATGTGGAAGGCCATGGAAAAATTCTCTGAGCACTGTTGGCATATTACTCCGAATCTCTAATGGAAGCAAATTATATACTTTCCAAAGTGACAGTATCACTCCAGTAATGTGCAGATAAAGTGTTCTAGTGAAATCTAATAGCTCATACTCGCCAGAATCATCATTAAAATAATTGTTTCCTCCTACTTTTTTTTTCTTTTTTGAGCAAAGTGCTACTTCACGTGGCAGTAAGTTTTTTAAAAGAAGGTAACAAACTATAGCAGGACACAGAAACTACAAAGGCAGTGTTCTCCTTCTTTAATAATTCTAACGTATGACTGCTGAAATAACACTGTGTCCTGGAAAGCAGCCTTTTAATAGAGCATTTGTGGATAATTGAACTCCTACTCATTGTTCAAAAGGTCATGAGGTTCCAGTAGGCACTTTTTCTTTTCGTAAATTATTCAGCTTGTGTACTTATTGGCCTGTCAAAAGGAAAGTATTGTATAAACTGTCTTTGTTGCTCTTCAGTGTTTCCTAATTTAATTGTATTATTTTCTGTGCATAACCCCAGCAGAAAATTTCTCTCTCTTCTTCTCAAATTCCAATACAGGGACCTCTCATCTTTGCTCTTTGCTGTGTAGATCAGCCTCATGGATCAAATAGACATGAATTAAGTCAATGGGAAAGAATTATAATACTGATTGAATGAAGAGCTTTTGTTTGATTTTTGCTTCAACCCTGATAAGATCATTGTTTTTATTAATATTATTTGAGAGCATTTCTTAAATGGAATCTACAATAAAAAGAATGGGGCTTATTTTGAAGGAATTTCTGGTATTAGATTATCAATAGTCATCCATATTACTATAAAATAGCAAAATCTGTATTCCCCATCCCTGATTCTACCAAGGTAGTATATGCAAAATATCTACATGCCTTACTACAGTCAATAGATTGCTTGACCCAAGTTCTGAACAAAATTTGGGGGCAAATTGTGGAGTTCCATTACTCCTACACCTATCCTTACTGTCCAAACTTGTTGGCCCTTCTGTACAATTTTCCATACCCAATGCTGGCTGAAGGAGAATTACATAAGCCAAGAGTGCCAGAGTCATGAGAAAACAAAGGGTGGCTGAATTTGAGAAAATATATTCCACATGCTGTTCCCATTTTCTTTTGACAACTAAAATCCTTGTTACCTACAAAAAACCTAATATTTTCTCTTGCTTTCAGATAAGGTGGAGTAGTCTTTTCCAGTCTTTTGTTTTCCCCTCAGTGAAGAGCTCTGTCATCCTATGGACCAGAAATTTCCATTTATTGATAACATTTGGTGTGCCTGGGCTAAACTAGATGTTACTTTACTTCTTCATTTAACTTTTATATCAGTCATATGTGTTACCCTTCTTACAGATGAAGACGTGGAGATATACAGAGTTAGGTCACTTTCCCAAGATATCATTTCTCATAGATGACAGGGCCATGACTTGAATCCAGATTTGAATGACACCAAAGTTCAGGCTCTAATTTATTAGGTTATTAAACATGAAATGTCTGATATCAAATCAAAAGTTTAGTTTATTATATCACAAACAAGAAGCGCTACTCTTAATCAAAGTATTCACATAAACTATAGACACAGTTTTGCCATCTTAATGGTAGCTTGTTTATGCCAGCAGCAAAGAAGCCTGGAGAGCAAGTGGTGATGAAATAATAAAAGGCGTTTTCTACAGCTTGTTGTGAATTGAATATATTTCCTTGCAAGAAGTGGTCCAAAGCCTGGAAGAAATGGTAGTCAGTTGGTGCAAGGTCTGGTGAATATGGTGGATGACAGAGAGTTTCCAAGTCCACCTTCTGTAGTTTGAACAGTGTTGTTTGTGCGACATGTGGTCAAGCATTGTCTTGCAAGAGGATTCTCCTGTCTGTATTGACCAATCTCGGCTGCTTAATCGCAAGCATCCTCACATTTCATCCAATTGGTTGCCGTAGACATCCACTGTAATCAATTGACCAGGTTTCGTGAAGCTGTAGTGGATAAAACACCACCAAACAGACACCATTAGCTTTTTTTGACTAATATTCAATTTTGGACTGTGTTTCGGCAATTCATCTTTATCCAACCATTGTGCTGAATGCTTGTGATTGTCAAAAAGAATCCACTTATCATCACACATAACAATATGGTGTAGAAATGGTTTGCCTTTATGCTGTGACAGCAAAGAAAGGCAAGATTTGAGATGATTTCTCTGCTGATGCTCGTTTAATTCATGTAGTACCCATCTATCCAGCTTCTTTACCTTGCCCATTTGTTTCAAACAGTCCGATATTGTTGGAATAGTAACGTCAAACTTTGCTGCTAATTCACATGTAGGTTGAGATGGATTCGCTTCCACTACAGCTTTCAGCTCATCATTGTCCACCTCAGTCTCAGATTGCCCGTGTGTCTCATTTACAAGATTGAAATCACCAGAATAGAACTTCTCAAACCATCAAGGTACTATGCATTCGTTAGCCACATTCTTCCCAAACACTTCATTGATATTTCGAGCTGTCTGTACTGCATTGGTTCCACGATGGAACTCATATTAAAAAATAACACGAATTTTTGACTTATCCATGGTTTCACAAAAATTGCTCTAAAAGAATTTGAAAGATAATCACAAGCCAAAATGTGCATTTGAAAGAAAGAGGATGTATCTTCATGATAAAAATAAAACAATAAGTGTCAAAGTGAAGTATCAGAGATATCAAATGTACAACTTGGCACTTAAGGAAATTGGACATTTCATCCTTAATAACTAATATTTCCATGCCACATAAAGGCAGGGTTGCTTTAAGACCTAGTAGAACTGGGCAGGAAGCATTAGGTTCTAAAGGGCCAATCAAGACATGAGATACCACTGATTCAATTCATCCAATAGATATTGACTTCTGTGATAACACAAATGTTAACAAATGCCAACTTCTACTACTTCCCTTGTCTTGTTTGTTACACGTGTTCACCTCATTCTCCTATCCTCTGCTTGAGTCTTCTGTTTCCCTCCTCTTCTAATGGCCATTAATTTGGCTTCATTTCAGCTTTGCTTCTCAGGTTCTGTTATTCCAGAGCCCTGGCTGCCTGGATTTCTCTTTACCACTTGACTAGTCACAAACAGCTGTGAACACCCAATGGATTGGTCGCACACTTCCTTGGCATTTCAAGCACTGGCTTTGACTTATTAAGGCCTACTATTACCCAATCAACAGAAAACTTCCACTTGTACTCCAAGACTATGGTCCCCAAACCCCGGGCTGCGGACCAGCACTTGTCCTGGTCTGTGGCCTGTTAGGAACCTGCTACACAGCAGGAAGTGAGCAACATTTGAGCAGTCCAAGCTTCATTTGTATTTACAGCTGCTCCTCATTGCTCACCTCACTGTATAAGCTCCACCTCCTTTCAGATCAGCGGCAGCATTCAATTTTCATAGGAGCATGAATCCTACTGTAAACTGCCCATGCGAGGGATCTAGGTTGCACGCTCCTTATAAGAATCTGACGCCTGATGATCTGAAGCAGAGCTGAGGCGGTGATGCTAGTGCTGGGAGTGGCTGTAAATACAGATTATCATTAGCACAGAGGTTTGACTGCACAATAAATGTAATGCGCTTGAATCATCCCGAAACCATCTCCTCTCCCCCATGTGTGGAAAAATTGTCTTCCATGAAACTGGTTCATGGTGCCAAAAAGGTTGGGGACTGCTGCTCTAAGACAATCTCAGTAACTGAAGTTGCAAATGTAATCTGCAGTGTGTTTCTTGACCCATGGTTGAAAACATTTTACTTAAAAAAACCTCAAAATTCAATGCTGTAGCCATTCTAGTTAATCTAAAAACTAGACTCAGATGGTGGAAAATTATATGTTGAACAGTTGTCATTTAGTTCCTAGGGTCTCCTATTTCTATTGGAGACCCATCTGTTTCCTCTGGCTACTTCTAAATTGTGAGCCTATGCAAGGGTACATCCTTTGGGCATTCTGAATCTGACTCTGTTTGCTAATCTTCACCTGTTCTCCTGAGATCCCTGGCTTTGACTAAGCAGTGCAATTCTAATTTACACTGAGTCTACACTCACTTCTTATTCTGGTTATCTATTGCTATAAACAAAGTACTTAAACAATTAGAGTCTTAAAAGCAGCCATTTTTTATTTTTCTTGTGATTTTGTGCATTGGGAATCTGGGCAGAGTTTGGTGGTGATTCTACTCTTTGGCCAGACATTGTCTGAGGTCACTTTTTGGCTTTCAGCTAGCAGATGGGCTGTCTAGAGGGCCCAGATGGCCCCACTCATGTGTCTGTTGCCTTTGCAGGTTTGGCTGGAAGGCAGAGATCAGTTAGTACTGGTGACCAGAGTGCCTGCCCATGCCCTCTCCAGCAGGAGGTTCTCAGTGTTTTTAAACTTCTAAAATGGAGAATCACAGCTCCTAGAGAGAATGTTCCCAAAAGATGTGAAGCAAAAAGCTGCCTGTTTCTCATGTCCTAGGTCTTAAAACTGCACAGCGTCTTTTCTACTATCTTCTATTGGTCAGAGCAGTCATAAGCCCACCCAAATTCAAGGGGACGCAACATAGATTCCACTTGTTAATGGGAGGAGCATTACAATTTTTGTGGTTACATTTAATTTGCCTTACTTCCTATTTTCTTTGTCTGTTTCCCTCCCAATTTTAGCCTTTTTTTTTCTGCTCTAAGCCTGAACTCTGAATCCAGTTTATAGTAATTGATAAAATTCCTTGGTTCTAGTTTAATTCCATTCATTCATTTATTAATGTACTTTTTTCACCTATCACATGGTTGAGTATTACTAGGGGCAATGATTAGAAAGCCACACAAAAAACTAATTTTCAAAATACGGACATTGTTGCCTGGATTTGAATCCTGCCTCCACCATTTATTAATTGTAATATCTTGAGCAACTTACTTGAGCCTCAATTTCCTCTTTTGTAAAGTGAAGATTATAATGCCTATATTATATGGCTATTGCAAGCATCAAGTGACATAATGTATAAAAAATACTAAGTATAGTGTCTTGCACTCAAAAGCAGTCTAGTAAAATGGAATAGTAGCTATGATTAATAGCTATCACTATTACTTACTGTGTGAGCCTGAATTAGCCATTTAATATCTCTGGATCTCTTCAATATATAGCTTTTTTATTCTGTATAATTAAGAAACTAGATTAACAAGGGTTTTTCTTCCTATAGTTGTGGTTTATTATTACAGTGAAAGGATACAGATCAAAATCAGCAAAGTGAAAAGACACATGGAAAGAAGTTCAAAAGAAACTAGGCACAAGCTTCTAGGTATATCTTCTTGGTGAACTAACATAGGGACACATTATTGAGATAAACTTATCTGGTTATACTAGCACAGCATGGCCTAATGCCTCAGGATTACAAAAATATTCTTATCAGGCATAATATTCCAAGGGTTCAGAGATTATCTCCCAGGAATGTGAAAGAGGCCTTTTTTAGGGATGTGCAGGTTTTGAGTAACCCAGGCCTGCTAAGTTTACCCTTTCCTTGCCACATCCTAATATAAAGTGTTAATAATAGGAGAAACTGAGTGCAGGGTATATGGTAAATCTGTACATTGTTCTCAATTATTGTGCGAATCTAAAATTGTTCTAAAAATATAGTATATTAAAAATCAAAATCCAATTGGAGCAATAGGTTATATAAGTTGATAAATATTCAGACTTAAAGTATTTTAACACTTTCTTCCAACTTGATTTCTTTAATTAAAAGAGATTGTATCATAAGGGATATTGTTGCATTGCCTTGGCCAATACTTTTAAGATTTTTATTGTATTTGTATTTAAAGGAAACAATTGAATTTTTTCATGGCAACAGTAGCTATTATTATTCATAGTACTCTAAAAGTAGGATAAAATCCAAATGCCCATTAACTGATGAATGGATAAATAAAATGGAATGTTATTCAGCCATTAAAAAAAAGAAGGAAGTACTGATACATGCTACAGCATGGATGAAACTTGAAAACATCATGCTAAGTGAAAGCAGCCAGTCACACAGCACCACATATTGTATGATTTATATGAAATGTATATGAATAGGCAAATCCAGAGGCAGAAAGTATATTAGTAGTCTCTAGGGGAAATGGAAGTGACTGAAAATGCATATGAGTTTTCTCTTTAAGGTGATGAAAATGTTCTAGAATTAGACAGTGGTGATGGTTGCATAGCCTTGTGTATATACTAAAGCCACTGAATTGTATAATTTCAGAAGGGTAAATTTTGTGGTATGTGAATTATATTTCAATTTTTTAAAACTAACTCTCACAAATTATCAGGGTTAAATTTCACTAACAATATGCTCTGTTTTTTGTACACTAGATGGGCAGACATATCCATTTATTTTAAATAAATGTAATTCTAATGTATCTGAATATTTCCTTTATATATCTTACTTATCCTCCTTTCTTTTTTATTCCATTCCACACATATGTACACAATCCTTTACCTTTATAAAGTATCATAGAGGTTAAGACATTAGGAAGTCCTCCTTCTCTCAGATATCCTAGCATCATTGCAGCAATGTAATTCTTATTATGACTATCACGGTTTATTAGGTCTCCTAATATGTGGAAAAAACAGATTAGGTAATACTAGATTAGCAGCCTAGTATTACAGACAGGAAATAGAATTCACCTGCTGGATTTCTACACCTCTCTTTTACAGCTTGACAAATTATTGCCATTATTAGTCAAGCAATAAATCTTGACTTATAATTGAAAACAATAGGTTTGGTTTGGGGTTTGTTTTTTTTTTGCCTGATTACAAAATTATGTACAATCAGTGATATGATCATAGTTACTGAATGTACACACAGAAGTCTGATCACTTTTTAGTATAGAAAACATTCCTTCTTTGATGGACTTTGATAATGTATAATGAGACAAACATACTTTATTCCTCTAGCATTGTTAGATTTGGATTCCTTTCTGAAAGGAAGTATAGTATCTGTATCCTGATTTCATGATGGTTTCATTTCTAATCAAATATTTGTATCTTAATTTTTGCTGGCATCAAAAGAATCCATTCATAAACAAACTTTTAAACTGATTTCTGTATATTGTATACGTTAAATAGCTTGAATTGAGCAGCTGATCTTCCACTTGCAAATATTATGAAAATATCAGTATGTTAAAAAGAATTCCTTATCATTAGAAGAATGTGCTTATTATTCTGAATGTCTTCTGAAAAACCTTTGTTTGCTTTTAATGGTAGGGATCCAATTGAAATACCTCTGAACTGCAGCTGCAGTATTCTAATGAAAACATATTAGTTAATAATATCACTGATTTAGAAACAAAACAAGTTTTATCTCTGCTTTCTGAATTTAGAATGTTAGCTTATCTTATTTTTCTAAAACTGTTTGGGTGAAAATATGGAGATTAAGCCTTTACTTATGTGTACACATATTTACCCACTGAAAGGCCTCTGAGTTTTGGTTTTCTGTTAAAGTTCTTAGAATCTAGGTTCAATTTCTACAGAAGTAGATTCTGTACAGTAAATAAAGTGTTAACTTTTAACTGATTCTTTTGATATGTTTCCACAAACTGTTTCTCAAATCACAGGCAAATTCTTATTTCTATAATAGTTTCAGCTAAGTCTATCTCAGAGGGGTAACATATGCCAAATATCAAACGCAAGAGGATTGTAGATCATTACTCAAATATATCCAAGTAAAACTGTTTTCACCAAGTCATGATTAGCTAATTGACATGGTATTGGACTGTAGAGAAGACCGAACCTGTATGATCCAAGTTAGTTTTCCTTTGGAAGAAGTTATCTGTGAATGCTCAATTGCATTGAAAGATATTAAAGTTAATCATGCAGTGATTAGTAATATATAGTTAATAACTAATTAGAGGCAAGGCAGATCTTACTTTCAACTTTTTATTAATGTTACCTCCTCTGTTTAACTCCTTTGACGTCACCATCTCCATTTATTCATTTTTCAGTCTGAAATACAGTAGGATGGCTCTTTAAAATCTAGAACACATAATGGTATAAATGGATTGTAAAGTAAGAGTAACTTTAGCTTGAAGGTTAAAGCAAAATGCAGTTTTCCCCCTAGATTTTAATTCTGTTTATATTTTTCCTTTAAATTAGTACACTAACTATATTGTAACAAAGTACAATAATATGAAAAAAAAATCCTTGTTCTCTCTCTCCCTGCCCTATTAAATATCATGTGTTAAGTGGTCAGCAAACGAGCATCAGCACTAATATTGCATATGTCTGCTTGTGTGTGCCTGTGCATGCTATTATATTAAGCTGTGTTAGTTATTGGTTAATTCAAGTAAACTGTTGTACAGCAGTAGGGGTCTTGAGTGGCTTGAAATCATCTCTTTGTCTCAGGATAGTGAACACACAAACCCATGACAGGGAAGCAGGAATCAAAGAACTATTTTTGCTTTAAATAAGAATATTTATTAAAATCATATAAAGCTAAATCAAATAAAACTATTATGACAAATACTTTGGAAAGTTAAATGGTCTGTTTTTCCTATTTAAGACTTGTATAAATTTAAAACAATCTTTAAGATATCCACACTAAATGATTACAGTATGTTTTAATACAATGTAGAATACAAGTAAATATACTTTTAATTGAATGTACATCTTTTAATCTCTTTGAATAATCTCTTAATCTCTTTTAATAAAAATTTACAAGGTTTTTGTTTCATGAGTTTTATTCCTCCTTAACAAAGTTGAGAACACAGTTTCTTAAAGTTGATGATCGTGAATGTTCCATTGAAGGACTGATAATTAATTTACATATAGTGTCCCTTTTAACTAATGGACTTAAACTTGATCCACGGATTTGCACCACGAATTTCAAAAGGTGGATTACTGCTGTAGATGTGATGGCCTAATTCCTCTAAATGTGGTTCAGGATCAGCTGTAGCAAACTGGGCTGCGTCATCAATTTCTTTCCTCACTTCAGCTTCAATTTCCTTTAATTCTTCAACACTGGTGAGCTTGCTGTTTACCATTCTATCTTTGAGAAGCATAATAGGATCACTCTTACTTCTTACCTCCTGAATTTCTTCTCGTTTACGGTAACTGATCCCGGGATCACTCATACTGTGTCCATGATAACGGTAGGTCTGCAGCTCCATAACTATGGGTCCCTTTCCAGATCTGCAATAGTCAGCTGCAAACTTCGTTGCCTCCCGAACACATAGAACATCCATTCCATCTACCTTTAGCCCAGGGATAAAACCGCCCCTCTTGTAATAATCAGTGCTGGCTGCTGCTCTCTCAACAGACGTTCCCATTCCGTATAGGTTATTCTCACAGATGAAAACACAAGGTAATTTCCACAAGGCTGCCATATTGAAAGCTTCGGCTATCTGCCCCTGATTGGCAGCGCCATCCCCATACAAAGTCAAGCAGATCTCGTTGTTTCCCTTATATTTGCAGGCCAGAGCAATACCAGCTCCCAGGGGTCCCTGTGCGCCAACAATGCCATTGCCCCCGTAGAAGTTCTTGGCGTACATATGCATCGATCCTCCTTTTCCTTTAGCACAACCTCCTCTTCGTCCCATCAGCTCTGAGAGAATTGATCGCACCGAAAGCCCACGAGTATAACTTATGCCATGAGCTCGATAGGATGTGATGACATGATCCGAGGGGTTTATCCCTGCCTCAAGGCCCACACAGCAAGCTTCCTGACCATCACATAAGTGACAGAAACCACGAATAAATTTCTGTTTATATAGCTGATCTGCCTTCAATTCCATGCGGCGAACAACCAGCATCATCCTGTAGTATTTCAGCCCATCCTGCCTGGTGAGCACCGTGGTGATAGGGGGGCCTTCTTCCAACCGATAAAGATCACATTTCTTAAGTTCAAATGTAGCATCATTGGAATAGTTACAGGACGCCACCAGCACTCTGCGAGCTGGCTTCTGGACGACACCCGACAACACGCGGGAGACTAAGGCAGCCAGCATCTTCCTCATGGAGTAGCCCCAAGGGCAGCGGTGGCTCCCAACGACCGCGCAAACGGCCAGCCCGGTCCCCGCGTCACGTGGGCGCGAACGCACGCGGCGCCACAATGGGGGACTCGCCTCGCCGCGTCGCCTGCGCCGCGCTGGGTCGGTAGCGGTGCCTGTGATGACTGATTTGTACCGTATCTTCCAAATGTAAAATGAAGGCTCGGGGAACTACACCCTGACCCTAATTAACAGCACCATCATTGCTAAACCACGAGACTGAATCCCTTTTCCCTGCTAAACTCATTAGCAGTGCCTCTCCAACCTTCCTCCCAAGGGTATCAAACAGGAGAGAGGAACAAACTCAATAGCTACGGCACACAAGAGTCCCAAGAGGAGAGGTTAATACCAAGGTATTCCTTCCTACCACTGTTTCTTTAATGTCTTGTTTTTGACCTTTAAAATATGTGTGGATATTTTTTCCTACTCTGTAATATACCATATTTAATGTAAAAATAAAGCTGTAGATTAGCGGTCCCCAACCTTTTTGGTACCAGGGACCGGTTTCATGGAAGACATTTTTCCACAGACAGGGAAAGGGGGATGGTTTTGGGATGATTCAAGCGCATTACATTTATTGTGCACTTTATTTCTATTATTATTACACTGTCACTTGCCACTCACTGATAAGGTTTTGATATGACTCTGCAAGCAACTGATTTATTATAGTCTCTGTGCAGTCAAACCTCTCTGCTAATGATAATCTGTATTTGCAGCCGGTCCCTAGTGCTAGCATCACTGCCTCAACTCTACCTCAGATCATCAGACACTCTCATAAGGAGCCTGCAACCTAGATCCCTTGCATGCACAGTTTAAAGTAGGGTTCATAGTCCTGTGAGAATCCAATGCCTCAGCTGATCTGACAGGAGGCGGAGCTTATGTGGTGATGCCAGGGATGGGAAACGTGTAAATACAGATGAAGCTTTGCTTGCTAGCCCACCGCTGGCCACCTGCTGTGCAGCCCAGTTCCTAACAAGCCATGGACCTGTAACCATCTGCTGCTGGGGGTTGGGGACCATAGCTGTAGATGATTGGAGGTTTAGTTAACTTTAAAAAATAAATGAATAAATAAATAAACCTTTTAAAAAAAAGTTGGTGGTCCAAAAGAAGAAGAATATGCTGCATTTATCCTATGGCTTCTAGACCTTTGTTGCCTGAGGAGGGAGGAGGAACTACAGAAACCCCAGCCTGAGAGTAACAGTCTAAACCCACTAATAAGTTTTGCCTGGCATGGGAAAAGTGGGAGGAGATTTGTGATGCACTGTGATAAAAAGTTTGTGATGTCCCACCTTTCCTTACTCTATCTAATAATTCTGAATTCTGTCCACCAGTTTTATCCCTATTTCCTTACTAATTCACCATTTTTTTTTTGTCTTTTCCTGTACTTAAAGATGTCTTCAACAGATTTCCATAGACTCAGGTGGCTTTGTTTTTTGCTTTTGTATCAACCAAATTGGACCAGCCTTAGTCCAGAAATCAAGAAGCATGTTCTTATAATGCCTCTTTATGTAGGCATTATGGTTAGTACATAAACCATTAGAAAGTGTAACTTCTTAAAAAGTGACCCACCAAACAGTTTACAGTTTGGGCTGCAAGACAGCAATAGAGTTTGCTTAAGTCACTGGTAATAGTTCAATCATAAGACAGGAGCCTTAGGCCAAAGGCTACAAAGATCACATATCATTTTCCTCTTTTGTACTTTTACTACAAAGGTAATTTTGTACTCCAAAAAGCCAACCCTAACCAGGGATCCTGTTCTATTTAGAATATTAAGCAATTCACCTTAATGCATGCTCTGTTTTATATCCATTGCCTATTTGTAAATGATAAATTCTTACCCAAATTTTCATATTACATGTTCAAAGCAGCTGCCTTTTCTGTATCTAGTTCCTAGTGTTATTTTGGGCACATCTTTTGATATTCAGGCAGGAAGGAGAAAATAGCTTGTTAAAAAGTTATGGTACCTCCTAAAACTTGATCCTCTCCCCACCTTCCAAACCCAGACATCATAATGGGCCTCATCTTTTCACTCAATTTAAAAGTCGACTTTTGGAATTCACGGTTTTGCTGTGTTGTTTGCTCCCTCTTTGATAGTTAGCCTGTCTCTGCTGTTCTCTTTCATTCCTGCAGGTACTGGTGATCTCCAGGGAGAATTATCTCCATAAGAATGAGAAAAATGACACTGCAGGATGGAATGGTAGTGTTAATGGGTCACTGAGTGACAGCTGAGCCTTCTCTCAGAGGTATCAGCCAGGCTAGCGCTGCCAGGAACACAAGAGCTATACAGTAAAGTGTGCCAATTTAATCTTGTCACATGTAGCCTGTGCTGCAAAGATAGAACTCCCCTTAAAAGCCCAGTGTGACAAGACTAAACCCGACTCATGCCAGAGGAGAACATGCAAAGATACTAATTGGAAAATATCTGTACTACATAGGTTCCCACAGAAGATGGCCCCTTTTTTGCAAGAGGCTCTGGTTAAGATAATAAATAATAAAATGTGAAACTTCTAGGGACCTCTTCATAATCAGTTACCCTATACACCCTAAATTCAACTTCAAGATAGATAGCTGAAATCATATTTGCAGAATATGATGTTGAAGCATTTCTATTAAACTGATTACTCATGATGATGACTTTTTTTACTTTTATTGCTATCTTCCCAAACCTATCCACATATTCAAAAAGTGAAATTTCTAGACATCAATGCAAAAGTTTAATACTGCCCAAGGAGATCCAGAGCTGTAGAGCTCCTCCTCTTATATGCCCCCAGGTATAAGGATTCAAGCTATGCATGGACAATAGAGCTAATGAAGGTGTTCTTTTCTTCAAATAATTTTTTGTTCAATACCATGTTTATTACCAAACAGAACTAAGTCATCTATGTGCTCACCACTGAAATGTTGCTTGCAATTAAAATCCCCATAAATTCTAAGTTTTTAATTAAAACCAAATCTCACTTTTAATCTACTTGAAATTAAAGGAAAACAGATGAGCACTTTTATAAGGCCAATGGCAGACTTTACATTTAATTAATAAAAAACCTAGTAAAACAGGAGCCAGTGATTATAGTAGCAGTCATCCATGTCAATGTGACAGAATTTCACATTTTATGTCTGATGGTTGATCCTACAAGGGCATTTTTGAGTTTATCTTAAAAGTGTCACTTCCATTGCATCAATAGCATATAAAATATTTTTTAATAACAGACAAGAAAATGCAAAAAAAAGAACAGTTATGTTTGAAGGATATTTACATTTCTCCAGTAATAATTGTACTTTTTCACCAAATGTTAAGTGAAGAAAGCTGTTAAGGTGTGAATATGCTCTAGATAAATAGTATCAGATCTCATTATATGACTAGTGGCAATGTATTTTTTCATAGCTCTAAGATTTGGCAATTAAGAGTGATGAGTAAGAACTAGATGCAAAAAATTGAGTTATATATAACTCAGAGAAGAATTTTTCCCATTTGGACTATTACTTTATCTCCCTTGGAGAAAAGGGAAAATGTCACTACCATATTTTGCAAAATAGTGACAATCAAGCAAAGTTCCTCTCTAATCTTACAATAAGTGAAGCTATTCCAGAACATTTCAGGGAACTGAGCAAACGATATTTTTTTTCTTTTCTTACCCTCACCATATTTCTGAAATGTCATTAAATAATAATTCAGGGAAAACTATCACAAAGAGAAGACTTGATTGGAAATGAGAGGTCAAGTAGGAGTATCCCTCATCCTACCCAGATAATCATGGTGTGAGGAAAGGGAAGATGTAAGGGGTTAATTTTTAGTAGCAAGAGATGGAACCACCATCTTTCTACGGCTAGGTAACCAGAGTCATCTGCATCATCATGCTTGTAGTACTCAACCCACTATTCCTAGAGTTTTGGACCAGGGTCTAGCAGATATGATAAGAGAGATCATAATACAAAACTGTAAAAGAAAACTTCTAAACATTTTAATAAGCTCCCTATAATTAGAGCTGTAATTGAATGTAGCCAAGTGAGATAAGAAATAAAATTTTATGTATAAAATCTGTTGTCACAATTTACTAGGGTCTAGTGTCTAGAACAGTAAAGGACTAGTATAGCAGTCCTTTTAAACTGATTTTTGCTCAGTATTTTGAGTTGTTCTGTAAAACCATAATCCCCATTCAAAACAAAAATCAACTCAATAAATGTTCCTGAAAAATCACAGCAATTTCAAAAGTCCAAGTCAGAGATAAATCTATTTGCATTTCCTTCAAAAATTTTTACACTTCATGGGAAAGTTTTTGTTTAGCAGATTTTAATTCTCACATACTTAAAACCCATTTTTCAAATTTTTATTCTGTAAATAAACATATATTTCTCCCTAGTAACTTTGATTTTAAGAGCAATCAAGTGTATATATAAAATGTGATAGTAAAAATGAACTCTACTCAATAGTGAAATGAGAGCTTTGTTCTTCTGTGCAAACAGTCTTGTAATATATTAGTTTCCTCTTGACTGTACCATTTTATTATACCTATATAAATGCCCTTCAACAACCCTTCCTTCTAATGACTTTGGGTAGAATATTATGTTTCTAATATCAGTATGCCCATGTGATAACATAATTAGCACATTTATTTCTTTTGACTTTGTTTCTTTAAAGAAGGCCTAAGAGTCACTGAAGGAAGTTTAAAGAGGAAGGAATATTGGCAAAATTCCAGGGCACTGCTGCCCCCTAGAAGGAAATTTGAGCAGCACATTTGATCAACACAGACAAAGTTTGAGAAGAGACTTTGAGAAAGACTGCAAATCATGCACCCCACTTTAAACACCTACTATTCGCCATATCCTCGGGTTTTTTTGGTCCTATCCTGTGTCTAAGTTTGGGCACAGTGTTACCTATTACATCTTAATCTTGGACCCTAATAGATTCCATCCTAATACATTAACAGGGGATCCCTGTGAATATACACAGACATATAAGCGAATTTTTCTTGGTATAATAATATTTTTAATAAATGGAGATGAACTTTTAGGTTATTATATGCATTAATCTAAGATGTAAGGCATCATAAATATTGCCCAGGTATGTGATAGACTTGCTTCTTTTTGCTGGAGATATAAAATTAACAGTTTGCTCATTTGACCCTCACAGAATCTAGTAAGGCAGTTTTTCTCATTCCCAATTTCTAGATGAGGAAATTGAGGCCTTGGGAGTTTAGATGACAGGCAAAAATTACAAAGCTAATCAATCACATATACACAAAGTACCCTTCTTCTATATGTGAACTTTCTGTACTAAGTAGTAGAAATACAATGATAACATACAATTAAATTTTCCTCTCCTTAATCCAGTTCATTGGGAGATGTTGTGCTGTGAGTTCTCCCAGATTTTCTGGCACTGCTTAGAGAAAAGGACACATCATGATTGAATGACAGAGGAAGCGACACATGAGCAGCTGTTATAGAGGCAATAAAACTAATGTATTACATTCCAGGCAATGGTTACAATGACAGTTTGTCTTTATTAGGATCAATGATGAACAAATTAAAAATAGAGTACTGTCAAACTGCAACATACAAAACAGAACACTCTAATTTTGTAAAGTTGTGTAGTCTCCTTTAATTTGGTAATACAGCAGAGCTGAAAAGGCACACTGGGAAATATGAAAATCAGGATCTCATAATTATACAATACATTATGAATATGAATGCAGTTTCTCCAAGCAACCTAAGACAATGCTGTAGATGTTTTATGGAGCTTTTCGTATGTGAGAATCTTTCTGTTCCCACGGACCCACTGTGCATTTAGATTCTAAGATATTTCCATAGTTCCCAACACTGTAAATCTAAAAGGCCACCATGGGGGAGCCTTCAAAGACAATTTTAAATTAGAGGCCTAATAAACATCATCCACACTATGAAGATAGTGTGCAAGAAAAGTTTTTAAGCTCAAACCTCTCATCAAAGTATCATATTCAGGCAGCAAGATTGTTGGGGATTGTCAGAGGAATTTAACAAGCTCCTGTCGGGGCCATCAGCTGGCCATGCTGTTTCCATTCTCTTGGGCCCTGAATATCGCACTGAAACTTATGACGTATTTCTTCAAAAGCTCCTAGCCTCTCTCTACCATCATCCAGCTTCTATTCCTACTTCATTTCATGATAAAAAATTACCATCTCTTTATAAGAATGCATTACAACTTTTCCAAGGGATTTTCCATCTTTTATGGAACTTTTCCACATTATATGGAAAGTTTATATGGACTGCATAATATCCCTATTGATGGAAGGAGAAACAGATCCAGCAAGGGTAGTAAGCCCAGTAAACACTGGGCATGTCCTCAGGTCATACATCTGATTCAGGGAGAGCCAGAGTCTTATCTTTTGATCCAGTGCTTCTTGCATACACACACTACACTGCTCCCCCACCCAGCTGTCTGTCTGTTGATGAATTTTTACATCTATCAGAACTTCCTTCCCACAAATCTTGGCGGAAGAGGATTCCTTTTCTTATCTGGAAATCTGACCCCTCAGCCTTTGCTACAGAACCTTCTATTCCCTCATAATGAGATACTGTTCTTACATTCACCCCACACCCACACCCCCACCAGAGAATCATCAATTTTGTCTTCTCCTTTGGCTTTCTTTCATGCTCAGATTTCCTCAACTCTGAAAGAAGATACCAGAGTCCTCACTGCCTCTTTTAGATCTCATCCTATATTATTCCTTTTATCTAGTCAAGCTCCACAAATATGCAGCCTGCACCCACAGTCTCCGTTTACTTTCCTCTAATTGCTTCCATATGCTTCTGCAATCTGTGTCATCAACAATGAACTGAAATTTCTCACATCAAGGACTTGGTTAAATTTAATGACAACTTTAGTATTATCGCTCTCTGAAACTCTCCACTACATAAGTGTTTTTCCATGGATATTCCCTTACACCAACTTAAAAAAAAAAATCATGTTCTTAAGCTGCTTATACCCCAGACTTCATTTCCTGTATGTCAACCTCAACCCAAAAAGTAAACGTGGGTCTAAGGTTTAATGATATGTGCTCTATTCTTGCCAGCTTAAATGATTACACACAGGACTCGTGATTTATTGGTTTAATTCTCACCGGTAGGGAGATGCCAACTATATTTTCAACATTAACTTCCCTTCATTCTCTCTAGTCTACCAGGAAAAACAAATGTATTTTAAAGCCCTATAGCTATTTAAACTTGAAAAGTTCTAAAAGGGAATATTTTCTACCTTATCCCCATTTAAATAAAAATATCTTCCCTTCTTAATTTTCTCATCATCATCAGAGGCCTATTGCTGATTTATAAACTTAATATATGCTTTGACTAAAATGTCTTTAAAAATTCTGTACTGTAAATACAGAAAAGGACAAAGACAAAAATTTTATATCACCAAAAGTTAACAGCTGTTAAATTTTGATTGATTTATTTTTATATTTTTTATTTGATATAATTGTGATATATTGTGCATTTTATATTTCTTGAGTTTCTTTTGTTAGCATCATATTGTAATCATTTTCAAAGTCATCAAAATCCATTTAAAAGATAATTTCAATGGATGCAAAAAACTCCATTATATGGATGTGCCATAACTAACAAAAATGTACCCCTAAAACTGAACACGTCTTATTACTGAGCATATACTATGTGCCAGGCACTATGATTAATGAAAGCATTAATTAATAATGAAAAGTTTTAAATTTTAAAAATTTAATTTGTTATATTTTTAACACAAAAATTTTAATGTGTTTAATATATCAGTCTTCTCCATATGCTTCCATTTTTTATTTGCACATAATCACGTGCTTATATACTATAACTATGGTTTACTTTTTAATGATTTTAGTCGTTGAGACATCTGGAGTTATTGGATAATACAGAGAGGTGACATTACGATATTATTTTGTCCACTCAGTTCTTCCCAGTTTCATGTATTTAGTAGTTCATGTCTTTATTGTTTTGGGGTGTTCACTTCATGTCTATGTCTACATCTTCATAAGCTAAATATTTTGTTTTTATGCTGTTTATTTTTATCTGTCCATTGATTCTTATGCAAGAACTTCCCAGTTTTGATTATCATGGCATTATATGATACATATTTGATAGACCAAGACCTTTCTCATTATATTTCCCTTTCAAAATCCTCTAAGATTATATAGTCTATGTACTATTTCATATGAATATCAGAATAATTTTATTAAATTAAAAAACAATTTGGAATTTGGATTAGATTTATATTAAACCTACAAAATAAATTGGAGAGAATTTTGTATTTACAATAGTTAGTTTTGCCATCCAAAAATATGCATCTCTCAACTTACTCAGAATTTTATACACTGACATTGTATGGTTTTCCTTATGAATATCCTACACATTGTAAAGTTGTTTCTCAGGTTGAGTGTGGTGGTTTTAAAAGACAATTATTTATTGACTTCTTACTATGTTTCAGACACTTTGATAAGCATGTTGCAAGCAATATTTTACTTTACTGTCACAACAATCCTATGACATAGATTAAGATTGCTTTACTTCTTGTTATTTATAAGAAAACAAAGGCTTTAATTGTATTTCCAGCAAGTGATAGAAACTATACTCAAATCCAGATCTAATGCCAAAGCTTCTAATGTTTTATCAATAATTATAAACTTAGCTCTCAGGGTGAAACAGATATTTTGTTAATGAAATGTTCTAAATTTAAATTTTTACTACATATTAAGCAAATGTGTTAAAATTCATCAAATATATTTTCAACATTTATTGAGATAGTCATATTATATCTTTTTGTTTGACTTATTAATATATTGGCATTCAAGGCCACCCCTAGGGTGTGTGGGATGTTGGCAAATATACTTTTGTGGACCTTCAAAATGCATTACAAAATTCATGGGTCCATGAGGGTATAGTGATTTATTGATGATGATTTAGAATAATGGATAGAAAAGAGATAATACATTTATCTATTGTCTAATTAGAGCTTGTGAAGATTCTTGATAGTGTTCAGTAGGAACAGTCTATTCTTATCCATGCCTAAGAACCATATCTTCCTGTTCTTTATTGCCAAATGCATCATTTATATCTTATTTCATATCCGCTTCCTTAAGAAAGAGGTAATACCTGTGATTAATCACAAAGCAGTTATTCTCTAGAACTTGTTTGCATTGAAACGATATAGATTGTCTTGACTCTGTACTTCCCTAATACCATTTATTTAATTCTAGTTACATCACTACTCCTGATGCTGCAACATACATCCTGCCACCCTTGAACACTCTGTCCTCAAAAGTTGTTGCTGAGTTTTATTGATGATGACCACAAATGCAGGTCTTACCCAGAGTATGCAGGGAAAAATAAATGATAATTCAACATCTGGCCATGTTCAATTTACCTTTAGGATAGAAAAACACATCTTCCAACCATGTCTTCTCTTGAGCAGGTTAGACTGTAATCACGGCATTCCTCATATGTGATTTCTTTCCGTGTCGATTACACTCCTGCCTTCCACTTATCGCCATCAGCTGGAAGAGATATGGAAGGCGTGAGAAGAGCACATCTATTAATGCAAAAAATGGCTTTCCCTCCTGTAGCACAGCTTAAGACCAACCAAGGAGACCACACTGTCACAGCATCAATTGAGGCAAAAGGGGAAATCTATAAGGGGCTGATGGCATTGTGGAGCAACAGTCTCTATGTCCTGGGAGGATTGAGGAGGGGCCACCCTGAAAGGGCTGCCTGACCAGATGGAGTGGAGTCCATAGAGTGGGGGATTGACCTCCCTAGGCACCAGTGGTGAGAGGTGCATGGAGCAAGGGATGCCTGCTGCCATCCCCACCACCCTTGGAGGCTAGGCTGGAGGGAGCATCATAGTCATTACATAAATGTGTGAGAGCCAGGGCTTGTTCAAAGTTCAAACCCAAAGATTAGTGCTGAATGGTGGGTAGCCAAAAGCCCTGAATTTGCTCTAAGTTCCATGTGAATGAGAGTTACACAAATTCAATTTATAAGCACGATTCTGGCAGCCTGATCTTGTTTGATCCCAGCACACCAGCCAAGAGGAGTGGTCTATTTGCTAGGCTACTCACATGGAACTGGTGCCCAGCCTTGGGGCCCTGGGATGACCCCATAGGCAGGTGTTCTAGACTTCTCTGGGAATTGGGTCAACCCCATTAACAGGATAGAGGGTCGGAGAGCAAAGAAAAGAAATACACAAACAAACATATATACAAGTATATCATCTTATTTTATCTACATAATCTATCTAAAACATTTGTATTCAAGTATATTATGTTTATGAATTTCCTAATAATCAACTTTTCTTTAACTTCTGTGATAACTTCAGATTGTTGATGTTAGTTTATTTACCTAATTCATAAACAAATCATGTGACCTGATTTTCACAAATATCTTCTTTTCTGGCTAATAAAGAAATTTCTGTTTGACAGTTTACGTTTATACTAGCACAAGCCTGGATACCATAGTTAAATTTCTTAGTAACTAGGCCACTGTTATTTTCAATAAATTATATTCATTTAAGCTTATATCTATTTTTTACCTCTTATCTGTCATAATAATAATCACTAACTTTTATTGATTACTTAGGATATAATATTCACTGTGCTAAACTTTTTCATAGGTTATCTAATTTAATTCTCACATGCACACTTTTATGTGGGTAGTATTATTATGAAATTTTTCCCATGGTTAAAATGAAGTTTATTTAAATGCTCGTGTCATACCACATGACAGAGTTTGTGAATACTGTAGCCAGATTGTGAACCAACTCTGAGTCCAGAGTTCTTACTCTGAACCATTGTACCCTGGAGAAAGAGTACTGAAAAAGACAGGGTCTCTGTCTTGTCTGTTTAAGGAACCTTAAACTCGTGTCTTTGAGAGGCCCAATCAAATTTCACTTCTTTCTTGCCTGGGTTCTAAATAAATTGGTGTATAAGATAAAAGATTCACCAATGGAAGACAAAAATATTATCCTGATTTCTGTAAAGCTCCCATTGGAGAATAGCTCAGTGTAAAAGTAGAATCATTTTCCTAACTCAAGATTAGGCAGACTTACCTACTTGGTTACAGGTAATGCTAGACCCAGGAGAGTAGGACCATGGAGTGGGGAGAACAGAGAGTAAGTCCTGCCACCTGTAGGATTCTCATTCTCAAGAGGAAGAGAGAGGAGCTGAGCCTAGCACTCAATTTCTATATCCCAAGGTTGCCATGTAGATAAGTCACTCTACCTCTTCCAGGTGGAACCACTGAAAGGATGGAGAAAACCCAGGAGTGGCCCGTCCAATCCCAAGTCTGATGAATCTCCCTCCTCTTCTCTTTCATCGACATGTCCAACCTCTCCCATACCTGCACCAGTGGCTCCTTTCTGGCTCCTACTGTGGATCTATTCTCTGCAACTGGGAAACTTTTTGCATCTTGCTCCTTTGATCTTATTGTTTCTAGTTTTTGTTTTGTTGTCTCAGTGAGTGACTCAGTTCTCTCAGTCTGGGTGGTGAATTCTGTGAATTGTTGATTTTGGGGTAGAAGAAATACATTAATACTTGGAAATCATATCCTTCTAAGAGTTTATACCTGGAAAATCCAGGTATATCAAACAACTTTTGAAAAAAATAATAAATTGAATTCAAATGTTAGTTATGAAATGAGCACACAGAATATAATAGATTTATATATAAAAATCATTAGATAAAATATGAAGAAAAAAGGATTCATTTTAAAATACTAACAAAAAAACAATAAAATAGCTTGGAAAATTTTTAGTGAGAAATGTTCTTATATGAAGAAACTTAAAACTTCAATAAAGTTTTTCAAAAAATATGAAAAATGGAAAGACACATTTGGTTTGCAGGTAAAAAGACATTATTTTAGCTGTGTCAGTTCTTCTAAAATTAATCAATGTTATCTAAACAAACTAACATCATTGGGGAGTGGAGAGATAGGAATTATGAAAATAGGTGTAAAATTGTTCAAAAAAAAACCCCAAGAGAGAATTTCTAGAGATGTTTCAAAAGAGATTATTAATGAGGAATTTTACCTAATCTGTATTTAAAATATTAAAAAGTGACAATTAATTAAAGAGGTTAGTGTTTTGTAGAGTGACAGACCAAAGAATCAAAATAGAGTCAAAATAGATTGGTATGGGGCTTTAGCATATGAAAATATATAATATCAAGTTAGAAAGCAAATATAGATGGTGTCACGTGGTGTTGGGGGAAATAGCTAGCCACTCAGACAAAAATTGTTTTTAAAGTTAATTTGGCTATTTCTAGGAACTTGCTATTACACCAAAACCAACTTTAGAGTCATCCAAATATTAATTATAAAGAAACAATATCAACTATTGAGCCCCAATTGCACTTCAGAAAAGGTATTTAACAGCTCTAGAATAAATTGTGAGCGGTGGGGAAAGAAGGTTGATATAAAATCTAGAAACTATGAGGAAAAAATTAAAAATGTGACCAAGTATTTTTTTAATCGCAGGAAAAAAAATAACAAACTACGTAAAAATTACAAAATAAGAAAAGTACTTGCAGGACGTGAGAGTCAGAGAGCTGATTAGCTTAGCATGCAACAAGTAAAGGAAAAGAAAAGAATGAAGGCAAAAGTAGCAGAAGAATTATCCACAGGCAACGCATGTAAAAAGTGAGTACCCAGAAAGATTTGTAAAAAATCTAACCTTGCTCATTATTAAAGACATAACAAAGACAAGGGGATAGCATTTTAACTTCTAAATTTTCCGAAAATTAAACTCAACAGTGAATAGTATCTAAAGTGCGGGAAGCAGGCTTCTCATAACTGCAGATAGAAGAATAGACTGCTCAGTGATTTTGACAGTTATTACCTGATTATATCTTCTTCCCTACATTATTTACCATTTTTCTCTCCCACTAGAATGCAAAGTCCAGTCCACAAACACAGGACTCAGTCTGTTTTGTTCAGAGTTATAGTTCATGAACTATAAGAGTGAGTGGTAAATAGTAGATACTCTATAAACATTTATTGAAAAAATTATTATGTATACTTTTCAGAGAACCACTGTTCTCACCTATAAAGGAAAAATTAGGCAATAAAAAATTCGGCAAGGAAGCATTTAAAAAAATCAAACCACATGATCTGTTGAGAGCCATTGATCTGTTACAAAAATAAATGAACATTTATTTGCTAAGAATGTCCTCAAGTGGGTCAAAATAATGAAATCCAGGTATTCGACAGCTCAAGAAATAAATGTATTGAGGAAAAGACTCTTGTCTTATTTACTCTACAAAATCGCACTATCTGGCAAAATAATAAAAATAAAGCACAGATAACAAATATTAGGAGGGGCATATGTGAAACAACAGTCATTTATTTTTAAAAGACAATGAACTTATAATTACTACTTTGCATTATATCCAGTGCCCTACAAGCTCAAATCTTATTTGATACTTCAAGTTTACTACACATATTTGCTATTATTAAAAGAGCATAAATTGTCCAGGTGCAGTGGCTCACTTCTATAATCCCAGCACTCTGGGGCGCCGAGGCTAAGGAGGATTGCTTGAGGCCAGAAGTTCGAGACCACCCTAGGAAACATAGTGAGACTACATCTACAAAAATTTTTTTTTAAAAATTAGCTGGGCTTAGTGGTGTGCACCTGTAGTCCAAGTTACTTGGAAGGCTGAAGCAGGAGGATTGGTTGAGCCCAGGAGTTCAAGGCTGCTGTGAGCTATGATTGATTACACCACTGCACTCCTGCCTGGACAGCAGAGTGAGACCGTGTCTCCAGATGACAACGAAAAATGAGAGAATGAAGAAGAAGCCATTCTTACTGCTTGCTAAAAGAATGAATGGTTAATGAAATGGAGTAGTGTAAAGGGAGAATGTAAGCAGTTATCTGGAAAGGAAGAGGTGGGTGCTCATTCGTCATTCCTAGCCTCTCTCTGCCCTTCTACTCACTCCTCCCAGGGGACGCGAAGCTAAGTCGGGCTTGCTTAGCTCAGCTCTCCCTCTTCTCTGTGCAGGGAAGGAAGTCACAAACAGTGGAGAAGCAGCATTCTCTCCCAGGTTTTCTTCTGTTGTTTTGTTTTGCTTCGTTTTTCTTTTTGTTTTCTTTAATGCTTAACTCATTGGGCTTTACCATCAAATCTATGATCAACAGTGACTTTTTCCATTGAGAAAATAAATTTTCTTAGGACAGTTCTTATCCCACCTTTATCGGAAGGTCTTCCAGCCACTCTTCCTTTTCAGGGTCTTTCTCAGCCTTTGTCCTCAGTAGGCTCTAGAGTGATGCAGAAGATGTATCAGTTAGGGTTAGGTTTGCTGCATGTTTCATAAAATCCACATTTAATGGTTGCTTATATATAAAAACTTTCATTCTCTCAAATAGAAAACATGCTCTGGAATCCAGGCTCCTTCCAGGGCTCTGCTCCCCTATCCCTAGTATGTAGCCCTTGTTTTCAAACTGCAAGGTGGCGGCAAGATCGTCAGCCATCACATGTGCTTCTCAGGGAGGAATGTGGAAGGAGAACAAGAAAGGACAAAAACAGGCGAAAGGCATTTCCAGAGGTCTCCTACAGAGTTTTCCTTGAAATTATACAGTGTTATTGCTGCTTACATTTCATCGTCAGTTAATTAGCGACTAGGCCACACTTAATGAAAGGTAGAGAACCTGGAAAAGGTAGTCTTTTCATTAGGCATATAAAGTGGAAGATTCAGTTACTAAAAAGAAAGAAAAAGAAAATGAATTTTGATGTAGATAATTATCAGTTTGTCATAGAGTAAATTAAATTAACACTAAGGCTACTCTGTTACCAGGGCTAAAAGTTCACTCTTCTCAAACTATGTCTAATCGTCCTTCTAATGTACTACATCAGAGGTTTTGCAATGAGATTGAAAGATGACAAAAAGATACTCTGACAATAAAAGCTGAAACAAATATGAGGACAAAGTGAAAAACCTTTCCCTCAATTTTGGCCAAAGAATACGGAAGAACCTCAAGTGTATCTGAGAAAAGGAAGGTAAATGGTGAAAAATATTTGGATTCAGCCTCATCAGAATGCTAGTAAGTTTTACAGAATCCATGATCTGTAAACTTAAAATCAATCAGGAGGAACCTCTAGCTAGAGATTAATTTTGGCCTGTACATGTGACATATCAGGGCAGCGGGATGGTGGGAATCTCTTATGTCTACCATATACTCACTCAGAGATGGCTCTTGAGAAAGTTGAAAAATGTGACAGACACTGTCACATAGTTTTACTTGTGTGCCTGTCTTTCCAAATACATATATTCCCAAATCTTTCAACTTCCATTTCCTCTCAGTGTTGATTCCCTAGCACTTGGTGCAGCATTTGGGGAGAGGTCTGTCTAGTAATACATCTGCCACCATTTCTGGAGAACCAGCAATTTAGTCCTGTGCTCAGGAGCTGCTGCCACTGACTCTCTCTAAAGAATTGATGAGGGCTAAGAAAGGCGCCTCCCAAGAAATATTTTCTACTTTGTCCTTCTGTTTGTTATAGCTTGTAAACCACCTTCTGAGCTGAATTGAAGGTTTCTGTATTGAAGCTGCTGTTGATACTTCAATTGCACAGGCTCATGCTTCTGGAGACTTTGCCATTCCTCTATTTTTAATTTTCATCAAGTTCTTAGGAATGTTCCAGTAGAGCAGAGGCAGTACCCGCAGGTCCGATTATAACAACCGAATCCCTTTGAACCACACCCAGGAATTATTTGAGTAGTTTCTATTTCTGAACCAATGGGTAAGTTACATTAAATTAAGAATTGTCCCTTCAGACTTTCTTTATTGGCCCTGAATTCAGAATGGAATTTTGGACAGCCAACTTAATGCTACTTAGCTAGGCCTCTCTCACAGATGAAGCTTTGCCTCACCTATGCCTGTTTAGGAAAAACTCTGTCTGCAATATCTTGAACCCTGAAGACACCTATGTCATTAAAAAACAGTGATTTTGCTGATACCTTTACTGAGGTCCCTGTAACTTTTGCTTGCCAGGCTACCTGTGCCTGCCCATTGGCCAATGACCAAGCTTCCTTTTGCCAGATCATGTGACTGGCTTCCAAAATCTTCTCTGGGCTGCAGCAGTTGGAATCTAACTGCACAACTGAAAAAACTCAAATGAAAACACTGTTTGTCTATATCCAAAAGCCTGGCCAGGCCAGGAGTTGTATTATTTTGCTAATATTTTGCTACCTGAAATTTTGTTCCCTGCGACTTATTTCTTAACAAGTTGCCTAGTCTAAAAACAAAATGTTGAGTTTTCCAATGGGGGCTAACAAATTGAGAGTTTAAAAAGGAATATTAGACAGAAGTCAAATATCTACATCTCATTGGTAGATGACATAGTTTAGGGAGAAAGTCAGATGTGCTTTCTGACTGTACCCCACAATTAGGCAGACTTACCCACCAAGATACAAGCAATACTGTGAAATTTCCCAGAAGGAAAAGGAGAATTGCATGTAGCCCATTACCAAGGAAGGAAGTAACCTAAAGAGGTTAAGTTTTCCAAATTTATAGGTCAAATAAGTCCTTCCCCACCCAGAGGGAGAATAAAAGAGCAGAGAGAGGTCAGGAGTGTTACACTTTTGAATTCTTTTTATATGGAAGGAAACATCAGGAATAAAGATCCCTACCCTTCCACAATAATTTCATTTGGCCTAATATTAAATAACCAATAAAATTGTTTATTTAAAATTGCAATAAAGGTAGAGATCAGGGAGCTAAAAGAACTTCTAATAAAGGACTTGATCTATTCTCCTGATTAGTATTCTCAATGGGGGGGGCACTATTTGCATTTTGAGAGAGACAATATTACAATGTGCAAAACTGACCTCACAGTGTGGATAATTTAGCATTCCTGGTTGCTGAGCACTAAATGGCAGTAGCACTCAGTACCCAGTCAGTATTACAATAAAAAATGCTTCTATGTGTTCTTAAGTATTTTCTAAGTGGTGGCATCTTTCCCATTCACCAACTACTATTCTAGGTGATCCAAAAGAATTCTCAGACTCCACTCTGAGTTCTGAAATATAAGCAAAAATTGGATTGGAAGAGGGAAAAAATTGTGTTCCAGAGAAAACATGTTAGCTGGCCTTGCGGTGGGGAGGAGAATAGCACATTAAAGTACTCAAATAATGTCTCTGAGCCTAGAGTCCAGATGGAGAAGTACTGGCAGAGGAGGGTAGTGACCCAGGTGTTATTAGTGTCAACCACTGAAGTATTTTAATAAGGGAAGGACATGTTGACATTTTTGTTTTAAAGTGAATCATTTCATTGAACGATTCTCATTTGCAATAAGTTCAATTTGAGTTGATATTGTTTGCACTAACTTGAGCACCTTTCTAATTCACACGACTTATTTTTTGTGTATATGTATGGTTTTTTGCTTGTTAGTTAGTTTGGGGGGATTTTTTTTTTCCAAAAAGAATAAAGGTGTTTCATATAAAATGAAAACAAAGCAGCCTTTAATTACCCATGCCTTCAATCCTTGTTGATTTCCACACCATGTTATTGCATATAAGATGAAAATAAATCTAATTGTCCCACAGTACACATACTGCACATGAACCTCTTCTCTCATTGCTTAGTCTTTAAAACTTCAGGAAAGAAACTTCTATGTCTGCTGATGATGGTGTTCAGTTAATTAACAAACACTAAAGTAAGAAAGACTTTTTTTAATTGTTCATTTCCACACTCCCATGCCAAGGACAGGTCCTTTTTGTAAAAGAACATAGGTGTTGACAAAAAGGGAAAAAAGACATCATAAAAGATATAATTACTCCAAAAGAAATGTGAAGAAATAGACTGAATATTGCACATTCCTTCATTTAAACACTTAATGGAGATGGAAAATCCATTTCATTTTTAAGACAAGAGATGGTGATTATCCAGGTAACAATGTATAGCTATATACAATATGTATAGCAAAGTCCTAGTTAATGCTGCTTATAGAATGAAGTCATTATGCTTAATGGAGGGACTATAATTTTAATACATCTGGTATACCATAAGAAGCTCAAGGTTAATTTTTTCCCTCCATTTAACTAAATTCATTCTAATCATCTGTAATATTCCTCTTGGAGTTTCAGAATTCATCCTTTTACTAAGTGATTAGCTAGAATAAAGAATTTCCCAAAGAGAACAAAGCAGTTTTCAAATAAATACCTGACATAGCCCTCAGTGTTCATTATATCAGTTTCTAGGAAACCAAACACATAATCATGCAGTAAATTTGGGGTCTAAACTTAAGCTAAAGTATTTTAATTCCCAACATATGCTTTCTCCATAGTAATTATATAGTGCACAGAAACTTTACAAAACACATATTTTTGGATTCTTATTTTGAGATGATTTTTATATTCCAAAGGAAATACCTAAGACAGCATCATACTAAATAGATGCCTGAAACTAGCAGCAAATGAGATCCACGGAGAACATCAGCAATTATCGTTTCATCTGAGGAATGCCTCAGTACAACTCACACATTGCCTTTCTAAGAATGCTGAAAATATAATATATTCAACAGTTTGTTCATACCTTAATATCTGTTGAGAGTATACTATGTGGAAGGATATTTTATCAGAGAGGGAACAGGAGCTGAATCATGTAGCCACCATAGACTGAAAAGATTTTAAATATTATTTTTAATAAGCTGGAGCCACTAGAAAGTTTTAGGAGAAACAAAATAAAAGTTTAAAAGATATATTTAAACTATCGCTTATAATGAACTTTAAAAATAAAAGGTACATTAATGTCAACTGGAAAAGAATTAATTCAACTACTTATAGATTTGTGCTGAAGAGCTATACTTTGTTACCCTTGGAACTTAGAAAAGATTAAATAATTCTTTAAATCATTTCTTTTTTAATAAAAAGTAACAAACATCATAGCCTTGACCTCTGGCATATTTTTAAATAGGACTGGATTTTTTTCTTAAGTTCTTCCCACATGATTTAATTAGAACTACCAATTTGAACTCTTTCTATATGTCAAGAACTATTTTAAGAAGAACTTTGTAGTTTAAAGAGAGGTAAAGTTAAAAAAAGCAATATAACAATATTAAGTATGAAAATGGCTTTGAAAGAGGTATACACAGTATTATGTGAGTACTTAATAGATTAACTAGCCAGATTTGAGTGCCTTTTCATTGCAGAATCTTCTCCAAGACTTTGACCTGATTTTGAGGAAATAGAAGAAACAATTGTATTTGTCCATGTAAAGAATGGCGTGTGTGTGTGTGAGAGAGAGAGAGACATTGAGAAACGGAGGGGAGAAAGAAAGTTAATGGAGGTGATAAAGGAAAGGAGGACTAGGCAGACTCAGCAACATGTGCAAAGACATGGAGGCTAGTATATATGAGACTGCAACAATCTATTTATGGCAGGAGAGTTTGATTGGGTGGAAAGAAATTAAGATATACTTGCAAATTGAATGCAAGGAGATTTCTATTACACATTAATGAATTTGGACTTATCCTTAAAGATTTGATGAACCATATAATATGAAAAGCAAAGAAGTGGCATGACCGTATTTGTATTTTAGGGAGATCATTCTGGCGTTATGTCTTGGAGGGGCGTAGAAGGTAGAAAACCAGTTCGAAAGATATTCAATCAGCCAAGTAAGAAATAATAAAGACTTTAACTAAAGCTGTCTGGTAAAGGGAATGGCAAGTAATGGACACTAATGAGGACTGTCAAAGTTGCAAAATTGATGAAAGATGGTACCTGAATGCTTGGAGGTGATAAGGGCTGGTGCCGTCAAAGCTGGACATTTCCAGCTTATTCAGCTAAGTGTGTAGTGGTGTCATTAGATAAGACAGGAAACAAAAAAGGAAGGAAACGTTTTTGGCTATAAGGTCACTAAAATTAAGGATTTGATTTTAGACATGTTAAGTTTGAAGTGTTGTGAAGCAGTTAGATTGTCCAGTGGGCATGAAGTCTCAGGAAAAAGGTTTGAGCTGGAAATAGGGAAATGAGTTTGACAGCATGGGCATTTATGCTATAGGGAAGATGAGCTCACTTATTGAACGTGTATATGGTAAAAAAGAAGAAAATTGAGGCTGGAAACCCGGGATGACCAATAGTAAAAGGGCATGAAAAGGAAAGAGAATCCTGAAGAGCAGCCAAAAAGAAAAAAAAAAAGAAAGAAAGAAAAAAGAAAACCCCATGAGGGGAAAAGTAGCAAAGTAGCAGAATATGTTGCTTTACAAACCAAATAAGGGATCAGCAGGAAGGGAGAGGATCAGCACGGTCACATGCTATAGGCAGGGCAGATTGGATAGAAACAATATTCTTAAGTCAGAATCTTATATTTACAACTAAAATCTATACTTCTGATAGCCAGCGATCTTATTTTTATAGTTTTGTTCTATCCTACAGAATGCCTGGTGTATTTTGTATGTACTTAAGTGCTCAACATGAAGATAAATGTAACAGAGTGTGCATCTTTTTAAGGCAAATATTTTAAACACTTTAATTAATGATATATATATTATATATATGGTATATACAGCATAAATATATTAAATTTTTTATGATTTTAAATCTGGAAATATATGTATATATTTTATGGCAGGGCAAGCTAGTTACATTTATCTCAATAAAAATAAGAAGCTATTCCTATTAGTCATGATTCTTCTCATTGACATACTGAGTATGGTTTGTCATATTTACCCCTTATGTTCAGATATACATGAATTCTTCATTTTGTGGTACAAATATGTAATTTTCGAAACAGAGTATATTCTACTTAATTATTAAATAAATATTAACTGTGAATTGCCAATGGGTTGGTCACACTTCCCTGTAGATAATCAGGAAGTTATGATTCATCAAATTTACTTATCATAAATTAATAATATCAAATAGAATGCTAGCTAATAATTCTACCAAAAACTTCATTAGCATACTTACATTGAGTACTTTCATTATTGCTTATCTAATATTTAAACTTGCATGGCTTATTCCTGCAGGTAAATATTGCTAACAGGATTAACAGTGACAATTTAACTTCTACACTTATGTTGGTCTCAGCATTGCTGCATTTGATTTGGGTAAAGGAGAAACAAAAGACATTTTAAGATGGGATTGCAATTAGGGTTTGTAATTTCAAATGCTCAAAGGGACCTTATGCGAGCAAAGCAGGCTGGATTTAACACAACAGGCTGTGGATTCGATGTGCCAGGGAGATCATGTTCAGCTGATGAAGGAGCTACCATTCAGCTGTGGGCAGCATTTATTTTCCCATGCTATGTTTTTTAAATGATGTATATGGAATACAGTCACTAATGGTTACTATGCAGAATAGGAATATTTCTTTGGGGTATAATTTACATTCATAGTAATGTCAAGTATTAGACTAGTGGTTTTGTCTTTACTTACACCTTCTATCTTCTGTACTTATGATATGCTTGGTTTTTCCTAATGTCAATTCCTATTTTAATTAAATAATGCCTTTCTTCATTCTGTTCTAACATGAGAAACGTTTGACCATGTAATTGCAGGGTTCCATTTTATTTTCCTTGTTTAGATTCCCACTTTATTTTAATTGTATATTTCACAGAAAGAATTATAGGAACAAGTTGAGATGGGTATAATTATAATGGCATTTAGGTTAAATATTGCAGAGCATATTTTCCAAGTTTAAAAGCACACTTAGTTCTAGGTTGGAAATTCAGAGCATTAGACTGAAATGGGTGCTGTGCTGTTTGATTTGTAGTTACAGTTTTGCTCAAAATTTTTAAAGGACCAAATAAGCTGTATTGCTGGAAGAAAATTTTTGAAAACATGGGTTTAAAATGTTTTTAATATGTATATCCAGAATTAGGAATAGAGGCAGCCTCTATGACACTCATGTCCAACTTGAAAATTCCTGATAGTCCTCAGGAGCTCATCTGGTACTTATCCGTAAAGTGGGCCTCAACTCCTGAGTGCAAGATAGGGAAGGGGAAAGTACCTTTCTATTTTACTCAGTCTGTTGCTGAGTCTAATTGGTAAGTGATGGGGGCAAGGTCTGCTTTTTAGTTCATGAGATGGGGAGGGGAATTGTCTACTGGGAATTCTAAGTCAGGCTAGAAGGAGTCTTGCTTACTCATGTGCCCCTTTCCTAGAGTAGAGTTGAAGATTAAGAAGCTATGCTTCATTAGAAAAGAGTATCTTCAGAGATTTCTTCCTCCAGAGCATTTCAAAGTTCAATGTTTAAGAATTTGGCTTTTGAATTTGTGTGGTCTGGGATTCTTTACAGCATCTTCTAGTATGAAGTATAGGAAACATGTCCTTGGATCCTTCCCACTATATTTCTCAGCCCATCCATTAATGCGCCCTGTATCTTCCTGTTTTTCCCAGACCTGCTCAACTTTAGGTATTGAAAAAGTGCATTCACTCAAACTTTTCAAACTCCAGTTTGTCCTTCTGAATTTTCAGAGATAATCATATTCACACTTGGGATATTGGAGAGTAGATGGATTTGGAAATTAATCTCATGAGCCCGGGCTATTCCAAACCCAGCAAGCCACAGGCTTTCTCTTACTCACGCTCCTTTCTCCCATCCTCCCAGTCATGGGGACGTTGATAGAGGAGTGGGTTTCTTCCCAATTACTGGTTAGTATTTCAATTCCCCTGCCAGGACAAGAAACTTCCTATGAAGCTTTGGCCATTTGCTGTGGCTTTACAACCTAACTCATATCCCAGTTTTTCTGTAGGGAGTATTTATTATACCCATAGTCAAGACTTCTGGGTCTGCTTCTAACAGGAGTAGAATTCCTGGAAGGAAAAAAGTACTTGCTGCCTGACTCTTAAGTATGAATTAAGTATGTTGCTAGGAGATTCCTGTCACAAAGACCCACCCTGCAGATTGGACACCACGGATAACATAATCCTGAAAGACTCCAAGTCCCCTCTGCCCTATCAGTCCTTATTAGTATTTGTATCCCCCCACCCCCATCTATGCCAGCCCTATAGGTGAGATAGGCCCGTCATCACTGACCCATGCCCATTCCTGCTTAATTCCCCACATGCCCTCTGCTGAAAGTACACCAGACTATTAGCTGAGGCTTCACTGCCTATGACAATGTCAGTCACCCAAGTTTTTAATAAAAAATGAACAACCAACTAAAAGAACAAACTAACAGAATACATGGCATGAGCACTTCATCAATAGGCAGAAGTCAAATTTACTGAAATATACATAATTTAAGATTCCAGAGCCCTTCAATATAGCCATAAAGTGACATCTTCCCTTCCTAAATTTATCTCTGTTTTCCCTCCTTTCAGCCTACAGAGTCTTCCTCAGATTCTCCTTCCATCACAAACCTGAAGTGATTTTACTTCTTCACATGCTTAGTAAATACATTTTTTTCTTTTATCACAACTTTCTACTCCAAAAACATTCAACATGGTGCCCATTTTCAAACCCTCCCTTGCTCTGAGGTCTACTATTTAGAATAGATGGTTTGCCTTTGGAAATAGATATGGGTCCAAAGAAATTGATTGTCTGCCACTTAGTGGATTGCAACTCAAACAACTAACTGAACTCTGCTTAGGTATGCTCACTTTTCATATGGCACTATGTTTACAAACTCAATGGTGAACAGAACTGAAGAGAACACTGCTTTATGTGGTAGAGAAATTATAAATAAAACAAATGTTAATAAGTGTCTTATAAATGTCTGCATATGTATATTTATCTAAATCTCTACATCTCTAATTATATCTCTATACCTATATATCTAATCGATATATCTGTATCTATGTTAGAAACTTCTAGAAGAATGTGTTGTTATTGCCCATTATCAGAAATACGAGTCTTAGCAGTCAATGATCACAGCCAAACTCAGAATCCAGAGGATGGTGCACAATGATTAGTTACTGATATCAATGGGTTGTCTTAGTTTGGACAGAATCCAACCTGAATGGGTGCCTAGAAGCAATTTCCCCCTCATCTCCATTCCCCTTCCTTTGGCTAGTCCTCTGCTCTACCCTTTGTGTCATAATTCCATCCTTCGACAATCTCTTGAAATCAAGACTGGAGTGATAAATTTGTGGTTCCATCCTGATAAAACAGTAGTGAATTCTACATTCTTCAGATTAGATCAAATACAAGAAAACTAATATATCAGAACAACAACAACAACAAAATAACAAAGTACCACCAAAAATAGCAACAGAAAATCTTCTCTTTTGGTCATATTGATCGACGGAGGATTGTGTCTTGCTCAGTCATGCATGTGTGCTCTCACGCTCTCTCTCTCTCTCTCTATACATATATATCTCATCTCTCTCATTGCTAAACCTTTATATCTTTCTCTATGTGTTTACATGCAAACAATACATTGACCAAGCATGCAATACTGATTATAATCAGGTTGCATTTTATTTTTGTCCTCCATTATCCTTTTAAAATATATCCAATGATGACCACTCCAGCACGTCCGATGACTTTTTGTCACTTAAAGACCACACTATAGTCAGGAACAGACTTTCAATTTGGAAATCATAATGTCCATTTTATGATAAGAATCAAAAATTTGACTTTAAATTTACCATTAATCTTCTTCTCTTCAGGGTCTCTGTAAGCCAGTATGGTGTCTCTTTGAAAATTAGGAAAAAGTGCCTCTTTCTCTGAGTAGAACCAAAATCCCCCCTCAGGTGAGAGGGATTGGCCAGCAGAACACTGGCTGAATTTCAGCCCCATCTCACCAGCTCAGTGGATTCAGAGTATCAATGCTAAGGGCACACCCTGTACACTCACACAATCACACACCTCACTCCTCCTCCTTTCCCACAGTGGGAAGGTGGAGGCACTTCACTATCCACTTTCTCCCTGGTCTCCTACCCCAACCTGACAAGGTGAAAAGAATGGAGGAAGGAGAAAAGTGAAAGGTAAACCAGTACTTATGCACCTGGGCAACTCTGTACCCAGACCACGCTGATGATTAAAAGCCGACTCTTCACCTTGTGAGGTGCTTTCAAGGGATCTTACTAGGTTCTCTGCTGAGGATCTGTCTCCTAAATTTCCTTTAATCTTGCCAGATGTAGCTCTACTGTGCATGGTCATCTGCATGCCAGGGCACCCCAAGCCTACACCTTCTTTCTGCTGCTGTCTTCTTGCCCCCGCCATGAGACCCCATCAAATGGGACACACAGTGTACACCCAACACTTCTTTCTTCCTGATGGCTCTCCCTAGAGTTCCAGAAATACAAATACATCTCTAACCCAGACAAATTGCTGGAATTCAGACCTGAAGAGTTCAGTGAAGTATAACTCTCCTCATTTAGCCACCAAACAATTAGTATTTTTCTTGCCCTCTAAATTTCCCAGACAAAAGTCAGATCTCAATACACAAACCATTCCATCTTTCACAGGCAGGATTCAGGCTCCAATCCTTTGTTTCTCTCAACTTTGGGGAATACATTTCAAGGCTCTCCAAATATGCTTTCTTGAAGCTCTCTAGCTAGGCTTATTGTTAGAAGGTAGCTACACATCCACTCCCTCCCCCAAAAATGTATGGGAAGGGGTGGGAAAACACGGCAAGGCAACTTCTGTCTCTAAATAAATCTCTTCACTGATCACTCAAAATCATCCTTCTATAGAAATTATCCTTAGATTCTCCAAGTGGATATGGGATTTAAAAGTCTGATGTAGACTTTGACTAATTTCTTTGATATTCTACATGAGTCACTGTCTCTTTTAGTTGGTCTCTCATATTGGTACCATAGTCATAAATGAGGCAAAAAAAGTTCATTTCTTAAATACTGTTAAAAACACTTGCCATGTGTATTAGTCAGAAGAGATAAAAATAACCCAAAAATCTCAGTGTCTTAAAGAAACAAAGCTTTATACCTTGTTCCTGTTTTGTGATCATTGGCTGGGGGCCCTACTGTACATGGTCATCAAGTTCACTCCATGACCCAGTCCAACCATTATGTGGAACACTGATAGTTTCGGTGGCAGAGGGAACGAGAAACATGATACAGCACATGCTAGATCTTGTTTATCTGGCCAAAGAAAGGTAAAAGGACTCACTTGAGTTCAACAGGTAGGAAAGCATCATTCTTCTGCAGGGAGGACACTAGATATTGGTGAATAGTTTGTTATACCTCCTATCACACCATGTTAGGCATCCCGGTCTTGGAGGAAAATTGGAGAGATGGTATTCAGTGGTCTAGTCACCTGTTTTATGACATAATGACAGATGGTCAGATACGAACTAGGAAAGAAAACTTCAACAACACTGACTTGGGACAACACTGACTTGGGACTTACATATCTGATAGAGTGGCTATTTTAAGTTTCTTTGAAAAATTTTCCTTGCTTTCATATATTATAAATATACTTTTTTCAATGGTTATGCTCCCTGGGTATTTAATAAGATTAGGGAATAACAAATAAGCCAGAGAAAAAAATAACAATTATTAAACACCTATTAAGTGCTAAGCATTTTAATAGTCACTTTACATAGTTAATATCATTAATTCTTTCCAAAAAATCTTGTGAAGTAGTAACTATTATCCCTGTGTAAATAGAAGGAACCTGAAGTTTATAGAGATTAGGTGATTGCTGAAGATTAGCAAATTGGTTAAGACAAAGCCAGAATTCAAACTCAGTTCTTAATCCAAAGCCTTGGGCTTTCCATTAGACCACCAATGGTCATTATACTGGGACATGCACTCTCTTGTAGTGTTCTAATATTATTCCTAGAAAACTCTTTAGGCTACATTTCCTAATCAGGATTCAGTATGTCAACTTAAATGCAGGAGAATTTTTGTTTTGGTATGAGTGGTTGTTTTGTTTTAAACACCAATTTACTTTATGAACCAGTTGATGGGTATTTCATTATTCAAAAAGCTACTTATTGTGCACTGGAATATGCAGTGCAATCACATACTCTGCTTTCCAAAAAAAGAATCTTTGAGCAGAATATAAATTAGTAAGAGTCTGGGAAACAGAGGATTCCAACAGACTCTACCCCTTATCCTTCATATGCTCCCTTTTGAGTGCCACAGGCCCAGCTGAAGAATAAAATCATGAAACTGGAGAGTTAGAAGGGAACTTGAGCTCATGTGGTAAAATCTCCATATTCGACAGGTGAGGATACCAAAAGGTTAAAAGTCCAAAGAGGGTTAGTGTTTATGGTAGTCAGCCTCCAAGATGACCCTCAGTGATCCTCATCTCTTGGTGTTTGTGCCCTCGAGCATTCCCCTCTCACATTGGATCAAGGCTGACTTGTGTGGTCAACGGAATATGGTAGATATGACCATGTATGATGTTCAAGTCTAGGTGATGAAGACATTATTTTGGCTTGGTCTCTTAGATCACTCTCTCCAGGTGAATTCAGCCACCATGTTGTGAGGACACTCAAAAAGCCCCATTGTGAGGCCACCATGAAAAGGATGTACCTCATTACCACCAACTTACCAGCCATGTAAGCAAGCCCCCTTGAGAATGGAGTCTTTAGCCCCAGTCAAGTCTTCAGATGACTGCAGGCCTAGCTGACATCTGACTGCACCTCATGGAAGACTCTGAGACAGAGCTGCTCAACTTAGTTACTTGCAAATTTCTGGCCAACATATCCTGACCTTATGAGATAGCAAAGGATCTCTGTTGTTTTAAATCATTAAGTTTTAGGATGCTTCATTATGCACCAATAGATAACTAATACAGAGACTTACTCTTGGACAGAAAGGTCATTGGAGGAGATACACAAATAGACTTCTGTTCATCTTCTGAACTCCAACATACTGGGATTTGATACTAGACTACTGTGTTTTTTCCAAGGGTGATGCCACCATTCTTACATGCTTATATCTGCTCTCTCTATTTAATGTTATTATTTTCCTTCTCTCCAGAATATTTCTCATAGAAAAAAATTATTCCATCACTTTTCCTACTTAAATAAACAAAACAAAACTATTTTTCCTTTTACACAATGTTCTCTAGCTAGGAACTCATTTCTAGGATCCTCCTTATGGAAACACTTTTTAGTAGAGTTATCTATATTAGCTGTCTCTGTTTCTTCAGTTCTAGCTTTCTTTTAAACCCACCCCGCTCTTTCTGTTATTCACACTTTTTTGAAAACATTTGCACTAAGATTACCAGTGATCTCCATGTTGCCAAACCCAATGGACAATTCTCAAGACCTATTTTGTTCAATTTTCCCACAGTATTAGACACAGTTGATGATAGACTTCTCCTTAAAATACATTCTTCATTAGGGGTACTACACAACACACATTCTTGAATTTGTTCCTACTTTATTATCTCAATTTGTGTCTCTGTTATGCTTATTTTTCCTCCTACTGCTGGCCTCTAAATGTCAGAGTGCCCAGGACTCAGTTTGGATTTTTCTCTTTTATCAAAATTCACTCTCTTGGTGATCTCAGCCAGGCCCATGACTGACAACTCTCAGTACAGATCTATAGCCCCCAACTTTCCCCTGAGCTCCAGATCAATGCATCTGACTACCCACTCGATAGCCATACTCAGATGTCTTGTAGGCCTCACAAATTTAATATGAACAAATCCAAATTCTTGATTTCCTACTCTAAGGCTACTATCCTCAGCCTCTTTCACTTTAGCAAGTAGAGTAGGTAAATCTGGTCCTCCTCAGTCTTTTCTACCTCTTTGGGTGAGAAACCCTGAAGTCATAGTTGTGTTCTATGGTTCTTACATAATCCCACCCACAAACCATCAGACATTTATGCAGTATTTGCCTCTTAAATATATCCTGAATAAGACCTCTTATAATTTTATAGTCACTGCCCTAGCTAAGCCACCTTCGTATCTTCCTTGGAGCAGTGTGTTGGTTCCAGGTGGTCCCCTTGCATGCTTTCTTACACCCTCACTTTCTATTTTCTGCATAGCAATTAAAGGAATCCTTGGAACTCTGCAGTGCCTTTGCACCATAGTCAGAAAAAATTCAAACCATGGCCTAAAAGGCCCCAAATTAGCTGGTTTGTTTAACTCTGATCTCATTTGCTTCCTTACTCCCCTCTGGGCTCACTAGCCTTCCTATATGGGAAACACACAAAAGCCGCCTCAAGTCTGCACACTCCATATTCCCACTCCTGGAAATGATCTTCTTCCATACAGTCATATGCTTTACTCCCAAACTTCCATCAAACTCTTCTCAAAAAACCACCTCTTTTAAACAGGCATTCCCTGACCACCCTGTCTAAAAATACCATCCATGTCTCTCACTCTCTAAACCTTATTCTCATTTAATATTATTCATGGCATTTATAACCTTCTGTCATATTATATTGCCCATTTATTTTATTGTCTGTTTTCCCCACCAGCATATAAACCCTGTGAGTACAGGAACTTTTTTCCTTTACCGCTGTATTTCCAGTGCCCAAACTAGTGCCTGATCTATAATATGTGTGTTCTACAAATTATATTTTTGGATGAATAAGTGAATGCAGGATTTCTTGAGTTCTCAAGAGTCTCACATTTTGAACTGTTTATCACTGTATCTGAAGCACTGAGTCCTGTGGCACATATGGGTGCTCCATAAATATTTATCCAATAAGTAAGTGGGAATATGATAGTCATAGAAGCAGACATATATCCAGGGTAACTGGGACACCTCTGCCTTACCTGATGCTCCAATGCCATTGCTGCCTTGGAACACTGTGCCTAACTCACAAAAAACCCTGAGAGTACATGATGAGGGAGTGAATGAATGTCTTAATGAACAAACAAATGGACACCTGGTCCCAGAAAATACATCAACAAGAAAGAAAAGAAAAGCTACCAATCCTGCATAGAGCAGAATAGTCAAAGAGGGTAAGAAGCGAAAAGAGGGGTTGGATGTGGTCACTAGGAAATGATGAATGATTCCAAAAGAAAAGATGTAATAGAAAGGTCAAGCTCACATAAGATTAAACGACTGGAAATACGGTGGTATTAAAATCAGACAAAATTTGGAGAAGGTTAGCAAAAAAGGAGGAATAAAAGAAGAGTAACTGAAGTGGGTAGAAGAGTGGCTTAACATTATTTTACACCCAGGACTGATGATCCCTAAGCATCTTTCCATGTGAAGATTGTAGCAAATGATAATCGCTATATTTTGAAATGAATGTATCTTTTCCTAACTGTTTTCAGGATCCAGGTAACAGAATCAGAGAATATTTTCAGAGAATATTTACCCACAGCAAAAACCCTTTCTAGAGAAAAGGTGTGGTCTAAACTCATCATGGATTTTTTTCGTAACTTATCTCAAGCTTTGTTCTGTTCAAGTCACAAACTAATAATTGGTGATACTTGAGAATTACAATTTTAAAAGGGACTTTTCAGTCTTTTCAGAACTGCTGATACTGAGCCATGTAAATTTAATATATGAGAAATAATATTTTGTGATTATTTAACTTTTATGACCTACAGTATTTTAGAAACCTTAGTTCTTCTAATGCCTTCTCAATATTAAACATGTCTCTCATAAGATAATTTAGTGCAGAATATTTTTCTTATGTTATTCCTTGAGTAATATGAATTTTTTAAATGTGATGACACAAAACATTGTAAGAAATTAAGTTGCCAATTATGCCCAAGGGAAAACATTTGCCATGTAGTGGGGAGTAATTTTTTATGGTTGTTCTTAATTTTTCAGTGGTAATTTTGATGTCTTTATTCTAATTTTTTCTTAGAAATAAATTATGAATTCAGTTACCAATAGAAACATAAACTTTTGGTCCTTAAAGATTTCTTAAACATATAAACCTTAATGAAATAATGCATGATACATATGTATTACAAAATATTATTAATAACTTGTAGGGTGCTGCATCTAGAACTAGAGTGTAAGTATGGGGAAAAGTCAGTGTGATCATAAGAACCTTAGTTTGTTTATAAGCCATATTATGTATGTTTTTTATTATAATTTTATGTAACATTTTTGATATTTTAAGGAAATTTTATATTTTCTGGACATTTTAAGATGTATATATTCTACATGCACACATTTATTGAACAAATACTCAGGTTTCTACAAAATGTGGCTTCAGATTTGTTATTAATTTTGTATTAGATATAATGAAATTATTGCCTTTGCAGTAATTTTCCAAGTGAGATGGAGTGACGAAAGAAATTTTTTGCCTTTATTCTATTGGAATCTTAAATCTATAAATTTGAATGTTAGCAAATAGTGATTAAGTCAGAGTGGTTAGCTGAGTATCAGGTAAAGCTAAATGAGGAAAGAACCTCGTATTACTATTGAGGTCTGATTTTTAGACCTCGGGAAGAAGATGGCCAAATAGAAACCTCCAGAAATTATACCTCTGCACAAACACCAAATTCAACAACTATCCACGCAAGCAAGCATCTTCAGAAGAACCAAAAATCAGGTGAACGATCTTACTACCTGGTTTAAACATTATATCAAGGAAAGAGGCAGGCAATGAAGAGGGCAGAAAACTCAATCATGCATTGACTACTATGCCACCCCTCTCTCAGCCCCACACCACCCCACAGCCAACTTCACTCCCCACCCCCACGCCTTCTGCGCCCCCCACCCCCTGCAGTGCCACACCAGCACAGAAAGTGGAGAGAGAATCCCTGTGCCCAGGGGAGGGAGAGTGAAGTAATTGTGAGACTCTGCATTGAAATTCAGGGTGGCCCTGACACAGGGAAACAGCACAGGGCAGAATTCTGCCAGTGCCCATGGAGAGAGCATTTAGACCAGCACCACCAGAGAAAAATCCTCCACCCCAAAACCTGAGTTCTGGCTAGCCCCACCACCAGCTGAAAATAAGCACCCTGGGGCCTAAACTAAATTTGTAAGGCAGTCAGAACACAAAGGCTATAGTCCTTGGACAATTCCTGCAACTGTGCTGACTCAGAGCCAGTGGACTTGAGGTGCACATAACCCAGTGAGACACCAGCAGCAGCAGACAAGCCAGTGCTTGTGTCTCCCTTCCCCCAACTCCCAGCAGGGCAGCTCAGAGAGTCTTCTTTCACTTGAAAAAAAGGAAAGGGAAGAATTCAGAGGAATTTGTTTGGCAACCTAGGTACCAGCTCAGCCACGGTGAAATAAAGTACCAAATGGACTCCTGAAGGCCCTGAGTCTAAGCCTTGCTTCCTGTACAGCATTTTGGGACCCACCCTGGGCCAGAAGGAAACAGGCTGCCCTGAAGGGAAGGACCCAATCCTGGCAAGATTTACCACCTTCTGACTAAAGAGCACTTGGGCTTTCAATAAACATCAGAGATAGCCAGGCAGTAGTCATCAAGGGCTTTGGGTGAGACTGGGCTGCCTTCAGATGTAACCTGTAGCTAGTAGCCACAAGGGAGTGCCCATATGATTCCTCCCCCAACTCCAGCAGCCAGCACAGAAAGTGAGGGGAGGGAGTAAGAGAATTTTCTTGGTAATCCAGGGTATTCTCCCATGTCTTACCCAAGTCCACAAAGGCAGTACCACCAGAAGTCTGCAAGAGTCACAGTATTACTGGGCTTGGGGCACTCCCAGTGCTGATACAGCTGCAGTGACCAAAGACTGAGATCACAACACTCAATTCCCTTTCAATATCTGGGAAGTTGTTCAAGAAGGACAGATTCAAACAAGCCCAGACTGCAAAGATTAAAATAAATACCTAGGTATTCAATGCCCAAACATAGATAACATCCACAAGGTCAAGAACATCCAGGAAAACATGACCTCAGCAAATGAATTAAATAAGGTGCCAGTGAACAATCCTGGAGTGATGGAGACATGTGATCTTTCAGAAGAAGAATTCAAAATAGTTGTCCTGAATAAGCTCAATGAACTTCAAGACAACACAGAAAAGGAATTCAGAAGCCTATCAGAGAAATTTAACAAAGAAATTGAAATTTAAAAAGTCAAGCAGAAATTATAGAGGTGAAGAATTCAACTGGCAAAAAGAAATGCATCAGAGTCTTTCCACAGCAGAATTGAACAAGAAGAAGAATTAGTGAGCTTGAAGACAGGATGTTTGAAAATACACACTCAGAAGAGAAAAAAGAAAAAGGAATAAGAAAGAATGAAGCCTGCCTACAAGATCTATAAAATAGCCTCAAAGGGGCAAATCTAAGAGTTATTGGCCTTAAAGAGGAGGTAGAGAGAGAGAGAGAGATTGGGGTAGAAAGTTTATTCAAAGAAATAATAACAGAGAACTTTCCAAACCTAGAGAAAGATACCAATATTCAGGTACAAAAAGATCATAGAACCACCAAGCAGATTTAACCCAAGCAAGACTACCTTAACACATTTAATAACCAAGCACCCAAAGGTCACTGATAAAGAAAAGGTCCTAAGGGGAGCAAGAAAAAGGAAAAGAATAACATATAAAGGAGCTATGATAGTTCTGACAGAAGACTTCTCGGTGGAAACCTGCCATGCCAGAAGAGAGTGGCATGACCTCTTCAAACTGCTGAAGAAAAAAAACTTTAGCTCAATGCTATATTTACAAAAATATTCTTCAAACATGAAGGAGAAATAAAGACTTTCCCAGACAATCAAAAGGTAAGGGGTTTCATTAACACCAGACCTGTCTTACAAGAAATGCTAAAAGGAGTTCCTTCATCTGAAAGAAAAGGACATTAATGAACAATAAATCCTCTGAAGGTATACAACTCACTAGTAACAGGAAGGACACACATACAAAATACTCTATTGCTGTGATTGCAGTGTATAAACCACTTATATCTTGAGTAGGAAGACTAAAAGACAAACATATAAAAAATACCTACAATACCCTTTTGAGAGGTAAATAGTATAAAAAGCTATGTATGGAAACAACATACGGTTAAAAAGTGGGGGAGGGATGGAATTACAGGGTAGACTTTCTGTTAGATTTTTCTTTGCTTGTTTGTTTGTTTGTAAGCAGAATTGTCATATGTCTAAAATAATTGGTTATAAAATTTTTTTACTAGCCTCTTGGTAACCTGAAATCAAAAAACCTACAACAGATACACAAAAAATAAAAAGCAAGAAATTAAAACACACTACCAGAGAAAATCACTTTTAACAAAGGAAGACAGAAAGGAAGTCAGAAAGAAAGAGAGGACCACAAAGCAACCAGAAATCAAATAACAAAGTGGAAGGAGTAAGTCCTTACGTATCAATAATAACATTGAATGGGAATGGACTAAACTCTCCAATTAAAAGACATAGAGTGGCTAAATGGATTTAAAAAAAAGAGCCAACTCAATGTTGTCTGCAAGACACCCACCTCATGTATAAAGACACACAGAGACTGAAAATAAAGGGATGGAAAAGATATTCCATGCAAATGGAAACCCAAAGAGCAGTAGTAGCTCTGCTTCTATTAGATAAAATGGATTTCAAGACAAAAACTGTAAAAAGAGACAAAGAAGATCATTATATAATGATACAGCAAGAGGATATTACAATTCTAAATATACATGCATCCACCACTGGAGCACACAGATATACAAAGCCCATATCAGAGATAAAGAGAGAGATAGACCCCAATACAATAATCGTTGAAGACCTCAACACTCCACACTCAGCATTGGACAGATCATCCGGGCCGAAAATGAGCAAAGAAGCATTGGACTTAATCTGCACTATAGACCAAATAGACCTAATAGATATTTACAGAATGTTTTATCTAACAGCTACAGAATACACATTCTTCTCCTCAGCTCATGGATCAGTCTCAATGATAGACCATATGTCATGCCACAAAACAAGTCTTAAAAAATTCAAAAAAATTGAAATTATACCAATTATTTTCTCTGACCACAGTGGAATAAAAGTAGAAATCAATAATAAGAGGAACATTGGAAACTATACAAACACATGGAAATTAAACAATATGTTCAACAATATGCTCCTGAATGACCCATTGGTCAATGAATAGATGAAGAAGGAAATGTAAAAATTTCTTGAAACAAATAAAAATGAAAACACAACATATGAAAATCTACAGTAATAGCAATAATAAGAGGAAAGTTATAGCAATAAATGCCTACATCAAAAAAGGAGAAAAGCTTCAAATAAACAACCGAATGATGCATCTCAAAGAACTAGAAAAACAAGACCAAACCAAACCCAAAATTAGTAGAAGAAAAGAAATAATAAAGATCAGAGCAGAAATAAATGAAGTTGAAACCATAAAACAATATGAAAGATCAACAAAAGTTCATTGTTTGAAAAGATAAACAAAACTGACACATCTTTAGTCAGACTAAGAAAAATGAGAGAAGACCCAAATGAATAAAATCAGAGATGAAAAAAGGGACATTACAATTGATACTGCAGAAATCCAAAGAATCATTAAGAAAGCAACTATATGCCAATAAATTGGAAAACCTAAAAGAAATGAATAAATTCCTAAACACATACAACCTACCAAGATAGAACCAGGAGGAAATGGAAAACCTGAATAAATCAATAACAAGTAATGAGATAGAAGGAGTAATAAAAATCTCCCATCAAAGAAAAGCCCAGAACCCGATGGCTTTGCTGCTAATTCTACCAATATCAAAGCAAAACTAAACAAATCCTACTTAAACTATTCAAAAAATCAAGAGAGGAATACTCCAACTCATTCTATGAGGCCTGTATCACTCTGATCAAACAGACAGGCCAACAACAAAATAAAACTTAGGCCATATCTCTGATGAACCCATTAATGCAAAAATCCTCAACAAATACTAGCAATGAATCGACAAAGACATTCAAAGTTATCAATAATGGGATTCATCCCAGGGATGCAAGGATGGTTCAACATACACAAATCAATCACTGTGATACATCATATCACCAGACCAAAGACAAAAACCATATGATCATTTCAATTGATGCTGAAAAAGCATTTAATAAAATTCAACATCCCTTCATGATAAAACTCAAAACTGTTATAAGGAACTATTCAACAATAAAGCCATATACACCCAGCTAGTATCATACTGAATGGGGAAAAACTGAAAGCCTTTCTTTCCTCTAAGATCTTGAACAACACAAGATGCCCACACTCACGGCTCTTATTTGACATAGTACTGAAAGTTCTAGCTAGAGCAGTCGGACAAGAGAAAGCAGTAAAGGACATCCAAATTGGAAAGGAAGAAGTCAAATTATCCTTGTTTGCAAACTATATGATCTTATACCTAGAGAAACCTAAAGACTCCACAAAAAAAAATATTAGAACTGATAAACAAATTCAGTAAAGTCGCAGGATACAAAATCGACATACAAAAATCAGTAACATTTCTATATGACAACAGTAAATAATCTGAATAAGAATCCAAGAAAGTAATCCCATTTACAATAACTACAAATAAATTAAAATACCTAGGAATAAACTTACCCAAAGAAGTGAAAGATCTCTATAATGAAAAGTATAAAATATTGATGAAAGAAATTGAAAAGGACACTAAAAAATTGAAAGATAAGATATTCCCTGCTCATGGATTGGAAGAATCCATATTATTATAATGTCCATGCTACCTAAAGCAATCCACATATTCAATGCAATTCCCATCAAAATGCCAATGACATTAATCACAGAAATAGAAAAAAAAACTAAAATTTATATGGAATCACAAAAGACCCAGAATAGCCTGAAATATAAATAGAACTGAAAATATAAGTACCATATGATCCAGCAGTCCCACTCCTGGGTATATATCTAAAGGGGGGGAATTTAGTACACTGAAAGACATCTGCACACCCATATTTGCTGCAGCACTATTCACAATAGCCAAATTTGGAATCAACTTAAGTGTTCATCAACAGTGAATGGATAATGATATTGTGTACATATACACATGGAATATTATACAGCCACAAAAAAGAATGAAGTCCTGACATTTGCAATAACATGGATGGAACTGGAGAACATTATGTCAAGTGAAATTAGCCAAGCACAGAAAGACAAATCCCACATGTTCTTACTCACATGTGGGAGCTAAACATTAAGAGCGGTTGATCTCACGGAGACAGAGAGGAGAATGGTGGTTCCCAGAGTGTGGCAAGGTTAGTAGGGAGGGACAGATAGAGTGGGCTGGTTAATGGGTGCAAAAATACAGTTAAATATTTAGATAAAATCAACAATATTTGATAGTACAACAAAGTGACTATAGTCAACAATAAGTTATGCTATACCTTAAAATAACTAAAAGAGTGGAATTTTAATGTTCCTAACACAAAGAAATGATAAATGCCTTGGTGATGGATACCCCAATTACCCTGATTTGATTAATTCACATTGTATGCCTATATCAAAACATCACATGTACCCTATGAAAATATACAACTATCATATACCCATAATAATTAAAAATAAATTTTTTTAAATACTGAGGTCCAGAGACAAAGACTATACCTAACACAGGATTCTACTGAAGTAGAAGATATATTCATTTTTTTTATGAAAAAGACTCTGAAACCTATTTACCTGAAATGCTCAGATAAAATCCAAAAGAAAGGTGGTTTATATATTTTTCTTATCAAATGTATCGATGAATGTCTCAGATGTTCATCTACATGCTAGCTGACATTTTATCATTTTGGGGGGACAGATTTGCTGATCCCAAGTGTTTTACTATCTCATTTATTCCTTAGTCATTCACATAGAAACTGCCACCTCATTTTACAAATGGAGCAACTAAGTTGCCCAAAGATACATATCTGCCAAGAGACGGAGTCAAGGATCCAACACATTCTTCTGGCTATGGGCCTAAAGTACTTTACTCTGCCTGGTCACTCAACTGCTTCATGATGGTCCCAGCATCCTAACAGCCTGTGCACAGCTGGGAATAAAATGCAAAATAGTAAGGGCTGAAACAAGACAGAAGTGTCTTTATCTCTTCCCTGAAAGGTCTGTGCTCTGGAAAGTCTCTGGCTGGAAGAGGTGCTGGTTTCAATTTCAGAAACAGCAGTTCCTTTTCCTTTATTGCTCTGCCTGTGCATGTTAGCATGGCATCTTTATTTTGCATGATCATGTGCCAAAAAATATAAAGAAAGGGCACTGGAGTAGGAAAAGTGTGGTCTCTGACAGAAAAGAAAAAAAAGTATATATTTAGATAGATAGGTACGTAACTATATATCCATCCATCTATCTCTGTAGATATATATGGATAACTTGGAAGTTATCCACTTCCAAGATTTAAAATTTGGCATCGTTTCACAGTTTGGGTTGTAATGAAATAATAAACTCTGGTATTACACTTTACCTAGATTCAAAATAATTTTTCTTTCAAACAAATAAAAGTCTTCAACTTCTTTTTTTCTTTTCTTTCTTTGTTTTTTTTATATGCAGGTCCTCCAGAGAGAATAAAGGAATGCTAGGACTCTGACCCACTTTATATAGATAAGCAGCCAGTATCAAGAAAGCTCTCAGGAAGTGCCCATCCCCTGTGGTTTTTCCGTCATTTGAGGTGTTGCCAGAACACCTGGAAGCAGCTAGTAGCCCCTTGTGTCTGAAGGGGCTCGCTGGAGGGCTGAGGAAGTATAAGTTGCCACTCTGGCCACCTGACCCCAACTTGGGTGAAAGATAGCCCCAACTTCTTTTAAATATTGTTTCTGTTTTGGAACTATTCATTATTGCAATTGGCTCCTTAGTCCTAGGGAAGCAGAAAAATTAACTCCAGATAGCAATGTACATTTTTTAACGCCCCATAGGAACACGTAGGGAGGAGAAATTAAAAATTGTTATGCTTAAAACACTTCTAGGTCCATAATATGTTTTTCCTTCCCTGCACCAGCTGCTTTTTCTTCATTTAGGCTGTAGAACTCACACGGTATTCCTAGGACAGATAGAGCAACTTCTTTGAGACAAGAGATTGTATTACCTTTTTGTATCACTTCACCTTTTATATTAAAACCCAGCCCTTAAAACATTCCTTACTGGGAATGGGAAGTAGATTAAAATAATCCAAAATAAAGTAAGTAGCAATAACGTTAATACTAGATCATAGTGTCTGTTAGACATTCTAAAAAATGTTTCATTCTATGCAGTCATGAAGATAATGTGGTCAAGCAAATTTTATGCCAACTTCTACTTGCCACATGGAGGCTTTAATTAACCTGTCTTGTGAGTCACTGAGCCTCTATAAATTCCATTTATATTGCATTGTGGGAATGTGACATTTACTTCTTCACACCATTTTGATTTTTTTCAATTATTGCCATGAAAAAATTTATTGAGCAAATGTCACTGTAAAAGAAGCCATGGCCTAGTAGTGGCCATTCCTCCTTGACTGCTGAAAAACAGTAATATAAAGAAAAGGCCTGGAGTTTCCTAATGTGACCTTTAACACGCAGAAATGAAATTAAGTGACTTGAGAAGGAAATGCAGCAAAGCCAAACGAAAAAGCCAGTTTAGTCATTTGAAAATCTGAGAACTAGAGGCTAGGAAAGGGAGGGAAGGGGAGCATAGGGAGAGGTCGGTTAATGGATACAAAGTTACAGCTAGAAAGGAGGAATAAGTTCTAGTGTTCTACAGCACTACAGGGTGAATATAGGTAACAATAATATATTGTATATGTTCAAAAACCTAGATGAGGGGATTTTGAATGTTCCCAACACAAAAAAATGAAAAATATTTGAGGTGATATTCTAATTACCCTGATTTGATCATTACACATTATATACATGTATCAAAATATCATTATGTACCCCAGAAATATGTACAATTATTACATGTCAACTAAAAATAAAAGGAAAAAATTGTGTCTTTGAATTCTCTAAAGCAGCATAGACCAAATCCACATTTTCTTGATTTTGATATTCATAACATGAAAGATGTCAAGCTTATGCTTGATATCTTTTAGGTACAATAATATATGTCAGTGACCAGAAAAGTTACCACGTCAAAGCCATCTGCACAGTTCCAATTCCCTCAACACCTGGTACACAGAAGATTATTCTTTGTATATCCAGAGTCTGACAATCTTTCAGTAATTAGGACAACTTTTCACTGCTTTATGGACACTGAGAAAAGAAAAATATTATGAGTGTTTAATGAAATGCACCATGACCTTGCACTAAGATAATCTTATTCTCTTATAAGATAAAAAAAAAAGGCAAATAGATTTTAAAGGGGTAACATAAGGGCAAACCTCAAAGCAATGCATAAAGTAAATATCAGGTGAAATACAAAGGCTGGAAGAACTGATTATGCCACTTGGTTGCTCTCCCGAGGAAAATAAAAGAGGCAGGGACATGCTCTGTTACTCCTTGTGTGTAGAAATCAGGCTTGGAAACAACACACTGACATCTCTGCTATGCAGATCACTCCAACAACCTAGTGTGCTGAATCAACTATTATCATATAGGAACTTTCTGGACCTATTGATTGACAGCTTCCCAGTGTATCTTAATGGTCTTCTCTTTGCAGGCCAATTTTAATGAAAAAGAAATTAAAATTACATGCAAGAGAATGGGATCAAAAGCTAAAAAAGAAAAAAGATGACAAAATATCAAAAATGTTTCAGCAATCATTTCACATGAAAACAGCAAGTGGATTACTCTAGTACTAGTTAGATAAAGAAAAAATCCTATGACCACTCACATGTGTTTGGACACTTCACTGCAAACACTGGAAGACTACGTGTTATATTAGATGGTTAGTGCAGTGCTTTCTTTTTGATAGATTCTATTAATAGATTCTTATCTTAGCCTCTTCCTTAATGATAACAACTACCCTCACCTGCCCTGATTTGAACACCATAGGCCAGATAACCACAAGCTCACTGACATCTGATTGATTAGTAATTCTCAGCTTACATATCGGGAGGAGAGTAGTTAATAATTTTATTTATATTTTGCATCTGCTATTGCTAGTATTTCAAACTCATAAGCTCATCAGCTTCCAAAGAAAGACAATTACTCTTTCTAGCATGTTCTGCTCTAGACACCAAGGATATTTAGTGCCTCAGCCCATGACAAGCACCAATATTTAAAACAAAACAAAACAAAACCTCTGTTAAAGGTTGTTAATAATTATGCACTTTATGGAAAGTTCCAGATGCATCAGAAAAGGTAGGGAGTAATCCAACTTTTTGGAAATTTTTAACTTAACACTTCTCTTTTCATAATTTCAAATATTAACTTTAGTCCCAGTATGAAGAGCTTTTAGGAGTCTTGATGAAAGGAGGGTTAATGGATTTACTTTAATAATATTCTATTTTCTGTTAAAAAAGATAAGAAATAATACTGATAATGTTAATTTATAATTTATATCCTATATACTTCTATTAATAATTTAAGATGATTCGAAGAGGTATGGCCAGTGGTAGTATATACAAGAACAAAATATATTATCAGAGGACAACAGAACCAGACTCAGATGTGGGAATTTGGGAAAGGCCAATAATTTGGTATGCCTTGACACTGATTTTCTTTAAATATGTATTAAGCACTTATTAAGAAGAAATGCTGAGTACTTTGTGGGAAAAAGACATTGGTTGCAATGCTTACCTCTCTAATGTTCTCTATTGTTATCCTTAATCCTTCAATTCAGGCCCAAATCCACATACCCCTTTCTTAGCAAAGCAAAAGAGGAACAGTTAACTGGATCCACACATCTTAAGAGACAGTTCACCATCTATTGTTACTTATTGAGAGGCATCACTTTACCAGACTTCAAGCTATACTACAAAGCCATAGTAAGTAACCAAAACAGCATGGTATTGGCATAAGAACAGAGACATAGTCCACTGGATCAGAGCAGAGAACCTAGATATAAAACCATTCTCATATTGCCATCTGATCTTTCACAAGCAGACAAAAACATACAGTAGGAAAAAGAACCCCTAATCAATAAATGGTGCTGGGATAATTGGATAGCCACATGTAGAAGATGGAAACAGGATTCGAACATCTCACCACTCACAAAAATTAATTCATGATGGATAACAGACGTAAACCTAAGACATGAAACCACAAGAATTCTAGAAGAAAATGTTGGAAAAACTCTTATAGACATTGGCCTAGGCAAATAATTTATGTAGAAGACCCCAAAAGCAATCACAAAAAAAAAATAAATAAATGGGACCTGATAAAATTAAAAAGCTTCTGCATAGCCAAGGAAACAATCAATAAAGCAAATAGACAACCTACAGAATGGGAGAAAATATTTGCATGCTATATATCTGATAAAGAGCTGATAACCAGAATCTACAAAGAACTCAAGCAAATCAGCAAGAAAACATCAGACAACCCCATTAAAAAGTCAGCAAAAGACATGAACAGAAGCTTTTCAAAAGAAGAGAGACTAATGGCCGACAAACATATGAAAAAATGCTCAGCATCTCTAATCATCAGGGAAATGCAAATCAAAACCACAATGAGATATCATTTAGCTCCAGTGAGAATGGCTTTTATCAAAAAGTCCCAAAACAACAAATGCAGGTGTGGATGCAGAGAGATAGGAACACTCATACACCACTGGTGGGACTGCAAACTAGTACAACCTCTATGGAAAGTAATATGCAAATACCTCAAAGAATTGTAGAACTACCATTTGATCCAGCACTCCCACTACTGGGTATTTATCCAAAGGAAAAAAGGACATTTTATAAAAAAGACACCTGCACACGAATGTTTATAGCAGCACAATTCACAATTGCAAAGATGTGGAAACAACCCAAGTGCCCATCAATACATGAGTGGATTAACAAAATGTAGTATATGTGTACCATGAAGTACTACTCAGCCATAAGAAAATGGTGAACTAATACCTCTTGTATTAACCTGGATGGAACTGGAGACCATTCTTTGAAGTGAAGTATCACAAGAATGGAAAAAAAAAAAACCATGTGTACTCACCATTAAATTGGAACTAATCGAACAACACTTATGTGCACATATGGAAATAAAGCTCATTGGATATCAAGCAGGTGGGAGAGGGGAGGGGATGAGTAAATTCACACCTAACGGGTACAGTGCACACTATCTGGGTGATGGGCACACTTATAACTTTGACTGAAACTGTACAAAAGCAACTTATGTAACCAAAACCTTTGCCCCTCCATAATACTCTGAAATAAAATAATAATAATAATAATAATAATAATAATAATAAATAATTAAAAAAAGAATCCTCCTTGGTACTTTCTTCAAACCCAAAACACCTTATTCCTTATGAACACATATGCTACTCATATGGCTTACCATAAGTCAAATTATTACTACCTCGTTTTTGCAAACAAATGATGTTTTAGCACCATATAGATTGTCTTTAATACAGCTCTGGGTTCCAAACTGCAGGACTGGCATTTGAGAAATCAGCAGGAGCCGGAAAATCTCTCTGGCCTTTTCCGTTTGTTCTCCCCTGAAAGTGGCCATAAAAGAATTCTCTGATTTTCCTCTAAAATAGGTCGTAAGACCCTCATTCCAGAAGGGCTCCCTATACCCAGATGAAAGGAATGAAGACACAGGGACACAAAGGAGAATCTGAACAAATAGGCCTTGCTAAGTTCCTTCCAGTTTATCCCCATCAGGTCCTACCCCCTTTTGTCCAATCATACTTCTACACTATTGTCTGCTCTTTATTAAACCTAAGCATAAAGGGTACAATTTTCCCTGTTTCTTTGTGTCTTTATTCCTGCAGGCTCCTGTGTCATGTAAAACTTATATTAAATAAATTTATATGCTCTTAATATTCTGTTTTTTATTATAGGTGCCTGAGCCATGAGCCTGGCGATAGATGAGGAAAGATAATACCTTTTCTCTTTTATACCACCCATATGGAGAGCCCTGGTCTTCAAAAAATTATGCAGACCAAAGTCTTGACTAATGCCTTTACCCTTTAATGAATTCTGCACCCAGGCTCCCCGACACTTGCATGTATTTTAAAGGTAAACTTTTTTGTTCTGCCTAGTATTACCATACATTTTTTTTTATGTCTACACAACAATTAGCCAGCTGCTAATAGTTCCTATGGGTCCCATTCAGAAAAATTTCCAAGAAGGGGCAGGTCCTGAGGTAAGAAGCAATAACACAGAACTAAATTTATATGAAGAAACCACCATGCCCCTCAGGACAAACATTCGTTGTCAGCATGGGCCTACAGAGCTGTGTTGGAAAAGGGAAAAAATAGAAACGTTTCTTTCCCACAGAGCAACAGGCTGGAAGAAGGTAGTGGGCTGGAAAGATATTCAACGATCACCTTGATGTTTTGTATCACCTTTAAGAAGGGAGTGTTTTTCAAGGTTGTGTTAGCCCGAATGAAAAAATAAAAGTAGATTGGACTTCAACTTCAATATTCTAACCAAGTAAAATATACTCAAAGAAGAAGGATATTTATCCAAAAATAAGATTACAAATGATGGTGGCTAGGAAGACATCGCCCGAGGAGGATCAAAACAAAACAGAATAAAAATCAACAGAGAGAAACATGCATTTTTAAATGCCAATAAAAGAAAATAATTGGTATAATGCCTAAAGTTTAAAAAGTACAGAATAAATGTTACTGAGCTTTTTGATCAGAAAAATAAAGAAGCTATTAAAATAAGACCTATATTAGGAAAGAAATCAGGTAGGAAAATTAAACAAAGACGTTGATATCAACCAAATAATAGAATGACCCTGGTCTTACTCAGCTTCCTTCCAACAGAACACCGTGAGACGAGGATTCAGGGCAAGTGGTCCATTTGAGGGGTGAAAATGGGGATGTGAAAGAGGAAGGGAAAATAGCCACTAAAGGGCTATATCATCCAGCCAGCCAGCACTGCAGGTGACTGAAGCTTAATCCTCAAAGGGGCATTTGGGAGCCCATGGAAAACATACAACCTCAGAGTAAAACTCTCCAGAAAGCAAGGAAGGAGGTATAATTGTGTATCAGCTCTTATCAGTCATTGATTGAAAGCTGCTGCCAGGGGCATTAATTCCTCCGTACTTTCAGCATGCCACACAAGAGACAATGTGGGCTATATGTGCAAGAGAAAGCCCACAGGCTTAGAAGTGTTGCCCAATAAAGTGGTAAGGGTGCCAGATATTGGTAGGACATTAAATGCATCTTCTACGGAGGCCTTATGGGGCCTAAGCAACGTACAGAATAGAGACACAAATATATTAAATGCTAGAATTTGAACCTATAAAAGTAAAAGATTAATTAGCCATACCCCCCAGGGATTTGTGATGACTCAAGCTCCTGAAAACACATTATTTTTTCAAAATGTCTTTAATATTTAGTGAAATGAAAATATATGCCTTATCAGAAAATATGACACATTATGTGTCATGCCCTACAGTAAAAGAAATGAGATCTTCAATCGATCAGGGAGACAAGAGACTTCTCAACTCAAATTCCCCCATCACAACTGGATAAAGAAAATACATATAGGGAAAGCAGCCACTTACTGCTCAGCCAGTAAGCATACAGATGTAGGTAAACGTGAATTGGGGGCCTAACTTCAATTCCTGAGGGATCAGAAGTCTTTAAATGCTAAAATAAATGCCTATTCTTGGAGGCCCCAGTGGAAAGCCAACAGCGGGGGAATCCCCCAGGCAGAACAGTTGCACAGGATGTTCAGAGACAGGACGGTGTGGGGGAGAATGATTCACACCCAAGTGCTGCATCTGCTGTCAGCCTAAAAACAGAACCACACCTACCACTTCTGTCCATCTGCCACCCGCAGCAAGACTTAATTCATTTCAAAATGAAACATACATGCTCGCAATATGGAAACAATTAAAAAAATAATTAGAGATGAACAAATTTCTTTAATGTGTGATTATATTTTTTTGAGAGAGACTTTTGGAGGCTAATACATATAAATAAATTCCAACTAAAAGATCAAATAATGTGGTCAGTGAAATGGTTGAACTTAAAGGAAAATCTTGTGTTAAAAATATGATGATTTCTGACATGTTGGCCAAAAATATTCACTATATTTTTTGATAATAATAACAACTTCAAACTCATTTTAGACTCAGTACCTTTTGCACCATTACAAATAATTTATGAAAAATTATTACTTTGGATTTTTAATTTGTTTCTTTGTTCAAGAAGCTAAAACTTTTAAAAACCCACTGTTTGGGAACTGCCAGAATAGAGTTATCATTGTTATTCTAAAGCCAGCTGATAAATCAAAGTGTCCTCAAAATCTACTGGTAGCCTTGGTTGGTAGCCATAGGTGCCCAGTTATCACATGTATTATAATAGTTAGCTATTACTTACTACTTATCAAATTAGCCCAAAATTTAGGTGACTTAAAACAACAATAATTAAATATTATTAGTTGTGATTTCTTTGGGTCAGGTGAGAGGTTGGGGAGGACATTGTGCCTCCCCATCAGCTGAAAGATTTAAAGTCTAGGCACCAGAATCATTTTGATTTTTTCATTCATTCACATGGCTGGTAGTTGTTAACTCTCAGCTCCAGGCCTAACTGGTGCTGTTAGCTAGAACACCCATGTACAGCCTCTCCGTGTGGCCTGAACTTCTTTGCAACATGGTGGCATGTGTTCGAGAGAGAGAAAGCCTGGAAGTCATGCAAAATCACTTCTACTGCATTCTGTTGGTTGAAGAAGTCACAAAGGTCTGCCCAGGTTCAAGTGGGGAAACATAGATTCTCTCTCTCAATAGAGGAGCATCTAGGTCACATTCGAAGAAGAGGATGTGGAATGGGATATATTATATATACTGATGCATACAGCCACCCCACGACATACGGCCCATTGACCTTGTACCAGGAGGATCTTTCCCCCATGGTCAGACTTTGCCTAGCATCTATTTTTTATAAAGACTGCTTATTATTTTGAATGAGTTGGGAAGCCTCTGAAGGATTTTCATTGGAATTGATCTCTTCCAAACATTTGAGGACAAAAGAAAACAAGGAAACAAACAAGAAGAGAGCAATAATTTTAATTAATTAACTTACACATTTTACCATATTTCCCTCTCCAGATTATTATGGTATTTCCAATAATGTCTTATCACCCCTTTAAAATTATTATAGAGAGAAAATAATTCAGAGTTACTATGTTTCATGTATGATTTATTTAAGCTGGGAAGGAAGCAGCATAACCATTCATAGCAGAAAACTCTGGGAAATAAGATTTCATTGTCTGAATTCCCAATAATGAGAAAAATCCCTCATCTGAGGGACTGCCCAATCTAACCGTACCCCTCCATTATGATCAATAGTCCATTATAACAAGTCAATCTCTTTTTTCTTTTTATTTACAGGACTTACTACCTGCCTCATAAAACAAGTTTTTAAAAGTACTATGGCTTACACTCCAACCATGTTTTTTATTCTTGAGTGAATTTAATGGTGTTAGATCAGATTTGCTATCAGCCTATAAAACATCTAACTCAGAATTCAGTTTATGATCCTTATTGGTTGCAGTTGATACTAAATACAGTTGTCTTATTTTTAAATTTTCCTATATAATATTTCAAAATGATAATAAATCTTTCTAAAATATAATCAACTTAAATAGGAGATAGCTGCATTTTGAAGACAATAAAATACTGAATGTTGAAGAGCGAGCTTCTTTGAAAAAATAATAATAATGTTAAGGTATTAACATTAACAAGGCAACTGTTAATATTCATATAAAAAGGAAATAGTCAACCAAATTATTAATAGGTAAGAAAATTTGGAAGAATTAGCACATTCAGTAAAATGTACTAAATCTAAATTGAATAAAAATAAGCTATATTTGTGATAGACCCAGAAACAATGTAACAGGCTCAGAGAAAATGGGCTGCATAGAAAATTTTCTCAGATTTTTCACACCTAATCCCATTCTTGCATTCTGACTATTCCCAGTTGCTTCTTATTTTGCTAGGAAGACTATCCTTAGCCTCTTTACACTATAGACTTCATCCTCATTCCTTGACTGTAAATTGTTTTGAGTGTTTCATATTGCTTTTAAATCCTCACTCACCCTATCATAGTGAAACTGCCAATACCGTCATAAAGGCCATTATTGTTGGTAATCATGAATGTTCTCCAGCCTGGGTTCCTTTTATCCCTTTCTTCTCATTGCATAAAATTATTGTAACAGGCTCAAACCTCTCTGTGATCCCCTAAAGGTGATTACTAAATGTTTCCTGTTTCATATTGCTTTTTCTTACTTTCTGATTGAGTCTTAGAGCATAGCGCTCTGTGTTAGTCAGAATAAATGTTAGGCTACTCTAAGAAAACTAAAAAGACAGTGTTCATAAGTCTGGATAGGTGGTCTAATGCTTACCTGCCAACAATCTTCTGACTTATCATCCTGCTGTCCTGAACACTCAGCTTTGATCCTGAGTCCAAGGAGGCTGAGATTGCTCCCTCCATTATAACCCTATTCCAGCCAGTAGCAACGGAGAAAGCTATAGAAGTTGTACCACTATTTCCACCAAGTGGAATCTAGTCACAGGACCTCTCCTTGCAGAAAAGAAAGCAGTTGATATAGTTACTCATATGAAACTTCCATTATTATAGAGAAGGGAGCTGAGATATTGGGGAACAATCAATAGTCTACAACTTTAGATTCAGATCGATTTTTATTTAATTGTAGCTCTGCAGTTTATTGACCATTAGGCCTATTAGGCCTTATAAAAGTCTAAAAGCTTCAATATCCTAATCTGATCTGACCTACTTCAAAGAGATATTGCATGCAATAATGACTATAAGATGTTTACCCCTGTGTTTGGGATATAATATGTGCTCAATAAATGAGAGGTAGTAGAGACAAGAAAATAGTAGTAACAAAGAGATACACTATTGAGGACTCTGAGTGGGGTAAGATTTATACTCATTGAACATAAGCAGGCAGGAATTGTGGTTGGGAGGCTGGGTTTTAGAGAGAAAGACAGGTAGGAGAGATCTTGGTTATTTAGGGCATAAGTGAATATGCCAAGAACATAAAGACTGAGAGTAAATCAGATAAGTGAAATGTTAGGAGCTAACTCATGGTGGAAATAAATCCCTAGTTTCTTTATTGATTTTTGTTTTCTTCTAGTCATTTGTAACCAGTCATCAGAGGTCAACATTTTTTCCCACTTATGTATATTAAATGCAACACTCTGCATTAATCGTGATTTTCTTATATGGATTGAATGGAGAAATTGCCAGCCAAGCTCAATGAGTCCAGAGAAGAGTTAAAACTTGGACCAGTTATTCTCTTCCTCTTACAGCTACTAACTTCTGTTGAAAACTAACTGACCTTAACCCTCACCAATAAAGACATTAAAGCAGCATATAGACACACATCATATATGGTATCCAGGGTGGGTGGCAAACAGGGATCTTCCCTAGATCTCGTAGCTCAGGGAAAATTCTAGGTAAAAGAAAAAGGACAGAAAGCAAGATTCTTCCCACCCCTTTCAAACAGAGCAATTCTGCTTTAGCATATTGTGGTCCTCCTCTGGGGTTTTTTGTTGTTTTTTTTTTTTTGAGGTAAAGTCTTCGTTCTCTTTAGGAAATAATATGAAATATTTTGTCACAAGATTCACATTCTAAGTGCTAAATATACTTGTATATCAATTATTTGTCAGATCTTTACTTGTAAGATATTTATCTGCATTAGCTACAAAGGGTAGTTTCCTCCACAGAAGCTTTTTCATCTCTCACTAATTCACTCATTTCACCCCAGATTTTTTGCTTCCTCCTTTGTTACACCTACTCCAGTTAACGCAGTGCCTGGTATATAAGAATCCCAATACATTTTGTAGAACAATTAAATCTAAGGATGAATGGATATTAACTTTCACTGACTGAACAAGTCATTACAAAGGAATCTCATTAAGCATCATGCTATCACTAAAATGATTTAGAATTACAGCAGGTCCTTGTATAATGTCATTCAAGATCATTTTGTTATAACATTGACGAGAAAAAGAAATCAATTCCTGGCCGGAGCCACTGTCTGTGAGTTTGCTCATTCTCCCAAGTCTCCGTGGATTTTCTCTGGGTGCTCTGATTTCCTCCCACGTCCCAAAGATGTGCCCATTAGGTTAGTTTGCAGTGTCAATAATGGTCCCAGTGTGAGTGTGTGTGGGTGTGTGTGGTCCTGAGATGGAGGGAGCTCCTGGCCAGGGCTGGTTCCCACCCTGTGCCCTAAGCTGCTGGGATAGGCTCTGGCCACCCTCGACCCTGAAGTGGAAGAAGCAGGTAAATAATTATCTTAATTCTTTCTATTAATCTTTCTTACATGTATGTTTGACTCACATTTATTTCAATGTTTAATATTAGAAGTATTTGGGGCCATTATTTAGAAGTCTGGTGATGTTTTTGTGACCAGAAATACACTGTAAGAAGTTAATTTTTGTTTATATCAATTAGCCTATGGTAAAATTAGTTTTATTATAATATACTTTGTTCCATTTGTATCACAGTTTTCAAGAACCTATTGAGAACATAAAGTGAGGACTTACTGTATAAAGTGAAAATAACTCTGGGCTTGAAGTTTACAAAAAATTTGTTTAAATTTCTCACTTCTAAAACTCATGAGTTCTGCCACCACAGAAAAATTCCTGGCAAAACTTTAAACACCACTGAGCCTCACTGTCTTTTTCTATAAAATAGAAAAGATTTCACCTATAAAAATCCAAGTGAGTCAATATATTTAAGAACACTTTGTAAATTATAACTTGCAAAGCAAAATTAAGACATTGTTAATAAATCCAAACTGGAATCCATGTCTATTGGGGTCACATCACTCTTATACTGATGTGATGCAGTAAAATAAGTTTTCCTTTACAAAAAAAAGCCCATGTGCATGCTCAATGCTAGGATGAACATGTGACAACATTTCTGTCCTAGATACATCTTTTTAATGTCCACACAGATTCTGCTTTGTAAGAAACTAGTGCTCATACAACCAGATATGTGAACACGGAGCCAAGTGAAGAATGAGAGGAATTATCTTACACGTGAAGTCATTGTTTCATATTGCTGAAGCCCCCAGTGGCCTCTAAACACGGCAGTATTGTTCCTTTGTGTGTTACCCATTGCTCTTTTCCATAAAGAAATCCTTTTGATAATAACATGGAGTATATGAAATTCTTTGGAATCGAAAAGTTGGTCTTCCTTTTATAGCAAAATGTTATCTATTCAGTTCAGTTTCTAAGCAAAAGCTTCTATTGATACAATAAGATTAATAGAGGCATAAAAAACAAGAAAACCCCATTGCTAAGATCTCAATCATGTTTTGTTTATAGGATGCAGAGAAATAATTCAATTCTTTTCCAAAATATTTTAATACTATTTCTCTGGGTACTTGTAATGGGAGCCCTATGGCTTTGGTTTTAAACAGACACCTGGACTCAAGCCTTGACTCTATCAAACGCTAGTTTTGTGATCTTGAACAAAGTGCTTAAATTTCAGAACTTAAGTCTCCTCATCTGTGAAATGCTAATAATCATACCTATGCCATAATATCTTAGCAAAGATTAAGCAAAAATTTTAGTATATAAAAATTTGATCAACATAAAATTACAATTATATTCTATAAGAGAGGGAACAAGAGCCAAAGTAAATGAACAATATATGATAGCACAACAAAGTGACTACAATCAACAATAAGTTAGGGTATACTTTAAAATAACTAAAAGAGTAGAATTGGAATGTTCCTAACACAAAGAAATAATAAATGCTTGAGGTGATGGATACCCTAATTACACTGATTTGATTAATACACATTGTATGTCTGTATCAAAGCATCACATGTACCCTAAAAATACATACTATTATGTACTCATAATAATTAAAAATAAAAAAGTAAAAAAAAAAAGAACCAAAGTAAAGATACATAGCAGCAAAACCATGGCATTACAGTAAAAACCAAGTAAATCCTCAAAACATGTTTTAATTTGAACAAGTTTTTCAGTCTGATTATACCACCAGTTAAAATTCTCTGCCCAGAAGTCAATCAGACAGAATATTGTGTTTCTAAATAAGTGCTATTCCCCATGGCATAGTATTATTTTTATATTCAGAGAAGCTTTCTATTACCTATATCATGAGTATCATTTATTATTCCACTTCCTCATGCCTTAGTTTAGCTTAATTTGGACAGAGCCCTTATATTGAATCCCTCATTAAATCTCTCTTCTTTTATCCAAAGATAATATTTATCCATTTATAAACCATTTTATGACTAGTGAAACTCATGAGACATAAACACAATAATTATAAATGTTACTAAGCACAATTACAGGTGGATCAGCACAACTGTTAGCTTCTACCTTTGTAAACTCAGAAGAATTGCACAGCCCTGCATATGCTATCTTCTCTATCAACAAATAATTTGGTATTTATTATATTTTATCTCATAGACCCTACAGTGATACCTAACTTTTCTCAAATTTTAGGAGCTTATTGCTAATACTTTAATTTCTTCCTCCTGGTTTGCTTATTATAATTTAAATTGATGGGTTTTTTAAATCAGTTAATCACATCTTGGAATGGCTTGTGCAAAATGCTGGAAGAAGTCATTCTGGTTTTGTACAGACACATTTGTACCTCATGACAGCTCTCTTTTTCTTCTTCCAAGATTCACAACAACAAACAACTTCATCTTTTTACAAGTTTGTATCTTCACAGGGCAAAATTCCCTTGTAGCATGTATATATGTGTTACCTTTGAAGGCAGGATATTTTGTGATGATGAGGATTTTACTTATAATTACCAGTCCTGAGTTTGGGTTAGACACATTTCTACATGTGTTTTATATAATACTAGAGTCTCAGCTTCAATCTCTGAATTTAGCTGACTTATATTATGCATGCCCTGTTACAAATGTGTGAGTGAATTTGGATGGATGAATCAGTAACTTTGTATGCAAAATACAACTCAAAGATCTGTGCATTTACAATAAATACACATACCAAATGTTTTTACTTGATATCAGGTTCTCTCTATTGTGGAGCAAGCAGGTTGAAATAAAATGCATAAACTAAGATTTCTTTTCCTTTGGAGAGGAAAACAGACTCCCTTTGAAGTATTTTCTATCATCATCAAGTTTGGTAGCAACTCCTCAAATATTTAATATTAAATCAATGTTCAAAGATAGTATAAGCAGGAGATGTCCTGCCTTTAAAGGCAAAACTAAGTGACAGTCTCTACATTGGGAAAGAAATTATATCATTTGAAGATTTCATTTATGAAGTAGTAAAGGATTGAATTTGTCAGTAGAGGAATTCTCTGCCTAAAATGACTGTTAAAGCCTCTCTTTTTTTATACCATGTTAAATTTACTTCTTTAGTATGGACCAAATAAATGGCAGGTCTTCATAAAACACATTAGTTGAATGATCACTTGCAGGAGCATGAAAGTAGAGACTTTTAGCTAAGAATGGACCATGAAGCATGTTGAAAAATTGCTGAACTTGTCTCTGCTCAGGAGAGTCACTTACAACTGTGCTCCATAATAGCTATTAACTACCATGTATTCATTGATTTTTTTTAGTTGTAAGAAGAGAACAGTCATATAATAATTCAGATCAGTTACAAATGGCTAATTCTTTATATTTTTATCCATTTTATGGTGAGTCAGTCATCAAAGAAACATTACCAAAGCTCATTTTACATATAGTAGCTACACTAAAGAAAAAAAAGTAAAACAGAAGTTGACATCATCTACCTAAGACTTCTTGGTTTGAAATATGGTTCTTAAAAAATTAAGTAATTTTCCACCCCACCCCTACCCATCCCTACTGGGTGGTTTTGAACAAAAAAAGAAATGCTTGTAAATTTTTCTGAAGTTTATTGCAAGCACAATGGGACAACTTGTTACAGTAACATATTTCCACTAAGAGTGTTTTGCGGTGTTAGAACACAATAGATAGCTTTTTGTTGGCTGAGTAGCTATCAAGCAAAATTGCACAGACTACTTCATCCAATGAGAACAGTGAAGCCAACTAATGTGTCTTTTTCTTCCTCCTCCTTCTGTGACCACAAAGCAGTAAGGCCTCCTTTACCTGTTTCTCCTGATCTTCCTTTTTGTCCACCTTCCTTTTCCACTGACTTCTCCAGTCCAGAGCAGTGCCCACACCTATAACTGGGCCAATGTTCTCAGAAATCCAACAATAGCAGCCCCCCTTGCAAGTCACTGGAAATGACCTGTTTGTCTTGAGCTCACTGGAGATCCTGGAGACCTGGCACAGAGGAGTGAGAGGAAAGACAGAAATTGATGAAATCCTTTTTGGGGTTTGGTGATTGTAATTTTGCATAAACTAAAATTCTCTTCAGATGATTAATATTTATTCATTCATTTAACAGCTAGCTATGACTACCAAGTCTTCACAGGACATAAAACATACAAATTATATTGACAAGATTTTTAAAATAATATTTAAATTCTCTGTTTCCCTCAATATGATTAAATTTACATGGAGAACACAATACACATATGGAATCTTATGTCAAAAATTAAGTTTAGTGTTGATTGCATTTTACTTATAAAATAGCTTTTTAGCACCATATACCTTATTAATCATATGCTTAATCTTGTGACAGAAAACAGTTGATATTTTTATTTTTATTTTTTTATTTTTTTTAATGTTTTTTTTTTGTGGAGACAGAGCCCATTTATTTTTTATTCTTTTTTTGTGGCGACAAGAATTCCTCGCCCGTGGCCCTGGGCGGAGTGCAGTGGCATCGTCGCAGCTCACCGCAACCTCCTGCTCCTGGGCGCGGCGATCCTCCCGCCTCAGCCTCCCGGTAGCTGGGACTACAGGTGCGCGCCACGACACCCGACTGTTTTGTGTTTTTTTTTTTTTTCCTTGAGACGAGGTCTCCCTCGAACTCCTGAGCTCTAAGCGATCCGCCCGCCTCGGCCTCCCAGGGAAGCTAGGATTACAGGCGTGAGCCACCGCGCCCGGCCAGTTGATATTTTTAAAAAGAGAATAAAATATGTTATGAGTTGTTTCCCAATTATAGGTGCTAAATGATAGAAAAATTAAGGATGAGGCCGGGTGTGGTGGCTCACACCTGTAATCTTAGCACTTTTGGAGGCCAAGGCGGGAGGATCGCTTGAGCTCAGGACTTGGAGACCAGCTGTCTTCTACCAAAAATAAAAAAATTAGTGGGGAGTGGTGGCACATGCTGGTAGTCTAGCTACTTGGGAGGCTGAGGCAGGAGGATTGTTTGAGCCCAGAGGTTGGAGATTACAGAGAGCTATGATCACACCACTGCACTCCGCTCAGGGCGACAAAGCAAGACCCTGTCTCAAAACTATTCTTAAAAGTCCTTTATGAACATGGATAATATAAAAACAAATAAAACAAGGCAAATTGATACTGAGATAACATACAGGCATACATACTGATTAGAACTAAGAATTCTAATAATGGAAAATTATCAGTCTTTTCAGGTGGCCTCTGGTATCATTTTTCAACCTATGGACTAATATATGAATATCAAAAATCATAAATATTTTATCATAGCTTTTAAGAAGAAAAAAACACAAGCTATGGAAAAAGCATATATACGATCATTATGCTCACAGTTTAAGTCTATATAGAAAGTTGTAAGTGGAACTAAGACTCCTTTGGTTCTCAACAAATGCTCCCTACCAATAATAAAAGCCCTTAAGATGGAAGACTGAGCCATGTGCATATTCTAATCTCCTGCTTTGCACTGCACTGTGCTCTCTAAATGACATCAACACATATTAATCAAGCATCTACTATTGCTTTTGTTAGATTATATAAGGAACAGAATAAGATAGTATTTTGTCCACAAGAAATGTGTAATATCTCATGGATTGCTAGTTGTTTCCTTGCTTTTATGAGAGGATCAGTTTACAGAAGACCAGGGACAAACCTGTCCAAGGAGAGATAAATTGAAGGAACCTCAAGTTTTATGTTGCCATTATGTTGCCAGGCTTAGGACATCCAAGCTACACTTCCTGCAACTCATCAATCAGAGAATTCACTTTTGTTTCATCAAACTGCAAAAAATATATAATATACATTACATCATAAATATGACAGTTCCCAGCCTCTAGGCCTTTAAATGTAGCAATTGTATTCCTCATTTCTAAACTTTCCTTACTTTTTTGATGCCACTCAAATACCACAATGGTGTCCTTGCTTTGCTTGTAATGAAAATTACCCCTTTTGATTTGTGAAATACTGTGTAACTTGAATTTCTGGCCCTCCCTTTCCCAGGTCTTCCCCTAATTCCTAGATTCTTTACATATGTAATAATTATAGTATCTTAAATTGGGATCTTTCCCTTTTTAGATTCTGATGAAGAATTCTTCCAATAACTTCTAAGAATTAATCTTTTCTTGTGACTATATGTAGAGTGCTATGTTTCAAAGATGCATAGTTAAATAAAATAGGATTTCTACCCTGTTTTAGAATAGGTGTGGCTGAAGGACAAGTAACAAGAAGTTAAAAGATGAGAAATGAATCCTAGAATCTAGGCCACATAGCGAAAAAAAAAGCAAATGCAGAAGCGAGCCAGTGAAGCCTGGATTTGAGCTCAGGAAGTCTTGCTGTAGAGCCTGTACTCACAGGAACACTAGAAACATCAAAATAAAAGAACTAGAAGGAGAAACGTTTATTATCCTAGTGAAATATTGGAATTTCAAAGATGAAAGATTTCAAAATATGATAACGTTCATGTTCTGGTCACAGAGTTTGTTTTAATGAAGTAGCTTTTTAAATCAATAATTGTAATAATAAAGATCATTTACTGATTTCCTAGTATGTCACTCCATATTATTTCATTTTGCCATGAAATGGGAAATGGATTTGCGACTATTTAGCGGCATAAGGAATTGAGGATAGGACAGCTTAGTTAACTGGCTCATCATCCCCAAACCAATACTGGGTAGAGCCAGAATTAAAACCTAGGTATTTCTGCTTTTTGAAATTTTTATTGAAATATATAATACATATATTAAAGTACACAAACAATAGGCTTGTTGCTTGATTACTTTTCAACAAATAAACGCACCCACATAACCCAGCCTAAGAAACAGAACATTGCAGCATCCCAAATTCCCCCTGGTGATCCATTCACTTTCCTGACTTCTAACTTCAAAGATCATTTTTGTGTGTTTTTGTACTCTAAATGGAACGATGGAGTATACACTTTTTGTGTCTAGATACCTTCAGTCAATATAAAACCTAGATCTGTAGGTCCTGATGGTCAATATTTCTTTAAAACACTAACAGATGTGATGATTTTAGGGTTAAAAAGTTTAAGGAGCAGTAGGGTATTATGTTAATTGAATCTATGAATATTGAAGTAACTCAAGAGCAGGATGAGTTGTCTCCTAAGGGCCAAAGCTTCCAAGTTTATAGTAAAAATACAAGGGAATTGAAAAAAGATAATAGCACTGAAAAACATAGGATATACTATCTGATAGCAGAGCATTAAATGAAACATACTATGAGAAGGTAGATGAGTACACATTTAGGAAATCAATGGTAAGCAAGCTAATTGCCGACTTTTTCCCTGCCTTCACAATAGGTGGAAAGTGAGAAAAACAGTGTTTCCAGAACCAGGCTTCCATTATGACCAGGAAACAACCATTCAAAGGCATTCACCTTCATTGACACACAAAATGAAAAAAAATTATCTACAAAGATTAATATGGTACAAAGAAGATTCAGTTACTTGGAACATTGAATTGACTCACAAAACACATTGTTCAACTTCACCCAATTTCCACACACCCTGAATATAGACAGGTTATGGCTCTACTACAGAAGCCTCTCATCTGATGCTCTCTCTGCTCCTTTATGCCAGACTTGGTGATTTTGAGTATTCCTTTATATTTTTTCCTGTTTCTCCCTATTACCTCTCCCACATCCTCATTATATGATGTGACCTCCATATACTTAGCATCACTGCTCTGAACTGTCTAGATTCTCTGGTTGGTTGGCTTTATTCCAGGTGATTCCTCCCACAAACACATAAAAACTTGCCTTCCTACCTATAATCTTCTTCAAAGTTGTGATCTCTATCATGTTTTTTCCTAATTTTAAAGGTAATTTTCCTTACAGTTCCAAATCACGCATAGGTATCACAGTCCATATTTGTTAACAAGGAAAAGGAATCAATAGAAATCACTTCCTTAGGCATGGCTATGGATTAGAGAATGAAGAATGACATCTCACAACCCTTAACCTAGCATATGTCGATACACAATTAAGTCAGTGCTGAAATGAGCAAAAAATACTCTCTTGCTCATTCATATACTGTGAATAAACAAATAAACAAATAAAAGTGGGTTATGGAAAATTATCTTGGGAAGGGAAGATAAATAAAGAATAGTGATCATTGCAGGAATTTGAATAACACAGATGTCTTGTGGAATAACAAATGCAACATATTAGGGCAAACTAGACTAATCTGTGGTAACACTAATTCCTGACTACCAATGATCTAACACCACAAAAATTAATTTCTTCTGAAGTATAAGACTTTATGCTGACAATATGAGGTAGAATGTAATATCTGGGCTTTGTTCTTAATGACTTCATTGAGGTATAATTTACATACAATAAAATTCACCCATTTTAACTGTAAAATGTAATAATTTTTTGTAAATATGGAGTGGCACAACCATGACCAAAATTGAGATTTAGTATATTGCCATCAACCAAACAAGACCCCTATTTCCCATTTGGAATTAATACCATTTCCAACCCCAACCACAGTCAATCACTAATCTTCTTTCTATATCTATAGATTTGCCTTTTAGGACAGTTCATATTAATGAATTCATAAAACATGTCAGCTTTTGACTCTTGTTTAATTTAATTAGCATAATGTATTTGAGATCCACCCATATGGTATTGCTGAATAGTATTCCTTTCTATGGATATACCACATTAGTTTATCAGTTCACCGTTTGATGGACATTGAATTCTTTCATCTTTTTGGCTATAATTAAAAATGCCATTATAACATTTGCATACAAATCTTTATGTGGATATATCTTTCCTTCTTCTTGGGTAGATGCACACAAGTGGAATTGCTGGGTCACGTGATAAATTTATGTTTTACTTTTTGCTTTATATATAGTAAAGCTCTGTTTTTAGGTATGCATGTGTTCATTGTTGTTAAATGTTTCTTGTGAACATTTTATCTCTAATAATACTTTTTCCTTAAAGTCTATCTACATGATGTTATCATAACTACTCTATCTTGCATATGGTTACTATTTCAAAGACTCATCATTCTCTATCTTTTTACTTTCAGCCTATTTGTGTCTATGACTGTAAATTATTTCTCCTATGGAAAGCATATATTTTGATCCTGTTTTTTTTTTCCATACTGACAATCTATGCTTTTTTATTGGAGCATTTCTTCTGTTTACATTTAATGTAATTGTTGAAATGCTTGGATATAGGTCCTCCCTTTTGCTATTGATTTCTATATATCTTATGTAATTAGTTCCTCTGGTCTTCTTTTAGTACCTCCTAAAATTACATAAAGTATATTCCAATAAAATGTATAAAATATATACTAGTAAAATACAGAAACTTTGCTCTAATATAGCTCCATTTTCCCCTTTCTTTTGGCTATCCTTATCATATATATTACACCTTAATGTATTCTAAACCCAACAATAGTTTTATAACTTTTATTTTATGCAACTTTCTTTTATTTTATTATTTTCTTTATTTTTTAAATTTCAGAATATTATGGCAGGACAAACACTTTGGTTACATATATTGCTTATTCACTGGCAAGTCAGAGCTACAATCATGCCCATCCCTTTAGGTGCCCCACACCCTTTAGGTGTGAGTTTACCCATCCCCTCCACCCTCCTGCCACCTACCTGACTCCCGATAAATATTATTTACATGCATGCACATAAGTATTCATCAGTTAGTACCAATTTGATGGTGACTACCAGCGGTGTTGGTTTTTCCATTCTTGTGGTACTTCACTTTGAAGAATGGGCTCTAGCTCCACCAGGATGAAACCACAGGAATTAATACACCATTGTTTTTTATGGCTGAGTAGTACTCCATGGTATACATATACCACATTTTATTAATCCACTCATGTATTGATCAGCACTTGGGTTGTTTCCACATCTTTGCAATTGTGAATTGTGCTGCTATAAATATTCGAGTTCAGATGTCTTTATTATAGAATGTCTTTTTTTCCTTTGGGTAAATACCCACTAGTGGGATTGCTGGATCAAATGGTAGTTCTACTTTAAGTTCTTTGAAGTATCTCCATATTACTTTCCACAGAGGTTGTACTAGCTTCCATACCCATTAGCAGCATATGAGTGTTCCTATCTCTCTGCATCCACGCCAACATTTGTTGTTTTGGGACTTTTGGATATTAGCCTTTCTCACTGGAGTTAAGTGATATATTATTGTGGTTTTGATTTGCATTTCCCTGATGATTAGAGATGTTGAACAATTTTTTATATGTTTTTTGGCCATTACTCTGTCTTCTTTTGAAAAGTTTCTGTTCATGTCCTTTGCCCACTTTTTAAGGGGGATGTTTGATTTGTTCTTGTTGATTTTCCTAAGTTCTCTATAGATTCTGATTATTGGCCCTTTAGCAGATGTGTAGCATGCAGATATTTTTTCCCATTCTGTAGGTTGTCTGTTCACTTTAATGATAGTTTCCTTGGCTGTGCAGAAGATTTACAATTTGATCAGGTCCCATGTATTTATTTTTGTTGCTGCTGTGATCGCTTTGGGGGTCTTCTTCATAAATTCTTTGCCTAGGCCAATGTCTATAAGAGTTTTTCCAATGTTTTCTTCTAGAATTCTTATGGTTTCATGTCTTAGGTTTAAATCTGTTATCCATCATGAGTTGATTTTTGTGAGAGGTGAGAGGTATGGATCTAGTTTCAATCTTCTACATGTGGCTCTACAATTTTCCCAGCACCATTTATTGAATAGGGAATCTTTTCCCCAGTGTATGTTTTTGTCTACTTTGTCAAAGACCATATAACAGTATGAGGATGGTTTTATATCTGGGTTCACAGTCCTGTTCCATTGGTCTATGTCTCTGTTCTTGAGCCAGTACCATGCTGTTTTCATTACTATAGCCTTGTAGTATAGTTTGAAGTCTGGTAGATTGATGCCTTCCAATCTGTTCTTTTTGCTTAAGATTGCTTTGGCTAGATGGAGTCTTTTCATGTTCCCCACGAAGCATAGAATTATTTTTTCTAGATCTGCAAAAAATGATTTTGGTATTTTGATAGGGACTGCATTGATTCTGTTAATCACTTTAGGGAGTATAGACATTTTAACAATCTTGATTCTACCACTCCAAGAGCATGGTAGTGTTTTCCATCTGTTTACATCCTCTGCAATTACTTTTCTCAGTGTTTCATAGTTCTCTCTATATAGTTCTCTCACTTCCTTAGTTAAATTTGTTCTTAAATATTTAATTTTCTTTGATGCTATTGTGAAATTATTGCATCTTTGATTTATTTCTCAGCTTGACTGTTATTGGTGTATATGAAGGCTATGGATTTGTGTGCATTGATTTTGTATCCTGAGCCTTTGCTGAATTCATTTTTCAATTCCAGGAGTCTCTTGGTTGAATCTTTGGGGATTTCTAGGTATAATATCATATCATCAACAAAGAGTGAAAGTTTGATCTCTTCTGCCCCCATTTGTACACCCCTGATTCCTCCCTCTTGTCTGATTGCTCTGGCAAGGACTACTTCTATTCTGTGTTGAATAGAAGTGGAGATAGTGGGTAACCTTGTCTGGTTCCAGTTCTAAATGGGAATGTTTTCAATTTTTCCCTGTTCAGTGTGATATTGCCGGGGGTTTATTGTATATGGCTTTAATAATTTTGAGGTATGAGCCATCTATGCCTACATTGTTAAGAGTTCTTATCATAAAAGAGTGCTGAATTTTGTTAAAAGCCTTTTCTGCATCTATTAAGAGGATCATATAGTCTTTGTTCTTGCTTTTATTTATATGTTGAATTACAATTATGTATTTACGTATGTTGATCCATTCCTGCATCTCAGGGATGAAGCCCACCTGATTGTGATGAATTATTTTTTTAATGTGCATTTGAATTCAGTTTGGTAGGATTTTATTGAGAATTTCTGCATCAATATTGATAAGGGATATTGGTCGGTAGTTTTCTTTTCTGTTGTGTCCTTTCCTGGCTTTGGTATCAAGGTAATAATGGTTTTGTAGAATGAGTTTGGTAGGATTCCATCCTTCTCGATGTTGTGGAATAATTTCTGCAGTATAGTTACTAGTTCTTCTTTGTAGGTTTTGTAGAATTCAGGTGTGAACCCATCAGATCCAGGACTTTTTTTTTGTTGGAATATTTTTTATTACTGCTTCAATTTTGGTGCTTGATATTGGTCTGTTCAGGAATTCTATTTCTTCCTGATTGAGCCTAGGGAGATTGTGTGTTTCTAAGAATTTGTCCATTTCCTCCACGTTTTCATGTTATGGGGCATAGAGATTTTTATAGCATTCAAAGATGATGTTTTTTATTTCCATGATATCAGTTGTGACCTCTCCTTTTTCATTTCTAATGGAGCTTATTAGGGTCCTTTCCTTTCCACTTCAGGTCAACCTAGCAAGTGGCCTATCTTGTTTATCTTTCAAAGAACCAACTTTTTGTTTTATTAATCTTCTATATAGTTCTTTTGTTCTCGATTTCATTAGTTCTGCTCTGATCTTGGTCATTTTTTTTCTTCTGCTGAGTTTAGGGTTGGTTTGCTCTCCCTTTTCCAGTTCCTTGAGATGATTCATTAGTGTGTTGATTTGTGATCTTTCTGTCTGTTGGATGTTGCCATTTAAGGTGAAGAGTTTTCCTCTCAGGACTGCTTTTGCTGTATCCCACAGATTTTGATAACTTGTGTCCCCATTATCATTTAGTTCAAAGAATCTTTTGATTTCATCTGAATTTCCTCCTTGACCCAATAGTCATTCAGCAATAGATTGCTTCATTTCCATGTTTTTGGGTAAAGATGTGTGTTTATGTTGGAATTGATTTCTAATTTTATTCCACTGTGCTCTGAGAAGATACATGGTATAATTTCTATTTTTTTTAATTTGTTGAGATCTGTTTTGTGGCCTAGGATGTGATCAATTTTAGAGAAAGTTCCATGAGCTTATGAGAAGATCATATAGTCAGTGTTATTTGGGTGGAGTGTTCTGTAGATGTCTGTTAGGCCCAAATGTTCTAGAGTCCTATTTAGTCCCATTGTTTCTTTGCTTATTTTCTGCTTGGAGGATCTGTCCAATTCTGTCAGTGGGGTGTTGAAGTCCCCGGCTATTATGGCATTTCTATTTATTATGTTGTCTAGATCTAGCAGTATTCACTTTATGTATCTGGGTGCTCCTCTGTTGCGTGCATAAATATTTAGGATTGTTAAGTCTTGTTGAATTTTTCCCTTCAGCACCATATGGTGACCATATTTGTTTTTCTTTACTTTTGTTGCTTTAAAGTTTATGACATCTGACATAAGAATGCTACCCCAGCTTTCTTTTGGTTTCCATTTGCCTGGAAAATTGTATGCCATCCCTTTACCTTGAGTCTGAATGAGTCCTTTTGTGTAAGATGTGTTTCCTGGACACAGCAGACATTTGGCTTATATTTTTTAATCCATTCAGCCAGCCTATGTCTCTTCAATGGGCAATTCAAGCCATTCACATTAATTGAGAGAATTGATATTTGGGGTGGATTTCTGTTTATCCCATTGGGTAGACTGTTATTGATTTGTTTTACCTCTTGAACCATTGTGGAATCTGGGTTCTGGACTTTTAGCTTTTGGGTAATTTTACACTGGTGGGTGTCTACTGCGCTGGTTAGTGTAAAATGCAGCAATTCATGTGAGTAACTCCTGCAGGGCAGGTCTGGTCTTTACAAATTCCATCAGTGATTGCTTGTCTGAAAAGTGTTTATAAGTCCCTCATATAGGAAGCTTAGTTTTGCAGGATAAAAAATTCTGGGTTGGCCATTATTCTGTTTTAGAAGACTGGGGATGGGTCCCCAGTCCCTTCTGGCTTGTAAGGTTTCAGTTGAAAAATCTTGCAGTTAATCTGATAGGTTTCCCTTTGTAGGTTATCTGCTGTTTTTTCCTTATAGCTCAAAGGAGTGCCTCTTTCATATTTACTTTGGTCAGCCTAATAACTATGTGGCATGGTGATTGCCTTTTCACATTGAGTCTCCCAGGAGTGCTGTGTACTTCTTGTACCTGGATATTGACATTTATGACTAGGACATGGAAATTTTCCTCTATTATTCCTTCAAATAGATTTTCTAGCCCTTGTGTATTTTCTTCTTTGCCCTCAGGGATGCCTATGATTCTTATATTTGGCCTCTTTACATAATTCCACATTTCTTGTATGCTTTGTTCATGTCTCTTGCTTCTGTGTTCTTTCTCTTTGACTGATTTGTTTAGTGCATAGGAGTTATCTTCCAGCTCTGAGATTCTTTCCTCTGCATGGTGCAACCTATTCTTAAGGCTTTCCACTGTGTTTTGTAGATCCTTGAATGCCTCTTTCAATTCCAGCATTTCTGTTTGGTTTTTCCTTAATACTTCAATTTATTTAGAGAATTTTTCATTCATTTCTTGCATTGTTCTTGTGGTTTCTTTGTGTTGTGATTTTACTTTCTCTTGAATTTCATTGAGCTTTCTTATAATCCATAATCAAAATTCTTCCTCTGTCATTTTACCTATTTCATTTAAGTTGGTATCCATTGCTGAGGAGGTAATGATTTATTTTGGGGGTGACTTTTCATTCTGATTTTTCATGATTTTCATTTCCTGTGTTCTTTTGCTGATTCTCTCTCATCTGGCCTCTTGTTCGAGAGCTGGTGGTGTTAGGGCTAGTTTATGGCCTGTCTCCAAGACCCCAAGAATTGTTCCCTGGCAGAGCCAGGGAGAGGAGTGCTGGTCCTGTATTGCCTTAGGTGTATTTTTGCGAGTTTGATGGACTTGTTGGGTTACCTCTGACCTGTTGTCTTCATCTCTTCCCAGTGGAGTGTAGTGAGTTTGTTCCTCCTGCCTAAGCTCCAAGCTGGTGAATTGTCCTTGAGGGTATGAATCCACTGCTCCCTAATAGTTTGAGATGGAAGGCAATATTTTTAGCTATGGGGTTGTTCCCACTGTCATGGATTGTAGTTTGTGTGGAGGAGCCAGTTACCTAGGTAATCTGTTGTGCCTTTAGCAGGCTCTGGTCCCCTAGGTAGGGTATATGAAAGCCCCAAACTCTGAGAAGGGCCTTGTACCCCCAGGGGTTACTTTGACCCTGCTCCCCCCAAGGTGTAGGGAGATCAAGATAGCTTGCAGCTGCAGTGTGAGAGCTTTGGTTGAGTGAATGTCTATGCTGCTCAGAAGTTGCTTATCTGGCCGCTGGGGGGGGCTGCTGTTATATGGAGTTCAGAGCTCTCTCTCTCCAGGCTTGGAGGGCTGCCTCTGATGGGAGGGACCAACTGGTGAGAATGGTGAGGTCTCTAGCTGGGTTTTTTCTTCCCTGTCTACAAGCTCGAGCACTTTCCCCTCCAATCGGACCACTTGTGGGCTCGAGCTTCCCCACAGTTTCTGTGTCTGGCCCACTGATGTGCATCTCCATGTGTCACTGGCTGATCGGGGGAATCTCCTAATATGCACCCCTTTTCCACCACTAGACCCAAGGTGAGGCAGGTGGGCCTCTCTAGCTCTAGAAGTTTCCACTGGGGGGAACAGTGGCAGGTGAAGACACTCTTGGATCAAGCAGAACTCCCTAATAAAGTGAGTATGGTTGGGGGCAGCTGCTCTGGTTCAGCCTGTGGCACCTGAAGCATTTGGTTGCCATGGGAACCAGTACTTATACAAATTGAGTCACTATGGTACAGCAACCTTCAATATGACTGTTTTCCTGGGTAGGGGGGGATGGGGACCTGGAAAGCAGGCACTAGGGCCAATCACATAGGTGACAGCCAGAGCCAGGGAGGCAGGACCAGATGGACAGTCTGCAAACTGTTTCCAATACACAAAGGTCCTGCTGATACAGGTCAGCCGCACAGGGAACTCAGCTCTCCTAGTCCCACCTAGAGCCCATGGAGGCAGCTGTCTGCAGCCTCCAAGGACATAGCCTGTTGCAACCAGGTGAGAGAGCCCCTGGGCTGGGAGTGGGGTGAAGCTAGAGACCTAGCTAACAGTCAGCTCCACGTGGGGGACCTTAAAGATGGCTGCTGACTGCCAATCCAGTGTACAACAGGGTCCCGCTGGTTTAGGTCAGTCAGGCCGTGAATTCAGGTCTCCTTGATCCACCTGGATCCCGCAGAGGCAATTGCCAGCAGCTACCAAGGGCGTAGCCCATTCCTCTCTGTTCAACCCCTGTGCCCTGGTCCCACTGACTTCCAGGGATGAGGTGCCTGTCTCCAAATTCCAGGGTAGTGTCCCAGAAAGCTGTATCTCAGCCCAGTCCCTCCCCAGGCCTGCACAGTCCCTGAACAGTGCACCCAAGAGTTCCATATGATTCCCACAATTGGCTTCCTGTCCACAGAATCTGCTGTCTCGTGCAACGACTTTGCACCAACTCCGGGCTTGTCCCTGACTGAGTGGATGGGAAGTCTGTGGTGTGGTGCGTGACCACCTGCAGGTTAGGTCCCTGACCTGGCGAGCACATCCTTTATGCACTCTCATCTCTATTGTATTCCCCACACTCTCTGATCTTTGTGAATGTATCTCCCTGTCACCTTTTTTATTGCACTGAGTGTCCCACACTGCTTGTCTGCAATTTCACAATGCTGTTTTCTGAGTGAGCGATCCACACACAGGCAGCCGTCCATGCTCTTCACCTCCTTCCCTCAGAGCGGTGAGGTAGGAGGTCTCTACCAGACTGCCGTTTTTTTTCTCTCATATGCTTCTTTCTTTTAAATCAATTAAGAGAAGGAAAGATAATAATTATTACACAATCTTTTGTAATTACCTACATAGAAGCCTTTAGCAGTACTCTTTAATTCTTTGCATGGATTGCAGTTATTATATGGAGTCATTTTCTTTTTACCTGGAGGACTCCCTTTGGAATTTATTGAAAAGCAGGGCTGCTAGCAACAATTCTCCCAGACTTTGTTTATCTGAAAATGTCTTCATTTTACCTTCAGTTTTTGAAAGATTGCTTTGCTGGATATAGAATTCTTGGTGAGCAGCTATTTTTATATTTCAGCCCTTCAAATATGTCATTCCACTACTTTCTACCCTCCCTTGTTTCCGATGAGAATTCATAGGTTATCTTGTTTTGGTTCCCTTGAATATAATAAGTCACTTTTCTCTTGATGATTTCAAGATTTTTCTCTTTGTCTTGGCTTTCTACAGGTTAACAATGATGTGTCTAAGCTTGAATCTCTTTTTCTTTATTCTGTGTAGAGTTTATTGAGCTTTTTGGATGTGTTAATTAATTTTTTCATCAAATTTGGGATATTTCAGCCAATAATTCTTCAAACATTTTTGTGCCCCTTTCTTTTTCTCCTCTCATTCAACACTTAGTTGTTTCCCGAGGTCTCTGAGGCTCTGTTAACTTGTTCTCATTCTTTTATTTGCTGTTATTCAGATATGATAATCTCCATTGGCTTATCTGCAAATTCCCAATTCTTCCTTTTGCTGGCTTCAGTCTGCTGTTGAGTCCTTCTAATGAATTTTTTATTTAAGCTCTTAGACTTTCAACACCAGAATTTCCATTCTCAATCTGATGAGTAATTGTTACAACAATTTTCTTTAATTCTTTAAACAGATTTCCTTTAGTCCATTGAACATATTTATGACAGTTCTTTGAATTTTCATCTGCTAAGAGACAATTTCTATTGACTGCTTATTTTTGCCTGTGTATGAGTCACACTTTCCTGTGTCTTTGCCTGTTTAATAATTTTTTGTTAAAAAACTGGTCATTTTAGGTTACATGATTCTGATCTCCCCTCAGGAATTGTTATTGCTCTTTTTGTTTGTTTGTATCTTTGTTTAGCAACATTTTTGAACTAATTCTATAGAGTCTGTCTCTTTTGCAGTGTGTAGCTACTGATATCTCTATTCAGTTTTTCATTATCATTGTTATTCTTGTTTTTATTTTTAAACTTGGATTTCCCAAAGTCACCCCTGGGTGAGCACAGCTAATTGTTTAATCAGTGATTGATCAGAGGTTGTGCTTAAATACTTTGAGTTATTATACCTTCCATCTTTTGCTGATGAATGTATATATGGTTTAGAGAATGCATACAAAGTTTAGTAAGCTTACAAGTGTGCCCAAGCTTTGACGTTCTGTGAGTACCAGGCCCCCTGTTCATTCAGGGATGACTATGTGGTCATCCTGTCTGTTCTCTTCTGAGTATGTATGCAGAATTTCTGACCAGGAATATATGGGAGGATATCAAGTCTCTCTATAGCTGACTTATTTTCTCCATTTTCCTGTTAAATTTCTAGATGATCTATTGCATGCCCCAACCAGTATGATAATCTCAGTGTAGCTGCAATGTTAGATTTCCCCGATTTTTGCCACCAAGGTCAAAATTGTTTTCGACAACACTTTTGAAAGTCAGTTTTTCCATGTTCTGCTCCAAATTAAGTCATCCCTCCAGCAGAGAATACTTGTCTTCAAAATTTACCCTATCCTAGTAGAACTAGAATACCACTGGTCTGGAAGGGGATGTTAACAGCACCAGGCTACAATGCCACAGACACTATTCAGTGCTTACAGTGATTCATTTATCTTGAATAAATACTTCCCTACCTTTTTTATGCATTTGGAGAATTTCCAAAAGTTTTTTGAAGATTTAATCATTATTTTTTTGGAAAGAGAATTTGCGGAGCTCCTCACAAAGATATGCTGGAAGTCCCAGCCCTAAATATTCAGGCTTAATAAACACTTTGAATAGAGAGACTGGTATTTTTTCAATGTCTCTTCAGTGAGAAGAATTTGCCATCCAGTTTTCTCATTGACCTTTATAATGATTACTTCCAGGAATGTGCAAAGATCACTCTGGGTTGTTTATTGTGTCTATATCTTTTATCTCAGATCTTCGGCATTGGATATTCTGGGATTTTAAAGTGTAAAGACTTTGTTTCATTGGGGCTTGTGGAGAATCAGCTTTCCCAACATATGGAGGAATGGCTGCCTGAAAATGAACCCAACACTAGAGGAATTAGAACCTAGATACAGAGACGGAGGAACCAAAACATAATACACTGTTTCAGGCTGGATCTAGTCACATGTGAGGCCAGACCTAACCCTGGATATTTTAGGTAAGTTAGCTGGTAATTTCCTTTATGTTGTAAGCTAGGATGAGCTGGATTTCTGTCACTTGCAATGGAAAAAATATTATATATTATATGTATAATATATTTATGTGTGTATATATATACTATATACCACTCTCTTTAATTTCAGTTATCACAGTTTTAATATTGAATTTATATCTATGATAGTTTTTTTCTTCTTCCAGATGATAAGGTATGAGAAGGAAAAAGTTATATTTGTTTTGTTCAACATTTCTATTTCTATAAGATATTTGCCATTTTTTTTCTGTGCGGCTTCCAATAAACCCTGGCTAGGTTATTGAACGACCCAATATACATAGTCATGCACAGATTCCTATGAAAGATGAAAGGGGCTGAGAAAAAATTCTCCTTTTCCCCGTTCTCCAAAAATCGGGTTTGGCCAGATGATGGTATTCTCATCTTAGAATCGTGGTTTATTGACATAGAAACAAAGGGAGAGTTAGAATCTATTTCACAGCATTAGCAATGATGTCCCTCAGGTGTTTTAATATCATCCTGACCAAAATTTTATTGCTTACACATTAGTTCTTGAGAAGCCTTTGTTATTGGTTATCTTTCAGTCCCAGTCCTACAATTTCCAGTTTGTTTATTCTGTATGCCCTACCTGCTCTTCTAGCAAATTTCCTTTTCGTGTGAGATAGGCAAAGTTTGTTAGTGTTGCCTACCTCTAAAGAAATTGACTGATAAATTAGAGAAACTTCTGTGATTAGCACAAAATAGTCAATAAATTATTATTAGAGTTATGATAAAAATAATGATTTAGGGAAGAAAATATATTTCTATTTGGCTGGATTTTTTCTTGGCACTGAATTCAGTTCCATAAATATGTATGAAAAGGCACAGTAATAAGCTCTCTCAAGTATACAGATACAAGTTAAAACATAGAAATTTATTTTAAAATGTTAATGTTGTAATTAAGGAATTCTAAGAATGAAATTAAAGGGATAAAAGATAAGGCAACTAATAGTCATTGTCCCTAGAATTCTATTTCTGCAGGAATTATTTACAACCAAAGGTGTTACTCCTACAAATATTCATTTAAAAAATATTTAATGAGCATCTCCTAGGTGCTAGGCACATGCTAGGAGCTAGAGATACATGACGGTACAAGATAGGCAAATTCATGCCCTAATAAAACTTATAATCTGACATTTCACTTATTTTTCAGAGACACAAGTTAAATATATAAAAATTATAATTTTGTATTTAAAATTATGAAAAACACTTTAAATGGCAAATGACAAACTTTGGAAAACATTTGCAACAATTTTGACTCATAAAGAGTAACACCTTTAATATAGAGAGAATACATAGAGATTATATGCTAATACTCAAATTTAAACATGGGCATTTCTCATAAATAAACAATTGACAGACTTCAAGTTACAAATAAATACTAGATATCTCATTAGTAATCACATACAGTAAAAGAAGAAGCAGTTTTTACTTATCTAATTTGCAATAACTTTGAAGTAGTAGTATGCATTCCCAGACATTATGGTAAGAATGTTGGCCACATTTGTTGATGCAACATATAGAACATTTTCCTTAGCAACATATAGCAATAGCTTTAAATTTTCCTTTAATGCAATAATTCTAGTTATGGAAATCTATTTTAATAAAAATAAAAATGGTAGCAAAGTTTGCATGCAAACACATAATAAAAACAAAATGTAAAAACTAGAAAACAAAATGAAAACAAACAAACAAAACCTTCCACTCCAAATATCTAAGCTTATAAATTTTCATGGAGTTTTCCCAGAATATTTTTGTTTCTTCTCAGAGTTCCATAGGTCCATATTTGCTCTATTCTCACTTTATCCAACATTATGGGCCCATATTTCATTATGGGTCAACAAGTTTTCCTACACTGAAAATGACTTTGCATTCTAATTAATGCTTTTTCTAATTATCAAATCAATATCTTCTTCCTATTTCTGATACATGAAAACTTTTTCCAAACACTCCAAACCTCTTTTAAGTGGGTTCTTTAGTCACTTGTTATTTGAAACTGAATTGAAGAGGTACACAGACTTTTCAAAAAGTACTGTAAAAAGAACCATCCTGTTACTTAAAATAGCAGCAGTTCAATGTCATGAAAACATTACATTTCACTTCACCTTATTTTGCAAAAACTAACATCATTAATTCAGTTATATTAACACATTTAATAGGTAACCGATGTTACTCTGTATCAGGAAAAGGTTTAAGGCCCTTTCCCTTAAAATGGCCAGTTTTTGAGAAAGCACAGTAATGATTCTAATAACTATAAAAATTTGTACCACTTAAAAATCCTTAGTTCTTCCTCCTCTTCCTGGAAAATGGCATTTTACTCTCTTTTGGTGAAAATAAAAATGTTAATAAGAAATAATAATGTGCATGATAATATAAAATGTAGAATCAATTTCTATTCATTATGTATGAAGGGGGAGATGGGAAATGTAGTCAAAGAACAAAGAGGTAACACAGGAAATATAAGGTCAGCTGCATCAAGGGATATTTCTCACAGCATAGTACCTTTATTAAGTATTCTAAATTCATTCAACCATGGTACAATGGAAATGTTTCTTGAAGTAAATAACATTCTTATTCACTTTACAACTCAAAAATCATGAAATTACTAAGAGTTCTAGCTGTGCCATGAAATGACTTTTATCCCTTTCTTCTTTTTCATAATGTAATGATTTCAGTACTCACTAAGAGACTGGATGTCCCATGTTAGAAATGAAGAGTTCTGCATTGTTTGTATGAAGCAAAGCCCCAGAAATTGCAGCCTGTCCTCCCACCAATGTTCCACTATTTTCAGAGTTCCTTCTTTTATCCTTTGGCTAAAGTAGTATGCCAGGCATTTTACAAATATATCTTATTCGATCAACCCATTTTATAGGTGTGCAATCTGAGGCTCAGAAAGTTCATAGACTGTATTCAAAGTCATACAGGTAATACATGGTGTAATACAGGTTTCTCCAACTCAAAACTCTACTCTTTTAGTGTGACTAAAAGGAAATCATGTTCATGATTGTTTTCATTGGCTTATTGTTGAGATGGGTTCCACTGACCTGGTGTTAGAACAGACATTTAATTGCAAATAATCCGGTCTAGTGCATCTTTCCTTAAGACAGGTTCTGTGGAAACTGAAAATACAAATACATATGAGGAGTCACAGAAATATTTCAAGGACTGAAAATACTGGATAATGAACAAAGCAAATCTGTCAAGTGCATACCTGGGAAAACTAATCAAATCAAATTAGCTATCAGTAAGATTAAGCTTGATAGCGCTTGATTCTGATATGTGTTCAATATAATGTTTATTGAAAGAAAACCTCAAACATAGAAAGATTCTGACAAATGTAAAACAGAGAAGCCAGGCTTGGTCGAATTACTGTGCACCTAGTAATACACACTTTGCCTAGCTATTTATATGCATATCTAGTAAACTTTCTGTACCAAAAAGTCTTTGTAATTCAAACACTAGTTATTTGAAAAGCAGAGTACAATTTTTAGTTTACAAAACATGCTCTAAAAATATTTTACTTTAAATGTTGCTTAACAAGACATACTTGAACATCATATTATAATATTAATATATTTTTCCTCTTTTCCCCCCAGTAAGTTTTAAATTCAAAACTTCCTGGAAATGAGTGACCTATGTGAATAAAACCTGCCAGCACATTTGTAACAAACTATTCTCTTTGATTTATAAAGCAAAACCAAGTTCTCAAAATTGTAGGGTGTGTAAGAATCACCTATGAACCTTGTAAAGCTACCAGATACCTAGATTCCCCCTAAGGAGATTCTGACACAGTAGAAGTTCTTTGAAGCCAAGGGATCTGCAATTTAACAAATGTTGCAGGTGATTCTGATGAAAGTAGTCCCAGAACATATTTTCTAGAACTCTGCTTTATAAAATACTGACTGCTTTATGAAATATTAACCTAAGTAGCTCTTTCTTTCACATTCCTGGCACCCTTGGCAGTTCTTCAATGTCTTCCTAATGTTTGCAGTGAAAGTTTCATGTAGTGGCCAAATTTTCAATTAAACGCAATTCCACTCAAATTTAAATCACACACACCATTTATCACAGCTGCTAAACCTGCTGGTTAAATGTTACACTTCAGAGGTGCCTCATTTTGGTGATGAATTAAGAGATCCCTATTAAGTAGTCTTATCGACCTATTACTAGCTATCATCAGTGTTCAAAGAGTATATGATCCTCAGATGCTGAGGTTGAAAAGAGAAAGCAGCAACAGAGGTATGATGGGAAATAAACTGGCTGCTTAGGCAGGCCAAGCAAAGGTACATTCCATCAGAGGTTATTTGATTGATGATCTAATTCTCTGATTTTCAAGTAAAGGATTTCAATTTTTTCAGAATGGCTCAAATTTAGGATGGAGATGGAAAGTGATTCCATAACACAAAAACAACAACAGCAGCAGCAGCAACAACAAAAACAATTATAATTAAAAATAATATCAACAACAATATATCTCAAGAGTTAATAATTGCTATGTAAGGCATTCTGCTAAGCACAACATATGCATTTTATCACTAATTTTAATTTCAAGACTACTGTATGAGGTAGATGAAAATATTACACATTTTTGGTGAGTAAGAAAACTAGGTTAACCTAGTACCCAAGAAACTAGTGGATAAACTAGAATGCAAATTTACAAATGTACCATGAGAACTATAACTAGCAAAGTGACCTAAGAGTACTCTCTTTCCACTAAAAAAAACTACATGGGAAATAAAATTAATCAGAGCAAGAAGAGTTAGTTGAATGAAACTAATGGTTAATGACATCAAGCTATGATAACCTGAGGCAACCATGGAGAGTGCTGGGGACCTGCTGACAAATTTTTCTTCTCAGAGTCCCATTTCTTCACGCTTAGGCTAACTATGTAGTCATCAGGAATGTGAATATCAATGTCATTGATCCACCTATTTTTCTTTCATATCAATTCCATTCCAGTTATGTGCTCCTGACTGTATCCCTCAATCTCCTTGATTAGGTGGACTTTTCTCAAATCTCCTTTAGGATAAACTGAGAGACCATTTCACAGGATGAGTTACTTCATCAGATGACTAATCTACATTATTTATTGATCCTTACTAGTATGGTCCTCAGGGATTAACATTTCCATATTTTAAAAGCCTCTCACTCATACCCATCAACTTGTTCCATAAGAAACCAGACAACATAAAAAGTACCCTAAGCCACGGTGAAAAATAATTTGTGACCTTATTTAATCAATTGATAAATATTTATTGAGGGTTTCCTTTATGCAAGACAACGTGCTCAGGGCTGTGTCACTTATTGCATAATATAAACATTCATCTCTACTATAAGAATGTGCTGAACCATGGAAACTTGCAGAGTTTACTCAGTGATATGTTTATAAAACAACCAACCAAACAAAAAACCTATCTTATGCCAAAAATATGGCTGGGACTACAAGGACCAGTATTCACCTTGATTTTTTTTTTTCTGATTTCTGTCATAACTTTTTATTTTAGAGTAGTTTTTTTACAAAAACACTGTAATGAGAGTACAGAGAGCTTCCCAAATACCTCTTACTCAGTTATGCCTATCCTTAACTTCTTCTACTACTATGGTACATTTGCCTCAATAAGGAGCCAACACTGGCATATAATTATTACCTAAATGCCACACTTTATCTGGAATTTACTAGTATTTCCCTCATGTCCTTCTCTTACTTCAGGACTGCATTCAGGATACCACATTATGTTTAGTCATTATGTCTCCTCTAGTGTGTGACAGTTTGTCTTATTTGCCTTACTCTTGAGGACCTTGACAGTTTTGAATAGTACTGTTAAGGTATTTTGTAGGATATTCTCAATTTGGGTTTGTCTGATGTTTTTCTCATTTTCAGACTGAGATTATAGATTTTTGAGAAGACTACAAGAGATGAAGTGGCATCTTTATCATATCATATCATATATTTACCATGAGTGATAAGTGACAAATGAGCAAAATGTGGCAAATCACTAAATGAGTGGGTCCTCTGATCAAACAGGCTTGCTGGCTGTGGGGTCCTCAGCTCAAAACTGACTGTTTTTGTAGCTTCTTGCATATGTGTCATTCATGTCCTTCAGGACATAATTTAACCTACCACCCCAGTGGAAATGTGGATCAGGGTCTTCTGGAAAGAATGAACAGTTTATTGTCAGTCCCCCCTTTGACCCCCTTTCGTCAGGTCTCAGAAGAAGCTGTCAGATATGGTCCTATCTGTACCACTGTCATATTGCTCCTTAGGAAATGAGACAGTGATTTGGTGAACAGCACAATTTGATTCCATATCTACTCATGATCACCTATCATACTATGATACTATGTGGCAAGACAGCAGCTATGGTATAGCTTTTAAGACTCTGAACACTTAACAATTGTTATTTAATACAAATAAATATAATAGTCAATAGAAGGGGCCTGGTTTTAAAACTGTATTGGCTTTTTTGGTGCCATGATATTAGACTTTCCACATTAAGCCAGAAATACAAGTCTCATTCTTGATCAGATTATTTATGGGAAGATATTAGGGTACCAACAAGATTCCCAAGTTTTAAAATTGTATTGGTTTTTTTCCTATTTTAGTGGTGACATTAATTCTAATATTACCAAATTCTATTTTAATGTCACTTTTTAAATTTTTAATGGTGATTTAGGTCTAACAGACTTCTAGAGAAGTAGGTATAATACACTTCTCCCAAAAAGGACAAATTCCTTTTGTAGGGCAAGTATACAGTACTAGTGAAATAGCTTCAAATACTACCTGCTCAATCTCAGTGAATTAGTGTTGCCCATTTGGGAACAATATGTCAAATCCTGTGAGTCACTCACGTAGCATGATGTGTATGTGGCAAGTTGGGGACAAAAGGAGTATTGTGAATAGAGTCTCTTGCATACACATCGAGTATGTCATGCAGAAGAGGAGGGAATTATTTATTTATTTATTTATTTATTTATATTACCTACCACAAAATGAATATCAAGAAAACAAATGAGTTCTGCATGGTGGAATATTGTTACAGACAGATCTAGGTATCAATTCCTATGCCACTACTTACTAGTTGTTTCACCTCACCCAAGTAACCTCTTTCAGTCTCTGTTTTCTTGTCTATATAACCTTTATATAGTCAATATGAAGACTGTAAAATGCCTGGCAGTATCTGACAGATAATTCAAGCTCAATAAGTGGTGGTTGTTAACAATTATCAGTCAAGAAACATTCACTAACTACTGCAAAAGATAAGAAAAACCAGCCAGATGCAGTGGCGTATGCCTGTAATCCCGGCACTTTGGGAGGGTGAGGCTGGAGGATCGCCTGAGTCCAGGAGTTCTAGACCAGCCTGAGCATCATAGTAAGACCCTGTCTCTATAAAAAATAAAATAAAATAACCTAGCTGGACATGGTGGTACAAACTTGTAGTCCTATCTACTTGAGAGATTGAGGCAGGAGGATCCCTTAAGCCCAGGAATCTGAGGTTGCAGTGAGGTATAATGACACCACTGCACACTAGCCTGGGCAACAGAGAAAGACGCTGTCTTAAATAAATAAGAAAAACCAAACTGTTTTTCCTACTCTCACACCAATACAACACGGAACACTTCTGGTCACCAAAATATGTAGGATAGCTCCCTACCAATAGCCAATTCTCCAGAGGACACCAGCTGGCTATCCTATAATTCAATTCAATTCTCACACTATCTACCTGGAGATAGTGTCAGATCCTACCGGTTAAGGACTCAGTCCCACAAGACTGATCCCCACTTACAAGCCCCAGGTTGAGGCCAATTACAAGCCCCACGTTATAGCCTGTGCTTCTGAACAACCAGCTATAAATCAGGTTTCCACAACCCACTCCTCAGGTTCCACTAATTTATGAGAGCAGCTCACAGAACTCAGGGCAACATTTTACTTACTATTTCCTGTATTTTATGAAGGATATTACAAAGGATACAGATGAACAGCTGGATGGAAGAGACGCAGAGTGCAAGGTGTGTGGGAAGGGACCAAGAGCTTTCATGCCCTCTCTGAGAACACCACCCTTCACGCATCTCATGCATCTCATAGCTCTGGGATTTTTATGGAGGTTTTATCACATAGGCATAATTGCTTATTTACTCAATCTCTAGAACCTTTCCATTTTCTGGAGGATGGAGGTAGAGCTGAAAGTTCCAAGCTTCTAATCATGGCTTAATCTTTCCGGTGGCCAGCCCCCATCCAGGGGCCCACCAAGAGTTGCCTCATTAGAACAAAAGATGTTCCCAAAACCCAGGAAATTCCATGGGATTAGGAGCTCCCCTGGAACTGAAGTCAAAGACCAAATATTAAAATAAAAGATGACCCTAGCATCCCCCATTGCTCAGGAAATTATAAGGGTTTTAGGAGCTCTGTGCCAAAAACCAGGGGCAGAGACCAAATATATGTATTTTTATTATAACACAACATCACAACTACTTTACAAATACCTACCTCAGTATTAGGCCTGGGTGAGAAAATATGTATAAATATATACTCTCTGTCTTAGTCAGGGTCTTGCAGGAAAAAGATTTCCACTCAGGTAGTTTAACTGAAACGACTTCAATGAAGCAATATTTAAAGGGACAGAGTTAAGGGAATCAACAAAAATTGGTAGTTCCTTATAATAAATCTCTCTCCTTGTGTGTGTGCATATGTGTGTGTGTGGTTCTCTTACTCCAGAGAAAACTACTATAACTCCTGAATTTTCTTGGAGTTTATTTCTTAACCTCTGGCATTCATGAGTCTTTCTAAGGCATCTAGGGTACTTACTAATTTCTGATCCCCAGGTCCAATTAGCATAAATAATACCCAAGAGGTTTTCCTTTCTCAAAATTTAATTAATTTCAAAGATTTTTTTAAAACATATTATTTCAGATCAAAATTTGGCCACTTCATACTTATTAAATATGATATATTCATTTATATAAAAACAGTGAATTATTTTTTATGTCCCTTAAAGGAACAAATTAAAGTTTTAGAAATAAAAGTAAGAAAAGCAAATGCTTTAAAGGATTTATTTGTTAGCGTGTTAGAGACAATTTTTAGAATGCTGTAAGTTTCCTGAAAAATATCTCTCTATGAAATTTCATCATTTATGTTTGGGGTAAAAAGTTGCAGGAAAATGTCCTTCTATAAGCACAAATTCACATTATTTTTCCTGGAATAAATTCAAAATTCCTTCATACTTTGTTCTATCAAAAGTCAGATATGTAGATAGTCTTATAGTTTTCTATGATTAAGAGACTCTGTTGTTTAACACGGAGCCTTTCTGGTCATCTGATGACACTTGGCAGACTCTCATAATTGGCCCCATCATCATCATTATCATTTACATCTTTAAAATTAATTGGTGATCTCTTTTATTCAATGTTTGGCTCATAGAAGGTGCTCAAATATTTGGGAATGGAGGGGGGAAAAGGAAGGAAGTGGGCAAGATATAATATTTAGCAACATTTACAAGAATGCTAACCAGCCCAAACATTTGATGGGACTAAGTCATTATGCTCTTTCTCTTCATTTTCCCTCCCTCATATGTCTGGTTTTGGGAAGACATATTTAAAACACCTGCATGCGTATACATAAATACATATTTCTTTCCCTCATGGTTTATAGTCAGTGGTTGGAACAGTTTTGGTTCATCACTGTTGAAAATGTTCATTAATTCATCCCTGATAGTTTCCATAGAGAAATGATGACAACATTTAAAAGGCAGAATTGGGCAATAGCTTAAAAAGACTCTCATGTAGGATGTTTTTGTTCAAAGAAACAAAAATCTGGTAGCTGTTATTGAGAAACTTGGTGAAGCAGGAAGGTATTGCTTAAATGTATCCATCAGTTCTCATAGGCCTTCTTGACCTTATTTAATAGTTCCCTAATGAGACTACTGATAAAATTGCAGTCTGGTTTTTCAAGTGTGCCAAAGCTCCTAATAGGCTCCTCAGCTCTAAAATGTATGATTCTCTAGTTTGTCTTCTTGATTCCCTTTTCTCTGGTTTCTGTCCCCTCAAAAAACCCTGCCTAACTAACCTTGAGAAAAGTAATTATGCCCTCACTATTGATTAGGAAGGATCCATATTTAATTATGTTTAACATGTTCCACTATCAAACTTTCAACTTGACTCACCAGTGCCTAGCAAGTCCTATTGTGGTGTACTGTATCAGCCATTTGGTTAATGATCTTCCTTACAAGGTGTTGAATTTTCCCCAATTCCTGTATTTTATGAAAATTCTGGTCATATCTTAAGGTCATAGTTGGACCCTTTCATGGAGTCTGCATTGAAGCATGTTTCTTTAATGCAAAAGGATTAATTGGTAAGCATATTTATATGTTTTACAGCAGCCCTGAGTGATTCATATGTGCCATTAGGAAAAATCCTGAGGTCACAATGCTTAAAGTTCAAATACTAGCTATGTCAGAATCATTGTAAAGTAACTGATTCTGCCAAATCAAGAATACAGTCAATTTATTCAGAAAAAGACTGTTTTCTGCACACAACTATTTGTATGAAAATAATGTGTCTGCCATTGCTTTCAATGATTGCATTGAAAGTTCAGTTTTTACCTCTAGAACCATACTTCTAAATGTTATTGGTATCTTTAAATGAATCATCCTTTTTTAAGCTTGCTATGAACTATGCAGAGTGACTTAGCTATAAGCAATGCATTAAAATGTTCAAATAATACAAGATGTCATGCTTTTAAAGAGTTTGGATGATATTAATGGCACCTTATAACTCAATTTTTGCCAAATAATAATTTTCCACTGATGCTCATTAAATTAATGTTTTGCAATGCAATAGACATTAAAGATGTTTCAAACATTGGATAGGGTGGGGTAATGTACAATAGACTGTAATGTTTTTAGGCAAATGAGCTAATCTATGATATTTAAAATCCTGAGAGAAAATTTCAAATAAATATAGACAATTAAAATCAATTATTATCAAGGGCTATTATAAGCACAAAAAAGAATAATTAAAATTAATGTACAAAACTTTAATGAGAGTCTGTATTCTAGCAGTGTAATCATTAAAGACAGCACATTATTGTTCAGAAAAGTTCAACATTAAACTATTCAATCCCCATGACAGTGTCAATTGAAGCTAATTATATGCATATATTCCTAGAAAATTACTTGATCTGAAACTATTGTTACTGGGTCCAGTCCTACCATGGATTATATTTGAGTACATTTAACTTTTTCTGAAAATTTTTATGAACAATTAGATTACAGGTTAACTGGAAAAATTAATTCACCTTGAAGAGATGAGCCCTTCACTTCCCTGAAGGAGAAAATCGAGTTACATTTTTACATAACAAAAGGTGTAAACATGACAATAATTTGATCAATGTAGAAAATTTAATTCTGTGTTACTCAGAACCATCTTATTGACGGTCCACATTCACCTGATCTGTCAAACATTTGTCAAATATAAGCCTACACCACGGATGTAATGAAACTCAGTTTTCAAATTTAGAAAGTTCAATTCCTGAAGTCACTAGGATACTATTTAATATAATTTTTCCCTATCAGCAAGTTTCACAAAACTTTAAAGCTTCAGAAAAATGATCTTTCGATCTTTAGACATCATAGATTTCCTTCCTTAATTCTCTCCCAATGTGTATCTATCTGTGACTTTGCTGGCTTCTGAGAGTTGCAACATCCAACTTGTTATCACAAAATACACAAAGCCCAAAAGGCCTTCTAACTTCCACAGACTGAGAATGTTCTGCTTAGCACTCCATAGCGCAGCCACAACACACAGACTCTAGCCACCACTGGCCCCGGAATCTTGATTTTTCCACTGCCGACATGAATACTCTTTGTTCCTTGCAAATCAAAGTCCCTGGTAGAAGCATCCAATTGGCTGAATCTAAGCCATTCATCTTTGACTTGGCTGCTAGGCAGCAGGGAGAGGTATCGTCTGTCACATTTCAGCCATGATGGTTGCAGCTGGGATCCTGCTTAAACTACTGGGGACTCCTCAAAGCTATTCAGTTCTGCATTGACAGAAACAACAAACATTCTCTATGAATTCCTTTCTCTGACTAAGACTCTTCAATGTCCCCCAACCCTTATTTAGGAGTAATCCCCAACAAGTTATGCATGACCTTCAAGGGTACACTTACCTTGGGATGTGATGATTTTTCCACCCTTATTTCTAACCTTACAATTTTCCCTAATTTTCTATCTCATGGTTTTGTGTGGTTATTTTCAATTTCCCCAAATCTCCATGATTTTTAATGTCACTCCCTACACCCAGAATGTCTGTTGAACTCTTCTTTGTCCATTTTATTTTCTCCTTCACCTCCTGTTCCTCTATAAAAACTCTATATTTCAAGAATCCTTCAAATCCAGATCTGCTGATGACATCTCATTCTTTTGGATAGATTAACCATTTTATCCTTTTTATTGTCATTTTTATAATAAGTGTGATGACATTTTTCCCATGTTTTCTAGTTCTTCATATCACATTGTAGTATAATATGTATAATGTAAGTAAAAATGACTTAATTTTACAAAGCAGAATCATCCTTTTCTCACCACCCTTATTCACAATGCCATTGTTAAGGCTTCAACATTTTACATATAAAAGATTCATTCAGTTAACAAATATTCTTTGTCTGCCGTCTGTGTACTAAGCTATACCAGGCACAGGGGATAAAAAAGTGAACAAGATAAAGTACTTACTCCTATAGAGTTTATATTCCTATATGAAAGAGAGGCAATATATAAGCAAGCAAATACCTACATGATACAATGTTAAGTAGTGATAAAGCTATGAATAAAAATAAAGCATGGTAGGGGAATATAGAGTGACATGGAAAAGAGAGAATTAAGTATGGTGGTCATGAAAGGACATTCAAAGGAAGTTTTATTTGAGAAGAGACCATAATAAAATGAGGAAGAAAAACATAATAATATCTGGGATAAGAGCATCCCAGCTAGAGGAAAGAATAAATGCCAATTTCTGAAGGAAAGAAAACTTGGTGTGTAAACAGCAAGAAGACCACGTGTATAAGGAAAGTCTAAGTATAGGGGATATTGCTAAGTGAGATGTAGGGCCCTGAGGACCTTAGTAAGGGCTTTTGGTTTTACTGTAAGTATGATAGATTTTGGAAGATTTTGAGCAGCAGAGTGGCATTTTCTGATTTATATTCTTAAAGATCCAGAGTAACTATGGAAAATTTACCATATGGGGCAAGAGTAGAGAGGCAAGGAGATCAGTTAGGAGACTATTGCCATTATCTAGGCAGGAGGTAATGCTGGCAGCCTGAACTAGAGTGGTAGCCACGGAGTTGTTATGAACTTGTCCAATTTGTGACATAGTTTAAGGAAAGTTTCCAGTGGGCTTGCTGATGGATCAACTATAAAATGTGAAAAAAAGAAATATAAGAAATAGGATGATTACTTGATATTTGGCCTGATGAAGTGAGGGTGTCATTACCAATGATAGGTGGGACTAGGGGAAGAGCAGGTCTGGGTTAGGCAGGTCCCCTTTAAACATAAAACACGTGAGGAGTCCCACTAGATATCCACGGGGATTTTGAGTTGATAGTTGAACATATAGGTGTAAAGCAAAAGGGAAAGAGAGAGTCTGGAGATAGATATGCAGAGGTCTAATCATATGGATGATAATTTAAAGCTACTATTTCAAGGAGTAAGTACAGAATGAGAAAAGAAGAGGTCAAGGTTCTGAAGGATTCAGTAAAGTAGGAGAAAAAGAGGCTGAAGAAAAAGAATACTAAGTGGTTTTCTGAGAACCAAGAAAGTTCAATGTTTTAGAGTCGGGAGGTCAATTTTTTCAAATGCTTCTGAAGTGCAGGTTGAGAACTAACAATCCTTGGTGACGTTGACAAGAGAGAGTTTGGGAACAAAAGCCAGATTAAAGTAGGTTGAAAAGGGAAAGAAAAGTAAGGATCTGTGTGTCTGTCTTTGAAACGGGACTCTTTTCCATTATCTTCAATCTTCTCATATTCTCCATAGACCACCAGCATATCCTTTGTAAATGTAAAACAGATTGTGAAATTCTGTTGTCTGAATCCATATGCTTCTATCACCTACACCAACAATTATCAAATCTTAATGTTTACAAAAACAGCAGAGGCATGCCTATTAAAAATGCATATTCTTGTCCCCTACTATCACTGATTGTGGTTCACTTGGCATGGAGCAAGCATGGTAACCTCATTTTTAACAAACACTCTGGGTGATTTCAGTGTAGGTGATTCAAGAAGCTCAAGTAATAGTTGGACCCTTGATTATTTCTGTACCCTCTTTTCCTGCTCTTACCTCTCTCTAGAATTTTGATTCACCTTCATATGCCTGGAAAACTCCTATTTATCCTTTAAAATTCTGGAGTCACTCCTTTTAAGCCACCTTCGTATTGTCACTCATAGAGCTCGGTAAATATTTGATAAATAAGTGGAATATCTACTACCAGCTTTCTTTTGCTTTTTTATACAAGCTAACCAAGCCCCAGGTGTTTTATAAATTTTTGCCTGTCCCAAGTGTTCACAAAATTCAGTTAACTCAATTCCATATATACCATTATATAGTAAATTTCCCCAAATGAGTGTATTTAACATTCTTCACACAGCCAGGACAGACCCACAATTTTTAGATGAGGCTGTTTCTAAATAATTCCAAACATCTCTGTATTTCTGAAGGAAATGTCAAATAAGTTTGCCCTAGGGTACACTAATGATCAGAACATCTGATCAGATTGGTGTCATGAGTAAATCAAAGGGCACTTCCTTTGACATTAGCCTATTTTTAAAATGGGATTTTCTTCTAGTCTCATTTAAGAACCTAAAAGTAGTACTGTTGCATAACTGTACCTCAATCCTAAAGTTGGCTTCTTTGGGGTGTTTAGAAATGAGGAAATTACCTTAGCTTTTAGTTTTGCTCTTGTTGATGCAAGGTGGTTTGTTGTGGGTTTTTTGTTTGTTTGTTTGTTTTTGTTTTTTGTTTTTTTTCCCCCTCCTCGGCCTCTTTTTGTTGTTATTCCTTTAGATCAAACTTCAAAGAAAAAGGCTGATGAATCAACCATTCATTTACTGGAGCTGAATTTTTTGCTTGCCACTAGCTTTTCTACTCTGATGCTCCTTTGATTTCTAGTCTATCTGCATCTTTTATGCTTTTAGTTCATGCATGTGGAGAAAATTATAGTGTAGTCTTTGCTCAAAAAAAATTATATTCCATCATATTCCCGCATCTTAGAAAATTTAAAACACTTTTTCAAGTTTGAAAATGCTATAGTCAGAAGCTTCAGGCACAGAAATTAATAAATAAGCCTATTTTATTCTAAATAAGTGAACTGTTTTCAGTAGCTAGGCTTTAGAACAGACAGGAATCAATTTCACAAGGGATATCCCAGACTGAACATCAACTGCAATGCATAGTTCCTGAGATTCTCCCGCCTGACTTAGACAAGTATTCATTAAAAAATAATAAATAAAGTTAAGACAGGTTGGGCAGAGGCAGTACAGTGCAGTGGCCTAGAGTTTAGAATTAGTAATATTTAGGCCTGATCCTGTTTTTGCCACTACTAGCTATAAAGTTTTAGTCAAGTTAATAACAGTAATCCTTTACTTTTATAAAATGGTAATAATAATGTGGACTATTTGGTATACTATATTTGTACTGAGAGTATATAAGATTATTTATATGGTTTGACACAGTCCTTACCTCATAATAATTTAATAAACAGTAACTATTAATGTTATAATTATTAGTAGGCTTTTGCTGAAATTGTGCATGATTCTGTTGGACAGCTGCTGCCACAAGGACCACTGTAAAGCCCATAGTTGCTGCCATAGTCCTCAAGGATGTCCACCAAGCAGCCATTAGTCCCCAGAGATGAGTCACAGAAGTTTTGAGAAGAAGCTATATTAGCTTTATCATGTCTTCACACAGGCAGTAGGTGACAAAGTACTGGGAACTGTTGTTCTCCAAATTCTGATTCAAAGGGCAATGTTATATAAAATGTTACATAGATATATGTGCATATAAGCTACTGCTGTGAATTTTATCTGACAAACTCTCATTAGGTCTTCTTGAGCAGGAAACAAGCCCAGCAAGAAGCTGTCAGGATGTCATTAACCTCATACTTCCCTTATGGTGTCTCTTTTTATATCTTATCTTTAGAACTAATAAAATTGAATTTATACAGAACTCAAGGATATGTGTTAGCTATCAAGTTTATTCTTTCATGCCCAGAAGTTGTTATTACTGTTAATAATACATAATAATCATCATTTGTAAAACCAGATTTTAGTCTTATTATAGAGCATATGATTCTAATGGTGTGGATTATCATAAATTAGATGTACATCTTAGCAGCTACTAAGAAAACATTTTAAATCCAGAATATGTACAGTTCCATGTCATTCATACACTCTGTATATTTTATAAATAATGGAAAAATAAAATACAGTTAGGAGGGGCCACTGAAATATGGAAAGAAATAGGAATGTAAATATCAATATGATCTCTGAGGTAGATGTATAAGATGAAAGGAATATGACATATGATTAGAAAATAATCCAGAAAATATAAGGAAAATAAAAAATAAACCAAGTAACTTTTACATCTTATGATATTATTTTTCCTTGCTTCACATGGTAGATTTTCCCAAATTACCAATTATTGAGCCACAGCTTAATATCCCGTACTGGTGGTACTTTCTTTACAATCTCTAATTCTCATATCACTAGTGATCCTCATTATAAATACATTATCTACTTAGTATATGAAGCCTCAGGAATTTAAGGCTCTCACCTAAGATCTATAGTAATAGCTTGATGGGAAGAACCTGAAAGTGAACTCATACCTATGTGGACCTAAAATTTCCTGTTACAAGCTTTGAGAGTCTGCATATAATCTTAAGAATTAATTTACTTATGATAGGTGACTTGCATCACTAGGTTGTATTATAATCAGCTGACAAAAAGTAGACTTTGTTCTGTTTATCAAATGTTTTAGGGATAGCCATTAAATCCCCCATGACTTCGGTTTGTTTGTTTATTTGTCCAATAAAGAAATTAGACTCAATTGAAGTTCCTTTTAGGTTGAAATTGATGTTGTCATTGACAGGTGACCTCCTCAAGTGGCATAATTGTTATAAGAAGAGCAGTAGGGAATGTCTATTGGTTTATGTCACATAATATATTTAGGTTTGTCATAATGTTCCACTCATCTCTGTTAATCTGTCATTAATTATGTTAACTCACGTTCATGATGAATGAAAATATTTGTACAAAAGATTTGTGTTTTATTTTGGAATATCAGAATATTTATTTTCTTTTTTTTTCTGTAATATTACTTTATTACACTTTTAATGTAGAGTGGGAGTGAGAATATTTATTTTCTTTGTAAATTTCAAATTTTAAATAAAATGATTTTGAAAATGTTTCTTTCAGCCCTCCCTGACCTCATAAATTTCATCCTTAGAAATACTAAGGGTAAACTTAGCTTGCATCTTTCTACTCCACTGTAAATCATGTTTGCTTGTACATTTAGTTTAAAAGTCTGGAAAATGTGAAGGTTTGATGTGTGTTATATTTCCTTTCAAAGACACTGACTTTGAAACCTAGGTTTAATTCAAAATTGACATTAAATTTGAATATTTCATTGACTTTTGCATCATAAAGACTGTATATTACACCTTTTTATAACAGATTATTACACATAAACTTGCTGGATTAAAGTGACATTAGTCAACAGTCCTGTTCTCTCATAACTGCTTAAGCAAAAACATGCATAAAGGACAACAATTCTGTTCCAGGTGTTGTTAGTATACAGTTGACCCTCAAACAACACAGATTTAAACTGCACGAGTCCACTTATACATGATTTTTTTTTCAATAAATATATTGCAAAATTTTTTGGATGATTTGTGACAATTTGAAAAAACTTGCAGATAAACCACATAGCCTAGGAATATCAAAAAACTAACAAAAAGTTAGATATGACATGAACACATAAAATATATATAGATACTAACCTATTTTATTGTTTACCACCACAAAATATATACAAATTTATTATAAAACTTTAAAATTTATCAAAACTTATGCAGACAAATATAGACCATACGTGGCACTATTCACAGTTGAGAGAAATGGAAAGATGCAGCATTAAATCATAACTGCATAAAATTAACTGCAGTACATAGTGTAATGCTGTGATAATTTCATAGCCACCTCCTGTTGTTATTGCAGTGAGCTCAAATATTGTGAGCATTCACTTAAAACACCTTGTGCCACTAATCATCTCCACGTGAGCAGTTCGTCCTACCAGTAAATTGTATATCACAGTCAGAAGTGATCTCTCAGGATTCTCCTGTATTTTTCGTCATGTTTAGTCCATAACCATAAACTTTGAATAACACCATGGGTCCCATACAAAGTGCCACTAGTGATGCTGCAGGTGCTCCCAAGAAGTAGAGAAAAGTCATGACATTACAAGAAAAAGTTGAATTGCTTGCTACTGATATATACCATAGATCAAGATCTGGAGCTGCAGTTGCCCACCATTTCAATGTAAGTGAATCCAGTGCAAGGACCACTGTAAAAAAAGAAAAGGAAACTCGTGAAGCCCTTCCTAATGCCATGCCAACAGGCATGAAAACCTTGCACTTTTTGTGAAATATATTTTTATCTCACACTGAAAATGCAGCCTTTATGTGGGTACAGGATTGCTATAAGAAAAGCATAACTATATACTGTACTATAATTTGAGAAAAAGTGAAGTCATCATATGACAATTTAAAGATATTGAAGGATCTAAAGCTGGCGAATTTAATGCCAGCAAGGGATGGTTTGATAATTTTAGAAAGAAGTTTGGCTTTAAAAAATGTCAAGATAATAGGAGAAGCTGCTTCTGCTTACGAAGTGGCAGCAAACAAGTTCCCAGACGCCATGAAAAAAACATTGAGGAGAAAGAATGTCTGCCTGAACAAATTTTTAAGGCAGACAAAAGTGTCCTATTCTGGAGCTAAATGCCACAAAGGACATTTATTAGTAAGGAAGGGAAATGAGCAACAGGATTTAGGCAAGAAGGGATAGTCTAACTCTACTGTTTGGTGCAATTTTGCAGGACTGCCCTTATCTATAAAGCTGCTAATCCCCAAGCCATGAAGGGAAAAGAAGGCTTGGACAATGAAAAAACCCTTTTTCTGGATTGGTCACATCAATGCAATGTCCCTGAAACCAGGATGTACCTTGCCAGTAAGGGACTTCCTTCTAAAATTCTTTTCATTTTGAATAATGCCCAAGGCCACCCAGAACCCCATGAGTTCAATACTAAAGGTTTCAAAGTGGTCTACTTCCCCAAAACACAATATCTCTAATTCACCTTCTAGATTAGGAGGTCATAGGACCTTTTAGGCTCATTATACATGGTACTCAATGAAAAGGATTGTCAATGGTGTGGAATAGAATGCTGATAGAGAGAAAATTATGACAGTCTGGAAGGATTACACCACTAAAGATGCCATCATTGTTACAGAAAAAGCCATGATAGCAATCAAGCCCAAAACAAATAAATTCCTCCTGGAGAAAACTGTGTCCAGATGTTGTGCGTCACTTTACAGGATTTATGACAGAGTCAATCAAAGACATCATGAAAGAGATTGTGGATATGGCAAAACAAAAAGTGGGGGGAAAGGTTTTCAAGATACAGATCTTGGAGAAATTCAAGAGCTAATAGACCCCACACCAAAGGTATTAACAGAAGATGAGTGCTTAATGGAGATGAGTGCTTCCGAACCTGTGCCAGATGATAAGGAAGAAGACATAGAAGAAGCAGTGCCAGGAAACAAATTGACATTTGGCAATCTGGCAGAAAGGTTCTAATTATTCAAGACTGCAAGTGACTTCTTTTATGATAAGAACCCTTCTATTATACCAGCACTAAAACTAAAGTAAAATAGTAGACAAGGGGGGATCTTCAAGGAGAGGATCAAAAGTTGCAGGTGGATGTCTACCTATGATGGCTGTTCTTAGAAAGAACATTGTAAAACTCTGGAGAAGTGACGGGGGACATTGAGTGTGAAGGAGAAGGTGAATCATTCTGCAAGATCAAAAGGAACTTTGGAGAGGCATCCATAAGTGGGGAAGAACAGGAGGAGAGAGCCCTGGGGCTCCATGCTCAACCTGCAGGCACTATGGTCCAAGCTGGGAGGGGGCCCCCACCACCACTGCAGACCTCTGGACTGATCAAGGAGCTGCTTGGAATCCACGCAGAGACATTGCACCAGAGAGAGAGTTCAGCAGGGATTTGGTAGCTACTGATCCTGGGTTACTGCAACTAACACCATTCTGAGACCTGGTACAGAGTGCCAGGTCTGCACAGGGCTCAGCTCTGCAACAGCAGTGTTTGCATTGCTCCCACCATGCCAGGGAAGGAGCAGGCAGAGCAGACACTACCCTGTGCCATGCCCTGTGACTGGTAGCTGAGCACCCGTCCACCCCAAGGCAGGATCTGAGCAGAGGGGGCACTTCAGGTACCACAGACAGCACCTAAGAAGGCTCGCAGCAACTGCCTTAGTGAGATTAGGGCATGGGGAGAACGCCGGTGGCTTGGCAGCCCTGGCCCGCAGTATCACCTCTTGCAACCCCCAAGCTGCCACACAGTGTGGGGCTCCACCTTTATGGTTTCTGAGCCACTGCAGCAGCCCCCCACCCACTCAGCTCCACTTCTGCAGTCCCTGTGCTGCTGGAGCAGCCCCCCGCCTGTATGGCTCTGCTTCCATGGTACCCGCACTGCTGGAACTGTCCCCCCAGCATGTGGCTCCACCTCTGCAGTTTCAGTGCTGTGGTCTGACCCTGCAGCCCACCTGTGCATCTTCTGCCCTGTCCCTAGGCTCCAGGTCTGGCTCTGAGGCCCCCCTGTGCCCAGGCACAAGGATCTGCCCCCAAGGCCTCACAGCAGCTGCTGGGACTATAGCTTCTTGTCCCTAAGGTTCCAGTGTTGTCCCTGGGACTAGAGACTCTGTCCCTGTAGCTCCAGTTCTCCCACTGGCCCTGCAACTCCACCCCTGAGATTCCAGCACTGTGCCTGGACCCCAAGACCCCAGCCCTGAGTCTCCACCACAGTTGATGGGCCTACAGAACTGCCCCAAGATCTGATACTCTTCCAGGGACCCCCCACCTCAAGCCACCGTTACACCTGGATCTGGTCTAAGCAAACACCCAAAGCCCAGACACCCACAACCACTGCCCAGATAGCCCCACCCAGCTGCCACTGTCACCTCCACAGGGAGAACCCAGGCAGAGAAATCCTCCACAACACCAGCCTCCATGGAGAGAGTCTCACTCAGCCCCCAACTCAAGCTTCCAACGATGACTTAGGAAACAACCCACAACCCTGCATGAAGATCATTCAGCACCAACTTGAACTGTGACAATTAAAAGGGAATGGGACAAAACAGAACAGCTGCACTACAGGCTCTCAGTGAGCCTTCCCCTCCCCTGTCAACATTCCAGAGTAGAAAACAAAAGCACCATCTGGGGACCTCCACTTCTTCTAAGTAGGAGAATTCCCAGCAAAGGAGAACAGGTGCCCTGCAATCCTATCAGCTGAGTTGAAAGAAGAAGATTCAGATAAGAAGAAACAAGCAAAAGAACTCTGGAAACATGAACAAACAAAACAGTTCAACACCCACAAGGGATCACAATGGCTCTACAATAGTGGACTCCAACTAAAAGGAGATCATCAAAATGTCAGCAATGGTATCCATGATATGGATGGCAAATAAGATGAATGGAATTGAATAAAAAGTTGAAAACCAACAAAATGAAGTCAAACAAATATTTCAGGAAATCAATGAAAAAATGAAAAAGTCACTAAAGACCTTGACAACATAAGGAACGATATAATAGAACTTAAAGAAATGAAAGAGTCATTTAGGGAATTTCAAAATACAGCAGAAAGCTTAACAACAAGCTAACCCAAGCAGAAGAAAGAGTCTCAAAGCTTTAAGACAAGGCTCACAATTTAACTCAGTCATTCAAAGACGCAGAAAATAGAATAAAGAAGAATAAACAATCACTCAGGGAAATACAGGACTATGCAAAGTGAACTAATATACAAATGACAGGTATCCCTGAGGAAGAAGAAGAAAGAGCAAAAAGCATGGAAAATTTATTCGAGGGAATTATTGAGGAAAACTTCTCTGGTATCTCCAGAGATTTAGACAACCAGATACAAGATGGACATCAAACACCAGGAAGATTCATAGCAAATAGGACATCTCCAAGACACATAGTGATCAACCTGGTCACAGACAAGATGAAGGAGAAAATTCTACAAGCAGCAAGATGAAAGCAGCAACTAACCTACAAAGGAAAACCCATAACATAAGGCTAACAGCAGATTTCTCAATGGAGACCTTAGAAGCCAAAAGGGATTAGAGCCCCATTTTCAGTCTCCTTAAACAGGACAATGGCCAGCTTAGAATTCTGTATCCTGCAAAACTAAGTTTCTTATATGATGGAGAAATAAAGACTTTTCCAGACAAGCAAACACTGAGGGATTTTGTCACAACTAGACCTGCCCTACAGGAAATACTCAGAAATGCATTATACATGGATCAGCACAATAGATATCCACCAGTGTAAAATCACTCAAAAGCTAGAGCTCACACCTCATATAAAACAATAGCATAAGGGGGAAATAAAGCAATAAGATACTACCCAATGTGGTAAACAGAATAGCACCCTGCATATCAATACTATCCCTCAATATAAATTGTTGAGTGCTCCACTCAAAAGACATAGACTGGCTAAATGAATGAAAAAACACAACCCTAATATCTGCTCTCTCCTGGAAACACATCTAACCCCAAAGGACCCACACAGACTGAAGGTGAAGGGGGAAAAAAATATTCCACAAAAACAGAAACCAAAAGAGAGCAGGTGTAGCCATTAGCATATCAGATAAAATTGACTTTAAATCATCAATGGTAAGGAAGGACAAAGATGGTCATTACATAATGCTGAAGGGAGCAATTCAACAAGAAGACATAACAATCCTAAATACATATACACCTAACACAGGAGCTCCCAGACTCATAAAAAAAATCCTACTAGATCTAAGCAAACAGATAAATAGTACCATTGCAATCACCGGGGACATCAACACCTCACTGACAGACCTGGACAGATCATCAAAGCAGAAAATAAATAAACAGACACTGGACTTTAATGAGACTCTAGAACAAGTGAAGCTAACAGAGATCATCAGAACATTCTAAACAATAACTACTGAATATACATTCTGCTCATCAGCACATGGGACATTACCCAAGATTGATCACATCTTAGGACACAAAACATGTCTCAACAAATTCAAAAAAGTTGAAATCATACCATGTATCTTCTCTGACCACAGTGTAACAAAACTAGAAATCAATTCTAAGAAAAACATTCAAATCTACACAAAGTCATGGAAATTAAACAACCTACTACTGAATGATCCTTGGGCCAATGATGAAATTAAGTTGAAAATCAAAAGACTCCTTGAACTAAATAACAAAGGGAACACAAGCTATCAAAATCTGTGGGATTCAGCAAAAGCTGTCATAAAATGAAAATTCATAGGCTTAAATGCCTACATCAAAAAGACAGAAAGATCACAAATAAACAACCTAATGCCACATCCAAGGAACTAGAAAAGGAAGAGCCAACCAAACTCAAAGCCAGCAGAAGAAATAACAAAGCTCAGAGCAAAACTAAACAAAATGGAAACCAAAAAAATAATAGAAAGGATCAATAAAACACAAAGTTGGTTCTTTGGAAAGATAAACATAATTAATAGACTCCTTGCTAGATTAAGCAGAGATAAAAGAGAAAGGACCAATATAAGATCAATCAAAAATGAGAAAGGAGATATTACAACTGGTACCACAGAAATACAAAACATTATCAGTGAATACTATGAAAATCTATGCACCCATGAACTAGAAAACATAGAGGAAATGGACAAATTCTTGGAAACACACAACCTCCCAAGACTCAATCAGGAAGAAATAGAACTCCTGAACAGACCAATACCAAGCAGCAAGATTGAAGCAGCTATAAAAAATCTCCCAACAATAAAAAGCCCCAGACCAGATGGATTCACAGGTGAATTATACCAAACCTAAAAATAAAAATTAATATCCAACCTACAGAAATTATTCCATTACATCGAGAAAGAGGGAATCCCACCCAACTCATTCTATGAAGCCAATATCATAGACAGGAAAGGACACAACAAGATAAGAAAACTACAGATCAACATCCCTTATGAATATAGATGCAAAAATCTGCAACAAAATACTAGCAAACTGAATCAACAGCACATCAAAAAAAAAAAAAAAAAGTCCACCATGATCAAGTGGGATTCATCCCAGGGATGCAAGGAAGGTTCACTAAATACAAATCAATAAATGTGATTCACCACATAAACAAAATTAAAAACAAAGACCATATGATCATCTCAATGGATGCAGAAAAAGCATTTCACAAAATCCAGCACCCTTTCATAATAAAAATCCTCAAAAAACTAGGCATGGAGGGAACATACTTAAAATTATAAAAGCCATATATGACAAACCCACAACCAACATTATACAGAATGAGGAAAAGTTGAAAGCATTCTCCCCAAGAACTGGAACAAGACAAGGGTGCCCACTGTCACCACTTCTGCTCAACATAGTACTGAAAGTCCTAGCCAGATTAATGAGGTAAGAGAAAGAGTATCAAACTCAGGAAAGAACAGGTCAAACTATCACTTTTAACTGACGATATGATCTTATATCTAAAAAATGCCAAAGACTCCACCAAAAGATTCCTAGAATTGATAAATAAATTCAGCAAAGTCTCAGGTTACAAAATCAGTGTACACAAATCATTAGCATTTCTATAGCCTAATAATAGTCAAGCAAAGAGTCAAATCAAAGACTCATACCATTCACAATAGCTACAGAGAAAATAAAATATTTAGGAATATACTTAACCAAGGTGGTGAAAGATCTCTTCAAGAAGAACTATGGAACACTGATGAAAGAAATCGCAGATGACACAAACAAGTGGAAAAACATCTTGTGCTTATGGATTGGTAGAATCAATATTGTTAAAATGTCTGTACTTTCAAAAGTGACTTAAAGATTCAACACAATCCCGACCAAAATACCAACCTCATATTTCACAGATCTAGAAAAAATAATTTTATGTTTCATTTGGAACCAAAAAAGAGCCTGACTAGCCAAAGTAATCCTAAGCAAAAAGTACAAATCTGGAGGCATCACATTACAAGGCTTCAGATTATACTACAAGGCTATAGTAACCAATACAGCATGGTATTGATATAAAAATAGAGACATAGATAGACCAACAGAACAGAAGACAGAACCCAGATATAAAATCATCCACCTACAACCAACTGATCTTCAACAAAGCAAACAACAACATTCACTGGGGAAAGAGCCCTATTCAATGAACATTGCCGGGAAAACTGGATAGCCACATGGAGACGAATGAAATAGGACCCCTATCTATCACCATATACAAAAATTAATTCAAGATGGATAGAAGACTTAAATGTAAGGCATGAAACCAAAAAATTCTAGAAGAAAACATAGGAAAAACTCTTCTAGACATGGGCCTAGGCAAAGAATTTATGACTAAGACCCCAAAGGTGATTATAGCGACAAAGAAAATAAATAAATGGGACTTGATTAAATTAAAAAGCTTCTGCATGGCAAAGGAAATTATCAACAGAGTAAATATACAATCTGCAGAATGGAAGAAAATATTCACAGACTATATATCAAATGAAAGACTAATATTCAGAATCTACAAAGTACTCAAAAATCAGCAATAGAAAAACAAATAACCCCATTAAAAAGTGGGCAAAAGATGTGAACAGAAGTTTTTCAAAAGAAGATAGACAAATGGACAATAAACATATGAAAAAAGGCTCAACATCACTAATCATCAGGGAAATGCAAATTAAAACCACAATGAGATATCACCTTACCCCTGTCACAATGGCTATTATTAAAAAGTCAAAAAACAATAGATGCTGGCCTGGATACAGAGAGAAAGGAACACTTACACACTGCTGGTGGGACAGCAAATTAGTACAATCTCTGTTGAAAACAGTATGGAGATTTCTCAAAGACATAAATATAGACTTTCCATTCGACCCAGCAATCCCACTACTGGGTAACTACCCAAAGAAAAAGAAGTCATTTTACTCAAAAAGACACCTGCACTTAAATGTTTATTACAGCACAATTCACAATTGCAAAGATGTGGAATCAACCTAAGTGCCCATCAATTCATAAGTGGATTAACAAAATGTGGGTGTGTGTATATATATATATACATATACACACACACACACACCCCCATAGAGTACTACTCAGCCACAAAAAGGAATGATATAATGTCTTTTGCAGCAATTTGTATGGAACTGCAGACCATTGTCCTAAGTGAAGTAGTGAAATATCTCAGGAATGGAAAAAGAAATACCATGTGTACTCTCTAATAATTTGGAACTAATCAGTGGGCACACATGGACACAGAAGTATAAGTCACTGGAAATCAAGAAGGGGGAAGGGGGGAAGAGGGGAGGGGTATAAACCCACCTAACAGGTACAATGAACACTATTTGGGTGATGGACACACTAATAGCCCTGATTTAAGCATCATAAAAGCTACCCGTGTAACAAATATATTTGTGCCCCTTTAATATTGTGAAATTTAAAAAAGGGAAAAATAGTAGAGGGTTGGTACCACATAGAAACATTTTTAGAGAAACGAATAAGCAAAAAAGTCAAACAGAAGTTATGATGTATTTCTGTAAAATTAAACCGAGTGTACCTGCCTCTCCTGCCACCTCTTCCACCTCCTTCCCCTCTTCTGCCTCTGCCACCCCTGAGATAGCAAGACCAACCCTCCTCTTCCTCTTCTTTCTCAGCCCTACTCAACGTGAAGACGATGGGAATAAAGACCTTTATGATGATTCATATCCACTTAAGAATAGAAAATATATTTTCTCTTCCTTATGATTTTTTAAATAACATTTTCTTTTCTCTAGCTAACTTTATTGTAAGAATACAGTATATAATATATATAACATTTAAAATATGTGTGAGTCAACTGTTTATGTTATCAGTAAGGCTTCTGGTCAACAGTAGTCTATTATTAGTAGTTAAGTTTTGGGGGAGTTAAACATCACACATAGATTTGTGACTGTGTGAGGTCAGCGCCTCTAACTCCCATGTTGTTGAAGGATCAACTATAATTTTATTCACTTGAAAAAGTAATGGAAGAAAAATACTGTATCCATCTATTTATAAGTAAAGATTCAGCTAAGAAAATAAAGTATCATAATGTCACAAAAAAATCTATACATCTACCCACAAGTTCAAAATTAATATTCATTGGTAATATGTGGCATCCAGATACCAAATTAATTTCAAAATCTCCTAAATATTCATTTAATAGTCAAAATAACCTAGATTCCCATAAGTTAGCTTTTGTAGTCAGGTAAAAGACATAATTACATAGTGGAAGAAATTGGGGAAATTTTCTATAGAAAACAACTAGATTTTTGGAGATGATAAAACATATAATGAGTACTGAAGTATTTTTTTAAAAAGCTAAAATACTTAGTGCAATTATTTGTCCAGCTACTCAGATTAATTAGCTTACCCCCTACTTTATTTTGGATTGCTTAGAGATAGTCATGCCTCAGAAATATTATAAAATACACAATTATAATGGTAATTAATAGAAAATTCTTGTTTACAATATATGCATTTTCTTGCCTTTTCTTCCACATGATTACAAATAAATAGCATAATTTAAGTTATCCCTATAATTTGCATACTATTGAAAATGTTGCCAAATGTAAACGCTCAGTAAAAAAATTGCAAAAAATGAAATATACTAGCAGTATTAAACATAAATATTAATGTAAATGTATGGTATTTTCAGAACACATTGTTTTCTGTACAGTTATTTCAATGGTAAAAACAACATTTCTATCATCTCTATATCATGGTTACAAAACTTACGATTTTTCATTTAAGTATACTCTGAGCTGCCAATTTTCAAATTATAAAAAGAATCTCAAGTGTCAGGCTCAATGCAATGAAGAATAGTTTTCTCCTATAAACAGTTTAATGGCACAGAGCTAGCATGAGTCATACATATCCAGACCTTGAACTCACTGTTGCATTCAGAAGAAGCCAAAGATTAATGTTTAATAAAGAGCAGGTCAGCTCTGGCCATTTTAATTGCAGGATGATGGTTTGCAATCACTTGTTGCCTTAGGCTATTGTGGTATTCTTGACTATTCCATAAAAGAAATCAATCTTGCTTTTCTAAACTGTACTGATAATTAGGGGTATAGGACCAGATTTTTAGCCAAATTAGAAATTATTCAATATTATGTCATGTCATAAATTTGCAAATGTTTTTCAAAACACACACTAAGCCATAAACCCAAGGAGCAATCATTGTAGCTTGTTTTCTGTTTTCAAAGTGATTAATAACAATACTGAAGCCACATGACTAATAATAGCTAGCCTTTATTGAGCATATACTATGTGCCAGCAACTGTTTTAACAATTTTAATATTTATTAATTTATGTAATCATTATAACACTCTTTTGAGGTAGATATAGCTAAAATCCCTATTTAATAGACAAGAAAAATTGAGCATAGCTTAGTTAAGCAATTTGCCTGGATCATAAAAGCTGAAGTCAGGATTCAAACTCAGGTGGTTTGACTTTAGTGGCCACCGTCCCCATGTAAGCTATGCATTAGATATGTGATTATAAGCAAATTACTTATCCTTGCTGAGCCCACCTTTCTTTTCTATAAAATGTGGATAATTTGGAGGACTAATTTTTTTCCTTGATGGTATAAAGTCTATTTGTACTTGTCAGGTATTTTTTTTTTTGGTTGCAGTATACAGAAGTATACGTAAGATGTTTATAGTCATCCAGGTATGACCATAAATCATTCTATGTATTTAAATCAGATAGAAATTAAGTAGAGACTTTACTGCACAAGTAACAGAAAAGAGCTGAGAAGTCAAAAGGGGCAGTGAAGCAAACCAGAGATTAACAATATCAGAAAGCAGCTACCACCACTAGGCTGGAAGGATATGGGAGGTTGGCAGTGGTACCCGAGTCAGACAGCGGCCAAGGCAGGGAAGAGCTGAAGCCACAGAGGAGAAGCAGCTGCTACTGAAGACACCACCCGGTGCAGAGAGAGAGGGGAAGATATACCCTGTCACTCCCTTCTTCCCAGCCTTCTCTAATCCTTCTCTGGAAGTCAGCTGGTGCAGAAGACTGAAAAATACAACCCACAGAGATCAGCCCTCCCTGCCTGAGATCAGAGCAAAGCAGATGAAGAGTGAGGAATGGATCAGAAAGCAAGAACTCCATGGGAAAATCATAACAAAATTATAAATCCTAACAGCAAGTTGTACGTCTATTTCTTATATATTTCCTTTCAGTTTTGCTTGAGAACACTTCGTCGACTCCTTTTCATCTCATCCTCTTAATTACCACGTTGCACTGTTAAGATTTGTGTGAATCCCACCTTAATTAACTAGGGAAGTTACGTTATAGGATAAGCATGTTTAGAGGATTATTGTGACTGATATATAATGTGATAACCTTGACTTTGCTTCCAAATAATCTCCATATGTATTATTAAGGCTTTTTGATGCTCTGTATTTTGTTTTTATTTTTACTGATGATTTCCCATGTAGAGCTAAAAATTTGCCCCATGGTCTAGATTAGAAGTCTGAAGCAAATCAGTACATAAGAGGAAATAAATATTCACCTCTAATACTGGTTGAAGACTTTGTAACCAATGTTTTATTTATAAATGAAAGAAAAAATATAATGAACTAGGTCTTAAGTAACAGCTTTGTAGCAAATGAAAATGGCTGTTTGTTATATCAACCATTAGTAAAAATCAAAGGCATGGTCTTAAATTTTACTTGAATTTTACAGGGGACCACATTGCAAATTTTTGAGATCTTGGCTTGATAGATATAGAGATATGTTTCAATACTCCTTTTAAGAGGTCTGTAAATATATGAAATCTCTATAGTTTCTATGTTAACATAGCTATTTCATCCTTACATGGAAAGAAAAAGTCAAAAGTATAGCTGTTGCAACTTCGGTTTCCTGGGAAATAAACTGTGAGTCACAGATTTGATGCAGGACGTTTATTGGGGAGTGCTCTCAGAATCACCACTTGCAGGGGACTGAAATAAACCAGATTAGGTAAAGAGAAGTGCTAGACTGTTATATAGTCATAACAATGATCTCAGGTTACCTTCCCAGAAGCCCTGGAGCTAGGATGGGCCTTCAGAGTTGTCCAACACTGGGACAAGGGAGCTGGGCCTTTAAAACTCAACATTGATAAGTCCCTAGATATATACTGTCCCCAGGAAGGAGAGTAACCTTTGGCAATGCAGCTATCTTCAGCTGAAGTCAATTTCCAAGAACACAGTTGAGAGGTGTCAGCTACCAACATTCCCAGCAGCTGGAGGAATGAGGGCTTCAGTCCCCAATGTGGGGCAGGGGTGACAATTTTGGCATCCACTGCAATAACAATATTCAATACCAACAAAGTACTACATACCAATGGGAAGATGACTGGCTTAACTTATTAATCACTATAAATAGTGATTTATGTTTTATCTCATGTTTTTGAATACAATTTTCCCAATCCTAGATGCAACTAAACATGGTAGATAGCCATCTAAAATGGCACCCAATAAACCCCACCTCCTGGTATTCATGCCTTTGTGTAATTCCCTCCTTTTGAGTGTGGGCTGAATCTAGGGACTTGCTTCTAACAAATGGGGTATGGCAAAAATGATGGGATGCCATTTCCAAGATTAGTTTATAAAAAGCTCGAACATCCTGATGGCCCTCTGTGTCTTTGAGTGGCTCACTTTGATGAAGCCAGCTGCCATATTCAGAGCTGCCCTATTGGGGCATTTCACATAGCAACAAACTGAGAGGGTGGCGTCTGGCCAACGATCTAAGTAGGGAGACTGAGGCCTTCAGTGCAATAGCCAACAAGGAACTAAGTCCTACCAAAAACCACTTAATGAGACTGGAAAAACATACTGTCCTAGTTGAACTTTGAGATAACTCTAACCCTGGCCAACAGATTGATTGCAGCCCTATGAGAGTCTCTGAGGGGGAGGACCCAGTTACACTGTGCCTGGATTCCCAAACCACAGAAATTTCATAGTTCTGAGAAATAGTAGATGTTTTAAGCCACTAGGTGTTGGGATAATTTCTTATGCAGCAATAGACAAGTAGGCAGGAATAATTCTCCTTTAAATTAATTTTTTTCAATGACTGGCATGGTACCATATCAAAGTCTTATTAAATTGAATCATTCCCATCTCATATTTTGCTTATTTTATGTGTAGTGATATTGAGAAGGCAGAATTCATAAAATTCATTTCTGGGAATAATATGGTACGGAAAAATGCCAAATGAAATACTTATGGTGGAAGGGTACAATTGCAAAGTCTCTTTCAAATAGTTAAAGACCGTCAAAACATTGCTCTGCAAGATGGAAAGAAGGGGGATTTGAAATCCTAGGGAAAGCCTGCAAGGAAAATAATAGAGACTTAAAGACTTGGTACTGTTTGGGGAACAGAAAGCCCCTGGCATGGTCAAGAACAAGCAGTGTTAAGTGGAAACATTTTAGTGAAATTCTGTGTAATGTATTATGTCGTCCCTACAATAACCTCACATATTTTTGGTTAAGACTACAAAAATTATAAAATACTTGATTAAATAATATTTTTTGAAAGATGCTGGAAGGGCTTAGTACTATATCAGAACTGTGGAGAATCTGAAGTAGATATCCAAAGTGGATGAGAGGGCTGACGTAAGTGCCCCATGCGTATTTATTATTTAGTGCCACCATAGTTGCTAGTAATGTAGTGCCATGGCAACATCCACAAAGACCTTGATATTAACTGAGATGTTATTAAGTTCTGTGGGCCCAAAAGCTGGAGATTCACCCATATTAGACAATAAAGTTGTAATAGAAACTTTATTATTTCGTACTGTGATGGCTGTAACAGTAATACAGTGCCTGTGTCAATATTTACAAAGGACTTGTAACTATGCCCAGATAGATGCCACAAGTTTTAAATCCGGAAGCGGAAAAGTTCCCGCAAAATGGACAAGCAAATCATAGTAAAAAAAAAGTTTCTAACAATGTTAGCTAACTCAGCAGGGGAATACATTCAATCATAAACAGATACTTTTGGAAAATTGTATAGCTCCATTCTATTTAACATGGAATTTGAATATAATCTTTAGTTCAACTAAATATCTAATATAGATATTTAGATCTGCACTTAAGAATTGGGAAAAGACAAATAGTTAGAGAGCTAACCCATATGACTCTGTACTGGTTCCTCCTATTTCTGTTGGCCATGAGGTTCTTTTTTAAATTTTAATATTCTCCACAATTTTATCTTTGATTTCCCTTTTTAATTGCATTGTTCAAAACTATATTAATATCCTCCAATGAGCATTGGTGTAGGAAAAAAATGTTGAAATAGTAAACATAAACAGAAATTATTAAGATAACATTTAATACAGCAAGTAATGAAATAATACCTGATGTGGGATACAATCTAAATGGAGTATCACAAAAGGGACAGTTTTTCAGGAATAAACAGTTTTGATCTTTAAAATTCTGACTGCAAATGCTATATTTTCAATAGAACCCCAATATGTGAGGGCAAGGTTTTGATTTAATTCAGTAACTCACTCACAATATATCTAGTTTATACATTTGCTACAGTGAGGAATTAAGGTCAGAATAAGACTAAACATCCAACTCCTAAGAACCCACAACCACTGAAAGGTACATGGACTTCTGAATGTCAAGACCTAAAAGATTTCTAAAATAAGCCTCACTTTTAGAGTATAACAAGAATAACTTATTTGACTATTAATTGTTTGTAGGAAAGTGAATAGTTTACCCAAATCACAAAGCATAACTATAAGGCTAGGAAGGTATTTTAAAATGAAACAATGTAAAGAATTTGGTAGGTATAATAAGCATAATACTAATCAAGTAATTTGCTCTTGTAATTACAGTCTCTCTTGATAGATATGAAAAAAATGATCATGGTAAAATTGATGTTAAGGTAGTAGAAATAAAAAATAACTGCAAACAGCAACATAAAATTGAGTAAAAGAAAATTTAGGTAAAAATCTCAAAACAACTGTGTACACTAACATGCCAGCCTATGGAACACTTTTTCAAGGGATATCCTCAAAGCACCCGTGGTTGACTGATTTAAACATGAAGTTAGGAGAGGATTTAAAAGTATAAGGTAAAGCACAACTTCTCTTCAGCAAAGGAATGTATTGGATGACTTAATGACATCTGTGATGCTGCTGCTGCTACAATTTGTATGGCACCATAATGAGACAGAAAGAAAACAGTGACAAATCCAGGGATGTATGAGAGTGTGTACATGTATAATATACATACATACATATAGATAACATATATTAATGTGCATATATGTTTGTGTATATATATTACAATTTTCTATTTCTTAATTCATTTTATCATTTAAAAATTAATGGCCCAAGGAAGAAATTTTTTCTTGAGATTAGTGTTTCCAGGGAAACATTTCATGAATGTAGGCTTTTTTTTTTCCTGCTGAATTTAAAGAAGGGAAATTTAATCCCTTTCCTTGTCTATTTTCCTGAACATCACTAAGATCTGTTCAGCACAGCTAATTTAAGTCACTTCCTTAAATAGTTTTATTGTCTCCCATTTGTTTCTCTTTAAACAATTTAAAAAGAAGCAAATGGTACTTTTTGTAGTTTCTCTTCAAAAAAGTCATCAGAGTAGTAGTAACAGTTCATCCCAAGGTGAAGAAAAGGATGCCTGGAGGCAAGGAGTCAAATGAAACCCCACTTCAGATATAGTCTAGTGAGCAGCTAATACAGAAACTAATGGGGCCATTTCTCTGCTCAGTACTAAGCACAACCTACAGAGTTTTTTTTTTTTTAGGGCTTAGACTGAACTGTTCCTTTCCTCCCTCCTTCACATACTTCCAGCTGAAAGCTATGTTTCCTTTGGTGAGAACACAGTGCAAGAGGTGAAGTCATTAATAGAGATGCAATGTCACTGGCTCCCCAAATCTGTTAGTGATAAGTGCCACTGTGCTACCCTTTCATCCTGGATTTAACAATGAGTCCCAACTCTCACAAATTAAAAGGATAATTACCCTTATTTAATCTAATATTTCTTTAACAAATATGACTAACTAGAGAACAATTACAGTACATGAAAATAGTTGTTTGCCAGTTATAAATAGAAAAAAGAAAGAAAGAAGATGGAGGTGATCCTATGTCATTCGTCACTGGATCTGCTATACTAATTTGCTGTCAAATTAAATAAAAGAATTCAACAATACAAATAATCTTATCTCATTGGTGTAAAAATATGCATTCTAAATTTGTATGTGACACTAGAGTTGGAAAAATAATATAGTATTCCCGTGTCAGAATTCAACATGTAATATCACTAATGTTCAAATTTCTCAAAAATGTTACCTCATTTTTCCAAGGGTAAAATTTACCCAAATCAAAAAAAAATAAATATCAGAATTTTGCTCTTGCAGGTTTTCTCCAATGTGAATTTTGCAGAAAAGTTAAATTCAAGTAGATATAGTAAGTTGAGAATCTATTTGTTAGGTAGCTAAAATCTAAACTTTCATAGCTTTGGAATTATATGGACAAACGCTTCAAGTTGTAATGGAAAGTTATTAAGTGGTTGGAGCTGTGTCTATTACCTCTTAATATCATTCTGAAATACTAGCAATATCGCATTCCCCATTTGCATAATTCTGCACTGATCCTTTTAAAACAATCAAGATCAGGTTCATTTTAAGAACATCGAGGTCCTAATTTGTTGACACTCTCAACAATTCGTATTATTCTTTGAGATTAGTGTTCCCATTTATTTAAGTATAATGGGTCATCTAGGATTACATATTAATCAGGGACTTTTTTTTCTTTTTCTTTTCTTAATGCTTAAGAGTTTTTGTCACTTCATATATTAAGTGACAACCCAGGAAATGAGGTTGTTTTCTAAACACTGAAAGGCCTTCCTTCCCATTCAAGTTTTTGGTGTGGTATTTACAGTATTTACAGGAGAAGAACCAAGCATTTGCTTCACAGAGTTCACTGTTCCATATACCAAAATGGCTGGAAAGGCACCAAGTTGAGAACAGAGCCTCACATTGACATTTTCATCCTAAATCCTAAGAAGTAGGAGAATGATGATAGGAATGAAAGCAGAGTTGAGTGCAGTACAGCACAATTAAGCAGAAGAATCTGTGGGAGAGACAGTCCTGCCCCCATATGTTCAATTCTCTATTTCTGGGTAGCTGAGGTTCTGTATATTCTGTATTCCACTGCATGCAGGTGAACAACTGGGTTTTGTCTAGGATGAGTTCAGAAAATGGTAATTGATTTCCTTATTGGCCACTGTATTCCACCAACTTAGGAAATAGTGTAGGGAGCATAGACAGATGCTCAATAATCACTTGATGAAAGAATTAATGATCCCACAGATGAAATATGTTCCACTCAGAGATAGTTATTTTACCTTCATGTACTGATAGAGTGTATATTCTCTGAAAACACAGTTTCTGTCTTCTTTACTGAATTACCAACACTTAATATAATATCCTGGTAGGGGTAGTGAAATGAAAAATAATGAATAGTCAGATGAAAGAATTAAATACTCATATGATGGAGAAAGAAAAATATTTGCATGAATGAGGCAACATTTCTTTTTTCCTCAAGTAAAAATTTGAGCAGTTTCAAAGAGGAGTGATGTTAAAATAAATATACTATATAGCAGGGCAGATGTAGTTTTACTTTAAAATATGTATACCTCATTGTGAGGGGAAAAAATTTAAAAGGAAAATGGCATGTCATTTTGTTTTTCTGAATCAAACTTGTCATCAAAATTATATCAAAGTTAAAATATAATCTCACTGTTTCCTGTAAACATTATTACATAGGATAAACAAAGATGGGTTCATCATCATTTATCCTATGGATTATTTGTTCTTATACACGAAATGTTACTAAATCTGATGTATAGATTTTTTAAAAAACAAAATATAGAAAAAAATTATCCCAGAAAAATTACTGATTATGATAATAAAATAAATCATTTATAACAGATATAAATAATTTACTTTTAAACCATGTATCTCTCAAAAAGGTGAAAAGAAACCAGTCTATGCAGAAGGCAATGGGATAATACAGTACACTCTAAGGGCAAAGCAAGCAACCCAAGGAAGGATCTTAAATCAAAGAGCTGTTTCAAAAACTGAGCCTTGGTAACTCCAGTCTTGGCAGCTCTTGCTAAGACGCAAATTTGTTCTACCAGGAGAGAGTAGGGGTGACTGTTGGAACCAGTGATAAAGTAAGGAAGAGCAGTGCGTGGACTCAATCTGGTTTCCAAAAAGTTTCCCAAAAATGACACTGGAAAGCAGACACCAATTGGCTTCCATGGGGCATAGGAAAAATACCTAGTAGGCCCCTGTAAAATATAAGCCTTCCCCTCAAATCTAAACAGAGTGTCCAATCTCTTACACTAAGAGATTACACAATTAAATTTTCCTACATTTCAACCTAAACTGAGAACTGTTTTCTGGATACCACTAACTAGTGGAGTAGAAGGTTTTACCAAAAAAAAAATTTAATATTAATAATAGTAGTAATAATTGGTATCACTTCTCGGCCTTTTGGCTAAGATCAAGTATAATAATTTGTAACATGATTGAATAGTAACCATGTGTCAAGTTTTTGATAACCACTATGCACAGATAGTATCACTTATAGCTTACAGCAACTTTATGAGGAGGCATTGTCACTCCCATTTTATAGATAAAGAAATTGAGGTTTAGAGAGTTTAAAGAATTTGCAGTTTTCCCAAGGTCATACAGTTGGCATTCCAATCTAGGTCCACCTGAGGATATGGGCCATGCTAATAATCATTAGACTTTATTTCAGACTGGGTTTCAGTGCTATCTTGGAAACGGTAAACTGTTGTCAGAATACTCATCGTACACAGTTAGGCAAGGATGGGTAGGAACTAGGGAAAAGTAGCTAGTGAACCTTGAGACTTGTCCTAATTTGGTTAGTATTGTTTTTCCTAAAAAGATTAGTATCATTGATAATCAGTTCTCAATTTATTTCTAATTTTTTTTACCATTTTGCTGCTAAAAATATAATTTGTACCCTTTTAGTCTTCTATAACTTTCTCATTGCAAGTTTATGAATACATATACACCAAGAATACAGATAATCCAAAAAAAGATGAGCCTGAAAATACACTCTTACAAGCCTGTAAAACAAAACCAAAGAGGAACTTATTTTTAGGATTGATTCAACATGTCGGATTTATCCACCTCCATACATTTTCATTTGGACCATCTGTAATTCTATTTCTAGATACTTAATTGCATTTTTCCATTTGTAAAACCTGGGGGGAAATTATTGAATTATGAAACATGGAACTGTAATAATTCTGTTAGTATATGCTTAATTTATTTACTTTGTTTACTTTGTAGTAATGTGTATCCATATATTGTAGGTACCTTTAATCCTGAGAGCATTAGTTAATGACTATTTTCTGTACTTGCATAATGTCAAGCAGCTGGACAAAAACTGGAAATTTCCATCACTCTTTTGGAGTTCTTTTTAATTGATGCCACAAATACTGATATCTGATCATTTCCAGGTGTGGTAGAGATGGCCAGATGTACACCAGGGTCTTTTCTTCTCTTTTCCTGGGCACATAGCTTAAGTATATTTGCCAGCCTACTTTGCAATTGGGTAAGGTCAAATGACTGAATTTTAGCCAATGGAAAAGGAGTGGAACAAACATGCCACTTTAAGGCTTGGCCACAAAAATCTCCCACATACATCCCTCCATATTTTTCCCCTTTCAACTAACCCAAGCCAGAGTGGTGACCACAATCCTCACTCCAGGGCAAACGTGGAAGCCACTCATTAAAAATAGTGGAGTTATGGTTACCTGCATCTCTTATTGTTTGTGTGGAGCAGAGAGGAGCAACTTCCTCACCCTAACCCTCAAGTTTCCTGTCACCAAACTGCCTTATAAGCCATAAAAGCTTCTATTGTGTTGAGCTGATGTTAGAATTTATTTATTTTCACAGCCTAGTCTACCTTAACCTACACTCTAGGTGACTGAATTTTTTCTTGTAAGATATTTTCATTTGGTTTATATTCTTTTAAGGCTTGAATTCTATATTAGTTCTTCAATCACTTGAGGAGCATCTCTGGGGACCATGAGAATATGCCTTCCAGACCTCCCGTTCAGGGAGTGGAATTAACCAAGAGCCCCAGACTGCACTGGGAAATCCATCACCTCACTTGAGCTGAGAACATGCCTCCCACAGCTGCTCACAGACAGTGAATGAGTATGGCAGTAATACTAGGCCCAACCTGTTCCTGAAAGACCCAAGATATCCCTTGCAGCTGACTTTGGTTTGAAGACATCACGATGGCTTTGGCAAACTAAACCTTCCTTAAACTGCAGGGCAGTCTAGGCTAGGTCTGTCCATCATCTTCTCCATCTTCCCTTACCCAGTATCAGACTTGCATGATGATGTGATGGCTCTCTTAGACTTATTCCACTGCCCAGCTGTACCTGGCTCCCTCTCTCTTTTTTTTCACACAGGAATTTCTCCTAATAAAAATAAAAATCTGTGCAGATATTCCTTTCTTGACATCTGTTTCTCAGAGGACCTGAACTATTGTATACCCTCTCTATGAGCAAATGATACATGCCATTCACTACTTGGGATATATGTATCAGTTTCCTAGGACTGCTGTAACAAAGCACCACAAAGTGAGTGCCTTAAATATTAAAAATTTATTGTATCATGGTTTTGGAAGCTATAATTCCAAGATCAAGGTGTTGGCAAGTTTGGGTCCTTCTGAGGGCTGTGAGACAGAATCTTTTCTGAGCCTCTGTTCTGGTGGTTGGCAGGCAATTTTTGGTGTTCTTTGGCTTATATTAATAGATACCTCATCCCAATCTCCATCTTCATTTTCATATGGCATTCTCCCTGTGTGCATGACTATATTCAAATTCCTCTTTTATAAGGACACCAGTCATATTGGATTAGGGTCCACCCTAACAACTTCACCTTGACTTTATTATCTCTGTAAAGATTCCACCTTCCAAATAAGGTCACATTTTGAGGTACTGGGTGTTAGGACTCCAACACACATTTTTTAGAAGGGAGGGGCACAGTTTAACACATAACTCAACTATTAATCAATCACAAGATTACATTTCCCAAATGCTTAGCAAATAGCAAGTGACACAATCACCTGCTACCTTTTTTGTAGCAGATGTCTTAACATGATAAAATCCATAAATAATATTAAGAATGAACATAAAACATTGTCTATTATTTTTGAAAGTACTTTAAATCCTATGAGAACATGGTTAAATAGTTCACCAACCCAGGGAAATTCTTTTGCCTGATATAATATATACTAGAACACAAGCCAAATATCAACCCAGGAGGCAAAACGAACAAATAGACCAAATTTCTGAAGAAACACTGTGATGGTTGATTTTATGTGTCAATTTGACTGGGCCATGAAATGAATAGATATCTGATTAAACATTATTTCTGAGTGTTTCTATGATGATGTCAACCAGAAGAGATTAGCATTTATTTATTTATTTATTATTTTTTTAAATTTCAGAATATTATGGGGGTACAAACACTTTGGGTACATATATTGCCTATGCACTGCCCAAGTCAGAGCTACAATCGTGAATATCCCCCAAACTTTGCGCCCCACACCTATTAGGTGTGAGCTTTCCCATCCCCTCCAACCCCCTCCCACTGCCCGACCCCTGATGAATATTATTTCCATATGTGTACATAAGTATTGATCAGTTAGTACCAATTTGATGGTGAGTACTAGTGGTGCTTGTTTTTCCATTCTTGTGATATTTTGCTTTGAAGAATGGGCTCTAGCTCCATCCAGGATAATACCAGATGTGTTAATTCACCATTGCTTTTTATTACTGAGTAATACTCCATGGTATACATATATCACATTTTATTAATCCACTCATGTATTGATGGGCACTTGGGTAGTTTCCACATTTTTCCAGTTGTGAATTGTGCTGCTATAAACATTCAAGTTCAGATGTCCTTATTATAGAATGTCTTTTTTTCCTTTGGGTAAATACCCAGTAGTGGGATTGCTGGATCAAATGGTAGTTCTACTTTTAGCTCTTTGAGGTATCTCCATATTACTTTCCATAAAGGTTGTACTAATTTGCAGTCCCACCAGCAGTGTATGAGTGTTCCTATCTCTCCACATCCCCGCCAACATTTGTTGTTTTGGGACTTTTTGATATAAGCCAATCTCACTGGAATTAAGTGATATCTCATTGTGGTTTTGATTTGAATTTCCCTGATGATTAGAGAAGTTGAGCAATTTTTAATATGTTTGCTGGCCTTTATTCTGTCTTCTTTTGAAAAGTTTTTGTTCATGTCCTTTGCCCACTTATTAATGGGGTTGTTTGATTTTTTCCTGTTGATTTTCCTATGTTCTATATAGATTCTGGTTAGCCTTCATATATGCCAATAACAGTTGAGCTGAGAAACAAATCAAAGATGCAATACCTTTCACAATAACACCAAAGAAAATTAAATATTTAGGAACATATTTAACTAGGGAGGTGAGAGACCTATAGAGAGAGAATTATGAAACACTGAGAAAAGAAATTGCAGAGGATGTAAACAGACGGAAAACCCCACCATGCTCTTGGATCGGTAGAATCAACATTATTAAAATGCCTATACTACCTAAAGTGATTTACAGAATCAATGCAGTCCCTATCAAAATACCAACATCATTTTTTGATGGTGGTTATAAATGCCAACTAGGATCATGTGACCAGTTATATAAAGGAAGACAGAAAGGGACTGTAATTGTCATTAATGTTTCCTCCTTAGTTAGTTATGAATGCATGTGTGTGTGTGTGTGTGTGTGTGTATGTGTGTGTGTTCCACAGGTGGCCTGAGCATCTGCACATGCAAGCTGCTAGTCCACACCATGATGTGTGCACCTGCAGTCATATCCAGCCCCTGCCTCTGACCTTAGCCCTCACCACCATTCACAAGCATGTAGCTGACCCTTGCAACCATAGAAGTGCTTGTAGCCAGCCTCCACAGCAGAGCCAGTGCACACTAATGGCTCTGGACTTCACTGCTGCTGGCCCCAGACTTTAGCTGCTGGACACAGAGGCAGAGCTGAGGACCCCAACTGCCTTCACAACCTCTTCAGACCTCTCACAGCTCTTGCTACCAAGGGCCATGAAGGTGGAAATGTTGCAGACCCCAGATGCCTGGGCAGGTGGGACTCAGTGCCTCCCCAGAGATAGAGCCACTGCAAGCTCCCACACTTGGTGCCCCAAGCCACTAAACCTGGTGCCAGAGCATGCCCCAGTGTACCTTTCTTCATTCCCATCATCTTGCAGGTGAGTCTTTCCTTACCAAAACCAGCTCATAAAGTCTGGAAGAGGTGACGGCTTCTTCAAATGTGCAGACACCTTCACTAAAATACAAGAATCATGAAGAATCAGGGAAACATGACATCATCAAAAGAACACAACAAACTTTTGGTAACCAACCCCTCAAAATCATAGATACATGAATTACTTGACAAAGAATTTAAAATAATTGTTCTAAAGAAGCTCAGCAAATTACAAAAGAGCATAGACAAATAATTTAATGAAATCAGGAAAATAATACAAGCACAAAATGAGAAGTTAAACAAAGATATTGAGATCATTAAGAAACACCAAAAAGAAATTTTGGAGCTAAAAAATAAAAATGACTGAACTAAACATGCAATAGAAAGCTTCAACAGCAGACTAGATCAGGCACAGAGAAAAGAATAAGCAAGCTTGAAAGCAAAGCAGTTGAAATTATCTAGTCAGAGTTGAAAAACAAAACAAGAATGAAAAGGAGTGAAGAAAACCTACAAGATCTATGGGACACCATCAGCAGAACCAACATTAGCATAATAGGAGTGACAGAAGGAGAAGAAAGAAAGATAGAAATAGAGAGCTTATTTAAAGAAATAAATAAGCTGAAAACTTCACAAATCTTCACAGTTACAAATTTCTAGGCTTAGAGGTCTCTAATCAATTTTAACCCAAAGAAGAGTTCATTCACCAAGACACATTAGATTCAAACTATCAGAAACCAGAGACAAAGAAAGAATTGTGAAAACAGCAAGAGAAAAGAATTGTGAAAACACATATAAGGGAGCACCAATACAGCTATCAGCAGAAATCTTGCAGGCCAGGAGAGAGTGGAATGATATATTCAAAGTACTGAGAGGGGAAAAAAACTGCCAATCATGAATACTTCACCCAGCAAATCTGTCCTTTGGAAATGATGGAGAAATAAAGACTTTTCCAGGCAAACAAATGCTGAGGAAGTTCATCACCACTACTCCTGGATTACAAGAATTTCTAAAGAGATTTCTTTAAGCTGAAAGAGAAGGACACTAATTAGTAACATGAAAACATAAAAACGTATAAAACTCACTGGTAAAAGTAAGTGCATAGTAAAATAAAGATTACTCTAATATTGTAGCTGTGGTGTGTAAATTGACTACACTTCCAATGCAAAGAATAAAGACAAAACTATTTTAGAAAACTAAGTACAATAATTTTTAAAGGATACACATTACAAAAAGCCATAAGTTGTGAGATCAAAAGTATAAAATGGGGGGGGTAAAATGTAGATATTTTGTATACAATCAAAATAAAGTTATTATCAGTTTAAAATAGCCTGTTTTAAGTATTAAATGTTTTATGTAAATCTTGTGCTACCCACAAAGCACAATCCTATAGTAGAAACACAAATGATAAACAGAAAGGAATAAAAGCATACTACTAGAAAAAATCATCCAAACACAAAGGAAGACAACAAGAGAGGAAGAAAGGAATGACAAAGAAACAGAAAACAATTAACAAAATGGCAAAAGGAAGTCCATACTTATTAATAATTACCTTGAATGGAAACAGATCAAAAGACATAGAGTGGCTAAATGAATAAAAAAACAAGACCCAACTGTATGCTGTCTAAAAGAGACTCAATCTTTAAGGACACATATATACTGAAAGTGAAGGGATGGAAAAATATATTCCATGCAAATGGATACCAAAAGAGAGCAGTAGTAGGTAAATTAGGTCATTAAATATGAAATGTCTGATTTCAAATCAAAAGTTTAGTTTATTATATCTCAGACAACAAGTAGTACAATTAATCAAAGCATGCACTTAAACCATTGACACAGTTTTGCCATCTTAACGGTAGCTTGTGCATTCCAGCAGCAAAGAAGCCTGAAGAGCAAGTGGCAATGAAATTGCAAAAAGCATTTTCCACAGCTTGTTGAGAATTGGATATTTCCTTCCTTGCAAGAAGTGGTCCAAATCCTGGAAGAAGTGCTAGTGAGTTGGTGCAAGGTCTAGTGAATATGGTGGATGACAGAGTTTCCAAGTCCAGCTTCTGTAGTTTGAGCGGCATTGTTTGTGTGATAGTTATGTCTTGCAATAGGACTGGCCTGTCTCTATTGATCACTCTCAGCTGCGGAATTGCAAGCATCTTCATCATGTTATCTATTTGGTTGCAGTAGACATCCACTGTCATTGATTGACCAGGTTTCATGAAGCTGTAATGGATAATACCAGCACTGGATCACCAGACAGACACCATTAGCTTTTTTTGATGAATATTCAGTATTGGACTGTGTTTCGGCACTTCATCTTTATCCAATCATTGTGCCGAATGCTTGCGATTGTCAAAAAGAATCCATTTTTCATCACATGCTCGTTTAATTCATGCAGAACCCATCTATCCATCTTCTTTAGCTTGCCAATTTGTTTCAAATGGTCCAATATTGTTGGAATAGTAATGTCAAACCTTGCTGCTAATTCACGCGTATGTTGAGATGGATTCACTTTCACTACAGCTTTCAGCTCATCATTATCCACCTTGGTCTCAGGTTGCCCACGTGGCTCATTTTCAAGTTTAAAATCACAAGAATGGAACTTCTCAGACCATCGATGTACTGTGCATTCATAGCCACATTCTTCCCAAACACTTCGCTGATATTTCAAGCTGTCTGCACTGCATTGGTTCCACAGTGGAACTCGTATTCAAAAATAACATGCATTTTTTACTTATCCATGGTTTCACAAAAATTGCTTTCAAAAATAAAACTTGAAGGATCACCATAAGCCAAACTGTGCATTTGAAACCATGAGGATGTATCTTCACAATAAAAAAAAAAAAACCCAAGAAGTATCAAAGTGAAATGTCAGAGATATCAACTGTCAAACTTAGTACTTAAGGAAATCGGACATTGGTTACTTAATAACCTAATACTTATATCAGACAAAATAGACTTTAAGTCAAACGCTATAAGAAGAGACAAAGAAGGTCATTATATAATGATAAAGACATCAATCCATCAAGAGGGTATGACAATTATAAATATATATGTATACATGTATCAGAGAACCTAAATATATAAAGCAAATATTAATAGATCTAAAAAGCAAGATAGACTACAGTACAATAATAGTAAGGGACTTTAATATCCCACTTTCAGCAGTAGACAGATTATCCAGACAGAAAATCAATATACAGTCGCGCACTGCATAATGATGTTTTGGTCAACAATGGACTGCATATATGACAGCAGTCCCATAAGATTATAATGGAGCGGAAAAAATTCCTATCACTTAATGATGTCATAGCCATTGTAATGTCATAGAGCATTAACCATGTGTCTGTACTGGTGCTGGTGTAAACAAACCTACTGCACTGCCAGTCATATGACAATAATAAGCAACTATGTTACTGGTTTCTATATTTACTATACTATACTTTTTATTTTTGTTTTAGGGTGTACATCTTATTAAATAAATTGTTACCTATAAAATAGTCTCAGGCAGGTCCTTCAGGAGGTATTCCAGAAGAAGGTATTGTTATCACAGGAGAGGATAACAATGGGACAAGATGTGGAGGTGGAATATGGTGATATAAATGAGCCCAGTCCTGTGCAAGCCTAAAGTAATATGTGGGTTTGTGTCTTAGTTTTTAACAAAAAATGTTTAAAAAGTAAAAAAAAATTTAAATTTTAAATAGAAAAAAGCTTATAAGATATGTATATGATGAAAAAATATTTTTGTGCAGCTGTACAATGTGTTTGTGTTTTAAGTTGTGTTATAACATAAAAAGTTACAGTAAGCTAAGGTTAATATATTTTTGAAGAAAGAAAAATATTTTTTATAAATTTAGTGTAGCCTAGGTATACAGTGTTTATAAAGTCTACAGTAGGGTGCAGTAATATCCTAGGCCTTCACATTCACTTGCCATCACTCACTGACTCACCCAGAGCAATTTCCTGTCCTACAAGCTCCATTCTTGGTAAGTGCCCTTTACAGATATACCATTTTTTATCTTTCATACCATATTTTAACTGTACCTTTCTGTGTTTAGATATGTTTACATACACAAATACTTAAAATACTGTGTTACAATCGCCCACAGTATTCAATACAATAGCATGCTATATAGGTTTGTAGCCTGGGAGCCATAGGCACCCTATACCACATGGCCTAGGTGTGTAGTAGGTACTTTCTAGGTTTGTGTAAGTGCACTCTACGTGATGTTTGCACAATCATCATTGTGCAAAACGGCCTAATGAGGCATTTCTCAGCAATTTCTCATTCTAAGCATTAGCTGCGACATTGATCTTCTTCCCTCAGTGCCCTTGGTTCTCAGGCCTTCATGTTCTAACTGGAATCTACACCATCAGCCCTCTGGCTCTCAGGCCTTTGGACTACACTACTGGCTTTCCTGAGTCTTCAACTTGCAGATCATGGGACTTCTCAGCTTCCATAATCATAAACCAATACCTTATAATATCTACCTACCTATCTATCTGTCTGTCTCCTGTTGGATTTGTTTCTTTGGAGAACCCTGACTAATATAAGCACCTACGAGCTTACAATTTTTAAGTCAATTCAAATCACTTGACATGGAATTTTATTTGATACAATAGGTAATTTGGACATTTGGTGGAAATTTGATATGCTAAAAGTGATTTATTGTTGACTTTTTAAATGAATACATATAATTTAATAAGACAATCCTGTTTAGAGGTAGTAACAGGTGTTCTACTAGGTGTAAGGCACTGACCTTGTCCCTGTCTTTTTCCCTTAGGGCTTCATCAACCAAAGAATACAGAACAGAAAAAATGGCTAAGTGTGTATTGTTTGGGTTTTTTTTTCAATCATGAAATGAAACTTTGTAAGTATACTATAAATTATCGCATTGTTTCAAGAGAACTAGGAATTCCATTCATCTTTCAAAAGAGCACCTTGGAATATCTTGTAAACCCCAAGCTCTGGAATAGACACTAAAAATGAAGAGACTGATAAAATATGTTCCCTCAATGAGTTCACGGTTCTGGTGGAGAAGAAAAACACTAACTATATTATAATCTGGTAAATGTGATGCTATAGGGTTGCAAAGGGATTCATGGGGACAATTAAACAAAGGATGAGTGTAATAGTATAATAGTATCAGTTCCTGCAAGTTTAAAATTGCATTTGGTTAGCAGTCTCTGTAAGCTCCCCAAATTTTCCACTAAAACAGCGAATGAAAACAAACACAAAATAACTCAGATGAATACTTAATACTAAAACCAATGTTTATTATTCCACTAGAAGTGGTGGAAAACTTTGACAATCTTCAGAGTAGTTGGAGTTGGCCCATTAAAGTTCTGCAGCTATAAACACAAGCTCCATATATTTGTTGTTGCATTTGTTTCAGTAATATATTCTCTGTCTGTGTGTGTGCGTGCACGTGTGTATTCTTTATAGGGGTTTTATGTCAAGACCTCTTATATTTTATCTGGTCATATTTATTGATTTTTGTGATATCTTCCACAACTATGTAAACATATGATTATTTCTAAAAGATCAAAGTTGGCCAGGTGCTGTGGCTCACGCCAGTAATCCTAGCATTTTAGAAGGTCCAGGCAGGAGGATCTCTTGAGGCCAGAAGTTTGAAATCAGCCTGAGCGACATAGTGAGGCCCCATCTCTACCAAAAATAGAAAAATTAGCTGGGCATGGTGGTGTGTGCCTGTAGTCCCAGCTACTCAGGAGGCTGAGGCAAGAGGATTGCTTGAGCCCAGGAGTTTGAGGTTGCAGTGAGCTATGATGACACCACTGCACTCCAGCCTAGGCAACAGAGAGAGACCCTGTCTCAAAACAAACAAACCAAAAAAAAAAAAAAAAAAACAAAAATTAAAATTTTTTGTTTAAAAATCAAGCCTTTTTTCCTATCAATACAATAAATAAAAAAGTATCATACTTATTTAACATTTATTTTTCTCCAACTATGTTACAGGTACTGAATTAGAACTAGTGACGATGAAATTTGCAAAGCATCATCCCTGCCCAGAAGTTCAGAATTGGTTATTAGAGACAGACAAAGAAACCAGCAACAACAATATAGAATGATAAAACCTTCAAAAATGATAGGGAAATGGTAATTTAGATGAAAGTCCCATTACTTTGGGGAGTGATATTAATGTTTTGAAAATATCTCTGTGGAGGTGGGGAGTAAAATACTTTAGTGAAAAGAAGGTAGACAGCTACATGATAAGAGTCAATTTAGACAGGGGAGGATGGAAAACAAGGGCCATTATTAGCAGAGAAGATATCATTTTCATGCAAAAGAAAGAAAAGAAGGAGTAGGGGAGAAAGGGAGGCAGGAAGAAGGAAGGAAGAAAAGAAGGAAGGGAGGGAAGAAAGGAAAGGAAGAGAAGAAAAGAAAACATCATACAACTAGGGAGCTGAAAATAATTTGGAGTGCCTAGAACAGAGTGTGTGGAGAGGGGAAGATGCCCAAGATGAAACTGCAGAGAAAGGTCAAGGCTGGATTATGGAGGGTCTTATATATGATGCTAAGGAATGGTGTGTTAATCATGAAGATAGCAGTGAGCCATGGATCTCTTTAAAGCCCAAAAATAATATTATTGCTTTATAAATATCTCTCTGGTAAATGATTCAATGTGGAGAACAATTGGAAGCAGGGAGCTCAGGAAGTGACAATTTTCATACTAAGCTAGGTGAGAAATAGTAAGGGCCTGAAACGAGATGGTGACATTGAAGAAGGAAGACATGGATTTTAGAATATTAAAAATATAGGATTGGCTGGCTTTGACAACTGATTGAATACATGAGGAGTTAAGGGAGACCAAGAGGATGATTTTTGGAATTCTAACTTGGGCAAATACACAGATCATGGAAGTACCTAGTGTAACAGGAAAAAAAAATGGATTTCTATGAAGAAATTACTTATTATCTTGGTTCTTATTCATCCGTAACATTAGGTTTTTTGGAAGTAAAAATGTGTTTCCCATTTATTATTGAATTTATCATAATGATTCTTTTTTTTAATTGCCACTAGGATAGGGAAGGATTAATACGTTTTTACTCTCACATGCGCTTGTACCTAAGGAGAAAAAAAGGCTCTTGTGTAAAGAATAGCAAAATCACTAAAACACATTTGAGGTCTTTGTTATTTTTAAATAAATTGTCAATGTTAATTTGACATAGATGGTCCCATAATCATGTTTTCTCTGGAATATATCCCAGCTTACTTCAGAGAACTTACTATGCATATTTAGATGTAAAATTTAAGTCATTTGATAATTTCTCACTAGCTATATTTTCTTCCTGGAAAGGTAAACATTTTTTTTTCTGATGAATAAAGTTTTGAATTGAATAGCTCATTTTTTAAATACAGAACTTCTACTAGCACATTTGAACTTTCTTGAAGAACAAGTGCACATCTCTGACATGTTTTATTGGTTTTTGAGATTTGGTGATGTTTGTAGTGATTTTTGCTAAGGAAAGGAGGAAGGAAGGAAAGCAGGGAGGGAGGGAGAAAGGGAAGGGGGGAGGAAGAAACAGGTAGAGGGTAGATGTCAGAATAAATATAATTATGTTTACTCTGAGGAACAGTTTACAATACATACAATGTGCAATTTGGTAAGGGTCTATTTTCTTCTATATTTAAGCAGAAGGATTTAAGGCATCTAATGTATTGTTTTCTGCCTATAATACAAAAACGTCAGCAAAAAGCCTAGTAATTACATACAGCAATAAAACATTCTTGGAGGGAAAAAAACAAACTTCAAATTGTGCCATATGGAGAAAGGGATTGAGTGCACTGCAATCATTATTTTGAATTAATCTGGAAGGAATGCACATTATAACTTTTAAAAACACTATGTACTTAGTACAGGTAAAATAGCAAATTTTTCTCCAGAGAGTACTTCTATAGCAGCCCAAGTGGCGCTTATGGTAACTTAGAGCTGAAATGACATTTCCTCAGTGGTTATCAATTGCATCTCTATGACTAAAATGCATTCCTCAAAGGGCCAGGTAAAGCTAGCAGAGTTTCTAGTGTGTATACCTTTAAGTTTTCTATATTGGAGAGGAAAATTGCCTCTGCATATACGGAAATTCTCCCATCACTGAATTCTACCCTTGCAAAAGATAAACCAATGAATTTTAAAAATAAATCAATATGCCATGACATAAAAGCTCATAAATAAAGGCTGCCCTATTGCTCCTACAACTAGAGAACAGCTCTAAGTTACTATGTGTCCTGGGGTATGTATAGTAAGAAAAATGGACATTCTAGTCCTTCTAAGCACACTATCTTGGTATGGAAGGACATATTTGAATAAATATGTTTTAATTGAGTTCATGCTAATAAGGTGTGTTGATGTGGCAGGGCTTGGTCACATATTTATAGAGGTAATTTACAAAGATAATATAGCATAGTGCTTAAGAACACACGCCCAGGAGCCATTCTGCTCCCATCCAAATCTAGGCTGCACCCCTTACTAAAAATTGTTATTAAAAATCCTCATAACCCAGTATCCTCATCTGGAGGAGGAAGTGATAAAAGTATCTATCTCAAAGAGTTTCTGTGAGGCTTAAAACTTTCATTTCTCATCAAGATTTCTCAACCTCCAGTGCTATTGGGACTGGAAAATTCTTTTTTCCAGGGGGCTGTCCTGTGCATTGTAAGATGTTTAGCAGCATTCCCGGACCCGAATCACTAGATGCTAGTAGCATACCCACACAGATATGACAACCCCAAAATAGCTCTGGACATTGTCAAATGCCACCTGGAGAGCAGTCTCCCCAGTTAAGCACAATTCATATACATAAAGTGCTTAGGCACATGGTGAGTATGCAATAAATGCTAGTCAATGTTTACAGGCTTCCTACTTGATACTTTTAGTAAACACCCTGTCTTCTGAAAAGAACTAAAAGCCAAAGATGTCTCCCAGAGAAAACTATAATTCACCACCCACCCCACCAATTCCCCCACCTGCCACACCAAAAAGAGAGACAAGGGGGAGAATTTTCTCAGTATTTGGTAAACCCTTCCACTTCTAAAATACACACACAACTTGTCTTCATAAACACTATTTTTAAACTATTTTTCTAATTTCTTAATAATTTCACTAATTTATCTTTCTTTATCCATCACTTAAAGGTTGGTATTCACCTAGAGTCTAGTCTTCTTCTCTTTTCCTTTCTCATGCTACATATCCTTTTTCTTAAAATTTTCATGAATTTTGACTCTTTCCCAGTGAGTTGGTGACTTAAAGCTATCTCTCAGTCAGACCACTCTCCTCAGTTCCAGATGAGTATTTTTAACTGTATAAACCAAGAATAAGATAAAATGCACTAGCATTATGAGTGCAGCCTAGTCATGTACGCTTCTGCCTTTTATGTTTGGATATTTAATATCCAAAGAAAATTATCTGAATCCACATGCCACACAACAGTAAACAGCCTAATTCCCTCCTCAATAAGTTTAAATTTTCTTCTAAGGGAGAACAGTACATGCATTTTCTAGGCAGTCATTTCTTCTTCAGAATCTCCTATCCCAATCAAATTCTCACGTCATTTTGCTTCTGTCTGCTCTTCTAGATCTCTTTCGTTTAAAGAATAAACAAAATTTTTCTTTTGTGAAGTAATCATGAGTGCAATCCTGTTGTTTTTAAGACTCTTTTACTAAAGATTTAAGAATAACAAAATGGATATAAAACAAAAACACAAACTCATTAAAAACTCTATAATAGCTTTCATTTCCAAGGTTTGTAAGCCATCCATTCCATTAAAAAGTCTAAGCCTTACTATTGCTCTTTATCCCCACATTGTTACCAGGTTTGCATTCTTCCCTCTCAGACTGTTTTCTTTCCCTTTATTTCATCCCTCACACATCCAAACTAAAACACAGGAGTCATCCGTGCTTTCCTACCTCACGTTCATTTCCTCTCTATCACCAAGTCCTATAAAATCTATCTTTACAAACATTCAGTCTTTGCCTCTACTTTTCCCTCTATATTTCCAATGAATTAATTTCCACTTACTCCACTTACACAGACAAAATTTTATTGAGGTGGGGGAAAAGGAAGATAGGGTACAGGATTTCTTTATGAAGTGATGAAAATGTTCCAAAATAAGATTGCACAATTCTCTGAATACACTAAAAACCTTTTAATTTACCCTCTATAATGGTGAATTATATCTCAATAAAGCTGTTAAAATAAAACCCAAGGTACACACAAAATAATGAAATGAATAGTCTGAGATTTCACACTACTTGCAGGCTAACAAGTTAGCCTGTCACAGACTCAAGGATGGTTACAAATAAAAAAGAATGAAATCCTGTCATTTGCAACAACATGCATGGAACCAGAGAACATTATGTTAAATGAAATAGGCCAAGCACAGAAAGACAAATCTCACATGTTCTCACTCATATGTGGAAGCTAAATATTAAGAACAATTGATCTCATGGAGACAGAGAGGAAAATGATGGTTCCTAGAGTCTGGGAAAGGTAGTGGGTGGGGGATAAAGTGGAGTAGTTGATGGTGCAAAAATATAGTTAGATGGTCAGATAGAGTGAACAGTATTTGATAGCACAACAAAGTGACTATAGTCAACAATAAGTTATGGTATACTTTAAAATAACTAAAAGAGTGGAATTGTAATGATCCTAACTCAAAGAAATGAAACATGCTTGAGGTAATAGATACTCCAATTACCCCCATTTGATTAATACACATTGTATACCTATATCAAAACATCACATGTACTCTATAAATATATACAACTATTATGCATCTATAATAATTAAAAATTTTTTAAAAATGTAAAAGGATGGTTGCTAAAGATACAGGATTCCTGGGCCAGAGAAAAAGGACTTTAGTACTAATAGTGCAGCAAACAGCATAAGCATCATCATATTTGTCTCACTTCCTCTTGCCCCTGAGTTCCATGGAGTGACACAAATGAGCCTAAATGGATACCTGCAAATGGTGGGTTGTATTATATGAAATGGAATCCCAAGCTTAAGAAATCTGAATGTTTTATAACAGGCACTTAACCTGCCTGCTTCACTGTTTGCTCCAGAGGAAGACATTATCTCTATCTCCCAAGGCTGTAAGCAAACCTGCCCTTTGCTCTGGAGGAAGACATTGTCTATAGTTTCCAAGGCTGCTTGCTATAAAAACACACTTGAAAACATAGCCCCAAACAAAGGGCAATCAGTGCCTCATTTCTAAAACATGTGGAAACATGAAAGACTCATGGAAAATTGTTCCCAAATACATAGTAACTCAAGAATTCTCCAAATCAAGACAGAAAGTTAAAATTTGAGTCTGAAGGGAGACCCAGAACAAAAGTCCAAGAGAGTGTTATGTTTTTATTAAACTGATACATAAGGCAGATGGACAGCTGAGTAGAAGGTATGAGGAAGGATGAAGAAGAGTATTGTAAAAGTCAAGAGAGACAAGTCGTTCAGGTTATTAAGTTGGCTGTTATTATTTATAACATCTGCTGAAGGCTTGGGAAAGCAGTCAGGGTGTGGTTCCCCAAAACTACTGCACAGTGGTAAAGCTAGTTACTCAGGCTGCAGTCACATCTCTTCTAGTTTTAAAATATGACTCTACTCCTATCCCTTCTTTCATCGTAAAGTTCAAACTTCTTATTAACCCTTGCATTTTCCCCTTATTCAAGGGGAATCTTCCTAAAATAAAGGCAGTCCCTATCATAAACCCACCACTCCCTGATGAATGGAGGAAATTTATATTTAGTGTCAAATTTTTTTTTCAATAAGTTGCAATATTTTCTGACCTTTCATGTTGATAGCCTGCCTGGGAACATAAACAACATTCAACCAACAAATAAAGATTACAAAAACAGAACTGAGTTGATTAAAATTCCAGTGCTCTACTTGCTCTGAACATACCAAAGGTGGCCCATCCCTGGCCAGTCAACTAGCTACATTGTCAAAAAAAGTATATTGAGGACAAATGAAGTAAAGTAGTAGAGGAAGAAGTAGAATATAGTTACTTTGTTTTTTTTGTCTTTATTTAAAAATTACAAAAGTATTTTGGCACTTCAATGGGTAGAGCATTTTAAGGCTAATCTACCTTATCTCCAGCAATCATTCCTAGTTTTCTACTCCACCTGTGATACAGGACTAAATCATTTTATCATAGGCTCAATTCATTTTAATCTGATGGCTTCATCCCCTTTGTATTACAGCCTAAAATCTCTTTTTCAAAAAGCTGTCTAATGATTGAATCAAGTTCCTGTCTAACCAAATGTGTCCATTTTTAAATGAGTGACTTAATTCCATCTTCATGAGGGGGAAAAATATTTTGCATACAACAAAATTGAAAGTCTGAAAAATTGGCCATAATCCATGAAAGTAGAAATGAAAGTAGCCAACAAGAACATGTTCTCTAATTTCATTCAACTTTAATTCTATGTATTCTCTGATAATAATTTGGATCTCTTTCACAACATTGACTATCGAGAAAACATTCTTCACTTCCATGAACCAAAAGGCTAAAGAAGAGTTTTCTTTAAGTATATCCATGCATTGGATATCCAATACTCCCTGAATATATGTTAGAAATGGAAGTACAATAAACAACACCCATATGCGATATTTTCATCTAATGGGTAATCACCATACATCACCAACTATCTTCTCATACACAAAAGCAGTAGAATTCAAAATTATATTTCCCAGTCTCCTTTAAAGTTAAGAATCTGAATGTAATTTAGGTTCTCCCAATTAGATTCACATAAATGAGACTGTAATTCAAATTAACAAGGAGATAAAGGCAGAATATAATGTGTCTCTTTTGCTAGCACAGATTTGGTGAGAAGTTTGAGGTCCTTGAATCAGTTGTGGCTCCCTGATTCAGCAAGGAGTTTCCAATTTCATCAGCTTCTTGCTGAAGGAATGAAGGCATTAAGGCAGCAGGGCTCTGGAGCAGACAAGTCCAGTGAAAGCTTCTGCTTCTAAACTTTCTGAACATGGAAGAGGCTGTGGCAACTTTGGTGGCTTAATTCTGTGATATGGTTTTGGAAATCAATCATGGAATTGTCACAGCTGCACATCTGGGTTTTTTCCTGATACTATGCAAAGTCCCAGGCAGCCGTGAGGCTAACTGAGGTAAACAAAAGTATTTAAAAGATCAATTATCATTACAGAAATTTCATAATGTAAAGAAATTTAAGAATAATAAATACGTTGAACTGCATCAAACTGAAAAGTTTCTGCACAGCAAAGGGAACAATCCAGAAAATGAAAGCGCAACCTATAGAATGGGAGAAAATATTTGCAACCATATATCTGATAAAAGGTGAATATCCAACATATATAAGGAATTCATACAACTCAATAGCAAAAGAATAACTAACCCAAATACAAAATAGGAAAAGGACTTGAATAGACAATTTTCCAGAGAAGACATGCAAATGGCCAACAGGTACATGAAAATGTACTCAACATCACTAATCATCAGGGAAATGTGAGTTAAAACCACAATGAGATACATCTCACACCTGTTAGGATGGCTATTATCAAAAAGTCAAAAGTAAGTGTTGGTAAGGATGTGAAGAGAAGGGAACTCTTACACACTGTTTGTGGGAATATAAATCAGTACAGGCATTATGGAAAACAGTATGGAAGTTCCTCACAAAACTAAAAATAGAACTACTATATGATCCAGGAATCCCACTACTGGGTATATATCCAAAAGAAATGAAATCACTATCTTGAAGAGAGAGCTGCACTTGCACATTCATTGCAGCATTATTCATAATAGTCAAGATATGGTAATAACTGAAGTGTCCATAATTACATGAATGGGCAAAAAAAATGTGGTATATATTTACAATGCAATATTATTCAGCCTTAAAAAAGGAAGGAAATCCTACCATTTGTGACAACATGGATAAACCTGGAGGACATTATGCTAGGTGAAATAAGTTAGACACAGAAAGACAAATACTGCATGATCTCACTTATACGTAGAATTTATAAAAGTCAAACTCAGAGAAACAGAGAATAGAAAGGTAGTTAACAGGGGTTGGGGGTGGGGAAATGGAGCAATGTTGGTCAAAGAGAACTCATGTACAGCATGGTGCCTGTAGTTAGTAATAATATATTTCATACTTTAAATTTGTTGAAACAGTAGAGCTTAAGTATATTCACCACAAAAACAACTCAACTCTGTGAGGTGATGGATATATTATTAATAATTACCTTGATTGTGGTCATCATTTCACAATGTATAACAGACATCAAAACACCACATTGTATACCTTAAATATATAAAATAAATAAATGAATAAATGTAAGTGCACAAATACAGTCAGAAACACACTATAAGGCAAAACATTTGAACAAGGGCATTTTTATTATATTAAATATAAATCATTCTCAAATCAATATTTACAAATGGGACAAAAATTATAGTCTGTACATTTACTATATGTCAAAAAATAGCTTTTCCTTATTCCACAATCAAGTCTTTTCAACTTCAAAAAAATAATAAAATAAAGACAAAATTATCACGCATAGTGCCATCGAGTAAAATCATCATTGTTAGAAATTTAGAATATTTCTTTCTAGTGTATTCTTTACTCAATAGTATCTATTTTACATAGTTATGATTATATTGTAGAAACGATTTTATAAACCACCTTTTTATAAAACAGTAACAATTTCTCATATCATTTAAACTCTTCAAAAAATTACATTTAATTGCTGCATAGTATTTTTTAAGAGAGAACACAGTAAGTGGAGCAATTTTCCAAAACACTCTTGTCATTTTGAAACACCTCTTACACTTCCCCATGGAGATGGAACCAATTACCAGGCTCACTCCCTCATTCATTCGTATCTTCGTTCCTTCAGTCGACAAATATGTTTTGAGAACCTGTAACACATCAAGAACTGTCTCAAAGCTGAGGAGAGAGTAATGAAGAAACCAGAAAAACATCTTCACTTCATGTTGCTGGCCTCTGAGGTGGGTTTGGAGGTAATAAGAGGAAACATACAAAATAGATAAGTAAAATATGGTAGGATAGATGATGTTAAGTGCTAAAGAGAAAAATAAAGCAGGTTAGGGGCACGGGGAATCTCAGGAGTTGCAAGTCCAGATAGGGCAGCTGTAGTAGTTTCCTAGGGCTGCCAGAACAAAGTACCACAAATTGGGTGGCTTAGAACAACAGAAATGTATTGTCTGACAGTTCTATAGGCCAGGGTCTGATATCAAGGTGTCAGCTGGGCCACGATCCCTCTAAAACCTGTAAGGGAATCCTTCCTTGCCTCTCCCTAGCTTCTGGTGGTTTTCTAGCAATCTTTGGCATTTCTTGGCTTACAGCAGCATAACTCCAGTTTTGCTATCATCATCACATGGTGTTCTCTCTGTGTGTCTCTGTATTCACATGGTCATCTTAAAAGGACACCAGTCATATTACATTAGGGGCCCACCCTACTCCAGTATGACCTCATTTTAACTAATATCTGCAGCAATCCTATTTCCAAATAAGGTCACATTCTGAGGTATTGGGGATTAGGACTTCAACCTATCTTTTTTGAGGGGAATACAATTTACCCCATAGCAGCATCCAGGAGATATCTCATGAAGAAAACTAACATTTAAATAGCAGCCAGAAAAAGTGAGAGAATGAGCCATGAACATATCTTGGGAAAAAATATTCCAGGCAGAGAAAATAGAAGATGCAAAAGTTCTGAAGCAAAAACATTCCTGGTGTGAGCAAAAAGCAGCAAGGTGGGCCAGAATGACTGAAGCAGAATGAGAAAAAAGGAGAGTAGTAGGATGTTGGGCCAGGGACCTAACAGGGGCTCAGACGGTCTATCTTGTAAGGTAAGAAATTTAGTTTTTACCTCAAAACAGATAAAAAGTCCTTGGGGGATTTTCACAGATGAGCAACGTGATCTGACTTAGTTTCTAACAGAATCACTATGTTGGGAATGGATTGATAAGTCCAAGGAGGAATGAAAGGAACCTAGTTAGGAAGAAACAGCAATTGTGCCCAGGCAAGAGATGGTTGTGCATGGACCAGGATACTAGCAGTGGAGCTGGTGAGGAGTGGTCAGATTCTGAACGTTTGCTGATAGTAAAATCCAGAAGAAAAGGGTGAATTGATGATGCTGAAGAGGCACATTCTGGAGTAAATGAGAGGGTGGTTTGTACACACAAGTGGAAGGAAGGATTAGGTTTTGCTAAGAGCACAGTTGGTGGGTGACTGCCATTGCCCACATTCTCAAGCAGATAAAGGTTATCTATCAAGATCCAAGATCAAGGGCAGGTCTTGGCCCTTTTCTTCTTTCTTCCTGTCTTAGTCTGCTCAGGCTGCCACAACAGAATACCACACACGAGAAGGATTAAACAACAGAAATTTATTTCTCACAGCTGGAGACTGGGATTTTAAAGCACAAGATACTGATACTGGTGAGGTAGGTTTCTTTCTGAGGCCTTTTCTCTTGTAGGCCTCTTATTTGTGTGCGAGGAAAGAGAGAGACAGGACACTCCAGCGCCTCTTCTTGGAAGGACACTAAGTCTATGGGATCAGGACCTCACTTTTAGAACCTCATTTAGTCGTAAATATTTCCTTATAGGCCTCATGTCCAAATATAGCCACACTGGGGGTTAGGGCTTTAATATTTGAATTTTGGGGGACATTAACATGCAATCCACAGCACCTCTCAATCCAGAGTGCTGGGAAATAATGATCTGAATTAGCTTCCCTTCAGGAGCAAGAAAGTTTCCCCCTCTACCCTGTCACACAAAGCCAAACTAAGTTTTATCAGTTATAAAGGTGATATTTGTTTTTAACTTATACTGAAATGTTAGCTTTGATATATTCCATTGAATGGATGTACCAAGTTAGTTAACTATCTCTTTGTTATTGGAAATTTGGGGCTTTTTATATCTTCATTCATTAACCAAAAAAAGTTTTATAACTTTCCTCACATATATCCTATGTATTTCCTATTAAATTTTGTTCTTTGTGTTTGTGTTTTATGGTGCTGTTATGGATGAATTTGTTCTTCATTGTTTCCTAAATGGTTGATGCTTTTTAATAAGAAAGCTATTGGTTATTATATTTGATTCAAATATTAAATTATTTGTGTATTTTTCTTCAATTAAATCACTTTTATTTTGTAAGTATATAATAATATATTCTAGAAATAATGATGATTTTTTCCTCATTTCCAAAATTATAGCTTCCATTTCTATGTCAAGTCAAATTGCATCTTATAAAACTTATCTAAAAAAGGTTAAAAAATGATGGTTAAAAAAAAGGTTAAATAAAGGTTAAAAAATGGTTAAAATGAAGGTTAAAAAATTATTGTCATTATTATATGTCTCTAATTTTATAAGGAATGTCTTTAAAGTTGTACTGCTAAACATGATGTTAGCTGTTTGTTTGAATTAAATACTTTTTATGACATTAGTATAGAATCCTATTCCTGGGTTTATTTTTGCATGGAATGATTGGGATTTTTAAAATGGAAACTGTTTGAATGTTATCAAATGTCCTTTCAGGATGTCTCGAAAAGACTGGTTTTAATGTACTTGATCTATTGATGGAATTTGTACTGTCTTAGTCCATTTGGGCTGCTCTAACAAAATACCATAAACTAGTGACTTATGAACAACAGAAGTTTATTTCTCACAGTTTTGGAGGCTAAGAAGTCCAAGATCAAGGCACTAACACATCTAGCGTCTCATGAGGGCCCACTTTCTGGTTCATAGAAGGTGTCTTCTAGCTGCATCCTTACATGGTAGAAAGGGGCAAGCTAGATGTCTGGGGTCTCTTTTATAAGGACACTATTCCCAATTATGAAGGCTCTGCTTTCATGACCTAATCACCTCCCAAAGGCCCCACCTCCTAATACCTTCACCTTAGGGGTTAGGATTTCAACATAACAATTTGGGGGGGACACAAACATTCAAACTATAACATGTAATATTAATCTATGTCTTAACATTACACCATCTGTGCATTTCTGGGCTTCTTCCAGAGCACATATGATAATGAGCTAGGTTAACAAAGTATAAAAGTCACACAGTCACACTCACATTAAGCCATTTCCACATTTAGGAACTTTACTATTTTGAAAAATATTATTTATGGGTAGTTTTAATTCTTAGGTTCATGAGTACTAATGGTTTAACATGTGGGAAATGACAGCATAAAATTTTTGAAACGTACTATGCAATTACATTGGAAAGGCCTATCACAAAAAAGAAAGGATTATATATGTCTTAACATTATTTTTCAGTATAATTTTTGACAAACATTTGTGTATCTATTTGCAACAATAAAGGAAATAAAATCATTGGATAAAATGAGTCAAAAAGTAATATGAATGAAATAACTGAATGACTGAATTCCTCATTTTCCAAGGCTGTTTAAATGCTTACGTAACAAAATGTATGTGGATGGGTGTTTTATTTCAGCATTTGCTAAAATGTGCCAAGGTAAAATTGGTCCAAATTGCAGTTACATTGACTAATCCCTTTGAAATTTTTTCATCTGCATTAAGAAAACTAAATATAATTCCTAGTAGTAATACTGAGCAAAAGCAATTGACATTCTTGAGACTTCTATTTCATGAGAAATTTGGGATGTGACTTCTCAGAAAATAATTATCTCTTTGATTATCTAATTTATCTGTATATAACTGTTCAAAAACTAGAGTTTAATAACTCTGGTTGCAAGGGGATATAAAATTGTGTGCCTATTCAGCAAGCCCCAAATGTACTTATCTCTGACTTTAAAAAGCCATATATAATGCCAATTTTCCCCAATTCAATTTTTGAAGATATTAAATATACAGAAAAGTTGAAAAATTAATATTATACAGAGAACACATATACTCTTCATTAAATTGTAAACATTTTGCCACATTTGCATTATCTGTTCTTTTTTTTTGAACTATTTGACAGAAAGTTGCAGACGTTATATGTATGCCCTATTCAGCATACATATCCTACGAATAAGAGAATCAGCTACATTATTATACCAAGAAAGTCAATATTAATCCAATACTCTCCAAAATACACTATACATTTCAATCTTCCCCAAAAAATGTATCTTATAATCTTTTTTCTTTTTATCCTATCCTGAAATCAATCTTTGCCTTTGGTGTTCTGTTTAGTTTCTTTTAAATTAGAATGGTGCCATCTTTATGTATATTTTAAGTTTTTTGTTTTGTTTTGTTTTGTTTGTGCTTTGTCTGGGCCAGTTGTCTTGTAGAATTTGTCTACATTCTAGATTTGTCTGCTTATTTCCTCATGATTAAATTCAGTTTAACTATTTTGACACAAATATTACATAAGGGATGCTATATACTCCTTATTGTACCATATCAAGAAGCATTGTCAGTGATGATGCTAGAATTATTTGTTTAAGGCTCTGACCTTGAATAAAGTTATAATTTTTTTCTTTGTATTTAGAAAAAATATACATATGTTGGATGATACATTGGCATTTTACCAATATCCTATTCCTTAAAATTTTTTAGCCCTTGATTTTAATATCCATTGGTCATCTTTTTCTGAATCAGTTATTATAGACACTGCCTATTTTAATAAAATAAAAATACTTTCAACATCAAAGAATAACCTATGCACTGTATTTATAGCTGTCTTCTTTATAGATCATCATTGTGCATTGTAGTAGTTAATTACATGGAAAACCCATAAATTTATAATATCAATATCATAACAAACAACAGAAGTTTTGATATATTTTGTTAATTTTTTATTTCAAAATATTGTAAAAGGCCTTCTGAATTTCTTTGAACAAAGAGAGCTTTGTATAAATGGTTATAACATGCTAATAATGATTTATCTCAAATCATGGCAAAGAAAAATAAACCTGATGGTGTACCCTCTTGTCTTTCAAAGTGTGTCTCCTACCTTGGAGAAACCATCTCCCCCTTTCTATTTCAGTGCCTTCACCCAGGATATCATCATTTACATCACTATTTAATTAAACCAATTACCACAAAATGATCCCAATTTCTTCATTACAGTTCTTTCTTTTACTTAGTAGTGCTCAGAATTTATATCCACTCAACAATTAAAACTCCAAAACAGTTACTAAAGCCTTTTATATCTGGTTTTCATTAGTTCATATTAAACGATTCATTGGCTTGATTTTCACTTCAGTGAGCCCTCTCATAAAAGTTGGTTAGACATCATGGTGATATAGCATGTGAAAGGAAATGAATTAATACATCAGCAAAAACACTGCCAAGCTGACTATTTTACCACATTTTATTATCTCATGGATATACTTGTCACTCATATGAGAGATATATCAAAACGAGAAGAGTGAGAACTCTAAGCAGTTTTAAGGTTGAAGGGATGAAATGCAGCACAGATTCTGCTTTCATTTACTGAGCAGGTGTGTAGTCAGCAAGTCTCTCTGAAGAGGCATTATTCAGTGGGCAGTTTCCCAGTATTTTAGAAGTTCCCATTAATACCCTTGCAATTAAGGTTTTTATAGCATTTTACTATTTGAAGCCATAATGTCAGGTTGGTACATAGGTTGTGTGTGTGTGAGAGAGAGATTTATTTTAACTTACAGAAAATGCTGAGTGCAAACTCAGCTTTATCATGGAATAAGACTGTATGCAAGGCACGTGTATATATGTTTGTGTTTGCATTTGTGTGTATTACAGAAATGTATGCCTTTTTATATCTGAAACAATAAATATGAACAATTTCATAATCCAGTAATTCTAAAGATTATGCTTTCTTAGGTTTTATTCATGGGAACTTAGAGAATGTACCAAAAATGGTACTTGTTTAAAAAAAAACTTAAAGAAGATAGAATGTCAGAATGATCTTCTAAATCTAAGTAAATCATTTCTTATAAATAAAAAGAGTCAATTATAAAGATGATTTAAATGCTTTTGCTGATCATTGGCTGTGTCCAGTAATATATATGGATAAGATGGAAAGCAGTAAGAACAGAGAAACATGGGTCCAAGAAACAGCCTTCTGAAATGCAGCAACTACATCTACTACCTTCTAATAAAAAAAAATTCAGCTTTAGAATGACTAGGTCTTCAAGTTATTAAAAATAAACCTAGGAAAAATTTCCATACCCTGGTAGATAGATATGGTTTTTTGTAAACTCCAAAAAGTTGTGAATGTTTATTAGAATATAGATACCAGGGGCTGTACATGAACTCACCAAAGGTAAATTGCTTTCACATTTTCCAATCCAGAACACAACAGTGGTTTTTATGTCTCGAAGTTGAATTTGGCACAACAGCAAAAATAAGAGATGCAACTTCATTTTATAGTGATAAGAAGGCATATCTCTCTTCCTGTGACCGAATATAAATGTGTGGTCAGAAGCACTTGATATTCAAACCAGCCCTTTCATTCATGAATGTTGAAAATCTTTAAGCCTGTTTATTTAACAACTCTAGAATATAAGATTTTTTATGGAACACATTCTTGTCTATTTTTTTAACTCCTTATCCCCAGGCTGGTAAATGGTAGGTGTTCAATAAATATTTGTTGAATGAGGATTTATTATTTTTTTCTCTAGTTGCAGATCCTCCCCTTGTTGCTTAAGCATTGAGCCAAAGTGTTCATCAGAATTTTCTAGATGCTTTTCTCTCTAATCTCTCTTCATTAATATTCCCCATTAATATCCATGACTTTATCCAATTTCTCTTTAGACATAGGTCCAAAAAATACATCTTCAAAACTAAACTACTTCCACAATTTCTAATTTCTTTACTAGTTAGCTGAATGCTTCACCTCTGTTTCTGGATTTAAAATTTGATACAACCACAAAAAGCCCTGGACTTGGAATCAGAAGATTTGATATGAAGTCCTAGCTTTGCTAGCTACAAACTCTGCACTGAAGCTAAAGTACATTATCTGAGTCTCTGAACTTTTGCTTCTTTATTTGTAAAATGGAGAAAAAAATAACTAACTCTCTAAATTTATGACAATAAAATTAAATCCTGGTGAAAAGCTTTTTGTAAACCCCAGAGCATTGTATGAATGTAAGGGTATTATCATTGTCATTATTATTCCTCATGCCAAGCCTGTGCCCATTTCCCCATTGGTTTATAACATCAGGCTTCTTACTTGACTTCCTACTTGGGTGGAGGAATTAGGAGACCCTACTAGTCTTCTAATTCATACTCTGCCCCTTTCATTTCTCTAATCCAGACTGCTGCAGATTACTTTTCCTAAAGCACAATTCAGATTATGTCAGTCCTTTATGCAAAATTCGCCCATGCCTCCCCTTTATGTATTCCAATGTCCAAACTCCTTTGCCTTGCATTTAAGACCACAGGCTACTTTTTCTTATATTATTCATTTGATCCCTCTTCCCATTCATTATGCTCCTGTCAAATTTTGTTTCACATATGAGTCAGCAAGCTTTTCCTCTTTTAAGTTTCTTTGTAAATTGTTTCTGTCACCTTAAACACCATTCTTCCTTAAGGTGTTCAAATCCTGTCTTTCAAGGCCTAATATACATGGTTTGTTAGTTCTGCTTCCCTGAGAAACAAATGTGCCAAGATAGGATTAGATATGCAAGATATTTTTTGCAGAAAGCCTGTGAAAACTAAAGATAAGGGAGAAGAAAGCAAGGACATACAAATCTGAAATGTGAGGGGAAGACAGAAGAAGGAAGAAGGATCAGGCATAAAGTATGTTATACTTCAACAGAGTTTTGTGAAAGCTTGAAGCCAGGCCAATGTGAAATCCTCAATTCCAAGTCTCCTATTAGAGGAGTTGCACATCTCAAAGGAATGGGCCAGAATTAATAACCTCATTGCTATGATCTGAATATTTGTGCCCTTCCCCAAATTCATATGTTGAAATCCTAACCCTCAAGGCAATAATATTAGGAGTAGGACCTTTGGGAGTTGATTAGATGTCTCCACCCTTATGAATGAGATTAGAGCCCTCATAAAAGAGGCTGCAGAAAGACTCCTCACCCCTTCTGCCATGTGAAGACACACCTAAAAGGCACAGTCTGCAAACCAGAAAGTGGGCCCTCACCAGACATACAATCTGCTGGTATGAAATTGTTGTGAAATTATTAGCTTCCAGAACTGTGAGAAATAAATGTCTGTTGCTTATAAACCATCCAGTTCATGGTATTTTGTTATAGCAGCTTGCGTGGACTAAGACACAAGTTCAGTCATTGCCTGGTTAGAGCCAAACGGAAGAGTGGCCTTAGCTCCTAAACAGCAGTAGATCCAAAAGCTTAGCTGCTGGAACTCTCAGTGGTCAACTATTTTCCCCTGAACAGAAATCTGAGTGGTCTATTTTCATGGCCACCATACATGGCAACCTCCATGATGTTTTCATTCATCCATCTACTCAATCATCACAGTGCGTCACACATGTGATAGCTTTCCTACTTTCCTCCTTTTTAGGAGATAAACCATTTCTTTTCTATTTTTGTTTTTTCTAACGTATGAATTGCATTTGAAATATAGCTGTGGGCTGGGTAGCGATGAGGGAGATGCTCTGAGGAACTAAAATCTAGCTGTGTTAAAAAATAGGAAAGACCATGTTTTGGTTGTTTATTAGTTTGTAACAAACTACTCTGAAGTTTAGTGGATTAAATAGCATAAACTGATTATTAGTCATGATTCTGTGGGTTGGTAAATTGATCTGAAATTGATCCCTTTCTTCATGTGGTATCAGACAGGCCCCTGGGTGGAATGGTTCATCAGAATTAGATTCCTGAAATAATTTCAAGGATATAATAAAAGGATAGAGGAAATGGAAATAAGCAGATAAGATTTTTTAAAAATTTTGAAAGAAGAGGATAGACTATATTATCTTAAAAGCCACTACTTTAAAAATTATATATAATATTTATATTATATAACCAATTTTACATGACAATGGCATAAATCTCAGTCAGAAGGGTTTAAACAAACAATTTTAATTTGGGATATGTCCAGAGCATAGAGTTTTGCCAAATATCCATAACATATACACACACACAGTTTGTTTCTTGAGAATCTCATAATACAGTAATACTATGCACACAGTCTTCATATAAACTGGACTTCATTAAAAATTGTTGAGAATAGGAATCACATTCAGAAATCTAGAACACAATGAAAAATACAGAAAATATGAGCGATACTAATGTGAGAAATTTAAGGGTTATAGTGCCTTTGACTCAGTTCATTCCTAAGAGTGAACAGCCAAATACAGTGATTATATAATTAACCAAATAGAGTAGAAAATAGATCAAGATAAACTTTTGGCAAATTATCTTACTGTTCGAAATCAGCAGAGTTTCAAGTTGTAGGGCAATTGCCCCAGAGGGATTCACTGTTCCCTTAGGTGTCTGGAGTTAGTAATGAAGGGCCCCTGGGCTATTTTCTAAATTTAGAAACATAAGATATATAAGCTAAAGAAATTAATCAAATCACCAAGATATTTTGCTTTTGCCTGGAGTTATATCAAGCCAGTATAATAGCCTTGGTTTTTATTTAATAATCAGAAGCTCAGTTAGGAATTTGCTTATATCTTTGATTACTATGAAATAGGAAAATATTTTTAGCTCCAAGAGGAGAACTACGTCCTAAAGACCTAAAATAGTCCTTGATTTATAGTAGGCAATCAACAGTATTTGTTTAATAAACAAATGACTTTAAATTAATCTGGTGATTTTGTAGAGAAGATATTTTTAAACATAGGATTCATGAGGGAAAAACTATAAGTGAAATCTCTGTTGCTGAGAAGATAGGAAGTCTTATATCTCCTAGGTACTAAAACTTCCCACCCAATATTGCTAAACATGTGACTAAATATGAGCAAAAGGTAAAATTAAATGGCATTCCTCAACAGTTTTAAAGGATGACAGCCCCTATATACTCACAAACTAATGAACCAATGACTTAATGTCCACAGAGATTGGCTCTATATGTTACTTTGGGTATCACTGGACAATGAACAGCTGTAATTCTTATCCAAACATGATTTTATAAATTGTTTTGATGTATTGATGTTGTAGAAGTTGAGGCAGAAGGCTTCTCATACTGCAACTTCTGCATTAATTGTGGTTTAGGTTTGATATATCTGCCCCTCATTTTTGCTACATAGAATTGCACCACTCTTGCCTCTCTACACACTGTGTGACTTGATTGCTGAAGAGTATTTTAGATGTGAGAATGTATATTTCTTTTTCCCCAAGGACACCAAGTTACTTAACATAATTCCTTATATTTTAAAATACCCATTTCTAAGGCATTCGTAATGCTTTAGAGGCAACTACTTATAATATCTCCAAAAGAGAGGTCACATAGCAGTGTCCTTCTCCTACAACTAACTATAAGAAGTAGCTTGATGACTTGTCTGCAAAGTCACTCATGAAACTTAGTAAAGAACAGCTTGCTGGCTACAATTCTACACCACCTCTTTTAGTACAGGTTTCATAGACTCCAGATATTTAAAGCACTGAAAAGCATCACACCTGTAATTTTTTAAATAATTTTACTTATTTTACTCATTTTAGCTAATGTATTAATTCAATATGTATGCATTTGAAGTACTACATCAGACACTAGTAATAAAAAATAAAAATCAATAGCCAATAAAATTTACTCTATAACCAAAAGTTATTTTAGTGAACTCATAAATTCAAATTCTGAGATGATGTGTGTGTGTGTGTATACATTTTTCTCAGATAAACTGTGTATACAGACATAATTTAACCAAAATATTTCTTCTCACACCTAATATGATTATAAAAGGTTTGGAGGCTTAAATACATTTTGATATTTATCCTATATTTACATGAGAGCCTGAAACAGCTCTATAAGCAACATCATAATGTATGCCTATAAATTTAAAAACTGTAATTATATACATTACCAGGAGGTGACTACTCATGTGTAAAATACATTTCAAAGGTCTGCATAATAATGTATTTGTCTAAGTCATAAATATCTGAGAATATATTACTCCTTTTACAACTTTATGTGCAGTGTTTCAAGATACACAAAAATCATTAAAACATGTAAGTGTTTAGTGGATATATCTTTGAAAGGCCTTAAACATCTTTGCAAAAATCAATGTGAAAATGTTTGTAGGATCAGGAATAAACTCTTCTTATAAACAAATCAGTTCAGTCAACATCTAATATTAACTGTAGCAGAACATAGTTAAATATAATTAGATCCTCTTAACAGCATAAGCCCTGAATAATCCTTCTTGTCATTTATTTCAAATTGTTAAAGCATTTGAAAGATTAAATATTGTAATGGATTACTTTCAAGTTTTAAATCTTATTTTTAGTACTAAGACTTTAAATATTATTGGCAAGGAAAGCTAACTAAATGAAAATTACTCCTTATCTGGGAAGAAGAGTTATCAAATTTATAAAACAGAGTTTTACTATAAAGGATAATTGTTTTTATGTCAACTAGTTTTGTTTAACTTGATTAGCTGCTGGAATACAGCACATTTTTAAATAAATATGTATATCCAATGGAAATACGACGTTTGTGAATATTAATATATTAATGATTTGTTGTTTCAAAATGAGTTATTAGAGCCACTAATAGCATCAATGAAGGTAAATTTGGTTTGAGCAATAGGAGTTCCAGTTCCAGACATAATGAAATAGACTCATTTTACCTTAGTTCTTCCATTAAGGACAAGTAATAACCTTGGACATAATAAAGCAAATAAGAGTCTGAAAGGTGGAAAGAAAAAGGCAGATCTTGGGATTTGAGGAATGACACAGCAGTGAGTTCCTGGGGTTTTTTTTGTTTGTTTATCTCAGATGACGGGCTGGAGAAGCTGACAATCCAAAAACTCCAACAGGCACAGACAAAAAAGGCCCAAGAAAAGACTGCTGTCTAGCTGAAGAACCAGGGAGAGTGGCCTAGAAGAACAGACACCTTCCTCAGCCAACACTACAGGAAAACACATGTTCTTCCCCCCTCACCACCACCACCACTTTCTCTTCTCCAACCTCCCATGGAATCAGAGACCAAGTGGAAGGCCTGGGCTTCCATTGCCATCAGATGGTGGTAAGCAGTGCTCTGCTTCTCCTTCTGGAGTGACTGAGTGGGGAGCCAGGACTTGCAACCCCCACCTAGCTCTAACAGATGCCATTACACTACCCCAATCCTGCTAGTGTCAGTGGAGGGCCAGTGGACAACCTGGACCACTTCCCTGCACCAGCAGGAGGAACTCCCTTCCCACCCAATAAAGCATTGGGGCAGAATTTTAGAGAGGGGAGGAGGGAGTGAGTGAAAGGCATTCTTCAAACCTGTTTATGAAGTGCCAGGCTGCTGAGCAGCCCACATGTTAGGCTGACCAGATTTAACACAGCAAAAGATTTGAGACCTGAACTAGTGTGAAAAACCACATAGGTTTTCAGATTAACCTTTGAGTACCACACAAACAAAGAAGAGCAGAACACTGCAAAGACTCAAAAACTAAATTATCACTGGAACCACAAAGGTAGGCCAGAACCTGTATGCTACTCCTAAACAAGATAATTTCCTGATAAAATTGAAGATTTAAATAGGATACAGAGTCTAATTAACATAATACCCACAATGTCCAGGATATATTCGAAAATCACTTGTCATATCAACAAACAGGACAATTACAACTGGAATAAGAAAAGACAATTATTAGACACCAATGCCAAAATGAATCAGCTATCAAAATTATCTGACAAAGATCTTGATGCAATCATCTAAAAGCACTTCAGTGAGCAATTATAAACACTTTTATAATAAGGGGGAAAACAGAAAATTTTTACAAAAAAGTAGAAGATTAAAAAAAGAGAAGCAAATGGAAATTACAAAATGGAAAAACACAAAAACCCAAATAAACATCTTACTGGATATGTTCAATGGCAAAATAGAGATAAGAGAAGAATCAAAAAATCTCAAGACCAATCAATAAAAATTACCCAATTGGAGCAATAGAGAGAAAATAGTCTGCAAATAAGGCATGAGCATAGCTTCAGGGACATGTAGACAATACAAATGATCTAAGACTTGTGTCACTGGAGTTCCAGAAGGAGAGGATAAAAAGTGTCAGGCTGATAAAATATTTGATGAAGTAATGGCTAAAAATTTCCCAAGTCTGGCAAGAGGAATAAACCTACATATTCACGAAGATGAATGAAGCCCAAAGAGAATAAACTCGTAGAAATCCATACCAAGACACAACATAATCAAACTCCTGAAAAGTAAAGACAAAAAAAAATCTTGAAAACAGCTATAGCAATATGACATATTACCTATAAGGGAACAATGAATCAAATGACAATGAACTTCTCATCTGAAACCATGGAGGCCAGAAGGAAGTGGCAAAACATTTTTCAAGTGCTGAAAGGAAAGAATTTCAACCCAGAACAAGTTTCTACATACCTCAGGAAGGAAGGGGGAAATAAAGATATTTGCAGATGAAGGAAAACTAAAATAATTTGTTGCTGGATGACATACCCTGAATTAATGGCTAATGGAAGGTCTCCAATTAGAAAGGAAATGATAACAGAAGGAAACTTAGAACATCAGAAAGGGAGAGAGGACAATAAAATGGGTAAAAATAGAGACAAATATAAAAGGGTATTCTCATCTTGAGTTTTTAAAATTAAAGACTTATAAGGACTTAAAGCTGCACTTCTCAATACACAAGCCGCTAGTGATATGTGGTAATCAAGCATTTGAAATATGGCTACTTTAGACTAGAGACGTACTATAAGGCTAAAATATACACTCAATTTCAGAGACTGAGTACAAAAAATGTAAAGTATTCCACTAACAGTTTTGTCGATTATATGTTGAAAGGATAATATTTGGGATATATTGGATCAAATAAAATATGTTATTGACATTGAAATTACCTCCCTCAGTTTCTTTTTTGCATTTTTTAGCTACTGAAAAATTTAAAATTACATATGTGGCTCCCATTTGTGGCTTACATTGTGTGTTTATTGGGCAGTGACTACCCAGAGGGCTTAACATTCACATTCTTTCATGAAAGCTACTAGAAAATGCCCTTCATTAAGAAGAAGTGGAAACTACTGGGATCAAGTAAAATGCAAACTTTTATTAAATATATTGGTATATTTAAAACTATTGACATAAAATTTTAATAGAGTATAGTTGTAGGAGGTTGGGATAGGAAACTATTCACTAGGAAGGTAAGTTATCCTGTGTTACACGTCTTGTACAGGAGAAAATGTTGCTGACGAAATACAGGCCTTGTTTTTTGAAAAAAAACAAAAGAACCTTTTGGTAAACATATGAAAAATTTTAGGGAAACCTCCAAAAGAACAGAACTACAATCTGTAGCTTCAAGCCATTGAAGGAAAAAAGGAGGGAAAATACAGATAGCTTTTGCAAACCAAAAGAAGTGAAAGACAAATAGACAAATAAAAAAGAAAGGAAAAGGGTTATAAACAGAAATTATAAAATAATATGTTAAATATAAATATCAAAGTAATGGAAATAAACCTACTTGTTAAAGACAGAGCATATCAGATATGGCAAAGGACTAATAATAATTCAATAACATTTCAATTTCACTTTTTTTCATTTAAAAGAAAAAACACAATGCAAGCTACAAATGGGAGCCGCATATGTAATCATAAATTTTTTAGTAGCCACACTGACAAATGAAAAAGTAAGTGAAAAATGGATGATTCAATGGCACATTATTTTTACCTTTTAAATTGAAAAAATAGTACTGATGCTTAAATAGTACTGATGAAAATGTAAATTGTTGCACCCCTTTGGAAGGGAAAATCAGCAAAAATATGTTCATGACAACATGATGCATAATATTTACAAACCAGAACCCACATGGATGTCCAACAACAGAAAATGATTAAATAATTGACAGTATATATTACTAAATATTACACAGCCATTAAAATCATGTTTTCAGATAACATGTACTAAGATATAAAGTGCTTAGAATTTAATAAACAAAATGTGATACACAATTGAATCGCAAGAGTGTTAAGAAAATTATATATTTGATTAATATACATGAGCATTCAATTTTTAAAGCTAGTATAATGTAATGTTAAAATAAAAATATTTTATTTTATTTTTTGCTGAGGAGCAAAACAATAGATGCTACATTCCAAAATGAAGGGTGAGACTATCATGTCAAACTTGCAAAAAGAGGTTGCGAAAAACCACGTGTTTTCAACCCTCTCATCCACATCAAGAGGGGACATAAAAGATAAGAAGAGATTCTTGGCTAGAGCATTTGGTGCGCTGGTGTGCAAGGAGTTCTATCCTCTCCCCAAAGAAGGGGAATGAATGGACCTCACCCTTCATCTCAACTGAAGGTAAAGGACAGTAAAGTAACTAATCAGGGAGATTAACATGTATCACCTGCAGCTGGTACACATGGTGGGCAGGTGTCAGAATGAGCTTGAGAGTCTGAGGATGAGTAATGCCCAAACAAATTAATCTGCTGCTGAGGGAAGAAGAGGCACTTCTGCATTGGGATCAACCTGCCTCAAGATTGTCCAGTCAAAGGATAGTATTTCTAGGAGGCCAGATGTGGGCCCAATGTAAGAGACAGCCTAGTGAGCTTGCACTGAATCTTGCTCAGCATTTCTACTCGGAGGGGCAAAGGGACCTCACCAGTGATTGAGAGTTTATGTGGCCATGGAACACTGAGAACCAGGGGGAAAAAGATAGCAAGAGGGTGAGGCCATTATCTGGTCAAGAGAATTGCAGGTGAAGGAAGACTCCCATTGGCCAGAGGGATCATGCAGATCTATCTCCAACGAACCCACAAAAGTATCTCATGAGGGAAAAGTTAGCTTGAAACATCTACCTGCTCAAAGAGCACATTTCATCTCTGAACAGTATGAGTCAAATGCATAACTCCTCTCCTTCCCTCCTCCCCTTTCCGACTTGCCTTAGGGGTTAGACACTATATCTGGCAAGATGAAGAAGAAGGGGCAAAGATACCAGTTGGAGAAAAAGCAGACAACACCCCTCTCCCACTGCCGTTGGCTAGCCCACAGCAGGCATAAGCTGGGAAAGGGAACATAATTTGTATTTTGAATGAGGTTAAAATATTGACTATTACAATGGACTAGAAATATTAATTACTGTTTGGGGAAAATTTTATTATCTGAAAGTGACTAGACAAGCCTGAGGACTTGCCCTAAATTTCATCCAGGAAAAGAACTACTCTAGTGGAATAATTAGTCAACAGAATAAATGAAAAGAGACAGGAGAAGACAAGAATAAACATGCTTTGGAATTATATCCCAGAAAACATGCTTGATCCACATGGAAGCTACATTGGGAAGAAAGAAGAAAGACTAAAAGAAATCTATTCTTAGGTAGCAATAGTATTTGAGGAGGTAGTAATGGGATTACTGGTGACTTTTATTTTCCTTTCCTCTCTTTGATTTTTATAAAATCAGTAAGACATTTTTCCCCTGTAACCTAATGGGATTTGCACTGCAAAATTTTTTGGGCCCGTAGATCATAATGAAATGCCTCTCTTCAGTCAAATATATAAATTTCTCTCAGAAAGATGGGATGGTTTCTTAGTAAGAGCTATTGCACTCCTAGAAAAATACTAAGATGTATTCAAACTACAGTTTATTCTTTAACATCTCAACATAGTACATTAAACATCATTTTTACTATTATATTTCTTGAAGTTTTAAATTGCATTTAGCCAAAAATAAATCATTCACAGTGTGTTAAAGGGGTTCATTTTTAGTCTGAAATTCATGTAGGTGAGTCAGGGATCTTAGGGGTGGGCACTGGGAAGGAGAGGATATCAGTACATGCACAGAACTGATGCTTCATAGGTCCTTGGTCATGTTTCCTAACTGCACTTAAAAATTTTATGCACACACACACACAAACACAATATTTTACATATTTCACACCTTTTTGACTCATGCAATTATCACATATATTTATAAATAGATATATATGACTATATATAACTATTTCTATAGATATAGAAATAAATATAGTTTATAATATCATTTGTTATCTTTTAGTGAAATTTTTCCAGTAAGTTTTCTATAGGAAATTTTTAATTTTTTTATTATATATTTCAGGGTATGCATTTCTGGACAATCAGAATGACTTGATTCAAGACTTTAGCTATAATTTTCTCATTTATAAAAATGCCCAATCTCTTTTATTGGAGTGTTGGGATTTAATTAATCACTTGACTCATTGAGAATATAAAGTGCTAGATAAGTGTGTGAAGATTTTTCCTTCTTTCTTTCTTTCTTTCTTTCTTTTTTTTTTTTTTTTAGAGATAGGGTCTCACTCTGTCACCCAGGCTGGAGTGCAGCATCACTATCATAGCTCACTGCAGCCTCAAACTCTTGGACTCAAGCAATCCTCCAGAGTAGCTGGGACTACAGGCACATGCCACCATGCCCGGCTAATTTTTCTTATTTTTTGTAGAGATGGGGTCTCGCTATGTAACCCAGGTTGGTCTTGAACTCCTGACTTCAAGTGATCCTCCCACCTCTGCCTCTTAAAGTGCTGGGATTACAGGCATGTGCCACCATGACCAGCTGTGAAGATTTTTCTGTTACAGTTTCTTCTTTCATCAAAAGAACAGAGCTGTGAATTAATTTATACTTCACCCTCATAGATAAAGAAAAATATTTTAAAATGCAAATAAATATTAAAAGAACTGATTTGAAATGTTAGTGTCAATAATTATGTGGTTTTGGTGATGGTGGTTATGCTATTGAATGTCACAAGAGAAAAGATGCACAGAGAAATTTTCTATCTTCTTCATGCTGTCTTCAAGAATCAGATGGGATCTGGTAGTTAAAACAGATAAATATTATGACTGAACTTATAAAAATTTAAGGAAATTAATTATTATAAGAAGCTGATATGTCTATATTGAAAAAAAGCAAAACAAACAAATACATATGTAGGTGTGGGGTGGTGGTATGCATGCACATGGGGTGGGGGAGAGAGAGAGAGGAGGGAGAGGGAGGAGCCAGAGTGTTGTAGACAGAATTCCAAGACAGCCCCCAAGATTCTTGTCCTCTGGTGTGTTCACACTGTATATGTATTCCTCTTGAGTGTGGGCAGGACCTATGAATATGAGGGGACAGTCGCTTCCTTGATTAGGTTACATTATGTAAGACACTATTGTGGCAGGCTGGAGAGACTGATTCTCTTGCTGACTTTGAAGAAGTAAGTTGTGATGTTCTGAGAGAGACAAGTGGCAGGGACCAGTGGGCAGACTCTAGAAAATGAGAGTGACCCCAGAGCTGTGTTCCTTTCTGCAGCCTCTAGGGAAAATATGTTTCCTTGTTTTTTATAGCTTCTAGTGGCCCCTTCCTCCATTTTCAAAACCAGTAAGTGTAGGCCAAGTCCTTCTCACATCAAATAACTCACTTCTAACTCCTCCACCCCCCGCATTTAAAATTTCTATTTAAAATTTTCTATTTTTTTTCTGTTTCTAATGCTATTGTACAGAATGAATGTTGAGTAAATGCTTTGAATTTAAACCATTATGTACTGTATATCAAAAAATATTTCCCTAGGATACCTCACAATGACATGTGATTGGGTTAAAAATGGTTAGCCAAAAATCTCTAACATCCCAAAATATCAACAATATTACATAAAATATGCTTAGTGTTTGCTATGGACTGAATTGTGTCCCTCCCTGCCAAATTCATATGTTGAAACCTGGTGTGACTATATTTGGAGATAGGGTCTATAAAGAAGTATTAATAGTTAAGGTTAAATGAGGTCACAAGGATGAAGCCCTGTCCCATAGGATTAGTGCCCTTGTAAGAAGAGACACCAGAGAGCTCACTCATTCATTTCTCCACAGACATTCGGAGGAACGGCCATGTGAGGACACAGCAAGAGAGTGGCCATCCACAAAACAGGAAGAGAGCTCTACCAAAACCCAACCCAGCTAGCACTTAATCTGGAACTTCTAGCCTCCAGAACTGTGAGAAATAAATTTCTGTTGTTTAAACCACCCAGTCTAGGGTATTTTGTTATGGCAGCCCAAACAGACTGTTGCAACTCATACATGCTGTTTTCCTTCTCAAAAAGAGGAGAACCTATTTCATCTCATTATAGCCCAGTATGTGTATGTATGTGTGTGTGCGTATGCCTATTTCAAATTTTTCTTTATCAGTTAAGTCATTGTTTAATTCCGCTTTGGACATCATTTTCATATCACTATTGTACAGGCTTTTTTCTATCTATTTCTTTGGATTTCCCATTTTATGTTCTCACAACTTTATGAGTGACTCTACCCTACCTAATTTCCCAAAAGCAACTCTACAGCTTTCACCAATAATGCCAAATACCTCCAGAAAAAAACTTGTACAAAATCTCTTTGATTCTGCCACAATGCCCTTTAGGTGTCTCAAAAACTTTGTAAAACTCACAGACTATTTGCTTATGTTATTTCCTATGATTTCCCTAGTGCCAAGTAGGTATAGTAGGTCTTTACAAGATATTTGCTAAATCAATGACCAAACCAAGGAGTATGCTTTTTCACCCCTGTTTTGCCATGTAGGCACTTGAGATGATAGGCTCAGCCTACCTGACTCTGACCATGCCCTTGTAGACTTTCATTGATATAGCAGGGTGTTCATTTGAACCGAACAGTAGAATTCCTCACATATTAATGACATGATGACCTCCTGCTAAGATCCACATCAACAGGGAAAATCAGGAACTAACATGACACATCCTATAAAGAAAGGAAGATGAAATTAAACAAGAAAAAGACACGATTGGATCAAATACAGTATTATATATGGGAATACAGCTTTCTTCTGGGGAGGGAAAAAGCAGACGATAAGAATGGGGCAAAATCAACCAGGTTACTGCCTAGGTCTACAATCATTTCTGGGTCTGCAAGGCTCTGCCATGAATTTGTACAATATAGTGAGTCAACTTTACCTTAAGCACATGTATCTACAACAAAATGAGTGTGGAAAGAGAGGCACAAGCTGGGACGGAGAACATCACTCATTTGTTGAACCAACAAATATTTTTCATGTATACTTCTTAGATGGCAGTCTCTGTTGTGTTGCCCAATTTGTAGCCATGACCTGTGTTGTCCAATGTGGTAGCCATGAACCAAGTGTGATTATTTAAATTTAAATTTAATTAAAATAAAAATTCACTTTCTCAGTAGCACTAGTTGCATTTCAGGTGCTCAATAGGCACATGTAACTAATGCTACCCTATTGGAAAGCACATATATAGAACATTATCATCATGGCAGAGAGGCGTATTGGGCAGTCCTATTCTACACAATGGGGATATAGCAGTGAACAAATCATAGTTCCTTTATCCATGGAGTTTACACTATCATAGAGGAAATAGAAAATAAACAAATAAATGTTTACTATTTGATGGTAGCAAACCCTGTGGACAAGGAGTATATGATGCGCCATGGAAGGTAGTGGAGGGGGTGCGTGTTATTTTACAAAGGGAAATCAGGGAAGGCCTCTCTGATAAAATGACGCTTGAGCAAAATCCTTCAAGAAGTGAGGGGCCAACCCATAGAATATCTTGGGGAGGAAGAGGCAGAAGGAGAAACAAGTATAAAGACCCAGTAGCTGGAGCACCAGCTTTAACCTTCCCAAATGCTGGAAACCCTTTAATATTTGTACAGTGATAACTCTTAAGACAAGAGCTACATGACTTTCTCAAAGATAGAAATGATCTGTTGTACGAGTATATGCTTCAAAACATTTATCAATGTGGAAAAGAAATAGGGATGACGTGCGAGATCTTGCTTGCCTGTGACTGCAATAATTACAACTTAGTCAACTCCTGTTCTCTCACAGGAGTAGATTTTACAAGGAAGGAATGGTAACAACTACACTGCCTTGTAAATTACCTACTTGGGTGAACCTCCCATGTCTACAAAACAATAGCTCGGTCCTTGTTGTTGTAGAGCCATGTATTTGGAGCATGCCCCTGAGAAGTTTGTTTGTGTGCCCCATATATTTCTATATGTCAAATCTATAAAACAGAGCATCCCAGAGAGATCAAAAGCAAAGTAGTTGAGTAATCCACTGGTGGCTCAAAATGTGATGAAATCTCAAGAATTAAGATAAGTAAACTATGTTGGGAATAAGTCTTGAGCTTTTGGCATTATCAAGAGCTTAGAAACTCTGATTGGAAGCCACAATTAGCCACCTTTGCAAACACATTGTTAGAAGTCAAAGAAGAATCAGCTAAAATCAATTTTGTATTCAGAATCACAATCTTGTTCTTACACTAATGGGCCAATAACCACATTAGAGTCATAGATGATTCTGAGATTAAACACTATGAAGTGTAAGAAAATCTTCATGCTCTCAGTAATTTCATGGATCAGGTGCTAATGATACAAGGTCACATTAAAAAAGGACAATAGAAAGGCACCTGTTTTCTAATAAAGATCTATTGAAGTCAGATGCAATCAGGGCAGACTTTCATCCAGAAGATAAGCAGTGAGTGGAATATTTTATGGTGAAGGTAAAAACTGGATCTAGTTTCCAAAACTGCAAAACTCAAGATTACTGCAGGAGCATCCAGTATTGGTGACACAAGCCCTGGAAAGGCAACAGTAACAGCATTTTGTGGTGTGTTTTGGGTATTGTTCAGAGCCTAGTTCTCTGATCCGCCTAAAGATTCTATAAGCTACTTAAAATCCTTTGGTAAATCATGTTTCTGCTTGAGCTAGCGAGAGTTGGTTTCTGTTGTTTTCAACAAAGATCCTTGACTGACGTTGTGCTTTTCTATAGGCAGAGAATTCACCACTTCCAATGGATACTGAACAGGATCAATGATCCAAAAAAGAGTTAGAGCTACAATTTAAAGGAAAATAATTCTCTTGAGAAAAATCATGGTTAAAATTTCCCTCCAATTAGCTTTTAAATTTTTAAATGGGAAACATTTTTAAAAGGGGCCTGTAGAGACATAATGGCAAGTTAGAGTGAAAAGAATAATACTAGTATGTCTTTTTTGTTTTTACCAAATGCCTTTATTCTTTTAATCATCTAACAGTAAAAATATGAGTAATTTTATTTTACTAATATATTTGCATTCTTATTCGTTATGAAATTCCTGTCTATGTTGTGTAATAAATGCTTTGTCTTGGGTTTGAACATGAGTATAGTTCAGAGTTCTATGTATAAAGGGAACACTAGTTACCAATAATCTTGAAGTTTTATAATATAATTTAAGGGAAGTCTGGTAAATTCTTGATCTTTGCATCTTTACTAATTTACAAGGGAGCTTGAATCAGATGACAATACTTTTCTCTAAGGAGCTACAAGAACTTGACAGGTATTATCTAATTCATGTTCTCACTAAACTTGGTGTAATATTACCATCCTCATTTTAACACTGGTGTAACTGAAGGACAAGAAAATTAAACCTTAAAATCACACACACATGCATACTGCCAGAAATCATGTCTACTCTTAAATCCAAGCTCATGAGGAAAAGAACAAATAAAAAATTAATCCCCTCTTTAACATCATCCTTAGTTAGTATGAGTGTGCATAATGGTAGGATTGAAAATTACCTGCTCTGAAAACCTGAATTTTATTCTACTAAATTTTTATCTTGATGATTAAATAACAAGTATGACAGTCAGTTTTATGTGTCAACTTGACTGGGATAAAGGATGTTCAGATACTGGTAAAACATTATTTCTGAGTGTATCTCTGAGGGTGTTTCTAGAAGACATTAGCATTTGAATCAGTAGACTGAGAATAGAAGATCAGATCCATCCTAAATGGGCATCATCCAACCCAGTGAGGGCTCAAATAGAACAAAAAGGCAGGGGAAACGTGAACTCTCTCTCTCTCTTTGTGAGCTGGGCCATCCATTTTCTCCTGTCCTTGAGCTCCTGATTCTTGGGCCTTCAGACTTGGCATGAATTACACCATTGGCTTTCCTATTTCTCCAGCTTGCAGAAGCATATCATGGGACTTCTTGGCCTCAGTAATCATATAAGCCAATTTCCATAATAAATCTCCTCATATCCTATTGATTCTGTTTCTCTGGAGAACTCTAATAATACAATGAAACTCCTCAGGACATGTCAATCTCACAGTTAATTTTAAGCTTTTGAGGTCAAAAACTCTTACTGGTTTTCCTCATCATCTTGTCCCATGATCTCTCTTCCCATCATACATGAAGACTTAATATTAATAGATAGTCCAATATGTTCCAGAGCTTCCAATTTGGTTCCCTGTCTTTTTGTTTATCCTAATGGATGAAATAGCAAATCCACAGGGCTAAAAGTCTTCTCTAAGCATACATGAAAGTGCATGGCTCAGTGATTGGCATGCAGTTGGATTTTTCTTTCTTTTCCTTAAGTCTACAATCAATTCTAAGCAGTTAACTCTTTATTTTATTTTAACATGGCCTACCCCAGATAAAAAGCTACCCAGCACCCTACTCAGCACTATATAAGAATGAAAATAAAAAAGGAAAATACTTGGTTATTTGTTTTTTAAGGCTCTGACGCTTTGATCAATAGCTGAAGCAAACTCAGAAAATTCAGCATGAAATTTAAGGAGGATGATGCATGTGGTTGAAGGTGTTGGACCACAGGAAGGCAAGTGATTAGGAGAAAGAAGGAAAGGGGGTGATGGTAGGAGAAGTTTAAAGCAAAGATCTCCTCTGACAATTTTCCTCACTGCCAGAAGTCAAAAGAGAGTCCTGAATAAGGAATACAATGTCATTCCAACAACTTTAGATGGAACTTCAAGGAGGAGCAAAGGAACTGTCTTGTGTCTACAGTTTGGCTGGAGGATCCTCAGTGTCTGCTAAAAGTGACAGCTAGGCTGAGCCCCTGCATGAGAGGGAGGCAGAAACAAAAACCCAGGCCCCAGGATCTGAGAATCATGGGCAATAGTTTGGTGGCAGGGAGTGTGGAGAAGGGAAGGAAAAAAATAGTAGTTCACACATTCTAAGCAGACATCAAAATTAGTCATTATCCCATTAATGGGATACCTTTGCATTAAGTGGAGCTCATGGTTTGTTGTTTTTCGTCTTTCTCTCTTTTTGTTTTCAATCATGGTAAAATTCTGCAACATTTACACTACCAGTAAACAAATACATGTGTGAATTATTTTTTCACAATTTCACAGAGCTAATTTTTGGAATATTGGTACTTTTTTTCCCTTCAGAAATGCCAATATGTAACCCTGGGGAATGGACTAGGGAAGGTTAAAAGAACTAAATTGTGATGTGCAGATGACCCTAGGACTCTAAAAATATTGCTGTGAATGGGCTACTCCCAAGGAGATAAAGAAAAGTCATGTCAATTACAGTATTTTAAAGACCCTTCTTACCACACAGCTGTCTATCTCCTGATGTAGTTACATTTCCTAACTGTCTCAAATAGCCTCTGGGTTTCACTGAATATCAACAGAAGTCTCTCATTTATCACTTCCTAATCCAAACCATAATTCGTGCTTTCAGTCTTGCACCTTCTTCCTAGACTCATCTTGGACAAAGGACTTCTCCCCTTGAGGCTATTCCATCTAGTGATCACTCTCCCATCACTTACGACTCTTCATAAACAATCATATCAATAATGGGGAAGTCACTCATCACCAGGTTCTTTATGTTTCTGCTCACAATTGCCCGTGGGAACTTCGTGTTCTAAGGCTTTGCAGGTCAACATCAATGACTTGTTCCTTGAAGGCTCTGTAGCCACTTTGACATGGTATAATCCAGCAATTTTTGCCCAAAGAATCACATCTTAGTCATTAGAAAGAAGTATAGGTGTATCAGCCATTTGAACCTACAGAGAAACATCTTGATGCAAGATCAGTTCTTTGTTTTTTACATTTTCCCTCATGCTTCTTTTTTAACCACACATAGGCTTCAATTCCTCCATACAGATGCAATGAGTCTGGTCAGTTCACCCCACATATTCCTCAACTTATTCCTAAGTGTAAGTATGTGGGCTCTTCATGTGGGATAGTAATTGTACTTGAAAGTACTTTATGTCTAATCCTGAATTGAGACTGTAGAGCCATAGGGAAAAAGCAGAGCTTTGGGGGCCTATAGATCTTGTTTGAATCTTTGCTTTACCACTTGCTACCTGTGCAGCTATGGATAAGATCTTCGTCTCTCTGAGCCTCAGTTTCTTTAATATGGGGATGATAGTACTCAATTTTCCCAGTAGTGAGAATTCTGTGAGATAATGTATATATCCCAGCTGCTCGGAAGGCTAAGGTAGGAGGATCACTTGAGGCCAGGACTTTGAGATAATGTATGTATGCAGTACCTATCCCATATTTTTTAAGTATAAATGTTATTGCTATTATTATTGTTACTAATGATACATATTTCAGAGTTCATTGTTTCCTTGTGTGATATTCTAAAACGGCAAGGTTCCAAGAACTCAGTATCTCATTAAAGGTATAGCAGACACATAATAATACAAATTATATATGTCAAGAATCTGGTTCAATTATTAATAAACTCAGGTCTATCAAACTTGGAACTTAAATAATTTTAACTGATCAAACTGACTGATTTATTCAATATAATCACTGATTTTATAAGTAATAGACAATTGTACATTTTAAATGACAGATCAGTAGCATCACATTTTTTTTTACTCAGTAAAGTTCATGAGAAAGTGTGTATTACTAAATGTGTTTCAGAATATATACAGATAGTCCCTGACTTACAGTGTTTCAACTTATGATCAATTTATGATGTGTTAGTAGGGGTATTAAATGCATTTTCAACTTACAATATTTTGGACTTACAATGGGTTTATCAGGCTGTAACCCCATCATAAGTTGAGAAGCATCTGTATAATGAAACATTCTTTTTCTTATAGTTTAAAATGTCTTATGTTGGTACCAGGCAAGATGGCAGTGGCTTCAGAATAAATTTTTAATCTCCCCAAATCCTCCCATAAAAACAGAGCAACTAATAAGATATAATACAAACAAACAAAAAAGCATAAAAGCAAATGAAATGAAAGGGAGAGTGGAAATTAATAAAATAGAGAAGAGAAAAATAATAGAGAAAACTCAACAAAACCAAAAGTTGTTTATCAAAAATATCAACAAATTGACAGAACTTCAAGAAAAATAAAGAATATTCATATTAAGAAAATTAGGAATGAAAGAGGGGACACCACAATCAACCTTACAGAAATAAAAAGAATTATAAGAAATACTAAAAACAATTGTGTGCCAACAATTAGATAACACACATTAAATGTATACCTTATTAGAAAGACACAAACTACCAAACTGACTCAAGAAGAAATAGAAAATATGAATAGACCTATATTAACTAAAAAGAATAAATTAATGATCAAAAAATTTTTTACTTCAAAGAAAATCCCAGGCCCAGATAACTTCACTGGTTAATTTTATCAAATATTTAAGGGTTTTGAATTATGATTAATACTAACAAACTTTTTCAAAAGTAGATAAGGGTGGAACACTTTCCTACTCATTCATGAGATCAGTACTTCCATGATACCAAAATCATGTTCATCACAAGAAACAAAAAATTATTACAGACCAATATCATTTATGAATAAAGACAGAAAAATACTCAACAAAATACCAGAAAACCAAATCCAGAAACATAAAAAAGGATTATACACTATGACCAAGTGGGATTTATCTCAGAAATACAAGGTTGTTTTAACCTAAAAAAATAAATTGACATAATATAACACATTAATAGGAAAAAAAGGAAAAAACACATGATCATCTCAATAAATACTGGATATATATTTCATAAAATCTCACACCCTTTCATGATAAAACAGTCAACAAACTAGAAATAGAAGGAAACTTCCTCAATGTGATAAAGTAAGCTAGGAAAACCCCAAAGCTAATATCACACTTAATAGTAAAAGTCTAAATACTTTCCCTGTAAGAGCAGGAAAAAGACCTCTGCTCTCACCACTTCTATTTGATATTGTACTGAAGGTGCTAGCAAGGGAAATTAGGTAGATAGAAGTTATAAAAGACATTAGATTATAAGGGCAAAAGTAAAACGTCTCTATTTGTAGATGACATGGTCTTGTATATAGAAAATCCTAAGGAATCTACTTTAAAAAAAGAAACCATTAGAAAAAAATAAATGAGTTCAGCAAGGTAGCAAGAGGATATAATATCAACATACAAAAAGCAATGAAAAAATATGAAAATAAAATTAAAAAACAATTCCACTTACAAAAACATCAAGTAGAATAAAGTACTTAGGAATAAGTTTAACAGAATAAGTGCAAGACTTGCACATTTAAAACTACAAATATGGTTGAAAAAATAGAAAAAGAAAGAATATCTAACCAGGAAAGAAATTTCATGTTGATAGATTGGAGGATTTAATATAGTTAAGATGGTAATATCAATTTTACAGATCAATACATATATTGATCTAGGCATATAACACAATATTTATCAAATTCTCAGCTGACCTTCTTGCAATAATGGACAAGCTGACCCTAAAATGTATATGAAAATGTCTAATAGCCAAAACAGTCTTGAAAAAGTATAACCAAGTTGGAGGACTCACACATTCCATTTCAAATCTTACTACAAAGCCACAGTAATCAAGACAGATAGACATATACCAATATAACAAAATTGAGAGTCCAGAAATAAACCCTAATATTCATAGTAAATTGAGTTTTGAAAAGGGCTTCCAGACAATTCAACAGGGGAAGAATAGTCTTTTTAACAAGTAGTATTGGAACCATTGGATATGTACATGCAAAAGAGTTAAGGTGGAACACTTCCGTACACATACACGAGAATTAACTCAAAAGCATATCAGATACCTAAACGTAAGACCTAAAACTATAAAACTCTTAAGAGAAAACATGGGAGTAAATCTTGGTGATATTGGATGAAGCAAAACCTTAGACATGACACTGAAAGCACAGATGATAGAAGAAAAAATAAATTGGACTTCATCAGAATTAAAAACTTTTGTGTTGTAAAGGACACTACCAAAAGAGTGAAAAGACTACCTACAGAATGGGAGGAGATATTTATAAGTCATTTATCTGATAAGAGACATGTATGCAGAATGTATATCTAAAAATCTTACAACTCAGCAATAAAAAGACAACTTATTTGAAAAATTGGCAAAATATTTGAACAGACATTTCTCTAAATAATACATATAATAAATTTGTATAATAATACAAAAAAGACATATAAAAAGATATTTAGCATCATAAGCCATTAGGAAAATACAAATAAAAACTACATGAAATATTATTTCATATTCATTATGATGTCCATAATCCAAAAGACAAATAATAACAAGTGTTGGTAAAGATGTGGAGAAGTTGAAACCCTAATGCATTGCTGGTGTGTATATAAAATTATGCAGTCACTTTAGAAACAGTGTGGCTGTCCCATACATTGTTAAATATGGAGTTACCATATGACCCAGCAATTCCATTCATAGATATAAATCCAAGAGAAATAAAAATACATATCCACAAAAAAACTGTAGACTAATGTTAATAACAGCATTATTCATAATATCCAACAAGTGAAAACAACCTAAATATCCATCAACTGATAAATGGGTAAATAAAATGTGATATATCCATACAATGGAATATTATTTAGCAGCAGAAAGGAATGAAGACTTGGTACATGCTACCTGGATAAGCCTTGAAAACATTATGTTAAATGAAAGAAGCCAATCACAAAAGAACACACATTGTACAATCCCATTTACGTGAAATGTTTAGCATAGATAAATCTATAGAGTGAGAAAGTAGATTAGCAGTTTCTAGAGACGAAGGGGTGAGGATTGGAGGGAAATGGTTTCTTTATGGAGTAATGAAAATATCCTTTTTGATATGAGCCAATCTCACTTGAGTTAAGTGATATCTCATTGTGGTTTTGATTTGCACTTCCCTGATGATTAGAGAAGTTGAGCAATTTTTTATATGCTGGCCATTATTCTGTCTTCTTTTGAAAAGTTTCTGTTCATGTCCTTTGCCCATTTTTTAATGGGGTTGTTTGATTTTTTCTTGTTGATTTTGCTAAGTTTTGTATAGATTCTGGTTATCAGCCCTTTATCAGATGTGTACCATGCAAATATTTTCTCCCATTCGGTACACTGTCTGTTCATTCTAGTGATAGTTTCCTTGGCTGTGAAAAAGTCCCAAAACAACAGTGTTGGTGGGGATGCGGACAGATAGGAACATTCATATACTGCTGGTGGGACTGCAAATTAGTACAAGCTCTGTGGAAAGTAATACGGAGATACCTCAAAGAACTAAAAGTAGAACTACCATTTGATCCAGCAATCCCACTACTGGGTATTTACCCAAAGGAAAAAAAGACATTCTGTAATAAACACATCTGCACACGAATGTTTCTAGCAGCACAATTCACAATTGCAAAGATGTGGAAACAACCCAGGTGTCCATCAATACACGAGTGGATTAACAAAATGTATATGTATACCATGGAGTATTACTCAGCAATAAAAAACAACAGTGAATTAACACATCTGGTATTATCCTGGGTGGAACTAGAGCCCATTCTTCAAAGCAAAGTATCACAAGAATGGAAAACAAGCACCACTGGTACTCACCATCAAATTGGTACTAACCCGATCAATAGTTATATCACACATGGCAATAATATTCATCAGGGGGCGAGCAGGTGGGAGGGGGGTGGAGGGGATGGGAAAACTCTCACTGAATGGGTGCAGGGCACACAGTTTAGGGGATGTCCACGATTGTAGCTCTGACATGGGCAGTCCATGGGCAATATATGTAACCAAATTGTTGTACCCCCATAATATTGTGAAATAAAAGGAAAAAAAAAAAGAAAGAAAATGTCCTAAAATTGATTGTGGTGTTGGTTGCACTACCCTGTGAATGTGCTAAAATCCATTAAATTTTACACTTTAAATGGGTGAATTGTATGGTATGTGAAATTAAGCTAATAAAAAGAAAAAAACCCACAGCCAACTTCTATAGCAAAATTAATGAGAGAATATCCCTCAAATGCACAAATACAAAGGTGGGGCCAAAGTGCAGCTGCCGAAAGACATGTGAGGTAGCAGCAACCATGCAGGAAGACACAAAACGAAGCAAAGAGACTTCCAGGGACCCAGCAATCAGAGACTCCAAAGTCCTCATTCCCAAATATAGAAGTCTTCAATCTGCACACAAAGTTCAATGGGCCAATTGAGAACATCAGCTGAGACCGGAAGAGGCCATGCAGGTTCCATTTCACAGGTGAATGAAGGAAACATTGAAAAGTGTACATGGCAGTCTGGCCCTGCAAACTCTAGATACGAACCTACTGTAACTGATTTCCAGGACTCTGTCTACCTTGAAAAGAAACCAATGGAAAGAGAAACTAAATTGAGGAGGAAGGAGACACTGGGGCAAAGGAAAAAGAAATTCCTAGTAAAAGTAGGGAGAGTAACAGATGGTACAGATCTCACAGTGCACAAGGCCAGATCATTGAAAATCTAGCGTTAATAACAGATGAGGGAGGCCTAGAGGTGGGAAGCAGGAAAATATATCCTAAGCCATACCTCCTCCACTAGTCATTTACCTATTAACCCTCAGTTTCCAATCTACCCTTCTATACTCTGCCCTGTGGTGCTGGAGATGGTATTCTGCAAACTATTTAACTGGCATCCTGTTAGGTTCTGTCAATAGTAGGAAGTACTAGAGTAGGACTTAAAGGCAGAGAAAGAGAGAATGATTATTCTTTTCCTGTTTTCATACTGTTCCTGACGATAATGCCCACAGCAGCAGCCATTGGTTCCTGTCTCTACCTGCTTTGAGCATTCCCAGAACTTCTCCATTCTTCCCCCTTGCCATTATCCTCAGCAGTTGGGCAGGCCTCCCTGATAAAAAAAAAAACTCTGAGTTACAGCTACATGAGGTCTTCACCTAAGCTTCTTTGTTTTGATAAACCCAGTTGGCTTCACCAGATCTAAACGCGATAGCTACTGCCACAGCTATAGTCACCATGTTATCCTAGGGCTCCCTGTTTACTTATTCAGACTTTCAACGCCTGAATAATCAATTTATGTATTACACTCCTTTTATTGAAATACCTGGGTTGGTTGCTGTATTCCTGCAGAGACCCTGAGAAGGTTCCTCAGTTGGTTGGCAACGGTTTTGCATGCAGGCTAGATTCCATGCAGATGTGAAATAGGATCCTAGTAATCCGCAGCATCTGTGGCATCAAGATAAATTAAATTGTAAGCTGTCACTGTTTGTGACAAAGTGCCTATTGAAGTAAGTATCTTGACAGATCTAATGGTTATTGCCCTTTACAATTGTAAAGTGGTGGGAATGATATTTTTATTAACTATAAGATGTGTGGGGAAGGATAGCTGTTTCTTATTGCATTGGAGAGTATTACAAAAGGACAATGACAAGCTTGGGGCTTTAAACACTCCATTTAGTCACAAAGAACCAGAGAGCTTCTATTCTATGGCAGACCTGAAGGAATCACTTATTCTTTATAGCTACAGAGCCAACCCTGCTGAGGATAAACCCAACATTTAATTGCTGGTTGAAGAAGTACAATGTTAAGTTGAACTTACAGATTCACCAACTGAAAGTTAAAGTATTGTTTGAGAAAGATTAGGACCCTGAGATTTGGAATGGGAACACATGGATGAGCTCAAATAATGCTGAGCATCCAGAGCCTCCTAGTATTTCTGAGTCTTCTTTACCAACAAAGACTTCCCCTCCTCCCATGCATAAGTAAACTAGCCCTCCTTTGCTTGAAGACCATGTGGTAAACTTACCTGAGGTCATAGCATGGTAAGGAAATGCTATGCACCTCAAGACCAACCCAAACCATCCATTAGTGCCTATGGACCTATATTTAGTGTCAGATCTCAGCAGACTTGCGGGAAACAAATGTGAAGTCTAACCAGGAAGAAGATGGTTTATACTCTAAAATATTGCAATGTTTTGTTAATTTATATCACCAGAAACTTTGGGAAATGTATGTAAGAATGAATTCTAAAAGTCTTAAACCGTAGAGGACAAAACATAATTTTTGATCCTGCCAAATGGATGTGCTTAACAAAGACTGGATTTAATGTGGTGGCTCCAGCAGCTGGAATCAGTTCTAGCAGTTTGACTTTAACTAAAACATGGACTTCAGAGTGGCCTATATTAACAAAATTGATACACTAGATTTTCTTTATTAAGATGGAGAGGGAAGAATCTGAAGGTTTAGGAAGACATGGATGCGGAAATAGATTTATTATGTGAAATTTGCACACTTAATACTCAATTCTTTGACAGGACCCGAGGATGAACCATTCAATAAAGTATTGAGAAATACATTACACATGGTAGAGGTTATCCCCAGAGTAAGTGATCCAAAAGACTGAGGCTAAAGTCACAATGTCTTTTATGGTGTATCTCAGAAGTCACACATCACTTCCACAGTATGTTATTAATTATAATGATTAACCTGATTCAGTGCCAGAGGAAATTGTACAAGGACATGAGCACAAAGAGGGAAAGATCTTTGAGGGCATAAGATTAAAAAAATAATAATAAAAAGACTTTAGAAGTTGGCTACTACATCTTGTTTGTGAATTTGACTTTAAAATAATGAAAATACTTTAATAATTTTGATAAAATAGAGTAGAAATTTCTATCATAGAAATGTCTCAAAATATGAAGCTAAAGTTTTAATACTTATATATTCTAATTAGTTATTGGTTTGCTAGCATAAGCAAAGAGAGAAACTATTTCAAGTAACTAAATACAAAATTTGACTGTACATATCTAGTTTGATATGGCCTAACTACAAAGAGAACTGAAAAAATAATTTCAAACATTTTTGTGTGAACATGTTTTTGGTGGTAGTGTCAGTAGTGTTTTTCTGAAATACGTGTATTGTATTTAGAATAAAGCAAACATGTAATTATATTGGTGTAAATGGGAACCTGGATTTTCAGCATTGGTTGACAGGAGATATAGACACAAGATCAACGAAGTTATATATACAATTCCAATTCAATTAGTTCTATGTTTGAATTCAAAAAGTCCACATGAACTCAAGTATTATATAGGCAGTTGTTAGCTCTTCCTCTGAAAAGGTCTAGAAACTACAAATAAGCCTAGTTGCATTACTCCACTAGTGCTGAGATTAGAATCTGTACATATCATTTCCTACACAAAGGAACCATGGGCTCTTTAAAAAGTGACTGATTCCAGTTCTGGGAAAGAAAATTTATGAGATGAGTCTGGAACATATTGTCAACCAGAAAGCAAAAGAATCTAGCAGAGACTATTGGCATTTTATCAAAAGGACTCAGTAGCCAACCTCAAGTACTTCCTCCCACTAGACAATGAAGAAAAATACATAAAATATGATTAAATCCATGGTCCCTTAAGATACTAAAAGCAATAGAGAAGGGGAGAGAGAAAGAAAAATAGAAAATAAAACTCATTGTTTACCTTTGGAAGATACAATTCATTATTCGTTATTTTGAAAACTGGTTAATATAGAAAAGACTTAAGCATTCATCCACCATTTCCTATACAAACTGTACCTCAGAGTAACCAAATATGTCTTGAGAAGTTACACTTGAAAATTATGTTCTAGTTAACAAGTGTGAGAGATATAATTACAGTATCACCATTTTGTAGTCCTTAATGAAATAATGGATTTAGATAAATAATAGATTTATAAAAAGAGGTATTCAAGTTTCATGATGGAAATACAGAAAACTACATCTAAAGTATTTTTGCCAAGGAATCTTTCTTGAATATGATCAAGCCCATAGATCTAACTTCCAAGTTTCAGGAAATGCAAGGATCAAAGAAGTATATTATATTATTCCATAGCAAAATTCAAACTGTCATGAACCCTAAGACAAATGACTCAGTTTCTTCAAAAAATAAATTTCAAGAAAAAATAGAGAAAAAGATTAATCTTTTAAAATTAAGAAACTTAAAAGACATATCAGCCAGTTACAGTGTGAAAAATTAGTTTGACTCTTGATTTGTACAAACACTTTTGTTAGACAACAGACACTATTTGAACATAGATTATGAGGTTTGCTAATATTAAGTTATTTTTAAGTGTAGTAATGGTGCCAAAGTTACTTTTTAATAGAATTTATCTTTTAGATATATGTATTAAATATTTATAGATAAAATAATTTGATTACAGTGATTTGCTTCAAATTGAAATCAAGGAAGGTGAGTGTGGCTATAGATGAAACAAAATTGGCCCTGAGTTTATAAGTGTTGAGTTTGGGTTAACAGGTATATGGCACTGAATTATATTGTTTTTTGTACTTTTATATACATTTGGAATTTTTATAATAAATATTTTTAAATTAAAATATAAGGCATATATGTTTTAGATTTTTGCTATAAGGCCATTAAAAGTATGACTTTTAATATTGATGGTTATATCACCGCATCCTATATAGTCCCACATTGGTGTATATTTTAGACCTGATGATTCCTATGATTAAAATATCTTCTACTTGATCTGTTTTATTCCTGGCACTTTATATACCAACAACCTTATGGATTAGCACATGGCATTATGCCCAGGCTCTAAGACATGAGGCTAGAGCTAACAATAAAATTAATGACTAAGCACTGTCTATTATTTACTTTTAGTTAGATGCACAAAGGGTTTGAATTCAACAGTTAACCAAATTACACTTGGCTGCAGATAGTCACTTCATTTTATAGCCTATTGACTTTGATAGTCATAAGAGAGCATGAATTGTAGAAAGGATATTTGACATACATAGGAATAAAGTAACTGGGCTAGTGCCTGACTATCCTCGCATCTCCAGGTCTTTGCATTGTGCCTGGCACACAGCAAGTAATGAATAAATTTTGATTTGTCATTACAGAAAGGAAGAGAGAAAGAAATTGAAGGAAAGAGAGCTAGAGAAAGGGAGAATGGAAAGAAGCTATACCATTTATCCATTGCTGCAATAATGCTATGTAAAAGGAAATACAAAACCTCAGTGGAATACAAAAATAAGCTTTCTATGCCCAAGTGTCTGGGGTGCTTTCTAGGTTGATCTGCTGAACTTTGCTGCAAGTTGCTTTGTTGGCATTGGACTTATCTAGGCAGGTCTCAGATGAGACAACTGGAATAAATTGGCCCTACTACTGTCTCTCATAGTCCAGCAGGCTAGACCAAGTATGTCCTCATGGTAATGGCCACAGTACAAGAGAGAGGACAAACCCTATCATTCAAGAGCTTTTCCAACTTCTGTTTGGTCACGTTTGCTGCATCCTCCTGACCCAAGCAAGCAGCACAGCCAACCCCAGAACACTACTAAGTTAGATGACAGAGGACATAAATACATGGGGCAGGGAAGAATTAAAGCTATTTCTTTTTTTTTGTCACCTACCACAGAAGAAATAAAGAAAATATATTGAATATATTAAATGCATGGAAGGGCTCTGAATAATGCTCCTCTCTCTCTCTCTCTCTCTCTCTCTCTCTCTCTCTCTTCAATGCTTAAACAAAGACAACTGAAATTAACTTTTGGCTTTGATTTTTATGTTCATTTGAAGCCTTTATATCATATTTTCAACAATTCAATATTGGGATCAACCTCTTTACCAATGTCTGTATAAAGCATTGTCATTTGTACATTGTAACTACTTGATAAATATTAATTAAAAGAGCAATTTTAATCACAGATTCTTTGTCTACCTAGACATGCCTTATTTGGCCCCATTATCTCATAGCCAAGGGTTGTTTTAGGTGAAGCAAGTGTTAGCCTGCTTCTCTATTCCTGATGTTTCTGTGGATGTGGAGGAAACCCATTGGCTAGTATCCTTGGTCTCTCTCTCCATATCTGACTCCATCTCAGGTGGAGTGAATTTTCTAACTAGTAAGCATGGAAGGAGAAACTAGGCACTTGTAATTCCATCCCTCTATTTCTCTTTATCATAGAACAGACTTAAACCAGCCTATTTTTGCTCAACCCTGATCCTCCAGGAAGTCTCTGTCACTGTGGGAAGAATCCTACCTAATTTGAGATTGGATATTAAGGAGCCCACTTACCTTCCAATATAAGTCTCCAGTATTCGCTGTATCAATAAAAGAAGTATTTTGGTTTCTATCTACCTGATTCTGATTTAGAATTTGCGTGCAGAAAATGCATTCTATTTATGGCTCCCTGCTTCCAAAACACCTCCAATGTATCACATTTTATTATTCTCTAGTGAGATATTGTACTTATTATTAGAGTGTTAGTAGTCATGTGCATTTAAACTAATCCAAAGGAGACTATGTTTCCCAGACTGCATAATCCATTGCTTCCCCAAATGTTTTTCCAGAATGGCAATATATACACAATGCCAAACACTTTACTAAAAGAGGAAAATGTAATCAATTATCTGATCTATAAAATGATTAATGTGCAGAACTTTGAAAATATCAAAATGACTACCTTTCTTGCATCTCTTTCAATGTCAAATTTTGTCTGTAGAGCTTAATTCAAAGCCACTTTTACACTGAACATTTCAATTACTCCACTTCCAATAACATGGTTCTTTTTATTTCCTAAATGATCTACTAACCGTAGTTTTGTATAATGTATTTTATACAAGTATTTTCCCAAACCAGTTGTATCACATATTAAAAAAAAATCAAAGATGGCTAGCTAATCTTGCAAATAAAGATGCTGGATATTAAAATGTAAAGTGATATCATCCCTGCCCTATGCTTGAAAATAAAGAGCAGTTATAACAATTTCTGTAATTCAATAATATTTATACTTGTTTGCTAATAACCTATATTTAAGCTTTTTTTAAACATCAAAAAAATATTCCCAGATATTTAACTTAAGGGTTTTGTTTACAGGTAATGAAATTTTTATAATTGGACTCAAGGATTATTTATTTGGTTCCATACAGAATAATAAGTAATAACAAAGTGAATTAAACATTATTTATGAGTTAAGCTGTACATTTTCATGACCTATTGCACCTTTCAGTGGTAAGCAAGGGCATAAGAAAGATAAGATCTATCATATTTTATGCTTCACAAACTATCTCCATAGAAATACAGAGTTCATTTCTTCTTGTTCAAAAAGTGTTTGGATAGGGTTCACTACTGATTTGAAATTTAAATAAAATTTTCCTCAGGAATGAGAAGATTTTGTTAGTCATGCATGTATAGCTTTTTTTCTAATATGACCTCTATTTTCAAATGAATGACTCATTCCTCTTCAAAAGCTGATGGATTCTATGAGGGGGAAAAAACTACTATAGCTTTGAAAGACAACTATTTGCCTTGAATGCTTATTCCAGTATTTTTTGATGTGAAAGCTAAGATACATCAAAAACAATATTACTGGTTTTATTTGTATCAGGTTTACCATTTTGGAAATGTACTAAGTATATGAATTTAATGGAAGAAGTGCAGCTTTTCATGCAATCTTAAACTTGAGTCTTAATTTAAACATACTGAAGATGTGAAAGCGTGGAATAAAAGTAACATTGTTTTACTTACTGTTTACTATAAAGCAGTTCTCTATGGTTGTGCTACATGGCTGAACAGCAAAACAATTATATATAGTACATATATTGTATTATTTTCATATTACCGTTTTTATAGTAGGAAATTGACTGATATCTTTGATTAACCCCATTTCAGCATAAAATGAAACACAGCTTATTTTACTCTATCTAAAAAAATGATTTTAAAGGCCAACTCAAATCCCATATGTAAATAGCTGTTACCTAGGTACTAGGGATGCCTTTCCTTGACATCAAAATTAAAACCTTCATGTAGCACAAGAAAATAGATTCATTCGTTTTGTAAAATAACACTTTCACTCTGCCTAGGAAGACTTGAGGTTAGCAATAATGATTGTGGAATTAATGTTAACATTTATTTTTGTTCATAGAAAATTATATTTACAGAGAAAAGATTTAACATTTTAATCAGTGGTGTTTTTAGAATGTTTCCTTTTTCAATTCACTATTGCTGTGGTGCTTAGATTTTTTTTTATAGCTCACATAATTCAAAAGATAAGCATAAATTTAAAAAGCTTAGACAAGGTTTACCATAAAAGCAAAAAAATTATATAACTGCTTATGTACAATGGGTAAAACTGTAAAACAAAGTCACTTCTTAAAAAATATTTTATTTTTCTTTTATTAAATAACTGAACATATATTAAGTGCCAACTCACTATATGCCAGCTATAGCACTAAGTATATAAGAAACAAAACAAAACAAAAATGTACTAGCATATTTAACCTTTGCAATTATTTGAGGACAAGGGTGTTATAATCTCAATTTTATAGATGAACACACTAAAGTTTAGCAATGCTAAATAATATTCCCAGACTATACAACCGGAAAGTGTGAGAGAATGAATCTGGTCTCATATTTTTTGCCATTATATCATAGACACCTCTTTTTTATTTGATGCTTTATGTGCTCATCTCCTCCCCTGCTCTAATCTCCTTGAATTTTGAGATTGTGCTTATAGCTATTTCTCCTTTTGCGAATACCTTACAGAGTCACATTACCTTGAATTCGCTAAATGTGGTACAATAAATGCTTGAGCAGTCTCAGTTTAAAAAGTCATTTTATCAGTGGGCATTTCCTGGCCACCCTATTTAAAATTATACCTCCACCTCACACCATTTTGCCTTGCCTAATTTTCAACCTTGTTTATTTTCATCATTCTAACTATAACCATTTGACCCATGTATATTTTACTGGTTTATTATTGTCTTTCTTCCATCACCAGAATCTAAACTCTATGAAATGAAGTGTTTCTGTCTGATTTGTTCACAACTGAGACAAAATAGTGCCTGTAACACAGTAGACACTAAATAAATATTTGTTGAATGAATCAATTAATCAACAACTTATTATTGAAATGAAAAATAGACATCACAGAAAAACCTGCTTGGAAACCATTGCAAAAAATCCAGATGCGTAATATTATGACTAAGGTAGTGGTAGTGAAAAGAGGAAAGTAAATAATGAATCTAAGAAACACTTAAGGGATAAGCAAGGTAGGTCTTGCTTATTAAATAGGTAAACATTAGACAAGTCTTTTTTACATGTGCAAAGACTTACATGATGTCATATAAATTCCTAGTACCTTACAGCTGGAAAAACTTAGATTCCAAGGTCATGATACTTTATCCCCTCAACGCGAGGAGGAAACTGAGATTCAGGTTGGTTATGTAACATACGCAAGGTGCACCAGTCCCAGAATTCTCCCCATAGGACGTGGGGAGACATTTGGTAGACAGCAACAACTAGATTTATAATGTATCACAGTAATTTTTCGTAAAGGTAAAACTTAATAGGAAGCTTTGGTTGATTTTGGTATGCACCAAAATCAGTTGTGAACTGATGGCTACTCCCAATCAGGTCTTAGATGATGCTGGCCATTCAGAAACTCCTCTCTAATCCAAATATTAATATGTTACATATAGAAACAAAGAATAGCAAAATCTGACCTTGAACAACATTTTTACTGGGTAATTAGAAATTAAAATTATAAGCTATAATATACAGGAAAATTCCATATCAAGAGTTTGATGAGATTTTGCTTTCTGTATTTACAATACATCTATTAAATGTTAAAGATTGTTCTTAAGAGCTAGGTGAATAGAAAGGTTTTTCTAATACTTAAGACTATTATAAAAGAAAAAAAGCTCATCTTAGCAAAATTATAAATGAAATAGAAAGGTCATTTAAGAGCACAAATGTGAAACATAACATAATAGAAACATTAACATTTTTAAAATTTCCTGTTGTACATAAAATTCAACTTGAGGGAGTGGTTGTAATACCATGATATTCCAATTCTCAGAGATGTTATACTTTAAATAAAAAGCCACAATGATGACAAATAAGTCTCCACAAATATTTGTAGATAAATTTAAGCATACATTTAATTTTTACATACATGTCTTAAGAAAATAACAAAACAACAATCAACAATAAAATGATGATGTTAACTAGGTAGCATTTGATGAGTTTTTCATAACTTTGTAAAATGCTTGGCAAATTATTAATATGGGTCCCAGACAGATGACTAAATTTGGTCTAGATAGATTAACTGTAAAACCAGTTTTAAAAAGAAAGTTCATGGAAGTGCTAAGATGTTATTTTTTCACCCCAAATTTTTTTTAGTTTATAGGATTTGTTGCTCCATTAAAACAGCACAGGAAAAGTGAGGCTTGAAATTTAATCAATTACTCATGAATTAAATATTTTTTCCCACACTCTCCACATCGCTTTTGACTGACTTCCACGCCTTGGTAGAGTTAGAGAATGAACCCAGAGCCCAGGGTGTCATTTTATTCTGAGGCCTTTCAAAATTGGCATAGGTCCTATTTTCTGCTGTTAAATGAAGAGCACAGGTTGCCATGCAAGTGTTAATGTTTTCAAGCCCACATCTAGTTCATCCTGTAACTTCAGCTGAACCTGAAGCATAGTCAGGGTGGTCTGACTCCACATTCTAGCTTTAGCACCTTTGACCTTCTGAACTGCCCTATGTCTGAACATAGGGCTATAGCCCCACCAGCAGCTACAGTTGGCCTCACTACTGATCTGGTACCCAGCTCCCAACCTGGTTGTTGCCTAGCTCACGTTTATTCCATAATCACTATTCAAGCCTGCAATATTTTCTCGCCTGTCCTCTTTCATGGCTAATAACCTTGGTTACTATTTCACTGAGAAAGTAAGCAGTATAAGGAGCTTCTACCCACTCTTACCGTCATATTTCTTAGTCTAGATCTACTTTGCCTTTTATCATGGATATGCTGTCTATGAATCTGTCAAAGGCCAATCCCTCCAATCTTTTGGGTACTATGCATTCAAAGACACCATCCCAGCCATTGTACCCTCTCTCTTCTGTTTTTAAAATATTTCCTTAACTACTCATTCCCACCAGCATAGAAATATACCAAAATATCTCCCTCTAAAAATGTTTCCCTTGAGTCTATATGCTGTCCAATTAGTATCCAACTTTTCTTATGTCCATTTACTATAATATTCATTTAGCTTTCCTTTCTTGCTCCTTGGCCATCCTAGCTGCTGCTCTTGGTTGGGGGCCATGCTGCACCTAAGACAGGAAGATGGTGGCCTCAAAGAAGATGAAAAAGTCCCCAGAGTCGATCAACCCTGGGCTCCAACTCATTATGAAAAGTGGGAAGTACATGCTGGGATATAAGCACACTCTGAAGATGATCAGATAAGGCAGAGCTGAATTGGTCATCTTCACCAACAACTGCCCAGCTTTGCAGAAATCTGAAATAGTGTACTATACCATGTTGGCCCAAACTGGTGTCCATCACTACAGTGGCAATAATGTTGAATTGGGCACAGCATGCAGAAGATACTGCAGAATAAGCACACTGGCTATCATAGATCCAGGTGATCCTGATATCAGTAGAAGCATGCTAGAACAGACTGGTAAAAAGTAAACCATGCAGAATTTTTCGTTAATAAAACTTGTCAGAGTTTGTTTAAAAACAACAAAAGAGTAATTTACTCAAGAAGTAGTTATTTCCATACTGTCTTCTCCCATTCTCTGTTGAACCCACTCCATCCCTTATCTTTCCACCAAAGGCTGCTGATGGCTAAATTGCTGCATATGATATTTATTTTACTCCAGCAGCATTTGACAGAATCGATCGTACCTCCTTGTCACAGTCTCTTCACTTGGTTTCTGACACCCACATCTCCCTCAGTTCTCCTATCACTTCACTGGCTGCTTGTTCTCAGTCTCCTTTGCTTATTCCACTATATCATCTCCATCTGCCACCCAGAGCTCGCTTCTCAGGCATCTGCTCATCTCTAAGCACATTAACTCCCTGGCGGACCTCATTCCATTTCATGCTGTTAAATACAATCTATAAAATGACAAACCCCAAATATATATCTGCAGCCCAGACCTCTTCCTGATTTGTAAATTCACCTGTGTCTTCCACATCACTACTTGATTGTCTAATAGCATCTTAAAATTACCAAGTCCGAAGGAAAACTTCCAATTTACCCCCGCCAAAAGTGTCTCTCTCACATTTTTCTCCATCTCAGCAAATGTCAACTTCATTGTTCAATTTTTTCAGGACAAGATCCTTGGAGTCATCTTTGACCTTCTTTTTCTCTCATACATTGTATCCAATCCATCAATAAAACATATAGGCTCTATAGCTTCAAAATATAGCATATTCATGTTCAAGACCAGCCTGGGCAACATAGTGATACCCCATCTCTACACAAAAATTTTTTTAAAAAATAACCGGGCCTCATGGGGCACACTTGTAGTCCTAGCTACTCAGGAGGCTGAGGCAAGAGGATCGCTTGAGCCCAGGAGTTCAAGATTATGGTGAGTTATTATTGTTCCCCTGCACTCCAGCTTGGGCAACAGAGCAAGACCCTGTCTCTAATATATGTATGTATACATAGGTATATAATATTCTTAAAATAACCATTTCTTACTACCTTTACTGCTACCACCCTGGTCCTGACCATCATCATTTCTGAGATTACTAAAATTGCCTTCTAACTAAAATCCCAGTCTTTACCCTTGCTCTCTCCAATCTATTCTGCACAGCAATGTCTCAGCAATTCTTTGGAAGTCTAAGTCAGATCATTGCAATCCTGTGCTAAAGGCCCCCAATTGCTACCTATCTCATTCAGAATAAAAGGCAAAGTCCTAAATGTGCTCTAGATCTGGTTCTCTGAGGCCTCTCTGACCATACCCCTCCACTGTCCCCTCTGTTCTCTGCTCACTTGCAATGGTCTCCTTGCTATTTTTTGACCAGACCAAACTTGCCACCTTAGTGCCTTGGCTCTTGCAGTTTCTTCTGCATAAAACATTCTTGCCGTAATATTGACTCTCACACTTCCTTCCTTTCTCTGATCTACATCATTTCTTCAGCCACCCAGGCCTTCTTTAAACTCTTGTAAAACAGAGCAACACTCCCTCTTTGACTCTTCCTATCTTCTTGCCCTACGATACTTACATCCACAGCACTTACCACCCACTGACATATGCCAGTCTCCCACAATAGAAGGATGAGTCTAAGTAAAAATGTTCTTTTGTTTGTTGGTTTATCCCCAATACCTAGAACAGTGCCTGATAAACAGTAGATGTTCAACAAATGTTTGTTCAATATTGTTGTCACCCTTTGCAGCAAAAAGGACAATTCTATACTTGCTAAAGACAGTCAATTTTTTTTTCAGGCATTGAAATCAAAACAGCAGAAAATTCAGTGGCGTTCCACATAGTTCTTTATTTCTGATAGATGTGTCTTTGAAAATTGGCTCCCTTGACATTATAATCCTCTTCCCACCTGGGTCCACCTTCTTATGTTTGTCAGCATGAATTTAGAAACTTATGTCAGCACTGATGATTTCATTAATGATCTTCTAGAAACTCCAGAGTAAATTGCTGCAAATAATTGCCACCAGGACCACACAGGAAGCTCAGGTATCAAGCACTGTACCCTCAAGTCCAATGGAAGCCCTTAACTCTCTGCTCTGATTAGAAGATTTTCACATAGTAGGATCTATGTGAAGTGGCAAGTGAAACTTTGTCTTCAGATTTATGCAAGGAGTCACCTTGAAAAGCTTAAATTCCTGATATAGAAGCCAAGCACAGTAGAGTTTATTTCTCCTATAATTATATGAATAGTCTTCTTTGGAGGTTAGCTAGTCATATCAGTGCAGCCTTTTGGCTGCTAACAAGTGGATCTGTGGGTTGGCACCACGGGGGCTGGCTGGATGTGTTTTGGAGCAGGGTTTGCAATCTTGTCTTGCAAAGGGCCAAATAGGAGATATTTTAGGCTTATTGGCCACAGACTGTCACATATTCTTTTGCTTTTAACAACTCCTTTAAAAATATAAAAACCATTCTTAGTTCCAGGGATGTACAAACACAGGCCACATACTGCATTTGGCCCACTGGCCATAATTTGCCTACCTCTGATTAACAGCTTAGCATCCTTTTGCAACAAGTGAGATGACTTAAGTAGAAGATTCCCAGGACCCAGGAAAGGAAAGACCTATAGAGATGGAGTATTTAATAAGGGAGGCAAAAATTAACAAGCCACTGAAGAATGTCCTAGCCAACTACCAATCAATATTAGACAGGATAAATGGAAATTTTGAGTGTAGAACACAGTAAGTTATATGGAATGTTATTTCAAATGGTCTTTCAAGAGGCAGTGGATGAATGTCTAGGCAGGTGGAAAATGGACTAGGTGTAAAACAGATCTTATGTCAGGAAAGGAAGAAAACCTGAGAACTGGTCTTAAAAGCCTGAGTCTTATTCCTATCCTTGTGAAAAGCATGGCATACACACACATTCTTGCTGGGCAGAACCCAGATGACACAATTTACCAGGTATTTGGTGTTCATATTTTTACTGAAGAGTTAGTATACACCAGCTACTCTTGTAGGTGCTGCAGGTATAGCAGGAGACAAGAGCAGATAAGGTCCCCGGAATTATGGAGTGTTCATTCAAGTCAAGAAATGGAGACAGCAAACAATAAGTAAACAAGATCATTTCCAACAGTGGTAAGTTCTTAGTAATCACATATATGGGTGGTTAATTAGCATAATGAGCCAAACTGAAAGTAACAATCAAGTCTTTATTCATTTACTGCCGACATTGAAAGCAAGAAGCAAAAAGAAACACCAGCTCACCAACATTCCGTTTATCCCCAAAGATTTCCATTCATCCCCACAGAACAGCATACAGCGGGTGATCAGATGGATGAAGCACAGATGGGAGAATCATCTCACTGCCCAGGAGCCCCATACGAAAGGCTCCTGCCTCTTTATGGATCCATGGGCTGGGGGCAGGGGGAGGAGCAAGGGCTAGGAATAGATGGGTACGAGTCAAAGTATATGTGCTCAGCCAAGGTCCCTAACAGACAGGGAGGGCTTTGAATGCAGGAGCCTGAGCTAGGAATGAGATGTGCCTACGAGCATATGAGCAAGGTTGACCAGGAGAAGGGGAGGCTATCCTAAGTCCTTGGCTACAACTCTCTCCAGAAAAAACCAAAAAACTGCAATGCAATGGCTATGATGTAGGGAGGGCTCTACCCCCTCAGCTCCCCCAGGAGGCCTGTCAGGCAAAGCTTTGTAATTGCCTGTGGTTGGGTCTGAAAAAGCACATGTAGAATTTGGGTCAGGAAAGGGTCTCCCACTTAGAAGAAAAATATAAATACATATGAAGGCCTCACTGATGAGGTACATCATTAAGCTGTCACTCAAACAGCAAGAAGAAAGTCACCACACAAAGAGTTGTGAGACTAGCATTCCAGCAAGAAGAAGAGAAATTGTAAAGTGGTACAGCAAGGAGTTCGGGAGATTCAAGGAATAGAGAAAAGGCCGGTATGTCTGGAGCACTGTAAACAAGGAAAGTCTGTTGTGAGATGAGACATCTCATCTCCTAAGCTCCTGCCGCATTCCAGGCATTTTGCTGAGAGCTGGAGACATCGCCTGAAATAAAACACAGTCTCTGCTACCATCCATACCCGTTCAGACTCAGGCAAAGTCATTGCAATTAAAAGGAGAAGGCAATAAAGAACAAACATTTATTGAGCTCCACTGTATCAGGGAATGTGGCAGAAGCATTATATTATTAAGACCTCAAAGCAACCTTGTGGACTGAGGTTTATAATCTCTGTTTCTACCTGTAAAACAAATAAGTCTCGTAGAGGTTAAGAAAATTATCAAGTACAACTACTTGGCAACTGAAACTACAGCCTACGTTCTTGCTTCTATACCACAAGTGACTGGGAGCTTGGAGATTTTCATTAAGAACTAGGGCTCAAAGCTAAATCCTATGAACTAGGATGACTTGCCGTTAAGCTTGTATCTACTTTCTTAGGACTCTATCTACCTTTTTGTAAGGTGGGATTTATTTGAGAGTCCTAGATGATCCTGAGTGCATAGCTATAGTCTAATAGTCTAAGTAGCTGATATTGCAAATGTTACAAGCTGCTGAGGAGGTTGGCAAGCACACTATTATTCCAGTGAACCTCTCCACACCCCAAAAACAGCCCAGCCCTTTGCCCCTGGGCACCCCAGGGTCATAAGCGTCACGCTGAGCCATGAGTCAATTTCATGTTCACATGGTTTCAGAAACTCCATTTTAACTTACATCTTGAACTGAAACATAGTCCTTTAGAAAAATTGATGGCTGATTAAAAGAAAGAAGCAGTAGGACTTGACGTAATAACCAAAACCCTGAGATTGAAGCTCTCAAAGTTATTAGCTTGGCTCAGAAATGAACGCTGTGTCTTTCTTGGAGATTTATTTCACCTTCTCTTCAATTTTGGTTCTATTTTACTAAGAATAGGAATGTGTCAAGTTATAGCAAAAAGAAACGTGTGTCTTAGTGTTCTTATCTTTGAAATGGGGATAATATATACCTACATTCGAGAGTCTGAGTGGGACAAAGGCAATGAGTCTTGCATAAGTACCAAGGAGTCCGATGACACACTCACTGTAGTCTTTTTCCTCATTGCATAAAACATTTCTCGAGGCGCAAATGGAACGTCCCCATTATCACCTGCACTTGTTATTGTTTCTTCACTTACATATCATCTTCCAGGTCGACAAAGAGAATGATTAATATTTTAAACAGCAGCACCAGAGTAGTGTGATCACTGTCATTCCAACCAGGGCATTTTAATGCAACTGTGCAATGTGACTAGAGTGGAGACCTCAGGTTAATGTCTACTGTCTTTCACTTTCAATTTAAACAAAAGATTAAGGATGATTTGCTCTTTTTGAACATGACAGAGACCTTTTGAAATGAAATGTCTTTAAGCCAATTTGGTGGCTGGAGTTGTTGGGCCCAAATCCCTGAGGGCAAACATTATGGTGACTGCTGAGAAATACCTCTCAAGTTCTCAGAAATGGCTGCTTTTAAACTGCTGCAATGACGGACACAAATGCCAAAACAAAATTCAGCATCATTTCTATCCTTTACCAACTTACCTATTCATATCAAGAGAATATTTTCCTTAGCAAAAGAGGTTACAACTTCTCTCCATTCACTACATATTTTTTTCCTTTTATTGATTGGTACATCAGTGATTCCTTTTTCTCTCCTAAAAATATGCTACACATCCTTAACCACCATAGTTTTAAAGGCTGCATCCCCCAATTCTTGGTTTGTCTTTGATTCAATTCATTGCTACCACAGGCTGTCAAGCATTTCTGATACAAGCTTAGGCAATTAACCCCTCTTTTATATTGTGTTCTTCTCAATTCTTTCAGTGGGGTAAGCCAATATAAACACACACACAAAAAAAGCCAGATACTATGAAATGGACATATTTTGTGTTAGAAAACTATAGGAAAAAAATCATTATTCTAGCCATTCATATGCAGATTGATTTTTTTCCCATTGTTGCAGAGCTTTACACATACTAAGTGCTCAAAAAATGGTTGCTTTTTGTTGTGTTTTGTTTTTCTTTAGGGAACATGAATAAATGATGCATTTTTGTCAAAGTTTCTCTCTGGATGAATTTTAATAAATCTAAGTGTATACATTTGCCAGAAAGATCTGTGAGGTCTTAGTTATTTATGCATAATCCACTCAGTGACTAAGCCACTTATATTTCATAATCTAAAATCTTAGGATCCTCAAGTTTCAGGACATTTTCACTACAGAAGAGCTTTCAAAAAATATTGGCAGTGTTAAAACAACAGAAAAGAGAAAATGTTAGAGAAAGTATTCTAAAGAAATTACAGTCAAAGGGAGAAAAAAGCTAAATCCACATAATATCTTCTAATTTTTTCCAGCCTGCTCAGTAAGAAGTGGGAAAGTTCAGCAAAACTAGATTACAAAAGATTAAATAAGAAAAAAATAAGTAAAATTATGTCATGTATTTGCATTCTATCTTAATTTCCTTCTTGTAGTAAGTTTAATACATTGTTAATCGAATCATAAACATACCAGAATGAAGTAATTTTCTAAATGCTTTTAATATTTTAAATTTTAATCTTCAAGGATAACTTATTTGAAAAAACCAAATGTCAATTAAGAGCTCCTAAAAAAAAAAGGTTTAAATAGTTCCTACTTGTTTTAAAACAACAGATAACATTATTGCTCTTGATTCAATCATACATTCAATGGGATGTGCATCCTTTGCTACTCCTCGTTCAAGCTCCAGAAGCATTAACTTTGTATCACATGCAAGCTAGATTATTTTGCAGTACAATTAATTCCCAGCTGTAGAGAGCACATAGGGTTGCTTCTTGGCCATCTCTACTGGGAATGCTCCTCCTACTGGCTTTTGACTGTAGCACAGTGAAGTAAATGCCACTGTGATCTTTCTCATCCCAGTTTCCTCGTGACTGATCAGAAAAGGGCTAGGTCAGGGCAACAATCCCTGAAGCTCAAAATTCCACACTTAACTTCAGCCTAATCTCAAAGAGGTTTTTATTTGAAAAGAAGCTGACAATACTATTATAACATTACAATGTACCGTATTGTATATTGCAATACTTGAAGGTAGGGAAAAAATCTCTGAATTGTCTATGCTATAAATTTCTCCTCTACATTCATTCTGTCTCCTTCCCCTTCCCTCCCCCTCCCCCTGGGTGAGTGAATTCCTGAAGGATGCAGAAGGCACACACAGCTGGGCCTAAGAAAGTTGTATGTATATATGGGTTTTGTGTGTTAAACTATTTACACTGGTGTGTGGGAGGAAGCAAGAGATTTTTTTGCCCAATAAAGAGCAAGGATAACAGAGGAATCGGAGTTGAGAATAATAAATGTTAAGAGCCGCAACAGATGACATTTTAAATGTTTACAAACCACAGAATTTCCATTAACATAAGCAGTGTTATTATAAAGCAGTAAGACACAACATAAAGAGACACACATACACAAATAATCTCTGTACATTTCCTGTGTCAGAACAAATGGCACCAGATGACCTCTAAGATTCTACCTTAGTTTTACTTCATACACAGTGTGGATATTACTAGAGTTCAGAAAATTCATAAAGCATGAGGACATTTTCCTTTTAAACTGCAACAGATTTCTTCCACAGAACATTATGTTCCAGTGTTCCCTAATGGCATTCAACCCCTACAATGTATCTATCTATATTAAAATATTAAGCCACAATAACATGTTTTAAATTTTTTTCTTAGTGCTCAATAAAATACATTAGTTCAATGCAGACTCCTTGATTTTTCTAATCATATTTTCTAATCTGCAAAATTTAGTACTTTGCAATGGATCTCCCAGTCATTAGTGTCAATTAGAGAGGCTCTCCCTCGTACCAGATGGTACCGGGGGAACAGAACAAGAGAGTGAGAATAAAATATGTTTTTTAAACCCTCCTACATGCCACTTTAAACAAAAACTATGTGATTTTTAAAGAAAAAATATAGTAAGAGTTTAAAACATAACACCTTGTACTTATGGAGCATCTTAAACCCAGGGAATCCACAAAAAGAAAGAATTGACTAATGACACTCCTATAAGCTGAGTATACAAAGTCCATACGGCAAGGATTTCTCTTTTATATATGAAACAAAAATGGTAGTGCATGTAGGCAAGGTCCTGTTTTAGCATTGCCTTGTGTTTAATTTTAGAACTTCCATCATATACAAATGAAGAATTAGCAAATCTTCCTTATACCATCCTGTCAATTTAGGATTTGGTTCTCAGGACAGCGAGAAAAAATTGTGAAATAGCCTCAGCCTTTAAAAGGCCTGATATTTCATTAACTGTGAGCTCTCCATGAATGGGAACCAATTATTATTTATTATTATGAGGTGTCTACTTTAGTTATGGGCATGTTGCAGGCTGTAAACGAGTAAATGATAAATGAATGAATAATTGAATGAATGAATATGGTCTGTTCTCATCCACAAACTACCCTTTCTGACCATCCTAACCACAAAGCTTCTGTATCTGTTTATGACTTCTTGTCTTAGGTTAGGTTCCTTCCAGGAGAAAAGCTGAAGATAATTATTTGAAAGTAATAATTTATTTGGAAAGTGATCCCAGGAAACATAAGTACTGGAGTGGGGAAGTGAGACAGGAAAGGAAGTTTATACAAAGTATATCAATGAGTTAATCGCCATGGCACACTGCAGAGCTAGGGCTCAGTCCTGCTGGGGACTTCTGAAAGACTCCATAAAGTAAGCTGCATAGTGGTCCCACCCAACAGGCAAGGAAGATGGGTATTTATCTGTCAACTTCTGTCCACCATTGGTTGAGGTCTGCTTCTGGTCCACACACACACACACACACAAACTGAGAAAGAGTCACAGGGTCTTGCAGTTAGGAGCCATTGGTGTGTGCAGCGTGGTGAGCTCCGAGAAGAAATGGACAAGGCATCCATAGTAACTGGTACCCTCCCACATAACAACAGACCTTGCAGGCTTTTCCCACTACTCTCTGTGACAAAAGTGACATAGACTTCAATTGTGGCAGTCCAAGCCAATTACAATTTTACTGTCATTTTGAGACAAATTACCTATGCAGGTATAAATACACATGCAAGTAGATGCAACATTCCTTATGCCTTAATAAGGAAAAACTTAACCTCATAACTTCTTTATTTGTTTCCCATTAAAACCACCTGAATCAAGACCAATGTGTAAATATCAAATTATCAAAAGAGGTCAATTATTTTAAAAAGAAAGATCATTCACTTTTATCATCAGTCCTTTTAAACTCTGTAAAGTCTGTATAGAAAAATGGGGCAGCTCGTGGCAACTCTTGCAGGAAGATCATATTCGCAGACTGGCCCAATACTGGTAATGTTTTTCTAGACTTTGTTAGTCCTACCACCTCAGATACCCCCAGCCAGTTTTTAGGACCCATCATTCCAAAAGATTTCAATAGAATATTTTGTATTAGTATTCAGAAGTGAAAACTTAACTCACTTTGGCACATAGCTGACTTTAGAACTTTCTGTCCTCATGAAAGGAGTTTACCATAATAGCATCTGTAATAAATTGATTTTTTTCCAGAATTATCCCACATAGCTTCATACTTCACCTTCCTATTAAGAAAGTTTAGAGATCTCAGTATGAAATGACTTATGTGCTATGGTTTGAAGGTGGAACATTCACCAAGTAGGAGTTTTTGGATGGAAGAAATAATCTCAGAAGGTTTCTTAGTATGCTACTATACTTGAAGTCCCCAGGCCCATATGGCCCTGACAATCTGTGTCTCTGCCCACATAGGAACTCCTGATGTGCTTCTGAATGTAGTCAAATGTTCCCTGAAAAACGCACATATTTAGGGCATTTGTTAAAATCCAACTAGTAGGAACAGCCACAGGAGGGCTTATTAGTGTAGTTACTGATGGATATAACAGGTTTTCCAAGTTACAAAGGCTGCTGCTGAATCATAAATCTGACCAACATCCATGTCACTACTTTAAAACTCATTCCCTTTGCTAATTGTCATCAGGGTTATTTCTATGGACACTCTTTTTAAAGATTTTCTAGTCTCCACCCTCTAGTGAAGGTAAATTTTGTGATTCCCTCTTTTGTATTTTCTTTCTCTCTTGCTCTATTCTCAATTAAAAAATTTATTTTACAGGTTAGAAAAAACTAAGGCTTAAAAATATTAATGAAGTTGTTCCAGGGCACACACTTAGTGGCAGAGCCAGAATGCCCATACGTGACTTACTCCACAGCTTAAGCCACTGGGCCCCGTGTTGTGTTTGCAGTGATGACATGACATGGCAGTGCCCAAATACACAAGGGGAGGGAGGTTATGGTGGAAGTAATAAGAAACTAAGGGGGAATTCATCAAAGACTGGGAAGAAAAGAAGGGATCACAGGAGAAAATAATAGAGAAATAAGGTAAGAGTCAATGAGTCATAATAGTATTTTGCATTTACATGGTAATATCTTTTGCCTCAATCATTATCAATGCATTTTGCACATGAAAATTATCCAACATTCATTCAACAGCATTTGTCAGGACCTACTATAATCCATGTACTGTTCTAGAGACTGCAGATACCAAAACAAAGCCCCAGGCATCATAGATTTTTCCATCGTAGTGGGGTGGAGAAGTAATAGGCAAAGAAACAGCTAATAGAACACCAAGTGGTAAAGGATAGATCACAGTCAAGGAATAATGAACTATTAAATTAATGTATCTAGTTCATTATTCCAGTTCTATTCCTAGGTTAAGCATCTAGTTCATTATTGAGTTAATGAACTAAATGCTTTTTCAGATAGGCAGGCCTCACTGAAGAAATAACACTGAATATCACTTGGTTGTTACTGTTATTCCAAACACCACTTCTGGGAGGCAGGAAGGAAAGAGAGCATTCTCATTTTGCTAACAGGAAATAAAATTCCAGCTCAGTGAAGTGACTTGTCCACCTGTGTCATTATAAAAACTAGGATGAAATATAAAACTTCAGGGATTCAATTCTCTGTTAATAATAATTGTGCTCGCTAGTTTGATCTTTGTATCCGTGATTTCATTTGCCCCATTGGCTAGATAAATCATATACATCCTCTTATTTTTTTTAAACTGATGAGCAAACTGAGGGAAAAAATTATTAAGAAACTTACCCTAAAGTCAAAGAAGGAAGAGTTTGAATCCCAAATAGAATTCGGTCTTCAAACCTCTGCTCCTGTGTTCTTACCACACACTCCAGTCCTTCCAATGGAACAACAAGCTTCTAGTACATATTGATTTCACCTTTCTCCAGTAGTAATTTAAAGTAGTGGATATATTTCAACAAGTGTCACCCTCCATCCACTCAGGCTTCTTAAAAAAGGGCAGTGTTATATTTCAAAGGAACATATGAAGAAATTTTTTACTAGTTTGTCATGTTCATCATTCATGAATATTTATTGATTTTTCTAGAGTCTTAAGTTTTCAAAAATCACAGATCCTTATAAGAATCTGATGAAGGCTATGAACAATCTCCCTAAATAAATATAAAATTTCAGGACATTCCCAGGCACTTTGACACATATTATTGAACTCACTGGGGTCAATGGGCCGCCAAGTTAAAAATTTTTTGATAAGGACTAATGTAATTGTGGGCCCACACATCCCATCAAAGCAAACAAATTAGCCAGTTCTTCTTAGTTATATCTTCCGGGTTTTCAAATGAATGCAATGTTCATCAAAAGATTAAGGGGAGGGGGCCAGAGAGTGCACACAATCATAAAGGGAAACACAGGACCTGAGTCACACTGCCTTGGCTTATTCTGTGCACTTTATGTCCTTGGACATGATGCTTAATGTCTTTGAACTTAGTTTCCTTATCACGAAATGTGGAAATAATTACAAAGCATTTTAAATCGGATAATGTATGTCAAGTACTCAAGACACTGTCAACATATCTATAAATATTCCATCATTGATCATTGTTTGGTTTATTGCTATTGTTGCCATTGTGGTGTTATGACAATGAAGGGGTATTACATTAATAGATTACTGTACTTCAGTGTGAGAGAATTTTGACACACACTTTTATTTCAGATGAGCAGTTATTACTAAACAGAAAGTTCCAAGTTTGGACAGAAGGAGAAACACGGAAATTATCAGAAGTTAAACCTCTATGCATTGTACAAGATATTTTGTAAGAACAGAATATTATTTAATTGAAATAAGGTATAATTAAACACAAAGATAGTAGCTGATATTTCAGATAGTTTTAAAATATTTTAAAAATTTGTTTTGTGAGCAAAACACATTTATATGCATGAGATTTTAATTGGACACTTTTTCCATTAGCAGGATTATGTCTCTACATTTTGAAACATTAGACAATGATAAAAAGGATTAGCAGAAAGGAAAGAATACCCCCAAAATATTTTCCACTGCATCTAGGGATATGCTAAACAACATCTGAACAAAGATAGCTGACTTTTCACTGCCTCTTCTGATATATTTGGATTTATCTATGAGAAAGATGAGACAGTCAGTGTTTATATATTTGGATATATTTGTTTTAAATATTTACACCGTACAAACCGCTTAAACATTTTGAGGATGTTTTCTAAATTCCTCATAAAGTTCTGGTTCAAATGAAATTCGTTGAAAATGTCAGCATAAGTGAAACCATTTGTTGACCAGAATGAGCCTTATGTTATCAGGATGTAGGGAAGTAAGGAAGTGTGTAGGTACAGATATTCATTCTAACTGAACTTATTTTTCTAAGCCATAAACTGTGATATAGTTGAGCTCATCTAATCAGAACTGAGTTTTCAGTACTTCTAAAAGGAGGCCCATGTTTATTCCAGTCCCTCCGTTTTCACTGTAACCACCATACGGCAGAGACTCTAGATTGTCCAAACACACTCATTCTCTCTTACTTTGTTAATAACAGAATCCCAGTTATCACTAGGTAACAATACTCCTGGCCCCTTTGAAATCAGGTATGACCACTTAATATTTGGATGGCAATACATAAAAAGAAAGTGTTTTGTAGGACTTCTGGGAAGTCTTCTTAAAAAAAGAGGGCATGTCCTTTGCCTCCTATTCCATGTCTTTACTGCCTGGGATATGAACCTGTTGGGAGAATTTGCATGGCCATCTTGGTTGGTTCCTATGGTGGCATTCTAGGCAAAGGAGGGCAGTAAAATTTGTGGAACCAAGGAATCTGATAAGTGTGGCACTACTGCACTAGTCTAGGACCACCTACCTCAGGATATTAAAGTGATAAATTTCTACCTTTTGCTTTCCTATAATTTATAATGGCCACAAATTCCAACCTTTATTATTTTTGATTAGCAAATTTTTAAACAGATTTTCTTGCCTCAAACTTAGTACCTGGCTTTCACATTATTGACCACCATTCTTTTATTCACTTGTTCAAAAAAGTATTTAAGAAGAACCTACTGTGTGCCAGTTACTGGGCTAGCAGCTGGTGACTGATCAAGGAACAGAATAGAAACAATTAACGGAGCTTATAGTCTAGCAGGGGAGCCAAGCATTAAACAAAGAAGCAAACAAATAAATATATAATTATCAAATGTGATGTAAAAAAAGGAAATCATGTGAGGAAAGTTAAAACAAGGTCTTGCTTCAGATTGAAGTTGCAAGTAGGATTTTCTAGAAATGATATTAATTGAAACCAAAGGATGCACAAAGTTACCAGGAAAAGAGATAGAGGAGAAGAGCCGGTGAAAAGAAAAACAGCCAGAGAAGAATTTAATTCATTTCAGGAACTGGAAGAAAGTCCATAGAAAGTCAGTGTGATTGGAGCTTAAAGGGTAAAGTAAGGAGCGGCAAGAGATGCCCCTAGAAAGGCAAGCAGAGGAAACATGAAATAGAGACTGCGGTAATGTTGATTTGAGATTTTGTTCTAAGGACAATGAGGAGGGATTAAAGGGATTAAAGGACGATAAGCAGAGCATGCACTTACGTTTGTTTTTGAAATATTATTCTTGTTGTAATGGGAAAAATGAATTGGAGGGGCAAGAGTGGAAGATGAGAAGAGTGGATCGGTGTCAATGGCAGGGATCCAGGTGGGAGAAGTCCGTGACTTAGACTAGAAGTGATGGCAGGGGAGATGGACAGAAGTGTGCATATTTGAAATCTATTTTTCTAGTAGAATTGACAAAATAGAAAAAAAAAGATTAAATATAGAGGGTAGTCGGAACAAGAGCATTATAGTATGAGCACCTGGGAGGAAGGAGGTACCATTTCCTGGAAACACAGAAGCCTGGAAAAGAAGAATATTTGGAAGGAAATCAAGAATTTATTCTTAAACCAGTTTAGTTTTACCTATTTGAGAGACATCCAAGTGGGAATGTCAAGTAGGATTTTGGATAAACAGGCATGGGGCTTAGAAGAGTGACATACAAAAATGCACACAAGTTCTCTCTCTTCCCTGTTCAGAACCCTTCCACGCCTCTCATCGTCTACAGGTGTGGAAACATCCAAACTCCTAAGCATGGTGTTCTATTCCATTTATGATTAAGCATTAATCCACTTTTCCAGTTACATATCCTACCATGCCCTCCAAATGCCCTAAACCCTGGTCACACTGGTTCCTGAATACACCAGTAATTTTCATAACTGCATGCGTTCTTGTTCATATTGTCTGCAGTTAGTATAAAGCTTCTACACTTGCCTCCCTCCCATATTTTTAGCCCAAAAATGCTGCTCACTTTTCAAGGCTCAATTCAGATCCCAAATCCTCTGAGTTTTTCCTAATTCCTGGATATAGTCTTCCTTCCTTAGTGTGATGTTGTTAGTCTACTTACCTCGGTATGCAGGAAATATCTAACTGTCTTATATTTTCCACACTGAACTTGGTCTCTATTCCAAGCTCTTATTCTACCTGATGACAAACAAACAAACAAAAAACCCTTTAGTCAACTCCAATTTTCCTAGTGGTTAGTTTTTCAAACATAATAGGTTTAACTCAATTACCAAAAAGTTCTAAGTCAATTTAAGATTGTTTCAGTCACTTCAGGATCCCACACTGCTTTCTTTTTTCTCTAAAGGGATTAATTTAATTTCCTAGGGCACTTACAGGGTAAGAAGGCACTGGGGAGTGGGTTACTTGTTGTCTTATAACATCCTCCATATCGACCAATGCTTCTTTATTTCTTTTAACATCTAGTTATCACCCTCATCTTTCCTGGTCCCTCTGGTCCCTCTGGTCAATGCTTTCACTCCGCATCCTCCTTATCTCTAACTTGAGTCTATTCCAGGATTACAGTCCCTCTTACCTAACTTCCACACACTCTATGACAGCACAGAAAAAATGTGGTGTCTCCCATGTTGACATGGACTCGAAAAATTTGTTGGGATTGCCTCAGCCACTCTGATTCTTCCCTGGAGGCGTATAAACCCTAGATATCTGTTTCATAGATATTTCCAGTCTATGGGAATCTTCCGAGATGCTGCCAAGCCCCAGAGTTCCAGCCAAAAAAAATCATCCACCCACATCTGCACTACTCTCCAATTCCCTAAAAGGATTATCTGGGGCTGCTATCACTTGTCCCCTTCTCCAAAGTTTTCAGACTCAGGAAAATTAGTCATAGACCCCTTCTAACTCACTTGCCTCCTCTGTCACTCTTCTTGCTAGTCCAGGTTACTCTAACTAATCTCTGAATGAGAAGTAGACCTGTTCTCCATGTCTGCCCATTTAAAAACATTGTTAAGAACATGAACCTCATTCCAATACTCCTACGAGCCTAACCATTTGAAATTCAAAAATCCTGGCTCCAACACATCACAAATCTTGGCTCAAAAAACTAATTACCTCCCTCATGAGTTTAAAAAGTCATTTTAGATATTCAAAAGCCAAAAATTTGGCTCATTTCCCCCTTTATTCTATGTAATCATTCTCTTGAAGCAATGCTTGGCTCCTAGGGAATAGGGGTATCTCCTGGGAGTGAGGGAGTGACCAAGTTTATAAAATCTCAAAATTTAATTCCACCAGGGGTCTTGATTTAAAAAATTCATTCTACCTATGTTATAGTTCCCTCTTTTGGAATCTATCCATGCTTTGAGAGAGGTAGTCTTTGAGATAGTTAAGAGATCCATAGCTCTTATGTCAGATGGCTTGAATTTAAATCTCAGCTCTACCATTTACCAGCTGAGAGGCTTTGGGCATTTTAATTAGCCATCCTAAGCTTCATTGTCTTTATCTGTGATATTAATTGTACTAAAATTCAAAGGACAGTTATGAGAATTAAATTACATAATCCATATTAAGCATCTGTAATACTACTTTGAAATTTAACTAGGAAGAACTAAAAAAAAAGTTACTTTTAATTATTATTGGCCAACAAAGTATTCCCTGAATTTCAGAGCAAATGAGTCCATATGGATCATCTAATCCAACACTATCAACCTGCAGAAGAAAAAAACAATTTTCCAAAGGACATACAGCCTTTACTCAGTCTCCTGACTCTTATACATTGTTCTCTTGCTTTATCTATTACACCATAATAACCACTTCACTTAGGTGGGTGATCATTAAGTATGATTCTATCAGAGTGATTATATTATATTTATGAGTAACAATCACCACCTAAGGATATACAAAGGGATAATTTTGTTAGTGAATATAGATAATAAAAATATGCAAGAACCTTTGGCTAGATCAGAATACTCAAGTCGGTGAGTTTTCTTTCTCTATGAGGAAGATGCACTCAAAAGATACTAAGGGCAAATAAATGTGGTTTTTTTTTTTGCTTACTTGAGCTTCAAAGTTAATTCTCCACCCTTTTATTAATAAAAAGGTTTCTTAAACTCTAGTTCTTACCTTCAGGAATCTAGGAATTCTCTGAATTTAAAAAATATTTTCCTTTTGATGATTATCTAAGAATTAATAAAAGTGTGTTCTGGGTCAATCTTATTTCCACCTTATGACAGAATAGGGCCTTCATTTAGAATTTGTGTATACAGTGCATAGGAAAAAAGTTGGTGCCAAGAGATTACATTAAGTGAGATTGTTAATGTATATATGTTGGTCACATGTTTAATTTAATGTCTAACTGAAGTTGGAATGATTGAAAAATGACAGTAATCATCCCTCATTTATTTTGTGTGTATGTTTGTTGTACATGGAAAATATGACATTATGTTTGTGTGCTAATGAGAATAATTCCTTAATAGGAAAAATTTGATAATGCAGAGAAGAGGTGATATATTTGCAGGAAGAAAATTTCTCGAGTAGAAGAAAATGAGTGGGCTCAAGTACATAAGTATAGTGCCTTCAATAAGAGCAGGAGTATGGGATATAGGTAGCAGGAGGGATGACAGAGTATACAGATATGTGTGTATTTGATAAATTTGGAGGCAGGAAGATAAATCTTCTTACTGCTTGAGTATTTTCAGTGAAATAAAAGCAAAGCCATCAGCTGAGTCCATTTTGGGATGGTAAGAGTGAATTGAGTGGGAAATACAGTGGCTATTGCCTGGAAGTGCTGAGAACACACTTAAAGTGTGACCTAACCCACAAAAATGTTCCTATAATAAGTAGAAGGAATCACAGACAGAAAAGAGAGAGTATGAATAAAAATGAAACAAGGCTGTGGCACTAAAATAAAAACTGGTGGCAAAAGTGATTTTTATACTTTTTATATAATAATGAGGTAAAGTATGGATAAAGAACAGCAAAAACACTCAGACTGACACTAGCCTTACAAAGGTTCTCTGCTGCAAGTTTATGATGTGCTTGAGAAAAATGGGAACAGAAAAGTAATCCACTAAATGGCTCAGACAACTGACAGGTATAGGAAGTGGCAGAAAAGCCAAGCCAGGAAATATAGACAAATGCTTCTGGACATATACTAGAGGCATAAAGACAAAAATCAGTGTTTGAAATAGTTGGCAGCAAGTGAAGATCCTGACATAATTGATATCCTTGAGATGTTTACTCAATTTCCAAAAAGAGAATACCAAAACCCTAAGCATTTGTTAGAGGAAAAATGAAAAGAGTGGCTCTGACCATCGAAAGAGATTTTTACAAATAATAAAGCATAGCAAGGTAAGAGCGAACATTTAGGCACACCTAAGAACTATGTGTCATGTGGATATAATTTACAAAAAAGGTTTCTTTAAATAAATTTAAACCTGGAATCAGTGGGGCCATTTTATCTTTATGGTGCCAAATCCATGCTCGAGAATGACAGGGCCAGGCACAGTGGCTCACCCCTGTGATCCTAGCACTTTGGGAGTCGAGGCAGGAAGATCACTTGAGGCCAGGAGTTTGAAACCAGCCTGAGCAAGAGCAAGACCCTGTCTCGACAAAAAATAGAAAAATCATGGTGGTGTAGGCCTATAGTCCCAGCTACTCAGGAGCCTGAGGCAGAAGGATCGCTTGAGCCCAGGAGTTTGAGGTTGCAGTGAGCTATGATGATGCCACTGCACTCCAGCCTGGGCAACAGAGCGACACCATCTCAAAAAAAAGGAATGACAAGGAAATGGAAAAGACTCTGTAAACATCGCTTTGGTGCTCATTAAAAAGATTTGATAATGAATACCAATCCAAATAATCTCAACAGATAAATAACAAGTAGAAAGAGTAGAGACACTAGTTGCTTTACATTAGTTGATTAACTAGATATAAGTAAAGCACAAAAACTGAATCTCCAACCAAAATTTTGAGACCATAAGTATAAATTATATAAATCAAGATTAATGTGCATGGTTATGATACTACAAATAGCAACTTTCAGAGAACCAGAGGCTTGCCAAAATCCGCCCCAACTCTCAGAAAATTTCCAGAAACAGCAGTAGAGCACATGCAGTTAAACTGACCTTACTTCCATGGCAGGAAAGTTATAGGTATAATGCTATTTTCAGAAATGCAATCTATTGAGATCAAGGCAACATTAGCTCTCACTAATCTACTAGAGTTCTTTGGGAAGGACAAATAAATGGTTGGACAAGGAGCAACTGGTGGATAATTGTTTTTGACAAGAGAAATTTTCAAGATGTTATTAGCCTCTATAATAGAATCAAATTTTGTTGGCAAGGCAAGAAATAAAGTGGTTTTTTTTTTTTAAAGTCTGTGCAAAATAGCCAGTTGAACACAGACATCTAATACACCTTCCCTCAAACCCATTCCAGATCCCAAAGGAAATTACCAAAACAATATAAAAATAAGACTCCACACATGAAAATATCAATAGGTACTATTTACATTCTAAAAAGAAAATTCCATGAGAAATAACTACCATATATAATGAAATTGCATAAAAAAGATGTCTTGTGACTCCTTTGCTTGAGAATGCAAGGAAGCAAGTACAGGAGATCTTGATCCATCTAACATGAAAATATGAGAGCTGGAGTTGAGAGAAGGCCATAGTACAAACTGGATACACTCCTCTTGGCTTGCTCTCCCCACTGAAATGCCACAGCAGCATGCGGCACAGACAAGTGATACACAGCCTCACCAAAAGCAAGGACAGCAGGGCTTCCACCTACCTGGAAAGTATGGATGTGAAGGCAACACCAGTAAGGAGGCTAGGTATCATCGTATCATACATTTGTGAAAAATAGAATAAAATAAAAAATAAAAAAGGCCAGACAGAAAAATATTAGAGATAATTGATCTTTCAGAGAAAAATTCACTACACCTGAAGTCTCCTGGAATTACATACTCAGTCTGTGTATTCTTCCCACTGTACTCTGGCTCCAGGATCTCTGAACTAGTAATATAAGCTGACATCAACCAGTACAACAAAAAATTTAAAAAGAAACTTTAATAAACAGACAAACCACTCACTCACACACACACACACACACAGAGCAGAAACTATGTTGATCACAATCTGTGACCCATATTCAAGAGAGACCCATATTCACCGAAAGGAGAAGCAGGTTTGAGAGCAACATTGACGGAATTTAATTTTGGACATGTTGAATTTCAAGTGCCTGTGACACACTGGGAGGAAATGTTTAGTGGTACGTATGGCAGTCTGCCTCCAAGATGGCCCCCAGTGTTCTCCCGCCTAGGATTCCTGCCCTTGTGTAATCCCTTCATCTTAAGGAATGCTGACCCAAATGACTCACTTCTAATAGAGTACAGCAAAAGTGATGGGTTGACACTTCCAAGGTTAGGTAATAATAAGACTGTGACTTCCTTCTTGCTTTGTCTTCTCTCACTTCCTCACTCTGAGGGAAGCCAGCTGTCTTAACGTGAGATGCCCAACGGAGAGACCTATAGGGCAAGAAACTGAGAGAGGCCTCTGCCCAACCCCTGGCAAGGAGCTCAATCCTACCAACAATCGTGAGAGTTCTCTAGAAGCAAATCCTCCTGCATTTGAGCCTTTAAATAGACCACACTCACGGCTACACCTGGATTGCAGCTTTGTGAGAGGCCTTGAGCCTAAAGACCCAGCTAAGCTGGACCCTGACTCCTGACCCACAGAAATTTTTAAAAATTATTTTTATAGATTTATGGAGTAAAAGTGCAGTTTTGTTACATGGGTATGTTGCATAGCAATGAAGTCTGGGCTTTTAGTGTAGCCATCACCCAAATAGTATACATTGTATACATTGTACCCATTAAGTAATTTTTCATCTCTCATCCCTTCCCTACCCTCCCACACTTCTGAGTCTCCAATGTCTATTACTCCATTCTCAATGTCCATGTGTACCCATTATTTAGCTCCCACTTAAAAGTGACAACTTGCAATATTTGACTTTCTGTTTCTGAGTTATTTCACTTAAGATAATGTTCCATCCATGTTGCTGCAAATGACATGATTTCCTTCTTTTCATGGCTGAATAGTATTCCATTGTGTATATATACACCACATTTTATTTATTCAGTTATCCATTGATGGACATTTAGGTTGATTCCATTTCTTTGCTATTGTGAATAGTGCTACTATAAACACACAAGTGCAGGTATCTTTTTGATGCACTGATTTCTTTTCCTATTGTAAGATACCCAGTAGTGGGATTGCTGGATCAAATGGTAGTTCTATTTTTAGTTTTATGAGAAATCTGCTTATTGTTTTTCATAGAGGTTGTGCTAATTTACATTCCCACCAACAGCATATAAGCATTCCCTTTTCTCCATTTCCTCATCAACATCTGTTATTTTTTATCTTTTGAAAAATAGTCATTCTGACTTGTGTAAGATGGTATCTCATTGTGGTTTTAATTTTCATTTATCTGATGATTAGTGATGTTGAGCATTTTTCTTATGATTGTTGGCCATGTGTATATCTTTTTTTGAAAAATATCTGTTCAAGTCCTTTGCCCACTTTTTAATGGTTTTTTTGGTTGTTGTTGTTGTTGAGTTTTTGAGTTCCTTGCAGATTCCAGATATTAGCCCTTTGTTGGATGCATATTTTGCAAATATTTTATACTGTTCTGTAGGTTGTCTGCTCATTCTGTTGATTTTTTCTTTTGCTGTGTAGAAGCTTTTTAGTTTAATTACGTCTCATTTGTCTATTGTGTTTTTGTTGGATTTACATTTGAGGTCTTAGTCATGAATTCTTTGCCTAGTCCAATGTCCAGAAGAGTTTCTCCTAGGGTTTCTTCTAGAATTATTATAGTTTCAGGTCTCACATTTAAGTCTTTAATTCGTCTTGAGTTGATTTTTGTATATGGCAGGAAATAGGGGTCCAATTTCATTTTCTGCATATGACAATCCAATTTCCTCAGCACCATTTATTTTAAAAGGTTTCCATTCACTGGTGTATGTTTTTGTTGACTTTGTCAAAGATCAGTTGACTGTATATATGTGGCTTTATTTCTGGGTTCTCTCTTGTGTTCTATTGATCTATGTGTTTGTGTTTATACCAGTACCATGCTGTTTCAGTTACTGTAGCCTTTTAGTATAATTTGAAATCAGGTAATGTGATGCCTCCAGCTTTGTTCTTTTTACTTAGGATTACTTCTGCTATTTGTGCTCTTTGTTGGTTCCATATAAATTTTAGGATTGTTTAGGATTGAAGTTTTTAACCATTCTGTGAAAAAATGATGTTGGTATTTTGATAGGAATTGCATTAAATCTATAGGTTGTGTTTGGTAGTATTGTAATTTTAATGATATTAATTCTTCTAACCCATGAGCATGGGATGTTTTTCTGTATGTTTGGGTCATCTACAATTTATTTCATCAGTGTTTTGTAGATCTTTCACCTCCTTGGTTAAACGTATTCCTAGGTATTCTTTTTATAGCTACTGTAAATAGAATTGAATTCTTGGTTTGTTTCTCAGTTTGATTGTTATTGTTGCCACTGATTTTTGTACATTAATGTTGTGTCCTGAAATTTTACTGAATTCATTTATCAAATATAACTCTTTTGGTAAAATTCTTAGGGTTTTCTGTGTAAAAGATCATATCATCAGCAAACAGAGATAAGTCAACTTCCTCTTTTCCAATTTGGATGCCTTTTATTTCTTTCTCTTGCCTTATTGCTCTGGCTGGGACGTCCATCCAGTACTATGTTGAACAGGAGTGGTGAAAGTGGGCATCATTATGTTACTCCAGTTCTGAAGGGGAATGTTTTCAATTTTTCCCCCATTCAGTATGATGTTGGCTGTGGGTTTGTCACATATGGCTTTTATTATTTTGAGGTATGTTCCTTCTATGCCTAGTTTGTTGAGGGTTTTTATTGTGAAGTAATGATGAATTTTTTGAATTTTTCTGCATTCATTAAGGTGATCATATGGTTTTGGTTTTTAATTCTGCCTATGTGGTGGATCATATTTATTGATTTGCATATGTTCAACCACCTTTGCATCTCTGGAATAAAACCCACATGACTGTGGTGTATTATTTTTTTCGTGGGCTGTTGGATCCAGTTTGCTAATATTTTGTTGAGGATTTTTGCATCGATGTTAATCACGGATAATGATCTGTAGTTTTATTTTTTTGCTGTATCCTTGCCTGGCTGTGGTATCAAAGTGATACTGGCTTTGTAGAATAAGTTAGGGAGGATTCCCTCATCTTCAACTTTTTTGAACAGTTTCACGATAATTGTTACCAGTTCTTATTTGTATTTCTGGTAGAATTCAGCTGTGGATCTATCAGGTCTTGGGCTTTTTGAGGGGGGAGATATTTTATTACTGATTCAATATCATTACTAATTATTGGTCTGTTCAGGATTTCTATTTCTTCCTGGTGCAATCTTGGAAGATTGTATGTTTCCAGGAATTTATCCATTTGTGCTAGGTTTTCTAGTTTGTGAGTACAGAGTTGTTCATATTAGTCTCTGATGATCTTCTACATTTCTTTGGTATCAGTTGTAATGTCCCCTTTTTCATTTCTGATTGTGTTTATTTGAATCTTCTTCCTTTCTTACTTGGTTAATCTAGCTAGTGGCCTATCAATTTTGTTTATCTTTTCAAAGCAGCAAATTTTTGTTTCATTGATCCTTTGTATTTTTTGTCTCAATCTCATTTAGTTCTACTCTGATCTTTATTATTTCTTTTCTTCTGCTAGCTTTGGGTTGGTTTGTTCTTGATTTTCTAGTTCTTTGAGGTGGAACATTAGGTTGTTAATGTGTGATCTTCCTATTTTTTTCACATAAGCATTTAACACTGTAAATTTCCCTCCTAGTACTGCTTTTGCTGTTACCCAGAGGTTTTGGTATGTTGTGTCACCATTTTCATTTGTTTCAAAATATTTTTTTATTTCCATCTAAATTCTCTCCTTGGCCCAAAGATCATTCAGGAACACGTTTTTAAAATTTCCATGTATTTGTATAGTTTTGAGAGCTCCTCCAGGAATTGATTCCTGGTTTTATTCTACTATGGTCCAAAAAGACACTTGATATGATTTCAATTTTTTAAAATTTATTGAGACTTGCTTTGTGGCCTAACATATCATATGGTCTATCTTGGAGAACATTCCATGTGCTGATGAGAAGAATATATATTCTGTGGTTGTTGGGTAAAATGTTCTGTATATGTCTGTTAGGTCCATTTGGTCTAAAGTCCAATTTAAGTCCAACATTTCCTTATTGATTTTCTGCCCCAATGATCTGTCTAGTGCTATCACCAGGGTGTTGAAATCCCCCACTATTATTGTATTGTTGTCTATCTCTTTTCTTAGCTCCAATAATATTTGTTTTATGAGTGTGGGTGCTCCAGTGTTTGGTATATATATATTTAGGATAGTTATATCTTCTTGTTGAATTGATCCCTTTATCATTTTATATGACCTTGTCTTTCTTTACTGTAGTCATTTTAAAGTCTGTTTTATCAGATATAAGCATAGCTACTCCATCACCCAGATAGTGTGCACTTCTTAAGTGCAGTGTTTAATCCATTTATGTTCAAAGTTAATATTGATATGTGTGGTTTTGTTCCCATCATAATATTAATTGTTATCTAGTTGCTTTGTAGTTTCATTTGTGTAACTGCTTTATAAGACTTGTGAGTTTTATACTCTCATGTGTTTTTATGATAGTGAGTATAGATCTTTCATTTCTATGTTTAGAATTCCTTGAACATTTCTTCTAAGGCCAGTCTAGTGGTGACAAATTCCTTCAGGATTTGCTTGTCTGGGAAAGACTATTTCTCCTTCATTTATGAAGTTCATTCTAGCAGGATACAAAATTTGTTGTTGCCAGTATTATTCTTTAGGAAGACTGAAAATAAGACCCCAATTTCTTCTGGCTTGTAAAGTTTCTGCTGAGAAGTTTACTCTTAGACTGATGGGATTTCCTTTATAGGTGGGTAGATGCTTTTCTTGTGCTAATTTTAAATTTTCCTTCACATTGCCTTTAGATAGTCAGACTACATGTCTTGGTGAATTCCTTCTTGCAGTGTATTTCCCTGGAGTTCTCTCAGCCTTTTGTATCTGGATGTCTAAATTTCTAGCGAGACTAGGGAAGTTTTTCTCATTTATTTCCTCAAACAGGTTTTCTAAACTTTTTACTTTTTCTTCTCCCTCAGGAATATCTTTGATTTATAGGATTGGAGGCTTTATGCAGGCCTATAATTCCCAAAGGCTTTGTTCATTTTTCAAATTCTTTTTTCTTTATTTTTGTCTGACTGGATTAATTCACAAGATCTGTTTTCAAGTTCTAAGATTCTTTCTTCTACTCAGTCTAGTCTATTACTGAAGATTTCAATGGTATTGTGTAATTCCTTCAGTGAATTTTTCATTTCCAGAAGTTCTGTTTGGTTTTTATTAAAAATATCTATACCTTTGGTAAATTTCTCATTTATATCCTGAATTTATTCTCTAATTTCTTTGTATTAGTTTTCACATTTCCTTGGATCTCATTGAAGTTTTTTAAAATCAATATTTTGACTTTTATATCTGGAATTTCAGAAATTTAATTTTGACCAGGATCCATGCTATAGAGTTAATGTGATCTTTTGGGAGTATTATAACACTCTTTTTATTCATACTGCCAGAATTGTTATACTGGTTACTTCTCATCTGCAGAAACTGTCACTTCTCTTATTTTTTCATTTACTTTCATTTGGAATAGGAATTACTTTTCTCTCCCTTGTGGATGTGACTGTAATGTATGTTGTGTAGGGTCATTTGTCTTTGCTTCTGGGTGCTTTCAGTGGCCAAGGTTCTGTATGAATTCCTTGGTTGTAGATCACCTTAGTGTTGTAGTTTTCTCAATTGCAGGTTGTAGTAGCAGAATACTAGGCATGTGAGTAGGCGCTTGGCCTCCTGTGGAGCTGAGGTGGCAGAGGTCTCTAGAAATTTGTCTTTCCCAATTGCTGTGCACTTATGTCAGAGATCTTGTATTGGTTTATGCACTTCAACCTCCAGGCCAGTAGATGGCACTTACAGGTAAGCGCCGGCTGTGCTGGCAATAGCGGTAGGGGGTATGCTTGATCTTTGCTTACTGGGAGAAGTTCTCCAGTGCCTCAGGCCATGGACTGGTCTTTGGGATGCAATGACCTAGGCTCATCCCTTAGCACCAGAGGGTGGGTGAAGCTGGTCAGAGCTTGAAGGGGCAGGTCTGCCCTTGGGTCCCCCAATGGCATGCACAAGCACGAGCCCTGATGGAGATTATGAGGAAATGGCATTGACACTATAAGATCTCCTTAGTTATAAGTAGCCTTAGTGTGGTGATTTTCTCAAATGCTAATTGTAGTACTAATATTAAGTAGATAGTGAGGGATTCCAGCTCTCATAGGGACAAAGGTGGGTGCCTTACCTTGGTGCTGCCTTGAGCAATTTCCCTACCTGGGAAGAAGGATAAGGGTGTTGCTCCACCCATAATCCTGTCCTGAGCAACTTCCATAACTGGGAAGAAGGAGGAACCCCTGCTAATCTGCAAAATAATGCAGGGAATCCTCCAGCCTGCAGGCCAGGCAGCCCAGGCACAATAGGATTTGGAAAGTGACCTAGAATAATCCAACGCTAATTATCATGTCATTAACTGTCCATCAAAGTGGTTCAGTAGTGACATCTGAACCACAAGGAGGGCCCAATCCAGACACTATAAACAAGACCCCAGACCATTACCAGAGCCTCTCTTGTTATGACTGGGGTCCGTTTGTCATCTGTGGTGAATGTATCTTGTCCTTCCCAATAAACTTTGTTGCACATTTGCCTTGCTTTTAGTATGTCTGGTCATTCTTTGGCCAAGAGCACACCAAGAACTGAGAGCAGACAACTACAACCCAACACTAATGTACTGGGTGGATGAATGGGTCCAAGGCCTCCAGAGTAGTCAAGGTGGTGTAGGTGATGGTAGTAGCTGAGGTCACATGAAGCTTGTCTCCTTCCCAAATGCTGTGCAATTCTGTCAGCAGATGTTGTAATGGGCTGTGCAGGATGACCTCCCACCAGTAGGTGGTGCCAGCAGGAGAGCCAACTTCAGTGGTGGCAGAGGGATTTATGATTGACCTTTGTTAACCAGGAGAAGTACTCGCATATCCCCGGCAATGGGTAGGGCTGTGGGATTCCCAGGGGTCCCTGTCTCGTGTTCTGCCACCAAAGCGGGTGAGTGGGACAAAGCCAGCTGGGGATGGGTCAGGCAACCCAGCGTGTTCAGGCTCCTTAAGAGTGGGCACAAATGTTGGCTCTGACGGGGATTGGAAGGCGGTTCTCAAACCACTAGAGCAACGTTCCAGGGAGCCGTGAAGCTGCCTCTGCCGAGCCAGTGCGCCCACGTGCGGAAAGAGCGGCAGCACGGGCTCCACAGCCTCGCAGCGGGCCGTGGTGGGACCTACCTAACTCCCACACCCTCGACCCGGCATTCCCCCCGCCAGGGCCTGCCACTGGCAGCAAGCTGAAATGGCCAGCCAAGCCCCAAGCAGTCTGTGCTCACATCCAGAAATTGCCCCAAGCCGTAAAATTCCCTGCCTAGGACAAAAACCATGGCTCCCAGGCCACACCTCTCCCAGTCTGGTCCCGGGAAGGGGAGAGGTCACCCAACTCCCCTGCCCGCAGCACAGCCGTGCCACCCTCACCTCTGAGATCTGGCCCTGGGGGCTCCCTCCCTGCTCGAGACTAAATCACAAATCCGAAGCCTCTCCCAACCTGTGGTCGCAGTTTGGAGCTCAAGATAGAGCCTGATTTGGAGTTTTAGTTGGAATATCAGGGATATTTGAAGTCATGGGTAAGAATGAGATAACTCAGGGGAAAACTAAAGAGTGGGAATAGGACCAGTGAGAGAAGTCTCCACGTTCAATATGTCAACTTACCTGCTTTCCTCAAAAAAGAATGTCTTTATTTTCTGTAGGATCTTTTGTTTTCTTTTCTTTTGAAACCAGTTCACTCCATATATGAAGACACAGTGGTAACTAATCATTCAAAGACGTGTCAACTCCACATTATTAGTGACTCTCTCTTAGCTTCAAATCGTATCTTTTCATATGTATGTAATGAACACAAAAATCACCCTGTTTCCCTCAGAACCAACTATAAAATAGAAAATCACTAACTTATCGGGATATTTTTACCCTAGGTCAGAGTGTTCACCAAAAATGCCTTTGAGTTATTTTTAACTGAGGCTGCTTTCTGAGAAAAAGCGAAATGTCAGCAACGGCCAGTTAAAGCGGGTTTTCTGTTTATTTATTTGTTTTATTTTGTATTTTTGGATCATGCATTATGCTGTTTGGGGAAAACAATAAAGAATAATTAGAGAAATAAATTGCTGCTAAAATTAAATCGTTTATTTTTTTCCCCTAAATAATGGTAGGAACAGTAAACCTTATACTATGATGAGATTTTAATCACCAACATTTCCACTCCAGCATCTGCAGCCCATGCCTGCTTATATGATACAATACCTGTTGACATTTAAATTCCAAAAATACAGTAAAAAAAAAAAACTCTATGTGAAAGATAAAAGCTGTTCATACAATTTATTTACATTATCATGTCAGCAAGACTGACTATATTGCAACAATAATTTGAGAAAAATCTTAGACCACACTGAATGTCAAAATGTTTTTTGCAAAACTTAAATCTCCTCAACTTGTGCTCTTCCCAGATTAGGAAAGAGACTGATATGATGGAAAAATTAAGAAATGATTGAGATTACAAAAGGCAGCTAAATTTAGCAGTCATAAATGGCAGGCAACAAGTTTAAAAGAAGTAGCCCCTGTGGTCAATAGGCCACTTAGAATAAAATAGAGTTATAGATTATATTTTATAACTTTACAAAACCTAGAGTTTATTAAGAAATCTAAATCCAATGTAAAGTCTAGCTGTTATTACTCCTTCTTTTTTCCTCTGATGTTAGGGATGTTTTTGCATAACCAGGAAGTGAAGATTAGGAATAATGCACAAAAGAATGCTCAGATTTAAATAATCCCAGAAGAAATATCCCATAATTTCCACATATGATCCCTACTGGATCTTCCTTCATTTCCTCATCAGTGTCCACATAGGTATGCTGATTTCCTCAATTTACCTCTTCACATCAACCCTCCACCATTCTTCATTCTGCTCTGTGCCCCAGGAGGGTGACACTAATGGGCTGCATAACTGAGACTTCCTTATCTTCTGGCTTCTGTTTGGGTTTGGCCAATGGCAGGCATTGGCAGGAGATTGGAGCTAGAACAGATAGCGGTTCAGGTATGGATTCCTCTGGCTGCTTTCCTATCAAACTACAGGTCGGTAGTGGCTAGCTTTATCTGCCAAGGGCATCTTTCCTAGAGCTTTAACTTTCTTCAGGTGCGACTCCCTCCCCTCACCCTCTTCCCCTTTTCAGCCTAGAACGTTAATCCTACCTACTCACAATTTTTATAAGTAGTCCCTTCATTAAATTCCTCTTAGTTATTTCATTGGAAAGTATCATCTGATTTCTGTAGGGACCGTGAATATAATAACATGGGCAACACATACACACACTATATAAATTTATATATTTATATAAAATCATCTAAAAGCCAATAGTCTTTTAACTAAAAGAATATACATATACACATATTAATGTAAATATTACCAGATCATATTTTTCTCATATACACTCTTTCTTGCTGTATCAGGGTTTTTTTGTTTTTTGTTGTTTTTTTTTTAAGGAAAGACTGGCCAGGGATGGTGACTCATGCCTATAATCCTAGCTCTTTGGGAGGCTGAGGTGGGAGGATTACTTGAGGCCAGGAGTACAAGACCAGCTTGGGCAACATAGTGAGACCCCATCTCTACAAAAAATACAAAAATTAGCTGAGCATGACGGTGCAGGCCTATAGTCCCAGCTATTCAGGAGGCTGAGGCGGGAGGATCACTTGAGCCCAGGAGTTTGAGGGTGTGAGCGACAATGATGCCACTGTACTCTAACCTGGGCAACAAAGCAAGACTGTCTCAAAAAAAAAAAAAAAAAGGAAAGGCAGGGTGCAGTGGCTCATGCCTGTAATCTCAGCACTTTGGGAGGCAGGAGGGTTGTTGGAGGCCAAGAGTCTGAGTCCAGCCTGGGCAACATAATGAGACCCTGTCTCTACAAAAAAAAAAATTAAAAAATTAGCCAGGTGCAGTGGCACACACCTGTAATCCTAGCTACTTGGGAAGCTGAGGCATGAGGACCACTTGAGCCCCACAAGTTACAGTGAGCTATGATTGTGCTGCTGCACTCCAGCCTGGGCAACAGAGCAAGACCCCATAACCAAAAAAAAAAAAAAAAAGAGAGAGGGTGAGAAATATAAAGTTAGGAAGGAGAAAAAGGTCTTCTTGCTCGGTAAAGAAAGTGTTCTTGCTCACCTTTCTCCAGACCTTTACTGCCAACTTCTAACTATTTAAGAGCAGTATGGGCTGAAATAGCACTCTTTTCCCTTAAGAGATAATGTACTCTAAAATAACAACATCCCATTCTTATCTTCCCATTGATATGTGACCCACCTTTAAAATGTTTACATCTGCAACATGTGTACATCCATTCTTCACAATTTACTGAGCTATACAGGCATTGCTATTTCCCAGGGGTACCTATTTGATTCCTACCCACTGCCTAATGTTCCCGGTGATCATATAAGCAGAGTGTAAAGGAAATAAAGTAAAGAACCATCCCCTTCTCTCTTATTCTACAATGTCCCATCCCTTCTCCAGTGAGCCAATAAATAAATGAGCCAGAGTCTTATGTTCTTTCGTCAAGTAACATCTTCACTTTTCACAGCAACCCCTAAAAGTTCTGTACATTTCTCAGCATCAAATTTGAAACTTGGACTTTGCTACAGAAAAGGTCTCTTTTCTACTTCTCTAGTTGGCATTTAAAAACCACAAACTATGCTATGAACTGCAATGTAAAAGCTCTTTCCTACAAAATGTAAAATGCCAAAGTGATATTTACAGAACTCTAAATATCTTCCTCATTGAATTTAGAACTGTCATATGTTAGGGCAAGAAGTCACTCCTTAGTAGTGCTGAGGAAAATGAGAACAAAGTCAAATAAGTAAATTTTCAGTCACAGTTCACCCTCACCACTGCAAATGTCTCTGCTGTGAAAAGCCAAATAAGAAGCGAGTGTGGCATGGCAAGACCTAAGGAATCATTTTTCCTTTAATACATGGAAACTAGGCCTTGAGATGAAAATTTACCAGAATTTTGCTAACATACAATTCAAAACACAAATGGTTGATAGACTTGTCTGGGCATTCTTATCTGTAAAATGAAAATAATGCCATTACATACAGTATTGAGAAGATACTGTGCCTTCTCCATAGAAGTCCTCATTAAATATTAGTTCTCTTCTCCATCACAGATTACTAAAGGAGCTAAGACATGTCCACACAATACAAATTAGGCGGACTGTACAACATTCTGTAAAAGAAGTATAAATTCACATTAGAAAGGCAATAATCAAGTCAAACATTATATTTGGGTGGTTCTAGGTAATAGAAAAAAGGAGAGTGGCAGAATTAGAAAACTATATGACACATTTTAAAGAGAACAAGATATATTTAAGAAGTAGAAATAGTAGTTTGCCAGCAGAGTAAGCTACTTTTAAAAAGAGCTTATAGGAGATGAATCTGGAAAGGTGGGTTTGTACTAAGTTATAGTCAATGTTGACAGTTTGGAAGAGCCCTCTAAAAATATTGACCTAAAGCTGGTAAGTAATAGGACACTCTAGTTTTAATGGGTTCCTTTTTTTGTTTTATTTTTATCTGAATAACTTTGGAAGGCCTTAAGAAAAACACATCTAGAGGTTGAGTATAGACTGAATTAGAATAAGAGCAGCTATTGAGGGGAGGAGATCAGTTGGGAGCTGCTGAGAACAGCCCAGGTGATGATGGTATGAGCCAGGGTGGATGCAGAAGAACTAGAAAATGGCGGAAAAATGGGAGACACAGACCAGTGGTGGTTATAAGGGAGGACTCATGACTGGCTGCATGTTAATCTCATAAAAGAACAAGTAAACCAGGCAGGGTGGCTCAAGCCTGTAATCCTAGCACTCTGGGAGGCTGGGGAGGGAGGATCCCTTGAGGCCAGGAGTTCAAGAACAGCCTGGGCAACAGAGTGAGACCCCGTCTCTACAAAAAATTTAAAAAATTAGCCAGGTGTGGTGGAGCAAGTCTGTAGTTCCAGTTACTTGGGAAGCTAAGGCAGAAAGACCGCTTGAGCCCAGGAATTGGAGGTGGCAGTGAGCTCTGATGACACCCTGCGCTCCAGCCTGTGTGACAGAGCAAGACCATCTCAAAATAAATGAATAAAGGAAAAAACATCTCTTAGATATCAAACTCAAGTAACTGGAAAAATAGCAATGTCCTAGCCGGAAGAAACCTAGTTTTGTTAGGAAAAGTGATGAGTTCAGGATCTCACATAATGAGTTTGAAGTACAAAGACATCAAGGTGGTCATAGTCAGTACATAGCTGAAAAAAAGAATTTGAAATACAGGAGGGCCCTCAGGGCTGGAGATATAAATTCAAAAGTCAATAAAGGTGAAAGGTGAAGACACAAATGTAGATAAATTAAAAAGATAAGGAGAAAGCGGACTAAAGGCATGGATTTTAGGAAATGCCTATATGTAGCAGGAAGAAGAAAAGCTATTTGAAGATATATAATTAAAGAGCTTATGGAGTAGGAGGAAAATCAGGATATCACATTTTACTGTGATAGTGTATTGCATAACCCTTAAGAAATTAGACAGACTAAAGCTTCAACGTTGGCTCTGCTTCTTCATCTGAATCATGAGGATAATAATGGTACCGTTCCCCATAAATTTGTGTGAGATGAAATCCAATAATTCAAGGCAAACATTTAATAGCATGCTTGGTATAGAGTTACTATTCAATAAATTTTAGTAATAAAATAATAAAAGAGTAAATTTTTTCCAAAATAATAAAAATGTGAAACTGATGAGTTGTGTCATTATAGTCCCCATTTTACAGATCTGAAAAAGAAGCCAGGGATATTAAGTACTTTGCTCAAAGAGCCACAAAAGATGGCTCCAGGCTCTGTCTGACTCTAGAATACTTTCTTCCTGGTAATAATTGATCATTAGTGACACAATTTGTACTCAAATTCCTTGGAAAATGATTCGTAGTTAAGATCTATTTAAGAGTGTATATTCCAGCTTGCTTTCTGAAATTTTTGTTTCTGCTACACAAATTTGGTTTTGCTTAGAAATCTGAAAACAGTAGCTTACAATAGCATTTATTGTCAAACATTAGTGTGGGTATTATTAATTAATTTATTATTATTAATGCACACACTTGGTCTCTAGTACCCACACATTTTGCCTCTAAAGTGGTGCCTAGACAGCTTAAATTTGTTTCATTGTAGTGCTCCAGGGTTTACAAGAAAAGTACTAGAAGTTGTGTTGGTTTCAGTTTGTGAAACATTTACATTCAGAACTTCCATTTTGAGATTAAATTGGGAAATGAATGAACTAAACTAATATCATTAGCTCTCCCTTGTTCAGACACCTACTTTTGCTGGGATTTAAAAATATTCTCAACAAAGGCAAGTATATCAACCACCCAAAAGAATAAACCCTCTTTATTATGTTAACTATTAACCCCTTAAACCAACATAGGGCAGGATAGAAAACTGAAGATAAATATATGTAAATCCGCACACCATATATACACACCTATAAGCTGATTAAATTCCTACTCTTAAATTCTCTAAGAATGTATTTTTCAAAATCTGATAAATACCAGCCAATATGCTCTTTACAAGAGACATACCTAAATCATAAGTGAAGGTATTAACAAAAACAGATATATCAGCAAACACTAGTCAAAAAAAAACTTGATAAAGCTCTATTAATATCAAATAAAAAAGACTGTAAGGCAAAAAGAACTTCAAGAGATATTGAACATTATATGAAAATAAATATTTCAAATTACCAGGAAACTAACCATTTTAAATGTGTATGTCCTTAATAACTTAGCTTCAAAGTGAAAAATCAACCATTATAAGTGCAGATTTTTAGTATGCCTCTTCAAGTGTTTGACAGATTAAGCAGACAACAAACAAGAACAACAACAACGACAGTGAAAGTAAACTTACTTGCATCAACATGAATGAATTTCAGACACATAAAGATGAGTAACAAGCAAATCACACAGAATGCAGATTAGTGATTATACAGGGTCGTCGGGGCTATGAGGAAGAATAGGAAGTGACTGCTAATGAATATGGGGTTTCTTCTGGGGGCACTTAAAATGTTATAAAATTAGGTTGTGTCAATGGCCACATAATTTGTGAATATGCTAAAAAACCATTGAATTGGATACTTTAAATGAGTGAATTTTATGGTATATGAATTATATCTCAATAAAGTAGTTTTTTACAAATGTCACAGAAAAATTCCCAGAGTGTGATATCATGTCTATATATTTTAAAAAATATATTGTTCATGGCAGTAAACACATACACAAGATAATGATATGTGCAAAGTCAAAATCGAGCTGTCTCTTATCCTTGGCTGCAAGCCAAGAGTGTGTTATAAAAACAGGGCACACAGCTCTACTTTTCTGTTCGGGCGCCTCCATAATTTTATTGTTATACTTTAAATTTGTATATGTTGCGGCATGTTCTTCCATTTGTATACACTATTTCACAATTTAAAAACAGTGATCACATAACTGGTTTCATATCAATTCTCCTCATTTGTCTACTCAACATAAATCTAAATATGGTAGATATTTGTGTTTTTAAACGCAACATCACACGTATTATTTGACTTTATCGTCACAACTAACTGAGTTGGGGGATCAAATATCACAATTCCGTTTTACAAATGAGGAAGTAAAAAAAAAATGTCCAGTTGAGTTGATGTATACAGGCACTGAATGAACCCATAAATTCTTATTGGTGGCAGAACTAGCACCCATGTCTTCTGATATTAGTTCAGTGCATTTTCCAATACAACCAAGACATGCTTTGTTGTTGTTTGTTTCTTTAATTTTCTCCTCTAGAAAAACTCTGTGGAGATAGTAAAAATAATTTTAAAAACAACCAGCCATTCATTGAGTCCATAGTATAAGCCAGGATCTCTATACTCTCATCATCTCATTTAACCCTTTAACAACTCTGTAAGTATTGATGTCCCAGAGAAATAGAAAAATAAATAAATATTTACTTACCTAAGATTATAAAGTTAATAACTGATAAAGATGTGATTCCCAAACCCAGGTTTGCATGGCAACAAAACCAACATTTTCTTGTTTTCTTTTTTTTTTTTGAGACAGAGTCTCACTCTGTCGCCCTGGGTAGAGTGCAGTGGCGTCATCATAGCTCACTGCAACCTCCGCCCCCCAGACTCAAGCCATCCTCCTGCCTCAGCCTCCCAAGTAGCTGGGACTACAGGCGTGCACCATGACATTGGGCTGATTTTTCTATTTTTAGTAGAAACGGGGTCTTGCTCTTGCTCAGGCTGGTCTTGAACTCCTGAGTTCAAGCAATCCTCCCCCCTCAGCCTCCCAGAGTGCTAGGATTACAGGCTTGAGCCACTGTGCCCAGCAGAAACCAGCATTTTCAACCAGCATATTATCTGGCTAGAATTTAATGCCAAAGTACTCACTGCAATTTAGGAAGGCATAAAAAAAGTTTTTAAATTTCTGACAATACATTAAATGCATGTAATTGACAGTATATAACAATAATGCAAAATCTGGTAGTTTAGGATCTTGCCTCCTATTTACCTGCCTTTAAGCAAATAATTTAGGCACTAAAGAGAATACTGTGCACATTCATTTCTTGATACAGATGAGTATAGTTCCTAAATTTTTAATTTTACATGTCATTTTTAACATGAAATTTCTAAACTTCACTTACATTGGTATAATTTCCAATGCCTGAAATAAATAAATGTCTCAGTTTGAGACTTAAATTAATTTATCTTAAGTTGTAGTTTAATTGTTGTCTTTAATGAAATGTCATGAATTGGAATAAGAGATGGGGGACTGGGCAAAAGATAGGCAATAGGCTTCCAATGTGAGATAAAGCTGTTGGGTTCAGACCACCAATGTAAATCAAGACACAGCTTAAATCACAGAATTTGTAAAACATCTATTTTTTTTTAAATTTGTTTGATTGCAAGCCATGCAAACATACTTTTTGATATATAGGTGATTCAGAGAGAATATCTGGCTTTTTCTTAGGGTTACTACTACAATGAGAACATGTGTTACCTGTTCCTTCTAAGATAGAGTCACTATTAACCCTTATCACAGTGCTGAATATCAAGCTCAAACCTGGGTAAATCAAATTTGTATGTTTAAGATTTAAATAACTTTGCTAATCATTACTTTTTTAAAAAAATTTGTGAGGTGCACCAACAGAACTGCAGCAATATCTGTGATTTTCAGCTGTATTTGGGGGTGCTGGTGAAAAGAGGAATTTGTTTTCAAATGACACATGCTCCACACCCTCTTAAGTTTCCTTTCTACAAGGAAATTGACTGTTCCCATCCATCTTGAGAATAAGGCAATATATTATGGTCAATTACAGGAATGAATAGTGTATAGTCAACAAAAGATTCAGACTTACACTTTGCAATTATTCTGTGAAAATTTTATGATGACTTCAGAATTATCAAGCTTATTTAATCATTCTGACATAATCAAATGATAAAATATAGTCAAATGATAAAGAAAATATAGACTATACAAAAGTTCAAATACTGTGTTTTTAAATAAAAAACTCTAAAAGGAATGTTGGTATATTCTCTGTCAGTGGCCTGATTATATTATCAATATAATATTGATAAAGATATTAAAATTTCCTTTGGATTATATTTCACTAAGATCAGAAAAATAATTACTTTGGTAAAATGCCTAGAAAGTATTCATGTATGTTTATTCTAGCCTAATGTGTATGCCCAGTTTCATATTATCATTTCCTCGTATATTTAATCTATTGTGGTCTCCTTTCATTAATTAATGCATTTGAATTCTATTTGACTAACCTAGAATATAAAATGTAGATATAATACAGGATTAAAAATGAATAGGTGTTAATCCTGGAGTTTGGTATAAAATGAGAAAGAAGATAAAATATAAAAGTTTGAAATCAAAAATTATATTTAATCCTTTAAAATATATTCATGTATATTTAAGTAAAATAAATGTATGTATGTAAAATAATTCTAGGACAAGAAGAGTGTAGGGGTCAGAGAGTTCTGACATAAGTTGAGACTTCACAATAAACATTTGGAATTGTCTAAGGCAGAAAGTAAGGGCACCATAACATGACAAGCTTTTGGTGATCAGGCCACAAGCCCTGCCAGGATTCCTTGTCTGAGGGATGAAAAAGAGATTCAGTTTTACAGAAAAACTCAAAGGCTATATTTTGCCCAATTTCTGGAATTGGATACTTGAGAAGCAGGGAATCCTGTTTGCTTCCTGTTGCCTCCATGATGTGAATAAAGAAAATAGAAGACTTCTGTATTGCTGAGGCCACAGGGCACACAAGCTTAAGCTGAGGAGGGCAGAGCCACTGGGTGTCCCAGATGTGCAAATGTGACTGTGGTGACAGCAGTGAACTCAAGTTTTTGTAACTGTAGGGGCAAACTTTTAACTCTTTTGCATAGTGAGAAGGACTTTGGGGCTCCTAGTGAACCCTTAAACTTATCTGCTCTACTGAAGGCCAAAGCCAAAGGGAATGTAACAGTACTGGAGGTTTTCAAAGGCTGTGACTCCTGGAGTAAATTGATCAACTGCAATGGAGGCCCTTGAGGAAGATATAAATCCCCATAAATACATACCAAGCAGATTGCAAGGTGAGCTTTAGAACTGTGAAAACTGCAAATGTGTCATGTGCTGCTTTGGCAAATGGGTCAATGAAAGAGAGCTGGAGGACTGGCATCTAGCCTTGGTTACATCATGGAAATGTGAAGACATAGAACCCTCTGGGGGAGAGAGTAAAACTCAAGAAAGAAAAGAACAGTCTGGGAAAAAGAGATTGACGTTTAGGAAAGAAAACAAATAAAAGCCAGAAAAAAAATCAAAAAAGATTAGAGTGTCTTAAAAATAAAATCCGGTAAACACTTCTGTACCTCATTATGCTAAAGGTGACCTGTTGTGTCCTCAGGCCGCAGAGAAAAGCAGCTCCTGCTCTGGTCCTCATGCTTGATAGGGCCCCACATTATCATACACACACACACACACACACACAGCTGTAGTAAACCACACATAAGCGATTTTGCACTTCTATTTTGCACTCAGCACCAATAGAGTATAACCATTAAGATACCACAGAAAATGCTTCTCCACATTTCTTGTCCTATGACCTCAAACGGAAGATCACTGAGTAGGCATGTCAACTCACAAGGCTTGTGAGTTGTGCTGCTGCAGAGGTAAGAGAAGAACATAGTTCCTGGTGGGAAAGACTTGAGTACTAAAATTGTTCAAGTAAGAAAAATTACAAATTAATTTTCTTGTCAAATCTTTTCTCTCAGGTAGCATGAAGAAATGCATTCCCATGTAATGAAGCATCAGTCTCAGTAGTGCCAAGCACTCATTTTTATTGTTTTGTTTTGTGTTCCAGATAACACCTCTAAAGTTGCACAGATGGCTGAGAAACATTTTGCAACATTAGAAATTAGACATACATGTTATTCTTTTTTTTTTTTGAGACAGAGTCTAGCTCTGATGTCCAGGGCGGAGTGCAGTGGTACAATCATAGCTCACTGTAGCCTAGAATTCCTGCGCATTAGCCTCCCAAGTAGCTGGTACTACAGTATGCACCACCATGCCTGGCTAATTTTTTTTCAATTTTTTGTAAAGATGGGGTCTTGCCATGTTGCCCAGGCTAGTCTTGAACTCCAGGCCTCCAGTAATCCTCCCACCTTGGCCACCCAAAGCTCTGGGATTACAGGCATGAACTACTATGTCCAGCCATATTTATATTACTCTTAAATGTGCATATGCCTAGGTCTACACATAACGAGATTGGCATTGAATGTAAGAACTGACTATTTTCATTAAAATATTTAAATAAGATTTTGGTTTTTTAAATATAAAGTTCTCACATTTACTTATATAATTTTATTCTAAAATTTTATATTTACTGATTATAATTTGTATTTTTCTTTTAATTTTAACATATAGTTTGAATATTTTGAGAGACTATGTTTACATATTTTTTCAATTTAATAACATAGTACTCAACTCAGGGTCCATCAGGAAAACAGAATCCATACAAGTTATTTTTACAGAAAGAATTTAATATAGAAATGTGTTAAATAGATTTTAAAGGACTGAAAGGGCAAAAATACCACACTGAGTAATACAGAGATAGCAACTGCTGAAAGAAGCTGCCACTCCTTGAGCCAGGTGAGCAAAAGGAAGGCATTGGGTTTTTAGCACCTAAAAGTTTATGTGGAGACCTACTGAGCTGGGACCCAAACCTCCAAAGAGGGGTACTTACCTGGTGGTGCTGGTTCCTCAGGAGCTTGGAAGCGTGTTCCCATACAGCTGGAATTAAGATCTAAGGAAACTACACCAACTTTCTGGGGCTGATATCTTGGAGGGGACACAATAAGGCTGGTTCTGGAATGTGAAACAAACAAAAAAAAAACAGGAAACTGAAAGTGACAACCATTGTCAGGATAAAGAACCATTGACAAAGAAACTCTGACAGGAATAGGTAGTAAAGTCCTAAAGGAGCCTAGCCCTTCTTCCTACTCACACTTTCCAGTCTTCCTCCAGTGTCCCTATTAGAAGAACCTAACTGGGAACCAACTGCAAAGAAAAAATGGGGTCTCCTAAGTCCTAGGCTCAGCACAACCATGTCATGTAGAGAAGAGTGGTTTTGCAGCAGAGAGCCGCACAGCCCGTGCCCTTGACTACTCAACATCTCTCCACACTTTTCTGCATATATTTTGAGTTTCTGTGCAAAAATAACATTTTTTTTGCCTGCCAAAATACATCTATCTCTTCCTTAAGCAAAACTCTCACCTCTCACTTTCTCCCCATAAAAGGTGAAACATATACGTAAACAGTCATTGTGTTCTCTGTGGGTACAGTGTGGTGTCCTCTATGAGTGACAATCACAGTACCCACCTCTGGGAATTACTTATACCTCCTTAAAAATCAGTCAGATAAATTCTGTCAGGTTCAGTCCATGTCATGTTCCCTGGTTCTTGGTTCCCAGTACCAAACAATGGTTACTGGTACTGAGTCAAGGGAATGAATGAGCAAGCCAAACAGCAAGATTTATTAAAGCATAGTATGTTCTGGAGTGGGAACAGGTCTACCTCCACGAGTGGAGAAGACCCTGGGTTCTTAACACATTTCTACTTTTACGTTGACATCTTATAGTATGCTAAATGGAGGGCAGAATAATCATTTTGATTTGGGGAAGACAGGTGGAGATTTCCTGGAACCGGGGACCCTCTCTTAACTTGTCCTTATAGAGTAACTTCTGGAGGTTGCCACGACATTTGTAAACTGTCCTGGCACTGTTGAGTGTGATTTTTACTATGTTAATGAGGGTAGTTCACCTAAGGTTGCTGCCAGCTGGTCTGCACACATGCCCCAAGGAGTTTGTTTCAGCTGTTGAACCATCTCTTCCCGTCTGTGGTTTTCTCACCCTCTAATCGGCCGGCAACCGTATCTCTACCAAATCTCCCTCACCTGGCCTCTGCACCTGTTTCCCCTTCCTCCTGGTCCCTACCTGACAATTCCTACCTGAATATTCAGTAACGTAAAGACTAAACTGCAAAAATAAACACAACAACAATCCTTACGTAAAACAATAAAATGACATGCACACATAATAAGCAAGGGAAAATATGCCAAGTGTTTAAATCCCTCACTTCTATAATTCGCCAGGAAGCTATACTTACCTTTCTTTCACTAACCATTTTATGTTACTTTGTTCTCAGCCAAAACCTTGGCTGATTGGGGTTATCTGCTGCGGTGACCCAAAACTTTATTCCTAAAGAATCTGAATCCTCAGTGTTTCTACCTGTTTGTTTCTTGTTTGTTTGTTTGCCATGCTGTAGTTTTTAATTAACTTTTACTATTTGATATGGAAATACCAAAAGGGATCCTAGGGAATCCCCTGGGTTTTTCTCTTGATAATTTCCTCTTGAAAAATATCACAGCCATTAGATTGATCCCCCCCCCTTTTCTTTGCCTATTGGTTCAATAACATAAAAAGTCCAATATGCATGTAGCAGTCCAATTCAGTGGAATTCTTGTCATGTTCCCTGTCATGCATTATTCCTTTGGAAACTAAGAGTTCTAAAGCAAGGCAACTCCAAGTTGTTGGGGCTGGAAGCAAAAAAATCCTGTGAGTGGGTTATTAGGTATAACAGTGAAAAGAGCCATTCCCACATCTATTCCTGATGCCCAGATTATTTAGTAAATTACACAATGAATTGGCCACTGATTCAAGCATAAACGATATCCTTATATATAAGATTCCGCTGTTTCAGGGTACTGTCTCCTAACTGGTGTAATCAAGTACTATTGAAAAAACATCTTAATAACCAACATATAGATGGAATATAATTTTAATTTTTTGACATTTTGTTTACTTAATATAGATTTTTTATTAAAATATTTTAAATTTTGAACTCTTTAAATGCAACTACATTTTATTTTTTAGATCTTTAGATCATTTTGACTGATTGCAAATCCAGATCATGATAGAAATAGAAGATATATAAATGGAGCTCAATGAAAAGAATAAAAAATAGGACATCTTCAAAGAGTTCATCTGCTTACATTTATAAAATGCTAACAATAAAAGTGAATAGACTTCTGTGTAATATGACTTATAAAATCCACAAATGAGACATTATAAATATTTAATGATGCTTTAGTTACTATCAAAACAATAAAAATAAGTAGTATAAAATTATTATTTAATTCTCAATTTAAAGAGGTCAGATGAAATAAGACATATTATTTACTGAATAATATAATTACTAACCAAAACAATAAAAATATAAAAAAGAATTAGTCATATCAAATGCATGATTCAGAATCAACAAATGCAACTCTGGACTGCCAGTTAGAAAATGAAGAAAATTATATTCATGAGGTTGGTAAGTTGAACAAGGAAAAAACAAAGGTTCTTGATTATTTACTATGCTTATTGGATGGTAATTCTGGAAAATGGTAATCATCATTTTGAGATCATGAAAATATTTCTAACAAAACATAATTTTTTTCAAATTTATGATTATAATTTTTCTTATTATTACCCTGGCAGAATATTTATCATTTAATTTTATGCCAAAAATTATTTCAAATGTAGAAAGAAATTTTAGATATGGGCTTTTTAAAAATTGTAGTAAAATGTAAATGATATTTACCATTTTATCAATTTTTAAGTGTACAGCTCAATGGCATTATGATTTTCACGTCGTTGTACAACCATTACCACTCTCCATCTCTAGAACTTTTTCACCATCCCTAACTGAAACTCTGTACTCATGAAACAGTAACATTACTCCCTGCCCCTAGAGAATTAGGATTTTATATCCTAAATTCAAAAGCAAAGTATTTTGTCTCTACTATTCTATTTTTCCACAACCAATCTCGAAGATCAACTTTGGACCTCATTTATGATTGTAAACATTTAAACTGGAAAATAAAAAAATAAAACAGGAAATATCATTTGCACAGACTCACACACATACAGGCAATTACTAGAACCAGAGGGAAAAAGTATTATGAATAAGAAATAAGAAATCAATAATATTCAAAACAGACAAATAAATGCCAATATAGATCATTTGTCTCATGAAACCAGAGGTCATCTCAGGGATAAACAGATACCTGGGCTTCTGGGCTTTACTCCTGTGCTCTGGGTACCTATATCAGCACCAAGTTAAAATTTTATCCCTGAATTACATTTTGTAAAACTGAATGTACTTAATCTCTTTAGTAAAAGCAATTTCTTCAAGATAAAGTTAATTTTCACTTAGGGTTTTTATAAGTTACTTGAAAAGCTATTAAGAGTCCATTGAATGTTCAGAAACTGCAGAGTTAAAAAGGAGTTTTCATTTAGAAACAGAGGGTTCCATTGTTCAAATCACGAAAGCCGCTCCCCTATGAGCATGTGGTTCATAACCAGTATGTAGTCTGGCTGGCGCTCAGAATCCTCACCCACAAGTGCATGGACATATGCATTCTCCATTTCCTCCTTTCCCGTGGGCTGAGGACATACATTCAGCAACTAAATCTTACATGTGCCAGTAAAAATCACACAACTCAAGAATTCTTGATGTTTAGATTTGCTGGAGAAATATCTGGTCTTTGAATAATTAAACCAAAGTTAGTGAACTCACAATGCTTATTTTCCTTTACCATTTTCCATTTATGCATAGGATTCCTTTTGTGAGGAGTGGGAGAAAGTATTTCTTTTAACTTATCAGTAAAAAAGTGTTTCCTGTATTATTTGGGGTATGAGAATTCTTTTTTTTTTTTTTTTAGGAGTAATTTCCATTTCCGTTTCATGGAAGAAGGTTGTTAGCATAAAAAGTATTGTAATGACCCAGCAAGGTGGGATGTCAGCTATAGATAAAAAGGCAAATATATTAAAAAGGGCGTATGTCTTCAATGAGTTATTGGGTGAGAAATTTGAGCCCTTGAGCTTTTTTCCCTGAGGACATTGTCTTTTACTCTGAAAAAAAAGAGAAATGAAACATCCGTTTTCCTTTTTTAGAGAATGCCAAATATAAGGTAATTTTAAAAATGTATTATATTCTTAAAGGTTGCAAAAATATATGGCATAAAGAACTAAGAAACATATCACTCCTTAGTTCAGAGTTTCCTGATGATCCCATCAGAGGTAAACTTTTCTGAGGTAAGGCAATTCGGCTCTGTGGCAACATACAACTAATACCAAACACCAAATCTGAGGTAGTAATGTGACTTTAAATATCCATGAAAAAGAAAGACTTGGATGCTTGCACTAAAACATTTAATTTCTGTCCTCATGCAATTCACTCTTAACATAGAAAGGAAGGAAGGAAGGAAGGAAGGAAGGAAGGAAGGAAGGGAGAGAGAGAAGGAAAGAATAAAAGAAGAAAGGGAGGGAGGGAGAGAGGGACAAGAAGAAATTGTATGTAAGAACCTTGAGTTGCAGCTCCTTATAATGGGATACTGATATTGTAATGCAAATGTACAGTGTACTTAACACTTTGGCAATTTGAAATTTGTAGAACTAGGTGACATTTAAAAGCTTATATGGACATCGTTTCATGTGAATTTTTTGGATGAGAGTTTTTATGTTCTACTCCTGGACACATTTTTTCCCCCAGAAATTTTTAATATGGCTTCAGTTTTGTCCTCTAAGTACCTGTAAACAACTGAGGTTAGGTGTAAGTTTCACTGGGAAAATCTCAAAAGCTCAGAGACCTTTATCACTTAGCTGGAAAAATTAGCTTAATTTTGTATAAAACAAAGTTTAGTGACAGAGGTGGACCAAGATGGCCAAGTAGAAACCTCCAGCTATCATTCCAAATTCAACACCTATCCAAGCAAGCAAAGCAAAGAAGAATAAAAAACCAAGAAAGCCATCATACTACCTGCTTTTAACATTATATCAAGGAAAGAGGCACTGAAGAGGACAGTCAAGCCAGTGCCTGTGTCACCCCTCCCCAACTCCAGGCAGTGTGGCTCAGGAAGTCTTCTTCTACTTGGGGAAAGGAAAAGGAAGAATTCAGAGGATTGGTGTTGCAACCTGGGTACTAGCTCAGCCACAGTAAAATAAAGTACCAAGCAGACTCCTGAAGCCCCTGAGTCCAGGCCTTAGTTGCTGGATGGCATTTCTGTACCCATCCTGGGTGAAAAGGAAACATGTTGCCCTGAAGGAAAGGACCCAGTCCTGGCAAGATTCACCACCTGTTATATAAAGAGCCCTTGGGCTTTGAATAAACATTACAGGTAGCCAGGCAGCAGTCACCACAGGCTATGGGTGAGACTGGGCTGGCTTCAGATGTAACCTGGAGCTGGTGGCCACAAGAGAGTGCCCACATCACTCCTCCCCCAACTCCAGCAGCCCAGCACAGACAGTGAGGGAAGAGACTGAGAGACTTTGCCTGGTAATCTACCTTATCTTACCCAAGACCACTAATGCAGTACCACCAGGAGTCTGCAAGATTCACAGCATTACTGGGCTTGGGGCACTCCAAGTGCTGATACAGCTGCAGTGACCAAAGACTAACATTACAACACTCACTTACTTTTGAATATCTGGATAGCTTCTCAAGGACAAGTTCAAACAAGCCCAGACTGAAAAGATTAAAATAAACAACTAATTCTTCAATGCCCACATAGACAAATATCCACAAGATCAAGAACATCTAGGAAAACATGACCACAACAAACAAGCTAAATAAGGTACCAGTGACCAGTTGTTGATTGGTAGAGATATATGACCTTTCAGACAAAGAATTCAAAATAGCTGTTCTGAAGCTCAATGAACTTCAGGACAACATGGAGAAGGAATTTAGAAGCCTATCAGAGAAATTTAACAAATAAATTGAAATAATAAAAAAAAACAAGCAAAAATTCTGTAGCTGAAGAATTCAATTGGCAAACTGAGAAATGCATCAGAGTCTCTCAACAGCAGAACTAACCAAGCAGAAGAAAGAATTAGTGAGCTTGAAGACAGGCTATTTGAAAAAAAGAATAGAAAAAAGATAAAAGAATGAAGCATGCTTACAAGATCTAGAAAGTAGCCCCAAAGGGGCAAATCTAAGAGTTATTGGCCATTAAAAGAAAGCAGACAAAGATATTGGAGTAGAAGTTTTAATCAAAGAAATAATAACAGAGAACTTTCCAAACCTAGAGAAAGATATAAATGTTCAGGTATAAGAAGCCCATAGAACACCAAGCAGATATAACCCAAATAAGACTACCTCAACACACTTAATAATCAAGTTCCCAAAGGTCACTGATAAAGAAAGGAAAGCAAGAAAAAAGAAAAAAAAACCATATAATGGAGCTCCAACACATCTGGCAGCATACGTCTCAGTGGAAACCTTACAGGACAGGAGAGAATGGTGTGACATATTCAAAGTGCTGAAGAAAAAAACAAACTTAACCCTATAATATTATATCCTGCAAAAATATCCTTTAAACATGAAGGAGAAATAAAGACTTTCCAAGACAAACAAAAGCTAAGGGATTTCATCAACACGGGACCTGTCCTACAAGAAATGCTAAAAGGAGTTCTTCAAACTGAAAGAAAAGGATATTAATGAACAATAAGAAATCACCTGAAGGTATACAACTAACTGGTAACAGTAATTATACAAATACAGAATACTCTCTTACTGTAATGGTGGTACATAAACCATTTATATCTTGAGTAGGAAGCCTAAAAGACAAACCCATCCAAAATAACTACAACTTTTTCAAAGACAGATAGTATAAAAAGATATGTACAGAAATAACAAAAAGTTAAAAAGCCAGGGGGACAATGGAGTTAAAATATAGAATTTCTGTTAGATTTCTCTTTGCTTACTTGTTTGTCTGTAAGCAGAGTTGTCATATGCTTAAAATAATTGTTTATAAAATGTTTTTTTGGAAGGCTCATGTTAACCTAAAATCAACAAAACCCACAGCAGATACACAAAAAGTAAAAAGGAATAAATTTAAACAAACTACCAGAGAAAATCACTTTAAACCAAGGAAGACAGAAAGGGAAGAAAGAAAGAAAGAGAGAAGCACAAAACAACCAGAAATCAAATAATAACATAGCAGCAATAAGTCTTCACCTATTGGTAATAACATTGAATGTGAATGGACTAAACTCTCCAATCAAAAGAGATAGAGTGGCTGATTGGATAAAAAAAAACAAGAGCCAACCATGTGTTGTCTGTGAGAAACACACTTCACCTATAAAGACACACATAGACTGAAAATAAAGAGATAGAAAAGATATTCCATGAAATAGAAACCAAAAAAAAAAAAAAAAGCAGGAGTAGCTATACTCCTACCAGATAAATAGATTTCAAGATAAAAACTTAAAAAGAGACAGAAAAGTCAGTATATAACTGACTTTATCATTGATAAAGGGGTCAATTCAGCAAGAGGATATAATAATTCTAAATATATATGCACCCAACACTGGAGCACCCAGATATATAAAGCAGTTATCATCAGAGCAAAAGAGAGATAGACCCAATACAATAATCATTGAAGACCTCAATACTCCACTTTCAGCTTTGGACAGATCATCCAGATAGAAATCAAGAAAGAAACATTGGACTTAACCTGCACTATAGACCAAATGGACCTAATAGACATTTATGGAACATTTCATCCAATAGCTGCAGAATACAAGTTCTTCTCCTCAGCTCATGGATCATTCTCAAAGATAGATGATATGTTAGGTCACAAAACAAGTCTTAAAAATTTCAAAAAAATTGAAATCATACCAAGTATTTTCTCTGGCAACAATGTAATAAAACTAGAAATCAGTAACAAGAGGAACATTGGAAACTATATACACACATGGAAATTAAACAATATGCTCCTTAATGACCAGTGGGTCAATGAAGAGAATAAGAAGGAAATTAGAAAATTTCTTGAAACAAATGAAAATGAAACAATAACATATCAAAACCTATGGTATACAGCAAAAGTAGTTAAAAGAGATAAGTTTATAGCAATAAGTACCTACAACAAAAAGGTAGAAAAATTTTAAATAAACAACCTAATGATGCATCTCAAAGAACTAGAAAAACAAGACCAAACCAAACCCAAAATTGGTAGAAGAAAAGAAATAATAAAGATCAGAGCAGAAATAAATGAAATTGAAACCACAAAAACAATACAAAAAATCAACAAAACAAAAAGTTGGTTTTTCAAAAAGATAAACAAAATGGACACAACTTTAGCCAGACTAAGAAACAAAGAGAGAAGACCCAAATAAATAAAATCAGAGGTGAAAAAGGAGATATTACCACTGATACTACAGAAATCCAAAGGATCATTAGATACTACTATGAGCAATTATATGCCAATAATTGAAAAACCTAGAAGAAATGGATAAATTCCTAGACACATACAACCTACTAAGATTGAAGCAGGAAGAAATCCAAAACCTGAATAAGTCAATAACAAGTAATGAGATAGTAGTAGTAATAAAAACACTCTCATCAAAGAAAAGCCCACGTCCCAGTGGCTTCACTACGAATTATACCAAGCACTCAAAGAAGAACAAATACCAACTCTATGTAAACTATTCCAAAAAATCAAGGAGGAAGGAATACCCCAGACTCATTCTATGAGGCCTGTGTCACTGTGATACCAAAGCCAGACAAAGACACAACAAAAAAATAAGAAAACTATAGGCCATTCTCTCTGGTGAACATTGATGCAAAAATCTTCAACAAAATGCTAGCCAGACATAGGCTGGCTGAATGGATTAAAAAAACCAAGCCAAGTATCCACTGTTTCCAGGAGACATATCTAACCCACAAGGACTCTTATAGATTCCAGGTCAAGGGATGGAAAAAAGATTCCTTGCAAATGGAAATCGAAAGAAAGCAGATGTAGGCATTCTCGTATCAGATAAAATTGACTTTAAATCAACAATGGTAAAGAAAAACAAAGATGGTCATTATACAAAAGTAAAGGGAGCAATTCAACGAGTAGACAAAACAATCCTAAATATCTACGCACCTAACACAGGTGCACCCGGATTCATAAAGCAAACCCTACTAGACCTAAGTAGAGAGATATACAGCAACATTGTAATTGCCAGAGACTACAACACCCCACTGACAGAACTGGAAAGATCATCCAAGCAGAAAATAAACAAAGAAACACTGGACTTAAATGGGATTGTAGAACAATGGGGCCTAACAGACATTTACAGAACATTTTATCCCAAAACTATTGAGTATACATTCTACTCATCAGCACATAGAACATTCTCCAAGCTTGATCATATTTTAGGCCACAAAACATGGCTCAACAAATTAAAAACAAATTGAAATCATACCATGTATCTTCTCAGACCACAGTGGAATAAAACTAGAAATCAACTCCAAGAGAAACTCCCAATTCTACACAAAGTCATGGAAATTAAACAACCTGCTGATGAATTATTACTGGATCAAAGAAGAAATTAAGATGGCAATTAAAATATTCCTCAAACTGAATGACAAAGAGGACAGAAGCTACCAAAATCTATGGGATACAGTAAAAGCAGTCCTAAGGGGAAAAGGCATAGCCTCAAATGCCCACAACAAAAAGACAGAAAGATTACAAATAAACAATCTAATGACACGTCCCAAGGAACTAGAAATGTCAGAGCAAACCAAGCCCAAAGCTAGCAGAAGAAAAGAAATAACTAAGATCACAGCAGAATTAAATGAAATCAAAAACAAGAAAATTATACAGATCAGTGAAACAAAAAGTTGGTTCTTTGAAAAGATAAACAAAGCTGGCAGACCTCTGGCTACATTAACCAGGAATAGAAGAGACAGGACTCAGATAAGCTCAATTAGAAGTGAAAAAGGAGATATTATAACTGGTACCACAGAAATACAAAATATCATCTGTGAATACTATGAAAATCTCTAGGCACATAAATATGAAAATGTAGAGGAAATGGATGAATTTCTGGAAACCCACAATGACCCAAGACTCAATCAGGAAGAAATAGAAATCCTGAACAAACCAATAATGAGCAATGAGATTGAAGCAGCAATAAAAAAAACCTTCCAACAAAAAAAAGTACTGGACCAGATGGAGTCATATGTGAATTTTACCAGACCTACAAAGGAGAATTGGTACCCATTCTGCAGAAATTATTCCATAGCATTGAGAAAGAGGGAATTCTCCCCAACACATTCTATGAAGCCAGTATCACCTTGAAACCAAAGTCAGGAAAGGACACAGCAAAAAAAGAAAACTACAGACCAATATCCCTTATGAATATAGATGAAAAAATCCTCAATTAAATACTAGTAAACCAAATTCAATGGATTACCAAAAAATAATCCACCATGACCAAGTGGGCTTCATCCCAGGGATGCAAGGATGGTTCAACATACATAAATCAATAAATGTGATTCAGCACATTAACAGAAGCAAAAATAAAGATCATATGATCATCTCAATAGATGCAGAAAAAGCATTCAACAAAATTTAGCACCCTCTCATGAAAAAAACTCTCAACAAACTAGACATAGAAGGACTGTATCTAAAAATTATAAAAGCCATATATGACAAACACACAACCAACGTCATATTGAATGGAGAAAAGTTGGAAGGATTCCCACTGAGAACTGGAACAAGGATGCCCACTATCACCAGTTCTATTCAACATAGTCCTGAAAGTCCTAGCTAGAGCAATCAGGCAAGAGAAAGAAATTAAGGGTATCCAAATTGGTAATGAGGAGGTCAAACTATCACTTTTTGCAGACAATATGATCTTATACCTAGAAGACCCCAAAGATTCCACCAAGAGACTCCTGGAAGTGATAAATAAATTCAGCAAAGCCTCAGGTTACAAAATCAATGTACACAAATCAGTAGCATTCCTATACACCAATAATAGCCAAGCTGAGGGTCAAATCAAAAACTCAATACCATTTACAACTGCTACAAAGAAAATAAAATACCTAGGAATATACTTAACCAAGGAGGTGAAAGACCTCTACAAAGAGAATACAAAACACTGAGGAAAGAAATCACAGATGATACAAACAAGTGGAAAAACATATAATGCTCATGGCCTGGTAGAATCAGCATTGTTAAAATGTCCATACTACCCAAGGTGATGTACAGATTCAATACAATTCCCATCAAAATACCAATGTCATATTTCACAGATCTAGAAAAATAATTCTATGCTTCAAGTGGAACCAGAAAAAGCCCAAAAAACCAAAGCAATCGTAAGCAAAAGCAACATATAGGGAGGCATCACAATACCAGACTTTAAGCTATACTACAATGGCCTCTATTAAAAATTCCAAAAACAATAGATGCTGGTGTGGATGCAATGAGAAAGGAATGCTTCTACACCGTTGGTGGAACTGCAAATGAGTACAACCTCTATGGAAAACATTATGGAGATTCCTCAAAGAACTAAAAGTCAATCTACTATTTGATCCAGCATTCCCACTTCTGGATATTTACCCAAAGGAAAAGAAGACATTTTATCAAAAAGACACCTGCACAAGAATATTTATTGCAGCATAATTCACAATTGCAAAGATGTGGAATCAACCTAAGTGTCCATCAATTCATGAGTGGATTAACAAAATGTGGTTTATGTATACTATGGAATACTACTCATCCATAAAAAGATGAATTAATGCCTTTTGCAGCAGTTTGGATGGAACTGGAGACAATCTTGGGGGGGACCAAACCGGGGTCAACAAAAAAATTTTCAAACCAAAATAACCCAAAAAACAACTTTTTGAAACTTTTTATTTTAAATAAAAAAAAAAAACCCCCCAAAAAAACCCTTTTAAAAATAAAATAAAAACTTAAAAAAAAAATTTTCCCAAAAATAAAAAAGCCCAAACCCAATTTTCCCCTTTTCATTCAACAACCAAAAAAAATCACAAAACCTTTTAACAAAAAATTTTCAAAAAATTTTTATTTTCAAAAACCCCCAAACCCCCAAAAACCCCCCAAAACCCCCCAAAAAACCAAAAAAACCCCCCAAACCCCCCCAAAAACCAACCCCCAAAACCCCCCCCCCCCCCCCACCCCCCCCCCAAAACCCCCAAAAAAGGAAACCCCCCCCCCCCCACCACCCCAAAAACCCCCCCAAAAACAAAACACACAACAAAACCCCCCCAAAAAACCCCCCCCCCAAACCCCCCCCAAAAAAAAAACAAAAAAAAACACCAAAATTTTCCCCACAAACCCAAAACTTTAAACAAACCAAAAACAAACCCCAAAAAATTTTTACCCAAAAACCCCCCCCCCCAAAATCCCAAAAACCCAGCAAAAAAAAAAACCCCAAACAAACCACCCAAAAACCACCCAAACAAAAACCCCCCCCCCCCCAACCCCCCCACCAAAACCCCCCCCCCCCCCCCCCCCAAACCAAAAACAAAAACCCCAAAACCCCCAAAACCCCCAAAACCCCCAAAAAACCCCCAAAAACCAATTTTCCCTTTTCCAAAAAAATTCTTCAAAAACTTTCACCCTTTCCAAAACCAACAAACACAAAAAAAAAAAAAATTTTAAAAAAAATTTTAAAACTTTTAAAAAACCCCCCAAAACAAAAAAATCAAAAATTCAACAAAAAAAAAAAAAAATTTTTAAACCAAAACCAAAACATCCCAAACCAATTTTTTAAAAACAACACACAAAAAAAAAATTTAAACCCCTTTTCCAAAAACCAAACAAAAAAAACCCCCAAAACCTTTTCAAAAGGGAAAAAAATTTCCCCAAAAAAAAAAACCCATTTAAAAAAAAAAAACCCAAAAAAACCCAAAAAAAACCCCCAAACCCAAAACCAAAAACCTTTTCCCCAAAACCCCAAAAACCCCGTAATACAATTTTAAAAAAAATTTTAACCCCTTCCAAATTAAAAACGGCGGGGGCCAAACTTTTTTTAAATAAAACCCCAAAAATTAACTAGCAATCAAAAGGAAAAAAAAAAAGGGGGCCTTTCCTTTTTGGGGAAAAGGGAAAGAAGTAAAATTACCGGGTTTCCCCCAACAAATTGGCCCTTTTTTTTTGAAAAACCCAAAAAAGGGGTCCCCCCAAAAAAAAATTAAAAGGGGAAATTTTTCCAAAAAACAAACTAAAAAAAGGGTGGAAAAAAAATTTAAATATCCCAAAAATAAAAACCCCAATTTTTAAAAAATTTCAACAAAAACCCAGTTTTAAAAAATTAAACTGAAAAGAAACCCCCAAATTTTACAATAACTAAAAAGAAAATTTAAAAAAAAACCCCTAGGAAAAAAACAAAAACCCTAAAAAAAAAAAAAGGATCTCAAAAAAAAAAAAACTATAAAATTTTTGTTGATGAAAGAAATTGAAGAGGACACAAAAAAAATGGAAAGTTATTCCAAGCTTGTGGATTGGAAGAATCAATATTACTAAAATGGCCATACTACCCAAGCAATCTACAGATTCAATGCAATCCCCACCAAAATACCAAAGACATTCTTTGCAGCAATAGGAAAAATAATCATAAAATTTATATGGAACCATAGAATAGCTAAAGCCATCCTGAGCAAAAAGAACAAGACTGGAGGAATCATATTACCTAACTTCAGATTATACCACAGAGCTGTAGTAAGCAAAACGGCATGGTACTAGCATAAAAACAGACACATAGACCAATGGAATAGGATAGAGAATCCAGAAATAAATGCACACATCTATAGTGAACTTATCTTTGAGAAAGGTGCCAAGAACATACAGTGGGGAAAGGACAGTCTCTTAAATAAATGGTGCTGGGAAAACTGGATATCCATATACAGAAAAATGACATTAGTCCCTCATCTCTCACCTTGTACAAAAATAAAATGAAAGTGGATTAAAGACTTAAATCTAAGACCTGAAACTATATAACTACTAAAAGAAAACATTGGGAAAACAGTTCAGGACATTGATCTGGGCAAGGACTTCTTGAGTAATACCCCCAAATTTCAGGCAACCAAAGCAAAATTGTACAAATGGGATAACTTCAAGCTAAAAAACTTCTGCACAGTAAAGGAAACAATCAACAGAGTGAAGAGACAACACACAGAACGGGAGAAAATATTTGCAAACTACTCATCTGACAAGGAACTGATAACTAGAATATATAAGAAGTTCCAACAACTCAATAGGAAAAATCAAATAATCTGATTAAAAAATAGGCAAAGGATCTAAATAGACATTTCTCAAAAGAAGACATATAAATGGCCAACAAGTATATGAAAAATGCTCAACATCATTAGTCATCAGAGAAATGCAAATCAAAACTACAATGAGACGTCATCTCATCCCAGTTAGAATGGCTTCTATCAAAAAAAGCAGGCAACAATGAATGCTGGTAAGGATGTGAAGAAAGTGGAACTCTCATACACTGTTAGTGGGAATGTATCTTAATGCAACCACTATGGAGGACAGTATGGAGGTTTCTCAAAACACTGAAAATAGAACTGCCGTATGACTCAGCAATCCCACTGCTGGGTATATATCCAAAGGAGGGGAAATCAGTATATCGAAGAGATATCTATACTCCCATGTTATTGCAGCACTATTCACAATAGCCAAGATTTGGAATCAACCTAAGTGTCCATCAATGGATGAATGGATAGAGAAAGTGTGGTACATATACACAAAAAATGAAATCCTGCCATTTGCAACAACATGGATGGAACTGGAGAATATTATGTTAAGTGAAATAAGCCAAGCACAAAAAGACAAATCTCACTCATATGTGGGAGCTAAGTATTAAAAACAATTGATCTCATGGAGACACAGAGTAGAATGATGGTTACCAGGGGCTGGCAAAGGTAACAGGGAGGGTGTGATAAAGTGGAGATAGTTAATGGGTGCAAAAATACAGTTAGATAGTATGAACAATATTTGATAACACAACAAAGTGACTATAATCAACAATAAGTTAGAGTATTTTAAACTAACTAAAAGAATGGAATTAGAATGTTCCTAACACAAAGAAATGATAAATGTCTGAGGTGATGGATACCCCAATTACTCTGATTTTATTAATTCACATTGCCTGTATCAGAACATCGTATGTACCCTATGAAAATATACAACTATTATGTACTCTTAATAATTAAAAATAAAAATAAACACAATAAAACAAAACAAATTTTACTTAGGACCTGCTTTCACTAGTAACATTTGACATTTAGATATGGGTAGGACACCCTTTATTATTGTGACTCTATAGGCAAACAGACCTTTATATTATTCAGGAAGGAAAGACATAGCCACAACCAAAAGAAAAATTGAAAGGATGTTACCAGGGAATAAATAGGGAAGGGAAGCGTCTCATAGTGATGCTAAAAAGTACAAGCTTTTCAAAATGGATAAACAAGCATCTGTAAAACTACCTATGACAAAAGAAGAAGGAAAAAGAACAACCCTAACTCCATCAACAGAATAACACAGGTCCAAAAAGTAGGGCTCTATTGTCAGTCTGGAACATTACGTCCTAATGGTTGGGGGTGGGGGGTTAAAACTTCTTTTCTCTTTTTAGATAGCTGGAACTTGACCCCAGTAAGGCTGACAAGGAAGACCATAGGGACCGGCACTCTTCTGAGCCACTTTCCAGATGCATAACTGAAGGTTATGAAGAAGGACAGAAGGAAAGAGAAAAAGCAGAAAAGCACTTTTACCACACTATTCCCATAAAGACTCTACTCATACATTCTATTTGTAAATCACATTAATCCTCACAAAGCCAATAATAGGCCGACTAATGCACAAGAAATGCTCTTTTATGGCATAAGTGGAGGATACCTAAAACTCTGGACCACACTATAATTTAAACACATGGCCTGGGAAGCAGCTTCCAGCATTAAAATGTTAAATTTAGCAGGATAACTTACATGCATGTGATGCCTTAATCAACCAATCATATTGAAGCAATACAAGCAAAGAAAGCACAGAGCTTTGTGTAGGTAATGTGTAAATGTCATCACAAGTTCATCACTGTGGGGAATTTTTTTCTTCTTTTCCTGTCTACCAAACAATTCTGAGTGGTCTCACTCAATCACCAGTAAATTATGTCTAAAGAGGCAAGCCATGCCCAGATTTTGTTTCGCCTCTACCCAGATCTTCCTGCACTATTCTCCCTTAAATTAAACTAGGTATTCTAGGTGGGTTTTTGCAACCAGACTTGGAGGAAGTAAAAGAGCAAGAAAAAGAAAGAACATTCTTGTTGTTCCCAGAGATATGAAAAATTAAATAATATAAAAGCAAGAATCCAGGCTTCAGAGTAACTCCTCTGGCAAGGCAGTGGTATACTGAGCATTAAAAATATTATAATAATACAGTATTTATAATTCTGTAATAAATAAAAATTGTTACATTATTATCATCACAGTCATTTAGAATATGTTGAGTGTACCAAAAGAGCCATGTGTATTTGTGTATGGCTTTTCTGGTATATACATAATTTCCAATGTTTTTATTCAAAAGTTTGTATTTGAATCAAAAATAACTATTCAACAAATTTTATTGATTTCCTGTTACGTGTCAGGCACTGTTCTACTGGCGATACAGTGTACTTGTACTACTTGTACGGCTTGTAGTAGTACAAGCAAACATAAAATTTCTGCCTTTATTAAACTAACATTCTATTGGAGATTTTATTATATAATTTTGGTGAACATTTTATCCTCCAAATTATGAATGGTAAATAGAAGTAGAAGGGAAAATATAATTAAGGAGTACCTTTAAAAATCAAATAGTTGTAGTATAGTCCATTCATGTTAAGTTGGGAAGTGTAAGTACATAAATATTAGGACATATGAGGATTATCTAGTATTGAACCACTTAACTTTAGTCTATGATAAAATTCAGCATTATTCAGAGCAGCAGATCACTGGCGATATCCAAGTTAAGGATGTTAGGGAGAACAGCCCCCAGAAAAGCTGATCAGAAAGCTGAGTACTTTTAAGAGTTGATTTTGGCTCTCTGTACAAGCTGACCTCTAATACCCTCAGTTGGCTCATGGCCACCTAACTACGGCTGTCACCGTTTAAGATCCGACCACTTAAGATTATATATATGAAAAGACAACCATCAAATGAGAAAATCCAATTCTACAACCAAGATATTAATACAAACTGGATCTCCCTTTAAAGAACTAAATAAAATTCAACCAAAATCAATTCTGGATTGTTGGCCAGAGAGATGGGAGTTGAGGGCCCCACTTTCTACCAAATCTATATAGGTCAACCCTGCAGCTGTCTACCTGGCTGCTTGCCTTGTTTACCACTGAGAACAAAGGTGGGACTTTATGATAACCATTTGGCAATTGCCAGATATAAACAGAGGAGACAATAAAATATGGACTTTATGGCAACCTTTTGGTTCTCAAGTAAGGATCAGGTACTTATCACAAGTGAAACTGAAGATGTCCCTTCATATGGCTCTCTCCATTGAATTTTGCAAACTTCAGAGTTTTGCCTACTACTTGTTTGCCTCCTTCAGTGAATGGCGATTCCACGGTGGAGTGGAGATAAGAGAGCCTGAGACTTCTCAAAGTTCAAAGCTTCTACAACTCATTTGCATAAATTTAAGATGCCTTTAGACCCTCCATACTCAAGCTTTGTGGGGCAGATGTTTATGCTGTGGATATGAGCTGGTAACAAGAGCAAAGTCAATGAAATCAGAGCCACAAAACTTAGCAAAAAGAACACAACAGGTCACTCTGACTGACATTCAATAAAATATTCCAGCCAGATATAAATTTCCTTTACAGTGATATACATATAAAAGGCTACTTTTCCTAACATTCAGACCTAGTATTTAATACCTTTCTTCCCTCTAATTTTTCTTGCTCTACTTTCTTGGGAGATGATACAATTAATCACTACATACACACACACACAGAACTTGTGTATAAAAATTATATCACTCCTGAGCCTTTTTTCCTCACATCAGATAAACTCAATGTCTTTTTCTCATACTCTTTCAAGCATTTTTATTACCCATATTTTGTCAATAAGTAATTCATTAAAATTTGTATTTGGAAATACTTAACTCTGATGTTAAAAATTGTTCAGAGGGAAATGTATTTCATAAGTGAGTTGAAATTTGCCCTTACCTCAATGTTATGAAAACAGAATTTCCTTCATTTCACCTTAATGTTTATACCTTCTTAATTTTGTTTAATATTGATAGTACTTCCACTCCACCTGCTACTCAGACTTAAAATTTCAGAAATTTTAGAATGGCTCCTTGCTTCTCTATCCTCCCTTCTTTCCTTTCTATTTTTCCCAAACTTCCATCTGTATGTCATTACTAAATCTTAGATGAAATCTTCTCCCTTCTCTCTAAATTCTTCCCCAAACTTCATCCTGACCCCAGTTACTTGGACTTCTATAATGTGATTTACATTTATTGCTCATCCCCTTGTCTCTGCATTATTCTATGTGATTGTTTGTTACCAAGGTGAGACTCAGTCCTTTAATCCAACCCATTTATCCTTTTCTGGCAGCAGAATTCCTAGTCAATCCCTACATGGTTTACATCTCAAAGATAAGTTTCAGATCCTCTGATTCTTAGGACTTGAATAGGAAGCATTTGGGCTTGACCCTCAATTGACATAACAAGTGGCACCAGTCTCTGCTCCTTAACGGTAAGCCATTCTCCTAAGTGAATTCCTAAATGGTTACTTCACTCCCCACAGCCTCCCAACATGTGCTAAGTGCCTCTCTGGACGCTCCTTAGGTTCTGGAACCAGACTGTCTGGGTTTGACATCCTGGATTTGGAATCCTGGATATACTGCCAACTAGATTTGTGAACCTTGGCAAGGTGATCGGTATCTCGGTGCCTCAGTTTCCTTTCCTGTAAAAAGGAAACAAGAATAGCACTGCCTTCATATAGTTGTTGTGAGGACTGATAGCATAAAGTTCTTAGAACAGTGCCTGGCATCAAGAAAGCACTAAGCAAATATTAGATTATTTTTCAGTTGAGCCCTCCAGTTTGTTATATTATTTAGCTTCCTGCCTGTCCTTTAACTCTCATACCCTTAAACCTCAAGTACTGTTTATCACTTTAACATATGGCCAAGCACCTGCTCCCAGAAATCTTTCTGTATATATACAATCTCATATATATACACCTCTATGTATTTTCTCATATATATACAAATGGCATAATTTTTAACATGGATTGCAGTTGTCCTAAAATTACCATATATTGGTCATTCATCTCCTCAATTAGATTTTAAACTATCTACTTTCTTCTTTCCTATCTAGTGCAGGACTATAACAATCATAATAATTCATTTTAAAAACTCCTCCTTAACTATGTGCCAGGTACTATTATATGGGATATTGTACTTAATCCTCACGATGACCCATGAGATGAATATTATTACTCCCATACTGCAAAGCAAACTAAAACATGGAGACTTTAAATAATTTGCACAAACAAGACTTAAATCTGAGAATTCCATGCCCTTAATTATTTCCTCTCCTACAGAGAGTGTACCTACAGTACTTAGAAAGCACTTCTAGAAAAAGTGACTAATCTGAATGCTGTCATGAAGTAAAGTGATCTCTTGGACAAGTCTAGAGAATTAAATTTTAAAACTTTCTGTACTTGTATAAGTTTTAAAATGTGACTGACTTGAGGTCATTTCTCAGCTCTAACAATTACTGATGCATAAGCTTGGGAAAGTAATCGAATCTCTCTGTTTCCTCATTTATAAAACAGCATACTATCAACCTCAGAATATTTTTTAGGGATTAAATGGACAAATGTACATAAAGCACATAGCGTGATGCTTGACTTTTTAAAAGAGCTCAGTGCAAGTGTGAAAATGAATTCCATGGGAGACTTAAAGGTGGATTGGTGTTTGAGATGAATACTAAAACAAAAATAAGAAGCACTAGAGGCTGCGAGTGGGATGGTATGGAGGATAGGGGCTGTGGGAGAATTTGACATAATTATTAATAAGTCTCTATCTCAAAAACCTAGTTTTACTTTTGTATTTTTTAAAAACTTTTTAACATAATTTAGCATTTACTTCAGTATGTGCAAATATATAACGTGTAAGGAAACTTAATGATTCATTATATAGTTTTGGTTCTATAGAGTTATCATAACAACACTATTTTGTTTATCTTATTTATTTATATATTCTTTCTCTCAGTATACACAGATAGCTTGTCTCTGAGTTTCACAATTCAGACCAATAGATCTCCTCCCACTTCCTGAAAGTACAGATTATCAAGCTTTGGTTTCAGTATGATGGGTCATACTGAAGAAAGAAAACAAAAACAACAAATTATAAGTCACAGGAAAGCAAAGAAATTCTGAGCTCTCAAGCAAATATAAACATACTTCTAGATATCCTCAAATTACATTTTTCTTTACTAAATTCATTCTAACATGATGAGCCACTAATGTGGTAAAATACTAGAAAACAAATTTCATAGTAACCTCATCTTATAATCTTTCCCTGCTAGACTCATATTTTCTTCCTTAATTGTTTCTATGTACAATATACACTGGAGAAGAGATGACAGGATGCAAGTAGCTATGAAACGTGCTTTATATGTGAATGGCTATCATAGTAAACTGACTGAAAGGGATAATTTTTAACAGCTTTTATTTCAATCAATAGCAAGGTTGTTAGTTAGCTATTGTTCACAGTATAGAGCTTTGACTTACAGACTTGTGTCATAAGTTCCATGCATCTTTCCTTTTGCAAGAGTCCTAAGCATCTCCAAATCAAAAAAGATACTGACTTTGGGAAGAGTAATATGCTGCTCAAAAATGCATAATGTTTGATACAAGTGGTCGGTCATCTAAAATTTCATATTGAATCTTGCTCTTATCAAAATATTGATACTGCTTCACAGAACAAACATGGACTTATTACCTATAAAAGGAAATTTCTTTTTCTTTTTTTTTCAAACCACTGTAGCAACACTGCTATTCTTAAAAATTGTGCTCGAATTTGTAATATAATATTCTTATCTCATTTTATCGTACTGCAATATATTTTTTCATGTGGATAAGACTTATAGGAATATAATATCACTCTCTTTGTTGCAATATTCAGGAAAGGGGTATTTTGATAGTTTTCAATATTCTAAATATCAGTGCAAGTGTCATATTTAATTAAAATAAATATGTACAAGTAAAAATTATAGAAAATCAGGCTGTATATATTGACCCCAGATCTTATATTAGAAATGCCATTTTTAACTTAAAATTGGGGTGCTGAAAAACCTAATTTTCTGACATCTACTTATTTTCCTGTGGTTTTCTTCTTAAAAATCCAATGTGAATAACAATCAGATCAAGTGAGTATATTTACATTGGATGCATTGATGTGCAGATGTGAATATATGCACATATGTACATATTTGACAAATGTCATATGTTTTCTTCTAGTACAGTGCCTGATGTAGAAGAGTGGCTCGATAATTTTAAGAATCTTTAAATAATTGAATTTAGATCTTTACGATGTAGAGAGGACCATCTAATAATGTTTTTATTAAGTAACAATATTAAATTGTACAGTTAAATTGGGTCATAAAAATGTCCTAAAAATTCTACCTAGTTGACAGGACATATTTCTCAACATTATTTGAAGTAGAAAATATTGGAAGAAAAAGTTTATCTAACTCAAATATTTAGAAAAACCTATAGACTGAAACTTAATAATTAAATGCAGCCTAGTGAATATTTAATTAAATGATGGTGCAGTGCATACTTTTTATCCTAATATTTTGCTTTTACTTTTGCATTGCACTTCTAATCTAGTTCATACCTATTCTAAATACACATATCCAGAAAATTGTCTGCTGTGAATACAGAAACTTTTAAAAGCCTAATATATAGACAATAGGATGTTTTATTATTTATCAAAGCATTCTGATGTTATTTAAACATGAATTTAATGGACAATGTAGGCAAAACATGCATTTATCTTGCATATTATTTCTTCTCACAGATTACCACACTTTAGGATCTCACCTACCTTAATTCCTCATAAAACAATATTACTAACAGTCATATTTCACAACTCACACTATGCTTTTAACCATCAAACCACTTTTATTATTGTCACTTCATTACCTTACTCTAAACCATACAATTGTCCTGGGACCTATTTCACAAACGCAAAAATTGTCAGGAATGAACTACTGTACTTTAAATCAATATATTCCCTAACGCTATCTTCTATAAGTCCTTTACTTCCTTTTGTTGTTGTTGTTATTAAATAAACTAAGACATTTCATTCAATTCTTGTTTGTGTATTTTCAGTGACTCTTCTAAAAATGCTTCCATTATTGAGCACGTTTTGAATATGTTCCTTTTCTTTTCATGGAGTCACTGGAATAGCTAGGAATAAAAATAATAAATATGATGTATTGGTTCACTGGAGATTTAATTTTCTGTGTGTCTCTGCTTTTACATTTGGTTAAGGTTTAAGAGCTCAAAGTATTATTCTTGACAACATGTTAAATGTTTGAGGTATGGATGTATAATGGAATAATGCAATAAATGTCTTGTGTCCATATTGATTTTTTAGATGAATCTGCTTTGAAAATTCTGGCACCCAGCAGCCCAATATCATTTAACTAAGGTAACCTTTGAGTTTTTTAAAAGAGTATGGCACTTCTGTACTCAGGTATAATCCCTGGCAGACTTTCAGTGGCAGAAGAATTGATCCTCATCCTCTTGTGCTCTAAGGTCATTTCAAGCAATCAGGCTCTCAAGGGCTGCACTTCCAGGAAAGCTAGGCAGCACCAACAAGTTGAGCCACAATTTGATGTTTTCTACAATGTCTAGTATTACTTTCAAGAAGAAAGTGTTCCTCAAGAATGAAGGAATTACCGGGGCATGTAGCTCTGAGAAATGTGACAAAGAGCAAGCGGTATTTCATGCCTTCACATTAGACTTATTAATATGAGATTTTTGAGGATGTCTGTAATATCCCTTAGAGAGTCAGAGAAGCCTAATAAAACAATGAGGGGAGTCTCTGTTCAATGAAGGTAACTGAAGGACCAAGAAACTATGGAGCATCAAGGAAACTATTTGTTATGCATGGTAGATGTGTCAGGATTAGTGTAAAAGTGTGATAGCAAAGAGAGGCTGTGAAGGGAATGAGCAAGTGAAGGAAAGTAAGGAAATGTTATCTGTCGGGGATCTCCTTCATTTCCAAGTCCCTATACCTTCCTGGCCCATATCCTTAGCATCTGTTAAAGTGAGTACCTCCCTAAAAAGTCCCTTAGACCTGTCCAAATCTCAGAGCATACGTGTGAATCTTTCTGTATAGCTTCCATTTGCCTAGTTCAACAGGAAGGAAGGAAGGGAGGGAGAGAGGGGAAGGGGCAGAGAGGAATGAAGAAAGAAAAAAAATAAATAAGCAAAGGACCAAGTAAACAAACTGTCCTTTAGTGAGAAATTTTGATGAAAGAAATAAAACCACCAACTATGTTACAATGAAACTTTGCTGTAGATTAAGCACCTTTTTATTTCTGTTTTCCCTTGGTCATTTTTCCTATCAAGGAGCAATTTTCCAAAACAAAAAATAACAAAAAGCAGTGGTGTATTCCTTTTTATGTTAAGTATTTCTCTTTATCTATTCCTATGATTGAGGGTACACAAGTGAGTTTAAGTTCATCTTTAGAACATGTTTCATTTTTTATTACTTTCTTGCCTCTACAGAGCTGAAAGTAGAAAATTATTGGGAGAAGTATTTAAAATAACATCTTCTATGCATGTTATGTTGTCAAATGTATTAATGTCAATTTGGCAAAACTGCTTTCATCATCCTGAACTGATTTTGCTGATATTCCGTCCAGAATGCTTCCATGTTATGAGTCACATTTTGCTATTCTACATTCATTATCTTGCAGGGCCTTCACACATACATTCAACAAAAATTTCCTGAGGTCTCAAATGCCCACCCTTGTCCAGCCCCTGCAGCTATAGCTATGAGCCAGGGACCCTTGCTTTCAGGTACTTAAGAGACTGATTCAATAGCACACTGATCCCAAACATAAATATCCACTTTGTACAAAACCTTTGCCAAAAACCCACCTAAATCATTAGGTACTTAATCACACATTACTGCTCTCTCTTTAAAGCACCATAAATAAGTAATTGAGGAAAATAATCCTAAATCATTTTCCTGAAATAGGAAAAAAAATGATTTTTGTAAACTTCTAAACTTTGCTTCTAAGTCAAATACATTTTTGTTTGTTTGCTTCTAATTTTTCAACTTGGTAAAATGTCTGTAATGTTAATTGGGACATTTGTCAATTGTCAGCATGTTAGTTTTTTCAAATTTAAATTCTGTCCTCAGTATTCATTTGTCATATTATTTAATATTACAGAGTGCACCCTTTTAAACTGTGTGCCCTACATACAAAACCATCTAGCATAAATAATATCTGAAACCCAGAGTAATGTTAAATTCCTCAACTAATAGAATTGAGCCCTATGAAAACAATATATAGGCCAAAGAAAATAAGTTTGTTTGGGGTAATCCTGACCCAAATAAAGAACTTTCTAGAGTATAAACATTATCCACATCAGCAGCAGTGAAAATCATAGTAACTTTTAAAATTCATATGTACCCTTGGCCTAAATTTTATTGGATTAAGTGGCATTTAAGAAGAAAAATATATTCTATATCCCTTTTTACACTGTTTCACAACTGCTAACAGATTTTAAACTAGTAAATGATTCCCTAAAAAAGTATTACAACTATGAAGGACTGAAAAGCAATTTGGTAAAATGTTATTTGAAGTATCTAAGGCTGCTAAGGGCCAAACACATGGAAGTTTATTTTCCATTTTTACTGACTGTAGTTTTCTCCAGGCCAATGGTCCTTTCATTTTATAGTATTTCCTCAATCCATTGCTCTAAGTTCTCAGCTCTCACCACTATCAGGGTGATGGAAGAAAGCAGAGCTACAATTACCACCGTGAGATCCGATCTGACACAGCTACTTTCCGAGCTACTATAATGTCTTAGACTGCCTTTGACCTTTTCCTCCTCTCGGTGAGCTACAAAGAAGAAACTCTCCCTGAGCTATTATTTTTCTTTTAAGATCCATAACTTGTAGAACCTTCAAGCTGAGATATTCTGATCATAAGAGAATGCAATCACGATCTATTACCCCAGAAGCTTCCTAAAGATTCTAGGTTGCTGCTTTTACTTTTTTTGAGTAATACAAAATACTAGTTAGAAGTTGTTTCATACCAGAAATCAGTCTAGCTAGTGAATTTTATCTGATGTAACATAAATTCATGACTGTACTATTTTTGTCCTGCTGAATAAAGAAGCATACTGAAAATGATTGAGGTGAGGAAAAGTTTTGTTGTTTCCTCCATTTATGTTCACTTTTTATTATATTTTTCTGTACTTTGTGGATATACTGTCTCATATTGTTTCATTTATGTTGTCCCTCTAGGTGGACTATAAATTCCTCAGATCAGCGAAGAGCCTTCCTAATTTGTAAAAGCCTCCTTTCATACCCAACACTGAATAAAATGTGATGAATAAAAGCTTTCTGAAATAACTAATTAGTTAATTACTTAATGACCACTTGCTTTGAAAGAAATAAATTCTATAATCATTATCTATAAAATCATAAATTTAATTTCCAAAATATCAAGACTAATTTTGTACAAATCCATTAAGATTTTCAAGGTAAAATATTACTATGCATTCTTCTGTGGTAGATAGCATATAATATGCTTATGTTATACACATATATACTGTACATACATATACATAAAATATACACAAATATACCACTGTACTATCAACTAAGTTATGAAATCATGTGGCATGAAATGAGTCAAGTTCTCTGTAAATTGTAAATATTTAGTAGTGTGTGTTTTTATCAAAGGACCATTTTGTTTTACAATCTTCTAACCTCACGTTCATAAGAGTTATTAGAAACTTTAGCATTAAAAGTCTCTAAGAATCCAGTTCTATATCCAATAAAATTAACTATGTGATCTAATCATATAGATAATGGCTTAACTTTCTAGGCAAAATATAAACTAGCAGGAATCTTTGTTTATTCCCCCTAGAGGGCAAGTCTCTCTGACTATTTTGTTTGTGTGTAATCTAAACACCTAAAACAGTGCTTGGGGCTTAATAGGAACTCAATAAATATTTGTATCTGAAATGAGTAAATGATTCATGATTGTGTACAAAAAAGCCAATATGTGAGTTTATATTCGATGGAGTTATCTGTGTGAAGCAGAAGGAATAAAGAATGTGGCAGGGAGAAAGAACAGCATGTGCAAAGAACCTGTTGCAGAACATAATGAGTAATGCTGTAATACAAAAAATCTCAAGTGAATGGAATACAGAAAATGGGGCAAAGTCATTTGAGATATAAATAGGTTATATCATAAAAATCTTTTCAGGTCATGGTAAGAGTGATGGTCTTTACAGCAATGAGAAGTATTGCAGGATATTAGGCAGGGTGGAGCCATGATCTGATTTGCATATGGAGGAAATTGCCCTTGTAGATCTGAGAAAGGTTTAGAAGGCAGCATGAGTGGCAGCAAGGAGCCCAGTTAGTAGGCTTTGTGTTACTTCAGGTGAGAGATTATGTGGGCTGGACTAGATGGTAATGGTGAAGACAGAAAAAAGTTTGCAGCTTTAATATAAGGTCACAAGGTACTGTGTACCTTCTCCATACCATTTATCAAAGTTTGCAATTGCCCATTTGTTTATATCACTACTGAGTGACGTCTGCCCCTATAATCTCTGACCTTCATAAGGCTGACACTAGATCTAATTTGGCTGTCCATCCTACCCTAGTGCTTAATACTACACCTGCACATGTAACTGCTCCATAAATATTTGTTGATTGAATTCATGAACATGCATTCAAAATTAAAACTGTTTTGTCACCATAAGTAAGAGTAAAGAGAGATTTACTAAATCCATATCTAAAACATTGAATCTTAGAATTTTAAGAGAAATTTAAAAGTACCAAATAAACCTTAAAATATATAGGAATTCTGGAGCTTAGTATGTTTTACAGTGTTTCTAAAAGATGCTTGGCTTAGGTAGCTCCCGCACGAGTAGTCCACTATCTTATGAGGTAGTTTATTCCATTGCCAAAGAACTGGCCTTTAAAAGTAATTCTTACAGTAAGACAAAACCTATATTCTTTTCACTTCCACTCTTAATCTTAGCTCTGAATTCTGGACCAACATAAGAAAATTCTAATGCTTTTATTATTTCAAAGTTGTTTAAATATTTAAAGATGGCTCTGCTGAATCTACTCTTTCAAGTCTAAATAATTTCAGTTGCTTCTACATGTTTTCTAGACTTCTTAAAATCCTGGATGCCTTCCTCTGAATGCTTTCCTATAGATGCATTCTAGTTTGCCAATGCTCCTAAAATACACACCTACATTTGGGAAGTGCCACATGGTATAAATATACAAATATATATTTCTTAAGTTTTATGAGACAAAGGGTCAACACCACGCTGCGATTATGGTTTGATCAGCACTGTGTACAATGTGTTTATTGCTTCCCATGATCTGAGCATTATCCATAAATGACCTAAAGAACTAAAAACTGACTGAGGCTAAGTCACATGCCTAACTCAGGATCTCCTGATTCACTGTCCATGCTTTCTACCTGCATGATTAGGTGAACCTCAAGATTTTCACAGTAAAAACACAATGATCAGAAGAATAAATGATCTTTGCCATAATATACTTCCATTGCTAAAAATCGACAATTATCAGTATATATCTAATTTCCAGGCAAGATCTCAAGGCACTTAATTTATGTACAAATACTTTTTAATAAATTAGGCTGGTTTTCACATAGGAGCATAGATAATGTGGCCACTGTAACTCAAGTTTTTATTATATAAAATATAGCTCATCCAGGAAATGCATATCTGTTTTATGAAAGACAATTTCAAATTGAGAACCTAGTCAATTTTAATTAGGATAATAATACAAATCACACTAGTATGGTTATTTTCTTTCATCTAATAAGCTCTTCAGCAAAGATCTAAAAATGTATTAAAACACATAAAGCAAAATCATATCCAATTATTAAGGGCAGCTGCTATTTTCATCCACCTGCAGTTTTTCAACCCACATATAAATAATTTGTTTTAGATGTTATATCTGATATACTGAAGTCTAATTACTATAGGATAATTGAGTAGGCTGTTAATTGTGGAATCTAACTGAATCAGGATCCATTATAAATTATAATATCTATTATTAAATTCTAATTAATGCTATAAACATTATCATTGCCATAGTAAATACAGGTAATTTGAGAAAATGTTAAGAAATTTCTAATTTTAAAATGTATTATTTTGCACCTGGTCTTATTGGATCTTCTAATAATATTTAAAACAGTACTTGTATGAATTTTTTAAAGGAACTGATATGGATAAACACAGAAAAAGCTGAATCTGCATGGGGAAAATATATGTTGTAAAATATCATACAACTGATGTTTATTTCATAATCAACATTTCCTACTGAGTACCCGCTATATGTAAGTAATATGCTATCTTAGCAATTTAAGTTAAAATCTATTTGTCTTGTGTTATATAACTTAATAATAAGTAATAATATTTAATAATACATATACCATAGTTTTAAATAGTATATAATAATATACGCATGCTATGTATAATACACATATGTTTTCATATGTGCATATGTTTTTAACTGGAACACACAGATAATTATATTTATTCATTTTTGTATAAGCTGAGCAGTTATTAGCTTTTCAATAGATAAATACTGAATATAATTAAATTCAGATTCATATTCACAGCAGGTTCTTTCCACATAACAAGTCTATGTGCTAGAAAAACAATCATTAGTGTGTACAATAAATAAGTCTCAGCTCATAAAATTCAAGAAAAAAATACCATCTGGACAGTAACCTAAAAGCTACACCAGATAATCACTAGAGGTTCCATATATTTACATTAATCTTTATTTCTGGGTTATAATTTTTATTAGCTGAATAAATTTCCTTTATTTTGGATAAGAAGCATTCTATAAATATACCAGAACTAGTCGAATGGTTTGAAACTTCTGCTTCAATATCACCTAAAAGAATTTTGAAAGCCTGTGAACCCCTTCACAATTTTTAATTGATGTTCAATTTTTCATAAAAACTCAAGTAGTTGCAAATTATATAATTTCTAACATGTTGTAATTATTGACATTTTTAAAATAAAAATCTTATGTTACTTCAAAATGTAGCCAGTAGAATCTAAATATCATAGCAATTTTATACTTGCCATTATTCATGTAAAAAACATATGAAATCTCTTTAGTCAGAAATATTTAACATCATGATTTTTCCTACTTGAATTTATCTATTCATTTCACTTATGCAGGTAATTTTATTCAGATTAATGAATAAAAGGAAAAAATGTTGTAGTCTTTTATTGATCCCCCATTATACTTATCAGCTACATAATATGTATATAAATTGAAATTTAGTTTTAAAAAAAAGTTCCCCTGACTATAAGTTCTTAAGTGCTAAAAATTTCTTTTGATTGAGATATAATTACAATTATTAGTTGTAAAAATGAGTAAAACAACATGAATATATCACATGTTTTGTAATAATTATTATACAGGAAGAGCAAAATTTTATTAGAAATGTATCTCTTAATGAGATACATGCAATGTTATCTCCCAATGAATTTATGTATCCAGGCATTAATATTATTTATTGCCAGAAAAAATAAGAATCACTATCAATTCTATTCCATTTGATCTATCATCAAATAACAAATCAATTAGGCAATCCTTACATTTTGTTGAAAGCAAAGAATCAGAAACCATGACATTCAAATGGATTTGGTGTTGTTATTAGATTCATTTACTTTATCAGAACAAACACCACATTTGTGATTGTCATTTTATTTAGTGCTGAGAGTGTGGCTTCTACACTAAGACAATTTAACAACAGCTGGAACACAGGATGGGAGAAAAGTGTGCTCCATTTTTGTAAAGTAAGAGAAGGGCAATTGTAAAAGGTGAAGAGGGAAAGGAAACCAGGCTTAATTTCTCAGTTATGCTCAGACTAATCAACATTATTTTTTAGTACTTATGGAAGTTAAGAGACCTCTGATCTAGTCCAGCATTCTACTAGCAAAACAATCCATTCTAAAACAACCTGGAGATTAACAGCTATTGCTAGCCCTCCATGGCCACATTAGCTCAATCTGAGTTTCAATGTCTAAGATACTCTCAGATTGGAGAACAGGCAAGGCTGTGGAAGAAAGGATTCTTGTGTCACTCACTAGTACTCAAACTTTCTACCCAGCTGTTCTGAATTTCCAATTTCTCTTAATTTTTCTGGAGTATAGTGGTAGGGAGCATAATGTTAATATGTGCTAGACCATCTTGAGAACTCGCTGTCTCAAGTGATTTTAAAAAGAATCATCACTCTGGAGAAGTAATCTATACTTTTAAGGCGAGATGTCTCCCCTCCCATCCTCAAACACAGACACCATGCAGTGTCAGAAGGATCCATTTCTGTAATCACTGGAGATTCAACTTCATTGGTTGGATTGACTTTGTTTTACTAATACCACTGATCCTAGTTTTTCTATTCAGTTACACAGGTCATATTTTAACATCTTGTCCACACTTGTATCAGGGAAAAATTGACCCTGTATCTACGGCAGTCCCTTGAGTTAATCTAGGCAACAATTGTCCAAAATGAAAATGTTGTTACATTGATACAAAGTTTTCTTAAAGATTCATGCTTGCTAGTAAAGAACTTTAACTTATATTAAACCTCATAAATCATCTGACTGAGAGTTTTCCCATAGATTGATGTAAGCTTGTCAAAATGAAATATGTAAAATTTACCCATTTACCTCTCTGGAAAGTACTCTAACATTTGCCAGTTTTCCAGCCTTATGTCATCTCTGCCATTTATATTGATTCACCAAATATCACAAGAGTTTATATATCTATATGTATATACTCATTCGTCTCTTCTCTAGGATTTAATTTGTACTTACATAAAGACTGCTAACATAAGATATCTAGATGTTTTATCATCTGGCTTGGTTTTAACTTCTTTTTTAAAAAAGTAACTCTCTTAGTCTCTACATTTTGAAAATGTTTTCTTGACTAAAAAATGAGGAAGCAAAAATATTAATTTTATTAAATGAATCAGAATGTATTGCATTTCTTTACTAATTACAATATTAAAAGGTTTTTTCCACCATTTTGAACAATATATTTACATATTTGATATGGCATTTTAAATATTGGACATCATCCACTTAAACAGACACTAAGCAAGGATATTAACGTGTAAACTATTCCAGTTCCATGGGCATTTAAATCACTGGTATATATTCTGCTAAATGTATTTCCTTTAGGGTAGTAATTATACTCTAATATGTCCCTTATCATAACAATAATAGGATTTTTTAATGTGGTAATATTGATATCTGTTCTCAAGATTCAATCTGCATCCTAAAATGTTCTTCTCTGAATGAGATCTTTCATATACTATTCACAAAGTGAATATTACTTAACTTGAATAATTTTTGTATTGAATGGCAATATCAAATTACTGTCAATATTCTGATATTTAATAATTCCACACATTTAATAGTTCAGGATAGACTACCTAAGAATGAATTGGAAATTTGCCCAGATTCTTAAAAAGTGACAATATTTTCATTTAGTCATTCAAGTAGTTACTAAGTGCCTACAATGTGTGAGGCACAATGAGAGGCACTAGAGAATCAGTGAAGAATATAGAAAGATCCCTGCCTTCTTGGCACATATATTTAGTTGCAGAAGACAAAGAAGTTTGGTAGTTGTGAGCATGGTGAAAAAATAAAACAGGAAAATGTGATGAAGAATGGAGATGACGGTGGAAGCCCCCTTTAGGTATCTGATCATGGAAGACCTCTTTGGAAATCTTGAGGGCAAGATGTTGCAGTACTGAAGTACCTGCAGAGCTTGAAACATCTTTGTTTTACAGGATTGTCATCTTTTTAACTGACTCAGTCTTATTTTACAAATTGTTCTGCCTGGCACTTTTAAAAGAGGAGGCAAACCATTTCTTCTCCATTTCCTTCTTTGTTATGTGCCCCTTTTCTTCAGCCAGATCCTCATTTTTATCCTTAACTTATATGGACAAATATAGCAGTCTGAAGGTTTATCTTGGGAGATCATAGAAATGGGAAGAAAGGTAAACATTGGGACCAATAATCCAGCTAACATTGACTAGTGTGTCTGATATGGATATTCTCCATGGGCAAGGAAAGGGTCCCACACCAGAACTGTCATTTTCACCATGAAGGTGTATGAGAGATGAAAGGCCAATGTTAACACCAGGTCCAGGTGATCTTAGAAAGCAGAAATACACAAAAAGGGTAAATTAGAGGACATGATCCTTCTGTTACTATATGCATGTAAGTCTCAAATGGTTTGGCATATTTCTAAGTTATTACTCAAATCAAGTGCTATAGTGTTTTGGGAGAACCCTATTCTGGCAGGAACTGTGCTAGAACCTGGGGATATACAAAGTTCATAACCATGGAAGCTATTTTCCCTGTCATCACACCAAAGAAATGGGCATAGATATGCCAATAAATAATATGTCCAGGGAAGAGAGTGATTCTCTTTCTCACTGGGAGGGGTCAGTGAGTATTTCATAGACAACAATGAGGCTGATTTAGCAGGTAAATACTAATTTAACAGGAAGAACTGTAACAAGTAGATATTAAGTTCTCTTCTTCTCATGTTTGGTAAAAAGTTGTCTTAAGAAGTAAGTCAGTGACTGGGGTCCACTGCTAATATCTGTGTGTGCTGCATGAGGGCCTGGGGACCAGCCTGTCCAATGTAACAGTCTCCAGTCAAGTCTCACCACAGCCTCCACACACAACTGCAGTCTAAGCCACTGAGGAACTCAGAGTCACTGCTGACATTGACTATAGCCAAAGAAATCATATGAACACTACACTATGGTGCCTACTCAGAACCAAACCAAAGTACCCTACCAGGCCAACATTATAGATACCTCTATGGGAAAAACTATTTTCCTATGAAAGCTATTTTGTAAAACTGGAAGAAGCTAACGGTACATCAGATGTGAAGATAACAACATGAAAACACAAGAAACATGAAAGAACAAAGAGACATGATACTTCCAAAGGAACACAATAATTCTCCAGTAACAGACCCCAAAGAAAAGGAAATCTATAAAATACCTGGAAAAAATTCAAAATAATGATCATAAGGAAACTCAGTGAGATACAAGAAAACACAGATAAACAATACAAAAAAGCAGTAAAACAATTCATGATCTGATGAGAAAATCAAAAAGGAGATAGATATCATAGAAAAGAAAACCAACATAAAAAAGAACCAACAGAAGCCCTGGTTTCACCTGTAAAGACACACCAACTGAAAATGAAGGGAGGGAAAAAAATATTCCAGGCAAATGGAAACCAGAAGCTCATAGGAGTAGGTATACTTATATCAGATAAAATAGACTTTAAGTCAAAAAACAAAACAAGAGATAAAAAAGGTTCTCACATAATGATAAATAAATGAATTTGGCAAAAGGATATAACAATTGTCAAAATATTTGCACCCAAAACTGAGCACCCAGATATGTAAAGCAAACATTGGCACTAAAGAGAGAAATAGACCCCAATACAATAATAGTTGGGAAGATCAACATTCTACTGATCATTGGACAGATCATTTAGACAGAAAGTCAACAAAGAAACAAAAGACTTAAACTGCACTAAAAAACAAATGGACCTAACACATATTTACAAAACATTTCATCCAAGGCCTGCAGAATACATATTCTTCTCATAAGCACATAGAACATTCTCCAGACAGACAATATGTTAGGCCACAGAACAAATCTCAACAAATATTTAAAAAATTAAAATCACATCAAGTATCTTCTTAGAAAACAATGGAATAAAACTAGAAATTAATAACAAAAGGATCTCTGGAAACTATACAAACACATGCAAATCAAATAACATGCACCTGAATGACCACTGAGTCAATAAAAAATTCAGAAAGAAATCAATCAAAAAATTTCTTAAAGCAAATAAAAATAGAAATACAACATATCAAAACCTATGGGATATAGAAAAAGCTATAAGGGAAGTTTATAGCAGCAAATGCCTACATCAGAAAAAGTTGAAAGATTTCAAATAAACAACCTAATCATGCACCTCAAGGAAGTTGAAAAGTATGAATGAACTCAACCCAAAATTAATAGAGAGAATGAAATAACAAAGATCAGAGAACTAACCAAAATAGAGAGAAAAAAATACAAAAGATTAATGAAAAGTTGGTTTTTTGAAATGATAAAAAAAATCCACAATCTATTTGCTAGACTAACTAAGAAAAAAAGAGGAAGACCCAAATAAATAAAATCAGAAAAGAAAAAGGAGATGTTATAAGTGATACCACAAAAATATAAAAGTTCATTAGAGACTATTATGAAAAACTGTATGCCGACAAATTAGAAAACATAGAGGAAATGAATAAATTCCTGGACACATATGACCTACCAAGATTGAGCCAGCAAGACATATAAACCTGAACAGACCAACAGTAAGCAACAAGATTGAATCATTAATAAAAACTCTTCCAACAAAGAAATGCTCAGGATCAGATGGCTTTGATGGCTTTGCTGCTGAATTCCACCAAACTTTTAAGGAACTAATACCAATTCTTCACAAACTGTTCTAAACAATGTAAGAGAAATTCTTTTCTCATTCTATGAGGCCAGCATTACCCAGATACCAAAACCAGACAAGGACATAACAAAAAAAGAAAATTACTGGCCAATATCCTGATGAACATAGATGCAAAAATTCTCAACAAAATACTACTAAATTGAACCCAGCAACACATCAAAAAGAGAATGCGCTATGATCAAGTGATATTTATCCCAGGAATGTAAGGATGGTTCAACATAAGCAAATCAATAAATGTGACACATCATATCAACAGAATGAAGGACAAAAATCATATGATTATCTCAACAGATGCAGAAAAATCATTTGATAAAATTCAACATTCCTTCATGATTAAAAAACTCTCAAAAATTAGATACAGAAGGAATATACCTCAAAACAATACAGGCTGTATGTGACAAACCCACACCTAACATCATACTGAATGGGGAAATGTTGAAAGCCTTTCCTCTAAGAACTGGAATAAGACAAGAATGCCCACTTTCACCACTTTTATTCAATATAGTATTGTAAATCCTAGCCAGAGGCAGGAAAAAGAAGCAAAGGGCATCCAAACTGGAAAACTGAAAGTCAAATTGTCCCTCTTTGCAGATAACATCATCTTCTGTATGGAAAAACCTAAAGACTCCACCAAAAAACTCTTAGAACTGATAAACTGATCCAGTGAGGTTGCAGGATACAAAATCAACATACAAAAATAAGTAGCATTTCTATATACACATAATTAAGTAGCTGAAAAAGAAATCAAAGCTATTTACAATAACAGCTACAAAAAAAATAAAATACCTAGAGCTGGGCACAGTGGCTAATGCTTGTAATTCCAGCACTTTGGGAGCCTGAAGTAGGAGGATTGCTTGAGACAAATCTGGACAATAGAGAGATACCCTGTTTCTACAAAAAAATACAAAAATTAGCCTGGCACGGTGGCCAGCACCTTTGTCCTACCAACTCAGGAGGCTGAGGCAAGAGGATTGCTGGAGCCCAGGAGTTTGAGGCTGCAGTGAGCTATGATCATGCCACCGCACTCCAGCCTAGGCCATCATGTGAGACCCTGTCTCTAAAAAAATAAATAAAATAAAACAAAACAAAACAAAATACCTAAGAATAAATTTAAATAAGGAGGTAAAACATCTCCACAATGAAAATGACAAAATACTGATGAAAGAAATTAAGGAGGATACCATAAAATGGAAAGACATCCCATGATCATGAATTTGGGTAGTATGGTCAATACCCAAACCGATCTACAGATTTAATGCAATCCCTATCAAAATACCAATTACTTTCTTCACAGAAATAGAAAAAAACAATTATAGAATTTATATGAAACCACATAAGACCTTGAATAACCAAAGCAATACTGAACAAAAAGAAAAAAGCTGAAGGCATCACACTACCTGATCTCAATATCTACTACAAAGCTATAGTAATCAAAACTGCAAAAACAGATATATAGACCAATGGCACAGAATAGAAAGGCCAGAAGTAATCCATGCATTTATGGTCAATTGATTTTCAACAAAGATGCCAAGAACACACAATGGGGAAAGAACAATCTCTTTAATGAATCGTGTTGGAACAACTGGATATCCACATGCAGAGAAATTAGATCCTTATCTTATACCATATACAAAAATCAACTCAAAATAGATTAAAGATTTAAATGTAAGATCTGAAATGGTAAACCACTAGAAGAAAACAGGGGAAAATCTCCATGACGTCTGTTTAGGCAGTGATTTTTTGGATATGACCCCAAAAGCACAGTCAACAAAGTAAAAATAGATGAGTGGGACTATATCAAACCAAAAAGCTTCTGCACAGCAAAGGAAATGATCAATGGACTGAAGAGATAACCTGTAGATTGGGAGAAAATATTTGCAAACTGTTCATCAGACAAGTGACCGATATCCAGAACATACAAGGAACTCAAACTCAACAGCAAAAAATAAATAATCCAATTTAAAAATGGGCAAAGAATCTGAATAGACATTTCTCAAAAGAAGATATACAAATGGCCAAGTATATGAAAAAAATGCTCAATACCACTAATTATCAGAGAAATGCAAATCAAAACCACAATGAAATATCATTTCTAACCCCAGTTAGAATGGCTATCATCAAAAAAAGACAAAAAATAACACATGCTAGGGATCATATAAAGAAAAGGGAACACATATGCACTGTTGGTGGAAATATAAATTAGCATATCGATTATGGAAAATAATATAGAAATTTCTCCAAAAACTAAAAATATAAATAGCATACTGTCCAGCAATCCCATTACTGGGTATTTATGCAAAAGAAAGGAAATAAGTATATCAAAATGATACCTGCACCCCCATGTTTATTGTAGTTTTATTCACAACAGCCAAGATATGGAATAAGCCTAAATGTCCATCGACAGGTGAATGGATAAAGAAAATATGGTATATATACACAATGAAATACTATTCAGCCATAAGAAAGAATGAAATCCTGTGATTTTGGGCAACATGTATGAGCCTAGAGGACATTAAGTTAAGTGAAATAAGCCAGACACAGAGAGACAAATACCACATGTTATGACTTACATGTGGGAGCTAAAAAAAAAAAATAAGGTCATAGAAGTAGAGAGTATAGCTGTGGCTATTAGAGGCTGGGAAGTGTGGAGGGGAATGTTAGGACAGGAGAAGTTGGTTGATGGATACAAAGTTACAGCTAGATTGGAGGAATAAGTTCTAGTGCTCTATAGCACCACAGGGCAATTACAATTAACAATAATATAGTGTATATTTTCAAAAAGGTAGAAGAGAAGATTTTTAATGTTCACAACACACACAAAAAAGATAAATGTTCCAGGTGATAGGTATGCTAGTTACCTTGATTTGATCATTACTCATTGTATACATGCATTGAAGAATCACTCTATATCCCATAAATATGTACAATTACTGCATGTCAACTAAAAATAAAATAATAATAAATGTGTATAACCTAAGAAAAAAGAAGAAAATCAGGAAATAATCTATGGCTGGGCTAAACAAATAATCCCAGGAAGGTAGAATGGATTCTACATTACTTAAGTCCCCCCAGTCTGGCCATGGACTATGGAAGGCACAGTTTTGCAACTGGAGGCTTGTACAGAGTTAGAGGGTAAGAAGTTGGGATGAAGTCTTCTACATTTGACCTTGAAGGGAAAGAGATGCCCTAGGTGTTTCTCTGAGTGTCAGGAGAAAAGATGTCATCAAATGAAATCATCAGAGACCCAGCAGGGCTTGAAGCCAAATGAGATTTCTACAAAGTCAAAGCAGAACCACTCAGAAGAGTTAGGATTTTATAATTTTGAAACATGACTATTTATCTCCGGTTCATATTATATTTTATACTTTCTTATAATGTAGCAAAGCTGCTTTTGTAAACATCATATTGTCTCAACTGTTGTGCAGGAAACAGGCTGTTGTCCATGCTTAGTTGAGAATGTTAAACCTGGAAGAGGAAATGCATGGCTCCGTGAGGAAAAACCTCCAAGAAGAAATGAACTTTAGCTGTATGTCAGTTCCGGGGTTGGGGAGTGGAATGTTCAGAACTAGGTGTTCAGAACTGTCCCCCCAAAGATCACCCTGCCCTCTGCCCTTCAGTGAGAGTGCCCTTTTAGAGGACTGATAAGACATTGGTGTGTTGGCCCTTCTTTGAGGTAAACAGAATCAGGAGAGAGCTTGTTCTTAGATGCTAACTAGGAAAGCCTATGATTTCAAAGTCCTGCACCGACAGACCCAGTAAGTGGATCACCAGATGTAAGACACTGATTCCAGCATACATATACTTGCTCTCTGCCCTGATCAGAAAGGGAAGCAAGGAGTTATATGTCAATTCAATCATTTATTCCTTTAAGCGTTTCATAAATATTCATGGACCACCTCCTAAGCTTTGTGCTTTGTGCCAATGGCCAGAGAAAGGCAGAGCTGCTGTGATGGCGGTATAGGCAAAAAGGTCAAGTCTTGCAGGGAGTCCAGAAATTCCCGCCACTTGCAGGAGAGGCAGCCCCTGCAGATCTGGGCTACTTCAGCATGCATACATTCAGAATTCTGCAAGGCCTGCCAGTGTATGACCCTCCATAGGCTAAAGTTCAGACGAATCAGGGAAGACAGGAAACTTTTGTATCTCAAAACATCATTAACAGATTTGGAAAAGAATTCTTCAACCACTGAAGCCTGAGTATGGGCCCATAAATGAAAAAAAAAAAGACTAAAATAAGAAAGAAAAAAAGTAATTTTGCAGAAGAGAAAAGAATAAACTAAAGGGGAGATTGTGAGGTGATGTGACATAAAAGAAAAAGCACTGGGCTTGCTAGAAAAATCTTATTTATTTTGCACTTACTATACTCCATGCATCATATTAGGTCATTTTATATCTATTTGTACAGTGATACTTCACAACAACTCTATTTATTCACATTTTATCATTCTCTATTTAAAGGTAAGTAAACTCAAGTTTACTTAGTTGGGTTAAGTAACTTGCTCAAAATCATATAGCTAGTAAAAGTCAGAAGTGTAACTGATATCAGATATATTCTATTCCAGAATCTTTATAATATGACCAGAAATCAGAAGACATGTTATAGGTATTGATCCTATCATTATACTATCTTGCTTTGGACAAGTCAGTTTGGCTTTCTGGACCTCAGTTTCCTTATCTATAAAATTATGTTCCCTGGGGTCTATTTCTAATCATTAAAAAATCAATGATGCTTCAGCTCTTTACAGAAGATAGGTGGAGAGAAAATGAGAAAATGCGGATAGGAAAAGACTGAAGAGTAGGAAGAACGGGTGATAGAAGGACACAGAATAAGAAATTAAAATATTAGAAGGGGATTGGGAATCACAGGCGGCAAGGAGGGTAAAATTGTAAGTATATATGTGCAAATGGGCTTGTGTATGAGTGTATGTGTGTGCGTGTGTGTGTGTGTGTGTGATCTACTCCAGCATTACCTGAAAATGCCAGAAAGCTAGTGACAGAGAAGTATTGGCCTGAACCCCAGAAGAAAAAGCTGGTTAACATACTCTCTATAAACACATGTACATATACACACACACACACATACGCACATCACCACATACCAATTATTAATCATGGAAATCTGGACTGGTTAACTCATAAGGAAAACACAAAATGCAGAGACCACTGTTAGCCAGGTGGCATCTGGCCATGCCCTCCGTGTTAAGCCAGGTTTTCTATCCTAAGGACTGTCATGGATTCTAGCATCATGCTCACTCAGTTCAGTTCTTTTCTTTCTTCCCCTAAAGTCAGCCCTCCTTCATCCCCAGGTTCTGGGGTTCAACCAACACCAGATCAAAAATATTCAGAAAAATAAATAATAACAATATAACAATAAAAATAGTACAAGTAAAAAAGCAATATAGTATAACACCTATTTATGTAGCATGCACTTCGTGTTAGGTATTACAAATAATCTAGAAATGATTTAAATTATACGGGAGAATGTGCGTAGGTTATATGCAAATACTATGCCATTTTAAATAAGGGATTTGAACAACTGAGGATTTTGGTATCTAAAGGGGTCCTGAAACCAATCCCCTGTGGACACCATGGGATGACTCTGCAAAGTCCCCTCCAGGAAACATGGAGCTCATATATGCTGGAAACGTTCCAGCATCTATGGCCTTATCAAAGCAGAACTTAAAATATTATTACGATATTTTCTGTTAGTATACAGAAAATTTATCCAATTCTGATAAACTCTTTTTAGGTACTCCAAATTCATCTGATTACAACACTCTCTAAACAAAGGAAATGGAGTTATTCTCCCATCCTCTCAAAGATGGGAGTCTTCAGTACCTCCAGGGGAACACACAAAATGCCCTTTTGGTGTGGCAAAGGTTAATTACCCTCTTAGGGAAACTTAGGTAATTTTCTGACACTTCTCCTGGGCATCCTTCACTTCTTGGCATTAAATAACTACCTGAAATTCATAATAGTTTGAATGCTCAGACATCTGCATATAGACTTTCCCCCTCTTCTTTTAGTTTAACAAGTGGATCTTAAATTTTAGCACGCATAAGAATTACTGGGCAAGTTTATATATACAAGACACATATATTATTCCTCATGGTTGATTTCAAGGAGTTTTCAAAGGGAATTTGGCTGTAATTATTTTTATTATTCGAAATGTCAAACCTAACTTCTATGTTTTCACTAGTAATACTTGCAGGTGTGGTTGCTTAAATTATTTCACATATGTGTGATCCATTACAGTTGCAACCTGTATATATGGAAACTCACCAAAAATAAAAATTATCTTTGAATGACCATATGGGACTTGCAATTCAGTGCCACTATACAAATGGTAATATTGGTAGTGTTTGAAATAATCAAAAGTTTTCAAATGAGCCAATTTTAAGATATTGTTAGGATGGTCAGGTTTTGGAAATTATGACATAAAATGCAAAGAAATGCAATAAGACAAGTTTCTACCAGGAAAAGAATTCATTTTTTACTTTGCAGCTCAAATCATCATCTCCATGACATTTATGTATCTTTAAGCTCTAAATCAGTGCTGTACAGTGGGGGCGAGGTGGGAGACTATCAGAATCACCCAGGAAGCCTTTTCAAACTACACCAGCCCTCCTCTACCCGCAGTCCCTCCTCCCCCTGAGATTCTGCCCAAGATGTGTCTCTGAACTTGAGCAACACCATCTGTTCACTAACAAATAGGCATTTTTATCTCCAAAAGGGCAGGTTTCTGCACATGAGCCTCTAACATGTATAGAAGATCGGGAGGGGAAACCCTGAAACATACATCAATGACACGATCTTTCAGTTGAATGCTGACATGTTAAATAATGGATATGTCTATAATATTTTCTGAGTGATGCATTCAGTTGGTTAGCCCCTTATACTAATGAGATGAAAATTGGTACTTTAAATACTCATAGGTCAGCAAGCTTCATTCTGTGAGTTTTCTGTAAATTCAGGCATCATTCTGGGAGATTTTCATAAATGCAAGCATTTGTAGAAGTGAAAGAGTGTAGTAGCCTCAGTTCAAATCAACTAGTGCTACTAGAAAAGCATGGTGGGTAACATCAACTTTTTAACATAAGGAATATTAAAAGCCATTTTATTATACGCACATTTCCCATTGCTGAAATTCCCATGACCACTGTGTCACGTTTCCTTGAGTATGTGTTTTTTCCCTCTAAAAAACATTGTGAGGATTTGTAGATATTGTTCTCTTCTCCACAGAACTGATCTTTGAGGCCTCCTTTTCTGCAAATGTTATCTTGAGTTTGTGAACATAAGGCACAAAAATAAACACACACACTCCTCACATTTTTATGTTGTAAGCACATAATTAAATCATTTTATTATAATATGCTTTTGTCAATTTAGTTGGAATATGGAATATATTGAGATTTTTTAACTAAATAGTCATAAATTATTTCATTTTTGAAAAGAAAAATATTTGTATCAATAAATTTAACATTAAATTATTTATAAAATTAAAATATTTAAAATGTTACAAATACACAATCATGTGTCACTTAACCATGGGGATATATTTGTGAAATGCGTCCTTAGGTGATTTTGTCATTGTGCAAACATTATAGAGTGCACTCACACAAACCTAAATGGTATAGCCTATTGCACACCTAGGCTATATGGTATAGCCTATTGCTCCTAGGTTACAAACCTATACAGCACATTACTGTTTTAAATATTGTAGGCATTGGTAACACAATGGTAAGTATTTGTGTATCTAAACATATCTAACATAGAAAAGGTACAGTAAAAGTACCATATTACAATGTTATGAGATAACCATTATATGTGCAGTCTGCTGTTGACTGAAACATTATGTGGTACATGACTGTATTTAATATAACAAGCATTTACATCTATGAGATGACTAAAATATTTCTGAACTGTCTTTTACAGATACTTATTTACTGAACTATAATAATAATAATTTTTAAATAACACTTATTAATACTTATTCTATCCAAGCATGTTATTAGTGATTTATGTGAATTAATATGTCTGACCTATACAACACTATAAGGTAGTTCCTACTATAAAGTAGATATTACTATCCCAATTTACAGACAAGAAAAGAGAACTTTTGAGCAGCTTATGAAATTGTCTAGGGTGATGAAGTTAGTAAGGGGCAGAGCAGGAATTAAAGCCCAGGCACTTTTGCTTCAGAGTTCATGCTCTGAAATACTTGATGACTGTCAAGGTTCACTGTGGCTCATCCCCGTGTTGAGTCCTGCTAACCCTGCAGAACACAAGTACTACCCATACCCCTGATCTGTACTGGAGTGGGTATCATGGAAGTTACTGTGGCTTTCAAATCAGTGCTACCTCATGTGGCTTCTTTCATTAAGGGCATTCTGCATGGTTCTCTGACAAAAAATTGGCTTCAGAGGCTCAGAATGCAGAATAGCTTCCCTTTTTGATTTTTTCCAGAGGCATATCATTTTGATGTAAGGTGATCTTGCTATTTCCTCCTCTTAACCCTTAGGGTTTCCCTTAACTGCATGTCTCTATACAACTCTTCCCCATGAGAATACCCCATGGACAGCAATGGAAACAAACACTAGATTTCTTTGCTCTTTCTTTCTCTTTCTACCTTTCATCACAATACCTGGAGACAGAATGAGATTTGGGCCTTGGGATTTTCATGTCCCATCCCCATATTATATTCTCTAAATCATCAAGGTTAATGGCCTCAGTCTTGATTGGAAGTGGCATCTTCTCTACCTGGGTAATAGGTTGTGACCAGACAAAAGGCTTGAGTCCTTGGAGAAGGAACGTTGGTCATGTTGGTCATGCAAGGACATGGAGGCAGAGGTGAGGTTCCAAAAACAGGTCTCTAGACTCCAACTCCCCTCCTCAAATAAATTCATTTTATATATTCTTGGGAAATTTTAGGTTCCTCAGATATTCAAATAAATTTTCTTCAAGTTATTTTGCCCTATGCCCTGTAACCACAAATGTGCTCAACAAACTCCGCCTAATCTATATGCAGCACAATTTGTAGCCTTTGGTTGGATGAGCAATAAGGTGAAATGTAAACCATTGATATAAATGGTCCCCTTTTATTTTTCAGAAGCAACATGTCAGCAGACAAAGGAAAGTGGATGAAGGGTGAAGTCCTCTCTTTGACCTCACTGGTGTCAGAAATGTGAGGTGAAATTTGCCTTGGAGAATAATAATAAGGATCAAGAGATTTTCCTGGTCCTAACAAGAAATAAAATAGCAAATGACAACAAAAAATAGGATTAAGTTAAAATGCACATAAATTTACTATATAATTTACTCATTTATTTATTTAGTTATTATACAACCACTGTAGGATCTTCTAACAGGCATCAGGGCAGGTGATGATGATGATTCACATATTACTACGGTACAGTAAAATCCTTGAGAACCTCAAAGTCTAGACTAGTAATACATGTAAACAAGCAAACAAATAATTGCATGAACTTAATCCTTAAAAATGCCCAACTTGTAATATTTTCATAAATCCCAGTGTTTGGAAGCACATTGAATCCTACTCCATAATAGTAGGCTGCTCGTGGCCAGAGGGGCTACCTGGTGGCCCACGTGAGTGATTATCTGAACCAGTGCTTCCTCACTATTTAACTTCATCTCATTCTTTTTGACTTTTATTTCATGTAGTTCTGTTTAAAATACCTCTGGAAAATTCTCACTTAAATTGTTTTAGTCCTTTTTTCTTTCCCTATATTTTTCATTTGTTTTCCTCAATCTGAGAAGAAAATTTTATTTCCTTTTTTACTTTCTTTTTTCTTTTAAATCAATTTGTTAACTTGCCACGAGCAAAAAACAACCATGATCAACATAAGGCTAGTTGGCACTAGTGCAACACCTGTGTTAAATACAATAAACATCCTTCTGTTTCTAATTGAAATTAGGTGTGAAATAGAAGGAATGCTTCACTGCTGAGAGTTGTTGGAACTATCATGAAATGAACTTAGAAATCTCCACAAAAACTTCACATTTTCTTCCTCATTCTTTTTTATTTATGCTACAAGCATAAAAATCAAATGTTTTGCCTTTTGTTTGATTTAATTATAAGTTACGTTTCAATTGAATTATATATGCTATAATAGCATTGTTTTCCATATAATGACACATGATTGACAGGATTATGTGGGCTGAATTCCAGACCATAATTTATGGCATGTTTCTATAAGATAAAACACAACACATTTCTGACAATAAACTTATAAATAAATTTAGGAAAAAGTTGAAAGTAAGATTTCTAATATATAACAACTGATTTAGGTTATATATTATAAAGTGTTCTTACAAATTATTTTAAAAATATTTATTGATTACCTTCTCTGTGCTAGGTACAGTTTTAGGGACTGTGAAAAACAAATAATATGGCTATATATCCAAAGTGTTGGTGAGTCATTACAAGATTGCTCGAACAAACTATTTCAAGTCTCGATGAACACCAGCAATCCTAAGAAATTAATTTGTCCCTCTCAAACTTTAAATCTTATTTTTAATTCTTTAATGCCTTTAATTAAGTTGAGGGTAGTTTACTGTTGCAAGTAGCTTTTCAGGGTTACATAGTTTATTCTTATTTATATCATGAATATTTAATACTACAAATTTTTCATCCTGTGTTCTGGAAGTAGCAAACACCATCCCAATTGGGTATCTTGAATACATCCCCTTCATTCATTTTCTACTTGCTACTACTTATAGTCAGGCTCTCAATTGTTCTCATCTTGATTATTAGAACAATCTCGTGAATGGACACTCCATGATTTTCCTCCCCACTTTTATCCACCTTGCACATTAGCGCAAGACATAGTCATGATATTATCTCGTTACCCAAAGACCTTTGGTCACTTTCTAGTTTATGCATAATGTGGGACAGACACTCTAACAATTGAAACATGAAAACACCTTTAAAAAATTAGCCCTATATTCCTTTCCAAATTTACCTTGTGATATTTGCCTTCATCCAGATAAATTCAAGTTCAGATACCAGGCTGACACTAATTACTATAGGCAAGTTACTTAACCCCTCTAAGCCTCAATTTTCTCATGCTTATAATAAGAATTATAATGATACCCATACATATATAGCATTGTGTGTATTAAATGAATATCTGTCTATGAAACAAGGTGTTTCACCAGTGGATGTTCAAAAATGTTAACTGCTATAGTTTTTAAAAATGATAATGAGTAATAGTATTAAGAATCATCGTACCTGGGCTCCAAACTTAGTCACTCAGTATTTGCCATTCATGTCCTGCTCCTCTTTCCTGCCTTGATTCCAACTATTTCTTCAGCCTTGAATGCCCTCCTATCCAACTCAGCAAAAACAAATTCTATTTATCCTTCAAGGGCTTGCTCTAATGTGCTCTCATTTAAGATTCCACTGATCTTCCAACGTAAGGTAAGTACCCTTTCTTCTCACCTCCCACAGTGATGTTTCCATACCTCTCTCATTGTACTTCCCAGAATCACCCTATTTAGTTCTGTAGTCTGTCTTATTTTCTGCTAGCTTATTAGCACTACAGGCGAGATTATCATCTAATTTATCTTGAACTTAATCTGAGGACATGATTTCTCCCACTAAGCATATTACATACCTCTTGCTGCAACAATGCTGCATTAAAAACCACCCCAGAACTCTCCAGACAGCAGGCACCAGGCTCCGGACTCCAGGCTACACATCTCTCCATGTGTCTCTCATCCATCTTGGATTGGTGGCTACCTGGAAAATGTTCTAATGATTAACAGTGGGAAAACATGAAAACAAGTAGAGGTATATAATGGGAGCAACTGGCTCACTGCAGCACCTGTCCACAATCATTGGCAAAAACAAGTCCTATGGCTAAGCTACCATCAGTGAGACAGGGACGTTCATCCCATACCCAGTTTAGTGGTTGGTACTGCAAAGGCAAAGGGCAAAGGACATGGTTGGGTGATTCTATTAACAGGGAAGGAGTAAAGAATCAGGAATAATGCAATCTATTATACTCCGTAAGTTCTAGAATTCCTTTTTTAAGGACAGGAGTTACCTGTTTGGGAAAGCAGGTCTGAGAGAGAGAGGAATCATTGAATGAGGTTTTAGGATAGTAAAATGACAGGTTTTGCATTTTAGAAGGTCATTCTGGGAGATGTTAATAACAAGTATTAGAATGTGAGGGCAAATCAGATATGAGGGAAGTAATTACGTGACCATATGGAACAAGCAAATATATTGTAAGGCTGTAAGGCTGGCGATAATGGGATAGGTCCTACAGACCTTTAAGCAGAATCACTGAATGGACTTAGTAATTGAACAAGTAAAGGACAGAGATACTGAGAATAGCTCCAAAGGTTATACTAGGGGCGTAGCATTCATGGATAGAAAGCCACAATCACTAACGCCATTCTTCAGAGTAGTATGTAAATTAAGTACAATGGACAATATAGAACATATCTTATCAAAATGATATCTTAAATATAGACACATTACAAAGCACTGTCACACACATTTCATCTTCACGGCATCTTGATGTGTTCATATTGTTACCATTTCTTATAACAAAGAAATGAAAGTATAAAGAATTTATACAGTGATTTCAGAGCAAATAAGTTAGATAAATGGAGGCTTAAATCCATGTTTCCTGATCTAGAGTCTTCCCACCATTCCACAAAGTATCTTGTTTCTTCAATCTGTAAAATGAGAAAAACAACCATGTTCTAACTTGACAGGTAAATTTAAAATAAAATGAGGTATTAGAAAAAGCTCTAGTAAGCAATAAATATAATATCGATCTCTTCTAAATTATATATTCTATTATTTTCCTCATAGTTTTTATTGTGCTTTTCATTGTTTTCTCCCTCTTATAGCAATTACCACAGGCTACACAAATGCAGAACTCACACTGGATTTTATTTATCTCTTCCATTATTTCCTCTTTGTATTATTTTTCATCTTTTCCTTTTTTGCTTCCTTCCTTTGTTTCTTGCATCCCTTCCTCCTTTTGTCCCTCTCTCCTTTCTCCCTTCCCAGTCTTTCTTGTCATCTTTTCTTTTTTTTTTTGTTGTTTTGCTTTGTTTCTTTTTTGTAAATAATATTTCTACAATCCAGCTATAAATTCCATGAAACTCTACCTCAATGCTACATACTTCCCAAAAGTTCAGTAAATACACTCAAGTGGACTGAATAATGGAGTCCTTTCCATCCTTCTACTTCCCAATGTGACAGAAAACACACCCCTGCCCTAGTCTGGAGGCTGAGGCAGGAGTATAGCTTGAGGCCAGGAGTTCAAGGCTGTATTGCCCTATGATCACACCTGTGAATAGTCACTGCATTCTAGCCTGGGCAATATAGTGAGATCGTGTCTCTAATTTTAAAAAAAGTAAAATAAAACACATCCCTTCCTTTCCTCCCTTTTACTCAACCAATGATGGATAGAACTATTTTCCATCTATGTGCAATTCTCCAAATAAACCCTGTAATTTCTTGTCCGAATATCTTTCTTTCTGTGCCTTCCCCTTGCCCCTCCTCTCCAACAGAGTTGTGTCCAACACAGACGACCCACCCAGCATTTGCAGCACGCTTCTCCTTACCCACCACTTGTGGTTGATCTAAGGGAGCCATTTGAGGGACCATCAAGAAAATGTAAACTGCTTGGGCTGAGGGCTTTCAGAAAAGTTGTTTGGAAGATATCTAAGCTAGCTACATTCCTTTAGGCCTGTTCCGTCTTCTTCCCGCCTGAAAAGTGGAACATGATACCTGGAGGTGGAAAAGCCATCAAGCAACTGTGAGAACGAAAGTCATACATTAAGGAACATGGAGCCAAGCCATGAGAAGAGCATAACTGAGCTTCCATAGTGCCCTGGACTATCTACTCCCAGATTCCTTATTGTTAGAGATAAATACACTCATTGTGTGAAGCACAGTGTGAAGCAGATGCTTGCCTTATTTCTAAGTGATCTTCTTCCCAGACTCCCTTAGTTAAAATTTTCTCATATCCTTATATTCTGACAACATTTTTGTTTTTATTTAGAATTCCTTTGTTTATTCATCTATATTGTCTGTTAGATTTCAAGCCCTTGGTATAGAAGGACTATTACTCATGTATATTTTTCCCAGAGATTCTAGAATAGAACCCCAATACACTAGAGCTAAGTGAAAGTTTTCTGAATTGAATTGAATTAAATTGGTCTCAATTCTGCCAGTCAGCTAATGGAAAAAGCAATCTACAAGGGGCTGGCTGTTCTTCAGCCCTTCTTACCCAATGTTCTTCTTTTGCTACAGTGATATGTTGTGGTACAAAACCCTGGAGAAGAACACATTCTGCCCCACATACCACAGAATAGGATATGTTGTTTTGTCTGCTCTACATCCATTCTCTTGGTATCTAATTTTTGTATTAATCTTCTTTCCCAGTATATTGATTTTCCTTTTGGGGAACCCCTCATCCCTACTCTCAATCCAAGTATCCAAGTTGCCAAAAATTGGCACACAACCCAGGTCTCATCATTCAGTATATTCCAACCATCTGGCCATGGTGATTGCCTTACTTGGGAGTACGTGATGCAAGATAGGCCAGGGACATAATTCTGGGATTTTTTTGGCCAGTTGGGAATGACAGTGCACTTTGTCCTGAGATTAATAATGATATAGACTGTGTAAACTTGGAGCTGCCAGGAATCCTAGAAGGGAGACCACAAGTTTGTGAATGAAGCAAAAGCAGAAAAAAATATAACCCTTGAGGGTATTTAACCCAAGTGCTGTGAGTGGTATTTAAATTCTTGGGTCCAGAACATGATCCCTGAAATAAGACTGGCACTAATGAATACTGTGTGTGACCTTGGGCAAAGTTACTCTGTTTCCTCGCTTATGAAACGGGGATAATGATGGTAATTTAATGTAGTTGTGATTATTAAATGATATAACATGGAAAAAGCTTACATAATGGATAATATTTACTGATCACTCACTGTGATCAGTACTGTGATCACTACTGTGAGTGATCAGTAAATGTTATCAATTATTCATATAGTTTTTTTATCTATGGCCTTTGAGTTACATATAGTAATAAATTCTCTTTTTGCTTAAGCTTGTTTGAGTTGAGTTTCTTTCACTTGCAACCAAATGGGTTTTGTCCAACACAATTAATAAAAAGCAGAAAGCCACAAAGTGTTTGTTTAGGTTTATGACAGACCAAATTTCTTTCTCTGTGCTGAGGCAGAGAAGGGGGATTGAATCAACTGAATCAGTACCATCTGGCTCTCCTTAGTTGACGTCTCTCAGTAATATTACTTAACCCCTAGGTAGGAAGAGTCTTCCTCATCTCCATCCTATTTATTCACTTAAATCTTTCTTCTTCTGTGTTGCCAATTAATCTAGTTAATAATATCCCCGGTATGAAGACTTATTTTTAAAAATATAGGAGGATACAAAAAAGTGAAGAATAAGAAGAGAGATAAAATGGAATAAAATATTTCTATAATATAATTAAAATATATGATCAGTTTTTAATTTAAGCCTTAGACTAGAAACTTTTTCCATACTAGTTCAGAGTAAGTGATATTATTACTAAGCAGCCTACATGCTAAATAGCATACTTTTCTTGGTGTAGATTTCTGGAGGGATATGCAGGGGATTTGCATGCTTAATTCCCATTAGCACCTGTCACTGGGATTTATTATCCCACAGTTAATTCTCTACTTACTGCAGCCAAGAAAAAGAAAGTCCTTGTGTAAGGATTTCAGTGAAGCTTTTCATTTTTCAAAATGAGATGAATTTCATGTCTGTCCCTTAAACACCTGCAGTATTCCAACCCTAAAAAATCATATCAGATAAATTTTTGGTGAAAATTTGCACAAACTTGATTTTATTCAACAACTAGAAGAGCCTACTCATAATTTGAAAATTTTGGGGGGAAGGTGGAGGGGAGAGGAAGAAGGTTTAAGCAAGTACTTAGCTCAGTTTTAAAATCCATTGGCTCTCATTCAATTCATTCAATAGTCAGTAAGTGTTTACTGATCACCTATTATGTGCCAGGTAGTGTTCTAGGTTCTGGGTATAGAGGATTAAATGTACTAGAAAAAAAAAATCCCTCCCCTTGAGAAGCATACATTCTATTGGACAGTATACATACACATACATATAAATATGCATATATGGAAATATGTACATATATGTATGTATATATAAGTGCTATATGAAAAATCAAAGCAGGTGAATGCATTTGAGGATGATGAGTTGCTATTTTTAGGTAAACAGGTCAGAGAAGGCCTCTCTAAGGAGTGACACATGAACCCAGATCTTAGTGACATTAACAAGGTAAATATGCTCAGAAACCTATAAAACACTACGTTCTCTTTCATGAAGAAAAAATATGACAGTCAACAAAAATAGGCGGGATGTTGATGCATAAGGCAAGTTCCATCTTCAACCATCGATAGTAAGAAAACTGCCTGCTTGGTAAAGCTCATCTATCTGTTGGTGCTTTCCCTGTCCTTGTTTTTGTGCTCCCACTCTGCTCCCCCTCTTCCGCCTCATCTCTACATACAATTTCTCAAATCATTCTCCTGCCCTATTAGGCTGAATTTCAGTATTGAACTTCATTTCCCTTTCTTACCTTACTCTTTCTTTTAAGGAACTAATTTCATGTGGTATCTATCATTGAACACCTCAATGCCACAACCAGAAGTAGGTGACAATTTCAACCTCCTTTAATTGTCCTGGACTTTGAGGATTCGTCTTTATTGAGCTTTTTTGGCAATCAATATTGATTGAGTACCAACTATATATCAGACTCTCTGTTAGAGCTGGGGGTTCAAATGACAAGGCAAAATCTCCATCTTAAAACAATTAAATTCTAATTAGGAAAGAAAGGCAATAAAATTGTAAATGAATAAGTTTTGGACGTTGTTAATGAGATGTGGGTATGTGTGGAGCTTTCTCAGTATTTAAACTGTTTGTCTTCTTGGAAAAATTGTAAACATGAATATGTAATATAATCATAATCCCTTCTGGTGATGTCATTCTCAAAATAATTGACGGGTTTTAGCAGCCTACCTACATCATACAACATGGTAGCCACTATCTGCGTGTGGCTATTTAAATTAAAATTAAGTAAATAAAAACAAAAATTCCCAATTAGCACTAGCCACATTGCAAGTGCTCAATAGCTATATGTGTCTAATAACTACCATTTTGGAGAGCACAGATAGGAATGTGTTTCTCACTGCAGAAAGTTCTACTGAACAGCACTGGTCTAGATAGCATGAGGCAGATGGGAATCTTCCATCAAAGGTAAGAACAGCAGTTAACAATTTTATGTGTCAGGCATTTTACATAAGTTTAACTCATTTAATCCTATCAAAACCCTATACCATAGTTCCTGCTACTAGACCCATCTTACAAATTAGGAAACAGAGGCACCTAGCCTTATTGTTCAATATCAGTCTGGTAGAAATAAGAAATGCTAAGAACTGAACGCAGAGTCTGGCTGCAGCCCCTACCCTCTTACTAAAACATCAGATTGTCTTGGTCTAGGGAAGCTGAAGAGGGTGAAGAGTTTAGTGTGGCAGGCAGAGCCTCCATAGAAATAGGAAGTGGCCAGTTTTGTCAATGTCTTTGGCAAGTATGACCTTTTCAAATCTATCAGATACATCCATGACAGATCTTATCAGCTAGAGGTTTAGATGGAGCTGGGCAGGCAGAATCATGGAATGTTAGAACTTAAAAGAACTTTGAAACTAATATTTCACAGATGAGGAAACTGAGGCACGCAAAGGTTACCTGACCTACCCTGGGTAACAAGTCTCTTGCATGTGTGTGCGTGCGCGAGAGTTCATGTGTGTTTTACACATGGCGCCCTTGGCACCAAGAGCTTAACATTTCCCTGATAAATTTTTTTATTAGTTTAGATACATACTAATATTGGGAAGAAGTTTTCTTCTTCCTAAAATGTTGGCTGTGTCCGTGTGTTCACCTTTTAATCCATTCACTTTCCTTTTGTGTAGTCTTTACTAATTTTACCCACCCAATCTTGCATTCCTCCTTCAACATTACAACAGCGATCCACAACCTAGCTATCTAGACAATTTTTTCCTGTAGAAAGGTAACCAAATTTATAGCAGTTTGAGTTCTTAGACACGCTGTTAGAAATTTTGAAAATATGTCATAGGTTCCACCGTCACTTTAAGTGAGTATCCACAAATTTTGCTGTTCATTTTTTCTGGGAGAGTTTCTCCCGGTACCGCCTCACCACCCTTGCCAGCCACCAAGATACACGCAAAGAAAGCACTATCGAAGAACGAGTTTTCATTGAGCTTTTAGTTTCTGTTCCACTGCAAAGAGGTCATAGGTACTCAGAGCGTAAAGCAGTCCGACTGGCGCTGACAACCCCAAGATAGCAGCGGGCTGGGGCTTTACAAGACCTTCAAGCCTTCTTCTCCACCAAGAAGGACTTCAGTTCGAGTCCACACCCGGCTTAATCAACGGCAAGAGCCGAAGGCGTAGAGTGAGTCCAGTCCCAGGGAATCTGGTTCAGGCTTTGCCGGCGCGGTGAAGAAGCTGTCAGGGGGCAGGCTGAGCTCCACTAGATCCAGCCAAGTGGCCCCGGGCTCGCCCGCTGCGCTCCCGCAGCCCGGGTCTGGCGCACCGCGGGAGGCAGGCGCGCTCCCACTCTCAGCAGCCGCCTCTTCCCCGAGGTCTCTCTCAGCACAGCTGCAGCGGGTAAACCAACAGCCGGCGTCCACCTTCTGCCCTGGGCGCGTATCTCTCTCCAATCTTTGCTTACATAAGGCGGGCGGGCGCGCTCCCGCCGCAGGTTACCCCCCAGCGGAGTTGGGCTGCGCCCTCCACGCCTCCTTGGCGAGCGTCTCTGAGCACCCTGACGCCCTAGTCTAGGAGGTGACCCTTCTTGGCCATCCAGCAGCAGCCAGGACGTCTCTCTGCCGGCGTGAGCACACCGAGATTGGAGACCGGAGCGCCTCACTCACTGAGCAAGCTTCCTCCCTGCCTTCCCTCCTCCCACTTCTCCCCTCCACCCCCACCTCCGGTGCCTGTGTGTGTTCCGCACAGGCGAAGGGACCCGGAGAGCAGTCCAGACTCGGCGCGCGGCGGAGCTGCGGCTGCTCCTGCTGCTGGGGGGAGCGGCGGAGGTGGCCGTCTTGCGCCTCCCTGCACTTCCCAAGTGGGGGCAGCGCAGTCGCTAGCTGGAGACGTCAGTTAGAAGGCACTGGGAAAGAGGGACCTTCAAACTCCTCCTCGGCGTCTCCTCTCCACCCCCTTTTGGTTCCTGCCCTTGGAGAAAGTGGAGTGTGGCGCTCGGTTGCCGTTATTTCTTCGGACCGCTTCTCAGCGCACGGATTCAGCTGCTACCCAGTGGGGCTTTCCGCTGTTTGCGCGTCTCTCTGTTTCCCCCCCGGCACACCTCTGTCGACGATGAGGAAAGGTCTGCGGGCGACAGCGGCCCGCTGCGGACTGGGACTGGGATACGTGCTGCAGATGCTCGTGCTACCTGCTCTAGCTCTGCTCAGCGCGAGCGGCACCGGCTCCGCCGCTCAAGGTAAGGGGGTCCGCCAGGCTCCGCGGCCACCTCCCTTCGCTTCTTCCTTCCCTCCTTCTCCCTCTCTTCCTCCCCAGGTCTTCTGACTTCCTCAGTGTGCGTCGTTGCTCTCAACTGGAAACACTTTAAATTTCACTTTCCCAACTAGTCAAGAAGCTTTATTATTATTTTAATTTTTACTCTCTCTTCCGAGATGGGCACAGATGGACCAGGGACGAACAGGGCGTGGACACGCATCCCATCCTTCTCTGTGCATGTGAGAGCCTGGGGTGTCTTTTGCACTTTCAGCTCCGCACGCGCACGTTGTTGCATATTGTACATACAGAGGTTTGGAGAGACTGTCGGTGCGGGTGGCTGTGTGGCATGCCCTAGATGCAAACTGATGCGCGTGATGCGCAGAGGCTCCCCGCGCTGTGCCACGGTTGGGGTTGCAGGACTTTCATTGAGTCTCTGAGCACACCGGCCGCCGAAGGGCGCTCAGCTAAGGAAATGTGTCCATTACCGCCAAGGACCCATAAGCGCCGGTGCCCCGCGGCTGCTTACTCAGGATGCTGGGGAGATACACAGCCCACCCGGACCCGCGTACCCAGCCCCACACAGGCCCTGGGTGTGCATGCCTCTGAACTCACACCCCCTTCGTGTCTGCCTCCCACCAGGCGACGGAGGAACGAAAACCCCAGAGCTGTGGGGGAACAGGCTGATTGTTCAAACCAAATCCGAAACTCGCCGGGGAGTTTATAACTCTGACATTTTAATTTAACGCGTGTGAGCTTTAAAATAAGTGACCGGGGCCCTGGGCAGAGCCAGGTTGGGAGTAGAGTGGTCAGGAGTTGGGAGTCGGTCAGGGAGGAGGGGAGGCTCGGGAGCTGATCGCCCAGCTCCCTTCTTGTCCCCGGAGTTTGAAGTGGTAGCGGCAGCTCCCAGCTTTTCGAGCCGGGGGAGCTGAGCGGAAGGGAGAGGAGAAAGAGCGAGCCAAGGCTGCCCCTCCGGGATCTCTCTCGGGTCACCTGGGCCCCCATCCTCTGTCCAAGCCCAGCGCCCACCTGGGTCTTTTCGCCCGGTTCGGTGGTGATAGCTGGCTCGGGAGACGCGGCTTAGGTTTTCCTGGAAGAGGAGGGGGTGAAAGAAGCTTGTGCAGTATTCGGAGGCAATTCAGGGATTCTTCTCCCCCAACCCCCATCTCGGTTACAGGTCTTTCCAAATTTGGAGAGTAGAGGGAGGCGCGGCGGTAGCCCCAGTTCCCCGGGTGATGTTCAGACACTCTGACGTTTTCCGACTGCTTTCCCTCTGATCTTCGAGAGGCGCTGGGGGCGGGGGGCTTTGGAGGTGGAGGGGAGAGTAGAGCGCAGAGCGAAAGCGAGTGTGGTCTGGGTGGGGAGGTAAGTGATTAGCAAGGCTTTGTGAATTAGCGATAGCTACTTCGGGAGTAAATTTTCCTGCTGCCCTGCTAAGTGGCGGTTCATAAATCCTTCCTTCCCTTCTCACCCGATGCCTCCCATCCCCGAGGTTCTGCTCTGGTTTTCTTATGCACACCTCCAGAGCTCATCTGTCCGTTTTACAAAGGAATCTCCATTGAGAATCATAGCTTGTTGTCCGTTTCCTGAAACTGGTAAGAAGTTCTCAGGGCGGAAGGCTAGGATGCTTAGTGGGGGGTATTGGGAAGCTTAAGTGAGCAACCTGATGAATAGTCGTGGAATCAACCGCCTGACTCTCTGTGGAATTCGCTTGCTGTTATTGGGCGCACAAAAGACTTAGCCCTGGGGTAGGGGACGGGACGGCGGGGGGACGGGGGGCGGGGGGACTCAGCAGGGTGAGAGAACTGTTTGGGAACAGGACAAGTTAAAGTCCCCAAAGATGCCAAACAGGAGATAGGATCCCTGCTGAGAGCTTATGCTGGTCAAAGACTGGGTCGAAAAAACATCAATAAAGATAATCAAACAGGAGATCGTAAATGGATTAATATTGAAAGAAGGGAGATGAGATAAAAAAGAAAAGACGCTCACGGTAGAGAAACTGAGCGTTTGCCTCTTGCACTTTTTCTTTTTTATAGCCCAGGCAAGTCAAAGATTGAGGATTGATTCTCATAAGTGGAAAAATAAAATGTATTTTGTTGGGTGTGTGAGTATCAGTGCAGTTCTTCTCCATGTACTTTGTTTAGTTCCTTCACTTTCTGGTTAATAAAATTTTTGTTTGAATCTTGTGGTCTGTGAAATGTACTATTCTACCACTTTTATCTTTGTTATCCTCCATGTTCCAGGATACCAGCTCTTCCTGTGTTGTCTGTGAGGTATCAAAGGAAGGATAAAGCACCAAACTCTACTGTCAGCTACTATCAACCACTATCACCATCACTGTAATCTGTCACCCAGTCTGTTTACTATTGAACCGCTATTAACAGTTTCCTCTCAGAATCACACATTTTATAATGGTCTGATGTTTCCTTTTCCTTATACATTTTCTCTTTACTCCTTTCTTTGGACTACAACAACTAGCCCATACCCTCAAGGTATGATTGCCTTCTGCTGATGACTTAAACATTACAGTGAAATACTTTTATGAATGCAAGTGCATATGCAATTAAGATGGGGATGTTAATTTAAGCACTTTACAATGTGGATGAGTTTTTTTCCTGTTTTTGGAGAGTTACTGGAAAAATTATAAGTTTTTAAAAATAAATATCTCTTTAGAGATAGCCAAAGAAACAACAGATATTTAAGATTTAAAAAAAAAGAGTGAGTGTTATTTGTGAGTGTACTGAGTTTTATAACTGTGGTTTAAAGACATTTTAAATAGGTCCTTGGGAAATTCTCTAGGCTTTAGGCAACAACTTTCTCCTATCTGGCTATTCCCTAATTGTTTCATTCAGGATTGCTGGGAACTCCTAGCTCCAGGGAATTTGCGGTGTTTCTGACTTCCAAGAATGAAAGATTTTAATAGGAAAAGGCAGCGTGTGTGTGTGTGAGAGAGAGAGAATCAGTGTGCTTCTGAATTAGTGACCTACTGTTTTATAAATGCATTTTATCTCAGCTATACAGCATTGAAAACTCTGCTTATCTAGCACCAACTAGTGTTGTGAGAGTTAACACCACCAAACTCAGACCAGAAAATTACTGAATTCTAATCAGATAGGGATAATTCTCTATTTTCTTAATTCATAGTAAAAACAAATAACATACGTCTTCCTAGAAAAGAGTAAAAATCACTTTCATGTATTTATGCATATTGGTGTGGTACAAAGAGAAAATTGGCATTGTAGACAACTGAATTTCATTACAATTCTACCCTACATTTTTCCATTTTAGGAGAAGAGAAAATTTATGAATTCACATTGAGAATTTGCAGTAAGGAAAAGTAGGCTAGTTTACTTTTATTTAGGAAAAATCGTACATTCTAGCTTAGAGAATGCTTAAAAGGCTTCAGAGAATAAACTTTGCAAGCGTTTGCAAAGCATGAGGAATCATTAGATTATAACAGACATTTATTGACTCCCTGGCCTCTTGTGTTCTCGACACTGAGGATAAAGAGTTAAACAAGACAGGGACCTTGTGTATCTCCTGTTGTAGTTTTGGAGATGGTTGTCCTAATCAGAATTCATACTGATCTATTTTAAGCAAACCCCTAAAGACATGAACAAGGCATGAGCTCTACTAGGCAAACCCTCTTAGCTTATTTAGAATTATTGTTGAAACCTAAACATAACTGTTCTCTAATGTATGCTAGGTTCTTCAATTAGTGCAAACAGCGAGAGTGTGCTCTATTAGGCCTTAACTGTGTTTAGCCCTTTTCTGATTTAGGTCATGGCTTTGCTGGAGCAGCAGAGGGAGTCACTCTCAGAAGAAACATGAAAATTACAGGCTGCAACCACTTCAGGAAGATAATGGGGAAAATGGTGGGGGCTAAGATTGAGCCCCACCATTGAACTGCAGGGCAGTTTTCACCTACATCTTTTTTAGTTTGATTTTTGTATTCGTGGCACTTGAATACAAACCTGTTCATGTTTTTCCACAAGTTAAAAACGTATTAGCTCATTTGGATAGAGAATGGTATTAGAAAGGTAAAGTTCTTAAGCAATTACTTTACACTTATGTTATGTCCCAGACTGTGTGCTATATGTTATAGAGTGCAAAGAGACAGTTTCAGCCCTTAAGGAAGACAGACTTACAAGCATATAATTATAATTCACTTTCCGAAATGTAACAGTGGGCATAAGTAGAGTACTTTTGGGATTCAAGCATCCAAAGATAGTAAACATGGGTCAGGCTACTGAGTGCTGTTGGGGGTTCCAGAATTTTTACAGAGAGGAACTCTATGGTAGTGATTTGGCTTGAAATGGTATAGTTTTGCAACTAAGTGTGCATTACAACAGCATTTTACTTAGATTCAATATATGTTTCATCTGGCTTTGGGGAGGCACAAGCTAAGGGCTGTTAGTCGTATATGGCCATTCTGTCAGTTAGCATAGTGGTTACCAAACCCTCAAAATCCTGCTTCTATTAATAACACCTCCTGGCTGTGTGACCATGGGTAAGTTATCTAACCTCTTTGTGTCTCAGTTTTCTCACATGTAAAATGAGGATAATATATACAGTAGGTTATATTTAGGATTAAGTGAATTAATACATGTAAAGCCTTTAGAACAGGATTTAGCTCATAGAGAGTAAATATTTCTCGGCTTCCAATTCTGTAAACCACTGGCAAAGAAACCTAGATGTTAAAGAAATTAAAGGTCAATAATTTTGAACTCAGGGTGAGGATAGCTGCAGACACTGCTTCCCCAAAAGCAAGAAATGGAACTTTCTGAAGAAATGCTCCAAAGTGGATCACTGTAAACTCCTGGACAGGGCAGGATTCTCTGAATAGCCTGTGCGAATCTTGCTCCCTTTTAGAGCATTTTTTATTCTTTTCTGTTCTCTCTGGGAAATTGAACCTAATACTATTAATAGTCCTGAAAATGCTATGTTAAGTCATTGCCAGTTAAGTCCTGGCAACAAGCTCAACCCTTGAATTTCCATCTTTACAAGGAATACTGAAAGATAACTTTTTGTAAATTCATAAACATTACTATGGAAATATCCACATCACATTCCAGGGTTTCTGATAAGGGTTTGGGGAAAATCAGCCCTTTATGCGACTGTCAACAGTTTTTCTTTAAAAGAAAATGGACAGTATAAAGTCCAAAGAACACAACTGAATACATGTTAAAACAAAAGAAACATAGAAAAATAGATTGACATGAAGGCAAAGCAAATTCACCAGGACTTTCATTTATTCAAATTATATTTGCAGTTTTGTTATCATTTAGAACAACATAGTTAAGATAAATTTTGAAGTTTTTACATTTAATTCTAATTGTTTAATGGTTATTTCTGTTTCTTTGCATGTTTGGTGCAAATATTGTTTTCTGTCAATCTTTTTAGATAAAACTAGAGATTTTCAGGGCTTTTTATGTTACTTAGAGTTAGGACAGATATTTCTCCTACACACTGATTCTGCTTTTAGTTATTGATAGCCTGGTTTTGTACGTAGCCCCAAATCTCTCTTTCTTTACCTGACTTCTTAAACTTATGTATGGACCCTTTTTGGGTTTCATTTCTTCTTTGGATTTGTTATTGCTTGTGTATTGGTGGGGGAGGGCTATATGAATCTGAGACCTTTGGTAGTACTCCAGTATCAGTTAGATGTTTTACTCACAGAAAACTTTTGTGCTATGTTTTATGCTACTTCTTTGAAGTAGAGTAAGTTTGCCTTGAGTGATATTAAAACATTAGTGTTTCCTTTTTTGTAGTTCTTAAAAAAAATCAATAATTGGATAATTTATAGTTTATCTTATTGTAAATATTTATCCTCAGATTTATGAAGATTTTAATACAAAACATTTTCTAGTAATAGTTTTATGAGCTAACAAGATCAAGAATAAAAAACTTTTTTATCCTCTCTACCTGTTTGGAGCTCTCAGAAGAATTCCTGCGTTTTCATGAAAACCTAAAACATACATCATGTTGCAGATATTTGAGCTCTTTATAGACAATATGTTAGAAAATATTGAGCTACCTACAATTTCAGAATTTTTTTTAAGAAGCTTCAAGTTGAAGTGGTAGTGTGGGTTTATCTTGAGCCTTGCTGCCCCCACAAAAGTTGCTCTGTCGGGACGATATAATGAAATTTTAAAATATTCGGAAGAATGTTTTCCAGATTTCATAGGTACTTAAAATATATCTAGCCTTCTGCACTGAGTTCATACTGTTAAAATTGCCGTGATATTAATTAAATTGAAGTTATAATTTAGAAAGTGAGCTATAGCTTTGAAAGTGCCAAATATGCAGATATTTGTCCTTACATCGGTATACCTTTTATTAGCAGTGAGCAGTGATTCAAAAGTGCTTTGTGTGGCAAAAATGAGGTATAACATCTGAAAACCCCCTGTTTGGGGAATACCCTCTTTTAATTAAATAACTAAACACATCTCCTTGCCAATGGGGCAGTGGAATGTGAGCGTGAGGGGAGCCAGGTGAAACTTCATTATATTGACACGCCTCTTAGATTCGTGGGCTTATTTTAAGTGCTAGAGCTCAAAATAATCATGTTAACAGATGATATTGATTACTCAAATTTAACTCCAGAGTTACCAGTCTTATTTATTTTAAAATGTTGTGAGGATAGGGGGTTTTACCTTCATTAATCATTTTGTCATGTGGATCGTGTGGCTAGCTTCATTTCTCAGCAATTATGAGAGCTATAAAAATGCCTCATGTAGATGAACATGGATTATATCCTCTTCTAACTAAGAATGTTAAACAACGTAAACTCTCTCAGCTCATTTAACAAGTTTATTGATGAATGCTAACATTTCTCATTTTTACTCTATGTCTTAATTGATTATTTAATCATGGCCTGCCTGAACTCAATTATTATTTATTGTCTTCTTTTTTTGTGTGTTCAGAAGAAAAACCTTATATATGAATATGGCTTTCCAATAAAAACATTGCTTGCATATTAAAATGCATCTGCAATCCAGTTATAAGGGCAAATATGTCCATGAATAGAAATGTAGGTTTTTTCCAAAAGTCAGGAAAATTAGTGTGTATAATTATATAAAATATAAAAAAGTAATATAGAAGTAATGTTGTATACCATTCCTGTAGAAAAATGGTCATTTTAAATTAACTCATTAGTCCAGTGCTGTGGCTTGTGCCTAAGTCTCAGCTACTAGAGAAGCTGAGGTGAGGATCACTTTTGGCCAGGAGTTTGAGACCAGCCTGAGCAATATAGAAAGACCCTGTCTCTTAAAAAAATGAATAAATAAAATAATATACATTCTCTTAGACAACAGATGTTTAGTGCAATATTATAGAGTGTACAGTGCAATAATATCCACTTATAATTATAGGCAAAGAAAATTCATATACAGTAGTCCTTCTTTATCCACAGGGGATACTCCAAGATCCCCAAGAGATGCCTGAAACCATGGATAGTATGGATCCCCATACATACTATGTTTTTATGATCTGATAACTGAGATGGGTACTAAGTGACTGATGGGCAGGTATCATATACAGCATGGGTATGCTGGACAAAGGGATGGTTCACATCTGAGAGATTCATCATACTACTCAGAACTGCACATGATTTAAAACTTATAAATTGCTTATTTCTGGAATTTTCCATTTAATATTTTTGAACTATGGTTGACCATGGGTAACTGAAACTGCTGAAAGTAGAACCGCAGATAAGAGGGGGACTATTGTATAGGATTAAAGTTAAAAGGAGCAATTTTGGAGGATTCTATTCCCTATGAATTTGCAAGTTTGTTACTTGTATTCAAATCAGTGTTTTAAATCATTCCGATATCTTTTTGGAATTTCAAGAGCCTGTAAAATATAAAGCCCTTTGAAGAACTAGATCAAAGAGTACTCTTTAACAAATGGTATTCTGTAACTTTTACAGAAACTAAAAATGATAGTGACAACAGTACTGTTGTATTTTAGATTATAGGATTTTCAGAGACCTACATTATCTCTAATCAAAACAAATAACCAAGTTACTACCACGACAAAAACTTATGATTGGAAAGACAAAGTATTATAAATAATAAATGGTAATTTCACTTTGAGCATTATGGCTGTGTGACATTAGAATTTAGCTTTCAATAAGGGGAAAATTATATATTTTATTTTCATTGAATAAAGAGTGTCACGTTGTAGCCACCCAGTAGAAGTGTTCAAGTTTAGCAAGCAGCAATCTTGAAGTCATTCTAAATAAAACATTGATTATGTTACCTGTCATTTTCTTTAGCAACTTTCCTTTTTCCTTCTGGATCTCCATAAGATGATGAAAGAATATAAGCTTAAAAATGTGTTAGGGAACAAATTCAAGGATTGAACTAGGCTAAGACATTTCCTGCCTAGCCATCACCCACACAGCATGCAGCGTGGTAGAAGACAGAAGCCCATTTTGGGAACTGGTCTCAGAAGCTGAGGAAAAACAGGCATGCTCAAATGATTTATTATTTGTGCTATCCGGAATGGAGACCCCAGATCACTATTTTATCATAGTATTATTCAGCAGGCCCTCGGACTTAAAACTTTTATCTAAATAGAGTCTTGATTTTCACTTATTTCAGTTAACATAGCAGAAGAATTTGGAAAGTATTTAAAAGGTGTAAACTTCTAAGACGTTGAGTTTGGATTTTGTACCTGTTTGAGCAGGATGTGCTTGTTCGAGAAATCTAGGCTTAAGTCAGTGTTATACCAGTATCCTCCAGTGGTCTTTATAAAATGCATTGCCACTTCCTGAGCTACTCCGTTAAACATTGTCATTAATAACAATATCAATGTTATATCTGAAATCTCTTGTGCACATAAGAAATTGAATAGTATCCTCTTAGAATTATATGGAAGTTTTAGGAACAATTATCCTCAAAAAATTTGCTTAGGTGGAGTTCATTTTTAATAGAATTACAGTACATTTTTAAATTGTCAGTATCTTTCTATCCTTACATATTGATTGAAATATATATTTATTTTGCTTATATTTATATACACATATATAAATCTGTGTAGAATTGAAAGGACCATAGTGAAAAAACTTACAGTTTACTTATTATAATGATGGAAAAAAGTAGAGGGATGGCTAGGAAAAGTTTTAACAGTAGGTATGTTTTCCCAGTGGGGAGGGGAGATTATTTTATTGGATTTATTAGAAATGATGATCTCATGAAAGATACACATGTCATTTTTTATTGAATTAAATAACTATGGAAATATTTCCTAGGAGAGTATTTCCAGGCAGACCTTAATGAAATGAAGAATGACAAGGAGTAGACAAACATAGTCAATAATTCCCTGTGAGCATATATATACTTGCACAAATTCTGTGTGTGTGTGTGTGTGTGTGTGTGTGTGTCTGTCTGTCTGTCTGTCTGTAGCCTTTTTTGTTTTAGGAGCAAGAGTTCATTTTCAAAAAGATGTGGCAATATCCTCCAAAAACAAATGGAACCTGTCAACAAATGAAAAACCTCTTACCTTATCAAACAAATTCATAAAGGTAGTCATTAATAGGAAATCAGATTTAATCACTGATTTCTGAATGAAGTATTATATCTTACTTTTCTGCAAAAAGTCCCCTTGCTCTTGGCAAATAGCTAAGTCATTTTCCTAGTATACAGTAGAAATGCCTCTGCCTCGTTAGTGCAGTGGCTTATCTGGTAGAAACAAGTTTTCTCCTGTTTTCAAAGTGACAAAGAGTGGGGGATCTCCACTTTCACTGGCTTGTTTCAAAGGTGTGGTGGAGGACTTCTGTTGTTTTCCTACACAGTGGACTATAAATTGTTGACCAAAGGAGAATGTCGGCTTTCATGCATGCAGGGGTAAAATCCTTTATTCACATTCATGGCTCCCTCTCTGGATGCTCTCTGAAAGAGACAGCATTTCCCTGGCAAACACCCTACATGAGATGACCTCTTACGTGGGCTGATCGAAGGAGAGGTCAGTTGTGTTGTTCTTCTCTGACCAGAATTCAGTCAACCTCTTAATCAAATGGAGTCAGGTTTGATTTTCTTGGACTCCCTCAGATGCCATATTGGTGGCTTTATTTCCAGGTTTATCCACTGCGTCCATTTAAAGCTTTTTTTTTTTTTAAATGGACAAAGACAAAGACAATGTTAATTGAGAGAGGGAAAAGGTTGTTACTAATGAAAGGATATACAGAATTTCATTCAGCATATAGTGATAATATGCTTCCTTATATTCAATATTGTATTAAAATGCAGGTGAATATATAAATATTTACATGATACATCAATATATAAGTATAAATTGATTATTTTCCTACACTGCCACATCACTTGGCATTTTTGACTAGGATTTTTAAAGTATGCAAATAAATTCTATATTTCAGAAAACTGTTTTGGATGTTTTCTATCATACATATATCATTCATTGATGATGACATGGGGTTTTCATCACAAAATAGGTAGTACACTGCTAAAAATAGCAAAGTAAATAATAATGCCTTACAAAGTTTTATGAGGCAAGTCTAAATGCTAATGAGGGAGGTTGCCTGTTTAATGCTGAATTGCAGGGTTAAAAAGAGGGTCTTAAAGATAACAGGGGACTCCAGAGTCCTTGAGTTTGTTTTGCATTCATTGACAGTCACTAAATTAGGGAAAGGAATGTTCAAACAACACACTTGAGGAAAAGTGATTTTTATAGAAAGGAGCCATTTCTGCTAATAGCCGGTAACTGCACATAACCCTGCTGACATTAAAAGTCCATTAGCTAAGCCCAGTTTAAATAGCAGCTGATGCAGTGTCAGCTAAATGTACATTGGAATTTTTTCATATAATGCAGTAATAGCAGTTCTGTTATTTTTTTCTAAAACTATGTACATTAAGTAAAACAAATGTCATCTGATAGTAGTGACAGGGCTGCTAATAAACAGGCAGAGATTTGTGATGAAACAAAAGTAACAGTCTATATAACAAGAAGATAATAAATGGTAGTGATGGTTTAAAAGGGAGCCTCTGAGAAAAATCATATGGAGAAGCTTAAGCTGACATTCAGAAAGAGTTGTTTCCATAGAAGCACATATTAACATGAGCCACTTTGAGATACTCATTTAAAGCAAAGTGATTTTTTTTTTTTTTACTATTAGCTGAATTGTAGTTTTGCAGTGTATTTTGAAACTACAGGAAGCCCCCTCCTTGGACACTGTTGTGTGTGTAAATGGAGGAGAGGGTAAGGGAATTAGAAAAGAGAACTAGCAAAACATAGGAATAACTTAATATGTCCTAATATTCTTAAGGTGATTACTATCCTACTGCTTTTGAAAGCAATATGAGGTGTTAGTGCTGTCTGAAATGAAATTGAAGATTGAAATGTCCATATTATCCCCCCAAAAAGTTTCATAAATATACATTTTTCCATCTTTGGAATATTTTCCAATCTCCATTTAATCATCTGAAAGACAAGAAGTTTTCTTGAAAATCAGAGTCCAAGGATCTTTAATAAGTCATCTCAAAGTATTCTCTAAGACAGTGTTCTGCAACTATGAAACCATTGTGGAGGGTTGCTCAGTAATCTAACGTGTGTTGAGAACAGGGCAGTAATTAATCAGTGGCTGTCGTGCTCACACTGCTGTAAAGTATTACGAGAACCTCCATGCCCACCTCCCCCTCCCTTATTATGAGACCATTAGTGAAACCCGGTATGAGTAACAGCAGTAGAGCCCTGCTTAAGCGTATGACCCCAGTAGCTTGTACATAAGCTTTGTGAGCGTTTTCACAATGGCCACTTGAATTCTCATCACACTTTCTAGAACTCAGAATTATTTATTCAACTGTAACCAGAGATATCACATCTTGTATTTATATATATTTTAGAATTAAGTTCATATTTCTTTATATGATTAAAAAAATAGCTGACATAACCCTGCATTTCTTGAAAAGGAAAAAAGAGAAGAAAAAAGAAAAAGGAAAAGCTTAGTCTTTAACCATAATAGGGTAGCAGATATCTCCCTTTTACGTTAATAGATTTTCATACATGCATTTGTTAATAAAATCAAGAGGTACTCTTTGGTGTTGTTAACTGTTTTAATTCAGTTCAGGCCATTGTAAATGTTTATTTTGAATGAATTGGGAGCTTACATGGACAGGGTTTAGGCAATTAAATTACGAAGCAAAATCCCATTTACTAACATATTGCATGAGGGACTTGATGAATAATCTCGTCTTTCCTATGTAACTCAAACATTAATAACAGATGGAAATATGCCTCAGTTCAACCAGTAGGCTTTGATTTTTAATTCTAAACCCACTTTATTTTTTTAAGACTAAAACATCTATTAAAAGTGGCTATTTTCCATATGTTTTTCCTTTTGTATTGCATAAAACTTAATTATCTTGCAAGATGAAAAAAGAATGTTATTGTATTTGGCCACACAATAAATTTGTACACATCTATGAACTAGTATTATGAAATTGAATTATGTTGAAAATAACAAGATGATGCTAGACTGATTGCAATAGGACAGTTATTACATTAGGGTTTGGAATAATTTTTAGAAAAGATTACGCTGCAGTGTTAATATACAGTTACTTTTCTTGGATGACTGTAAAAGTGTGTCTTTTTTGCATGAATTACATCTTTAAAAATTTTTATTGAATACAATATAGAGGATGATTTGGTCCTCACTTGAATTTGTTAACTTTTTAATGCCTGGAAACCTTTTCTTAAAATAGTCTTTAATAATGTCCATTCTTTAATGTATCATGACTGTTTAGATGAGTGAATGGTTTTAGATCTCTCTCCTTTTTTTGCCAGTTTCTTTGACTGCTAGGGAATTAAAAACATACTGGATGTATGCCTGTGTGTGTGCTTGGATCTGATGATTTCCTGGTATAAGAAAATTAATCAAAATTCATTGAAAAAAATATTGACGTGTACTATTGAGTATTGCTGTGACAACTGATGCTGGAAAAATACTAAAGCCAGTCTTTATATTAGGGTAAAGGTGAATAAGCTATGCTGAACTCTATGCTTTCAAATTGGATACAAGTTAAAATCTCTTAGTTTAACTCTATATTTGCAAGGAGAAGATCAGAATAATAATAGTATTCACATCATAGAACTGTGACAATTAACAGAGTTATCAAAAGTAAAGAGCTGAGAATAGTTCCTGGCGCCAAATAAGTACTTAATGCACACTAGCAATTGTTGTTGCTATTTTATTCTCATTATGTAAGTCTGTACTGTACAATGACCGTCATTTGGCATTACTATGAAAATAATTAGATATATCATAAGAATGAGAGATTCAGGTGAAAGAACATCAGGTGGACCAATAAAAGCATTTTGTGAATGGTAAAATTCTTGGAAGAAATTAGTAGGTTTCACTATTTTTATACCGAGTTATGAGATTTTAATTTTACATTAAAACTCTTTATTTTAATTTTACATTAAAACTCTTTACTGAGTCAACACGTGTTTGTTTCAGTTTTATGGACAAGCAAGTTTCGGGGATTTCTTTTTTTCTGTGTGAGGTTCTGAATCTAGAATATATTTCAGTAAAACTAGTACCTGATAAAATTCAATGAAAAAATTCACTTTATGCTTTTCTTCACTATACATTGCTGTATTTACAAAGACAAATATAAGTAAAAAAGCTGGAAAAACAATTGGCAACATTTTTTACTTCTTGCTAACATTGAAACTTTCTGGAGGAGTAGAAACAATTAATCTTCCTCAGTTATGTAAGAAATTTTAACACATCAAAGCATTTACTGATCCTAGGATAAAAGTAAAAATTAATTAAACTGAAATTTCCAAGCAAGGCCAAAGTTCTACATGTGCAAGGGGACATATAACAATATAAGCAAAAGAGAAATTAGATACTCAACTATTTAAATATATGTTGTGACTGATATATACTGTATTTAATAATGTATTTTTCAAGTGGATTAATAGACTGTTGCCGAACAGATTCTCACAGGCATACATATGTTATTTATGATATATAATAAGGGAAAGAAAAAAATCCAAAGAAGATAGTTATGCTTGAAAAAAGTTTTCTAGCATTTATTTATAAAATGAAACTGCACGGTTAAGTAACAACATTTTTTGAAAAAAATTATGGACAAAGAAAAAACCTTTCAGCTACAAAGAATATTCAGCATTATGTTTTTTAGTTCACTGTGACATTAATAATCACTTTTGTTCTTTTATATTCTTTAAAATGCTTCATTGTAAAATTAAAACATGACAAAACATAAAAATCCTTTTCCTCAAAATGTGTCAATTTGATAGAAATAATATAAACCAAAACATTTATTACCCAAATTAATGCAATTGTGGACCTTTAGCAAACATAATATAATAGATGCATTAACTAACTAAATACAGGACAACTCAGTCACCACATTAAAATGATACCCACACAGGAAACACTGTAAATAGGTCCATAGATCACTGATTCATTTGTATTTTCTTTGTCCAAAAAACAAAGTTTAATACTCTTTCATTTTTTAACCCTATCCCTCCTACCCCAGTGTGCCAAGTGCTGTGCTATGGGACATTCTACTTTTAAAAAAGGGAAAATTAATAACTCTGGAATCAACAGTGGGGTTTAGTCCCTACATAATTATCAAAACCTGTTATCTTTATAGGGTTTTATTCCACTTAAAGAATCCAACAGAAGCAACCTAGAATGCTTTTAATAATTGATTTAACTGCTTATTTGGGGTTTTGTGTTACAAATAATATTTCATTTCTAGCAGTTTCTTTTTTTGAAGATTTCCAGGGGGAAAACAGGAAAAAACTTAAAAAGATGAGAATGTATTTATAATTCCTTCTTACTAAGCTATACCTGTGTTGTTTTTCTAAAATAAAAACAGACTTTTCAAAACTTTAATTTTCTGAACATTAAATTGTCTTAAGAAGTTCTGTTGTGTGATTATTGACTTTTTTAAAAAATAAAAACACGTTTCTCAAAACTTTAATTTTCTGAACATTAAACTGCCTTAGGAAGTTCTGTTGTGTGATTACTGACATTTTTTGTTTTTAAATTGATATGAACAATATCTATTTTGTGCCATAATATGATTATTGGCTATTATTTTGTTGAGGGAGTGAGGGAGCAGTGCAAAAAGTTGTTCAAACAAATAAAAAATTACTTCCTAGAGTCCCTTATGCTAATATATGCACAAAATTTAAATATATTCAAATATTTGATGCTATATTTAATGATATGTTTAATGATAAAAATGATATATGTTACCTAAATATATTTTAAATATGTCCATTTCTCTCAACTTGCTCACTGAAGAAGGTTCTTCCCCCTTACTGTCCTTCCTCACTCTCCTCTATCCTTTATACTGAAGCCAAGCAAATTCTAACAGACACCATCAGTAGAACTCTTTTTCTTAAAACCTTTTGATGGCTTTCCACTGCCTTTAGAATGTGATCTAAACTCTTAACATGACTGACAGGGGTATTTGTGCTTATCCCTCTAGCTCCATTCCTAGATCCTCCCCTGTGGTTATAGTCTCCTCAGACTGTGTACCTTCCCCAAATCTGGCCCAGGTTTGTTCCATTGCAGCCCTAGTAGGGGACATCCTTCAGGGTTTCCTCAAAGGCTACCATGTTCACTCACTGCTAGCTTTTGTGCTCTTTTCTTTGCCATGAACCAGTGTTCATTCCTCATGTTCCATCCCTTCCTGCTCAGTCTTTATCCCTTAGTTTAGATCTTCATCCCTTCATAAAGCAGCCTTTCCCATCCTACTGGAACATTCTTCGTTCCCTTGTGTCCCCAGCTAGCATGTCATCATGATGAGTGCAAAAGCCCTGTTGCTGCTGGTGTCTTCAGCACGTGACAGTGTTTGGCACACAGTCACCATATAACAGATCATTTGAATGATGTTGGATGAATGCATATTTTGTTCATGCATAAATAACACATCTTAGAGGGATTTTGAGGACCCATGGTGCTGGAGTTAGTGGAATCTTTCCAGGTTTTCTTCATTACCCACTTTGAGAGCTGCTAGGCAGACCAAGGTGAACGTGAAGTTGTAGGTGGGAGTCAAGCCTGTCTCAAGAGTGAATGTTTACCGTCTCTTAGATTCTAGCTGAAAGACCAATCTCTTTACCCTCAGAAATCCATCCCTAACTTCAGATTTCCTACCCTGTAATTTGGAGCTATTAAGTAATGAAGAACTTGTATTCTGTTGTAGTCAAAGTAAATAAACCCTAGACAATTGATGGGTAAACAATATGAGTACAATTGGTCTCTAACTGGTTTGGTCAATTTACCTAAAAGCAGAATCAGGAGTTAACGAGGTCTACAAGTGAAACAGTACCCCAGTATTTCCAGAGAATCTTTCCAATTATTCAACTGTAGAATTCTGTCATATGGAATATTGATAAAATAAATTGACTTTCAATTTGGGTGGTGAAATTTTGTTCTATATTGGGACTATAGTTATGCCAGAAGTTTCCCTATGGAGTATTTATTTCTCTCCACTATAAAGTAAGCAAATCTCTTGTGGGGTATGATGGTGTGAGTGTGAGGTGGTGGGAAAGAGTGGCCATAACAGTGGGGATAGAATGGCCTAGAGTCAAGAAAAATAAATCTGTTTTGGAGTACATATTAAGCCCAGTTGTTTCCCTGTAATTGACTATTGTCTGAAAGTTCTTTTGGTAGGACCATGGCCTGTTACCTTTAGCAGTGTGTTTTGATTTTTAGACTAGGAAATAGTATAGTGAGAAGTATCATTATAAAATATTGTTAAATCAGATATTCTCATAGGCACTTATAAGGTGACCAAAATATGTTATGGATTATGCTACACTGCTAGCAAAGAGGAAATGATAAGAAGTAACTGCTTCTTTTTTCTTAAGACCAGTAAACACAGACCCAACTTGCCCTGAATAATTACCGCAGAGATGTGCATTGGTCTTTAACTGGTAGTTGTTTGTAATCAAGCAGCCTGAACCTTGCCTTGACATAAAGCAGAGGAAGTGGTTAGGAGACAGACCTGTAATTATCAGCAGCAGGTGCCCATAATGGAATGCCACAGAGATGTTTAAATATTACTTTAGGAAAGACTTCCAGACTGTCAATTTAGACCAAAAGGCATTTAAGTAAAAACTGGCTTGAGAGTAGTATTAAAAGAATACTTTTTTGGAAACAAAGGAAAATGTAATAAATTCCTTTAATGCAAATTAACCTCGTCCTACGTGCTCCTAAATACTATCAAGGTGTGAAGTTCTAAAACAAGACTGGAAGCCACCTTCAGAAAGGAGCTGATTTAACAACATTAGACTTCTTTTGTGATTAAAAGGTTTATTTATGATGTAAACAAAAAACTTTGCTCTTTATTTTAATAATCATGTGAATAAACTGAATGAATGACACATTAGTTTCTTTTTTGAACTAATTTTCATGCCTTTAAAGGGCCCCAAACCTTGATTTCATGATTGTATATAACCGCAAATTTTCATTTTTCATTGCTGCACAAAAATTCACCTTTGTGATAACATTTCTCAATTTTCACCTTTTTCTAAAATAAATAAAACTGTATCCTCTGTAAGCAGTACTTATAAAGAATAATGAACCATATTATAAAGTATACACAATAAAAACTCGTAATCAAGTTATAAAGAAATGTTAAACATTGATTGATGATGCCAGCTCTACTTCTAGAAATGCACTTAGCTTTTGATAGTGCAATGTATTTCAATATTTTCCTTTTCTCTTAAACTATGCACCACTGTGGTTTATATTAACTTACAAGAAATTCTATTGTATGAGGCATAGGTGGACTAAAGAAAACCAACAAAACGTAATTGTCTTGGTAGTTTTTTGCATTATTAATGAAGAATATTCTGTTTCCTTTTCTTTCTTTTTCAAGTAAGGATACACTTCAGTTTTTATTTTGTGGAAGTGAAAGAGCCTCATGGAACTGAACACCTTCTAATGGAGAGAGGAGTCATGATATATCTGTATGACCCCATTCATTCTCAGATGTGCTTAGCACATATTTTTGGGAATATTTGTTTTCCTGCCTAATGCTAACCATATATTTATCACTATGAAAACAAGTGGAGAAGTCAATCATTCGCTGCACTTGCCAGAAATGCCTTCAGTTCCCACTGTAGTTATAGGTCAAAATCTTGCCCCACTTAAAAGGAAGACATAAAATTTATTCTGGAAATTTACCAGAGCAGACCAGTCCTCAAAAATGTGAAGGAAAAGATCTCTGTAGCTAAATTAAAATAAACTTAAGTCACACTTGATGTGTTACGCTTAAGATAACTCCATCTAAAAGTATATATGTAAGTTGCAGAGAGTCTCAGTTCTTGTTCAAAGTGGACACCAAATATGGATAAGAGATTTAAGAATTACCTAAAAACATTGATTAAAAGAGAGGAGGAGTAATATTTCTATGATTTATAATTTATTTGTATATATTGACTTGTTTGGAATTCTTTTTCTTTAGATTGTCTAGTAAATTAAACTAAGCCTGACACTAGGCCCACAGTATTTATAGGTGTAACAAAGCATCCAAGTAATTGACTGAATTCTCACTAGCAAAATTTCAAATTTACATGAGGCTAAAATGTGACTGGAAGTATAGATGCAGAAGTTAAAATATATCTATTTTAACATATAGTATACTCTCTTAAACTACAGTTCAGTTTAACTTTTTTTATGGAGAAAAAAAATCCAGTACAGCTGAGCTTAATTCAATTCTGGAAGTATTAATTGCCAGATCCTATAGAGATAAATGAGATAGAATAGTCTAACATGTGGCACCTGTCTTTAAGAAATTTAAAATCTTGTTAAGATTAAATATTACAGATAAGATATATAAGACCATAAGGGGGTAAATTGACATGAGAAAATGAATAAAAATACTTTGGAGGTGATAAAGGGAGAGATAAATGTAGTTTAGTGCTAGAACTTTCTGCTGGGATAAACTCTTACCTGATTTTGAGAAAGGAATAAAGCAATGTCTTTCATTGCCTTTAGTGAGGACTGCTCTCACTTGACTCAGACAGGCTATTGGAAATGTTTTGCTATAGCTGTGCACGATTATATTCTCTTCCTCTCTTTCTATTTTCTTCTTTCAATTTTGAGAACATCTCTTCCCTCGGGCTTCTCCTATTCACAGCTCTTGTCTTTACCTTGAAGTGAAGAGTTACATAGAAACCTGGTCTCTCATTTCTTGAGTTGCTCTCTGCCTTGGTTCTCCCAGGTTATACTATGTATCTACGTAGTATACTACGTAGTGCAAAATGAGTCTCCAACCCAAATTTAGCTGTTTTATTACATACTCTGTAGCTAAGCCACTTTATGCCAGACATTACCGCATCTCTCAGCAACAGAGTTTGAGTTTGTCAAGTTGTACAGGTTTGTTGTCTCCTTTTAAAAGTTTTACATCCTTTAACACTTGTTTGGATTTTGAGTAATGGTCTCCTTGGTGCTCTGATGTTTATAAAATGATGTCAGTGCTTGAAGGTAGAGAGTGGCGATGTTAGATATTTCTCCTGCTCTTTCAAGGCTATGAAGGGGAGAGGGACCTACTGCATGAATCTCCATGGGTGGGAAAGTTGGTAGAGTTAAGCATAAGCAGCCTGTAGAACTACTTCAAAGTCAATTGTAGAAACTTGTATAATTAACTAAAATTCTTTAGGAAAGTTTGAATTGAAAGGATTAGAGAGATTTGAGTCAATGATTCTGAAACTCAGATTTTAAATTCAAAACATAAGAATGTTTTTGGCTAGCAGCTTTCACAAATAAATTTCAAAATATAAACAGGTAGTTAATAGAAAGATATTAATTTTAAATTTGATTATGTTATAGTTTTTAGAGCTGTAATTTCCTTACTCTTTAGTCCTTCCTTTAGTAAAAGCTTTTTAACTTTTTCTTATGCCTTTTGTCATTTGGAAAAACTAAGAGTATTGCTAGGGTAAACAGTGTATAGGACGCCAATGAATATTTCTGAAGCTCTGGTATTTTCCAGTTTTAGAAATGTGAGTGTTAAAAGCAAAAATGTGGGAAGAATGTGGGAGAAGAGTGTAAAGTGATTTTGCAGGATAGTGTCACAGTCATGCATGTTGTGGGCTCTCCTTAAAAGTTTCTCAATTGATTGGGTTAAAAAATACATGTGAAGAAACTTCATATTTTAGATTAATGAGAAAATAACCCTACATTCTCTCAAATAAAATCTGCATCATTCTTAACAAATTTCATTCACTTTTCTTATTTGGCACACTAATTATGTCTATAAAAATAATTCACTGTTTCCTTAAATATATGAAAAAATAGTCACAAAAGCAATTATGAATTTCTTACTATGTTAAATGTATACACATAAAAATATGTATTGACATTAATATCTATATAGGATACCAACTTGATGACCATGGAGAAAAATGGAGGCTGAGAATTATTCCAATATTTTTAAAAACCCAAGTTTGCAAAGCTTACCACATAAGAACCAGGAATCTTTCTTTAATTTAACTTTATCAACTCAGTTTGGTAACACTGATTAGAAGCCCTAATTTGCAGTTGTATGTCTTGTGATTTAAAGTGAGTTCATTTATTATTTCTCAATAAATGCAATTTGTTGAGTATGAAGTATAAAACAATGTCAAAGGCAGGAAAAATATTTAGGAAATCCTAAGTGGAGTAAAATTTTGAAAATAATGATATATTTTGTATATTAATGTGTGTTTTTACCATTGCTAAAATATTTAGAATTGAAATTGACCACATTGCTTACGTTGGAGTTCAATTTTTCTCATTTGATTTTAAAAATAACTAGTTTGGGGATTTTCATTCTTAGGAGTTTTGCAAATGGGGTAAATGCATATGTATATAATAGAATTTATTTACAGGGTTTTTACCATATTGCCACTTGACTTGAAACTATATCCTAAAAAAGCTACAATAACATGCCTGTATTAAAGGCATGTTTTGGTTTATATCATTGATTTTTTTTTTTAGTGCTAAATTTTCTTTTAACAAAATTAAAATTCAACTCTCAGCTAATGTTATTCATAAGTAAATTAATACAAATAATTGTTCTTTTGTGTTTTTATTGTTAGTTTATAATGTTGGTAGTATAACCATATTGGGATCATTTTCTAATCTGCATGAGTAGTCTCAAAGCAATACAGAGCAAAACTGATATCATAAGAACATATTTTAAATTTAGAAAATGAGAGGGCCATTTAGGGCCTATATTCAACTTTTTTTTACTTGAATTAATTTACTATATAGTGTTAAGAATATAGTTCTTTGTGGTGAATATTTAAATAGTTTGGGCTTTTAATTATGCTTTTAAGACAAACTTAATAATTTAGTTATTTTAACCTATTTCTGACCATTTTTCATTTTTAAAAAGTTTTGTTACTGCCTACCAAACTTAAAGTATAACTTGACTACAATTTGTGTGGAAGTATATTTATTTATATTCTGTGGGTAAATTTCCTTTTTTTGAGTATTTTCTTTATCAGTTTCAATCTTAACATTGAATCTACATGTCTATATGCAGTGTGTTGCATGAAACACTAGATGCATTATAGTGGCCCAGAGGTAGGGGACCACAAAATTTATTGCCTAAATTGGGTCATTTTTGTGTATGAAAGGAAAGCTATTAATAATTATTCCTTTACAACAAGTATAAAGTGGGATTGTCCTGGGTAAACAAGACAGTCACCCTACAAAGATACTGCAAGGTCATGCAATACCCTCTTAATCACTGGGGGAAAAAGTTAGATCATGCTCACAGTGGTTTTAGAATTAGATATACTGTATTCGATGTCTTTGAAAAGTTACTGTCTTTTCATGAAGTTGATGAAAATAATTGATTAACCAGAACAGCTACCTTCATGCCCATGTCAAATAACACAGGTGTGCTTTACCCATGCACCTTGTCTTTCATTAAGCCTATTTGAATATTTTTTGTTTAATAATAAAAATGTAATATAGAAAGTAAAGCAGTTTGCTCCCAAAGACATTTTTCAAAAGGTGCAGAAATCAAGATTTGTTAAAACACCACCACCACCACCACAAACCTGAAATATGTTTTGTCAGAGGTGATCTTGTCCCTTCCCTCCCATTCTTAACTGCGTGTCGTTCCCCACTGGGAATTGTAACTAAATGACCATCACCTTGGAGTAAAGTAGCTACTCAACTCAACAGCAGAACACAAAATAGAGAAGAAAACCTTGACAGTAACCTTCTGTAAGTTTGTCTTCATTGATTTCTACTTCAGAGCATATTGAATTTAGCTGAATAAGCCAAAAGAGACTTCTGGACGGAAAAGAAGTAATACTTCTGAACAAGTATCTTGGACATTAGCAAGATATATTAGTTATGTATGTCTTTGTTTTTAGAAATAGTCTTAGTGCATTGATATGAAAATTTGCATATGGTAATTTTTTTAAAAAGTACTATCTTAGGTGAGAATTCGGGTGGCACATTGTGGGTTACATGTGTTTCATATCTTTTTATCTTGTGGAATTAACAAGAGTCATTTGATTAAAAATTTCTAGAATGAAAAAACATGAATAAATAATGGTTGAATAAAAAGAATGAATAATGATTAAATACCCATAGTCATGAGTTTCTAAACGTAGTTCTTCTGCAAAGTTATAAGAGGATAAGGTTGGAATTTTGCTCAAGAAGAATTATAAGGCAGATCTAATTTACTTTAATACTTGAGCATTCCTAGGTATTCTAGGAAGAAGAATAAATTTAGGGAAAACAATTAGTTCCATTTACTGAGTTAGAACTAATGCATCAGGCCAGCAACACAGGGGAGGGCATTCTCAAAATTGCTACTCTTATGTATGTTAAACTTCCTTTTGGCATTTGAGCTTCCAAATGTATTCCATCAACTCTGTGTGCAGTGTTTCTTTTTTTGACAGGAGCATGTGGAGGGAGGGCTTTCTCTAATTCAGGCAGGCTTCAGTGACCCGCTAATTTGGCATCATTTTTAAAAAAGAACACATGAGAAACTGAAACCCAGATGGGGAACTGAATTGCCTTGTGTTCAGAAACTTGACCTACCCAGAACATATATTTTACAGATGAGGAAACAGACCCCCATAGAGCCCAGAGTTCACACAGGTGTTAATGTAGAACTGGGGCTACAACTCACGTCCCTTGGCTCTTGGTTCCAGCTGCTTTCTACCATGCAGCAAAACATCTTCAACTGCCCCCGTGCAGATTTATATCACATGCCTCTGAGTCTTATTCTTCTTGGCAAACCCTAGCGGTCACAAGCTCCAGTGCCTACCGAGACCAGTGAGATTACATGAGGAAGTGGGCTGAGTGCAGGACAACAGATACTGCTGGGAATGGAGGCAAGCTGGAGAGCACACATCCTGTCTTATACAAAAGGCTCCAGGTTCTCACTGCAGTACTATGGGTCCAATATGGAGGCAGCTTCCAGTTTTTCAAGAAAAGCCAGATTTTTATTTGAAATTTTTATTTGAAATTTCTTGTGCAAGGCAGGCCAAAGAAAGCATGCATGCCGGTGGATATTTGCCAGCTGTCTGCCAGATTGCAACCTCCACTTCAGTGCGTGTTTCTCGTCTCCCTAACAACAGCAGTAAAAATTGCCCCTGTTGCATAAAACGTGCAAGGCATCATTTCTGTGTTATCTGTTTTAATCCTCACAACAACCCAGAGAAGTGTTGGAGTTGAAGAAACTGAGGCTCTACTAGTTTGAAGTAATTTGCCAAAGTCAAACAGCTAAATGCAGGGCTAGGATTAAAGCCTAGACCTGTCTGATCCCACAACTTTTAATCTTACCCTGACACCCTTCAGCCTCCCTATGGTTAAGCATTGCTGGTTGAATTAAAGCTACTGGTGAATCTATAGAGTTTCCCAAAGACCATTTCAATTCAGCTGTTTAAGCATGTGTTGAATCACCACTATGTAGAAAGCATTGTGTGACCTGAAGATGAAGAGTAACACTGCATAAAGCACGATATTTGGCCTGGGGAACAAGCCAGGCATATAAACTAATGATTGTTGTAAGTGTGGACCATGGTAATTTCTAGAATTTAAATCATATTTCAGCTATAATAAACTTCTAACTGCTTAGTTGGCTGCTAGCTGAGTGAACATACATTTCTTCTCATTTTTCTTCTGGAAAAAAATCAGTAAATTATTTGTACACCTTTAATCGAGATGAAATTAAGGCTTTTAATTTTTTTAATAATATTAGGTGATTGATATTTTTTACATTTATTCCTAAAGGTAATGTTGTTTCAGTTTGATTTATTATGTTTTTTGAAATTAGAACTATAAGTGACTTTATGTATATGTGTGACTTTTTTATCGCACATCATTTTAACTGCAATTATAAAATCATTTTGTTATTAATTATTTTGTTCTTTCACCATTGAATACAGCAGCATCCTTGTCACTTTAGTGAAACTAGAAGTATTAATTTCTAATATTTTATTGCTGTTTTATTTCTCTCTTCTCTCTCCATACAGTATAGCCGTGCATTCTTTCACAAGCTGTACACCTAATCAATTGCACAGCCACATTTCGTTCCAACTACAGTCGTAACTTTACATCTGTCCTAATGTCTGTTTCTGCTACATGAAGAGATGATCAGTTATGTCAAAAGAAAGGTGAGGGGAAATCTCTGAGGAATGGGACCACAGTGTTTGCTGTTGCTTCCCCGTCCTGATCTCCTTTACTGGCCCAGTGCACGCATCCCCCAGCTGCTGTGGTGTTGGCGGCTAAAGCCTCACAGCTGCCCCCTTCTCTCGTCTCCAAAGAATTGCCTTTGGCTCCACCAGGAGCTGCCTTGCCTGGTGGGTTTCCACAAGGTGAGAACAATTCTGTGGGACAGTTCATGTTCCCAAAGCTCCGGTCCAGAGGCTTGATGAGGCTGACGGTGGCTCTAGCCAAGACCCAGTCTTGCCTCGCTCCTCCTCGCGTGACCCCGATCCCCCAGTCCCCTTCTCCTGAGGGTGTCCCTCTGTGAGGCACGTTGCAGGCACCCTCTGTCCAGCTCTTCTTTTAGGGAACTCAGGCAAAGATGAGACACCAGCATACCGATTGCCATTGCAGAAACACACTGTCATTTGCTAGCAAATGTGCCTGTAAGTGCGAGGCCATTTTATTTCTTGTACTTCGCTCTGGTCCCTGGTGTTGCACAAAACCAGAAACTGTAGAAGACTTTGGAGTCTGAATAGAACAATTATGGGAACATATGGCTTGAAATACAGGCTGTTCTCCTCAGCAGTTTTTAATACAGATAGAAATCCACTATTAGGAGAAAAAGAAAGAAGATGTTAAGATTAAAATACTGTAGGGATTTCAAGAATTCTGCTGAGGATTACAATAGCCCTTTGTATTGAAGGTTAATGGTGATGATAGAATCCACTGTGATTTTGGAGGTTGACTCTTAATTCTGAACTTTTAAAGACTAATTGAGAATGCAGGACACTTTCTTTTCTCCAGATTATTTTTAAAAATCAGCTTTTTGGGGGTCGCTTGTTTTTGATGTTAACTTTTTCATAAGGATTAAATTGTCAAAGTTTTAATAAAAACTCTTGCTCTGTCCTCTTTCACTCCCTCCCACCCACAGTTCTTTCCTTCCTCCCTCATGTTGCTCACGCACACACGTGTGTGCTTTTACTACCCTACCTTCTTTCACATCAGCCTAGTCTATTTTTACTGAAAGAAATATTAGCGTTGCATATTAAACATGATTATGTAAAACTCCTGGCCATTTGTAGGGTACCAGTACATGAATTATTGAGAGGTTTTTTTGTTGTTGTTTTTAATTCTTTTGTAGGAAAGGCATTTTCCAAACATTGTTTTGTATATACTGTATAATTTAATATTTGGAAATCAAATATGTGAACTATACCTTTAAATAGTGTTTAAATAATGTCTTTTTTTACATGCAGCTTACTTGTAGATAATCAACCAGGGACTGACTTGTAGATAATCTTGGAAAATTGAATATGATTCACTACATACAATTAAATGAATCCAGAAATAAATTATTGGAAGAAATTTGGTCATTTTTTTCTCAGAAAAAAGAAATGCACATTTCTGACATTTATTTTCAGTTTGATATGCATTAAGTTTAATTACACAATTTGTAATTGTCAGTTTTCTCATTCACCAAGCCACGACCAAATGATAGAATTAAATGATAGAATTAAATAGAAAATGATGTTTACTTTTTCACAATTTCACTCATTTTATTTTCCCTTGCATTCTGTGATATATAAAAATAGATAGGAAGCTTTAAAACTATATGATTATTTCTTTCTAGAGTCCACATTTTTAAGCAAGTGTTTTGGAAAGGTTACGAAAACCTACATACCTTTCTCGCATTTTTCCCATGGGTGTTTGCTATGGACTGAATGTTTGTATCCCTCCAAAATTTGTATGTTGAAGTCCTGATCCCCAGTGTGGTGGTATCTGGAGGTGGGGCTTTTGAGAGGTAATTAGGAGGAGATGACATCATGAAGATGGAGCTCTGGAGATGGGATTGATGCCCTTATAAAAAGAGGAAGAAAAACTAGATCTCTGTCTTTTCCTGCATGCAGCAAGGAAAGGCCATGTGAGGACATAGGAAGAGGGCTGTGACCAAGAACCAAACATGCTGGCAGCCTGACCTCAGCCTCCAGACCCATGAGAAATAAATGTTTGTTGTTTAACCCACCCAGTCTGTGGTAATTTGCTATAGCAGCGTGAACTGACCTAAGACAGTGTTTCTGTGAGGCGTACTAAGAAAGGGGGGAGAATCATTGCAAGGCTACATAGGAGCAGGACGTACTCGGATGATCAGTAAAACATGTATACTTGATAATTTTTCTAAAAATTAGTTTTTTAAATGCAGCTTCCTTGACGACTCAAGAAATTTCATTTTCTCTTTGTTCTATTTTTAGTCATTTACCCAAAGAGATCATAAATATCTCTTTAGATGGAAGTATTTATATCAGAGTTCATATATAAACTTCTATCGTATTTTTACCATTATGTATTTTGGAGTTTGTCACATTAATATAACCTGAACAAATACAATGAGTTAATCAATTATAAAAAATTAAAAAGATAAATCTTGACTTTTATTCTTGACTTATGTTTAAATCTTTTCAAATTAATTGGATTATCATGGAACAATGACACAACAAAACATCAATATACCTGCAGATGTATTTGATATTCTGTGTGTGGAGGCGGTGTGCTCTGTAGAGATCTAGAGATCTCTTTCTAGGTTGGGTATTTAGAGACTTGATAAGTTCTGTGACCTTGGGAAAGTTATTTTATCTTTTGGGGGTTTAAATTTCTTCATCTCCAAGTTTTTAGAAGGTTGATAGGGATTCCTGTATACTTCATCTTATCTGAAAGGCTAAGAATCCATCTTGGTAATGCTCATAGGACAGTTTTGTATAATTCCAAATGGTTTAGGCACTGGCAATGTCTGGGTTAATGACCCTTCTGGGAGTAGAGCTTCTTCATTATGAACTCAGCATGTTCCAAAACCCCCTTATAAATCATCTCTATTAAAGATGTAGGCATTTGCAGTTATGCAAGACAAAAATACCTTCAGCTATGTTTGCAATTTAGGTTTGAAGGTAAGTAGGGCAGACAGTGGAAGAAATGGAAAATCCATAAAAAGTCTTCCCTTTCTGTTCCCTTATGCACTCTGAGCAATTAAAACACATTTAATGAATACTCCCCCAATTAATTCCATCACTCGTATTGACATAGAAAATTTTTTGCTGTGAGGCAGTTAGGCAAGTAGGTTGATTTTACTTTAGTTCAATGAATTCCAGTCAAAATGTTATTCAATCAGCATTTGAAGGAGGAAAGATTTAAAAAAAAAAAAAAATGTGTGCATGAGTGTGTGTGTGTGTGTGTGTTTTGCTTTTCTGTTGACATTTTCTGAGTGAGTAAGTGATACAGTGTTTTGGGCCATTAGGTGTAAGTAATGGTGATAGTAGTGATGATGAAATAATCCTAGGTCCATTTTCTGGCCTATAAAAAGGGAATATAATTTAATCACTCTGGAATGATCAGGATAGTGGTGGCCTGAAAGGAGGTCTCTGGTTTCTTCTTCCAAATGGATTCTTCCTCCTTTGGGGGCTTCTAGGCCATGCTGGCCTTGCTTTAACAGTCAGGCACCCAGTCCCACTGCTGAGGGAAACTCAGGTGTCAATTACTACTCTCTAAAATTTTTTTCCCTTAACCAGTTGCTTGCAGTTTAACAGTCTACCCAAGAATCATCATAAAATTCTCTTTTACTTCTATGTCCTGAAGCAACATTTCCCAAATGTTGATTTAACCTTGAAGCAACGTTTCCCAAAGTGTGATCCATGGAACACTAGTCCCAAAGGTAATCCAAGATAGTCCATAGAATATAGAAAATGGAGACTGTTTCTCTAGTCAAGTTCTCTCTCTCTCTCTCTCTCTCTCTTTTTCTTTCTTTCAGCTTCAAAATGAATTTTAAATAAGATACTTTGGGACATATAATTTTAAAGCAATCCCTCTACTTCTCTAGTACCAAGGCACCCAACTCAATATATTTCTCATTACAGCCTCCTTTAAAAAATATTGTGTAAGCTTACTTGTGAGGGCTTAAATCTTAGGAAAGCAACCTCTTCATCAAAGGGATATTAACATTTTATTTAATTATATTTTGAACTCAAGTAAACCCCACACAAAGTAGATCTTATTTGATTGCTTTTCTATAAATTAAATAAAAATATATTTCTTGAAGATTAAATGGCTGAAAAGCACTTTTTAAAGTGAAATGATTATTCTTCTGTAGATTGAAAATGATAGATAAAATCTCTTCCAGGATGAGCTACTGCAGTTGCAGTTAATTTCCCAGGCTGCCTTCCATATTTATCTATTTGACATTGGGTCTTCATGTAGTTTTCTCTATTAATATGCATATTTAAAATCACTTTTTAAAATATTTTGACTATATTTTGTAGCATAATTACTAAATCAGGTTTTTCCATGTATGTTATGGTTTTACAGAGTTTAAATCTTATCATTGTATATGGAATTTTGTCTTTAGTCACCTCTTCTTTAGGTTACTCAATTAACAAATAAATGGAGTGTTGCTAGAAGAAAGGGAACAAGGATAATCTTCTTGTTGAATGTAAATACTGGGTGCTAGATATCTTGTGATTTATTTGGAGTGAAAAAATGGGCTTGCTTTTTCAGACACTGTCCCCAGTGACACATAGGCCAAGCATAAAGGAGAGTGCCTACCCTTAGTTCTGGAAATCTGACAGGGCAAAGTCTTCTCTCTGGTGCTTTATCAGTTCTTGGACAAGGACTGCAGGGTTATGTTGAGTAACACATTCACTATCTCAGTCTTTCCTCCTCATTAAGGAAAAAAAAATTCTGCCATAATGTGATCCATGATTAGAGTTAATGCAGTCTCTAACGTCTCCCAGATGTTTTAACGTCACTCACGTCACTTGCAGACTTTATAAATGTGATTTGTCTACTGGTTTATTCTTTTTTGGAGCGAACATTATCTTTCTGCTTGAGGAAAAAAAATTAAATCAGAGACTCAATGAGTTACTTAACATAATTTACAGTATGTTTAGAAACAGTGCTAAAATGCAGAGTATGTAATCAATGGCACATTCTCATAAAGAATGTATTTGCGTTTCGTAACAGAAATGTGATCATGCCAAAATGACCAGATGTCTCTTCTTAATGGTATCTTTTTTTTTTTAATATCATGCCCCAATTCCAATTTTTCATGTCCATAAAATATTTTCTTTTTTTCAGTACAGGGATGGAAACAGCATAAACCCATCCTGGAAGAGTATATTATATTCTTGTGGTGTTTGGTTACTGGTTTAATTCTAAAAATTGTTATCTTTATCATGATATTTTTGGGAGCACGTCAGTATGATTATCCTTTTTTGTTTGTCTTGTTTCAAGTTTCTCTGTCGCTTTAGTTTTCAGTTTTGTGTGTGTGTGTGTTTATGGCACAGCTGAAACGCCCTCTTTTTCCTTTTTTCATGTGTGCTAGGCACCCTGCCTCAGGTCGTCAGATATTTATACACACTAAGGATGACTCCAACGTAATGTAACTGGGGCTGAAAAATCCCGTCATTCACAAAGTAAAACATAAACAAACAACAAAATGAAGAAGATACAAATTTCAAAGAAGTAAGAATTGTATTTGGAGGAAGCAGGAATTTTCGTAGTTGGGTTTTAAAGAATAACAGTAACTTGTGTTTGAATAACACTTTAATATTTTGTTGTTGTTAACAGTTGTCTTTATCTAGCTTTACAATTTATAAAGAAAGATCCTTTTATAATTAGTCTTTGAGCAAAAGAAATAGCTATTGATATTATCCCCCCATTTACAGAAGAGAAAACTGATCAGTGAGTGACTGAGCCATGAGTACACCCTTCCCCTGTGTACTCTTTCATGATGTTGTGCTGCCTGTACGCCTCTGTCCTGGGGACTTGATTTCTCTTTCCACAGTGCTCTCCGTGTGTATGTACCACAAGAAACACAGTAACTTGGCATTCACTGTAGGTCCTTCAGGGCACATAGGAAGTGTCATTCCAAGAAGAGATTTTGAAATGCGTGGTCGAAATGAAGCCTTCTGTTGCTTGGCTCTCCAAGATGATAAACACCAGATGCAGACATTGATGTAGCAACAATTATCCAGGCTGATGAGCATGTTACTTTGATTACAAGAGCAGTGGACTTAGAGGCAAGGCTTGGGAAAGCTTTGGGAGCAGCGGGAGATTTTTCAAATCCATTACTCCCTCCACTCTAAAAGCTGCTGTGCCCACTCTGAAGAGGGCAGCTGACCACCACACACACTCAGCCCCAAGCTTTCACCCTACACCAGCTGAACGTCTCCGAAAAGAAGGCATTTCGTATTCATAATCTGAAAAAGCAGCCCAGCTTTTAGCAGTTTCAGTAAAGCTAGGGGTCATGTGTGTTTTTACTCTTCATCAGATACTCTGTGCTTACAGTATGTTTTGGTTGAAGGAATGAAGGATATTACAAACCACAGAATATTCTGTCCCAGTCAATACTGTTTTCATTTGTTTAACATTTAGAACCTCCAGTCCAGAGTTCCCAATCAAGAATTTTCTGTGAGGAGCCATATATCGGGTCAAATAAAGATATCATATTTTAGTCAAGTATCAAATATGTGCTAATTTTAATTACATTTTATCCAAATAATTCACTATAAGTGAATTATATATTAAGGATTCAGTTTGAAAATAGAAGAAAACATTACTACCATAGTATTCAGAAAAAAACAATGATTTTTCTGCATGGCTGATCCAGTCCAAAAGCATGTACAGTTAAGTTACTTAATTTTTTACTTGTCCAATTGACATTTATAGTTTTCATTTAAAATTTAATATATTCATACATGCACATATAGAATTAATATATGTATAATATGCAATACCATGTCATTTAGGGATTGTTTGGTTAATATTTACAGGTATTTTGTGACATCTATATGCACTCTCTAGACTGCCAAGTTTCACTTGGGCTAAAGCCACCATACAGCCCTAGAATAGGAAAATATGATCTCTAAAAGTAAGAATTGCTGAAATTGATTTTTGTGTGTGTGCCAAAATTGACCTTTCTTTTAAGATGTATTATTTCAAATAAAGTCCTGCGTTAGATTAGATGCGTTAGGTGTTTTTTTTCCCTTAGATCTATTGGATCTATGTTGAACATCTTTTCACTATTGGCTATGCGTAGTAGATGATTATAGTTATTTAACTGCATTATTCATGCTTAATAGTCACTTTTTTCTCTCCCATAAAGGAAAATTTTAGATGCTTTCAATTACCCATTTTACTCAGCTAACAAATCTTAGGCTCAGTGAGGAAAACCTACTACATTAAGCACAAATACCTTATTTTAAATAACAAACTATTAAATACTCTAAGAATTCTGTCATTGGGATTCTGTTCAGACTGTAAAGCTGTGCAGGTTCAATCCTGTTGGTATTACCTACCAGGTGTTTATATTTGGACAGGACCCTTAACATTCTGAGCCTCAGTTCATCCAGCTGTAAAATAGAGGCAATAACACCTTACCCCAAAAACTATTGTGATGATTTATTAAGAAGACATATGTAAAAGCAGCATGTTCTATAATTAAGAACTGGATCACGATTAGTAAATTAATTACATGTATCCTAGTAGAAGCATATATTGTATAAGAAGTGAGATATTCTTGATGCTATTTCTGAGTCAGTTTTCCATGTTACATATATATATAAAGCACATGTAAAACAGTGGACTTCTTTCCTGTTATTTATGTATTATAAGTAATCTAGTCCTTCTATGCAAATTAGATACATTTAAGATCTTATGGAAATGGGAAAATATCAAAAAATTTATCATCATTCACATATTTATTCATTCAATAGATACTTATTAAGTCCTTACAGTTTGCCTGGCACCCTTCTTATATCTAAAGATTCAGTGTAAATAAAACCGATGTGTGTTTGCTGCCCTCTTGAAATGCACAGGTTAGTGCACGAGATAAACAGTGAAGAATGATATAGAAAATTATTACATTGCAATTGTGATAAGTACTTTGAAGGAAACGTGCAGTAAATTATAGAAGCATGTGATAACTTGTCAAGGTTGTCAAAGAAGGCTTTTCAGAGAAGGTTATTTGACCTCTAGAAGATTTATAAGAATTGGGGCCAATAGAACTATAAAGTTTTATAAATTAGTCAAAGCATACTAAGGTCACACACATTTCTTAAATGCCTGGATTCATTTTATGTTTATACTTAATTGAGGAGCATGAATTTTTTCTGGTCTTTCCTTAATTTAGATACTCAAACTATTAGTTGAGTTATTGCTTAGCTAGTCAAGCTTATCTATGGCAGATTTAATCTTGGGTTGTTACTTACTACTGATAGTTTTTGAACAGTTTTCTTGTATAAACCCGTCTGGTAAAAGAGACTATGGAAGAATGAGGAAAATGTTCCTGGGAATAACAAAACTGGTTATTCTCAGAAAGTTGCTTTGAGAAACAGGGAGTATATTTGTGGCTAATGTAGCAAATTTGATATTGATTCTGAAGTATACCATCTGCCCAGAGCATGGGGTAGCACATATTTTATATAACCCAAAATTATTCAAGTGAAAGGCTTTAAAGTTCAAAAAAAGTTAGGTAAAGCAGTTTATGAGTTCTAAAATTAAAATCCATGTATTCGCAAAACAAGTGAACTATCCAAATAAGTTCAGTATACATTTAAGAGGCTTGTTATGATGGTTGATGATACGTGAGTGTCCAAGAAAAATATACTTAACTTTGAATTTTCAAACCCCCAGAATATTCAAAAGGGACTTGCCATGCTGCTTGCTCTAAAGCTGTAGCATTAATGCCCACCCATCCGTTCCCTGTTTCTCTCTAAAATTTGATGTGATGTATCTATCTTTAGCAATAGAAATAACATAATTAAGATATATATTTTAATACATTCTGTTCATGTATCTTCATAATATATATTAAGCTTGAATTTTGTGAGGAAATTAATATGATTTACTGTGAAAGTTTCAACATAATTTATCTATTCATAAGAAAAAGAAAAGTAGTGCTCACAGTAATGCTGGCAGATCTTTAAATTTCTAAAAGATTTCAGTCTACATCATGAGGTAGTGTAACAGGAAGGGAAGTTTATGAGGGAAAATTGTCCCCTGATTCAGTGGGATTATAATGTATTTGTTTCTCTAACCATTACCTTCTTATCAAGTTATGAATGGAGGCACCACTTAGCACACTGCGTGGGTGTGCTCCTGGCATTTTGAACCTTAATCTGATGCCCTCATTGCAAGACATAAATAGATTACCAAGAAAAATTCAATATTTTCTCCCTTCTCCCAACAGAGCAGCCCACATTAGTTGTTTCCTGCCATATAATTGCATTACATGCTGGGATGTGATCCACCCGCAGTCACAGTCAACTGTCACTTTGCTTTTAGCCTTGGTCATTCATTGTGATTTACATATTTAGCACCATGACAAGAACTAGGTTTGTCAAACCACTTGTGGAGGTTGGGATGCTAACTTCCACCAGGAAAACAGTAGTTGTTGTTTATCCAGAGGGACACCTTTGCTAGGGGGTAAAGTGTAAGGCACGTATACACACAACATCTGAAAGGTAAATTAGTTAACATTTCAAGGATTTTCATGTCCTTAAAAATATTGGCTATATTATGGGTCAACAATTCTGAGAAATTATTTTTATTACCTGAAAATTAATTTTGTTTTAATTTCTTACCAATTAACCTTACTTTTAAAAAGAAAAACAACAAAAAAATTACTTTTACTTAGTAGTAGCAAATACCTAAGCTTGTTTCCATAAACTTGGCATGAAAACATTGAAAATTTAATTATCACAGTCATTAACAAAGCAAATACAATTTCATGTAAAGAATCTTTGAACCCTATTGAAATGTGAAAGATGGTAAATTTTAGATTTTAGTACGTATAAAGAGAGATCAACTTAAATGCGTTTAATTATTCAGTTATTTATATGAAACTTTGCTCCATAGGGTGACTTGAATGCCCAAGGATCATCAGAATGAAAGGTAAAGTCCTTTCATTGCTTTATTTTATATATTCACTCTCTTTTCAGAACCATGCCCGATTTCCCATAGTACATTGTTCTGGGAGAAGAGGATTAAACAGTTATTAGCTGCGAGTGAGAAATTTTCCCTGTTGTTTGTTTGAAAATAGTCCCTCCAGTTTCTTTTTCAATATCCTAATCTGTCAGCATAAGAAGAATAGCCTGACTCCATTCTTCATACCTTTATCAGAGTGATGTGTGTGTGTGATTTTGTGTGGGAAATATAAAAGTAATAATTTTGCTTGTATTTTTTGACTTTTTCTTCATATTTTTCATGAGTTCCCTCATAAAGTTCAAGCTTGAACCTTTAAATGGTCCCTTATCACCAACTACAGGAAGTCGCAGTTCCCTGTAGGCATGGGGCATGCCAGACCCTTTACATTCTGGCTCCTGCCTCCTGTCTCCTGCCTCCTTCTCAAGCCCCACTTGTATTTTCAAGTTGCACTTATATCGCCAGGCTCTTCAACCATTTGGTGTCCAGTGCCTGACACACTACTTCCACCCCATCTAACAAGTATTCTTCACTTATCCTTCAAGTTTCTGCGGAAACAAGATAAGCTGGACAAAGCAACCTTCTTCACTTGCATCTTCTTCCAGACAATGCCCAGGAAGTAGCTCATCCCCCAAGTTACTCAGAAGAAAACTTCCACTTCTCTGCTTCCACAGTCAGTGGTACATATTTCCATTTTTATTGATTTTTCCATTGCATGAGTCTGAACCCCTATGTCTTTCTCCCACACTTATAAGAGGAAACCCTTAGGAGGAAGGGAGTGTTGATCAGCATTGTCTCCTATGCATCTACCAGGGGACCCTCACTAAATTGGAAGCTACGTGAGATTAGATGTGGTTACTGCTACATCCACGGAGTCTGAATAGAAGCTCTGCAAATAGCTTCTGCATGAATGAATGAATGAATGAATTAGTGTAAATATTAAGGAAGAAGCCATAGCTAAACAGATGTAGATTGTTGTCTGGTGGTTAAACATTTCTCTATCAATTTCTATATCTTGGCATTCATTTTTTCCTCCATGTAATTTAGTTATGTTGAACATTTAACGCAAAGTTATAACACTAGTGCTGTGTGCCTTATTTTTGGCATGTGGAGGAGAAGCAGCTTCCGTTTTTCTTAATAACTTGGCAGAACATTTCTGGTATATGTAGCATGCCATAAAAGTTTTGGCATGCGAAAACACTTTGAACCTGAAATTAACCAGGATTAAAAGCTATCTCATTAGAGAACCACCCCCTCTCCCTCAGCCACTCACACAAATACAATAAGAAATATGTGGCTATTGCTAAACTCTCCTTTGTGCTGCTTGGGCTTGCCTTCTACCATGATATTATTAGCTTCGGCTAATTTGACGAGGTAGGCAGTGGCCTTATCTGCCTGGCCATTATCAAATGTTGTAAGGCATTTTTCTTGGATGAATCACAAAATCATTAACTTCTCTATCACTGAAAGAGCTTCCCAGCTATTCTTTCTGTCTTTCTGAATCAATATCCCCAAGGTATCAGTGTCCTTTTATATTCAACAGAAATTATGAAATCATTCCACCCTTTCTTGGGGTACTGGCTAATGGGGACCTGAAGAAGACTTTAATTGTCTCTGACAACAACTCAACCACTTTTTTCTTTGTATATCACTGCTGGTCTGCCCAGTGAAAGAAGGGACAAGCTGAGTTGGGAAAATGCTGAGGCAAATTTTGGACCATGCTGTAGAATATTCCATATTCCATGAGATTTTGTTTATTAATGTACTTTATACCAAAAGCTGTTCTTTGATTTTCAGTGTCAGAGATATTCAAGTTACTCTACTACAACTTGACTGGTAAAGTTTGGATATCTTATTTGCTATACTTATGATAAAATTTTAAAGATAAATTATTAAGGAATAAAAAATTGAAGGAATGTATTAAAACCATTTTTCAAGTATATATACAGGGGTGTATATGGAGAGAGAACTAAGGGTAGAGAGAGGCATGTCTTAATTCTGTATTCACAGTGGCTGGCACACAGTAGGCACTGAAAAAATAGTTTTGAATGAAAGAATAAAGAAAGGAAAAAAAGAAAGAATGAATACTAGGTGTAACTAGTGGTTTTAAAGAGCTATATCCATTCACTTGTACCTGAGATCAGAGTGTTGTTTGCCCTCTAGTGGTCTGTTTTAATGAACTTTAATCCTGGCTTTTGAAAGATGAGTATTTACTTGATAGTAAAGTATAGTAAAATATTAATAAGTGGATAGGGAGGGGATTTTCATTTTTAATAAATGCATGTCTAATAAAGCTTTCTTTTTTCCATGTTAAAAACTTTTGTAGTAAAACAATCAGATAATTTGGAAAGTCAAAAATAAAAAAACTTTACTTTTTAGAAAAATGAAATATTTTAGGTGTGACATTGATATTTTAAGCCTGACATTATGTTTTAGTTATACTTACAATTTTTGTGCCTTAAATAAAATGCAGATACTATTATGCAAATAATTGTTTGGATTAAAGTGGCCTGCTACCCTAACATCAAGTATAATAATGTAATGAGAATAAAATTAAATGAATATACGTAAAAACTTACGTTTTTAGAAATGTGTTTTTCTCTCAACAACTAATTATCTAGTAACTGTTTATATGGTTGCAGTTATTTTTTAATTGAATTAATGACAGGGTACATACATTTTAAATAATATTTTAAGCAGCAGTGGTTGAATCAGTTATTTAAAAGACTGTATAGCAACCATCAGGTTTTTTATTAAATTTCTTCCTCTTGTTTGTTCTGATATTTCAACATCTCCTCTTCTTGCTTTGTTTTAGTTTATAGTTTATATGATAGAAACAAAGATGGAATATTTTTAGCTATAAGGCAGGGCATAGAAAATAGGAGTTGAAGGCTGAAATGTGTACAAAAGAGTATAGAATATATACTAAGAGCCTGTAAGGCATCAGTCTATGGATAAGGAAATTTAAAGTAAAACTTTAATCTGTATTGGATTATACTTCTTTGATTTACTGCTATCAGATAAAACATTAATAATTATACTGAGAAATACGGATAAAGATTGCAAAAAATTTTATAGTTAAAAAAGAAAAATACTAAAACGTCCTCTGGGCTTTTGAAGTTTTTAATTGACATAATGACATTAATCAAGAGTAAACAATTAGATATTATTAAATGGTCACTGTTTTTAGTATTCCACTTGTATGTTGAACTTCCTACTTGTTAGAAAATTAAGTTTCTTATATACTCAATTCTCCAGGATTTACTTGAACTCACTTTTGAAATTGAGAATTATAATAGGAAATTGTGAATATTAACACAGTTTCAAAATTAAAAAGATTTTCAGTTCTATTCTCAACTCTGGAATATTCATGTCCAGATTTCTAATGGTTTCTAGAAGGAAAAATGTGTTTCATCCTTAAATAAATTTGTGACACTGTATTACAAAATTCTTTACGGTAGGACATCTCAGAGCCCATTAAATATTAACATGCAATATTAATCTCCAAGATGAGTTATACAGCTCTTTCCAAGTTTATTTGAGGAACTGAGGAACCCTTTTACTAGAAACTTTGAGCCACAAGAAATGTTGATCTGGTATATCCTCTTTGGGAACAAATGAGACTTGAGTAAGTCATTGAAAAATGAGTAGCGTGGTAAAAGGAGAGAGAAAACACATCAAAGGAAAAGAGGAACATCATGAGTCACAGCAAGAATGAAAATATAATTTCAAAGTGTATTTTTTTAGTTCAACCTGCCTAGAGCAGAGAATTCATATTGACAAATACTGTTTATCAAATGTGGACCATTAATGCTGGACCAGACTGTACAGAGTCTAATTGCCAAGTTAAGGGATTTGGGCTTTGTCATATAGCCTACAGGACGCCATTAGAAGTTTTTAGCAAAGAAGATGGTGATGTTAACAAAAACTGTGACCATCATTTATTGAGCACTTGTCTTAGAAACCATTCTAAGTGCTTTACATGTATTAACTCATTTATTTCTCTCAACAGCTCTATGTTGCAGGTAGGGAATAAGGCAGCAAAAAATGTCAAATATTAATAACTTTTCCAACATTTGTAACCTAGTGGGTGTTGGAACTGGCATACATGCATTCCCAAGCAGCCTGCTTCCAGAAACTTTGCCCTTAAACCTTGTTCTATGGCATTAAGAAAATCTTGTATAGGGAGATTAATCTGAAACCATATGAAAAATGGATCCAAGAGGAAGTGGACTGAAAGAAAAATTGGTTGGTCAGGAGGCTCTTGCAATAAACCAAGTGTGAGATCCTGAAGAGTCAACTGATATGATGCCAATAGAAATGGAAAGGAAAGGGTCAAGTTTAGAGATTCTAAGAAGGAAACATTAATGCTAAACATTTGACTGAATTGATGGCTTCACATTGATCCAGGGAAGTGGAGTTCCCTGTTTCAGTTATAGCTGATGGTAGCATTTTCAACAAGATGATGGAGAAAAATTACGATACCACTGACAAAACTGGGGAACTCATACAGAAGAAACAGTCATAGGGGAAGATGATGAGTCTGAATTTTAACACATTAACTGCCATGTGAGTTGTATTTAACTCAGGCTGGTTTTGAGCCCAGGGCCTCGTGAAGCAAAACCTGGGCAAAACCCTGCAGTTGGTTGGTGAAAATATTACTTGTTGATGTTCTTATTGTTACAGTTAATACTGACAATTTAATTCTAAAAATGTGGATTAAATGAATAAACATCAATAACAATTTTTCATTAAAGAAAGGATCATTTTGTTTTTGAAGTTTTTATTCTATTTTTGTAATAAAACACTGTGGCCCCAAGGAAAAAAATTTTTTTTTCTAGAGTGGCAGTCAATGTGTTAAAGACCTTTAGTTGGAAATGATGTCAACATGCTAGAATTATGTGACTGTGTACTTGGGAGGAAGACATGGCTATAGAGAGAGACTTGGAGTCATCAGCACCAACAGGATGGTTGAAGTCAGGGGCGGGTATGAATTTTTTAAGGCCATGACGGAGACAGGAGAGGCTCGAGAGAGGGTGATGGGATCTGCTGGGTGCCACAAGTGTGTGGAGGAAGAAAAATCAGACTAGGGAACTAAGAATTTTTAGAAAAAGGAAATTGTAATGTTGCACAGCCTATGTAGAAAAATGTACTTAAAGTGATGACACCCCACATTATTAAAGAGGAGAAAAAGAAAAAAGAATCAGAAAGAGAGGTGGTGGTTAAACCATTTCATCGGGTTGGACTGAGAGAATTCAGTAGGTCACTCCAGAGTTAGCAGCTGTCGTTTACTTATCCTGCTTATCTAACGCTGCATCATTCGCTCATCTTTTCCCGGTCAGTTTAAATAGATAACCACTTTCCTTTGTATCTGTCAATTAATTTACTTGGCATTATATTAGAGAAGAAATGAAAATGATTATCCTTCAATCTTTTAAAAATGTGTGTTGGGTAGTCTCAAATTCATGAGAGTAAAAACTGAAAACTGAAAAATGCCACACATTTATTAAGTCGCCAAGTATTTATTGAGTTCCTGCTCTGTGTCTTAAAATAAAGGTGTAATTTTTGGGTGATCTAGAGTGCAGCTTATAATCATCTAGGATATATGTACGTTTTTGTGTATACATGTATACACACATACTATTTATCATTTATGCCACTCATACCTTGCTTATATTATATTTATTAATATACTTATCATTAAAATCAAAAAGTGAAGCATTAGAAGACAGAAACTATGGAAGAAAATCAGGTGTATCCTGGATTTTATCATTGCCATATATATAAGAAAGTATTTTATTCCATTTTATTCTTTTTCTTAATACAATGTAGCTATTTAACAACCCCAGATTGCTGAGGTAGTTACTGATTAATTTTTCCCAGATTTACCATCTGTTTAGGCTGACTACATAGCCATTTTTCTAGGTCTTCTTTCCCTCTGTGGAAATTAGCCTTACTCAACACGCTGGACTTTTTGAAAATGTAAAGTAACACGTAATATATTATTACATAAAAGAACATTCAAAATAGAAACTTTTAAATGTGTGAGTGACAGGATAAATTACTACTGAGAATTATGCTTAATATCACTATCACCTAAGGCCAAAAGCCATCATGCAGTGTTGGTGGTTTGGTGACATAGTTTAACTGGAATGTGTTGTATTATTGGGCATCAGTCAAATAGAGTAATTTATGATAATTATTCACCTGAGGCAGACAAAAACAATATCCTAAATACAAATACTGTCATCGCACACTATTGCCCTGAACTGTGACTGCCTCAGAGATGAATATTTTGCAACTACTTAGTGATTTTACTTACAAATTACTTTTGATTATTTTCATATAACATATAGAATCTTGTCTACATTGTCTATATTTCCTGTAAAAGTAATAAAAATAAATGGAGCCACTTGTCAGGATTAAGATGAATTTATAATGAAAATAAAAATTAGATGGATGACGTAAATTTAAAAAACATTTTTTCATCTTCTTCTTTTTGCCAGACATTAGGCGAAATGGTACATGGCAGCATATATCCTAGTCTTTTGGTTGCACTCCCAGGAAAAAAGCCCTTTAGAGTTACTCTTAAGCCTTGAAATAAGTTCAGTCTTGTATTCTTTGAGTCTGCTCTTGGGCTTCCTCAGAGACAGAGATAAAATCACAGTTGTGACCTTACTGCAACTCTTTCCAGAAGACATAGTTTCATACTTCTTGCAGAAACTATGGTATTTGCTTTTTCAACATCTCTTGTATTTCAAATTGAGAGTCAGCAGTTTCACTGTTAGATATAAGGCTATATAGACACATATTTTCCCCCAATAGTATAGCAAATGATAAATTCATTTGGAGATCATTAAAGTTTCTAGAACAAAAATGCAATGTGCTCCCATTACCTAAATCTGACAAGTGTTGAGGAAGAACTTTTCAAAATAATGATCAGACCAATTTGCTTTACTTGCTTAAAATATTATGTCACCGAATGACAGAACAAAAAAAGTGTTTATAAGGCATACTGCATAATTAGGAAGTAAATTCCTAAGATATATGGCTAATACAGCAGGGTTTGAATAGTACCATTTCTAAAGCTGAATCATGGTCTTTGATGAGAGCTGGGCTATAACAATGCAGGCTTTGAGAGCCTTGCAAAAATCTCAATTAAGTTGCTGAAATGTTTCCACAGTTTATTTTTCTAGGATCTTTTCCATGACTGCTTGCTCATAAAGACCTAGCTGTGGAAGGAAATTGGGCAGGAACTTTTGAATTGGCCTCTTGTTTGCCTGGTTCTATTGACCTGTACCAGGGTGGTTACACTTTGGGGGCCGTAAGTTGTTTATTTGCTACTGTTCTTAATCAATAAATTGTTCTATGTTAGTGAATAATTAAAATCAAATTCTGATATTGGACTATTGAAGCAGGAAGCAAAATTCTGAAATTAAGAAGTGAATATTTGTTGATTTTTCTCTTTGATTCCCTGTCATATCTAGCATTGTCATTTTTATTTTTTAAGAGATTATCAGAAATACTTGGGTAAATAAGCTAAGCCTCTGAGTTTTAATTTGAATAATTAAAAAATATAGAAAATCCTTTATTGAAAGTACTTGTATAAAAAATGAAAATTAAGTAATATCATAAGAAAAGATCATAAAAGCTACAAGACAGACCACCCCCAGATTTAAATTAGAATGTATGACATCATAAGGCAGTCATTAGTCAGTAATTCATGTAAGTGAAGGTATGCACACATATATGCATATATAATACCTTTGCAAAAAACTTTTTTTAAAGAGCTGTTAATTTGATTTTGGCACAAAGGTTAATTTTTCACTCCCTATTCTAATGTGTCAGCATTTTTTTTGAAACCACAGCTCAATTTTATTACTCTTTATAGACTTAAAGCGATGTGTGTTTTCCTCCAATTTAAAAAAATTTTCTGTTCTCCTTTAAATAATAGACAAAATCTGCAGTGAAATACTCACTAAATTGTTCAATACTGTGATCATGATTATAATTCATGCCAGTTATTTCAAGAGTGCTACTAAGAAGTTAGGTTTACAAAGATGTGATTCATATGACAAATACAAGTGTGTGCTTTAAATATATTTGCCACAGACTTGGGTCAGGAGGAAGTGATAGGTGCCCAAAATGGACAACTAGGGGTTTGAAGACAGGAGGTTAAAGAAATGCTAAAAGTGTTCCGTTTATTTTCTGCTATATTTAGAACTGAATGGTGAGTAAACATGTTCAGAGGGGAGTGCTGTTTGCAGTAAGAAAGAGGAAGAAACCCTACTGTTCAAAGGCAGAGGAAAATGGAAAACTTTTTCCAAGGATCTGAGGACCAAGAATTGCCATCTCGTATTACCATCCATTGAATGTTCATTATCTCATAGAAAATGTTGGTGGGACTTTAAGACCTGAAGTCTTGTTTTACTGTATAATGTAAATGGAGTTAAGATAATATCATACATTTTGAAACTGTAGGAAATAAGTTTACAGCATTCTTAGTGATAGTAGGGAGTGGTGATTGATTACTGATGTAAATTTGAAGTTCCTCTTAGGTTGATGTGAAGTGATAATTAGGGACTGCAGTGAAGGAGTAGGAAATGTTAGAGGTTTCTGAAGGAGAATTTGTTCTGTTGCATCGAGAATACTAGTGAACAGTTTCCACTGAACATAAGCAAAATGGGGTAGAAGAGGGTGGAAGCCGTGTTAAGTGACTTGAGGACAATGAAGGATTTGGAGGAGTAGCGAGGATCCATACATACCATTTTATGCTTTTCTAAAGAGCTGGTTAGATGGTTTTGCATATTCTTCAAGTAAAAGGGCAGAAATATAATGAAAAGGACATAAATCATGTGATTACTCTTCTATTATTTTAGCACCTCTTAATAAAATTGCTAAAGTTCTAATTTCATTTGGCTTCTATTCTTCAATAATTTTCAGAAGGTTTGTGTTCTGATGACAGCCAATTTTAGAAAAAATAAACTGAATTTGTTACATTAGGAGAATTATATCCAATGATTCTAATAGATAATTTACAATTATGAATCAAGATGAATGTGAACCTATTAATGTTACAAAAGGAAAATGCTAGATATGTTGTCCAAAATTACAAATTTGAAGAAAATATTGTCTTTGTTTGTTTTGTGTTGCTATAACAGAATACCACAGACTGGGTAATGTATAAAGAAAGGAAATTTCTTTCTCACAGTTTTAGAGTCTGGGAAGTCTGGGTAGAAATCAAGGTGCTGGCATCTTGCAGTGGCCTTCTTGCTGTGTCATCCCGTGGTGAAAGGTGACAGGGTGAGAGAGAGCAAAAAGAGAGAGCAGGCACAACTCTATTTTGCAACAGGCACACTCTTGCAATAATGAACTCACTCATGCAGTGATGCCATTAATCGACTCATGAGGGCAGAGCCCTTGTGACCTAATCACCTCTTAAAAGTCCCCCCCTCAACATTGTTGTGTTGGGGATTAAGTGTCCAACACATTAACTTTGGGGGACCCATTCAAACCATAGTACACATGAACCAAACTTTTTTGCTGAATAGGAAGTTAAGATATGGAACACATTTAGAGAATATAAATAAAAGTCAAAAGTAATTTTTTTAATGAAGAAAGAGGGAATGTAAGGCTAGTCAGAGTCCAGGATAACATTTGAAAAATCTTGGATATGAGATGTGTGGGGAGTCTTTGCAGGGCAGAAATTTTAAAGATTCTTGTAAGAGTTAATACCACTATAATATTCAAAAATAACCTAAACTAAAATCTATGGTTTGCCCGAAGAGGAAGTTTTATTAAATTTTATTAAGGGACAGTTTTATTAAGTTTTTCATACAATTAAAATATCTATTTTTATTGTTAATAATGATAAAAATGGTAACCAACATATACTGAGTGCTTTCCACATGTGTGGCAAGCCTGTGCTGAGCATTATGCATTGTCATATTATATAAGTGTTCTGATTAAATTTAAGTCTAGCACAAAATGTTTATAATTACATATAAGCCAAAAATGTTTTTTATGAGAATTATTTTTTGTTACATTTCTAATAAAGATTCTAATCTAGGTTTTACAGGGTGATCATGGCTGAGTCAAATCCATTGTAGTAAAACAAACCAGTCAAACTAGGAGAAGTAACATGGTCTTCATTAAAAGATCAAATAAAAATACTCACTTACTTCTTCTGTCAAAACTAGTGATGAAGTATGAACAAAACACTGCACCATGATTAGAATTTAAAAACATAAGTGTTCCTCAACTAATGGATCACATTTTTTGAAGAAATAGAACAGTGGGCACTTTTTAGGGGCCTGATTTGTCAACATAATACTAAGGAGAAAAAATCTTGTCTTTGCTTTTACTGTGACTGCATCACTACAGGCTTCTAATCAAGAAATAAAAATTTCCAGCATAAGAAGAAAGAAGCTTTGGTAAATAAATATTTGGGGGGTGTGTGTGTGTGTATTTCAAAAACTCTTAAATGAAAGAAGTCATCCATTTCTGTGATAATATTTTCAAAGGTGGTATCAGATGTGAAAGCTGAATCCTGAAAAAGGAACTATAACAGACAAAAGAATCTTTGGTCTTATACATGTTCCTAGGATTCTCTGATTTGCCTGTATAATATTTGTACAAGTTATAGTTTGTTACTTTTAAGCTATTTCATGTGAAAATTATTGTATTTCAGCATCTAATCCATATGTATTAACAAGAGCCAAAGAATTTATTAATTTAACAACAGCAAGTGAGACCCCTACACTCATTAGCATGTAATATTACTAATATTTGTTAGGTGAAAAATGACTTTTGTCTTATGAAAGGATGTTTTTAAGCTAATTAGCAACATTAGATACATTGCAAATGGAGATGGTTAGCCTTCTTAGAAAGCAAACTCCTTTTAACTTTTGTTAATTAAATAGCAAAATTATATGTAAAAACAGTTTTTGTAGAATGATTGATACTTGTTGCTGAAAATAAAAGCCCCTAAATCGTAGTCAGGTTTACTAGTTCTGAGCCAATGAAAAATGCCTCTAGCTTGACCTTCTTTTAAAAAGCACAAACCCACACAGAACAGAGGTCTAGCTGCATATGTATTATTAAAAAGTAAAATTTAATTGCACTATCATCTGTTTCAATATTGTAAAGCACTTTCTAAGAACTAAAATAAGAACATTAATTTATACCTCTATTTCAAAGCAAAATTAGAATTGCATTTCTTTTCAGTGCTCATGAGTTTGATGTTTTATTCCAACCTGAATTACCTAAATTCTACAAATATTTATTAACACATAGGAAATGCTATTATTCTAGGAGTTTTTCCACTAATGGTCATGTAGTACTATTTCAAATAGCTATTGATGTTAGAAAGCTGGAACATTTATTTTTCTATGTTATAGCACATGATTTGCCCAAGGGAAAGAATATACCATACTTGTACATAAACCCAATCAAGGTGATAGCAATGGGACTGAATTTTTCCTCCTTAAATTTAACTAGTTAATGAAAATTGCTGTCTAGTATTTCAAAAAAGAAAGTGCTAAAAACTATTAGCTAACAGAGCTTTCTGCCTGGCTGCATTAATTTTCTATTCATTTCAGTAAAGGGAAAGTTTTGATAGGCCTTATAAATTACATCATGTTTCTAGTAGACTAATAGCTTGAGGAAGAACATATAATGGCTCTCCTTAATCAAAATAAGAGCAAGTTGTTGTTTATACAGCTGAGGAACCTTGGATCAAGGGTGCTCATTTTATTATTTCCATGTCAAATCACAAGTAACCAGAGAAAAATTACCAACAAAATACATATAGAAAGTTTAGGAAAAAAGTTATCAATATGGCTCTGATAGGCAGTTTCTTGGGAACTCATCCATTCATTAACCAACTTATTTATTTAGGATTTAATATGGGCCAGTCATTGTGCTATAAGCACAAGGGCCATCATGTTAAGCAAAACACTTATGGTTCCTGTTCTCATGGAATTTATTATCTGGGAGGAAACTAAATGGGTAGAATAAGATTTGTAGGACTTTAAACTCCTTTGAAACTGGAGATCCTCTCACTATTATTCTTTGTGGCATGATAAGGTGCTTCGAATGGAACCAAAATGGAAATTAAATTTATTTTCTATCAGGAAGAAAATATTACAGCACTTCTGTGTACAAGGTGTCATAGGATTAGCTGCTCCCAAAACAAAATAAACCTCCGAAGTTTATATCATTTATATTCAGTTTCCATGTCAACTGGCTTTATAGAGTACCTTTAGTTCATCTACTGTTGATCAGACACTAAAGGTGTGTTGAGTGTTTCAAAGGGTAGAGGGATTCACCCTATGTGCCTCCTGTTTCCTGAAACTCAGGTCTGCACTGAATGACCAAGGATGAAGCCAGTTAGCCTTTCAGAAACACAGTCCTGCCCTGTTTGGTTAATCTCCACAGTGAATGACTGTCCTTTCACTCCTGTTTGTTCCTCCCCAGTGCCCTCGCCTTCCATATGTGCACACACATACCCCCAACTTCTAACTGGATGTTGGTGTGTAAACTTACCTTAATAGCTTAGGCAAATGCCTGTGTCTGAGGGGAGGCAGCTTTTTGGAGTGTGTTTCTTCTCCTTTGAAGGGGTGTGGGCTTCCTATGATTGACTGCTGTGATCCTCCCTTTTTCTCCCCACAACTTCACCTCTCTGGCCTGATCAATGTCAGTAGTTAAGTGAATACATTATTCGGAAGCTGTCTGTTGATCTTTTCTTCAAGATTGATTGGAGTGAGGTTTCCAGAGAAGGGAATGTTCATGCTGTCTGCCCTTGCCACCACTCCCAGTAGATTACTGGGGTTTCCCACAGAGCCAGAGGCTGCTTGGGCATAGGCAGTGCCTGAGAATGCTCTCAGGTGACCCTAATGAAGCTGAAAGCCACATTCAGCCTTCCTCCAAAGCCTGTGGGAATTATTTATAAAGAGAAGACAGTGGTGGAGCCATTTATTGGCCTTCAAAACATTCCTGAAGGGGAAAGTGACTAGGTCCTCAGTTGCCTAAGGGCATCAAGCCAACTTTTCCACCTCCTCCTATTATATCCAGAATATTCCTCCTACCTTGGCCTCTGAGAATCACCAGAATTTGTTTTTCTCAAGTTGGAAATAACATAATGAATGACATCAGTCCTAGAATAAGAAGTGTATTTTAAAACTGTATGTCTTAAAATATTTTCCCTACTTGAGTTTGCATTTCACCAGGTCCTCTAGTAACTTTTGTTTTCCTCCATTTCCATGAGGGAAAAGAGATTTCATTATCAAGACTCTGCCAATGGAGAATATTATAAACTTGCATTTTTAAAACTTCTCTAAGCATAGAAAAGTACATTTTTATTTGAATAGGACAGTAGATTTGCTGCAGCAAGAGATAGCAAAGTATCAGTAGTTGAAGTAGCAATTCTGTGTGTCTTGCCCAACCTTAGAGTCCTCATGCAGTTTTACATGTCATTTCATATAAATCAACTCCAAAATGAAATATTTAAAGGCCAAATCTGAATTCAGTTTTAATGATACATGACCTCCAGAACAATTATATTTCACAATCTGAAAATATTTTTGAAGCAATAAAATGATATAACAGAAGGGATTTTCCATTTTTTTAAATTTTGCATACATGTAGAGATGATTGTATCCCAGACTTTTTAACCCAATCAGTGAAGAAAAATCCTACAATTATGTGTTAGCATTAGCTAACATTTGTGTACCGCTTTATAATTTTTCGAGTACTTTGACAAACAGTATTTCATTTGATGTTTTTAGAAAAGATGGTATGTTTTCTTACATGATTTGTCAACTAGTCGGGGGAAATATTTATAGCTAATCTTGCCCTCCTTTGCCTATGGCTTCCTGACTGCCCTTCCTTTTGCCAAAATAATGAATACTGTATATTTCTGATTTGAGGTTAGAAAATAAGAAACTCAAGGATCATTATAAGTAGTAGGCAAAGTTGTGCATGGAGGTGAATAAAACAATCCAAAAAGAATGATTATTCAAAATGTTGTAACTTAATTGTACAGCATTAAGGGAATCATAAGCAATAGCTGCTATTTCTTAGTTCTCTACTGAGTTTCAGGGTCTGTGATAGGTGCTTGGTAAATAGTCTCTGATGCCTGAAAAACTTGAAAGATATTTATTATTATCACATTGTATAGATAAAACAGAGTAGTGAAGTGGTAGAGCCATCACCTAAATCTAAACCCAGGTCTTTGACGTTTGGAAGCTATGCACCCCTTGTATTATGCCATGATTCTGATGTATCTATCTGCTCACCAAATGGAATACTTTGTAGCTAGTTTAAAAGCTTATCAAAAAATTATATAAGATTTTATGAAAATGCTTAAATGCTTATGAGGAATAACTGAAAACAGGCCTCAATGAAATTCACGTGTTAAAAAAACTGGTGAAAGCACGTAAGATGAAAATGGTTTTCATATTATGCTTTTCTTTGCTGCACTTTCTTAACTTTCTTTAATACCTTTATAATTATCTTGCTCATAAATACCTATTTTTCAATAATAAATGAATCAAATGGTTGAGTAGTAAATGAGTGTGTGGAAACTATTAATTATTATTTGTTTCACCTGTGTGTTTTTTGGTATCATGAGTATTGCACTTATTACTTAAGTCTTATAATTTGTTTACACCGCTGGGAAATCATTAGTGGTTTCCACATGAGTATAGCCCAGGTCCTCTTTATCTATGTACCTCAAAGACAAGCACAATAACTGACCCGTAGTGTTTGCTAAATAAGTCCCAGGTGAATGTTCGTTGAGTAAACAGGACTCTTTCTTAAAGCTTATTAATAATAAGGGGTTTGCGAAGTATGCATAGTATTAATAAATTTAATCACTATTAAATAGCTTACATGACGTATCAATTTGGATTTATATTTTAAAATAAGTACAAATATCTATGTCTCGTTATACTTTTCTTCAATACTATTGTCATTTAGTGCCCAATATTTATGTTACTTGATCAAATTATGGTTCTACTGGAAATAATGTCTTATTTTATTTTATTTTTTGAGGATCCCTTATATGTGGTGTCTCTATTTTAAACCTAGGATGGGCTAAAAGTGATTCTTTTGTTAGTAGCATATGCTAAGAAAATATTTTAAGATTAAAGCTTACAAATGACTGAGCATGGGTAGTTCATAATTTCCTAATTAAAGTAACCACAGCCTATAATTATTTCTTTTGTATTCTTGAGATACGCAACATACCACAAATTTAGGTAGGGTACAATTTGAAATATATAGTCAATACTTTTAATTTCTCATCAGATACTAATATACTTCTTCTTGACCAGTCTGGGTCATTTACTAGTTTGAAAGAAGAAAAAAGTGATTAGACACTTGGTTAAATCCTAACTTCTGAGACTCGGTAAATGTCTCCTTGGAATATAAGAAAAGAGCTAAAATATTTAAGTAGTGCATTTATTGTCAGCAGAAGATGGGACTCTGGTTGTTGCTAAGTTGATGAGTAAGGATTTATGCAAAATAATTTATGTGTAGAATGAATAATATTGTTTTTCTCCAGAACAGTATAATATTCGAGTCCTCAGATTTTCAGTTTTCCAGTTGGAGAAGTTTTACCATTAAAAAAATGTATTTAACTAGCATTTATTGAATTGCTCCTATGAGCAATGTAAATAGTATAATGTATGTAAAATGCCTTGAAAATTGCAAAGTGCTATACAAATGAAAAGTGTTGCTGTTAGTATTAATTTATGTCCCTGAATAATTTCTAATTTCTCCATATGAATAGAATATTGCTTAAAATCTGGGTACTTTGTTATCTACTTGAAATTTAGTGAATCTTTATTTTCTCCTTCCTTTTGGCCCTTTATGTTATTGCTACTATGGTCAATAGAGATTTCCACTAAATTCATAATTTAAAAATGAGGATGACAGGGTTGGACACTGAAAGAACATAAGTTCTAGAGTCAGAACACAAGATTTCAAATCCTACGTTTGCCATTTAATAGCTGTTTTAACTTGGGCAGCTGTTTAACCTGCTGAAGCCTTAGCTTCCTGTCCATAAAATATGGATTGTAATCCATGTCCTAATTTACTCACTGAGATTGTTGTGAAGGTCCAGAGAGATAGTCTATATGGAGCTAGTGTGATCTTTATATTAAAGTACATATCAATGATTATCTTTTTATTATAGTATGTGCTTCTTTATTCCATATAATATCCACACTTTTCCTCAGGGATTGCAACAGTGCTGAAAAAGGGTAAGTGCTTAATTTAGTCTTGAAATTGATAGACTCTTCTCTTCTGGTGTTAGAGGCAATGGTTTTGTCAATTTCAGGGCTGTCTTTATAGACCAGCAGAACCTGACCTCTATACTGGGTACAATTTGTCTGACTTAAAAATGACGAAGTTACAGATGATGAAAGGAACACCCTGTTGTTGAGAACATTCCCAAGAAAGGGGAGTGGGGAATGTTTTATAGTCTTCCTTTCAGTTAGGTTTAGAAAAGAAGGAATTATGTAGAAAAAGAGAGAACAATAATATCCCCTCTGAAATAAGGAAAATAAAAATGGATATGGGACACTGGGGGAAAATGTAAAAACTCTTTTTGACTTAATGACTAGCTAGCTGACTTCCATTACAATAATTAGAAATGCCTGTATGATTAATATGCACAACTGTATGTAACTGCATCACTTTGGTTATGTTTGGAGAAACACCCTATATAAATCCCGTTTCCAAATATTCACAATACATGGTGGCCATACATACTCATATAAAATATTCTAATTTATCATGAAATCAATTTTTGTCCCATTAATTTTTTCAATCAAATTAAAGAAAGGTAATAGTTACTTCTGGGTACTAATATTAATGAAGACTTTCACGGTAAGTAATGACTTGAAAAAATTTGTAGCAGTTCTACACTTTTGAAAGCATATGAATACATTATATGAACATTTTCATTTTAAATTTGATGCTAAAATAAGTTTTAATTTTAGCTAAGATTTAGTTAAATAAGTTTTAATTTTAGCATTGCCTCTGAGAAACAGAAGACACCCTGCCTCCCTTTGCCAAATTTACTTTTTCTTATCTAAACTTAACTTCTCCAATTTTGAAAGTTTTGTTTAATTGTGGGAAGGCCTTCTAAACAGAGATAGGTCCTTGAGAAGCATTCCATGCATTTTCTTTGGATAAAAGCATTGAATTCTCTTAGCTATACTGAAGGAGTTGGGGAGGACACCAAGATCTGAAAAAGATCTCCAATGCCCTGAGCAAGTTGTGGGACATCTTGGTCTAGTTTTCTAACAGCTAAAAAATCTCATTAGTAGTAATTCTTTTAAAAGGTCCTGAAATCTTTTGAATGAATCACAAGTTGCCATTATTATTAAGCCAGTTGAATATCTGAACATACCAACCCTGCTGGACACTGCCATTATATTGTAGATCACTTGCTCATCTATAAAATGTAAATGGATTTAAATATCATTTGATTCGCACTTTACATTTGCCAAATAGCGCCATTCTTCAAGCCTATTCAAAGAGTTAAGCTTTATCAACCAGCCATCTTTTCTTTTTATTCATTGATCATGTGAGTGATTTTTCTTTCTTGCCCTTTTCAATCTGGGGAACATTTTTAAGAACCTAGAGTGAGTCAAGACAACTGACTCCTGCAGTTTAATATCTTCTTATTGAATTTTGATATCATAGTTTTGATTTAATCAAGAAATGTACCATATATTTGGCATCTTTGGCAGATTCAATTTTTTAAAGTAAAAAAAAAATGGCGTTGTAATTGAAATAGAATATTAACTGGAAATACCAGTGGAGATTTCCTATCTATCATTTGCTTTCAGATTGTTTATTAATAACAGGATTGGCCTTTAGGTTGGAATATTGTTGATCAGCCAGCTATCTTTAACTTTGAGTTAACAAGTTAATGATTTGCAAAGCTTTTTGAAACAAGCAGGAATATGCAGCAAGCTTTTGCCAGTATGTCTTAAGTTTCTGACCCAGTTGCTGGGTGACTTAAAAACCTAAACAACTTTGCCCCACAGTCCGTAGTTGGAAATGAATACTGAATACTTAAGCACACTTTGTAAATTAAAAAGAAAGATTTATTGAAAAATGTAGTAAGTTTATTTTTTACCTTTTGTAGTACAACTTTTTCCCAGATTAAAAAAATATTGTTAAAGTTTAATAAAGCTCATCATCTAGTGTTCCCATCCACAGACTAAAAAGTACATTGTTGCATAAAGATATTTAGAAAACTCTCTTTAAAAATAAAATTACCTTAGTTTGGAATTCAGTGTTTGGCAGTCTGTTCCTGACCTATATTTCCTGCTATCTTGTTTTTCCAACTGTGAATTCTGCATGGTAATTGGATTGTTGTGTTCCCAGTTTTCTAACGAGGTATTGTGAATTCCTGCTTCAAAGCTATATTCTTACTCTTGCCTTTTTATTCCTCCTTACCATTCCATTATGGTCTTAAATTCTAGTTCCTGGAATATCTTATCCCTAATAACCCCAGCCATGGTCATTTCACACTTACCCTGAACTTATTATTATATTTGTTATCTTTATTTTAATTTGGAATTAAGCTTACATTACCTTATAATAATGTTGGTTACCTTTAAAACTTCCCCCAGATACTTCATATAAGTTCTCTACAACATATATCCAAACATACAATGGTGTTTAATAAATGTTTTTGCGCCAACAAAGTGGCTCATGCCTGTAATCGCAGCTACTCTGGAGGCGGAGGCAGGAGGATTGCTGCAGGCCAGGAGTTCAAGACCAGCCTGGGCAACATAGTGAGACCACCATCTCTAAAAAAAATAAAAAAATAAAAATTAGCAGGGCATGGTGGCTGGGAGGCTGAGCTGGGAGGACCTCTTGAGCCCAGGAGTAAGAGGCTATAGTGAGCTATGATCACACCACTGCACTCTAACCTGGGTGACAGAGCAAGACCTCATCTCTAAAAAAAACAATGAAAATAAATGTTTTTGAGTTATTCTATAACTGAAAAGAGTAGTCTGAATTGGTCAAAATCAGAATTAGATATTAACTTACAAGAAATATAGTTGTTTACTACTAAGTATATGCCTAACTATCCAAATATTAACAAATAGGAGTCCTTAGACAACTGCTTTAATTAATGCATAGATGAGACTGAGGTAAAATAAACCTAAAAATCTTATCTAAATTATTTGAAAAGTTTGTTCTGTTAAGTTAAACACTTCATTCGTGAGAATTTACTCTTGCTGATCTCATTAGGTGATGGATTTATCTTAGAACAATAGCAAACTTCACCACAGGCCACTCCACAAGTAACTTAATCTTCGTTAAAGGTGAAGTCAAGATTTTTTGGTGTCTGTTTGATCATGTGGATGAATGATTACATTTTCATTCTTTCTACCTCGAATAAAATATACTTTTGAATTTTAAACACAGCTGAAAGTGTTAATAATGCACAAGGTAACATAAAGACAAAACCTTTAAGCTATCTGGTATATATTTTGTGAGTGGTTATGAAAACAAAGGGCAGATAATAATGCAAGCTTCTAATGCTGGCAGAGAGAAGTTCAGTAACTGAAGGCTTCTGCTAAGTTTATTCCATATTAATAACAGAAAGCAGAAACTTTTTTAAAACAATTATACAACAAAGTGCTGCCCACTGTTATTCTCTCTTTTAAAAAATCGGCAATAAATGACAGAAGCATGATAGAAAAACACACACATAAAGGAGTCAACTGTCATCATCTTGGTGACTCAGTGTAAGAAAAAAAAATACTTTATTGAGGTGTGTAGCTATTCTTAAAATAAAAGTATAATTCCTCCCCAAAACTCTACATTCCTATTTAAATAGCTTAGGAAACAGATCCTATTTCATATTAGAGATTTATTTCTGTCAACTGCACAGTAAACAGAATGAATTGTCCCAGAAAATAGAGTGACTATTTTGCTGACTTATCTAGCTCACAGCAACCTCAGACTCCTGGGCTCAAGCGATCTTCTTGCCTTAGCCTCCCGAGTAGCAGGGACTACAGGCACCCGCCACCACGCCCAGCTAATTTTTCTATTTTTAGTAGAGATGAAGTCTCCCTCTTGCTCAGGCTGGTCTTGAACTCTTTTTCTTTGTCTCACAACTGTATACTGTCCCTCACACAGACACAGCAAACTTTCCTATAAAATTTTGCACAATAAATAGTAATTAGACAACTAATATACTACATTTCATGAGTTTCAGCGTATTTCCCTTATTTTACACATACATTTTGATGTAAGCCAAAATTTTCTGGCTAACCTTGATGTTAGTCTAACAATGCCAGTGTTACTGACATTATGGTGTTTGGACATATATTGATATTCAAATAGCAATTTCTGTTTAAGGTAGGACAAATGAGTAAATGTCTTAGGAATGCCTTAGTAAAAAAATAAACCCAAATGCAGGAAAAAAATCATTATTTTATTTGGAACGCAACACATTTCAATTTTGCTTTATAACTTATAGAGTGCTTTCAAATAGATTATCCTATTTGATCTCTGGAACTATCTTATGTGGTAATTATTTACCATTTAGAATTCTAAAGGGGTTCACTAGTGAGTGAATGAATCAGGATTTGGGTATATGTTCCTTGTGACTGTGCAGTGGTTTCCTCACTATATCACAACTGCACAGTAAACAGAATGAATTGTCCCAGAAAACAGAGTGACTATTTTGCTGACTTATCTATTTGTAGTTAGGCAGTTTTTCCATATGTAAGTCTTTAAAATGTTCGTTGAAATAACTTCTGTTTGGTTTCTTTGCCTAACACCAAATGTTTTCTATCCTAAATTCTGTACTTTTTTCTATTAATAAGTGAATATGATCACTTTTTACAAAACACTTCTCCTTGTCTGTCTTTAAAATAGCAATACCCTGCAATGCTGGGGAGATTTGCCATTTGTTTCTGTGATTATTTTCTCAGTCTCCAGTTAAATAATTTATGTGTACTTATTTGATTTCTAGTTTCATGCAAATTATTAATATGTATCTTCTTTTTTGGCCAGTTGATGAAAATTATTTTGTAAATATTAGAATTTTAGAAAGGGGAACTTTTTTCCCTTTCTGAATTTTTTTCTCCCATCTTACTTTTGTGCTACCACCTGTCCATTCATTTGTTCATTTAGCAAACATGTCTTAAGTTTCTACTCTACTCCATGTGCTAGATGTTGGGGAATTGGGTAAGCCCAGTCCCTGCCAGAAGGATCCTTTTATCTAGCAGAAAAACAAGAAATATATAAAAATTAAAGAAATAAATTATAATCTATGCTTGATATAGTACAGTCAGATGAGACCTTCATGCATATATAATATGCATGGATGTATAATAATTCAAGTTCAATTTAAAGCATTTTGTATTTGCAGCATAGTTTACCTTTTAAAGCATTTTGCCTATTTATCTGTTAGCACAAATTAAGAACTTCAGAGACTTAATGGATTATGTTTAGATGTTCTCTTAATCAATATTAATAATTGGTTAAATGTATTCAGAAACAAAATTTTCCCCTTAGCAGGAGAATTATTGAGAGATAACTACTGAATGATAATTTTCTTTTCCATTTATATTTGTGGTTATGCTGATGTTTCAGTAAGGTTTTACTGAAGCAATAAGGTCACTCAATGAAATGCAGAAGAATCTATTATGTGTATTAATTATGATTTATTTCATAGATATAGATATGCATAATCTGAGTCATAGTCAAAATGTTAATTATTTTGTAGTGATTAGAATAAATTAACATGGGGTTCTTTATATATTAATTAAAAGTTCACAATGGGATCAGCACTTCAGCTAAGCGATAAAATGTGATTGAATGCTTATTTTACTATGAACTTTAGGTTTATTGGTAGTAATGTCTTAAAAAGTTCACAATTTTTAGAGTTGTCACTTCTTAATGCCTTTTGTTCTTTTAGTTATTTTTCTAAGGATTTATAACTTCCTATATTTGAATTTGACCAATGCAACCCCTTCCATTTCCTCAAAGTATATCTCTTGACTGTCATGAAATTATATATATATATTTTTTTTTTGAAGACAGAGTCTTACTATGTCCTCTGTCACCTGGGCTAGAGTGCTGTGGCTTCAGCCTAGCTCACAGCAACCTCAGACTGCTGGGCTCAAGCGATCTTCCTGCCTCAGCCTCCCGAGTAGCAGGGACTACAGGTACCCGCCACCACGCCCAGCTAATTTTTCTATTTTTAGTAGATATGAGGTCTCACTCTTGCTCAGGCTGGTCTTGAACTCCTGACCTCAAGCAATCCTCCTGCCGTGGCCTCCCAGAGTGCTAGGATTGCAGGCGTGAGCCACCATGCCCTGCTTGAAATTATATTTTGCTTCCCTTCCTCCTCTCTACCTCTCAGATTTATACTTCTCAGTCTTATTTTGTGGCTCTTTCTCTTCTTCACAACTCTTAAGTGTCAAAGCTTCAGAGCCCCATTTGGGGTCCCCTTCTCTTCTCTGTGTGTATAAACTTGTCCCAGTTGTGTGCCGTGGCTCTGATTATCTTCTTAGGTCATCTCATTTAATCCCATGGATAGAAATTTCATCCATACATTGATGATTCCAAAATTCACAATTCCAGCCCTGACCATCTCCTGAAATCCAGAGTCATACAGTCTGCGTATTTGACATCTCCACCAGGAATAGGTTTCTTACATATAACTTGTCCATAACAGAATTCTTCCTTTCTCCCACTTCTTCCCTCACCCCAAAACCTCTGCTGTCTCCCATCCCATCCCTCATTTTCTCACTCTCTACTTCAGTGATCAGCATGTCCTGAGACTGATTTCACAGCATATGCTGAACCCATCTACTACCCATACTTCTCTACATCATCTCTGCTCATCTCCAGTGCAACACACTCTCACCTACAGTATGGCAGTAGTTGTTTCTCCTGCTTCAAAAATTCTCCAAAAAACATTCTGCACAAAGCAGCCAGGATGGGCTCTTAATACCAGGTCAGTGGTATATGGTCATATGATCATAAGTCATATGATCTTATAATACTTCATTCCTACACTTAGAATAAGATAATCACTACTTATTGTGGCCCACAATGCCCGTAGCATCTGGCCTCTCTCTGCCTCTTGGATCACATCTTCTGCCACATTCACCATCTCTCACCGAGTTCCACTGGCCTTAGTCCTGTCCCTTAAAAGTGCCAAAGACCTCTCCACTTAGGGGCCTTTTGTTCCTCTGTTTACAATACCCTGTTCTCAGAAATTGAATGACATGTGCTTTCTTACAGGCGTTTATATTGCATTACCCTATCATAATTTCTCAGATCCTGAAAAATATATTTCTTATTTTTTCCTTCCTTCTTTTCTTCCTTCCTTCCTCCCTCCCTTCCTTCCTTCCAAATATATTCATTTTCATTAAATTATAATACTCTCATCCCTTTGTGCATAGCACAGAGAATAAACATCTGTCAAATTGCATGGTTTACTCAAATTCTAATTTTGTGAACTGATCTTTTCTTTCCTGAGGATACCCCTGAAAGCTGGAGAGCATGCATGTTCATGTGAGAGTAAGTTACTACTTCATCTAACATTATCTTTATCTAAAGATATCTAAATATTTGAAATATTCTGTGCTAACAACTCTTGCCTCCTCCTGAGACTGTGAATAGAATTATTTCCAGATGGTTTCAAAGTTTCAGTATATTGCTACAGTTAACAAAAAGCCTTTGTAAATGTTATATTAACCACTGAGGGGCATGTGCTACCATTAATTTGTGTTATGAGTTCCTGTTGTAAAAGGTAGAATTTGCCTGGGCATGCATTTTTCTTCTTAAATCATATATAATAATTACAGTATTGGTTGCTAAGAATCACAATACCAAGGAACTGACATTAAAGTACTTAAAAACATGTTAGGTGTGCCTCTTAATGAAAAACTAATTTTCAGAAGCTATGAAAGTATTGTACTGTTTGATATTAAGGAAAATTTATTTTAAAATCTGCTAACACAAGGCTAAGGAGAGCTGGATTACTGTTGTCAGGAGTGTATAAAGTGTAATTCATTTGTCTTTTTCTTTTCTTGCATTTGTATCAAGTAAATCAATGCAAAATTCTTTAGAACATTATATTCCTGTTTAATTGTAGTTTTGAATAACAGTGGTAGTATATGGCATGAATAGCACTTTGTTCTTCAAATTTATTTATTTATAATCACAGAAATTATATAAAATAAATAACCTTAACATCAATATTCCTGCTATTGACTCAACAGTTATTTCCAGAACATTTCTAGGATGGGGAGTGTTTAAAAAGTCATTTGGGCTTACTGTAGTTTGACTGAAGGAGGCTCAAGATTGCTTTATTGATTGGACCAGTGTATTAGCCAAAGAAAGAATAAAGGTTATCACCATTATTAGTCCTAATACAAAACATCTGAAAACTTTTGAAGAAAATAGGATGGATTTACTAAAATTCTCTTCAACCTACTTGTAAACAGTTGACAAATAAAAAGGACAAACCTAAAATTAGAGTGCCATAACCATTACAGGAGGAGAAAAGAGTTAACCAATAACGAATTCAAGGTCATAAAGTATACTTCCTATTTGCTTACAAGAACCTGAGGCTATAGTTTCTCTTGCTGCTTGCCAACTTATGTATGGTTACCAGGGTAACTTCCTGTTCTAAATTATGCTGCATGGAAGTGGAATTTACATGTATTCTCTTAATTTAGACTCCAAATTTAGATCCCATTTACAATAACTTGGATGTGGTAGGAGGGAGTTTTCTAATAACGTAAAATTTGTAGTTTCTTGCTTAAAATGAAAAACTTTTTGGTGGCACATACATGTTTATATTAGTGTAAATCAATACATAGAACTTTTAACCAGGCCATAAATCTAAGTCTGATGTCTTTGTCTATATAAAATAAATTAGGCAAAAAGTAATGTTTTATTTTCAATGATGATTTTATGTATGAATATTAAAAAGTATACCACAGAGTTAATGTTTGTTTCCTTTTTGTATTTCTTGTGGCAAAATATGTGCTAGAGAGTTTTGGGTATATTTTCAGATGGGAGTAAGCATTTAAGAGTCTTGGAGAATGTGTTTTCTCAGTCCTTTAATGAAACCGTGCATTCAGGTATTAGAGATAGCTAGTACCACTTCTATGTTTATTCAACAAACACATACTGTTCACTGCTAGGTACAAAGCAATGTGCTAAACACCAAGGATCCCAAATCGAATGTTCTACTTACTCTTAAGAAGCCTACAGGGAAAGCTGGTGTCTTAGTCTGTTTTGTGCTGCTATAACAGAATACCACAGGCTGGGTAATTTATAGTGAACAGAAATTTGTTGGCTCATGGTTCTGGAGGCTGGGAATTCCAAGATCCAGGGGCTGGCATTTGGTGACAGCCTTCTGCATCATCCCATGGGGGAAGGCCAAAAAGAGGGTGAGAAAGAGCAAGATACAAACTTGTAGCCTCAGGCCCTTCTATAATTTGCCATAATCCATTGATGAGGGGGGAGCCCTCATGACCTAAATACCTCCCATTAGGCCCCACCTTCCCACACAGTTGCATTGGGTATTAGGTTTCCATCACATGCTTTTTTGGGGGACACTTTCAAACCACAGTAGATGGCAAATTTAACAGTTATCATAGTACATTGTGATAGGTTCTATAAAAGAAATGCTCTGGGTGCCAGGATTTTGGTGGAGGAGCACCCAAGTCAGATAGTAGGATCCAGGATATTTTTCTAGAAGAAGAAATACATTAAAGACATCTTAAGCCATGGAGTAACTCAAGTAGTCAGATTTGCATTTGGGAATGATAACTCCGGTAGAAGTTTGGAGGCTGGTGGGAATGAGTCCAGGCCAGAGATAAGAGTATCATACACTTGGGAGACCAGTGTGTCATTCATGTATAGGGTGATGAGAACCTGAACTACGTAAGTGACAGTAGGAATGTCAAGAAGGGATGCCAGAGTATTGACATCACAATTATTTGGAGTCAAAGAATGTTAGAGAGAGGAGGGACTGTGGATGGTGAATGCCTATATTTTGTAGATTAGGAAACAATAGCCCAGAAAATGCTACATATAGTCTAAAACTTAGACAAAGGGGACATTAAGACTAATATTCTCAGTGGTGAGTGTGCAGTAGTTTCAGAAACATCCGTACACTAAGGTTAATATAATAAAAAATTCTGTAATGGTTATAAATTCTGAAAATATGCATTTTGTTTTTTATGTATATTTGACATTTTGAACTTGAACAAATAAGAAACTAAAAAGATAAGCCTGATAATTTTTTTTAAAAAAATCAAAGCTGATTGAATCAGATAAAAAATCAGATAAAAATTTGGCAAAAGGTTGCCTCTTAGGTAACCTGATGTTTTTCAGAAAAATATTTTTTATAGTTCATTCCCAATATAAATTTATTAAATCATTTTATGTCATGTAACATTTTCTTGGCTGTCACAATATTCTTAATTCTTAATGGAAAAGATAATGGAAGCCTGTATAATTAAATGCGTGGTTGGATCTGTGGATATTGTGTTACAAGTAATACTCATAAAAGTGACCATCTAGGTAGAACATAAGTGCAGTTTACAAAACCCTACCTGATGGCCTTGACCCTTTTAAAACCATAGCTGAGTCATAATGGCAAAGTAAATTGTAGGAGAAAATGACAAACTTTGATCAAAATGACATCTTCTCTTCTCCTCTTTAAAAATGATAACTAAATATCAAGATATAATGCACATCTGGCCTGTGTTAATTTAGGTCCACATCATAATCATCAATATAATAATTACTCAATTTTCAAGTGCTTATGTTGTGAAATGCATAGAGCGAATATAAAGTATTCTATGAATTTGTGAGGAAGGGAGCTATATTATATAATATAATATTATAACATTGTTAACTTTCTTTGGTGCCACATGAAGGTCCTTGTATATATCATGTTCTTAAAAACACTATAAAGTGGTTTACTTAGAATAGTAGCCGCTGACCTTACAAATATCAATAATTTTGTTATTTGATCATGACTCAAGTGCCTAGGACAGGTCCTTACACTACATTTATTCTTCAAAATAAATAGCTTATGATATTTAAATTTAGGCACATCTTTAACTTTAGGCAAAACTTAAGCACAACTCATTTAGTATCACTAAAATAGTAGGGGCTGTCATATTTTGTCTTAGCATAAGATAGCTACAAGATATATAGTAATTCCTAAGGCATTTTAGTGCAGTGAGTTTTTAAAAATTATATGTCTTGTTTTTGAAATAGTTGCCAGAACATGTAATTAATATACCAGTTTCCACTAAATAGAAATTTATATTTTTTCAAAAGATATTATCGTATTAAAGAAAGAAAGGCAGTATATAAATGTCAGATATTCACCACTACGTTTGCTTTTGAGACCACTTATAGTAATTACATTATATCAGCCTAAAGAGATTATTTATGCTTGGGTGGATTATATTTGTCATTTTTTAAATATTTTTTTAATGAAGGATGAAAGTTTAGAAAGTATTTTCAGGGTTAAAAGTAATTTCAGGCAAGGCACAGTGGCTCATGCCTGTAATCCCAGCACTTTGGGAGGTTGAGGTGGGAGGATCCCTTGAGGCCAGAAGTTCAAGACCATCCTGGACAACATAGTGAGACTCTTGTCTCTACAAAATATTTTTTAAAAAATAGCCAGGCTTGGTGGCATGTGCCTGTAGTCCCAGCTACTTGGGAGACTGAGCGAGGAGGATTGCTTGAGCCCAGGAGTTGAAGGCTGCACTGAGCTATGATCCAGCCACTGCACTCTAGCCTGGACTACGGAATGGCACCCTGTCTCAATAATAATAATAATAATAATTTCTTATAAAGATAACAAGAGCTGGTCCAGTGGTTTGGCTTTACTTTGAAAATTTATCCAGAATCTCACCTTCACTGCTTTAACCCTGGTCCAAGCCACTGTCATCCTAGAACTGAGTTACTGTAATAGCCTCCTACTTGGCTGATTTTGTCAGAACAGGGTAGGCTTTAGCAGCAATAACTTCTAAGTCTCTAAACCTTAGTGGCTTAACACCAAATATTACATATCTTGTTCACAAATGTCTATTTTAAGTTGGCAAGGGTAAGGGGACTTGGGGAGCTGCTTCTTGTCACTCAGGGATTGAGGCTGACAGGCTATACCATTCACAAGGTCACCAAGTAAAGCAGTAGGGGAATCCCAAAGCCTCAGCGTAGAAGTGACGTGTCACTGCTGCCCACATCTCGTTTCCCTGCACCAGTCCTGTGGCCCTACCTAGCTGCAGAGGGGTTGGGAAACGTTCCATCGTGTATGCCCAGGCAGAAAAAGAGAACTGGAAGCTGCTGAGCATTCATAATGTCTCTCATGCTGCTTTGGAAGATTCACTCCCTTACTTGCTACAAGACAGTCTCAACAGGGCAGCCAAAAATGATCATTTTAATGTGTCAGATCGTATCAGTCCCCTGCTCAAAATTATTGACTGGCTCCTTACTTTATTCAGAGGAAAAAACAATGTCCTTATTACAAAGCACAAAGGTAAGCATATACCCATGCACGTGACTCACTCCCTGACATCGTTTAGGTCTCCTTAATAGACAGGCCTTTCTTCATCACCCTGTTTTAGTTTTCTCCATAGCACCTACCACTCTTTGATAACTAACAAATATACTTTTTATATACTTTTGTCTGTTGTTTGTCTCTTTCTACTAGACAGTAAGCTCAAAAGAGCAAGGACTCTGTTTAGTTCACCATTTAAACCCCAATGCCTAGAATGGTAAAAGACTTATTGGAATATGAATGAATTAATTAATTAATGGTATGCCCTAAGAATTTCCTCTCTATAGCTAACTTGTTTATCATATATTATTCCTCAAGAACTGTATTTTCTTTTATTTTTTTCCTCTCCTTTTCTCCCCTTGTTTCTTGAGGGTATAAGACCCCGTCTCTACAAAAAACACAAAAATTAGCTGGGCATGGTAGTGCTTATTTTGTCTCAGCTACTTGGGAGGCTGAGGCAGGAGGTTGTAGTGAGCTATGATGATGCCACTGCACTCTAGCCTGGGCAACAGAGCGAGACCCTGTCTCAAAAACAGAAACAAAAACAAACACAGAAGGCTTATCGGTATCACTACTATTGTCCCCTAAAGATGATAGGGATATAGAGTGAATTTGAAGCAGGCTTGAACCACTGAAATAGATGGGAGAGTGTTTAGGATCTCATTAGGTGATTATGGAAACCAAATGTGAGATAGTGCAGATATTTAAAAAGGAGAGGTTGTTGAGTGATCTTGAAGAAAGTGGTAGTGGGAAACAAGAAAAATGGCAATCCCTTATCCTTGTCCTGTGAGTCAGGAAGATTAGGGACAGAGGCACATAAAAGAAGATCATGCCTTTACTAGCAAGGGTTACTAGGGAAAAAAAGTGATGCTATCCAGAATGAATAGGGTGGTGAAAGGAGCTTCAGGAGCAAAAATAAAAATGTAGGGGCAGCTGTCAGTAGAGAGAGGGCATGGTGTTAGGTTTGAGTAAAGAATTGGAATTGGATATTGGGTTTGGAGAGTGGTAGGACTGAGCTAAAAAACCTAGTGATAATATTAATAATCACAATAATAATAGTTAAAATTTATTAAGCAATTTCCATATTCCCCATACTGTTCTAAGCACTTTACATATATGAATTTATTAATATTTAATTTGCATAGCAAACTATAAAGTAGGTGCTATTATTGGTCCCAGAGAGAGGCTACATAATGTGGTCAGGGTCACATGATTGATAAACACTAGAGCTGGGATTCCAACCCAGGTAATCCAGCTCCAAAGCCCATGCTGGTAAGTATAAGTATGTTCTTAACTTACTTAAATATGTGCTCTTAAGTATGATGACTTAAGGCATCTGTGTCTAAGTGGCTATTCCCCAAAATCATGCATTTTACACAGACAGTATTATTCTGAATTTAGGGAAGTTTAAATGCAACAGGTATTTGCTGAAAAAAGACTGGTGTGTTGTCTACCAAGTGGCCCTTTCAGAAGGCTGCTTTGTGAACATGGACCAGGGCAAGAGCATTCAAAGGAATTTTGGTTCTGAAGGTGTTAAGCTCCAACAACCTGGCATCTCTGTTTCATGTAGGAATAATCCTTTCTGGTAAGCCATGGTGCCCTCTCCCCTGGGCAGTGCTTAGAATGGCTCCACTAGCTTCAGTTTCTCAGAGCTTTCCCTTTCTTCAGTCCACATTAATTCCCCCTTAGACTGACATATATTTTTATTGTATATTTTAATATCATTACTTAAGTCTTTGGCCTGGGAATCAGGAGTCTCTTTAAAATAATGTTGTAGTCTCTTTCCTCTGATCAATTTTGTATTGATTTCATAGTTTAACCCTCACAGTGCAATCTTACTTCCAGATATGTGGTCTGGCTGTGTATATGACATAAAAGGAATAACAAAATCACTATGCTAAAGGGGGGACTTCAAGAGGGAAGCTAATACATGTCATAGCCAGGAAGCAGAATTGTTCTCCAGTGTCTTAGGAAGATGGCTCCCTTCATCCTTACACACATAGCTGCTACTTCCCAAAATATATAAGCAGTCTAACTTAATCATCCTATTGTTTAGCTTTTGACATTTTTATTTAAGTTTAAATTGACATTCAGTTTCTCTTGCTCTCTCTCTCTCATGCTTGTGCCTGTTGTATATACACATACACACATACATATGGTCGCAAACTATCATAATTCAAATTTCAGATATGTCCAAATGAATGAATTTTGTGTGAGATTACTTTTCCATATACAAGGCAGTAAAAAAGAGCACATACTCTGCAAGGTAATCAGACCTGGGCTAAAAATCATTATTGATCCGGAAGAGTTACTTAATCTCTACTAGCCTTGGTTTTCTTATCTGTTAAATAGGATTAAGAATAGTATATACATACCCCTGGCTGGGCACGGGGTGCTCACTCCTATAATCCCAGCACTTGGGAGGCCCAGGTGGGAAGATTACTTGAGGCCAGGAGTTCGAGACCAGCCTGGGCAACATAGCGAGGTCCTATCTCTACAAAAAATTTTAAAAATTAGCTGGGCATGGTGGTGTGCACCTATAGTCCCAGCTACTCCAGAGGCTGTGATTGTACCACTGAACTCCAGCCTGGGTAACAGAGTGAGACCCTGTCTCTTAAAAAAAATAATAAAAGAAAGAAGAGTTCTTACTGCAGTAACATGCATTATTTAATATTAAATAACTATAAATATTAGTAGCCTTTCTTCATAGTGATATTGTTTTTTCAGAAAAGATTTGGAACTTTGTATCAGGACAGTACTAACAATGTACATGATCACCGTGGCTCTGATCTGAACAAAATTTCATCTGAAACCAATATGTATTTAGGATTTTTTTTTCATAGACACACACACAAACAGAAGTATGAAAATTTTAAGTTCCTGGCTTAGTAACAAATGAGTTTACTTTCATTGGGTGATTAATCTGTGTCATGATACAAGGGTTAATACATGTAAAACACAGGATACATAGGCCATCACTAAATCCTCACAACAAATGCAGTTCAAGTCTTGCTGTTCTTATTTCACAAAGGAGAAAACCATCTTTCAGAGAATGTGAAAAAGTTGCCCAACTTCGCACAGCCAGTTAGGACTTGGAACTCAAGGCTGGCTCTAGAGCCTGGGCACTTCTCATTACATAGACTGCCTTCAGCCTATGCAATTTTTATTTTATATAGGATTTTTTTTGTATTTTGGTTAATATAAGATGTATGGTTCTTAGCAGCATGTGAGGAAATTATATATTGGAAAATACAGCAAAATATGAATTTGTGTTTTTAAATTTAGCAAAGGTAATAAGAGATAAAGGAAATGTTCTTTGGAAAAACTAATGGACATCCCAGTTCTACAAAGTTATATTTCCTTTGGTTATGTGAGATTTTATGTAATTCGTGTTATGTTTCATCTATAATCTACCGTCACTTTCTGGAGAGAAGAAGAAAATAGCTCGCTCTCTGTCATCCCTGAATTGTGACATTCCTTTTACGACTACAAAGTACCCTGTGGAGATGGTAGATGCAAGGTCTTTTAAGACTTTACAAAGACTGGAGGCCAACAGCTTTCAAACAGAAATATTTACTGAGAAGCTAATCCATGTATCAGAGATCTGAAAAAAGAGAGCATGACTAACCGCTGCAAATAGTGCTCATTACTGAAGCGATCCGCAATGAGCCCAGAGGGAAGTTCTCTCAGTCTAGAAAGGATGTACTTTTAAAAGGAAAGGCCAAGAAATGATATATTTGAAGTAAAGAGTTGGAAAAACTGACTTAAGTGACTGAATGTTAATAAAAATGAACAAAGTGGACCTCATTAGGTTAATACTTCATTCAGAGGTATTTACTTATCTGACTTTATCTAACTAGGAATGTTAATCAGTACTTGATATTATATAATAACACAGGTAAACATAATGTGTGCCTGACATAATTACATGAACTTTTTAAAAAATACTTTCTTGCTCTGAAAAATGTAGTGGGGACCTCCTGGTTATCATTAGAGATCTTGCTGCCTATTTTAGTAATGAATGAATTGATGATATTAGGTTATTAAGTATGAAATGTCTGATTTCCTTAAGTACTAAGTTTGACAGTTGATATCTCTGACATTTCACTTTGACACTTCTTGTTTTATTTTTATTGTGAGGTACATCCTCAGTCTTTCAAATGCATGGTTTGGCTTGTGATTATCTTTCAAATATTTTTTTATGGGGCAATTTTTGTGACACCATGGATAAGTCAAAAATTCGTGTTATTTTCGAATATGAGTCCCATCATGGAACCAATGCAGCATAGACAGCTTGAAATATCAACAAAGTGTTTCAGAAGGATGTGGGTAATCAACACACAGTATGTCAATGGTGGGAGAAGTTCCATTCCGGTGATTTTAATCTTGAAAGTGAGCCACGTGGGCAACCTGACACCAAGGTGGATAATGATGAGCTGAAAGCTGGAGTGGAAGCGAATCCATCTCAACCTATGCGTGAATTAGCAGCAAGGTTTGACGTTACTATTCCAACAATATTGGACCGTTTGAAACAAATGGGCAAGGTAAACAAGCTGGATAGATGGGAAACACATGGATTAAAGAGCATCAGAAGAGAAGAGAAATCATCTCGAAGCTTGCCTTTCTTTGCTGTCATGGCCATAATGGTGAACCATTTCTATACCATATTGTTACGTGTGATGAAAAATGGATTCCTTTTTATAAATCGCAAGCATTCCGCACAGTGGTTGGATAAAGGTGAAGTCCAAAACCGAACATTCATCAAAAAAAGCTAATGGAGTCTGTTTGATGGTCCAGCGCTGGTATTATCTACTATAGCTTCATGAAACCTGGTCGGTCGATTACAGCGGATGTCTACTGCAACTGGTTGGATGAAATGATGAGGATACTTGTGACTAAGCAGCCAAGACTGGTCAACAGAGACAGGCCAACCATCTTGCCAGACAAGGCTTGATCACATGTTGCACAAATAATGCTGCCCAAACTACACAGGCTGGATTTGGAAACTCTCTGTCATCTGCTGTATTCACCAGACCTTGCACCAACTGACTACCACTTCTTCCAGGCTTTGGACCACTTCTTGCAAGGAAAAATATTCAATTCTCAACAAGCTGTGGAAAATGCCTTTCTCAATTTCATCGCCATTTGCTCTCCAGGATTCTTCGCTGCTGGCATAAACAAGCTACCGTTAAGATGGCAAAACTGTGTCGATAGTTCAGGCACATACTTTGATTAATTGTGTTGCTTCTTGTTTGAGGTATAACAAACTCAACTTTGGATTTGAAATCAGACATTTCATATTTAACGAATAGTTTAGATTCAGGCTTAAGCGAGAAACAGATTTTTAAAAATTTATTTTGCTAAAAGATGGGAAAAGCTGACACAAGATGTTTAACAGTGAGTTCTAAGATCTCCCAGGTGGGTAGCTGTTTGTTTTAGTATGGGAGAACTAATTTTTAAAACCCTTTTGTGAGTTTAAAGGGACAATGAACTTAGTTGCCCTTGTCATGCAAAATGTCTTTTATTCTGGATATCTTCTGACTTTATATTTTGGATATATATATATGTGTGTGTGTATATATCTCTCTCTAAAAAAATACACACACACACACACACGTATCCTGAATGTCACAGGGCAGAAGTGAAGAGGAAGGACCCATCAACTGAAGATTCATTAGCACTGTTTTTTTTTTTTTAATGAAAGATATCATTTAGTTCTCTCAGCAACCCTTCAAATTGGGTGTTGTTATTACTTCCCCTTTATAACTGGGAGATTGAGACACATGTGAGGCAGGTAAGACCCCCAGATGTTTCTTGGATTGAGATCCCATGTTTCACATGTTTCCTTCAATCATGTGGATCCCTGGAGTTTCTCATCGTCCTTAAGTCAAGAGGAGAGAATTTAAAGACACCTCTTAATTTAAGACTAGATTATGCCTTCATCTTTGGGAAAGCTCAGACATTTGTCCTAAGTTAACGGTGAACAGAGCAGGAGGTGGAACCCCAAGATCACTCATTGATAAGAGTTGCTGGTTAGAGTCCATGGCAGGCTCTGGTAAAGGTAAGACGCTGGAAGCACCTTCAGCAGTGGGCTCTCTTGGATGAGGTGGAGCGTGGCAAGGGGAGAGAATCAACATAAATGTGCTTGATGATATAGAGAAACTGATATTTATTTAATACCAAGGCACTGTAAAGCAAACATGGAAAGTTTAAAAACTGGAAAAAGTAATCTGTGGTGTTAGAAGTCAAAATAATGGTTATGCTTATGTTGGTGAGTAGTGACTGGGAGAGACAGCACAAACGGGCTTCTGGGATTCTGGTAACATCTCTTTCTTGATCTTTGTGGTGGATGAGCAAATGGGTCCACCTTGTGAAATTTATTGACATCTGCATCATAATCCATGTATATCTTTTTAAGTTTTTTATTATCCCTTATGTTTATTTTATACTTTTGTTTTTGTATGTAATTATATTTGTTTCCATGTTATCTGGTCCCAAAGGTATTGGTTTTTATCCAGTCATTCAGTGTTTTTTAAATTATGTATGACAATGTATATAAACATATATACACACACACACACATATATATTTCAAACCGAGTTTGAGTCTATCTTAACTTTGTGGCAGTGGGACAGCCATAGAAGACAAATCAGCTCTGAGAAATGCAAGTGCATTTTTGTGCAATATAAACAATGTGGAGAAAAATAATAACACTAATGGTTTCTGAATGAAAGGAAAATACCAAGTACAGAACCATTGAAGGAAGAATTTATCATTGAAGGTTTAGGTGATATAAACAAGGAATCTGATTATATGAAATATCACTGTCTTCAACACAGAGAAAATTGAAGGTTGAAGAAAAATATGTTCTATGATTGTAGCCTACCAGGGTTGGAAAACCCTGTGATCTGTCTCAGGGATTTGGACCTTGAAAAGAAATAGATCGTCAGGTGGAACCTATTATCCTACCAAACACTTCTCTTCCAAAATTCTGTGCTTCTGAGACTCTGTGCCTCAGTCTCTCATAATTAAGCTGTTTACAGCTACTGTCTCCCTCATGTAGAGGTTTTTAGTGCCAGTGGTATTAGACTTGGAATACGGCTCAGAGGACTGGAGGTCTTACTATTTTTTTAGTAAATTCAGCATAGGTCACTGCCTTTAAAAATCTGCCTCTGTGTTATCATTTCTAATAAGAATTCATCTTACGATAGCTTTCTTGAAAATAAAATACTTAAAAACAGGCCACCTCAAGTCAGCATGAGTTATACCTGTATCAGGAGAACATAAAAGAAAATTTAACCATTGTGAAAGATGGATAAATTCTAAGTGGAATTTGCTCTTATCACAAAATTGGAAGATAAATACAGGGAAATTTCTCAGCAAAAAAGAGAAAAGAATACAACACATTGTTCATAAAATATAAAGAAGCAGCAAGCTCTCAAGAGATAAAAAGGGAACATATTGCTAAATTATAGAATGAGAACTTCAGCTTTCCATTTATAGATGTAAAAATAAAATAGGACCCCAGGTTACTGTGGTTGGAGATATGGCAGAAATCTTAAGCAAGTGTATCTTTATTAACATCAGGTTGCAGATATTTTCAGGACCATAGTGCCTAATTACATGTTCCAAGGGGAAGTTTTAAAGCAACTTGTGAGTATAAAGTCAAAATGCAAAAGAAGAGTTGGCATGAATTACCCTTGGGTGAGTCTATCATCAGATTAGATTTTGAGAAATATATTAGGAGTTAAATTCCAAATGCCCTGGACTGTTGGCAGCAAGATATAAGATATTTGAGTAACAGTTTCATTATTAACCAATTTATGATCCTTTTATTTCATTGGAGCATAAGGGACATGATAAAAATTTGCTACAAATAAACGACAGCTTTGTTGAACAGGAACATATTTTTTTTAGATTTTACAACAATAGAATGGGCCAAATATCCTTGTAAATTACATTAATGAGATAGATTGCTACTTTTAATGGAGGCTCTGTGCTCCACGTTATGCCTTATGCAGATTTGCCAGTTAATAAGCCTGAACAGTGTTTCTGTTCGAGGAAAATGAATCTGAAACGATTGTCAGATTATCTGTTTGGCATGCCTGGCTGGTGTCTGGAATGGCACTTTGCTAATGTGCTATTACTCAGTGTCATTAACCCACACAGATGATTGAAAGGTGAATTTATATGTGTACCATGGGGCTCAGCACAGGGAACAGGCTGCAGTGAAATGATGCTGCAAAAGACAAAATGAACCATTTGTTTTGGATTTCCATTCTTTGGTTTTAATGTGCTCACTTTAAAGACATATGACATTTAAATATATGGAAAATAATGAGACAAAACTATTAACCTAAAAAACCCACAACTTTGCATTGTATTAATGGCTTAAGAGTTATATAGTTGAAAAGTGAGCAGTCATCTACCCTTCATGATCCCTATACGTGGGGGATCATGGCAAAAAAGGCAGATAAATTAAATACTTTTGAACCTATTTCATGTAAGAATATTTTGGAAACTTTAATTAATAAAGTAGAATTCATGATGGAAATATGAAATGAAATGCTTCTCACTCCTTCATGAGAATTTAATTTATACTTGTGCAGATTAATATAAAACACTTTAAGATGAAAAACTTATATTTTAAAATAATACATCTATGACAGATTATTACAGCAAAGCCATCAAATGAAAACTACAGTATATTTTCTAATTTGGCCTTATTAAATAAGTTTTCTTTGATGTTTATTCCTTCATCAGATATTTGAATGCACATCTATGCTTTTGAATTCTAAGGACTTTGGAAATTTTGAATAAATTTATAAATAAGAGGTTATGCCCTTATTCTTAAAAAAGATACAGAAAACATGCTCTGAATGTGATTCTTTCTGCCTAGCTAAATCTATTTTTAGACTTAACAGAGACACTTGAGGCCTAAAGTATCTCTAACCTACCTGGGTTTAGTCTGTGTTTTAAGGCTATTTGAAATTTAAAAAGAAAAAAAAAATCAGACTTTTTTTTTTAACTGAACTGCACACGGGATAAAACTTTTTGACAGTCCATGGTATTCATTCTTATGTAGTATGCTCTTAAGGTCCATAAAGAAAATTAGCAAGGGCATTCCCCCCTCCCCAAATGTATTAAAATTATATATGTGCCTATGCCTATGAATGAAAGATTTGGTATACAAATATAGAAAAGTTAACTGTGTTGAGGGAAAAAGTTACTCTTCCAGTAAGGTGTCATGATAATTGGTGAATTCCAGGGTCGTTTTGACAGCAGCGTTTCTTAGGCCAGGGTGTGGTTAACTGCTTGTCAGCAGAGTACAAGTACTCATGTGAGCTGCAGGTTACCAGGAATGCTTTCTCGTTTGTCTCTGAAATACTGTGTTCTGTGGCTAATTTTCTCTGCTATGATATTCTTTGATTGATGAAGTTCCTTCATTAAAACACTTCGTAATTTCTCATAATCTTTTTGAGTGCTTTCATCTTTCTATTCCTAGTAGATTGCAAGGTGTTATAATTACAGATTGGTATGCTTACATGCAATATATCGTCCATGAAATCTTATCCACACATATTATTATATATGCAATAGTATATATTCAGATTATTTTTATTCATCCAATTTCAAACTAAAATCAACATTTTCAAGGAAAATCCTCTTTTCTACTTTCAATTCCAGTGTCCTCACTACTGGCTTCCCACCCCTGCCCCTCCCTCATAAAAATAAGGAGTTTTCATTCCAGCCAATCTTCCTATATTTAAATTTAAAAAGTTGCCTGGAGGATATTTCCAGATTTCCTAAATTTAGATTCATTTTATTTGGATAATGGTTTCCATCTTTGGATCTTTTCTTTGATAAGGATAAAAAAATTTAAAAAGTGTTTCCCAACATTCACAATAGCTAGAACTTTTTCAGCACCATTAATCTATCTTATTGAAAGGTTAAATATTTCATACTTCTTTTTTTTTTTTAGTAAGGCAAGCTCTTGTAATTTAAAAAGAATGATTAGTAATTTCTGCTTAGCTAAGCAAATAGACCATAAAGGTAATCTGGAGTTGCCAGAAATGGGTTTTCTTTATCGTATTCTTCAAATATTTATCAAAACAGAATTTTGCTTATTTTCCTGCTCTAGTTATAAATGTTTATTAAGCATAAAATTTGATAAATATCTGACTTGTCTCGAAACCATCATGAAATAGACTTGCTTTTGTTTTGAGTACTCACTTTGTTCACTCTTACAATTTATTGCCATCACATATTGCATTTTTCCCCTAGCCCTTCTCTGTGCCCTTTATTACTCACCACATGCCCCTCACCCTGAACACTAGAGCTACTCAAGATGGGCTGCCCCTTCCAAGGCAGTATCTCATTCCACGAGACAGTCTCCATCTTCTTCCTAGACATTATTATGTACGGATGGTGTGCTCCATCATCTGTCTACCAGGTAATCCAAGGTAAACTGATAAACGGACCCATGCTAATTTTCTCACTCATCCTTCTCCTTAAAACACACTTGGATCCTTGAACAACATGGGTTTGAACTCAGCAGATCCACTTACATGTGGATTTATTTTAATAAATATATTGGAAAATCTGGAGATTTGTGACAATTTGAAATATCATGGATGAATTACATAGCCTAAAATATCAAAAAAATTTAGAAAAATTAGGTATGTCATGAATGCATAAAATATATGTACAAACTAGTCTAGCATTTACTATCATAAAATATACACACAAATCTATTATAAAAAGTTAAAATTTATCAAAACTTGTACACACACTTACAGACCGTACATGGTGCCATTCAAAGTAGAGAGAAATGTAAACATACCTAATTTTATGCAGTTATGCTTTAATACTGCATCTTTAAGTGTAGTACATACTATAGTACTGTAATATTAATAATTTCATAGCTACATCCTGTTGCTATTGCAATGAGTTCAAGTGTTCTTTCTGAGTATCCGCCTAAAACCATGTAAGGTAATCATCTCTGTATGAACAGTTCATCTCTCCAGTAAATTTCATATTGCAGTAGAAAGTGATCTTTCAAGATTCTTGAGTATTTTTCATGGTATTTAGTGCAATAATGTAAACTTTAAATAACATCATGAGACCTACATGAAGTGCTTACTAGTGATGCTGGAAGTGCTCCTAAGAAGCAGAGAAAAATCATGACATTACAAGAAAAAGTTGAATTGGTTCATATGTACTATAGATTAAGAGCTATAGATGCAGTTGCCTACCATGTCAAGATAAATTAATCCAGTGTTAAGGACCATTGTAAAAAAAAGAAAAGGAAATTCGTGAAAGCCTCACTGCAGCTACACCAGCAGGCACAAGAGCCTTATATTTTTTGCTAAATACCTTTTTATCTCATATTGAAAATACAGCTTTTATGTGTGTTTTTCTAATTGCTATAAGAAAGGCATATCCGTAGACTATAATATAATTCAAGAAAAGGTGGTGAAGTCAATGTATGACAACTTAAAGTAAAAAGAAAGTGAAGGATTTAAAGTTGGAGAATTTAATGTCAGCAAAGGATGGTGTGATAATTTTAGAAAGAGGTTTGGCTTAAAAAATGTCAAGATAACAGAAGCAGCTTCTGCCAACCGAATTCCCAGATGCTATCAAAGAAATCATTGAGGAGAAAGGTTATCAGCCTCAACAAATTTTTAAAGCAGATAAAAGTGCCCTTTTCTGGAAAAATTCCCACAAAAGACATTTGTTAGTGAGGAAAAGAAACGAGCAACAGTATTTAAGGCAAGAAGGGATAGGCTAACAGTGATGTTTTGTGCACACGCAGTCGGGTTTATGATCAGGACTGCCCTTAATCTATAAAGCAGCTAACCCCTGAGCCTTGAAGGATAAAGGTAAATACCAGCTTCCAGTCTTTTAGTTGTACAAGAAGGCCCAGATAACAAGAACCCCTTTTTCTGGATTGGTTCCATTGATGCTTTTTCCCTAAGCCAGGAAGTATCTTACCAGTAAAGGACTGCCTTGTGAAGTTCTTTAGATATTGGACAATGCCCTGGGCTACCCAGAACCTCATGAGTTTGACACCAAAGGTGTCAAAGTGGTCTACTTGCTCCCCAAACCCAATGTCTCTAGTTCAACCTCTAGATCAGGGGTCACAAGGACCTTTAAGGCTCATTATACATGGTACTCTATGGAAAGGATTGTCAACACTATGGAAGGTAACCTTGAGAGAGAGAACATCATGAAAGCCTGGAAAGATTACACTATTGAAGATGCCATCATTGTTACAGAAAACGCCATGATAGCCATCAAGCCTGAAACAGTAAATTCCTGCTGGAGAAAACCTTGTCCAGGTGTTGTACATCCCTTATGACAGAGCAAATCAAGGAAATCATGAAAGAGATTGTGGATATGGCAAAAAAAAGGTGGAGAGTGAAGGGTTTCAATATATGGATCTTGGAGAAATCCAAGAGCTGTTAGACACCACACCACAGGAAGTAGCAGAAGATGACTTAATGGAGATAGTGCTTCCAAACCAGTGCCAGACAGTGAGGAAGAAGGTGCAGAAGAAGCAGTGCCAGAAAACAAATTGACATTAGACAATCTGGCAGAAGGATTTTGATTATTCAAGACTGGGTTTGACTTCTTGGCCCTTCTGTGGTATGGGCACTGAAACTAAAGCAAACAGTGGAAGAAGGATTGGTACTATATAGAAACATTTTTAGAGAAATGAAAAAGCAAAAATGTTAGACAGAAATTAGGACGTATTTCTGTAAAGTTACACCAAGCGTGCTTACCTCTCCTGTGTAGTCGCCCCCGCCGCCGAACTCCTGTCACCCCTGAGACAGCAAGACCAACCCCTCCTCCTCCTCCTCCTCCTCAGCCAACTCAGTGTGAAGATGATGAGGATGAAGACCTTGAGGACTATTCACTTCCACTTAATGAATAGTGAATATATTTTCTCTTCCTTTCAAATTTGTTTTTTTTTTCCTTTCAGTAGATTTAAGGGGTACAGGTGTATTTTGTTACGTGGATGAATTGTATAATGCTGAAGTCAGGGCTTTTAGTGTGCCCATCACCAGAATGGTGTACATGGTTTTTCTTAATAACATTTTCTCTTCTCTAGTGTACTTTATTATAAGAATACAGTGTATAATACATATAAAATACAGAATATGTTAATTGTTTATGTTATCAGTAAGGCTTCTGGTCAACAGTAGGCTATTTATTAGTAGTTAAGTTTTTGGGGAGTCTATTTATAACTAAAGTTATAGTCAGATTTTCAGATGCATGGAGGGTCAAAACCCCTAACCCGTGCATTGTTCGAGGTTCAATTGTACTGACCCTTCCTCAGAGGCCCTCCTGCAAACAATCCTTCTATGCGTTGACTATGCAGACACAGGGCCTCATTTATCTTTCACATAATTTTGTGGCTCTTCAAAACTTACCTTCAGAAAATGTTGCAATTTTGGTTAAGTATAGTAAATGTTGCTACAGAATAATTATTGTAAATTCCAGTGATAATCTTAAAAAAAGTATTTATGTACAGCAAGTGTTCTGCATGCCTCCCTCCCACCCACTTCTCTGTGTTTCTGTCTGTGGGCTGGCCTCTGTGTGTTTCTCTCTCCACACACACACTGATTGCGTTTCCTGTATCTCATTCCTTCTCTAACCTCCACAAAAGCAATTGCTTTCATTAGCTATTGCTGCATAACAAATTAACTGGAAATTTAGTAACTTAAGACAGAAACACTGATTGTCTTTACACAGGTTCTCAGAGTCAGGATCTGACAGTAGCTTGGTTTGGTTGTGGCTCAGATCTCTCATGAGATAGCAAACTCTGCAGGGCCCAGAGCCATCTGAAAGCTTGACTAGTGCGAGAGAATCTGCTTCCAAGTTGGCTCACCCTCGTGGCTGTTGGCAGGAGGCCTCAGTTTCTCATCATGGCTTGAATGTCTCCACAACATGACATCTAGCTTCCACAGATCAAATGATTTAATAACGAGCAAGGGGGCAAGCAGGGAGCCACAGTACCTTTTATCACCTACTCTCTGAAGTTGCACACCATTGCTTCCTCTTTATTCTATTTATTAGAGTTTAGATCTGGGCCACACCCAATGGGAATGGAGTTAGATAACTCCACCTCTTGAATGGAGTAGTATCAAAGAACTTGTGAACATATCTTAAAACCACCGTCCCTACTCAGAAAGAAAATATCTGCAGTCACGGAAATAACACTATAGTGAGATTTAAGAATGGCTTTTAGAAGTAGAAAAGTATGAGTTTCCACGGAGGGTTGGGATTTTTTAAATGTTATTCACCCTGTATCCATACCTCAACTCAAGCATAGAACCTGACACATGGTAGTAGGTACTGAATAACTATAGAATTAATTAATTAATGTCTTCAAATGCTGGGATATATTTTCTGAACATTTGAAGTTTTACTGCCAACATTTTATTCCTTTAGCTCAGCTTCGAATAATGTTAAATAAGGGAAAATGGAATTAAGTGTGTTTATTCTTTTTATTTTAAAGATCAGTTTTACAAGCTATAATGTCCCAATGTAATCTAATTACTATCCAACATATATGTAGTTTATATACAATTTAATATATAGTGATTATCTGTTATTGTATAGCTTGTTTTTTGTCTGTTACCTTCACTAGACTTTAAGCTCTGTAAAGGTCAGGACTTTGCCTGTTCTGTGCAAGCAGTATCCCTTGACTTGGTCATTGTTTGACATAGCGTAGACACTCTGTGAGTGCTTATTAAATGAATAAATTAAAGTTTTCACTAAGCTAAGGATGTCAGAACCTTAAATTTTCATTTGCAGGGATTTCACTTAGACAGTTATACATAGTTATACTTATTTGGAAAGATTCAAAATACCTCTCCTCTGGACTGAAGTTTCCAGCATTGAAGAGTTCACATGTAAAAATCCATTGTTGAAACACACACTTACTGCTATTGGCAAGATAAAGGCCCATCAGAATAACCCAGTTTCCTTGATTAGCTTGTTGGCAACTTGGAAAGTATAGGGTAAGCTAGGGGCAGGAAAGTTGTACAGTCAAAGCAAAAAGATACCTGCACTCATATATTTATCACAGCACTATTCATAATAGCAAAGATATGGAATCAACCTAAGTGTCCATTAACCAATGACTAGATAAAGAAATTGTGGTGTATATATATACCATGGAATACTACTTAGCCATGACAAAGAATGTGAATTCATGTCTTTTGAATCAACATGGGTAGATGTGGAGGCCATTATCTTAATTGCAATAATACAAAAACATAGGGTCAAATACCGCATGTTCTCACTTATAAGTGGGAACTAAGTAATTAGTACTCATGGATATAGAGAGTGGAATAATAGACATTGGAGACTCAGAAGGACAGGTGGGGGATGAGGGATGAGGAATTACCTAATGGGTACTACACACACTAATTGAGTGAGTGTTACAAAAAACCCCAGACTTCACCACTATGTAATATATCCATGTAACAATACTTCATATGAATGCCATAAATCTAAAAAAACAAAAACAAAACAAAACAAAACAAAACAATGGCAAAGAAAATCCCTGAATACTGGCAAAGATAGGAAACATGTTCCAGAGCCTGGGCAGGGGTGCAAAGCGGCAGATCATGGGGCAAATGGCTTGTTTGTAGTTCTGATCCTGCAATTAGAAATGAAATAACATGGGCAAATCCAAACTTTTTTTTTTAACTGAGGTACTTTGGATCCATCTTTATATATTTGTCATTATTTTTTACTAATCTCTAGGATACAAATTGCTATAGACTCTAAAATAAACTACTGAATATTCTCTATTCATTTTTACCCATCCCACATGTTACCCAAAATGGTGATGCATATCTACCTTAAAGAACGACCAAGTCTGTTCAGGAAGGATGGCACTGAAAGAAAGGCTATTTGACTTTCTTCCTACATGGAGGACAAGACAATACATATGGAGGAGCTAGAATTTTTTGTGAACCCCACACGTTGTAGTGTAAGACAGTGATTCAAGTAATTGTCAAGTTCAAAATGCCTTTAGAGACTACGTATTCTAATATCCCTTTATAACATTAGATAATTTGGATAATTTTCCACCTCAAGTGTGTCTATATGACAGTGTTTACAATCACACCTCTTTGTTCCTACTTTGGAGATGGAAGTTACTGGCTGCAATACACTGTGAGAGGCTATCTCCTGACAGGGATGGATAATGTAGAGAATCTCTTCAAAATAACTCATCCATTTCCCTTCCTGAGTGTTCTTCAGTCTTTGTGGCTGTTAGTTTTAAATTTTTTATTGTTTGCTTAACATAGCCTGCAAGTGACCCATACAGTTTTCATTTGGAACTACGTGCCTTAATAAGGCTTTTTATGACACCCTGCAGATGTCAGGCAGCATCACATGGTTCTCGCCATCACTGGGGACACACGTTTAGTGTGGATCATCTCTCTGTGAAAAGCTCCAAAAGAATTTCTGTTTCATTATTTAACACCCAATATGGAATTATATTTGAACATTTGATCTTCATGTTTGCTTAGTTAGCCCAAAGTTGAAATGTAGCACTTAACCCCATTCTGAAAACTAGTAAATGTTCTCATTTCTGAAAATAGGAACAGATTCTGATTATTGTTTAAGTTTCAAAACTTGCATGAGGTATAGGTGGGAAGACACCCTCAAGAGATTGAGGTTGAAACAGAAGCCTGTTAAGAAGTTTTCTCATCCTTGTGACAAGAAAATAAGGCAGTGATTTGTTTAAAAAAAAATTCATACAAATAATTCTCACAAATAATTTCAATTACAAATAGATGTGAATTTATTTATAATTAAGAAATGCATCTGTGACACTTGCAAGTATCATTAGTAAAATGTTACCTTCTGTTACACATTCTTGTAGATAATGCATAAGCACATGTGATTATGTTCATAAGTCAAAGAATATAAAATAGTACTATTTAGAGTCTCCTACTTTTCTGGCCTTAAAAAGCCTTTCATGTACCACACAGGATACTGTCAAGTAACAACTCCTAAGGTTTAGAAACTTCCCTAATCAGACTCTTAATGATGCTGTGCTCAATACTTGTCGTCTTTAACTGTCTTTGACTAATTCTCATGTCTTAAAGAAAGATGGAATGGCTCTCAAATGCTAAGATTAAAATGCCAGATGCAGCACATGAATCAATTGTAAATGACAAAAACGAACAGTAACAATTTCATTTCCGTAGGAACAAATTCATTATTATGCAGCCTGCCAATGATGCTCCTTGTTCTAACTCCTCCCAGCACACCGACTTAGCCTTCACCAAAAATTTTTCCTTTAGAAGTAAACTGATACAGAACTTTTTAGATGAACCTTATGGTGTAGTTCAGTATCAGTAGTTTCCAGATAGATTTTATTGGGTCATGTTTCTCTCCATCCACATATCCAAAACCTTTCTGTGATGTGATAAAAATAATATATTGTGAACAATAAAGTGTATTGTTCTCTATGTAAGCTCATACTTTCAGCTTGTATAGAAGTATTTATATTGTTGTATTTCATCTTGCACTTCCTGAGAAGGCTGATTTACAGTAAGGATTAGCAGTTATTTTATTAAAGTGCTCCCTTATTTAAGCTGAATACTAATAATTTCAAAATAGTTGTACAGTTTCAAAATATGAAGGACAGAAACCTCCATTGTGTTTACATGTCTTTTGCCCTCTCTGGACTATCCCTAAGGGCAGGACCTATTTCTTATTCATCTCTGTATATGGAGAACCCAATACAGTGGTTTGAAAATAAGGAGTCAACAGATCTGTTGAATAAATGAATTAATGGTTAAACAGATGTAAATGTTGTTATAAGGCATATGCTGAGATGTACAGTGTCCTGAGATTTACATGTACAATAATCTGAGAATTACAATATCCCACCATTTTCCTGAGCTCCATTTTCCTCCCTCCCTCTCTTTTGTCTCATAAGTCATGTAACTAATGCAGGTCACTCATAAGTTTTTCTAGGAAGATTTTTCAGAACTGAAACCCCCAGGTTTCCTGGTCTGCCTCTGCTCCCTGCTCTGCTTTCCATCAGAATGGGTTCAAGAGTCCTTCCGCATTATGGCTTGTTCCCTGAGCCTCAGCCTGTGCTTGTGCCTCTGCTGTGTTCACCATGCATGGTGTGGTTGAGCATCTTGCCCTTTAAATCAGGAAAGCCTGGCATCTTCCTAAGCTGAGACCTTTCCTGCCCAGACTTCTTTCTGAGCTCCCTTCCAGTTAGCTGCAGAAGCCTCTTTGTTCTCCCCTGTTGTGAATGTGTCCACATGTTCATCTGCTCTGCAGTTCCTGCAGTCACTGGTCTCTGTGCGTAGGTCGAAGTTAGGTACTACAGCCTGGTTGCCAATCCAATCACTGACATTCATCAGCCCATTCTTTAGTGCTGTATGTGGCTGGAAGGCTGTTTTTTCTCCAACATGAAAGCACAGTGTTTAGCTAGTAGGGAGAGCACAGCATGTTTGACGGTGGCAGCTAGAAGACTACCTTCCCCACCAGAAAGAGATCAAATGATCATCTGAGATATTTCCAGGTTCCCTTGTTTAAAAGGCAGACAGATCAAAGACACTGTCACCCTCAAAGATTTGAAGACTAGCAGAGCAGCCTCAAGGCCTTCACCCCTTCATGACCCCTAACTGTTCACTGTTTGTGGTGACTTTGCACTTTGTGATTTGCCTGTCTGCCTTAATCAAAGAATCTGGAGAATCAAAAAGTAGTGTACTTAAATATACGGTCTTGATATCAACAAGAATAGGAACTGTTCATTCGTTATTTGAATACCTTGGAAGTAGAGCATCTGCATAAGTTTTTAAATTTCCCACATAAACTCAGGATATATGCTAATGATAGTCTTTTTTTTTTTTAGGGAAGGTCTAAAACATTACAGGAGTAATTTCATTCAGAAAGCTTTTCATTCAGAAAGCTTTTTCTGACTTTCCCTTAAAACCGAATTACTTCCTGTGTGTTGCCATTTAGAAGAAGTTACCCTTGAACTAGGCATTTCTCCTGAAGATTTTATTTTTATAGTCAGGGTTAACTTGGCTATATTCTCCACTAGAATGCTTTTAGGCTGATAAGGGCCTTTATGGGCAGGGAATGGATCTTATTTATGATTTTTATCCCTAAAGTCTAATATAGCACCTGGAACATGTTTATCACTCAATAAATATTTCTTGAATTTATAAATAAATCCATAATGTATATTGTGCCATTGTCCTGTGACTAGTGTGACTAGCCTGAATGTACCATTTTTTGTTGTCTACATTTTTAACTACTTACTGTGTATCTACTTAGGTATAATATGTATACACATACATATGTCAGAAGGTATTTATAGAGAGACAGGGAGGGAAAATGAGTATTGAGGAAATATTTTGCCCATGCAATAATGGTTAAAAAGCAGCAATGGCTATTTTTGAATGTGGTTATATTTTATGGTATTTCAGAATATAATTTTCTCCCTATTCACTCACCTAAAAAACCCCAAGGTTCTATCAAGTTGATTGAGGAAGGGATTGTGGGAATCAGTAAACAGATAAAAAGTCAATAAATAGTTTCAACTGGCAGTAATATAACCACAAGATAAAAAGAAGCAAAGAAATGTTTCCTCTTATTTGGCTAAATTTCCATGTATGAGAGGATATCTTGGGTTAGCAGGAAAAGTAATCTGACTTTACCAGCAGCATTACAAGCAGGGTGGAACTTGAAGGAATCATGTCCATAACATTGTCATTGATAAACAAAGGAAATAAGCATGTTGCTAACTATTTAAGTTATTCCATAAAGAAAAATTTTTATAATGATTATTTTAAATTTAATATTTATTAATCCATATGTATGAATAGATAGACCTCTTGAAAAAGCAAGTTATCATAAAGAAATGTAAAAAACACCCAAAAAATTGCATTTTGATACCATCACATGGGCAGTTCAATCCACTGAAAGGTTTGTAAAGTGCAGTTACCCACAGACAGTCCTAATAGGGGGACTCCCTGGTAACTTGTTACTCTCACCCCTTTTAAAAAATGCAGTTTTCTTATATTTGATCCAAAGGAAAATTTATTTCCATAAGAATAAATATAATCTGAATTAAATATCTGTCTTAGTATATTTTGACTCATTGACTGTAAAGAATAACAACCTCTGTTACCATTTAAAATAATGGCTAAGGTGCTTAATGTTATAAGAATTATATTTTAGAGCAATCCAAAAGGAATTATAATTTTAGAATTCATCTATTCATTTATATGTTATTGGATAAAAGCTTAAAGTAAGTTAAACTGATGGTTATAAATCCCTGCCATACCACTTATATTTTGGGATTACTGTGAACTTTAATATTCTATTGAATAATAGTAATTATAGCACTTACTCATTGGATCATATGTTAGCATATATAAAGCTATAGTAACTACTCAATAAAATTTAATCATTATTCATTTATTCCTTTAAACCAAAATTTCATGAGTACCTGTTACCCATCTAACAAAGAAAATATATTTTAATAACCAATCTACTGTGAAAAAGTAGAATTTTAATATTGAAAGGCGTTAGAAGAGATCTTACTGAAGTCCTTTCCTTTCTTCAGTTAGCTCTGGTAAGGGGCAATAGATTTTTGTGGTTCAAAGGAAAGAAATGAGAAATAAATTTTATAATTTTAGAAAGGAAAAGGAAGATTTCCTTTTTAGTAGAAAGACAAACTACAAAATACATGTTTGTCAGCTTCTGTGAAAAAAAAAACAGGTAAGAAAAAGGGCATAAAATCCTATTATTTGTATTTTTCAATCATATTTTATTTGACAGAAAAATCTTCTTCAGCAAAAATTCTATCAGTGGAAAGATGTGATATGGACATCCTCCAAGCCATCTTTTTATCTCAGTGACCCCTATTTTCTAGCCAAAACAGAAGTGAAAATATAATACCAGAGTGGAAGAGAGCTACTCTTTCCAATAGTAGGTCCTGTTTTGGTTCATTTGAAACTCCTAAACTCCTAAAAAAAAAAAAAAAAAAAAAAAATTCTAGCTCTAGATTAATAATGGGCAACTTGGAGCCTCATTTCCTTATAAATCACATTGTAGAAATGTAATGAAAAATTGTAAGTACAGGAGAAAACGTACACCCCACACACACACGTATACACAACTACACACGTTCAAGCAGAAACAGAAGCATAAAGGAGATGTTGAAAAAAACACAGATATCTCCATACTAAGTAAATATTACTAGGCATCAGATGCTATTATCATACATTATATGCTATTTATTTTTTTACTCCTGTTGCTTATGAAGCAAACAAACTCATCTTAGATTGGAAATTTTGGACTCATTTCTAAGGATAGATTCCCCTAGTTTAGCACCATAAAGAAAGCTGTTCACATTTCTCAGATTTCTATAGGATAGAGCTTGAGGAGAGGGTTAGCAGGGTTCTCTGCTCAGTCTCCTCAGGCTGAAATTAAGGTGTTCGCTGGGGCTGCTCTCTCATCTGCGGCTCAGGTCCTCATCCAAGCTCTCTGGTTGTGGTTGTTGGCAGAATTCACTTGCTTGTGTTTGTAAGGTTGAAGTCCCTGCTTTTTTGCTGTCAGTTCTTGAAGAGAGAATCAATCTTTTTATCTCTCTGTCTCTACCTCAGTCTTTATCATCTTTATGAATGTCTTTCTTTCTCTCCAAGGTCTGTGACGGAGGATTCAGAATTAAATCGTTAAAAACTTCAGTTTGACCCTGGTACTATAGCTGCTGAAATATTAACAGCATTGAATGCAGGCAAATGGGAAATGTGAGTGTAGACCAGAAGCCCTTTCATCTGTGTGCTCTTGTCTTGTTGGTTCCTCAGCGTAGAATCTCCTGTGCCTTCCCCAGACAAATGAAAAGTGACGGGGTGGTAAGAGTAGGCAATATTGTTACAACCATTCTTTTGAAAGCAAGATTCGGCGGATGGATAGAGAGGACAAGGGAAGGTGTTCTTGTTCCTGTTTGTTTGTTTTTTCAAGAAACACATTTTTAAAAAGAGTATAAAACACCCTGGACAAATCAGTATTATATATGAAAAATGGTTCCCTTCTCTACTTGTTAAAGAATATTTGTTTGCGATCAGTATACATAACAGGTCTGAAAAAGGGAAATACCAGAAAATAGGTGTATTCCTAATACTTTTCAATTCAAGTTGAAATGAATTAAAAAACAACATTGAAAAAAGTGACATAAAATGCTTTCTTAAATGTGTGCTTAAACATGTAGGTAAAGACATTGGTGGAAATTTCTGATTGTCTTTTAAATTGGTCATTTAAAAATTATGTCAACCAATTTGTAAGTTATTTGAGAGCGTCTATTAAGTATCTGAAATTGCATAGAATTTTCTGGGAATATTGAAGTTAGAGATGAACATAATATCTTATTGCTCATGTTAAGATATTAAGAGTCAGCCATTTCTTTGGTTTAAATACCAATGAAAAATACTTAAAGTCTTAGAAAATGTTCTCATTTGCTTTTAATTTTCTAAACAAATCTCTACCTCATATTTGCATAAGAAACAGACTCTTTTAATAGTATTTGTCTCTTCAATGAATGTGTTCTGCTCATTAAATGTGACAGAATATGTTGTTATATTTTTAAAAAGAAAACCTTTATGTTTACACATAGGTACATAACTTCACCCTTTTCAACTTACCTGACATTTCCAATGTTCAAATTTTGTATAAGTCCTTAAATATTTCTAATGTCTTTAATATGTCGTCGGCTCCAGGACTTTTTTTTATGTAAGTCAAGCAATATCTATCTGAAAATCAAGTGGAAAGACAGCTATTCACTTCATTTTCGGGATTTATATTGAACACCAGAAGGAAGTGAAATACTTACATCCCAAAATTAAGAAAGTTCTAATGACATAGTCAGTGAAAATGTACAGACATTACGGTTGAGTTTGCTAAAGCAAGTTTGTTTATCACTGCTATGGTTAGGTTCCTTCACCTCAATGAGCTCTCCATCCCCACAAATGAGTTTCCTACAATCTTAGTAGTAACCTTGTATGCCTTCCTCATACCTAGAGGATTTAAATGTGAAATTAATTTATTCTGTAATTTCTTTTACTTGAGCACATTTTCTCTTTTCAACTTTTAAATTTTAATCTCTCTTAGTTGGTGGTCTGCTCCCCTATTAGGCTTTTGTTGCCTTACTATAATCATTACCATTACACACACAGCAGCTGAAATTGGAGGAGGGGAGTACCTCTACATGCAGCCACTAAGCAATATAGAGGGAAGTGTGTTTTTCACCCGGGACAAAGCCCCCACATGTCACTCACAGGCCTCACAGGGTAGCAGTCATTTCCTTAGCAAATTAACTACCATCTGGCTGGCTCTCAGACTTGTGGTTTCAGACACTGGTGGATTCAATCCCAACTCACGGGTACACTGATATATCAAACCAAAATTCCAATTTAAAATGAAAAGCTTAATTGTTATCCAGAGTGGAAAACTCCAACAGATATGGTGGACATAGTCTAAATACATGGGAAGTGAAGACATATAGAATGCCAAGTTATTCGTTTATAGTAAGAACTAATATCTCAAAGACAAGAATATCAAGGTCTGTATGACAAAAGCATTTCCTGTCTGTAGGCAGATATACATGGGAAAATAAGTAATAAAGGATGCTTGGTATCATAATAAAGAGAATTAGATAAATCTCATCATGTTAATGGCTTTGGGCCGTTACAGATGGACACCAAATGCAGTATAGAAGGTTTTGCTAATGGAAAGGGGACAATATAACCGCTTGCATCTGTCTGCATCTTAGACATGACTTTGCCAGTGGGAAAGAATTCTTGAAGTTTATTGACCAAAGTTCATACTCTCCTGAACAATATTTGAAAGATACTTGGAACACTGACCTCTGTGTTGCCTCTTTTAATATGATCTCATGGATGATTAATAGTCCTCTGTCTTCTCCAAGGATTGAGACACTGTTTTAATACATACACTATATATATTTTTCATACCACTCTTTTCTTTCATTATGTTTCCATCTCATAATTTAACACTAAGAGAGCAATCTAATTTCTTGTTATTTTCAAGTTTTTGAGAAATAGCTCATTCTGGGCTGCAAATATTGACATGCATATATTTCTTAATGTCCTTCCCATAGACTTAATTGTGAAATTAGAAATGTTTAGCAGATGTTTGGATACTGATATGGTCAAATGACTAGAAAAATGAGTTTATAGGTATAGACAGTTTATATATATATATATTTATATGTATTTATATACACACACACACACACTATTAACCACAATGGCAACCAGAAAATGATTAATTCTACTAAGTCTCATTCTCTGTTCCAGAACACCTAGTGAAGAACACTTTTCAACCCGGCAGGTTGAACTCTACCTGCAGCTAATTATATAGTACTTCTAATTCACCTCTTCAGTGTATCATTTCCCCTCCTCCACAAATCCCACTGGCTTGTTTTCTTGCAAAGCTGCCAAGAAACTGTGAACAAATTTAATGTCTGAATAACTGATTGCTCTCTCAGCGACCCTGAAAAATTACTTGCATCATTAAAAATTCATAGAAAATAAAGATTTTGAGAATACTGGCATATGTAATCATAGTACCTCCTGCTGTGCTACTGTACTTTTACAATCTTGTGAACTTTAAAAACTATCTCAAAAGATATCAACCTTGCTCTGGTTATCCAGTTATATCAAAAATCTCTCTCTGATTTTTTTCCCAAATAGAATCAAACAATTTTCTGCATATGGAGAGTAAGAAAGAGAAAAACAGAGAGAAGAAACTGATTGATTCTCTAAATCTCTGTGATACTTCAGAATGTCTATTTTAAACTGCCAGAAAATGTCAAATGAAGTGTTTCAATTACTTTTTTAATTGAGGTGAAGTTCACATAACATATAATTTACCATTTTAGAATGTGCAGTTCAGTGGCTTTTAGTGCGTCCATAATATTGTGCAACTGCCACCTATCTCTAGTTTCAAAACTTTTTCTTCACCCCAGAAGAACATCCTGTACCTTGTAAGGAATCTCTCCCCATTTCTTCCTCCTACGTTCTCCTGGCAACCACTAATGTGCTTTCTGTCTCTGGATTTATCTATTCTGGATTTCAATTGCTTTCATTTTAAATATGTACAAATTACAAATTCTCTTTATGCATTGATTTTATACTCCCTTTTTCTTGAGGAATGATAGATGGAGAACAAGGATGTAAAATCTTAAGAATAATTTCTGGAAATTCTGGCAAGATGGTAAAGTGTCATCAGAAGCAGCCTGTGATACCTCTCCCAGAAGAAGTATCACACTATATTGTAATAATCTGTTTATTTGCCTGTCTTCCCCTCAAGACTGTAAGCACTGGTGGACTTTTCTCTTTTAGTTGTAATGCTCAGCATAGTGCCTTTATATGTTTGAGTGCTTGGCATTGGCTGAAGAAAATGGGAAGGGGGCATTTTTTTTTCCCCTGAGGCCTGGCTTTCCTGAAATTACTTTGGCCCCAAAAGGTATTTATGGTATTTAAGTTGACCTTACCTTGTCTTATCCAATATTTAGCTTTCTTTAAGTGTATAATCAATGATTATCGTGTGTATTATTATCTAATACGTAAGAGAGCGATGTGGAATTATCGGTGGGGGGTGTACAGTCTGGTTTTGTTCTGCCTCTTTTCTTTCTCTTTCCTATTGCACAACCCTTGTCTTCCAACCCACCCCAACCTCCTTGCCCAAAGCATCTATTTTCAGTCTGGTGAGTTCAGTCAGTGAACACTCACCCAATGTTAGAGTGAGACAACTAGTCAGATGAGTGCCTGTGGAAAAGGGCGAAAAAGTAGTTTCAAATCCCTTTCTTCCTTATGTATATATTTTCCCTAAAATTTGATTATTCTGCATGGGATAGTGGGAAACATGATCATTTGAAAACTCAGTTTAATTTCCTACAAGACATCTTGCTTCTAATAGGCAAAGTGCCTGCCACAGAGAGTGGCAGGTGTTATTTTAGCCGTGGGTAAAATAAGCACTTTCCTTTACCTTACTCTCTTTTTTCATTTCATATTTGAAGATAATTCTAATGCTGGCAGAGCTGTGTGGTTTGTCTAAAAATAAAAGGCCAATGGGAAGTAAAAGCCTTTTCCATAGTTCTTTAAACTTCAACATCCATGAGCCTTCATTCTGTGTTGGCTTGGACAAACAATGTTTTCATAGGTGAGGCATCAGGAATGCGCTTTAATCTTCTGTTTCCAAGGTTCTGTGAATATACTACTACATATTTGATTTGTGGGGAAGAATAGGTAGTTGTTGATCTTACTGAATTTTTAAGGAAATTGTTTTCTGCACATTTTGTCTTTCCTTTGGGTAACACATCACATTATCTTGTATGGTAGTGTCAGCAGCTTGCAGCTCAGTGCCATTAACATACATCTGGGCCACCCTTTGTGTGGAACTGTCCCCTGGCGAAAGCCTCAGTGGCCTGGGATGGAGAAAGACTGTGATTTACAGAGTCCATTATCACCTCTGGACGTGTAGAATGATAATGGAAGTGACAGAGGTGCAGCTGAAAATTGGCTCTTAATATTTTATGTGTAAAAGCAAAGGATTGGAAATCTCATGCTGCTCTTCAGGGAAAATGAAGTATGTGGATTTTTTTTTTTCTATTGGAAAGTTATATGCAAAGAGTTGACTGTAGGGTTTCAAAGAAAGTATTACAGCATACTTATTTTGTGTTAACCAATACTTCTCACTAGGGAAAAAAACACTTCTGTATAAAAAATTAATATCTGGAAACAAACTATACCCAGCATGGAAGCAAAGTTTTAGAATGGACAATTTTAAAATAACGTACCATATACATTACTGCTTTGTTTTAACCAGTGTGCTATGTCTATAGAATCATAAATATTTGCTTAAAAAGATCATCTTCAAATTATTTGATTGCTTGTTCTTATTTGCCCCCTAACATATTCTTTTCTGACTTATATCTTAGGATAATGTTTCCAGAGCTATCATTTTTATGTTGATTTCAAAAACAGAAATTTTCTGACAAATTTTTCAAGTGGTTACGGAATATAATAAGACAGAAAACAAATACAGCTTCCAAAATAGTTATATTAATAATTTCACATTTATCTCACTGTATCACAATGCTTATAATTGTGCTAAAAGGATGCTCCTGAAATGAATTTTTTCTTGAAAAATTTATTATAGTTGCTTTCTGGTTTGACTAAGATGTGAAAGTGCCATTTTAAAAAGTATTTTATTACTTTTCATCAGTTTGATTTCAGGCAAAACAAAAGTAGTAAGGTAATATTCTTTCTTAATAATAAAAGATTAAATATGATTTGAAATTTAACAAATGTTAGGATATGTCTATATTTCCTTAATGTGTATTTATGATAAGAATTTCTAATTTCTCTACTTTACTGAATGATAAACATTAGTGACATTACTACATCACTGTTGCCTGATGGTTAACATGTCTAGATTTTACATTTTAAGGCATTTGGAGATGAAGGGATAAACCTGGTGTGGGTTTTCAGTAGCTTTTCAGAAATGACAGTCCTACTTTTTCTTATATGTTTCTGTCAATATTTCTTTTCTAGAAGTGGACACTTTACTCAGCTGTAAGTAGAACAAGTTTTAAGTTGCTATGATGAGCTTCAAACGTCATTTAAATCAGCAATGCCTGCTATTTTGAATAAGGTCTCTGTAGATCAGTTTATTTAGAGGTGTCATTTGGTTCATTTGCCACTGACAAGATCAGAGTAACAAGACTTCCAGGTTGAGATTTAAAGAGGCTTCTAAATGCTACCAACACTCTGCTAGTGATGCTCAACTCATTGCTGCTTAAATTATGAATTTCTCATATTTTTATGAAACAAATATAGTCTTTATATTATATGGAATCAATATGAATACCTTTAACGTTTATCACTAATTTTTATTGAATATTATGTGCTAAGCAAAAGTTCAGACACTTTTACATACATTCTTTATTCTATGTTAGTCTTCTGGGCTTCTAAGCTTATGGGGGAAGAGATGGTTGTCTTGGTCATTGTTAACCCCAGACCTAACATATAACTAAATGGTTGACTTTTTAAGTTTAATGTACGCAGTACAGTTTGTGGAAGCACATGGCAGAAAAACTTACTAAGTTATTTAAGCAGCACCTGATAGTAGGTAATTAAGAAATAAATTATTCTTACTGAGGGAAATAAGACTGAGAAAGGAAGCCGAAGGAATGATACCGCCCAAATAGTTTTTACAGTGGAATTCAACGATGTCAGATCTTCCATATAAGCAGCACTCACTACCTTACAGCTTAAACAGTGCTAGGTTACCCACAATGCTTAGAGGCAATGATGACAAGGTGGAAAGGGCAGATACCTTATCTGTTCTCTCCAAGGGAAATGTGTACATAGAAGCAGAGATTCTTATAAAATAGAATCCTTCTTGCTGTTGGTAACTAAAATTAAATCTAGAAAAGTAAATAAATCTTGAATAGTTAAGGGTTGTTTGTCTCAGATGAGAGTGACAAGAAACTTGGGTGTGAGCCAAGCTTTCCATTGCTGTCTCAAGACCTTTGATTTCATGAAACACGTCTCCAAAGTTTGACAAATGCTTCAATCTTTAAATATCACTAAACCTAGAATTTTCCCCATAAAAATGATAAAATATAACAGTAAAATTTAAATGACTTTACTGTTTCAATAAATATAAGACTAAAATTATTATTAAAGTCATTAATAGACATTTTATTTGGCACATTCAAGTTCTGTACAAGGTTCATATGTAGATTTTTTTTCAGTTACAAATTTGAACCACTGCAGAATATCACCTTACACTTTTTTTATGAACTTCTATTTTCTGACTAAGAACTGCCACACTTTCTTAGATGTCTTCATGTTTTCCTCATTCCCGTCAATGGCATTAAGAGTTGGCATTATTCTGGGGAAATATTTTTAAATGAGAGAAAAAAAAAGATTTCTGTTATTTTATGAGCATGAGAAAATCGGCTGTGTGAGATATGGATGCTGCATACCACCATACAATGTATAGGATGTAAATGTTCACCATGAAAATTTAAAAATGTTCTCATTTATGAATCGCATATAATTAAAACTTAACCACTCAATCCATAAGTGTCAGTAATTTTTTTTAAAGGGGTTGGTTTTATGAAAGTCCTCGAATTCTGGTGTTGACAACAGGGCAATGGTCCTTCTTTTGCCTTTGGGTACCTAAAACGTATATACGTAGAATTCCATAGTTTAAAACTTTATCAAGTTTTAGGCTTGGTTGGTTTGTTGTTAGAGGTGGGCCAGGTAACAGTGGTCTTTCTTTTGTTACTAGATATATTGCAGATGCTCTTTCTGGATTTTGCCCGGTCTAGAACTAAGTATTGATATTTAAAGTGTCTTCTTTTCTATATAATTAGATTTTGTTCAGTGGGAGTAAGTTTGCATAAACAGCATATGGGGTGTGGGGGAGGGGAGGAGAATGTATAAATGCATTATATTTCTGTCCTGGTCTTGGATCAGTTGGCCCCATGATGTTAGAAGAGTCTACTTAAATAGAGGCCCCAAAGAAAAAAGGGCACCTAAAACATTTAAAAACAAACACCTCTGTTTTCTAGTTAAATTACCCAGAAATCACATGAAAACAATTTTAGTATCCAAAAACCATGAATCATAAAATGATATAAAATGTCCATCTCAAAAGAGAGTATATCTGTTACCAACAGCTTTTCTGTATTTCCCAAGTGCTGCATATGTACATTAGCATAAATTTTCATGTTAAAAATCTACAGGCATTGTTAATAGTTGTAATTCAATTTATCAAAGGAAAATATGTAGAAAATTTCATTGCTTCATGCTTTCTCACACCAGTGAAAATGTGGAACACTTGTAATATGTCTACATCCGTTGGCACCATTTTCTTTCAGCTCCATCCTGAGTTAGAGCTGCTCTTGCACTATACAGCAGGGGAAAGGCAGGCCAGGAAAGCAAAATTTGAAGACATTTTGATGATTTTTTCTTAACTTGCCCCGTTATATGCCATCACTAGAATTTGAAATTTATTCCATACACATATAATTTACTTTGACCCTCCCAATAACCCCAAGAGGGTAGACAGGGCAGATCATATTGTTATTGAACTTCTTTCTCAGATGAGGAAACTAAGGCCCACCTAGGTTGTATGGGTTGCCCCTGGTTGATGAGATTTTCCAATGTTTCTTGTGGATTGTAACCCTGGTTGGAGTTCCTCCCATAGAAGTTTTTGTCTACAAATCAGGCTGAGGTCTCTCTATGTCTCTGTCTCCGTCTCTCTCTCTTACTTTATTTTATTTCATTTCATTTCATTTCATTTCATTTCATTATTTTTCTTTGAGTTAGCAGAAATCACACTATCAAGTGGGCATTAGCTATAAAAGTGGTATCAGGGAAGTGATTGTTTCCTCTACTGGCAAAGTCCTTCTCACTATAATCTGTCAAAATTGTGCCCATCCTATGGTACCAGTCCAAGTCCCTTTTTCCTGGAAAAAGATCCCTCTTCCTACAGATCCCTTTTTCTCTGTTACAATATTCTTCATAGTCTTCCTTGTGGTAGACTTTTATAAATGTTCTATCATTATATCTCAATGAATCCAGAATTAGGCAGGCCTGAATTTTAATTCCAGAGCTGCCACTTTAGTTTGTATCATTGGGCAAGTTGTTACAGTTTCTAATATAACTTTGCTTGTCTGTAAATTAGAGCACCTCCACCACAGTGACTTTTTGAAGCTTAAAGCATGTAAATATCTTGGCAAAATGTGTGATGCATAGGATATGCTCAATAAATGGAAGCTATTTAGTATTTTTTGCCTTTGTATCTGACTAGACTTTAATCTTGATATTCAGCTTCCTGTGAATCTAGCATAGTAACTTGATATAGAATTTTATTTTATAATAATATCTGTATCTATATCTCATCTCCAGCTATTCAGTTATTCCTAGACAAACTAGATTCAGATCTAAGAAAATGTATCTAGATAAAATGCAACATTGTAAACATGCTAGAGAGGGATTCTTTTATCTTCATTCTATAACTCAAGGTATTAAGAATGTATTTTTGAAATCACTTTTGTGTACAATCAATTCTTGATTGGCTTAAAGAGAGAGAGAAACTTAAGCACAAATAATGGTTAAGCTTTTGCCAATCTCCTGGGCTGTGCGTAGGAAATGATAGAGAAATGCAGTGAGGACCATCTAGTATGGGAAAGCCAGGATGGAACAGAGACATGGTAGTCATACTCAATCAACAGAGATGTTTAATACTCTGCCATTTAAAAACCAGATAATCACAGAGAATGAACTGATTTTTTTATATGGAGGTATAATTTACATGGAGTAAAATCACCCTTTTTGGTGTACAATTCTATGAGTTTTAAAGCACAGTCACTTGTGTAACTGAAAGCAGTTGTGTAGCCAACACAATCAAGATATAAAACATTTATTATTGTGTCAGTGAGTCTGGAATTAGGCAGGTCTAAATTTAAATCCTGGATCTGCCACTTTCACTAGCTGCATGTCATTGAAAATTTCCTTCACCTCCAAATTAGGCCTTCGAGTCCATTTTTTGTCAATCCCTGTCCTTGCTCCTATTTTCAGGAAACACTTATCTGTTTCCTCTCCTTATAGCTTTTTTCTCTCCCAGAATGTCATTAAGGGGAATCATATAGTATGTAGCCTTTTTCTCTGGGTTCTTTCTTTTATATTTATTGAGATTCAGCCATGTTTGCATGTGTCAGTAGTTAATTCCTTTTCATTCCCAAATAGTATTCTTTGCATGAATTCTCAATGGTTCGTTTGTCCACTTACCAGTTGAAGGACATTTGAGTTGTTCATAGTTTTTAGTAATTATGAATAAAACCAGTATAAGCATTTGTGTGCAGGCTCTCGTGCAAACGTTAAGTTTTCATTTCTCATGGCTGGGTGCAGTGGCACACACATGTAATCCCAGTGCTTTGGGAGGCCAAGGCAGGAGGACTGCTTGAGGCTAGGAGGTTAGGTTACAGTAAACTGTGATCATGCCACTGCACTCCAGCCTGGATGACAGAGCAAAAAAAAATTTTCGCTTCTCCTAGGTAAATAGGAGTTTGAGTTGGTTGCTGGGTCATATAATAAGTGTTCTGAACTATTTTTTGGAGCAATTTTATAATAAAAAGACTGAAGATGTCTCATACTTATTTTTTAACTGAATAATTCTAGATTTACTCTAACTTAATAATATTAAGCATCATGTAAGATTTCCCATAAAGATAGTCATCATTATGAGCATAGCTTATTGAGTATTGAGTAATTATTGCATGTAAGAATTTGGATTATAATACCTAAGTGGTACTTCACAGCGTATCACATCAGAGTGCTAATTTTCCCTTGATGGATTCAGGTAACTTTTTGAATTCCTCTTCTATTTGTAGATTGTTTTTCCTCTGTCTTTACAACTTGCTTTCAGTTTGCCCTCTGCTGCTTCTTGCTGTGCTCTCCTCTTCTTATTTGCATCATAGTAAATCAGATTAAATACCTTGTTTAATTGTTGGTTACTTAAGAACAGATAACTTCTGAATGAGGACCTGTCTCTTTTGGGCACATTTGAGATGAAATGTATCCTTTCTTTATTCAAGACTTTATAAAATCTGTTTTTATAAAAACCAACTCCTTTTTTGCAGTTGGTTATCTTCCAGAGACTTGATATTCTTGTTAAGCAACTTGTGGTAATATAGTCACATCCCAGTCTTCCTTTCCCCACTCCAGCAGTGAACACCTTTCCTTCACTGAGAAGCTTAAGACTTATTTCTTCCATCTCTTTGAAAATGTATCCTTTGCTCAGAAAGCTTATTTATTGCTTTATTACATACCCATTTGTTTCTTAGTAATTTTAGACTTATCTTGGCAGCAAAATTGTCAGGAAGTTGTACCTCCCCCCCACCGAGAAGTGCTTCCCTTCATACTAGATATTGCCAAACTAATAAATATTTTCTGATTTATTGCTTGTTTAGGTGGTATAAAGCAGCATAATTAAGATCATCATTATCTTCCTGAATTTCTAGGCTTGGTGTTGCTGATTCTATCACAAATCACTATTAAAAACAAAACAAAACAAAACAATCCTACATCTGACTGTTGCTTTCAAGAGGGGGATTGAAAAAGCCCTTGCTGAATCCAGGTGGAGTGGAACAGAAACCTAAACTGCATTCACTTGCACCTCCTCCCCTTTTCACTGTTATTCACTTAAAAGAAAAAAAGATTCATTTATCTAATTAATGCACTTAAGAAAAGAAGGGGGCACAGATGAAATTAAGGAGAAAAAACTAAGGATGGAAATGATATACAGTTGCAAGTAAGGACGGAAAAAAATAAACCATGGTAATTTAATTTATAAATCATCCCCTGAAATTTGATATATATTTGATATATGAATTGTCTCTACACCCCCTCCTTTGCAAAAATAGAAAAGCAAAAGGCAACTAATAATGAAAATAATTTGGGTGAGGTGACAGCTTTGTCATTTTTTTAATTGGATTCGCTCTCTCCTTCCCTTCCAGAATGACGCACTCAAGGTTCTGCCTCCACAGCTGTCAGTTTAGTTACCTCCAACATTATTAAACCCTGCAGTGAAGGTTCCATTAGAATAAATCCACCAAGAGTGGCTGTTTATATGTTTCTCTGCACATTTCTACATATAATTGAAAACTGTTTCAATATGTTATTTCAGTTAAGTTTTTAATGGAAGTAAAATCTTGGATTTGTAGAGTAGTGATAATCTCCCCCCTCAGCCACTTGAATATCAGAGCTGTACCAGGAGCTCTGAGTGCCAGTAGTCAGTGGAGGAAAGGATTACTGATTCACTGCTCCAGTTCTGAGGATTATTCTTCTTATACCAGTGGTATATTTAATGTGCCCTTGGCTAATCATACAGGTTCCTAAAGCACTTCAAAAGGTGTTTCATTCCAGCTGCCTATTTGTCAGACAAACAAGTTTCCCCATTTTATAAATGGATTGCTGAGGCCCTCAGTGAATGAACTTCCAAGATTCCATAATGAGTGAAGGAAGAGGTTAATGAGAAGGAAGTCTCCATCTACCAGTGCTGTTTTCACTATAGGATCCTACGTTAACAAGGGTAAGCCCAATTCTGTTGCCCATCTGTCCATTCCCAATGTAATATATATGGAGAAAGTTTTGCGCTCTCAGAGGATATTCCGTAGACCATCAATATATATGGAGATGTGCTACTTTAATAGCCATCTTCATGATAGAAGACTGAGAAATTCATCCTGTCAGTATTCAGAAGGGTGAGAGAGTCTTAATGGATTAATACATGATCATGTATATAAAATAAAACATTCATGATTTCATTAAAAAGTTTTGTAAACTAGCTTGATTTTATCTTAGTGAAAAATAGGGTGTTTGTATTATATAGGAAAAAACAGATCAAATCCTACTAGTACTAAGACATAAAATTCAGTAATCTCACAGAAACTCATTAAAGAAGAATAATAAAGAGAGACAACAAATATATAGCTCAAGTAAATTTTGCTATACCCCTTAATGTTGGTAAAATTCTACCTAGAAACATGAATTTTCATTTTGTATCCATAAAAAAGTACAACTTGAAAATAAAGACAGTGAAATAGTAAAAGAGAAATATTGTTAAATATCAAATTTTCAGTGAGTTCCAAATGGAGGAATTATTTATTAATTTCTCAAAGGTTCTGGATTCCTCTGAGCCCTGGTGAGGAAGGACTGGCAAATTGCTTTGATTGTTCATATAACACCAAAGTATATTTAGTGTGGCAGATACCATTAGATCATTCAAAGGAATCTTTGAAAGTTAAGGAATATTAAAGAAATAGTATTTAAAATATTGATTCATACTGTGAGTAGTAAAAATTGGTAGCTTGTTGCTTTCCAATGACTTCTAATTACACTTGAAAAATAACAAAAACAAACTAAGACCTATCAGGTTCTCCCTGGTCTCTCAGGTGGCCCCTACCTGGCTGTGCCCCTCTAATCTGATCATGTACGTTTTCTTCCCTGTGTCACACTGACCTCCTTGCTGCCTCCTCTTTGGACTATCCAAGCTGATTGCCAGCTCAAGCCTCCTGCATTTAGCTGTTCCCTTTCCCTGGGATGTTCTCCTAGTGGATTTTGTGTTGCTTCCTTATTCTTACCATCTAATCCTTCCCTAACCAATCTGGCTAAAATATCCCCAGCTTCCTACTCTCTCTCTATTTGCAATTACCTTATCTCTACATGTTCCCTCAACTGGAATCTAAGTAAGCTCTTTGAGGGCAAGGACTGTCTTGTTCATTATGGTGACCCCCAAATTTAGGAAACACCCACATGAGTTACTAGCATGATAAATGATACAGGAAGAAGCTATCTATCATATATATGTACATGAATATGTTTGTGTGTATATGTTTATTTGCATACATACTTTCAAAAGAAAAATTAAGCACACGTCTGTATACATTACTATTTATCGTACTATTATATTAGCATACATTACTAATTGCTTCTATGCAAGATAGCTATTATTTTACCTTACCAAAATTTTTCTGGTTGTGAATAATAGAAGCAGAATAGAATAGGCATTGATTAAAAAGGTAGGCACACTGGGTGTGGTGACTCATGCCTATAATCCCCGTGACTCAGGAGACTGAGGCAGGAGAATCACTTGAGGCCAGAAGCAACATAGCAAGACCCCTTCTCTTAAAAAAATGAGAACAATTAGCCAGGCATGGTGATGCATGCCTATAGTCTCAGCTACTTAGGAGACTGAGGTAGGAGGATCCCTTGAGCTCCATCTTTAAAATAAAACAAAACAAAACAACCAGTAGGGACCTTCAAGATTTCATAATTCAGGCTCTTTCTCTCCATTCCTGTTCTACTATTAAGGTAGATGAGACTCAAAAAGTTGACATGATGCACAGGGTCGCATGTGTAGTAGGCTACACAATCAGTCCTCCAAACTGGGTTTCCTGAATGGAAGTGAAATGTCCTTTCCATTCACTGGGTTGCCTTTCCTCTGTGCTGATTTATCCATCAATCTGCCTGCCTGGCATCTGCTAGTCTTAGTAGTTTACTATTTAGCCTCATGCAGGCAACTTTGAAATAAGGCTTTTACATGTCCAAGCTCCTGAAACAAACTGTCTGGGTTTCAATCGTGACTATACCATTCACTAGATACATTGTCTTAATTAGGTAAGTTATGTCACTGTGCCTCACTTCATTCATCTGTTAAACAGTGATAGTAATACTTGTCTTCTGGTGTGAGGATTAAATAAAATAATTTATGTAATTAGTTATATTGTACATAACTACATATATGCATATGTGTATAGACATTATATGTACATGTCCAGAACAGAGCAATTATACCTATTCTTTACAAGATCTTTAAAACATTGATTTGTAGAGTTATTTAGGATAAAGAAAAATTTATTACTAACTTACATTAAACAAATAACATCTGGCCAAAGTAATTTAGGAAATTTTTTACTAGTCAAATATTGATTTTAGAAAAAACAACCAGGGCATATTTTTCACCCCTAACCATGGAGTTCTCCTGCGCTATTAATTAAATGTAAAACTATTTCAGTTTTATCTTTTGAAACATATAATTTTTAAAGTTGAATTCAAGCAAAGAGAGCAATAAATTCATCTGAAGTCCATTATGAGAGATTTCTGTATTATGTCATGCATTAATGGTGTCCTGGCTTCCTTTTATTAAGCCAGATAACACGGAGGTAGCCAGGTTTGCCTGTTCAGGAGTGGAAAGAACCAAGATGCAGAAGTGGAAGTCTGCTTATTTTAAGTTAAAATCAGTCCTTTTATAATATTTTCAAAACCAGTTTCTTAAATACTCTTGAATTTAAGCAACCTACATGAAGGAATGGTTTCATGTGGTCAAAAACAAATTCAGAAATTCTAAATTCTAAATTTTAATGGTATATAAACTCTATTTCCAATTGCCTATCTAGTTTTTCTTTTTGTTTCTCTTCTCCTTTTTGAAATGATTTGAGTATGGTTTAAATTTAATATTTGTGAAGTCCTTATAAGTGCAGAAATACCATTGTAATTCTCATGAGTAACATAAAAATTACTTAATGTTTGTAATGTACGTTGAATATGAAGATTGTGATGTAAGCACTAGGTGTTAAGTATCATTTATTAAAGAAGAGCATGTTAGATCTATGTTTGCTGATAAATACTTTTAAAATTTCATTTCACTGAGCTCCTTGCAGAAGTTCACCGAGGCATGGTAAAATGTCATTGAAGTGCTCCAGGATTCCTCCCTGCCCTTTATGGGGGGGGTATTATTTTCTTTAGTGTCAGGTCTTAGGAATTCTAATTTTCTGTTATTAATCATGACCATTACTACTATCTAAAAACCTATAATGTATTAAAATTGTATGCAAGTGAGATTAGCTATATATTCATTATTTTTTAACTGTGAAGAAGTAAGTAGAGTCTTGTACTCATTCTTCATTAATTAAAAATCATACCAATATTTGAAATAATTATGACAGTACTCTTTGGTAAATGATACTACTAAATTTCTATTAATGAAGATTATGAAAAAATGGTATTTTTTGTTTGGATTTCTCACATTTAGTGAGCAAATTATTTTTTGAGATGTGACCAAATTTATCTAGGCTGTCTCTTTTTCCATTTTTATTCCCTTCTCTAATAGTAGTACATAGGGAAACAAACAAAACAAAGCCAGGAAACACAGGTAAGTCACCTACCACTGAAAATAATCTGTCTCCCTTTATTCATGACATAGATTTCTGACATCCCTATCCACATAGAACAACAGTGAGCCTCTCTGTGATTTTATAATCTCCACAGGAACACTAGAAATGGTAGCTGAGGGAGCTGCATTGCCAAACAGAGAACAGAAGTGGCAGAACCACCCATAGAAAGTAGAAGGAGCAACAGATGGCCGAATTTGTGACCACAAAAAACAGGACAGAAATGTCTCCTAGTTAAAAAAGAGAAAACAAAACAAACTCATTATTGGGTGGGTAAGCTCTTAGCTTGTCCTCCCTTCCTGCACCCTCTCTCCTTTCCTCTCCCTCCCTAACATTTCAACTTCTGGAAAGGAGTTGGTGAAGAGAGGTGGCCTGAAATGATGAGAAAGATTGCCATTCCTTCGTAGTGCCTGTAAGGTCAGTGCATACCCTGACATTCAGGTTTATGTTTCCCACCCTAAATTATCATGTCTAAGTGGAAGTGTTCATTGTTTTAAGAAAATCCAAGTTGACATCAATATCTCCTAAATTTATTTGACCTCAGAACAACGTTTTTTCCAAAACACCATTGACATCCTGCTTCTAGAACCAGTGTTCCATAGAATGCACTTTGGGGAATGATACTTTAAACAATCAAAAACATTCCAATTTCATATTCAACATACCACGTTAACAAGGAATTATGTGATATGTTTTTGGAAGTTTTCCTTCAAATAAAAATTGCTTTGTTTCTAAAAATGTTTCTCTTTCATCTATCAAAAGCGTATCTATGACCCTAACCATATCCAATAACAAAGGGGATGCTTGTGTGTTGTGTTAAACTTTCTTTTAAAACATAAAAAGGAGGAGAGGAAAAAAGAAAACAAAAACTCATGTAACTCTCTTCTTTTTGCTAAATGATTCAGATTTGTCCTCTTGAGTTTATGGTTCAGACAGCCTCTGAACCCTTCCTTGCCTCATCTATGCCAGCCATCCTTATAAATCTTTTACATTGTAGAAGCTTCAGATGTTTTATTATTTATCTTTATTTGTTGGGGCTAGCCTTGATAAAGAGGACTGTTTATAATGGACTGCTTACTGCCAGGACCTATAAAAGAAAAATAAGCTGAATGTGGCCTGTGAACTTGGTTGTGCACCAGGGATGTAATTTTTCTTGCTACATGACAGGGCAGGAGACTGAAATCACTGATAGAGTTTTTGGAGATTTAGTGATTAAAAACAAAGCTACTTTGTATCATCTTCACTTGGAAAGAAGGAAAGTCACTTATCATTTAGGGATGACCTACTACTACCTAATGGCCCTCAGTTTATTTCTGAGTTTCCTCATTGTTTATGGATAACCAGAAAAGAAGGTATCTGGTGGCTCATTTCTGGAAGACTAAATATCTTCAGAAAGCAGCAATGCTATGTGCAAATTTTACACGTAGATCAATCAATAAAAGCAGCAGTTTAGGAAGCTACAGACAAGCATTTTATATTCTAGTACCTCTCAGATAACTTGTGCTTAGGTTCCTCAGATGCAGAGTGCGGATAGGAATACAGTAGTTATCCCCCGTATCTGCAGGGGACACATTCCAAGACCCCCAGTGGGTGCCTGAAACCATGGTGCCCTATATATACTGTATATCTATCTCTTAAGGATGTTTGAGTGATACCTATATTCTTCCTATCGATGTTCATTGGTGAAAGGTTAAAAACATTTTTCACAAATCAAATTTTTCTGTTTTGAATAATATATTTTTGCTTCATACTATATGTTTTAGTGTAATTTTGTGATCATTTTAATTACAGAATATTTTCAAAAGAGACTTTTACATGATTTAATTATTAAGTAAGAGGATATCTGTTCCCACAGAATCATCTTGGCTCCAAAGCCACTGGAATTCATTGTTCTAATCCGCACTGCTAAATACTGATGTGTGGTTATTTGGGAGCTTTGTTTTATTAGAAGTAACATGGTTTGTAATTTTTGCTTACATTACTTGAGTAATACATGAAGTCTCTGAATTCAGATCTGGGGCCTTCACCATCTTTTTGAGTAATGTCTTATTAAAACTAGAGTGGGCCAGGTGCAGTGGCTTATGCCAGTAATCCCAGCACTTTGGGAGTCCAAGGTGGAAGGATGGCTTAAGGCCAGGAGGAGTTCAAGACCAGCCTGAGCAACATTGTGAGACTCCATCTCTACAAAAAATAGAAAAAATGAGCCAGGCATGGCGGCACACACCCATAGTCCTAGCTACTCGGGAGGCTGAGGTGAAAGGATTGCTTGAGCCCAGGAGCCTGAGGTTACAGTGAAGCTGTGATCGTGACACTGCATTCCAGGCCGGATGACAGAGTGAGACCCTGTCTCTAAAATAAATAAATGAAAAAAAAATTTTTAAATAAAGTTAGAGTGATTTTATTATTATTTTTTATTACTTATTAAAGTAGCAGAAAAAAAGTTGATTTTTTAGTTACATCAGTAGACTTCTCCAAAACTCTGATCTAGTAGCATGGTGCCAACATCTGTAAATGGAGTTCCTGTGAGGCAAAATTTCTTTTACCATGGGTCTTGTCAGAGTGATGGAAAAAAAAATCCATATAGTTTATTAATGAATTTAGAAGCATGAATGTGCAAAGTTTACCTGCAGCTCTGCCTGTATCTCTATCCCCCAAATAAACCACAGCTAATTAATCACACGAGTCCTGGACTCTGATAAGTATCCTACCACTCTATTTTATTTCCATTGGCGCTGCAAAACAATTTAGCAAAGTTTTCGTACTTGGGCATTTGCTTTTATTACAGAATCATGTGGCATCACATGAGACCTTATCATTGATTCTATATCAGTGTGATGGAGCTTCATTTCAGTGATCTGGCCCAGCTGATTCAACTTCTTTACAAAATCACAGTGTTGCAGGAAAGCTTATTATAGTTATAGTAGGTACCTATTGTGGTAGGTTACCTATTGTAGCAGGTAAAGTAGCTAATAAGGCCGTTGGGTTGGCCTTTTTACAAAATATGGGTGATCTGTGTTAATCAAAAATTTTCAGTAGTTTTTTTTATAGTTTCTTGTTTTATCATGTCTATGCGTGAGAGAAGGGGGGCTATCTCCTTTATTTACTAGATTATTTAGCATCTCTTATAAAATTCTAGATTTTTTGTTTTGCTGTAAGTTCTTTAAACAATATACCACAGAAATAAAGAAAAGGTTTTATTTTCTCATTTGTGTGATACTATGGTTTGCAAATATTCAATAAATGAAAATATTGATCTTAATTATCAAAATCTTTTGCATGTTTTGAATCCTTCAGAATTTTAGATAGTAGAAAAAGAACTACGGTAGTATAACAACACTAATTCAAGTATTCAGGACCATCTAAATATGAATTTTTAATATTTTAAATCAAATATAATGAATATATTAGAATTGACATGATACACTTATGTAAATCTCATAATTAGAGCTGCATAATTTATTCACATCAATATTAGACCTATATTTGATGCTCAGCTATGCTTTTATTCACTTTAAAATGGTTTCTGTTCTGCTTAATTGGTTTAGATTTGCTCTATCAGGTTTTTTCCCTTTATTTCCTTACTGAGAAAGTTGCAGACCTGCTGTTTTATGTTGTCCCTACTTTTTTTATAAGAAAGAAAAAGGCAAGCAAAAATCTAAGTCCGATTAAAAGGAGTTTATTCAGAGTTTATGAGCACTTCAAAAAATGTTTCCTGCCTTCATTTGAAGCATTATGAAAATCCCATGCTACATCTGTCATAGAAAATAACACTAGAAAATACATAAACCATGAAATTCCATTGAAGATAATTATTTCTAAGATTATAATATTGACTGTGTTCTAGAAAAATAGAGCATAATATCATGGGAGTATCTCCCCCATACCCATCTTCAATTGGTTTGTTAGGTTATTCTGCATTTCTATTGGTTATAGATCAATTGGCACTATTCTTGTATATATTGATGGAAATATTTTTCTATCTTAACAGCTTAAAAGTGTTTGTTTAACTCTGAGTTACTCCTGGAGTTAATTAACAGAAACAACCTGGGGCCTTTTGTCATGAGTGGCCTAGTCTTTACAATTTTAGCAAGATGACTGCCTCAAAAATGCCAAAACGAGTTAGACCATTCATCCATAGCAGTTTCTGTAATTAGTTGTACATCTTTGCACTATTCACAGTGTAATATTTGGACAATCACTGTGGATACAATTTGCCTTTAATTTAGTAACTGTGAGAGTTTTTTTTTTCACTCTTTCTCATATTGAGCAATCTTTTCTCGCTTCAGAAAAGTTTTAGAGAGTTCACCTCCAGGAAAATAATGTATGTAGTTTTTGAAGAGACTATATATGATGTAATAGGGGGGTATTTTCTCCATTTCAGAGAAATAGACTACGGGTTAATCTACCTGTTAATGGTTGCACCAGTGAACTATTTTCTCTTTAGATTTTTTCTCATCAGAGAAATTATAATTTCTTATCTCCCCAGTTATTACTAACCCTGCAAATGGATAATTTTAGGAGATTATTGGAATAAAAATTGTTTTAATGTAAATTTGCATCTCTATTATAGGACACTTTTAAATTGTGGAGAAAGGCTTCATAAAAATCACACAAATAGCGATGGGAACTTGTTCAATCAGTTTGCTATAACATGCTATAAATGTTCCTAATTCATCTCACTATGCAAAATCATGAAATAAGAATCACAAAAGTTTATGGGGAAAATAAGGTTGGGGCACAACACTCAAAATTTGAATTAGACACACACACACACAAAGATAGAAACCTAATAAAAAGGATAGTTTTACACATGTAAAGAGTTAAGATATACATAAATGCTAAAATAAATAGGGACTTCACCTTGAAGGATACCTGAAGTTTATATGGAAGAGTGTGTTGGAAGAGTTGCAGCTTGAGAGTTATTGTGAAGAGATGGAAGAAGGGTTATCAGAAATCACATAGAAACTTGTATCACCAGATGTGGATGGGTGTGGCTCATAACACACACAGCAAGCTAAGATAGTTGGTAGATGTGGGGGTGGGGTGTGTGTGTGTGTGTGCATTTTGGGTATTCCTATGTAGCTCAGCTCAGTTAGGTGCAGTTTTCTGTGGTCATCTATCATTCCTCACAAGCAAAATAATGCATAATTAGATGGGAAATTTCTGTCACGCTCAAATTATTCCCTGTTGGTAATTCGTGTTTTCAAAACAAGAGTTGTAGCGGAACTATCAATTGGAAAGGTGGGTACACTAGCTTTCTAATTGAAGATGATGATCCTAGCGAGGGTAAAAAGAGGAGACTATTTAATAATGTCACTACCATCAGGACAATTAAATGGCAACCTTTTGATTTTTCTATCTACTGTTAGGCAAAATTGAACTTCAGCCTCCCTGTCCAACTTGAATCACTCATTCAAACTTGGTTTTGCATTGAGAAGTAGGATCTTACCTGGAAGGAATATGAGAATTGGGAAGGCCACTGAGTAATCATGTAACATTTAAAAATTTTTCATTTGTCTGTTTTCTTGTACTCTGTCTCTGGAATTTGTGCTTACTAACTCACTACAAGCAACCATGGGACTCTGCTCACTTAATGAATGAATACATTTAAAAGAGCGAGTGAAAGTGTGGGACTTGCAAAATTCATTCAACTATGCTGCTTCCTGTTGTGCATTTTTCTGCAAGAGCAAAAATCTCCTCTGATGTGTTGCTGTACTCTGAGAGAAGTTAACAAATATTGGTAGGGAATTGGCTTTGACAGACTGCAGTGCTGTGGCCCTTGCACTGCTGTGCTTTCATATTCTGGAGCTAGACTCCAGTGCACAGAGTAGAAAAATAATAAGTTCTTTGAGCTGAAACTTCATAGTCACTGTGGGATATTCAAGAAGGAGACCAATGGGGAGAAAGATAATATAGTCATAGCTTTGAACTTTTCCTGGATTTTACTTGCTGGAAACCAAGCGAGAGTCACTCTGACACCTTATTGTTACTAGCTCTTTCTCCATGTAGGGAAGAATGTTCCACAGTCCATGCTGATAAAAGTGAAAGAGAGTTCACATATGAGAGAGAAGGTGGTCTGAATTTAGTGTGTAAAGGAAGTATAGTAAGGCTAGGATCTGTTCCAAGCCTCAGCTTAGGGGCCACTTTCAATGGCAACTCTTTCCTACCTCCCTGATCCAAGTAAGATGCCTCTTCTTGCATTTACAAAGCACTTTTCAGCCTGTATCATATTTATCTCTCCCCTGTTCCCTGTTGTGGGATGAGGACAGAAACATTTCTGTTTCACTCCCAATTAAATCTGCCAGTGTTAGGTAATCATCTGGTGCAGAGTAGGAGCTTAATAAACATGTGTATATGAATGAATAAGCATTGGAACCCCAAAACTTACTGTCTACAGGAAGAGATAAAAGATAAATATGCAAATTGGTTGTGAAATAATATGGTGCATTATTGTAGAATGAACAAGGAATATCCAAGAAGGAAGAGATTAAAGAGGGTTATAATTCATTCAGTCAGCAGTTGTCTGCTGTATGGTTCTTACATTTCACTATGTTAGGGGAACAAGTGAATTAGAAATATATAGACCCTATGATCATGGAACTTACAGACTAGCAAAGTACACAGACATTAAATAAAAAAAAAATAAACAAGTGTGTAATTCACATTTTGATGACAACAATTATAGAGCATAACTGGGAAGACATAATCTATATAGGCAGGCAGGGAAGGCATTTTTAAGGAGGTGATATTTAGAAGTGATGATCGAAGATGAGGAGGGCGAAAAGAAGAAGGATTAACCTGTGCACAGGCTGTGAAGGCATCAGCAGTTCAGCATGTGTGAGCAAAAGAAAGCAGGCCGGTGTAACTGGAGATGAGTGAGCTAGGCATGGTGGACTGGAGTTGTGGGTAGAAAAAGAGGCTGGAGCTAGATCATGCTTAGTAGAAGGTTTGGATTTTAATCAGGATGAGTTTGCACACATTTGTCTAAACTCCATGAATTTAAACTCAATATTTGTGAATTCTATTTTGTGTAAAAAAAAAAAATAAACAAATATTTGAACTCTGGTTAATGATATGCATGTTTATATATTTAGGGCGAAGGGTCCTGGGTCTGTAATTTACTTTGAAATGCATCAAAAAAATAAGAATGATAGAGGAATGGATGGATGTATAGAAGTGTGATAAAGCAAGCATAGTAAAGTTACTAATAAAATCTAGGGGTAGATATACAGATGGTCACTGTAAAATTCCTTCAACTTTGTATGTTTGAAGATATTCATAATAAAATGTTGGAAAAAATAAATACTGAAAAGTGAAAATACGGAGAGATAAAATAATCCTGTAAAATCTCACAACCAAAAAGGATTATTCCAGCATATTACCATTTTATTCTTGTTCTAAGATTTTTTATTTTTACAGAATTGATACCTGCTTTTTAAATAATAATCATATCCCATAGCTTTAAAACTCATTTAAAATCATCTGCATCATTTTACATTACTTAAAATATCAAATCTTTTGATGAGGTATTTCTTTGAGTAAGTAAAGACAAAAATATAAAGACTAGAACTCATCAATCTTCAACTGTCCACCCATCCCTGTCAGTGTAGCAGAAAGGAAGTGAACACACTGGAGTCTATTAGCGTGATCAGCTATGAGCAGAAGATTCTACTTTAAAATTTTTTTCAGGTTTGTAGTTGACTTAAATGACATAAAAGAAAGAACCATTGTTTCTTTGAAAGTTAGCTAAGTGTACCCAAGAGTGTTGGCGTATTCGGTAGTTTAGCTTCTAACCTGTTTCTGTAAAAATTTAAGTAGCATAGTGTGAAGGCTGTGAAACAGATTGCTCTTTTCCTTGATGAGTTGTTACCCACCATGAGCATTTGGCTGATAAATTAGTGTATCACAGAATCACGTTAGAAATCTTGTGCTTGATCTCCCTGTATTTTCAATGAAAACATTTCCCTTTTATTGATGTTTGTTCTTATTGACCCTTTGAGGTCAGAAGACAGAGTTTCTTTATTAAATCAGTAAATCAGGGGTATTTAATTGGCTTTAGAAACTTCTGAGTGGTCTTGGCCTATTCCAGCCCCAAACAGGGTTCCAACCAACCACTGTGAATTCTGCTTTTCCAAGAAGGTAGGGGGTGAGAGATTATAACAGGCTCTGTGTAAGTAGTCAGTTACTCATTGCCTTCAAAGCACTGATTTTCTTGGTGTAGGCACAATGCCAAAATCAATGTTTTTGACTCACATAAAGAAATACTTTAGCATTTAGGAAATGATACGGTTATCCCTCTTTCTCTGAGAAGCCATCAGACGTTTTAAAAATAAAATATGTGCTGGTTTTTACAGAGGGACTTATTTTTATTCTCCATGTTACACAGAAAATAATTAGATGATTGTTGGCATTAGCAACTGTGCTAAGAGCAATGATACTGCAGGAATGATGAAAGCAGACTTTTATAATGAGAGCAGACAGCCAGAGTCTGAGCAACTGCTGATAGTCCTTTTCGGGTAGCACCATTGCTAATTAAAATCTGAGACCCAACACCAGAATTGGTCAGGAAGCACAAATACTAATTACAGAACCAACTCAAGGGTCATTGCAGTCTCTAAACTATCTTCATTGGAATTTGATGTTTTAAAAATGTCCCCGAGGCTGCCTAACCTCACTTACATTTATTTCCTTTTACATCTTTTTCCTTTGGTTGTCTCATGTTTCTCTTCTTGTGCTTAACATCATTAGTGCTTGATATGGGGCACTGAGAAATGAGGGAAGCAAGTTGTTCAGAAATCGTGCCTGTGGCAAGTATTTCTAGACTGGAGAATGTCACCTCATTTGTCATCATCATTATCACTATAAAGCTATGGGTCAGGAATGTCTTAAGTCCCCTGTGTTTCAGTATTGTCTACTAAATTGGGGTTAATTAAAATGTCTTTTTTAAAAGTACTTCTCTTGAACACACACACGTACACACACACACCACTTCCTCCGGTATTTTTTAGAGGGGTCATTATTCTATTTCTTGTAGGGAGGAATAGAATTGACCTGTGTGGGAAAAATTGATCTGTGTAGGGCATGATTTCATTTTTGTAGACTAGAAAAGGAAAACCACCTAGAGAATTTTGACTTTTAGACATGTAAATGGTTCTACTTTCATGTAAAGGCTATATTCCACTTTTAAAATATAATTATATTTTTGAGTCTTTACCCCTTATTCTCTTGATATTTTAAAGAAGCAAAATCTGTGTTTCTACCCTTCCAAAGAATGCATTTCCTCCTCTAGAGGTTCTGAAGCTAGGACACATAGGTATTACCTGGACAGCTTATTTAAAATGCAAATTTCTCAGCCCAATTTCCTGAGATTTGGATTCAGTAGTACCATGGTGGGACCTAGAAATCTGAGTTTTAACAAGCCTTTGAAGCGATTCTGTTGCATGTGGTCCTTGCAAACATTTTTTAAAACTCTGCTTATGCCATCACTGTAAAGGGTCACGGGGGTGAGTAAGGGTGCTAGGAAACTGCACAGGCGGGGAACCTAAGTGGACAAGGTGGTAGTGCTGAGATTCGCGCTGAGAGCTGAAGATTGTGTAGGGGTAATCCAAAGGCAGTTGGGAGTTCATGGGGGCATGACAGGGTGAGAACATTTTAGGTAAAAGTAAATTCAAGTGCAAAGACATAGGAGCTAGCTAGAGAAAAAATGGTACTTTCTAGGGTCCACAAATAGATGTGTCTGGATAAAGAATGATGATGTGAGTGGTTGAGGAGGTGTGATGTAAAGATGAGGTTGGAGAAGTGAATTGAGGTCTGACTGTGGAGTCCTTGTAGCCATGTTGAGACTTTAGAGCAACATTCTTCCAACCACCACCAGAACTTCTTCAAGCTGTGTACCCCACCACCATTCTTGGGCTCTTTCATGTTCTGAGGCTCCATATATCTTGGGTCTATCATCATCATAAGAAGAAAACTGCTTTCAATGCAATTTTCATTTCCACTGCACTTTCCAAGGATGAAACCCTACAGAAATAACAGGTCATGGAGTAACATGCAAAAGGAACAGCTTTGTGTATATATTTTATTTGAAGATAACTTCTACCTAATAATTCAAACCACTCTCTTCATTGACTTTGATCATAAATATGAGGAAGAGAACAATACCACTGTGGTAAAACAGTGTCATGTGACAAAGATAGAAGGAAAAATGGTCTAAAATCCTGCCATTTGGGTCCTGTGGCCTGGATTTTTAAGTGCATATTTTTTCTACTAGGTAACTGAAGGGTAAATTAGGCATTTTTTATCATTTACTTTGAATACATTTTATCATGAAATTTAAATAAATAAGAAATTATCCCAGTGTCATTCCACAAATTAATATTAAGATACACGTTAAACGTCAGACTGAAAATTTTTAAAGGCTTTTTTTTTGTAGATGGGGTCTCGCTCTGTCACTCAGGCTAGAGTACAGCTCTCTATCACCTGGAACCTCTAGGTTCAAGTGATCCTCCTGCCTCAGCCTCCCGAGTAGCTGGGACTACAACATGCCACCACACCAAGCTAATTTTTAAAATTTTTTTTTTTTTTTGTAGAGACGGGGGTCTCACTATGCTGCCCAGGCTAGTCTCAAACTCCTGGGCTCAAGCAAACCTCCTGCCTTGGCCTCTCAAAATGCTGGGATTACAGGTGTGAGCCACCATGCCTGGCCTCAAGGGATTTTTTTTTTTTTTTTTTTTTTTTTAGCAGCTTTAGGTTCACAGCAGAATTGGAAGGAAGGTACAGAGATAGCTCATATACTATACTCCCTGCCCCACACACATCCTCCACTATCAACAGCTTCTGCCAGAGCGGTACATTTGTTTCAATTGATGAACCTATATTGACACATCATCCATAGTCCATAGTTTATATTAGGGTTGGTTCCTGGTGTCATGTGCAATGTACAATGACATGTATCCACCATTATAGTACCATACAGAGTATTTCCCCTGCTCTAAAACTCCTCTGTGCTCCTCCTGTTCATCCCTCCCTTCCCTGTGACCCCTGGCAACCACTGATCTTTTCATTGTCTCCATAGTTTGGCCTTTTCCAGAATGTCACAGAGTTGGAATCATACCATATGTAGCCTTTTCAGACTGGCTCCTTTCACTTAGTCATATGCATTTGAGGTTCCTCCACATCTTTTCAAGGCCTAATAGCTCATTTGCCATTATTTCAATATAGTTACCCATATAGTATATGGGTAACTATATAGTTATAGTTACCCATTTCAATATAGTAACCCATTTCAATAAGTTACCCATACTTGTTTTCTCTTCCTGGTTAAGGATATGTGTGGATGTATTTAAGTATGTGCTTATGTGTCAAGAATTGCCAGTCAAGAAATGGCAAGAAAATATGTACTCAAATGTTAGAAATGTAAGAAAACAGCTAACTTGAGTTTAAATTTGATGTGTTGACTGCACTGCTGTGAATGAGGCTTCTTTGGCCCCACTCTGATTCACGTCAGTATACAAACACCCCTAAATGGAAAGCTTACAGCTTGCCAGGAAGACACTTTTTCTTCTCTTCTTTTTCTCCATTTAACTTTGAAACTAGGAGGATTTGATTTTTTGATTGCCAAATAGCTGTCAGCTTAGAACAACTAGATTTTATTTCCTTGTATTTGATTTCTTGATCAGAATTAAGATCTGAACAAGAAAATAGCTACCATGCTAAACAGGTATTGGGGCAAGAAAAAGTTTTTATTCCAGGAGTAGTTGATACAATACAGACACAGTCTGTAGTCGGTATGATTAGACAGTAAACTCGTTTGCTTTTTTTTTTTTCCTTAAAGAATCACTAAGTATTATTTAAAGGGGAGATGTAAAATGCTCCAGCAGCAAGTAGAAATCAAATCAGACAGTTTTAGATATGTCATCTAAATGCTACTTTTAAAGCACTACCTAATGAACTAGAAGAGGCCTTGATTAGTAAATTTGCTTGCATTTGGTCTACTGAGTATAGTGAAAGGCTTGTTTAGGGTGGGTTCTGCTTTCTCAAATTGCCCTCCTTAAACAAACAGAGCAAAAGGAGAAAGCTTTCAGATGTATAACACGAAGGCTTACAAGAAGCTGAAAGTCAGCCCATGAAAGAAAGGAGCTGTTTAGTGGGTTTCCAGTTAAGGATCTGGGTGGTGCTAGAAACAGAATGGTAGATAATAGACTCCTAGTTACAGGGCTGTCAGAAGACAGAAAACTGTGGCAGCTTTGTGGGAAAATAGAATTGCTGGGTTTGCCCACTTGACCTTTACTCTGAATAGATGGGCTTAAGAAGATCACAAAGGGCTTTGCAAAAAAGTGGTCTGCTCAGTTCTTTTGGTGCCTGAAACTCTCTTTTTATTCTGGGGAGTTTTAAGTTTGTTTCTTGGTATTCCTAAAGGGATTCCGTGAAATCCCTATTATCATTCCATAGGTATGTGTTTTAAATGAAGGCATGGCTCACTGTATGGCCATCACGTGTCCTGGGCAGCAGTGAGACTAAGTGTTTATGAGAAAGGATCACTGAATAGGGACTCCAGCATCTGTACACTCCACATTATCACTGCTGTCAAAGGCGTTTATTGAGCCCCCTTCTATGTTTCTGGGTAATTGCATAATCTTACTTAAATAGGAAACACAATCACCATTTGAAGATAAAATGTGTATCAAATGCATATATACTGCTTTGTAGATGAAAAGCTTGCAGATTAATTGCCAGCATTTTCAGAAAGCAGGGCTTGACAGTAGTGGTTCATGTGAAAAAGATCCGGGAGATTTTAGTTAAATATAAGTTGAATATGTGCCAAGATTAAGATGTGGTGGCCAACAACCTAATTTAATGTTAGTTGCATTTACAGAATTATAATTTCCTGACCTAGGAGGTGTGGATGCTGATAGCACATTTTAAAAGTCCTGTCCAGTTGTGAATGGCACACTCTTGGATAAAATTGGCAAATTTGAAAACATACAGGGAGGACTACTTTTCAAGCCCCTTTAAAAAAAAAAAAACCTTTAAAGGAAGTGGTCATAGTTAACATAGAGAAGAAAAAGCTGGTGATTTGGATGAAAAATAAATGATAGTCATGATAATAGATTTCAAATATCTGAAGGCCCATTATATAGAAAAATACTATGTGTGAGGTTTCAAAAATTTTATAGTTTCTCAAACCACATATCAGAATAAATGACAGATGGATTAAAGAGATAGATGTGGGAAAATATGAAGAAACCATAAAAATTGCAGAAGAAAACAGAAGCAAATACAGGCAATACCTCAGAGATATTGTGGGTTTGGTTGTGGACCACCACAATAAAGCAAATATCACAATAAAGTGAATTACACAAATGTTTTGGTTTCCCAATGCATATAAAAGTTATGTTTACACTATACTGTAGTCTATTAAGTGTGCAATAGCATTATGTCTAAGAAAACAATGTACGTGCCTTAATTTAAAAATACTTGATTGCTAAAAAATGCTAATGATCATCTGAGCCTTCAGTGAGTCATAATCTTTTTGCTGGTGGAGGGTCTTGCCTTGATGTTGTTGGCTGCTGACTGATCAGGGTGGTGGTTGTGGAAGGTTGGGGTGGCTGTGGCTAGTTCTTAAAATAAGACAACAATGAAGTTTGCCACATCAATTGACTCTTCCTTTCATGAAAGATTGCTCTGTAGATGCTGTTTAATAGCATTTTACCACAGTAGAATTTCTTCCAAAATTGGAGTCAATCCTCACAAACCCACTACTGCTTTATCAACTCAGTTTATGTAATATGCGAAATCTTTTGTTGTCCTTTCAACAATGTTCACAGCATATTCACCAGGAGTAGATTCCATTTCAAGAAACCACTTTCTTTGCTTATCTGTAAGACGTAATTACTGATCCATTCAAGTTTGATCATGAAATTGCAGCAATTCAGTCACATCTATAGGCTCCACTTCTCATTCTAGTTCTCTAACTGTTTCTACCAACTCTGCAGTTACTTCCTTCACTGAAGTCCTGAACCTCTCAAAGTCATCCATGAGGATGACTTCTCTCTAGCTGTGAAAGTCCTGGATGACATATTCTTCCGACAGAAGGCTCTTTTGTCTACATTGAAAATCTATTGTTTAGTGTAGCCATCTTCATCAATGATTTTAGCTAGATATCCTGGATAAGTTGATGCAGCGTCTACGTCAGCACTTGCTGCTTCATCTTGCACTTTTATGTTATGGAGACAGTTTCTTTCCTCCTTAAACCTCATGAACTAACCTCTGCTAGCTTCCAGCTTTTCTTCTGCAGCTTCCTCACCCCTGTCAGACTTCATAGAATTGAAGAGAGTTAGCACCTTTCTCTGGATTAGGTTCTGCCATAAGGGTTAGGCAAAACGCTTAAGGGTTAGGTTGTGACTGGTTTGATCTTCTATCTAGGCAACTCAGACTTTCTCCAGACCAGCAGTAAGGCTTAATATCATTCAGGTGTTCACTGGAGTAGGACTTTTAATTTCCTTCAGAACTTTTCCTTTGCATTCACAACTTGGCTAACTGTGTAGCACAGGAGGCCTAGATTTAAACCTACCTTGGATTTCGACATGCCTTCCTCACTAAGCTTAATCATTTCTAGCTTTTGAGTTAAAGTGAGAGATATGCAACTCTTCCTTTCACTTGAACACTTAGAGGCCATCGTAGGGTTGTTAACCAACCTAATTTCAATATTGCTGTGTCTCAGGAAATAGGGAGGCCCAAGGAGAGAGAGAGAGATGGGGGAAAGCCAGTCAATGGAACAGGTAGAACACATTCAACATTTATGGATTAAGTTTGCTGTCTTACACGGGTGCAGTTTGTGGCACCCCAAAACAATCAAAATAATAATATCAAAGATTACTGATCACAGATCACCATAACAGATATAATAATAATATAAAAGTTTGAAATATTGCAAAAATTACAAAAATGTGACATAGAGACACGAAGTGAGCACATGCTGTTGGAAAAATGGCACTGTTAGACTTGCTCAACGCAGGGTTACCACAAACCTTCAATTTGTAAGAAATGCAATATCTTCAAAGCACAGTAAATGGAAGCACAATAAAATGAGGCATGCCTGTATTTAACTTCTTTTGGAGCTGATATGGATGATACTAAATGAAAAAAATCTCTGAAAGGAAATGTTAGTGGTTATTAGGAACATCTGAATTATTCAAAAATTCTTAGAAGTTATAATAAAAAATTAAAAATATAAAGCTAAAGAAATTATTAAAGTCACATTCCATAACAATAGTTAATGGCATGGATAAATTTTCACAATATAATGTTGAGTAAAAGATCACTAGATCAAAGTTTAATTTTTAAAGTTGAAATGTATGTATTAAAATAACTATTCAGAAATCCTTTTTAATTGATTTCTTTGGGTGTTTGAATTATAGGTTTTTTATTTATTTGTATGATTCCTATATTTTTCAAAAATTTACATAATGATCCTATTTTCTTTATGTTTGTAGGAAGTTATATAAAACAATAGATATAAAAAATGAGTGAGTCAATTATTCAGATTTTATGGCTAAAGTTAGCACAAAGAAGATATTTCTAACAGTAAAACTTATAACAATGTTTCATGACCTATGGGCTGTTCCCTTCATTAGAAAAATTCATGTAGGAAATCACTGTAAATTAGATATTATAGAATAGATTTCCTTACTTGAAGGAGGATGCCTGGATTTGGTAATCTCAAATGCCTTTCACCACTGACCTTCTGGGGGGAAAAGGCAATTTATAATTTGAAACATTATGCAGATTGGAGTTGAAAAGTGACAAGCAATGGTCAACTTATTTAGACATTCTTGAAATTAAAAAACGGAGGTCTAGAGAGTCATTGTAATGGGCAAGAATGCAGCCAACTCACATTTCCTGAAGCCTAGTCCAGTCCTTTGGCTTCCATAAAGAGAGAATATTTCAGCGGTTAAAAGTACCTAGGTTTGAATCCCAGTTCAAGCACTTCTAGTTTCTGGTAACCATTTGTATGAAGCAGTCAGCACAATACCTGAAATATGTGAGAATCTGTATTACCTACTCTGTATACACTGCTATATATATATATATATATATATATATACACACACACACATATATATGTATGTGACAATTTTGATATTTCAATTTTGGCTTTCATGGAGATATATCTCTCTCTATATATAGAGGCGGGGGCTGAGGAGGGATGTCAAGGGCTATTCCAGTTTCTTTATTTATTTTAATGTTATCTTAGTACCTTCAGAAGTCATCTGCCAGATTTGCCATTCTTCAATATGATTTACTAAAAATTTCATGAAGCAGAGAGAGAAAAAATAATTTTCCTTTTATAATTCTCCCCCATTTAAAAGGTGACAGCTTTTTACATGTGAATTAATGCTGGCCTTTTTATTTAGTATTTAATGTTTGTGGAAACTGCTTCATTTTGTTAAGACCTTCTAGATTGGGCCATAAGCATACTTCTATTCATTCTAGAAACAATAATAACTATACCAAAATGCTTGCTTCACTGTTGTTTGTGTCCTTAACTTAAGAAGATTAAAGAGATGATAAAGAATATTTACTTTAATGCTATTAGAGGCTGGCCCTTAACACACCAGTCCAAATATTCACATGTACAACATCTTTTCTCTTGTGTGTGCAGAAATGGGCACAGAGTCTGCTCTTTTTAGAGAAGAAAGCTTAGATTACTTATGCCTTTGGAAGTCTACACTTGATTTAAGGGATATTTCACCTAAAAAAATCCTTTTAAAAATGTCTTTTATTTGTGATTTATCTCTCCTAATTTCTGAACATATTTAAAATATTGAAAGAAAAAAATCTTAAAATGTATTTATTTGAATGGTAAAGAACAATATAAAAGAATCTTTTTTCTGTCTTGTGAATGTATTTTATTGTGCCAGATTTTCCAGGTCTTGTAGTGGTCCATGGGTAGAATCCTTTACAATGCAGCATGGCCAAAGTGCTGTTGTTTTTCATGTCACAGAGGTCTAAAATGCAGTTTTGTTTTCTCCAACTCCCAAAGAGAAATATCTGTCGGGATACTCACATGATTTTCGGCTCAAGCAGAAGATTCAATCCTTTCATACAGAAAGTGTCATCATTGTAACGGGGCTTGTCAGGGGATTTGTCTGCATTAATAAAGGTATTCCCTGGGATGGCAGGAAGGAGGCATTGTTGAGCAGAGACCATCACCACTTTATATATATTTAATAATATGCTGTTCCTGAGCTTTCAAAAACCAAAAAATTTAAAATTCTGAAATTGTGGGCTGATATTTTTGTATTATATGCACTATGCCTATAGTTCTCTTTGGGATTACATTTTTAAGAATTCTGTTCTCAGTGACCTTCCTCATAGTCCTCATCTTTTTTGTTTGGTTTATTTTTTCTGCATCTGGAAAAGGAGACATACCTAACCACACATGTGTGTGCAAACACACATATAAATACAGCATAATTTTCCATTGGCAGCCACATCCTCAAAACTGATTAAAGAGAATAGTGTGTTAACATGCACACCGTAAAGCAAACTCCATTCTCTGTAGAGTGTTCTCTCACTGAGATACAAGGACTTTATCTTTGGCACAGTGGGTCTGAACTAATTGAGATGTCATAAAAAAAGAAGTCAGTTAAGAAGGTTAGGGGAGAGGGATGTTGTTGCAAAATTGTCAGTTTGCAAGAAGACATTCTTTGGTAGAAACACAGCCCTCGGTTGCAGATCTAATCAGTGGCGGGAATGGGAGGTGAGGAAGAGAACACAGATTTAAAAAAAAAGTCTCAGAGAGAAAAAAAAAAACAAGACCCTAATTGAAATGGGAAGCATTCTCATTTTAGAAAATGTTTTCTTAACAGATTGCTCTAGCCCTCTGCCTCAAGGTTTTTGATTAAATTAATGATGAGAGTGATAAGCTCCATTAGTGTTGCTGTTTCCACAGGGAAAATTTCTACAGCCTCCTCTTTTCCTACCTTCCTCAAATCTCAGGTATGACAATAGAATTGCTAATTGAGGCCAGAACAAGCCAAGAAGATGAACTTCTTATTACTATGCAAATGCAGACAATCCAGGAAATTAATATTTCATGTGTGCCTACCTAAACGAGTAATGTTTCCATTATGGGCTTGGTGTCACTCAGCTGGGAAGCTGTTGCTGCAGCTTGTTGTCGTCAGAGAGGTCGTGAGCTTCTTTTTATTTTGTTTCATGTTGCCTGCTGTCTTGGGACCAGTCAGCACATCTGACATGTTGTGCTCGGTTGGCCCTTGCTGTTACCACAGATCTTTTACTAGTGCAAATAGATGAACTTGTTATGATCCATAGGACATTATCAACTTGATTTCCTGTCTTGGTAGTAAAGTATTAGAAGAAAAAAACAGTCAAGTCCTAGATAATAAAGGGGAAAAATTGTTCCAGTAAAATGAACCATAAAATCCATAATAGGAGATATGATAGGGACTTTTCCATAAAGCTTAATTAGCTTACTAAGAGCTTTGGAAAACACAGTAAAAAGAATGTTACTTTGAGAGCCTGAAGTAGTTACATTAAATTATTCATAATAATTTTTTGCCAAACACGATTATATTTCATAATCTGATGAGAACTATTGTGTTAACAATTAACTCTGTGTGTGTGTATGAAAAAGAGAGTGTGTGGCAGAAGTGAGTGTGAAGTAATTTTGGTTTTAACTTTCTGATACTTGTTTTAGGTCAAATAATAGATATGCTACTTGAGAACAGAAACCAAAAGAAATCTTTTTTTTTTTTTTTTTGAAAAGACAGAGTCTCTCTCTGTCACTAAGACTGGAGGGCAGTGGTACGATCACAGCTAACTGCAACCTAGAACTCCTGGCCCAGGCTACATCTTTTTATTTTTCAATCTACCGTGATACCTAAAAGAACACCAAGCATTCAAATAGACATTCAATAAATATGTTGAATTTTATATTCCGGAGGAGGGTGATGTCAGGCAGAGAATGATGGGCTTATTGAGATGTCTACTATTCTCTCTTATGCTGTTCTTTTTGCATGGTCACTGAGTCAGATATTGTCTTTTTTTTTTTTTTTTTAAGAGACAGGGTCTCCCTCTGTTGCCCAGGCTGGAGTACAATGGCACAATCATAGCTCACTGTAACCTCAAACTACTGGGTTCAAGCAGTCCTCCCACCTCAACTTCCAGAGTAGGTAGGATTACAGACAAATGCCACCATACCCAGCTAATTTAATTTTTTTTTTTTTTTTTTAGAGATGGGGTCTTGCTTTGTTGCCCAGGTTGGTCTCAAACTCCTGGCCTCAAGCTATCCTCCTGCCTTGGCTTCCCAAGTCACTAAGATTACAGGCATGAGCTACCATGCCTGGCCCATCTTTCTATACTTTTATGAAGAATAAACTACAGTTATATAATGCTGTTCAATAGTAAAGAAACTCTAGGGTGACGAGAGTCAGGAAAGTCTATTCCACAAAGATCACATGGCAGTGACTCTGGTGTAAAGTTTTGAGGATGCAGAGCAATTTGTTTAGATAGACATGAGTGAGAGGAGATTTTAGGTGGGAAATGCATGTCTTACAATTGAGAAAGGGAGAAGTGTTGCTCATCTTTGCCCGGATGGAGTGAAAAAGCTGAGCTCAAACATTATAGGGACTGAAGATAGATCTCTCAGAGAATAGGCCCCAAATCTTAACATCTACTAGATGGCTGACCAGGAATTAAATTCCAGGATGCTCTTGGTTTTAGGCTTCCTAATCTAGTACTACAAATGATTTTACAGAATTTGATCAAAGTAGCTTTTGTCCTCCTTTACTAGAGAATTTTCTTCACTTTAAAATGAAATTCTTTTTAAAATGTAACCCAGATCATTTACATTCGCCTTTTCTGGTCCTTCTTAGAGTCTCATGTATCTTTTCCATGTCACCCACAATGACAATGTATTCAGCTACAGCTGCCTCCCATGAAAGATCAGATAATGTTTTCTACCTTTGTGTTTGAAGCCAATGTTTTGGTGAATTTCTGTACTGTTACAGCTCATTGTAGTATAATCTAAAAGGGAATCCCATTTAAAAGAAAGGAAAACAGAATGAAAAAATAAATGAGTTTAGACCAACTTAGAGCCCTAAAAAATATTTTATGTATTTCAGCATATGCATCAATAAAACATAATTGCATAAAGCTTTATTGGGAAATATTTATCAATCCCCTTTTTAAAAATAAAAGTGTGCAAATGCTAACAGCTAGAACAAATTAGATTTGTTGAATCTACAGACTTATAAAAATATTGATGTTTTTTGTCATGTGTCCCCATTGACTAAATATATCTGACATTCTCAATGAAATTGCTTACAAAGTAGACTGAACCTGCCTGGATTCTATATCAGTCACTCCCAATGAATGTAACAACAAAGAATAACAGGAATTAGAACCTAAAGATACTGTCTTGGTAGTTGTTCAATGAGTTTTCATAAAATATTGGAGGGGATAGGTTTATAATACTTTCCAAAAACACTCATTATTTAACCTTATCTGTCTTTTTTCAGACACACAGTAAGTATAGAATAAAATAGCAAATACTAAATGCTTACTAATGCTTTGTTTTCACATCTTATTATTGGTATTTATACTTAGGACCTCTCAAGGGGAAATGTTGAAAACATCATTTCTTTATAAGACAGACTATCAAAATTATGGAAATGCTATGTTTTATATCAAGTCCTCGTTATATATATGCTCTTATAAACAAGATAGATGTTATCCATTTCTGTAAGAACATTTGAGCTATTCTGAGCTTATATGTTAGAAGTTAAGTTCTAGAGGGCAATGTTTTAGGTATCTTTTATTATCTATTATCTAGTATATCCAGTAGAGCATTAAGAGTAGTCGATATTTTATAAATGTTCAACATGAACCAGAAAAGCACCACTCTAAGAATGAATCCCCTGGGCATGGAGCTCTGAAACAAGAAAAGTTTGAGAGTCTGTAGGGTGGCGAGGTGGTGACTGCATTGCTATGTTACTGTGACACTTCTCTCTTACATTCAGTGGCGCTCAATAAATATCTGTTTACTTTAATTGAGTGGGCATAAAGAGCGTTTACGAGAAATCCTTTGCTGGCAGCCAGCTGCATTACACTGATGAGAGCCATAGCATATTCTCCCTGAAATGGGGGGAACACAATGTCTTTTCAGTGTCCACCTTTGCTCAAAGAACAGAGTCAAGCTATACGATCAGTTGTGATTTCTTTCTGATGCAACTAAAATGGGTTAATAGAAAACAAATTTCATATTATCATAAAGAACCTATGGGCAAAAAGGCAAGTGGAGTAAAATACTAGGTTTTCTGACAATTATTTGAGTTCTGAATGGTTTTCATCTTCTTAAGAAATTAAGAATTACTTTTTTCATGTATGTTTACGTAATAGCAGGGTTACCTTGTCATCTTAATTTCCCTGACATAAAACTGAATGAGCTTAAGGGTATATTTAGAAACCAACCAAAGAACCGCCTGGATATAATCTTTCTCCATCTCCGTCAATTATTTATCACAAATTTGATACCAATATTTCAGCTGTTGGAATATTGACTTTAATCTAAAGAAGTCTATAGTTTTGTTTATATTATCTCAATTCCAAATATCTCTTTATGGGAAAAAATAAGAGACATCCAAAATATCAGAGATTATTGTGTCTCATTTAATGAGATGGATACTCCAAAAGCAAACTACAGGCAGTGATACAGACAGTGAGCAGCAGAAAACATTCTGAAGTCATGGAGGCAGGAGGCAGGGAACGATGGAGGAGGAGGCAGGAGTTAGTCTCTAGGCTGCACGTGCGCTGTGAGAAACTGGTGCTGACCTCTGGTTGTGATGAAGAACAGGGACTGCTCTGTAACTGTTTATCATGTTTCTAAAGAAAGTTAGATTTTCTCTTCATTACCACAGAAAGCTTTACTTTTTCAATATAATGGATGAGGGTATTGATAGCACGTTTTCTTTTTATACAAATGGTCAAGAGTCATGGGTGGCTAGTGCTGATTCAGTATATGATAATTCATGTTATTATAGTAAAAGACAGGCCTCAATACTTCTTATCCACCAGCGTGGTATCACTATTCAAATATACATTTTGGATCGCAGCATGATTACTCATAATACATTTTCCTTTCATCATTTCTTTCTTAATTTTATGTTCCTTAAAATTCCTAACCACATTCATTGCAAAAATTGCTTAAAAGATAGCATAAAACGTCTCCTGGTTTCCAAAAACTGTCAACAAATCAAAGTGAAAAACCTCTTGTCATGGCATTTCTAATTAAACTTGTGTAATTTTAGAATTGAATATTGAAAGAGAACAGTAAGCACAGACTGGTATTTCAAAGAAGGATACAACTGTTTTTTTGAAACATAAATTGTTTGCTATGGCAAGACTACGGCTATGAAGCTGTCAGAGTGTGATGTCACGGGTGAGTGGTTTGGGTCCTCACTAGTCCTTCACCTAAGTGGAAGAATGGTACACAAGATGAGTTTGGAAGAAGCAGCCCATTCTAAAGACAGTTCTCCGCTGACGTTTTGCTCATTCTTATGCTACCACCTCTCCATACTAAAGAAGGGGCAATAAAGTTTCTAATCGCTTCGTGTGACCATTAATTGCTTTAATTTATCCGTAAGTCATTTTCTTTGGGACAAAAAGCAGCAAGAGACTACCTGATGCTTGGACTGACAGTAGTAGAGTGCAGAAAAGGAAGAGCAGGGAGACAAATTTCAATTGCTTAAAATTTCTCCAAGAGCTGAAACCCTAGCAAGCAAATAAATCCATTTTGCCAAATCCCAGAATTTCCCAAACACTCTGAGAAGCATGAAGAAGATGTATTTAAGTCAAATAAAGTGAAATACTAGGTTAAACAGAAGATTATAACTGTCTTGAGGAGATAAAGCTAAGAATGTAAACAGTCATATAGCATTTAGCTAAATTCATGAGTAAACCATAATTAAGTAATTATGGTTTGTTTAGGGAATATTTGGGTATATATCCCTAATCTTTTGCAGTTGGTGTTATGGGAGAGAAGAAGGTACTGCTTATATCAAAGTGCCAGTTCGATGCAGAGTTCTTCACATGCAGGATTCTTCACATACAGAATTTTCTCTCTCTCCCTCCTGCCCTCGCTCCCTCTCTCTCTTCCCCCCTCTACATTTGCTTTGTATTTTCTGTGTTTATATATAGTTGTTTTAATTGTGTTTGATAACGGATCAGGGGAGAGGAAAGAATTGGTGTGGTTGTGACAAAACAACAGGTAGCAACCACATTTTTATTTGGACTGGCACAATGCCAGAAGCATATACTCAGTTCTGTGTGTCTGTGTGTGCACTTTCACCTACTCATTCCCTTTGCGTCTGCCCCCATTCCTTCCTGCTTCTGCTCTCCTTCATGAATAATCATATGAACGAGGAAATACAACTACAAAATGTTATGTCGATTATAGAGACTTTATACGATGCTAATTAGCTTGGGAACTGAGGATGCTTACCTTCTTTTTTCTCTAAATTAGTTTTAATCAATCTGAACAACATCCCGAGGACACATTTTGAAGGCGAATTACAAAATGGTCATCAAGAGAATGATTTTTTTCTGCTTGCTAAATGTGAAAATCACTATGCAACAAGTGCATGATGTCAAACATTGGGAGTTTATTAATAATGAAAATAACAGAAAATAGGTCAAAGAGCATCGTGTGTGGGGAGACACATTTAAAACAATGATTAAACTTAATACACATTCAGAACTTAGAGTGCTAATTTATGTGAAAGGATTTATTAAGTCTCCACCTGGCAAAATCATTTCCATATGCAATTCATTTTTCTGCATACCATTTAGCTTTAGCCCTTCATACTGCAGAGGGCCTGATGGTGCTCATCTGAAATGTACAAAAAAATATGCTAGGTCAAGATGAGTGTCTGGAGGTCAGTCAGCCCAGTTTTTGGTTAGGCAGACTTGGGTTGAAATCTTGTTTCTGGCACTTACCTTGGGCAAGTTCCTTGGCCTCAGTTTCTCACCAGTAAAAAAGTGTCTAGAATCTACCTCATAAAGCTATTTTAAGAAATAAATGAGACAGTAGATTTACCACCCTGTAAATTTAAATTTCTGGAACAGAAGTGTGAGCTATAACAAGCATTCATCTAGTTCTAATAAATGCATTCAATAATTCTTTGTTGAGTGTTTACCTTGTGTCAGATTGAGCACACTGCTAGGTAAGCGGTCCTTTCAAACAACTGTACATTTCACACACTATTAAATGCTTATTTTTTTCAAGAAGTACAAGCTTTTAATTATGTCAGGTATTTTGTTCTGCTGCTCTGTGACTGGGACATGGCATGTGGACGTTTTGATGATACCATAGAAGTTTTAAAAGTGAAAGCATATTTTTGTAATCCTGATAAAAGCATACTTAAGTGAACTGGACCTAACTGTTCTGATTGTCAGAAAATTCCCACTTATCCTGAGTTAAGTTATATCCATTTTTCACTTTGACACATTCCTTTTCTTTCTAGGCCCTAGCTAGAAAATTTGGGCAGCGCTTACACATGGCAGCAGAGCACTGGCGTCACCCCCATACTCTTCTCCTCTCGCTCTTTTTCGTAAAGACCTGAACCATGCTCATCACTGTCCCTGAGACAGTGTCTGCTTATTTGGGGTTCCACTTGGTTCTTGGAGGCAAACACAGTTCAAGGATGAACTGAGGAGTGAACCTTTCTTAAACTAAACTTTCTGATTCTTTAGGGAAGCTACAGTGCACATCACGTATCAAAGCTTCCTCACTTTAAAAACTGGTATTAGCCTGGAATCTTTCAAAACCCTTAGCCCGGTGCCCACAGAAACACTGACAAGGGTTTCCCTGGTCTCTGCTGACAAGCCTGTCCATTCCATAAAATAAGATATTAAAGGTCCTCCCTTACATTCACTTAAATCTTTCTGTTTTCCATTTACCAGTTCTATGTCTGCCCTCTGGACATTCACAAAAAAATTTATTTTAAAGACCCCTTTTCCTTGCTTATTTTCTCCAATTTTAATCTTAGCATGGCCATTTCCATTCATGTTTTCATATGATGTGATTAGATTTGAAGGTGGAGGTAGGGGAAAAGGGACATTATTATCTTTCAGTTATTGCCAGAGTAAAGAAAAAGCAACAGTTATAAAAAGTGATTTTCAAAGCACTTGAGAAGTGGTCTCTCACAGTAAGGGTCTTTGTTTAGAATGACAGGGTCACACTTAAGAGTTGCCATTTAACACCTGCACTTCCTGAATACAAGCAATAAATCCACTCTGCTTATTCCATGCTTTCTAATTACTCATCATGGACACCCATGGTTGCTAACCATCAAGGTTGTTTTGGAAATGAGTTCTGATGCCCTATTTTAAAAATTAGTGCCTTAATGAAATTGAGGAGTTGAACTTACTAAAACCAGATAGTTGACCTTATGAACAGTGTGTAAATAGTGCCCAGGGACTAGGAAAGTGACTGGTGCATAAAAGACCCTCAGTTAATATCAACTCAATCAATGAATGATTAGTCTAGCATATTCATTTTATTTTTCATCTAGTTGGGGTTTTTTGACTTGGTTGGTTTTGGTTGCTTTTCTCAGAAACTTATGTTTTGGGGGAAATTTAAAGTGTTTTCTATGAATCATCTCTGTTCCTGGCCCCCTCCTCGGAGATTCCACCTTAGGGCTAGGGAACCGTAGGTTTTACACAATTTCAATAATTCCTTTTGCCAAGTAATTTGAGGGTCATTGCCCTAATGTATTTGGTATGTTTGAAGTGAAAAGTTGTGACTAGAAGAAGAAAGTAGGGTACAAGTAAATGTAGACCAGGCTGAGACAGATATGAATGGCTAATGAAACTTTTGCATATCTAGTATTTTAGAAAACTATTTTCTTGGCTCTTTTATAATACATTCATGTTTCTGGCGCTCCCTTTAAGAGTTAACGGGGTCTGTGACAGCTCAGTCTAAAGTATCAACAAGGTAAGAAAAGAAATCCTTGGCTGTGATGGCCCAGGCTCAGATGGATTTATAATCAAGGGAGAGGCTTATGGTTATATGAATTTAATATGATGAGTAAATATTATTGTACTGAAGATTTGGACTTTATCTTATTTCCCACTTGTAAAAGAAAGGTCACAATAATCTCCAATCTCCAAAATTCTTTTCTTTATATTTTCAGCATAATTATCCAGATCATATTCTCTTCTTCACTGCACTGTATAACCTCCTTGAAGAAAATGTGTTTAAGTTCAAAGGCATTTTACTGAACCTGAATAAATTACCTCAAAATATTAGGTATGGGTTTCTGCCTGCCATTAACATCACATGGATAAGGTTATAGGCATTAATATTCTCATATAAAAAGGAATTTACTTTAAAGGACATGTATATTTTATTAGACTAGAATGTGGACTAAGGGTCAGAGAAAGCTGACATCACTGTGTTCATAACCACGTGGTCACATAGTAGTGAGCTCTGTGTTCATGTTAAATACAAAAATGGTATTTAACATGCTAGGTACTGTCTTTATACTTTGCTTTTGCCATCATCTACCAATAAATTCAGATAAGAACTCCCATTGCCTAACAATTCAAATCACTGCTGACAGGCTTCATAGCAAAGTGCAATACTCAGCTTGTAAGGGAGGTGTTGGCAGCATAGACCTTTGTCGGCAGGAAAACCCTTGGATGCTTAGCTAATTTCTTTGTCGTATCATGATCTAGCTTCTTTTATCTTATCTGTCCTTTTTTTGGTAACTTTTCCTCTTTAGCAGGCCTATATTTTCCTCTTTAGCAGGCCCTCAAAAGAAATTTGAGGGGATTCTAAAGAACTGACAAAGAATTTCTCCTTAATTTCAGAATTTTTTACCAACCAGTTGAACTGTTCAATAAATTTAACTTGGTGTGCTGTGGGGGAAAATGCGTAGATCTGGTCAAAAAGAAATCAGTATTTGTCTTGTATGCCTCCACTATTTAATAAGATACAGAGAAACTTGACTCTGCATTTGGGTCTGAGTGCAAATTAAGAAACAGCTTTTCGGTGAAAGTGAGGACTCATCCTTCCTATCTGAAGGCTCTGTCTCTTGTATTAAAAGAATGACCAGGGAGCCATTCTGCAGCTAATTTAACACCTCTACATTTACAGGGTTTGCAGTGGGGAGCTGTGTAGCCTAATGACTCAGGTAGCTGTTACAGGATATTTATGATCTTCTGCTTTCTTGGCTGTTGCATGGACTCATAAATAGGCTATGTGGAAAAGTTTTCAACTCTTTGGGAAAAACATGTTTTTAATGAAAAATGTTACTATTGTTCTAAAAGGCACAAAATTGATGCATGGGACAGTGCTAGAAAATATAGTCCCCAATCTGTGTTGCTTTCAAAGCTTCATTCCCACCACTGGGAGAATGAATTCAGTTGATTATTCTGAATCATATTATCTTCAATAAAGTACAAAGGTAACAAGACCCTCCACATAAATGTGGTATAATCAGAATAATTAGATGTTAGATCAGATCTGAATGATGAGGTTGATGAATGGTAATTCTGGAAAAGGAGTGTGGCCCTCTGTAGGAGAAAATTGGCAGCCAGGTGCCACCACGGGTGGGCACTGAGAAAACAGGGCTGAGGAGGCAGCAGAGAAATATAGGTCAGCGCTCTTGTGGGCATCTCCAGAGAGCAAGAAAAAGCCTGCTTGGGTTACATTAGTGGTATTGAGAGATATTGGAAGCAGAGGAGAAGAGGCCACTACAGAAAACTGAACAGGATGTGCCTCAGTATTATTAGAACAAGTAATAACTCCAAAAAATTAAGGAAGCTGTAAGACCAGCAGGTCGAAATGTGACGAGGGCATTAGCATGTAAGTTTGGGAAGCCAAGTGTAGTAGAGGGAAGGTGCATTTATCAGAGTGTCACATGGGATTCTTTCATTCTTTGTTTACCAAGATTTTTTGTATCTGTGCAAGAAAACACTTTTTTCAATTCCCAGAAGTAAAAGAAGTGGGGGAGAATCCTGAGTATAGATGGAAAGTAACAGCTGGTGTTAGAAAAAATTAAGAAGCTGATAAATGCACATCCATTCTTTTCCCCGCTCCCTGCCCACTCCGGCCTCTCACCCTTTTGCTACCTGGCCTTTCTCTGACCACCTATCTCTTGCAGACTTAGGCTCTCCCTGTTCTCTCTGGTGACAGTGGGAACCTAAAAACTAATTCAAGGTCAGGAGTTGGTGACTCATTGTGTTAACTCTCACAAGAGTATTTACATATTAATAGTCTCCCAGGAATAGGCAATAAATCATTTACAGAATAAATCACAAATGGTAGATTTTCAGGCATCAGTGAATTTTGGGGGGGAGATGCCTGACTTTCCACTGTTTCTCATAGCATACCAAATACGGTGACTTCTAACTCAGCGTACTCTAATGTATTCATTTGTCCAACAAACCTTTATCACGTGTCGGCCAGTACGTGCCAGGCGCAACTCTCAACACTTGAAAAACAACTCCAAGATAAAGGTTAGTTCCTTCAAGGAACTTACAGTCTAGAAAGGGGGTGGGGAAGCTAACAGAAGATTTCAATAAAGTGTGAGGAAAGGAACGCAGGTCCCTTGGGAGCCTGCGCTGCGCTGGGACAGCTGTGCCACACAGAAGGTGTTCAGGGAGGCCTTCATGGAAAAGAGAATATCTGAGTGGAATTTTGTGTGGAGCGATGCTGACCTGGTGAAGAAGATTGAGAAGGGCAGCTTGGAGAAGGGGGAGAAGTATGTGTGAACATAAAAAGGCTTAAAACAGCACCCTCCATTTGAAGACTTCCAAGTCAGCTGGCATGACTGAATGTGGGTGTTGGTGGAGAGACGAGTAAGGACAAGAGATGACATGGAGAAGCTCACGCAGGGCCCTGTGCCAGCCTATGAAGTTGGCATTTGCACTGTGAAGAAACTGATAAGATTTAAAGCGGGCAATGACATGGTTGGAATCGTGTTTTCAAGAAAAATAACATTTCCGCAGCCTTATGGAGAACTGATGGGAGGGAGTGAAAACAAGGGGCCAGGGGAGGCTAGTTAGGACACTCCTGCAGTTGTTAGACAAGAAACGGGAAGGTCTATAAGGAAGGCAGCAGCAGTGGACACAGGCAGGTGGGGACCGGCTGTAGGGAAAATAATGACTAGTGTAGGATCCACAATTACCCCTGTTGAAAGCCATCAGAAAAGCTTGGTGTTAGTAACTAGCTGTGTTTTCCCAGACATCACTTAGCCAACTATGAGGATTTTAAACTTACAATTAAAGAGAAGAGATTGAGATCCAGTTTAATTGTGAATTTCTAATTTGCCTAATTTCCTCCAGTGCAATATACAGGTTCATACTGCAATATGTGAATTATTTAAAATATATGCACATTTCCTGTAGTGTGCAGATTTATGGATGGATACAAGACAGTCTGATGCTAAACATATGTGTACATTCATTTTTGAAAATCAGGAAACTAGAGAGTTACTATTTCCTGCAGCGACTTCTAAAAGAAACCAAAAAAGTAATATAAGGTGCCAGAAAGCTCAAGGGAATAAAGTAAATTGGAAGGAAGGGAAACCTGGCCACCCGAAAGAAGATAACTTTCTCTTTAAAATTCTATCCTATGTGCTCCTAATCAGATAGGCTGAGTGACTTACAGAGAACCCTTTATGGACATCCGAGTTTCTTTTGTCCCCTAGACCAAAAGCATAAATCTTGTTTCTCTAATAAAGACATTTAAGGCAGAAAGTTATGATAGTATACTCAATATCTTAAAGTTAGATGTGCCAAGACATTGGAAGACATCCATCTTCCCTGTCCTGGTGATCCTCTGGTTTGTCCCAAGGGGCTATGGCATATGTTTTCTTTGAAATTTTCAATAAAATATAAGAAAATAATTTCTTTTGGATCATCAGCTTCCCCTGCTGAACTCCTGCTAGGTTGACTTGTAGAGACAATTAAACCAAGCATTTGCTCAGTTTAGGTGGACATTGTTATTGCAGCATTTGTCCCTTTCCTGACAAATTGCATTATTCCTCTGCCCTCTGAACCATTAGAAGGTCCAGAGGGAACCAGGTGGTGGTGAGGAGAGGCTGAGCTCACATTTGTCAACCCCGAGGCAGAGCCAGGCCGAGCTTCCAACTCCCTTTGATTCTGTACACAGGGTAAAGGGGGTGGGGGCTGGATTGGGATGGGATACACATTTGAGTGCTGTCATTTGCCTCTGAGCAGAAGGCCATCATCTCTAGTGTTCAGGGTGAATGTGATGCCCCCAGATCTGTTTAGTAATTGCCCTGATTTCTGCCTGAGGCTCGACTTTCTTCTAGTTAAATGTTGCATCCCCTAACACTCTCCTCCAGTACTAACAAAGTGGCTCTTTCATTCTGCTCTGGGCAATAGCAGCATCATTCTGCCTAAGCTTCAGCTCTGAGGCAGATTCAGCATTACAGACTTCCTTTGTGAACATCTTTCAACTCCCCTCACCCACAACCACTGAAAAATAATGGGGGATTTTAGTAAATGCTGAACCATCTATTGAATTCTAAAGAAAGGGGTAGAGTTTTTAATAATGTACAAAAGTAAGAGAAGACAGGTAGTCCCTTGGGTGGAATCTGTTGGTTTTTTCTTTTTTATTAATAGGACTGTGACCTAGTAGGAGATGTCGTGCATTTGGAATGGTACAGGGACAATATAACTCAGTGGATTAGGACAGTTTTGAGGAACATGCAGATGTAGTTAAGAGGTGCAGTTAAAAGGTGCAGCTCAGGATGCATTGCCTAACTCCATTGAGAATCAGTTGTGTCATCTGTTTAGAGGCTGTAATACCCACCTTACAGACTGAATGCAATTACATTAGTATGAATGTAAGGTACTAACACAGTGTGCTAACTGTCAAAATCATTGGCAGTCACTATTTTCATTGCCATAGTTGTTTTTCTGTTTACACTGTGATCATCTGCTCTAAGATGGTAGAGCCATAGACCAGCTGGAAGACTGGAAGTGGAAACATTCATTCAATATAAAGTCAGCTGAGCTGTAAGAAGGCCCTCCTTGGTGTCAGGCCAATCCTAGGTTCGCACAACCCTGAACAAGAGTAGCACTGCCTCTGCCCTCATGAACTGAACCCTCTTCTGGCAGAGAAGGGATGGAGCAGAACACACCTGCCCCCCAAGCAAGTCAAGAAATAGAATGCTTGTTAGTGATGAAGAGGAAAAGGAGCTGAGATAGAGACGATTGGGCCCAGTGAGTGCTTAATTTAGTCTGGCTGGTGAAGGAGGCCCTCTCCGAGAGCCTGGTGTCAAGTCCCTAAAAGTGATTCATGTAGGATCACTTTTGATATCAAAAAATTGTGCCCAACTCCACTCAGTAGTTGTACTTTTAATTTCCATTGATTTGAGAATACACAAAGATGAAAGGCACTTGTAAATTCAATAAAAAGCTTTTATACAAATGTATATATTATTTATCAGAGCTACATGGATGTACATTTGAAAAATAGAATCATACCTATGTGTAGAATATATTCTTGATTCTTTCTGAAGATAATGCCAGTTTGCATTTCAACTTGAGAATTTGAGCATTTTAAAATTATCCTGAGTCCCCTGTGTTGTTTGAAGCCAGCAGGTTGGGAATCACTGATAGAGTGGAAAGAGAATTGGATGGGGAAGAAAGGAGTCTTGAGCCCTATTTTCTTTTTTTTTCAAAAGCTAAACAGGGCTAGGGTACGGTTTAAGCCTGTAATCCTAGCACTCTGGGAGGCCAAGGCGGGAGGATTGCTTTAGTAGAGCAAAACCCCCTCTCTACTAAATATTGAGAGATTAGCCAGGTGTCAGTGGCCAGCACATGTAGTCCCAGCCTCTCGGGAGGCTGAGGCAGGAGGATCACTTGAGCCCAGGAGTTTGAGGTTGCAGTAAGCTATGATGATGCCACTGCACTCCACCTGGGGCGACAGAGATAGATCCTGTCTCAAAAAAAAAGAAAAAAAAATTGCTAAGCAGAGAGCAAAGTAATCATTTAACTTTTTCGAGTGTATTTCCTCATTATTGGAATGAGGATAGTAATGTTTTATTTAACCTCCTAATGATTGTGTGAAGTTGAACTAATCTGATAGGAAAGTTCTTGCAAAATATTTTGAACAATGGAAAGACAAAATATTGACAATGGCTTGAAATTAGGGATTCTAATAATCTAGAATACAATTCCATTGTTTAAAAACCCTAATTTGTCAAGCTATGTAATTCACTTGCCTCTTCTTGGATTGTGGGAAACTACTGGCATCAGCTACCTTACCCTATGTCCATTTCTCTAAATGATGTGAATGTGAGTCAAATGATAGGCTCAAAACTGAAAAAGGGGGTATTATCCTCAACCTTCTAATCTTTGGGGGGGTTATATCATATTATACTTAAGGTTATACTTACATGCTATAGAAGATCCCCTTTCCTTGTAGTTGAGGTAGCTAGGAATGTCTCTTTCTCTTTTTATCTCTCTTGTATACATATATATTCCCTGCTACCTTATATATAATGTAATCTCAGAAATAAATTTCTGCAGAAATTTATTATATTAGATATATTTTTGTGCCCTAAGCACGAATATTTCACTGTGTTAAATAGTCAAACCTGATTCCCCTTCTTATTAAACAGTTCAGGGTTCAGTTAGTATATTTCAAATAATATTGACTCTGGTGCTTTTTATATTTGGTAACAAATGCTTTGTTGTTGAGAGATGCAAGATTTCCTTTAGAAATCCAATATACAGAAGATCAGCAATTCAAAAAAACTTCCACAGTTATTAAAGTTATTAAAATATAAAGTTATAAAATAAGTTATTAAAATATCTTTTAATATTTTCATTGAAAGTGAGTCATTCCAAAGGCAAAAGCATTAATTAAAACAGACTGAATGTATTTATGTGATAAAGAATAGAAAAGGAAGGTTGCAGGTGAAAATTCTTGGTATCTGGTAGATAGAGAATTTTAACCAGACACCCAGAAACATTTTCATTCTATGGAAGTCTCAAAAATACTTCCAACCATTTAAAATACATTTATGACACTGAAATATTCTTGCTACATTTCATATTGTAGCAAAAAAAAAAAATCTGCTTTGTGGTCTTTACAGAATTGTTTAACAATTTAAAATAAATGTATCTAACAATACATCAACAATGGAGAGGCATTTACTTTAATTTACAGATTAATTAAATGTGTAATACATTTTTACCATAATAATAAAATGTGACATCTTAAAAAAGTCAAATAATTACTTACTAACCCCTCTCTAGCCCCTGAGCAAACCATTGACTTTCAACTCTTGAGACTTCTTCTGGTTCTTACCTATTTATTCCTAAATAAACTTTTCATTCTATTATAAACATTTTTAACCATTTGTGATTGACTTTCAACTATTGCAAATTGCAGTTTAGCTCTGTTATAACCGCCTTTTCTACCCCATTGGCTCCCCTCCCCATCTCCCCAATATATAATAGTAATATAGTAATACTGATTACATTAGTATTAAATGCTTATAGCCTTGTGATTGTGCAAATATTATTCAAATGTGAATCATTGTATGAATTTACTTTCTTGTACAAATTTTTTGTTTTTACTGAAAGTTAATAATTTGCTTCTCTGCACCTCCCCGCTGCCGATTTGTAAGTATTGACGTGAATATATCCCCAAATGCTTCCACAGAATTCTGTAAAACTCCTCTCAGAAAAGCTAAACACATCATGTAATCCATTATCTTTCGGATCCAATCATTTTGGAGACCTCTGCTCCCTGTCTTGGCTCTGCCATTATTGGTTCCTCTCCAAGCTTTAAGTACAGATGAAGTGTCTACTTAAGATTTCTCTGCCCACTGCCCTGGCCCTCCTACCATCTTACTTTTGCTGGACATGCTGCCTCTTGAAATTCCTCATGTCCCCTTGTATGTTTTACTCCCCGGGGTTGGTGAAACATACCCTTAAGCATCTTCCTCAGAATGGATAAGTGTGGAAAGTAAAACTTTAGTGTCCTTGCATATGAGAAAATATCTTTATTCTTTACATATAGTCAGTTGATACTGTTGCATATAAAACTCTAGATAAGAACTTTATTATCTATAATTTTAGCTTTTAATAATTTATCTTATTTCCATAATCAGTATTTTTGACAGTCTTCATCTGCTATTGTCTGCTCTCCCATTCTCTTTGTTCTAGTGTGTTTGTAGCTTTTCTATTTCTTCAGTGGAATTAGGAGTCTCAGGAACAAGGTACAATCATTTCTGTATAATCAATAAGTTATACCTCCTTCATGAAACCCCTAAAATATGCCCATTTAACATTTTGTCTGATAAATTTGGTTATGCAGTGAATTGTTTCGATTTTAAAGGCAAATGTTTGCATTTTTGAATGGGCATATTTTTAAATAATGAAATTGTTGAAAATATAGTTTGGAGTGAACCAGCTTTTGAAAAATACATAAATTGCTTTTACTTAATGTTTTAAAGGCTTAAGATTTGAATTTTACTTTAATTCTCCAGGAGCATGTAATGTACTTTATTTCTCAGTGTTTGAGTTGCTTTTAAATTATAGTCAGAAACTTAAATGTGGAAATACATGAATAAATGTTGTTAATGAAGTAGGGTGGTTTAAGGGACTGATAGTGAAAAAAATCAGGGGTTATGCCCTATTTTATTTTATATAACCTATTTTTTTTTGCCATGTTCTGATAAATTTGGGCTATGAATCAAGTCTGCCCTAGTTGCATCACATGTAAGCCATATCTAGACTAGAGTTGTCAGGTTTCATTTTAGAGAGATGAGATCAAAAATGGCCCTAATGGAATCAAACAATAATTTTTCATATGATGTCAAGGTCTTTGAAATTCCTGCCACAGTACCTGTGGATCATGGTATCGTCTCCAAGAAGCCCATGTTATATAATGCAGTGCATTAACAGAAGGAACTTCTCAGCCAACCTAACATTAGTGCAAATGAAGTATTCCTACAGATGGGAAAGCAGAGCATCAGAAAGCAGGAAAATGGGAAACAGGAATAGAAAATTGTTTTTCATGTGGGGGTGAAGTCAAGATATTGGGGAGTCAAGAAATGCCGGAATCATACCTTGACCTATTAATAGCATGAAAGTTGTTGTTTCTGTTTTTTCAGTTCTCATTAAATTAAGGCAGTGGTCCCCATTTTTTGCTAGTGCCACGGACACCTCCTAACATTTAATAATCTTTATTTTACAAAGAGAGTTGACCTTAGACCCCAGGCCTCTGGCAAGCAAAAGAACTAAGTAAATGATGAAACATTGTTTTGTGTCCATTTTATATATTATGGTAACCTATTGATGGCAGTTGATACTGATTTCCATTTATTGTGATGATATACAGTTTCCTCTTGTAATAAATGTAATTCGGTAAAAACATTAACTGATTTCAATAAAAATATTCACAAGTAATAGTAAAGGTGGTGAGCAAATATATCAGAAATTGTGAATGTGGTGCCCACATACCTGAGGTTTGGGAAATGCAGCCATGAGGCAAGAAGACAGGAGGCCTGGACTTTGGTTCTGTCCATGGCAAATCTATGATTTGGGCTGTCCATTTAACTTCTCTATGCTTCCATTCCCTCATCTAAAATGAGAAGTTGGACCAGATTCCTTAATAAATCCCTTATATTTCTTAAATTTTGTGATTTCAAGGGTTTTTTTTTTTTTTTGCACTTAATATATGTTTTTAGTTTGATGCAATTGGGGAGGAGGAAAAGATTAGAAGCAGCAAATGATAAACATTCATAGCATCCCACTGAGGAACATAGGAATGACATAACAGACTAATTTAGTTTCCTAGAGATTTAGAGCTGGTAGCACCCTTAGAGATCATTAAGACTAGCTCCCCTGCCAATACTCATTTAGTAAATGAGAAAACTAAAGTGTCTCAGAAAACTTATATGGCCCCTTACCATACAGGTGAATAACTACAGGCAAAGAACTGCTTAGATCCTTGGACCTTCGCCTAGAACCCTGGGTCCACTTTGGTCCTCTTTTCTACAGCATTATGATCTTGTGGTATGATTTTCCTGACTGTATTATGCTTTTAAAAAGAAGTGAGTTTTCGTACCTGGTTGCTGAATTTTATTTTTACGTCTAGCACATTTGGAAAAGAAACAAGGCTCAGGCAAGTGGGCACTTGACAATCACATACCTAGTTTCATCAAGTACCAGCTGTTAATAAGCGTAACTCAAGACTACTAATTTTTTCCTGATATACTTTGGGTAGTTTTGTACAAAATATTCTATTTTCCTTTGGTTAGATCTAACTGAAACATGGGGTATAACTGGACCCCTCCCAGAGTACATTGTAAAAATCTGCAGACATTGTAAATGACTTCAGAATTGTACACAGCTACATTATTAATTTCTTTTTTTCTCATTGATGATATAAGATAAAAGTGATTCTTAAAAAAAATGGAAGAGGAGAATGTTTATGTGCTCTTTGGTTTTTTCCTCCCAGTCCTTTAGAGTCTATCGACTCTTCATCAATTTAATTATTGTGTTATGTATGTCTAATGTGCTTGCCACACAGGAGGCTAAGTAGTTTCCTTCCCCCAAGGTAGCTTTCTATGGCTGGAAAGCGATCCATCTGTGAGCCACAGTGGCCTCTTTGGAAATATCCTCCTATTGATTACTCTGCAAGAAAGAACTTTAAAAGATTATTCAAGAAACACTACTGAGGAAACCTACCAGTGTTTCTGTAATTATGACCTAAAGCAAATCCTTGAAACAAGGGCTTGGAAAAGATCCATGGAGCACTAAAGAACAGTGCAGTGGGTGGATAAGCTGGAAGGAGGTGAACGTAGACAAGAAGAGATGTTACTTTGAAAACAGTAATCTATCTGCACCTGACTATGAATATGGAAAATATATATTTATTTTATTTCCATAACAAAGGTATTGTATATAAAATATTTACAATGGTTCCCAAAGGGGAACAAGATTTTGAAAAGTAGTAGAAATAAAATTAAAATATTAGCAAATATTTCTTGAGTGCTATCGACTTCCCCTGCACAGAAACTTTCAGTGGCTTCCTGCTGTCAAATTAAATGCCTTCTGTTCACCTCCACACTGAGCTGGTTCACAAAGGTGAGTTCCAGGATGCTGAGCAGCAGCTAGGTTCCAGCCAACCTGACTTGTTCGAGAACATGTTCAAAGTTGTTCTACCAACACGTTTTAGCTCAGGCTGTTTCTCAAGTGTTCTCTCAGCAGACTCCCAGTTTCTGCCTCTGAAATTTATAATTTCATTAATACTCACATGCTTATTTCAAGCCTTATTCTGAGAAGGCTTTCCTGATTCTCTCAACCAGATATGATCTTTTACTTCTTTTTTATTTTTAATGACTGCCACACTTAGTCCTGTGTTCCACTTAGTAATTATTGGCACACATGTCTAATTTTCCCTCTTTCTTCCCCCAAGTCTGTGAAGTTCTTGACATCCTCCAGAACACAGCAGTAATTTATATTCATCAGATTGAAAAGATATCTTGAATACCTTACAATGTATTTTAAAGAATTGGCAAATCACCAAAAATGCAGATCACTGTTAGGATCACAGAAGAAATGTCTCAAAGAGACTTTAGATTAGTTTCTTAATTTAGAAAAAAAGGGAGCAAGCTTTTTAGAGTAGGGGACTCTAAAGAAATTGCTGCCAAGGAACCAGGATTTCAAATAGGTTTAGAAAGTTTTAGCTAAGTGGGGATAACAATCTGGAGAATGGCATGAACTACACTGAGAGGAAGAAAGTATAGGGTACAATCAAGAGGTAGATGGTAAGTACTTGTTATAGCATATTTATATAGTGATAAAGGGTTGGTATAGCTTGCAAATTATTTTTGTTGATATTATATTTGTCCTCAAACACTACCCTGTAGCACGTAGGTACCATAATCTTTTATGGCCTTCTGAGGATTATCTGTTTATTTTTCTTCCCTATTTGCCTGTGTGATCAGAAACAGGGGGAACCATTATTATGCGGTTTTATTCCCCTAAAGGCTAAGCAGTTCTTTAAGAAATAAACAAATGGAGAATGATTATGCCGATTATCCAAAATAAGTCCCTGAGAAAAGTGTGCTTGATCACAGAGCCCAGACTTAAACATAGGGCTTCTTTGTCCATGGCCAGAGCTTCCAGCTTGCCAGGACAACAGGCCCAGATGGAAGAGAGAAACCTGGAAATGAACATCTGATGGATGTTGTACACGGGGTAGCAAGCATTTAAGAATTGGAACCAGTAGAGTGAAACATAGATAATATCTTTAAGTTGTATAATAGTATTGATTAGAAGTCATTTCTGAAAAAAATTACAAGTAGGTAGAAGTGAATTAAGTAAAGATGTATTAGTAGCATTACATTTTACAAAATGAATAAAACTACAAATGATACATCTTTAGAAACAGCTTTTAGGAAAAAACTAGATAATTGGTATGTGAAATTACATAAAGACAGGAGAAACAGCATTTCTCCATTCTTTCTAGCAATAACCACAGACAATGTCTTCAGGAACCACATAAGACACCACTTTCAAGAAGGTATCCTTGATAATCCATTGTACTCTGATATCTCTCGAGCTTTCAATTAAAAAATCAGTATTTTTTAATTGCCAACTATGCATCTGGGGAATAGAAAGGCGAATAAAATATTGTTCCTGGCCTCCTATAAGAGGGGAGTATATCACGCAACTCTCTGTTCAGATCCACTGAGCCTCACCTCCTTCAGGCCCTGGGCCACTTGTTCTGCCCCAGACATCAGCAGGGCTCTGCCTCACCTCAGCCTCTCGGGGATGAGGGCAAGAATCAAAATATCACAAAGAAGCACTGAACAAATACGTTGAGTTCTTTGTATTATTAGCCAGTCTGTATTATATTATTGAACTATATGTTTTGCTCAGTAGCTTCAATACCCTCAAAGGGCATCCTAACTTATTACATATCCTGTAGTACACATGGTAGGTACTCTGTTAAGAAAAAATTAAAGCCCCCAAATTAGAAAACATATTGAAGTATCTCTAATATTATGTCTCAAGAAAAAAATATTTATTTTGGTGATAAAATCATCTCAAAAAAAAAGGAGAACACCTTATCATCCCAAAACTCAGTTGCTAAACTAACAGAAAATAAAATGAGAATACAAAAGAAGAAAGGCATTTGATGGCAATTTGGCTTTGGATATGATCCCATTTGGCAGTTGCATTTCCTATGGCCTCGTAACAATTACCACAAAATTAGCAGCTTAAAACAATACCCATTTGTTATTTCACAGTTTCTGTGCATTAGGTGACCAAGCAGGACTTACCTGGGATTTCTGCTCAGGGTCTCTCCAGGCTGCAATACATGTGTTGGCCAGGGTTACATTCTCATTAGAAGCTTGATCCAGGGGTGGATGGGTGAGGGAGGGAGATCCACTTTTAGGCTACCTCAGGTTGTTGCCAGAATTCATCTCACCGTGGCTGTAGGGGCCACATTTTCTTGCTGGCTGTTAGCAGGTCTGTTCTCAGCTCCTACAGGCTTCCCATAGTTCCTGGCCATTTCCCCCTCTCAGAACGTGGCAGCTAACTTCTTCAAAGCTGACAAGAGGAGTCTCTGCTAAGAAAGTGTCTAATATGATTTAACCTAATCATGGGAGAGACATTCCACCACCTCTTCTGTTAGTTAGAAACAAGTCACATGTTCCTCCTGCACTCAAAGAGAGGGGATTATGTAACTCATTGGGGTCACTTAGGATGTGTCCACTACAACTGTGGTCTCTAACCCCCGGGCCATGGACCAATACCAGCGGACCAGTGCTGGTCCGTGGCCTGTTAGGAACCGAGCGCACAGCAGGAGGTGAGCGAAGAGGGAGGCAGAGAAGCTTCATCTGTACTTACAGCCCTTTGGCATCGCTGGCATCACCACATAAGCTCCGCCTCCTGTCGGATCAGTGGCGGTGTTAGATTCTCTTAGGAGCGAGAACCCTACGGTAAACTGCACGTGCAACAGATCTAGGTTGCATTATTCTTACGAGAATCTGATGCCTGATGATTTGAGGTGGAGCTGAGGCGGTGATGCTAGCACTGGGGAGCAGCTGCAAATACACATTATCATTAGCAGAGAGGTTTGACTGCACAATAAGTGTAATGTGCTTGAATCATCCTGAAACCATCCCCACCCCCGCCCACCCCCAGTCCATGTAAAAATTGTCTTCCATGAAACCGACCCCTGGTACCAAAAAGGTTGGGGACTGCTGCACTACAACAGTGTTGTCCACTGTGATCTATATATATATGTAAAAGATTACCTATAGCAATGTTAGAAACTGAGTCCAATGATTGAGAAGTTAACCATTATTTCAGGTGAATATATGTAGGCATATATGTGAATATATGTAGGCATTATGCTTGATTGGGGGTAAACAATGGAGATGGCCCCTATAGTTGTGGAACATATAATCTAATGGGGAAGACTAACATTAAAGAAAAAAATCCTACCTCCATACATAATTAGCTTCTAATAAATAGTGAATGCTGGATTTTAAGAAAAAGATTAATGAGGAAAATCCACTTGGGTGCTGTGAGAGAGAAAAATAAAAAATACTTTGGATTTGGTGAGCAGGGCATGCTTCCCTAAAGAAATGTCCTTTCTAAAATTTATAGAATACCACCTAAAGAATACCTAGAATTTATTTAAGAGGAAGAAAAGAAAACTTTAAGGAACAAGAACACAAGTGTAAAGGTCCTGAGGCAGGAATGACTAAGTCCATCTGAGAGACTGGAAAAGACCCAGTATAGCTGGAAGGTATGCACTGTGCACAGATGAAGGTGGGAAGGTAGAAGGGGCTGCAGGCCATGATGAGGATTTTACATGTATCCTAAGTGCCTGGGCATCCATTGAAGGGTTTTCAGCAAGATGGTATCATGATACAATTTGAAAAACACTAAAGAAGAAAAAATATTTTTCAATTTTGAAAACCCTCATTAACTTGAAAGGGTCCTTGCCTGTTTGTTGTATGTAGTGTGATGCTTTTTTGTGGAGTTGTTGACAAGGTTTCCCAGGTAGTCTCTAGGGAAGGCCCTGCTTAAATTAAAGTAATTGGCACTTAATCATGTCTCAATTAACAGTTTTAGAATGCTGCTTTTAGCATAATACTTCCTATGTCATTTTTTTTATTATGTTACACTGGTTGCATTTTTATTTTAGGGGCGTAAAATTGCAGGTGATATACTTATGTTCATACTTGTTATCCTAATTTTGTCTAAGATGTTAGAAAGACCGCTGCAATATAAATAGCATGTTTAAAGTAAGTTGACCTTATTTTGGAAGATTTCAGTGGAGAAGTACAGAACCTAAACTCTATATTTTTCCTGTATTATTAGGGGAACTCATGGAGTAAAAAAATGTTTTCAAGTTTCCTCTCAATTAAGAAACAATATTTTTCCTGTGATTTTTATCTAATTGGTTCTAAAGTAGCATTTGTATCTGAAAGCCCTCTGCAGCAACCTCATTCCCGCATAGGATTCACTGTCGGCAGAAAAAGGACAAAAACTATTCCACTGAGAAAGCACAGACTAAACTTTAACTCATTAAGACAAAGTCCAGATGCCTTGTTTATTGTGTTTGAAAATGAATGCCCTATTGTCTTCTAGACATATATAATTTGCCACAGAAACAAGAAACAGGAGGTATATCTTCATTTCTTTGTCTAAACTAGAAATGAATATTTGAGTTTTTATTTTCAAATGGTCAGTATTAGCAAGTCAACAATGGTCTAGGATGATACAAACACTCAATATACAGAATTCTCTGCTATGGTAGAACTTTCCTTATTACCTTGTGCTTAGCAGACACTAAATTGTTGAATGAATGAATGAATGAATGAGTGATTGAATGAAATTATACTAGTTCATCGAAGCTCTTATCTCACTAGTTTGATAGACAGTTTGTAGAATTTGACCACCAGAGTTGGACAGGACTGGAGTCACAATCAGGGATGATGGTTTCTTGGTTGCAACTTTGATAAAATGAAAAATAGATTGAATTTTTCAGAAGTAGAGGATACCTTTCCACAATATTCTGGGGAGATAGTGTCTTCAAATACCCAAGTACTTTTGATGACCCCGGTAAAGGGCTTTGATTATAAGCATGGACTCCTTTGTTTTAATTTAATATGTTTAGTAATATAAATTTTCTTCCTGCCCTTTGAGAGCAAGGATGTATGTTATCTGCTGTAGCATTTTACATAGGAAGCAAAAAAAAAAAAGCTACATTTGGCTAAGTTCTTATTGGGAAATTGTGTCCCAAGGGCACAGTAAAGATGCCAATTTTATGGAACAGATGTAGAACTAGACACATTGAATTATGAAGATGGAGCAGAATGTAGACAATTAATAATGCTACTGCTCTAAAATATACATGAGTTTTAAAGAAATGTTTTTGATAGTTGTCTCAATGTTGTACAGTAAGATGATCTCTACTCTCTGCTTTGTACAGTTAATTTAGATGTGCTTTATTCCGTGAAGTCCATGTCAAAAAATTTGAAGGGCAGTAAAAACTCAGACATTACTTTTTTAGTATATGGACATTTGTCCAAAGGATTGAATTTTAAGGATGCTACTGGCCACGTCATGTACATTCACGTCTTATGCATCAAATGACACAAATATAAAAAATACATAAAAAGAGTTATATACGTTTCTTTTTGCAATTTATCCTGTTCAATGTGCTGTCTCTATTTTGGAAGAATATATTTGGTATATATTTGAAAATTAATTATGAATGTAATATCTAATGAGAAATTAGGAGGCAAAGGAGCAGGTTCTTTGCCTAGGGCATAATTAGCTAAATCCTTTAGGTGGCTGAGTGTTTTCTTACTAACTTTCTGTAATGTTACTATTTAAAACTCCTTGGTGGAGTGGGATTAGCTGAATATCAAATGTGCATTCCCACAGCCATACTTGTTTAATTGGAAATAGATTGATGCAGATTTAAACATACCAATTTATTAACCATGGAATTTTTTAGACTTTCTCGCTTTGTGTACTTGTATTTCTCAGAACCATGAGTGGAACCTCTCTTACATTCTTTAAGAAAATTATTCTTACTTCCGCCTTGCCTGAAAGCTTTTTCCGTCTGTAGCCTCCTCCTCAGGCACCCAGACAACACACACGAGACTGCGGACCTCTCCTCCTTCACCTGCCCCTTCTCTGGTGCTCGGCCTTCTGGCTTCCCGGACCCTGAATGCACTGAACCCAGGACTCTGCCATACAGCCTAGCACAGGGTAGGGGCTTAGTAAATATTCTTAAGCTTTGTGGGATACCATTCCCTTCCTGTAAAATAGGTACAGTGACAGTACCTACCTCATAAAGTATTGATGAAGATTAAATGAGCTAAATGTAAACTAAATCAGTTCATTGTGACGTGTAAAGCATTTCAGCAGTGCTTGGCACATAGCATCATCACCGCCATCATTATCATTACCCTTCTATAGAATTAAATGCCCTTTAAAAGTAGAGATGTTTCCCTCTTTGAGAAAAGAAAATGCAGGTCATTTCTCTTTTTTCTTGTCTCATAGCCAGTAAATATCCCAAGAACACTTGAATCATGGATCCAACACCTTTACTTTAAAGTGAGAAAAAGGGAGATCCAGGGAGTTGGAATATCACATAGCCAGTTAATGAGCAGCAGATCCTGAATCCAAGTGTTCTGATATCTGTGGGGTCAGCACATGTTTTCTGCACAGCGGAATCTCTCCCTTCCCCTGTAGCTTCCCAAGTCGCTACAAATACAAACCCTCAGAGTAATATCCTGTGGGTTTATTCTAAGTTGAAACCCTTGCCTTAGTTATCAGTTACCTGTTTATAATAGCCTGCAGGTTGTTTGTAGGGCTCTTATCACAATGGCAGTTTCAAAGAAATATAGAAGTTGCCTTATGATGATGAAGCCAGAGAAACTGTGCTGCTATGAAAGCTGCCCACCTGCTCCTTCCAGCTCTGTGAGACTCAGAGACAGGCAGACAGGCACATAGGCTGGGCTGGTGACCTTAAGGGTCCTAGAACTTAGAAGGCCCCAATGTTTGGTCTAATGCTCTGCTGTTGCTGTCTTAAAATTCTTAATATTTTTGGACAAGAAATCTCACATTTTCATTTCTCTGAGCCCCACAAATTATTTGGCCAGTCCTACGTAGAAGTAGTTGATCTTTGTGGCAAACCCTGGGCATTCAGAGAACTTTAGATCTGCTTTTGCATGGGAGGAACTCCTATGCTTTTAATAGCAAAACTCAGGACTATAAATCCCCCAATTTGTAATATAGATGAAAAGTATATTTTCCTTAGAGCAGCATGCTTGTATTATATCTAAGAAGAGGGCTCTTTAGCTTTGATATGACAGAAATGGAATAAACCTACTCTGAGACAGCTGTACCCTTTAACAGGTTTATTTCTATAGATTTAACCTAGACTAATTCCTCCCAAACTCTATTTTAAGGGACTTTGTTCTAATTTTCATAAATAAACAATATAGTTTTACACATAAGAATAAAGTTAGGCCAGGCTGGGTGTGGTGGCTCACACCTGTAATCCTAACACTCTGGGAGGCCAAGGCGGGAGGATAGCTTGAGGCCAGGAGTTTGAGACCAGATTGAGCAACAGTGAAATCCTGACTCTACTAAAAATGGAAAAAATTAGCTGGGCGCAGTGGCGTGCATCTGTAGTCCCAGCTGCTCAGGAGGCTGAGGCAGGAGGATCGTTTCAACCCAGGAGTTTGAGGTTGCAGTGAGCTACGTTGATGCCACTGCACTCTAGCTGGGATGACAAAGCAAGGCTCTGTCTCCAAAAAATAAAAAAATTTAAAAAATAAAGTTAGGCCAGGCATAGTGGCTCACGCCAGTAATTTCAACATTTTGGGAGGCTAAGGTGGGAGGATTGCTTGAGGCCAGGAGTTTAAGACCAGCCTGGTCAACATAGTAAGACCCCATCTCTACAAAAAAATTTTTTTTTAATTTAGCCAGACATGGGGGCATGTACCTGTAGCCCTAGCTACTTGGGAGGCTGAGACATGAGTATCACTTGACTGTAGGAGTTCAAGGTTACAACGAACTATGATTGCACCACTGCACTCTAGGCAATAGAGAGAGATCCTGTCTCTAAAACAAAATAAAATAAAAAATAAAGTTAATCCTGCTTTGTTAGAACCTGTGCAGAACAAAAATAACCTTATCAAGAGGATGACCAGCATTTTGACCAGCCAACTAGACTAATGACTTTGTTGGAAAAGTAAGGTAGTGACATAAAAAAGTCATAGAAGTGTATTTCTAAAAGACAAATAACTTTGGACCCACTTAGCAGTCTCTTAGCATTTCAATCTAGACAACTGGCAGAGCTCACCCTAATACTAGCCAGGACACAGACCTTCACACTGGTGTAAAGACAGTTCTGGGGAAATGACCTGCCCACTGAGGAGGGATCCACCAAACCACTTACCTCCTGGGCGGAGAGAAGGGCTGAAGAAGCAGACTGGTGAGAAATGAGCAGCTCACTCTGAATCTTTGCCCTTTGAATTAATTCTAGTTGACCTACTTGAGCAATGATTGAGGAATTTTTGATTCAGTTTGTCCTGATCTATCCCCTGGTGAGCATCGGCTTGTTATTTTTTAATGAAACCATTTTCACAGCCTGTTGTTTTCGGTGTCAGGAATAGAGGAGGGTGAGGTTGTATTTTTTATTCTTGTTCCATTTTTTTCATCAGTCCTTCTTGTGCTGCTTGTGCTGCTGAATTGCCTTTAACCGGCATCTTGCAGCAGAACATACTTTCTAGCAAACAGCGGGATAACGCTAACAAAGGGTAAAAATAATCCCAGATTATGACAAATGAGAAAAAAAATATGTATAGCAAATATCTTTTCATAACAGATGTCAGAATTGTAATTGCATATCGTTGTCACCCCTTCTGATTTATGTAACGATATCTGTTGGGAGGTGCTTGGACCACCATTGAACTTTTCTTGCCCGACTTCTGAAGCCTATCTCTTGAAATCAATATAAAAGTATTACTTTATGTGTTCTGCTGTTAAAGTGAACTGTATTTACTCCAGTTTTCATCTTTTGGCAGTAAGGGTAGGTAAAGGTCAACGTTTGTTCTCCCAAGAGGAGTTTTCCAATTAGAAACAATTTATTTTTGGTATAAGGAGGGCCTGACTACACAGTTGGCGACCCCCAATTTGTGAGATTTTGTTGCCTCCTTTCAAAAATTGGTTTAGTGGCATTGGAAGTGCTTTTGTAAATTACTCATAAGCTTCAGAAGTGGACAGAGGTCTCTGGTAGAAAGCAGCTGAATACAGAAATCCAGTTTAGCTAACTCTTAAAATAAAATCAATGGAGTAGCAATACTGCAGAAAAGGGTAGATTTATTTCACAGTATCCGTATGAGCTTTAGGACATTAAAAACACAGCTAAAGGCAGTCCACCGACAACACCAGTACAGATTTGCAGATAAGATGTCTGTAGCTACCCAGACATGCATCTTCCTCTGTTTTTCCATTCTTTTCTTCCTTTTACTTTTTTTAGAAACTGGGTCTTACTCTGTCACCCAGGTTAGTGCAGTGACGCAATCATAACTCACTGCAGCCTTGAACTCCTGGGCTCAAGAGATCCTGCCTCTTCAGCCTCCCAAGTAGTTGGGACCACAGGCATGTGTCACTGTGCCTGGCTAATATTTTTTATTTTTTGTAGAGACAGAGTCTTGCTGTGTTGCCCAGGCTGGTCTAGAACTCCTGGCCTCAAGGGATCCTCCTGCCTAAGCCTCCCAAAGTGCTGGGATTACAGATGTGAGCCACTGCACCCAGCCCCTGTTTTCCCATTTCTTAATAAAACTATCAGAGAATAGGTTTTCAAAACTGAGTGCCATTATCATAACTTGAATCTTGTTTAAATTCAAAACTGTCCTGTAGAGTTGATGTCTAAAGGAGAAATATATAGTAATCTTTCTTAAAAAAAGCAAAACAAAACAGATTATATAGGAATTAATATTTGGATTCTTTTTTTTTTTTAAAAACAGCAACTGTGTAATTTTTGGAACAGCTGGCTATAATAAACATCAGAAAAATGTCCACTTTAGGTTTTAATTTCAAATGAATAAATGATCACAGGAAGAAAGTATCAGCATGCTAAATATTCTTCCCATAAAGCTGGTGAAATCAGACTCATGTCCATAATTCAGGGATAGGGGTAGATAATTAGATCACAGAAATAATGTCCTCATTTAATATTTAGAAGCAACAAAAAATTGAATATTTGGAAATGTTAATGGTACCACCAGGAACTTCCTAATCAAGTCCAGAGTGCCAATTGGAACTGCTCTGGCTCAGAAAATACTCCAGGGGAACCTTAAAATATGGTAAGCATCTTGTGGCATTATCACTCCAGCCCACATAGTGTTGTGTGTGTGTTAGAAGCATCTTAAAGGAAAACTCTGTGGGCTCCTTACTTAATATTTTCTCCCTGGATTCCTCTAACAGCACTCTTCTGTCAGGTATTGTGATGAGGTCATGAAAGTTTCATCTTGGAAAATTCAAATTATTTGTATTTACTAAACACTTTGTGTTTTGTCCTTTGACTTTAAAATAATAATTCCTAATATATTGGGGGGAAGTACCATTGCAGTCAACAGGCATGACTTTTAGATTCCTTCTGAACCACCTAATTCCTCCATCCGTCTACTCCCACCTTGCTTTTTATCATGAAGTGACACATCATAGAAAAGCAGTATAATAAATCTAAGCCCATGTCATGTTATGTTTCCCCAAGGGTAGAAATCCCTTCTGTTTCTCTTCTCTTTTATTTCCAGGTTAAAGGGTGCATTTGTGGATATCTAATACCATGGATGCTGATCTGAAGGAATTTCCCTAGGGAAATGTGAGATGTATATATCTTATTTATAGTCTCATGGGAGATTTTTACTTTTAGATAGTCACAGGCAAATCAATATGGCTTCAGTCATTCCAAGCCAATAATATGTGTTTACTGAACTGGTTTATAAAATATCTGATAAATTAAAATTCTCTTATTTTCTTTCTTGAGATGCTTTTAAGCACTTTGCAGTGATAAAATTTCTATAGTAGTCTATTGAAAAAGTATAATTTGAATTCGATGATTCAAATTCTCTTAAAAATTGTTCTGCCAAGTGCTTAAATTATGCCAAAAAATTGTATCATTTTGAAACTAATGATTAATCATTTTAACTGGAATGCATTCTCTTAGCCTAAGAATGTTATCAGTTATAAAATTATTTTCTATTGATTCATAGAAGATGCTAAAAATAACTATATAATTACTCAATAATGAACCAGTTTCTCGGAGGGAAGGGGGTCACCTTGGTTGAAAATGGGATAATTTTTGAAACTATATTAGTTCTTGTAGTCCTCAAAGATATATTTCTCTAAAAAATATTCATTTATTTTTTAACCTACATTAAATGAATATTGTAAGTACCTCTTTAAAAGTAACTCTTTTCTCTTTTTTGCATATATAACTTTTTAATTTTTATTTTTAATTATGGGTACATAATAGTTGTATATCTTTATAGGGTACATGTGATGTTTTGATATAGGCATACAATGTGAATTAATCAAATCAGAATAATTGAAATATCCTCAGGCATTTATCATTTCTTTGTGTCAAGAACATTCCAATTCCCCTCTTTTAGTTATTTTGAAGTATAACCTAACTTATTGTTGATTATGGTCACTTTGTTGTGCTATCAAATATTGCTTATTCTATCTAACTATACTTTTGTACCCATTAGCCATCCTCACTTCGTCCTCCCCTCCTGCAGCCCTTCCCATCCTCTGGTAACTGTTATTCTACTCTCTGTCTCCATGACATTAATTGTTTTTAATATTTAGCTCCCACATACGAGTAAGAACATGTGAAGTTTGTCTTTCTGTGCTTGGCTTATTTTACTTAGCATAATGTTTTTCAGTTCTATCCATGTTGTTGCAAATGGCAGGATTTCATTCGTTTTGTGGCTATATAATATTCTATTCTGTATATGTACCACAGTTTCTTCATTCATTGATTCATTGATGGACACTTATAGGTTGATTCCAAATCTAGGCTACTGGAATAGTGCTGCAATAAACATGGAGTGCAGATACCTTTTCAATGTACTGAATTCTCTTTAGTGGGATTGCTGCGTCATTTCAATTTTTAGTTTCTTGAGGAGCCTCCATACTGTTTTCCATTAGTGGTTGCACTAATTTACATTCCCACCAGCAGTGTACGAGGGTATCCTTTTTCAGCATCCTCACCAGCGTTCATTATTGCCTTTTTAATAAAAGCCATTTTAACTGGAGTGATACATTAATATCTCGTTGTAGTTTTGATTTGCATTTCTCTGATGACTAATGATATTGAGCATTTTTTCATATACCTGGCCATTTGTATGCCTTCTTTTCAGAAATGTCTATTCAGATTCTTTGCCCATTGTTAATTGGATTATTTGATTTTTTTCCTATTGAGTTGTTGGAACTCCTTATGTATTCTAGTTATTAATTCTTTGTCAGGTGGGTAGTTTGCAAATATTTTCTTCTATTCTATGGGTTGTCTCTTCACTTTGTTGATTGTTTCCTTTGTTATGCAGAAGCTTTTTAGTTTGATGTGATCCCATGTATCAAATTTTGCTTTGATTGCCTGTACTTTGGGGATATTACTCAAGAAGTCCTTGCCCAGAGCGATGTCCTGAAGAGTTTCCCCAATATTTTCTTTTAGTAGTTTCATACCTTTTTTTCTCATGAAAAGAACAAGGCTCACTTCTGTAGAGCATGGTAGTTGAGAAAAGTTAAGGGATTTGTTATCATTAAACTAGTTGTGACACCATCTACTAAATCATTTGTATCTGTATTTAATAAAAAAGTAAATACTGGGTTATAAGAGTTTACATATAAAATAAGTGGTTTTGACAGTGGAAGAAAAGGAAAGAGTACAAGATACATTAGAGAGAAAGATATGACAGATATCTGATTGTCTAGCCCATCTCTTATAAATGATTTAATACTTGAAAATTGTTCGGCATAGTTTCTGTGATTATCAGGAAAGGACAATCAGTATAATATACTGGAAAATAATTTAGATTTGTTGTAGTCTCAGACTTCCTGGTTTCTAACAAATGTGTTAATTTGGAGGACATTCAGCCTCTTTGAGTCTCAGATTTCTCCTTAGTAAAAGGAGGTAAAGAAGCTGTCACCAGGCTGTTGTGAATTAAATATGTGAAAGTGCTATGAAAAATGTAAAGCATTATGTAAGTGTTAGCTTCTTAGAATTCATTTAGAATCATGACCTTTTAGCACTAGAAGACGCTTTTAGAGATATGAGCCTCCCTGATTACATTTTAGAAATAAGGAAAAAGGTCCAGGGAGGTAGTGATGATTATAGGATGTGGACCTCAGTTCAGACCTCTGGACACATCTCATTTGTTAACCTGTGTTTTTATATATGTATGTGTGTGTGTGTGTGTGTGTATGTTTTATTTACCTTTAGAATGTAGCCTAAAGCAGCGGTCCCCAGCCTTTTTGGCACCAGGGACTGGTTTCACAGAAGACAATTTTTCCACAGACTAGGGTTGAAGGTGGGGTGTCGAGGGTGGGAGGAGCTGTGGTGCAGAGCTCAGGTGGTAATGAGCCACCCCGTTCCGTAACAGGCCATAGACTGGTATGGGCCAGGGCCCGGGGATTGGGGACCGCAGGTCTAAAGGATAGAACACCACTGGGATTATTAAGAAGCATAGGGTTGTAATATTTTATCTCTTTTGGAGATGGAGAAGAAGCCACGAATGAAAATGCTGTAGAGATTTCTTCAGTTGCACACTCCCCTGTTTAGAAGTACTGGGGAGTGTGCCTGTTTTTGAACATGTTAGAAATGTACCTTGTGTCAGTTGTCTGGCTAGTTTCAAACTAAGCATTTTACCAAATCCTGGCTTTAACCCACCTGCAGTGCCTGAGGCAATCGAATGAGTTAGACACCCTGTAGAGTCTCCCAGTTTTCCCTTTTATTTGAGGTGGTTGATCTCTTGTTGAGTCTCCTTCATAATGAATCAGAATTATACTTTTTCTTACTATAACAACTACAATGGAGATTATGATTGAGAAATAATGTTGCCATTTCTATACATTTTGGGCACACTATTGAACTATTTTCAAGACAAGTAATGAATTTACAATCTTACTTTCTGGAGCAGTGCTGTCCAGAACAACTATAATAGGCACAACACATACGTAATTTTAAGTTTTCTTGTAGTCATAGTAAAACAGTCTTAAAAGTAGCTAAAATAAACCTTAATAACATTATGTTAATTCAGTATATCTGAAATATCATTTCAACATTTAATCAAAATTTTAAAACTATTAATGAGATTTTTATATTCCCTTTTTTAATACTAAGTCTTTGAAATGTAGCGTATATTTTATATTCACTGCACATATCGATTCAGATGCTACATTTTCATCTGAAATACATGATCTGTATTTGATTTCATAAAATTTGCATTTGAAAAAGTATATTTACATACCCAAGTTGTTCCAAAGATACTTCAAAGTATTTCATAACTGCACTATCAATCATTAATTTAAAATTTAAATCAATTACTATAAATTAAAATTAAAAATCCAGTTTTTCAGTTATATTAGCCACATATCAGGGCTCAATAGCCACATGTAGCTAGTGGCTACCATATAGAATAGCACAGTTATAGAAGATGTACAATGCTCTCATTTTAGCATATCCCTATTTATGTAAGAGAAAAAGAGACAAAAATCCATCTATCCATCTATTTTATCTTATTTCCTTGACTAGTGCTTTATTTTGTAATGGAAAATTTTTCATATACCTTCTATAGTAACTACTTAGATTCTCCTTTTATACTGAATAGTAAAACATACATTATTAGAACTGATGGGAAGATAAACCTTGGGAAATTGTCTGAACTGTGATTGTTAGTACTGGAATTGACCAGATTTCCTTTCCAATAGCTTTGAATGTTTTGTAGGTTTGTATAGCCATGTGCCCTGCTTTAAAAATGCTTTCAGTATAACCTGCTTTGTTTCACTTGATTGCTCTAGTATGGTTATAGACAAGTGTTTTTGAATAACAACAGGCTTATCAAATTGCCAACTGGGAGAGCCATGAAATATACTTAGGGCAGCTTTTTTGCAGCATTTCCTGTACCTGACAAAGAATTTTAGAAAACAAAAGTTCAACAGCACCTAATGGAATCTTAACTGGAGACTTGAGAAAACACTTCCCTATATAATGTATAGGCTTATTAACTGCCATTACTTTAAAAAAAATTAGTGCTCTGGGGCCATATAGAGAGAGAGTATAGCAAAAAAATTGAAAGCATGGCTCTGGCTGTGTTTGTATCATGATGCCCCTGTTTATAAATTATATGAATTTGTTCAAAGTTACTTCACCTTTCTAAGCCTTAGTTTCCTCATTCCGGGATGTAGATAAGAATAAGACCTATTTAATAGGGTTGTTGGAGAATTAAATGAAAATATGCCCTTGGTCCTGCGCCTAGCCCAGAATTAGTACTCAGAATATGAATTATTACTTTACATGACTACTGGAACTATAGGCATCATCACACTTCTAACCCATCTTGAAGGGTTAACAAGAAGAAAAGCACATGCTGTACATGACCATTGTGATGTAAATTGAAAGAGCATAAACCCTGAAAAGCAGAGCATCAAAGGCCTCAACTCCAGTTTGTTTGTTATTGTTGTTGCTTTTAATTAGTGTACAGGGTATTTTTGTCAAGAAGCAAAAGGAATTGTTCATCAGTTTCACTGTGTGACTTTTGCTTTTTCTACATGTGCCAACATGACTAGTTGTGCATCTATTGTGAAATAAGAATTTATAAACAAATTCTCTAAAACCATTCTATGAATAATAGATCATACTTTTAATCAAGGTATGGTTTTATGTTCGGAAAATTATAGCTAAGATAAACATCATGAAGTACATTTGCTAGTTTTATGTAGTGCCAGATTGGTAAATTACTGTACTCTTTTGCTGTCTTCTTCTTGTTGTTGTTGGTTGTTCTTTAATTTATATCATCCTTCATGTTCCTGGACTCCTATTTCTCAGAACCCTTTTCTATATTATTGTTATTAATGTGGCATGTGTAATGTTTATAGTGTTTGCATAAAAATAGATCATCTCTGGTAGGTAGTTTTCAGTGTTAAAGCAAATGTGCTTACTCATTGAATATGAAAAATATCCCCCCGGAACAAATGTGGGACTATCCATCTCTTGAACAGAATTCTTATGGGTTTTACTTATCTGCCTAACTGCCTTGAAAACATAGCTTGGAGATCATTCCCATACTTTTGGGGAGCATTCAATCATTTAGACAGTTCCCACTGAATGGCAAATTCCTTAAAATAATCAGGTTATTACAAGTAAAAATATTTTAGGGAAGGGCTCTCTGCCAGCTAACATGAAAACCTACACTAAACTGATGTATAAGATGTATTATCACAGTCAACTAAATCTTGTTTTGCTCTTTGACAGGGTTGGTTACAGAAGTTCATAGGACAGCAGTGACAGAAACACAGGGTTTTAGAATGAATTAGGCATTATTTTTAAAACCTCTAATATTGAGTTATTAGCGTTGCATGTGGATGGAATTTCAGAGTACTTGTTACTACATTTTAAGAACTAGGACAGAAAGTGGCACAAAATTAGAAGTGTCAGGTATTTAATTTTGAGATATGGCTATTTATTCTTAAAGATATTAAATTCAAACAAATAGGGCACCACGTCACATAAAACATGAATGCATTTTAAAAATATTATTTCCTTATGAGTTGAATGTATATTTTTTCTTCCCTTTTTTAAAATCTCACATTTTATTTATATGCAGACTAAGGAATAGTATCTCTGTAACACCAGAGTTTAGATTCATTTAAACATTGTAGGAAATGTCCAAGTCTTGACATATATCCTGTATTTTGTTGGTATCTTGTATAGGTTTCTAATCTCGTATTATAACCCATATGAACGTCCACTAAGGTTCACCAAAAGATCCTCATAGAGAAAAAAACCTTAGCTTTACCATATTAAATTAAGCAGAAGAGGAGCACAAGACAAGGGCTTTTTTGGTGGGAAGTGAGAATAACTCCAGCATCCACCCTTCCTAGCAAAGGTAAAGACATGGCCATGGTGTCTACTTGGTGTCAACATTCTTGCCACTGAGAGATACTAGCAAGTCATTGCTCCTGCAGAAGTGTGTTTGAATTGGTTAGGGAGAACATGACAGAGAATGAGAGATCATTTGCCTCTCGAAATATTAAGCAAGCATTAGATAGTAAAGAACAGAGGGCTTCAGGTAGAGACAGTGCTGTGATCAAAGCCATTAATGTCCACACTTTGCAACTGTGCTAAGAGTGCTCAGAAGAAAGAAATGTTTGAGTAAGTCAAAAGATCAGTGTTGTAGTAAAGGAGGAGATAGATAATACTGAAAAAACATGGAGAAGTGAATGCTTAGCCAACAGTATATGCAGAGAGCCTACACTTACAAGTAGTGTCAAAGAGGTCAGTTAGAAATTGGTTGCAATAATACCAGGGCGAGCTTGGAAAGAATGAAGACAAAGATGGGAGAAACATTAGAAAAACTATGGGGAGACTTGCTGAAGGTTTTAATGACAGATCAGAAATGGGTCAAGACAAGTTCAGAATGGGTGCCAGCACTAATAGTGGCACCATTAACAGGCACTTCGGATGGAGAGAATGTTGGGTGCTGTTGTTTGGGGAGAGCTGAGGCTTTCTGATGTTTCAATTTTGTATAAAACCGATTCAACCCCTGAGGAACTTTTGGGTTTTGGTTTGTGCAACAATCAATTATCCTGACATAAAACAGAGCTTGATTTTTCTCTGGTCATTACTAAACTATGGCCAAAGAGAAGAATTCTGGACATAGTATCACTCAAAAAGACATTAAATAAAAAACAAGACTGGGGAAGTGTATTTCTTAAACATGTATACTATGTTTATAGGTTACAGGAGGACATTTAGGTTTATTAGAAGTGTCGTCATGGGACTGGACCTTCAGCCACTGGCCAGTCCTAGAGATAACATTTGGATAGGTATCAGCACAAATAGTAATTCTGTTGTAAGAAGAGGATTTGCAAGGGTCCTTTCATGGAAGTTCATAAACACATTTTTGTTTCCTCTTTCTAATGTAAGAACCATCTACTTGATAGCAATAAACACTTCTGACACTTTTAATTGTAGAATCTTGGAATAATACATTGTACTATTAAAATTCCTCTTTCTACTTCCTATAGTTCTATGAAGCATCATTGAAAACCATTTGGCTTTAGTTCTTACTTGTTTAGTGATAAAAAAAGGAATTTGAATGAAAATACAAATTTTTTACAAGAACAAAATGCAATTTAGCAGTACGATACTTTGTGTTCTTCTACATTTCTGCAAATAGTAATCTACCATTTTTATAGGTTATGAGCAATCCAACACATCTACACAATAGGAAAAAAGTCATAAACAGCACAGTTGTGTTCTCAGAGCATGTTTGAAATAAAATGAAGTCTTTATGAGCATGAATTTTTTAAAATTTTATTGCAAGTCTACAAAGCACTGTGAACGGATAATATAAACAGGGAACCCATAATTGTTCCAAAGGTTGAGGACATTTTACCATTTCACCTCACTCTGGAAGATATCTCACTGCCACTTCCAAATCAGCCCCGGATGTCCCCCCGGGCACACATGTAGTGTGAAGGAATTCACATCTCTCCTCTCCCTTTCTTAACTCTGTCCTGTCCTTACCTCTCCATCTAATTTATTGGCAGCACCAGTCAGCCAAGCCAGACACTTCATTCTTAACTTGACCCTCCCCTCCAGGACCCATATCCAGTGAGAGATCAAATCTTCTCAATTCAGCCTTTAAGAATCTGCCCAATCTTCTTAAAAGCCACTATTTTGGTAGAAGCCCTCATAGTCTTTCAGCAACTTTGCAGCATTCTTCCATCTACTTGTCCCCTCTTCTGTCTTCTACCATTCCCAACACATAGTCACCAGTGTAATCATCCTAAAATGGAAATCTACACATGTCATTTTCCCCTGAAATATTCTTTAATGGCTTCCTGCTGGGATGTCATTCAAGTTTTTTGATTTGACCTGTTGGTCCCTTACCGACTCTCTATAGCCTTTATCTACACTTGTGCATGTGCAGCCTGTGGTCAAGCCTCTACCAAACTTCCTGTGGCTCTTCACACCTGCTCTGCTTGCTCCTCCCACCCGTATAAAGTGGCAAGTGTTTAGAGTGCCCTTTAGGCACATGCCCACCTAACCAGGTCATCTTTCAAGATTCTGTGAAAACATTATCTCCTCTGACCTCTTCCCATGCAGGCCCAATCTGTTCCCTTTGCTTCATACTTATATCCATTATTCCTGTATTTGCAATCATTTCTCGCCCCTCTCTGTGAGCTCTCTAAGTACGGAGACTATCCATAAGCACTCTGTATTTGCAAGACTAAGTACAGAACCTAGCACATAATAGGTATTCAATAAATGTTTCTCACGTGAAGTTGAGTTAAGAAAGTAGGCACAGATGGGTTTAATGTTGGAACAATGTTCAGTTCTCTTCTTAACAATACCGGTGGCCAGCTTTCATATGAAGCTTATTTAAAAATATATATTAAATATCATATATTATATGTTATATACATATTTGGGGTATATAACTAGTTATATTTTTATATAATGAAATATTTGGGTTTGAAACATATTGTCCTAGTTATTACTTTCTCTTATAGTATATCATTTTTTGAACACTCTGCTACTAACTTAATAAATGATCTTTATGACTAAATTATTTAGTCCTCTTTTTTAAATGAAAGAGACAAGTTTGAGTATCCTGATGTGAAGAGGAAACCAGTGGGTCTTACTGAGAATTAAGATGGAAATGTTACATGTGCAGTTATTTGCCAGTGTAATGAGAATGTCCGTGCCTCCACTTATTAAAAATAGAGAACTTTATATTAAATGTAGTTGACATGCTTCAATTAAGTTGGGAAATATCGATGTCAATATTACCACCAGTGCAATATTAGGACTGATGTTTGGTCATGTCTTGAATGTGATGATTCAATTAAGTCTAGTACTCAACCCCCTCATATTGAATAAGAAGTAAACAGCCTGGTGTTTTCCTTATCACAGAAATATCCTTGGTATGCTGTGGTTGGGTATTTATATATATAAGCAGTTAGAAAAAGATAAACAAATTTATCATTAAGTTGTCATATTGAATCAGTTAAGTGATAATTGAGTCTTAACATACCAAAACAGAAATCTTGAGAATAGCTGTTACAGGAATAGTTTTCAAAAAAGAGAAAACATTAATTCACTAGAAGAGATTTGCTTTTATTAATAACATCTCACTACTTTTTATGTGTTTAACAATAACAAGAAATAAAATCCATGCACATATAATTTGGAGTACTTACTCATTTATAACTGTTTATCAGTTAGGAAAAGATGCCTGACTAAAAATAAATAAATATATAAGTAAGTGTACACACACACGCACACATTTCAGATAATTTTTGTATACTTTGTTGAAAATGGAAAACTATAAGACAGTGTGGACGATTTAGTTTCTTTTTCTTCTTCTTCTTCTGCCTTTTTTGTTATTTTCACACTTATCTTCAGCTTTAATATTGCATCAAGCTTTGGCAGCATTGCTTACTGTTTATTCTAGGGATGCTTTCTGTATAGAGCCTCTGTTATCATATCCTGCTAACAGTACAGTAAATGGAAATTTGGGGAAAGCAACAGTAGGTGAAAACTTCTGTGTATCTGCAGTAATTTATTCAGATTTTGATACCCCAAAACTAACACAGTCCACAAGACTGATAGGCCAATGCTTCAGTAAATTGTTTCTTAGCAGGAAATCTACAGGAGTAGTGTAATTTGGACAATGGAGTGTTTGACAGCTAACCCATCAAAAGCAGTGCACCCTGAGGAAGTCGCTCACTTCTGGCTTTACATTTAGCCAAGCATTGATAAAGCAGCGGCTAAGTAAGAGAATCTGTTTAGAATCAAATGATAGCAAGGCTATTTATCCCATTGCCACAGGCAGAGAGTAGATTATTACACCTGAGGACTCCATACTGTGTCCTTAGCCAAAAAAAGGGACAGGTCACCTATGCCTTCTCAGTTCCTTTTCAGGCCAGTTTGCTCATATATTAATAAGCATGATTAAAAGCTAAGCTATTATCTGTTCCCAAAAGATTGATTTATGCAAAGTGACACAAGATAGTTCTAAGTTGTTGCTCATGGAGGGAACTAGAAGGAATCAAAATATGCAAGATGATGTTCATCACTTCAAAGAACAAAATCTTTGGAGAATATGTACATGATGTTGCCACATGGAAGTTTACTTCATATAGTGGGGTCAGAACGTACTAAAGGATTTGAAGGCAATAAAGATACTTCCAATTCCCAAACTGGCAGAGAACTTCTTTGAATATGAGTTTTTAAGTTTTTCTTTTTTTTTTCATATTAGGCAAAGTACACAGAATTTTTTCACTGCCCCCAGTTGTGCCAGTGGGATAATTAGGAAGGACCATTGAAAGGGATTTTTAATCCTGGATGCATAGTCACCCTAGTGATTTTTTACCTCTTCTTTTCTGCCTGAAAAAAGATTTCAGGTTAAAGATCCTTACTCCACTCTCCAACTTGCTGTGAGGAAAGGCCAGAAGATACTCATGACAGTGGAGTCAGGAGAGACAGCAAAGCTGCGATGGGAAGAAGCCAGTGGTGCCATGAAACCAAGCCCATCCAAGCAGATATGATATCTGCTAGACAATATAACCAAGAAAAGTGATTTGCTATAATAGGTGTGCTTAACCAGACCAGTGTTGGCATGCCATCCAAAGTAGAACCAAGCACCTATGCTTAGGAGTAAGAAGCTAAAAGAAAGCAGCATTGAAAAATGTTCCAAAGACTAACATGACAATGGACTGCAAGCTTGCAATTATAGGACATTATCATAACTCAGAAAAGTGAGACAAGTCAGATTAATACATACTACTGTAAGTATAAAACCTTTGTCACATGGAAAGGCCATCAAAGAGTGAGCAACAAAACAGACACAAGAAATAAAGAGTATTATAGAACTATGATAAGCAGTTAAGAAAAAAGTTACTTTTCTGAATTTTGTGATACTTGTCATTTTTTTCAGATTTTTAATTTATGGCTTCTTTTCTCATTTAAAAAATATTATATTTGTATGTAAATTTACAAACATTATGTTTATTTACACATGAGTTTGGATTATTCTTCTTAATGAAGACTCTCAACTTTTTTAAGCTTCAGGTCACACAAAACTTCAATATGTTACTGAAGGCCAGAGATAATGATCCTGGTAAAAAGGACTTTACATTTGCCAGGTACTTGGCTTGAAACAGGCCACTCTTGATCTAAGCAAACCTTTTGGTACTAATTGCAGATTAGCTGGGAAGCTTGGAGACCAGCTTCTCACTTAGCTTTGTCTGGGGCTCCTGAACTTGAGGGTGTGTGCTTTAGTAACCTTGGAGTTTGGGCTTTGCTGTTTTCTTCTAGTAAGACTCTGTTACCAACCAGATGCCCCACACACATGTACACTCATACCTACATTCCAGGGCTGTGGTCAGTAGCCAGTCACTATTAAACTAATATCATGCCAGTATGAAAGTCCCGCACTGTCTCAGTATTTCAATAGCCAAGACGATCTATAGTTCTGATTTACTGTTTTAGCAGGGGTTGTCTTTTTTTAAAATATCTAAAAAATAACTTAGGTTGTCATTTAGGTAGTTGGTAAATGTATATGCAGTACTTTATGCTATATTTCCAAGTCTCCATTGAGAGTAAAGCACTCAAAATTTAGAAGTAAATTCTCAAATAATTGAGCTGTGAAATTTAATGTGACATTCTAGTATCTGAGCTTTAAACATATTTTTCAAAATTTAATTTTTTTTTGTTTAAGTTACTCAAGGTTACTGTCTCACAGACAGGGATATATGGTGGTGGTGGTAGAGGATGGGTGGTTTTTCTTTTTAGTAAAGCTAGAAAAGGCATGTTTATTTGAAAAGATAAAATAAGAAGGCATAAGAATAGGAATAGTCACTCGCTCCTTCCTCTCCTGCTTTCTTCTAGCAACATGGCACCCCCACACGTACACACATTTTCCTTTCACAGCAGATGTGCTGTGAACTTCAAGCCATTCAGCACCTTCATAAATAATTTCACAGAAATACACAATCTACACATCCAGCTCCATGATATAGCTCTTCAAAGTGGCTCTCTTAGATGTGCTATGGATGCTCAATAATGATGAGTGTTCATACTTAGAAGCAAAGCACACATCGCATTCTGTACCTATAAGGAATTTAAGTTTTTTCTTGTTTGATGATAGTGCAGTAACATTTTTTAAAAGTTTATGATTCTAAAATAAAAAGCTCATTAAGAATATATTTATAACTGGTAATGGTCTTAGGTATTTGAATTAAAAAATATTTAAATCCTAAATAGGTTGTTGTCTTTTCCTGTGCACTGAGTAAAATCCTTTTTTAGTATAAATTACATACGTCACAAATATTCATTACAATGAAGGTTTTTAATTGGTATGGTAAAATTGAACAAAATATAAACTTTCACATTGTACTTGTCACATGGTCCCTGGGAGAGAGATCCTTTCTTTAATGAGGTTAAGCTAATTAAAGTGGGCCCAATGCTATTAGCCACATGCAAATTCTGAAGCTAAATGCTTAATCATAGAAATTAGAGATGATCATTTAACAAATTCTGAATAAACAGTGGGGTTTTACTTCAGGATGTTCACAAAAGGGAGTTTGTCACACATAGAAAGGTGAGAAAAATAGCATCACAGAAAATCTGAAATTTAGTTTGCAGGGTTTTTTGTTTGCTTTTTGTCTTTTTTTGGTAAATGACTGTTTTTAAGAAGTTATGTTTAAAGTGGTCCCTTAAGTAATATAAAGTTCATTAGACATAAGGAAAAATAGCAATTTGTATTAATAATTGTACTGTGATCCTAAGCATTCTTTATAATGTATCATTTATATTCTATCTAAATTTGACCATGTTTGGGACATAAAATGTAAATTGATAACTTTGATTTTATTTTTTAAATAAATCTAAATGTTCCATATTACTTTAAACATTAAAATCAAAATAATGTCAGATACATTTAAAGTACATGAAAGAACTAGTTATGAGAATATAGCTAAAACAAAAATAAGACCATGAGTAAATGGGACAAAACATGATTGCTATCCATCAAAGTGTGCAGAGAACTAGAGAGTCAAGTCAACATAGAGGGCATGAAAATAAAGAAAAAAGAGAATTTTCAAAGCAGAAACTTTAAAAGAGGCTGTTTCAGGAAGCATCTAACGGAATAGGAGCAAAGTGACAAATGAAACAAATACTGAAGCAGTAGGTATCATCTTAACATCACCCAGCCACATGTCTTTCAGCGACTGTTCATGGCTCTTATCACATCTAAAGGCCCAATCAAATAACCCATCTCTAGGCGTAGTTGAGAGAACTAACAAAAGCATGAGGTGGCACTGCCACGTTGTCACCTCCATATCTAGGTGCCTGTGCTCTTTGAGACCCCTTATGGTGCCTACGAAGTGCCAAGTCGTTGTTACTCTGATGGCTGCTGAGCGCAGATCTACCACCCTGTGAAACTAAGTCATGTGAAACTAAATCCACAATTCCACAAGGAATGGGGTCAGCCTATCAGTGAAAATAATAGCCCATTTGAGCGCTTCTTCTTTCTCTGACCGGAAGGCAAGCTCTCCAGAGTCCACTGGGGATATTTCCTAAAAACACTTTGAAAGCTCACGCATGTGTGCTGTGATTTTTAGAAAGCAGGATACTCCGCTTGGGGAATTGGAAGGCCGGGGTAACAAATAAAAATGGTAGAAATGGGAAAGGTTCACGAGTGTGTTCAAAGAGGTTTTCACATGATTTAATGTTGTTTATGTTTTCTAAAGCTTAGATAATTGCTTATGAAAGACTTCAGCAAGTTTATAGAAATAGTGCTTGCTACATGGTAGTCATTGTAGGACATAAACCTATTTTAGCAAATGTTCCAATAGTGCACAGCATGCATCTGTGACTGAGACAAAAATCAATGCTTATGGATTTAGCAGTGTAATCCTATCACTTGTTTTGTGAGATATGATTTGAAATGTAAAGTACGTTAAGACTTAAGTGAACTTGGAGGCATGGAGTCTCTGGGGTGTTTCTTAGTATCCTATTTATTATTGATCAGACTATCTCTTTATTGTCTCTCTACTCCTTGTCCCAGTTACCCTTCTGTGCACCAATAGTTTTTAAATTATGTCTATCAGAACCAATAAACTATCCCCAGTATGACCATTTAGTTCCGACTTTCAAAACAAGTAGTAATGTAAAAGTTCTCAAACCAAGAACATAATCATGTGGCCAATCAAGTTGTCTTAAAACAAGAATACTGATAAATATTAGCTGAAGTTTCTAAGCTTTGCAAAGAAGACTTAGTGTTTTCTCTAGACACATAACACAAAGTCAGTAAGTCAACTACTTCTAAGAAACCTTAAATAACCCTAAATTATTGTGTTTAGTGTCTACAGGAAGTCACAGGTGGAAAATTTTAGAAACTGTAGTTTTAATCTAATGTTACAAAGATTTTAAAATCACATGCTTGCTCTACTCTCAGCTTAACTGTGAAGGAACAATTAAATGCAGTTTGAAATAGTTATAGCTACCAGGAGTTATTCATTTGTTCATTAAATAAGTATCTATTGGAGACTTATTATGTGCCAGGTACTGGCAGGTACTGGGACAAAGTCCCTGACTCTGTTAATGTTTATGTTCCAGCGATCCGTCATAAACTCTATGGGAAGCAATTACTAATTGAAATTTGCATAAGCCATATTTGTTTGTAAATGCAAAATGTTTGACTTTTTTTAGCTTCTGAAATGATCATCAGCCTATTAGCTTTAGGATATAATAAAAACAGCTACAGTTACATAGGCTTTCTTCAGTACTTTAATCTAGCCTGATTTGAGATAAAATTCTGTCCAGTTTAGTAAATGTTGTTATTATTAATAGATTATACCTCTGTCTGAAAATCTGACTTGTGGTTCCTATTCTGAAAGTGAGTTCTACTTTGCATTTACTGGATACTTTTGATGTGGACGATTCAGTTGCAAACTAATCTGAGTTGTTACAACTGTGATTCTCATTCCCACCAGCATATTCTTTTGGGGAAGAGCATAACCTGCTAATGACTCTTTCTATAAAAACTACTGAATCTTAGGTTTCTATTAACTAGGTGGCTTTTAGACATAGGCAAAAGTAGTGGAAGAAAAAGAACATGGACTTCCATCTAAGGTAAGACATGAGTGAAAATCATTCAAAGCACTTCTCTCCAGATTCTGGGTGTGAAAATAATTATCGGAAGGGCAGGGTCAGGAAGGGAACCTCTTCCCTTCGGTGTGAGCTCTTCTTGGATACATGTGTATATATTTAAAGCGGGTTGCTTATTGAGAAGGAATCCTTCTGAATACTCTGAACGCTATGGATAATATCTGCTTATACATGCAGGCTGAGTCCTTTAAAAGTTACTTTTTCTTTAAAAGACCAAATCCACAGAATGACCTTCAGCCGCTATTAATCCATCTAAATGCAGGGCGTGAATGCAGAACACATCTGCCATCTGTCAGCTGAGAATTCCCCTGCCACCACCCCGACCCCCACTTCTCACAAAGTCCTCTTGGGGCTCAGATAACTTAGGGAGAGGTCTTTCTTTGCTGGCAAGGAAGGAGTACATTTAGACTAATCATTAAAACCCATTACCTAACAAAGTGCATGTTCTTAAGAACACAGTGATACTTGCCAATGAATTAATCAGCAAAATAGACTATGAGGAGGTGGGATTAGCAGTCTCAGAAAAGATCAGAATCCATGAGATGCCAAAGCAGTTTCAGTTGCCATAAATCTTCACCTGATTAGAGGGATTTTCTCTTAACATTTCAGAAATCTATCTGGATTTGGTCTCTTTGTTGCTCCACACTGTAATATAGCTGGGGCTGGAACAACGACCAAGGTTTTCCCGGGGCTTGATAGGGAGAAGTATTTATTTGAATAATTGATCATTCAATTAGTAAAGCAAATGTTGAACAGTTGGACAGCTCTTTTTATCAGTGATGATGGGAAGTAATTGGCTGTAGTTCATTATAAAACAGAAAATTGAAAAGTGTGATCTTAAAATAATATCAAATACAACCTCCCCCACCAAATAGAGCTCTCTTTTTCCTGCTATTTTTGTTGTTGTTATTTGGTTTTCTTCTCCCTCAGTTCTATTACATTCAAAAATATAATCAAGCAACTGATTATACTCCCTGAATATCACTGAACATATAGTGATTTGCTTATACCAGTTGTGTCTAGTGTTGAATAATTCTGCAGAGTTGAGGACTATGAGTGGAGAGTGCTATTTAGCACTTCATTGGCCTTAAACAACAGAGAAAATGTAGACAACCAGCATTGTTGTCAGGGGGCACTGGAGAGACTCTTGGGCTCTACTGAGTCTCTACTTAGTTTGCAAGAAGAAAATATATTTTCAAGAAAAATGTTTGCATATTAAACGGTCAAATTTGAATTTTTAGCAATAAAATATAGGATGGATGTAGAGTACATTATGGACAATAATGGTGCTTTATCATGGAACTAATTTTGAAAATACTTAATCATGAAAAAATCGACAAAATTGCAGGCTATTTTTATTTCAAGGTAAGTTTAACCTCATATTAAAGGACTATATTTTGGTTCAGAGTAATATTCTGACAAGTCAGTTATAATCATAATAAAAATATTTTACAGGATCACTTGGACATTTTAAGAGGTTCTCTTACAAATTGGAAGGAAATTTTTTCAAACAAACCCTATTTCACTGAGAAAAAAAAATTTCTGAAGGTATTGATTGCAGGTTCTCAACCTGACCCTGTTTTAAACACAACATATTATATACCAGCATGGCACTTATAGATCTACTTGTTCATATAGAATATGAAAACAATTTTAATATTTAAAAGGAATCTATTTTCTTTTAGTCTCAAATATCAGATAACCTGCTTATTAGAGTAAAAATTATAGATCATCTTATAAGTCAGCAATACAGGATATAGAATAAACATATTTCACCAAAAATGAATATATATTTGTGTGTGCATACACATATATGCACACATATACATATATATACCCTTCTATATATGTATGTGTCTATATATAGAGATAGATATAGATATCTCAAGGGCAAGAGTTAAAAATGAATTAATGAATCGAACATCTATTCTGTTTATTCCCAATATTTTAAAAATAGCTTTTGGATGAGAAATAACTTCCACAATAATATTAAATAGTGAGCACCCTTATTTTATTCCTGGATTTAAAGGTACTTCCTCAAGAATTTTCTCATTTAGAATTTTTCTTTTCATTTTAACATAGGTACTTTGCTATTAGAAAATTGTCCTTCTAATCTTATTTTCAATGGTTTTATTATGAATGAGAGGTAAATATTATCAAATACTTTTTGGCTCAAATTAATTGTATGGCACTTTAATCTTTCAGATTAGCATGTTATATTAACATATTTCTTTGTAACAATCATCTTTGCATTCCTACTTCTGTTTCTTCTTCAATGTAGAAGGAATATTAACATATTTCTTGAAAATGGTTTCTTTTAAAATAATCCATTGTTGTTTCATCCTGTGTGAAAGTATGGAATTTTGATATTGGTTCCTTCTTGTTAATTTTACCTAAGTTTTAAAATGCTTTCTTCAGTTATGTTCTTCATAACCAATTCTAATTCATTTTTATGGTGACTCAGAACTCCTATTACTTATTCTTTATGTCTGTCACTTTCTGTCATCATTTCTTAATTTAGCTTTTTATTTGTTCATCTACTTCTCACCCAAATGTTGATTGAGAGCCTGTTATGTGGCAAGTCACTAGGCAGGATGGATGAAGGAAAGATAAATACGATAAAATGCCCACTTCCTAGTCTCTGCTTTCAGTGCATGTTACTTCAGTCTGTGTTGTTTTCTATATCAGTCCAACTGTTTAATGCTTGAAATGCTGATTTAAATATTCAGTATTATAATTCAACCTATTTACATTATGGTAATTTAGCAACCATGACATTTTTAACTTCCTGAGAATTAGTAATGTGATTTTTTTCTAAACTCTGAGTTTACTTTGTGTGACATATGTACTGTATTTGATTTCCATGCTTCTCTGCTTTCTTCATTTCCTCTTGTGTAGGAGTCTGACTGCACCAGACCATTCCACCCCTAGACCTGAGTTAGGGGGCCTGCTGCCCTGGGCCTCCCTCTCCAGAAGGTCCCCATTTTGGCCCTCCCCAAACTATGTCCCTCCTCACCCACCTCCTCTTCTAGATTATGCTGTGGATACCCAAGACTCCAGGATTCTCGGCTCAAATGTCTCTTGCTTGCTTCCAGGACCTGCTGGACCATTTCCCTGGGTTTTTCTTCTCAAGGATAAGTTTTGCCGTCAGTGTGTATAAATCCCTAGGTCTGAGGGGAGGCCAAGGAGCAACTGCTTGTAAGGGGTGTGGTCAGAGCTCGTGCAGTGGACTGGTATGGCCATACAGGTGTGTGCAAGGCCACTCCTAGCAAATGAGGAATCTGGGGGTAGAAAGAGAGTGTGTCAACTTTTCCCACACCCTCATGGAACGCAAAGAAAATAAAGAATGATAATTTGGAACTTAGCCTTATGGTAAGTCGCTGGACGGTGTATTTGTCAAGATTGGAGGATAACAAATATTTTATTTAGTAGTTTGTTAGCTTGATATATAACCTTGAAGTATTTAGACAAATTGTATGCAGGCCTCCATTTGCACGTGTGTCCTGAGCACTGCAAATGTTGGGGTCAGGTCTGTGTTGAAATATTATTTTCCTTTGTTTTCTTCAATTATTAGCCTAATTCATTAAGATCAGTCCTTGGGGGATGCTGCTTTGACATTCCCTTCCTGATTTCTTAAGGTCAGAGTGCAGGCTCCCTGAGTTTTGAGTTGGATATAGACTTGATTATAATATAATTGAAGGGCTAATTCAGATCCAATCTTCAAATTCTTGGAAAGATGACAGTTGGAGGCCACCTGGAGATCAGGTCTCATCTATAGTGATTCTACTAGAGATTGTTATCAAAACAACTCTATTATATTTAGAATTGCTCAATAAACTAAGTTGAAACATTGTGTTTTCTCTTGCCTTCTTACTTTGAAGCTTAACATAGTTCAGCGGTCAGAGGGGAGTTAATGGAAGCCTGCCACCTCTTTCCACATTTGTGAAATGAATCAGTGACGGCCAGGTGTGGTGGCTCATGCCTGTAATCCCAGAACTTTGGGATGCTGAGGCAGGAGGATCCCTTGAGCCCAGGAATTTGAGGTTACAGTGAGCTGTGATTGCACCACTACACTCCAGCCTGGGTGACAGAGTGAGACACTATTTCTTTAAAAAAAAAAAAATTAATGTCTGTCTATCCTGTATCTAACAGCTAAGCTGTTTATGTCCTGTAAATTAGAGTTCATCAGCTTATTCAGTACCTATTTACTGAGTGCCTACCTTGTATAAGTCGGTGTGCTAGTGCTGAGGATATAGCAGTGAAACAAACTTTTAGGACATTTGAGAGGAGGAATCCGATAAAAATCATCTTAAAAAATCAACATATGCCATAATATCAAGCAAAGATAAAGGCTACAAAGAAGAATGAAGTAGTAAGTATGGAGACAGAGTACAGTCAGGGAAGGATTTTTTGGGGAGTGACAGTAGAGAGGGCTCCTGGATAAGTGGAGAGAGCAGAGCGTGTGAATACCTGGAAGGAGATAGACAGGTATTAGAGGAACACCAAGAAAGCCTGATGGCTGGAGCGAAGTTGGGGAAGGGAGAAAATGGTAGGAAATAGGGTGGGAAGATAGTATCAGCTCATGTAGACATGGGGCATTCTGGGTCATAGTAAAAGGAAGCAGGGCAGGGAAAGAGTGTTAGGGCATGTGTTAATTATGTTTTGAAAAGATCACTCTGGCCAGGTGCGATGGCTCATGCCTGTAATCCCAGCGACTGGGGAAGCTGAGGCGGGAGGATCACTAGAGGCCAGGAGTTCAAGATCAGCCTGGGCAACACAGTGAGACCCTATCTCTACAAAATATTACAAAAAAAAAAAATTAGCTGGGCATGGTGGAGTGTACCTGTAGTCCCAGCTACCTGAGAGGCTGAGGTAGGAGGATCGCTTGGGCCCAGGAGTTTGAGGTTGCAGTGAGCTGTGATCATGCCACTGCACTCCAGCCTGGGTAACAGAGCAAGACCCTATCTAAAATAAATAAATAAATAAATAAAATTATAAACAATAAAAAGATCACTCTGGCTGTTGGAGCATAGGGGAGTTTAGGGGTTTTAAATCAAATCTGGGAAACCTGTGAGGAGGCTATTACCATAGTGCAAGACAAGAGATCATGGTGGTTTTGACTCCGTTGGCAGCAGAGGACTTTGTAGGAAATGGCTGAATTGGGTTATTTGGTTTCATGGAAGTCACCTCGTATTTAATCCTAGCTTCAGGGTGTGCTGGAAGAATCTGCTACCCTTTTTCCCCCCCCCCCCCATCCCATGTGATAGTATAACTGCTTAAGGATTCTTCCTGATCAGGGCCTAGAGTCTGATGTCACTTTTTACACCCAACTTTTCAGAAATCTGGATTTAACTCTTTTGTTATAGCTACATCCTTTAAGCACTACAGAATGATTTCTGGGTACTTTGCTTAGAAGCAGAGCAAGGAAATCTCTCCTGTGTTCACAAACCACCAACTGCACACTAGTCACAGCTTTATTTTGTGTGCTGTATTTTATGTCTATTTCTATTGTAAAATGCCTCACATCTAACTTTGAATGTGGAATTAATACTAATTTTTAATTACAAACAAGGCTAAAGAAACTGAAAATCAGAATGTTGAATCCCATGAAATGTTTTTGACTATTTCTCAGTTTTGTGGACTAAGAAAATATGAGGAAGGATTAAGAAATCTCTCTGGAATCAATGATGCCTAATAGAGAAACTCTTTCCTGCTTGGAAATTTCTTTTCTGTATGTGGTAGGGGAGAGAGGACTAGACACAACATCTGAAATATCATGGATAGCATTATGTCTGCACTTGTGTTGGTGGGTTCACCTAATTTAGGCCTCAAAAATGTGGATGCCAAAAACTTAGAAAGCAGCTGTTCTTCTAAATGTATTGAGCAATTTACTGTAGGTAATGTAGCCTATAAAATTTTAATTTTGGATTAAATAAACCATATCCTGCAGCATGCCTACTGCACCTTGATATTTGAAAGATGAAATATGGGCATATTTAGTGAATTTCTTCTCAGGATGCTCCACTGGAGAAGGGTCAATAGTTTCCTAATGAAAGTAGTCAGTAGCAATTCCTCTTAGGAAGCTCAAAAAAATTAGCATTAAACAACAGACATGGGTGTCTTGGGTTTTACACAATTATGGGATAGGATTGTTACATGTTTCAGGAAATGGGTTCGGGGGAATTGCATTGAAGAGGCAATTGATAGGAAACAGTATGATTGTCCTGGTTCTGGTGCTAGTTGTATTATAATGTGGAAACCAGAAAAACACTTAGCTTGAAAACCTTTACTAAGAAATGCAGAACATGGGCTTTATAAATAAATTGCCAAAGGTCAGTAAGGGTTATTGCATTTTAATGTTATGATTTGGAAGAGAACAGATGTTTTACTGGGTGAAAATTCAAATTAAATACCCATTTGATTTACTGGTTCTCAAGTGCTCTTTGTGTTGTATGCTGTGAGATTTTGAGCTTGCCGTCCTTCTGTGAAAAACTATTTATGTAACAACCACTTATATAGCCCTTGTATTACTAGTGCTTTGCACATATTAACTCATTTAATCTACATAACAATACTTTGAAGTTGGTGATAGAATTATCCCCATTTCTCAAGTAAAAAAAAACAGGCACAGAGGGATTAAGTAACTTGTCCAAATTCACACAGGTATTAAATAGTGAACTCAGGAAATGTATGTATATGCAGATACTTGGTTCTTAACCATCAGATTAGGCTGCATTTTCCTATCCTTGAGAGTAAGCAAAGGCCTTGGTCTTTTCCAACTCTAATCTCAATCTCACTTGATTTACCAATAAAAAAACCCAAAAAACCTTAAGTGTTTTTATTTCTTTCTTATTGTAGCTGTAGGTTCAGCAAATGTTGAAGCACAGTGAGTGACAGTGACAGGTCTGCCTTATGCAAGATGGGTTTGCAACATTTTTGAAAGCATCGTGGGTTTTCCCATCTTTTACACTTCTTAGTTATTTTATGATACTATTTCTGTCAAGATGTAACCTATGGAAAAAAGTTATCAAACAGAATTATGGTGAAGAGCCCATCGCAGCTGGAGAAAAAGCTGCTTAACTGAAGCGTTACTGAAAACAGACAGGTTTTCGATCCGTGTTTAAAGGCACTTCCTTTTCCCAGTTAAAAGAAGGAAATTGGTCATAAATATTGAGCCAAGAAAGTTTATCTGTTTCCTCTATAGCATTTTAATAAATAAAAAGTGAAAAGAAAATCAATGCTTGCCTATTTTCTAATGCCAACTCTGGTTTATTTCGTTGTCTAATTAACAGTTGACATACCATGTAGTGTCTTAGAGCACACAGAATTCACAGTGGCCTGAAGCAAATTCCACTGCTGTGATTTTTGTTAGATCTCTTAAGCTAAGCTGGATGGAAAAAGCGAGTTGCAGAAACACCACGAGGCTATTTGAATGCCCTAGAAGTCATGCTTTCAAAGATGGGATTTGTCCATTTAAGTGCATTCAAAATTAATGTCAGCTATCCTGAAAGTATCAGATGATAACGAGTCTCCAAAATTCCTGTTATTGGCTTAACAGAGGTCATTCAGTCTTACCTAGTCCTTTCTGCGTGAAGAGTCAGTGCAGGTCTAGGAAATTATACCTGATCTCCTTTTGTCCTTGCTCTTTTTTTTTTTTTTCCAAAATATTAATGAAGGAGGTGCAAGTGTTTTTGTTACACGGATACCTTGCATAATGCTTCAGGCAGGGGTTTTGCAGTGCCCATCACCAGAGCAGTGTTCACTGTCCACAACAGGTAAGTTTTGATCCCACACAGACCCCACCCTCCCACTTTCTTGCTTTCTTATGTTCTTTGTAACACTTTATACCCATGTGTATCCATTGTTTAGCTCCAACTTATTATAGAGAACATACGGTGTTTGGTTTTCCATTCCAGAGATACTTCACTCAGGGTGATGGTCTCTAGTTCCATCCAATTTGCTGAAAACGACATTATCTCACTCTTTTTTATGGCTCAGTAGTACTCTATGGTATATATACACCACATTTTCATTATCCACTCATGAATTGAGGGGCACTTAGGTTGATTCCACATCCTTGCAATTGTGAATCGGGCCACGATAAACATCCATGTGCAGGTGTCGAGTGCAGGAAATGACTTCATTTCCTTTGGGATGATACCCAGCAGTGGGATGGCTGGATTGAATGGCAGGTCAACATTTACTTCTTTGAGATATTTCCATTCTGTTTTCCATAGAGGTTGTACTAAATTGCGGTCCCATCAACAGTGTATAAGTGTTGCTTTTTGTCTGCATCCACATCAGCATCTATTGTTTTTTGATTTTTGATAATGGCATTTTGATACAGGTAAAGTAGTATCTCGTTGTAGTTTTAATTTGTATTTCCCTGATGATTAGTGATGCTGAGCATTTTTTCATGTTTCTTGGCCATTTGTCTATCTTCTTTCAAAAACTTCTGTTCATGTCATTCGCCCACTTTTTGATGGGTTTGTTTGTTTTCTTCTTGCTGATTGTTTGAGTTATTTGTAGATTCTGGATATTAGGCCTTTGTCGGATGTATAGTTTACAAATATTTTCTCCTGTTCTGTAAGTTGTCTATTCACTCTGTTGATTATTTCCTTTGTTGTGCAGTAGCTTTTTAATTTAATTAAGTCTCATTTATTTATTTTTTTTGTTGTTACATTTGCCTTAGTCATAAATTCTTTGCCTAGGTCAATGTCTAAAACAGTTTTTCCTACATTTTCTTCCAGAATTTTTATGGTTTCATGCCTTACATTTAAGTCTTTTATCCATCTTGAATTAATTATTGTATATGGCTAGAGGGTAGGGGTCTTATTTCATTCTTCTATATGTGGCTATCCAATTTTCCCAGCACCATTTATTGAATGGAGCTTCCTTTCCCCAGTGTATATTATTGTCTGCTTTGTCAAAGAACAGTTGGTTGGAGATAGGTAGTTTTATTTCTGAGTTCTCTATTCTGTCCATTGGTCTATGTCTCTACTTTTATACCAGTACCATGCTGTTTTGGTTATTTGGAGTATAATTGAAGTCAGGTAATGTGATACCTCCAGGTTTGTTCTTCTTCCTTAAGATTGCTTTGGCTATTTGGGCTCTTAGTTCTAAATGAATCTTAGGATTATTTTTTCTAGATCTGTGAAATATGATGTTGGTATTTTGATGGGGATTGTGTTGAATATGTAAATTATTTTGGGTAGTATGGACATTTTAATGATGTGGATTCTACCAATCCATGAGCAAGGGATGTTTTTCTGTTTGTGTCATCTGTGATTTCTTTCATCAGTGTTTTGTAGTTCTCCTGCTAGAGATTTTTCACCTCCTTGGTTAAGTATATTCCTAGGTATTTTATTTTCTTTGTACTATTATGAATGGTATTGATTCCTTGATTTGATTCTCAGCTTGACTGGTAATAGTGTATCAAAATGTTACTGATTTTTATGCATTGATTTTGTAACCTGAGACTTTGCTGAATTTATTTATCAATTCCAGGAGTCTTTTGGTGGAGTACTTAGGGTTTTCTGGATACAAGATCATATTGTCAGCAAACAGGGATAGTTTGACCCCTTCTTTCCCAATTTGGATGCCCTTTATTTCTTTCTCTTGCATAATTGTTCTGGCTAGGACTTCCAATACTATGGTAAAGAGAAATGGCGACATTGGGTACCCTTGTCTTGTTCCATTTCTTAGGGGGAATGCTTTCAACTTTTCCCCATTCCATATGATGTTGGCTGTGGGTTTGTTGTATATGGCTTCTATAATTTTAAGATATGTTCCTTCTATGCCTAGTTTGTTGAGGGTTTTTATCATGAAAGGGGGCTGTATTTTATCTAATGCGTTTTCTGTGTCTATTGAGATGATCACATGGTCTTTGTTTTTGCTTCTGTTTATGTGGTGAATCACATTTTTTGATTTGCATATGTTAAACCATCCTTGCATCCTGGGATGAAACCCACTTGATCATGGTGGATTATCTTTTTGATGTGTTGTTGAATTTGGTTTGCTAGTATTTTGTTGAAGCTTTTTGCATCAGTGTTCATAAGCAACATTGATCTGTAGTTTTTTTGTTGTTGTTATGTCCTTTCCTGGCTTTGGTATCATGGTGATACTGGCTTCATAGGATGAATTAGGGAATTGCCTCCTTCTTGATGTTATGGAATAGTTTCTCTGGGATAGGTACCAGTTCTTCTTTGTAAGTCTGGTAAATTCAGCTGTGAATTCACTTAGTCCAGGGCTTTTTTATGTTGAGATTATTTTTTATTATTGTTTCAGTCTTGCTGCTCATTATTGATCTGTTCAGGATTTCTATTTCTTTGTGATTCAGGCTTGGGAAGTTGTGTTTTTCCAGGAATTTGTCCATTTCCTCTAGGTTTTCTAGTTTGTTTGTGTAGAGGTTTTTGTAGCTTTCATGGATATTATTTTGTATTTCTGTGATATCAGTTTCAATGTCTCCTTTTTGATTTCTGGACGAGGTTATTTGAGTCCTTTCTCTTCTATTTCTGGTTAATCTTGCTGTGGTCTATTGATTTTGTTTATCTTTTTGAAGAACCAACTTTTTGTTTCATTAATCTTTGTATAGCTTTTTTGGTTTCCACTTCACTTAGTTCTGCTCTCAGCTTTGTTACTTCTTTTCTTCTACTGGCATTGCGTTTGGCTTGTTCTTTTTCTAGTTCCTTGAGATGTGACATTAGGTCGTTAATTTGTGATCTTTCTCTCTTTTTGTTATAGGCATTTAAGGCTATGAAATTTTCCCTTAGGACTGATTTTACTGTATCTCATAGATTTTTGAAAGCTTGTGTCCCTTTCATCATTTAGCTCGAGGAATCTTTTGATTTTCATCTTAATTTCATATTGACCCAAGGATCATTCAATACCAGGTTGTTTAATTTCCACTACTTTGTGTAGTTTTGAGTGTTTCTCATGGAATTGATTTCTAGTTTTATTCCACTGCATTCTGAGAAGATATATGGCATTATTTTGATTTTTTTGAGTATGCTTAAAATTGTTTTGTGGCCTAAAATATGCTCAATCTTGAAAATGTCTCATATGCTGATGAGAAAAATGTATATTCAGTAGTTTTGGGGTAGAATGTTCTGTAAATGTCTGTTAGGTTTGTTTGTTCTAGAGTCTTGTTTATGTTCAGTGTTTCTTTATTCATTTTCTGCTTTAATGATCTGTCCAGTTCTGGCAGGGGAGTGTTGAAGTCCTCGGCAATTAAGATGCTACTGCCTGTTTCTTTGCTAAGATCTAGAAGCATTTGTGTGGGAGCTCCTGTGTTAGATGCATATATATTTGGGTTGTTATGTGTTCTGTTGAATTGCTCCCTTTACCATTATGTAATGACCACCTTTGTCTTTTTTTTTTTTTTTTTACCATTGTTTAATTCAAGTCTATTTTATCTGATATGGGGAGGGCTATCCCTGCTCACTTTTGTTTTCCATTCCTGTAGAATATTTTTTCCATCCCCTAACCTAGAGTCTGTGTCAGTCCTTGTGGTTTAAATGTGTTTCTTGGAGACAGCAGATATTGGGGTTGAGGACATGGGTCCTCAATCCCTTCTGGCTTTTTTCATCCATTCAGCCAGTCTTTGTCTTATAAGTAGGGCATTTGGACCCTTCACTTTGAGTTTTAATATTGATAGGTTGGATGCTGTTCTGTTCATCATGTTGGGTGATATCTTATTGTTTTGTTTTCCCTCTTGTACTACTATATATTTTGGGTGTTTTAACACTAGTGGGTATCTATTGTGTGTTGCATGTATAATGTACTTTTGAGCATTTCCTGTGGGCAGGACTAGTGGTGACAAATTCCCTTAGTGTTTGCTTGTCTGGAAAAGTCTTTATTTCTCCATCAATTATGAAACTTAGTTTTGTAGGACACAGAATTCTTGGCTGGCAGTTGGTCTGTTTAAGAAGATTAAAAAAAATGGGTCCTCAATCCCTTCTGGCTTGTAAGGTCTCTGCTGAGAAGTCTGCTGTTAACCTGATGGGTTTTCCTTTGTAGGTTAGTAGTTGCTTTTGTCTTGCAGCTTTTGGAATTTTCTCCCTCATTTTGACTTTGGCCAAGTTAATGACTATGTGTCTTGAGGATGTACTATTTGTCCTATTTGCTATGAATCATCCCAATGTTCAATGACCATCTTGTATCTGGACATCTCCATCTCTGGTGATACCAAGGAAGTTCTCAGTAATTCCTTCAAATAGGTTTTCCATGCTTTTTGCTTTTTCTTCTTCTCCCTCTGCGATATCAATAATTTTTGTATTGGCTCATTTCACATAATCCTATATTTCTCTGAATTATTGTTCATTCTTCTTTATTCTTTTTTCTGCATCTTTGACTGACTGGTTTAGTTCAAAAGCCTTGTGTTTAAACTCAGGGATTATTTCTTCTGCTAGGTCTAGCCTGTTGTTGAATCTTTCTGCTGTATTTTGTAATTCCCTAAATGACTCTTTCGCTTCCTTGAGTTTTGTTATATCCTTTCTTATGTTGTTTATCTCTTCAGCAAGTGTTTCATTTTTTTTCATTGATGTCCTAAAACATATTTTTGCTTTCTTTGTGTTGGTTTTCAACTTTGTATTCAATTCCTTTCATCTAGTTTGCTATCCATATTCTGAATTCCATTTCTGACATTTTGGCAACTTCTTTTTGGTTGGGTCCATTGCTATGGATTTACTGTGATCCTTTGGGGATGTCAAACTAGCTTGTTTTTTCATGTTGCCAGAATTTTTTTTGCCAGTTTCTTCTCGTGTTAAACCTCTTCTCTCAGCTCAGGTCTGATAGGTTTGCACCATACCTGTTCTCATTTGTTGGGAACTCTGCAACTTAGTGAGAAGAAGCAGAGGTCCCTAGATAATGCTTTTGTGTCCTACTCCTGAGGATTGACCCAGTGAGAGAGGTATGGATGTACTGAGAGCCTGTAACACAGCTGCTGTCCTGCACCATCTTGATCCCCTGTGGTTGTCATAGTCCAAGGTGATGTTGGGGGACATTCATTTGGATTGGTGTATTGGTCCCCAGGAAGGTGTTGGAAGCTGTGGCAGGGGGCTGCATAAGTCCCTCTCCACAGAGGTGGTGGCATGACCTTGGCCAGCACCTGGATGGGTCATGAATCTTGACAAGCACCTAGGTGTGTTACAGGACCATGCCTGGGTGGGTTGCAGGACCTGGGCCAGTGCTGAGGGATCTTCACGTGGAGTGGTGGGTTGGTCCCTAGGCTGCTGTTGGAAGCTTGGGCAGGGGACTGGGTGAGTCCTTCTCCACTGAGGCTGTTGTCGAAAGAGATTGCTCTGCCCAGGTCTCCCTGTGGTGGTGGAAGTAGATATTTGGCAGGGCTATCTAGGCAATGGTTGCAGGTGTCAGGTCTGCAGACATTCACTCCATCCAAGTCTAGTTGTAATGGCAGTACATGGTGGGAAGCAGCTTGTGGTTAGCAGGTCCATAGTGGAGAGCTGGACCACGGGTGTGGTGTCACATGGTGCCATGGGGGTGTGGCCCACCAGCTGAAGCACTGGGCCAGAGGGCTCATTTTGCTAGTGGCACGCAGGGCTAAAGGGGCATGACCTTCCAGCTGGTGCACAAAACCAAGGGGCATGGCCTGCTGCCAGGTTGCAGGACTGCCAGGGGATGGCCTGCCACATGGTGCTTGGATCTGCAGGGTCATGGACCTCCCCTCATGGAATGCAGGGCAAGGAGGCTTGTTTCTCTGGTTGGCAGACAGGACCACGGGGACATGGCCTGCTGGTTAGCCTGTGGGTCTTCACACCTGGATCCATGAGGGGTATGGGCATTGGTGTGGCAGTGCACAAGCTAGGGGGAGCTTGTTCCACTGGTCAGGGTGTGGGGGCCCGGGGGCTGGGACACTGGATGGCTGTGGTTCTGTCTCCACATGGGTCCCACTGAGATTGCTACCATGGGGCCCCTTGGGTTCCACTGGAGTTCCCTGGTGGGGGAGGTGCCTGGCTCCCAGTCATAGGTGTGCAAGTGCGTCTGCTCTCTCTGCTGCCTCCCTGGCCCAGCAAGGTGTGATGTTGGGGCAGCTGCAGTGAAGCAGATCCCTGTGTAGACTGGGTGCTCTGGACCCTACAGCTCAGAGTGGCATCAGCTGTGGCAACCCAGAAACCGAGACCAGCAGGGCCCTGTTGTGCCTGTACAACTTCACGGTACAGTCTCCAAGCAATTCCCTAACCAGTACAGAGGCCCACGGTGGTAATGGGGGTGCCCCTCACATCTCAAGTTGCAGTATATGTGCTGGGAGCATAGGGCCCTGGGGCTCTCTCCTTTATCACTTCTCCACATGTAGGGGTCTCCCCCAGGTACCTTCTGATCTCAGCGAATGGGTCTTCCCTTCCCCATCTCCTTCACTCTGAGTGTCTCCCATCAGTTCTCTGATGATCTACAATGCTCTCTCCAAGAGGGTCCATCCGTAGGTGGGAATCTACTTGCAGTTTCTGATCTTCTCCCAGAGAGAGGCATGTATGGGCTGCTTCTAGTCTGCCATCTTGGTGCCCTTCCTTGCTCTTTTTCAGCTACAATAGCCCTATCATGATTCTATTTCATAAATCTATGTCTTATATTTCCCAGTGTGCATCCCATCTTGCAGGTCTGTTTAGATAATTTGCCAAACATGTGTTAATGCCCCTACTTTGTGTGAGGCTGGCTGGGTAAGAAGATGTATTACTCTTAAATTGATAATGGAGATAGCAAACCATAACTCAGGTTAGACTGGGTTAAGTTTTAGGGAGGCATGGAATGGGTACTAATTAATTACACCTAAGGAATCAAGAATACCCTCAAAAAGAAGGCAATATTAGATCTATGAGTTTAAGGATAGGTGAGATTTTGCCACCTAGAGAATGAGTAATTAGGCAAGGGAGGAGGGTGCCTTGGAAACAGAAGATACAAGGCACAAAGTCACTCAAAGATTTTATTCATTCATTGATCAAATATTTGTTGAACACTTACTATGTTTTAGAAAACATCCTAGTCATTTGCAATAATAAATACATTGAATAGCAAAATAGACAAAGATCCCTGTTCTGGTGAAGCCTGAATTCTATCAATAGTAAATTACAATTGACAGAAAATAATAGAGAAATAAGTAAATTGTTGGTAGATTAGAAGCTTACAGATGTGGGGGGAAAATGTGGACAGAGTTAGAAGACTTGGGAATGCTGGATGGGATGGGAGGGTTGCAATTTTAATAAATTGAATGAAGACTAAAGATAAGATAAAAGGCCAAAAATTAAGGATTAACAGTTAGATTAAGGCCAAGAATTAAAGTCCTATATGATCAGAGTAGGTTGAGGAGATGTCAGATTAGGCTGAAAAAGTGAAACTAAGTAAGCCACGTTATAAAGAACTTCGACTACAAATAAAAGATGACCGACTTTAATGCCAAAGAGAAAGGGGAAACATGAAAGGATTTTGGAGAAAGTTGGTAATGTAATTAGATTTCATTTTAGCAAAACAAACAAAAAATGCAGACAGTGTGCTGTTTTGCTCCAGGCAAGAACAGGGAAACAATTCTGGTGGTAATTCAGGTGAAACTGATGAAGACCCAGCTAAAAGCTGGTGGGGAAAGGAGAACAGGGGATGGAGTTTAGAAAATTTCAGAGACACAAGTGACATGACTTGAAAATAGAATGGTTGTCATGGGTAAGGGAGATGGAAGAATTAAACTTGTTTCCTAGGTTTCTAACTTTATTGACTTAAGAGAAAAAGTTATATTTAATTAACTATATGTGAGCTAAGGAGCACAGGAAGAGAATCAAAATGGTGCTCATCAGATAATATCTTGTGTGAATATAAATTACCTCACACATGGAAGGTGCATAAAAATATCAGCTTTATTTTACACCCTTCCTTCTCTCCACTGCAGACAGGTTGAATTTGGAGGTGCTACTCACATGTTCATGTGAAGGTGTTCAACAAGATGGCAGATTGCACTAGGCCCATAGAGGTCTAGGGTACAGATTTATGAGTTACGGAACTAAAATCAAAGGAGGGAATCAGAGTATGCTGGTAAAGAAAGGGAAAATAAGTCAACTTTAAGGAACCAAGCTATCTTCAAATAATCAAAAGAATTGAAATGTTAATTCAAACTTCAAGTCTTCAATTAAAGAAATAGCCTTTTCCTTCCAACCTTTTGAATAGTTTTTCTTGGTAACTCTGTAACATGCATTCTATATTATGCTATCAAATATATATAATAGCATAAATGATCCACCTAGTACCCCTCTCACAGTTCTGAGCATTTAATATTCTTTCATTATGAAACATTCTTATTCCATTGATTTCTTTTTTTCCAGATCATCCATGATCAGTTCAAACAGTTGAGTCAAAGAGAAGAACCACAAAAGTTCATTCTTTGCCTTGCTTTAAATTACTGATTTTGCACAACACCTGCTTTTTTCCTTTAATGCCTTTTCATATTACCTGAAGAGCATAACAGAGAAATACATATGTATGTATGTATATATATACACACATATACACAACACACGTATAGTAAGGACAACCTATTTGTGAACTGCTTAAAATTAGTGTTAACAGTTGGAGGATAGTTTAGGAGTAAAAATTCTGTCTGTGGCTTTATTAGATGTTGCTAAAACATAAACCAATTCTGCTCTATATATGACTGAAAACGTGGTAGTTTCTTTATAGGTTCATTTCTTACCTATTCATATTTAGTACATTATTTAAATAAAGAGTAATGCCACCAACTTAGAGATTAGAAACTTCTAGTTGTTTACTGATAGTTACTGTAAACATTGCTTAACCCAAAAATTTTAGGTCACTAAAATCAATCCTAAGCTTAATCAACATACTACTTCAAGCAATAAAAAAATCATATCACCAAGCTTAAAAAACCATTTACTCAAGAATTATCATTACAGTAATGCTAGCTGATAACAGTTAACCAACCTTACCTTAGGTGCATCTTTTTCAACATAAAGATAGCCTGTCTGTTAGCTCAATAAAAGTGAGTGATAGAAATTGGTAAATTTAAGTTTAGTTTTAGAAGGAAGGACATTAAAGCTCAGATCAGTCTTGGATTCATATCTGTGATTCTTCTTTATAGACTCTGGAAAGGAAGACTTTCCTTTGTCTATCACCAGAAGAGGTTTGACATTATTTTTTAATTACCTGGAAATAATTGCCGGGGGGCTTGTACAGGCAGAATTTCTAGATTAATACTCTGCCCACTGGTAACAAGTATCAGTGCATCCCTAAAATTTCCTATTTGTCATTGCACTACTCCTTTCATGGTGGCAGGGTAGCTTAATGGAAAGTCCAAAGCTGTATGATCAGGACAGACATTTGGTCTCCTGTACAGCCACACAGAAGTCATTTGACCTTGGGGAAACTGCCCTCACTTACCTTTGGTTTCCTCATCTATATATGAGGTCCATAGTTGAGCTGATTGTTGTAAGGATTAAGAAGGCTGTGTGCAAAAGTGCAAGTACTGTGCCTGCACATGGTGCACTTTCAACAAATGTATAAATTCTTTCTCAGAAAGGAGTGCCAATTAAATGAATGGATGATGATGGATCTTGGCCATGACAGCAAAGAAAGAATATCAGACAAACTATTTCATGATGTCAGCTCTACATTATTCAAGCCATAAATTAATTGACAAATGTTAGTGATAACCCCTTGAGTGTATTCCTTGTTTTCCTGTCCCATCTCTACCAATACATGTTAAATTTTTATTAGAAAAACAAATGTTTCCAAATCCCATGCCTTTGAACATTCTATTCCCAAGGATATGCCTCTTCTATTTATAATTGAGATTTAGGTAAATAACTCTGAGATAAAAACGCAGGTATTCTGTAATTAATATCCCAGCTTGACTCTGTTAGAAATTCACCTGAATTAGCATTAGAAAAACAATTATTTCTTAAAACTAGAGAGTGTGATGGTATATGCCTTTGAAATGCACAGATACCCACATGGGGTGCTAAAGTCAGTGTTTACATAAACTGCCATTCAACTTCTTGTCTTTCCCCAAGATTAACCTTTAAAAAGGTGAATTGTATTTGCTATTTTCCCTTTCAGTCATTCAGGCAACCTTATCAACATTTAAAAGAAAGTACTGGAGTTGATTTAGCTCCAGTAGGCAATCATTCTGTATAACTCTGTCCTTTTTATGTTTCCTGTTGAAAGTCAGTGGTTGTAAATGGTGTTATTAAAATGGTGTATTTTTAATGAGGTTTCACTATTTCATATTCTAAGGGCTCCTCCATGGGATCCTTAGAGGCACATTACCACAGTGTTACAAGGCAGGGTAGAAATCTGCTCCTCGTTATTGGGGCCACGCAGGAGTGTGCTGCATTTTGCCAGGGCTACAGGCAAAATTCCTTTCAAGAGCCAAACACAGTGTTTGTGGTGTGGAAGCAAAATGTGTCCCTGATAGATGCCAGAACAGTTCAGGGAGAGCAGTAGGCATCAGATGTGATGTTGGCATCTTAGCAGGATGAGCAAGCGCCCTCCGTGCCACTTTGCACTAAGGAGTTGGTGACATTGCCACGTGCTAAGACAGAGTGTGAGTCTCACTATGATTGAGTCATTTATGCAGAGAAGGTCCCCAGAACCCTGATGTGTACTGCTTTACGAGTTCTTCATACTGAAGTTTCCAGATGTTACTTTTGTATGTGTACAAACAACATATGCAATCCAGATTCGGGTAATCATTTAGCGTATCTTGGTTCAACACTATAGATGATATATTTTCCTCCTCCCTGTCCAACTAGGATTTGCAGAGCGGGAAGCAGGAGCAGTCCTGACAACTTTCCTGACAGCCTCAGGGCCATACTATGTATGTGATAAGCAGATAGACAGTGTAAAGAGTGAGGTTTGAAGAAAACTGTAGCTTTCCTTCTAGAGACTGCTTACCTATTAAGGAAATGAATGACCACTTTGAACTGCATATTCTTTTGAATTACATACTTCTTTGTACAACCTGGTGATTATTTTATTCGTATAATCATTCATGTAGTGCTTTTCTCATGGTGCTTTTGTCTTACTGTGATAAAGTACAAAACTGTATGCAGTAATTGCATGGAGTCACCCACAATGGGTGGTGCAGTTTGCCATTTTTGCAACCTCAGAAGAATGAAAAGCACAAATCAAGCTGCCAAACATAAGTGAGCAAAGGAAGGTTAACAAAATAAAATAACAATTAGCTGAAAATGAGTACAAATAAACCTTTCTTTTCATGTGTGTCCTGGCGTGTACCCTAACTTTGCTTGCAAAAACCAGTGACAGACAGGAAACCCGGTTATAAGGTTCGCTGTGGCCAAGAGTATGTGGTCTTTTCCTGGTAGCATATTGGTAAACAGGACTGTGAATTTCAGAAATCATATGTCCAGGCAGTGCAGCCTCATGTGTCAACTCTGTGATGTAAGCAAATGCAAGCTTTCTCTCTCGAGGGTGCTATCTAATAGAAATATAACATGACCACATAGGACATTTTAAATTTTCTAGTAGATGCATTAAAAATAATAAAAAGAAACAAGTGAAATTCATTTTAGTAATATAATTGTATAACCCAGTATGTCTGAAATATAATTTTAACATGTATTCAATATTAAAACATTAATGAGATATTTTACCTTCTTTTTTGTATTAAGTTGTTCAAATTTAATGTGTATTTTATATTTATACCACTTCTCAATTTGGACTGGCCATGTTTCAAGGCCCAAAAGTTCACATGTGGCTAGTGGCTAATGTATTGGAGAGTCCAGCTCTAGATACAAAGGATTTTAAATGCAAATGCATGCTCCTTCCTAGCCCTAAAACCGTGTTGTGTGTACTCTTGTGGACAGTGAATAAACAGACAGCAAAATTATTCTGGAAACCATAAAATGATAGCATAATCTTGGAAACAGTTTTGAAAAAGTTAGGCTGACAAAAAGTAGCCTTATCTGTATTTGCCATTTCAACTTGTTTTCTTCCTCTGGAATGCCATCTTTCTTACTTACTCCTATTTTACCTAGTGCTCTATTTGAAACTTTTTATGTTGTTTAATTTTGTTTTAGATCTGTGCTGTCCAATATGGTAGCCCTAGCCACATTAGACCATTGAGAACTTAAAATATTGCTAGGAATTCTTAATTTTATTTAATTTTCATTAATTTAAACTGAAAACTGCTACTGGTTTCAGTTATTAAGAAACTTTTAAGTACATTTGGAACATTTGGGTAGGTGAATCAATGTTTTGAACTATAAAGTTTATGAAAATCAAATTCAAATCAAGTACTTCCAGTAAAAATTTAGCACCTAAATCGAGATTATGGAAAGTATAAATAAAATACACACTGGATTTCATAGACTTGGTACAAGGAAAAATATGTAAAACATCTCATCAATAAATTGTAATGTTGAATATATGCTGCAATAACAATATTTGGATATATTGGGTTAAATAAAATATGTTATTAAAAATAGTTACACTTGTTTCACTTTACATGTTTTAATGTGATGACTTGAAAATTTTAAATTACATATGTGGTTTGCATTATATTTGTGTTGGACAGTGCTGGCTTAGGTCCTTATGCTAAAAGTACATTAGTTGTTAAAATTAATGCTAAGTTGATTTACTTACCTGAGCTTTGGGAATGTCTCAACACTTGATTTAGAGAGTAATGGCCAACAGTAGAATATATTCCTAAAACCTATAAATCATAACTGGTTTACAGGTAGCTTCTTGAAAAGTCACAGGGTTTAACGAAGTGCATCACAAATAAACATTAGCCATTATCAGAACCAGCCTACCTTTCAAGATACTACTCTGTGAAATGTTTTTGCCTTTTTTGTTTCTGGGTTTATTTGTATTTTTTTTAATGTTTACATTTTTAAGTGAATTATTAATTCTTACCAATGCTATTATGTGACCTGAAATGTAGTAGTAAGCCTATAATTTATAAAGTGTTTTGAAATTGGTATTTTTTTAAAAAGCTGTTATTAGAGCACAAGTTATTTTACATAGATTGTGTGGACAGAAGGAAAGAACATAGACTTACTAGCTTATTGAATTTGCTGTTCTAAATACCTCTGTGTTCAATTGAACTACTCATTATGATATATTATAATTTCATACATCACAGATAACTAGACTTATTTTAGAAGTCAAAATGTTTTTAAATCATGAAAGGGGTATTCATCCACTATGTTAACAGGCTGTCAGCACACCAGGGGCTAATTTAAACTGTGTCTGGGTTACTTTCATGGCCTTTAATGTTTCTGTGAAAGCATCTATTCACTGCACCATATCTGTCTTTCATCAGAATGAATTTGCCAGCCATGTCTAGAGAAGATAATTTAAAATAATTTTCCAACTATACTATTGGTATTCCATTGCTAACACAATCTATAATCTCCTTCCTTAGATAGAAGATGATCAATCTAAAAAGAATTTCTTAAGCACCTACTATGGGCTAAGTATGGTTGGCAATGGCAATGTAATCCATTTCCTTGAAACAACTGAAATTTACATGAATCATCCAAATCCACTTATGTGACAAGTTTAAACGTCAGAACAAAGAAAGGTAATGTTAGTATTAGAATGATAAATAATAATATTTGAAAGTCCAGATATCATCAGGAAATCATAATTAATCTTACTGTATTCCAGTTTTTAGGAGTTACCAATAAGGTTTGAGAGGAAAGGTGATCATATTTTTAGAGATAAGTATAGAATAGTTAATATGTAGAATATTTAAAATACCTAATATCTAAATTCAAATTAAGTGGCAACAAAGCATAGTGTTAAAAAGGACTGGAGAAGAAATAAGAAGACCCAGATTCTAAATCTGACTTACCAGTGACCAGTGGTATGACTTGGGGATATGTTAGTAAGTTTTCAGAGCCTTGATATTAATGTGTAAAATGGGGATTAATGAACTCTGTTTGGATCCCACAGGGGAGAAAAATAATAACAATTATTATTATAATAATTTAAAAAAACAAACCCTGCTTTGCCTGATATACAGGGTCTTTGTGAAGATGAAGTGAGACAGGTTTGTGAAGGATTTTTCTGAACTTCCAATGACTAGTTGAATGCAAGACATTATTATAAGTCTAACTTGCTAAGTTCCTGTGAAGGCTTTGCTTTCCTCAGCTGCCATTAGAACTGATGTCATTGCAAATTATACTTGGGCACAAATAGAAAAGTTTTGGTGGCGTAAACTGTCTCACAAAGAAAAGTTATTTTTATTTTAAGATAACAGCTTCAATGTTTAGCTCTGCTGTTTTAATGTGACAAAAATTAGCTTACCAATTAAAAAAGAGACAAAGCACAAAGTTAGGTTTGACTGAACTTAATCAGACCTCTGAGGGTTGTAATAAGAAGCTACTGTCTTTGAAAATTATTTTGCACTTAGGTTTGCAACTTGCAATTTCATGTTGACAAAATTCTTACCTATAATGGCTTGTTACATTTTACAATGAACTTTATGACTAGGTTAGTATTTGATTTTTTATTCAAATAGAATATTTTGGAATATGAAGCAATTTCTTAAGACATAGAAGCATCCAGGAAAGACATTGGGATTCTAATTGTGTTGTCTTCATTATTTTTGGATGCTCCAGGCAGTTAGAGTTCCTCAAGAAGTTTAGTATAAAAGGATATAGTGATTCATATCTTATAAAAAATTATGGATGAAATATAATTTCTAAGTTGATTAGTGTTTTCAACATCATGTATATTTTATTAATACAAAATAATGCTTATCTTGACTTCATTTCCTAAAAACTCATAAACTTGTACCTTTCTCTTTTGGAAAGTAGGTAATTCCAGGCCCTTTTTGACAGGACCAGAGAGTGGGTTGGCAGCACCTTTGCTTCAGGAGATTGTGCAGAACCAAATTTAATTTCTCTTCCAATGGAGGGAAAAAAATACCATATTAGAGCTTATGATTTGGATGAAAAAACTGTTTCTCAGGAAATTCTTTAGAGTGAAGAAACCCTGGGGGGAAAATCACTTAGTACGTGGCAGCTAAATCCCAGATAACAAGGAAAATATTGCCTGGTAGATGAGTGCCTGAGCTCAGATCTCTAGAAATGATCAGTCATCACAGACAACCTGGGTCTTGTTCTTGTACTTACCTTTTGCATTGTTTATTCTCAGTAATTTTTCATATACATTGATAATCAGGGCATGTCTCATTTTAACTCTGTATTTTAGAAATTTATCTGCGTTTGAAAAGAGAAAAAAAATCACTTGACATTTCAGCACGTGTGTGAGTGTTAAGAAGAACACTTTTAAGTAGGTATGAGCCATTAGAAATAGCATTATGAAATAAAATATTTAAACAGCATTGTAAAATAAAATTTTCAATGAGGATGCGGTAAGAGTAAAGTGGAGTACTCTGTTAGAAAAAAATTAAAAAATATATTAAATATATTGTTTTGTTTGGTGTATACCATACTTTGCTTGGTAAAGAATTTAATGATGCTTAGAAAAATAAATAAACCACAATGAATAAGATAAATCATTGAGAAAGTTAGTAGGGCAGGAAAATCGTCAAGCCAGTCATGATAAGGAATCAGTGATCATGCTGAAGTGTTTATTCAGTTTGTACTCAATGCCAGACAATATTGTAAATACTTTTTATGTAGAAACTCACTTAATCTTCATAATAACTTTAAATAGTGGAAACATCATACAGAGGAAGAAAAAGAAATTAAGGTATGTGTCCCAAGGCACATAGTTAAAAAGGCAGAACCCACATTGGAAATCTACCACCTGCCCTTCGAGCCTGGGCTCTGGTCACTGAGCGCCCTGCCTTCTCTGTAAAACCAGCAGGTGCAATTACACACATATTTTACAAGGTGCGACACATTTGGTCCTAAGACTTTTAGCAGCTAAACCAAAGCCGCAAACACAACCATAGTGTCAATAGGATAAAATATCAGTCATTCTGAGAATAAAGTGGAATACTTTATAGACATACTTAGAACTGCGTCACTATGGTATATTTTGAATTGGACTGTGTTTCAAATGATGTCCCGATATCAATAATGGGATATAGCCCTTGAAAGTATCCACACCTCCGAGCATCAGCACTTCAGTACAATTTTGGTATATCACAAAGAGGTTTCCTCTTCAGTATCTCTAGACATAACGATGTGGCTACTGCAGCTATTAGTGGAATTAGGTGTCTGCACCAGGAAAGCACAGTTGTCTTTTGCCAGCTCAGCCACAGCCAAACCTTTCAGCCTCCAGACCTTCAGTATTTTGGGCATGCAGGCCAGAGGGTGCTCTAGAAAGTTTCATGTCCTAGGTAACAGTGGCAGTAGAAAGTTGGACCAGGAATGATTGGGATGGGTCATTTTGAACATGCACTCCAGTGGCAAATCTTAATATGCTAGTAAATACATATGTGAAAGTATACCAATTTGCCACGCCAACACTTATCCAAAGAGTTTGCCCAGCATGGTTCAAATGCTGGATTTCAACAGCTTCCCCCAGAAGAGTGAGATTCAGCATCTGTGTACGGTAAGCCAGTCAACTCAAGATAGGAGGCTGAAGCTGACTTACCCTGTGAAGGAGAGTGATCTGGTCTGAATTTGCCTCCTCGAGGGAGGTCTAAAGTGAGCTTTCCTTAGGTGTCAAGGGGAGCTATGGCTGTTATTCCACCAGGGAGGAAAAGCCGTGTCTTCCTGAAGGTCTTAGAGTATGCTTTGTAGCTAAACAATGAACTACCTTGGCATTGTTTCAGAAGGGGCATTATATCAAATAACTTTTTTTTTCTCTCTCTCTTTCTCTCTTCTGACTGAGAACAAGAGAGAAGCAAAGCCTCTTTTATATGGTGCATATTAATCACTATCAAAGTGCACAGCTGGTGGTTTAATTTGGATACTAATTTACTTACAGTTTGATTTTGCCACTTAAAATGAAGTATTATTGCTGAGGCAACAATGTGAAAGTATGTTGTTGTAAAATGACCTTTGAGTCATAAAAGCTCCACTTGTTTTGCCAAATGTCCAATGAATCTCTCACTGCCCGAAGACCTCTGTAATCTTAAGATGCAACACTTTGTGTTTGCAGATACTTGATTTAGTGGTGCCTCTGTCAGTCCCAGTATTTTTTGGCTGTGCTAACAAGTGATAGCACAGCCAAGCAAGATCAGCGAGATTTGTGTGTTTGGTTTGTGTAATGGTAAGCCTGTGGTGCCAGCTGTCTGCCAAAATCTCTCCCTAAAAACTCAAATACAGTGGGCAATAATCAGTTCATTAAAAAAAGAAACGGCCAAGAAGAACCATTATGGTGATTGAAAACACTTGCTGGTGCAAGTATTTCCCTGGCCCAGTCTACCAGCTGGCAGAGGTGTAGTAGAGCTAGGGTTTCCAAGTGTGTATAACTCCAAGGGGTGACATTTACGTGGACTACGGTGTGAACAGCGCCCTCTAGAGTTGTGAAATATGGTATCTCTGCATTTTGTATAGTCCACGATTTTTACCCTTTTCACAGTATCTCATTATTTAACACGTTTGTGCCCCTACTTGCCTAGAAACTTCTTAAGAACTAGTTTTATTTTCTTGATCTTCATATTCCCAAGCCATAGAGTACCTATAGCGTAGAAAAAGTGTTTATTTAACTTGTTCATTGAATTAAATAAAAGTGCAAATATATTTTGTAAAGCCAAGGATTTTAGCTTTTGTGTTTAAACAAGTAAGAACTTTACAAGAATACTATTTATATTTTTATGTCAGCTCAGTCCTTACATTGTATTAGTTAGGAATTTTCTAAATGCAAATGAAAGAAGCCCAAATCAAGCAGGTTTAAGTCAAAAGGGAAAAATGAATTTATTGGTTCGTGTAACAGAAAATCCCAGAATTAGACCCATCTGGCTTCAGTCACAGTCAGATCCATTGACCTAAATGATGACCTGAACACATTCTCGCTACATCTCTCAGCTCTGCCTTCCTCTGTGTTGCTTCATGCAAGCTTGCTCTTTCTGTCCCACATCAAGATGGCCACGAACAGCGTCACACTAACAGCCAGTGCTTTCGGCAATCATTTTCTTTCCATTACAACAAAATCCCAGATTTCATTTTAATTACACTGCCTTGGGTCATGTGCTCATCCTGAACCAATAATTGTGGTCAGAGATTGGAATGCTCTGATGGGCTGGAGGGGAAGTGAGTGGGAAACTGAACCACATGTCCTGAGAAAGTGGGAGAGTTTTCTGTTACAAAACAAGAAATAGAAGCTGGGAAAAGAAAAACAACATGTGTCCGCTACACCATCCCCCATTTAGCAGGTGGTGAAACTGAGGCTCCAAGAAGATATGTGTCCTGACAATGTAGGTCTTCTGACACTGAGTCCAGTATGTTTTATTATATCATTGTCATTCATTCCTAGGCAGTTCTAAGTTGTAGGTATCTAGCAATAAGGATTTTTTTAGACTTGTAGCACAGTGCTCTGAGAACACTGAAGAATAAGAAGCAGCGAATGGGTAAATTGATAATGAGATTCATGGGGATATTTTTTGAGTCTTTCGTTGGGTAGGATTCAGCTTGATTTCCTAATTTATGAAAAAGGCAGCTTGATTTTTCTGACAGATCATACAAGTAGAAGCTTTTCCTGAAGTACTGGCAGTGATTTCAACAGAAACAATCAAATGCAAATAGCGGCTTGTTTCTCTGCACTCCTGACTATTGAAAGGATTTTGTTTGCTTTGATTTGGATGTGGTTCTGGTTTTGGTGAAAGTACAGTGGCACTTTGGCCTGAAGGACTGCGTGTTTTAGAAAGTCATAGGCATTTGATCTGCTCGCATCCCACGCTGCATAGGAGACATTTTCGTAAATGCTGCATGATTCTGCGTCCACATCTGCACAGAGCAGCATATCCTTGAAGATCACATTTTAGTTTAACTTTAATTTTGTTTACTTTTTAATTCACTTTTTGTGGCGGTCCATCTTGAAGGTACAAAAAGGATAATGATTTCGCAAGAACTTGAATTGAAGCCGTGCAGAGGAAGTGGGAATTAGGGGGTCTGCCCTGAAATCAACCTGCTTATTTAAGTAGATTTGAAGAAAAACAGAGCATGAAAACAATAAATCAGTAGTCCCTGCAGGAGGAAACATGTAACCAAATCTAGTAGTTTATCACATCTTCATGAAACCTTGAAATAGCTCTATGCATTTATATTGTTTCTGGAAGACATGTGAGCCATGCTGTCTTACCCTGCCCCACTGTGAACCCTGAAATCAATCCATTGCTCTCTCAAACTTTGGGAAAATGATATGCTGCAAATGTCACTGAACTAACTAGCTGCATTCACAGAGTGTGTGTTCACTCCCCAAATTTACTCAAGTGGAAGACTGAAAGGATACGCCTTCCTGAAAACAACCACATATGCTCCAAGGCCTATATTTTCTAGACATGAATGCATTTCTGATAAAATGCTGCCTCCATAACATGAGGAAAGCTTGTTATTCTTTTTCTCCACAAATCCTTTGCCTCCTTTATATTTGCAAAGATGGTCAATTTCTATTTCTTTTTTTTTTTTGGAGGTTTGATAAAACAGAGGCCGTGGAGAAAGGAAATAGATACTGCTTAAAGAAATCTACCTCCTGTAATGCAAGAAGCCACAGCTGGACCCTTGGTGCCCCTGTCTTTCCACTGATCACCCTCCTCTGATTCAGTTTACATTAGCTCATCATCATTGCTTTATGTCGTAGATATTCTAAAGAAGCACTCTATGGGCAGTTAATATATATATGCAAGTTAAGGTTTCTGGCTCATGAGTAACAGTGTGGTGGTTAAATATTGCAATTGAATTGCACTGCTTAACTTGGAATCTTTTCCTTCTATTTTTTTTGCAAATTTTCTCAGTTTATTTATTTGACAATAATTTTAACAGCTCTAATCCCTGACTCGGGAGCAGTTAACAATTTTCCAATTGGTTGTACTATTTTGTGCCACTTGTGTTTTATTGTTCCTCTTCATATTGTGGACAGTGATTTGCTAAGTCTTTTACTTATGTTTTGAAAAGGTAGCATTTGTGAGTTTCTCATTTTGAACTATAACTAATAAATAGATGTTGGTACCTCCATGAGAAACTCCACAGAGCTGTTTATTCATCAGGTGGTTCTGTAAGTCTATGTATTGATTGTTAGTCAAAGGAAATTTCTACTCCTTACTACTAGCTTTGTAAACCTCAGGCAAGTTAATTGACTTCTCTGTGCCTGGTTTTTCATCTTTATCATGGAAATAATGATATTAACCATAGTGCTATTATGAGAGTTAAATGAGGGGTAATATCTTAGTGGGAGGCCTGGCCTTTTGTAAGTGCTTCAGAAGTTTTGTTATTTTTTTGATATGTACAATTATTATCTGTTAATTAAAAAATAATAAAATAAATTTTTAAAAAGTCTCACGTAATGATGTTTCCATACATATAATATATAGTGATTAGATCAGGGTTATTAGCATATCCGTCATCTCAAACTTTTATCATTTCTTTGTGTTGAGAACACTCAGTATCCTCCTTCTAGTTATTTGAAACTATATATTATTGTTAACTATAGTCATCCTACAGTGGTATAGAACACTAGAACTTACTCCTCCTACCTAACTGATTTTCTCTTGTTTCAGTGTTGTTGCTAACCATGGTAAGAGAATTGTCTTCACAAACAAGTTTTCATATTGTGGGAGGCAGTGTCATGTATAAAGCAGTCAGGATTACAAAGCCAGAAGCACCTAGGCTCCTTTCCTAGTTCTTGCACTAAACAGGTGGATAGGCCAAGCATGGTGCCTCATACCTGTAATCCTAGCACTTTGGGAGGCCAAAGCAGCAGGGTCACTTGAGGCCATAAGTTCAAGAACAGCTTGAGCAACATAGCAAGATACCATTTCTCTACAAAACAAACAAACAAAAAAACCTAGTTGGATAGTCTTGGGATGAATACTCAAACTTTCAAAACCCAAGTTTTCATCTATGAAAAACATAGGGCGCTTTAAAAAGTTGTATTCCATAAGTAGCGGAAAAATGAGATGGCAATATTATTAAAAAATATAGAAAAAAATGGCTTCATAAAGAAAACTTCCCTTACCTCTTCTTAGAAATAATATGGGTAACAATTACTAAACTTAGAAAGCACTTCTCTGGCTGTAAACAAGTGATGGTGGAGCCCATCATTAAATTTCATTCAGTTTTTTTTGAATGAAATTCAAAAAAAATCACATTTTTAATAAATAAAAACATTATTTTCTTTACATTTTTAATAAATCATTATTTTCTGTTTATTTGTACAATGCAGAAATAGATCTAAAGTAACTGGCAACTGACAAGTATTTTTATCTCAACAGAGAAAACAATTAAGCAGTGCCATATTCCCAAACTTAATTCCTCATTTCCTTCAATTTCCACTTTTGTCTTCTTCTAAATAAATACTATTAGCTGCTTAATTCTAAGCTCCAATATGATTCCTAAAACAAACTTACTGGGGATGAGTTCAACTATACTGGATGGTTAATCTTTTTCTATTTTTGTGTAGCATTTAATACAGACCCCAAATAAAACTACCACTATATATTAATATAATATTAAATCTTAAAAGTTTAACTGCCCTTAAGCAAGGCTAGAGTCCTTGGAACTTTTTATTTATCTACAAACTTCTAGAAAATAACAATTTTATAGCTGCTGAAGCATTTTTCATATTTCAAAATCTAGTCTTTTTCTGTGGCATTAAAGTAGATTTAGGTCTTGCAAAATTGTTTAATCTTATAAAAATAGCTTACCTTTTTCAACTTCATGTAAAAATGGCAGGCTGAGCTAAAGTGACAAAGAATGCCTTAAGGGGAACTTTGACTGAATAACTTGAAAGGAAACTATTTTCACCAAAGACTTGTCCAGATTTAATTAGTTATGGGGGTCAAAGGGAGGGAGAAAAGGCCAGGAGCCTGCAGGGATTGCAGGAGTAAAGTGTTAGGGAGAAGTGAGGTCTCACATGGAGAAGGAAGTGTAGCCCCTTGAAGGTTTAATACATTTTGCGACCCAGTGTCAAGTATTGTAATTTCCAGTGGCAGGGGAGGTGAAAATGTGAAACATTAACCAACCCTGTACTTTACTGGAGGTGATTCCTATCCTTACCAGCTTCTTCAGTATATTGGGTGTATTAGCTTTCAAAATAATAAATTTTGGAAGAATGTCATTTGCTCCATCCAAAAGGACAAAATGCAGGGGTATTGGTTCATAATCAACATTCTCACTCAACAAGCAGAGTTAATCCTTTTCTTGCAAAGTCATAAAATATGAATTGTATCACATGCCACATGGAAAGTATGATTTTTAAAAAAGAAACACACGTGGATCCAGAATTCAACTACTAGACCTAAAGATAACAATGACAGTAATAAGGATTGTGATGCTTATTTGTTTTTGTTATAAAACACATCTGCAGAAATTTTGGTCCATGGAAACATTACCAAAGCCATAAATGTGCTGTGTTATTTTGTTGTAAATATTGGATGATATTAGCTCATACTAAACATAGTATATTAGTTGGTACCTGGTAGGTTTATGACAGCACCAACTTTTATAAGTGACGGATCCAGCGAGGCAGAGAATTTACTATACAAAGCAGTAGCCAAAGCACAAAACAACATGTACAGCATGATCCTGTTCGTATTTTTTTCAGAAATGCTATATGTGTATTCATACATATTTACACACACTTGCATTTTTAATTGTAGAATTCTAGCTACTAAAATATGTTAATAATGTAGTTGTTTAATAAACAAAATGTAATAGGACAAGAAAAGCAATAGTGCATGGGGTAGCTCAAAATTAAGAAGAGCAAAGAATTAGGAGAGGGGTCTGAGATGTTGTCACAGAGCTTACAAAGTCAGAAAATATATAGCAGAGCCATGAAATATTGATACTGGCTTGGGAGATCTGCCCCTGACACTTAATAGCTGTGCAATCTCAGAAGTCACTCAGACTAGTTGGGCTTCAGTTTCCTCTTCTATGAAATGAGAAAGTTGTACCTACTCTAAAATTCTATGAAAATATTTAATGATGCAACAAATTACATCTCTACAACTTCAAGTAATACTCACCCACATTTCCCCATGCTACAGTTTTGTGACTGCCACTCAGCCAGTGAGACATTTCTCTGACCATCTTCTTTCTACCTTTGTAACCCAGGCCTCCCGCCTATGTCCTGGTACACAGTCATGGTGGAAGTACAGATTCTAGAGCACTAGGGACTTCTAGAGTACACTTACTTTCTGGAAGCTCTGCTATTTATGGGTATGGTGGCTTCACAACTTGGATTTTTGTTTATACAATACAAATCTACTTGTCAACCCACCTGATGGCACTTAGAAGAAGCAGTAAATCATTGGGAAAGTGGCTAGAACCAGCACCGAGTATTCCAACTCACAGTTCAGTGTTCCTTTCACCACCTCTTGTTGATGCCACCAAAGCAGTACTTGAAAAGAAGCATATTTTGGTAAGTGATATGGGAAGTGAAGTTTGTATATATGGGGATTTTTCTAGAGAAAGAAAATTCTGAAATTTTATTTATAAATTTTATCCTAAATTTTAAAAGGAAGAGAAATAAGAGACAAAAACAATTGTGTGTAGGAAAGAATGAGGAATCTTAACAAGGTGCTAACATAAAAGCTGATATCTCATTTATTACAAAGTAGAAAATGAAGAGTACTCACTTTTATGTTTAAAAAAAATTGGGAAACATAGTTTTAGGAATTTCTGTGCCTATTCATCAATTTATTCAATAAACTTTGTCTTTTATTTATCTTTGGTCCTGCTATGTACCAAACATGGCTGGGTACTGCAGTTCATAAATGAAATGCACATAAACTTGTTCAAATAAGCTCTCTGTATTATGGGGGGGCAGAAAAGATTAATATGACATATTACTGTGTGATAAGTACAATGGTGTAATGATGCACATGATGCAGTGTGAGCACAGGGAGAAGGAAACAAACCCATGCTGGAAGGGTACAGAGTGACTTGCTAGATGAAATAACGTTTAAGGTGAACTTTCAAGAATAGGAGTTCACCAGGTGCAGGAGAGAAAGCCATTACAGGCAGAGGGAATAAAGGAATACTAGAGCTCAAGCGTGTTTAGGAAAATGAAAGAAGCTTGGTACACACAACAGCTATACTACAAGAAAATGAGGCAAGTACAGTAGTTATCTTATATGGAGATCTCATCCTGTGGTCATCTCTAGGCTAAAACATTCACATTACCTTGTTTCCTGTAATCCACATGCTTTCACCACATTGCTATACCTACCCATTTTATTGACACGGAAAGTGAGATTAGGTGAAATGTCAAGAGTCACATAGATAGTAAAGAGCAGGGATGAAATTCAAACCCGGTTCTATGGGATCCCAAAGCCTACTTTTGTAGCAATTACATAATTCATAGTCTATGAGAACCCAAAGTCTATGTATTCTTTCTTAGATATAGACAGCTCTGCAATCATTTATTCAGAAAGTACATACTCAACTCCGTGACTGTAATAAGCACCAAGAATACAAAGATTCATAAGAGACAGCTAGTTAGTTACAAAGTTAATTACAAAAGGTAGTATTAGAAACATATGTAAGTCCCTAACGAAGTTGAAGGTAGGGGTAGGGGGAGAGGTAGGAGGTGGTTCTAAGTTGGCAGAGGTGAGAAGAGTCAGAGCAAACTTTCTGAAGGAAATGATCCCTGAGCTGAGGCTTAGAGGATGAGGAGGATTTAGGTAAAATAAGAGAGAAAGGTCACTGAAGACAGAAGGTGTAGAAACTGCTTGTTGTGTACAGAGGACAGTATGGGGTCTGTATTTTGGGGGTGTTGAGGCCAATGCTGGGAGTGGTGAGAGAGGAGGGTGGGATCGTAGGTGAGCTTCAGCTTTTGCAGGCCCTGTGTACCACGTTGACAAGCTTGCATTTATCTTATAGGAAATGAAGAGCGATAGGATTTTAAGCAGAGGAGTGACTTAGTCAGATCTTGCCTTTAGACAGGAGGCAAAGGACATCACTTACGAAGCTTTGAAAATGTTCTGGCAAAAAATGATGATGACAGCGGAATCCGAAACACAGAGAAAGAGACAGATTCAAGAAGTATGTAGGTCGTACAATGAGTAGGACTCGTTGATTGTTTTTTTGTTGGAGATGAGAGAGAGGAAAGAACCAAAGGCAATTCTTAGATTTGTAGCTTGAGGAAATTCTATGATTTTGAAGTTTTCTGTGCTCATGAACTTAATTAGGGACTTATGGACATCTGTATTTTTCATGTGTGTTATTATAATAATAAATCATTTCACTAAATTGAAAGGATAACATCTACACTCCAAAGTCACGAAACAGAGTTTCTAATTTGCATGGGAAGTCTCAGATTCAAATTTGTAATGGTTATGTCTTTTAAAATATACTTTAATTCAGTTCAGGTGATAGATACTCTGAAAGCCCTAACTTCACCACTGCACAATCTATCCATGTAACCAAATTACACCTGTACCCCATAAAATTAAACAAATAAAATTTTAAAAATTAAAATATACTTTAAACCATATGGTTTTATTATTATAATTATTTTCAGTGTCTTAATTTTAAGGAAGACCATTATACCACATAAACCAAGGTTTTTTAAAAAATAAATCAAGTATTCTTATTTTCAACATATTTCTATTTTCTTTTCATAGTTTGCAACATTATAATTTAATTCTTGTTCTTACTTTGGTGATGTTTGTCTCCTTCACTGTCTCAGCCTAGCACTCTGATATCTGATACCAGTTTCCCTTACTTCTGAATTCTGAATACTTAAAAAAACTTTTTTTTGTGAAACAAAACTGACCCATTATTGAAATTTCTTGAAGTTGGATTGTGGGTATTTGAGGTTCTTTGTTCTATCATTTTGCATATCCTTAAAAATTTTCATAATCCTTAAAAATGTATTCAAAATTTTTCATATAGATACAGATAAATAACATTCAGATAATTTAAGTTATCATAATATATAATCTATCCATGTAGATGACACAGATTTTCTTCATAGTTGTTGAAACAAGTCCTCACTTTTAGATGTGTTCACTTCAGTTGAGAAACAGCTTTAGAGCCTGCGTAGTGTATGGTAGAGCTGACTGCAGTAAAAATGACTGGAACTTTCAAATTGCAGTGAAGGATTTTTACAGTTGAACATCAAGGAATGATTTCATCTGGGAAGATTAAGAATAGATTTCGAATGGACTTGAGATACGCATTGAAAAGTCAGTAGGGAATAAGATGTTAAGTGCAGAGTAAATACATAGAAGTGGGAAGAATTTTAAAGGCTACATTTATGGAATACAGAAGCACCAAATTTGGCTTTGGTGGAGTGGTGTTAAATAAACTGGAAATTAAGTCAACTTTGGGCCATATTATGTGGAATGCTGAAAGTTTCCAGCAGAAACTGTTACGATTCCACATTCATTTAAGAATATTGAGGTAGTGCTATGGTATAGATAGAATTGAGAGAAGGAAAGTCTCTAGAGCAAAGCAAATCAGTGTCAAAACTCTTGTAATAATCAAAATAAAAATGACAAAAATGACAAGGGCCTCACCTTGAGTACTGGCGATGAAAAGGAGAATAGGAGTTGATGATGAGTGAGACAATGCAGAGCTCGTATGGCTGTACTTGTCAATGGATTACACCTGACGGGGAGACAGAATTCCAGGCTTTTGGATGATCTTGTAGTCAGAAATAAGGAGCTGAGTCAAAGGAGAAGCTAGTTTTAGAGGGAAGATAAGTTCATCCGATGTTGAGTATTAAACAAAATGGTAAAAGTTTCTGATCCCATAAAACTCCCAAGTTTTATGGGAGGGAAAGGAAAGAAACAGCTAACTCAGTAAATAAGCTAATTTGAGATAGGGATAGGTGATAAGAAGAAATCAAATAGAATGAACTATTCTCGGAAAGAGAAACAAACTTGAGATAGGGTGGTCATGAATCTCCAGGGTTGTCCAGGAGACATCTTGAGCTGAAACCTACCTAGCAATAAGGACAGGGAATCTCCTTCCTAGAGAAATGAAAGGCAGTGCAAATACCCTAGGGTGGGGATGAGTGTGGTGTGTTCAAAGATAGAAATGTCAGTCTGTCTGTCTCAAGCATGACGACAAAAGGTCAGGAGGCTTGAAAATGAGACATAGAGGTTGGCAGTAATCAGATCAGGTGAGTCCTTAGCCTTGGTAAAGAGTCTGATTTCATTCTTGGTCAATGAAAAGGCATCCAATGGTTTTAAGAAGCAGGGGATGTGGCATGGAGTGCAAGTTTGTGTTTGTGACATGATCTGATAATTGAAGCTGCTGGTGGGATGGGATGTCTGAGAGAGAGACTAAAAGAGAAACCTTGGTAAGCATCCGACTGTTTTCAGGCAGCAAAGAAGAAAGAGAAAGGTCAAAGAGGTAGGATGGGAAGCAATATAGCCCTAATGCACAGTCCCCAGGAGAGGAGGAAGTTTCCAAAAGGAGAGAGTAGTGCAATGAATTCAAGTGTCAAATGTGGCCAAAAAGTTCAAGAGGCACTGTAATCAGAGGTATCATCTTATTTCCCACTCACAATATGTTTTAGATTCAACTTCAATTATTGAGTGAGGGAATACATTTAGTCCAAGGCTATGCATACTTCATGATAGATGGCATTAAGATTTACATAAAAGATAGGTATAATTTTTTAATGTGGGAATGGGATACATACTTATATATACTAAAGGAACTATTTTTAAGTATGTATATTTCTGTTGTATTTTATACAAGGATTTCTTCCAAAATCTCATGATTTTGATTAACGGAGTAATTCCTATACACTTCTATTTTATTCCTTAGAGCCTCTTTGGGAACACTAATGCAAATTGAAAAAAAAAAAATCCTGAAATTTCTGCGAGGCACTGGAGTAGACATGGGTTATGCAGAAATGTGTAAGATGAGTACTTCCCTTTGCCCTCTAAACTTGCCATCTAGTAGGGAAGAAATGTGGGCAAGGAGAACAGCAGAGAGCAATGGGAGAGGTTAGCAGGGGCTTATGTCCAGGACGGGGGAGGCCTCCAGGGAAGGGGCGTTTAAACTGAGATCTGAGGAATGAGTCAGAGCTATTAATTAAAGAGGGTGGGGATGAAGCTGTGGGTACAGTCTGATGGTGTCAGCTTGGCCAGACTACAGTCCCCAGTTATTCAATCAAACACTAATCTAGAGCTGGGAAGCCTCAGTTCTGCTTTGAAGGCCTTTCAACTGACTGAATAAGGCACAACTATATTATCTAGGATAATCTCCCTTAGTTAAGGTCACTAATTATGAAGTTAATCACATCTACAAAAATACCTTCCCGGCAACACCTGTGTTAATGTTTGATGTAACAACTGGGAACTGTAGCCTGGTCAAGCAGACACAAAATTGACCATCACAGAGAGTTTTCAAGGGAAGCGATCAGTATGTGTCATGTGAATATATTATTACATCATATGGAATTTAAAAATCTTTATTAGAGTCTTCTATACTATAAATAATTATTATTAGTTAGCTAGTAAGGCTTAGCCCTAAATTTATGTTGTCTGATTTATTTGTAAATAATTGTTTAATTTCTGTAGTGTTCTTCTGGGTAACATTTTTTTATTCTTCAAATTCTGAGGTAATAGTACAGGATTTGTTCTTCTAACCGTTAATAGAGGGTTAAGAAAGTGGTAGAACTTTTCCTTAATTCCCTATGTAAGGCTCTCCACATATTAACAAACCTTTCTGACATCCTAAAATTAAGCACTTTAAAGTGAAAATGAAGCACTAATGAATTATAAATTAATTATAAACATGGTATTTATATAACCAGACTAATAGACCAATTTCTATTAGAAACTCAGAATATGATAAATTTAATATCTTCTATTTCATGATTTCTTTTTATGAGTAAAAAGATTTCATTGAAGGATAAAGTATGGCTTCAGCTACAGTAGCTAAGACAGCCCTAGCGTAGAGAAGATGATCAACAAATATTGATTTTTGAACAAAATGTGAAAAAGATAGTAAACTATGTTAGTTTAAAGTCACAGAGATGAGGAAATTAGGGCAATAAAAAATAAGAGAAAAATGAGATAAAGCCAGGAAGAATTAAATAAATGCTATATACTGTACTTGCAAGTAGCGTGGTATGTAAACACAAGTTTTAATGGAGACATCAAGTAATTTTTTATAAAAGAATCGGTATCATTGATTTGAGAAGATTGTATTTAGTGAAGAAACTCATAGTGGTTATTCTAGGCTGAAGCAATAGTTTGCACATAGAAACATTTAGTTTCTCTATCTTTTAATTTGAATAAAAGCTCAAAACAGAAAAAATAGAAGTCATCCATAATCTAGGATTTGAAAAATCTGCTTCAAATAAAAGGCTAAAGTTCCCCATAAAGCCCTCCAGTTCTTCTCCCCAGAAGTAATGACTGTTAATATTTTTGTGCGTCAGCTTCTAGGCTTTACCTTTTGCTTCTTGTGATGTGTGTGTGTGTGTGTGTGTGTGTGTGTGTGAGGTGCAGCCACCTACACACACACACATGCTCATTTTTTTTCCAATTCTATACAAATTGGCTAAAAACTTGCTTTATTGGCTTAGTAAATAATGGATGTCCTTCTAGGTCAACACTTACAAATATGCCTTCTTATTTTTATTGGCCAGTGTACTCTTTGTTGGATGTTTCAGAAATTGTTCAATCATTCCTCAGTTGATGGTTGTTCTCAGTCTCATTCAAATAGCTAATTCCAGCTGCTTTTTGTTGTAATATAGCATGTATTTTTAAAAAATAAACAATACTGCTGTGAACATCTTGGAGTACATATATATTTACATTTTGATGTAATTCTGTCTGTAATGTGGATTGCAAGAAGCAGGATAGCCTATTTGGAGGTTTGCCAAGATTTAATTTTTATTTATATTGTCAAATTGTCTCTACTATGATACCCATTTACACTCCAGCCAGTATATGCAAGTGCACATTTCCTCAACTCCTCATCAATCATTCAGGTTTTTTAGCTAATCTTATAAAATAAGTTTCTTTTGCAATAAAATATTATGTTACATTACATTTATTAAATTATTTGAAGGGAGTAAGTGTGTTTTTGAAAATTTCTTCTAAAAGCACAGTATAGACTACACGGTAGAGGTAGAGACAGCAGGCAGGGAAACACCCAGGAGGACTTTATGTTAGTGAAAGTCAGAGACCATGAAGGCTTAAACGGGGCAGAAGGAGGTGCCTTGGTTTCAGAGGTAAGTGCATGTCAGATAGCATGTTAACTTTATATCACTATTAATAATGTATGGGCGTGATTTGGCAAGTACTTCTTTAAAAGCAGGAAAAAAAGGTTTTTTTTGAAGTTGGAAATCATTCAGTACTTCCAAATTGTGCAATACGTTTACAGCGTTATGTATTCAACTATTTGAATTTAAATCATGAATCCGTTAATATGTTGCTTGAAATATAGACCATAGTCTTTGTCTTTCAAAGGATATTTTAATCAAAATATTAAAAATAAGCTGGAGTCTCATTCAAATAGTTAATTCCAGCTGCCTTTTGTTGTAATATATCATGAATTATCTCTCTGATGGATGGGTAGCCAAATGCAGATAAAATTAGCTTTGCAGTCATTCATTTTAAATTGCTCTTGAATCATTTGGAAGTAAATTCCATTTCAGAGGAATATGCTTCAGGTCTCAAACAAAGAGATAATGGTCCTATATTTTATGATATAAGCAATAATAGTTTAAGTCTTATGATTCAGAAATATAGAAACTTATGTATTAAGTTGATGAAAATTAAGGCTTGAAATATAGCAATAAAACCAGCAACCTAAAGCTTCCTAGATTGATGTTCAGAGCATAATATTTTCCTGTCAAGAATTAGGTGGAATGAAAGTCTATAAAAATAATACATGGTGCAAAGCTTTCTCTTCTTGGATATAAATGAAAAAAGAAAGCCTATATGAAGTAACAGAAAAGAAAATACTGAGATTTACTGATACCAAGATAAAAATGGTGCTACTGTTGGAATGTCATTATTAAGTAATAGTAGAAGGTAGAAAATTAAATCAAATGTTACAGGAAGGTAAAATGAATAATAATGTTACATCTAAATAAAAAAAAGCTTTAGGTTAATGATGAATTCAATGTGCAGAACAAAAGCAACTTTGGAAATTTTACTTTGTGAATTTGAATGAACTACATGTAGACAACTTGTTTAGCAATTTAATTAATCAAGTCATTTTGCCCAAATAATGTAATGCAGTCAATGTCAGCAGCTTAGGTGTGCATTTAACAACTTAGGATACTTGTGGCACGTTGCCAGAAATAAGTTCACAGTCTGAAGTTGCTGTTCACAAATTAAGTTCCTCTTATCACCCTATCACTCCTTCAGATGTTTATATTAAGAAATAAAATGGTAAGAGGGTACACTCACTGATTCCCTGATAAAAAATCAAATTGTTCTTTTATTATAGCTTCAAGTTTTACAGCATGACTGTAATAGTATCAGAAAGTTGGTGGGGTTTTTTTTGGTAGTAGTATAGTAATTGAATCATATGACATGGAACTTACCTTATTAAATAGCCTAACAGCGTAAGGTAGAATCTCAAACTTTCTTACCCCCATGTATTCAGCAGTCTTCTAGTGACCTGAAAGAGTTCAAATCTCAGTGTGGCAGGGATTTTGCTGGTTTTGGATCAGGCCGTAGATGGGCATTGGAGTACATTGAAAGGGAATACCACGAACAGATAAAATCACACCTTTACTTGCACCCTACTGTAAACACAGTTGCTTAGAGAATTGATTGGACACTGAGTTTCTCAGTCTAAAATAATAAGTCTTCTTCTAGAAAACATCTATCCACCATAGGGAGCTGGGAAACACCAAATAAGTTCCAAAATGAATATCCACTAATAAAGATTTAATTTCATTTTTCAGACTTTCCATGAAGTGGACTGCTCAGTTAACTGACATTTCTAGACAAGGGTAGCTTCATGGGCATGTGACCTGTGCTGTCACATAGGACCAGGGCTTAATTTAACATTCTGCTGTCACCATCTGAGAATTCTTAATAAATTTTTAATCAGAGTCTCTGAGTTTTCATTCTGCACTGGGCCACACAAATTTTGTAGGCAGTCCTGTTTATTGATATTTCTATTGTTATGATGTCCTATAATTGTAAATAAGTTTGAGGCACTATAAATTCTAAAATCCCTTGCAAATCTTTTAGGAATGATCAAAGTTGCCATTAGTATAATACTCATGCATTTATATAATTTTTGTTGACCCCCTATAATGTGCCTGGCACTGTGCTAGATTTATGGAAAATGAAAATAAAAACAACACAGTCCATGCCTTCAAAGAGTTTTCATTTCTAGTGTTAAGCATTTGTTATATGCTTCTAGTTTTTGGAAAATGGGTAACAGTTGCATAGAACTAGTTGCCAAAGTGGAAAATTAGACTCCCCTGTATATGTGAGAGGCAAATGCATAGCACAGAGGAGCTAAAGGTTCACGTAGAGTAAGTGGCATTTGCAGCTGATCATTTTTTCCTCATTAAATACATATAGATACAGCCATGCTGATTATTTACATACTTAGAAGTTTTCCTTTATTATTTTGCTTGAGGGGAATTGGCTTGCTTGTTTGATTTTCAAAACATACTCTAGAAAAGAAAATTTCTTTAGATAAAATTTCATAAAAAGACACTTTCTAAAATACCACCATATTTGGGAATTGATGTCAACACTTGTTATTTTGTCTAGAGCAAGGATCAGAATTACCTTAGCATGCTTAACTTGATGATTGGGAAGTTGTTATCTGGACCAACTTCCATGGTTGACTATGGTACCCAGGCCATCTGTTGCAAGTGAGGAAGGCAAGGATTTCACAATATCCTGTGAGACTGCTGATAATCAGCCCACTTACATTTGCCATATCTATCCCACTATACATATATACTAACTTAGGGTCTTGAATTTTCTTTATTAATATCATTTCCAATACCTGAATTGAAGTATAGAAGTGATATGACATATTGCCTAATGGGTATTCATCCAGGCTATATACAATATTATGAGAAATAGTAATAAACTAATATGTTGTGGTTGGTTAAGGCATCTCTCTAGACTAACTTTAAGAGATGTGTTCTGTAGAAAATAGAATGGTATGTAAAAGAAACACTGGACTTATCACATGAAAAAAAGATTTCTAGTGATAGGAATCATTCCTTAGTGAGTTGCATTTAAGTGTTAACAAACATCTTGAAAAATCAATACTGTGTGAAGCCTCAAACAAAACAAGGCTATAGTAACCAAAACGGCATGGTATTGGCACAAAAATAGAGACACAGACCAATGGAACAGAGCAGAAAACTCAGATATAAAACCATCCACATATAGCCAACTGATCTTTGACAAAGCAGACAACAATATGTACTGGAGAAAAGAAGCCCTATTCAATAAATGGTGCTGGGAAAATTGGATAGTCACATGTAGAAGAATGAAATAGGATCCATATCTCTCACCACTCACAAAAATTAATTCAACATGGATAAAGGCTTAAATGTAAGGTATGAAACCACAGGAATACTAGAAGAAAATATTGGAAAAACTCTTCTAGATATTGGCCTGGGCAAAGAATTTATGAAGAAGACCCCAAAGGCAATCATAGCAACAATAAAAATAAATAAATGGGACTTGATTAAATTAAAAGCTTCTGCACAGCCAAGGAAATATCAACAAAGCAAACAGACAACCTATAGAATGGTAGAAAATATCTGCAAGCTATACATCTGATAAAGGGTTAACCACTAGAATCTACAAATAACTCAAGCAAATCAGCAAGAAAAAGTCAAACAACCCCATCAAAAAGTGGGCAAAAGACATGAACAGAAGCTTTTCAAAAGAAGATAGACAAATGGCCAACAAATATATGAAAGAAACTCAATGCCACTAATCATCAGGAAAATGCAAATTAAAACCACAATGAGATATCACCTTACCCCTGTCAGAATGGTTTCTATTAATATTAAAAAGTCCAAAAATGATAGATGTTGGCATGGACACAGAGAGAAAGGAATACTTCTACACTGTTGATGGGACTGCAAGTTAGTACAAGCTCTATGGAAAACAGTATGGAGATTCCTCAAAGAACTAAAAGTAGACCTACTATTCGATCCAGCAATGCCACTACTGGGTATCTACCCAAAGGAAAACATGTCTTCCTATCAGAAAGACACCGGCACTCTAATGTTTATTGCAGTACAATTCACCATTGCAAAGATGTGGAATCAACCTAAGTGCCCATCAATTCACGAGTGGATTAACAAAATGTGGTGTATGTATACCATGGAATACTACTCAGCTATGAAGAAGGATGACTTAATGCCTTTTGCAACAATTTGGATGAAACTGGAGACCATTCTCCTAAGTGGAGTATCTCAAGAATGGAAAACCAAACACCACATGTACTCACTATTAAATTGGAACTAACTTGTGAGCACACATGTGCACAGAGGGAAATAAACTTCAGTGGAATCAAGCAGCAGGGAGGGGAAAGGAGGAATGGGTGATAACCTACCTAATGGTACAATGAACACTATCTGGGTGACGGGCACACTTACAACCATGATTTAAGCATTATAAAAGTGATCCATGTAACCAAAAATATTTGTACCCTCATAATACTTTGAAATTTTAAAAAATTAAATATTAAAAATTAAAAAACACCATGAAAAAAGTTGAAAGATTGTAAGCCACTTATATTTCTTGAGGATTTAAAAATATTAAAATAATAAATGCCAAAGAAGAGTTATGAAAAAAATGTTGAATTTTGTTAAATGCTTGTTCTTCATGTGTTATGATCATAAAATGGTTTTCCTTTTGTGTTTATTCATATGGTGAATTATGATTGCTTTTCTAATGTGAAAGCAACCATTATTTTTTATATATTATTAGATTCAATTTGCTGAAATTTTGTTTAGAATGTTTACATATATGTTCACAAGAGTATTGGTCTGTAGTTCTCTTTTCTTGTAACGTCTTTGTTTGGTTTAGCTATCAAGATAAGGCTGGCCTTGTAGAATGGGTTGGGAAGCATTCCCTCATTTCCGGTCTTCTTTAAGAGTTTGTGGAGCATTGTTATTATTAATTTCATTAATGTAGAATTCACCAGTGATGCCAACTGGGCCTGGAGTTTTCTTTGTAGAAAGGATTTTAACTAAAAATTCAATTTCTTTAATGGACATAGGGCTATTAAGGTTATCTGTTTCATCTTGAGTGGGTTTTGATAGTTTGTGTCTTTTCAGGAAATTTTTTTTATTATCTAAGCTGTTGAATTTATTGACATAAAATTGTTTATAAAATCCATTATATCTTTAATATCTGTAGATTCTGTAGAGATATCACTCAACTGTCTTATTTCTGATATTGCTAATTTGTGTTTTCTATTTTTTTCTTGATCAGTATGGATTTTTCATTCTTACTGATGCACTCAGAGAATCAATTTTTGGTTCATTTATTTTCTCTATTGTTTTTCTGGCTTTTATTCTGTTGATTTCTGCTCTGATCTTTGTTATTCCTTTCTGCTTACTGTGGGTTTTATTTGCTCTTCTTTTGCTAGTTTTCTAGGGGGAAAAATGACATCATTGACCTTCTTCTCCTTCATCATTGAGCATTTTTTATGGCCCAGACTATAGTCCTTGGTAAATGTAATATATGTCCTTAAAAATAACGTGTATTCTGCTCTTGTTGTTAGGTGGAGTGTGCCATAAATGTCAATCAGATCAAGTTGGTTGATAGTGTTATTTAGATAATCTACAATTGTAGTGATTGTCTACTTCTTTGATCAATGGGTAGTAGAGATGTATTCAAATCTATAAAAAAAAAAAAGAAATAGGTTTATTTCTCTTTACTTGTAGTGATCATTTTGTCTTAAAACTCAAAATTAAGGAAATACAAAGTTAGTTTGCTTATACATTTTCTAAATATCTTATTAAATCATTTTTTTCCCTCAGCACTTAACAGAGTTGCTTTTGACTTGAAAACATATGTATGACTTTCTCTGCTTCTGTAGTCTTTTCAATAGTTTACAATAAATAATCAGAAGAAAGAGATACATGCTTTGACAAGACCGGATAATCAATTTTTAGTGCCTTTCTATGAAGTTTTTCTGTAGGATGTGAATCTATAAATACCTCTGCTACATTTTTGAAAAGAGCAAGATAGTATACAATCTGATATCTTGCAATCATTCCTTCTAAAGTAACAAGTTTCACCTTCTAAAACAATGGCTGAAAGAAAGGCTTTTTATAATTTGCACATTTAAATAAATATATAGTTATTAAATGCATGCACATGTTTTTGTGTGCACAAACATACATCAATAGAAAAAAATATAGTTGACCATCTGCTTTCATGAATAATAATAATTAAAAACAACAGCTAACCATCTATAGAATTTAACTCTTATATTTTGTGGAGCTTTATTGATTATCAGCACTGTCCATCATCACATATAATAGTAAGTGCTTTAAGGGAGAAAAAAAGGTTGTGTAAGGCCTTCAAGACATCAGTTTCATGCTGATGGATTTGTCAATAGTTCAGTTCCTCATGCTTTTGCCTTTCTGAGCTGTGTTTATTTAAGCAGTCTTGAGAGTTCTTGCATATTGACTAAAGGGACTGAAATTGATAGAAACAAGGTTATTCTTTAGTAAGCTGACAGTTTGGGTCCTTGATGTTCAACAATGGAAAAACTAGAAATGATGCCCTGCCAAAAGAAAGCAAATTAAGGCAGTAAAGTGAGAAAGAAAGTTAGCTACAGGAAAAATCATTTACATTTCAGTGTCAGGAATTTACAATTGTGGAGAGCTTTGAAAGCTAGTTGTGTGTGTGATGCAAGTAAAGTCAATTTTTATTGCAGAAAGATTAGCAGAGACCAGGCATCATTACTTTTGACAGCTATCCCATGACTTAGATGAAAGAAGTCCCAGGCCAGGTTTCTTGGTGGACAGATGTCCACTTCACCAAAGGCTGTCTCCCCAAACAGGGCAACAACTGAATAAATAATGGAATGAGTTTCAAGGTGACATCTGAGCAACCAGTTTTTACTAGTGCCATATCATATATTTGCTAATGAATATATGTGCTTTTAAAGAACTTGTAAAAAAATTTTAATTTTCACCTCAGAGTTTTAACCTTACATATTACCATAGGGTACTTAACCAATCTGGGGACTCAATAATAGTTTTGTTCTCTGTCCCTCATAGGAAAATAATCATCTAGCTTAAGTTATTTATAGTGTATTGGAAAGACTCTTTTTACCTTGACTTTTGTACAACATGATAGTAGGTTTTATTTAAAAAAGCACTTTTATGATTCTTGATTTTTGATTTGGAATCATACAGAACCCAAGTTAAAAATGTACCTCAAGGTGTGCAAATATCTCAAGTGGTTTTTGGGTTTTGCTTATCCAATGGTATTGGAACATCAGGGTGGGAGCAATATATATGATAATTTTTAGCTCTGTAAAAATGAGACTATTGCTCTTCATGATAACACTGAGTAATACTCTAAGGAGAATAGGTGTTACTAGTTATGACACCTATTGACACCATATGACATTTGAGATACAGTTTCAAAATAAGACTAAACAACATTTTTAGACTCTAGGCTCTACTATGGCTCTACTTGTGACTGACTTGATGTTATCATCTATATTTCCAGTGCTTAGCATAATTCTGAGCTCAATAAATATTTTTTGGCTGAATGAATGAATGAATGAATATTTCACACAGTCGTATCTTTTGAAAATAACAGTAGGTTTGAATCTGAACTTAAAGATCCTTAATTCATGCTTCCAGTATTCCTCCTCAGTTCTTTGCAAAAGATTTAAGGTTTATCTATAAGCCTATGCTTTTCAAAGAAATTTTTCTAATGAATTTGCTTTTGCTTTTGTCTACTGTCAAGGGTAACACTGTGTAATGGGAAGTGTAGTAATACATTAAGAAGATCTCGGTTTTTGACTGAGACAAACTTGAGTTCCAGTTTCAGTTCTGCTGTTCACTACCTATGTGCTCAGGGCATCTTACTCATCCTCCCTGATGCTGGCTTTTGCTGTGTGTAAAAATGAGAATAATAATCCAGGATCCTTAATTGAGCAGTCAGTCAATAGATCTAACATACTGCCTGGCACATGGCACATAGCAGGCATTCAAATCCCTTAATTTTAATATTAATAGTTCATTTATGAGTCATTATTTTTACATGACTAGCAAGTGAAAGGCAAGTTGTTACAATACGTTGACCATTTTTCACTTTATTCTTCTTTTGTAGACGATGACTTTTTTCATGAACTCCCAGAAACTTTTCCATCTGATCCACCTGAGCCTCTGCCACATTTCCTTATTGAACCTGAAGAAGCTTATATTGTGAAGAATAAGCCTGTGAACCTGTATTGTAAAGCCAGCCCTGCCACTCAGATCTACTTCAAGTGCAATAGTGAATGGGTTCATCAGAAGGACCACATAGTAGACGAGAGAGTAGACGAAACCTCTGGTAAGTTTTCCTTTGCATTTGGATTGCAGTTCAAGGTTCACTTACCACTTTGGCCTGTTGTCATACTATTATTTCAATCAGCGAAATTGAAAATGGAGTTATTATCCTTTGGCAAAAAGCTTTGAATCAGTTTGGTTAAGATTTGGTGATTTTGTTCCATGTATTGCAAAGTAAAATGTGATGAATAAATCTCGACTTGGTTCCTGTTAGACTATGTGAAATTAAAACATGATTCATGTTTAAGATGACAAATAATGTGAATGAATAGACTGAAATAATGTTAAATGCCCTAGTGAAATATGTCCTTGAATTGTACTTGAGTAATAGTCAGATCTAAATATCCTGAGATCTGGGGAAGCATGTTCAACAAGGATAAACTGAACTTGAGTACATCACTGTCTAATGCTAATTCAGGTGCATAGTTTTCCCTTATGTATTTTTTAAGGAATTATAAATGTTGTAGATTCAAATTATCCTGTATCCCTAACTTACATCCAAAAATGAATCCTAACTTTCTAACTCTCACCTAAAGGTGAATTGGGGGTGATTGAGAACAGTGATAGTGTAGGATCCAGGAACAGGAGAAATGGTAGGGATAGCCACTTTCTGGGTGGGTCTTGGTCAGAATATATTTGCCTCTGGCATGGGTAAATTCCTGACTTTATTGCTCTGTAAATATCACCCTTAAAGATAAAACACTAGAGATATATAAAGGATGAAGTAGATTCTAATAACCTGTGGGTTTTATGTTAGCTATAAAGGAAACTTTCTTGATAGCAATTTTTTATTCCACAATGGATAACTAAGGATAGTTGTGGAATCTTCTAGAGTTCTTTCAAATTGGAAAAATAGATATCTTTATATAGGGGTTTAAGTGTTTTTGCTCTCCAGCAGGGAGAATAACTCTTTGAACTTTCAGGTCCCTTCCAGATCTATGATTTTGTAATATTGACATATATTTTAAGTATTAAGGCTTCATTGTTAAACATGTGCAAGCTAAAGCATGACTAATATGACAAAAATTGAAGCATTTAAATACTTTTGTTATTCTTCAAAAATATCACTCTTTAACAAAATGGATACATGTTTTCAAAACTCAAATTGTAAATAATTCATATTTATGCCCATGTGTTGGATTAACCAGGGGCTAATAGAGACCCGCACTTGGGAGCAATCTACTTTCAATATCCCTAACAACATCAGGAGCATATTGAGATGATGGGGCATAAAGAAAAAGGATAGACTATGAGAGGACTGAGAAAAGGCAACTTCTAAAAAAGCATGTGGGGCATATACTTTAATAACATAAATGATCTTAGAAAATCAGGTGGCAACGCTACATAATTGCTTGTCAATTTGTGCATCAATATGCTCACTGAATTCAAGCTGGTACTGCAGAAATAACTGGGACTGGGTATCCAATTGTGGGGTAGCTTACTTCAGGGAATTGTCCCACCTCTTGGTCTAATTACTCAGAAAATAACTCCACCAGATGTCTTTGAAATCTCAAGTGAATTGAGTTTTATTTGTTTCAGCTCATTTATTTGTAAAGATTTCTAACACATAAGCTTTTAATGATAAGAGGGAAAAGAAAGAAATCACAAAAGCTAAAATGAAAGTTACAACATATATCTTTACCAAACTAATGAAAATGCCTATATAGGAAGATTATGAATAAAAACAAAACTGCTCTGATATTGAGCCCTTCTGCCAACTTTATGCTATGCTTTGTTGGTAACACACACACATACACACAGATTTCCTTTCTACAAAACATTTATCTATATTTCTACACAAAATTAATATTACATACACTTATGAGTAAAACTATCTTTTACTATAACTATAAAATAAAGTATATGGCATGTTTTCATTCAGATTCAAGAGGGATATATGAGAGCTAAGGGAAGATTTGGGAGAGCCGATACTCGCACAGTACTCCTAAGATTCAGGAATGGAAGGAAATGCAGTATAGCCTTTTGTTGGCTTTCATTTTCATCACAAACTTTACAAGAAAGGTAGCTTCCAGCCAAATGTTGACATACTAGATGCAGATAAATATTACGTTTAAATATAGGAAAAAGATAAAGATGCCCACAGATACCAGTATTAATTAGTATTGCTCTAACCTACTAGCCAGTGCTATTAGACAAGACAAATAATGAAGAGGTATAAAAATTGTAAAGAAAGTGGAAAATTGTCATTTATGACAAATGGCATGATTTTGCATATCTGGAAAACTTATGCAGTTTCAAAGGAAAAAAATTTGAAAAAACAAAAAGAATACAGAAAATAGCTGATAAAAAATTTGTATAACCCATTATCTTTTCTATGTACAGATAGCCAATTCAAATTAAAGTGTAGTAAAAAATATCCCTTAGAATAGCAATGCAAAAGAAAATATATAGGTATGAAGTTAATAAGAAATTTAGAGTTTTAGAAAGGAAAATTTTATATTCTACTCAGACAAAAAGATACCATGGCTTGAATAAATGGAAAGACATATTATTTTTGAATAGAAAAGCTGAGTATTTTTAAATGTCTGATATTTATAAATGAATCTGTAATGTCACCAACATTTTATGAAAAATAATTTGTGAAATAGCTGAGAAAATTCTGAAATAGTAGTAGAGTGAAGAGGGAACCCCAGCTTTGTATAAATATATTATAAAGCTAAAGAAGTTAAAAGAGTTTGATCTTAGCAAAGGACAAGACACACAGGTTAATGGGTTAAAATGCAGACCAGGAAATACTAAAATACCTAAGCCTTTTTAGAATGTGATAAAGATCAGTTTTTCAACCAATGAGGAAAAGAGTTTATTCAATACATGGGTTAAGATGACAAGGTAGGCAGTTGGAAAATAGAAAAATAAATAAAGCAAGCTTGAATTCTGTCTCATTCTGTAGAATAAAATAAATTCTAGCTGTTCGGGCTTAAAGTCATCATCTTTACCATCACCCTCACCATCACCATCATCACTAGGAGAAAATTTGGGCAGTTGATCGGTTTGGTAGTTGGTTGATTGGTTGGTTTCAGTGGTGTGCAAAGCCTTTTTAAATAAGACAAAATCTGTAAGCCTTATAGGAAAGCATTACTAAATTGAATATCTAAAGCAAGTAAGCCACAAATAACACCAAGGAACAGATAAATAAAACTAGTTATATTATCTGTAGATATATATTAGCCAAAGGGCTAATTTTAAAAATATATAAATAGCTCTTAAACCATATTTAAGAAAAAGATCTGCAATCCCATAGAAAATTAAGTAGAGTTTGAACATGAAGATACAAGAAAATAAATGCAAATGGTAAATAAGCATCTAAGGAGATATTAGGATCAAAACATTTGTTACCATACAGTGTTGATTAAAGGCATACTTTGTTGATAGGGATATAAGTTGGTACAATCTTTTTGAAGGCCAATTTGAAAATACCATCAATATTGAAAGGTATACACCTTTCACTGAGTAATTACAAGTCGAGGAACTATCTGAAAATAAAATTCCAAATGTGCACAAAGATTTGCATACAATGTTGTCTACTGCACTCTTGTTGCAGTTGCATGTCAGGGACTGTTCATCCCTAGGATGGAATACTGTGATGATTTTTAAAACAATGAGCTTGTTCCACATGTTGAGCTGTGGAAAAATCTCTCAGATAAAATTTTTCATGAAAAGCAAGGTACAGAACAACGCATGTGATATTTTTCCATTGAATAAAGAAAGAAGATGCACATATATTTGAATATGCACTGAACTTTTCTGGAGATATATACAACAAGCAGTTGACAGCTTAGAATCTGGGGTGATAAAGAGGCTTTTATTGTTTGATTTTTTTTCAATCCCGTGAATGTATTATTTCCATAATAAATAATGAAACCTGAAAAAAGCCCACACTACTTTATTGCATTTCTTTGCCTGCTATCATAAATCTCTAATACGGACAAATATTGGGTGGAAATTTGTAGACCTTTTATATAGACTTTTTGCTTTCCTGTGAGATCAGAAATATTGTGGATGGAATTGAAATAGAGGCATTTGTGGGGTTTTTATTCCCTGAAGCTGGAATCACCCTGCAACTTTGGTGCTCAACTCTCCACTGAATAGAGTCTGACTATAGTATTGTTAGGGCCTAAGTGGTTCTTAATAGCAAGAAATGGTAGAATACATTAAGTCTTGAAATATATTGCAAATCGGAGAAATTTTCTTGGCACTTAAAAAAAACCAAACTGGTCATCAGATGAGAAAACAGAGAAAAGTCATTGCAAACAAGTTTGTTTTCACAGATACCTCTGCCTAACAATAATATTTGGAAGCATATTTAGTGACAATCAGCTACCTGCCCTTGCAGCTAAGAAAGATCAATTTCATTTAATAAAATCTCTATCAAAGATACCTTTACATTGAAAAACTACAAAACAACAGAACTGAAAAAAAGAACAAAAGGGTCTTTTCCAACTCACAAAATTCTTCCTTTTAAATTATGAAACCATTAAGTAGGAAACAGATAATTATTTGTATTAACTGAGCATAGCTATACCATTGATCATAACAGAATGTACCATTCGAGATCATTCATTACCGTTACTCTTTGCCTTTCCATAATTGAAACCACTTTTGCATATATGTGGTTTTGTATATGTATATACATAGTATAAGAAACAGAAAAGTGGAATGTGGCATATATTAGATGATTCAGAAATTTTCAATATTCAGAAGCTCTTGATTTGGTAAGATAGTAATACATACCTATGTTGCCTTCAAAATTCCATAGAAATCTTGATCTGCTCAAAATTTTATGGTTACATTTTTAAGAAAAACTCAGGCTCAGCTGCTTGATTTCTATTTAGTTGAAGTCTTTTCAACTCTCGTTTCCATGGTGCCTAAGATCCACCATCTAAAAGCAAATATTTTCCTTCCATGAAGAAGCAGGGGAGCTTAGAAAACCATGGTTGTTTTGAAATTTTAATAATCCCTGAGATTTTCCTTTTTCATCTTTAATTATTCTCAGATTAGCAGAAAATATCAATAAGGTCAACACAACAATAAAAAAACTCCAAGCCTTATGCTAAACGCCTCATAGGTATTAATGTCTTTAATCATCACAACAGTCTTACAAGATAATTTCTAAGATTCTCCTTTTGTAAATGAGGAAACTGAGGCTCAGCAGGATAAAGAAACTAACTTGCTTCAGATCACATAATGAGGTGGTAACAGAGCCAGGATATGAACCTAGAGCTCTCTACTTCCAAAACCTTTGCTCTTGGCTCGTGCCCAGGTCTCACTAAATTTTCCAATAACTATTAGACACAGAACAGTTAGTCTAAAAAAGAGCTGTGCAATACAATTATTCCTTTTCTCAGGAAAAGAAAGTCTGCTTCAGAGTGTCAGCTAAATGTATATCTATCATGCTTTTATTTGCCTTCCTTGCCCTGTAGGTTTTCCACACGTAGGCCTTTGTGATTCTTTAATGTAATAGCCTAAGCTAGTACTTAGAATTTTTTTTTTAATTTTTGAAGGGCTTTAATATTTGGCCAATCAACAAAAAGTGGGCTTTAATAGGAATAAAAAAAAAAGAAATTGATGAGCAGAAGCTACAGCTGGGTGTGAATTTAAGTGAATTGCTTCTACTCAAAACCTCAACTCAGAGCTTTAATAGGTATACTGTGCTCACTCAAGTCCCCATTTTTTACAGATGTGGCACAATTGAAAATCTTTCTCCTCTTGTATTACTATTGTGGATACCCCTCCTCTCCATCCCAGCAGCAAAATAGAAATCTCAGCTTCATCACTCACTCGGACAACCAAAGTGATCATCAATTCTGCTAATTCCTTCTCAAATCATGCTTCTGTTTTTAAGTCTGGCTTCCATTCCCCTAGTACAGGCCTTTACTATATACCTCTTACATTATCTAAGTAGCTCCCTACACTTTCTTGGTTTGGGCCTTTCTCCCAGCATTCCATTCTCCAGGTAGTTATATGCCTAAAACACACGTGTTCAAGGGGTTGTCCAATTGGTTGTCATTCCACTTCTTACAGTATATTTAATGACATCCTTTTGTCTCTGGAATAAAGCACATCCTCCTTGATCTTATCTTCAAAGTCTTCAGTATAATTTGATTCCTAATCAAACTTTCTAGCCTTATTCTAATAGTTTCACCTCGACCACATGCCCTATATAATAAATAGGCCAATTTGGTTTTTCCTCCTTAACTGTATTCAGCAAACCACCAGTGTATTATAAATTTTTAATAGGTGTTATTTTTGAAAACAAGCAAACAGAAGTTTTGTGGTCAGATAATTTAAAAACACTGCGATAATTATATTTCCCTTGTGGAGGAACGCATATAGTCATCTTAGTTCATTTGGGCTGCTGTAACAAAATACTATAGACTGGGTAGCTGATAAACAACAGAAATTTCTTTTTCACAGATTTGGATGCTGAGAAATCCAAGACCTAGGTGCCAGCAGATAAAATGTCTGATAAGGACCTGCTTCCTCCTAGCCGGTGCCTTGTTGCTGTGTCCTCACAAGGTGGAAGGGGCAAGGAATCTCTCTCTTGCCTTTTTTGTAAAAGCAGTAACCCATTCATGAGGGCTTCCCTCATGACCTAATCACTTCCCAAAGTCCCCACCTCCTAATACCTTCACCTAGGGAGTTAGGATTTCAACATATGGATTTGGAGGGGACATGAATACTCAGACCATAGCAAATGTATATTAACATGTGACAGTCTTAGGAAAGTTCTGTAGTGGGAAAACCTTCTTTACTGTTTGGCAACTGAACTGTTTTCACAGAACCTTTATTTAAATATCATGAGACCTTACTGTCACACCAGGAAATGATTTAGGAAATGCTGCTCATATATTTTCAAAGGGAAATTATGGGGGATTTGCATAAATTTTAAAAAATGATGCATACACGATTTTCTTTATACTTTTGTGCCTTTGAATCTATAAAAACTTTAACTTAGGAGAACTATGTCAGTCATTTAGTTAAACTTAATTAATTGTTGGCAGGCTTTTCATTAAATAGAATGTAACCGATTTTCTGTTATCTTAACTTCATGGACCTACTTATGTCTTATGGAACTTTAGAAAATAAGTCTGGTTACATCCTGTCCTCTTATTAATCTTAGATTCTTGAAAGAGACAGCATATCTCCTTTCCCAAATTATCTCTCCTCTTCAGTGTAAACATTATAAGCTGAGAGTAAGTGCCATGAAATCAGAGGTCATGTCTGTCTTTTTCACTGTTCCAGTTCCATACTTAACTTGGTGTTGGGTACTTAGTAGGCGCTCAATAAATATGTGTCGGGCTGGGTGCAGTGGCTGTAATCCCAGCAATCTGGGAGGCAAAGGAGGGAGGATCTCTTAAGGTCAGGTATTTGAGACCATCCTGGGCAACATAGCAAGACCCTGTCTTTATAAAAGAATACAAAAAGTAGCCAGGCATGGTGGTGCATGCCTATAGTCCCCAGCTACTGGGGAGGCTGAGGCAGGAGGATCGCTTGAGCTCAGGAGTTTGAAGTTGCAGTGAGCTATGATGATGCCACTGCACTCTAGCCCAGGCAACAGAGCCAGATTCTGTCAAAAAAGAAAGGAAGGAAGGGAGGGAGGAAGGGAGAAAGGAAGGAAGAAAAGAGTTGAATGAATTAATCATTCTTTTTACCATACTTTACTTCATCCCACCTCTATCAAAATCCTACTCATTCTGAAAGAAATATCTGAAATGCAATGTTGAGAATGAATCTTTCTATAAAACCCCAAGTAGTAAGTAAACATGTCTTCATTTCTCTTATTTATACTTCCGTTTTCATTATACTCATGTGCTAGCTATATATGTGTATTAAGTTAATCCATATGAAATTATCAATATTCAACCATTTTTGAAAAGCAAAAATCACAATTTCTTATAATTCAGTATGATAAATTTATTAAAGTTATGTTTATATATATTTATATTCATAGATGTATATATCACACATGTGATATATACATTATATATATATAATCTCTATCTATTCAACTAGATTGGAATGGTATGGTATAGTTTATATTTTATAAAGCTTTGTCTTTTCTGTAGTTTATAATGCAAGACACTAAGCACAGGAAATGATCAATGAAAGTTTGTTTTGTGAGATTATAGCTACTCATCCTACTAAATTTGAGTAACTGAAATTTAGAGAGACAAACTGATAGTGTGTTTATTTGGAACATTTCATGAATAAGGTAATTTGAAGACTACATAAAAATAGCTTAATCTTCTGTAAGAACAGTTACTTTACACATTAAGTACACACATCACACCAGTTGTTATTCTCCATGTATTAATAAAATAATCATTTTAAACTCAGTTCTCATTAACAGAGTGAACATTTTCAAAAGGAAGTTAGGTGGATTGTGTTCAGATTTTAGTAAATGATGCATAAAAGTTGGAAACTCTATTTAAATGTCATTCCATAGTTTTTTATTTAAGTCAGTGGGAGTATTGCCTTTGTGAGAATGGAGCTTTATATCTGTAATATAGTTGTCTGTCAATGAAGATAAATGATCCTGGAATATAAATCAATTATTTATTTGATTTCCTTCTCAGAGGAACTTATTTCAATACCAGAAACTAACAATTTTTCTTTTTAGTATGAGGCTGGCCCCAGGGCTAAGTAAATAAGAATAGAAAATTTATAAGGATCCATGTAGTACAAGAAGGCTCTTTCACTGAGCTAATCTGATCACTTCACAAGATAGTAGTTACCAGTTAGTCATAACAGAATGTTAGTTATCCTGAATTATATACTCTTGCTTATTCTTCACTGTTAGTGCTCACAACTGATTCATCCTTATTTCACATTGACTTTAAGTCTTTAAACACGTCGGTTAAAGTGGCCAACATAATCTCAGCTGTAATTACAAAAACATGATTGGGTCAGAGTTCTAGAACTTGCATTTAGTTGCTGTTTCTATTAAAAACATTCTATCATTCTGTTACGGCTAGTCTAGTGATTTGGGTTCACCTACTCTGTATAAAGCTGGTTTTTGTTTCCATTCTTTTCTTGACTTACAAACACCAGTGAGAACTTGAAAATTCTTAGATTACACATTGGATTCTTTTTGTTTCTAATTGTTTGTTGTCATGAAGTTTTTATTGTTGTTTGTTCATTTTTGGTAATTCCAATATTTGCAAATGTCATTATTACAGACCCTGTTCATACTCCAAAACACACTGACTATACCATATTTGCAAAACTATGTAATTTAAATTTAATTATATCCCATTGGTAAAATTTTTAATGTTTGAATTATATACCATATAGAAAATTTTAATAGCATGTATTTATTGAATAGACATGGCCAAGAATGCAATTGCAAAGTAAAAGCATGAAAACATTACACCTTTCAATGCAATTTTAGCAAGTTGCACTTCATTAGAGAGAAGATAGAAATTTTCTAAAATTAAATACAGTGAGAGTCTTTAATGAAATGAGCACAAAGGATTTCTCCCCTGCCAATTAACACTCAGGGCAAGGTTACTTGTAATACATTACTCCTCTTTTTTCCCTCATAACTAAGATGAAAGCATTGATTAATATAATTTAATCAAGAATATGCATATAAGTAGATATGTAAGTACATACATATGTATTTGTGTGTGTGTTTTCTTCCAAATTTAAAAAAGAGAAAATCAAATCCTACCCAGCCTCAGGCCCTCACACAGGCTACAATAAGAAGCAGGAGTCCAAGGACCATTCTTCATCTAGACTACTTGCTACCCAAACAGGGCATTTCAGGAGCAAAACTAGTGCTTGTGTTGCTATAGCAATTTTGCCATGTGCCCAGCAACCATGCTTATGCTGTGGCTTAAGAGTTTTAATATACCCACTTCAAAGTGAAAATAGCAGAATTGTTAAAAGCTGTAGTGTATTTTTTAATCTAACCTTTGGCTAAAATCTGTGAAGGGTTTCAGAAGAGTCTCTTGAACTTTATTTTCATAGGAAGGAACATATTTAACAGAGTTTTGAATTGTAAAATGAAACAAATTAAGCATCATGTTAAGGAAGTTTAAGAAACAATTTCAGCTTAAAAGAAAGAGGGTCAGCTTCCTAAAGACCGTAGCTTTCCTCCCCAAAGCTAAATATTCTTTTTTGGTATCTGAACCTATTGTCTTAAATGTAAATAAACTTGGTTGATAATTATGAGACTGTTGTCCTTTCTGTTCTGTGATGTCACCAATTGTCATCCATTCTCTTTGAGTTTATGTATTGCTAAATCTTAGTACCCATTATTCTTTCAACAATTTGCTCAAAATCCCAATACTATTTCTCTTTCCTCACCCCGACATTTTTGGCATCTTTAAAGACACAACAGAGAATTTTTTAGTTAAAAATTCCACAATCAATAAATAATATAATGCTAGCTAAAAGTTAAGGGGAGAAGACTTTACTAGCTCTAGATTCTTTTGTCTTCTTCCTTATGTACCATCATTCCTGAGTCATCCCTTAGCAAGTGATTCTTAGACCCCTCATGGGGATGCCTGTTGAAATATCCACTCTTGCCAGATCCTCTGAAAAGCACATTTAGAGATATAAAACCAGCATGTATAACATGAGAACTACAATTGGCCAAATATCAGGATCTGGCAAAAAGGTAAGCACAGCATGTAGGAAGTATAATATCCAGCAATGAAGAACAATTCAGATTAGGGGAGCCTTGGACTCATTCCTAATTTCATTGAAGGTTTAACCTGATAATAAAAATTGGTTCTGGAAGAAATTTCCCAGAACGCGAAGGCAAGAGCAACAAGGAACTATCAGGGCAGGAACTGTCAACTCCAGCCACACTTGACAATCACCAGGGGGGAGTTTTGAAAACACCTATGTCCTGGCCCCAGCCCCAGAGGTAATGATTTAATTGCAAACAGGGCCTAGCTTTTCCTTTGTTTGTTTTCAGCTCTCTAGTAATGATGCACAACCAGGCTTGGAAACCAGGGCATAAGAGAAACAGTATTTATTGTAAAAGAGCGGCATAGATGAAGTGTGCATATGTTCTGCTCAAAAACCATGACCCAATACTTTACTTGGTCCTGTAAGAAGAGAAAAAAACACGACCTGATTACTGCACTTAAGGAGATCCTAGTCTAGAGGGAGCAAAAGAGAGCATGGAGAAGAGAGAGAAAAAACCAGTATACTTTATCATTTGCTCAGGTTTTCCTCTCGTTCTGAGAATAAATTGATGAAACCCCTTGGTGGTTCTGTGGTATAGAGTTACATGGTGTGGATAGGGCTCCTGTTCTCTTCAACATCCTTTCCCCTGTCTCTGCCTATTAAACTGCTAAGGCTGAAGGATAGCAGCCTCCTGAGGGAAGTGGGGGGAATTCTTAGGCTTGAGTGAATTAAAATTTAGCTGGAAAAACCCAGGGGAATGTCCTGTACAAGGCAAGTCTGGGAATGGCAGGGAATGAAGGACATGCCTCTTTTTATAGCTACAGCCTGGATGACTATGGACAATGATGCCCTCTGTATGAAGTAACCTCAGTGACTCAAAGGTTACCTGCACACACCCATTCTGGGGGCATTTGTGAAACCAGAAAAACACTACAAGGCAGACAGCTTTTTTTTTTACCTTTTTGCGCTGTCAGATTCTTGAATGTGGAAGCAAGACAGTAAATGCCCTCAGTCACCACATTTGTTTCCTAGGCCTGCCGCAATAAATTATCACAAATTGGGTGGCTTAAAAACAACAGAAATTTATTTTCTCACAATTCTGGAGGCCAGAAATCTGAAATCCAGCAGAGCTATGCTCCCTCAGGGGACTCGAGAGGAAAACCGTTCCTTGTCTCTCCCAGCTTCCGGCGGCTGCCCCGGCATTCCTGGGCTTGTGGCTCCATCGCTGCGGTCTCTGCCTCCGTCTTCACGTCACCTTCTCCTCTGTGTCCGTCTTCTCTGTGTGTCTCTTACAAGCTCAACTGGATAATCCACGATATTCTCCTCATGTGAAGATCTTTAATGACTTCTGCCAAGGACCTTTTTGCCAAATAAGGTAGCATTCGCAGGTCCCAGGGATTCAGACATGGACATACCTTTTGTGGCTCCTCGTTCAGCCCACTACATTCACTGAGTGTCTGTCAAGGAAAAATCACTTCATACAACAGTGTAAAAGGGAAGCGCTGGTGGAGACGGTGAGTGGGGGCAGGGTGGAAAGTAAAGCCACTTACCTGGCTGCTTTCCTCATTTGGTCAGGGTTTCTAAGTTAGCTGTCAGTGTAACAGGCAGTGAAAGCATTCCTTAGTGTTATTAACCAGCTTTCTGAGGCCTCCCCCGATCTGCTACCCTGTACTCTGGCCAGAGACAGGAAGAGAAGTGCTCAGGCAGCCTCTGTATGTGGCCAATTTTCCTCATGCCCATAGCTTCCCTGCCCCATGGCCAGGCCTGCACTGTAACTGACATCCCATCTCACGGAGGCCTGAACATTCTCCTGGCCATGTTTCTCATATAAATCATACAAATTCTTTCCCCACACAGCTGCCAAACCAAACCAAAATAACCAATCAAAAGAGCTTCACTTTATAATTTCCTCTACACACACTTGCACACACGCACACACGCACACTTATTTTTGCTTGGTCTAGCAACACAATGGGAATGTAAACACGTTGTTAATGCAGCCGCTCTCACTTGGCTTCCCAGATGGCTTAAGTTCAATAGATTTTTTCCCCCTGATTTCCTCAGCTTCTCCTAGCAAGTGCTAAACAGCTATTATGCCTTTTCCTGCACATTGAGATTCATCTGCAGCTACTAAAGTGCCTCCAAAGTGCTTCAATTTTGCATGAGTGCTAAGCTGGGGACTGGGAGACATTACCCAGTGCCGAAGGCCCAGATCATTAGAAAGAGCATGTAAATCCTCTGAACCAGAAATAAAAAGTGCAGAGATTTCCTTTGTGAAGTCCCAACTGCAGCTTTATGTAAAACACGAACCTTTGGCAAGATCTTATGTGGCCCCTTTTACCTTCTAAATTTTGCTTTTGCTTTCTTTCTCCCCCCACCCCCTTTGACATATGTGTTCTAATTTTTTTTTTTAAGCATTGAGATTTCTGTCAGGAACGCGTGAAAGGATAGGCATTCTCTGCCGTTATTTTTCTTCTTAGGACCCCAGATCCCTCTTTACTTTTAATAGGGATGATATTTCAAAGTATTGCTAAGAGATCCCACATGTGAGAGATTTGTAAAACAAACCTGAAAACCTGCTGAATAGCAAGAAACTTTGAGGGAGGATGGGTTGGCATGTATAAGATATGTTCAGAGGACATAAATGACATAAACCTACGTTATTAAGTAAGTATAGAGGTAGGAATTGTACAGATGTTTGGTTATGGACAGAAGTTGGAGTAGAACCTAAAGGGGATTACGAAAATTATGAATGATAAAGAAGTGATTGTTCTTCTCCTTTTTCAATATGTACATCCCTGTACATTATTACCTAAAAGTCTTGCTTGTATTTTTCAAAATGAACATATTTTTATCTGCACTTGATCTGTATTTTTACCTCAGCTGTCCCCCCAGGCTGCTCACCAGACCCTCTTGCTGCAAATGGAGAGCGTGCCTGTGGCTGCTCCAGCTCCAGCAGTCCTGAGAGAGGGCAGGCATAGCAGGCTTGGCATCCTGAGAGTCCTGCAGTTTTGCATGCTGTGGGGCTGGGCCCACGTCCCAAGTCCCCGGAGTTGTGACAAAAAGCACTAATGATGGAAGGGTTCACTCTCCATCCTCATTTGGTATTTCCTTTGCAGTAGAATTTTTTGAACAGTTACGATCGCATTTATTTTGTTCTATCTTGTATCCATTCAAGAGTAATAAACCAGCCTCCTTTTACATGACTGCTCTACAATTATTTCTCTTCTGTTCCATGTATGTATAGAATGGGTCAAGCTATCATTCTTTTAGTATTCTTAGAGTGAAAATGTATGATTGATGTACATTTATGATCAGATACAGCAGTTCATTATCTCTAAATACATTTCCAAGGGCATTTATTAACCACTGATTTATCCAACAGTGCATATGCAAGTGGGATCTGACAAAACTGTAACCAAATGAGCTTATAATAAGATATGAAGTAAATGCACTCCAACTTGTAGGTAAAGAGAAAATACTAGATTAATAATATGCATATAAATGTAAACAGAGATGTTAGGTGCATATGTATACTCTCTAGGTAATATAACCACTTTATGCTGAAACCTAGTTTTGTTTGTCAGCATGTTGTATGTATCCTTCAAGCTAAATATTCCTACCCATTATTCTCTTTACTAAAAACATAGCTAATCATGAAAATATCATCTTCTTTATTAGTGTTAGTATCATTGCAAAATATTATTTACTGTGATTCCACACCTCATGACTCGAACTGCACATATTAGCTAGCTAGTTTTCATGGTCTTTTTTTTCCCCCTGGAAATTGTTTAACCACTAGAGTATGTATATTTTGAAGTAATACATTTGTAAAAGAAAGGAAGGAGAACAAAATTTTGCCTGGAGATATGAAGAGACATATGATTGAAGCTGTTTGTTCAGTTGTCAATATTATACAGTTACATAAATATCTCAGGGAATTGGAGCTCATGGTGGGAAACAATTGTTTTTCTTCCTTTCTTTTTCTTTGTGATGCCAGTGTAGAACGGGCTTGAAGACAGTACAAGTTACAAACAATATTTAGAATTAGGGTCCATGCCTGAGTAAGGGAAGAGCAGCCCTCAGCAAGGTCACCTTCCTGGGACTGTTAGGTAAACAGACGTACCATTCTATCATGTTTGAGCCATTCTAGCTTGGCGGTGGGTGTTTCTAAATGTTACAACAGTTTAACATAACACAGACTTAAATGATATGAAATATATGTTTAGGAAACAGTAGATTTTCAGTAAATGCCTATGGGTAAGTGAGTGAAGAAAATACTCATAAATTATGTTATACTTTGGTTCTGGATCATGATTCAATGATTAGCTCTGAATTATATTTTTAAAGTTTTTAATTTGACTTCTTGTTAGATAAACAGAGGACAATTTCTAACTCCGAGGGTTTTCAAATATCTGAATGTTTGATTTTAATATTATGCCTAAACACTATAAAATACAGAGGAACTTACTTGTTACGTAACAAAATGTTACTTACAAAATTTTGTTTGAAATATTTTTCAAAATGTGCCTTCCAACATAAATATTGAACAGACAAATTTATGTGAGATAGTAGGTCACAGTGCTTAACTGCCATTATCATTTTCTTTATAGTCAATCATGTATTGAAGTTTTTGCAACAGATAGGAAAAACTGAAGCCTGAAACAGCAGAAGAGTGACATCTGATTTGTGGAGAGCCTTGAATAGCAGCTAGAGAGCTCCCTGAGGGAGCTTACATTCTAGTTGGAAAGTGGAGAAAGACTAGAGAAGACATGATTATACGCAACAATTTTACATCTTCATTTAAATATGGACGTTTACTTATTCTGTCCAAAATTAGTCAGAACTAGCCTACTTAGTAATTTCTATTCAGTTGTTTAATGCTCCTGCCTCACCTGTATTATCACATAGGGATATAAGGAATGTCTAATAGAGGAGCTGTGCAAGCATTTTGTTGCTCAAATACATAGAACTAACACATTTCCACTTACCATGTCAAGGTAGCTCTACTGTATCTACACACTTCAATATAGTGTAGATCTGGGAGATTAGTAAAATCCTAGGTAATTAGTAAAACTTAGTTGAAGGACAAGAAACTTAGGCAAATCTCTTGAACTCGTTTCTAGTGTTCAGACTGCGTTGCTAAATGTCCTAGCCTCGTCGGCCTCGCCCTGGACAATTGAAGTCCCCACCCAGACCCGACCTGCCCAACTCCACTGAAAATTTCCAAAACCAGCCACATCCTTCTCATCTGAGTGTGTGCCTGTAATGTTCCATTAGTGGTCTCCTCTCCTCAGCTATGTCTCTTTAGTACCCCAAATGATAATTTTGTGAATAGAATATAACTTTATTCTGAAAAGAGTAATTATTATACAGTATATTTAAAAAGCATTTTACAGATTTCAAGTACTTCTGTAACTGTTATTCCGTTTCTTTTCTCACGATCCAGCAAGACAAAAAAATTTTTGGCCTCGTTTTTTTCATACAAGTTGGGAAACCAAGGCTCGATAAATTTAAGACTTGCCAAAAGTCAAATACTAAATACAGAGCAGGAACTTATTTTCTTATGTAAATAAATCACTAGGTTGCTATGTGTTAGACGAATCTTTTTTTCAGCCCCCCAGTTGTATAATAATTGTCCTGGGTGAGTTGAATTTTTAAAAATATGAACATTTATAGTTCAATTTTAAAAGTTTTCTTAAGAATATGAAACATTGCTTTTAAGATAGATAAATAGCTGTTCCCAATAAAATATACTGTGTGTGAACTATTATAAGTGGCAGTCACTCCTCAGAGATGATTGCCCTTTTTTTTTTTCTTTTTTTTTTTTGAGACAGGGTCTCACCCTGTCACACAGGCTGGAGGGCAGTGGCCTGATCATAGCTCATTGCAGCCTGGAGCTCCTGGGCTCAGGTGATCCTCCTGCCTCAGCCTCCTGACTAGCTGGGACTAAAAGCACATGCCACTACGCCCAGCTAATTTTTTTTTTTTTTAATTTTTTGTAAAGACAGAGCTTCACTATGTTGTCCAGGCTGGTCTTGAACTCCTGGCCTCAAGTGATCCTCTGGCCTCAGTCTCCCAAAGTGCTTGATTTGAAATCATTTGGTGTAAATGCACAATGAAAGCCCGAGAGTATGAGTAATTATTATTCTGGGTACATGTACCTGGTTTCCATCATCAGCCAGTATTTTCAGAGGGTCACCAAGGATACTGCTCTTAATACTTATGATTAATGACTTGATATAAGATCACAGATGAGAGAAAAATTTGTAATAATTAAAACTAAAATTATTTAAAAATTTTTAAAAGTCAGATTAACCTTGTTTACTAATAGAGACAGATTAATCTTCCTGAAGCATATGTCATTTTAAGAAATGTTATTTTGCCAATTTACAATTTTCACAGTCTCCTTGCTCCAAAGAACAAACTTCTCTAGCTGCCATTCAAGTGTCTGCACGAATCTCTCTTCTATGTAACTCAACACTTATTTCTTTACTGGATTTATGTAAACTACTCTCCCCTGTAATGCTCCATGCTTTTTCTTCTCTGCTCTTTGCCTTTGTACTGTTCTTTACTACTGAAGTGTCTTCAATTCCTCTCTAAATCTCTAAACCCAAACCATGCTTCAGTATCAATTTCAAATATTCCACTTCCCCATGTTTCCCCTGATCTCTCCATATGAAGCTATTTCACTGTAGCTTTCTTCATGGGGTTTTCAGAATTTCCCAAACTGTGGATTACTTTTATTCAATAGATCAACATAGAGAATGCTAAACAGAACCACGTGGAAAGCCATGGTGAGATGGGTTCTGTGGCTATGTTGACTGTGGGGTTCTGTGGTTAAGCAAATTTAGCGAAAATGGTGCTAATCCACATTAAACAGACTTCTTAATGGCAGAACTTCTGGACCAGTGTCTTCAATGTACTAATGGGCATTCTGAGTTTCTTAGAGGAGGGTGTATTAAATAAAAATATCCAAACTTGTTTGACCATGGAACCCTATTTTGAGATACAGTTTTAGGAATATTGGTGTAGTGAAAGGAACACTTAAATCCTTATTTCAATACCTATTGGCTGTGTGAACAATTGTTTAAGTTCTGATTTCTGCTTCTTACCTATATTATAGATATAACAAAACTAATCCCTGAGGATTGTTATGAGATTAACTGAGACACATGATAGAAGTTCAATAAATACTAGTTACATTTATTCTTCTGAGTTACATTACATTTATTTATACATAGGATTTAACACTTTACTTTCTATTATAACTATATATTTACAAGTCATTCATTCATTTTACATTAAATGGAAAAATATTTGTGACAGTTACTGTACTGATGGATACAGAATGCTTAGGACAGAGTCCCTCTACTTATCTGTAGTCTTAAACAGTGAACTTCTGAATGAAGGATCTGTAGCCATTCATCTCTGTGGCTACCCAGGATGCTATCACTCTGCATGAAATAGGTGTTCAAAAATTATCTCTAGAATGTAACCCATGGGAGGACAAAGACCTTATCTGCCTTCTTTACCACGGTAATCACCAGCACATGGAAGAGTGCTTGGCACATAGTAGAGTGTCAATAAATATCTGTTGAACGAATGACTGGACATGAGTAATAGTAAGATCTATAACTAACAAGTATACTGTTAACTATATTTCCAAGAACACTTTGCTATGCTCTACCCTTATTGACAGAAATCTTTTTGCTAAATTTTATTAAAATTCTGTTAAAATTACAAATGAAGTGCATGAAACAAGGAAGCAATGATATGCATATAGTCAGTGTACATTCAAATACATGTTTGATGTTTTAAGAAAAATATTTAGAAGAACGTCGTATTTGCTAACTCAATGGAATGTGCTTTGTGTCCTTCCAAATTGAACAAATTGCCGTCATTTTTTTTTTTTTTTTACAAAATTTCTTCTTTATGTTCTAAAGAACATTGACATACAAGGCAGGGGTTAATAACAGAAAGCATTTTAGTTCCCATTTTGGTCTCAGAAAGGCTTCTTGGCTCAAATTCAACAGATTTTTCATCACCAAAGCTAAGAATAGGAATTAAATGATAGCCAATGCTGGTAGGATTGATTTCCATCAACTCATTACAACTCTAAATGCAAGAAGGAAACATTTTACCAACCCACCACTCCAGCTGTCCTTCAGACTTGCAGCTCTAAGTTTGATGGTATTTGGAAAGGAAGATCAAAAATAGGATGACTGGTTCTTCTGTAAACTCAAAACCTGACACTCCCACAAAGGAGAGGGAAAAACAATGTTACAATTGCCAGAATAAATATCATCTGTCACTATTTAATATTGTCTTATAATTAAAATTTCAAGTGTCAAGGTGGAAAACTGCATTAATCTATGGTTGTCATAGATCTTTCCAGAAGCGTTAGAAATCCCCACCACCCAGATACACAATCCAGTAAATATTCTTCTCAGTTCTAGACAAAACAAAAATATAACAAAACAAAACACAAATCCTCAACACGGGCTACCAAGCAGAACCAAGTGACTAAAAACTGTGACCATAAAAAGGAATCAAGTCAATGACCTAGGTGTGAAATGCTTCCAAACAAATCCCTTCAACCATTCATTTCCAGCCACATTAATTCTTTAAATTTTGAATAAATTCATCCCCATTTAATTTAAAAATTTTTAACTTAAGAAATTGTATATATTTATGGTATATGACATGATGTATTGAAATATGTATACATTGTGAAATGGCTAAATCAAGTTAATTAACATATACAGTACCTCACATACTGGTTTGTGTGTGTGTGATGAGAACATTTAAAATCTACTCTCTTAGAAATTTTCAAGTATGCAATACATTGTTTAACAACTGTGGTCAGCATGTTGTACCATAGATCTCTTGAAATTATTCTAACTGAAATTCTTTGACCAACATTTCCCCAGTCACCCAGCCTCTCACCCCAGCCTTTGGTAACATGGTTCTATTCTTTGCTTCTATGAGTTTGACTATTTTAGGTCCCACATATGTGTGATCGTGTGGTATTTGTTTTTCTTTTCTTTTTTGTTTTTTTTCAGAATATTACAGGAGTACAAACATTTAGGTTACATATATTGCCTTTGCACTACCTGAGTCAGAACTACAAGTGTGCCCCTCCCCTAGACAGTGAGAACCACATCCATTAGGTATGAATATATCCATCCCCACCTCCCCCCCAAACTGCCGAACATCCCGTGAATGTTATTTCCATATGTGCACATAAATGTTGATCAGTTAGTACCAATTTGATGGTGAGTATATGTGGTGCTTGTTTTTTCATTCTTGTGGTACTTCACTTAGGAGGATGGGCTCCAGCTCCATCCAGGATAATACAAGAGGTGTTAGTTCACCGTTGTTTTTTGTGGCTGAGTAGTACTCCATGGTATACATATAATTTATTTATTAATCCACTCATGTATTGATGGGCCGTGGGTTGTTTCTACATATTTGCAATTGTGAATTATGCTGCTATAAACATTCGGGTGCAGATGTCTTTATTATAGAACGTCTTCTTTTTTTCCTTTGGGTAGATGCCCAGTAGTGGGATTGCTGGATCAAATGGTAGTTCCACTTTTAGTTCTTTGAGGTATCTCCATATTACTTTCCATAGAGGTTGTACTAATTTGCAGTCCTACCAGCAGTGTGTGAGTGTTCCTATCTCTCCACATCCACACCAACATTTGTTGTTCTGGGACTTTTTGATAAAAGCCATTCTCACTGGAGTTAAGTGATATCTCATTATGGTTTTGATTTGCATTTCCCTGATGATTAGAGATGTTGAGCATTTTTTCATATGTTTCTTGGCCATTAGTCTATCTTCTTTTGAAAAGTTTCTGTTCATGTCCTTTGCCTACTTTTTAATGGGGTTGTTTGATTTTTTCTTGCTGATTTTCCTGAGTTCCATATACATTCTATTTATCAGCCCTTTATCAGATGGATAGAATGCAAATATTTTCTCTCATTCAGTAGGTTGTCTATTCGCTCTAGTGATAGTTTCTTTGGCTGTGCGGAAGCTTTTTAATTTGATCAGGTCCCATTTATTTATTTTTGTTGATGCTGTGATTATTTTTGGGGTCTTCATGAATTCTTTGCGTAGGCCAATGTCTATAAGAGTTTTCTCAACGTTTTCTTCTAGAATTCTTATGGTTTCATGCCTTAGGTTTAAGTCTGTTATCCCTTGTGAGTTGATTTTTGTGAGAGGTGAGAGGTGCGGATCCTGTTTCAGTATTCTACATATGGCTATCCAATTTTCCCAGCACCATTTATTGAATAGGGATTCTTTTCCCCAGTCTATGTTTTTGTCTGCTTTGTCAAAGATCAGATGGCTATATGGCTATATGAGGGTGGTTTTATATCTGGGTTTTCAGTTCTGTTCTATTGTTCTATGTCTCTGTTTTGTGCCAGTACCATGCTGTTCCTGTAGCCTTGCAGTATAGCTTGAAGTTTGGTAAATTGATGCCTCCCAATTTGTTCTTTTTGCTTAAGGTTGCTTTAGCTATACGGGGTCTTTTCTGGTTCCATATGAAGTATAGAATTATTTTTTCTAGATTTGTAAAAAATGATGTTGGTATTTTAATAGGGATTGCATTGAACCTGTAGACCACTTTGGGTAGTGTAGACATTTTAACAATGTTGATTCTGCCAATTCATGAGCATGGTATGGTTTTCCATCTGTTTACGTCCTCTGCTATTTCCTTCCTTAGTGTTTCATAGTTTCCCCTGTAGAGGTCTTTAATCTCCTTGGTTAAATATATTCCTAGGTATTTTATTTTCATTGTTGCTATTGAAAAAGGTATTGAGTTGTTTGAGTTTCTTATATATTTTGGATATTAACCCGTTATCAAGTGCTGTTTGCAAATGTTTTCTCCCATTCTGTAGGTTGTCTCTTCGCTCTGCTGATTATTTCCTTATTGTGCAGAAGCTTTTTAGTTTGATATATTCCCATTTGTCTATTTTTGCTTTTGTTGCCTGTGCTTTGGGGATTATGTCAAAAAATCATTGCCAAACCAATGTCACAGAGCTTTCCTTCTATGTTTTCTTCTAGAAATTTTACAGTTTCAGGTCTTACATTTAAATCTTTAATCCATTTTGAGTTGATTTTTGTATATGGTGTGAGTTTTAAGGGTCTAATTTTATTATTCTACATGTGGAAATCCAGTTATTCCAACACCATTTATTGAAGAGACTGTCCTTTCCCCATTGTGTGTTCTTGGCATCTTTTTCAAAAATCAATTGAGCATAAACGTATGGATTTATTTCTGGGCTCTATCCTGTTGCATTGGTTTATGTGTCTATTTTTTATGCCAGTACCATACTGTTTTGATTACTGTAACCTTATAGTAGATTTTGAGGTCAGATAGTGTGATGCTTCCAGCTTTATTCTTTTTGCTCAGTATTGCTTTGGATATTCAGGGTTTTTTGTGGTTCCATACGAATTTTAGGATTTTTTTTTCTAATTCTGTGAAAATTGTCAATGAAATTTTGATATGGATTGCATTAAATCTGTGGATCGCTTTGGGTAATATGGACATTTTAATGATATTAATGCTTCCAATACATGAACATGGAATATCTTTCCATTTATTTTTTTCTTCTTCAATTTCTTTCATCAATGTTTTATAGTTTTCAGTGTATGGATATTTTACCTCCTTCATTAAATTTATTCCTAAATATTTTTGTTATTTTTTGTAGCTATTATAAATGGGATTGTTTTCTTGATTTTTTTAGATAGTTAATTATTCATGATAGAATCATTACTATTTTCTGTATGTTGATTTTGTGTCCTGCAACTTTACTAAATTCATTTATTAGTTCTAACAGCTTTTGGTTTATTCTTTAGGGTTCTCTATATATTAGATCATGTCATCTGCAAACAGAGACAATTTAACTTGTTACTTTGTGATTGGGATATGTTTTATTTTTTTTTCTTTTGCCTAATTGCTCTGGCTAGGACTTCCAGTACTATGCTGAATAGAAGTGGCAAGAGTGGGCATCCTTGTCTTGTTCCTGATCTTAGAGGAAAAGTTTTCAACTTTTCACCGTTGAGTATGTTAGCTGTGGGTTTGTCATATATGGCCTTTATTGTGTTGTGGAACATTCATTCTATACCTAATCTGTTGAGAGTTTTCATCATGAAAGGATGTTGATTTTTGTGACATGCTTTTTCTGCATCTATTAAGATGATCATATGGTTTTTCCTCTTCATTCTGTTGTGTTAATTGATTTACATAGGTTGTGCGTCCTAGGGATAAATCCCATTTGATAATGGTGAATTATCCTTTTAATATGGTGTTGAATTCAGTTTGCTAGTATTTTATTGAGGATTTTTGCATCTATGTTTATCAGGGTTATTAGACTATACTTTTCTTTTCTTGTAGTGTCCTTGTCTGGTTTTGGTATAAGGATAATACTGGCCTTGTAAAATTAATTTGGAAGTGGTCTCACTTCTTTAATTTTTTGAAAGTGTTTGAGAAGGATTAGTATTAGGTTTGTTTTTTTTTAAATAAAATCACAGGTCCTAGGCTTTTATTTGATGGGAGACTTTTTATTATTGATTCAATAATCTTGTTATTGTTCTGTTCAGATTTCCTGTTTCTTTAGTATTCAGGGATTGTAGGTTTTATGTTTCTTACATTCATCTTGATCACAAAAATAGTGCATATAACTTTAACAAAATTATACTCACAACAAAGCTAATATACCAGTAACTTACAATTCCTAATTGTACAAAATAATCTTAAATTATATAGCCTGTTTATATGTTAAACATTATATTAAAAATTGAAAGTAAACATTTCAAAGAAGAGTTGATAAATTATGTGTTTACAGTATCTTCTCTTCCTGCTGTAGTTTAAAGATTGCAAAATGACTTCATGTAACATAACATAGTATCTTGATTCTGAAATTCTGCCTTTCAAGTTATCCTATTTTGATTATTTTAGTGAGAGTTATAAGTTGCTAAAATAATTATCAGGTTTTTATGGTATGACATCCTTCTACATAATGACAGGGTATTTTGTGTGACTTAATTTATATTAGGATTTCTAGAACTGATATGTTTCATATGTTACATCATATTAGTGAAAACTAATAGCATTAAGCTCTGGAAGAAAGCATGAAAAAGAGATCATACTAATTCAATAAAACATTGTAATGTATTCCAGAACATCCCTACCTGTAGTTTTGTCCATTTCCCACGAACCCATGTCCTGACTGGAATGTACCGTAATGAAATTTGGCAGAGTGAGCTCTGCAGCTCTTCTCGCATTAGAGAGATTGTTGGAGGAACTTGAATTGTCAGGCCTGCACAACATGATATCTCAAAATTTCCCTTTGGCATATGAAAGATAAAGTCATTGGGAGGAATGAGGAATACAACTCAGGCATATATAACACCTAAGTCTAATGGTGTGTTATGATGCTTTTCAGTGAAACATACATGGGATATCAGAAGGTGCAGATTGATGACCACATTTTAAAAAGTGTCTTAAGATGGTGTGTGATTTTTGGTATCACCTAATAAACAAAATACTCTTATACAGTAAATGAACAGCTTAAGGCTGGGTAATATTTGATCCATCTTTATGTTTCTGTAACTTAGCATAATATCTGACATTTGTGGATTTTTAATAAGTATTTGTTTGATAGCACTATAGATTACTTTTTCTGGGAGAATATAGATATTATTTTACATAATTATACAGTAGGATTAATCATGTACTGTGAGCCCAACCACTATTATGAAATTAAATTTAAGATAAACATAAGGCATAAGCGTCATTTATCAGGGCTTATTGCCATATTCACGTATGACCTCACAAAGATCCAATCAGAGGGTTGCATTTGAATCTGGATTTCTATATTCATTTGAAACTCCTTATTAACAAGTGCATGCTCATACTCATTATAAGACTTCTTGGTATCACATGCTAATTACTTTCCTGCACTCTGGTTCCCAAACCACAATGAATCCTATTATAAAAGCAAATCACTGCAAACTTCAAACAGCATGCATCCTTGAGATGCCACTATTAAAGAAAGCACAGTGATGGGAAATCTTTGATGTTATCAGATGTGATGGAAACTACACATTTGTATTTGACTAAATCCTGTAGACTGAAGCATTTCCCCCACCCTTAAATAACCTGAAACCAATTTCAAGTTCCCAAATGCTCTTCAAAGCAGCCTGCATTAGAAGTAATGCTGGTGGCATTTCAAATTTCAAGGCAGCTTGCTCTTTCCATCTCAAGACTTCAAGCAGATTTGAAATTTTACTTTCAAAGAGAAAAGATATTAACCTACTTTTACCCAAACCACTAGGCTCTGGTTTGATGAACAAAATGTCATAGGCAATGAACTTACCTATGGTAATGAAAAGATGGTATGTAACCAAGTAGCTCAGAGTCTGAATAATGCAGCTGATTCTATGGAATTCTGAGCCATAAGTGTTTAGATATTTTATTCTTTAGTTCTTTCTTATTCTTGTGTTGTTGACCAAGAGTTGGAATGTAAACTTTGGACCATGTGACAGAACAACTGTACACAACTATACACAGCTATAATTAATCCACTTCCTCCTGAATGTGGGGCATCTGTGAAGCTGAAGACAAAAATCAGTGTGTGCTTGACTCTAGTGCCCACAGGGAGCCTGGGCCACAAAATTGAAAACATTCATTCTATGAATAACTCCTGTAGCAGGAGGGTTGGTCTGTGGCTTCTTAAAGGCTTCAGATTTGTGGTCAGGAGAACCATCATGAGCCTATTTGGGCTAAAGGATACAGTGGACCTAGTGAAGCTCCCCTAGCATTTAATTAGGTTTCCTGTAATTACTTTAAGTAAAAGGAGGGGAATGAAACCTGAAGTTATCATCTTGGGACACAAAATATTTGTATGTGGTTTTAATATCCTGAGCCTATTTTTTGCTGCTCTGCATTTTAGAAAGAGCCATTATAGTTCTAAGGAAATACATGCTGCAGGTTTATCAGCCCTTTGGTGACTGTAAGTTTACTGCAACAACCTTAAAGGAGAGGTTTGTTTCCAGTAACTGAATTTCCGCATGAGGAAGGAATGTATAAACAAGTAAAACAGGCAGAAACAGTAAACACCAGAGAGCAGGGAAAAAAAGGAAAGAGACAGAGGACATAGGGGTTGGGGGGAGGAGGCTTTGCTCCAACTTCCCACAGATTTCTAGATATCTAATAATATCTAGATAGAATAATGAGAAAAAATACAATAAAGTAGGAAAATTAGAGGCCTAAGCAGGGACCAGGAAAGAGGGAGGAAAACAGTGTTATTTGTTAATAGCTTGAGAGTTTTGCTGTGAAGATTGTTATATTATGAATAGTTGGACATTGGCTAAAATGATATACTAATTTACTTTTAATAGAAGGGTGAGGGATTGGGATATGCCAATTACTTGAAGAGTCTGTTTAAACTGGTTACTGTATAAACATAAAAGGATCACTAATTTTCAAAACTTTAAAATAATTTTAAATATACTTAATAAACTTTCGACAATAGAATTGCCCCTGTGGGATCTTGCCTTAGGATTATAAAATCCACTTTTCTGGGCTTCGTTTCAGTTCAGAGAATTTTTAATGGGCCTACCAAGCTTAGTAGTTTCTATGAATCAAGCCCCATCAGCTCTTGATAGGACATATTGTTTATTTCCTCAGTGGGACAGCACCTACTGTTATTAGGTGGTTGTTAATTTCCCTGAGTTATCTTAGCCATTTGAACATTTTCTAAGTGTTATGGAAAGTTCTGGAATACCCTTTTTTAGGGTTTCCAGAAGATACACCCTTTCCTACCACCTATGATCAAACATTTTAAGATATTATAACTCTTGGGAACTTACGAAACTCTAAATAATTGAATATATAGAGACACACATATATACATATACATACACTCAAACACGTATGTATATGCATGCACACATACATATACACACACACATACATTTCTATATCTTTTCTTGTTTGGTTTGGTGGTGGTTTTTTGGGGGTTTTTTTTGTTTTTTTTCTTTTTGAGACAAAGTCTCGTTCTTTCACCTGGACTGGAGTGCAGTGGCGTGATCACAGCTCACTGCAACCTCCAACTCCCTGGCTCAAGTGATCCTCCTGGCTCAGTCTCCTGAGTAGCTGGGACTACAGGTACTCACCACCACACCCAGCCAAATTTTTTTTTATTTTTAGTATAGATGGGCTTTCCCTATGTTGCCCAGGCTGGTCTGAAATTCTTGGTCTCAAGTGATACTCCCACCTTGGCCTCCCTAAGTACTATGATTACAGGCATGAGCCACCAAGCCCACATCTATCTTTTTTATATATAAAATAGATATGTGTATATTTAATTGTCATCTGATCATGTCATGTACTTAAAACACTTTAATGATACCCATAGCTCTCAGGAACAAATTGAAAATCTTAAACATTATGTACAAGAGTGGTTCTCAAACTTAGCGTGCATCAGAATTACTTGGCAGGCTTGTTAAAACACAGATTGCTGGGACCCACTCCCAAAGTTTCCTATCCACTTAGCCTGGAGAGGGGCCTGAGAATTTGCATTTGCAGCAGGTACCAGGTGTTATTGATGAAGCTGTTCTGGGAACCACACTTTGAGAACCACTAGACTGTGTAAACTGGACCCTTTCTTGTCTCTGGGCACTAGTCTCTGGTACTCCGTTTTCTTCTCCTGGGTTCTCAATCTCCTAATTCTCTTTCTTATTTCTTTCCATATGTCCTGCCCTTCTCACTATATAATTTGGCCAAGCTAATACATATTGGATCCTTCATGCCAGATTGGATTCCCTTATTATTCACTTTCATCCCTATACATCTCCTTTGCAGCATTGAACACATTTGTACCTAAATAATAAGTTGTATAGCGTGTTGTTAACATGAGCCCTCTTCACACTAATACAAGTTCATTGAGGACAATGACTATCTTACTCATCAGAGTTTCACACATGCCTAGTATAGTATCTTTTATGTAACTGATACTTAATAAATTTTTTTTCAAAGAGTAAATGAATGTATGAACAAATACTGCAAAGCAGTACATTTAATCATTCTTTCTGTGCCCATACTTGACCCAAAGCAAATTCTCCTACTCCCTGTGGGTGTTCTGCTAGTTCTCTCAGTGGACACTCCATTCTGAAAGATGTGCATTCAAGTTCCAAGAGAACTGGCAGTTGCCCACATGTATGGTTCAGATAATCCCTCTTGCTCGTTGCAAACAGGCACATTGCATAATGAATCTCTGAAACAACCTTGATACTTCAAGATAAATACCCCTAAAACGATAATCCAAGATTCTTAGTTAAACTTTTTGTTATTCAGGATCATGTAATGCTGTGAAATAAATTCTAATTGTATGAGCGTTTTAGCTAGATTTATCAGGATTTTAGTTACATTACAATTGCAGAGAAACGTTTGGGCTTTCAAAATATTATGCATGAAAACTTTAAAGTCATATATTCTTTGGATAGGATACCAGAGGTTTGTTAATTGAGGCTAGTATTTCTTTCAAGAAAAATGATGTACCGTTACCCTTGAAACACAACTATTAAAGTAATTTACCCCAATGATTTTCGTTTTAGGTTATTCGCTCTCATTTCATGTGAAGAGTTAGGAAGATTTAGCTATTCCAAAGTTATGTACCCACAATGCATAATTGAGGTAAAATCCTTTGAAGATACGAAATTCAAGTTCACATTTGAATATAAAGAAGGAGATAACTTGGTGGAAAGTGAATATTTGCAAGCAATATGGGGAAAGGCACTCTGCTTTCATCTTCAGATGAATCCAGAAGGTTTGAAATAGCAAATAAGAAAATGAAAAAGTTGTTGGGTAAAGTGACTGGAGCCAGAAGAAAATCAGAGGAGATGAGAGACAATCTCTGGGATGTTGATCTATGGCATCAAGAAGGATCACTGGGGGAAAACTGTGGTGTGAAATTATATTTCTGTAGTACAAGTCTTCTCTTGACTTGAATTGTTCTTTGTCTTCTCAGGTCTCATTGTCCGGGAAGTGAGCATTGAGATTTCGCGCCAGCAAGTGGAAGAACTCTTTGGACCTGAAGATTACTGGTGCCAGTGTGTGGCCTGGAGCTCCGCGGGCACCACGAAGAGCCGGAAGGCATACGTGCGCATCGCATGTGAGTCATTGCACACCTTGGGCGTCAGAAGCTCATGGAAATAACAGGAAACTTTAGATTGTGACTGCTCTAGCATCAGAGAATCCTAGTCAAAAGTCCTGGTCAAAAACTGCTCTCAGATTTCTGCATTTGAGCCACACGTTCCTTTTAAAGTCACCGGGACATCATTTTATTTTTTTGTTTCAAGGCACTAAGTAGTTTTTCTTTAGGGACATGAAAGAATTAGTGCTGCTTCCAAAAGATGACACCTTTTTTCTAATCTGGTAGGAATTAGGCTATAGGAAGACCAAATATATTCCTTTAATGAGTCCATTCTGTCAATTTGTTAAGACAGTGTTGAGTCATTTTCCTACTGGAAATAGAGATTACCAAGATAAAGCATCTCTATTTATTCTGGAACTGTTCTCATGCATCAGAACATAGCACTGTTTTCCAAATTGTGTTAATTTCTAGAGTATTCATCTTCAGGAAGAGGTTAAAAGGTACCTCACAAAAAAGGGTTCCATAATCAAATAAATATGAGAAATATAATTTTTGACAAAGTTAAACAGAGGTTGATTCATTGCAAAACTCCTCAGATTCTTTAATATGCTAATGTGCATATTCTCCCCAGGAGGGAGGTGGAGCCTGCAGCTCCTGCAGAGTCCTTTTCTCAGTGAATACTCTTCACATTCTGAGCAGCATGAATGCTGCTGTAACCTGTCCCCAGGTTTCATACTGAGAAAATTTCTCACGTTTGAGAGACACCACTGAAGTCCATGTAAGTTTTATTTTCCGAACCCCTTTGCATCTCTGCATTTCACTAAACTCTGTTTTGCGTCAGCTGTCAATATCACTTACACATCACTCCCATCGGTCCTGGCTCTGATGCTACCCCCAATTCCGTACTTGTCTCTTCCTTCCCTTCTTCGTGATCTAGATCTGAGCCGTTGCAGATACTTCCCGGTTATTCTCCATGGCTCAAGTCCTTTTTCTGTTCCAGTCCTTCCTCCGTGTTACCACAATTGCAGTCTCCCTAAAACTCAGGTCTCATCTTGTCTCGCCTCCACTTCTGCTTCACAGTGACTTTTGAGATAAAGTCAAAATTCCTTACGAGGGCACGTACCATTGCATTAGCTTGCGAGGGCTGCCATAACGAAATGCAATAGACTGGGTGCCTTAAACAACAAATGTACTTTCTCACAATTGTGACGCTGGGAGTCTGATATCCAGGTGTCAGCAGCTTTGGTTTCTTCTGAGGCTTCTCTCCTTGGCTTGCAGATGGCTGCGTTCTGTGTCCTCACGTATTCTTTCCTCTGGTGTCTCTTTGTGCGTCTCAATGTGTTTCCTCTTCTCATAAGGACATCAGTCGGATTGGTTTAGGGCTTACCCTAATAGCCTCGTTTTAACTTAATCACCTCTTCACAGGCCTTCTTTCCAAATATAGTCACATTCGGAGGTACTGAGGGTTAGGGCTCAACGTAAGAATTTTGGGGGACACAGTTCAGCCAATAACAATCACATTTTATAGTTCACATATCCAAACTATATTTCCAGCTCTGACCACTAAGGATTTCCACATTTAGTCACACTAGATTAGAAGTACTTTGATTTCCATGCCTTTCAGCTATTGTTTACGCTGAAGGGTTTCACCCTTGCCTTACTTCCCTTGATAATTTTTTTTTTTTTTTTTTTTTTTGGAGACAAGGTCTCGCTCTATTGCCCAGGCTGGAGTGCAGTGGCAGGATCGTAGCTCACTACAACCTCAAACTCCTGGGCTCAAGCAATCCTCTTGTCTCAGCCTCCTGAGTAGCTGTGACTAAAGGCACACACCACCACACCCAGCTAATTTTTCTATGTTTTTGTGGAGATGGGATCTTGCTATGTTGTCCAGGCTGGTCTTGCACTCCTAGCCTCAAACTATCCTCCTGCTTCAACCTCCCAAAGTGCTACAATTACAGGTGTGAGCCACCCTACCTGACCCATAATTTTTTAAAATTAATTTATTTGACAAATACTTAGTAAGGATTTACTCTATTCTTGGGAAAATTGTAGGTATTAGGAATGGTGTTGGAAGAAAAACATATAACCATCCTTGCCCTCATGGAGCTTTTGTTCTGATGAGGAGAGGCAAACTCTAAATAAAATAAAGGATAATTGGGTACAGAGCAGATGGTAAGCAGGAGAAGGGGATATGTAGTGTTGGGGGAGAGTGGTCAGGAGAGGTTTCCTGAACAAGCTGACAGTCAAGTAGACCTGCAGGAGGGAAGGGAGGGAGTCAGGCAGAGGGAACAGCAAGTGGCACAGTACAGACATCCTGAGACAGGAGTGTGCTGGCAGGTTCCAAGAAGAGCAAGGAGGCCAGAGTGGCTGGAACACACGGAGTAAGAGGAGATTCCTAGATGTGATGAGAAAGGCCTGGGTAGAGATGGGAGGGGATGTGTGGAGACGGCACAGGACTCTGTAGGTGTGGAAACATCTTTGGTTTTGAGTACGAGATGAGAACACTTTGGAATCTTTTCAGCAGAGGACCTCATGACCTGACTTCTATTAGCAGAATCATTTGACTGCTGTGTTGGGACTGGACCATGAGGGGCAAGGGGAGAAGCAGCAAAAGCAGTTGTGAGGCTACAGCTTTGAGAGATGTTAGGTTAGCGTAGAATAGAAGCAGTGGGGGTGGTGACGCCAGGGTTCCAGTTATATTTAAGAGAAGAGACTGTGGCTTTTGTTGAGCGATTGGATGTGGGATATGAGAGAAAGAGGGGAAAGGATAATTTGAAAGGCCCAGGCCTTTTGAAGGGTTTCTTTCAAATGTCCTTAGTGAAGTCATTCCTGCCTCATGGAGGGTAGGCATTCCTTTCTCAATACTATCAGAGCAGTTTGTCCATACTCTTAATCTAGGGCTTGTCTCCTTTGAATTATATTCACTTTGTGTAACATCTGTGTTTCATGCCAGTGAGTTCCATATGATAACCCTTATGCTACAGTCATGAGTTATAGTGGGATTTGTGTGCACCAAGGATTTGTCTTCCTGGGAATGGCATGATAGCTGCTTAGGATTTCCACTTTATCGTGTGTACAAACCAGTAAATCACACCCAGCATCACAAAGGCTGATGAATACACAGATAGCTCCTGGAAAGAATTGAGGATGGTCAAGGTGGCCCTTTCTGGCCTCGTCTCACACCTCACTAGTCCTTTTCCCTGAGATCAGAACTTCCTTGTGAGCCACCTGTGTGTTTGGATAAAGCTTTGTCCATATTTATGAGTGTGTTTTGTCCAAAAGCATTGTCTAAAACAGCAGGATCCAATAGAAATATGCTGACCACATATGTCATTTAAACTTTTCTAGTAGCCACACTTTAAAAAGTAAAAAGAAACAGGTAAAATTTATTTTAATAATGTATTTTATTTCGTCTAATATATCTAAACTATGATTTCAACAATATAACCAATATAAACAAGTATTAACAAAATACTTTACGTTCTTTTCTCATACTAGTCTTTGAGATCTGATGTGCATACCCTTACAGTACTTCTCAGGTGAGAATAGCCACAAGCCAAGTGCTCAAAAGGCCTCACGTGGCTCATGTTTGACAGATAGGCTCTAGAATAGTGATAATAAGGGAAATGCTGTCCCAATCATGTGTTATGTATTAGTCCATTGAATCTTTGCAACGACTCTCTGTAATGAGTGCTGTTATTATCCTCATTTTATAGATAAAAGGAGATTTAAAGTCCTGTCTGAGGTTACATAGCTGGTACGTGGAGAAGCAAGTCAGTCTGGCAAACAAGTCCGTGCATTTAACCAACACACTGGATACAAAGGAGAAAGGAGATGACAACGATTTTTATGCCAGATGGCAGTTCACAAAAACATCTTAATTTCCACATGCATAATGCTTATAAGCTCACAATTATTTATCATATAGAAGTATCAAAGGAGCTTGACTTCCTTCCTCTCTCCTTATTGCTTGGTCTGCTCTAACCACACCCATTGCCTTGCTTTTAGAATGCAATAAACTCATTCCACATACCGGCTATTTGCAAGAACTGTTCCTTCCCACCTAAAACATTCTTCCCCTGAATCTAAGCCTGTTTCACTTCCTTGTTTCACTCAGATTTTTGCTGAGGTGTCACCTCTTCAGAGGAGTCTCCATGTACCCCAACACTGTCACTCGCCTAATCCCAAGCTTGCTTTATTTTTCGTGATAGCAATTTTCTTCATCCTTATTTGTTTCCTTGTGTGTTCACTGTCTTCCCTACCAGAATATAAGCTTCACAAGGGCTCTGGGACTTTGATTCTTCATCATTATATCCCCAATGCCTGAAAATAGCACCTTGCATGTGGCTGGGACTAAATAAATGAAGACATAAATAAATGAAATGAAACTGAATTAAACTGAAAGCACATGATGGGGCAAAGTGATGCTGCTATTCAGTGCTAATTGTGTGTTCATTTAATAAAACTGTTTTCTTTCCCAAGGAATTAGAGAACATCAGATAGCTTGAAGTGATTGCCTCTGTGCTCCCCCTACTCACACCCCCTTTGCACTCTTGTGCTTTTTATGTTCTCCATAGTGCTTTCAACTTCTAACCTATGATACATTTACTTCCTTATTATGTTCATGGTTTGTGTTCTAGCCCTACTCACCCCCTTAGAAAGTAAGCTCCACATGGGCAAAGATTTTTGTTTGGTTGGTTCACTGATGAATTCAAAATATCTAGGATGATGCTTGGCACAGTGTAGGTATTCAATAAATACCATAAGGAATGAATGAATCATCATTTCTTTATTTATATCTCATGATTATGTGTGGTTACTGTGTACACAGTCTTATTAGCCTGTATGTACTTTCTCATTCCTACGTTATGTCTGATAAAACAAAATTAATTATACAATTTAACCAAACAATGCATTTCTCCATCCAGGCATCCTGAAAGATGTAGGTCATGCCACAAACAGTTCTAGTAGCGTAATGTCAAATGTCTTGGTGGAACTCAGCAGGCTTCCCCATACACCAGAATAGATGGCCTGTTTACTAAAGTGCATTTCTGAGTTGTGATCTGATCCCTTGCACAAGCATTAAAGCCCCCACTAAACCAGTTATAACTTTAAAAAAGCCATGTTTTGAATTAGATAAGATTAAGTCATTTAGACTTTTTTAATATGAGAGAAATTTTTAACAATAAATTTCTCCTTGTTTCATATAAATCTCAACAGTTGTATTAAATAGTTCATCATGGACATTCCTATATCAAGATTAAAAATTCAAGGTAAACACATACCTGATTGCATCACACTATATTTTTCTGAACATATTTCCTTTTGTATATGGGCAGAAGTTCCCAAGTTTCATGGAGGCCCCACAAATTCATAGGCATTTATGGCTCGTATTTATTCTAAGAGGTAGACAACCAATTTATAGAACACTGTTTCGTAAGTCATATTTTTGGGGGAAATCACCTATACATATGTTATAAGCAGAGCTGGTAACCCACTGGACTAAAATGTGTCATTAAAGTATGTTTTATGCCCCATGAAAAGTGAAGTTTATGGCTAAAATGCTTATTTGCAAATAAGAAAAAAAGCTTGTCTGCAATCATTGTGTTCTTTTTTTTGTGCTCTGAGAAAAGAGCCTTAACTTTTTGGTATGTCAGATTCCCCATCCATAAAGTTGGCATGTTTCTTATTACTTATCCCTAAGACATACCTTAAAAAATATTGTGATGACATATAATCATTTTTTTTGAAACTAAAGATGCAGTGTGAATGTAAAAGAGTGGCTCATATGGATTTTTTTTTCTCTGTAGTGGATGTCATTTGGAGTTCTAGCTCTAAAATATTTATTTTTTAAAATACCCTTAAGCAAGACTATCTGAATACAAATGTATTTATCCTATAAAAGCCCCCAAAGTCAAGAAATAAAGAAGAGTGGCAGATTTGTAGTTCTGTTCTAAAGGGACTTTGTTTGCTTGGGATTTCTCTATTTAAATGATCTCAGTGCAGTAAGGCAGCGGTCCCCAACCTTTTTGGCACTGGGGACCGGTTTCATGAAAGACAATTTTTCCATGGATGGGGGAAGGGAGGAAAGAGGGTGGAGCTCAGGTGGTGATGCAAGCGATAGGGAGCAGCTGTAAATACAGATGAAGCTTCCCTCGCTTGGCTTGCCCTCCGCTCACCTCCTGCTGTGCAGCCCAGTTCCTAAGTTTCATGGAAGACAATTTTTCCACAGACCGGTTGGGCAGGGAGGCAGGTGGTGATGCATGGCCTGGTTCCTAACAGGCCATGGACCGGTACCAGGCTGTGGCCTGGGCTGCAGCAGTAAGGGATAGCCAGGCCTTAGCACAACTGAAGATATTACCAAAATAATCCTTCTGCTTACTTGCTTAAAGATCATTCTGACCTCTGTCCCTAGATATGAGTTATGATATTATGAAAGTTTTCATGATAAATTCCTAAGAGTGGACAAAACTTCAGCCATTAAAAAAGCAAAATGAGGTTATGAAATAACAGGGTAAAAAACAAAATCTGTCATTTTTATTTCTTCTTTAAAGTGTTTGTCCTAGTAGCCAACATTTATGATGTGCTTACTGTGGGCCTAACTGTTGTAATCCCCTTTGTGCATGTTAACTATGGCAATCCTCATATAACATCCTATCAGGAAGTTCTGTTATTATCCCCACTTTGTAAATAACGAAATAGAAGCTTGAAAATGTTAGGTAACTTGCCCAAGTCACCTCTTTAGGAAATGGTGAATCTGAGTTTTAACAAAATTTTGTTTGTGGTCCAGTTCATTGCACAGAGTTGTAACATGTAATAATTCTTGACTTTTCAATCTAACCACAGAGTGAACTGCATGTAGTCAATTTGTGTTTGTTGGTTGATTGGTTTTTGTTTGGTTTGTTTTATAGTTTATGATATTTGAGAAGGAAAGGCAAGTAAAAGAAGGAAAAATTTTCCAACTTTTTAAAATATACTATATCCCTTACATTTAAAAACCACAATGAATTGTTTAATATAATAATATTTTCATGATTTTTAAATGTTCCAGCAAAGATAAGATACTCTATTTCTGGAAAAGAAAACCATGGCCAACTTTTTAGAGTTCTATGACATTAAGTCAGGCATGTTCACTTTTAATAAATGCCCAAAGCTCTGAAGACTAGTCTAGTTCTCCCAAAATATGCTGCACCAGTAGGTTCATCACAGAAGGTATTTCCCATTAACAGCCAGATTTAGTGATTTAAGCATAAATTCTGCTCTACTATGACAACATAGTTAGTTCCTTCCATCATTATTGAAAGTAAGTTACATTTTTTCCCCCTTAATATAGGTATTACTACTTTAAGTGACCATGGAATTATTTGATAGAGGAGCACTTTGAAAGTAAATTAAAACAACTTTTAAAAAAATTAAAAATATGTTCATCACCTCTGTTCATTGAACATGTAAAAGAATTAACTGAAAAGTAATTGAAAGTACAAAAATGTGAGTCATAGTTAAGCAGCTGTATTTACTTAATGCAAGGTCAGGCCTGGGTCAGAAAGTACATAAGTTGGCCAGCAGCAGATACCCACAACATGAAGCCCTTCTAAGTACAGAAGTTCCCTAGATCGAGAGCCATTTTGTCAAGATCAGCTCAATTTAGAAGCAAGAAGCTTAATTCTGATAGTTGGACTTTGGCCTCTTGGTAAAATTTAAATAAATAAATAAAGATGAGTACAACCGTGAACTCTGTGAATACTTGACAGCTATGCTGACTTGGGGTACTGGATGAAGTGGGTGTCTTTCTAAATGAGGACATTGATAGAGGGATTTTTCTGTAACTGCACTGTCCTAAGTGTTTTATGTGTATTACCTATTCTTAAGTGTCACAGTAATCCTAGGTGATAAGTACTGTAATTATCCTCATTTTATGGATGAAGAAATGAAAGCACAGAAACCTTATTAAGTGCAGAACTAGGATTAAACCCAGATAGGGTGGACCCAAGTCCCATGCTCATAACCACTGTAGTAGGCTGGATAATGACCCCCAAAGGCATCAGGTCCTAATCTCTGGAATTTGTAAATATTGCCTTATGTATTAAAAGGATCTTTGCAGATTTGGTTAAGGATCTTGAAATGGGGAGATTATCCAGGGTTATACAGGTGGTCTCTAAAGGCCATCACAAGTGTCTTATAAGAGAAAGACAGAGAGAGATTTGACGCGTATAGAAGAGGAGAAGGCAATGTAACCACATAGGTAGAGATTGGAGGGATGCAGCCACAAGCCAAGGAATGCTAGCAGCCACCAAAATCTGGAAGAGGCAAGCCATGGTATCTCCCTAAGAACCTCTGGAAGGAGCACAGCCCTGCTGACCTCTTGATTATGGTCCATTGAAACTGATTTCAAATTTCTGGCCTCTGGAACTGTGAGTGAATATATTTCTGTTGTTTTAAGACAGGAAGTTTGTGGTAATTTCCACAGGAAATGAATACAACTACCATGCAACACTCATCCTTTAGTAAATCCATATGATGGAGTAGCCTGCTTCAAAATAGCTGGTGAACTTGAACAAGTAAGTTAATCTCTCAGGGTACCAGTAGTATAATCTGCAAAGTGATGGGATTGAACTGTACTATTTGTAAAACTATTTAGAGTTATACTTCATAGGAAAAATTATTCTCAGATTTTTAAAGAGAATTGCTAGATTATTTTGGAAATTGAATTTAATTCAGCATTTCTTAAGGAGCTACTATGCACAAGCACCAAGCACCAAGATATATTTGACCTGGTTGAATTTTTTAAATTTAAAAATTTAGCATTCAGTTGGCTGGAATTAGTTTGTCTTTCAAAGTGAAATTTAACAGTGATATGTCGTATCTGATGGAAAGATGGCCATAAATGTGCAGACACATTCCATATTGGGAAGTTCTTTGCCATGAAGAGTTGAGGATCAAGTGCATCAGATCTTGTTTGCTAATTCCTGCTTATTTGTGGCCTCTCAGAGTCCTGTGTTGGGGAAGATCCTGAAACTAATTCCAGATTCCACCGAAAAGAATGTCATGATTGATTAACCATGGGCACGTGAGCTGGAAGGGAATGCAGCGGTGCCAAATATTTACCATTCCTACTCAAAAGAACAAGAATTGAACATAGATCATAACCAATCTTGATGGTTTCCTGCTGTACCTGAAAGAGCTTCAGGTTTTTGTACATAGCAACTGTAGCAATAACTATATAGGTTCAGAAAATAATGTAGGAATATATTTATCCGACATTGTCATCAAGAATTACAGAAATAACAACAAAATGTCTCTTCAGCCATCAAGAAACTTTTTGATACTAATAACTGAGGTGCTAATAGTTTACATTGAAAATGTCATTTAATCTTCTGAAGTCCACACATTGATTGCCTAACATTCATTCTGAAAGTAGATAAGGGAATATAAATTAATAATTATAAAAGACTGATTCAGAAAATGTTATGTATACAATCCTACTAACAAAAACAGCTTTACCCACCAAAATCTCCCGGTCAGCTTTCTTGTTTAAGTGTCTAGAAAGTCAGAAGCAGGGGGCAAGGGGAGAAGTCTAGGGGATTGTCTGTGAGATGAGAGAGAGGCCATAAGAAATATTAAGGTAACTTGACACATTCAACACTGAACTTTCTAGACCAACAGTCTCAAAGTGGCAGTCCATAGGCCCAATATGGCCCAACAACTTTTTGGTTTAGTCCTCACAATGTTGGCCCACACACATATTTTGATAAAGTTTTAGGTAGTTGACAACATACGCAGTTAGAAAAAAAAAATCACATAAAAATACACATGACGAACTTCTGTTAACAATCAAATATGGGGCCTGCAGCCCACTGAGCCTGCATTCCTTTGGGCAACATGCAGCCAGAGCTGAGTAACAAAAGCAAAGAGGAAGTGGATTGATTGGTTTTATACCCATGTCTCTATTAAAAGTTAGAAAACAAAAGACAGTCCAGGTGGGTGTCATGTTTCAAGAAAAAATTAATTCTTATGCCTAGCTTTCTCCCATTTATGTTACCTGCATGGCCCCTAGACACGTGTGAAATTCAAGTCCTGTGCTAGAAAATATCAGCCGTCAAGCTGGTACAAAGGTGAGCTCTGGTGATGCTGTGGAAACACCAGTAGGGACTCATTATTAACCAAGTGGTTAGAGCGACAGAGCAGAATCAGATCTGCCTGGCTCCCACAGCCTCCTGGGGTGCCCACAGTACTGAGCACAGTGCCATGCATATCGTGGTGTTCCATAATCAATGAACCAATTGATCAACCAGTGGTCCTCCGATTTTAATGCTATGTATAAAACACACCTGTGGGGCTTGTTAAACCTATAGATTCCCAGGGCCCAACCTGAGTAGGAAATCTGCATTTTTATCAAGCACCACAGTGTAATTCCTGCGTTTCTGTTTATGAAACATCACCTTCAATTAGCCTTCCCACACTTGTCATTGCTTTGTTTCACTTGGTTACATTTTGTTGTTGTTGTTGTTGTTGTTTTCATTTTGTTGTTGTTTTTAAGAGATAGGGTCTCGCTCTGTCACTCAGGCTGGAGTGTGGTGGGACGATCATAGCTCACTGCAGCCTCGAACTCCTGGGCTTGAGAGATCTTCCCACCTCAGCCTCCCAAGTAGCTGGGACTACAGGGTCCCACTACAGGGTGTGCCACCGGGCCCAGCTACTGGTTATGTTTATTTTGATTAATAATGATAATGCTAAAATGTTTGTATAGCATAAGAAAATTCAGAGGGAAAAGGTGGAGTGGGGGATTACTATCTTTTGGGCACTTACTACAAGGAGACTTCAAAAACTTTGTGGAAAATGGAATTGAAAGATAAAAAGTTTTAAAAAAACGTTATTTCTCAACATACGCTCCATCTAGTCAATATACTTTTGTAAGTGATGATACCAGCCATTTAGTCCATCCCTAAAGTACTGATGGTCCTGGGAATTTAACCATGTCAGTGCAGTCTTTTTTACAGTATTAACTGAAGAAAAATGGATGCCCTTTGAAGATTTTTTAAGATTAGGAAACAAAAAGAAGTCAAAAGGAGCCAAATCAGGACTATAGGATGGATGCCTAATGATTTCTCATCAAAACTCTAGCAAAATTGTGCTTGTTTGAAGAGAGGAATGAGCAGGAGCATTGTCATGAGGAAGAAGGACTCTCTGGTAAACTTTCCTGGGCATTTTTCTGCCAAAGCTTTAGCTAACTTTCTCAAAACATTCTCATAATAAATAGACACTATTGTTCTTTGGCCTTACAGACAGGCAACAAGCAAAATGTCTTGAGCATCCCTAAACACTCTGGTGATGATTTTTGCCCTTGATCAGTCCTCTTTTACTTTGACTGGACCACTTTCACCTATTGGTAGCCATTGCTTTGATTGTATGTTTTCTTCAGGATCATACTGATAAAGCCATGTTTCATCTGTTACAATTCTTCAAAGAAATGCTTCAGAATCTTGATCCTACTTATTTGAAATTTCCATCGAAAGCTCTGCCCTTGTCTACAGCTGATCTGGGTGCAACAATATTGGCATCCATCGAGCAGAAAGTTTGTTCAACCTTAATTTTTCAGTCAGAATTATGTAAGCCAAACCAATTGAGATGTCTATGGTATTGGCTATTGTTTCTGCTGTTAATCCTTGGTCCTCTTCAATTAGGGCACAAACAGGATGAAGTTTTTCCTCACAAACTAATGTGGATGGTCTACTCCTGCAGGCTTTATCTTCAGTGTCTCATCCCTTCTTAAAATGAATTATCTACTTGTAAACTGCTGATTTCTTTGGAGCATTGTCCCTATAAACTTTTCATAAAAAATCACTGATTTTACCGTTCTTCCACTCAACCTTCACCATAAATTTGATATCTGTTCTTACTTCAATTTTAGCAGAATTCATATTGTTCTGATAGGGGCTCTTTTCAAACTTCTTATCCTTCTTAGTGCCTCAAACTAGACCCTGTTCAGATGTGTTATAACAAGTTAGTATGAGTATATTTTGATGGAAAAAAATTGAAATCCATGTATAATTTTTTCATAATACACATTTTCCATGACTTTTTGAAGACCCTTCTTATACACCAGACATGATGCTAAGAATTTTACAGGTGCTCCTTCCTATAAAACTTTGTGAAATCATACCCATTTTTCAGCTGAAGAAATGAAGGCAAGGAGAATTTAAGCAATGTGCTTATAGTCACATGGATAGTCCAGTGGTACAGTCAGGACACGGACCTGAGTTTGTGCCAAAACACTTACCAACAGTGTTATCCTAAATCCCAGTGGCTTTCAGACTTTTTCACAGTGACCTATGATTAAAAATAGGTTTATATCATAGGTCTGTGAAGTATGACGTTGATATTTTGATGGGGATTGCACTGAATCTGTAAATCACTTTGGGTAATATGGACATTTTAACAATGTTGATTCTACTAATCCATGAGCATGATATGTTTTTCCATTTGTTTGTGTCCTTTGCGATTTCTTTTGTCAGTGTTTCATAGTTCTCCTTGTAGAGATCTTTCACCTCCTTGGTTAAGTATATTCCTAAATATTTTATTTTCTCTGTGGCTATTGTGAATGGTATTGAATCTTTGATTTGACTCTCTGCTTGACTTTTATTAGGATACAGAAATTCTACTGATTTGTGTACATTGATTTTCTAACCTGAGACTTTGCTGAATTAATTTATCAATTCCAGGAGTCTCTTGGTGGAGTCTTTGGGGTTTTCTAGGTACAAGATCATGTCATCAGCAAAGAGCAATAGTTTGACCTCCTCTTTCCCAATTTGGATACGTTTTATTTCTTTCTCTTGACTGATTGCTCTTCTAGGACTTCCAGCACTATGTTGAATAAAAGTGGTGATAGTGGGCACCCTTGTCTTGTTCCAGTTCTTAGGGGGAATGCTTTCACCTTTTCTCTATTCAGCGTAATGTTGGCTGTGGGTTTGTCATATATGGCTTTTATAATTTTGAGATCTATTCCTCCTATGCCTAGTTTGTTGAAGGTTTTTATCATGAAAGGGTGCTGAATTTTGTCAAATGCCTTTTCTGCATCTATTGAGATCATCATATGGTCTTTGTTTTTGCTTCTGTTTATGTGGTGAATCACATTTATTGATTTAAGTGTGTTGAACCATCCTTGCATCCCTGGGATGAAGCCCACTTGTTCATGGTGGATTATTTTTTTGATGTGCTGCTGAATTCTGTTTGCTACTATTTTACTGAGGATTTTAGCATCTATATTCATAAAGGATATTGGTCTGTAGTTTTGTATTTTTGTTGTGTCCTTTCTTGGCTTCACAGACCTAGAAAAAAATAATTCTATACTTCATTTGGAACCATAAAAGAGCCTCAGTAGCCAAAGCAATCTTAACCAAAAAGAACAAATCTGCAGGCATCACATTACTAGAATTCAAACTACAATACAAGGCTGTAGTAACCAAAACAACATGGTATTGGTGCAAAATTAGAGACACAGACCAATGGAACAACATAGAGAACCCAGATATGAAACCACCTACCCACAGCCAACTGATCTTTGACAAAGCAGACAACAATGTATATTGGGGAAAAGAAGCCCTATTCAAGAAATGGTGCTGGGAAAATTAGATAGCATATGCAGAAGAATGAAACAGGACCCCATCTCTTACTACTCAAAAAAAATAATTCAAGATGGATAAAAGACTTAAATGTAAGAATTTATGAAGAGTACCCCAACGGCAATTGCAGCAACAACAAAAATAAATAAATGGGATTTGATTAAACTAAAAAGCTTCTGCACAGCTAAGGAAACAATCAACATAGCAAATAAACAACCTACAGAATGGGAGAATATATTCACAACCTATACCTCCAATAAAGGGCTAATAACCAGAATCTACAAAGAACTCAAGCAAATCAGCAAGAAAAAAAAATCCCATTAGAAAGCAGGCAAAAGACATGAACAGAAGCTTTTCAAAAGAAGAGAGACGAATGGGCAACAAACATATGAAAAAATGCTCAACGTCACTAATCATCAAGGAAATGCAAATTAAAACCACAATGAGATATCACCTTACCCCTGTTAGAGTGGTTTCTATTAATATTAAAAAGTCCAAAAACAATAGATGCTGGCATGGATGCAGAGAGAAAGGAATGCTTGTACACTGTTGGTGGGACTACAAATTTGTATAAGCTATATGGAAAACAGTATGGAGATTCCTCAAAGAACTAAAAGTAGACCTACTATTCCTACTATTCAATCCAGTAATCTCACTACTGGGTATCTACCCAAGGGAAAAGATGTCTTTCTATCAAAAAGACACCTGCACTCGAATGTTTATTGCAGCACAAAATTCACAATTGCAAAGATGTGGAATCAACCCAAGTGCCCATCAATTCATGAATGGATTAATAAAATGTGGTATATGTATACTGTGGAGTACTACTCAGCTATAAAAAAGGATGAATTAATGCCTTTTTGCAACAATTTGGATGGAACTGGAGACCATTCTCCTAAGTAAAGTATCTCAAGAATGGAAAAACAAACACCACATGTACTCACTATTAAATTGAAACTAACCAATGAGCACATATGTGCACAGAGGGAAGTAAAACTCAGTAGAAGTCAAGCTTGTGGGAGGAAGGAGGGAGGAAGGGACAAAAAACCCACCTAATGGGTACAATGAACACTATTTGGGTGATGGGCATACCTATAGCCATGACTCAAACATTATAAAAGCAATCCATGTAACCAAAAATATTTGTACCTCCTTAATATTTTAAAATAAAAAAGTAGGTTTATGTCATGATCCACTAGACATATACCTACCTCCTCACACCCACAAACACACACAAATATATGTATGTGTACATATGTACATAAACACACATGCAAACACAGACAATACTGTATATGATACATGTTGACATTTTCCATGTGGCCAATTTCATACTTTTTAATGCTGGCTTTTACCATAGTTTACAGAGGGCCAAGGTATGTAAGAGAATGACATGTTGAGTATTTATACATATGAGTAATCATCTTTTATTCCAGAACTCTCTGTGCAAATAATACGTACAGCTGTAATAATTTGTTACATGTGTTTTGTGCTTTATAATCTTCCAAACCTTTTTCAATTTCAGTATGTATTTAATATTTGAAAAACTCTATGATGTCTAAAAAACAAAAAACAGTCAACATTAATATTGTAGTATTTCATTTATATCTTATTTTTCTGTGGAATTTAAGGATTTAGATTTCTGCTAGAATAATCTATTGAAGTATACCCATTGGAGAATTCTTGACGTCATAGTATCAGTCTAATAAAAAATATTTTATTCTAATAAATATTTCTGCATCATGCAGTAGCATTGGTGAGGGAATAAACATGTTTAATAAATGTAAATCATTTTTTAAAACTTAGAATAAGAATGTTTCTCTCTTTCAAAGACAATAGTATCAGCAACCTGCCTGCTTAAATAGCATAAGGTGATCTTTTTGCTGATACAGTCTGCTTCCAAAATCAGCAGGGCTCACAGGTACGTGGATGGTAGGGTGACCCATTACACCAAAAGCCATGGCCTCTTCAGCCTTCACTCACCCTTTTAGGGCCACACTCACCCTTTTCAGATGGTGTCAGGTAGAGTTGCTCAGCAGGGAAGGCATGATTATATGCCCCTTTTGTACATATGCACATTGAAATGACAGGCTTTCTTGCATGCTATTTTGGGGAGGCATTTCCCTCCATACTCTCTGTCCCATGGAGACAGAAAATTAGTTTTGTCAAAGTAATTCTCAATGCATTTACAATTATCAGAGCTTTAATTTTCATCTGCTTTTATGGAGTATATTATATCACTCTCCAGGATTTATACAAAGAATTTACTAGTTTTTTTTAATATTAAATCTTTTGGAATCCATCCCCTCCCCAATTTCTAACTCTTTCCTATACCTGTAGGTGCAAGGGTCCCAAAGTTCCATGAAAATTTTCTGAGGGGAGTATTATAAGCTATTCTCTTCAAACGTGCATCAACTCCTAGACTTTTAAAAATAATTGCTTCTGTTATTTCTCTTAGATACTAATAATTGTAACCAGGAAGTACCTTATTACACAAAGGATAAGTAAGCCCTTTTCCCCTAAAATGCGTATTTAAAATATTAGGCTAGTCAGTAATAGGGCCTTATAGCAAAAGAGTTCTTCAAAAGCATCCATTTATTTTCATTTTGTAAATGTGGAAAGTGAAGGCCAGAAAGTCCTTCTGTCTCCTAGTTAGTTTTCTTTTCTAGTTAGTTTTCCACATTGTCAAAAAGCAGAGTTAATGTTTGCAGAATGCTATGAATCAGTGTTTTCCACATCATAGATAATTTATAACCACTGTATTATTGTGCAAAAAATAATCATTGAAAGCATCAAAATTTTACAATAAAAAATGAGACATTGTGTGCACATGTGTATGTTCAAAAAGACTTTCTTTGATTACATATAAATGGTAAATAGAAATCCATATTGTTTCAGGTCTGGTTCTACATCTGCTAATTGGATTTCGGTGTATGGATTTAGTAAGCCAATATTTATATTCTTGAGTAAACCTGTCTCTGAATGCATGCATATGACAAAAGCTGATTTTTCTTTTAAACTGGTAGAATCAATGACTAAATCAGAGGTAGGCCAAGTTGACTTTGCAAAAGTAATCTAGGTTATAATGAAAGGACTTTGTACTTATTTTAGTAGCAGCCTGAGAACTAATGGAAAGAAAACAGAAATGTAGAATCCTAAAGGTCTTCCAAGGGCAGAAATTCATCTTTTTTTTTTTTCTGACAGGAATACCCACATTATTCTGAGCCATTCTGTTTTGTGTCTAATTCCTAGCTGACAAGTGTCCGTTTTTCATGCTTATTCATTCATCACCCTTGTGTGCATTCTGCCTGCAAGCCATCCGGCCTGCCTTCTATCACATCTTTCCAAATGATAAAGGATGTGCTTAAAATGTTCCCACCCTCCCCGTGCAGAGTAGCGCGGAGGCATACTACAGTGAGCAGCCGCCGTGCCGCACGGCCGCGATATATCCTATGCTCGTTATACAACCTGAAAGCTAGAAAAGAGGTTTTATGGCAGGAATTAAAAGGGTTTTTCAGGAAGAAGTATTGCCTTGGGGGGAGCTAAATGTGAGATCATTTTAGAAATTAGATAAAATTTATATAGAGTGTAAAGCCAAGCCATTAAAATAATTCTATGGTATTCAATGATGGTTTAGTTAAACCTGTCTCTTGAAGTATGTGCCTCTGGTCATCACCATTCTCAATTAGGAAAAAAAGGTCTACATAAAATGTGCCTTCATTTGAAAACTGTACCAAATATTACACCATATTCTAAGAGGAATTATAGCATGCTGTACTCACACCCATTGCCCCTTAATGGTGCTGCTGACTTCTGTCACTATACAATTTTGGAAAAGAGTAGTAAGTACTCAGAGTGACATTTGCCCAATTCCTGAGCACTCCTCAACATAACTTGGCTTCTACTCCCTCTTCACTCCTAAATTTCCCAGACCAGTGACTTCTTCTCCCCTTCCTGAATCCCTCGCTGCATTTGTCCTGTCGACCCTCCACTTCTTCAAACTTCATTTTCCTCTTGGCTCCTCTGACACTTCTCTCGTTGGGTTTTCTCCTACCTCTTTGTTCAATCTGTGTCATTTTGGCTGACAGCTTTTCCTCTTAAATGTTGTTACCCTCTTTTCTTAATGGGCAGTCTCTCCCTGGTGATGTCATCTATTTCCAATGCTTCAGCTCTTGTCTAGACAGTGAAACATAAGAAGTCCTACCAGGATGTGTTTTCCAAGCTCTAGACAAGTGGTTCTCAACTGGCAGTCATTTTTTCACTCAGAGGACATTTGGCATTGTCTGGAGGTATTTACTTTGTCGTGGCTGGGAGGAGGTTCTCCTACTATGCAAAGGACAACCCCACCACAAAGAATTATTCAGTCCCAAAAGTGAATAGTGTTGAGGTTTAGACACCATCATCTAGACTTTTCCATTTGAATGTCCTAGAGATTCACTAAACTGAACATGTAACAAAAGAAATGTTTACTTTCTCCCCACTTCCCTGCCCAACTTGATACTGTTTCACTGAGCTTTGGTACCAACTTAACAATGCAGCAGCTAAGAATATAGCACAATCTTTGCCTCCTAGAGCTCTCCAAATACCTAAGTGTTCCTGAAGGTACAGTCTATTTATTTCTAGAATTGCTTCCTCCTCTTCCTTTCCACTATCACTTGCTGAGTTCAGGACCCCATCATCCCTCTTGATCTATTCAAATGGGTCCCTAACTAACTTCTGACTCTTCACCTCAGTCCATCTGCCACTCTGAGGGCAGCACAACATCTCGTCTCCTCCTTTGCTCAGTAGCCTTTGAGAGCTTGCCATTCCTTAGCAAGGCAGAAAGGCTTTTCATAAGCAGACCTCCGTGTACTTTCTAGTCTTGGTTCTGTATCTTACACATCTTTATCCGAAGTACCTAATAAAATGTCTACCGTAAGAAGGTAATTAATAAATATTAAATGAAATTGCTCTGTTTGGAACCATATATTATGCCTTGCTTTTTCTTGTTCTTAGCCCTCATTTTGTGATATCCTGATTAATTTAAGTGAGAGTGAGTCAACATGTTATCTAATTTGAGAACTCATTCCAGTCATTATGTCTTTGCCCTACTCCACATCAGAAAGGAGTTCTTCAGAATCATTTTTCTCAAACAAGATATACCTTGTCAAGAACATTTTATCCCTTAAAAGTTATTCATTGCTGTTCTTTTTATTGGTATTTGGTGTTTTGCCAAAATTTTATCTCAATGCAGATCAAAAACCAAGAGAAACTATCATATTAGAAGAGAAAATTTTTAATGTTTCTGTTGGAAGGGCACAGATTAACCGAAAGAGATGTCAGAGGGATGTGTGGGATGTAAAAATGTGGTAAATCCAGGGTCAGCAGATTTTATCACAGCATCAATTAGTTTGTTGTGAGTCTTTGGGTAATTTGGTAAACATGTTGTTCATATGTAAAATAAGGGCATAGTTTAGATAACTTTCAAGATATAATAACTCTGTGGATTCTAAATGTTCATTTCGATAATATACTAAATTTATTGATAACAAATTATAAGTGCCCTTCTGACAGAAATTCTGTCACATTTGGAGAGTCTCTTATCTTACCTCAGACCTACATAGATCCACAAATTTCTCACAACCCATATAATCTTGAAGGTTTTCTTCTGCCAAGAAATTCAACAAAATGGCAAGTGTGTAAGGATGGATCTTTTTTCCTCAGTGCATTTTTCCAGTGGTGCTCTCCAGTTGGGCTCTATTAGGGAAATACTTCTAGTGCTTCAGGTTTCCACCCATTAATTCAATAGGCTGAAATGGTGCTTTCAGATTCTTATGTCTTATGTCTCAATCAGGGATGTGGGATGGTAGGGCAGAGGCATTGATTTTTCACTGAAATTCTCTGGATAAAGTTCTAATAACTTTTTATTGGAAGGAACTGAACTGTACATGCATGAAATAAAATTTGTGGGCTTTTAAAAAATGCTGCTTCAAAGCACTATGAGTGAATTAATTTTTTAACTTTAGAAATTAGATAAAATTTATATGGAGTTTATAGCCAAACCATTCAAACAAAATAAGTATATGGTATTCAATGATGGTTTAGTTAAACCCATCTCCTGAAGTATGTGCTTCAGATGTGTTTTAAATGACACACTGGTTTCTAACATTGTTATGTCCACCTATAACATTTTTAAAAACTCAGCTGCATATTTCTGTAACAACTGTAACTATATAAATATATAATTTGGTGCTTGGTATATTTGAGTAGAAATGACTAACCTTCTAACTGAAGATTGACCACATGAATAGATACAGAGATATTTCTGGAATCTTCTCAATAGTTACTCTTTCCCTTGCCTTGGATATAATGGAGACATCTCAAGAAGTTATATTCCTGCTTTAAGAACTCCATTCTGTTTTCCACTCTCAAACAGAACCTGGCTTTTGAGTACTGATCAAAAGATTCCAGGATTCTGGTTCCAAAATGGCGGCATAGAAACAAGCTGGCTTCACTACCCACCTCCCGCCCCCTGCCCGCCAGTAAAGCAAAAACAAATATGCAGCACTGATATTATCACCAGAAATATCCCAGAACTCAAATATGAAAATGAGACAGTTCCTGGGACCACAGAGAAGTAAAAAAACTCTGAGCAGTTGGTAAGTGAACCAGACTTCCATATCCATGACGCTTGTCCACCCCCCACAATTCTGCCCAGCAACAAGTGTGTAGAAAATTTCCCCCCAACTCACTGTTTCTACATGGGGAATAGAGAGATTGAGGTCGACAACCAGCTTCCCCACCATCTTGGGTTCCCCAGCAGGAGATTTGTCCCACCTTAACCCACAGGAAACATCTCCAGTGTCTCAAGGGAGACACATCCCTGAGGATAGGCAGAGGAGAAGGGGGAAGGCTCTGGAAACTCTGCTCTGTAAGTCAGACAAAGAAGATGCCAAATCAGAGTGGATGTCCAGGAGCACCACACTGTAGGATGTTCTTCTCACAGGTCCCCTGGACGTGAACCCCTAGCCAGCCTTCCCACACTCATGGGATATCCTCTCTGGGACCTCCCCCATTGAGGAAGGGCAGTGGGGCATTTTCTAGAGCTGAGGCGTACCTGGGCTCAAGGCGCAACCTAGAGCCAAAAAGAAGGCAGTGACCCAGCGTTAAAGAACCTCTGTGCTGGTTGGGTGCAGTGGCTCACACCTGTAATCCTAGCACTTTGGGGGGCCAAGGCAGGAGGATCGCTTGAGTCCAGGAGTTTAGGACCAGCCTGAGCAACATAAGAAGACCCTGTCTCTACAAAAAATAGAAAAATTAGCTGAGTGTGGTGGAGCACACCTGTAGCCCCATCTACTTGGGAGGCTGAGGCAGGAGGATCATTTGAGCCCAGGAGTTTGAGGTTGCAATGAGCTATGATGCCACCACTGCACTCTAGCTTGGGTGACAGAGTGAGACTCTGTCTCAAAATAAATAAATAAATAAAAAAGAACCTCTAAGCTTAGAAGCCAGATGGCTGACTAGGGAGGCCTGGCATTTGTTCCCCACACAGGGGACCAAGGCAAAGAATAAACAGCTAAGATTTGACTGGAGTGTCAAAGGGAGAGCACTGGAGTGCAGCGGGGGAGTGCACATGCATCTGTGGTGATCAGAAGTCCAAGGGGGAAGTGTGGAAGTACCTGGCCTCTGCAGCCCTGTCTCCTCCACCCAAATCAGATCTGCCTGGAGTCAGGAGGGACTTCCCATTGTGGAGAAAAGGTAAACAGAAGATTCCCACCAGCCCCCATGGCCACAAACACCTATAGTCCTTATAGTTGGAGAATCCCACAGTCTTCCAGGTTGGAAAGTTGCTGGGAATTCATGCAGCTGCATTAACCTGTATTAGAAGTACAAGGTGTGCGCTCCCCATCCCCCACCTATAACCCTGTGAACCAAGCTGCTGTGGCACAGTGCCATCTTCAGACCAGAGCCACCTCTGGAGTGTGTCCGTCTCTGGGAGCCAGGAGCCGCTACACCTCTCCAGCACTGGAGCTCCATTTTCATTCCACCTAGCCCACACTGGTGGCTGAACACCTTAACCCCAGCAGCGTGGAGCTTGGACTCAGAATCAGCTGTGGTGCTGGTCTTGCACAGCAGGGAAACTAACTTCTGCTGCCCTCACTTCCAGCCAGAGGAACAGTCCGGTAGTTTCGGGGCAAATGCACCCTTGAGCCGGCCAAACTGCTGCATGCCCTCCCTGGAATAGGAGACCCTCGTGCCTCCCAGTGGAGCAGTTACACACCTATACCCAAGGCCTGAGTAACAGCACTGAGGTGCCCCAGCCCCTGCAGACAAACCCCTGAATTGTCCAAGGGCCCTGCAGTCAGAGCCTGAGAAACAACTCTGTGGGCTGCCTCTGGCAAAAATGCCGCAGGCCAGCTAAGCATCAGTGTACCCATGCCCTAGGACTGAGAAAAAGCTCTGCAGACACACCCCCAGGCCACTGGAGCAGCTGTGTGCCCACATCCCAAGCTGGAGAAACCCATGGGCCACGCCCAGCAGACACATACCCAAGCCAGCCCAGAAGCTGTATGACTGTAACTCAGGCCTGAGAAATGCCCTTTGGGCCACCCCTGGCAAAGATGTTCCCAGGCCAACTGAGCAGTTGTGCAGCTGTGTCCTGAGTCCGAGAAACAAGCCAAAGCAATCCTGAGCAAAAAGATCAAAGCTGGAGGTTTGGTACTACCAGACCTCAAAATACCATACAAAGCTGTAGTAACCAAAACAGCATGGTATTGGCGTAAAAACAGAACAGAACAGAGGACACAGAGATTAATTCACATATCTACAGCCAACTGATTTTTGACAAAGGTGTCAAGAACTCATTGGGGAAAGGACAGTCTCTTCAATGGTGCTGGGAAAACTGGATGTCCATATGCAGAAGAATGAAACTAGATCCCCACCTCCCACTCTGTACAAAAATCTACTCAAAAGGAATCAAAAACCTAAATATAAGACCCAAAAAGATAAAATTACTAGAAGAAAACACTGGGGAAATGCTCTAGGACATTGGTCTGGAAAAAGATTTTATTAATAAGACATTAAAAATGCAGACAACAAAAGCAAAAACAAACAAATGGAATTATATCAAACTAAAAAGCATTTGCACAGTAAAGGAAACAATCAATAGAGTGAAAAACCTTCACAATGGGAGAAAATATTTGCAAACTAATCTTCCAACAGAAGATTAATATCTGGAATATCTCAACAGCAAAAAAATAAACAATTGGATTTAAAAATGGGCAAATTATCTGACCAGACATTTCTCAAAAGAAGACATACAGATGGCCAACAAATATATGAAAAAATGCTCAACATCACCAATCATCAAAGAAATGCAAGTGAAAACCACAATTTGATGTCATCTCACCCCAGTTAGGACAGCTATTATCAAAAAGACAAAAAATAAATGCCAGCGAGGATGCAGAGAAAAGAAAACTCTTGTACACTGTTGGTGGGAATGCAAACTAGTACAGCCACCATGGAGAAACAATATGGAGGTCCCTCAAAAATCTGCAAATAGAACTACCACATGATCGAGTAATACCACTACTGGTCATTTATCCAAAGGAAAGGAAATCATTATATCCGCATCCCCATGTTTATTGCAGCACTATTCATAACAGCCAACATATGGAATCAACCTAGGTGTCAAATAACCGGTGAAGGGATAAAGAAAATGTGGTATAAATGCACCATGGAATACTATTTGACCATAAAAAAGGAATGAAGTCCTGTCATTTGTGGCAACAGGTGGATCTGGAGGACATTATGTTACTTGAAATAAGCCAGGAATAGGAAGTTAAACACCTCATGTTCTTACTCATATGTGGAAGCTAAAAAACATTCTCATAGAGGTATAAAGCAGAACAGAGGATACTAGAAGATACTAGAGGGGTAGGGGGAAGGGAAGGATAGGGATAGATTTGTTAAAGGATACAAAATTACAACTACACAGGAGAAATAAATTCTATTGTTCTATACCATCAAAGGATGACTATAGTTGACAATAATACATTGTATAGTTTAAAATAGCTAAAAGGAGAATATTGAATGTTCTCAACACAAATGATAAATGTTTGAGATGATGGATATACTAATTACCCTGATCTGATCACCATGTATCATATATATTAATATATAGAAACATCACTGTGTACCCCATGAATATGTACAATTATTATTTGCCAATTAAAAAAATAAAATAAATTTTAAGAAGATTCCAGAGTTACTACAGCTTTAATAGTATTGATTGTGAGAAAAGAGGAAAATATTTATGTACATAAGGGACTCTGTGTATAAATAAGAATCATGAGAATGGGGTTTCTTTTTTATTAAATATGTGATCATCATTGTTGATTATTAAGAAATGCTAAAGAAATGCAATTAATGAACTTCACTAGTTGCGTAAATGAGGATCTCCAAAGGCTTCCATTGAAGTTTAAAGTAGTAACAGTTCGTACTCTCTGAATTTCATAATTTCCACCATATTGAATACAACCAGCCAGATTGTGGTGTAGTACTAACAATGTGTGATTAAAAAAGTGCAAAGACACATAAAACACTAAGCCAGAAAATTATTTTTGCAATTTATATAAATCAATAAATGTTATTTTTTTTGACGTGTATTTTATCACCTGTACTTTCCAGATCTACGGAAGACATTTGAACAGGAACCCCTAGGAAAGGAAGTATCCTTGGAACAGGAAGTCTTACTCCAGTGTCGACCACCTGAAGGGATCCCAGTGGCTGAGGTGAATAACAAAAATTCTTTGCATTTAGTATTTGGCACTTGGTATTCTAACAGAGGCCTAATCCATGGCTAATGGTACAGTGAATTAGGGTATGGCATGATGAATGGTTGGTAATGCAGGCTAACTGCCTGCTGCTGGCAAAATAGATTGATTAGGAACTGATTAATGACTTGGGAGTCAATTAGAATGCCCCACTGGACAAAGCCATAGGCAGCTTGGTTTAATTTTGTCATTCTCTTTCAAGAAATCAAAAACACTGCTTTATTTTATCTGGCACTTACTGTAGAGAGGGTGTGACTTAATAATGTGCCACCAATTTTATTATTCTTGATAATATGCAAAAAATGTGAATGTAAGAAGAGTATGTATGTGTGTATATGTGTCTCTGTCTGTGAGCCTGTGCACCCCACATGTGTATTTCCTTTTCCAGATGTAATTGTGGACATACATAAAAGCCAATATCCACACACCATGAATAAAAACATTTGAGGAATAAAGGCTGTCAATTAATTTCATCAATAAGCTTTCCATCAAGTTCTTCATTTTCATTTTTTTGTTTCAGCTAAAACAAAGTTTATTGATTGCTTATGAAGTATTATGAATCAGATTCATACCATGACTTTTCGTTAACACCAAACAATACAGTGCCCTTTGAAAATGCCTGTTTCTAGGGGATAGGCCTCCATGACTCCCAAGAGGTTGCATGCTCTCCTGGAGATGCTCGCCATCATCTTAGAGCACACTTGTGAGAAAACTAATATTGTGTCTTTCATTTGTTAACAAATAATCCCAAACTCTAAAAAAATGTTACCTTTTACATGATTGTTAGGAGACATCCTGATATGCATACAACAGTATTGCCCTAGCCAGTGTCCTACAAACCCAGGCACACTTTAATTTGACAAGTGACGTAGCTGCAAATTTGCTGGTAGTGCTTGTTAGCCTCCAAACTACACTGAGTGATTTGAAAGTTTTACTCTTTATTGCATATGTGGAAAGAGACATATTTCAATTGCTGCAGTTAAGACCTGTATATGGATCCAGTGTATATGGGTCAGGTGATTTTTCGTAAAATTAAACTGTGAAATTTTGCCTATCTATGAAATTGAAAAATATTAAGACTCTCAATATTGTCCAAAAAGTGATTCATAACTAATAATGTACTTACTATTTGATTTTCATAGTTTTTCAGTCTTTTGAAGGTGAAGCAAAAGTTGGAGTTAGCTCAGTTATGCTCTATGACAACAAACTCTCATATCTGATTGCTCTTTCCAAATTCACAATGATAATTAATAAATTGAAATTTTAGGCAGGGCCTTTGTGAAACAACTCCATTTTTCTCTCTCAGCCATTCATATCTCTATGTCAATGCAAAGGCTCAAAGGAAATTTTAATGAAATTTCCTTTTTTACTTTGAAAAGAAGAGAGCTATTTTTGCCCTGTAATTGGCATCTCATGCCAGTTATATGAGAGACTTTTCATGTAGCTATTTTATTCAACAACACCAAACCTTATCTTTCAGCACTGAGACACAGTGTTATTTTGTATGACTAGAAAGGAGAAAACTCTATTTGATATTTCATTTTGATGATTACAATAATGCATCTGTCTCCATAATGGTATTTCTAGAACTTTAATGCAGACCTCCTCCATTAAACCACCTTAAAGACCAAAATGTATCATGAGCAACATGAGTATCCATAGCCTCATTTTTATTCAAGGTTTCTTAAAGGTAACTGATCCCTGCAAAGACTTTCCTGGAGGAGGTCCTAATAATTTCTTCATTTTTTTCAGTCTTCTCAACAAAGTAGTTCACTTTGTCATGGAGTAAAGATTCATGACTGCAAACTAATTGGCTGTGAATTCTATTTGTATCATCACTGGGGAAGAGACCAATTAACACTTGGCAAGCTCAAAAATCATATACCCATTTGACATTCAAAGAACTATATTTAATGTGTATTTCTTTTTCATTTTTCTTGAAGTCAGAAGAAAGATCAAACACATGCTCAAGAGAAGGCTAATAAATTCCTGTGTAGATTCTTTTCAACACTATTAAAATCACCAAGATTAGAAAGCTAATGAATACCTTAACATGACACATTACAACTCCTATTTGCTCAAGAGGGGTAGATAAATTATAAAAGAAGGGGATGAAAGGTAACTTGGTGAGTTAAAGGATTACATGATCATTTAAATTTAAATATAAATGCATTCATTATTTAATATTTCATTTATTTATTTAAGGAATCTTAAAGCATAAAATAGGATAAAATGAAACTTGATCTTAAAGGAAACCCAGCAGGTAAAACTCATGTGCTTTGTAATAATTAGTATCAGTCCTCAGGATGTCAGGCCAGACTGGATATGTTCTCTTTTTGTATCCAAGGCAAATTATTCTGAGAGAGAGTCAGATAATAAATATTAATGAACACATGGATGATTATAAGCATATGTCTAACAATCCATTGAGGAAGTTCATACTTTGCAGAATATCAGGAGCAGTAATTATCTCCCATACTATCCTCATCAGTAAGTTTTTCAAGAACTCTTGTCTTAGTTATGATAGTACCACTTTTGGTACAAATAATAGCATAGGCATTTCTAAGATAACAATATTTAATTTCTCCCCTATTTTAGCATTTTATAGTCTATGGTGGAGACTATAGAATGCTACCTAATTTCCTTACAGAACTCCAGGTTTAAACCCAAGCGTCACCATTTTTAACTCTTTGACTTTGGGCAAGGTATTTTAATTCTTTGAACCAAAGTTTCTTCAATTATAAAAAGAAGATAATAGTATCTATGCAGAATGTGGTTGTGAGGTTTAAATGAGATGATATATGCAAGCCCCTTATAACATGTCAAAAGCACTCAAGAAATATAAGCCATTATTAATGCCATTATTATATTATAATTTATTAATCCGCGGAAGACTGAATTCAACTTCTTGAACTCAAAATTCTCAACGAGCAGCACCTTGCCCCTCCACTGGGCACTGTGGGGTATATGGAGGGGGAGCTTCTGTTCTATGAAGAATCACCAAGATGCCCTCCTGTATTCTCTAGTCATTTGCTTTGTTTGGAGGCCATAAATACTACAAATTAAGATAATATTGTGAACTTTAAAAACAGGGAAATTCCCTTTCAACAACACTATCAAAGGACTTATTAATGTAACTGTCTATAGCAAGTCATGATGTACTGCTGTCCTTGCTGTGATCTTTAAAGTTACTGTTGTTCATTTAGTCTTCATGGACTCAAGACACTGGACCAACCCTCATATTTTCTCCCAAGGAGGAAATTTGGCCTGAGGCTACTGTTGGTAGAACTTTTCAGAGCCCAAAGAAAGACAGTGACAAAGAAAGTCTCAGAAGAGGAAGAGGTCAAGCCAGGATTCCTTATGCTCCATATCTCCAGGTAGTGACAGTTTTGACAAAGAGTTCCTTCCAGTACTCATTGGTTAAGGAAAACCATGTTGTGGGGACCCTAGGGATGAAGCGCAAGGATTTCAGAGCTCTAGGTTCGGTTGCTCCCTCCTCTGGTCTCCCTATACCCTTTCTTTATATCTAGGAATGTTATTCAAAATATTTATTAACTGCCTGGCTTCCTTAGCACAAGAGCAGAGTCTTGAGGGCCTTGTACTATATCGGATATAAACCCATTAGCTGCTGAATCATAGAGCAATCCAGATGTTCCAGGGAGCCAGCCAGGGCACGGGGGTGAGGGATAATCAGTTATCTAGCAACAGATACAGAACTATTTCAGTGTTTAACACTGGAATGGGTGAACAAGTGTGACTGGCTAAATGGCTTCCACTATATACCACATTTTATATAGCTCTGACTATTACTTGTGTTGAAATTTATCTGTTTACTCTTCTGCCTGTCTGACTAGATTGTGATGAAATAAGGACAGAAATATTTTTGTTCATATTTTCTTTCTAACGCCAGCAGGTTCTAGGTCACTTAGTAGATTCTCTAAGTATATTTAACCAAATGAAAGAAAGAGGCCTTGTTGGATATGACAAAGAGGCTTCACCTCAGGAAATAGAACTCTCTAGAAAAAGGATATTTTCCACCTCTGAAGATGCAACCCAAAAGAGAGAATGCAGTGTGGGGTGCGAAACTCCATCCGTCTGAACTTTGAGAGCAGGGTTCCAAGTCACTAGGACCAGAAATAAAAATGGTCACTGAGAGATACGTTAGTTGAAGGACTATAGAGCAGGTGTTAATAATAATAATATTAAAATGTTAATGTAAACTAGGTGAAAGAAAGAAAAACTAATCCCAGGAATACTCTAAAATGATATTGCTTAGTAGTTTTTATAACACTTTTGCTAGCATCAAGCCAAAAATATAATTGTTTTCTTCCATTTCTGGTAAGGCATTTGCCTCCCTTTCAACAGATAAACCTTTCCCCCATCTCCCTGAAGAAGCAAGAAAATTAATAAGCCCCTGGAACGGGTGCTATGTTGTTCCAGTGGCATAATAGCAGCGCTCTATGAAATTAATCCCTCTTTGCTCATTTCAGTTTATGCCTAGAAAATGCTACTGTCACATGGTGAGCTAGAAATATACTCAGAGATGCTTTATTTCATCAGATTATCTCTTCTGGAGAGTTCTGGGATCTAAACACCAATGGATACAAGAATTGTTGGCATGGCAGAAGGAGCAAAACTGAATTTTTCACTAAAACCTGTGATTTGTTTCACCTTTAACAAGGGGATAATTGCTTCCCTAATTATAATTGAGCTATTTCTCATAGGAGTTTAATTGGAAGAACAGGGCACAATGTTCAACTTATTGACCCAGTTGTGCTTAAAAACCATGGTCTTATTTATCAACATTTGCATCTCTAATTAGCATGTGGGAAAATGTGGAGTGAAGTGCAAAAGAATGGATTATTTTGCTGACTTTGATCATGATATAAAGGAAACAGATTTTTTTAAGCTGATACTGCCAGGGCAAAAAGCTGCTGGCAGCTGGAGGCACCACCAAATGTGCAGCATCAGGTGGCTTTCTGTCTAATTGATTATTAATATGGCTGCTGAACACTTTGTTTCGTGAGAGCCATTCATGTTTCCCTGCCATTGCCTCGTAATTGGAACTTCATGTTGATGAATTTCCACACAGGTGCATTGTCTCCCAAGCTGTGCTTTACATTCTTTGCAGGCAAAAGAAGTTTAGAGAGAAAAGAAAAATCTGAATACTAATTTGTAAGAAGACATTGTTTTTACTGCCCAGTAATATACTTTGGAATTTACTCCTAGCATGTGTGTAGCAACAAGAAGGGGTTTCAATTATGATAGATTATCAGCCTTGAAAACAGATTTTCACAAGTATTAGGTTCCCTGACTAGTAGTTAGCTTTCAAGCTTTGCATTGGTCCAGTCAACATTTGCCACTCACCTCTTTATTATGGTCGCACGATACATTTTTCTTCCAATATCTGCCTGTAATAGTTAGTTATACACAGAGATCACCCAAAGCCCAGATAAGCTTGTAAGCCAAACTAAAAGTAATAATAAAATTAAATAGGACAAACATCCATTTTAAAGCAAAAGTGAGAAATAATAGACCATATCTGACTTATTATAGACTTGTGGCTTGACTTTTGCACATACATAGCGTTTCCTTCAAGCCTATTGTGCAAAATGCAGATTTTATTTTTTAATCATCAATTCACTTATTCAAGAAATATTTGTTATAGACTCACTGTGTGCCAGATACTCTTCTGGTTGCAGTAAATACAAGTCCATCAAGTTCCTGAGAGGTGGAAAACACAATAAGCAAGAATATTAAAAAATGAATAAGATATTTTCAGATAATTCCAAGCTAAAGGAAATAAGACAAGATGATATGAGAGAAGATGATGGTTGTTGAGGATTGGGAGTCACTTTAGAGTTCAAAGAAAGTCTATCTGAAGAGACAGTATTTGAGCTGAGATCTGAAGGAAAGGAAGGAGCCAGTCTGGAAAAGATCTGGGTCAGAAAGTTCCAGGCAGTGGGAGCAGCAAGTACAAATACTCTCAGAAGGAGTTGATGTGGTTACAGGATTTAAAAAAAGAGGCCAGTATATCTGAGAACCAGTGAGGAACGAGCAGGGCAGGAAGACATTTGGTCCGAAGGGAAGGATGAGGCCAAGGACATACAGACATAGTAAGTGATTTGGAGTTGTCTCAAAATGTGTGAAAAGCCATTGGAGACTTTAAAGTAAGGTATTGTCATTATCTGATTTGTGTCTTTAAAAGATCATTCTGGCTGATGTGTGTAAAATAGATTTTAGAAGTGCAAGAATTGAAGCAGGGACACCAGTTAAGGGATCTTGCCATCACCCAAGCAAGAGAAGATGGTTGCCTATTCTAGGGTGGAATAGAAGAGGTGAAGAAAAGTGGAGAAATAAATGATATATATTTTAATTCCTGTGGGAATAAAAAACTCTGACCTGGCATTTAAATTTTGTTTTATTAAATGAAGAAAATCTAGAACATATTTGGTCTTTCAGGAGAAAATGAAATCTTTCCTAAGTTCAGCTAACCCATTGCAGTGAGCTTTTCTTAGATAACCTAAAATCAGTGGTCGGTAGACATCAGCTATTTTCCAATACAGTCTCTATCTCAGTGGTGATTCAGCCACAGGCTAAGAACTAGCCCATGCCCATAATCACAGAGCAGGAGGCTTTTTTTTTTTTTTAAATTTTAAATTTTTTAAATTTTAAATTTAAGGGTCCTTGTTTGTTCAGAAAAGTTTTTGTTTCTTTGACAAGTTCTCTTGCTTTGGAATTTCTTCTAATGATTCTCCATATGCCTACAGACACTGTTTATCATAAAGTCATTGTAAATGAAAAGTAGCAGACAGAGAGAGCAAAAAAGCCTGTATTTTCTGAAGATCAGATTTAGCAACAGTCCTAAACACTTTTAATTGGTAAATAAGAAAAAAGGATGAAAGTTACTTATCCTGAAAGGCAAGTTTACAGTAAAAACTGGTTAGGAATTAGCCATGGATTAGTCAATTTATCGTCCTTTTACCCTGTAAAAGTTAGTCTTTTAAAGACACTTCAGTACCATTTTGCTCCCTTGGAAGGTGATATTAAATAAAGTTATTCTACTTTGGGGTCTTTTTTTTGTTGTTTTTTTATTTTATTTCATTTTTTTGGTTCTGCTATTAGTTCATTTGTGAACATGCTTTTATCTCCTTATAGTCAAACTTAGGTTTTAGAAGTTTTCAGATTTTAAGACAAGTTCGCCTGCACAATATGGTCTATGTACCTTCAACTCTCAAAAGCAATGAGCCAGACATATGTGCAATTAAGGGAGTGTTTCCCCAGCAGGGAAACAAATTCCCTTTCTTGGCAAATGCCTTCCCTTTGCAGAAGTTACAACAACTAAGCAAAATGTCACTACAGTTCCCACTTGCTTTTTTTAATCCTTGGGCTATTTTTTTAAACCATTGTCTAAAGATATGATTTCAACTTGCTTAAAGACCAACATTTTTAAAGCATAAAAAATAACCATACTTTCACAAAGCTACGGAAAAGTGCAAAGTATATTGCACAGTGGTCAACTCAGAAGTGAACGAATACTTCTTTTATTCCTAATCCAAGAAGCAAAAAACTACATAGTAGCCTTTGATTCTTGGCAAGAGAAAACATGTAGCACAGTTAACCACAGTAAAGGACTTTCTTGCTTATTTGAAGCACCTATAAGGGATGGTGAGACACCTATCGCCAGTATGAGAAACAAGAAGAAATTACTGAGATTTTGAACTCTAGAGCAATTGGATTAAATCCTACCTGTCAAAGTCTACAGAAGGCTTATTAGCCATAGATTTCTTTTAGAATTGTCAGAGCCTTGCTATTCAAATTGTGGTGTATAGATTATCTACATGGACATGACCTAGGAGCTTCTTAGAATCTTAGGTCTCACCCCAGACCACTTAATCAGATATCTTAGCAAGATCATCAAAACCAGTCTGAAGTACTGGTTCTCAAACTTGGAGGCACATTGTTATCACCTGTGAATCATCAGAAACTACTGATGCTTATGTCCCACCCTTGAGATACTGATTTAATAGATCTAGCCTGGTTATCAAGATTTTTTAAAAGCTCTCCAGGTGATTCTAAAATGCAGTGAAGCTTGAGAAACACTAGTCTAAAGGGCAAGGTTAAAGCAAACAAATATACAAAAATTTTAAATTGGTCACTTCTAAACCAGTCGGTTAAACTTGGCAGACTCCCAGCTTCTAGCTAATGCTCTTTCGAGAATCTTGGCTTGGCTGAGTGTGCATTTGATAATAGCTCCGTAATTGCTTTTCCCATTTGTTTGATTAATGGACCTGTAACACAAGGATTCTAGGTTGAACCTCCGTTCTCTTAGGTGTGCACACAGTTCTCAACTCTGCTGTATCATTTTCAACCCCAATGTTTTGACTTGATGGGCCCTGGTTTGATTTTAACAAAGTAACCTTTCTCATAGACCTGGATTTTTCTAGCTAATGGTTACCGGGCTCACTTTTTATGTTGGATGGCATGTGGCAGTTTCCCTATGTTAATTAGAACAAATGCGCCAGTTATGTTAATGTTTCTCCCGATACCAATCAGTGAATAATTGGACACAACACATCTGTCTCTCACAGAGGAGTAGAATAGGAAAGAAAACTACGAGGTGCTTTGCTCTTTATTATTGACATATATGATTAGACAATTCCTTAACCAATCACAGGGTTAACAAGTTCATGTATCAGAAGGGCAAAGGGTGCCAATGGTGACTTGAGGGGCTGAGCACCTCTTATTGTTAGCGTGGTCCTGGCCAAAGTCCAACAATCTCTGAAGGATCTCTGCAAAGAATTTAAGTGGTCTTTCCTTCCTTTTTAACAACAACAAAAAAAATACTATTGCTCTATTGGTAAAATGCAAGGATGTTATTTATTTACCCTGAACTATATAAATAAACAAAGTTCTTAAGTAGAAGTGTTTAAAACTCTCAAAAATAATTCAGCTTTATTGATATAAACCACAAAATTCAGCCTGTGGGATTTTATTGAAGGTATTGTAAACATGTAACTCAGGGTCAGATTATAATTTGTTATAATTTCTGCTTAACTGTTTCTATGTATCTGAATTTTGGAGCCTTCTGATTGATGGAAAATTGATTGATTTTGTTCCTATTGTTATTTTATTGGCATTTTTGGTTCCATTGCTTGGGAGGGTTATAGAGAGAGTTTAACCAAATTATTTCATAATGCATACAATGCCTGTACCCTTGTGTTCATTCAGAAAATATGAAGAAGAGACTTATGAAATCAATACATTAGTCTTCTTAAAGGCAGTCAAAACAAATCCTAAGAGAAAGCTTTTCGTTTAGTTTAGAATCTAATATATATACTTTCTGGCCAATATGGCTCACATTCCTAACACTTAATAATATTCACCTATGTACTTTTATCATCTAAAGATACAACATCATCATTTGTTACTATAATGTCTATATCATTGTGGTTTGAAATATGTTGTCCCTGTTGCTTTGTTAGAAATAGTTGATCAGGAGATAACACTGGATGTCAGATTATGAATTATTTTTCTTACCATGATACTAATATGCTTTAAAAAAAATAAGGAACAACACACAGCAGACATTTAATGTATTTGAAAATAGTTGTGGTTGCTAATACTAGTGTCAGACATTCCTAGAAAGCCCCTAATATATGATTCATCCTGGGATAAATTCCTTTTGCCCAGGGGATTAGAAGCAGTGAAGCATCAAGGAAGAGACCATGGTTGTTGTTTGTTTTGTTGTATCACTCTGCCCAATTTGTCTTTTGTTTTTTAATAGTAAAACATGAACAAGGTTATATTTAAAAAAAAAAAAAAACTTTTACTAGCAAACTATAAAAAATTAGTGGAAATAATGTTTGGAAAATAACTGTCTCATCGAAATGGGGCCCCACTTTCTATACTCTAAATATAAGAAAACAATTGGAATTTTTGGTATCTGTCTTAGGTAGCCATGCTTTTATGATCTTTAATTAGGAAGATGGAAGAGGAGGGAATAAAGGTGAGAAAATGAGCATGGGAAGTCAAGATTAAATTGAGGATTATAATTTATGCCATATTTAATTATGAGCTATAAATGGATAGTCCATTGGGAATATTAATGTTTTTCTTTGTCTTTGCTGATGATACAAATAAAAAATGAATTTAAACTGAAGAATAAAGTATTTAGGGAAGAAGTAATAGAGAATTTTTGAAATATGAGGGTTGTTGAATGCCAGAGTAGCCGCTCAAAAGAAGTTATGGAAGCCTGAGCCATAGAAAAATGATCTCTATGTTTTGCTGCAAAACTTCTTTCCCTGACAGCACTTATACAGCCAATAGTTCTGACTTTTATAAAATAGCAGTAACAGTGAAACTATAAAACCATGCATCTAGGTGCTGTAAAAAAGTTGCCCTTTAAATCACACTACACACAAGTAGGGATGACAGTTTTATACACCTTTTCTGGGAACATACAATATAGGATCAATATGCTCCAGTCCTAAAACCTGTAACCAAATTAGGAATCACTCATCTTCATCAATAAAATCATGTTAGTGTTTTGAGTACTCTGTGCCACACTGAAGGCATCAATAGAACTGAGTGACCTTACTGTTGGAGGGATATTTAAACATTTTATCCTTCTACTGCAAGAGCTGGGAGCTGGTTCTCACGTAGGAAGGCTAGAAATATGACATCTCTTCTGGTGCATACACTAGAAGGGATTGAGGCTGTAAATATGGGGAAACTTTCCTCACTGGAAAAGACTCATAAACCACCATCTATAGGACTGTGCAGTGGTAAATTGAAAGTCAGATTTCTCCCAGGAGTTTTTTTGAAGATATTATGAATTTGATAATATGAATTTGAAGATATGTACTTCTTAATAGAGACACTAAGGGGCACTGAATCATTGGTGTTTAAAATACATTTCTGTAGATATAACTCTATTTGGGGTAAAGTTAGTACTAGGGAAGAGGCAATTAAATTAAATTTATTGACTATCTCCGAATTCCAAGTGCTTTCCCTTGCATATCTCATTAAATCCTCCTACAACCCTGGGAGGGATGATTCCTCCCATTGTACAGGTAAAGATTATGATTCTGGGAGCTTGTAGGCTACACGAGTTTGCAAACTCAATTAGTGGGAGTGCTGGGGTACAGAGCCAAGTCTGTCTGACTCTAACGCATTTTTTTCCTTATAACAATAAAGAGTTTTATTGACTGTACATTTCTGAAATTTGGTTCATTAAAATGGTACAAATTGTGTGTATGACCTTATTTGATGGAGTTTTACAAGCTAATCAGATAATATCCAGGCAAAAATGTCTTTGGGGAAAAGTCATTTATTTAAAAAGTGTTACATCAATCTCATCAATTTTCTAAAAGTAAATAAGCACATTTTATTGTGTTGTGTGTTATTTACACACACTTCATGAAATAATGAAAACTTTAGAATTTTAGAATGTGAAAGAGAAATTAAACTCAACTTCAGGAACCACTGACCACTCCATTATTTAAGAAGAATAAGACCAGAAGGACCACATTTATAGAGAGAGGACCAATGTGAGAAGATATTGGGATCAATTCAGCACCTGTTAGGCTTTTCATATTTGTTGAGCATCCAAACAGAATTATCTAGAAAGTTGGAAATATGAATGGAGCTTAAAAATTGGGACTAAAGTCAATGATTATTGAGTCATCGGTGGGTAAATCACCCAGCCAATACATGCAAGCTTCTTGTTCTCAAACCTGGCTGCACGTTGGTGTCACCTGAGGAGTGTTTAAAAACACTGACACCAGGGCTCTTTGTCAGCCTAATTCAATCAGAACGTCTGCAGGTAGGATCCAGGTATGAGGATGGCATCAAAGTTCCAAGGTGATTCCAGTGGAATGCAAACACCATAATTTCTTACTCAACATCATCAATTAACAAAATATGAGAACAAACTCTTCTTTAATGGCAGGAAAATTTACAGTGTTCCTTTTTCTATTTTAACTTGTATTTCTACACCGTTTTCCTCATAGAATTTTACCCTAATAGAATACATTTTAGGCATAAAAATTTGTATTGATCATCATACTGTATTCTCTGTAATAATAATTTGCATATGAATGAATTTTACTTTCTGTGATCATAGGGATCAAAGTGTTGAATTTCTTCTGAATTATGATTAGTACACGATTTGTCTAAAGAACCCAAATTTCCTACAAATTTTGAGAAGTAATCATTTAGCGTTAAGACTGAATTTTTATTGGAAATACATCTAATAGGAGAAAGTCAATGCCCCCTCCCCACAGTTAGCTCATTTAGCCATGTCTGAATGTTACTTACTGCTGAAATGAGACGGAACAAAATCAACTATATTTCTGTCATTTATAATAAATTAAAATACTGAGGATCTTCTCACACATAAGTAAATAGGAATATGTGGAGTTATGTTATGTCATAACAATGTCCCTCAACTCTTTGCACATCTTCCGAGTTATATGCCAAAAATTACATAGTGATCTATCATCAAAATGTACAGTGACCCATCACCTGGCATATTAGGTCCTCCTTTAATTTTGATGAAGGCAAAGAATTGTAAGCCACCTGACCTGCAAAAGGATTTGCTACCGGTTATTACAGTCCCTTTTTTCTCAACTACCACACTAATATTCCCAATTATTCCCTTGTCTGGCACCCTGGAGGTTTGCACACTCTCATGTAAGGTGTGATGGTAAGATTTCAATGCAAGAGATGCCTTTTTTTTGAAAAGTAGAGGGCAAGTTTTTAGGGAAATTAGTTTTAGGAAAGGGTGCATATGGAAGTTAAAGAAATACATACTGATTCCCTTAAACATATTTTTGTTTTGTGTATCCCTTAGAAATGTTTGCATACTGCTGGATACTTGAATTCTAGCTTTAAAATCCTAAATTGAAATTCTGCTTGACTCCAGTTTAAAATGGTAGCACCTTCAAACTCCTCTATATAAACGAAGAAGAGTCTTCCCTTAGTCATTTATATGCCATGATTTGAAATACTTTTGGTTTAGTTTGTTATTTCTCCAGGTGATTTGCATGTGAAGAGATCCTTCAAATGGTATAATTTATTTTTTTGTTATTTCAGAATATTACAGGGGTACAAATGTTTTGGTCACATGGATTGCTTTTATAATTTATTTATTTATTTTTATTTCAGAATATTATGGGGTGACAAGTGTTTTTGGTTATATGGACTGCTTTTGTACTGCTTGAGACAAAGTTATAAGTGTGTCTACCACCCAGATATAGTGTACATTGTACCCATAGGTGTGATTTCACCCATCCTCCTCTTCCCCCCTCCCACCTGCATTATTTCCATTGAGTTTATCTTCCTACTGTGCACATGAGTGCTGTTCGGTTAGTTCCAATTTAATAGTGAGTACATGTGGTGTTTGTTTTTCCATTCCTGTGATACTTCACACGTAGGAGATTGGTGGAATTTAAAACTGGTTTCTCTTAAGAACATTTCAAGTCACTGCCAAAAATTTGGGGAGCAATTTTGGAGAGAAAGGAGGCTTTCCTGATGCCTCCAATATCAAAGTGCACCCAGTTCTAGTGCTAGCCCTGAGAGTAAACCTGTGCTGGGCATATGAGTAGCACGTGTTCTGGTGATAACAGAGGGTGCGGCTGGTGCTTCTTTCCTAAGGATCTCACTGCTTCCCTGGGGACACCAGCCTGAGGCTAGCCCAAGCCCAAGTCCTAGAATAGATAAAAGGTGTCTTGGTGTCCCAGCTTTTTCCAGCCACTATCTCATCATCTGGAGCCTACTCTGTCCATGCTCGAGTTGTAGCACTATCATTGTGGTCGTCTCTTCCCAATTCTTTGCTTTGTAGACAGAGATGAGCCCAGGGGTCAGGCAGTCCTGAATTCAGATCTCTGCTCCTTTATGAGCTTTGTACACTTGTGCAAGCTCTTCTTTATGAGCATCATTCTTCTCATCTGAAAAATGGAAATATAAGTACCTCCTACACCGAGCTGTTGTAAGGAATAAAGACTAAGTACATAAAGTACCCAGCTGGGTACCTAGAATGCTCAATAAAAGTTCTTTGTTTTCCTCCTTTTTCACCATTGGCCAACCTCTCTCCATTCCTCCTACCCACTCTGTGCCCTCCCAATTTCAACACAGGGAAATTTTCTACTTTTGATCTCTCTGCTCCCTAAAAGCAGGTCAGGATTCTCATCATTAGGGACTACAGGCTACACTCTCCTCCTCCAGGTCACATCCCCTACTTCTCCCACCGCAAAGAATGGTAATTATTCTTTAACCACAGTGTGTGTCCCATGATTTCTATCTCTTTTTTCCCATTAGACCTGTCCCAGAATCCTCTCTGTGGGGAGAAAGAGAAGCAAAGAAGAGAGCTCAGGGACAACCACTCCTGAACTTGGGGATGGTGGGGAGTGCAGAGGTGCCTGGAAGGAAATTCCATCTCTTAAGGATAAAAGCATTAAAGCTAATGATATGTGTGGTAGGGGTGGGGTAGAGACTGATGTCATTAGAAGAACAAGCAGTGAGGACTAACTTGAAGTACCAGGAGAAAAAAAATGGAAGACTCACACAGGTAAAATAAAAACTATAAAAATGTGGATGTTCTAGGTCTAGGTAAAAATAATTGTAATATATAAACTGTCTATCATTGATATCTTATTATAAAGTATAATAGTGAAAATCTATTTATTTTGATAAAATGTCTCTGATTAAAAATCTATTCTATGTATACTTTTTATTCTATGTTTACTTTTTAAAAATTGATACAGTGTGATGATTTCTTATAACCTACAAGAATTAAAAATAATTTTATATAGATTGATTAAAAATTATAATATCCATAAAGCAAATGCATGTTAATGACATCTCTAGAATTATGAATTCATGGAGTTTAAATGGAAGTATGTATTTAGGGTTAGCCTACAAGAGTGGCCAATTTATATTCAATTGCCTTTATACTTTTAGCGCAGTCTTAGAGAGTTACAATCTAATAGTAACCTCTGTCCAGTAGAAATGTCAGTGGAGGCTAAAGGAACTCAAATGTTAAAATATTTTCCTTTTTGTTTTTAGATTAACACCATTTCTCTTCTATTTTTTAGAATTGTTTGGGGTTTGTCCCACCTCCTTTAGTATATCCTTAATTACACGTTAATAATAATTTTAGAATATTGACTGTATGCCAGGCATTAAGCGTTATGTGTATTAACTCATTTGATCCTTAAGAACCTTATAGAATGGGTTCTAGAAATATCCTCATTTTATAAATGAGGGCCTTGAGGCATATAGAAGATAAAGGACTTACCCAAGGGAGGCACAAACATTAGCCCCAAAATTGCAGAGTTCAGTTTTGAGCCCAGGCTTTTGAGAGCAGCCCTCTTAGCTGTGACTTTAGGAACTGCTCCTTAGAGTAAGATTCTCAATTGCACACTGTGGGACTAATCAAGACCAAACAAGAGAATATGCAAACAGTCATCCTAATATTGCCTTATAACTAGTTTTACCTCTTAATAAAATAATAAAGAGAATGTCTTTATAAACACTTGAGAAAATTACTTCAAATATGCCCCCAAATTATTGAAAAGACTGCAGTCACTGAGCCACAAGGACAGAAACTGTTTGAACGATACTTTGCATCCCTGAAACCATGACAACAAGTCATGGTTTATGGTCGAAGCCTTTTATTGTTTTCTGAACTTCAACCTATTTTTCTCTCTTCTTGAATGTTTTATATGTAGCTAAAGATGACTTCTAACTCAGAAGGACATCTCTCTTGTATAAATCAGTTTGCTAAATGCGGGGGCGGGGGGAAACGAGCCTTAGGGTAAAATCAACAAAAAGCAAGCATGAAAATGACCAAAATATCAACAGAATTCAGAGGCCAGACCAGAGTATGGACTCCTGATTAACTAAGGTTAGCTTACAAATAAATAGCATTACAACAGTGTAATTAATTACTCTTCAATACAATAAAATTCTAGCACAACAAAAATTCTGTATTGTTTCTTGGAATTTTATATACAATGTATGTAAGGAGACTCATTGTGGAATTGCTTCAAATGGAAGAGTGTTGCTTTAGTAGTGTTGGTTTTGGAGACATTGCATGAAAAGGATATATATATATTTTTTTAATTGTATGTTATGGCATACAACAATTATCTTGACTTTTCTTGCTGATTCAGACAATCCTTTACATGATAAACAGAGTTATTCTCACACATTGTTTCCCTCCTATACATCTTCTCTCTAAGTTTTCATTAATGCATTATCATTTTTGTGTAAGCCAAAATGTTTTTGTTTCAGCCACACTGGCCCTCTAAATATCCTTTTTATCAATATCCATGTGCAGTTGGATAATGCAAAGGTAAAGCTAATCCAGTAGAAGCAGAAGTCATCAGGGTTATTTTTTTTTTTAAGTATTTCAAAACTTTAAGTGAATAAAATCACTCTGTTCAAGGCAATAATGGAATTTTGAGCAGTTTAGCTGTTGTCAAAATCATGCTGTGCTACCTGTATTTTTTGTAAGATCAGCCAGATCTTAACTCATCCTTTCAGCCTTCAGTTCTTTTCTTTTCTTTTTTAATTTGAGACACAGAGTCTCCCTATGTTGCCAAGGCTGTTCTCAAACTTTGGGGCTCAAACGATCCTCCCACCTCAATCTCCTGAGTACCTGGGACTATAGGCGTGCGCCACCATGCCCAGCTATCAGCCCTCAATTCTTTTTCTGCCTTCTGTATCCCTGCTCCATACACAGGTCCCCAAGCCAGAAACTGATGATGAGTCCCTTTGCACCCTCCTTTCCACATACAGTCAGCTTGTATGTCCTGTTCTCTGTCCCTTCGAATTGCTTTCTGAATCCATCTTTTCTCCCCATCCCCCTTGCCACTTTCTTAATTCACTCTTCACAGTCTTTCTCCTGGAACATGGTAATAGCCCTTTACCTGGTCTCCACCTTACACTGTGCCTCCTTCTAATGCACCCTAAAACAATCGTTCTTAAATCAAAGTGTCATTATGCCTCTTCACCTTAAACCCTTCACTGGATTGTAGTAACTCTAGGTAAAGGCTATATGTGTTAGCATGGCATCAGAGTCCCTTAGTGATTTCCTGAAAGCCAACTTCTCCATCCTTGCTCCACTCCCCTGACTGAGCAGTTGATACCTGATCATCCAGAGTGTGGCCTCCCCAAGCAGCTTCACAGCCTGTGCCAAAGCACTTGCTCTTTCCTCTTCCTGATATGTCCTCCTCATCCCCTGTTTCCCTTCCTAGTCTCCCAATAAGCTGAATTTCACCCTTTGAAACTGGTTCATACATTTCTTCCCCAAATGTCTTCCCCCCAACTTGAGCCTCAATTTACCTCCATCCTAGCACATGTCTATTGTTTCTCTACCACACTGTAAGAGTGCGTGTGTATAGGTTTGTCTTCTTATCCCGAGAGCTCCACAAGCAGGCATTTATCTTGTCTCTTCATCCCCCACCACTCGTCACAGTGATTGACACATAGTAGGTACTCAGTGCTTGTGGAATTGAATTGAAATCACAAGATGTCTAACTCTCTGTTTATTGAAAATTAAAATTCTTGGGAAGCTGTGTTGTAGGCTCAGGCCGGTTGTTGTAAGGACTTTGGCTTTGACACTGAGTGAGCTAAGGAGCCGTTTGGAAGGGTTGAGATGAGGTGTAGCATGCTCTGACTTAGGGTTTGCAGATCACTGTAACTACTGTGTTGAGAATACACAGTTGATGGCCAAGGAAAAAGCAGAAGCAGAAAGTTAGACAGGGAGTTGTTGCAATAATCCAGGAGAGAAATGATAATAATTTGCACCAGGAGGGAGTGGTAGTGAGGGGATGAGAAGTGGTCTGATTCCTGATGTGCTGCTCTTACACTGAATGGGCAAAGAGAGAGGAAAAGAGCAGTCAATGCTGCTAAGTCAGAGGTTTTTGTCCAAGTGACCAGAAGGCTGGAGTTGGCTTCAGCTGAGAGGGTAAGGCTGTGGGTGGAGCATGTTTGGAAAGGCAGTTCAGGAGAGCATTATCGGACGACCGGGTGAAGCTGCAAGAAGGCAGTGGGATATATGAGTCTGCAGTTCAGGGTTGGGTTCTGGGCTGGAGATAAATTTAGGAGTCATCTGTGTGAGACTGGATGAGCTCACCAAGGAAGTGAATACGGATGGAAAATAGAAAAAGCATAAGTCGAAGGGCTGAGCCACAAGGACACAAATGTTAGCCCAAGGAAGCTGTGAGGGATGAAGTGAGGCAGGAACAAACCCAGGAGAGCAAGTGAGGAGGAGAGAGGGACCCACTAGGACGGATGCCGCTGAGGAGTCATGTGAGACAAGCACTAAGGGGCTCTCCAGCACATTTAACAAAGGCAAAGAGCGGTTATGGGAAGTGGTGGAAGTGAATACGGATTAGGACAGGTTCCGTAGGGATGAAGAGGATGGGAATTGAAGACAGTGAGCATAAACAACTATTGCAAGGACTTTTGTAAGGCGAGCAGAGAAATGGGGGGAGCAGAAGCAGAAATGGGTGGGGAGGGTTTTTGTTTTGAGTTGTGAAAAATAGAAGCACATCTGTAGGCTGATGGAAATGATTCAGTATCAAGGGAAATTGAATAATTAAGGGGGGGAGAGAGAGGAGAATTGCTGGGACTTGCCCTTGAACAGGAGAGTGGGAATGGGAGACAGAGTACAAATCGCAGGTGACAGATGGGAGCACAGAAGAGTCCCCCAGTGACACGAGAGAGGGTGCAGATGGGGTGGGTAGGTGGATGTTAGGAGCTTTGGAAGATCTCTTGTGATTGATGGTCAGTTTTCTCAGTGACATGGAAATCTTGGTCATCAGCTGAAAGTGAGGCTAAAAGGGGAGGTAGCATTTACGGAGAGGGGAGAAAGTGTGGAACGGTTGTCTAGGGCAGTGGGGGAGTGGACCATGAGAATACAGTATGTCTTCTCGGCAGAATTAAAGGTCTGCTCATGTTCTGTCATCATGAATCCAACGTGAGGCCGCTCTACATGGCTGTGCACAGCCGTGTCCCACATCTAGGACACAGAGGTGGTGTAGGGGAAAAGTGGCCAAGTGAGTCTCTTGAAGGGAGGGGGGGATGGAAGAGTTGAGGGTGTAATGCAAGGATTGTCTACAAAGTTAGATGTTGGGATTTACACTTGGTAAAGAGGGAAGTGGTTACATGAGAGAGTGAGAAATAAAGTAGGTCCTGGTAAAGGATTGTTGAACTAGGGTCCTAGAGAGAGTGAGCAGGAAAGACAGAAAACAGTAAAAGGAAAAGATGATTGAAACTGAATTAATGGAGGGGTTGCAATTAATGGTAAGGACAAGAGCAAACCATGCTTCTTAAACTTTAATGTGCATATAAATCCCCTGAAATTCTTGTTAGGATGCACATTTTGAATCAGTTAAGTTTATGTGGACAAAGTGTGAGAGTCTGCTTTTCTATTAAGTTCCAAAGTAACGCTGATGCTGTTGGTCCAGGGATCTTATTTTAAAAGACAGTGCTCTAGGGTGGTATTTCTCAACCCTAGCAGTAAATTACAACCCTTGGGGAGTTTAAAAAATAGTGACTCTAGACCACTCTAGACCAGTGAATCAAAGTTTCTGTGAGTTGGATTTAGATTCTCTGGGTTGAATTTAGAATTGATGTACTATGTATGTTCTCCAGGTAATTCTGTTGTGAAGCCAGGGTTGAAAACCTCTGGTCTAGAATGGCCAAGATCATGGCATAAAGGCCAAGATCATTGCATAAGGGAGAGTCATGGAACTGCAGGGCCAAAGTACTAGAAGTGTCATCTTCATGGTTTTTAAAATCATCAGAAATTATGCTTTAGATAAAGTGACTATAAGCCCAGAGGTCTGTAGATGACAACAAAAGAATGTAGAAACTGGGTGATATAATCTGATGGCATGAGACTCAAAGCAGAGATATTTAGAAAGAATGGTCTGGAATGGATGATGCTGAGCAAGGAGGACACTTACCCAACCCCCAGGCCCAGAGATACGTTGGATTTAGAAAATCAAACATCTACCACTTGAGAGGATTCCAGAAGAAACAGTGGCATCAAAAACACCTAGGTTTTAGTTAGAGAAAAGGTGAAGGAAACAATCTAAAAAGAGGTTGAAAATTTAGAAGATTTTAGTGCTGTATTCCGAGGCAGCATGGAAGGGTTTCAGGACTTTTGGAGTTGGTGATGTGCAGCACCTGGGAGTACAGTGCATGAGGTGAGGGACGGCCTGCAGTCCTGACCTGAGCCTTTCATGGACATGGTGGTCTCAGAGCAGAGGGCTTTGGCCCGGCTAGCAGTCTTGGGGTGTAGAGGACAGTGGGGTCTTGCCAAAAGCTGAAGGAGTTCTGGGCTCCCCTCTGTATTCCTGCAGCCATTTTCTGGCTGTAACCCTTTGTTTCTTCAAACAAAGGCATGCAAGCAAACCCAATGTGGCAAACAGATAAAAGCAGAGCTTCTGTGATTGAAATGGTAGTTAGGGGAGAAGGGCAGTGCCCCTACGAGAGGGCCTCCGCAGCACCACTGGGGCTCTGCTGGGGTCCTCGAGGCTTAGGTCAGAACCACTCCTCCAACACTGGTGAGAGACACCTGAGGAAAATGTGGACTTAATGTATAAAAAAATAAAGATCATATACCCAACCGTCATGTCAGGCTCTTTAAAAATGTTTTGTCAACCAAGCAGATTGAACTCTTTCTTCCATGTATTAAACTCCTCAAGTTAACAAGTGGTTTGTAATATCCCTGGGATCTCTTTATGTCATTTATGATTAGGATAACATCACTGTTGTTAAACTGATGTTATTTACATAGAGGAAACTATGGTTTTGAACAGCCATGACTTAAGTCAGGTTCTCCAGAAGCAAACCATGAGCCAAAGGTATGAATGCAAGTAGCTTTTTAAGAAAGTGCTTCCAAAGAGAATCCCGTAAAGTAGGCAGAGCAAGCAGAAGAAAAAAGGGGAAGCAAAGAACAAGTTTGAGTATCCCTTATGCGAAATGCTTGGGACCAGAAGTGTTTCAGATTTCAGATTTTGGAAGATTTGCATGTACATAATGAGATGTCTGGGGGATGGGACCCAAGTTTAAACAGAAAATTCATTTATGTTTCATATGTACCTTATACACATAGCCTGAAGGTAATTTTATACAATGTTTTTACTTTTATTTATTTATTTTTAGGACAGGGTCTCACTCTATCGCCCAGGCTGGACTACAGTGGCATGATCATAGTTCATGGTAACCTTTAAGTCCTGGGCTCAAATGATCCTCCCGCCTCAGCCTCCCAAGTAGCTGAGACTCCAGGCGTTTACAACTACCATGCCCAGCTAAAATTTTCTAATTTTTTTTTTTTTGTAAAGATAGGGTTTTGCTATGTTGCCCTGGCTGGTCTTGAACTCCTGGCCTCAAGCAGTCCTCCCACCTTGGCATCCCAAATTGCTGGAATTACAGGCATGAGCCACTATGCCTGGCTTTATACAATATTTTTAATAATTTTGTATGTGAAACAAAGTTTGTGTACATTGAACCATCAGAAAGGAAGCAAAGGTGTCACCATCTTAGCCATCCATGTGGACAGTCTGTGGTTATTTGGCATCACCATCATTCCCTTGGGTCGTTGAATAAACTATGTGTTGTGTGCCTGTGTTTTGACTGCATCCAGGCACATGAGGTCAGATGTGGAATTTTTCGTTTGTGATGTCATGTCAGTGCTTAAAAAGCTTTGGATTTTGGAGCATTTCAGATTTTGGATCTTCAGATTAAGGTTGCTCCACCTGTAGTAGTGTAAATTCAGGTGACGTCTCAAGGATACAGCTTCAGCCTGATCCCCACGGGGTACCTCTGCAGTTAGACAGGAACTAAACTCTGGAGAGTTCCAAATTAGATTCTCACCCAGTGGTGTTGAAGGCATATTTCCACAGCCACTGGGCAGTGGCTAACAGGGAAGTTGTGAACTTATATGCAAAGTGAATCCATGAGTCTGAGAGCAGTCCTTCAAAGAAGAGGGGCAATATGGGTTCTTGAAAGAAAAGCACCCAGAGCACAAAAAAATGTAGAAGGGATCCAAGACCAACTTTGGAGAGCTCAACAGTGCCTTCTATGAGTAGAAAGCTTTTTCTAGAATGGCATTGGTAACCTAGGTAAAGATTAGTTTCAAAAAATATTAATGTCAACTTTCAATTATTATCAAGAAGATTTCTAACAGCATAAATTTTGCTACTTGCAGCAATATCACATTACCACACATAGGGCTAAACTTCTGGAAAATCAGGTCAAGTGAGTTTGAGTATATATATGTCAGATACATCCAACCATGGCCCTGACTGCATGTGCGATCTGTGTTTGAAAACAACATGCGTATTTTAAAAACCCACTGTTTCAGATGGGTTCCATTCTCTTTCTCACTACCATTAGTGCAAATATCAAGAATGTTTAGCTATTTTGAAATTTACATCATTATAAACAGTGGCCCTACTCTACAATCTCATCTGTTTCTTTATTTCAGGATTGCTGTTGATTTTTATTTTTCTCTTTAAATGTTTGCCTCTCTTCCAAGGATTAGAGGAGCATTATTCGGGAGTTCCTGCGTTAAATGTAATTTAGAGTTGTGCAATGTCAAACCAACTGACAGATTTAGGGATTAATTTTTAGAGCTCTTGTGGTGCTGGAGAAGCTCCTTAAGGTTTTGAAAATGGCAATAATATTGACTCCCTACCACTAAAGGTTACTTGTATCCACATTCACCCTAATGCAAAAGGAAAGTTTAAGTGGGGTAAATATCAATGTTGTTTTGCTTTGTGGAAAAACCTGTGCATAGGAAAAAAAAAAAAAAAGTAACTGCCAGAATAAGAAATACTTTATCTTCCAGAAGGGCAGTTTATATAGGTATACTTTCCTTTTTTTATTCAGCAAGTATAACATCACTGTTGCTACACTGATATTATTTGCATAGAAACAAATTCAATAGTTTTGAACAGTCATGCCTTGGGTCAGGCTCCCCAAAAGCACGCCATGAGCCAAGGATTTGAGTGCTAGAGAAATACAAATGGAGACATTTGAATATGACTTACAAGCTATTCAGATTGTATTCAGGGTGGGCAGAAAAACTTTTTTTTTTCAAATATTTTGGCTTAGATGCATCTCCAAATATGTGTTTTGCTACATTTTAAAGTCAGTGCGTTTTGGGGGATATTTACTCCGTATGTTTCAGTGAGGCTACATGTAAATCATCCAAATGTTATTTTATTACAGCTACATGATGTCTAAAATGCCTTCTGAGCTTTTAAAAATAGTCTTTATATTCTTTTCTGCGAAGCAGCAGGTAAGTTGCCAAGAGTAAACAAATCAAATAGCAAAAGGTTTGAGTTCAGTTTGAAATGCTTATCCTATTATTTTTGATTGGGTTCTGAACTTGGCAGTGCACATTCCAGGTTCCTGCCTGCAGGGCAAAGTGGAAACAATTTGAACGCTGTATTTCCCAATTGGTTCATTGACATTTGAGAATAATGTAGTGCAGACAGAATCAGCATGTTTGGCAGGTGAGTGATACTTAACATGACCTCGGAAAGTTACTTCCCGCTAGTAACTTGCAAAAGTTCATAGCATGGAACAACATTGAACGTATTACAAAACACAAGTTAAGACAGACAGCCATCAAGGGATCCATACTGGGGATTTATCTATTTTTCTTGTGCATCTTTAGGTGGAATGGTTGAAAAATGAAGACATAATTGATCCTGTCGAAGATCGGAATTTTTATATTACTATTGATCACAACCTCATCATAAAGCAGGCCCGCCTCTCAGACACTGCAAATTATACCTGTGTCGCCAAAAACATTGTTGCCAAGAGGAAAAGCACAACTGCTACTGTCATAGTCTATGGTGAGTGAGCTTTCAGGGTGTTAATCTAGTTCATGTCTAACTACAATTCCTCACTGGTATTGGTATCTTAATTTTAAAATATCAAGCTAAAGGCCCATTTTCGATCTCCATTGCTGCTCGCTTCCAGCCTCTCATGGGGACAGTGAGGTTTAACTACTTCCCTGTACTTATAAGAAAGACTAGGTTTGGATGTTCCTCACCCTTTAGTAATCAACTTCTAGGAAAGTGAAGGAAGCCTACCTGAGTGCCTGCTGTTTCCCTAACCCCTCCCCTGTCCAAGACCTGCGCCACCAAGATCTAGATTGAGTTCTGGAGGAGAAAAATGCATAAAGCAGCCCACTGATGTTTCTGTGGACTAGGCTCAGTCCACTGATTGCAGACCCTCATGAAAGCTGGAGCTGACCTGTTCCCCCAATACATCAGAGGTCAGAGGAATTTTAACTTCCTAGAGGCATGCAGAGTGAAGATAGGCTGCCTTATCTTGGCCAAGTGGCCCTAATCCTAACAATATGGCAAAGTCCCACAAAATGCCTTCTCAGGAAGCTTCTTCCTACTCCCTGTCCTTCCTAATCCACCTAATCTCTAAGCCTATCATTTCTCTGGAAGTACTAAACAATTTTGCACCCCATTTTGATGGGGCATATACACTTTTATCTATCGGTGAAATTTAGCACTCACTTGTTTTCTAGTGATTACACTAGTAATTTCATCTCCCCAGCGAAGCTTTAAGCTCCTTTGTAGACTGATAGTCTGGTCTGTATATTTATATATTTCTCACATTGTTAGACATATAATAGGTCTTCATATTATTGATGATTCATTGTTTCAGAGGAAACCAAACAACCCTGGGAAGTATTTTGAGGTTATACTACTTCACAATGATATGCCCATGTCTACCACCTCTTAGAACATAACTAAGCTTTTCATCACAGTTTCAGTGTTAAATGATATTCCAGGAGCCTTGGTGTCTGATTGACTGTGAAGGAGGGACAGTCACTGGCAAGCATATGGTTCATCATACAGTCATGCATCCCTTAATGATGGGGACACATTCGGAGAAGTGTGTCATTAGGTAGTTTCATCATTGTGCAAACATCATAGGGTGTACTTATACAAACCTAGATGGTCTAGCCTACTCCACACTTAGGCTATATGGTCTAGCCTATTGCTCCTAGGCTACAAACCTGTATAGCATGTTGCTGTACTGAATACTGCAGGCAATTGTAACACAATGGTGTTTGTGTGTCTAAACATATCTAAACATAGAAAAGGTACTATAAAAATAGGAATGAAAGATAAAAAATGGTACACCTGTATAGGGAAGTTACCATGAGTGGAGCTTGCGGGACTGGAAGTTGCTCTGAGTGAGTCAGTAAGCAAGTGGTGAGTGAATGTGAAGGCCTGGGACATTAATGTACACTAATGTAGACTTTATAAACAGTACACTTCGGCTACCCTAAATTTATTTTAAAAAGAAAAAAGTAATTGCACTGCAACATTACAATGGCTATGATGTCTCTAGGCAATAGGAATTTTTCAGCTCCATTATAAAACTATGAGACCACCATCATATAGGCAGTCTGCCCTTGACTGAAATGTTATTATTCAGTGCATGACTCTGCTTACTGCAGATAGTACTGAAGGAATTAAAAATATGGCACCCCAAAATATGCCACTCTGGCAGGCATATTGACTATTTTTTTAGAGTTAAATGTACTTGAAAAACAAGATCACTCTGACATTCCTTCTGTTAAAAGCAGGAGAGGAAATTCCTAAGTGAAAGATGTCGTCCCTATACTAGAAAGAAAGTAACATTCTTATCATCAAGGACAAGAATTTGAGATTTAGGGTAAGTTGAGACCAAGATAATTTTTTTTTTTTGAGACAGAGTCTCTCTCTGTTGCTTGGGCTAGAGTGCAGTGGAATCATCATAGCTCACTGAAACCTCCAACTCCCGGTTTCAAGTGATCCTCCTGCCTCAGCCTCCCGAGTAGCTGAGACTACAGGCACACGCCAGCACAGCTGGCTAATTTTTCCATTTTTTTTTAGAGGCAGGGCTTTGCTCTTGCTCAGGCTGGTTTCAAACTCCTGAGCTCAAGCGATCCTCCCTCCTCAGCTCCCGGAGTCCTAGGATTACAGGCCTGAGCCACCACACCCGGCAGAACAAGATCTTATTAAAATAACTCTCAATTTCTCTTAGCCTTACCACATAATTTAGTTACTTTTTCACAATTTACTACTCTTTGTCCAATTCAGTATATGGTGTTCAACTCTAACCTCATCTTTGGGTCTTCACTTCCTTATGAAATCTCTTGTGCTATGTAAAACTTGCATTAAATAAATTTATATGCCTTTCTCCTGTTGATAAGTCTTATGCCGATTTAATTTGCAGGCCCAATTGAAAAAACCCTAAGAGAGTAGAGGTAAAATTTTGCCTCCCCTACAGTACCACTCAGATGGATGTGTGTTTATGAGAAGAGAAAAACCACTATAATATTCCAAAGGATGAATGTAGTGATGCTTTAAAACTGTCATTTTAATTACAGGACAGTTGCATACAATTTTTTTTAACCCTCTGATTACTCTGAGGTTTAGTTTCCTAGTTCAGATAATGGCTATGTTGAATTGTAAGCAATTGCCTTTCTTAAGTCACAATAAAATGTTTCCTACTTTTTACCTCTTTTGAAACTGCCTGAAAGAGTTGATTAACAGCATTTGAAATGCAAAGAAGAAATGGGGCACAATCTCAGCATGTACCAGTCATAAATAACTAATGAAGGCAGACTATATATAGATGTATTATATAGATGTTTAATACACATGCAAATCTCTTCCTATCTATAGTATGCTTCCAATATCCATAAATGCAAGTGTCAGGGTTGATTTTTGAGGGGTGTTATCCTGAGTCTTTGGCTCCTTGCTTGGCAGGTTTGGTTCTAGATGCTCATTGGTCTCCTCATTTTTGCCCCCTCCTCTTTTCCTGTGGTTAGCGCTGCCAACTTGCCCCTGTCCCTAACACAAGGAGTACATTTTCATTAGGAAGGATCAAACGCGAATAAGTATTTAAAGTTAAGAAAACAGCATTGGACTAAGGGTAAGGAATCTTGGGTTCTAGGACTAGTTCTGTCACTAACTGATCTCAGATGATCTGTTAACCAGAATTCTCTGAGCCCTTGTCTTTCTCTGTAAAATGAAGGGATAAGCCTAGGATCTTCAAAGACCTTCCTGTCTCTGAAAGTTTCTGATTATTCATTTCCCATTAAAATGCTAGAAGGAAAGTACATATATCCTAAACCCCAAATATCAGCTTCCCAGTGTGCTAGTAAGCAGTTTGTACTGACATTTCCATGACATGTGAAGTTCTGTAAAGTTGAGCAGGTTAAGTTGCTTTTTGGAACACTAACTGAAACCCTACCTATCAACCATCTGCTTGTCCTTTACACATAACCTCATAAAATAAGTTTTCCAAGGCTCATAGGTTGGGCTCACCAGAAGTCTGCAGAAGACATATATTTAACCAATATTTCATGTTTAGAGTCTGTCTTATATTTTTTGTTAATATCATTTTTAGATTGCAATTATATTATATCCATTAGAGAATTTGGAAAACAGAGAAAAGGTCAAAGAAGAAAATACCTATAGTCCTGCCATCCAGAAATAGCATTTAGAAAAATTGATATGTACACCACTATTATTTTCTAAGTATAGATAGGATTTAAAAATAAAGGATATACATATACATTATTATAATATTGTAGTTATAGTAATGTATATGTATTTATACATTTACAATAATATATGCATACATGTTATATTATACATAATGCATACATATATATTACTCTGAATTAAAACATAACGTTGAAATATTTGTGTATTATTAAGTAGCCTTCTACAGCATCATTTTTAATGACTGTCTAGGAGTCAATCATATAAACATATTCGGTGTACTTTACCATTTTCTTGTTTTGAACATTATAGTTGTTTCTAATTATTAATCTTTATGTAAAACAAAACTCTGAAGTGAAACATACCTTTTCTGTGTCTGTAAATTTAACATATTCATGATTATTCCCTATTGGATAGGTTTCTAGAAAACAAGATGTTGAGCAAATGATGTGTACATATAGTATTTGTGTTAGCAGAATGGCTAACACTCTTCTTTAGTATCAGGAGGCAGGTACATATATTGGTTGTTTCATGTTTTAACTACTAACAAATAATTTTTGTTAGAAATTTCTTACTTATAATAATTGCATAGACTAACATTATTAAAGTACTAAAAAACAATCTTTTTTACAGAGAGAAATCTCCAGAGGTGAATAGTGTGCACAGTGTTAGAGAGTAGGTTTTGCAATCACACATACACTGACAGCCTCATCAAACATCATAATTAGTCTTTATACACAAAGTAGGTGCCCATTTCAGCTACATCAACTAAGTGCCAATTCAATCAAATAGCCCATTTGTTTGTATTATAACTCCAATATTATAAGATTTTATTTTTTAACCAGATTCACTGGTTATGAAACTGACTAAAAACCCTTAAAAGGTTGTAAAGTTTACATATGCTAAAGAAAAATAATCAATCATCTGTTTTTTAAAAAGGCTAAATTATTTTATTCAGTTCCCATGCTGGAGCTCCACTTGCAGCCTTGACATAAGGATGTAAACATTTATTATTTGAGATAAGCTGTCGAAAGTAATTTTTGGTGCTTGACTAGGTAAGCAGATGCATTTTTTCCAAAGAACACTGGCCAAGGAAAAGAGAACACAGGCCTATTTACTTTTCTGAGTAGGTGAGTAAATCTTGATAAATAATTTTGTTTATCTCTTTGTTTAGATTATTCAGCTATACAATAAAACTTTGGACGAAATGATGTCTATGGTCTCTTCTAGCTTTGAAATTTTAGATTTTTTTATGGTCACTTGGGAGATGACTTTTTGTTTATGTGTTGTGTGTGCTTTGTGTGTCTCTGTGTGCATGCACACATTTTTAATCCTTTTTTTTATTGTTTGTCTCCTTTCAGTAAATGGTGGCTGGTCCACCTGGACAGAGTGGTCTGTGTGTAATAGCCGCTGTGGACGAGGGTATCAAAAACGTACAAGGACCTGTACCAACCCAGCACCACTCAATGGTGGTGCCTTCTGTGAAGGGCAGAGTGTACAGAAAATAGCCTGTACTACGTTATGTCCAGGTAAATAAACCAGTCCTCTCAATCTAAATGTCTCTTACCATTCTAGAAATGTTTTAGAGAATAGATACACAGGCCTTATTCTTGATTTGAATGTGTGATAATGATTATTGAAATCTATCCTACATTCAGTGTTTACACTGCTGGGAAAACAAGTATTTTCCTCCAAAAGAGTACTTAACTTTGTTACCCAAACATGCAAAATAGTTTAAAACAGGATATTAAATGCTCATGAACATAATTCTTCTATATTATTCAACAAAACTGCTAGAGCCAATCTTGCAGGTTCTTTAATTCAAGGGATTTGAACAGCATTGAAAGCCGTACATTTTAGGAACAACAATGCTTGATCTTCAGAAAACCAAGGAAATTAATTGGAATTGAGATTTGGAAAATGTTTTAGACTGAAATATTTGATACTTGGTGTTAGTTTCTGGGCAAGGGCAAATAAAACATTTGGAATGAATTAAAAGGAAGGCAAAGCTTTGTTTGTGACACACAGGATAATGGGTTTTGAAAATACAATGCAGTGAGCTCTTTATTATCTATACTGGTCATCTATTTTGTAAGTTATTTGCAGTGGTACTTACAGCAAGATTGCATCTTTCTGCCTCTTAGCATCTTTCTGTTCTATCTCATATTGCCATAGCTCTTATCCTTAGGTAAATTGAAGATAATATTTGCCAAAACCAAAATCCATTAAAATGCCTAGTTATACAATATATTACAAAGTTAAGCTAAAATTATTTTGAAATAATCCATAAATTTAGTGCACTCACTGGGGTAGCTATTGTTTGGTCAGTCTCATTGTTTAGATACACAGCCTGCTTACTTTTTATTTTGCCTAATTTTGTTGTGTTTATTCTTTAATAGACCCTTTCTCAGAGATAGGCTGGATAAATGAACTGGAGAAAAAAAATAATCTACATTTTACATTCCCAAGTGTTGATTTCCAAGTATCAAAACAGTCTTCCACACTGAACACTTTGAGAGCCTGTATTTATGGAACAAATTCTGACACTTAGCTAGGCTTAGAACATCAGATTTTATTTTGCAGTCTCCTATATTTTATCTAGGTGCTGACTCTCACAATTAAAAATGCACCAATCAGTTTGAGTTGAAATAGAAGTGTGTGTGTGTGTGTGTGTGTGTGTATGTGTCAGTATTTCAGCACACTGGGGTGGTCTAAGTCAAAGCAAATGTCTTTGATCCAAGCGGTTGGGAATTGCTTGTATAGCCAACTCTGTGTGATTGAAATATTAATGTTTTCATTGTTTTATCATGTGGACATGTTTATATCATGTTTATTTGCAGATTATACATAATATATTTACATAATAATTTGAATATGAAACTCTATAGATTTCCCAAACTGTGTAGGCTATTAAAATTAATATTATTTCTATCAATATGTAAATATAAAAGGTTAAGATGGTCAATAAATGGTGTTTGGTATTATTTTCCATTGAATCCTTGATAATCATAATTATTTATGTATCTCAGGGAAAATTAAACATTTTAAAACTCTTATTTCAACATTTTTATCCTATTTTTGTGAGAAGCTTAAAAGGATGCATTTTAAAGCATGACTGAAATTTACTATATATTTTTTCAAACTGTGATTTAAGCTGTGTGCTTTTAAAATAGAGATATCTGAGCTCATTATCATTGAATCACTGACAAACCAGCCACCAAACTTAGGAAGAAAGTAAGTCAATTCTAAATGACTGAATCACAACAAAAATTAGGGACTTACCTAAATATTATTTTTAAAATAAAAATAAAATGAATACATTATCAAACAATGGAATCATCAAATAATAAATGAAAAATAATGTAGTCTTTTGAAGACAGCATTGAAGAAGGAAGGTTTCAGCAGAATCAAGCAGTCTGGATGACAAAAGTAAAACAGCAGTCCCCAACCTTTTTGGCACCTGGGACAGGTTTCATGGAAGACAATTTTTCCATGGACCAGGGTGGGGGTTGGGGGTATGGCAAGTGATGGGGAGAGGCTGTAAATACAGATGAAACTTCGCTCACTCACCCACCATTCACCTCCTTCTGTGCAGCCTGGTTCCTTATAGGCCACAGACCAATACCAGTCCACAGCCCGGGGACTGGAGACTGCAGGTGTATAAGGCATAGATGATAGATAGAGAGGTCAGTTGGATGGATGGATGGATGGATGTCTTCCCCACTGTACCAACCTTTTCACCCCAACTCCCACACAAGTTTACTTTTACTATCTACATGACCATATGAATGAAGGAAGTTTGAATCCAAAGAGAGGCCCCCTAATTTTCAGGGCAAAATCCAGAAGCTTCCCCATGAATAGATAAAGGAGGCACTACCACAACCTACTTTTACGTAGCTCTTGGTGATGACTTTGGTTTGTGCATATCCCATTAAGTTTCCCATGGCTTGGTCAGTGAGGAAACAGTCACACACCCTGTAAGAAAAGTCCACAGAACCCAAATGATTTAGAGCACGTTCCACTTCTCAGCACTTAAATGAATGCATGCTTCTTGGTGAGGCATTTTCTTCCACTTTTTGCTTTGTTATGTTATACTTGAGCTCTGCTTCCTTCACCCCCTCAAGCAGCTGCTTCTCCCTCTGACCTGCTGCTGCATTTTTTCATGGCAGTGGATGGCAGGTGGACCTCATGGAGCAAGTGGTCTACTTGTGGGACAGAGTGCACCCACTGGCGCAGGAGAGAGTGCACAGCACCAGCCCCCAAGAACGGAGGCAAGGACTGCGATGGCCTCGTCTTACAATCCAAGAACTGCACTGATGGGCTTTGCATGCAGAGTAAGTCAATTTGAGCAAACTGCAGACACTGATGGGACCTGAGGTTGAACCATTTGGATTTCTTTGAAGGAAATATTAGTGAAGAATTCTATGAACAACAAAAAATGCAGTAATATAGAAATATCCTAACTCTCTCTCAAAAATGGAAAAAGCTAATCTTCCAGGACCCAGAATGAATAATAACTGTGTCCAATTAACAAATGACACACAGTATTGCTTTCCCATGAGCAAGAGATGATTTAGTCATTTCCATGGAGGGCCTGCCATTCTTTCCAGACCAGGGAACCATTACTCAGTTTTATCAGAGTGCACAAAAGGGTACCCTCAACTCCTTAAAGAGTCAAAACATGACTTCCAAAAAATCAGTTATTTATTCATAATTCATGACTGGTACCAAACCAATGTCCATGGACTGTGAAGTGTATGTAAAGATGCTAAACATTTCGGCAGGTAGATTAACCAATTTGCAGGAAATGTTTAGTAAGAACATCTTCATAACCCCTGGAAAATTATGGATTTGTGTGGGAAATTATAATGTGGGTATGATTTAGTTTATTTAAAGGAAATAATGTTAATAAAACATAAATTTTTAAAATGAGTACAGAAGATTGGCTCAGGAATGTAATGAGTATTATAAGCTAAATATTCTCTATTTTTCATGTCTTGTTCCTTAGATTTTTATAATGAGATAGTAGTTTGATTTCCATACTTGCAAACTCTTACCCCTTTATTAAGGAGCCCTCAGATGTACACAATTTACCATCTCTTTTCATGATCATGAATTAAGGTACTAAGGAATTGTTATGAAATCGCACCTATTCAAATGAATGAATCAAACAGTGTGCTGTCTTTGGATCTGAACTAATGGCCAAATGTTGACATTTCTCATAACATATTACAAATTGCTTGCAGAATACAAGCAGTCAAAGGTATTAGTGAAGAGGTATTTGTATTTGTCATTTAAGAATAAAATATTTTGTTTTCACCACATTTATGAAATTCTGTTTACCTTTCAGAATCTATACACGCAGGGACCTTTAAAAGAATTCTTAATTAAAATGCAAATAAATATGTTGCTCCCACAGAATAAAAATCCAACAGGCCTCTTATTTTTATGTTCAGGGCATATTGCATTCTTTGAGAACAGGCTGTTGCTGAGTATACGAAGCACAGTTCTGATTATGATTTGGGGCCTGCTACAATGCATCTCACTAAGTTTGTGTCATAAATGCAAGAATGAAAAGCTGTTTTACTAACCATGTATCCAGAGATACAGGGTTTGTTCCCCTAGGCATTAGTTTAAGTTTACGATTAAAATAGCAAAATACCACATAAAAGTTATTCTTTTTAACATTTTCCTTTAAGTCAAACAAACTGATTCATGTGATTGAAAAGTAGCAATATTTAGAGTTTTACTCTCTTTCTTTCACTTTTTCCCTCTCTCAATATACTATTTCAACCTTGGGTAATTTAATACCTATTATGTCTATTGTGTAAATTTAAAAATAAAGCAATCTACTTAACCAGTGCCACAAGGTGGAACATTGGGCCTTTCCTTAGTTATACAAAATGACACATTCTATCTGATTATGACATTGGTCAAATACAAACATGAAATATTCAGACTAAGACTTTCATGACATAGCAACCCCTTAGCATCCAGATCATTTTTTACAGCATTAATAGAATATTTTCCTTATGTTTGGATATTTGCCAATAATGATGGCCTAAAGTGTGTGTGTAAATAGGGAACAGAAATAAGGCTACAAGAGGGTTTTTTTTTTTTTTAAATTGTATTTGTTTATTTCTTATCAAGTCTTGTTAGACTGAAATATTTTGGTGTTTGGGCTAAAATCATTCATTTAAAAAGCTGTTTCTTTCTGCAGCTCTGATTTGCTGTAGTAACAATCCCTATTAAGTCAATAAACTCTTTCGTCTGCCCTCTCCAATCTACTCTAGTCCAACAGAGAATTGTAGTCTATACTACAATTGATTTCCTCCATGATAAAAACCACAGAGATACTCTGCACTGTAGAATTATAATATTTTATAGTGAAAACTACAGTTTATTTTACCAGAAAGTTTGGTGTTTCTGGCATAGTATTAGTATCACTGTCAAAGTCTTGGAAAGCAATAATGTACCTTTGGCCCTTATTTTGGAAAACAAGGCTTTCTAATAGTGAAACTTCGAAGCCTGCAAGAGGGACAAGGTCTGTATTAAGAAAAAGAATGAGGGTAGAAAAAACAGCCAGAAAGTTCAATTAACAATTAGGAATTTCATGTAATATATATTTTCTTTGAGAGAATTAGTGTCTTGAATTTATTACTAAATAGTCCTTCAGCAGTATTGCAATATTATTTCAGAATAAAGCTAGCCTTCTTACCCTTGAACCTGGTAGGTGCTACAACCTCTGAACCTACTCAAAACTGTATACAAATAATTCTGATATGAATATAAGTGTGCTGCTAGGTAGGAGAAATTCAGAGTTCATAATGGATGTCTGTAGGATCCAGAGTTGCCTAGATTATGTAGTGTAGTGTTTTTTAAAAACTAAGTTGGTACTTAAGAAGAATATAATGTGGAATATACAGAAAATATTACTGTCAATGTTTATTCATTAATTTGTTCAAAATAACAAAATTCAGACACATTTCTTCCTTAACCACCTCCCTTAATGCAACACCTTTTATTGAAAATATATAGAAATGTTGGATAAAATATTACAGACTTAAAAGACACATGTACACGCACATGTGTGTGCGTGCACGTGGAGAGAAAGTTGTTTAAAAGAAAGAAGATAGAGAACTCCTCAAGAGCCAGAAATGAAGTCGCCACTCCAGGCTAGAGAAGTACCTGTGTAAGTGGACACCAGGTTAATCAGGAGGGGCATAGGTTCCGGGACCTGGGAATTAGGGTGTCGGTTTGTCACAGATGCACAAGTCCTGGCTTTGTGAAAGCCTGAGACTTAGATTTGGAAGCAAGAACCCTGAATAAAACTGGGGCTCATAAGTGGTTGCCCTACCATGAGAAACAACTAGAACTTTTTTGACCACCAGCCCAAGGAAGCCACAGGAAAATTCATGGTAGAGAAGAAGAGGAAAATGAAGTTGTCACTTAAATAAAACCTATAGTAAAACCACAATCCTATACCAGCTCTGGTATGGAGTCTAAGATACAGCACTGGGAGCAAAAAACTAAAGATGTGTAATTGACATAATTGGCAAAACTTTTGGGGCACCAGCAAAGCAAACAGCATGCCATTCTCTAGAGTTCCTTCCTTAACGTAAGTGTATTGGTCTATGACAAAAATAGTCCACTCCTGAAAATCAGCTTATAATACAAAGTTTCAAATCACCCAGGGAAACAGTCCACTGTAAGGGAGAGGTGGCAACATAATAAATAAGTGAGTTAGTGTTCTCATTACATGGACTCAATAGAGTAATCTGAATGAAACTATAGAGTAAATAAAAGTAAAAAGACAAACTGCATTTTCAAAAGGAATATAAGCACAAATGAAAGAACAGAATATTGTTAAAAAGACAGACAGATTTGGGGGAAGAAATGAAATGGAATATCTAGAAATGTAAGTATGATGATTGAAATTTAAAACTCAGTGGAAGAGGCCAGGCACAGTGGCTCATGCCTGTAATCCCAGCACACTGGGAGGCTGAGGTGGGAGAATTGCTTGAGGCCAGGAGTTCAAGATTAGCCTGAGCAAGAGTGAGACCCCATCTCTACAAAAAATAGAAAAAATAGCTGGGCATCATGACACGTGCTTGAGTCCCAGCTACTCAGGAGGCTGAGGCAGGAGAATTGCTAGAGTCCAGGAGTTTGAGGTTCCAGTGAGCTATGATGACGCCAGTGCATTCTAGCCCAGGTGACAGAGTGAGACTCTGTCTCAAAACAAGCACATAAACAAACAAACAAACAAGTACTCCATAGAAGACTAAAAATCAGATCAGACACTGCTTTAGATAAAGCTGAAGAGAAAATAGTACACTGGAATGTAGATATCATGAAATTTTCTACAAAACAGGGAAGAAAGATAAAGTAAGTAATTCTGTAACAGGGTAGTTAAATCATATGGAGGATAGATTGAGAAAATCCAACATTTATTGCTCAAGAAAGCAAAATTTAAAAGATTTTCAGATGATCAAGATAGAGAGGACTTACTACTCACAAACTCTCACTAAGCTACTAAAAACACAAAATAAGAATTGATTCTTTAAAAAAAGAGTGACCAATTGAGAGGCAGTTGAAAATAAGATGGAACTAAATTATAGACAACATTAACATGGATATGGGAGGGTGTGAACTAAGTTAAAAATTTCTGATTTCCATATATTTTTCAGGAAAAGAATAGTAATGCCATTTGCATTAGATTTTACTGACTCCGGTTCTCCACTGAAAACATTAACACTGATTAAACATGTAAAAGTTGAATACGTATTTTCAAAATAAAAATTTTAAGGGCAGAAAAGAAGCAAAAAGAAGGGAGAAAAACAATGTAAATAAAAGCAATAAATAGGATGGTAGAAATAAATCTACATATATCAGGGATCATATGTAAATTAATTAAAATCTATTAAAGGAAATCCAAAATTGTGGGAAAAAATTCAGTTTTATAGTGTTTATGAGGGACATGCCTGAATCATAATTATAGAAAAGGATTGAAAGTTAAGAAATAGAACTCACAATGTTATTCAATATACTTTAAAATGTCCAGTTAATGGTTTTGGCTATCTGATTGAGCTACTCCTCATTCAATTCCATTTCCCATTATGCCTACATAACATAGATTAGAGATAATTTTTGGCTCCTGGTTCTAATATAGAGTTTTGTTTTTCTTAGACTTTATAGTTTTTAGAATATTTAATTTTCAACTGAAAAATTAATCAAAAGTTTTCTGAATTTTTTACAAGGCTCTTGATGTTTGCGTAAGACATCTTAGGAGTCCATGTCTTTCCTAAAATTTCAATGCCAATTGAAGTTTTTTATCCAAGGCTTTGAGGGTTACTTATAAAATTAATCAATATTTTAAGGATATAATAATGCTAAATGTTAACAGTGTGGAGTTAAGTGAAAACTTTTGCATTTTGATAATGGGGATACAAATTTTTACAATTATTTGGGGAAGGAATTTGATAATGTGAGTCAAGAGATTTAAAATTGTTCGTATCCTTTGACCCAGTAATCCTACTTAGATGAGTAAATTTTAAGCAATGAGTAGGCATACCTAAAAATACGTACATTCAGCCCTTTATATCTGTGGGTTCCATATCTGCAGATTCAACCAACTGCAAATCAAAAATATTCAGGAAAAAAAACAATTAAAAAAAACTATATAAAAAAAATAAAACTACAACATAACAATTATTTACATAGCATTTACATTGTATTTGGTATTATAAGTAATCTAGAGATGATTTTTAAAGTATATAGGAGGATGTGTGCAAGTTATATGCAAATACTATGTCATTTTATTTGAGGGACTTCCAACCTCAGATTTTGGTATCCATCAGGGGTTTTGGAATCAGTCCCACTCAGACACCAAAGAGCTGTATGTTGTTTCCTATATTCTTTCTTATTATTCCTATATTCTTTCCTATTATTGTAAAAAATACAAACTCAAAAGTCCAATATTAGGCTGATGGTTAAGTGGTACTTCCATAAAATGGAGCATCGTATAGCCGCCAAAATATTTATGATGGTTTAACATGAAAAACCAGAAAATGGATTTATATATATACATGGTCATATTTATACATATACACATATATAGTTAGGGGGCTCATTTCGCAGGCTGAGAAAGAATTCTCGATTCAAAGATTAAGACAGGTTTTGAAGCAAGAAGTTTATTTTACTTTCCAAGGGAGGAAAGGGCACAGCATGAAAAGAAGAAAGAGTGCTGCCCCAGGGATAAGTGGCTTGGGCCTTTTGTTGCAGTTAGAAGGAGCAGAGCAGTTGCAGATGCGAAATGGTAACAAAAAGCAGTTGTTTTACAGAGCATTTGTTTTCTGTTGGGCTGGTTTTATCTGAATTTTCATAATGTGGTCTAGCAGATGCTGAGGGGCTATATGCCCTTTTCTGTTCATTCAGTACTCTTCCAGTTCTGCAAAACAAGCTCTTAAAAAAAACAAGTTAAGCCACAGGCTGTCAAGCAAGAAGCAAGCAATGGGGCCAACACACCATTGTGTCCAGTGATGTTTTTATGATTTACTAGCAAAGCTGTCCTTTCATGTACACACACACACACACACACACACACACACACACATATATATTTGGTCATAACTGTATAAAAGTAAGCTTAGGAAAAAGATGAATATAATTAATGTGTTTTCCAAGCTAATGAGATTGGAAGTAATTTTTTCTTTTTCTAAATGCTTTCTATTCTACACATTCTTTATACTTAGTAGTCTGTTGTATTTATAATTGTAAATGACATTTTAACAAAGAAATGTTGAGAATAGGCTAGAACCACAGCATAATCTTGGAAGCAGGAGTGTCTGGATTTGAGATATAGCAATGTCACTGACTTGTCCTGGGAATTTGGTCACATTGATTCAAATTAGATTGCAAAAAAAGTGTTTGCGTAAAATACTTGTGTAAAACCCTAGTTGTATAAAACCCTGGGTTTCAAGAGTTATTAATACTTAAAGCCAATAACCCAAGTACTTTGAAGACGTGAGGACCTGGAACTGAATTATAATTTAGAATTATTTCCCAGTTGCCTGTCATATACCCATCACTCTGCCCTTGCAATTATACTTTAAATTCTTAGACTGAAAAATTGGATTCATTACATGATGTTGTGAAATTTCATTTATGAAACAAGATCACATTTTTTAATTTCCAAAGCTCTATTAAATTTTTAGACCATTCATACACATTAGTTCATATTTTAAGTACTGTATAGTACATAACACACACACATATATAAAACATATATATATGTGTGTGTGTGTGTATACATATATATATATAAAAATAAATAAACACTGGTTATAGTCTCATTGTCCTGAAAAATGTAGTTCCTACACTGGAGACAATGCCTTGGTGCTTTAAATTAAGAACTTCCAGAAATTGGTGTTATTTCACAAAATGCATTATGAAAGGGTAACTAGAAGCCACCAGAACCACTTAATGCCTCAGAAGGAAGTTGGACATTTTTGGTTTATAAGAACATTGTTAATTTTTTTAAAAAATCAACATTTTAAAAACTGGAGTCCTTTGGTATACTAAATGGCATGGATTTCAACAAGAAAGGGTAATGACTTTGAGTATTTGTCATTATTGAAAATTACTGAAAACATATGTCTGATCTGTCTGATATGAAAAAGAAACTTAACATAATAACAGATTACACTGTTTTTACTTAATAATGCTAGAGAATAATATATCTTATTCACAAGGCAGTATTTGAAGGTCCATTGTACTGTCTGCCCATTAAGATATTTAGGTTTATTATTATTCCTAAAATAATATGAAGGTTACCCCCCCATTTTGCAATGTATTTTTGAAATAAGATTTACACAAAATGGTTCTGAAGAGAGACACAGAGACAGAGAGAACTGGATACAGAAAGAAAGAGACACAGATGAAGAAGAAAGTGCTTAAGTAATCTAAAAAAAATGCTAAGGCAATAAGCATATTTACCTTTATATTGAAATATAATTGTATTACTAAGACCTGATAACTCTTAACTTTTACAATCTTTATAATGAATTTTTAGTAATATCTATTTTGTCATAGTTGGTATATAATAGTTTAATCCGTGCTTACCTCTTCTTTTTGAAAATAGCTATTCAAAGACTATATATATAATATATATGTGTGTGTGTGTGTGTGTGTCCAGAAATGGTGGATTATATATATTTATGAATATACTAGATTAAATTATTATATTACTGCAAATATTCCTATGGACTTTAGTTTTTAGTCCAATTGTAAGTTTGGAGTTTCACATAGGCATATGTAACAGTTCAAATCTGAATTTAGAATTACTCCTTCTTGCTGAAGAGAGTTTATGCCATAGTAGACAAATTAAAAATTGCAATTTACCAACAAGAACTCTCTGGAATTGTGTCTGCATCAGTGAACTTCCTGACTTTGGGAAATTAAAATGTTATGCATTCTGCAAATTTAGCACTTTCTACTCATTAAAAAATTTACATGTCACACAGCTCTTCCATTAATTCTCAAGTACAGAGGAGGTAGCAGAACTCCGCAAGTGTAAATTGTGGTGTGGACACACTGCATACCAGGGCCCCAGAATCCCAGGTGCATTTAATGTGGGGAAGTAATTTACCTTACAATTAGTCATTACTTGACTTTAGAATGATGTGTTTATAGCTGCCCATGGTAGGCATGTGAAAAGGTGCTAGTCAGTTCCCACTGAAATTCTTGTCAATACAGCCATTTGATAGGGTAGCATAATTGTGAGTGTTACAGTGAATGCTTTCATCTATAGTTTGGAAGAAGTTGCTGTCATAGCTATGTTTGTATAGCTCTTGATAATGTGCACTATCCCAACTGGCAAATAAATATCCTATATAAGGATTGCCTGCCCAACACAGGGCTCCATAGTCTCCAGTATAAGAAGTATGGTTTGCTTTTGCTTTTTTCCTTTCTGAGAAAATCTTTCCTGCTTTCAAAGCAGGGATGTACTAATAGTTAGAAACTTTAGCCCACAGAAACCTAATGAACATATATGGAGCACCAAAAAGGTTAGTGTGAGAAGACAAATGCAAGGTCCTCAGCTTCCAGATGGAAAGGAAACCCAGGGGATCAAAAAAGGTGCCACCATACAAGCAACCACAGAAAGCAGGGACTCCTTCGAGGTCACATGGGTGCAGGTCCAGGGATGGAAGCTAAATTTCTCTTTTTGTCTAAAAATCCAGTAGACAGGGTGATATATTCTAGAAATCAGCCACCTCACATCAGGACTCTTCATAATTTTACTTTTTCTGTCAGGTGTCTTTACTACCGTGGAAGGATTCTAATATCATTGCCTTTGGATTTAATAATTTATTATTCTTTTTTAAGGAGCATTGATAGGGATGGAGTCTACTACTTAAAAACACGGGCAGCTGATCTATGAGTCTGATTTCACTGAACTGTTAGTTAAATTTCAGACGTTTATGCTTCTCTGCTGTGAGTCATGAGATAAGACTTTTACATCCTGGGATGTTAATTATCTGATATTCCTTTCCAGAAGGGTGTGGTTGGCTGCTGTTAGGAGCAGAGTTATGGACCAGCTTAGTGAGGCATGGCCACCGTCCTCTGAAGGCCGAAGCAGGAAATTACCATGGCAATTTTGATAACTGATATCAGTGATAAGCAAACGTTCTTTTCAATTGTTGTCACGTTCTAGAATTTATGTATTCATTTATTTGGAGTTCCTTAAGCCTCATCAATAAATAACCCCTCAGAAGAGTGGTAAATCATAATAAATGACCCTGGGTGTCTTTGACAGACCTGACCTCTGACATCATTAGTGCAGCCCTGATGGGTTTGCTAGACAAGAACTGACCTAAAAGGAAAAAAGAAAATCTGGACATGTTTATTTTGAATGGCCCTTGTTTTAATAAGAACATTTGCATAAGAAGAAATGTAGTTGGGGTGAGAAAAATCCCATGTTTTGGCTCAGTGTAAAGTCACTGGCAAAAAGGAATACCAAACAGCCATGTCAAGGAGAGGGGAAAATCCATCTGGAACGTAGATTCTTCTAATGATAGGATCATAAAATGAAGAAAGATCTTATGAAGTAGTCTAATGTACTTACAGTAAATTAATATGATTAAAAATAACCAGATTTAAAAATATATACTTTTATAGAATACACTTAATGCCTTTATAAACTACAATTCAGTTATGTCATATGCATAAGTTGTATCATGCTAACCCATGTATAAGATATAAATCAATTCTCTATTGTTCTTAATTCTCACAGTATCATAAATTCTATTTATGTGTATTAAGGTCATAGAAGCAGCTCCATACCAAAATACAATGAGTAAACCTTGAAGGCAAGCAGGTACACCTTATAAAAATCCACCCATCTCCCTTTTGGACAGGGATTTGACAGCTAATGTAAAGACAGAGAGTTTGAATTCCCAGACATCTACATATAGACTTTCCTTTTAGGTGTTCCTTAAATTCTGGATCAGTCGTTCTCCAACTTTGGAGGGCACAAAAATTACCATGTTATATGGATTGTAATTTAAAGGAATTTGTGATTTAATTTTAATTTTACTCAATGTCTACCTAATGCACTGATTTTAGGCTCTGGAATAAGTTGCTTCAGACTCCAGTCTACTGTGTTAGACATAGTAGACATAGCCAAGCTACAAGAAAATTGAATTGAGTTCAATTTGATTAACACCCAAAAGGTAGAAAAAAATAACCTTACAAACAGAGCTTTTGATAATCCCTTATAATAGTTCTCTTTTGCAGAGGAAGAAACTGAGGCATAGAATTAAAATAGCCCACTTAACACCCACAAACAGGTGTTAGAGCCAACATATGCAATCAAATCTGTTTCATTTTTAAGTCTGTTTCCATGAAGGCTCTTGGATGCTAGAGCAAGTGGTTGTCAGCTTTTATTGCTTTAAAATGGTATTTTCTTCTGAGGTATAGAGTCCTTCCAATTATTGATGTTTATTCCTTTTTTCCTGATGTTATTTTTGAGGGAAACGATGTTTCTCCTTTAAATATTTATCGTAGGGTTTTATGCCAAATACGATGTGATTATAATGCATTAACAACTATATAATTTGAGCTAAGGCTCTCCAGTTGCATTAGAGTAGAAATGCCAAGGCTTGGTGTACCTCTTCACTTCTCCCACACTGGAAACAAAAGAAACTGTTAGGAAGTTGTTTTGTTAAGAGAGAAAACCTCTCTCTGTTATTTTAGCGTTATAAATTTCATGAATATTAATGATAATGTTACAAATGGAGAGGTATTTTACAGTCTAAATCAGTAGTGTCACCTCATTCAATCACTGAATTACAAATTAAGCCAGGAACCTATCAAACCCTTTTCTATTATTTCCTTGTTTCTCTTCATTTAAATCTACTAATTATTGCTCACATAGTACTTACATGGACCCTGGGGCTGTAGCCTGAGGGCTTGGATCTAACCCTAGCTCTGCTATTTCACCAATTTTGTAATGTTAGACAAGTTACCACTCTATGTTCAAAGGGGTTAAAATAGGAAATTCCAGTCAATGATCTATTTGAACTCCCAACATCCTGGGGATTTGCATGTTAGTGAGAGCATAGACTTGGTTTTAAGAAATATAAATCTGGCCAGTGATGTTCATTTCTCACATCAGCATATTTGCTTGATAATTTTTTTCTATGAAAGTATTTATGGCATAAAAACAGTTTGTATTATGTTTTTGAAAAAATTAGATCATAAACCATGGTCATTTTTGGCTTTCATCTACTATCTGTATCATATAAAAAGGAAAAAATGTTTAAAGACTAGAAAAATAAAAGTAGTTGCTGTTTATTGGGAAAATGAAGATTTACATTTAGTTTCTGGCATTGTTTCTGAGACTTCCACATATAAACACACCAAACAGGCTATTTTCAAGCATTTTATTGCTCAATTACTAGGTATTGGCCATGTACTTAAAGATAACTTGATGTTACTTCCTGCAGTATAAAAACCAAAGAAAGCTGTCTTTCCTTTTTAAGCTACTGGGACATGGACTCTTTTTAAGACACAGCCTACTTTTGCTCTGGTTTTCAAACTGTGCCTTCTCTTTAAGTTTCTTTCCACAATCAAACCTTCTCCAGTCCCTATTCCCCCAGGTCAGGCAAATCTCTTCTTTAAAAAAATATATTTTCTTTAAAAATATAAATAATAATTTAAAAAAGAGGTTACAGGGTATAAGCAGTTCCCTTGAAAGGCAGCAGCACTGCTCTGGGGTTGGCTCCCTCTAGTCAGTTACTGAGGCTACTGCACCTGGTGGAGGCCAGTCTTGCACTCTTTCTCAAACTCCATGCCCATGCTTTTCCTGTCAGTCCAAAAGAGGTGATTTTGAAAGTTATCAATGGAAATGCATTTTGTTCCAAATAGTTCTTTCATGTGCTAGACTATTCCTCCCATTGCAGAACATTCTGTATCCTTGGCCCTCACTAAATGCCAAAACAACCTCCTAGTCATTATGACAACCAAAAAACACCACCCTTGCCCCATTTCCAAACATCCCCTTGAGCAATGGCACCACTTCTGGTTGAGAAACACTTTTAGCATCAATTTGCACTCTGGCCCTGGAAATTTGCTTCTGAAACATGCTTCTGTATCTTTGCCAGAAGCCACAAAAGTCGGGCATAAACCTCTTTAAATGAAGGGGGTGAAAGAGTATATAGTACTTCAAAGAGTGCATTGCTCATGGTTTCTCTGAAAAACTGGGCTCCTTGTCTCTGTCATAACTTGGGAAACTGAAATTCAAACACATTTCCTAAGGTTGCTCATTAAATAAGTGACTGTGTCAACTCTACAGATAAAATCCCTTAAGAACCCAGCTTCTTGGTATACCTTAGTAATGTGCATCGTAATAATATCAGTATCATTGCTGGTCATTTATTGATTGCTTGCAATGTACCAGCACTTTGCAAATGTCATTTATTGTTTCCACAGCTGTGGAAGTAAATATCCGTATCCCCTTACACAGATTAGAAAACTGATGCTTAGAGAGGTGGTTTGACCAAACTCTCACAGCTAAGAAGTGGCGGAGCTTGGATTCAAACTGAAGTTCATGAGACTAAAAAATCAGTGCTTTACTGCTTTGGTCAACGGTCCTGGTGCTTTTTCAGTCTAACTTGCTTTCAAGTAGCAGGAAAGTTAACTGAAATCTTTAACTTATGAGCCAGGTTGTCGGTAGTGACACTAAAAACAATTATTTTGCACTGTGTTCTGCTGGAGATGTTATTTTTCATTATTGCTAGGACTGCTCTCAGCAGGGTCACCTCATTAGCCGAGGAAAATGTTCCCTGTTGTTCCGTGAGAGACAGATCAGACGGAGAAGCACAAAAATAAACTCTAGATAGTGATTCTGTGTTCCCCTCGTTCAGGAGATGGAACAATAATCCCCTTCTCTGATTCCTAGTCTTCTCACTGATGTTTTACTTCTTCAGTTGCGGAAGTGTTATGAAAAGGATGGAAAAAGTTTTGCAGGGATGTCTTCTAAAACTCTTTATCAGTATTTCCATAACAGAGTAAATTGGGGTGTTGAACCATTGAGTACACTCAATATTGGTCTGTTTTAAATTTTCCCATGTAGGAAAGTAACAGTCTGGCTAGCTTGGTCCTGATTGGCTATGAGGAATAACTAATAGTGAATGAGACTTTTTTTTATATTTTAATTTAGTTTAATTTAGTTTTAGAACAACCTCAAATGCAAATACTTCATCAAATATATTGATATACTTATTGATGGACATTTCCCAAGCCATGTGTTACAGAAACCATCCATAAAATCCTATTACTTTGATCCTTTTGCAATTCATTATCTAAAGAGAAATCAAAGTGACTCTTTTTCAAAACTGCATTCCATCAAAGGATTTGCATTTTACTTAGAAGAAAATTGAAACTCCTCATTGTGGACCACCAGGCCTGGGTGATCTGGCGCTGCCCAGCCCCTCCCTTTCTGCCCTCTAACCACTCTGTTTTTATGTCAGGACTTTCACATTTACTGTCCCTCTTCATGGAATATTATTGCCTCCTATCTTGACTTGGTTGATTCCTTCTTATCCTTCAAGCTGCAGCTCAAATTTTGTCTCAATAAAAAATTCTTTCCTAATTCCCTAAGTTGACCATCCCTATATCTCCAATCACATTATGGTCTTTTGTTTTATTTTTAAAAGAACTTTTTCAGTAATTGAAATGATCTTTTGGTTTGTTTGTTTACTTATTTTTTGTTAACCTAGAATGGAAGCTCCATGAAAGCAGGAAAGTACCCCCATATCTACATTAGAACTCAGAATATAATAGGACTCGAGAGTATTTATTAAATGAATGAATGAATGAATGAATGCCAGTTCTGTGCATGGAATGAAGTTTGAGTCTCAGATAAATACCATAAGGCACAAAAATATTTATTGAGCAGTTCAAATCAACATAAATATATGAAAGTTGAAATTAAAATCAAAACTATAAAGTTCTTTTCTATTATTCTTTGGTCTGCCTGTCAAGAACAGGAATTCTCTTGGAAAGTAGAAATATAAGCCAGGGAAGACCCAGAACTGCTTTACAGGGAGAAATTTCAGACCGTGTTATATCTTTCCAGAGATAACGCTTCTCCTTTTATAAGATACAGCCCTTCTGCTTACTCAAGCAGGCCTGTACTGATCCTTATCAAAATTTTCAGGATGAACATCAGAACATTTCCAAATATCCTATTTTATACTCATTTCCTTGCCCTCTTGCCTGCAAAAATAAGTCTTTTGATATTCCTCTATGTAACATCATCACTTCCAAGAGGATGGCATCGTTATCTGGTTTCCTTTACTAGCTTGTTTTGTCTTAAGTCTTTGGGTTTTGAAAATAAAGCCTGCATGTGTCCCAGATGTCCTTTTATTGAGTTCACAGAATACAAATGGAAAAAGGTTATTATCAGACAGAGGTGTTTAAAAATGAAAATCAAACCTAATATAATACATGGACTCAGACAACTGGAATAAGGAATATAATATTTATAAAACTGAGTAGGAGGTTGCAATCATTGCTCTAAAATAAAACATTAAAAATTAATTCAGAGCAAACCTGTCTATGCTACAGCAAACCTCTCTTTCATTAAGGTAGCACTGCATGTTTCTCCAGAATTAGTTCCCCAAAATAGGTAAATAGCTTGTAAGAACTGAGTGTTCTGCGAACTACAGAAGCGCTACCTGAGGCACAATTCAGAGTTGCTTTTAGTATTAAAGCTTTACAGCCCATTCATTTTGAAAAAATTAATTGTGACTCTTGCAGTTTCCCTATCTTTTTTTGTCCTTGACTACTACTAGGAAGGTTTAATTCACATGCTTCTTATTCATCTTCATTTGATTAATCCAAATGGTGCTATATCATTTGATTAATTCCTATGTTGTAGAATATTAAATCTTGGGAACTGTGGGTGCCAGTTGTAAGTTATACTTAGAAACTTTGCACAGATTTTGCATTTCAAAAAGTTCGCGTTGCACATTTTTTAAATGATTTCTCCCTATGTCGCTCTGCTTCACATTATTATCATTATTAGTATTATGTTACTATTATTATTATTATTAGTTTCCAACTTCAGAATATACTAAAAAAAGAAAAGAAAAAGAAAATGGCTAGTGTTATTTCTGTATTTTCCGTTGAGATGAAGTTTTTATTTTGCCCAATTTTCACCATTTTTCTGAAGCCCTAAAATAAATAACCTTATAACCTCAAGGCCCTATTGATTTTCAAATGATTTCAAATAAAAAGCATCCAGTTTCCATTGCATTGCCGAACTGTTCAGTCCCTGGGCAATATCTGTTGGATTCCTATCAAAAGAGGGGGACAAGAAACAACAGAAAATCCAAAAAGTAGATTTGAGATGGAGGCGGAGAGGTGGTCTCAGCTCAGCTCAGTAAATGGGTACTTAACCTTTGACCAGTGACGACAGGTCTTCTTTAGTTCTATTAGACCAAGAACAAGCTGTTATGATTAAATAAAAAAGAAAAAAACTGTTTAGAGCCTCACTGAATATGTCCTGGGAATTAAAGCATATGGCAGGGATAAGGAAAAAAAGATTTTCCTTATGCTAATGACCCTTGATGTCTGAAATAAATTAGATCCATTAGAGTTTATGCTCAATAAAAGAAAGACTTTAAGCACTCCAAAGTTAGTGACTCGAGACCAGTTTTCGCTCTGAAATTCAATCTGCCTACTTATTAATTCTTAGTGAGGCTCCAGAGCAGACAGGAGATGCAAAATCATAATTCTGTACTGAACCAGAATTTTAAAGGACCACAGGTTTCTTTTTCTTTCCTTTTAATTAAACCATTTTTCATGCGTCCCATTTTGTTTCCCTCATTAATTTGATTTTGTTCCCATTTTTGTTTCATTTTTTTTCTTTTCAAGGTTTCATTTATCCTATTTCAACTGAACAGAGAACCCAGAATGAATATGGATTTTCTTGTAAGTTGGATGTTTGGATTTTATGTTGCTGAATAATCATTTAACGTTATTGCTCCCAGTTCAAGTTTACCTTTCTTTGGCTCACAGATGTGCACACAGGAAATAGGAGCCTAATATATTCTAACATGAAAAACAAATTAGATTTTCACTGCTGATGAGAAGAAAGGGTCATTTTCAAGACTCTGCCAGCTTTAAAATCTATCAGTCTACCATTAAAAGCTTGAGTCCCAGAAGCTGACAAAACATATCATGAAATATGCTGATATAAGTAAAGGGCAGGGTTCAAATACTAAAAACGAAAGGGTTGAGAAAAGGCATATCTGTTGAGCTAGAAATCATGAATGTTGAATAAGCAATTATGACCTGGTAGAATAAAACAATAAGGAATTACATATACTATTCTGACCAGAGTCAGAATCTTGCGGCAGGGCCTCAAATAAAGCCTACTAGTGAAGTGAAGTCAGCACCTTAAAAGCAGTAGAGTATTTGGGATGTCATTGGTTTTCTGAAAAAAATCTGTCAATGTTGACTTAATTGATAGAAAAGCAGATATTCTGCTTTGAGGACAATATTTTTAAAAAGAAAGTGAAATCCTTTCACATACAATACATTTGAACACAAAATGCTAAAAGAGAGCAATTTCCAGTAGGGAGTTCATGTGTACTGTCAGTGTATGAAAGATACCTGTCATTTGAGTGCGTGTTATCAGGTAAGCCACCAGCAAATGAAACGGTGAGTTGTTTTCACCACATAAACCATGTGACTGTTCGTCTTGAGAGAGCAGTGGCCCCTCAAATTTTAGGAGGTCATAGGACCTACAAATTTGAAAATTCTCTCTCCCCCAAAATGCACATGTATATAAACTTGACTATAAAATTTTAGGTTGTTCTTGACCACCTGAAGTATCAATTTCACCACCTCTTTTACAATGGACAGAGCAGCTTTGATTAACTTTGCTGAATATTTCTTGTGGGTCACAGAAAAGTAAAAACAGAGACTTAAAGATGTCACAGGGGTTCAGCAAAGGTTTGATTTTGTTTGTTTTGTTTTAATGATCAGCCTCTATCACCTTTTCCAGTTGGATCAAAGCATATTCTAAGCCACCACGACAATATGCAACATTTGCAGGAATTCTGTTTTGGCTTTACCCAGAATTACGCCCTCAAATGACTGCACACTGTGTTGGTCAAATGCTTATTTGCCGTCTGGGTAGTCTGACTTTTCTGATCGCTGAACTGGGACTTTATCTTACTTAGTACGCCATAGCTATATTTTGTTCCAGTAATGAGTAGCTCAAATGTAAATCTCTGACAAGGGACCATGAGAAGCTCAGGGTTCTCAGAGACAATATTGCATCTGTATCAAAGTCCTGGCCTTAGAGAAGGTTATCAGCGTTATCCTCCACTCCCCAGATCTGGGTCTTCTGAAAGCACACCTTTCAGATCCAGTATGTTCGCTCCTAATATTTGCTTTGCTTAGTTGTACCATTCCCACCCACCCCTCCATTGATTTAGGGGAAAATGAGAAGAGTGCTATGGAAAGTAATTTTATTACTTGGAATGATGCTTAGGAAAATACTCTGATTCAATAAATATACAGACTGAAAACATGCCAGATATTTCTGACAGTGTTGATGTTTATGTTTTTAAAGAACTATCAGTAAAGTCAAAAACCCTTCCAAACTTTTCCACCTGAAATGAGTAATAAACTTTTTTTTCCCCTGTGGGTTGGGATGAGTTTAGTTCTAGTTTCTTTATATACCTAGTAATAAATGGTCTGTGATGCTGCCCAATTATAAGATAGATTAGTGGGTGGATAGATGCAGAGTGAGAAAGGAAAAGAAATCAGAGATAATTTTCCACTGAAAGGCCACAGCCATTTTATATGGCTTTTGAAATAGATTTGAAATTAACCTATAAAAAAAGGCAATAAATGTCTGAAAAAATTATAGCAATACATATGTGTACTGTGGGAAGTTTCTATAAGCAGCTGGTCCAATGTGTCATTCCTTCCCCCAGCTGCTCCTGATTCAGATGACGTTGCTCTTTATGTGGGAATTGTGATCGCAGTGATAGTTTGCCTGGCGATCTCTGTAGCTGTGGCCCTGTTTGTGTATCGGAAGAATCATCGTGACTTTGAGTCTGATATTATTGACTCTTCAGCACTCAATGGGGGCTTTCAGCCTGTGAACATCAAGGCAGCAAGACAAGGTCAGTTGTCATTTCACTTCACACCCTGTTACTTATGCATGTGAGCTGTTTCCCTCTGTGGCTTCAAAATCAGTGACATTTGGGTCATCCAGTTCAACTAGAGTGTAAGCTACATAAAGTCAGAGATTTTTATCAACTTTGTTCATTACTATATTAATGTCATTCACCTAACAAATGAAAGTTGACCAAGTTCACAAATCATCTCTTTTTCTTTTGACAGGTTGCTCTGTCATACTTTTTAACTTGTATTTGAAAAGAGTACACTGATTAGTTGACTGATTTCTTGAGTCTCCTTTTCTCTCCTTTGACAAGACATCTTGTATTGCTATGAATTAATGGTTTACTAGTGAACCCAAATCCAGTACAGACAAGGGAAACTGTTACCTAATAGTCACCTAGCAGGGCTTATTGTTCAGTCCAATCTGTTGAAATAGCTAAATATCTTAGGTATCATGAATAGTCTTCAAAGCAAAATATAGAATGAGCTGGCTACTTATTTATAGCCAATAATAAAATGGATGCTAGTTATCTGATGGCCCTGTTTTCAGCACAGCCTTAGAGTCTATCCATCTCCAATATTAGCTGAGCTGCTTTGCTTTTGGCTTGGAAAGTGTGCGGGGGAGTCTGGCTAATGTAGGTTGGCCTGAATGGAGAATACAAATAGAATCTTTTCTCTTCCGACCCAGATCTTCTGGCAGTGCCCCCAGACCTCACATCAGCTGCAGCCATGTACAGAGGACCTGTCTATGCCCTGCATGATGTCTCGGACAAAATCCCAATGACCAACTCTCCAATTCTGGATCCACTGCCCAACCTGAAAATCAAAGTGTACAACACCTCAGGTGCTGTTACCCCCCAAGATGACCTCTCAGAGTTTACATCCAAGCTGTCCCCGCAGATGACCCAGTCATTGTTGGAGAATGAAGCCCTCAACCTGAAGAATCAGAGTCTTGCAAGGCAGACTGATCCATCCTGTACCGCATTTGGCACCTTCAACTCCCTGGGAGGTCACCTCATTGTTCCCAATTCAGGTAATTCCTAAAGGCTTAAATTGCAAAAATGCAGCTTGAAATACATTTTTGCACCAAAATCTTTTTTGTTTGTTTTCAGTAGGCCTGAAAAGTTAAATGTGACCTATCTAACTCAAATCTACTTTCAATGTAAACTAAATGTTATTTCAGAAAAAAATCAGCAAAACCATTTATCTTCCCCCAACCAACTCTAAAAACAATTCCTCTGGAAGTATTATACTCATAGCCCCTTTCTGCTGAGGTATAATTTAGAACTGTCGACCTTCTTTTTAACAGAACTTTAGAAGGCAACATTGAGCCAGGACTCCTCACTGTTGTCGCTGTACTTTAAAAGCACAGATTAATTAGAAAACATATCAGTTGGTTCAGTTCCAGTTTACTATAGGAAGCAATAGTTCAGAATACTAATTTTTAGATCATCAGAAGGCATCATATTATCAAATCTTCAATTACTAACTTAACTCTCTATCACATAGTCTTCGACCTCAAAGTTTTGATAAGGTACACTGTACTCCTACCTCTGATGTATCTGTCTAGAATCACCAGATTCATCAGGTGTCCTTCTGTAGTATTACTTAGTTTTTAGTTTACTATATAGTTTATCTGCATCTAGAGAATAAGCCTCATAAAGGTCTTCAATGAGGAACTTAAGTTAATGATTGATACTGTTGAGTTAAAAATTGGTATTCATTAATCAATAGTAGTAATAGGTTTGGAACCATGGGTCATAAGAGGGTTAATGTCTTCTTCTCTGAATGTTAACTCTTTTGGACAAGACTGTGGGCATTTTGTAAATATAGTAATAAAAAGCAACTTGATTGACCTAAAGTGTTAATGTCACATAAAAAAATATATAACATATATACCATCAAGTAATGTACAGACCAGTGGGTCTTCAGGCCTGAATATGAAATTGTCTTTGATTCTTCCCCTTATTCAGTCCCTCATTTCAATGCCTTGACAACTTTTACCCCATACCTTTAAAAATATATTTTAACAAAATTGGAATATTTAATATAATGTCATTTTTTTCTACACATAGCTGAGATCATGTATTATATAAAATATTTCTTCACCTTTTTCCAATTCTCATGCTATTACATGTTCTTTAAAATCATGATCTTAAATATCTGTAAAATAGTCCATCAGTGAATACAAAAACATACTCGATTGTTCTTCCATTATTTAAACGTTTTAATTATTCCCAAGATCTTTTCTCCATGATATTCACTGGATTCTGCCTTTTCTTCCCATTTCTACACCTGCCACGTTTTCGTATGTGAATTATTATGAAGGCTTCTTAAGTGGAAGGGAGGGAGCTAGCATGTTTTAGATACTTTCTACGTACTAGTCAATGATGATAAACATACATAATTTATTTAATAGACTAACAATAGTTACTTGTTACTTTACATTCATAACTCTGTTTCTTCCCCATAACAAAGATGAAGGTACATTTTATGTTTTCATTGAAAAAAATAAAAATTCTGAGGCTTGGTAGACTCATGCATGGTCTTCCTGCTTCTACTCTGTGCCTTCCACAAATCATTCCATATACTGACATTCCACTTCCCACAATATCACGGCTCTCACATTACTTTCCTTCTTAAGAAGGCCTTGGCTCAACATCTTCAACCAGTTATGCAAAGGCCTTCAAATAACTAGGGCCCCCCACCAACTCTCCATTCTTTTATTCTTGAGACTTTCCAATGTGGTCAAGCAAGTTTTCTTACAGCTCTGTGCCAATTTGGCATATTCTATTTCCTTAATAATTAAATAATAAATTACTCAAAGACAATAACACTATCTTCTACTTCTTGGCATTCCCAACAGTGCCATACACTGTACTCACAAGGATGCACCATCAATTTGTATTGAGCTGAATTAAACTGAATTTCATGGAAATAAAATGATGGAGTCAAACATTTGCAGAGTGCCACCACCTGAGTCACTCTTTGTGGTGACAGTGAATGGTGCAGGCCAGTGGTTCTTGCAGGGTGAGCCCCCAACCACCATCATGGGCATCACCTAGCAACTTGTCTAACTAAAAAACCTCCTGCCCAAACTTCAGACCCTCTGAATCAGAAACTCTGGGGGTAGTGTCCAGCAATCTGTATTTTAACAAGCCCTCCAGGCAATTCTGATATAAACTCAAATTTACAAACTGCCACTACTAGCAGTTCATTTAGAACACAGCTCAATCTAATAGTCCTAGAAAATGGCACCAATTAGCAACAAAGTAGAAACCCTTTGACCTGCTGTGACTAAACTGGCAGTTGCTGTTCACTTCCTAGAGTTATGCATAATAAAGGTTCTTCACCAGTTCCACTGTTGTGGAATAATATTGATGCTAACAAGATATTTGAGAAATAAATGTTTATTGATATGGTTGAAGTTAGCATTTCCCTGACTTTGAATGTTGTGGGTTTTTTTTTTATTATTATTAGAAATGATGCATTATTACAGCTGTTTGAAATTCTGGGCAGTTATTGGTTTTCCCCTTGTTTTACAAGGAAAATAACAGTGGAACCATCTGTCTATTCCTTAAACAAAACAAGAGTTTAAAAAATTACATGATTCCTTTAAGTAATTCCATAACAGTTCAGAGGGAGCTGTGGTAACAAGGCCAGTGTTGGAAGGAAAGCAGAGCAACTATGAATATGTACATGTCTTTAGAGAAAAAGAAGCAAGCTGTGGCTTCGTGGTCACAGAATCTCCTCATTTCCTTTTGCTTGCTGCAAAAGCATTCTGTGAAGTTTCCTTTTGATTCATAGGTCTTATATGACTACTTTTCTCTTTTGCTATTCAGGAGTCAGTTTGCTGATTCCCGCTGGGGCCATTCCCCAAGGGAGAGTCTACGAAATGTATGTGACTGTACACAGGAAAGAAAATATGAGGTAAATTTCTTTTTTCTGGTGCACTGACTTTATCAATGTCTAACTTGGAGGAAAATTGTACAATAGAAACACTAAACCCAACATATTTTTGTCTGAGTGCCCTGCTTCTGACATGCATTTTTTCCCTAGACCTACAAAAGGTCAAGTTTTACTTCTCTTTATCTTTGAAGCTCCAGACATTTTTGCTGATCTTGAATATGGGTAGGAAGGCCCGAGATCTTTTCCCAGGTGGACATGTGGCCATATTTTGCTGAAAAAATGGCTGGTAATGGGATCCATACACTGTCCAGAGAGACACGTGAGTAGACACAGAGATGTCAACTTCATGTTTTCTGACTCAGGAATCCAGCCTGTTCCCATTATAGGGCTAAAGGTCAAAAAGGATTGGACAATCCCTTAACCCCTGACCTGCCACTCCCACCTTGGCCTAGCACTTAATTCATACCCACAGATTCCTCCTTTTGTGACTCTTCTAGCTTGAGTGTTACCAACCTCCTTCTCATGTTTACCACTTATAAATTCCATATTTAGGCCTTTCAAAATGGGTCTAGGGTTGATTAAAACTAGATCGAATCAAAACGCTCTGTTTCAAATGTGTCATAATCATAAAGATGAAGTTATTTTAAGTAAAAATAACAAGAGGAGTTTAGAAGTCCTAAATTCAATTTTCAGTTTGGCCTCTTACAAATTGTATAGAGTCTTTCTTGATTAGCTCCCATATAAAGTGCATGTGTTAAATAGTGCTTTATAGGCCCGACTGATTAATGCTTGTGAAGTACACTGAGATCTTAAAATAAAAGATGCTATTAAAATGCAGACCCTCATCATGTAATTATCATTGTCTTCCCCAAGGGGAGAAGCATGGCTCCTCAGTCCTGAGCTCTGAATACAGAGCATGAGTGACAAATGTGACAAATGTAGAACTAGGTTATCATTATAATGCGTTATACTTTTTTCTCTTCTTTTCTCTCATCCTCAGAAAAACATCCATTTTTAGTTTTGTTCTCCAGTAGCCAAAATGTTCTTTTATTATGCTCTCAGGTGGAGATATTGGTATTTATAATCAGCCCCAGCACATTTTTTCCCTCAGATGGTGTGCTTTCACCCACATAAACACTGGCCTAAGAGAAAAATAAAATTCCATAAGCGTTATTCATGCCTTAAATTTGAGCAACAGGAAATCACTAAAAGGCTTGTATTTACCTGCATCAAATATTCATTTTTTTCATTCCCAATGCAAAGCAACATTCACAGGGCCTGAGAGCTTCCTTCTTCTGTAGCAGGAGAAAAGAAGATCCAAAAACTTCAAGACCTCTTTATTTTTTGTTTTCTTCATTCACTTGTCCAGAGTCCAGGTTAGCATTAAACACATCCATCCATCAAGGCCTTTGCCTACATGGACATTTTGTTTAACAGAAGTAAGACTTGGCTTGTGCTTTGTGCTGAGAAACAGTGAGGTGCTCGGGGTCTCTTGTTTTTCGCCCAGTTACCATTGTCTTCAGCTGAAGATCCAACCTTAAGGGTCTGCTGCAGGTCTGGGCTGAAGCTGAAAGGTGTGTGCTCTCCCGTGCCTGCTCCGCTTTCCTTCCCAAAGTTTAGTTGGCATCCTAACCAGGATAATTGTACATTTTAGGTGAAGGAAAGAGAAAACAGAAAATTGATAAAGCTAGACAATTCTGCTTTTAGGTTGCTCTGCCTTTGACTATAATGAAAAGGAAACTATAAATCACTCCTTACCATGCCTACCACCTGAAGTTAGGTGCAGAGGGAATTACTCTATTGAATTTGGTGTGCGTCAGAGAAGTTCTGTTTATAGAAGCTAGAGAAACCTCAAGAACTCAGAAGAAAATACCATCCAGAGACCATGAGAGAAGGAGCAAACACAAGATAACCCTTTCAGATAAATGAGAAGTCCTCTCTGCACTAATTTGCTATTGTATACTAGATGCATGTTTAGTGTAAAAACACAATGACAAGAATGTGCTTTAGAATATAGTCATAATACCAAGCACCGTAGCCATCTATTCAGCAAACTCTTGGTTTCGTTTATTCCATACCACACTGCAAGTTACGATGAGCTCCACTTTAAAGATGAAGAAGCTGAGGCTCAGGGGAATTAGGTTGCACTGCCGAGGTTTCACAGTTAATAACTGAGGGGAGGCCAAATTCAAACCCCGATTTATCTGATCCTGAAGCTCTTCTGCTTCCTACTGTGCCATCCTCCTGCATAGCACCAGTGCGGAAGCCAGGCCTCTGCCGCCTTCTTACAGGGTCGGATACCCTTCCTATTGCTCACTAAAGACGCCTTCTATCATCACGTGATACGAGATGGAACTTCTTTGGGAGAAGACTCTGTAAGGACATCAGGAGTTGTGGATGTTACTTTAAGGCACTCATAGGGAAATTCTGAGCATTCTTCTCTGTTTTCCTTCTCTCTGATTCCTTTTATTGCATCCAGAATTGGGTGTGTTTCCAGCTGGATGGTGTCCAGCTGGTCATCTGCTGATGTGAATTGTCTGAAGGGAGGCGTGAACTTAATTACGTGTGGCACAGTGAATGTGACAAGAGAAGCCTTATCATTACTGAATATGCGCTAAGAGAAAGCACAGACTGGCAGATGAATAGCCTGAATGAGCCATGGAGAGGAGACAAGCTGCCTCTGACCAAGGAGGGTGCAGGGCTGCAAGGCTGTGCTCGGGAGTCTACCTCTCCTGCCATACAGATCCCTGGAGAGGCTGCAAAGCCTTTGTTTTTCCCTGTGGATAGAATTTCCACAATTAATGCCACTAACATGGGCCTTTTTGCCTTGTTTCTAGTAGCAGTTTAAAAAAATCTGACTCAGACTGAAATTTTGCCCTTTCTCGGTGCTTATTGAAAAACAACTTCAATTGAAGATACGAAAGTTAATTTTCCCTTTTCTCCACATTCTGTACTTGCCTAGCAGTTTTATCAAAAGACACAAAAATCGATTTAGAAATTCCAAATATAAAGGTAAATAGAATGTCTTTATGTAAACTTTATGTAAAGCAGCCAAGCGACACAGGAATAGCAGAGCTTTTAAAAGATTGATCTGGTGATGGTGTGGGGGGTGCACTGATGGAGGGAACAGAAGGACCCTCCCGGGAGGCCTGGGGCCTGGCCGGCCTGCGGCAGCAGTTTAGGTGTGAGGAGAGAAGGGAACGCGCCAGGCCTGCGTCTGAGGAAATGGAAAGGGAAATGCATTTCAGAAGAAAAAGTACTTCACAGCTGGCTAGAGGTGCTGCAGAGGTGGGACACCACACACAGAATGCACTCAGGAATCGAGCCCGGGCGCTGTGAGAGCTGCCAGAGCACGGAGCAGGTCCAAGCAGCGACACGTTTGCGCGGGAGGGGACAGGTTCCCGCGGGGCGTGCTCAGAGTGCGTGAGCGGGGATGCGGATTCCCGCTGGAGACACCGCAGTGAAGTCAGGAACCTGCGGCAGGGAAAAGGCAGAGGCAGAAAGAAGAGAACTGGAGAAAGAACTTCGGGAAACATTCCTGCGAAGGTTTGGGCGTAATGAGGGACACTAAAGGCAAGGAGAGGCAGATAAAGAGTTGGCATCTAGCACGGTACCTAAGTGGCGGCTCCGCACGGAGGATTTCTGAATGAAAGAATGAGCGTTTGTAAAGGTAAACAAACACACCGTGGTGTTACAGGACCTCAAAAATCAAAGGTAAACAGAGCTTTACGATGAGCTTCGACACAGAGCTTTTACTAAAATTAAAATATAACGAAAGAGGAAGAGAAATAAAAAAATTACTGGATTTGTCAACTTCAGGACATTGGTAGCCTGTAGTATTTTTTTTTCTTTAAGACATGCTGTCACTCGCTGCCCGGGTAGAGTGCAGGGCCGTCGTCACAGCTCGCCGCAACCTCACGCTCCTGGGCTCGAGCGATCCTCCCGCCTCGGCCTCCCAAAGTGCCAGGATTACAGGTGTGGGCCACTGCGCCTGGCCTAGGATTTTCTTAATTGGTGAAATCCCCATAGAAATGGTTTAAGGTATGAGTTAGTGGTGAGGCAACTAAAGCTAGCATATATATCTACTATATGTAAATAATAAAGTAACGTGTTAGGATAAAATAGAGGACCAAAATTCCCTTATGCAGGTAATCATATAGGAGATAGTTTTTGTTTATTTTAACATGTTATGGCTTAGAACTTTGTAAAATAGTAGTGGGCATTATTATTTCTCAGTGAAACTCAGTGACATTTCTTCTTTAGATAGAGATTCCTTTCTCATTCCTGAGCCCCAAGTTCCTCAGTTTGAAGGAATAGCTGTAAAACGACCAAAGATGGGAGGTTAGTGAGTCTAGGTATGTTTAAATCTTACTCTCTCACTGTTCTTGACAGGTTCTTTATTGAAATCCTACTTATTAAGAAATGCTTCAAGGTGGTTTATGAAAACACAATCTTTTCAATGGGAGGAAAAAATTTAAATAAATGGATGAAAAACGATAAGAAAATAGGAAAAATCAGATTATAAAAGATAAGATAAAGTCAGGTGAGCAGTTAGAATATAAAATATTAGATGTAATTCCTGGCACATTTTCTGGTACTAAGTCATGAATTTACTATTTCTAAGCTTTTCAAGAGGGGAACGTGTTAAGTTACAAGATCCATGTGTCTGTGAAGAAAAAGTATGCCCAGAGGAAGCTCAATTATTTCTTCTTTGGTTCCTCATAAAGAAGACATTTTGTTAATATAATAAACAGCATCCTTAAAAGAAGAACAGCAGTGGGTTTCGAAGGCTGCTTCTGTTAGTGTGCTCAGTGGAAGTAGATTAGCACAATGCTTGGCTGTTCTGGCTTAATCCAGGGATAGATTTTGGCCTGTCCGGGGAAATGGTGGCACGCCCTTCAGAGTGGCTTCCATAAATATTATTTTTGTACAATTGAGCTTTTGATAGCAAGTGAGTTAGATATACTCTGTCAGGTACCTACAGTGCAAATATTTCAAGTTGCCAGTTATGTGTGAAGGCGTGTGCTTTAAAAGGCAGCTGAGCCTAGGGTGGGATTGTCATCCTGAGAGATCTGACAAAAGACACATGTGTTAATAGAAGGCATCTCATGTCCCCACAGAGGTGGATGGAGATAGATTCTTTTCAAGAAGTTTTGAGCCTGCTCTAGTGAACAGACAAGAAAAGTTTATCAAGGCCCTAAACCCATATAAGCAACCCAAAGTGTACCACTGTATGGAAGAAATTAAATGACTTGTGTTGGGAGTCTGGCTTTGCTTATGACTAGCTTTGCATCTTTAGAAAAACCATTAATATCTCTAGATTTCAGTTTCCTCTTCTGGAAAAGAGATAATATAAATAATCTAACTACCTTACAGGTGTGCCATGAGCAGCAAATACAATTGTTCATGTGAAAGTTTTGTAAATTATGCACTTTTGTATAGAAGTTCTCCTCAGTGATAACAGAAAGCAAAGAATGAGAAAATATCTCTGACCAGAAACTGAAATTTCTCTCTGTGGGCTTCGTTCTAAAGGTCTCAGAATCCATCCAGCATTTATGGTGATATTATCCTTTTCGGACTTTGAAAAGCACTTAAAATTTTAATCATTATTTTTTGCTGAATTTCTACTTAATTGCTGCTTCTGCAGCTAATTTTTGCTCTATGTTCATTTCTATATCATCTGCAATTAATATTTACAGACTGCTTGAATAGCTTAGATAACACATGAGACATAAAAAAGTGAAGCCCTTCCTTGCAAAAACATGAATCAGAAATATTTATTTTCTACTATTTTCTTTTATGTATTTTAATATCCTCCCTTTATACAAATAAAGAAAATGTGAAATAAGACACTATGACCTTTGAAAAATCTTATCTTGTTTAAGTCACTCCATATGCTCAGAAATGATTCCAATTTCGCCACTACTTTCTTTCATCTTGAAAACATGTAAGAGATTCTTATCATTATTTCTTCTTTGTTTTTCATTCCCTGTTATGAATTCCACTTCACCACTTTCCTATTCATTACATTCTTGCACCTCACTGGGTTAATAAATTCTTCTGACACCTACTGCCCCTCCTTCCTCCCTCTTTCCCTTGCTATCCCTCCTAAGAATGGTGTCCATCAATATTGCATGCCAGGGGTGTGCTTGGAGAGTACAGGCCTGACAGCTCCCCAGCCCAGCAGGGAGTCGTCTTCTCCCTTCTGTTCCAAGTCAGTGATGAGACAGACCCCTCCTCCTTCCTGCCTCAAGCAGCGGCTGCTAGCACCAGATGGAGAGAGAGATGTTTTCCAATCCCCAACTATATTGCAAGGGCCACTTGAAATGGATGCCACTTTAGTCTCTTTCCTTAAAAGTTGAATACTCACTTTTCAAGGTATATTTGTAACTAAAAGGGAAGAGTAGTGCTCAGAAAAAAATGTAATCATTGCTTTCTTTTTCTCTCGGGGGAGGAAAAACAGAATTAAGCAATAATAAAGTCATTGCTTAAGGCAGATACTGCCTTAACTATGATGTAATGAAATCAGAACTTCACTAATGTTCTAAGAGAATAAATTTTAGACTGGAAGGAGGACAAACTGGGTTAAAAGGAAATGACAACCAAGGAGGGAAAGAGGATAGTAATGAGGTCTCAAGCTGCTGCCAATAACCTTATGATTCCAAATAAAAGTACATTCCCAAGTACCTAGATAACTTTAGATTTAGTAGAGGAAACTGTGTTGTTATTCAGTAAGATTAGAGATGATAATTAAAAGGTAAAACGCAGGTAAAAATTGTTTTGGTTTTTTAAATAGGAAAAAAGAAAAGCCATAGGTTGGTAAGATCCTAGTGTAATGAGAGAGGAAGCAGTGACAGCCAAGAATTATTAAGGGGAAAATATGCCAGATTTTAATTGAGTTCTTAAAACTGGTAATAGTCAACTGTGAGAGCTCTAAGATTTGAACTTGTTTGTGAGCTACCCAGTTAGCTGCCACTGTTTCATGGATGCTGATAGAAGACACGAGATTCTTGGCTTGGAAACATAGGACAGTTTATTACTCACAGGAATAGCACTATGGAGAGTATCATCATTTTTATGCCAGTTTCCCAAGCCCCAGTTCAGAAATGGTGACACAAGTAGGGTCATATGACATCTACATAGTCAGTGGTTGTGTTTCAGCAAAGGAACTTGAACTTAGGGAACCTGAGTCTTTTATAATGAGAAGTATACATGCCTGCCATTTGCTCTAGAAGTAGACACTATCTGAACTTCCAAGGTGATTCCTATACGAGCATCCTTGAAAAGACAGTCAAGAACATGAAGAAATATGAGAAATCCATGAAGAATTATCTTCCAGCAATATTAAAATAATAATGGCTGCTATAATTCATTGAGTGTTGAATGAGAGTAAGCATAGATATAAACTAATTTCTAGATTATGTAATAATATATAAACTATAGATAAAGACTAGAGAAAAATCAATTTCAAGTGGCCACTGCGATTATAAAGGAATTTGATATGTCCCTTGTAATATTCATGTGAATGAGACTGAAAGACATGAACTGGACAAGGTCCATTTTAATGGGTTAATGTTTGGTTGAATTAAATAACTGGAAGTATTAATGTCAGGCTGGAGAGCGGTTTCAAGTGGTGTCCTTGAAAAGATCTCTGCCTTTGTTCTATTCTTGTGTTACAGTGTTATCAGTGGTTGGAATGAGAACATAAATGGCAGGCATATCAGATTGATGGAGGATAAAATACTGGAACAGATAGCCAGTATTTGGAAGAAAGACATAGCGTTAAGAAATAGATAGCCTAAAATTTACCCTGAAACAGTTAAGGTGAAATTAGAAAGCTAAATACAAATTTCTGTACCTGGGTTTAAAAGCCATCATTACAACCATAAAACTATATAGACTTAGCTTAAGGGCCTTTCATGTTAGGAATACTAAGAGGGGTTAGCTTTAACAAATTTCCTAACCTTGGGGCTTCATTACTTCACTTTATAAAGGAGACGCTTAACCATACCATCTCCATCTTCCCATATAACTGGAGCCTGCTAAATAATATTTATAAGTAATTACTTGATTGAGAATAATCTAAGGCAATGATTTTGTGAGGCATGCATGTAACTATATACTCCACATCAAAGAAAATAGGTGCCTTCCTATACTGTCTACTTGAGTATTGAGTTCAAGATGCCCCCAGTTTAATGAGGACATTGAAACACTGACAAGCATCCATATGAAAATAAAGACGGATGCCTTAAACTTAGGAAAATGAAGATGGAAACATAGGAAGAGATCTGGAAATTATGCTTTTCTAGCTGAGATTGAAAAAATTGAGGATATTTGTTCTATTATAAAGAAGACTTTAGAAACATCTTAACTGTCTCCAAATATGTGAAATGAAATGGGATAGAAAGAAGAGAAAGGATATATAGAAAGAAATTTCAGGAAGGCAGATTGTGTTCGTTCTAAGTAAGAATACATTGCAAATTTGATTTGATAATAAATGAGGTGACCTTTCGGTGGACTGTAATTCTGAATGTGTCTAAAGCACCACCCACATGTCAGCCATGTTGTAGAGAGGCTCTGGTGTTGGGTGGAAGGTGGTGCTTGATGAACCCTGAGGGCCCTTCAAAAGTTCTGTGAGTCCATAATTTTGAAAGCTATGCTATTCTGATAGAATAGTTTGAATATTGTTGTTGAGAAAGAATTAGTTTTTGTCTCAGCACTAACTAGCACTTGTTAGTGGTGAGACTTTGGGCAGTCTACTCAACACCTCTGGTATTACTTCCTCAGAAATCAGCTGATAGGTTGAGTTATTTATCCATTTTCTTGTTAATTATAATCTTGTTAGGGAAAGAATGTAAGGCAATTAAAATATATGAAAATAAAGAATTTGTATCTTTGAGGTTCTTTCTGCCCAGATTCTCTGAGTATGAAGGATACAAGAGACCGCATTTTAAATTGCTGTAGAAATACAGTTCGGTATTCTTTCTGGTCATATTTGAAAGAATGAATCTGCTGTACTACCCTGAATTATTCCTGAAAGTCATTTGGACTAAGTTTAGCTCTAGGTTGTCCTCATTCCAAAGTGATTTTTTTAAGTATTTTTCAAGTTAGGTCCTAAAACTACAAATGTATTTAAAACCCTGTGAGACCAATGGCAAGTATTATCAGAAAGGCTGGTTATGTAACTTCATAAAGACTGTTCCTTCTCATTCCATCCTGAAAGTATCTGTATATGAATTCAGAGGAAGCTACCAAAGGCAGACCTGTGTCTGAAGGACGGGCATCAAAGAGATGCTGGCAAATTTATTGTTATCATAAAGACCTCCAGTCTTGAAAGATCAAAATCTTGGTATAAAGAGCATGTAATTCTGCCTCACTTAACCCCCACACATCCCCCCAAAAAAAACTCCAAGAGAAAACTACTTGAATTGTTGGTGTAACTTTAGATCTCAGATTTCAAGCGCATTGTGCATAAATACTATGGAAATATCACTGATGCCGTTCTCTGCTTTCCTACCAGGCCACCCATGGAAGACTGTCAGACACTCTTGACCCCTGTGGTGAGCTGTGGGCCCCCAGGAGCCCTGTTGACCCGCCCCGTCATCCTCACCGTGCATCATTGTGCAGACCCCAATACCGAGGACTGGAAGATACAGCTCAAGAACCAGGCAGCACAGGGACAGTGGGAGGTGAGCTTTTGTTGGGATAAAGATGAAATGCAGGAGCAACCCATGCAGATAAGCAGGAGCAATTATGGGAAGCCTTCTATTTTTAACATGGGATTGGGATGGGATTTTAGCTCACACTCAAAATGAAAGAGAGAGACAGACAGACAGATACACTAGTTCCTGAGTGCTTTATGTTCTGATTGATAGGCACAAAGAAAATCATGCTCATGCATTAACTAACTTATAGGAAAAGAACATTTAAGAGTCTTAGACAAGTCCCTTTTGGAATATAGTTGGAATGTAGATACTGTGTATTGAGGAGGAAAATGTATAAACATTCTTTTAATTTGCAGGTAGAGAAATGTTGCACCTGGGTCAGAAAATGCTAGGCACTTACCTGCAGACAAGTACCTAGGATATAGTTCTTGTGAATTTAATCTGGGAAAACAGAAAGGGTGTATCTCCAAAGCTCCACTAGAATGAAGACAATGTGTGGCATCTTGGCTGTCTGTGGCTGTTGCCGTCATCATTTCTTAAGGACAATGCCTTAAACAGGTCCTGTTCCTTTCATCAGAACCTTTCACTTAGAACCTGTATTTGGGAATATGTTTATCAAAAAATATCAAATAATTATAAAACCTATGCTGTAAGTTTATATTTATATAAAATTTTAAATATATAAAATATGAAGTTATACTATGCAAAGTATATTTATATACTTGGTGATTAGTTATGGGTTTTTTTTGGAAAAAATTTGTAGAAAAGATATATATGAAGAGGCAAGCTCTTAATATTTTAGGAAAACATAGTATTAAAGTTAGAAGTGTAGCAGGGCATCCCTGGGATTACGTGGAATAATTTCCTTTCTATGGACATGTTCTGCTCTAGTTTTGGCCATATGAGGAGATCACTCCTTGTCAAAGTGTACATAATAAACAAATGAATGTACTTTATGTTGAGTTAAGACCAGACTTAACCAGATCTAACTTTAATTCATTTAAGCTTTTAATGATTTATGTGGAAAACATGGCAAAGTCTTAATCTCACGTGATCCTAAATTGTTTGCATGATTCTCTGCCTGATACCATATCTATTTCTGGGTTTGAGTAATAATAGCAACACCAATAAACTTAACAGATGTGGAGAGTAGAAGGGAATAATCCTTATGAAAACACCCTTATGCTCGTGAGTGACTGGGACGTGGCATCTTTATCCTTGTCCGTATCTCCTAGAAGGCTTCTTGTAACACGTCATCACTAGGGGACACTTGTGGTTTCCTTTGTCCTGCTGGAGAAAGCAGCTTCTCTCCAAGTGTCCTTTGGGGGCTGGAGTAAAGCTGGGGGTAAGGAGCTTCTTTCTCTCTTTTCCTTTTCAGTTGGAGCTTCCTTTTGGGGTATAGGTTCACTTGAACAAATGATCTCACTGATGCTGTTAAAACACAGCTCTTGTTACAGCTTGGATGATGTTGCAAGGCCTAACTAATACCCAACCACCTAGGTGGCTACTTGTTTCACATCTTTGTGTAGCCCTGGGGACCAAATTTATGACAAGACATTTACTTTGTCAACAAATGGTTATTGGACACTCACTGTGAGGCAAGCCCACTGGGATACAGTGGGAAGCAAAGTGGACATGGGTCCTGTCCCACAGAGATTAAATAGCTGAATACAGAGACTGAATCATGCTCATGCTTGTGTTTTATTTCTCCTGCATAAAATTTTCTTTTAAATTTGAGTTAATTAAAAGTTTCTAAAAATCTGAACTTCCAGCCTCTGTTGGAAAAGTCAGGGCTTTGTCCACATTGGGCCTATATTCCTGCATGGCAGCCATGGGCCAAGGCCGAGTGGAGACTGAGCTCTTCGGACAGACACGTGCTCAGTTTCGCTACAGTCCTCCGCTCCTTATTGTCTTCTGCCCTGCCCGCCTCACGTGTCCCCGTTACCTGGCTGCCCTAGGACACATTGGGGATTGTAACCCTTGGTTAATGGATCCTACATTTGGTCTCTCAGATTATTTATTCTGTGGCCTGAGTCATTTGGATAAATCAAAGCCTGGTTGAATTAGTAATTATTTTTAAAATAGCATCACTTCCCCTTATTTTTATTTCTTGCTAAATATTTTCAAAGTCTAAAAGAGTACACTGTTTAATGGCTTACATGAACAATAACATAGAAATGTGTCTTAAAGGCATGAAGTTTGCCAAATCTTACTTTCCATAGAGTCTGACAACCAAGATTATTTAGGAAAAGCAGTATATTGCTTTGGGAAGTAACAGGTGAGTTTTGGAAAACCATAGTAGAATTGCAAAACAATGTATTATTGCACAATTCCTTCATTTCTCTAATTCTTTTCAAACATGTCGATTTTTAGATTGTAGATTTTTGGAAGATCAAAAAATGCTGATAAAGGGCATCTGAGTAAAGAATGTTGCCAGTGCGAAGGCAAGAATGGAGGTAGATGTGTCATAAAGCTGAGAAAGAAAAAAGACCGGGAAAAGGATAGGTTCTGCTCTATCCGCCATTCACCACCACCCACGGTGGCCAGTACGTGTCCTCGGTGGCTTAGCTGTGGCCCCTTCCCTCTTGTCCCCCAGGATGTGGTGGTGGTCGGAGAGGAAAACTTCACTACCCCCTGTTACATTCAGCTGGACGCAGAGGCCTGCCACATCCTCACAGAGAACCTCAGCACGTACGCCCTGGCCGGGCAGTCCACCACCAAAGCTGCCGCGAAGCGCCTGAAGCTGGCCATCTTCGGGCCCCTGTGCTGCTCCTCCCTGGAGTACAGCATCCGAGTCTACTGTCTGGATGACACTCAGGATGCCCTGAAGGTGAGTGGCTCCCGCCCGACCTGCCCTCTTCACCTTCACCTGGAAGGCAAGGTTTGGTGACGCTGAGCCCACCGGAAGTAGTCGCGTGTCTGCCCGGGTAGTGCCAAACCCGGTTTGGCTGAACGCCAGATCAGGTTCATACCGGACATTTCATCGCGAGTCTAGTCTGTATATAGATGCTTCTTTATGCTGATTCCTCCCGAGGGCTACTTTGTTTACATTCCTTGATTTCTTTTAATGAAAAATTTAGAAGAATTTGGCAATGAGACCCGTGGTGTAAATATTACTTCCAGTTATCAGTAAACGATATTCTTCCTATAAGGAATTGGCAATTATTCTTGCGTCCCCGACGGGTCTCTTGTGTGCTTGTTTTTAATGAAATTGCTTGGCCTGTACCGTGTGGTAATTACTTCCATGGGGATTGAGGGTTAGCTTCTGGAATGAATCGCACTGTGTTGCGATAAATGAGCTTAATTCCTGGTGTGATTATTGCCATTCATTTTATCCCATTTGAAGCTTTAAGGGATAGAGTAAGTGCCTTTGAAGAAGTTAGGATCCGGGAGGAGAAATAAAAGAAGTATGCTTAGGATGAGGAGGCAAGTCAGAGTGTGATACATGCCAGGCTGAGATATGCAGAGTTCTGTGGGAATTCGGGAGTGGGAGGCATCATATTATTTTGAGGAAATCTGAAAAGGAGCGACCATTTGAAATTGGCCCTGATGGAAGGTGGGGTTTTGACCAGCAATAATAAGGGAAATAATCCTAGATGTCTAAGTGAGGGGAACCGCATGAAGAAAAACATGACTGCAAACAATAAGTAAATATTCTTTGGACGCACATTATTTCCAGTAAGCCTAGAATGGTAGGTAAGAATTTTATTGGGATCACCTGGACTGCCAGAGAGAGGAGCTGAGATTCCGTGTATTGAGTTAATGGAGATTGGAGAGGTTTAAACAGAAGAAAGATATGTTTGGAAATATACATTAGAAATATTAGTCTGACTTCAGTGAAAAGATAGAGTCAGGGAAGAAGGAACGCGTGGTGGGGCAGGGAAATGACGACAGAGGAGTGAGGTGAAGGGAACAGGTGTAAAAGGTCCTGCCCGAGTAGCCTTCACAGGACCTGGGACTGACGCTGCATGGGTGGAGCAGGAGATCAAGTTTCTGCCTCTAAATAACAGTGGCAAACTCAGGGGCCAGGGAGCTTTGGGGTGTAGAGGGGGTGCCTGTCCTAGTCGGTTCAGGACGCTATAACAAAGTACCATAGATGTGGCTTAAACAACAAACGTTTGTGTCTCACAGCTCTGGAGGCGGGAGGTGAGATCAAGGTGCCAGCATGGTTGGGCTCTGGGTGGGGTGCCCTCTTCCAGGTAGCCGACTGCCAGCTTTTCACTGTGTCCTCACCTGGTGGAGAGAGCTAGAGAGCTCTCTGCAGTCTCTTTTATAAGGTTACTGATTCCCTTCATGAGAGCGCCACCCTCATGACCTGTTTACCTCCCAGGGGCCCCACCTCCTCACACCATCCCATTAGGGGTAGAATTAAAACATAGGAATTTGGGGGGGGACACAAACATTCAGTCCATAACAGTACCTTTTCTTTTAGAATACTGAATTAGAGGTATGAATTGAGCATCTAAAAAAGAGCTCCAAGAGACAGGAAGATGGTGTCGCTAGGGAGCAGATTTTGAAATAGAGATTTAGGAACCAATATTATGTTGATATTTGTCATCCACAGTGATCAGGGAGAATATCAAGAGTGAGCAGAGGGAGAAAATGATCATGAAAATAATAAACGTTACTAAGAGCTTCCTATGTGCCAGGCAAAATTGTAAATATTTGATATTAACTCATTTAATCTTCATAACAACCTTATCAGATGCCATTATTGCCACTTTACAGAAGTGCAATCCAAGGCATAGAAAGTATAAATAAGTTGCTCCAGATCACACAGCTACTAAGTGGAGAAAGCAGGCTTCATGCCTCGCAGCTGCCTGCAGTCTGGACTCTCCGCTCCCAAGCTGGGTTGCTCGAAGAGTCACACCCTAGAGCCCAGGGACCAGGGACAGCCCTGCTACTGCACCGGAGGAGAAAGGGAAGCCAGCAGAGGAGCTAAAGAAGGGTGAGAATCCAGAGGAGGAGTAGAAGTGGGAAAAAAATTCAAAGAAGCCAAGGGAAAAAGTTTCCTTCTAGAGCTTCCATCCAGAGAGCAAGCCTGGGTCATGAAAACTGAGTGTTTCAGGATGTGTTCCCCAGGAAGTAGGCTCCAAGGGAATAGGTCGTAGGGACACAAATGGAAGTAGAGAGACAAGCCCAGAGCCTGTTGCCATCATCTGTTCCTTATGGTGGATTTGACCAGCGTGGTCATGTAGAAGGGGATGAGACCTGCTCAGTTGCTGGATGTAATTTGATGGTCAGGCCTGTAAGATTTTCTGATGTTGAATAAATGTGTGAACATACAGATCTAGTGTAAAGCTTAAGGTTATTTGTTTTATATTCCTTTCAAATGTTATACATCTGAGGTACTGTCAGGATAGAAATCATGCTAGGCTTAAATTCTTCTTAGGGAACTATCTCTAGGGGAGTCATAGGGTCTGATTAAGGCAAATCTTTTTAACAATTCCAAGAAAAAAAGATTGCAAAAAGCATACCATAGAAGACATTTCATCATATGTTAAATGTTTGATACACATATTTTATATTCATACACATAGTTCTCTACTCAGGCACCTGTCTTCCCAACAGACACACACAAATCTATGCAAAAATGTAATGTTTTATAAAATAATTTTGATCATTTAAATTAGCACAAAAGAGGTACAAATGCTCAGTACTGAGAAAGACTGATGAACAGATTTAAACAGTGAAAACAACCCCAAGAGCAATTCGTATCGTGGTCAAGGCTTTCCAAATAGACATTTATAAATTCTCAGCATCTGGGGATTTAGCACTTAGCCTGAAACAAACATGAATAATGGATGAGGCTTTCTTGCACCTCATGCCTTTTAATAATGCAGAAATACCAAAATCCTAGTTATAGGTATACAGTCCCTCCAACATACCAAAGAGACAATTAGTTCAGTCACACCAGTGCTGCCTCACACCCACGCCTGAACTGGAACCGTGGGGCTGATTAGCTGAGTAAGGCCCTTTATTACTGAAATTCTGCCGCCTTGGCACCCTGCCTGCTCATGTTCCCCGCCAGTCTCTCTCCCATCTCCCTGCTTCTCTAGGTGCTGTTACCCAGAAATCCTCTCCCTCCCACACGCCTCCCAAATACCCGCTCCTTCCTCAGGCCTGCCCTGCTCCTGACTCATGCAGCGCAGGTATGAGTCAGTTGCTGAGCTTTTAAAAAGACTCACTCCAGGGTCTCACTCCACAGGCTCTAATCTAATTGGTCTGGGTACTGGGTTTTTTGTTGTTGTTGCTACAACACTCCCGGGGTTTTTCTATTGTGTGGCCAAGGTAAGAACTGGTATCCTAAACACTTTCACAAGTCTTTTTGGAACTTTAATGCTGTTAAGGACAACATCCAACATCCTCAAATCATTCTCTCCCCCACTCCTCCACCTGCTCCCATTAACTCCCACTAGATCTTTCTGGTAACACCTCACAATGCCTGCAGGGAAGACCACAGCCCCTAACTAACCAGAAGGCCAAGAGGAAAAGTCCCTATACCTCTCGTACCCCGTGACTCTTTCTGGGGCATCTCTCTGCTTCATGGGCTGGGCCTTTCTTCTGTTGCTTATCACCCATTTCAGCTCCTTAGCACAGGCCTCTGCAGATCCCCATTCTAGCAGCGCCTGCCTTATGCTCTTGCTTTCCACCCATTTTATTCCCATCATTCTCTCAAATTCAGTAACACCACTTACAGCACAGCTCCTTAGCCTAGATTTATTCTAGTAGCCTTCACATCATCCCACATTATCTGTCCCCTGGTATATACGTGCTCTAAATTTCATCTTGTTTAGCAACTGCTTCATTGCCAAGATCTCCAGCACAACCATGTGACCTTCCTTCCCTCTCACAGAAGGTGCACAGAAGCTGCCCTTGTTCTTAAGAAGCTCCCTCAACCTTCCATGGTCTCCCGGCCCACAAACTCTCATCTGCTCTTACCCCTGTCTACAGGGAACTCACTTCCACCCTGAAGTCTCTTGTCATCTTGAACTGCTGCAGCCTTTTCGAATGTCCACAGCCAAGGATGCCCTCCCTGAAGAAGCCTCTACTTCTACTTCCAGGCTGTTGAGTTGCTATGAAAAATCATACAGCATTTGTAACTCTCAAAAGATTGGATCTAAAGGATGCCTCCTCTGCTTCTTTGCAATCCTTTTATTTATCTCTTCTTGACTTAGCAGATTTCCCACGGCAGTTCTCCCAGGTCTCTTCCACTCTCACGACATCCCTGATTGTACGGCAGCCCCCTTCATGCTTAGCAGTGACCTAACCACTCCGTGGAAGCTCCCTCAGCTGCCGCCCTTTACACCTCCAAACCTTTTCCTTCAACCTCTTCGCGTGTAGTCTGCACTGCGATGCAAAGGAGCTCTGCTTCCTTGTTTGTGCTTTCAACCACCTCCATCTCCAGCATAGCAAGTGATGCCTGAAGGTGGGCCTCCCAGGACTTGATGTTTTCTTAGTTATTGCTGTGTGCTGGAGATTCTTTCCAAATTGCAGAAAAACCCACAGAAACATTGGGCTAGGGCAGAGATGGAGGCCCAGTGGAGCACTCATTTTCAGGGGTCATAACTGCCCTGTCCTTGAGAGCTTTTACAAATAGACTGTGGCCCAATGTCTAGAGCTGAACATGTCAAGAATATTAATTATCGCTTTTATAATATGTGGTTGTATTATCCATGTGGATGGAAAGGAAGAAAAAAAGAGAGACCTCTTCATCAGTCAGTCTTAAGCAACCGTGATACATTTGTAATCCCCCCACCCACCTCTTTGAGTTTGGCAGCATTTGTAACAATTGCCCTGAGTTTTGTTGAGCCTTGGGGAAAAAATGGTCACTAGAAACTTAAATGCTATCTTTAGCAATTTGGAAGCGGAAGCGTTGACGTAGAATTAGTAATAGAATGCTGGCAGTGACTACCAGAGTAGGAGTCAAGGCTGATTGGGAGACAGCGGAATTCTTTTATACCTTTCAAGAGGGTTTTTTCTTTTGCCCTGTGCATACGGACCAGTGGGAGCAATGCTCAAGTTGAGTTCACATAAAAGATAAAGATGCTAAGAATTGTGAGAATAGTTTGGAATCAGCTCAAATAGAAAGGTCACATCTATTGAATAGGTTGAGTTTGGTGTATCAGGGCTTTTCTTTTTCCCTCCACTTTAGGTGATTAAAGTAATAAAAATGGTGTTTTCCTTTCATTATTTGCAAAGACTTAAATCCTAGTATAAACAGACCAGAAATTAATAGAGAGCGAGGTTATGTTTGGAGTAAGTTTAAAAACAACCAGGGAGAAACATACATCTATGTGGAAATAAGTAATTTTTGCCCCACCATCCAAAGGGTACATTTTTCCTTTCATAATAAAGGGATGTGTACTAAACTCTGAGATTCAGAACCTAAAAGAGGAATTATTTGCATTTAATATGGACAGTGTGTGATGTTTATTGAATTTCTAACAGATATATATGTGATAAAAACCAAATAACATGTATTAACATAACCTGGGTTTCTTTCTGGAGTCGTTTGGCATGAAGAAGATCTTCCTTGGATTAATTCAGTTTTTACCTTCCCTAATCCAGGCTGTAGTATAGTATAGTAACTCTGTGAAAGATCATGTTATATGAAAAGATAAGAATGAAAGAAACACTGAAAGGTGGAGTAAGAGAAAGTGGGTTGGATGAAGTCTGGTTGAGAATTGTGTGATACTTTCTTGGGCCACAGTCACAGAGTGTCAGTCATAGGTGGCTTGTTAAAGGGAGGAGGTAGGGGCTGGGTGTGGTGGCTCACGCCTGTAATCCTAGCACTTTGGGAGGCTGAGGTGGAAGGCCAGGAGTTTGATACCAGACTGAGCAACAAACATGACGCTGTCTCTACAAAAAATAAAAAAATCAGCCAGAAGTGGTGGTGCACGTCTGTAGTCCCAGCTACTTGGGAGGCTGAGGCAGGAGGCTGAGTTGGAGGTTGCAGTGAGCTATGATGACACCACTGCACTCTAGCCTGGGTGAAAGGGTGAGACCCTGTCTTAAAAATAAATAAGGAATTAATTAATTCAAGGGAGGAGGTGGTTTTATTTTCATCCTGCCACCTGTTGCCTTCCCTGCTGCTGTTCTCCTGATGTTTCCTCCATGGCAAGCTGTGACGTTACTGAACCCAGATCACCTCAAGCCTGCCTCTTCTTGGCCTTCTAACACTGGCCTTCCCTGAAATTGGCCCCATTAACCATACCTTTTCTTACAGTTCAAACAACCTGAAAACTAGCCTGACCTGTGTTTTATATTTTTAGAATCCTTGTCTCTGAAATTAAACTAATATATTCATGCATGTAACACATGTATTAGAGAACAACAACAGATGTGATTCCTAGTGCATTTTCCCTGCTATGTGTATGGAAGGGAGTGTGGTGCAGCAGGAGAGCCTGATCTAGGCTGGCTGACTCAACTCTTTCCGCCACTCATCAGCTTGGTGGCCCTTGTCACTGAATTTGACCTCTTTGCACAGTGATTTGGGCTGCATCAGAGACCCTTTGAAGATTCAAGGAGATGAAATTTATTAAATCTCCTGGCACAAAATAGGCACTACATACTGTTAATCATCCCTATGTGGGCATTTAGACTACTGTGGCATTTTGAAGATAAGGGCTTAATGAAGATATTAAATCTAATTGTGATCTAATTGTGGGGTGAGTTTCAGGCATGGTAGCAGTCTGGTTGGTCAGCTACTTAGTCACAGGAGTCTTTTGGTGCCTCTAAATTTATCCATCTTCATCATCTTATGAGACTTGGCCCTGGCCCGATCATGTATCTTGGAAATGACCTGCCATGTTGCATTTATTTTTTGAGAGAGAGAGAGAAAGAAAAAAAAGAGAAAATATAAGTTGAGGTAGGCAGAATAATGGCTCCCCCAAGATATCTACACATCAATATTTAGAACCTGTGAATATATTACTTTACATGGAAAAAGAAACTTTGCAGATATGATTGTGGGGGAATCTATGGGGAGATTGTCCTGCATTGTCTGGTGGGTCCAGTCTAATTACATGGATTCTTAAAAGTGGAGAACTTTTCCCAGCCATGGTCAGAGAGAGATACGACAATGGGAAAAGGCTCAAACTCGTTTCTGGATTTGAAGATAGGGGGAGCGGATCATGAACCAAGAAATGTGAGCAACCTCTGGAAGATGGAAAAGACAAAAAAGCAAGTTCTCCCCTTGAGCCTTCAGAAAGGAAGGCGGCCCTGCTGATACCTTGCTTTTAGCCCAGCAAGACCGGTGTTGGACTCCTGACCTACAGAACTGCACGATAATAAGTTTGTGTTGTTTTAAGTCACTACATTTGTGGTAATTTCTTATGGCAACAATAGAAAACTAATATAGAAGTTTAAAAATAACATGTTAAAGGGTGAAAAGAAATGCAAGATGACTTCAAAAGTCCCAGAACAACCTAAAAAGTCCTATTCCTAATACATAAATGCAAGAGAGAATCTTTTCCTTAAGAGTATGCCCAGAGGTAGACAAGTGACATGGCCACTTCCTTGAGCGCTACCCCTTGGCATTTTGCTTTAAAAGTGTCACAAACCACCCTGACTGGGCAGGCTGGAAGCAGCAGCTCAGACCAAGCATCCGTGGCAACAGCAGCTGTGGGAACAGCAGGCAGAGCCCTAGAAACGAAGTAACTTGACGGAGAAATGTTTGCACATGGTCACCCGAGTCCAGCCTTGTTGTTATTCGGGATGAAGTAAGGCAGATGAACGCAGGGGGAGAGCAGAGCACCCCGGCGTGAACGCAGGACTGGAAACTAGCAGCACCAGGCAGGCGGGGTGCCAGGGACAGTGACCTAAGCAGGTGGAGAGGCCAGGCTGACAGTCAGATGTTCTCCACCGCCGGCTCAACAGCCTGAGGCCTGGAGGCCAGAGGAGGAGACAGCACGTGGGGGCTGAGTGCAGCGCCACTGCAGACCTGGCACGGACCCAGAGAAGGATGGCTGCTCTTTTCAGCCTATGCTTTGGTGGAGTGCAGGCCCCCACAGCTGTGACAGAGACAGTGGCGACAGCCACAGTAGCAAAGACAGAAATGTCTCATCCCCAAATGACAAGGGCAGGTTTCAACGCTGGATTAAAGAATGAACAGAAGCAAGGCAGGCTCCATAAAATCTGATGGCAGATGTGGGTTTTTTAAACACCAGTTAGCACAGTCATTGAGGGTTGCCCTTTTGAGGTTTAGCACGTGAGACATGCTGAACATTTGCTGGTTTGTTCTGTGCGCCTTGGAGACCCACGTGTGTCAGTGTTGCAGAGGCATGGTGACGGTGGGGCACTGCAGCAGTGCGGCTCGGCCTTCAGTGCTTGGTCCAGTGCCAAGGACAGAGCGTGGAGAGTAGTTCCACCTCCACGGAGCTGTAAAGCCAAACCGAACCCAAAACAGCAGAGCACGAGGCTGGCTGCTGCTTCCCTTTCTGTCTCTGGTGCCATCTTCTCTGTGCAGTGGCCTTAGTGGCTTCGCCTCCAGAGCTACCTCTACCTGCTCATCTTCCTGGTGCTGGTCCCATGCTTCCTGACAGCAGTAAATCCAGCCAATTCACAGTTGTGTGTTTCTGTCAAAAATAGAGAGTGCACGGACAAATAACATCCAGACGTTATGCCACGAGCAAAGGAAGACAAAGTAAAACAAAGCCCTGCTCACCTCCTTCCAACTTTCTCTTAATAAGAGATTTCAGTGGGTTATATGAGACTTAAGTTTAATCATTTGTTCATCCTTTCTCTGGCTTATGAGGTTTCTAAAAAGAAAAGGAAAAGAATGAAAGGAAAGTAGTTGGAGAGAAAACAAGAGAGACGGGGAGGAGGAGAGAGAAGCTAAAGACTAGATAATCCACAAGTAGGATAATCACCCCTTGAGAAACTGGAAGCCAAAACACGTGCCTTGAAGAAGCAGCTGGAGCAGTTTGGAGCAGTGGTGAGAGAGGGGCAAGTTCTTATGCAGGGCAAGGGTAAGCAGAGGAGCAGGTGGGCAGAAGAGGAGGGTGAGCAGAGGACAGGGTAAGTGCAGGGGGAGGTGATCAGGGAGGAGGGTAAGTGGAGCAGAGCGGAGTGGGCGGGTGGCGTAGAGAACAAAGCCAGGGCCAGGAGCTTGGGCCCAGCAGACGTGCTGGGGAGCCCCAGCACCTCGTAGTTCTTGGCACAAAGTCCTGCTTTGCAGGGTTCTGCAACCAGCTTCAGCCTGGACCCTGGGGGCGGAGACTTGTCGTATTCTAAAAGATGTACTTCAGGCATCTAGGTGTATGCCACTCTGTTGCCTGGAGGCTCCGGGTGAGCAGTAGTTGTGAGACTGACACTTGAGGGAAATTTGCCCAGGTATGGAAGGAAAGGAAGGGAAGGAACAAGAGAAGCAGAGGAGGCAGAGGCAATCTAACCCCCAACATAATGAGCAGTGAGAAATTCGGGGATTAACAAACCAGGGTGTAGGAGTGGTGTGGCTTCCAGATGCATCCTCCCTCTTGCCTTTCTCTGACAGGCCTTAATGAGGGCAGATCCTGTCGTCTAAGAGCCTGGGAGAGTTTTGGGTACAGGCCAGAGGTGCTCCCTTTGTGCACACAGGCCTTTAAAACATCTTGGATTTATTGTGGCTCTTAAGTGGCCCAGGCTAATGGCTTGGCATGGATAATGTCTTGGTTTAATTGGTTATTGTGAAAGCTGCTTGTTTCTACTGTGGAATCCCTTGTCCCTGCCTTTTGAGCAATCCCTCACAGGCTCCGTGAATCAATACAGCCCTCACTCAGGGGCAGCCGGCCTGCGGCAGAGGCAGACACCGCCTTGGGGAAGGAGCCCCTCCCATAGGACTACGCAGATCCCATTGGACACCTGGCTCTGAGGCAGAGGGTCTGCTCCTGGTGACACTATGACTGGGGTTCAACCTACTCTTGAGAGTATCTTTCAAGGTAAAGTTAGAGGGGTGCAGATAGAACTGTATGAGGGAGCCAGAAACTGACCCCTTCTCACATAAGCAGGGCAAGCTCATCAAAGCAACAGGTGGACTCACCCAGAGCCAGAACAAGCCACTGAGGTGGGGGGTGCCGCCAGGAGAGAAGAAGGTGACATTTACGTTTCTGAGAACAAAGAGCCTAGATGATCCTAATTCCTGTTACGGCATTTCTTTCCAAGGTCACGATACTTTTCTTAAGTCTTCTTAAGTCTTTTGACCTTAAATATATTTTGTTCTTATTCTTTTTTAAGGTGTGTGAAATATCCTAACCTTCATGATCCAAAAGCAGCCTGGCTAGAGGCTGTTTTAGAGCTGAGCACACTGTGTTGTGGTTATATGTTTACATGTGCGTCTCCTCCCACCCCCATGGACCATTAGCAGTTTGTGGCAGTGACAGGGACTTCCTTCTCTGTGTGCCCCAGAGCCTGACATGGTTCCTGGCAGGCCTTATAATGTGTCTCACAGATGTCAAATGAATGTTCCCAGAAAGATTAAGGAGAGGGAAACATTTAACTGTGAAGCCATATCTTATTGATGTGTATGTCTGTTATTTTCATGTATCATAAATATAGTCACCAAAATGATATCATGCACAAGGATTTCAGAAAATTTTATACTTCTTTTTTTTAATTTCAGAATATTATGGGGGTACAAACATTTTGGTCACATAAATTGCCTTTGCACCACCCGAGTCAAAACTACAAGTGTGCCCATCTCCCAGACAGCATGCACCACACCTGTTAGGTGTGAATTTACCCATCCCCTCCATCCCCACCACCTACCCGATCCCCAGTGAATGTTACTTCCATGTGTGCACATTAAGTGTTGATCAATTAGTACCAATTTAATGGTGAGTACATGTGGTGTTGGTTTTTCCATTCTTGTGATACTTCACTTAGAAGAATGGGCTCCAGCTCCATCCAGGATAATACAAGAGAGAATTAGTTCACCATTTTTATGGCTGAGTAGTACTCCATGGTATACATATACCACATTTTATTAATCCACTCATGTATTGATGGGCACTTGGGTTGTTTCCACATCTTTGCAATTGTGAATTGTGCTGCTATGAACATTCAAATGCAGGTGTCTTTTTTATTGAATGTCTTTTTTTCCTTTGGGTGAATACCCAGTAGTGGCATTGCTGGATCAAATGGTAGTTCTACTTTTAGTTCTTTGAGGTATCTCCATACTGCATTCCATAGAGGTTGTACTAATTTGCAGTCCCACCAGCAGTGTATGAGTGTTCCTATCCCTGCACATCCATGCCAACATTTGTTGTTTTGGGACTTTTTGATAAAAGCCATCCTCACTGGAGTTAAGTGATGTCTCATTGTGGTTTTGATTTGCATTTCCGTGATGATTAGAGAAGTTGAGCATTTTTGCATATGTTTGTTGGCCATTAGTCTATCTTCTTCTGAAAACTTTCTGTTCATGTCCTTTGCCCAATTTTTAATAGGGTTGTTTGATTTTTTTCTTGCTGATTTACCTGAATTCTTTATAGATTCTAGTTATCAGCCCTTTACTGGATATATAGCACGCAAATATTTTCTCCCATTCTGTAGGTTGTCTATTCGCTGTAATGATTGTTTCCTTGGCTGTGCAGAAACTTTTTAATTTGACCAGGTCCCATTTATTTATTTTTATTGTTGCTGTGATTGCTTTTGGGATCTTCTTCATAAATTCTTTGCCTAGGCCGATGTCTATAAGCATTTTTCCAACATTTTCTTCTAGAATTCTTATGGTTTCATGCCTTAGGTTTAAGTCTGTTATCCCTTGTGAGTTGATTTTTGTGAGAGGTGAGGATCCTGTTTCAGTCTTCTATATGTGGCTATCCAGTTTTCCCAGCAGCATTTACTGAATAGGGATTCTTTTCCCCAGTCTATGTTTTTGTCTGCTTTGTCAAAGATCACATGGCCATATGAGGATGGTTTTTTATATCTGGGTTCTCTGTTCTGTTCCATTGGTCTATGTGTTGCATTTCTTGAAGTACAAGTTACAGCATATTTTTAAGTGGTATCTGCTACAGCATATCTCATATTGTAACACGTAAAACAGTAATATGGAGCAAAAGCCTGATCAGACTTTCAGGTGGGCTTGCTTATTCTGTCTTCTGACTCAAAACTTATATTTGGGATTCACTGTATGTGACAAGTCAGCTCTGACTCATGTGTGGTTTTAGATTATTGTAGTTTCCAAGCAGTTGTTTTATTGATTGATTAATTGATTGACATACCTTTAATTCACGCTTTGGTTATTGTCTTCTCCTTTATTTTGTTATGTTTTATTATGTTAGTGAACATCCTGAGTGTAATGATATCAGTTGACGCTTTTAAGGAAACAATGTTATTAAATAAATTTAAGTTTGGTAAAGTTTCTTCTTGCTGAATCCTTCACTTCTGAGCTGAGTCCTTCCCCAGGCACCAGTGAAAGGACAGTTGTCTGAGCCAGCTGTTTCTGAAATGGAGTTCATGCACCCAAGGCCCAATGAACCACTGGGACAAAGAAAGACAGTATTAATACTTAGTTTTATGCTAACATAGATAAACACAGAACTTTATGTATTTTTAAACTTTATGCATGTTTTATAATGCAATATATTAACATATTGATATATTAATATAAGTACATATTAATAATTTATAAATAAACATAAAATGCATGCTCAATTTTTGAGTGGTAGAATATGTAAGCAAACATGATCAGAGGTCTTGCCCTAAGCATGGATGCTTCCTGATGGGCAGGGATCATGTCCAATTGAAAGGGAGAAAAAAGCTGGGTTCCTCCCTGCTCTGGGCAGCAGCTTTGTGTCCCTCCTGGTTGATGGAGAGATGGAGAGCTTAAGAATATGGAAAGGTTATGTTCTGTGGCCCCTCTGTCTTTAAAATGACACTTTACTTGGTTCTTTCTCTCAAAAAAAGGCTCTCCAAGCCAGTTCAAACTCTTTCCCCACTAGGGAGAATTCCTTACTGTGACTTTTTTAGATCACTGCTGAAGAAACCAAAAACAGAGCCTTATTCTTGGGCTCACTCCAGCCCAGACTTTGCACTCAAAATGTGGCATTAGATTTCTTGACTTCAAGGTCATGGCCAATAGGCAGTTTAGGTTCTTTCGATGGTCCTCCCTGCCAAGAAAACTGGTAATGCTCTCCCTATTCTCTGGCAGTCTATGTTGATTATAGGGATGGGGTGTGGATTATACATTGTTGGGTACAATTACCTCCCAGAATACAATGCATCTTCTTTTAGACATCCCATGGAGATAATTTGGACATAATGAAGATCTATAGTAATCAGATAATTACTATCGATTGCTCTTTAGACATCTTGATGAGGTAATTAGGGCATACTGGAAAGAAGCTGGAACTGATTGATTGGCATGACTGTAATCTCAAAGATTTCTAATTATGTTTCTTTTCTTCTAATGGCTTATAAACAAACATCATTTTAGCTTTAGAATTTGTCAGGTGCCAGGTTCGCTGGGAACATCAGCTTTCTCTATTGTGCTAACTAGACAACAAACATGATCAACATAAGCTCATTATGCCTTCCTGCTGAAGCAGAAGAAACTGCAATTAACCCTCACTTTTCTTCTTCTGCATTTCCACATGGCTGGATTCTTGTCAAGGAATGGGGTGTGCCGTGTTGTGGAGGGTGTTCTGCAAGGATCGTGTGTGACTGGACTGGATGGATCTGAGTGGCCTACTGGAGTCCCTCGCAGCCTGCTGAGCTCAGGCATAGCAGAGTTGGGGCACAATGACACAACATATGTGTCGAGGTGCCCAGCTGACTGTGGCTGGGAGATCGCTGACTGCTCAGGCTCCTGTCACAAGTAATAGCTACTCATCATCCAACAACGTTAAATAGCAGGTCAATAACTCTCAGGCAGCTGGACCACACACTTCTCTGAGTCAGTATGCTATTGCCTCATCTCTTCCATTAGACACTAATTAGAGAAGTCCCTGTCTGAGACCACATTCCACATTATCCTAATATTTTTTACACCTTATAGGACCTTTCAGCAGCTTGCATTGTTCAGAATAGTGGCTTGACCCAAAGATGATGGGTGCTAAGAACCACTAAAGAAGCAGCTTGCAATGAGCTGTTTACATCTAATCAATGATGTTGGTAAGCCACACACTTACTGGATTACAAGTGCATGGGTTAGAATTCATTCAACAAATGCAAAGTGATGCATTTCTGGATATGAGGCAATCAAGTTCCCATACTTGAAATCCTCCACTGTGACCCACCTGTGCTTGGTACCTTAGTAGGTGCCTAATACATGTGTTTGGCATTCTGAATGAACACCTGCGTTCTTGAACCCCCTACTTTCTATTGAAATATCACCAAATAAGAAAATCATTTTATTTTTATATTTTTTAATAAGATCCATTATGTTCCTGGGCTCCTATTTTTAAAAGGTCAGAAATTGCCTACATATTTGTATCATTAAAACTTTTAAGGCATGAGAGGACTAAAGTGCAAGGGGATGGTTCAGACAGCAGAAGAGACCCAGGATCATTTGTTCATTGATAACTAATGGTTTGCTGCTGTTTGGATAATTACAACTGTAGTTGGGAATGCTTCATTAACTCCCATTAACTTGGTTGAGAAATGGAAGTATATATAGAATTTGTCTTTGTGTTATATCTTTATAGTGTAAGTAAATTACATAGCAAATTTTTTCATCAGCTATAATTCTTGAGAAATAAGGTGTTCTTTTTAAAATTTAATTTTAGTAACGATTTACTTCAATATTTGGTGTTAAAAAACCTTCCTAATCTGTATCAGACTATTTTCCTCTAATGGGACATATAATGAGCATATTCTAAATTTTTTTAATAATTGGAAATTATGCAGTGGATTGTTTTAAGCAAAAATTCTATGTTTCTATTTCTGTATCTGAAGAAACTATAAGAGATTGAACTAAATGTCTAAAACAGGTTCTGAAATTTTGTTTGTTGGTTTGTTTTATCAAGGCCAAGACATGGTCTTAGTTATTTGCCCCTTTCCCTAAAAATTAATTGATGATCTACTTTTTTATCTGTTTATCTATATGTCTACCTATGTTTTCTTTTATTTGGGGTTCTTCCAGTTTTGCATTCTGATTGTTAATCACCTGTATTTGATAAAATACTCCACTTCTTAGTTGGTAAGGGCAGACAGCACTGCATTTACTGCACAACAACGTGATGTAGATTGCTAAAACAGTTTATCAGTGGGGCCCAGTCCCATACCAAATGGGAAGGTCTTCAGTTGGAGGGTCTCAAGGCTGCAAAAATGGATGTTCATGGTGTTACACATTAGGTTTGCTGTTCAGAAAGCACAGTGAAGGAACTTACTCATTTGATGTGAGAGTTGACGAAAGTGATGCAATTCAATAATGTGCTTTTGGCTTTGGGCATGTCATTGCAGGAAGTTGTACATCTTGAGAGACAGATGGGAGGACAGCTCCTAGAAGAACCTAAGGCTCTTCATTTTAAGGGCAGCACCCACAACCTGCGCCTGTCAATTCACGATATTGCCCATTCCCTCTGGAAGAGCAAATTGCTGGCTAAATATCAGGTAAGATTCCCAAGCTGAACAAGAGTTTTGAAGACAGCTCCAATAAAGAGGACTGAAATTATATATACATAAGAAATCCTCTTCCTTGAAATTAATTTCTTGTCAGTACTTGTTTCTCTAAAATAGTTGGGGTTATTTAGGATTTGGAAAAAATACCTCATAGACATATTTGAAAGAATGTATTTTTAAATCTCCTTTAAAAAACTGTCCTATCATTGTTTATTTCTAGTAAATGAAAGACTTCTAATTCCATCATTTCAATTAATTTTCATAGTAAACATTCACAGTGAATTGGTTAAAAACAGGCTCAAATGCATTCATAGAAAAAAACAGAAGGACATTTTTATACTATGTGACACAAATTAGGCTTCAGCCTTGTTAGGCCAGTACCCTTACCTTGAAAACTTAAAGGAACTCCAGTTTAGGAACTGAAATAGCATGTAAAAGTAAAACCTGGTCAGGATTTTATTCAATAACAGGCATAAAAATACTCGTTCCAAGTCTTACTGTATGTACCTGTGGGAAAATCACAGGACTCACAAGAAATTTTCACCTCTATCCGTCAACCTGAGCTCTCAGGAAACGGTTTTGTTGGGCTGGTGAGCCTCATACCCAGTCCTAGGAGATGCACACACATTTAGAGAAGCTGTGGATCCATGTCTGCACACACACAAATCCAACCCGAAGCCCAGCACTGCGGCTGAACTGGTTACTACTTCCTGATATAAGTCAGTGAACACGCTAGAAGGACTGAGGGGAAGATTTTTCAGCTCCATTCTTACTCTCATATGTCAAGTACTTACACATCAGTGACGGGAAACAAACTTCCTGGTTTGTTAACAATCGTGAGCTTTGAGGGGGGCTGCACGCCAGGCTCTTGTGTCATACAGCTGAGCTACAGCTCAGCACTCGATCAAGAGATCGGGCTTTGCACTTTCTCATTACATGTCTTCCTTTGCTTTCTTCTTTCCTCCGTGCTGCAACTGACACAAAATTCCACAAATCTCTCCCTTTTATAAGCAACTTCCTTTTTACAATGATCATGGAACATACTGTTTTAATAATAATGATATTAATAATATGATATTAGTTAAAGCTAGCTGTGGCTGAATGCTTACCATCTGCCAGACACTGTCTTATGCACTTCGGTTTATCTCATTTAACCCTAGCAGCTCTATGAATTAGATACTCCTTGCTTACTCTTTTGCAGATGAGGAAACTGAGGCATGGAGAAGTTAAGTAACTTGGCCCACATTACCAAGGTAGCAAGAGGAGGGTGTTCCTATTTGTACTGGATTTGGCTGCAGATCTTCTGCTCTTTACCACCATGTTCTCCCATTTTTCACGTATCAACCTTTTCTTTCCTTTATTGAAAACAGATTCCAGGTTGGGCTCTGTAAGGTGGTCAAGACTTTTAGAAAATTAAAGTCTGTTAGAGGCTTGGTGCTTTTTAAGCCAAGGATTTTGTGTGTGTGTGTGTGTGTGTGTGTGGCAGCTAATTGAGTCTTCAGCTGCCAGCTGTAGTGGGTTTGGGCTTTCCCCATCCTATCAGAGGAGGATGCAAGCATGAAAGGGAGCAGGGAGCGGCATCAGGGCATTATCCTTTGGACTTTGCTTTTCCTTAGAACGTCACGGCAGGGATTCCTTTTAATGAGCAACGACTGGTGTGTGTAAGTTTTATTTGGGGAATTTTATAAATTTTTTTCATCATTTACAATGACTCATTTTGTAAATTAGAGACACCTGGCAGACTGGTTAGATATATGGATTCTAGAGGCTGACTCCTTAGGTTTAAATCTCAACTGTGCCACTTACTTGCTGTGTGACTCTGGGTAAGTTATTTAACTTCTCTGGGCCTCAGTTTTTCATGTGAAAAGGTGGTCCTGGTGTACTGACACATAGGGCTTTGTGAGGATTCAGTGAGGTAATGTATGTGATACTGAGAAGAGTACCTGGCAGCAGAGCAGCTGATAGTTATTTTTGGTATTAGTCTCTCATTTGTGGTTAACACTTTCATATCCTTTAGGAAATTCCTTTTTACCATATCTGGAGTGGGTCTCAAAGAAACCTCCACTGCACCTTTACTCTGGAAAGATTTAGCCTAAACACAGTGGAGCTGGTTTGCAAACTCTGTGTGCGGCAGGTGGAAGGAGAAGGGCAGATCTTCCAGCTGAACTGCACCGTGTCAGAGGTAAGCAGCTCTCGTCTGTCTGGAATCGGGAGAGAAAATGACCCCGCGGAGGAGAGAGTGTGGGCTCAAAGGGTGTCTCAATCTAGGCCATATGGGAAGTCCACAAAAGCTTCCTCTAGATCCTATCTGTTAGTAGAATAATATTTTTAATGAATATGGGGAGCTAGTTGCACAGAAGCATATAATGAGGAATCCTTTTTGAAAAACAAGTCTTATTTTTTATGACATGAATTTCAGAATCATGTTCTAACTTTTAAAAACAGATCTGAATTTCAAGTATAAGGTTTAATTTAAGTAGCATGCACATGGAGTAACTTTTCCCAAAGCATCCCTTGGTGTGCGACGTTCCCGCATCCTCCATCTGTCTCTTTCCTCCCTTTCTGCTTCTTGCTCAGGAACGCGCCTGCCTTTGCCCCAATCATGTGCTGCTGAGTGGGGTGGAGGGAGAGAGATGGGCCTCTGCCCCCCTCTTTTTCTTCTCTCCCTTTTTTTTCCGTGTAGAAAGAGAACTCTCTTGGTCTCCTTCCTCTTTCAACCATCATTCTCCACATGCAAGAAGAGATGTCCTTTTCTCCAGGGTGGGGAAAATGTTCCAGGACTAGAAGTAAAATCTATGTATTTCCCACTGGTGGCCATCGCTTTTGCCTTCCTTTGCTGTGATCTTCACACACTCCAGTTGGACACTTTTATATGTCCATGTTACAGAAACAACAGTGACCACTGCTATTTGAAACTTCTCCGTAAGGGAAGAGGAGGTGGCCATGACCTTCCTTATCTGTTAGCTTGGGTCCCAAGGCTTGAAGGTGGTAACCCTTCACCCTGGGGGAAAAAGGGATAAGCAGCTGCCGAGTGGGCAGAATGTGACCCCTCCAGGGCCTCAGGGAGCCAAGCTCCGTGCTGCTTGCTGTGCCCAGAGCACAAGGTTGTCATATTTTAAAACTACAGCGGGCCAGTGTGTGATTTAAATCCTGCCTCTCCCTTGCTGTCTCATGCACAGTGACGAATGGAATGTCAGCGTGTTCAGCTTGTCTTGCTCCACATGTCGTATTTAAAGACTATCTTCCTTAGCAAACCGAGCGGGAGAGAAGTGCATCGGCCTCCACGACACCCCATCCTTCTTTCCCACAGCCTGCCGAGGTGCGGTCATCATTTCCTCCTGTAGTTTCATGAGACTTTTGACTCATAAACAACTTTAGTCACAGACCCCAGTGACATTCATAAGGAATGATCTCGGTGTCAGGGCGCCATGGCAACCGCCAGGCCTTTGGACGCGGGGCCCTATCTCCCAGGCACACAACACCACCCCTGCTGGCTCGGGAGGGTGTTTTCACTTTCCAGGCCCAGCAGGTCTGCAAAGTTCAATAACCACCCAGCTCCAGGGACAACAAAGGCTGTGGAATTTTGGAGGGGGGCGAGGAGGTCTGGTCCTTTGATGCTTGCTTTCTGTTCAGCATGAACATTTGCTGTGGGTTGAAAAGGTGGATCAGATGCAGCCACAAATGAAAGAGAGCTGCTCTGCGCTCTCCCCCGCTAGGGCCACCACATCCCCACAGAAAAAGGACAGTTTTGCATAGTGTGATCACAGTTTAAGGACTTTCTTTCTGTGCCAACATAGAGGAGAGAGAATTTCTTTTACAACTTGGTGGCAGTCTGCTCAAAGAGACCAGCAGCCTTCAGTCATGTAGGAGGCATCTGCCCATGTGTGACATGTGTGACAGGCAAGCATATTGGAGGGAAATAAGTGACTGGAGCCGAGATGACTTTGGGGATTTAGGGGCACTCTGTGGCTTTTACTTCTGGGTCACTGAATCCCACTGTCGCGGTTAGCATTTGAATGCAGCCCTGGGTGTGCAGAGGAGGGAGCGTGGCTCTGGGCACGGATGGTGGAGAGCAGGGCGTGCGTTGATGAACAATGGACTCTGGACAGTTCTGAGACCCGGATCTTCATCAAGACCTCCAAGAAAGGGTACAATGTGACTGACAAACCATAAACAAGTAGAGAAAAGGCTCCATTTGTGGTTTCTTTCTTCTGGACAGGGCTCCTTCCTAGGGTCACGGGGCAAGATGGCAGGTGGGCTGGGGTTCCAGTCCCAAGAAGGAGCTGACTTGCCAGAAATGTGCTGCCACCTCCCACCAGCCACCCACCACCCAGCAGCGCTCACCAACAGTCATTTATAACGCCACGCAGCACTTGGCCTCTCTAGTCAGGCAGAGGACTTGTAGCCCACTACGGACACCAGGCTGTGCATGACATACACAGTGATTATTTCAGGGGCCAGCCAATTGTTTCTTTTGGGGTGCTTTGGCCAGATTCCTCAACTAGAGACAGAGCCTTTAATTTCACAGAGATGGAGCTTAAGAATGAAAATGTCTGGAAGACTAAAAGTATTGGCATGAATGAATGCCAAAATGTAAAAGATGATAAAAGAGGCGTTTTTTCTTATTTTTTAGTCTTTTGTTTCATAGATAGGCACAGAGAGTGTAACCAGGAAGCTACTCATTACCAACAAAAGAAAAAATGGTGTAGAGGAGAGGGAAATTTATAGTCTCTTCATGCCTTCTATTTCATATTAGCTATCGCCAAACACCTATCATAGGAGATGGGTTTTGGGGACAGTTCCATGGGCATATGGGCAATTGCTTAATCTCTTCTTGCCTCAGTTTCCCCAAGTGTAAATTGGTATCATGTTATACCAATTTGGGCCTCTTGTAGGAATTAAATGATGACTGTTAGTAAGTACTCTGAACAGAATTTGGCCCATGCTTAATACATGTTCACCATTCTTATTGTTGGCGTCGATGCCCTTAGCATGACAAGGCTCTTGGGTAAACTCTGCCCTTCCTATCTGTGGGATCTGTCCTCAATTGAAGCTTTAGAGTCCCTTCTATCAAAACAAACAAAAAGAAACTCAGTCAGTTCCTCTCTCTCTCTCTCTCTCTCTATATATATATATATATAAATAATACAAAATAAATAAATAGTAAATATAAATAAATGAAAATTAGCTCTGAGAAAAAAGAAGATGGTGTATATCCCTAAGCTGGTTTCCACAACATTGCTTTAGTTCAAGGTTCTGCACCCTGGAAAAGGTGTAGCTTTAGGAGGCAGTATTAGTCATCTGCTTTAATAATAGATTAATAGATAATAATAGCAATTATTAGAATTTCTTACATTTGCTAGATCTTATAACCTCTTACTAAGTAGTGATGCATAGTATGTTTGTGTACACAAAGAATACTAAAAATGTACAAAGTAACATCACTCTGCTACAGCCATTCCATCTGTTTAACTCTTCTGTTTTCCATAACCTGCTCATAATGGCCATTTGGGAAGTCTAGTTTTTCTAAGTGACTTTAGGAAGAGTCAGAATATGGGAGTGGAAAGTTGTTTCAGGACTGTGGAGTTCTGAAAATGTGTGTCATTGCCTGTAGCAGCTGTTCGGTTAATGTTGAAAAATCATATGTTTAACTAAGGGAATCATAACATCAAAGACAGATGGTACCAATATCATAAGCGATGATTGTAATAAGCATTCTGTGAGAATCAACTCTACTTTTACCTGGAAGTAAAGGAAGAACTAATAGCAACTGGAATTACTAGATGAAATGTATATGTACGTATGTATTTTTCTTTTACCTCCAGGGCTATTGTCAGCGATCTGATAATAGAGACAAGAAATTATGTCCTATACAGCTTTTCATCTGCACAGAAATAAACATGCAGAGTAGCCAGGGTGAGAGAGCTCGAGGCTCTGACACACAAGTGAAATGGTGATGGTTCTCTGTTCACCAAGAAAAAGGGGACAACATGACTATGTGAGCACACCTTCCCGACACCCAGGCCTATCTTTATCTGACCTGTAACTTCAGGATTTAGCAAACCCTTAGGCACATTTGGTTGGAAGAAAGCTCAACACAGTACCCTGTGGGTGGGCTTCTATCAGGGACTAGCTTCATCTTTTTTCTGTACTAGGAAAAAATATTTTCTCGAATATCAACAAATATTAATTGAGTCGCTTCTATGTGAAGGGCACGGTGCTGAGTATCACAGGGGTTCTGAGGATGACAGAAATGTATTCACCTCCAAGAAAGTTGAGAATCAAAGGAAGTAGCACATACATAGAACCAACATGCAAGGGGAGGATGTGAGGAGGACAGCAGAGCTGTGACAGTGCCCCCAGGAGGCCGCCAGGCCTGATGCCTTGGGGTGGGCTTGTTCAGGGGAGCCGCAGGGCATGTGCCTTTTGGACTAGGCTTTGGGAGGTTTGCCTCACAGAGATTAAAAGAAGGGGCAGAAGAACTGTCTGGGCTGCATCCTTAGAAACGGCAAGGAATAGTGAGTGGTCCTCACAGTCTGGGGAGACTGAGAGTCAGGTCAAGTCACATCAAGGATGGGGCACCCTGAGAAAGGTTGGAATCAGGTTGTAAAGTGGGGGAAGCACATGTGTATGGGCTCTGCACTTTACATGCGTCACCTTTGCGGCCTCATACCAGCCAATGGAGAAGGTCTTGCAAGTATCCCTCACTGTGTGGTTAAGAGTTGGGACTTCATGTGGTAGGAAGAGCATTTAACACTTCTCAATGACAGAATAAGAGGGGGAGAGAGGGTGGTGCACATCAGTGTGCACTAATCTTTAGGAAGATTAGTCTGGCAGAAGTGCAGGATCACAGGTTGGCAGTGGGGAGCTCCTGTGGCCAACAGTCCAGAGACTCTCTGTGGACACTGTCTCAGTGCTACAAAAAGCAGACACTTCCCTGTGCAGAGTTTAACCTCCACTGCCACCCAGAGCCCATCAGGGTGGTGGTGTATTAGGGGGTGCGGTAGGTATTCTTTTAGCCCCTAATATTAATGTCCAGAATAGAAGCAAGCAAGACCTCCACGTGGGCGATGGCACTAACCTATGGAAATGGCCTGTGATTTCTCGTCACCTCCACCCTCCAACCCACCCATACATCATTCAGTGCCTAATACAGGCATCGGGGCACTTGGTTCAGACATCCTGTGCATAAATCCATTGATAAACGTGACGTGTGCCCTCTATTACTCTTCCGGCCGCCTTTCTTTAACCCCTGTGCCCCTGGGGTCGGGAACCCTCTCTCTTCACTCCCTTTGAAAAAGCTTTGTGCCTGGTGGGGGAAAGAGCTGCTGGTTGTGTGATGCTCATTCAGGGATTCCACCTCGCATTGGATACCTCTGTGTATCGTGCCACAGTCTTTTAATGTGCTGGAGCTAAAACAAAGGAGCCAGTGGAATCCTCAGAGTGTCAGTTTGTCAACCTTTGGGTTTTGAGGCCAAATAAACTATGATCACAGCCAATGCCATTATGCATATGGTAGCAATAATAATAAGTTTTTATCTAAATGCCCCCCCACCCCACCCCAAGCCCACAGATGGACCCTGTGCCATGGGATTACACAAGCCTAGAAGTGAGCTTGTCTGCTGGTCCCAGAATGGAGAACATGCTGCCGTTCAACCCCGGGACACAGGCAGCTGTGACCCCTTTGCCTGCAGTGCCAGTGCGCCTATGGCTAGAGCGGTCACTGCAGCAGTGCACAGCAGGGTTTGGGGTGTCGGGGCGATGGTGGCACTGGCCCCCTGAGCTGGGCACTCAGAAAGCCACGAGAGACTTCATGATGGCTGAAATTGCGTGTGGCTAGTTTAACCTCCAGCAACTAATTATGCACACCAAAGAGTTACCTGCTTTAAAAAAAGAGAGAGATGACATTTAAAGTAGATTAAGTAGATTTTCTTTATTGCTTTAATAGTTCCCAGGCAACATTTGCTTTTGCTTTTGCTTTTCCAACCAGCAGAAGTGATCAGAAAATGATTAGAGTTTCTCCTACAGATGAAATTCAGCTTTTGCATTTATGCTGTTTTATGAGCTGAAACTATTTTAAGAGCCAATTTATGGTTTTCTCTACTAAAATTAGATTTTTTAAAAAATAAGGGTGTACAGCAATTGGAGGATATCGTTAACAGCTTGCCCTAAGGCAATAATATACTGTGTTTACCATTTTCCTTTAAAAAATTAGTCTTAAATTGACATCATTTAGAGGAGAGCTGTGTTCCATTTCATTCAACAAAAGCAGAACTGAGCCATCCTCTTCAGGGGTTAGAGGGATAATTTACTGGGACATTTGCCCAGGGCATTACCCTCAGGATCAGACAGTTTCCAGAAGCTTTAACTTTCAGCCTTCTAATCTCAGATCTGTTCATTCTCAGAGAATTGCCCTTTTGAACACTTTCCTCTCCTGAAATCTAAACCTATAGGAGCATCGATATTCCCTCTTTTCTCTCTCATCCTGGAGCATCCTATTAGAAAGGGTGTTATTGAATCACACCAGAGCTTTCTATCCAGCTCAGTCCTCATACAAGACCCATAAATCCAAGGCTATGCAAAGTTAGGGTACGTAGAATGACTCACAACTTTCAGGCCTGGAAGAAGCCATTCTTACCGAGGAGAATAATAGTACTTGTTCTTTTCTTATCACTCAAAGCAAGGCATTATGTTGATTGGTTCAATAGGGGATTGCTTTTGTCTTGAGAAATAATGCTGTGTTGTTCCCGTCCCTGAACTACAGGAACCTACTGGCATCGATTTGCCACTGCTGGATCCCGCAAGCACTGTCACGACTGTCACAGGGCCGAGTGCTTTCAGCATTCCTCTCCCTATCCGGCAGAAACTCTGTAGCAGCCTGGATGCCCCACAAACCAGAGGCCACGACTGGAGGATGCTGGCCCATAAGCTAAACCTGGACAGGTGGGTATGGCCAGGCTCCAGGACTAGTGTCTTTCTGTTAGACACAGGTCTCCAGGACTAGGGGAGCATTCATTTTTTTTTTCCTTCCACACATCTATTTACTTTTTCATTCTACAAATATGTGTTGATATTAAGCTGCTTCTTGGTACCTTCCCTATGGGGTTGCACTCACGGTGCTAAGAGACATTCTGGGCTTATTTGACATTTGTAAGTATCAAGTTTTGTGATCCACTTTGCAAAGCTGATGGGCTAAATCTCCCTAAATAATATGTCCGTTCACTAAAGTAATTGTTCCTCATCTGCAATTGAGCAGGACCCAACATCTGATGGATAATTAACATGCTAACACAGTGTTGATATTAAGTTATAAAGAGACCTCTGAGCCTCTAGTTTGTAGAATGTCACCATCACTACCAAGCAAAAGACATGGTGTGACCTGTCGAAGATCATCAGAGCCAGGGCTGGAAAGAAAACATAAGTCTCTTGATTTCCTGTTTAGGATATGACCCATAGACATCTTGTCTCTTAAATTATCTTACTCAGAGTTGAGGTTAACAAAGTTAAACATCATGTCTCTTCTCTGGGGCTGATCTAATTACATATGGGCTAGTTGTTTAGGGCAGCTCACCGTCAACCACAGCGGGCTCCAAGATACTTAAAGACAAGTGGAGAGATGGGAGGGTTTAGCTGAGGAAAAACGAAAGAGAAAATAGGTTTGTAAATCACGCCATTCCGCACATTTTCCCCTTCCCAATTACAGGTACTTGAATTACTTTGCCACCAAATCCAGCCCAACTGGGGTAATCTTGGATCTTTGGGAAGCACAGAACTTCCCGGATGGAAACCTGAGCATGCTGGCAGCTGTCCTGGAAGAAATGGGAAGACATGAAACAGTAGTGTCTTTAGCAGCAGAAGGGCAGTACTGACCGCTCTGGAACTGAAAATGAAGGACAAAAATGCACAGGGAGTCTGTGGCCGTGCAGGGGAATCACAGCTGAGGAGGAAGTCCAGACTACACCAGTGAGCTTCACAGGCAAGATCACAGCAGGAGACAGAAGGAAAACAACTACACCTACCAATATACATGCCCACTGTACTTGGACATCATCACAGGAGTTAAGAAAAATTGTGTAAATTTGTACCTTGAATTTAGATATCAACCTAATTTTCCTCTTAGTTGGGCTGTATGCTGTGTGGTACAGGATCTTACAGTTTCCTAGGAAACGGTTTTTATTGCTATCCAGATATGTGGATAAACTTTCTTAACAAACCCAATTTCTACAAATGTTGTTTACACCAAATTGGACAGGGATGCAGACACTGTCCATGGCTTGTTCTATTTTTGTTCAAATCATTTGAAGTTGAAGCTGTGGACGGTTTATTGTGTCTATTTCAGATTAGTAATTTACAGAGAAATCACAGACTTTTGCTACAAATCGTGTGCATCAAGTGTCTCAGATAATCCTCCTATCAGTGTTCTGTTTCTAGAACTTGTAGAACCAGTGTTACTGTTTGTATCAGGGAAGTGGAGAATCTAAGTGTAAAAAAAGAAATAACTAAGACTCCTATTCCTTGGAGGGATCCTTTGGGTGCCCTTCGGGAATAAAGCTGTAGCATTGCAGGGAAGACGGTGATTCATGTTCAACCACACAAATAAGCATTTCTTCACAACATGTGTTTGTAATATGCAATTTGAAGTGGTTTTTTAAAACAGGTATCATTATTATTATCATTATTATTATTGATGAGTATTTACAAGTATTCTAGTAAAAGGATTTTCTTAACTTTGGTTTTTGTTAGCAGTACTGTTTGTTAGTATTTGGGTATTGACTAGACCTGCCTCACCTTCTCACATAACAAGGTAGGTGTGATCACCAGTTTAATTCCACAGTCATTGGTTCCTTGACCTGTTACCTTTCTTCTACCATTCTGCCCTGGAAAGGTAGTAAATGCTTACTGGCTTTGTCCATCTGTTCTTTCAGCTTGCTTCAGCGGGGTCCTTCTGAGTCTTTTCACGGGACGTGTTCTCTATGATGTTCACTTACTTGTGGTTGTGGCCCACGTTGACTCCCCGTGGTGCTCTGTCTTCTTAAGAGGCCATGTGGTTGTAGGAACAGACGCTCAACTGGAGGTCAGGAAACCAGTTCTTATTCTGGGTTTGTCACTGTCTAGCTGTGCCAGCCTTGGGAAAGTCATTTAACCTCACTGGACCTCAGTTTCCTCACCTATAAAATGAAGGGATGGGAGGAGATCATCATCTCATGGTTCTCAAATGCTAAACTTCCACTGTGATGTGTCCAGTCTCACTCATCAGTCTGAAGATCACAATGAACTCTGACCTGGGTCATTTAAATAGTCAGCGAGTCTTTTGCCCCAGGCTACATTACGCCTTTCAAATAGTTCCTAATAGAAAGGTATTTATTCTAACCTGCAATATATTTGTTTGGCTTAGGTCTTGTCTTTGCATCATCGCATTATGCTGTTCACTTCGAGATGGCATCCCTTTACTGTCATTTTCTTGTCCTCTCTTGGGACTCCCCCAGCCTTCCTGATTAGTTGTAAATTCTGTTTTGGTCTATTGATATCAAGACCACTCCCACAAGTTCATCCACCAGCAGGAATTTGGTGCATTTTTCCCCTCCCCCCTTTAATTTCTGCTTTCATAATATTCAGTAGCATTTACAAAGGATATTTAATTAGCCTTTTAAAAAAATTTTATCCTGCAAAATGTTAGTCAACAGACTACTTTGTGTAAACAGTGACGTTTCCTTGGTACACCACAGGCTCTTTGTTTTAACACAAGGACTCAATTCATTCAGCAGTGGGGATTGAAGAGTCAACAGCCCAGTAGCCAAACCACAACTGAACAAGTACGTGTATGAATCAGAACCTTCAGAACATGGCTGTGGTTTACTTTGCGGCTGGAGGTATCCAGGTTGCTGACTAGATTTGAATTATAAATCATTATTTTATATGTTTTCGCCCATCTTTCCATGTAAATTTCCTCTAATATTTTGGTGATTTCTTGATATCCCCAGACTCCTCCACCCTCACCATTGAGGAACTGCTGATGCCTTTCATGGAGCCTCTTCTTTCATACCTTTTATTTCTTGTTTTAGACACATATTCTATAATCTCTCAGGCCACCCCCTGGCATTGGGATTTCCATATTTAAAATATTTGTTACACTGATTGATAGTGGAAGGGAGAGATGATTGATTGATTGTACTAATAAAAAGTTCAGTGGATAATGTTTGTACTGATGAGTAAAATTGTATTCTAAATTAAAAATCAAATATATATATATATATTTTTTAAAGGAGGAGGAAGAAAGAGAGCTATTGTCTGTTGCATCTTGAAATAAATAAATTTAACTTTTCAAGATTGCTCCTCAGTACTGGGGTTGTGGAATCATCTATGGAAATCAAGAACTAGCAAATCTGAACTGAATGCTCAAAGGAACGTCTATGCCTAGTGAAAAGTAGAGGGGAGCAACTACATAACTATTCAGATGAATCTATCCCAAAACTTTTACCAAAAACTTTAAAAATTCACCAATGCAAAAATATTGAGCATAACAGAGACTGTATTATTGAAGTGAGTTATTGAGGGCCCTCGGGCTTCACTTCACATGCTTGTTTTTTGGTTCAGCCTCCCATCACCAGAAAATGGAAGAGTGACTGGTTTCTTGTAAGTGAGCTTACTCATCTGTCATAGAACTCTGTTTCCTATCAAGCTAATGACAACTTCCATACATACAATACAGTATTTATGTTGATTTTCACTACAAATTCTGATTTCCTTCTCCTCTGGAGTAAAGTCATAGCTGTTAGATTGCATCTGGACCTTCTAAGTTTGAGAGCAACAGATCATTTCACAGGGAGCCACTTCATCAACCATTCTATGGGGTATGTCCTGCTGCTGCACAGCTCGTGAGGCAAGCTGGGCTCACTCCATTTGGATATGAAAAAACAATCATTTGTGCATGGTGCCATCTAGTGGTGTGCAACACAGTCTACCCCGAGTTTAATATAAAAACTCATTGAAAGTTTTTTGACAAAGGTAATGAATAGCTGTAGAGTTCAAAAGGACCTTTATGACAAATAGATGGGAAATTTTCAGTTCAAATGTATAATTTTCTTATTCTCACATTTTTCACTTCAATCACCCATCTTAAAATTACATGACATTATGAGCCTCGGTCTAGTACGTCAGCTCATCCATACACATCTTAAGTTGCTTTCTTGTAATAGAAATACATAAAATCTGTACAAACCAATCTTTGAAGGGTTGTCGTTTTTAACATTTATGGTTTTCGTTGGGCTTTGTACTTCTTTAAATCTCATTACTTTCAGTTCCCTAATGTTTGTCTTTGGAAATGTAAGACATATCTGCTTAGAAAGAAATGTCTTATATATGCAAATGGGAATACTATGTCTGTCTAAGGAAGAGAAAACTGTGGTTGTTAATCAATCAAGGAGGCGAAAACTTGTTTTCCTCTGCATGTGGGAATCCAAAGGCAGAGTTTCATCCCGTTTCATTTTTGTCTGACCACACTCATTCAAATGTCCTTAATGGGATCTTGAAGGAATAGAAGTTGGATGCAGAAGCAATGACTGGCATACAGTAACGACAAACCTGTGTACCACCGAGGTACTCACAGCCAACAGCCTTTTCAAAAACACACACCATCTTCCAAAGCAGATACTCACCTCTGGTACACAGAAAACCCTCATCCTCACAGATGAGCAATTTTAGCTCTTCAAGGGCAGGACAATTTTGGCAGTGAGATGTTCAATATTAAACCGCATAATTAATTGTTAGCCATTTTCATATACACTATTATTTTACAGATTTTAATTTCTCAACTATCAAAAAGTAGAGCCATTTTTAGGAAAAAGTCCTGGCGACTGAGCTCAGGACACTCTGGAAACTGCGCATTCAGTACTTTTTTAAAAAGGTATTTCTACTATAAATATAAGGTATCTTAAACATAAAAGTGTTGTTTAGAGGGTGGAATTAAGACTTTTCACTTCTTCTGGAGGAGAGCAAACAAGGCTCTTGTCTCACATGTCATTCTGCGTGTCCGTCAGGGGCACGGCAGCTGAGCTCTTGGTCCATTCACTCCTCTGTAATCAACGAATGCAGAAAGGAGTCAATAAGGTGATCCCCATCTCACCAGACTTCACAGGTCTTTGCCTCTAATAAGGTCTGCCCCTATGGGGCCAAGCAAATATAAAACCATATAAGGACCTGCAAGAGAGTGTCAAGAAGGTAGAAGAAGTTTACTTGTTGAGTTTTTAAGTCTTCAAGTTGAGTGTGAGTTTTAGCTTTTGCTGAGCAGTTGTTCTGCACAAGTCATCAGTGTCACATGGAGATGATCACAGTGCAAGTCCAAGGCTAATGAGAGAAAGGAGGGCCATGGAAATACAACTAAAATAAAATTGGGTTTTACCCATCTTCTTAGAGAAAAGACGAGCTTTTGTGAATCAGAACATCATTGCTCAAAGCCTATTATTTCTCAAGATGATATTGGTCAATGAGCATTAGATTTTATAGATCTAATAAGGAAAAATATTTTTATTATTGATTATCTCAAGTAAACAAAACTTTTTTTACCTTTCCAGTGCCTCACAGGACCAACTATTATACTTTTTTGTTTTTGTTTTTGTATTATTTTTATATATTTTTTAACCTTACTGAGCTAATGTTGACTGAAATCCTTAGAACTTTTGCCTCTCCATAATGAAGTACTGTTTCTCTACCCTAAGAGATCTATTTGTATAATCTCTGGCTGTAATGATCACTTTGAAAGATTTTCCTTGCATCTCTAATGATTTTTTTAATGGAATAAGGCATAAGGGAAATAAATATATTATAACCAACGTTTATTTAAGCCCATGTTCATACAGGCCAAGTAAGCCAAATGAAGTCATAAATATTTCCAGAATGCTAGCTGAAAAACCTATTTTTATTTTTAAAAAATGGGGAGATGGCTTTGTATGCCACTTGGTGGGTTTTCTCTACAGACTTAGTCTAGCAATGAACTTCCTGAAGCTTTAGTCTTATCAGCCTTGTGGTTACCCCCATTTTCATAAATGCTACTTTAACAGTCTGTCTTTAGAAGAGTTTATGACTCCCAGATTTTCCAATAGACCTGTCACCTCCCTGCACTGATCTGTGGTGGGATAGTAATAATAGGCTCATTCAACCAAACGTAATGTATGCCCCAGACCTATTTCAGCATGGTCAAAGAGGCATCAGCAGAACAAACTGACAGGTACTCCACAAACGTACTAGTCCACAAAGCCAAACAATTATGAGAGGCTATTTCCCAGCCCTCTGTATATTCACACTCTTACATATTGAAGGGATTTGTTCAGAGATCTTCCTGAATCCCAAGTTGGGAATCTCTGTAGAATATCATGAGAGTTGTGGCCTACTAGTTGTTGAGTAGGAAACAAGGAAGCTGCCCCAAGATAGCTGTCCACCAGCCATACTGTTTGCTACTGTACACCAGATTTTTAACATAAAATTTCAGATTTGTGCTTCAGCAAAATTAGAAATTGCAGGTCGTAACACTTACATATAAGCCTAAATTTTGTGTCATTTTTAAATTCCAAAGGTCTACTGGACTAGGCACTATCAGACCTGCTGTTGAACCTGATGGCACTACCCCAGGGTGGAATAACCCTCAGTGCTGGAGTTTAGAATGTGAACCTCAGGCAGCTTTTGCTGATCAGCAGCCTAAGGGTTGACAGGCACTTTCTTGGCCTCTGATCGTCAGTACCATGGGGAGGCAACGGCAGAGAATCATGACTTGAACTATGTTCTAAATGTTAAAACAAACCCAATCAGAGCAGCATGAAAGAGTGAGAAATCCATAGCCAGTGGAAAATGCCTTTGCCTTTTATATTCTTAAAGTCATTAATGATACCTATAAATGTAAAGGTGAAAACTCAGATGTGTACTCCTCTAGGCCGTGGAAAAGAAAAAGGACAGCAATCAGAACAAGTGGAATGCGTGATGTGCATTCTCTCCTTCCCACTTTCCCACACCTACTATTGGGAGTGAGGCCCTCACCCTCGGCAGAATACATTGGGCCCAATTGCAGGGAATGTCATCACTCTGTGTGTGTGCTGGATGTCAGTGTCATATGTATTGAGTTTAATGTTGAGCAGTAGCACGTTGGTGACCCTCCTCTTTACTCTTTGTGAAGCCAACAACCAATGTTTGTCAGAGAAAAACCTCCAGCAGTCTATGTTGAAGAGGCTATGTCATCCACCTGCTGTCCCCTTTGGAACAGTTCAGCTGCAGAAAGGTTGCACTGAGGTTTTGTGTTCTATCATTTTTCTTTTTTAAACAAAACACCACAACCTTGGCTTTTCTGATATGGAACACTTCTTTTGTTGTTGTGGAGTTCCCTCTTGCTGTATCTTCTATGCAATTCCTTTTCTAAAAAAATCCCTGGCGGAGGAGTGCCCTCCAGATGTTCCTTCCACCCGTCGCCTTGCTATGTGGTGGAGGTGAGGGCTGCCAGCTCTGGGTGTGCCTCTTTTCTCTCCCTGGCTGCCAATCCCGATTTTTCCTGCAGTCCCCCTGGTTTGTAAATTGCCTGCATTTATTCTGTCAGCCAACATGTACAAAATGTAAGAAAGAATTTTTAAACAGGTAATAAATTATATTTATAAGCAACAGAAAGTGCTGCCTCCTTTGTTTCTTCATAACAAAGTCCTCCTTCGTACCCAGAGTCAGCAGATATTTCTAGGACAAAAAAAGCTGTGGGTCCTGTATGGATGGTGATCACAACCTCCCTCAGTCACAGGATGAGGTTCTAGAATGGTTTACTCACACACTGCTACACATTGGAATCACCGGAGGAGCTTTTAAAAGAATGCCTGGGCCCCACCTCCAGAGATTCTGATTTAATTGGTCTGGATATAACCTGACCATTGAGTTTTAAAACCTCCCAGGTGATACTCATGAACAGTTTAGGGTGGGAACCAGTGTTAGGCAGAGGTCCCCAACCTTTTTGGCACTAAAGACCAGTTTCATGGAAGACAATTTTTCCATGGATGGTGGGGGGTGGGTGCAGCGGGGAGGGGGTAGGCAGAGCTCAGGCAGTGATGTGGGGATGTAAATACAGATGAAGCTTTGCTCACTGGCCCACTGCTCACCTCCTGCTGTGTAGCCTGGTTCCTAAGCTTCATGGAAGATCATTTTTCCACGGACAGGAGTGGGAGGGGCAGTGATGTGTGGCCCAGTTCCTAACAGGCCATGTACCGGTACTAGGCCATGGCCTGGGGATTGGGGACTGCAGTCATAGAGCATCTGCATCACAATTCCCTGGGTAGGGGGCAGTTGTACATAGAGAGTGTCAGGCCCTACCCTCAGAGATCCTATTTTAAGTGAAGTTTGCAAATAATTACACTAGTAGGTAGGAAATGAACAGTGAGCCCAATAACACAGGCCAGAGCTGCAGCAAATAGCAGAGGAGTTCAACTTGGGACAGGACCTCCAGCCACTCCCTTAGGGTGAGCAAGGGAGAGGCTGCAGGTGTGAGGGGGACAGGGTGGGGCAGTGGGAGCAAGGGCTGCCCATCACTCAGTGAGAGAACTACCTGGAAAGGTGTCCTTAGATGGACTGCAACAGGCCCCCCACCCCTTCTCCCAGCCTAGTTAGCCATCAGCAATTACACCAGAACTGCGAAACTGTCTCATCCCATGAGCTGGAAGACAGTCACTTGAAACTGATTTTAAGCTGAGATCAAAAACCCAGTGTTTGTTCAGGGCAAAGGAAGTCATGAAAATATGTCAGCAGGAACCTGGGTAAGTCAAAGGGAGAAGTAAGGCCTGTGGCTGAAGTAGAGAATTCCAATTCCATCTAAAAAGATGAAAATTCCATTAAAACAAAACAAAAACACAGAAACTGTACTTCACAAAGAAAACATATGGTGGTACACACTCAGTCCGTTACCAGCCCGCTGATCCCTAACTTGGACCCTTGGCAGCTGAGCTTCCTGTTGGGAAGGCCCTCCTAGGAGAGCACACAAACATCTTCAAGGGCAAGTCAGCAAGGGACCTGGGCAAGGACCCTGTCTGAGAGCCGAGGTCACTAGAGGGCTCTGGCAATTGGCCTCCCTCTGCTTCTGGCCCTCTGTGCCAGCAAAGAACCTTCATCTGTCCCAGAGCTCCCTCCAGCTTGGTTCCTGTCAGAACCTAGGGTAGGAATTACTTTGCAGAAACAGAAGTTTTCCTGAAAGTGGGGTCATCTGTACTTTGTTGCTGTGACCATGTGGAACCGCCAAGCTTGCAATTTATAAAATGATCAATGCCAAGAGAAGAAACTGTTTTCCTCAGCTGGGATTTACTAGCTATTTGCCTTTGAGTCCTGTGAAAAGTTTGGCTTGAGCCCACAGCATACAAAAGTGGGGTGTAAAGATAGGACAGGTGGACCAAGAGCAAATCTCAGCTAGTTTTAAATGTTGTTAGTTTTACATCCTGTAAAACTAATGTCAGTAAGAAAAAGCATTTTTTATGAGCACCTGCTATGAGCCTGATGTGGGGCCACCACATACTTCACATATCCACCTCACTTGTCCCTCCTTAGAGCCCTGCGAGGTGAGAAGATCGGGGCTCAGAGATGATACATTCTAAGGAACTGAGAAAGTGAAACCCATGGGATCTGAGCCAGGTCAATCTGAATCCCAGCACTGGGATGCATCTGCCTCCAGGACAGCTGGCTGAAGACCGCCAGTCATGCACAAACTCTCCAGTCCCTGGAAACTGTCTGAGGTGCAAACGTACCTGTGCTCTCCACTCCCCAGACAGTTCTGGGCTTCCTTAGTCCTGATCCAATCTCCAGCGGATCCCCTCAAAACCAGACTTCCCACCCTGCCCTCCAGGGTTCACCATCCACGGAAAAACAGCCCTAGCACTTTCTGTCTCCTTTGGCAGAGGGTTTTCTACTCCCCTGGGGACAATTCAGAGGCAACAGCAATAGCCTCATCCTTCCACACCCAAGTACCCCACAGCTGGGGGAAGGATGGGGCATTTCTCACACAGCACTGCTGCTCCCACATTACTACCCCCCTATATAAAACCCTGCTCCTTTGCACTTCAGGCCTTCCCGCCCTACCAGCCCCTCTCCCCGCTCTCTGCCTCTCCTGGACTGCCTGCCCATTCTCCTGTGGCCCCAGAGAATTCTGTCTCACAATCTGCCTCTCCTCAACACTGCCACCATCCTGGAAGCATCAAAGTCTATGAAGATAACAAATCCAAAGGCCTGGCTTTTGGGTTCCTCTTTCCTCGCCAAGGATCTTGTCCACCAGCCACACCCACCCCATCCTGTGATCACACCCCCACCCTGTCCACACCCCCTCAGCCCCATCAGGGTTCCTTGTCCTTGGACCTAGGTTTATGTGGCCTATTAGCTGCCACCTTGGACCTAGGTTTATGTGGCCTATTAGCTGCCACCTCAATTTCATTCCCTCCCTACTCTAACCTGTGGCATACATCCCCTTGATGACGATAATTCTTATTTTCCAGGACCTGTTGCTGATAAACCCCAACCCTGAATGAATCCAATCGTTGATGATAGAAAATCAAACCACATAGAAAAGTGCCACTATGAATTTGTAATAATACCTAATAGTAATAGTTGAGTGCTTACCAGCATGCTTGGTGCAAGGATTATTTCATCTTCAGAACAACTCCACGCAGTAGATATTAATATTATTTTCATCTTCAAGGGGAAGAAACTGAGTCGAAAGGTCAAAACGTGCCTAGTCACACAAGTGAAGGAATGAGTGAGTCTGGATACACACACGGGCCGCCGCGCCACAGTTAGCATCCTCAGCCTAACCCAGCCCTTTGCTCTGCCCAGAACCACCTGGCTGTATTTCCCTAGTAAGTTGTAATTTTCCACAGTGCAATTTTAAACCTTCACGTCTCTCAAACCACTGACTCCCCTGCCCTTCCCCTCACTCTGAACAGATGACTGTGCTTCCTAATTACAGAGAAAATAGAAGCCAACAGACCATTTCTCTTGCTCTCCTACCACAAAATGTACAAACTTGCCTGTATCTGCCTTCTTCAGGGTACCTTTCTGCCTGCTACAATGTGAAATTTTCAAAGACCAAAAAACAAAAAAAGGCACAACTATAAAATAACAGTCATGTTTTTTCCAAGGGGTGAAAGAAACCATTTTATTTAGGGGAATGTTAACACAAAGCCATATACAATTTGTAACAAATACAATTGTTTGTTCCCTAGTCCTGAATAATTACAGTATATACAAATTCCATAAGGCACTGGTTTCCCAAAAGAACACAAGTGAGTCTTCTTTTGAAACAGATGACAAAACCCCTATATATTGCCAACTTTTCTCCAAAAAATACAGCATTGTGGGTTTTTTGTTTTGTTTTACAAGAGGAATCATAACTGCTAAATTAAATCACTTCTGATGCCTCTTCTTTCATTTATTTCCACTGCTATGTGATTCAGTTTTCTAAGGAGATGTAACTACTAAACATGTTCAAGTTTAAAAAATTATACTTCTTCTCAGTGCCTTTCCACCCACAAACAAAGAAAACCAGAACAGACCAACAACATAAAACTCCTAATGAATATGTATGACTCTAGGAACATGAAATTCAGTCATTATTAAGTACTTGCTATACTTGATTACACACCAATTGAAATGTGTCAAAGAATTCTTTGTAAATAAAATCTCAGCATGTTTTCTAAGAAGCTTTCTGTTCGGGGAATTCAAAAATTGTCACTAGTGACTTTTGAGCGGTGCTTTTGAGGAGGTCAAAGGCCTGTCTGCTCATACATAATGTTCATAGCACTTTACTTGTAATTTAACAGTCTACACACTTTTATAAATAAATATTATGTTTCATTTAGTATTTTATCATCCATAATATTTTACTCTCTAATCCACATAATGGAGTTGACCCAGACTCCAAACTGAACATAATATTTATATATACATATATATTTATATAATATATACACACATAAACTATAAACCTGAACATCTCAGCATACAAAACTTATCTAACAACTAATAATTTAGGATTCCTTTGCAGGGGAGGGGTTAGAAGAAAATCTTAGTCTTTGAAATAGTCCCGAAAATAAACTGTCAACTACATTGTTAATTTCCAGGTTCTCACTTATTTGAGTGAAAGAGAAACCATAAAAATAAAATAAAATTTACCTCTGAGCTGCTAGAAAATTTAAAATGGTAAAGGATTATTGGGAAGTGAGTAGGCAGTCTTTAAGAACAATTTAGTATTATCTAAGTAAAGTGGATTTTGGTAAAATACAGAGAAAAATCTATTACTAAATAAATTCTTATCTCATTGATAGACTATAATAGCTAAGTGGGTCTTTTTAAGTATCTCAGAAATATTTTAAAATATTCATAGTGAATAAGGCAGGTCGGGGATTAGAAAGTAAGCTACTGATTTTTTCCAAAGCAACCAAACAAATACTATAGAAGAAATTTGGATACTATTTTAATTTCCTCCCATTCTTCTTTGGAACGAACACCTCCTTAGAAATCTAGCTTACTTTTAAATCATCACCTCCCCACAAAATATTCTGATTTGAAGTTATCAATGTTCAAGTATTTACCAAAAAGAAAACACAATTTTAGCTAAGAGGTAAGCCCAACCTCATTTAAATTTAGGGAAAACTCAAGAAACACAAATGTGTCCCCACTTAACTGGCATAAATGTGTACTTATTTGTTTATAGAGGCTCTGTTTAGAGGCACTGAAGTTTCTCTCCAAGGCTCAGATGATTAAAGTTCTAACCACACATTACTTCTAGGCTATCACAAAGACTATAATTTGACACAAGAGAAAGGAACCTTTACATTGCTATTGAGGTTATTTTAATATCAATAAAAGCAGCATTCTGATTACAATTATATTTAGAACCAACTGTGTTACTCTTTTAAAAAAACAAAAATTTTTCAAATTCAAGGATTAAGAAATTATTTCTTATGGCTTATGTGGCCATATGAAGCATTGGGGAGTGAATGCAGAATATAGAATGCTGTGTCTCTCCTTATAATTCTCCCAAACTGTAAGCACAGCTCACAAACACTCATTGCTTTAGAATGTTTTCTGGATGAACAAGTCACCAGCTGCAAGCCTACTTCAGAAGTGAGGAAAATATTTTCTCATTTTTCATGCAGCTGTCAAATTTTCAAAAATCCTCCATCCTTCAGTCACCCAGGGGTAAAAATGTGTTATAAAACAGTGCCCCCTGGAGTATTCTGGAAGGAATGTCTTTTTTTTTCAAGGTCAAGGGGAAAGTACTTCCAAACGTTTTACTAACCACTATAGAATTTCTAAGCAGCAAAAGAAAACCACAGTAAGGAAATGTAAATGAATAAAGTTGAGAGGCATATGTGCAATTTTAAACTTCACTGTATTTCTATTGCTAAGGAATACCAGCCCTGTCAATGATTTTATTCATGTTGCTCCAAAGTTAAAATCCTGTAGAAGTAAGTAGGTAAAGAGATGTTTTGCACAAGTGCTACAGAAAAAAAATTAATAAATTAAATAGTGAATTGAACATCATGAAAATAAAATGAGTCAGCATTCCTTAGGTGTGAAATGATCACTGAAGATGTACATACTCCATCCCTATCTATTTTCGGATACTAAATCACAGCAGCCATAATATTTTGTGGCGTCCACTAACTCTCCCCTGCTGTCCCATCTGGAGGTTACATTTCTCTATTTTTAAAGTAAAATTTGGTTAAATTAACTTGACAGATGCTTCCTCTCTATCTTTTAACTCAGACACACAAAAAAGAGAGTAACAAAAAGAAACTATCTTTATCTATATAAAATATAGAAAAGGGTATATGTACTTTTTTCCTTGTGCTTTTGAGATTGGCTCCTTTGCATATATAAGAAATAAACCATATACACCCTCACCCTCCTCCCCTACGCTTGTTGACACATTCTTCTCACAACACAAGAGCAAATTATCTCTATATTAAAGCACTTTGTCTTCAACACAACTCATGGCAATTTTATTTAATATTGACCCTTTGATTTGAGAGATCAAAAGCATGCACAGGTCAATTCTCTGCACATGAAAACATCTTTATGTTTAATGAAAAGGAAGGAATTTTACCATGAAAAAAATGCCTAACATAATCAGAAACACGAAGTGGTTCTGAAGAACACCCATCAACACTTCTATTAGAGTCACATAAAACCTTCATTTGTTCCATGTTGTCTTAAGCTGCAAAAGGCCACCTGCAGGAACTCCAAGATGTGGTCCTAGACAGGTGGTATTGTACCCAGGTGCATTCACATTGGTGTGGCAGCCTCAAATGCAGGGCTGGCCAAAGTGGTCTGAGGAAGCCAGGGCATGGGGTTAGGGTGGGGGGTTGTGTTAAGATGAGTTCCAGTCCAACTTCACAGACTGACTTTTGGTTTGTAGAGTGCAGCAATGTTTTACCAATGGAAAAACATATTTTAATTTATCTTCCAGCAGAGTTTCTGGGAAGAACTTTTGTTATTATTTATACTATCATAGTATAATCCTTAAAACATCCACATTATTTGTTTTATTTTGGCAAAATTAAAGCATCTTAAAAAAAAAAAAGGCAATCCCAAAATACAGGGCTTTCTTAGAAAGCAACATGCATCATATCTTGAACAAGTTACCCAAGCGGTTTATCCCTCCTACAAACAGACGTGGATCAATCTGTGCTTCTGGGAACTTCTCTGTCTTTGTCCAGGTTGCTCCCTGAGAGGTGAGGTCTGAACCCACTGGGAAGCAGGACGATGTTCAAGGCTTGTACTGTGGATGCTCCTTTAACGACTTTTGCTCTGCCCACAAACAGAAGAGTATCTATTGGCTTTCTGCAGAGATGCTACTTTTTCTCTCAAATCAGAGTTTAATGTCCTGGGACTCTGACATCTTGGCAAGTGTTTTCTTAACACGCAGGGCCGTCAGCCTCGACGCAGGATTGTGAGCCCAGCACTCTGTCATGAGCTTCCCCATCTGCCTCAGACACTGAGGAAGAGAAAAGGAAAATTGGAGTAATGTTAGAGACATGTATTATCTTGGCACTTGACACAATTTGGTTTTTTAATTTTGGGTTCATGAAGTTTGAATGTTATTTTTTAAAGGTACGCTTAAAACAATGTAGAAATAAAAATTCTACTAAAATTTTCTGTCATGCAAAATTGTATATGACTAAAACAAATTTTTATGTCCTCCTCATTATAGGAGCAAGAAGGTGGATTTGCTGCTTATAGAAGGGTGTCTTTAAAGTCAGCATTAAGCAAATATAGAAATACCTAGGGAGTCTGTATTCTACTCCACACTCCCAGATTGTTTACAACACTTAGTAACTTGAAATCTTTTATCTAATTCTATACAATTCAAACAAACATGATTATTTCTAAATCACAGCTGTCTGCTACCATAATAGCATCACACTGTACCATGTGAGGAGATTAATGATCTATGCACAACATCACTAAAACTTTCTCCTGTGTTCTCCTGTGGTATATCAATTACTGGTCTTCCTGTTGAAAAGCGCAATTTCACTTCATTAGAAATCCTCAGTGAAGGGACTTCAAGATACACCAATGCCCAAAACCACTTTCAAAATAATATAAAGCTTTCCACTGCACAGCTTGCTGGAAAACATGCATATTCTTTAGCATTTCGGTAACTAGACACAAAACCAAAGAACCAAAGGTTATTTTTAAAAGAATTTTACACTGAAGAAATAGTTTATACATAGTGTTCTGTCCATTTCTTTGCAGTGGCTTTGGTACATGTTTGATAAGAGCCTTTTTTTCCACCTAGGAGTGCTTCAACGTAATCTTGAATGTTCCAGCCTGCCACAGAACTCCAGGACATGTTGAGTTTGAAGCCTGAGAGGGTGGAAGGAGAAGAGCGTGGAACAGGAGAAGATGGAATCAGGAAGGTAAGGCCTGACCAACTCATTTCCTCCTTCCCAGCGGCTCTTTTCCAGACTTGCGTATGTTTAACCACTAGATCCTTAGAGTCGCGCCGAAAGTAGATTTGCTCAGATCGCATCTCATCATCCTTCTTAACAAAGAACAAAGCATAAGCAGGCATCTCAACTAGGTCGACCCGAGTCACTTCTGTGTTTGGAAAACTCAATTCAGATGCTTAACTTTTTCTCCCATCAAAATGGGAAAATGCTATACATGGGTTTGTTATGGAGAAAAATCATGATGCTTTGGAAACACACAGAGAATTAAGAACCTTTATGAAAATGTCAAGATGTCATAAATAAATGAAATAATGTTAATCTGTTACATAGGCTAAATGTTGACCCATTCAATATATTCTGGAAGTGGAAAAGTAAAATTGGAAAAAAAGAAACAAATAATACACTACACCTATCTTCATCTATATTACTGCAATGAGGCACCATCACCACAAAGAATTCTTATAATGAATATCTAAAATTTTGGCAACAGAAGAAAAGTCTATTTGGAAGTCAGTCATAGCCACACGGTTACCTCAAGCCTTACCTCATCACTACTCCACCGGTTGGGGAATGAGGGACGTAACTTCTTGATGCACACAATCTCTCTCATGTCCTCGTAAGAGGGGTCACTGGGCACGAGGTCATGATAGGGAAGCTGATACTCTTCCACGATACCTAAAAGTATGTTTTTATTATTAATTATTATTTTCTGTGAAGTAGAAATAAAAGCCTAACCAACAAACTGTTCTCGAAGGAAAGTGCTTATCAGTATTAAAGACAAGTTCAGGCTAAAAAACAGCAAAATAACTCTTGAAAAACATTTACCTCAGAAGTGCTTAATTTAATTTAGAAAAGAATAAATACAAAGCTCAAAGAAAAATATTATCATAGGTCTTTAGGCCTTTTTTTCTAATTTCCAAAAGCTAAGTAAAACAAACATCTCAAATTTATTCCCGATTTTATAAAGGCCAAATTAATAGACAAATCTGTATTAAATCTCAATGCAAATTTGGAAGATATATTCTGAACTCATACTGAATAATATGTGACTGTTTCTATTACTGTAGTATGAGATTATGAACATCATAATAAATTTGGAACAGTATCCTATTTGAACAAAATGTCAGATTTACATTTTTTCTGCTTAATCATAAGAATGTGGGCTTGGCTCGGTGGCTCATGTGTGCAATCCTGGCACTTTGGGAGGCTGAGGCGGGAGGACTGCTTGAGGACAGGAGTCTGAGGTTGCAGTGAGCTATGATGACGCCACTGCATTCTAACCCAGGCAACAGAGAGAGACCCTTAAAAAAAAAAAAAAATGTGTTTTCACACATTAAAAATCTGGAAAATTACATATACCCAAAAATATTAACAATAATTTTTTTAGGTTCAAGGACTGTCTGATTTTTATTTTCACCTTTAAATTTTCTGTTTATCCAAATTTTTGACAAGGAATACATTACTATTAGAAAAAACATGTATTGTTGAAAGAAGGGTTAAGAAATATAGATCTATGCCATCTTCATGAAAATGGCACTTACCACACTAAATTCTATTTCATTTCATCTCTCCTAGTATCTAATTTCTACCTTTTCCCCTTGTCCTTTAAAAATGCAGGCTGCTGTGTCTTCTTTTTACCTTCCTCTGATTGACTCCTCACAATACTCACAAGCAGCCCCATCCTCAGAGGATGCTGCTCTGAACAATCCTTCTGAAGCACCCTTACTCCCTATCCTAAGTCATCATTTACAGAAGTGCTTTTCACCTGGAAAAGGTGACACCATCAAGTTGGCTGGTTATACACTGCATCATTAAATTCACTGGGGGTTTACTCTGGCAAAATCTGGGGTCTGTGTTACGCCCTTTCTTGTAAACTCAAACCCATATAAAATCATAAAGGAGCAGAAGGTTCAAAAGTTTTCTCAGACCATTCCAACTCACCATTTGTTCTGTCCCCTGCTGTGAGCACAGTGCTTAATTATATGTATTATCTATGTTAACATTTCCTCCCACTGCGTTTTCTCTATATGAGGTCATAAAATCACAGGCCTCACACAGGGGAGAGACTCTGCCTCATCTCAGTTCTTCTTCCCTTTTTAATTCTCAAGCCAATGGCCCTGGAAGCACCTTGAGGGCAAGGACCATATCTATTTAATTCATCTCATGTCTTCCTTAGTGCCTAATGCTGGTGCCACTACCCGGATGGACAGATGCGAGGTAGGTGTATATACTACAACAGACACAGGCAGAGCCAGTCACATAAAACTATGAACTGACCAAATTTTGGCTTTGAACTATAGGCCTTACTCCTTTCTCTTTATCATGTAATCAAGTTTGCAAAATTTCCCATGTTAGCTGGCATTTAATTCTGTGTTTGCAAACTCAGAACTTTCTATCTCCCTTTTCCTTCCAAAGATGGAAAGGCCTACATTGGGGATGTACCTCCTTCCCCCAAAAGTGCCTGCACTGGAAAGACAAGCCCAAAAAATGTCCAATATCTTCACAAAGGAAAGTGTTAGAGAATAGAATTTTGTGTGCTTTACTTCTCTGGAAAAAGAAAATAAATCATTTGTTGAGAGCCTATTATATAGCAAGCATGGAGGGAGGTATTTTATATAATTTATCTTATTAAATTCTCGCAAAAACATTTATGAGATAGCATTATTCTCCACTATTCAGATGAGGAAACCTGGTCCTGGTGGCTTAAGTACTAGGTACGTGTACACTGCACTTTCCGAATCCTGGGCAAGCTCATACTTTCATGAAGATGAGTTCAAACTGGCCATTATGAGGAAAAACAGCAGCATCAAGGTTTTTTAATGATCACAATCATATGCAGAATAAGATATCAGGGTACTTGATACAGAAAAGCCTAAGACTTATCTTCTTTCCTAAAAGGTATTAGAATTTACTGGAAGATGGATTATGCAGCAATCAAAATAGTCCATGCAATAATATTTTGGAATATTTAAAGATGTCTTATTTATTATAACTGGTCTTACTAGGGAACCCTTCTGTTTGTAGAAAAATTATCGTGAACAATAACAACATGCTGTTCTTTTAATCTCCTTGTGATAAAAACTTACGTTTTCAAATTGCTTTATGAGGAAATTTTATAGAAGTAAAGAAATAGGGGAGTCACATTTATGTCCTACAGACATCTCTACAGAGGAATGCCATCTCTACAGAGGGGCAGTGGAGCTAGGGTATGGAGCACAGCAGGTAGGTGAGAAGATGCTGGAAGGGGCAGAAAAGTGGGTTTGACTTGATGGAGCAACTGCTGGAGAAAGAGCACAAGAGTAAAATGAGACAATACACAGAATAGAAGAGGGTGATCTTTGAAAAGGCAGGGGAATTTGGCAGTGTGTCTAGAAGAGATTCATCAGTAGTAGGTGGAGGGAAGGAGGCAGTCAGATTATTCTAAGGTGTCAAATATCATTTCCTGTGATGACTGTAAACTGCATCAACAGAAATAAAGGTGAAAAATAAAAAGGAAACCTGATTTTGTAGACAATATGATAACTTTGATTTCTGACCAAAAACAAAGGATTTGTAGTAGCTCCAATAGATTTTCAAAGACGTCACTGTTTCTTACCTCCTGATACACATCTCCTAGCAACCTCCCAGAGGATTAGTCCAAAACTATACATGTCGGCCATGATGTAAGACTGAAAGTGATTTCTATTCAAGGTCTCGTCCAACACTTCTGGAGGCATATAGCGTTTGGTGCCAACTCGAGTATTGGGTGGTATGTCAACTTCATTTGTATCACTAAGGAAAAAGTAAAGTGAAGCATTATTAGCATTGAAGAGGACCAACAAATGACAAATCAAGGTGATTCTTAAACAAGGGCTTTAGTGTAAGGTAGAAAAGGAAAACCTTTCAGGAAAAAAAAAACCAAACATTTCCTTGAAATATATTTCTTTCCAAAAGCTATATTAAATATTCGTAGGTAAAAACCCAATGAAGGGCAACCGGAAGTGGTGGCATGCCTGTAGTGCCAGCTCCTTGGGAGGCTGAGGCAGGAGGATCCCTTGAGCCCAAGAGTTTGAGGCTAGCCTGGGCAACCTGGCAAGACCCTGCCTCTTAAGAAAAAAAAAAAAAAATCACATTAAAAAAAAATGAAGATGAGATTCAATCAGAATGAAGCCGCAACATATAAAACTGCATTACCACTAGATCTAATTTAAACTCTAAACAATTGCTAAATATCTATTAAATGTCTAAAAAATACCTTCCTTCTCTTCATATTTTTATACCTTTGCTCTTGAAATGAGCGCGCAAACATGCCAGTTTGGTTTGTTTGAGACAGTATTTTTTAAGTCAGGTGTTGTGAAGCTTTTACATCTACAAACAAGCAAAAAAGGGGGGTGGGGAAGGAGAGGCCCAATAAAGACATATAAGTGTTTTTCTTTGACAGGGAGGGACATATCAAAAAGCTTTCTACTATCACTACTGTTTCATGAACAAAATGGCATTTAGTTTTTTTTTTAGAAAGAAAGAGGAAAGGAATAATGGAATATATCTTCAGCTTTTTGAAAATTTCACAACATGGCCCATTTGCTATTACTTCTCGTGGACTGGAAGAAAATTAAGGAAGGAGGAGCAGCAATCTGCAGACTGGTACGTGGGAACCACTGCCTCAGTGCAGTAAGCTGGAGCCAGAGTTCCGAGCTCATGAGATGATTAAATGAGATAAAACATGTAAAATCCCTGCCAGCACAGTACCAGGCACATATTAGATACTTAATAAGTACTATATTTCATCAGAAAATAAAGGAACTAAGAAGAAAAGCAGCAAATGCCAGGTTTGACAGATGAAGAAACTATAAAACAGAAAAGGTACAGAAACTCATTATTAAATTCAAGTTTGTAGAAAATTTTGGATAAACCTTCCTATCTCCTGATTCCCCAAAAAATGTTCTGTTTTTTTCTTTTCATTACACTACGTTGACTCTCATGCATTTATGTGTTATTTCTTCTCAACATGGAAAACAGATTTGTGTATCAAATAGCACATTAATCACACTGTGTCACAGACAATCAATGCCAAACTTACCACAACCCTAGTAGCTTTTGAAAAAAAGCCTCTGGGTTTGATCTTTTTGCCTCGATCTCTTCTAAAACGTAAAACATGTAGTGTCATTTGGGAAAATTTCAAGAGTGGCAGATATCCCTCTGTATATCTCAAAATGGTTTACATTTACTAAAACACAAATATAGAGCTTTATTTTAGAACCTTTTTAAATTTACTTCAAGCTAAAACCCTTAATCTATTTCAAAAGACATGTCATCAATATAGTCATTAGGCCCCTCATGGTTTTCTAGGAGCAACAACTAGCCTGTTTTCCTAAACAAAAGTTAAAAGTGTTTTTTAAAAAAAAAGTCAAAGTGTAAATTTCTTAAAAAATGGAAAAAACTAAACAGCTGGTATTCCTTACCATCTGCAAACATAGGTCCTAATGTTCTGGGCTCTTTTCTAAAACTAGGAAAAGAGGTTAAAATGTCAATTCTCAGTATTTACTAGTATGATATAACAGAAAAATGTCATTTGTTTGTATATCTAAACAGTAAATGGTAAGGGAGAAAAGTACGCTGAGAAGAGGCTTAATGGTAAACTGGACAAATATCAGATTTAAAACATGCTGCAAAAGCTCCACCTCCAGTTATGAGGTAATCTCTCTCCTCCTACTCTACCTGCTAACACCCCTCATGTGAGCACACAGTAGGTATGTCATCAATGTGTTGCCTAATTTATAATCTTTAATCATTAGAGGAAGACAGTGGTTGCCCCAGGTAAGGAATCCTGGGTTCTATGCAGAGAAAACAGACATGGGGGTTTGGAGAAGGAAAGAAGGTGGCTAAAGGCCTAAACTATATTCCGAAGAATGTATTGAGAAAGGAAACCGAGAATGGTATTAAGATAGGCTCCACATGAGTGCATTTAGGAAGGCCACAAATACACTCTGACCACAGGCGATAAAGACTTTAGGCAATTCCACTCCATTCTTACTCTTAGCTCCTTAACGTTTATTTGGTTTTGGGAGGTCAGGAAGGGATACTAGAATGTGTGATATGGAGACATCTGTTAGAGAAATGAAAGGTAGTTGTTACCTAATGATAGAATTAAGATTTGTAATGGCTGGACTAAACTCTCTTTCCCTCTAACACTGCAAAAACATACAAGCAAGGATTTTGAATGTCCATCAAACGCCAAAAAAACACTTCCTTACACAGGCCACACATGCTCAGCACTACCACCTCTCCTCCCCTTCTTTTCCCACGCTAGGTGTCTTCCCTAGTAGTATCTGAATAAATATCTGTCTTCCAATTTAAGATTATGAACTCCTTTAAGCCCCAAATATTTGTCATAATCATTTGGCATATCCCTAAAAATAGCATAGCCCCAATCCATGTCCACTCATAGTGTGTCTTGCACACGGTAGGCAAATAATATACTTTAAATAAAAAAAGGAAAAGGCCGGTTTACAGTAAACTCTGTTACACATAATTTAAAGAGAAATTTTAAAATCTCTGTTATATATAGGCCATAAAATGAGAGTTTACCAAAATCTAGAAGGATATATAGAATCTTTTGAGCAAATTAATTTTGTAAAAGAGCACTATTAACCTAATGGAAAATGCCTTTAGCACTACATTTAAACAACAAACATGCTAATTATAAGTAATTCATATCTGATACTGTAAAGTGTCAGATCCTCCAAGACATATAGCTCTGCCCCTTCTTCCCAAAGGCATGTGTCTACACTTGAAAATAATTAAACTACATTTCTTCCTTAGATTTTCAGTAACATCATCTTACCTGTTCCCAAATAATGGCAGAGAAAAACTGACCTTATATTAATCTTCAAGGCCAAAAATAGAAATTAAAGTGATTTAATATTAGGGCACCAAGAATAAAGGAAGAAAAGGAGAGCAGAAATAGAGTCATATGGTGTAGTGCCTGTGAGAGTAAGATACAGTGTCTCAGAAGCAAAGGGCCAAGGAGAAATGAGGAAGCAGAAAAGGGAGGGTGCCCTCAGTTCTCTCCAGCTTCTTGTCCATGGAGGGGGTGGAGGGGGTGGCGGGGTGAGAAACAAGGTCAGCAAGGAAAGATGGACACCGAGCAATGGGTGGAGAGCCAGAAAAAATAATTCTAAACCCACAAAATAATCCTGTGTACTGTAGTAGCTACCTATGTATGTAGTCAAATTATAAAATCATATATAGGAAATAAAAATAGAATGCTGGTTACTTCTGGGAGGGATACAAGGGAATAAAATAGGAAGGGCAATGTAACAGGGCTATCTTTAACATTTTATTTCTTTAAAAAGGAAAGATCAGAGAAAAATAAGGCAAATATTTAACATTTGTTAATATTAAATTATCACATGGGTACCTCTTTTTTACACTTTTCTGTATGTTTATAATATATTATAAGTCTAAATACATATAGTATCTTATTTAAATATAAATAAAAAGAACCCAGCAGGATCAGGAACTAGAAAAATATATATTTCAAGGATTAAGGGATAGGTTATAGGCATGAGGACCAGAAGACCAAAAATGATCTGAACAAACTGGACAAAACGACAGAGAACATGAGTTTCTACCAAGGAGAACTGAAAATATTTTGTCAAAAACACGGGTGCTGCATTCATTGTATGAGAAACCTTGACTGCTCTTCTCCCTTCCCGTGGAGAAGGGTCAGAAATATTTGCACAAAGGGGTCATGGCTGAAGAGATGGGTTTAGAGAATTACAGGAGTAGATAATTTTACCAATTTATGCTTTTATAGTTAATATTCCCACTGGATCTAACATGGCTTTTGTTCCTGTTAATGTTGAGTACCAATGAGATATAGACTTAAGTAGTATTGGATAAAAATAAAAATTTGAAGAAAATAAAATAAATTAAGGGATGTCAGGTAAATTCCTGTCCAGGAAAAAGCTTTCTTTGTTTTAGAATCAGACTTTAATGGATATTTTTCTCTATAAACGTTAGGGACAGTGGGGCTGGAAGAGGATAAAATAAAAATATCTACAATTTTCTGAATAAGAAATGAACAGAAACTTGACAGGTTGGGAGAACGCCGGGAAATCAGCTAGGAAGAAGAGGGGTTCTCCCCTTCCGGCCTAAGGTCATGATAAGATGTTAAGCCCTGTAGGAAAAAAAAATGAGGAAGAATGTCCTGGTGACATGGATTTTAGGACTAAATTTTATGCAATACCTCCCAACAGTAAGGTACCTCTTCTCTGGTAAAGAAGTCTTCCTTGATTTGGTGGTGTTTTGGGAAGAGAAGAACCAACTACATCACGTGGAAAAGGTACAACGTATGTGGTAGGTATAAGGTTGATACACTAAAGAGGAAAACAAGCTCCTTAAAATTCCCAGGCATGCTGTGAATGATGCTGAGTTCCCTACTGGACAAGGTAGGAATGAGCCTGCTGAAATCTAATTTTACCTGAATCTCATAATGCAGGGCTGCTCTCAGCCAAGATTACATAAAGAGGCATGAAAACCAAGTTCATATTTCTGACCAAAATCACTTGGATGACAGTAAGAGGAGGTCTACACTGATGATCACAGGGCTTCCTAAGTGTGTGGACACTCCAAGTGGTTCTTCTAACCCAGGGAGGACACAAAGTAAGTGACAGTTCTCAAGTCTACTGCTTTAGGGTTGGAGAGCAAAGGAGAAGACTTTGATACAGAGAGAAAGAGAAGAAAAGGACAAGATATAAAGCTAAGATTTTTCTCTTCTCCTCTGAAGGTGCCAGGAAGGACATACCAAAGAGGGGATGGTGGGAGACATATTTTACTACTGACGTTGTTTAGAACTTCAGCACATGGTGAGAATAAAAAGGAGGATTTTAATCAGTCTTATTTTCCACAGCAGTGAGCTCCCTTATTGCCTATACCTACTGTACTGCCCCCAGTGTGGCCCCTGGTACAGCACTGGTGCGTGTGTGCACTGCAGGTGTTAGTGTAACTGTGGGAGGGAAATAGCAGAGCTGCCTGTGGGTGTAGAAAGGCTGAAAGTGGAGCCTTCACCTAGGATCCTGGGCAGGTTGGAGAATGAAACATGAGCAGCCCTTTGGACTCAGTGAACAGTACATGCCTTATACTCTCGACCATCATGCATTAGATGAAAGGCAGGCAAAAGATTTTTATTTTGGTGACAGGGAATAAAGGGGAATTTTTAAAAATATGGCATCTCTATTATCCTCATATTATATTAACTGTTTTTCACATTAATTAAACTTCCTAATTATAAATCCATACCAGGAATTCTGGCAAGAAGTGTTATGTAAAAAAAGAAACCCCACTGCTTGATTTAGCACAGTGCACATTCCCCACTAGTACCATAAACTGAAGTAAGAGTTTCATGAAAGTCGTAAGCAGAACCCACTGTGGCAATGAGAGGCAAGCACAGGAATAGGGTTGTTAGCTCCAGCAAGGTGGCTCTACCTCACTGAGCCTTCGGGCACACGTGGGTGGTCCTCCTGCTGGATGCTGCTGATGCCTAAAACACAGAAAGGAAAGGGGGAGAAAGGGAGAAGGGAGATAAAAAAGCAACAGACAGAGAAAGACAGGAGAAGCAAACATTGTACACCGTTACTAATCTAAAAACCTTTTCAAAAATAAGAACTGTACTTTAAAGAACGCATGAAAGAAGGGAGCATGGCAAGATATATGGAGGCTATTGGTTTGCTTGAGGCTTGTAAGTGATGTCTGAAATTAACTACATACTACGTATACTGGAGAATGTTAAGTCACTTCTTAGAAAGACTATTTTTACCCCCTCCCCCAAAGCATGAAAGATTCTCAAGAGCCTACAGAAGAGGGAGCTGTGTACATCTTTTTTTGTTTCCTATAGCATCCTGCAGATAGCTGTGAAACTGATGTGCTGACTTGAACTCTGCCCCGTCACATATTCACCAATGAGGAGAGTTTTTTGCAATTTTCATCAGGATTCAATGCTGCTATGATTAAATCCTGAGAAATCTCAGAGTTTCTTAGAAACAGAACTTTGGGACTAAAAATTCTTTAATAGAAGGTAGACAAGGCTGCAGAAACTCCGACTGAGAGTGTTGACTCTGCCACTAAATGAGCTTAGTTCTGTGACTTCCGTGAGTCATTTAGCCACAGCACTTTAAAAACAAACAAACTAGGAAGTATACAAACCAAAAGCAGGGCTAAAAATAATGACATCAGAAAGACTCAGGAAACTCTGTACCCTCTGGGTGAGGCCACTCCATCTCTTTTGCACTTGGACAATTTAACAATTATCAATTGGGAGATGTGTGCAACAGCCTAGTCTTCACTGTAGGTTTAAAATTTAATACCTAAGAGCCCTAAGCTAGGATTTATTTTCCCCATAAGAAAATATTTTATTCTGACACTGAAGTATCAGAGGGGTTACTTGACTCCCCAGAGTGAAAAGTGAAAAGCTTTCTATGTTCCTTCACGAGTCATTGTTTTTTCCTCCCAGGAGAGATTCAGGGTAATGGTGAAGTCTGCCAGCACATCACCTGGATTAAATCTCTGTTGAGCAGGAAATGCATCAGCACTTACATCATTTTCAAGAAAGTGCGTGAAGAAACCAATATAGGATAAAAAAAAAATATTATATGAGCAGGAAATCTTTAAGGCACAGTCTGCTCCCTCTCTGTGGCTCTCAACTTCCCCGGGAGCCTCCCAGAAATGACTTAAAAGCCTAAGAGACCACTTACCACTACATAGAGACCAGGGTAAAGATTAAGTTCTCACAGGAAGTTCACATATCAAGTCTGAGAATTCAGCACTGGGTTAGCTAGGACTCCACTTATAATAAAACACTAAATATCTGTGCACGTGCACATATGCGCATACACAAAATATAAAACAGTCAGGAAAAGAGTAGAAACCAAAGAAACATATAAGGCAAAGTTGAAAAGTTAGGCTCAAAAACTCAGAAGAGCAAACTTTGAAACATAGAAAACAAAAACATGAAAAGGACCTCTGAAATTATCAAATACAACCTCCAATTAATGTAAGAAGGACACTGTGGCCCAGAGAGGTAAATGCCCCCCATGGCTAGCTCTTAGCCATATAAGTCTCCACAGCCAACAATCTGAGCCAGCAGCTTCATCTCTTTCCACTCTTGATGAACTAGTCAATATATGCCAAATAAATCTCTGAATTATCCCTTAAAGGAGTCCCCTCTACTTCCTAGAGTCATAGTTTGCACGAAATTTGAGAGGTCATTCAGTTCATTCCCCTTACATTAAGCAGAACTAAGTTTCATAGCTATAATAGATACTCACTTTCTTGTTTGTTTTAAGGTCTATAAAGAAGACCAGTTCTCAATTACTTTGCTATTGCCTACATTTATTGATTCAAAACCATGTTAGAGTACCTATGATGGGTAGCTCACTATGTCATGGGAAATGGGAAATACATTAATTAATTTGTCATGGATCCTGCTCACAAGATGCCCAATGACTAGTAGGAAAGATAAGGCACGTATCAAAATAATTACAAAATCAGGCAGACAAGGGCCAGGAAATTACAACAGGACTATAGGAAATGGTGTCATTATTCTCAGCTGGGGGATGAATAAAGTGACTTAGAGGCAACTCTGAGACGGGATTAAGATATACGGAGGAACAGGGATATTCCAAGCTAGGGACTGTGCAATCAAAAGCAAGGCAATAGCAAGCTCGAGGTATATAAGGAGAAAACTCAACTAGTCCAGTTTTACAAAAGAAAGCATACAAATTGGTGAGTTTGTAGAATACAAAACTAGAAAGGCAGATTTAGTCCAGAATGTGTAGGATTTCTGGAGGTAGGAAAGAGGTGCTTCATTCCATCCTGTAGTCCATATGGAATCATTTATCCATTGTACAAAAATTTTAAGCAACATCTATATAATGGGCACTTGGGATGCAAATTTGAACAACACATGTGATCTACTTCCAAGGGCCTTACGCTCTATTGGGAGTGACAAATAAGTAGTCAATGATCACAATACAACAGTGTGAGAAATGTCATGATAGTATGTACAGAGTCACATTGGAGGATACAAGAATAGGGAATAATAATAGGAGGTTTCTCAAAGGAAGAAACTGTGAAGATCAGTAGTAGTTATATAGAGAAGGGGATATGGGTATTCAGGTAATGACAAAAGCATGCTAAAAATACTTGACAATGTAAAAAGCATAAAGTGTTCAGAATAAATCTAGCAAAAGGCTAGAAGTGTGGTGGGAATAAGGCTAAAGAACAGCCCAGGGTCAAAAAAGATAGGGTCCACTGCACCAAGGACTCCAACTGCATTTTAACCCAAAGCCACAGGAAACTATGAAATTACTATGATGTCCAAAATTATGCTTCGTGAAAATAAACCTCGTGACTTCGTGAAAATAAACCTGGTGGCAGCATGTAGCAAAAATTGGGAAGAGTAAAGACAAAGTAACCGCAAAATACTTTACCCCAGAATCTAGAAAAATAGAGGGCTCAAACTGGCCCAGTACAAGTGAGAATATCAGGAGACAGAATTCACTCAACTGAGCAAACAAAAAATTAGGGAACAAAGAAAGATGTAGACACCTCATGTTTTAAAATGGATACAGCAGAAAATCTAGCAGTGGGAAAATACTAAGAGGTAAAAAGAGAGCAGAACCAGTAGAGAGAGAGAGAAGGGGGAACCTGGAGTCCAAAGGTACATCAAAGAAAACAGGAGGAAGAAAGGTTTGGGTGCTGTGGATAGGGTGATGGCAATAAGAGAAGGCCTCTGGTGACCAAGATCAATGGTCTCTCTCAATAAAGCAATGTCAGGAGAGGATGGAGCAGAAGCCAAATTACAAGAAAACTACTAATTACTGGGTTGTGAAAGCAGATTACTCTCTGGAACTCCTTGGAGAAATTTAACTGGGGAGGGAAGGAAATAAGGGCTGGTAATTTGGGAAGCATTGTGGGAATTTTTTTGGTAGCAGAGCCTTGAAAAGGGTTGTAGGTCACAAAAAAGAATTCAGAAGAGAGAGGATTCAATAACCTTTACTGGCAGGAAGTTCATATTTCTAACTTTAATCTATAGCCCAAATAATTTCCTCTTGCTTTGTTTTTGAAGATCAAGAACTTCAATTTGCCATTCTCTAAATGGTGAAGACCTTCATATATTTGGGGTCCATTATTAAATCACACCTCAGCCTTTACTTCTGGCTGAAAATACCAATCCATTAGTACTTTCTTGTGAGTTTTATTTTCCAAACTTTTAATCATCTCCATGGCTTTTCCTTTGTGCCCTTCTCCACATTCTACAAAGTCGTCTTTGAAAATACTTCACAAGAGGGTCTAACAATTTAATAAAGGCTATGCCTAAATTGAGTTCTTAAAAAGGCAGTTATATGATGATCCCTCTACACCAGTGGTTTGCAAACTCATTTTGTTTTGTTTTCAAAACAGAGGAACCGTTTCTTATAATTAAATCATCTTTGAGATTAAAGGACCCATTCTGATTAAAGTGAAGGTGAGGAAAATAGAGTCCCAACTACTGGACACGTCCACTCCCCACTGTGTAGAAGCTACTGATGTAACCCCAAGGACCCCCGGGGGTCTGGAAACCACTGTTTTACAACGTGTTATGGTGTATGTATCTAGATGTTATAGTCACTGCCTAAGCTACAGGATAATAGTGCTGAATAATAGCTGTGTTTTGTTTATTAGTTTCTAACATTTCTCATAAAACACTTATGCAAATTATCTTTCCTATACCATATAAAAAACATAAAAACATTCCTTTTACCCCTACATAATCTTTAGATTGTTCCTGAAACTTTTTCCTACTTACAAATGGTATGCAGAATTCTGACCACATATTCTCAGCATTAGCTACCTCTTTTCCATTTAGCTTCATGACAGGTGCAAACCTAACGTGAACAGTTTCTAAGCTCAGTCACTGATGAGCACAGAAACAACAGGACTGACCCAAATGTGCTGTGTTGCCAATAAAACATGTATTTTTTTTTCTCTCCAAAGAAAAGTCTAAATTAATGAAATTCCTCTTCTACTAAATTTCCTAGAAGCACTGAGCTACAAAATGTATACTATGTAAAAAGTGATAGAAAGAATTATAAAAAGTGTATTTATTCACTTTAATACTAACCTAATAAATTTAACAGCCAGGCCCAGGTCAGCTATACAGCAAGTTCCATTTTTCTTCACCAGGATGTTCTTACTTTTCAGATCTCGATGGGCAATTGCTGGTTTGCCTTGAGTACTAAAGATTTCGGTGTGTAAGTGACATAAGCCACTGACAGAAGAGTAGGCTAACTTCAGCATTGATTTAGTGTCCAGGGTGGTGGACTTCAGATAATCATAAAGGGAACCATTTTCGTGATAGTCTGTGATTAGGTATAACTGGGTCCAGGACCCTGTCCCTTTGATATCTGCAGCAATGAACCCTAAAAGGAAACAAGACAAAAATGTTTGGTGGTGTTTTCCGAAAAGTATCAGGAACAATTCATATTCTCAAAAATCATTCTTTCTCATAGGTGTCTTTTGTTTAGCATTTTATTCAATTTTCTGATTATGCCTCTGACAGTATTAAATTACTAATGCCAATCAGAGACAATCAAAATCGTAGGGGCAGAGAAAGTTTGAAAATGTGTACCTGAAAACATGCTCCCTTTCTGATCAGTAGTTGATGTCTAAATTACTTTATGGAATTATAGCTACATCTAAGACATTGTTTACAAAACAGGGTCTCCAAGCATACACCCCACACTCTTACTCTCTTTCTACTTGAACAATTGAGACAGATCATTTCTAAATTGAGAAAATAAAAAGTAAATCAACTGTCAGTATAAACTCTTGATATAAATAAATCCTGCAGATAAAATTCCTATAACTATTCACAATATTTAAACAAAAATACACTCCTTCAAATCCCTAAGAAACCTAAGAAATTCCAGTATTACATTTGCATTTCCTGTTTCTTAAGAAAAAATATTTGAGAGTATTCCATTTCCAGCCCACCATTCATTCGCAGAAGTGCCTTAGTCATTCCTCCTGTGAGGTCTCCCATTAGAAGCTTATGACGTTCTTGGGCCCACGCCAGGAAGAAAACTTCGATACATTTCATAACGGGTCTAGACAGATGAGTTAATATGCAGATGTTAACAGAAAGACAGAAGAAAGCTAGGAAACCCTGAACATTGCAATACAGACTTTTACTCACCCAAAATGTTTTCATGCCTCATCAACACTGTCTGATATATTTCTGTCTCTCTGAACCAGCTGGCTTCTTCTGTGGTGAAGAACACTTTCACAGCTACCTTTTCGCCACGCCACTTTCCCATCCAAACTTCCCCATAGCGACCTTTTCCAATCTGTTTCACCATCTGAATCTGCTTAGCTATAGTCCTTTGGACCTGTTAAATCCCAAAACACACTGTCAGTATATTCACAGCACTACAGATTTGTTTAATTTTTTTTCCTACAGAGAAGAAACAATTACTACATGTAGAATATATTTAGCCAGTACTTTTCTTTATATAGACAAGTTATTTGTATTTATTTATTAATTTATGCTGTGCTCTTTTAAATATATTTAAGATTGATTGTGGATTCTGAATGTTCAAAATATTGCTACCAAATTACTAAATATTTCATTCTACAACTTATAATTTTCATAGAGAAAAAACATGAATGGGTTCACAGAAATTGGCAGAATACTTTCATTTCCACCACTATAATGGGATACTAGATACTCTGAAGGGACTCTTGCCACCATAAACCTAATCATGTATAAAATATAACAAAACAAAATTGAAATGCATTGTTAGGCACACAAGGAAATAAAGGAAACCTCCAAGCAGGGAGGGAGGGAGGAAAGGAGTTGAGACCAAAGCAAGGAATGATAAGCATTAAGCATGTACAAAAAAGCCAGGTTGCTGTCTGAGCAAAGAAAAATACCAACATTAGGATCCAGAGTCTTTGGCCCCTTTAAAATTAGAGGAATTGAACCTAGGGCTTCAGCATTCAGCTGGGACCATGAAATGGTACTACATTTGCCCAAGGTTGGTGGCCCACATTGGCTCCCAAATACAAACCTCTCTTGAGGCAATCATTTGCAGAATACTTTTCATTCTATGACTATGGTGGGCTAATAGTACTTTGAAGGAACTTTTGCCACCATACAACTTGATCATGGATAAAATATAAGAAATAAACTGTAATGCACTGTCAGCCTTGCAAGAAAATAAAGAAAATCTCTAAGAGGTGGGGGTTGGGGATGCGAAGGGAACAAAGAAATGGAGGGAGAAGAGGGGGAGAGTAAGAGAAGACCCTACAGAATAAATTCCTTAAAACAAAAAGAAACAGCCAATATAAATGAGAGTCAACAGAAACAACCCAAATAGATCTAACCACTTCAGATTACATATTGGAATTTCCAGATTTAGAATGTCAAGTAACTACACATGAAATGTGTAAAGAAATAGAAGATGGAATGAAAAATAAGAAGAGATTATTGAAAATTACACTTTTGAAGTGGAACAGTTAATTGTCACAATCAAAAATGCAAAACAGAAAAGCAGAGCAGCAGATTAGAGAGAAAAGTTAATGAGTTAACAAGAGGAAGTAGCAAACTGGAGGGGAGGATTTTTTAGCAAGCTATGAAAGAGCTCTGCAGATACAAAGAGTATGGTAGAGACAAAGAGAAAGAAAATACGAGTTAAGTGGCATTGAAGATAAATGTCTCCCTGTATACAATCTTCACCCCATCTGCACTTAAAATATTTTTAATATTTTAATATAACCATTGAATTCTGATATCAATAGTTCTAAGACTGAAAGGGCTAAGTATCTATTACAATTTACATAATTTAGAACACATACATAAAGAATCTAGCAGAGAACTCTCATAAGATCTGATCTGGAACGTACTTTTGTAGAGATATGCTTTACATCAAGTAAAAACTTTAAAGTATTTCTTTTTGTACTTTTAAGGACACTGCAATTACATTGGGCCAACTCAGATAATCCAGAATGACCTCCTAATCTCATGGTCAGCAACAGTAATTCCCCTTTGCCATGTAACACAACAGATCCTAGGGATTAGGACATGGACATTTCCGGGGGGCACTTTTCTGCCTACCACAGATGTCTATGAACTAGAACGGGTTCTGTTTTTCACAATGGATGATTTTATCAATTAAAGAGGCAATGCTATTCATTGCAAAAACCATTACAGGCACAAATGTCACAGATTGAAAGCTTTTTGGAAAAAGACAGTCATTTTTTTCTAAGAGGATTAAAGAGTAAAAGAATTGCTGATACACCACGAAGCCAATGAAGCCTGATGAAAATAAACAAGCAAGTGTCTGTGTAGCACAGCCCTCTTTCCTTTAGGAGTCAGACATGCTGTGTGAGGTAAAGCTCAGCACATTGTACTTCCATTCCCAGACGAGGTAACAGAAGCATCAAGAGCACCAAGCAGTTGGGAGCCAAATACACAAGTAGTTAAATTACTCACTTGAGAGGAAACTGCCCACATTTATTAAAGAAATATTACATTTTCTTTACAGATGTTACAAAGCATTGTTCATGTAAGTCTATGGAATATTTCCTAACATAAACAGTTTTGCATCTGCTTCTTTTCTAATGATAATATATCTTATAATTCAGTAAAAGTACAGATAGAATTGGCAATGCTCTATAGAATAGGAACAATTTTTCTCAAAGATAAAAAGGCTTACTAGGGAGCAAGATGGCTGAATAGAAACCTCCAGCGATTGTCCCTCTGCACAAACACCAATTTCAACAACTATTCAAGCAAGTAAGCACCTTCAGAAGAACCAAAAATCAGGTCAGTGATTATACTACCTGGTTTTAACAATATATCACAGAAAGAGGCACTGAAGAGGGCAGAAAAAACAATCTTGCATTGCCTACGCCACCCCTCCCCCAGCCCTCGTAGTGCCAGCACCTGAGTGGAGAGAGAATCTGTGTGCCGGGGTAGGAAGAGTGAAGTGATTGTGGGACTTTGCATTGAAACCCAGGGCCACCGTGGCACACGGAAACACAGCACAGGGCAGAATTCCGCCAGTGCCCATGGAGGCAGCATTTAGACCAGCTCGGCCAGAGGGAAATCCTCCACCCCGAAACTTGAGTTCTGGCTAGCCCCGCAGGCTGAAAAAAAGCAGGCTGGGAACTGAATTAAATGCATAAGGCAGTCATGCAAAAAAGGTTACAGTCCTTGGGCAATTTCTGTGGCTGTGCTGGCTCAGAACCAGTGGTCTTAGGGTACACGAGACCCAGTGAGACACCAGCGGTGGTGGCCAAGTCAGTGCCTGTGTCACCCGCTCCCCTCTACCCAACTCCAGGGAGTATAACTCAGGGAGAGTCTTATTCCACTTGGAGAAAGGAAAGGGAAGAATTCAGAGGACTTTGTTTTGCAACTTGAGTACCATCTCACCACAGTAAAATAAAATATCAAGCAGACTCCTGAAGCCCCTGAGTCCAGGCATTATTTCCTGGATGGCATTTCTGGACCCACCCTGGGCCAGAAGGAAACACGCTGCCCTGAAGTGAAGGACCCAGTCCTGGCAGGATTCACCACCTGCTGACTGAAGAGCCATTGGACTTTGAATAAACATCAAAGGTAGCCAGGCAGCAGTCACTACAGACTTTGGGTGAGACTGGGCTGGCTTCAGGTATCACCTGGTGCTGGTGTCCATGAGGGAGTACCCATGTCACTTCTCCCCCAACTCCATCATCCCAGCACAGAGTGTGAGGAAAGAGAGTGAGAGACACTGCCTGGTAATCCAGGAATTCTCCTGTATCATACCCAAGTCCACCAAGGCAGTACCACCAGGAGTCTCCAAGAGTCACAGCATTACTGGGCTTAGGGCACCCTCAGCGCTGCTATGGCTGCAGTGACCAAAGACTTAGATCACAACACTCAATTCCCTTTGAATATCTGGAAAGCCTTCTCAAGAAGGAAGGGTTCAAACAAGTCCAGACTGCAAAGATTAAAATTAATATAATACCTAACTCTTCAATGCCCAGACATCAACGAACATCCGCAAGCATCAACAACATCCAGGATTACATGACATCACCAAAAGAACTAAATAAGGTACCAGTGACCAATTGTGGAATGATGGAGTTATGTGACCTTTCAGACAAAGAATTCAAAATATTAATAGCTGTCCTGAAGAAGCTCAATGAACTTCCAGACAAGACAGAGAAGGAATTCAGAAGCCTATCAGAGAAATTTAACAAAGAGATCAAAATTTTTAAAAATCAAGCAGAAATTCTGGAGCTGAAGAATTTAATTGACAAACTGAGAAATGCATCAGAGTCTCTCAACAACAGAATTGACTCAGCAAAAGAATGAATTAGCAAGCTTGAAGACAGGCTATTTGAAAATTCATTGTCAGAAGATAAAAAAGAAAAAAGAATAACTAGAAAATAGCCTCAAAAGGGAAAATCTAAGAGTTATTGGCCTTAAAGAGGAGGGAGAGAGAGAGAGACTGGGGTAGAAAGTTTATTCAAAGAAATAATAACAGAGAACTTTCCAAAACTAGAGAAAGCTATATCAACATTCAGGTACAAGAAGGTCATAGAACACCAAGTAGATTTCACCCAAACAAGACTACCTCAAGGCATTTAATAATCAAGCTCCCAAAGGTAACAGATAAAGGTCCCAAAGGTAACAGATAAAGAAAAGGTCCAAGAAAAACAAAAAAATAAGATATAAAGGAGCTCCAATACATCTGGCAGCAAACTTCTCAGTGGAAACCTTACAGGCCAGGAGAGAGTGGAATGATATATTCAAAGTGCTGAAGGAAAAAAATCTTAACTCTAGAATATTATATCCTGCAAAAATATCCTTCAAACATGAAGGAGAGGCCAGGTGCAATGGCTCATACCTGTAATCCTAGCACTTTGGGAGGCTGAGATGGGAGGAGTGCTTGAGGCTAGGAGTTCAAGACCAGCCTGAGCAAGAGTGAGACCCCATCTCTGCAAAAAAGAGAAATATCAGCCAGGTGTGGTGGTACATGCCTATAGTCCCAGCGACTCAGGAGGCTAAGGCAGGGAATTGTGTTAGCCCAGGAGTTTGAGGTTGCAGTGAGCTATAATGACACCACTGCACTCTAGCCCAGGTATAAGAGTAAGACCCTGTCTCAAAAAAGAAAAAAAAAAAAATGAAGGAGAAATAAAGATTTTTCCTAGACAAACAAAAGCTGAGGAATTTCATCAATACATGATCTTCCCTACAAGAAATGTTAAAAGGAGTTCTTCAATCTGAAAGAAAAGGACGTTAATGAACAATAAGAAATCTTCTGAACGTATATAACTCACTGGTAACCGTAAGGACACAAATACAGAATACTCTATTGCTGTAACTGCTGTGTTTAAACCACTTATATCTTGAGTACAGACTAAAAGACAAATCTATCAAAAATAACAACAACAATTTTCTGAGAGATAGATAGTATAAAAAGACATGGATGGAAACAAAAAAGTTAAAAAGGGGAGGTGGAGTTAAAGGGTAGAATATCCATTAGATTTCTCTTTGCTTGTTTGTTTGTAAGCAGAGTTGTCATATGTTTAAAATAATTTGATATAAAATGTTCTTTGCAAACCTCATGGTAACCTCAAATTAAATAACCTACAACAGACATACAAAAAATAAAAAGCAAGAAAGTAAAATACACTACCAGAGAAAATCACTTTTAATAAAGGAAGATAATAAGAAGGTAAGAAAGAAAGAGAGGACCACAAAACCACCAGAAATCAAATAATAACACGGCAGTAGTAGGTCCTTACCTGTCAATAACAACACTAAATGTGAATGGACTAAACTCTCTAATCAAAAGACAGAGTGACTGAATGGATTAAAAAAACAAGAGCCAACTATATGTTGTCTGCAAGAAACACATACCTATAAAGACACACACAGACTGAAAATAAAGGGATAGAAAAAGATATTCCATGCAAATGGAAACCCAAAAAGAGCAGGAATAGCTATATTTCTATGAGATAAAATAGATTTCAAGACAAAAACTGTAAAAAGAAAAAAAGGTCACTATATAATGATAAAGGGGTCAATTCAGCAAGAGGATACTTTCTGGACAGTCCAGCTACATAATATGAAAAATACAGACATTTATTGAAGAAGATACAAGATACAAGAAACACTGTACACAGGAAAATGACGCCTCAGTCCCCTTCAAAGTAGGCACCTTGAGTCCTCACGTAGTTCTCCCAGCGTCTCTTAACCTAACCTGTACACGTTCAACATTCTCAGGTGTTCTGCTTGTTGCAGGCCTTCCAGAATGTGTAGCACTTTCAACAGATTCTCAACCATCTTTGAAGCATTTGTGCCATACTTTTATTTGTGCTGCACTCACTGCATCATCCCTGAAAGCCTTCTGAATCATCCGAATAGTTTCCGCAGAGGAATGTTCAAGCTTAATGCAAAATCTGATGCAGATTCTTTACTCTACTCACTCAGTCATTCTGAATGCAATGGCCACACAGTACACATGCTCACTCAACGGCATCTAGCGCCCCACTGACTAGTACAGTAACGCTGTCATTATTCACGCATGTGCACAACAGTCTACTCCCCTTGGCTGCCAGGTTACATTGATGTCATGCAAACCATTCTCGTTATATTAACAATGGGTGGATACTTTCAGGACAGACTTCGTATATGCACCCAACACTGGAGCACCCAGATATATAAAGTAAATATTATCAAAGCTAAAGAGAGAGACAGACCCCAAAACAATAATCACTGGAGATCTCAATTCTCCACTTTCAGCATTGGATAGATCACCCAGACAGAAAACCAACAAGGAAACGTTGGACTTAATCTACACTACAGACCAAATAGATATTTACAAAACGTTTCATCCAACAGCTGCAGAATACATGTTCTTCTCCTCAGCTCATGCTGAGACCATCTGTTAGGCCACCAAACAAGTCTCAAAAAATTCAAGAAAACTGAAATCACACCAAGTATTTTCTCTGACCACAATGGAATAAAACTAAAAATCAATAACAAGAGGAGCATTGGAAAATATACAAACACACAGACATACAAACAATATGCTCCTGAATGAACAGTAGATCAATGAAGAGATAGATGAAGAAGGAAATTAAAAAATTTCTTGAAACAAATGAACATGAAAACACAACATAACAAAACCTATGGGATACAGCAAAGCAGCAATAAGAGGTAAGTTTATAGCAATAAGTGCCTACATTAAAAAGAGTAGAAAAGCTTCAAATAAACAACCTAATGATGCATCTCAAAGAACTAAAAAAACAAGAGCCCCAAACCCAAAATTAGTAGAAGACAAGAAACATTAAAGATCAGAGCAGAAATAAAGGAAACAAAAAAAAAGAAAAGAGAAAAGAAACAAAAGATCTACAAAACAAAAAGTTATTAATACTACAGAACTGTAGTATCCAAAACAGCATGGCACTGGCATAAAAACAGACACATAGACCAATGGAACAGAAGAGAAAGTCCAGAAATAAATCTATAGTGAATTTATCTTCAACAAAGGTCCCAAGAGCACACACTGGCGAAAAGACAGTCTCTCCAATAAATGGTGCTGGGAAAACTGGATATCCATTGCAGAAGAATGAAACTAGATCCTAATCTCTCGCCATGTAAAAAAATCAAATCAAAATGGATTAAAGACTTAAATCTAAGACCTGAAACTATGAAACTACTAAAAGAAAACATTGGGGAAATGTTTCAGGACATTGGTCTGGGCAAGGACTTCTTGAGTAATACCCATAAAGCACAGGCAACCAAAGCAAAACTGGACAAACGGGGTCACATCAAGCTAAAAAGCTTCTGCACAGCAAAGCAAACAATCAACAAAGTAAAGAGACAACCCACAGAATGGGAGAAAATATTTGCAAACTACCCATCTGACAAGGAATTAATAACCAGAATATACAAGAAGTTTCACAGGAAAAAGTCAAATAATCCAATTTAAAAATGGGAAAAAAAAATGGGATCCAAACAGACATTTCTCAAAAGAAGACATACAATGGCCAGTAGGTCTATGAGAAAATGCTCAACATCAGAGAAACGCAAATTAAAACTACAACGGGATATCATCTCACTCCAGTTAAAATGGCTTTTATCAAAGAGACAGGCAATAATGAATGCTTATGAGGATGCTGAAAAAGGAGAACCCTCATACACTGTTTGTGGGAATGTAAATTAGTGTAACCACTATGGAGAACAGTATGGAGGTTCCTCATAAAACTAAAAATAGACTACCGTATGACCCGGCAATCCCACTGCTGGGTATATACCAAGGAAGGAATCAGTATATGAAAGATATCTGCACTCCCATGTTATTGCAACACATAACAATGGCCAGATTTGGAATCAACCTGAGTGTTCATCAATGGATGAATCAATAAAGAAATTATGGTACATATACACAATGGAATATTATATAGCCACAAAAAAAGAATGAAACCCTGCCATTTGCAACAATGTGGGTGGAACTGGAGAACATTATGTTAAGTGAAATAAGCCAAGCACAGAAAGAAAAACCTCGCATGTTCTCACTCACACGTGGGAGCTAAATATTAAAAACAATTGATCTCATGGAGACAGAGAGTAGAAAGATAATTACGAAAGGCTGGGAAAGGTAGCAGAGAGGGGAGATAAAATGGGGATGGTTAAGGGGTACAAAACTATAGTTAGATAATTAGACAGAATGAACAATATTTGATAGCATGACAAAGTGACTATAATCAACAAGTTAGGGTACACTTTAACATAACTAGAAGAGTGGAAATGTAGTGTTTCTAACACAAAGGACTGATAAATGCCTGAGGTGATAGATACCCCAATTACCCTGATTTGATTAATTCACATTGTATGCATATATCAAATATTAGTTACACTAATATGTACTCTATTAAAGGTATACAACTATTAGGTACCTATAATAATTAAAAATTTTAAAAAATGGCTGATACTAACTAGCCCAGAAAATAGTGTTACCAAATTTTATTCAGAAATTTAAAATAGACTTGCATTGTGATATTTATTATAACATCTAAGGACCTAAAAATACAACTTGAAAATTTTTAAAACTGTGATTTATTTTAGTTTTTATTTGATTTGGTAAATGTTTCTCGTCTTTCTATACCTAAACTTTGATTCTATGTAATATTCTTAGATATTAATTTTTAAAGGTTTGCTCACATAAATAAAATGCCTGTAAAATATAATTACTGTGACTATAATTCCCAAAAGAGAATTATTTCATGTGCACTGGGAACAACTGAATATATAAGGATTTACAAGGAATTATCACTATTCCAATATTGTCATCTCATCTAGTGATTACATATTTGATAGTCTCTAATGTGTAAGTTAACGTATGGACCCTAGACAACACGTAGCTATAATTAATGCTCTGTACTCTCTACTATATCCCTGAGTTAGCAACACACATACACACACACATCCCTCTACATACAAATATATGGATTAAAATACTTTGCTTAATAAGGCTAAGCTAATAATACACATGGGAAAGACTTTTCAGAAAAGATTCCTCACTTAAGAAACTTCAAAGGTATCAAGTAAAGAAGATAGCCAAAGTCAGAACCAGACCACAAGGATTAGTAAAATCAATCGTAAGAGCTTATTAAGAAAAATATTTCTCATTAATTCTCATGTTTCTCAAAAATATAAAAATATTTCTAACTAATTGTTTCCATCCTGAATCACAATCTTTCTACATAGTCCATAAAAGAACCAAACACTTTTTTCATTAAAGCAAGTGCCTTGGATTTGATATATATTCTCTTCAATGTTGACAGTGCTGACCATGAGAAAATTAAACCTCCTGAATGGAAAAGCCAGGACTTTACCCTGAAACATAACCCCTGCAGCTGAAACACAGCCGCCTTCTTTTGTGGGAGCACTCAGATCCCAGTTGGTTGTAATACTTTTGCCTTCAAAAGCCAGGCCAAAGTGCAGTAATGCTATCCTTATGGAAACAGAGGGAAGATGGTCCCATGTTAAATGTTTTCTAATCTGCTCTTTATCAGAATGTCTGAGGGTCTGGATTGTAACCATATACTTACATTAAAAAACAATCACCTTACCCTCAATATGTCAAAATGTTATCAGGAAGCCCTGCGTCTGAGATCGGATGTCCAACTGACTGCACAGAGCTTTCTCCTGGTCCACCGCCCTATCTGTTTCAGTAAAATGAAACCCTGTACTTATTGATATTTCCTTTCAGAACACATTTCCTTTCAATTCAAGGTATGTTCTTCTCATACCAGCAGAGGGAGGCCTGATCCACTTCCTGAGCTTTGAGACTGCTCAATTAAGTCTCTCAGGGATTCTCCAGGAGGAATGTAAGTTTCATCTTGTTCTAACCCAATGCTGTACCTAGGTCTGGTTTCTTGTCTTTTATACCTAAAGAAAGATAAATGAAGATAATTTAAGAAATCCGATGACAGGGGTGAAACATTGCAGCTGAAACAGTAATCACAATAGGATTTATTTTAGCACATAAATACAACACAAGATTAAATGCTTCATATTTGTTGTCCCTAGTTATGGTTTCCAAAATACAAATCATTATTATTTTGCTAACCTATTTTTTTAAAATAAATTACATGTTTAGTCTCAACCATCTACAATTTTTCTTCTCTATTGCTTTCAACTGTATATATCCAAGCAGACTATATTCTGTTAGTGTTTCTAAACAGCTCCAATATTCATTCCCTAAAATCTTTTTACAAGGTCCCTAATTAATGAAACCTGCAAATTTTTGGTTTACAAAACATTATAGCTAACTCTAAGGTAATGTATAAAGCAAAAACAGATAAATAAAATTAAGCTTTACAAACTTTGTTAATAATTACTATGTCTTCAATTAGAAATGAATTTATTTGAATCAACTAATCTGTTCATTTACAAAGTATCACAAATAAGTATTCAATTGTTCAAAAGGCAAATGATATAAAGGTCCTCGATATTTCTCAAGCTAGAAAATAAGTTCTTAGGTGACAAAATAATTTCTAACTACCAAACTTAACTTTAATATAATAACTGAACTTGCTTTAATAATTAATCTATAAATTACAATTAAAATATTTTAATACTAAGAGGAATTTTTTTAGCTCAGGAAATAAGGAATTACTTGAACCACTCTAAGTTCAACATGCCATTTCCTCTACTTAGAATCAAACCTAAGTGGCAGCTAGTCCCTGAATTCCACAACTACCCTAGTTTCCCTAGGGATGAAATATTTATCTGGGTAGTTATGATGTCCAAAGGAGAAATGAGATAGGTATCTATTTATAACTTCATTAGGACAAATATTTATCAGCAGTAGCAGATATTTTCAGTTAAATATAAGATCTAATTAGGTCAAAGAAAGTTGTAGTGGAAAAGCGTCAACAGGCAAAAGTGATAGAATATTAATATCAGGAAGATACTATAAACTCAAAATTCTACATCTACATGTTGGAAACTTACCTGAAGTAACAGAATAAAATGATAAGGACCAAGAGCAAACTACAGACAGTCACAGATATAAGTAAAGCCTTATGGTGTATAGGTCCATCAACAAAATCTGAAATTAAAAAGAAAGAGAGCCATAATATGAAGAATATTTTCACTTAAAAATGAGGAAAGCTACTCTTTCCTTGAAGTACTTACTAAGCATCCATGCAAGATGTGAAAGACCCTTTTGACATGCCAATTGTTCAGAAAAAATACATATATACTCAAAATTAAATAAGTTTGACTAGAATGAATCATTATTCATCTAGGCACTTATTTCAAAAGCACACATTTCTTCCTTTCTGAAAGGTACAGGCTTGACACAAGATAAAATCACAGACAGAACATGAACACAGGTAAATGGATATGTGCACCTAAAATATAAGCAGGTAGCTAATCTTTGTTCGATCCAGCTGATGGGTTCACAGGCTCTTTTCATGTGGGCATGAATTTGAATAAAAAATGAATCTATAATTCCTTGTACATAAAACACACAATCATCTTATGATGGGTACAAAAGAAGAGGACTACTCAAATGTTGCAAAATATAGAATGTATGGATGTGCATCACTTTAAACAAAGATGTTCTTCAAAATGCATAGCTTAATTTTTATAATGGACTCATATTTTAAAAGAATGTATATGTTCTAGCCAAAGAATGTGTTTTTTATAGAACAAATTATTAAACATTATTTTGTTTTAACTCTAGTTCTTGAGAAACCAGATTTACTTAGAGCATGGTTTCTTAAATATTATATAAATAAGAATGACTTAGCTTTACACAAATGCATATTTACTGACTTTAACCCCAGAGATTTTTATTCAAAGTATTTTATTTTTTAATAATCATCCCGGGTGATTTTTATGCAGGTGGTCTGTGGGACATGTTTTGAGAAAACTGACTTAAATCCAGGCAGTCTTATACAGTAATAGAATTAGCACTGTTCTTATTAAGGGTACCATGTACCTTTGAGAGAGTGATTGCTGTTATTTAATTCTAAAAGGTAGCATTGTAATTTATGACTTTGGTTACTATGGACAAGAGGTTTTCCAACTATGCTGTATACCTCTAACTACATGGCCACCTAAATATTTTAGCTGGAGACCTTATCCCACCCAATGTAACTCTTTTCACTCAAAAGTATTATATGTTGCATGAAGAAAAACTGAAAAGGACCAACTAACTAAAATAAGATGAACAAAATCACTACCTCCTCACTACTCAGGAAAAATTACTGCTAACAGTTTAGCATATGCCCTTGCAGTATAATTTCAATGAACAAAAAAAGTTCACGAGTAAAACACTTCACAAAAAGGCATTGTTATATTCCTTTATAACTAGATTGTTTTCATTTATAAATGAAATGTGAACATTTTCCAAAAAATTTTTTTTTGTAACATGAGTGTTTAGTTGATTTTTAACTTCTTAAAAAATTACTTATTTTATCTTTTTAAGTGGCACATAATTTTACATATTTATAGGGAACATAGTGATGTTTTGATATATATGATGCATACCGATCAGATCAGGATAATTAGCATATCCATCATCTCAAGCATTTATCATTTCTTTGTGTTGGGAACACTCAATATCCTCCTTCTAGCCATTTGAAAGTATATCTTATGGTAACATGACTTTTAAATACTAGATTGTATTATACGTAGAGACATCCTAATTAGAAAGCCATTCTTCTGTTGTCATATATTTAGAAGATTTCAAAGATTCTGCTATAAGACTTCTTTGCTTTAATACATAAAATTCTGTAATGAACACTCTTACACATACATCTTTGCATATGTCAATTATTATTTCCTTAATAAAAATTTCTAGAAATAGAATTATTAGTTCAAAGGACATATATTTTAAGTCTTTTCATATATACCATCAAATATCCTTCAAAAAGATTGTAACAGTTTCTATTTTACCATCAATGTGAACATACATTTTATTTATTTTGAAATAATTTCAGCCTTAGACAAAAACTATTAGAAAAAAGAACTATAGTATGTCCTTCACCCAGATTTCTCATTGTTAACATTTTATCATATTTGTTTTATAATTCTCTTATTTTCTCAGTGCTTCTTTCTTTCTCTCATTTGCTCCATATACAATATATATTATATATATATAAAAAATATGTATGATGTGTATAATATGAATACATTTGCACTCATATTTATTTTTAATTATTTGTATGTCTGTATTATTTTTGGATCATTTAAAGTTACAGACATAATGCCCCTATCCATTTATAAATACTTCAGAGTGCACTCCTAAGAACAAGGACATTGTCTTACCAAGTAGCAATGCAATTTCCAAAATCAGGACATTGACATGAATACATAAATTAAAAATATATCTTACTTTGAAATATTTCAGAAAAAGTTTAGATTATATATTAATATATAATATATATCATATTTAATATTATAAACTATAATCCACAAGTATAAATTTCTTGTCCAAACCTCATGTTGATCAATGCTATGATTTACTCATCAGTCTAAAATATACGTTTAACAGCTATTTATGATCCATACATACTTGTAAAATATTAATGAAAGCAGTCTACATCTGAGAAGACTAAGAGAGACCACTAAAAACAAGTGGTTTTATACTAATAAATTCATAAATGTTGCCAATGGTCCAGGAACTTGAACTACTATATAGTACATGTCCAAAAAGCCATTCAGGTCTACAGCCATATCACCCTGAACACGCCCGATCTCATCTGATCTCAAGAAGCCATTCAGGCTTTAACACAAACACATCATTTCTAATTAGCACATTCACTGTCTGAAACGTGTCGCTTAGTAAATCCTGAATATAATTTGTAAGCAATTAAAATTAAGTAGGCTAAAATTTTACACAATGAATTGTCTTAGTAAATTTTTTCCTCCATTTCACTATGCAGAGTTAACAATAAATCCAAGATGTCACAACACCTCAGCCAGTGAAAGCACAATTCACAATGTTTCTATGCATATCAGACATACACATACCATAGCACATATACATGTAAAGACTGCTGCTGGAAACTTAGCTTAAAATGTATTTCCAATTTTATAGATAACAAAAGCCTGATTTTGCAGAAATCCAAAGAGAACGCTAGATACTCAACTAAAACTAACATAATCACAACATATTACCAGTATATGAACACAGAATCCTTTTCCATTCCAGTGATATAATTTTACAAAAGCTCTCAGCTTCACTGCCTTTTACTTTCCATGTAAATGCAAGATACAGAATACACCCTGAGCTGCAACAACACTATTTATTGCTTATCTTATCATACTTTTAATTTATGAGAGCAATGAGACCAGAAGGATTTAAGGGGACTCTTTCCTTGCCATCAAGCACTTTATTTAAGGCTAGCATTACCTTACCATTTTGCTTTTCTTTGCCCCAATAACCCTATCCCCTGCCTGCAGCCTCATCTACTGTCTCCTTGTCTTTCCTCATGAATAGGTGATCCTTATCAATAAACCTTTTGTTTCTGCTGGTCACACTGGTCATGTTTTAATCTGCCATTACCTGTGCTCAGAGCATTAACAATGTAAACATTCAAGTCACTGCCAGAGTCTCAGAAAGTGAACACTTCCAGATACCTATCAGGGCAAGAGCAGAGCCCACAGCTCTCTCCAGGGCAGCAGATTTCTACCTGTGCTGTCACTCCAGCTGCTCTGGTAAGTAGAACCAAGAACCCCCCAAGGAAGTCTGATTCACTCTGAGAGGCAAGTAAGAATTACCAGCGGTATCAAAACAGAACTGCATTCTGTCACTACTGTCTCTGCTCTAATACTTAAGTGGTTGGTAGCTGCTTAAAATGCCAGGACTGTTCTTATAAGGCTAGAGGATGGTTCACAATTGCAATAAGAAATAGAAGAAAAAATATCACATACCTAGAAAGAATCTTGGAAATAACCACTGATATTTGGCAAACATATATAGTACACTGTCAATAAAAATACCATACATGTGTGTATAAGGGAGGCCAAAAAAAAAAGCAGCAGCTCTGTGCTATAGCTACAAAGGCAGTGCTCTCAGACCACAGTCTGCAGTGACTTTTACCGGACCCCAAAATGACTGGGCCAAAACAGTGAGGTGGACTCTGCAGAGACCTTGCCTAGGCACAACTTGGGATCCTCAGGGTTCAAAGCAGTGACCCCTAATGCCACTAAACTCCACCGAAGCCAATCACCTTATACAATGCTCAGTAGAATCCACCAGCCACTCCTGCACCCCCAGCCCCACAGTGCCCTGGATCAAGGCCTTGTCTTCCCTTTGTTCCTCCCCTTCTTTTCTAAGCCTTTTCACTCTGTCCTCTAGAGACTTAGTCCCCTCTTTTTATAAGTCCCCATATTCTCAACCTCCTCAGGTAGTACTCCCTCACCTTCCTAGTCCTAACTAGAATCTAGCTCCATCTCGCTCAAGTATGAGTTTTTTTCCCAACTAGACATGCTGTTTCCTACTCCTATATTTTGCAAATGCCTCTCAAATATTACAAAGCAGACCCCTACCTACTACTGTGTCCGTTTAGAGTCACTGCCACTCACAGACTGCACAAACTTAGGAAAGTTAATAAACCGTTCTGTCCTGCATTTTCCTCATATTTAAAGTAGAAATAACAATCCTAAGTACCTCATAGGGTTCTTGTGAGGCTAAAATTGATTAATTTATATAATACTTAGCACAGTGCTGGGCTAAGGTTAGCCATTTTAATTTTTAAATTTTTATCCACTTAGCCTATCCTGCCTTATCCACGTAGCAAACCCCTGTCATTCCTTAAAAAGTCTTGTTCAAGTATCACTTCTATAAAGCTATTTTGACATCCTCCCATCCCAGACATAGCTAGCGACACTCTCTTTAGTGTCCTTATTTCACTTTATGATTTAACTCTACTACTGAGATATTCCTGGCCAGACACAATTTTAGTTATTTAATGCTTCTCTCTCATATCCTAGTCTACACTTCTTAGGAAGAATTTTCTTCATCCATGTCTAGATCCCTAACACCTAGCATGTTGCCTGGCAAAAAAAAAAAAAAAAACAGACAGAAAAAAAAACCTTCCTGTGAGGTTTTGATGTGAGTTGTTATGACTCAATCTTTTATAGCTTTCTAGACTAGTGCAGGAAAAATGTTATAAAATGTTATCAAAGTCACGAAATTCCATTATATTTTGTTGGAAAGATTTTTCTCTTCTCAAGAAATAAAATCAATCACAAGGGATCATTCTAAATCACTTCTATAAGACTTAGGATTTAAAACTCTATGACAATTACAAATCATTTATTTTGTGGCGAGAGCAAGGAGAAAGGAAACATGGGAGCTGTCCCGAAGAAAAAGTCTCTTGGAATGCAATATTTTTCATTTTAAATGGGCAACTCTTAAATGCATAAGTTTTGAAATTATAACTTTTAGACATCTTTCCCATTTTGTCAATATATTGATAAATGATTTGACTAAAAACTAGTTACCCTAGCATAAACAAAAGGAAATGCCATATAGCAAATAATCTTTGATTTAGTCCTTTATAAGGTCTTTATTATTAAAATAAATGTAGCCAAATTATAGTTTTTAAGTGAAAATACAACTTCTAAATAACTTTTAGGGATAAGCATAAAGCACCATCTCCCTACTCTACCCTCCTGCACAGTACTCCTGCGCAGTACTACATACTGTAGGAACTGTAGTTTTCTGCTTGGAAATGGGGAGAAGTTAAAATAATAAAAATCCCAAGAGTGAAGCCATGTACAAGTACTTGCACATGTCTTTAAATGACAGCTTCATTATGTCATCATGCCCCATTCCTCTGCTCCTGCATTGGAAAACGGTACAGGTAGATAAATTTGGAAAAGAGGTAACAATTCTAGCTGTTATTTTCATTATGCCTAAAGCGTTTCCAGCCCAAAGCCTACCTCCCCTTACCTCTGTTTCTCAGTGGAGGCAGTGTAGGGTGTAGGTCTTTGTTACACTCGTTCCTTTCGGTGCAGCATTCAATTGATCTTCTTTGGTGAGGGATGGGAGTGTCCTATAATTGAAACCGAATACATGTCAGTGAGTTTCCTCTAAATTTCAAAGTCACATCCTCTAAAACTTAAGACATTTAAAATTCTAACAGTTTTAGTCAAACATCTTGAAAACGTTATTTTCTATTAGGTGATATCTTTCAAATCACCATGTATTATCTTATTGCAATTTTTGCATTTCAAAATTACTATTACATTTATAACACCAATGTATACCGGGTGAACTGAGGAAGGCAGCTTGGCTTAATGTAATTAGCTAAACTGGATTTTGAGGAAGATGATCTAATGTTACACTAAGCAAGAAGTTAACAGCAAAAATAAAAAGTATATTTGATTTCAAAATGATAGGAGAATTGGCCCGATGACAATTTTCGATTATTTTCCCAATTACAGTCATGCATGCTTAAAGACGGGGAAATGTTCTGAGAAATGTGTCGTTAGGCAATTTCGTCACTGTGCGAACATCACTTGGTGTACTAACACAAACGTAGATGGTATAGCCTACCACACACATAGGCTATATGGTATAGCCTATTGCAGCAAGGCTACAAACCTGTATAGCATGTTACTGAACTAAATACTGGAGACAACTGTAACACAATGGTAAGTACTTGTGTATCTAAACATATGTAAACATAGAAAAGGTACAGTAAAAATATGGTGTTGCAATCTTACGGGACCACCATCTGCTATCATCCTATATGTGGTCCTTCAAAAACCTAAATGTCATTGGCTGGCATATGACTGTACTAAAAATGGGATGACCAAGAAAAACAATTGTTTTAACTTGCTTGAAACGTGTTGGAAACCTAGCCAATGAAGGGCTACAAAGCAGAATCAAGTGATCTTCCTTACCCGACATTGAAAATCTGAGCCTTCTAGTCCTAGGCATCCAGAAGTGACCACAGGCATCCCAGAATCATCTTCTTCTATCATCGTGAAACAATATCCGTCAGTGCTGAAGACCAAACAGGCAAAGTGAGAGGGAGAGAATGTGTGTGTGCCACGCATACACATGTGTGTGTGCACATGCGCGTGTGTGTGTCTCTCTCTCTAGGGGAAAAGGAAATGAACGAAGTATATCGTTTGTTTCGTTGCAAATAAGGAGAAAGTCAACGATCATTATAGGTTACAATCTGTTAAGAGAATCTTAATACTTTCTTTTATGAAAATGAATTTAATCATAAAAACATTTTGTAATGTCACCTTTGTCCATAAACTCATGCGAAAGAAGGATCCAAAATTCCCATATAACATATATCATTAATTACCATTAGTAACCATATATACCAATTACTGAACACTTACTTTGGCCCTTCACAGATATCATTTTTCCAGACAAATTCAAACAAACAACTCTGTGAGGAGTGTAGTACTATTCTCACCTTCTATATGAGGAAACTGAGGCTCAGAGAGCTTGAGTAATTTCCCAAAAGTCATATAGTTAGTGAGAGTCAGAGAGCAAGGGTTTGAACCCACACAGATGAATGTTTATCCTGGTTCTACTTGTTCTGAGATAGTGAAATATACTTATTTCCTGCTAAGGCATGAAAACTAAAGACAGGTAAGAGTTGGGATAAGCACAGCATAGCTGAGGTGATAAAGATTCTGCCATTTGGCGCCTCTGCTTCTGGGCTGGTCTGTCATATGAAGAAATTAAGCTTTGTCGTAAGCAGCCTAGGCTTGAGTTGGGGGTGGGGTAAGGATGGACAACAGAAAAAGTTTTGTCAAGATAGTGGAAAGGAAAGAAACAAAGTTTTAAACTTCTGTATGGTTTTCTAGATTAAAAATAACTTTCACTTATTCTGTGTCATTTAATCCTCAGAACAACAAGAAGAAAGTAATATTATTTCCATTGTACAGATAAGGAAATTAAAGTTGTGTGAGTGTAATAAATTTATACAAGGTCAAAAACCAGTTAAAGAATCAGGCCTTAAGTCAAGGGCTTCTCACTTCATTCCCACATGTTTTCTGCGATCCCCTCTTGGGACTAAAATGAAAAACGAGGACTGTGATATACATAACTATTCATAAACAGACATTACTGTCTTTACAAGTTTGGGTGATGAATGCCAGTAGACTCCCAATATAAGTCATAAACCACCACTGCATGTCTTAAGAAATAAAGCACTAAACTCAATCTCCATCCTGTTCATACATGTATATGCCCAGGGTCCAGGACAAATATGACAATGCAGTACTAAAAGGGAATGGGAAGAAAGCTTGGAGAATGGTATTAGCCATAATTTGTGGGTTTGTCTATTCTGCCTTAGTGGCAGCAGCATTCTACCATACATTAGCCCTTCCATTATCATCAACAACCTTAGAATTGCCTACTTGGTTTATAAGCCTCAAGTGATCCAAAATACCTCAGTTTATAAGAACTAGCACAACAAAGTTCAAATATACTAATGAATGGCTAGAAGGGCCAATGACAAATCTTTAGACCAAGGTCAAATGCATGGATATTGTTGTGGAAGAAAAACTGCCTCTGAACAGTCTTTCCGTTCTTTGAATTCTTTGGGACTCTTTAACCAATTTACTGAAGTTGTTATGAAAATGTGAAGCATGTAAACACTGAAGGAAATAAATAAAATAGCTGTTTTTTGTTTGTTTAGAGACAGGTTCTCACTGTGTTGCCCAGGCTGGAGTGCAATGATAAGATCATAGCTCCCTGTAACCTCAAACTCCTGGGCTCAAGAGATCCTCCTGCCTTGGCCTCCCAAGTAGCTGAATCTACAGGTGCATGCCACCACGCCCAGCTAATTTTTCTATTTTTTGTACAGACAGGGTCTCACTATGTTACCTAAGCTGGTCTAAAACTCCTGGCCTCAAGCAATCCTTCTGCCTTGGCCTCCCAAAGTGCTGGGATTACAGGTATGAGCCATGGCACCCAGCCAAAATAGTTGGTCCTTAGAAATTTACTATAAACAATATAATACTAGCGACCTTTTTACTCTTTTCCTACATATTTAGCCTATATGCGTAAGTTACATTTCTCATCATAAGCAAAACTCAAGAATTATCAGGAATAAGTCATCCTAATTTTATAATATTAGGAATTCATAGGGGCCAAAGATGTCAATACACTATATTAAATCTAAAGATTAATTTCTCCTGATCATGAGTTCCTCTTACTAATATGAATAAGTAGAAATGTACTTCTAGGCAACTTATAAGAATTAAACAGGGAACAGAAAAAGCAGGTAAAGCTGTTGTCAAGTGCTATAGTTTGCATGTTTGTCTCCTCCAAATCTTACGTTGAAATTTGACCCCCAATGTTGGAGAAGGGGCTTAAGGGGAGGTCTTTGGATTATGGGGTAGATCCCTCATGAATAGATTAATGCCTTCCCTGGGTAGAGGGAGGAGTGAGTGAGTTCTCACTCTACTGGTTCTCATGAAAGCTGGTTGTTAAAAAGAGTCTGGCACCTCCCCCAACCTCTTGCTTCCTCTCTCCATGAGATCTCTGCACACTGGCTCCCCTTCCTCTTCTGCCATGAGTGGAAGCAGCCCAATGCCTTCACGAGAAGTAGATGTTGGCACCATGCTGCTTATACAGCTTGCAAAACTGTGAGCCAAATTAACCTCTTTTCTTTATACAATATCCAGCCTCAGGTACTCCTTTATAGCAACACAAATGAACTAAGACAGCAAGTTACAGTTGCAATGTCTTAGGAAATTTAAATAAATATCAGGGAAAGTAAATTCAAGCTTTGAAAATATACTCCCTTATGTGTAGAGAGGGAGGAGCCAAAAATATAGAGAGGGGCTGGGGAGGGAGAGAGACCCTGGAGAAAAAAATCAATGTCCCACAAGTCATATATTCAAAAAGGAATCAAATATTTTGTTGGAGGACAAGAAAGGAGGTGAGAGAGCATTTCTAGTGAATATTATTTGTAACAAAGCAAAAATAATTTATAAGTTTCTCATTGAAATTGCTATCTAGCAAGGAACATTAACTGGAAACTAGCAGTACAATTATAGAAGTTTAAGAATTACTTGAGAAATTTCAACTCTCAAGAAAGCACAAGCGTAAACACAGCTATGTTCCAGAGACAAAGCTGATCAACTCTGCCCACCACTAAGAGATGGCTGCTGGCTATCAAAAAGCACAATTAACTCTCACCATTGGCTTATTTGAACATTCTGCTGCCTGTTTGCCATGTTTAAGCTTAGTTTTGTATATATATTCTTGCCCTCATTCCCAGAGTGTTGAGTGATGATAAGAAGATATGGAGAATCATGAAGGAAATAAAGTAGAAATAATTTTAAACAAAATTTAAAGTAGTAAGATATATACATGAATGTAGGATTGATCATCGACTGCAGTGATGATTATGAATGAAAAATAAAGACCACTGATGTAACATTTCAAAAATTCTGCCCATATGTTACAGGCAATGAAAAGTGACTGACAAAATGGAACAACAGTTGAGTGCATACCAAGATAATCAGTTATCAATGCTGAATGCCTCTTGATATAATGTTAGTTCATGAAAAAGCAAAGCACCTGAGAATTTAAAGTTGCATGAGGTCAAAGTAGTGATAATACAACTTTTGCTACAAACTTTGGATGCTTATACAGATTCAAGGCTCCTTAAATTTTTCTGAATATTCCAAAAGCAAAAAAGTGTCTAGAAATCTAGAGATCAGGGGATTAACCACCTCAAGAGATTTTCAGTATTCTCAAGTGAACGTATACTAGCAAAAAAGGGTTACCTGTTTTAATGCTTCTAGGGACCAAGTAAGACTCTTTCTAGGTGGATATGCATCCAGAGACTGCAAGGTTTAACTCCTCTCATTGGTGGTCAAATCAATTTATGAACCCAACTCATTCATTAGCTGTAGAATGGTTAGAAGCCATATTCATAACATGTCTAAAACTGCACTGACAGCATCTTTATTTAATGTGAGTATAGCATTTATAATGTTTGCCCAAGCTTTGGTCCCTTAACTCTATTCTTCCACTAAGATCTTATATTTCTTTATTGCAAACCCCAGGGTTGTTCATATAGCCACTACAGTTGAGAAGAGACTATTATAGAATTTTTCCTCCAACTAGTTTAGATCTTTATAAAGATTAGTTTAACTATAAAATAACTTTCAAAGTATTAGTTAAAAAGAGTTTATCTGCTCTGCCCAAGCAGGTGATAGAAAACTTAAAAGCATTGTATTTTTATTACATAAATAGGTTATCTGTTCAATTGTATCTGCCTGTGAGGATTAACAGTTTTCTTGACTGATCAAAACTTACTTCAGTTTTTTTCAGTACGTGAGAAATCCTACAATTCTTAAAATTCTTTAGAATTTCTTTTAAGTTTCAGTCAGAATTGATTTTAAAAGGCTGGTTAATTTTAGGTCACGTGTAAACAAGTTATTGAGCACATCCTGTCTTCTAAAATACCCATTTCACATTCAAGGGAGTAAAGTAAGGTTTTAGTTTTCTGTCACAGGTAAACTCAGAGATACATACACAACTTTTAGATTTGTCACTTAAATGATGTAGATTTTTAGTCAGTTAACTGAAACAGCTGAACGCTGCTTATAGTTTTGTTAACAGTGGTTCATTTTACAAACATTTATTGAGCATACATGACTCAGGCAGAATCAGGTGCTGAAAATGCAAGGAGGCATTTTGAGGAGCTCATAGTCTAGTAAGGCCATCAATCCTAGAAAAGAGAAAGTCATTCAAATTGAAGCAGTAGGGAGAGAAATCATAAGCTGCCTAAGTGTTTTCCTACTGACTGGGAAATAAGCAAAGAAGAATGCTCAGCAGTGATAATTATCCAAGTAATAGAATCCTAATGTTTTTAGTTTTTTCCCCTTATCATCTTAGATGGATGGATTCCCATAGTGGTGGAGCGAAATAGGTCAAAATATATCCTACTGTCCCCTTCTCTGGCTTTTCCTCGAAGGGTCATAGCATGGGAGGAAGGTGAAGTTACAACATTAATGACAAAGTCCCAGTGTGAGAGATGTCCTCTTCATTTTATCCTCAAGAACATGTAACTATCATCCATCCTTCTCTGGCAAATGATTTAGCATTTTGTTCATTTTTCCTATAAGGTACTAGATTTCTTGAACTTGTCTCAGTTTTTGCATTCATCAAGCATTCGTGTATGTTCACCCCTGCTATCCAGTGCAGACCTTCACTCTCTCTCACCTGGACTGCCCTGAGAACCTTCTAGCAGGACTTCCTCTCCTCTCGCTTGACTCTAACCCATTCTGTATAACACTGCCTGATAAATCTTACATTTTCTTTCTCTGCTTAAAAATCTTCAATGGTTCTTCAATGTGTATAATTTTGAAGAGCCGTACAGTATTCACTTTCTATTAATTCCCACAACAAATTGGGCCCATTTAACATTCTCATTTATGATTAATTAGAGACACAAAAGGAGAGTTTTTCCTTATTAAAAAATCCATAAATGAATTTGAAATCACAGCCTCTTACAACTAAATTAGAAGTTCTAATGAGGACCCGCTATTCTCATAAGTACAATGGTTTGAAATCAACATCTTCTGTCAAAAAAAAAAAAAAAAGAATCACAAAGTTCAGTGTTTAAATGACCTGAGCAACAGTAGTTAAAAGCTAGATGGCTTATAATGACATTTAGTATGCAAGATAAGAAGTATAAACAAACCAGAACAACGCACACTTTAAATACCCTGAGACGTTGAGTCAGGAGCACCTGTCTGAAAACTCACACCACCACACTTAGCAAGAAGTTTAAAAGGCCTGGGTTAATACAAACTTTATAAAAAGGATCACAGCCCCTAAGGTTTTCCTTCTGTTCCCTGTGACTCTTCAAGATATACACTTGGAGACTTATCTAATTCCTCGTTTAAGCAGCTTGGTGTCATTTGCACATCCTTTGTGCAAACATACAATTTGATTTATTACACCTTAAACCCTGAAACTGCCCAGGCAGGAGAATTCTTGGTGAGAACCCAATAAGATAAATGAGGAAGTACTGAAAATTATCTCTGAAAAAAGTAAAAATATAATTTCTAGAAATGGATAACATGCATGAGGAAGGGGAAGAACATGAGAGAGGTGGTGAGACAGGGACAAAACGGCTATCACAGACCATGTCAAGTAAAACAAGGAAGGATATTTAAGCCAGACTAGATTATATAGAGAAAAAAATAGATAAACAAGGATGAGATGACAATTGCTAGGACAGGAGAATGAGACACAACATTGGCATGGTGAGAGCCACATAAGAAGAGTTACTCAAGGAGACTGCAGCCTTCAAGGTATGTGATGATGGTCTGCAGCCCTAGGAATAGAATCTGGAGATGGAACTGGATGGATTATAATGCAAAGTGACACCTGGAATGATATTTAGACAATAGACAATAGACATCATCTCAAGAGAGACAGGACAGTGGCTTTACCCTTTACTTTGAATTACAGATATAAAAAAGGCCTATTACTATATTCAGCTATGATGTATTTGCACTACATTGCCTAACCTGCATGCCATGAACAATGGAAGTGGCATGGATTTTGGAAGCAGATATATCTGCAACTGACAAGGATCAAGCCAAGAATGACTCTGGCCTTGGCACTGGCTGGTAGAGTAATTGATGGTACTGATGGAGAGTTTATAAGCCTCTAAAACATTGCACATGTTCTGTGAATTATCATGTGGGATTTCAGATTCTCTTTTAAGCATGATGTACTCTTCATTCTTGGCCTCCTTTTGGAATATTTTCTCCAAGGAGATGGAAGTAATAATGAACATGAAACCTACCTATGACACTCAGTTTGGCTAAGATGTGTGTAGTACAAGGCCTCAGGCCAGACAACTTAGACCAGCCCTTATCTAAGGCATTCATAAGAAAACACACCCTCATCCTTAAAACTGTTTTACATAGGAGTGTAAGATTCAGTGCAGTATTACTCAAGGTGTGTTCCCCTGCAGGTCAGCAAACTGCTTATTCCTGGTCTGTGAAGAGGTTAATACAGCAATGGAAACTTGTATAGCAATTTGAGAAGATAAATTTATGTCTGTTGAAACTAAACAACAGGCAAGAGAAAAAATGGGGCATATATTTAAAAAATATTTTTAAATTCATTTTTATTACATTTCAGAAAAGTATCAGTGTGCAACTTATTATGGGGTGAAAAACCTTCTTTTACCAGAGATACATTGAAAAGTACTGATTTGGAGGGCAAAGAGTAGAGTGTGGGCTTTAAGAAATGGAGGTAGAAAGTCATGGATTTATTCTAGGTCTTCAGACCAAAGAACAAAAGTAGCGCCTGTGATTCACACATGATTGATTTCAGCTCACAGAAAGACTCAACTGGAATCAATACCTTGTTAGCAAAATACATGTGCATTTTACTCAAGAGCGAACCTTCGCTCCTTTGAGAACCAGTGTCAGGACTGGCTGCTGGCCAAGAATTCAGGACTTTGGAGTCTTGGCCACAATTTTTCCATCATATCATCATATCTACTGAAAATTGTTTAACCTTTCAAAAGTTCCGCTTTCTCACCTGGAAAATACAGATAATGCTACATTCTTTATAGGAATTTTATAATGATTAAAGACAGGTGTAGGTAAACATGTTAATATTTATAAAAGGTCCAATAAATGTCAGTTTTCTGTTGACTTCTACAAGTTAACCCATTCATGTTGACTGTAATGGTAATCCCACGTTCTTTTGTGGGGTACCATTGTTATTGTTGCTGTTTTGTTCTTGTTGTATTTTTGTTTTCTTTTTGCTATCATAAATCAAATCAAAAGTTGGCAACCATATAATCCACAACCCATTCCAATCTGGCTTCCATCTCTACTACATTAAATTTCTCTAAACTACAGTTATCATTGTCAAGAAATCTGATTTCCATGTTTCAGTTCTTAGCCTACTTGACCTCACAACCTCCCTCTGCAAACTTGGCTTCAGTGACACCACCCTCACTGCTTCACTGCCAGTTCTTAGTCTCCTGGGGACATCCTCCTTTACTCAAGCATTAAATGTCTCAAGGCTCAGACATACTCTGGTACACTGGATTGTTCTATTATTGATTCCAATTCTTCATGTTTTACCATAGACATGGCTTCCCCTTGACCGTGAGCTTGACTATGTCACTTGATTTGGTTAACACAATGTCCAAGGACATGACAGAAGCAGAAGCTTTAAGAGGTTGCTCCCACACACTCATGTGAGAAAGAATATGCCCCAGGTAGCTGCTGGTCCAAAACAATGAAGAAACGTGCAGCCGGCCTGAACTCAAGTAGTGGCCTGAAGTCAAGCCCACCCAACCGCAGCAAAGCCCAGCACAGCTACAGCCCACTTATAAACTCCTGAATGAAAAAATAAATGTCTTTAGTGGTAAGCCACTGTGAATTTGAGGTTGGTTGTTTCACAGCAAACACTAATGATGTGCTCACTCTGTGTTCTCACCCCAACCTCTTCTCTGAGCTCCAGATCCATATCCTACTGCCTACTCTTTGATATCACCACTTGCAAGTATCAAAAACCTCAAGGTTAGCATGTCCAAATTGGAACTTGGCTCTTTTCTTTTGTCCTCTTTCATTAAAAAGACTACCCTATGCATCTAAATCTACATCTAGAAACTTGTTCCCCTCTTGTCCCCCCTCCCATATCCAAGCCACAACCATACAGCTTTACCTTCTAAATATTTCTCAAATACATTTAACCTGCTCCTGCACCAGCACCATCCTGGTTCAAGATCATTTTTTCACACATGAACTGTTCTTGCTGAATCCACCATTCAATTTCTCTGACCTAACTCCTCTTCTTGAACTCACCTTTGTCTTCTTCTAATACATTTAATACTCCACAGCAAAGAAAATTTTTCAAAGAAAACAAATCAGATCATCTCAATCCCCACTGCCACTTTTACTGGCTTTCCAACGCTCTTAGGAATAAGATTGCACTCTTAATATAGCCCACCAGGCCACAGTAACTTCCCTGTCTCCACAATCAGCCCCTTCCACATCTCCTCCTACCCTGTACTCTAGGGAAACCAGTCTCCTTGGGACATGTCAAGCTTCTCCTTCCCACAGCAGCATTCCTGCTGCAGTTACCACTAACTGAACACATTCTCCCAAACCAACTTAGGACACTTCAATGACCTCAATCAGGAAAATAGGACAAAATGTTTGAAACTGGGATAGTTTTGGAAAATCCTGAACATACGATCACCAGGACAATAGCTGAAATGACACACATAGATGTATTGTGAATACAGACTTAGACAAATAGTAAAATACCCCCCTAATTTGCTTTTTCCTGTTACTCTTCCTTTCTTCAGAAAACTTTTTAGCTTTCTTAATATTTTTTCTGTTTACTGTAAAGAGGACAGGTTTCCCAGAGAAAAATGTCTGAGCTTTGGAATCATTTTACCTTGGCACAAAACTCTGTGATCCCAACTTTATTGTGTAGTACAAGAGTCAAGTTACTAAACCTCTCTGGATCCCAAATTGCCTAAGTCTGAATGAGAAGAAGCATTCCCTACAATGCTGTGTTGTTTTGCTGACTAAATGAGATATATATTTATGAATACACCCAGCTTTGCTCCCTGTGTCATTCAGTCAATATGTATTTCTTATGCTAAATATACTAGGTTCTTGGGGTACATTGGTAAGCTTATATTAGATTCTGCTTCATAGAAAGCTTAAAAATTTTTTTTTTAAATAATGTTTCTATGATGTTTATTTGAAACATTGTTAGTTCTTTACTTGAACATTTTCTGTTCCAGATTTAAGGAAATTTTTTTTTTTTTTTAATTTTTTATTTTAACACGGGGTCTTGCTCTTGCTCAGGCTGGTCTTGAACTCCTGAGCTTAAGCTATCCTCCCGCCTTGGCCTCCCAGAGTGCTAGGATTACAGGCGTGAGCCACCGCGCCCGGCTAAAAATTTTTTTTAAACTCTTGGAAAGAAAGAAAACCATTCAGTTTTGTGCACCTTCTTGCTAATGAAGCCCCAAGTGTTTTGCCCAGATATCCTTCCTGGCTCTAAACCTAGGAGCCCATCTCCCTGTTTGAGTTCACAACCTCTCTTGAGGCACATTCTGCTTCTCCAGCATTTTAAGTCCTGAGAGTTAAACTCCTGAGACTCTCGTCTGATTAACTTATCCACTTCTGCCTTGGCACACTCTGGCCCCATCAAGATATAGCTCTTTATCTACTGTCGTCCTAACCCTAAGGAATAATAGTGATCAGCAGCTACAGTGATCAGCAAAATGGATGTGGCTGCATAAAGATGTGTAAGCAAGAAACAGGCAAAACAGTCCAGATTCAAATGTTATAAAACATCTATAAAAACACGATTACCTGCTAAGGCATTTATTTTCTAGTACTTTGACAATGTCTTTCCTAGTATCTTGGGAATTCACATAAACTCTGTCACTATACTGCTCCCCAGAGTCAGTTTATGAATATTCCCAACAGCTTAGGTATTCTGTCCAAAATACTAACACCATCAGCATGATGAATGGTTGAAACAAAAAAAATACCCATCACCCACATTTGACAGCCCCTGCTGTTGAACTAATTGTGGGGACTAGGTCTTTGGAAAGAAAGTAATTGGTTTTTGCTCCTTGACAAGGAGCTTGGAAGCTGAGCTTTGTGTTTATGTACAAATGTCCTGTTTGGAAGAAGGAAGAAGAATCTCAGAACACTATTTTTGGATAAAACACAATTAGATATTTCTTTAAAGACAGGCACAGCTCTGAGAGTTAGTAGAGTTAGGCATTCTTATCCAAAATGTGTTCTTTGAAACACTAGCCTACAGTTCTATGGTGCAGAAAGTGTGATGTTTTGTTAAACCTAGGTTTAAATCATCCATATCACCAACCTGCAAATATTGTTGACTGAGTCTTCTGGACAATGGTGGTGGCATTTACAACGTAAGATCTTCGGGCGAGGGGTGGGGGCTGTACTCTCACCATCCTCTTTCTTGGTGCCCACATTTAATTTTCCTGAACTTCGCAAAAGCATGTTATCAAAAAAGTTTGCTGAAAAGAAGAAAGAGTGAGAGTTAAGCATCTGTGGGATAGCCTACCACAATCTTCTGCCCAAAGGACAATATGAGATTAAATTTAAAATGAAGTATTCATGATACTTAAAGACTTAAACAGAAAACAGATATTTTGATGTTTTTGATAAAAATTACACCTTCTACATAGTATATGTCTCAAATAGAATAAAGAAATTCTCATAAGCCTTTAAGGATGGTATTTGATATTTGTAAATTATAATTGCTGTATTTAATTGAGTGGAATGAACTTGATGAGACACTATTATATAGATTATTTCTACTCTCTATGGTGACACTAGGGGTAAATATTGTTATTGCCATTTTTCAGATAAGAAAATTGAGACTCAAAGTTTAAGTGGTCAATAAATTATGGAGCCAGCATTTAAACCCAGATTGTTTGAGCCCTAAGACTGTCTTTCTACCACATCACAGGGCCCCCTTACTTTAGGTATATTGTGTATTTTTTAAAGAAATTATTAGAAATATTTAATCTGCAAAACTGGGCAGGAAGACAAAAACTTAGTTAACACCAAGATATCTCAAAAGATACATCGTCCCCATCAGCTTTTACATGCAAAATACCTACCTATTATTGTAATGATGTTCCCTACCATCTTTGATGGGTGACATTATAGTAGACATAATCTCTTAGAAAAAGATTTTCTAGGTTCAAAATTAGGCTTCTATATTTACTAGTTAGTTGTCCTTAGACAACTTTATAAATAATCTTGTTGTGCCTCATTTTCTTATCCTTAAAATGAAGATAGTTTTAAGCACCCATACCTCATCTCAAGAGTTTAGAGTGTTAGTGTAACATAGAAGGGGGCATGCATCAATAGCTACCTATTATGTTTTAGGCACTGTGGTAAGAGCTCTTATATATGCCATGTAACTGCATATAATGTCACCTTGAGCAGTGTTCAATTTAAAATTTCTCTCATAACACATCTAGCTTGCCTATAATTAAATCAAATTTCAACTAAAATACGACCAAAGATAAAGATTTTTGGGTTAAAAACTTAAATCCTAGGTCAGAAGTACAATATATGCAATAGATGTACATAGTACGCATTTGTTAGATTTTTAAACCACAAATGAACGCCTCTAGGCATTTGTTATATCAGAGAATGAGAAGTTTAGAAAAAAAAAATCTGTGATAATTTTCCTGACTTTCTGCATATTAAGCTAATTAGTAAAATTATTATGGAATAATAGTTAAAGGAAAAAAGCAATAAAATATGTTAAATCAATATATCAGAATTTCCCCTCTAGTCATTAACTCTAATATTTCATTAGATTTTTCAAATTTATATTAATATAAGATGTGCATCTAACTTTCTCAAACAGTTCATTGTAAATTTAGTCTAGAAAAGACATGTTGATCATAGTGGGCATCTGCTGTGTATGAGGAGCTTTTTATATGCAGAATCATACCCCACCCACAGTGATTCTGATTCCGTAGGTCTCCGGTGAGCCAAGAAAACTACATATTCAACAAGATTTCACGTGATTCTGAGACAAAGGATGTGTAGACTCCACTTAGAGAGACTCTGGACTAGATTAAGCAAATAATATTTATTTAATCTAACTACATAATAAATCCCAATAGGTATTTATTATTTCTATATAATAGTATGCTCGTCTTTAAGTTAAATTCCAAAATAAAGTGAAGTTAAACATAGCTCACGTCAGTACCTTGTCCTGAAAGCCATTTGCTACAAGTTTGTCCACATAAGAGTGTCAGCAGTGTTTGCTATCCAGATGTAGTGTTTGTAGGTATACCTATATATCACCCTCTTATGGTGGGTTCCTTCTTTTTAAATCTGGTTTTCATTCTTTCTACCTTTATGAGTTACCTCAAGGAAGAAAATGATAAAAATAGGGTACTTAAAACTTATTACTTCCTGCTTCCTTCTATACCAGACCCTTTATTTTTATGTTTTAAAACAAAATAATAAAAATGCATTCATTATATAGATGTCTACTTAAAAAATATGTATCAGGTGCCCACCATGTTCCAGGTAACTGGGTTGCTGGGATGAACTAAACATAAACTGAATTTATCATCTGGTGGGAAATGTTGTTAAATGGAACATTTACACTGAATGGTCTAAAGTAGAAAAGGAAACATCCTCATATGATTGGAAGTAAGATGAGATTATCTAAGAAATATTTTAAAAGAAGATTCAAGGTTTCCTCACATTGTGAATTTATTTAAAGAGTGGTATAAAATTTAGCTAGAAGTTTCTTCGCAATATTGCTTATAATGACCTATGTTTATATTATAATAATAAAGGATTAGTTGTATCTTTAAAATGAGATTTCCATGTAGCCATTTATATATATAATATATATAAATATACATATATTTTAGAGACAGGGTCTCACTCTGTCACCTAGGCTGAAGTGCAGTGGTGAAATCACAGCTCACCGCAAGCTTGAACTCCCGGGCTCGAGCAATCCAACCACCTCAGCTTCCCAAATATCTAGGACCACAGGCATACACCACCATGCCCAGCTAATTTTTAAAATTTTTGTAGAGATGAGGTCTCACTATGTTGCCCAAGCTGGTCTCCCACTACTGGGTTGAAGTGATCCTCCTGCCTTGGCCCCCCAAAGCCCTGGGATTATAGGTGTGAGCCACTGTGCCCAGCCCCAAATATAATTTTTTATGAAAAGGGCCCTAAGATTACAGGGTATTCCAGTTATGAAATCCCACTACAATAAAAGAAAAAGGGGCTAAAAAAAATGAACCTACAATATAAAAGAGATCAAGAGGGGGGACACTAGCAATAAGAGCCTGAAAAGCAGAACAAGAAGTAACTGATTTAACAAAGTCAAGAAAGCTGATTCCTAAGCCAAACATGGGGAGAAACCAAGAAGCAAAACAATTTTACCACTCAACCCTTAAAAGCCTCCCAAAGTGGTATCCCAAGGTACTTTTAAAAGTGAGGGTGAAAGGGATACTGAAAACAGAAAGAGACTGAAAATCTATTTTATAAGTACAGTAGTTAGAACTTCAGATATCCTTTCCCTATAAGCTAGCAATATTTCTTCCCCACCCCTACGGAATACCAGAAGGGTAAATCTGACCCACATATCACTGAGATGCCTTTCTTATTTTCCTTTTTTTACCACCAAGGCCAGGGACTGTAGGAAACCAAGCACACAGGAGGGCAGGATTACCACCTTAAAGCGAATATTCGGTGAACATTCACACTGGATGCTGACTCCTCCAGTCCTTTTTCCTCCACATTGCTACAGCCAAGTGGAGGTTTTTCCAAGTTCTTGGTGTTTGTCAAGAAAAAGAATTTCATGATGCACCATGTAAGCCAAACAAGCAGAAGCTTTACTGAAAGCAAAAGTACACTCTCAGAGAGGAGAGCCGGCAGGCTCGAAAAGAGCAGCTGCAGTGAGAGGAAGCAGTTTTAGGTCTTTTGTAGTCTTACTAAGTAAGGGCAGGAATATTCAAGAAATTTGGGTTATAATTCCTAGAATTAGGTTCCCTCTCATTTTCATGCTTTATATAGTTGTTTTGGAACTGTCATGGCAATTTCAAGGGTAGAGAAATTTTAAAACCACAATGTAAATGATATGTAAATAGCCAAAGTTCATGTAAGGTGGAAGAGATAGCCAAAAAATCCATCAAAGCCAGTTCTTGCCTGCGGTCATCAGCCCCTCTAGTTTGCTTCTGCTTAAGGGATGTTTATTTTAACACCTGCACTTAATCTTGAAGCCCCTACATCTGGTCTCAGCCCTATCTCTTAGTCTCCTACTCTAACAACATGGCTTTCAGAACTCAATGCAGCTTGGTGTATGCCTTCTTTACCGGGGAAGGTGACCAGATCAAGAACAAACAGAGAGCCTAAAGACAGGGATATTGTAGGTTTCTCAATGAAATAGCCCTGCAATGTTATCCTACAGTGAGGCCCACTGGTGACAAGCTGTAACCCTGTGCTCCATTCTTATACATGAGCCACTAATTCAGGGTCACTAGATATCTGAAGAATACCTACCTCACATATCAAAAACAAATATATAGAGAAAATCTACTTGGAAAAAACAGATCATACAAAAGGAAACAGAAACTTAAAAAATTGTTATTAATACTCTCATCTTACAAAAAATACATTACATCAGTAAAATAAGAAAACATTGCTATAAAAAGAATAACAAATAAGGAATTTTTAAAACATGATCTCATAAATGAAAATTTCAGCAGGTAAACTAAAAGATATGGATTAGGAAATCTCCTATAACAGCACAAAAAACAAAGATGCAAAAATTAATTAATTTAGAGCATCAACCCAGGAAATTCAACATCTGAATATTATTAGCCCTAGAAAGAAAGACTTGAGAAAATAGAGGAGAGGAAATCATCAAAATAAATAAAGCATGCAAATTTCCCATAATTGAAAATCATGAGTTTCTCATTTGAAAGAATCCATAGCACGTAAGAATAGACCCACACTAAGGTATGTCATTGTAAAATGTTATAAAGCTGGAGACAAAGGGAGACTTAAATTTTTTTTTTTTAAGAAAATTTCTTGTTCTGTTGCCTGGGCTACTGCAGTGGTGTCATCATAGCTCAATATAAGCCCAAACTCTTGGGATCAAGCAATCCTCCTGCCTCAGCCTCCTGAGTAGCTGAGACTACAGGCAGGCACCACCACACCGGATTAATTTGTGTGTATATGTGTGTATGTGTATGTGTATGTGTGTGTATTTTTTTTTTTAGTGATTGGGTCTTGCTATGTTGTTGCTCAGGCTGGTCTCAAACTCCTGGCCTCAAGTAATCCTCCCTCCTTGGCCTCCCAAAGTGTTAGCATTACAGGAGTAAGCTACCACACCTGGCCACAAATTTTAAATTTTTATATGTAGAGAGGAAAAAGTGAGAGAGAGAAAGATAAAAGATATTTTAAAAATAAGTATGGCATTGACCTTCCTTCACCAAAACTGAAAACTAGAATAAGATAGAATGATGCCTTCAAAATTCTAAGGGAAAAGTATTTCAAGTCTAGAAATCAATACCTGGGCAAATTATAAATTAAATGTGAGGGTAGGAAGAAAGCATTTCAATATTTTCAGGGTCTCAAAAATTTACCTCCCATACACTCTTTCCAGAAAGTTATTGGAGGAGATGCTCCATCCAAATGAAGGTATAAACAAGAAAATAGAAGAAATAGGTTCCTGCTAACAGGAGACACAACCCAAGAGGAAGGTGAAGCATGTATCCAAGATAATAGTAAATGTAGACAATAATTTACAATAAGGTCCAATCCTTTGCATTGGACCAAAGGAGCAACCAGGCTCATCAAAGACAAGTCAAAAGACTGGAAGAGAGATCTCCAAGATGTTGAAATTAATAGAATGACTTATATATTTTAAATTTAAACTGACTAAGAGCTTGGAAATGAATTTGTAATGGGAATATAGGACATTAGGAAACAAATATTTTAACTCCTATACATACAGGACAGGAGACAGAAATATGTACATATGTAGTAGGGGTGGGAATGGTAAAAAAGAATGAAATTCTTATCTTCAATAGTGGAAAGTCAAAGGTAATGCCTAAAATGGAATAATCAAGAGGTAGTAGTACAAGTATTTACTTAGAGATACAGAGGAAAATACCAGAAGAAAGGATGAAAAGGTGCTACTGGAGAGAAATTGAGAGGATGCCTTTTTAAAAAAACTACAGAGATCTATGGAGTAGCAAATCCGAACAGATCATAGCTGGAGCTATTTAAATGCATTTGCAAATTGCTTGTCACTTCAACATAGGGAAGTAACTAATCTCATACCCTGATGTGAAATAAAGCACATCAGTGAACAATGAAGAGCTAGGACATCAAAACAGAAAATCCAGCCAAGAAGAAAGAACTTCTCTAGCTAATCTGCATTATGGGATTCACCTCTGGACGACTGAACACAGCTTGATAGTTTACACTAAATTCACTTGTGGTTTACCATATTTTTATGGTTTGTATACATGTGTACTTAAACTGTCAATAAATCTATATACCTCATTCTATATTATTAGTTATCAACAATCTATTTTGCAATAATTTTGTAGACTATCCTATGTTAACTACTTAATTACTTCAGTTATTAAAGAAAAACACCTGAGTCTGGTAGCTTAAAGCACCCTCTATAGTCAAATCCTGGCTCTCAAACACTGGACAAATCAGGTTAAGAACCATCCTTCATGTAAAAACTGTGAAGATGAAATATTGACTCTAATCTTTTTAAAAATTCAACATTTTTAAATATCCAAATTACCATGATAATAAAAAGTAAGCCTTTTGGAAGCCAATCTAAAATTGGTTCTCATTTTTTAGAGGATCACTAGATTTTTAGGGTGCAAATGAACCACAGAATAACTTTCATGAGATGTTTATGTGTGTGTTAATGCATCACAACTAAATTATATTCCTTATGATTCTCATATGTAAGAAATAGATTTATGGCCAGGCATGGTAACTCATGCCTATAATCCTAGCACTTTGGGAGGCTGAGGCAGGAAGACTGTTTGAGGCCAGGAGTTTGAGACCAGACTGAGCAACATAGTGAGATTCCATCTCCACAAACACACACACAAAATACAAAAATACAAAAATTAGCCAGGTGTGGTGGCACGTACCCGTAGTCCCAGCTACTTGGGAGGCTAAGGCAGAAGGATTGCTTGAGCCCAGCAGCTTGAGGTTGTAGTGAGCTTTGATGACGCCTGATGTCGCTGCACTCTAGCCCAGGCAATAGAGTGAGACCCTATCTCAAAAAAAAAAAAAGAGATAGACTTATAGATTTTTAGACAAATTAATCAAATTTAATGAAATAACCTAATTATCAGCTTGCAATACTGCAACTTCCACTCAATTACAAAGGTTAAAAAGAAAGTTATTTTTCTTGAATATCCTGAATACCTTTTCTTGAATATGTTGCAGTTACATTCATGTTTTCAGCCATGTACAAGTATTCTATGTAATCTTTTCTTGCAGGGAACAGGTGGAGTCATAAAGAGCTTTTTTAAAGTATTTATTTGGAAACTGGACAATGATGAGCTGAAAGCCTCATATAAACACTATATAATAATTTGTTCTTAAATGTATATATTTAATCATTTCTTTATTTCTGAAACATTTCTATATTATATTTTATTATATACTCTTGCACATGATTTTTACATGTGAAAAAATGAAACATGACAAAAATAAAACATTAAAAAAATTAATAATATTATAAATCAAAGGTATATGACAACAATTTTATCTTTAATATTAATCCATTACCTCCTAAAGTATGTTTTAAATGTGTTTACTTTTATTTTTTCTCAGTAGCATTCTTATCACTTCAAAAATACCATAAATAGAACATTTTAAATTTGTGATATAAGAGATTTTTTATACGTCACAGTAAAGAGAACATGAGAATCCACCATCACATTTAAATACATAAAGTATCTCTGAATAGAGATAATCCAAGTAATATTAAATCTCAATAAATAATGCACTTAGAAATGGATATGAGTGTTCATAGTTCTTTGAAAAGTAACATATGATTATTTTGTGTCACACAGGGTCTACCAATAATCTATCCTCCTTTATTCTCTTTTCTTTTTTAAACTCTGAATAACTCAAAACTTTAAAAATTGACTGTCATCACAGTTCTTCACCATCTACACCAGAGGGCAGGCAGGAGCAAGAAGAGAATTGAAATTCATATCACACAAGTTTGCACTTTAAGTATCTAGGGTAAAGAGGTTAGTGGAAGAAAAATTTTAAAGTACTGAATTGGCTAGCAGCAACTTTGGGAATGATCCGTCTACCCCTATTCATATTGCCAGGATAACAAATAATGCATTCAATGCCCATTTCCTTTTTCAACCGAAACAGTGGGTACACTTTTTTTTTAAGGAGTCTATTTTATACAGGAATAAAACTTGAATCACAGCTTAAAAACAATATTAATTTTTAAGATAAATTTTAGCAACATTGGATAGTGAGTTTAAATAGAAAACTAATTTTTATTTTCACTACTTAAACTTTGAATCATTTAACTCAATTTACTAAGTTTTTCAATTCAAAAGACATGACCTTCACTTTCATCAGCTAAACCTCCTTCATTATACTAAGGCATTTTCAAATAAATCATCTTCTATGTTGTTTGCAGCAAAAACTTAGTAAAAAACATATATATAAAAACAATATGGAACCAAATAATAAAAAGTTGGAGTATGTGCCTTCTGGAAAGTAACAAAATATAAATATAATTTCTATTCAAAAATACCACAGCAAGATCTCATGTAGGAAAAGAGTAGATTTTCTAATATTAACTGTAATGTTACCTACATAGGAATCTTTCTCCTTCAACCGTCAGAAGTGAGAGGAGAGACAGATAAAGACAGGTGCCGGTGGTAAGTTCCTGGCCATACTGTGAAGGGCGTGAAATGTCAGGTGACAAAACAGTATCAGGTATGGTCACAGAGCAGTGAGGCCAGACTTCACCAGGATGCGGGGCAAAACAGGCAAATTGGTTCAAACCCAGCTCAGCTACTTCCTTGCTAAGTGGCCTTAGCAAGTGATGTTCCCTTCCTTACAGAAGAGGAGGAGAGTGACAGTACTCATTGGGTGGAGTGCAGTGGATGGGATAAACCACATAAAGCATCTACCACAGTTCTCTGCACATGATAGTCAATGACGGTAAACTGTTGTTCTCTCTGCTGCTGAAGCTTCCTATTCAATCTTTTGTTTCTATTTTTCAGGTTTTTTGTCTTTTCCTATCACATTTTTTTCTCTTCCTTTTCCCTACTCCTTTGTCTCCTATGTTTCTATTTCTCTTCCTTTCCCTCTCTTACCTATTCCCTTTTCCCCTTCTTGATTCTCTCTTCCCATTCAATTCCCCTTTCTTTTGCTTCATTTTACTTCCTTTTACTCTCCCTTCCTTTCCAGATTCATCACCATGAGCAAAAATTCTATATAAATATACAGCTTTTTGGTTTAAGAAACATATTGAAAATCTGTTCAAGGATGACTAACATATTCTTATTAATCTTCTTTCTTCTTGTGGTACATTGATTTATTTGGCAAATAATCATTAAATCCATCTACATAACACAATTACCCAGAATACTTGACAGTGCCCTCAATAAAATAACAACCTTGCTGGTAAGACAAAGCAACTACATGTGGAACATAGTGAGACAAATCACCTACATATGGAAAACCAAAAAACAGTATATGAAAACAATAAAATAGATGCCACAATGCCATGTATAATTGTCAAATTTAAGTCCCAGATGGGGGTGCATAAGAGGGAGGATTACTCTGAGTGGCAGTAATCAACCAATATCTTTTATGCAAAGCATAAGTTCCAAAGCCAGTGATATCACCAGTTTTTTCATTTCAACCACTCATTGTTGATGCTAATGAGTAAGTTAAGAGAAATACATTCTCTCTCTAGAAACTAGGGCTTTCATCATAAAATATCTGTACATGTTTATACTCACTGGCGATTGTTTCTCTTTTCACCATATTCACATATTCACGTTACCACATCATTCAGGTTATGTGGAATAATCATGTTTTCAACATTTTATATCATAAAAACCCTGCCAAGAGACCCCAAAACATCTGGATAAAGAGTAAAAGCTTCAATCATTCAAATGTTTTATTTTATGTAATGCCAGATTATGACATAAGCAACCCATGAAAAGATTAAATATTACAAAAAAGCCAAAAGACAATATATACATTTTTATTTGTTTTATAGGTAATTGATACAGATTTATGACCCTGAGTAATAATAATTAATTATGATAGCAATTAAAGTTCTTTAGACATCACAGTTATTCTCTTTAAAGTTAAAACAGTGGGTAGCTTTTCCCTTAGGTTTTATTAGGCTTTTGAATTTAAAGAACCTCAACCAAAATGTTTACATAAATTAAAAACCTTTGAAAATCCTCTAAAATAGAAGTTGGTTAAAATGTTTTAAACAAAAGAAAAGCATCAACATAAAAATGAACTTGACAAGTAACCATGATATTTAAATATATTTAACATTAAACTGAAGCTATACTCATAAAACAGCATAATCAGAGCTGATAGGATGATTAAAAATTTTAAATGTTTCTGTATTTTAAAATATTTAATATGTCAATTCAGGTCCACATTGTTAGAAAAGAAACTGAACCATGCTCTCTTTGACAATAATGTCAGAGAATCAACTAGAACTTGGCAGATTTCCAAGCCAGGAGCTAAGGTTTTATTCAGTGGAGTTTCTTGATAGGACTCTGCTTCACAGAATTCTGAAGCTAATCGAAGTGGATGTTCAACTTGCCACCATACCAAAGCTTACTCTGCAGCTTTGCAAAGCACTCTCAAGACAGACTAATGTGGAAAATTACTTTGAACAGATTCATTTATGGAAAGAAGAGAAGTGACAATGAAGCCAGACAGATCAGAAACCAAATCACCATGTTCATGCTATTCTTTCTCCCCAAAGACAAACTCTGGAAAACATTTAGAACCTCTCTGTTTCTAATCCTCACTGTATCCTCTAATAGGATAATTATTAAAGGATATCTTAGTTAAGGTGCCTATTGACCTAAAAATACACAAATATATTGCTATTTCAAATGTTTAAATATTTGAGATATAAAATATGGAATATAAATGTACACATTTTTAAACTAAACTTGGAATACACTATTATAAATTATTATCACCAATGAGTTTAAAGGTCTAGCACTAGTGAAATAATATGGAGTAATAAAAATGAAATTTTAATATTAGAAAGACATTATAGAGTTTTAAGAGAAAAACTATAAACCAAAGAAAACTGTTTAAAACCTATAGTGCTATCCACGTGGCTTTTATCATCATTTGTTATACTTCACAGAAAAATTTCCTAAAATACCAAAAATGATATGAATTACGAAAATATACTTGCCTTCACTTCTCCAAGTGTATACTTTATCATACTAAAATGATTTATAAATTTCTTGGTCAAAAATAAATGACTTAGTAACTATATTTTCAAAATATTCATTTGATCTCTCATTTAAGTCATTAAATTTTGCATTTTTTAAAACCTATATTTGCAAGACAGAAACCTTGCCTTTCATAATATACGAATTTACAATTGTGTGCCATTGATGTAAAAAAAATTCGTAACATCAAAAACTATAAACAATTAAATTGTATCACAAAGATTTACACAGCCACAACACTTGATTCTAACCACAATGATGGAAAATGTGTAGGAGCAAACACACTCTAACACACAACACAAAAATTCAAATAATATATGTAAAAACTTAACTAGTTTAAAAATAACCTAAGTTATACACTGCCAGGACAGTTTTGCTAAACTGTATTTTCTTGCCATGTGATTTTTGCATATAAAATGTTTGAACTTCTTGAATCAGTCTATTCCACCCTCTATGTCAAGAAAGACTAAGTTCTAACATCTTTTTCTTGTGCCAGAATTGGCTTTACTGATCTTGCTTACATTTTTTTGGAGGAGAAAAACAGCCTCTGTAAGATATAAAGCTTCTCCCACTACTCACTTTTGATTTCTGTACGCTTGATATATCGTTGCCAGGTTCCCTGGGATGGGAGACATGAGGAGGAGGCACAGAATTGCTAGGGGTTTCCACTAAAAAGCCCAGCACCATAGGCAGCACTAATCCTGCACCTGTGATGTGTTATTCAGCAGTTAAGAAATGCAGTCCAGACTGTGGTTGCCTAATACAGCTCAGCTGTTTTTCTCAGTACTCCCTTTGATTATAAGCTGGCAAGAGAGATTATTCCAGTCAGACATTGAGCTATGTTCAGGATCCATGGCATATGACAATGGGAAGGTGAAAGAAAAAAGGAAACCTCAGAAAGAAAGAAAGAAAAGAAAAAGAAAAGAAAAGAAAGAGTAAAGAAAAAGAAAAAAGAAAAAAGAAAAGTCTTTGACCACAGCATATTATATAACATTTCCAGATGGTTAGAAGCTGTCTCTGATTACATGCAAGGTAGAAAAATATCTAAAATTCATCATTTTAATATCTAGAAATCTATTTTTACAATACCCTTTGACATTCAGAATGGTATTTCAACCACTGCAATTTCTTAAGTTTATCTTAAAATAAGCACAATTTCACAAATCGATCAGCCGCACAAACATCTAGAAATATTTCTTTAAAGAGGTTTACCTTTACTAAATGTCAAATTCCTTTTAAAATTTGGGACTTTCAAAATGTTGGGAAAACTGAAGATAAAATAAATGCCATTATTTCTATCTTTTTATTATGTTCACCATATCATTTGACTCATTAAAAATTTTGATATAAAATTTATATTTGAGACACAACTATCCTATTCATCACGTGGTTAAACCAGAATGAAATATTTATTAAAGCCAGCTTAAAACTGCTAACAAGTCCAAAGTGATTTAAGAAATATTTATCATATGCAGGCTGTATGCTAAATACTTTGGGCTTGAAGAGATGAAGAAGAAATGGCCAGTACAGCTCATGAACCTTAAAATCTAACTGGCAAAGGTGGCATAGAAGTCACAAATTTTGTTTTTGTTCTTTTGTCATAAAGAGCAGCTGACTGTTCACTCACACCAAAACTTTCACTCTATTTCCTTTTATACTCTATACAAACACAAAATTATCTGTCCTCTAAGTTAGTATCTGTGTCACTTTAAACAACCTAAAACCTTACCCCAAAAAATAGATACCCTTTCCTAATAGCAGATGGTTAAAAATCAAAGCTCATTTATATACACAAAAAGAGGTGAAATGAAGAAAAATATATCAATTTCAAAATGTAAATATAATTTAAATGTATATAGTAATGAATAAGTTAAAGGTTTTAAGTTATTTTTGTTTTTGTTGTTTAAATACTAATTACCTGCTAAGCCAAGCATTGAATAAAAAATTTTGTTAGGGAAAAAACTATGTATATGTGCAGAGGATATATATTAAGAGCAATAGGGTCAAAAGAAATTCCTGTGTACACAGAAACATTCTCTCTCGTAAGAATTTGACAAGTCTTACAGCTTTCCCTTACATTGAGACACTAGCGTTGGAAATGATACTGCATGTTAAGTGCCAAGTAACACGACTGAGGGAAGGCTGATATTTAGGAGGTGTGCCAAAAGATGTTATATTAGTATTTCCCTAACTCTTCCCATTAATCCAGTCTGCACATCCAAAGTAAAATAAAACAGTTGAACTGGGTCCTGGATATGTGTAAGACTAGAATACATGGAGTTTTGATAATGTAAGACAAAAGGAAATTTTCTTTCTAAAATTATACTTAATTAGCCATTAAAATAGTGCTGAAATTCCGAACCACCATCTACTTTGCTTTGACTTGTAGGAGAAAAAGACTGCCAAAGGACAATCTTGTCGACTTATGGGCAGAAACACTGAGGAAAGGTCTGAACTGAAACTATGTTATTGTAATAATTGTGTTATCTTCCATCTGGGCATGGCACACACAGGAACATTCTGGCCTGATGCTGCTCACACTGTCCCTCTTTTGATAAACAAATGGCTTCAGTTTTCAAAACATTCTCCAAAAGCACTTTTATTTTCTTATTTTTTAATTGTATAAAACCTAATATCTCAGTGGTTCAGAATTCTAAAGCCTCACTAATCTTATCTTTAAGTTTTCTTTCTTTATATTCTTTTATCCAATTGTTATCTCCTCACTTATGCCAATAATATTCTCATCCACATATTCTATTCTAAGGTCAAAATGTTTTCTTCCTCTTCTTTTAAATAATTATCCATATGGGCTCTCACAATAAACCACCAAAAAAAAAAAATAACAAAAAGGCTGTATCTAATAGGCTACATGAAAAATAATTACTCTTCTCAAACCCTTCAGATTTTTCTTTATTTTAAGCCACATCAACATAAGACAGCTGTATCTGTATGTGTTATGTTTTTCCACTCTGAAATATTTTGATAAACTGGGTATATGATCTTAAATACCAATGTCAGAGTAAGAAGGTAAGAAATACACACTTACATTCTATTTAAATGAACAAAGTGCTCCCAAATAATCATAATACTAATATGTGGCCAAAAGACAGTGGTTATCTTAAATAGCCACTTCAGTCAGAAAGTTTTCCACATTCACAAAGAACATATGAAATCAAACAAAATATTTTACCAGAATGTATTATTTAATACTTCAGCTATAAAGAAACTATTCCCTATATGTACTTACAGAATGCCCTATCCCCTATGCAAAAATCCAGCAAATAATTAGAGGTTGGTAAAACCTGTTTAACTATTATAGTCATCAAGCCTGCTGATCCTCACTAGGAGAGAAGTCTCATGGTTGTTTCCCCTGGGCCCCCAAAGAAAGAGCATGATGACCTTTCAGAAATGAACAGGGCCCATTTATGATAAATGATTAGTTAACAATTGAAGTTACTTATTTTATTTCTTTCTTGGGAGACAAAAAATATTTACTTTCATCATTAAAACCATAGTAGCTATTTTATAGTAATACGAAAATTTCCTAGTGGCTCCCATCCTCTTATCGTCAAGTCAAATAGCCTGAAAAGTATTAAAATTATGCTAATTATTAGATAAACAGATTATCTAAAATAAAACAAATCCTTCAAATAGTTACTTCCTAAAGTTTTGCACCCCAGCTTTTAGAACCCAGCACTTTGTGACAGCTTTTCTGCATGCTAAAATCATGATAAGGACATATTTCTCTTCCCATTTCACACCAAGGGGCAAAAAAAAAAAAAAAGCCTTGTCCAATAGGCGCCATCCAAAGCAATCTACCCACCCCCAACTGTGCCAGGTTCTTGCCTCTGTAGAGTTCAGTGTCTCCTCACTAGCAGTAAAGTACAAGCAGAGAGATCATTAGTTATGACAGGGAGACTTTAGCTGATAATGTTGACTCACTTCAGGAGCTATTAAACTATAAACATTGTGCTGAAAGCCATTTATCTGCATTTTAGGATAAACAGCAGAAACTTCTCAATTAAATGGATTGCAAGGAATAAGCTGCTGATGTCAAACCAAGCAGAGCTTAATTTTGAAAAGAAAAATCTGTGAATTTAATAAAAATCAATGTGGGATGCCAGGGATGCTAAAATATACAAACATTCAATATTTTATTTTATAATATAACATAAATATATAACATATACTTTAAAAGGTCAACTTACTTATCATAGTTATTGTACAGTAGTTTGAGTTCAAAATAAATTTATTGAAACTTGATAGACATTTCTCTTAAGTGCCAACATTTATGGTAATACTGATGCTCAGCCTGCGTATGTTACCAAGGAAAGCTTTACCTGTCACTATGTAAAAGGTAAAGTTAAATTGGGTCATTTTTCTTTATCACCACTATTCCTATTCACTATTATTTGGATAGAGAATTTCTAAATGAGTCCCTTCAAGAAAAAAACATGAGTGCTGTTTTACCCTTGACTTTAAATACATACATACACACACATCTATTTCTGGCATGTTAAAATGCTTCAAGGAAAACACTGTATAATTAAATATATCATTGAACCTTGGAGGTTTTAGTCCACAATTGATTAGAAGGATATGAGACAAATAAAGGCCCTTATTGCAAGTACCATATATAAGTAAAACACTACATTTAGAACTTATTTTTTCTACTTGTCAGAAAACAAATAAAAATCTGCTCTTTTCCACACTTCCAAATGTCAGAAGCTTTTCAAAACAATTTTGAGGTCGGAGAAGAGAACACACAGGTGTGTGTTATGTCAACTTCTGAAAGTAACTGGAGGTTACCTGGAATCTGATCCCTCTACTGACACATTCTTGTGGGCATTACAAATGCTCCCTGAAGGAATATTACACTAATGCTGACTAATTTTTAAAAACATCCCAAATCTCATTAGATCTATTCCTTAGCAGTATTGTTCAAAAGCATCTCTGCCAGTAACGTCAAATTCACTGCCACCTCTTAGTAAACCTTTAATGTTTTCTCCAATGTCACCTTTTCTATTCTATATCACTGACAATACAACAGGTTGAACAACAATAAAATATTCAATATCAACACATATAAGTTTTTGTCACATTATGAAAACTATGACAACCCACAAAAAATTAAATGTTAGGTTATCAGTAACAAATGCTTAAGAATAACTGGCTCACATTAATGGTCGTTGCTCTTAAGAAACCCATTACATATTTTGACTGCTGGTGTAACAAGCCTGGCACAGAAAGATGGCAGGAGTCCTTTCAAATCTGGAATTACCAGTGTTCACACTAAAAAAAAAAACTGTATTTTTCATTCAAAACCTCTATTAAACACAAACAACAACATAAACATGACATGCTCTTAATTAAAAATAAATAGTGACAGGAAGGGAATTCTTGCCAATAAACGATTGGGTTCCCAATCAAGATCAGAAAAATTCTGCCTACCAGTAAAATGACCTAATCGCCATACAGTTCTGATAATGTTTATTAATGATCCCAATCATATCAGTTTATACGTTAAAAATTCATTATCAATCATATTAACATTCATTCAAAAGATTCTGTATTTATATAACCCTTCCTTTTTACACACACACAGTCCACAAATTTGAGGATTCACAAGTAACAAATTATTCCCACAAAACCTGTCTCTTCTTGCCAAATGTTCCTAGTATTTTACAAACTTCAAAAATGTCTCACTACTGGACAAACCCTCCAGCTAATGATCAAAAATCTAAAACTTTAAAACATTTTTTTCCTTTTCTTTGTCTAAGTACATCATACAGTACCTGAATGCTCTTGCCCCAGATAGAGCTCAGAATAGGATGCACCATGGCACTCTTAACTTCTGCTGCAATATCGAGAGTAGCTATTAACTTTGCTTATGTATTTCATATTTACACATATCAAGTTTTCTCAGCATTACTTTTATCCTCACAAACGGCAAGCCCAGAGGCCTTCACTACTCATATACCACCATGCATGGGGAAAGCAAGTGAGGGCTGGGTGTCTCTCAAGTACATATGCCGAATATGCCTTTTTGATCTGAGATCCATTTCTGCCTTCTTCATCTCGTCTCCCAACACTTTCACAAAACCTTCAATATTCTTCAAGACTCACATGTCTCCTTTCTTCCTCCCACTCCCACTGAGAAGACAGGAAACACCAAGTGTGAAATGTCCCTGTTTGCCTCCCTCCACTCAACATGCAACTCCTGTTTGTTCACTGTCTTTCATCCTGGCTTGTTGTCTCAGGGGAGCTACGCAGCCATTTGTCTGCTGGATCCCATCTCTTCTCACACACCCAGATGCACAGCTATGGCTAAAGTCCCTCTAACAGAGGATGGTTTGTCTTCATGCATTCCTTCCTAGGTTATGATCAAAGAGTAGTTTTCTCAACCTAGATGAGCTCAGCAGAAGAAAGGTTTTAGGAGTGTATTGGGTAGAAAGGGCAAGAGCACCCTGGAAGGAAAACCTGAGATGCTTATGCCTGAGCCTTTATATCAAAATGTAAAAACTTACATACAAAACATGTAACCAGGCACCAACTCTTATAATAGGCCAAGTCACACGTGTAACAGGATAACTAGCCTCCAAACAGGTGTAGGAATCATGATTTCTAGCCCTAGCTAGACTACTGACTTAGAAATCTCCAGAATGTCTTGGCTGGAAAACTAGCACAGTGATGATTTACCAGATAAAACTTATACAATAAACAGAAGTTCTTGACATATTTGTTGAAGGAATACTGAGTGAATGAATTAAATTACCAGAAAAAAAACAGCCAAACATACCTGTCTAGATTAGGAATTTAGTATGAGAGAAATGACCCCTGAGTTAACACCATAATGTAGTAGTACCACGCAGGGACTGCTTTTCCCACGACCACATGACCTGGTTGGGTAACAAAGAGGGTGATAATGGATGCTTCTAAAGAAAGGAATCGAGTGCAGAAAAAAAGTAGTGGCTGCTCTGGCAACTTCAAAATATTATAAAACACCATAACATATTATTCCTCTAACTACTTCCAACTCTACCCTTACCTAATAAAGAAGTTGGGAAAAGGACATTTAACTCCCATTGCCTAAGATCATAAGTAGTTATGAACAGGAGTACGTTTTACACGTGTATGTGTAAATGTATACATATGTTTACACAAAATATAAAATAAATCCAAACATGCCTGGCCACAAACATAGGAAATCATTTATATGCTCTCGGATAGATAGATAGGTAGAGAGGAAGATCACATGTAGGAGATCATATAAATACACAGGATACTGAATATATACAAATATATAAGGACATATATAAATGTCTATATAAAGATAGATATAAATTAGATATGGATGTATATATGAATGTAGCTGATTTCACCCACCTAATTTCAGGCAGATTTTGAGGCTAACATCTACATTTATATATTTAGGGAATACTACATACACATAAAATTATTTATGACTGAAAGTTTGCATTAATAAGTTTACTGAGAAGGGGATTTGAGTGGACTGAAAGGAGACTATATTATATTAGAAAAAGAGAAAAATTACAGGACATACAGCCAAAAGTGAATAGCAGTTGTGAATTTCCAAAATTAAACATATTAGCATAGTCTGGAAATAACATGCATTTCCCTTGAACTTATCATTCACACAAAATATATTTAAATAAAGGTTGTATTTTATTCTAATATAGCATATTAACTCAATTATGTTTTTAATTCTACTTAGTAACAGTAAAATGGGTACAAATTACAAAAAAAACACAAAAATAACAGATAAACATCATAGACTAGTGAGCCAAAACCTTAATTCCACCCTCCATAAGGTATCTTTGGGTTGCGGGTGAAGAGAGGAAGCCTCAGCATACACCATATAGCACTATGCTTTCATCTCTAAAAACTACCAAAAAATAGTGTGTTATCCTGAAAAATTATTGGCCTGCTCTGAGGAGCTGTGTTGTCTGACTCTGACTATCATATGTACTTTCCTATTGCAAATTTTTCCAGCTTCTTTTGCTTTTTTATTACAGTATTAAGTCTCCCCACATACACACACTCCCTTTTTATTAATAAATAACTTCAGCTAAACTTGTAACAACTATTGAGTTTCTAAGGCTTGAAAAAAAAAATCTGAATGACAGCAACAAAAATCAGCCAGTAGCCATAGAAGGTTCTGGTTATTTACTATGTGGTTATTTACCATAATCTTTTTATCCTCTTTCTAATTTGTTTTTGTGTGTTTTTGATATCATAGGCATCTGTGTGGGATGGGTAAGTACAGTTCTTGCCAAAGATTCTTGAGTTCTTTCAGTCTGGTCAAGCAAAAAAAAAAAAAAAGACGACTAGAAAAAGGCTAAAAAGGTATGAGAACAATTATGTTAAAAATACTGCCAGGTTCAAAGCAAGTTAGGGGTCACATTGTTGTATCTGTGTGCTCTGAATTATCTCATCCATAAAATTAGATTGTAGGAAGATAAATTCTCTAATCTCCGTTACACTTCAAGCACATTATGATTCTAACTTGTATTTTGTTTATATGTGCTCCTTTTTCAAATCTGTAGCATGAAAAGAGAGTACTAACGATTATATTAATAAAACGTAAGAATCCCAGTTCTGTCATTTATTAGTTATGGGACCTTAGGCAAGTTCTTAATTTCCTTTGGTCTCACATACTTCATAGCAACAGTACTTATACTTCCTGGAGTTTTGAAGATTAAATGAGATGTAATCATTTCTCTATCTCCTATTATATGTTTATAAATTTCATTGAATGTAGTCCTCAAAATACCTATGCCGTGTACGTGTTACTATTCTCATTTTATAGGTGGGGAGGACGAGGGCTCGGAAACATTATTTGTCTGAGAAGAAACAAGTGAGCAGCAAAGGCGGGATTCAAGTTTCTGGTCTCTGTGACTTTTAAGAGCAGTGATTCCTCCGGATAGCAGTTCTCAAATGTTTGTTTTCAGAACCCTTTTACATTACTAAAAATTACTGAGGATACCAAAATTTTTGTTTGTATAGATTATGGTTTTCAAAATTTACCATGCTAAAAATTAAAACTGAACAGTTTTAAAATATGTAGATTTAAAAACAATAATAAACCCATTATATTTTAACATATGTTCAAAAAATAGTGGCACTGTTCTACATTTTTGCAAATCTCTTTAATGTCTAATTTAAATAGAAGCTGGATATTTACTTCTGCACTTAATCTGTTATAATATTAATACATTGTTGTGGTTGACATATCAAGAATATATGGCCTCACACAGACATATATTTGGAAAGGAAGACATTTTAATAGCCTTCTCACATAATAATGGTTATTCTTTGATATATACTAAAATTGGACAAGTGGGAGTCTCTTCAAAGTTATTTACAATGTAAGATCTGAAAGCCTATCAATGAAATTTTCATATTCTGATAATTAAAACCTACTGTCTATCTTGTACTTTGAATGGATCTTTCACCTATATGAAAAAACAGGCACTGGCCATCTGGGAAAAAAAAAACTGGTTCACTCAGTTATGCAGATCAGTTATGTGGATTCAAGCTTCTCAAAATCTTAATTTTTGCACAAAAGTTTGAAGTTTATCATTAGCAAAAAATACTGTCAGTTATTTCCCTTGAAGTGGCAGGCTCACTTCATTCATTTTTGAGAATATGTCTGCAAATACCCAAGTCTAAATAACCACAGTTTGTCTGTAAGTTGTTCTGTCTAGTAAAAACTGATTTTCATAAAATAAGTCTCAAGACAACCATTAATCTTCAGTATGCTGAAGAATTGTATTATGTATACTTCACATTTTGTCACACAGAATATTAAAAAGAAATTTACTCGGAGGTTGAGCTTTAATAAAATTAATCATTTTCACTGCTTCATTCAGGATATTCTTAAATGAAGCTTCCTTTTGTTTGACTGGTTGGCTGGTTTGGCTGTCTGGTTTACACTGTGAGGGTATGGGAGTGAAGAGAACGAATATAGTTTGATGCCTGCCTTGATTTGTGCTAAGGGTCTACCCACTATTGCTTTTGTACCATTAGTGCAAATGTTTGCAAATCATACTTTCAGAACTGACACATTATCATGAGTGATCCCCAACCTTTTTGGCACCAGGGACTGGTTTCATGGAAGACAATTTTTCCGTGGATGGGTTGGAGTGGAGCTCAGGCAGTGATGTGAGCCATGGGGAGTAGCTGTAAATACAGATGAATCTTTGCCTGCCCGCCACTCACCTCCTGCTGTGCAGCCCGGTTCCGAAGTTTCACGGAAGACAATTTTCCATGGACCATGGTGGGGGGGAGCAATGGGGTGGAGCTCTGAAGCCTGGTTCCTAACAGGCATGGACCAATACCAGTCTGCCGCCCAGGGCATTGGGGACTGCAGCATCAGTTGACCAACTACTGGTCATTAGAATTAGAGATAGAAAATTTATATATATTTTGAGGTAAGTTAAGAAATTTTACTATTGTGGAAAGAGAAGGGAGTGAGTATAAGAGATGATTTTTTAAAAAAAAATATAGAGAATATAATTTTTTAACCCTTTAAGATCGAAAGAGAGCTTACCACTTATAAAACACTAAATTAGTCACAAAATTACTGTGTGTGACAAATACATGCAAAAACAATTATTAATGTAAATTTATGCTTTGTTACTTTTATTCTTAAATGTCACAATTAAGCTACCAAGCCTTAATTAACCTAGTACCACTTAGATTCTACCAATTATGAAATGTTGACAAACACTTAAGAAGAAATGACCCACTAATATGAGAGGAAAACAAACATATACAGAAAGTTCACATTTTCAGAAAAGTAATTAAAGAAAGAAAAAGTTTCTTAGATGTGAAACAAATCAGTCTTGGTAGATTTTTGTTTTTTGTTTGTTTATTTGGTAACTTCTGTTTTTTTGGTTGTAAGCTATCATAAGCAGTAGTTTGTGTTTCTTCTGAATGTTTTTATTTCATACCTGAACACTGAAGGGCTGACTACATTGAGACAAGCTTTTCTCTAAGTTTATGTTTCTGTCTTTATTTGAACTTAGTTTAAGTCTTAATTTTCAAACACAGGTCAGTTTTCTGACATGCTGCAGAAAACTGCCAATTCTGAATTAAGAAATATCATATGTTATTTCATATAAAAGGCTTCAAGAAAGGATATAGTAAGCAGACCTTTTTTTTTTCCCTACCTAAAAATATTATATGGAGAAGCTCTGAAAGTATCTTTCTCATATGATGTCTTAAATGTTCTATTATTTCACACTCTGGATGAACTATTTAGAATATGCAAATTAGAATATAAACTGCGTGAGAGTAAGAGTTATACCTCTTTGGTTAACCGCTTCATCCTCAGTATCTAGAATCATGTCAGGTATCTCTCAGGCATGTGATAAATTTTTGTCAAGGTATGTAGAACAACTTCCCTATTGTGAAGGCTTCAAGGTTCATCTAATACGACAGAATGGGCAAACATCGTTATCTCACATATATTTATGATTATGGCTATATCTCAGTTGTGTGTTTGTGTGTGTGTGTGTGTTTTCTATTGTGATTGCAATTTGGTAAAATCTCTGCTTTTTAAAATTGGAAACAAAAGGAGAAAATGCAGCTGAATTTTTCTGACATTCCTTTTTTCTTCTGCCACATAATTTTCAAACTCAAGAAATACAGATTTGACAGAGTCAATTCAATTAAATTATGTTTTAGGTTTATAAAGTAGTGGAACACCAGAACATGGGTATGAGAGGAAGTTTCTGAATACAATCTCTAGTGACAATGCAACCCGGACAGCACCTTACAGAAGAAAGTGGATGGGCTGGAGAGCACGCCCAGCTTGACTAAGTAGCTGTATGTCTTTGGGAAAATTCACTAGTTTCTCTAGACCTCATTTTCTCCATCTTGGAAACACAGGTAATAATGTCTACTTCTCACATGGTTGTTGCTAAGATTAAATGAAGTACAATATAGAGCACTTGACACAGGGCCCAGTGCCTGAGATAGAGTAAATGCCCAATAAATGTTAGTTGCCTTTCTTTATCAGAAACCCACAGCTTAAAATTTGTCAGTAAAGACTGTGAGGTTTGTAACACAGAACAGGATATAACTTTAACTGTAACCATACAAGGTATAAAGCCACTACCAGAATCTAGAATGAATTTAAAAACACATGCCAGTTAACAAACTTGCACACATAAGACTATTTTCTAGAGTGTGATAAATAACCTTCTGGTATTTATCACTGGTGATAACTACTGGTACTAATTCATATTTCCAAATTTTAGTCAATTTAAGTCACTTTCTAGTTTGTTTTATGATTTTATTAATTATAATAGAAGGAAAGTCATGTGCAAATTCCATGAGCATGGCTCCTGCTAGTACTGATAAATAGATGTGGCACTGTACAAAGAACCAAAACTGAACGTTTTATCATTCCAGTTGAGAACATTATGCATGACAAGACATGTACTCATATTACTCACTTACTCATATTTAGGGTTTTTATTACGTCATATCAACTTTGCCTTTCAAGCACTTTACATAAATATATCTTAAAAATAGCATGCCTTGTGTGCCATGTGCCATATTTAATTTACTTTATAAGCTATTACCAACTGCTAGGTGATATTAGCTACTATTTTTAACAATATTTTATATTTGCATAGCATCTTATCCTTTGCAAGATACATTGAATATACATGTGCATGCTAAATAGATTCAGAAGTTATACACACATACATTCTATAATATCTACATAAAGTTAACTAAGTTTTGAAACTGACCTACATTTAATCATTTCCCTTAGCCCTTCTGTTGATATATAATCATGTAAAGCCAGTTAAATAACTTCACTGAATTCTAATTTCATATGTTTTACTAGGAAGAGAATGAAGAGAATATATAGGTAATATGGAAATTCATTTTAAAATTTACGAAGATGATCTAAAAAATTGTTATGTAGAAAGTAGCTTGTCAACAAACCCTTCACCGTATACAAGGACTACCACAATGTGCTTGGTATGCTTCAGGTAAGTTAATAACAGTTCCTGAAATAATCCATTAATGAAAGAAGGAAAACTGCAATTTACTGAGTACCTACCCCAGGTGAAACACTATTCTAAGAACTTTTCCATGTTTTCATAAAATTCATACCAAAGCCTGACAAAATAGACACAAGTATTCCCATTTTTATAAATGACTGAGGCTCATATATAAGGTCTTAAGGCTGAGCTAAGATTCTTACTACTCTGCATTACTGCCTTAAACAAATCACTCAATAACAGTAATAATATTATGTCACCAGCAAAAGGTATGTGTAGATTTGACTTCTCCTTTCACCAATAGTAAGATTAGGTTTTTTAAGTCTTCCATGTTCCCTTACCACAAAACACAAGTAACGGGCTGGAGCCCCTCTTTTCTATCCCCTTTGTCCCTGTCTCTAGTCAGTGCTGCTCTAGTACTCTCTGATCTCCTTCCCACTTCTATAATCTGTTAGTTGCACTGCTGCCTTCTAAAAATAACAACACACATGCATGCGCTTGGAAAACCAAAAAGCTAAAGGAAAATTAAAGTCTCTTAGGAACACATTCAACGTTCTTCATCAATTGAGTCAACCTTTCTTTCCGCATTCATCTCCTCCCACAGTCTGCTCCCTGTCCACACCTTATGCTTATTAGATGCACCATGTTTTTTATACTCCCATGCCTTTGCTCATAATATTCTTTCAGCCTACAACAGCCTCCCTCTTCTTCACCATCTATTACATTTCCCAATCAGAAGTATATGCTTCTTTTTTGATGTTTCCATGGAACTCTACCATGTTATGTATTTTACTCTACCTTAAATAATAGTTGCACACATATGTAACTGTCTCCCTTATTGCAAGTAGTATAATTTATTTACATATGAGTCACCCAACTGATTATTAGCTGTGTGACCTCAGGAAATTTACTCAACCTCCATTAACATCCATTTCCTTATCTGTATAACGAAGATAATAACAATACTTACTCAAATATGTAAAATGCTTAGAAGAGTACCTAGAATAGCATGCCCCATATAAATGTGAACAATTTATATACTATTACTAGCTGCAGTCTGTAACCAAAGAACTTTATTGTTTGATGTTAATTAGCTCACATATGCATCCAACTCTAATTTTAGCCTTTGCAAATTTTTGAAGAAAGACATTTAAGTTTTTAAGCATAAATTTTTTTAAAAATAAACTATATTACTTTATAACTTTTCATGGTAGTTTTACCTCAGCAAATACATCCATGATCATAATGGACTAAAAAGACAAGCTAACTGTAGTCTAAGACCAATCTAGAGTATGATTCTAATATAGTCAGAATAGATTCCTGCAGAGCATGAAATAAACTCATCCTTCCAAGAAAAGCATCAGTTCATCCTAAAATTTTACCACATAGACAGTGAAGTGAGGGTTGTAAATCAAAGTGGGACTCTTGGGAAGAGATAAGCTTATTCACCGAACACTTCCATTTCTGCACACAACTCAGGAACTTCTTTGAATGTCTTCTGAACATCTTACCATACACACAAAAAAATTACGCCTTGTTTTATAGTTACAGGACATTCATAATTCAACACCTGGGTCTGCTCTTCTTTCTCTCTTTGCATTTAGACAAGTTAACAAGTCTGATCCTTCAGCTCTCATTGTCTACAACTAGAAAGAGAATGGATATTGGAGTTATGATAGTGGCTGGACAGAAGAAGGTGGCTATGGACCACACTGAGCTGGGAGACAGAAGCCTTATGATAACATAAACTAAAAAGCAGACGCATCAGTACCCAGTGTATCTGAGTGCCTCCTTGGAAATGTGGAAATAATTGACTGCGTTCTCTAAAGTCTTTCTACTATAAAACGAGGACTAGATGGGTAAGAATAATAAAAGTAAATTTAACAACAATCAAAACTTGGTGTAAACCCTCAAGGACACAGTAGCCATTAAATGATAAAAGGATTATATTCTAATCTTTCATCAGGGTCATATTACTAATACTATATCATGCACATATAACATGTGAAAATAAAGTTTCCTTATGATGCATCTAAAAAAAAAGTAAGACTAAGTCAGCAGATTCACTATCAACTGCTTAAAAATCATAACTATGGCAATCATTTCCCAATAGAAAATAATTAGAAGTAAACATTTACTCAGTTACTGTGAAACAGATCCAATACCTTGCATATAGACTCTGAGAAGAGCAGATGGTGAAAACAGTAAAAATTCCAGTGCAAACTATGACTAATTATTATTAAATTGATGAGGGCTTGTCTTAAGATAAGGTTTGAGTTAAATAACAGCTACTCAGCACTTTACAAGGATAAATTTAATCTTATGACCTATAGTGTGTAAAGTAGGATGGTAAATTACTTAAAAATAAGTGGGATGTTCTTTAGAGGAACACATTTATCAAGAGAACCACAAATTTTTGCTTTCCAGATCAATGCTTGCTTCTGCAAATGTTAAGCCTCATGGAAAAAGAAATATGTGGACGGACACTTTATTACTTCTTTGCCCATCCCAATATATACTTCTATTTCATATTTAAAATAATAATGAGCAGACATGTAACTTTTCTAGGCCATTGTCTGATTTCAGGTCCAGGTATTTCTTTATTTCCATTACCAAATAACAGTGATTTACCTAAAGTAGCAGCAAAAATGGTATAACTGCTCTAGCTTGAAAGTACTTTGTTTACTTTAACAATTTCTCACTCACAAAAGGCTGTGCTTTTGAAAGTAACTGAATATATATTTAGTCATTCCTATACGCTTTGCATCATAATTGAACCAAGAGAACAGCTGCAGTCCAAGGTAGCTGGAAGTTGCAGGATGGGGCCTTGGGGTCTTGGAAAGAAAGAATGGAGCAAAATTGAAATGAAGAAGGAAACTAAAATGCTAGCTATCAGAAGTGAGGATTCATTAAGTATTCCTCTGCACCACTTTAGCAAGGGGAAAACAAAGACCTTTCCAAATGGCTCTAGCAAGAGTGTGAATTGAAAGGAAAGATTTCTCAAGGTAGAGAAAACTAGCATGCCAGGCACTACTCTAAGTATTTTTTGTGTATTAACTCAGTTGCTCCTTCCAACAAGCTTGTGGGTTGTATAGTGTTATCAATACAGAAACTGAGGCACTGAGAACTTGCTCAAGGTCACAGAGATAGGAAGAGTTGAAACTGAGATTTAAATACAAAAAGTGACTCTGCAACCTGATCTCCTAACTATTATGATATGCCATATAAAAGCAGGATTTCCAAGTATCCTCAGAAAAAAGCACTCACCAAGCCAAAAGTCAATACAAAATTTAAGTTGCTATATAATAACCAAATATGTCTATTTTATTTAAACTACTACCTAGAGTCATTTTTAAAAGACAGTTCATTTGCAGAGTGTTTCTGACTTGACAATTCACAACAAGGAAAGAGAGATGTAAGTTTCTACTTGCCACCACATTCTGCTTTGGTCTTAAAAGAATTTTTATCTCTTTTCTTTTAAAGTGAATTTTAATGAGCCCTTAATTGTCAAAGGACTTCATAAATATTCATTAGACATTAAGAGAAGTTGTGTTTTCTTTCCCTAAAAGCTGAGAGAGAAAACAGTAAGACTCCAAAGTGGAGTATGCATGAAGAAAGACTAAGTGGAATTTTAAACGTTCGGTTTTGTATTAGATGTTTATCTGAATGGCTCATATCGTTAGGACACTTAAATTCTCAGCATGGAAATGCTCTTATTTTTGCCTTCGTAAGTTCTCCAGAGTTCTGTTGGTGATATTTTCTTTTTTGTCTCTCATCCTATTCTGAATGATCCAAAACTTTTCACCAATTCTTTATAATGCCTTCTGCACCATTGAACAGTAAAATGGTTATGATGCTGGGAGGAAATTATTTTGATCTAAATCAACAAGACAAGCCCTGCTATTATGAAATTGCCACAAATCTTTTTCAGAAAAATAAAAGGTTTTCACACTGGATGTGAGTCTTCAGGGAAAGCATTCACCAAACTGTTGCATTTAACATCAATCCTACATACCAGTCAGAGGATAAAATCACACAGATAAACTTCTCTTGATGAAGTCACAGCCTTGAGTATTTCCTAGTTGCCAAAGGTGGGGAGATACTCACAAGATACCATGGCAATGCTGGTGTTCCCAAGGTCAGCCTAAGAAATGCAAATGGCCTGGCAAGTCAAATATTAACTCACTAAGAACAAATCTCTCCAAAACCCACCACTTCTGATTCACTGCTGAAAAAGGTATCTGGAAAAGAGGGGAAAATATGTTTGCTACTTCCAGGTGTACAGCAGTGATTCCCCCCTCCCCCCCACCATCTCTTAGAACTTTTGTTTCCCCAACCAAGAAACATAAACAAACAGGTTTCTATAAAGGTACCTTTATAAAAGATGCTGAATTGTGAAAGTAGCTGGCCTGCCATTATCATGCAACCAAAACAAGAGATATATCAGTCAAATTTGGAGAAAATAGGAGACAAATAAGCTGAGAAAATCAGTATGCTTATTTAATAGAATCCTACCTTCTATAATTTCCAATATGAGCCAAACTCAAAATACTTAAATCATTTTAATTTTTTGAATTTTTAATTAAAAATTCATCATATAATTTTGGGGTTTTTTACTCTAAAATGTCTAGAATCATTCAAATATACTTTTCATATTCTTAAAATTGTTTCCCTAGTTGCCCTGTATTTCTCACTTAAATTTGAGTGGGACTGGGTGGGGCTAGGGTGGAGGGAAAGGGCAAGTCTGTGATGACTATTTAATAAGCTATACTTTCTGGATAAATAATTATATCATATGTGTAAGGATTCTCATGTTTTTTCAAATAAAAAATAAAATCAAAACTTTGTTTACCTACTATGACCAGAAAACAAGGAAATATTTTACACTGCCTGAATTAAGAAACACATGTCACAGAATAGTGGACCACAAATATGATGCAAGAATAGAATAAAGCAGCTTGGGCACAAAATGCTGAAAAAAAATTTTTTTTGCAGTCTCCACTTGATAAAGTAATGATTTTTTCAAACAGACTAAGATTTTATTGGTTCAATACTTTATGATTATGCTACCACCTTCCAGATGGATACATATTGTGATATAAACAAAAAATGGATGAAAAAGAAAAAGTATAAAGTTTTCTTAATGGCTGCTTAATAATTTAAAGTTCAGAGTAAGAAATTCAATTTTAGTCCCACGTAGTTAGCTTCAATATACATGAAAAATGTCATGGTGAAGAATAAAACCACTTAAGACTTGTATTTTTTCCTTATTTTATAAAACTTTATTCTTATCTCTTCAAGAGTTACCTGACACCTGTCTTCTCCTTCTTTAGCATACCCAAAATGTCTGACCCTCTGCTGAATCCACAGAGCTACGCCTAAAATGCTTACTGATTGAAAGAATGTAAATGGATTTAAAATAGGTTATTGTGATGGTTAATTTTATGTATCAACTTGATTGGCACACTAGGTGCCCACATGTTTGCTCAAACATTATTCTGAGTGTTTCCATGAAGGTGTTTTTGAACGAGATTAACATTTAAATCAGTAGACTGGATAAAGCAGATCGCCCTCCCTAATGTGGGTGGGCCTCATCCGATCAGTTGAACACCTGAATAGAACAAAAAGGCTGAAACTCCCTCAAGTAAGAGGGAACTTCTCCTGCCTTACTGCTTTCAAGCTGGGACATGGGTTTTTTCCTGTCTTTGGACTCAAACTGAAACCTCCCTTCTTCCTGGGCCTCAAGCCTGGTAGCCTTCTGACTGGAACTACACCAGTAGATTTCCTGGGTCTCCAGCTTGCCAAATGCAGATACTGGGACTTGTTAGCCTCCATAATCACATGAGCCAATTCCTTATAATAAATATCTTTATACACACATGCACACACACCCCCTACTGGCTTTGATTCTCTGGTGAACCCTAACACAGTGATTTTAAGTTTACAAAGTTCCATTAAATAACTTGGCTTTTTAAAAACAAATAAAAAAAGTTTCTATTAATTAAATCTGAACTATCTTGGGCCCTTGAATTATGGTTCTCACAATTTCTCTCATCCAAGAAAGCAAGAATTGTAATTTCACTGCCAGCAATACAGTTTTGCATCCACATATGTGTTGAGAATCTATGCCCTATTGATAGCAATTCCAGCAATGTAGCCCTCAATACTCCTGTGCCCCACTGAGTATCCAATGTAAGCTAAGAATGGGAAATCATTAACATCTTCTTAGCAGACTACAAACTGTGAGTATGAGATTAAATAACAAGGATCAAACTCAAATAATATGTCAAAGATTTCACATACAGCTAAGCTGTATTCACCAACTAAGAGATCATCACTGATCAGACAGTGATTTTGTTTTAGTTTCTATAAATTTCCCTGGGAAGTATCTTTTCCATCTCTATCCTCTACTGGCCCAGAGGTTTGTATATAGTAATCTTTTCCAACAGTGTTGTCCCCTTGAGAAATTAAACTGTTTAATAAATTTCTAGGTTGAAGACCAGTTCAAGATGCTTTACTCTCCTTTACTAAATAAGGTAATAAAAATCACCAGAGGTATGAAAGCTATTGGTAAAAACCTAAGCTTCAAAATAAATGAAAAATGTGTTGGTGAAGAATACAACAATTAAAAATTTTATGTTACTAAACAAATAACACACACACACACACACACACTCACACCCCCCAAAACTCTTACTTGAAACATTTAGACATTTTTCATTGCACGCATTCTGAATGTTTTAATAAAGAACTTACTCTTTTCTGGTGACTAAAGGAAAAAGAAAAAGTACTCCAACGTGTTTTCAATAAAAGAAGAGGGCTATGAAAGCAAAATACAGAGTTTGAAGCTAGCCAGAACAAGCTAAAGGTAAAGTCTTTGTACTCTAGAGGTACCGAGACACTTCATCTTAAGATAAATGGCTTTTTCATTCTTTTAAAATGTACCCAAAAAAAATGAATCAAGGAGATTTTTTTTAAATTTTCTCTTTCTGAAGGTTTTCTTTTTCTGTTTTTTAAGCAATCTAGGAAAGAAACAGTGACAACAATTAAGAACTCCTACGTTCATATAGGAACGCATGTGTAACCTATGGCTAGTAATGTGGCTTTTCCTTGTTTGGTTTTTATAAGGTCACTAGCCTACCCCAAGGCACCATCTCTTACTAGGCATTAGTTAGCCCTACAGTACCCTTTCCTGAGCTCTAGGCCAATACATTCAACTGACTACTGGGCCTCTGCCATTTGATACCAGTAAGTGTTGCCAGTACATCAAACTGAACATACTCTGAAGTTATCCCTCCTCCTTCATGAAGCCTCTCCACCTTATCCCTTTCGTTCCTCAATGTGCTCTTCAGTTTTCTCTCTGATGAACAGAACCACCATCTACCCAGCTGCCAAAGTCAAAAGCCCCAGAGTCTTCTTAGATCTCTCTCTCTCTCATATGCATTACACCTAATCCATCAACAACTTAACCATTTTAATCTTCTATTTTTTTTGGTAATCCTTCCTCATCTTTTGATGCTGTCAAAAGATGCTAAATGAGCCCCTCATCATTTCTTACCTGGTTGACAGCACAGCCTCCTAATCTCTGCTGTCTAATCCTGCCTGCCTTTAACTATCTTGATGCTATAGTGAGAATTACATTTTCTAAAATATGCCTTCATTCATTTACTTAACTCAATGATCATTTATTAAGCACTTTCCAGGTACTGGGCTCCGTTCTAGGCTCTATTCTAGGCCGAAGGACATAGCAGTGGAAAGAAGTAGATATAATTCCATGCCCTCACGAAGCTTACTGTCACTGGAGACAAGGAAAAAGTAAATTATTTTGTTTTATATGACGATATATAAATTATGCTAAGTGCTTTGGAGAGAAATAAAGCCAGGAAGGGGAAAGTTCTTATTGGGAGTGGTTGTAATTTTAAAGAGGATGGTTAGAATTTCCTCACTGTAAAAGTCATTTTTGAGAAGGAAGAGATGAAAGGAATGTCCTATAAAGAAAAGTGGAAGTGTTCTAGACAGAAGGAAAATCAAACAAGAGCCTTGAGGTTGGAAGTGTACCAAGTGTTCTTGAGGGGTAACAGGTGCCAGTTTGTCCAACAAGAGGACTAGCACTGGGAGGTGAGGTCAGAGAAGAAATGGGGAGCAGATCCTAGAGGGCATTGCTGGAAACTTTTACTCTGGTTTGCTGTGCTAAGAATAGACTATAGAGAGCAAAAACAAAAGCAGAGAGCCAGTCGGGAGATTCTTGTAATAACTACAACAAGCACCGATTATGGTTTCGACATGGGTGGTAGTGATGGAGTGATGAGAAGGGGTCAGATTCGAGATATACAATACATCCTCCCTTAGCCTCATCAATAGCTTCTTGGAAACTGGGACTTTAGGCTAAACTACATAAAATGAAGCCAATTTTTTTTCCTTATCAATGTTACAATGAAATGACGTTCAAGGAAGCGACAACGTTATTTGAGGACCTGCTACATGTCATTTTGCTTAAAGTATCAGTTTCCCAGAACTTATTATGTGAGGACATTATGTGAGGACTTAATGTATTTAGAAGGTACTATCACAACCTTGGTTTCTCAGGAAAGTGGAGCCTAAGACAATTGCTTACAGAGACGTAGTTTATTTGGGAATGGCATCCCAGGATGTTGGAGTACATGACTGGGGTTGTAAAACAGGGAAGAAAAAAATGGCAATTTGAGGATGAGTTATCTAGTTCAACCCTACTAAAGGTACTATGAAATGAGTCTCAGCATATCCAACCCAAGGAAAAAAAGGAAAAGTGATTATCCCTCAGCCCCTATCCCCCAGTGGTCAAGTCTGGCTTCATCAGCAGTCGTCTGTCCCTCATTGCAGGTTGTAGGTGAGTACAGAACGGTTCCTGCTGGAATCCCACATGCTACATTAAAGAAGGCACACAGTAGGAGGCTAAGAGATGAGACAGTGTTTAATTCCACCTTCACAAAGCTTGTCAATGCCTGCATGGAACTGGTTGCTGCAGCCGTGACAGCAGTTGAGTAGGTCCAAGAGGATTCTGAAGTGATACACACAGGTGCCCAATACAGATAGTGTTGAAATAATTTTCCAATGGAACATGTGTACTATGTGAGAGATTAAAAAAAAAGGAGTTAAGGATAATACCAAAGGTTTTGTCTTAATCAACTACAAGGATGGAACTGCTATTAACTAAAGACTGTGACAAATACCATTGTTACTATCCTCCTCAAGAGCAGCCATAGGGATCTATGCAACCCACACGAAAAATTATGTGTTTCCTATCCTGGGTCCACACAAACCTTCATCATCTGTCCCCTGCTTATAATCTCAAATTAGCCACTCACTACCCCTCACCTCCAACTCTGCAGTTACACTAAATTCTGTGCAGTTCTCTGGCTATGCCCTGCTCTCTCAGGTCTCTCTGGGCTTTTGTTCAGGCTGGTCCCTCTGTCTGAAACTTGTTCACTTCCTCTTTTTGCCCAGATAACTCCTAATCAGCCTTTAGTTCTCACCTTGGCTGATACCTCCTCTTAAGTCATATATATACCTATCTATTCCCAAAGCATTCTTTGTATTTGTCTGCCTCCACTCCAGGACATGACCTCCACCTAGGAATAGTTTCCTTAAATCCACAGAGCATATCACAACATTAGAAGACACACCAGTGTTCAATAAATGTTTGATAAATCAAGTAAAAAAATGAATGGTTTCTCCAAGTCATTATGTTTATTTTAAGTTGCAATAACACTGTCCCAAACCAACTTTTCCTATGAAGTTTTTCAATATTTTTATCTCACCTAGTTCTCTGAAATATTAAAGATGATGTCCAAAGTCACATAAGAATTTAGTAGCAGGGCAACAATTAAAATCCAAGTCTTTTCATTCCCATCAGAAAAGGCTACTGCCTTTTCCCAAATAGTTATTAACTCTTGGAAAATATCTAAGTCTAATATGCTCTAGAATATTTTATAGGATTAGGTAGATTAACAGTAAAAATGCTTACTGCATTTTAATACCAAACTTCCATTTAAACGTAAAAATACAACCATCCGGAATTAAATAAAATTATTCTAACTATGACCAAAATGACTCTTAAGGAGAAGATAACATAATCATATGTTGTACAGTCATCCCCATCTCAGAATTACAGGTAAAAGATCTTTTTCAACATGTTGTCTATTATCCAAAAGATAAAATGACATATTTAGTTAATGCTGTTCATGCAGGGCAGAGACCAACAAACTTCTCATAGTGCTTTCTTGGCTTCATTCCATTTTCATTCTGATGGAAAATGTGAGCACATTAGTTTTAGATTCAACATAGATTTCTGTCGGGTAAACTTCTTGGCCAACTAGGTTTTCTGAACCTAGTCCTTTTCACTTGGAACAAATGTGTTATTCCAGAAGATGCCAACACATCATGTGTTACTGATATATAAAAAGATTAAGAGGAAAAATGAAAACATTTAAAACACAAGACATACTTGGGAAAAATTACACAATAAAGTGACCTGGGGAATGCCCTAAGCCACTTTCTAAAATTATTTGGTTAATATCTTCAGGATTTAAGAGCACACCTAGATCCTGTTAAATCTGTAAAATGCTTGAAGTTTAGGGAATAAAATGGCATACAAAGGAAAGCACCTATAATTTATAGCAAATAAAAATCACTTAAGTTTGAAACTTTCAAAGCTCTATTAAATCATTCAACAACTCTCTCATTTAATTAAAAGAAACTACAAACCAACATACCCTTCAGAAATGTATGAATTAAATCAGATCACTAGATATTGTGACCTTTTTTTTATTTACCTAAACTAAAAATGAAACAGAAAAACGAGACAGAAAACTCTATGACCTAAATAAGACCCTACTTTAATCATTCCATAACTCTGCTCACAAATGTTCCATGAATTTCCATTGCCTGTGGGATAAAGTTCAAACTTATCCACCTGGCATTGAAAAATCAACATAATTTGTCCAGTGGTTCTCAAACTTTAGTGTTTATCAGAATCACCTGGGGGGCCTGTTAAAAAACAGATTCCTGGTCTCCTCCACTGAGGTTTTTGATTCAGTAGATTTGGGTTGGGGCCCAAGAATTTGCTTTTCCCAAAGGTTCCCATGTAATGCCGATGCAAGAACCACAATTTGAAAAGCACTGTCTAGTCATAATCCGGCTTTTGTGCACCAATTTCCACTCCCCCACACAAACTTCTGGCACTGCACATTTTCTCACTTTTTTGATTTTGCTTAAACTATTCCAATTGCTCTTATGTTTATAGGCTCTAGAGTTAGAAGAAAGTTATCCTGTACTCTACAGGGTAACTGTATTTCCAACTGTATTTGAATGCCCCCATAAGTATAATTCCAACCTACTCTGAATCAGCTTTGCCATCACTTGTTGTTAGTACTTCAATATACAAACTTTAAGGCCCTGAGGTCATTTTCCCTCCCCCGTGATGGCCACGGCCCTGAGTGGGAAATGTATAAAACAAAATTCTAGGAAAATATGTTTTTGTTATGACTATGAGCTCCTCCTATCTGAGAAAAGCTTGTCAGTGCAGGCAATTTCCCAACCACTCTCTCCTATGATAGGAAAGGGATTTATTTGTGCACAAGCAGAAAAGGAATGGGCACCTCTGATTCAGGAATGAGCCTTCCTGGCTTATGGGCATGCTCTTTGTCCACCAAGAGAATCTTTTATTGTTGGGGGAGAGCCCAGATAAAGGCTCACAGGCAAATTAACAGCTTACCACAAGGCCAGGCTCAGAATTATGAACAGCAGCTGTCCCCAGAAGATACCATTCCCCATTAACTAAGCAAGCAGGATTGCAGGTGGGCCACTCTGCTAAGTTTTTGGCAAAGGAAAAATTATCTGTTTGAATCAGGACTAACAGTAATTATTCATCACAAAGAACTTTGCTTATAAACAAAATAATAAAATTACAAATAAAATTGCCTTATTTTATCATTTGTAGAATTCTGATTTTAGAGATAAAATATTATTATAATTGGTATCAGAAAAAGCAAACAACGGTCAATGTAGGAGCCCTAATTGAATATTGTATTTGTAGAGAATATTTTCTGGAACCAAGTCTTCAATTTTTAGGGGAAAAGGAAAACCCATAATGTTTCTAGCTGAAAAGGAGGGGGGGATGTAATATACTTAATTTCATTTCTGGTTATCCCTTCTGTCGTATAAAATTCTACAAATACACAAAAAATGGGTAGAGAATGCTAGATTATCACAACTCATTTTTATAAAATCTTCCAGATTTCTTATTTCTAAGGAATAAAATATTACAAAATGAAGCCAAATGAGTACCAGAGCTCCTTCTTATTCTGCACTGTCCTAAACTTGCTATTTATCACTCCTATGCATATTTTTAAGAGACTTATTGGGATATAATTCACATGCCATAAAATTCTACCAAAGCTAGTTATTGCATATTCGTTATGTTACCTTCTAATTTGAAAATTCACCCATTAAACATGTATAATTCATTGCTTTTTAATACACGCACAGAGTTATGCAACCATCTCACAATTTACTTTTAGAATACCCCCCCAAACATTGTATCCATTAGCCGTTACCCCCTATACTCCCAGCCCCAGGAAACCTGGGACTGATAATCTACTTTCTGCACAGATTTACCTATTCTGGACTTTTCATATAAATGAAATAATACAATCTGTGGCCTTTGCATCTGGCTTTTTTCACTTAGCATAATGTTTTCAAGGTTTATCCTTGTTGTGGCATGTATCAGAACTTCACTCCTTTTTATTGCCAAATAACATTCTATTATATGGATACACAACATTTTGTTCATCCATTCATCAGTTGGTAGACATCTGGGTTGTTTTCACTTTTTGGCTACTATGCATAACACTGCTATGAACATTTGTGTGCAAGTTTTTTTGTGGACATAAGTTCTCATTTCTCTTCAGTATATATCTAGGAGTCAAAGTGCTGGGTCATAGGATAACTGCATGTTTGACATTTTGAGGAACTGCCAGACTGTTTACCAAAGTTGTTGTACCATTTTACATTCTCAGAAGCAGTGTATGAGGGTTCCAATTTCTCCACATCCTCACTAACACGTGTTATTTTCTGTCTTTTTTATTATAACCATCCTAGTGAGTGTTAAGTGATATCTTGTGGTTTCTATTTGAATTTCTCTGGTAACTTATGATGTTAAGCATCTTTTCATGTGATTATTGACCATTTATATATATTCTTTGGAGAAATGTCTGTTCAGATCCTTGCCCATTTTTAAATTGAGTTATTTTTCTTTTTATTAATGATTTATAAAGGTTCTTCATATAGTCTGCATTCAAGCATGTTATCAGATACATGATTTACAGATATATTCTGTGGGCCTTTTCACTTCTTGATAATGTAATCTGAAAAACAAATTTTTTTTTAATTGATAAAATCCATTTCATTATTTATTTTTTCTATTGTTGCTTGTGCTTTTGGTAGCATATCTAAGAAACCATAGCTTAACCTTATGAATATTTCTATACAATTACTTATCTATAAATGATATACCACTCTTGAAAATGGCTGAAACAATTTATATTCCAACTAACAGTGGTTAAGGGTTTCCATTTCTTCACATTCTTGCCAAACCTTGGCAATCTCAGACTGTTAATTATTTTGCCAATCTGCTGACTATAACTTGGTATCTCATTATTTTAACTTGCAATTCTCTATTTATTTAGCTTCTTTTCCTATATTTCCATCTTCCTCCTCTGTGAATGGCTTGTTAATATCTTCTGCCATTTTTATTATATTTTTCTCATTTGGGAAAATTTTTTTATATGCAATTGATAATAAATACTTTTCAGTTATATGTCATACAACATGCTTTCCAAGTGTGTAGGCTGTCCTTTTGATGTTTGCAGTTTGCTTTGTTTAACTATTAATTTTACTGTTATAAAATTCTAAAATGTTTTCTATATTTTCTTGGTTTTTCATCTTTTTTGAACTTTAAGTCATATAAACATTATCCTCTAAGAGATGTTATAGAGTATAGGTACTAATAGAAAGGACACAGTAGCCAGGCTGTCTTGATTTAAATTTAGACTCTACCATGTATTAACTTTGTGACTTTTAACACAATATTTTACTTCTGTGAACCTGTTTCCACATTTATACAATGAAGATAATAAAAGACCTATACCTATGTTCTACCCTAGACACATTATTTTAATTACTATAGCTATAAAACTATAAAACCATAAGTTTTTATACCTGGAAAGGCAAATGTCCTTACCTTGCTGTGTGCTTAACATCTAAAAATGCAAGTATGCACATATTAAAACATAAAAAGAATGCTGACATTTGTATTCTTGGATTTGTAAATTATAAAGTCACAAATAAAATATATCAGTTACTATTATATTATTAATATTTAATACAACTACAAGAATGCCACTTTTTTTACTCCTAGATCTTTTTGATTATTTTGTAGATAATAAGGTTATGATTCATTAAAAGCCACAGGAATAATAAAACAATCCAGACTATAAAGTAAAACATTATATTATAGAACTTTGGGATGGGGGGTACTTTTGCTTGAGTATTTTGTAAAATACAAATAGACGATATGACATCTTCAGCAGATCTTTAAAAGCCCTGAAGTAGCAATATAAGAATCAAAACAAAGCCACAGAACAAAAAACCCTCCATTCTCATTCAGCTTGCAAAACTAAACTCTGGATTCACAGTTACTGAAGAAATAATAAATGAAAAGTTAGAAAAATTCGGATAAATACTATAGCAATTTTACCTGCTAAAGACTTCATCAATTATTCTAATACATTCTACAGCAACTGCCTGAAGCTATAAAATCCAATGTGTAAATCTAGAGGATCCCAGTACAAGTGATATCTTACAATGAAAAGGAACAATAACCATGTAATTTTAGCATTAAGAAATAAATCTGTGGAGGTGTTACCACGTACTCTCAAGATGTAAAGCTGCAGATCACATTTCTTATTTGCAGTCACAGATACTCAGGATACTTTGCAAGTAATCTCTTTAACATTTTAGAAGAGGAAAAAGAGAAAGATGTTCCATTCTTCCATATGAGATACAAAATTCTTCCCTAGAACTCAAATGTGTTCTCACCTCAGATGCCGAGGTGTTCTGGCTCAGAACAAACTGTGCATAAGTTGCAATCCTGTGAGCACTAGATTGTGACAGCCTAAATGTGGTTGAATACAGAGTACCTTTTACAAACTAAGATAGATTAGATTATTATAATATACAGGGTTTTCCAAAAGTCTCCATACAAAGGAAAAATTTTGTAAATAAAGGTACATTTAGCTACAATTTCCCATTTTCCCTATGTATGGTGACTTTTGGGACACCCTGTATATTAGAATAAATAGGAAAATCAAAGTAGAAGTTATTAGGAATATCAAAGCAGAAGTTATCAACTAAAGAGCTTTATTAACACACTGAAATTCATTCTTGGTGATGGTGGTGGTGGTGGTGGTGGTGGTAGTGTGTGTTTTTGTAACCCGTCTCTTAAATAAAATGTTCCTGTGGCAAAGACCTAGTCTCAGCTTTCTAAAAATTTAGCCTAAATAGCAATCCTAAAATCAAATTTAAATGTAATTCCTAAAGAACTAGAACTAAAACTCTAGGATCACAAGTTCTGTTCTGGCTCTAGTATGATAGTGAGACATTAAACAAGTCGACTAACAACTTTCTGCCTCATTTTCCTCACTTGTAAAAATGAGAAAACAAAAATAGATCATTACAATAAACTAGGTCTTCTTAAAATGAGAGTATAGGTGCCCTTAGTATTTATTTCTACAAGGTTTGTTTTAGGTTATATAGATATTTGTTTACATAATGGCACTTTATTTTCTGTTAAAGGAAAGTTTCAGCTCCATCATCCCACACACAAACTACTTCCGTCCTTACTTGAAAGGAAATTCCTTTTCAAGGTTCACAGTACATTAGAGACAGCTGCATTGCTGAGCTTCCTCCAGAAACTCTAAAAAGCTGCAGATGTAGCCCATGCATGACATGGATTATGGAATGAGACAATCTTAAGCATCTGGATTGCCCCTTCTCTTACCCTTTTTATTTTATACATTCTTGGGTGTTGCCTGTGTACAATAAGTGGGGTGTGTGTGTGCATGCGTGTGTGCCTATTTTTTTTAAATCAAGTCCCTGAGGGAATGCAGGAGCTCTCTAAAATAACTATCTTGAGTGCTAACTTTCAAAGATATGGTAGAAAGTACATTTCCAGTTAATGACATTTTAGCAACAGATAGTCACTACCTATTAACTTCCAAAGAGGCAAACCGCACATCACCTACATATTCCCTGTGTATGTTTCCATATTGTCCTGGAATTTAAAAATGTTCATCTGGAAAACTCAATTCTGGACTCAGAATCCACAAAACAATACTAAAATGAGGTAGTAAGAATTCTGGCATAGAACTTTTCCAGCAGAAGCAGAAAAAAGATTTATGACTTGGTTTCTTTCCAGAACAGTCCCCAAAACTTCCTAGATAGCCACAAAGACATAAACTATTTTCACTGGGAATAACATATTTAATATAATTGGGGGTAAGCACAGGCTTAGGAGCATCCAAACAGAAATATGGTGCTTTCTGAAGGGGTTCACAGAGCCAAACTCTAAAAAGATTTCCAGGAGCCTAACAGGTGTCTAACGACTATCTGGAGACAGAAATTATTTAATAAAATATATCTGAGGAAGAAGATGGGAAATTTGGGATTCCATTTCATTTCATTCTCCAAGAAAGCCTTCAGTTAATACTTGGATTGTTCTAAGTAAATTAAGACTTCTTATCCTTTCTTTCTCATAAGGGACAATATTTGAATAGTACTAGGACAATTGTTTTATTAAACAATAGGTCGTGCTGCTGTAACATTTTATGAAAGAATGTCCACACTGGCTACGTAGGTAAATTACTTTTGAAACAAATCCTGACAATTCCTTTTAAATACACATTAATAGTTTCATTTCTTGGTCAGAAAAGGAGGGTCAGAGGTCCTGTCCATAGGTAAAGAATAAACTGATTAACTCGAATCCAATGTGCACAAAATCTCCTGGGATAGCTTACTAAATTGAAGCCTTCTGAGCTCAGCTCCCAAATATTTGGTTTAATAGATATGGGATGGGGTATTGGGAGCTGTATCTTAAAAATGACCTATAGTGATTCTGATATAGGAAATACACAGAATCATGCTGTGAAAACTGCAGAGTCCATGTTTCTCAAATTGATGCATGTTGATCAGACACTGCTCACTTGCTGATTCCTACTTAACAGCCATTGCAGCAAGCCTTCAGTCCAAGCTTACTGAACATCTGCACAAAACCCTCAAGTCACACCAGTCAGGCAAGAAAGAGGCAGAAACTGAACTCAAGTCTCTTCTGCTGCACTGCACAAAGCTGCCACAGAAAAAACACATTGGCCAACTGCTATATTATTGTTGGCAAGCACTGAAATTTGCTCAAAACCCTTACAAATGAAACCCAGCTGCTTAAGCTCAATACCAGATGTCTTCTACAATGTGTGGCTTTGATAGATTAAATTGAGCATAAGAAAGAGATGAAATATATGAAAATCTAATTTGCAAGATGTTTGTCATTAAGTCTATTTAACAAAAAAAGACAAAATTGCATTTTTCATCATAAGAGGTTAAGTAGGGTAGACGAATAATATTCATAATAGCTACTAAAATGCTTATGTAATGGATAAACTGTTTGGTATATATGCATAAAATCCAGTCCAGAAACAATCTCCAGAAATGCTCCATTGAAAGAAATGTCATGTATCTGTGATATCACGCGATTTAGCACCAGGCTCCCTTTTCTTTAGACCCATCCTCCAATTTGAACATGTTTCACTCAGGCCATAGGAAATTAAGTAGGAAATATTTAGTGATATTGTCTGATTTCAATAAACCGTAATAATCCTATGAAAACATATGTATAAGAAACACATGTGTGTGGATATGTACATGTCTAAGAAAGTGTGTGAAACAAAAAGGCAATTTGTTTAGCAACTTCAATTAAGTGGTATCTACCCATCTTCTGTTACCATGTCAGGATGGAACTTGTTGTTGTTGTTGTTATTGTTTTCCAGGTCCCTGCACAGTTCTCAATAACCTCAGCTGAATTCAGAGGCTAAGTTAAATTCAGAGAAACCACTCAAATACACCTCCAAAGGATTGCTGCACATTCCCTCAAATGACCTAATATTTCACAGATTAAAAATACAGTGTATTACTTTACAACAGTAAGCTTTTTTTTTTCAAAATAGGAACATAAAAAGACTTGTTTTGTAATGGAATTTGAATACTTATTTGAGCATACTAACTCTACGCAAGACAAACATTCAGTTTAGATTTAGCCTCATACAAAAGCACATAAACATTAAAGTTACACACATCCAAGCAGCAGGTTTTTATTTTTTTTGAGATTAAAAAAAATACTGATTTGAAATATGATTTTTTTTAGATTTGAAAAAAACTAGTTTTCTTTTATAGAGAAAACAAAATAAAGGTATACACTTTAGCAAAGACATAGTTTGATATTTCTATAAACATAATAACAGAAAGATAACTTTATGCAGAGTTTGCAAAACAAACCTTGGCTTAGATTTTCTGAAGCCGCACACTATTGGTCTTGGCATTTTAAAGAGAAAGGAAAAAAGAGAGCAAGACACACACCAGCAAGAAGAGGGGAATGTACACCAGGCCCCTCAGAAAGAGACAGACAAATCGAAGCTCAAGTCCTTGTGGCCTTCTGGGTCCCGGGAGGCCTGTGTTTCCTTTAGGGTTTTTTTTTTTTTTTCATGTCTCTATTCAACTTCTTTCTCTACTTAAGATTCTGTTCTTTATAACCAAAATATCAATACTAATAATAGTAGCTCATATTAGAAGATGAACAGAAATAGCCAGAAAAAATTTTAAGATGCCTTGTTATATTAAATTTTCTCACACTTGGCTGATATCTCATCAATGCAGTCCCCATATCACAGAGGTTCCATAATTGATGAAAAAGTGGTATAAGTCACTATTTCTTTATACATAAAACTCCCATTAAATTTTTGAAGATACCAATGTGAATACGGGGACATTATGTACCACAAGATACTGTAAGGCAGTAAAAAACTATGAACCAAAGACAATTTTCAGCATGTATTCACCAAGTTTTTAAATAGTGAATTAGAAACATACATTAATTTTCCTCTGGATTCCAGAAGAAATTAGAAGCATAGTTTCAGACATTAAGTTCCCAGCATCTGATCAAATGAACAACATATAGTGCTAGCCTCAAACTCATGTCCTGTTCAAAGATCATAAATGCAAAATTTATGAGATGTTCTTTATGAAACATATAGTTTGTAACTACTATTTTAATAAAGGAATGAAACTTACATATAACAGTCTGCCAGAACTAAAGTCTGTCAAGTCACTACATGAATTATTTCATATTATTCCTGCCATCATCTTGAAATCTTCAATTTCTACAGCACCTTTTATTTAAAGAGTAAAAATAATCACAAACCCCTTCACTTACTGTTAAAATAATTGTTTAGGAACTACAGAAGTACATTACCATTATTTCTAGTAGTAACATTTCCTGGATACTGAAGTTCAGTGAGAAATATTAAAGTGTTATTTAAATAATTTTAAAAAACATATAGCTAATAAATGTCATTTACTAGCCAATAGCAAGTCAGTATAAACAAAGGAGTGCTGGAAGTATTCATATTACTATTATAAGCGACAACAGCAGCTATGTTAAATGTTTTGTTTGTTTGTCTGTTTCAGACAGGGTGTTGCTCTGTCGCTCAGGCAGGAGTGCAGTGGAACGATCACAGCAATCCTCCCAGGTCAGCCTCCCCAGTAAGTGGGATTATACAAGCACATACCACCATGCCCAGCTAATTTTTTTATTTTTTGTAGAGATGGGGTCTCACTATGTTGCTCAGGCTGGTCTCCAATTCCTGGCTTTAAGCAATCCTCCTGCCTCAGCCTCCCAAAGTGCTGAGATTGCAAATGTGAGCCACTGAGCCTGGCTGTTAAATGTTTTTGATTGCCAACCTAATCCAAACCCTTTTCTTGAAAAACTGCTCCTGCCCACAGTATCTATTATTGTCTAGCAGTCATCTTGGTATAGGGTGACTGCACATGCCAGTTGGGTTATATTTGATTATTCTAAGGGTCAGCAGCAATCAAATTCTCTCTCCAAAAACTTAAAAACAGAGGACAGTGGAACATTTATCGGTTAACTCTGGAAAGCGAAGCAAAAAAGGTCTTGGAACAACAGGGACTGCAGTCACCAATTTAGGTCATGTGAGAAATAATGAGTCTGTCCAGGGACACAGACTCCTCTATGTGCCAAGCCTGTGCTACACACTCGGGATACAGCAATAAGTAAAATGGACAGAGTGTGTTCCTCTGAGCAGCTTCACTTCCAGCAGGAGAGTGACATGTATAATAAATCACGATATGTACTACAAAGGAAAATAAAACTTACAATGAGGGAACAGATAAAGGGAATTTCATTTAATTTTGACTGTTAAGGAAAACTTAACTAAATGGCATTTAAGCAAATAGAGTAGAAAGGCAAAGAACTTTCCAGGCTGTGGAAACAGCATATGAGAAATGCCTGAGTGAGAAAAATTCTGGATGATGATGATGATGATGATGTTGTTGTTGTTGTTGTTGTTGTTGTTTTGAACAGTAAAAGGCCAATGTGGCTGATACTCAGTCAGTAGTGAGATGAGCTGCAGAGCTGATACCAAACTGCGCAGGTCATATAAAGATCTGGATTTTATCCTAAATGCAAGGAGCATCCATCAAAGAATTTTAAAGATAAAGGAAAGAAGAGAGAAGACACACACCAGCAAGAAGAGGGGAATGTACACAAGGCTCTTCAGAGACAGACAGACAAGTCGAAGCTCAAGTCCTCATGGCCTCTGGGTCCCAGGAGGCCTGTGTTTCCTTTAGGTTTTGTTTTGTTTTGTTTTGTTTTTTATGTCTCCATTTAACTTCTTTCTCTACTTAAGATTCTGTTCTTTATGACCAAAACATCAATATTAATAATATGATTTCATATGAATAGTTAACTAATTACCGAAGGAACGTGATAGAAATGGTATCAAGCAGAGAAATCAGTTACTCCAAAAAACTACAGCTTCTCCAGAGTTAAAAGAAAAATGGAGGGGCTTAGAATGAGAATTACGTTTTTCTGTACTCATAATCACAATCACCCTCACATATTTTAAACATTCCCAAACCAACAAATATTTATTAAGATGGACAAAGTATTTCACAGATGAACGGAAGTATAATAACCAAGACCAAAAAGAGCCCATTTGGATCAAAAACGTAATATAAGAAAGCTTGACAGAAAACTTAGCAGATTAAGATAACTTTCCTATAGTTAGTTGTCAATACTTTCTCTTGTTGGAGGATTTGCTCAACTTCCTGTATAAATTCTAAAAATAAATATGCATTTGAAAAGTGAGAAAAAAACATATTCATAGATTTGTTGCTGCCAGTTCTAAATAAATAAAAGATTTAGAAAATGTTATTTCAGATTCAATCGGCTTACAGGGGAAAAAAAGAAACTAAGTTGAGTTACTTTGATGTTTCTAATATTATTATTCTTCCAAAAGCCTTCACATATTTGTTATTTAAAGATTAGAATTACATATGCATGGATATTTATACATATGTAAGACTTACGTATTGTTGCTACCATTTTTAAAAGAACATAACTTATTAAAAAAAGGTGAAACCAAAGGATTTGAGTCTGTATTCAATAGTTATGTCAATGTCTGTTATCCAATCTACTCTGCAGAATTTAAGTTGAGAACTATAGTTTAGCCATTTTCCTTCCAGGTAAATTACCACAGAGATCAAATTTCTTGCATCTGTGATGCTCACCACAACTTGCAGTTACTGCCCATTAATAGCCTGAGATTAATTGTTGGAAATGCCACATAATAGCTGTAGTAGAAAACATTTTAAACACAGAACCACATTTATGCATTTAACAGCTGTGTCGGTCTAACAGTTCAGATTTTCACTATATTTTGCCATATGGTAACAAGGATCATTTTTCACTTAAAATATTACCAAAAAGATGCCCTATAGCAATATTACCATTCTAATTTTGAAATTACACATTCACAGCTATGTTTGTTATCCTCCTGTTATTAGATTCCCTATTTGTTCTAATTTTAATTAAAATATTTTATGACAGATTTTTTGAATTTTAATTAGTGCCAACCAGGTCAAACATAAATATTACAATAGGAAACCTATAGAATATGACCTGGCAATGGAGAAGCAGGATGTAAAATCTGGGGTATATAAAACTGCAGGGGCCATGAAGACTGGGATATGTTTTTGTTCACTGGGCTTGAGGATTTTCCTGTACTCAAAAAGAGCTGAGTCCTACCATCTATCTCACCTCTTTTTCCTGTAACTGTCTTTATTGATGTAGAATCGCTTGTAAGTTAAATTTGGCTGCCAACTTTTATTTTACTCTGATTGCTATAACAACCTATTACCATGAGTTTATGAAAAAAAAAAAAACCTGTAGAAATTTTCACATGTACATTTAACAGGCAACTAAATGAAAATTTCACCTTTTTAAATGCCAGAACATGACGCCTACCCATGTCAGGAAGGGCACATTGTTGCCACCAATGTGTTAGAACAACAAACACAAAGTCCTTCAGTTTTTAGGTATATTGTTCTATCACCTTTGTAACATTACTAAATTCCTTTAGCAGAACTTAAGAAGAAAGGTAGTGAAGAAAATGATGCCTTAATACTGTTTACACATTGTACTATATTCAATATTTTAATACTGTTTTCACATTGCACTATATTCACTGTGATTGCCTGTGATTCTCTACTATGTTTGGAAAATAAAGGTGCAGGGTAGTATAAGTAGCTCAATTCTAAAGATAATCCATTTCAAGTAAAAATGAACACTATAGATTTTCACCATTACAGGTCATATTTTCACTTTTAGGAAGGCAATTCCACATTTAAGGATCCCTAGCTTTAAAAAGTACATTTCTGAAGCAATCACAATGTGCCAATATAAAAAACATGACAGTTAAAAATCTCTACCAAAAAATACTCTTCCTTCCTTTTTTCTAAACCTGTATCTCCCTCAAGTAAAACATTTAAGATACAATTTAGGAAGTGATTAGATTTAGGCTGATGAATCACCCTGCACATACGCCACCCTTGCCACTATCCCAAATAGGAAGAGTTCTTTCCACATATTGAGACTTTGCAGAGTTTTGTACCATTTGGGATGGAATTGCAATCATACATATCCCTTCCATATAAATCTTTTCGGTTTCCACGTATTTAATTAACAAAGTATTTCTCTTTGCCTGACCTTCACACTCTCCAAATGTCTCAAGTTATCATTTTGAAACACATTTACTTTAAATAAGGTTGTAAGGTCCCAGAACATTAATATTGGCTTTATCATTCACTTAAGGAGTCATGACAACTTCATTATCTTCATATCTACCTTTTTTTGTGACTGTTTCTCACTGAAGTACATGCAGAATTAATGATTGTAAAACATGTTACAAGTTGTCAGTGAATATTTAACTTTCGTAGTCAAAGTTGCTTAATCTTGGTTAAACTCATAGTCCCTGTCTATAGCACATTCTGTATTCACATCAGGGCAAAATTATAAATAACATGAAGGGTATTTTATAAAAAGTTACAGATAGAGAAATTCCTCAAAAAAAAAAAGTTCATTAGTGACAAAGCTAGGGAAATCAATGGGAATTATGAATGTTAATCACACTAAGATGAGCTATTGGAATCTTTACAGTCTTGTTTCAGTGTACATGTCAAGCTTGGTTGCCTTTTATTATTGTATAAATTAATTATTATTAACAATGATACTAATAACAGTAAACCCTCAGACAATATTATATGCCAGACACTATTCACAGTGTTTATGTGTATTTACTTACTTAGTAATCAAACCTATGGCAGATATAATTATTACCCCTTTTTTACAGTTGAGAAAATTCAGACACTACTAAGATAACTCATTTGAGTTTACACACCTAGTAAGTGACAGAGCTAAGATTCAAACTCAGGCATTCTGGGTACAGAATACATACTCTTAACCGTTATGATATAAGATAAATTAAGTACACACACACACACACATACGCACACAAAAGAGCTCTAGACAGGGAGTTTTTAAAAAGGCTCCCTAAACCTATATGATCTAAAGAAGGTTAAGAATGTTTCTGGGCTTCAACCTCCTCACTGGAAAAATAAGACATTATTTTATATAACATTATGTTACGATACATTCTAAGCTTAGCAACTTATGATTCAAAGATTCCATCTGTAGCATATGGCCTCTTTGCTTTTTATTGCATAACTCAATACCAAATTCAGGTATTCACATGTTTCAAGGAAAATGCTAAAAGGGAATAAAAAATTACACTCAGATAATGTAGTAGTAGTAGCTGGAATAGAGGAATAAGAATTTTAGCTCACATATATCACTCTTTGAGCTTCCTGGAAACATTCTTAAGAAGCAATTTCCTTGAGGTCTTTCTATTCTCTTCTAGAAGGTACCAGATTACAACAATTTTTGGATCATAAACTAGCAAACTAGGTAGATAAACTACTTATCATTACTTCACATCAATACACAAAACTCTTTTGAGTTACACTCATTATACCAATGTATACCAGACATTAAAAGCATTTTTCCATAGAGCCAAGCTACAAAATATAATATTGTAATAGTGTCATGTATTATTTTGAGACTATGAAAACCCTAATTCTCTAAGTGCCAATCAAAGGTACATAGTTTTCTGATATACAGTAGCCAAATTAATTCTATAAAATGCATTCACAAATAAAGTTGAACTATAAATGCATTTCAATCTCATACATATTCCTTTAACATCTGGCTTAATTTTATGAAGCCCTTATTTCCTTATTTCTAACTTTATAACTTCCTTGTTGCAATCACTACCAAAGCTAGTTATTTCATATTCATTATGTTACCTTCTAATTTGAAAATAATTTACCTACTCTTAAAACACTCTTTTATTCAAAAACGTAAAATAAACTTTAAATATTGCTATCTTTTAGTTAACTTGATACAAGAATAATTCTTCTAGACAAACATCACAAAGCAAGCCCCTATTGTTAAATGTGGATAAACATTACATTTGACATATTCACAAACTATAATTATTGCCACTGTAAAATTACACATTTACTCAATGTATCCATATAAAAATTACAATGAACTTCAAAGTTATATTAGGTACCCTACAAAAATCTAACAGTATTCAAATTAAAAAGATCAAAACAAAGTTTGTTAGAATTGTTATTCTCTTAAATTCTTCACATATAAATTGTCATAGTTTGTTGAGAATCAACTTTATACTCAAAGTTCCAAATTGGACTGCATTTCATTCTCAATTGCAAGAGAAAACAGAAACTTTAAATCCCTTTAAAATTACTGTAATAGACTACCTAGAAAGCTTTGCCCTAATAGAGAAACTAGTAAAATTACAGAGCAGTTGGAGGATGGAGGATAGAACATTTTAGCCACTGAACTTCTGCCCTGAACTTTCCCTTCTGTGATAAAAGCCACGAAATCAGATGTTAACTCAGCTCCCTGTCAGCACTGTGGTGTAGGGCACTGATCTTCTTACCCCTTGTGTGCATAGACAGAAGAATGAGCAAGAAAAGGTGAAGTTGCCAGTTTAGTTCTTCGAGCCAACCCATTGCAGCTGCAGAGCAGTCAATGTGACCTGCCTGCTTAAGCCTCCTGTTTCTTGCCTCTCCTTCTTTCACTGACTCCTCTGCTGCCACTCTTGTCAGATCTTCCTGCAAGCCTGCCAGCAAGCCTGAGACAGGACCATGAAAGACAAGCCTGTTACAAACTGGTTCTGTCACCACAGAGACTTCAACTGATCACCTCGTGGGGAGGACAACAAAGGGCGGTGAGGACCCTGAGCCGGATTGTTTTCTTAAGAAAGGAGCCTGACCCAGCTGCCTACACAAGGGCCAGCATACACAGGGGCTTTGCTCTGTGCTGGCAGCACCCAAGTCCCCAAATTTCTCGGGCGGCTGTGAAGGGAATCCAAAGCAAACCACACCTACACTTCACTGTCATAAAATAGCTTGTGTCTTTTGTCAAAGTTTTTTTCTCTGCTAAGAATTGTAACTGTTTGGGAAATGTAGAAAGACAAGGAGAAATAATTTTTTTATTTGATGAAATGACAGAAATAGTGCAACACATCAAAGTGTCATGTTATAGAAGTTTTCTTACACTACCATCAACATTTAAATAATGAAACAAATGCCTTTGAATCAAGTGCACAGATATGAAAAACGGTCACATGTAAAAGGCATCTCTAATAAATACTGCAAGTAAAAATATTTCAGTTACGACTATAGTTTTAAGTTGCCTGTACAGAAAAAATATGATGTGAACCTAACCAACCTTATTATGTAAATAAAACCAAGTAAGTTACTTAACTTTTTAGATTTTAACTATAATTGTTCCTCAATGTGAACTATAAACATTTTTGTGAAGTTTCATTTTCCATGAGATTAATTTTAACACTAAAGCCCTTTTTCTAAAAAAAGTCTTTTATTTTCTCTTACTCTGAGAACTGTCAATAATAAAAGAACAGCAAGAAATGTAAATGGATTATATGTTAGAAACTACAATGTTACCACAGACGGATACAAACAGAAGTAGTTATTAAACCCTATCAGATTGCCTAATAAAAGATTTATGAGTATGGGAACAGATGTACTCCAATGGTTATAACTAAGATATCATGATAATATCTTTACTTGATATTTTAAAAATTATTTTCTTGAAAAAAATCTCTGCTATCTTCTCACTTTCAGGAAACACCCCCTCCTCTCCCAGCCTAACCCCCAAATCCCATCCTGCACCTCCCAGCACTGCTCTACTAGGTGCCATTCAAATCTATTCTCTTAATGTAGCCCAACAGTTGTTTTTTTATAATTTTACACATGCTACAATCAATCCAACCCCCTCAATTCATACTTTCATAAGATGAAATTGAACAGAAATGTAGTATTTTTTAACCATATAGGGAATCTTAGACTATTCTGAACCTAATAAATTACACATTTTGCAATTAACAGAAGCCATGCAACTTACTTGTCAGGAAGATGGAAATTGGGGGTGATGAACTGTCTTTCAGTATCATTTATTCATATCCCTCTTAGTTAGGAAAGGAGCCTGGGGTACAGTAGTATGAATAAGGGTGACCAGGAACAGAGGGATAGTATGTGGGAAAAGCAGACAAAAATCAAGCAACAGAATTTGCTGTTCAAACGTTCTATATTCGGCTCAGAGCCACATTCACAACATGGTTCTACTGCCAATTTGGAACCCAGCCTTGAGCTTTGGGGCAAAGAGTGAATGGCTGAAATGCGGGACAGCTCCCATTTCTCACATTTCCCCAATATGGGCATCTATAAATGGTTCAAAGCATAAAGAGAGAATCTTTGCTCTCTCCCCAGAATCCTAATTCAGTTCAAAATAGTTCATCTCAGTAACCATTTCTGATTTAGAACTATGTGCTAGCTGTAAATGTAGTCAAGATGCTTAAAATACCATAAAAAATAAGATATAAGAATTAAGTAAAAATATAAGACATTTTAAGATGAAGTGCCCCCAGAGGAGTAAACATGGAAATTCTGAGTAAGGGATGGATTAGACTGGGCCAAAGATTGAAGAAAGAGCTGGATGCTAAAAGATGAATTGAACTTACAGAGCAATGGAGGAGTTAGAGAGAAAAGAAATTATATTAGCAAGCCTTACAGGGAGGAATAAATATTTCATTTGTGCAATAGCATGAGAAGAAAAATCTTACTGGAACAGACAGCTCCTATTAGTAAGTGGCTGGAGAGAAAGCTAGACAGAGTGGAACCAGATTGTGCAGGACTTTGAATACAGGTTACACAGTTTAGAATATATATTACAGAAATAACTAAAGGTTTTTGAGCAACTGACTGGCTTGATGAATAAAAAAAGGTTTAGGACTTCAGCATGTAGGAAGGATCTCTGAACCTCAACTTCCAACTATGTGGGAAGAACTGAAACTTAGATTAAATACATGAGGAGAGGTTTCCATTTAGTCAAACTTTTTTCTATATAGATTTCTTTCTTTCATTTAGTAATATTAAAAAATTCAAAATGTATCCCTATTAATTCCCTCCATTTTACCTTTATTAATATATGCTGGGTGCCAAAAATGAAGGAGATGTTTTGCAAAATACATAATTAGGTCCCAGACTACTGGGCTCAAAAAAATCTCATGAAACTCTCATTATGTAGATAAGAAATCTGGCTTGGCAAAACATTCCAGATTTGCATATGATTTAACCCATTCACCTTAACGTACATCTTTTTATCCATAGTTTGTATTTTAATTTCCAAAATCCAATCTAATTAAGACTCTATCTGTACCAGGTTAATAATTGGTTTCATCACAGTTAAACTTTCAGTTCTGATTTCCTAAGTATAGAGCGACTGCAGCGGGGGAACCAACGATGCCAAATGGTTTGTATACTTGCTTGTGAAGCTATCACCACTGATTCACTCAACTGCTCCAGTAGATTCTATTTTAATTTAATTACTTATCTCTGAGAAGGAATACCAGAAAGGAGAACAACTGTGGTTTATATTTGAGGTATTCTCACTATCTACTGAGAATAGCCAACTTAATTTTGCAAATTAATTTACGTGTCATATGAAGCTTCAAAGAAAGCTCTGAGAGAAGATTAAAAGAGAGGTCTCAATTTGAAAACGTATACCCCAAAGAAGGGCAAATAAAGGAAAAAAGAGCACTACCAATATGAGGGGGACATGTCATCACTACATGTCATTTGTAGAATTATTACACAGACCCACACGTTCTAGATTTATGGAGTCCTTGTTATGTAGGAGAAAGCATACTTGTGCTGTCTGTATAAACTGGGTAGATTATTTAAACTCTCAATTCTATAGGTTGCTCATTACCTAACTGTTAAGATTATTGTATGGACTAAACAAATGAATATGAACTACTAAACAGTACCCAGAACATAGGATAACATCAGAAAATGTCAGAAAAATCAGAAAATTTCCTGACAACTCTCCTTGATCACTCTCCTGCCTCCTGACATGAAAAGTTTAAAAGCTATGCTAGCAATAATGTTCTTTAATATAGCAGGCAACAATGTAACATTTGCCAAATTGTTCTTATCACAAATAATGTAATCATTAAAACAAGGATACAAAATATATCTTATGTTAAATCAAGCTTTAAAAAATTCAATTTAAAGCTGGGCAGTGTGCACCTGTAGTCCCAGCCACTCAGAAGGCTGAGGTGGGAGGATCACTTGAGCCCAGGAGTTCGAGACCAGCCAGGGCAATATAGCAAGACTCTACCTCAAAAAAAAAGAAAAAATTCAAATTATACTTGCAAAAGTAAATATTTTAACCAATTTATTTTTACTCAATTCATTAAATATTCACAAATTTGAAGCACAACTATACAGAATAGTTTTAAATTGAGACTACCTTGTTACCAATTTCAACTTGTGATTCATTTTCATATAGAAACCACCCAAATCTCCTGATTTTATTGCATATATACAGTTTGTAATATCTCACAAACATTCACTAATTGCTATATTTGGAAGAATTGTATCTAGTGAATAGGTTATGAGAACTTTAAAAGGAGACAGTACCCGCCTTTAGTGCTTTAGGGACAAAGCTTACCCTCCAATGGATAAAGACAAATATACAATCAAATAAGGACGATGCAGTACAGTAACTGCCTGCTATGCTGAAGGGACATGGAAAGTACAGTGAATAAACAAAGATTCATTCTGCCTAAGGGTGGGGGTTGGACTTGCAGGGGAGAGGCATTTGAACTAGGTCTTCAAAGATAAGCAGGAATTCACTGGGTGAAGGGAGGGCAAAGGAACCCTAAGCAAAGAGGACAGACAGTACAGCATAGACATTTATGAGTAAAAAAAAGAGTAGTGCTTGCAGGGAATATAAGAAGCTGGATATGTCTAGAAAGTGAGGGAATTAGGCTGGAAAATTAGATTGAAAGAGGTTGGGAAGGGCCTTGTAGCCCATAATTAGAAGTTTTAATCTACATACATGGGAAGCAATACCTTCATTTCTGGAGGTATTTGCAGAGGTTATTTTCTACTGTGAGAGCTGACAACTTCTACTTCTTGCAGCTGATCATATTTCAAAGGAAACTAGTAAATTTTTAGAGATAAGATGAAAAATATTTTCCTTTATATCTAATAAAATATAACAATATCCTTATTATTCTTAATGAGAATAATAAGGTGAGTGTTATTTTCTTTATTATTTGAACATCCCTGCTAATACTGTTGAGAATAAAATTTACTTTTGAATTAAACTTCTGTTCAAACACACAGGCACATTTAAAATAACAGTTACTTCCTTCTTCCTATTAGAAGCCATAGACTTTAAGGTCCCTATCATTCCACAGAGTTTTGCACTAAAATATTTTTCAAACTTTGATATGTGTTGTATTAAAAACAAAACCGCACCCAGGATTGTATGGGTCATTCATTTTACCATTCTGGTTTTTAACTAAACACTTACACTTACATACTGACATAAAAAGCTACTCCACCACGAGAAAAAATATTAACAATAGAGCTCAAGGTACAAAAACTTTTTCCCTGACTTTGGCGTTTATAAAGACCACAACTTCAGCCCGCTTTCAGGCTGCCTCTGACTCCCCTCCCCGTTCTAATTTGCAGCATTCCACATCACTAGTCATTAACAACCCAAAGCTCCCTTCAGCTGCACAGTGAAAGACCATCACATTATTACAAATAAACAATCCCTTCCTCCGTTGAACGAGTGACACATTATTCTGAGCACGTCTTCACTCTGCTTTCATTGCTCTGCCAAGGTCCCCCATGAGTGGGAAGGGGTAAAAAGAGAGAAAAAATATCCCACAACTTGTCTAAAGCATGTAGAGGATGATTTGTGTTCTTACTTACGGGATGTGACTGTCACTGTTGATCTGCTTTCAGGCCTAGATTACATGTGATAAGGGCTGACCTTCTTTAAGTATTCACACATTATGCACTCATGGAGAGCAGGCAGGACACAAAAGTCCTTCAGATGTTCTGGACATCAATCAAGATCACAGCATGGAGCCTGCCAAACTTTTCTTCCATTTACTCAGGGAGAGGAAGGGGGAGTCCAAGACAGACTTAATAAAGTCTAAAGCTATGGCACAGTATATTTGGGGAGACCATTGTTATTAAAAGGGTGCTGTTTGAAAAAATTCTCTACAGTTACCACTAGCAACAAAAAACAATTCACACACAAATATAAAGAGACAACCAGATTTCATTCCAGCTTTAAAATTTCAAAACTTTTATTATAAACTAGGTCTCAATAGCTTTAGCAGAATGCTATTTTCTTTCATGAAACCATTTTATTAAGGATGTATTTCAAAAACTAAATATATAAATTTTCTTTTATAACAACCATACTTAAGAGGTATCTTTTCTGAGGCATTTATAAAAGTCATAGAGAAAATACATTTGTTACAATATATTCAAAGCATACCTTAATATAAATTGAACACCAGTCAACAGCACAAACCATTTTTCACCTAATATAAATAAATATTATCATTATTAACTGGCCAGAGCTCCAATATTATGGAGTAGACATGACAATATCTTCTGATATAGGCTTTCAATGTTGGTCTTTTATCATTGTTCTCCCCACAACTCATCAAAGGGATTTGAGGTAGCTTTTAAAAAAGAACAAATAAGCCCCAAACTGTGTTCTCCTAAAACATTGCAACACTATGTACTTGGAGCACATAATTTGATCATTGGCACAATCAAACCCATCAGAGCAAGAGGCTTCATGGAATTTGATGATACAATGATATCTTAAATCTATAAAAATATCATTTACCTAGAAATTGCAGAATTCTTTTTAAAAGCTAATGTCACACTATGAATATAACAATTATATGCACATGTGTACAAGAAGATCAGACACAAAAAGGCTAACCAGCAATTCATAAGGCAACAAAGCAATGAATGTTAAAAGAGTAGGAAGAGAATTAAAGGCAACTTACATGATTAAATTACCAAAGAAAATTAACACAGTGAGTTTGCTAAGATAATTAAAACAACAATAACAAACACTCCAGATTGCCTTATATGTCCATAATTCCTACATGGATGCTTAATTTATCATTTCGTTTCAGTGTTACTGTACTAAAGGGTCATGAAGTCAAACTTGCACCATAGTAATAGGGAACTAGGTGATAGATAAAATGTGAGGTTATTCTTTATGTTAATCACTATAGAGTAAACCATCACCTGGTAAATATGATTATCTCAGGCCAGAAACTGAAACTGAATGGGAGGAATATGTCTTGGCAGGAGCAAGGAAGCAAAGAACCCAGGGCACACAAGTGTAGTTATTTCCAGATAGAACATAGAATGATGACAACTATGATGATGACAACAATGATGATGAAAATTATATGATTATATTACACCACTTAGCAAGCTTTTACTATTTGTTAGGCTCTACATTATGTACCTAACATATAGGTTGGGATCAGAAGTGTTTTGGATTTTTTCAGATTTGGGAATTTTTGCATATACATAATGAGATATCGTGGGGATGTGACCCAAGCATAAATATGAAATCCATTTATGTTTCATATACATCTTACAGACATAGCCTGAAGGTAATTCTATATGATTTTTAAAATAACTTTGTGCATGAAACAAAGCTTGTGTACACTGAACCATCAGAAAACAAAGGTGTCACTATCTCAGCCACCCCTGTGGACAATCTGTGGTTGTTTGGTATCACCCATCACTCTTGACTCTGAATTTGTATGCTATCAATAAGCAATCTTTTTCTTACACTTATTCATTTATTCACACATAAGTATTTAACAGTAACATATGACATACCATTCATACAGTAAAACAATAACATGTCAGTTATGGAATTTTCCACTTGTGGTATCACACAGGCACTCAAAAAGTCTAGGATTTTGGAGCATTTCAGATTTTGGATTAGGGATGCTCAACCTGTATTACCTCATTTAATCCTCACTGCCTCCCTGAGCAGTAGGTAATATCACTTCCATTTACGATGAGAATACTGTACATGCCTAAGCCAAGGGGCCTGGGAACCAGTTAAGTGTTGATAGGGTCAGACAATAATACTCCATTAGATAGTGACCGGTGTGCTTTTGTTCTATAAGAAATACCTAGGGCAGAAACAGTCCATTCAGTAGATGGAGGACTCAGAGACTCTGAGAGGCTGGTGAGATTCATTCAGGAAATATGACTGCCAAAAATTCTGAGGGCTGGAGAAAAAGAGGGGTCTAATATTCCAAATGCCAAACCTGTAGATTCAGAGTAAGGTGACACCAAACACTGTGTCATGCAACAGCAGTGCATTCAGCAGTCAGGGGTTTCAGATCCACCGAGAGGTGGAACTCTCTTCTAGAACATGTAAATTATTTGAAAATACGTATATTATCATTAACTTAAAGCAGTGTTTTGAATACATTTGTTTTAACTTTCCCAAAAGCCAACCAATGCAGGTATTATCAACCACATTTTACAAGGGAAGCAACTAAGGTGAGTGCAGTGCCTTGGAATTGAGGAAAGAGTCCTCGAATAGGCCTGTGTTTTAGGAGATACAGTGAGGCAGTGCTGCAGGCTCAGGAAGAAAAGTGAATGAATCATGTAACGTAGTCCTTCCCTCACCAGAAGAGTCTGAGTTTAGCTTGTTTTTTTTTTTTAAACAAAAGAGGCTATTTTCTCCACACCAAGAGAAGAGCTTTCTAGAAGATTTACTTTACCCCACATATAAGGAACCACTTAAGAAAGAGTTGTTTGTTTGTTTGTTTAAATAACAGATACACACTGCTATTGTAGTTGTTAACACTTTGGCTCCTAGACTCCACAGAGTTAAAATTACACACTATGTAAACCATGAAAACTGAGCTCCCAATCTGACCTACCAGAAGTAAGTCTTATTTTAAAGACATCTCTTCATTTTTTATTTTAGTCTTATTTTAAAGTAACCTCTTATTTTAAAGAGGTTCTAAGAACATTACCATATCAAATTAGTGCTGAAGCATCCCTGAGCAGAAAACCAAAATCCCTATTACCTGTTTGCATCCATGCTAGCCATTTATAAAAAGCTGAACAAAGTTTCATATCAAAACCAATTTCTTACAGAGGATGACTATCACTCTTATTTCATCCTAAAGTCAATTGTGCGTGCAATTCATGTAAATCCAACTTGAACGTATATGAAATAAGTAAATTGAAAATTATATTTTAAATAGAAATGATATTTATCAACAAAATTACATTTAACATAAAAGAAGTTAAAGTATAGCTCTTATTTAAATCTTCGAAGAGTATATGCTTAAGCTGTTTCTCCACACACCATACGCAAACAGCTCCTAGAAAATCTGTTTTCCACTATTTGGAAAATACCTAAACATGAGAATTACATGAGAAGCAGCTTCTTAAAGTAGAACAGAAGATATTAGTAACAGAGGAAAAAAGTTGTTCTTATTTAGCATATACTAACTTTTCCATAGAAAGCCTTAACAACAGTGCTATGAAATGTCAGTATATAATTTACACATTTATTAGCAGACTTAGCTCTTAGTAGTCTTCAAAAATTGATGTGGTATATGTATACCATGGAGTATTACTCAGCAATAAGGAACAACAGTGAATTAACACATCTAGTATTATCCTGGTTGGAGCTAGAACCCATTCTTCGAAGCAAAGTGTCACAGGAATGGAAAAACAAGCACCACTGGTATTCACCAACAAATTGGTACTAACTGATGAACACTTACATCACACAGGGCAATAATATTCATCAGGGGTGGGCAGGCAGGAGGGGGGTGGAGGGGATGGGAAAACTCTCACTGAATGGATGAAGGGAGCAGTTTGGGGGATGACCACGATTGTAGCTCTGACACGGGCAGTGCATGGGCAATATATATAGCCAAAGTGTTGTACCCCCATAATATTCTGAAATTAAAAAAAAAAAAGGTTATTTTGAGGAATAAAATAATCTGTGTAAAATGCTTACTAGTTCTTGGCACGTGTTCAATGCTCAATAAGTGTTAATGGTTGCTACCACCATTGTCGTTATTCTTTTTATTACTAACATTGTTATAGGAAGCAAGAATATCTCCATTCATCTTTACATTCCCAACCTCTAGGACAGGGCCTGGCTCATCATGATAAATATTTGTTTAAGAATAAATTAATAATATCAGCTCACCAAAAAAAAAAAAAAAAAATTGATGTTAGAAGAAATATAAAGGTTTCAGGAAGTTAATTTTTTATTTAGGGTGACATTAAAAATCTATGTACATATAAAAGTATTTTCAAATAAAAGAAATAATGCCATGATTTTTGGTTCAGATTCATGACATTTCATCTCTTCTAAACCTTTATCTCTGAATCTTTTCATCTCTTCTCCCAAAGTCAACTGTGTATACTGAAATATCTTCCTAATGACAGACAGTTGATACAAAAAGATGCCTGAAAACATACAGTATCTCTTTAACAAGTGTAGGGGTGTGTGTGTGTCTGTCTGTATTCCCTTATCTTCCTTTACCTGTCCCCCCCAGACACAAAACACAACAGCTGCTTGGTGCCTTGAATTTTTTTCTTTATGAGAAGTAGTAGTTCTTGATAATCTCATTAAAGCTTGTCTAACAGATTCCACACATGGAGGATTTTTGAAAGACTGAGAGCTGCTGTGAACATTTAAACTAGTCTGTGTTTTAAAAAAAAAAAAAGTAAAATGAACCTCATGTACACATGTATAGACCTTAGTCTATCAGACAATATCACAGTACTTTAGTACTGTGACTTTAGTTTTAATAAAACCCAAACTTTAAGATGGAGGTACTTCTTTCTCTGCCCTATCTAGAGCATTACAGCAAAAGCAAAAGATATTTAATGTGCACGAAATGACAAAAATAAGATGCTTAATTTGTGGAGGTAAAGAGGATGAGCTTTAGTGATCATGATATCAGATAAAACCAGTGACATATTCTGACACAAAAACAATTTTCTACTAGTCCAATGGGAAAATATAAAATTGTAATACTATCCTTGTCAATACAAGAGCCTTAGTTACATAGGCATTCCCTTATCTGATCACCCTGCTCTACATTTCTTATTATGGTTAGTCATCACTTTGTGTGGCTATGTCTGCTACCGCCAAACACCCAGCTGAAAAGTGAAAAATTTAGTCAAGCAGTGAGTTATCCTAAGGATCATGCCAAAGGAAACACTGAAACTCAACCTTAACCAAAATGAGTAAAACTTGTATTTATCCAGATGATTTAATGCCCATTAAGACAGGCAATGTGATTTAAATTGTCACCATAATTTCTACTCTGAGGTCTCCCAAAAGTTTATAGTGGAAGCACTTCAAAGTCCTCAATACATCTCATTAGCACCTCCACCAAAGGATGTGTAAAGAAAAAAGAAAAGCAAAGACATTCAAGAGGAGTAGCTGCTATTTTAGAAACACTCGCTTTGAAAGTGTTTTCAATTTTTTATTAAAATGATATGTGTATAATTAGAAATTGAAGATTGAACAAAAATGTTTATTTCACATTTTTGGAAACAGAACCATAAATTATTCATGTATTAATAGTTTACCTTCTGCCTTTTCATTAGAGGATATGGACTCTGCATTGGTTATATAACATCACCTCTTTGTGTTGGTTTTTACATTATCACTTTCTGGAAGTGGTCACAAATAGAAATAGCCTATGGAAATTAAGCTTGAAATCTTTCTGAATTGTATAAGAAGCTTTAGATTAACCTCATATTGAGCTACATAAAATAACAGTAGCCCGCCAGTCCTAGAATAGATGCTTATGATGTCCTTGCAAAATCCTTATGGTGGCTGACAAGGTCCCCTAAGATCTGGCTTCCAATCACTACCTGATTGGGCTCATCTACTGTTCTCCCTTTTCATCGTGTTCCTCAAACACACAAGGCATGCTCCAGCTCAGAGATTTATACCTCCTGATTCCTCTGCCTAACACACTCTTCTCTTAGATATTTAAAAGCTTCCTCCATCAACCCCTTCAAATCTTAGTTCAGTTCTTACCTTCTCAATGAAATCTACCCGACTTCTCCATTTACCACTACAACCACGTTCATCCCCAAACCCTCAATCCCTGTTACACTGCTTTACTTCTTTTACCCACAACACTTAACATCTTCTAACCACTACATAATTTATTTACTATGTTCATTGTTAACTGTCTCCCCTCACCCCCACTAGAATGTAAAAACCCCAATAGCATTGATCTTTGTCCATTTTATTCACTTACATACCCCAGCACTTGAAACAGTGACTATGTGATAGGTATTCAATAAGTCTTTTTCTGAAAGTAATTCCTGTGTCACGTCCTATCTCTCTCTTCCTAAAGTACCTGACCCTTGATGCCATCAATTACTCTCACCTCACTTACTTTTTCCTTGCAAATTCCTACTTGCCCTCTGGTTTCAACACCTACCATTCTAATGAATTTCTTCTTTCAAAGGCCAACAAATGAATTTTTCTTAGCCTTTATCCTTTTCATCCCCAAGCAAGACTGGGCTTCCTTTTTAAAAGTACTTCTCTTCTTAAGAGGCTTATTCATTTAAAAGTATATTGAACAAATACAATGGTACTAGGCACTCACTAGAAGCTTTTCCTTTGGTTTTCATGATGAGGGCCTATTTACCCAAGTTTCCTCCTTTTCCATTCATAAAAGTATAAGTAATCACGATTCTTTCCAACAATCTCTTCTCTTAAACATGTTCCCTTATAATCTCAGGGTTTCATTTAACATCACTTTGACTACCAAGCTAAATGTTTTTCTGAACAACTACCTCTTATTTTCCATTGCAACTGCATGTCTAAATATTACTATTTCTCCTACATCAGTTCAAATTCTACCTCCCCCAGCTCTATGGATATTGCCTTTCTTTATAGCCACATAGCTTTAAGCCCCATATTCATCCTATATGTTGGGTACTTTCTACTTATTTGAGGCAGAGCTCTACTAACACAGAAGATGGGAAAAGTCAGATACTTACTTTCTTAGCTTCTGCAGCTAGGACATGAGCACATGACTAAAATCCTCCAAATCAAATGTACTTATCCCAGATTTTACAAGAAGCTACCAAGAAAAGACCTCAGGACATTCATTCTGACCGATGGTGGTGGGAGCAGTAGTAGCTACATTCCTTCTCCAAAGGTGGCAGCAGCAGCACCAGTTCTAGTGGCAGCATCCAGTGTTGATAATATGAGCAGCATAAGTTGAGGTGTCTATGCTAAGCACTGGTGACAATGATGTCCTTACAGGATAAATTCTGAGGCTGAATTTTAAGTACTGTTCTTGGCTGTGTCTCTTCCAAACCTGGTTCCACATCTTCCCGAAGATTCTATGAACTAGAAAATATCCTCTTGATAACTTTGATAACTTTGTTTTATGTGTAAATTAATCATGCTTGGTATCCGTTGCTTTCAACTGAAAAAGTTGACAGATATATCCAGGAAGATCCAATTGATAATTTCAGCAGAAACAATTGTTTCTTCTTCTAAACTTCCACAGCACTTATCTTACCCCATATTATAATTATGCATGTTATCTTCCCCACCACATTTTATATTTCCTCAGGATGGGGTGCCTGTCATTCATCTTTGCCCATGCTTTCAACATTTCTTTCCTTGGCTATTTTAGACCTCCTTAAAAAACAAACAAAACATTGTAAGTATCTTCCATCTGGCTCAGGGAGCTGCTCTAAGTTCCTCCTTCTGTACACTCTTGATCTGACAAGGTTTCACCACTTTGTTCCTAGAATTACCTCCATGAATAACTTATTTAGAAAGTCTCTAGTATCTCCCCAATATCTACCACCTTTTAGGCTATCCCTTTATTTCCATGCACTAAAAACCTTTTGCTCCAGCAGTATATGCAGAGCATCAACAGGTATGCCAAGACCATTCAAAGGCAAAAGAGCAGTCTTTACAATAATTGGTACTGGGAAAACTACATATTCCCATGCAAAAGAAGGAATTTGGGATCTTATCTTATACCATAAACAAAAATTAGATCAAAATGGATCAAAGACTTAAACATAAGAGTTAAAACTATAAAACTCTTTAGAAGAAAACACACAAGAAAAGTTCATGTCATTGCATTTGGCAATGATTTCTTCCATTATGACATCAAAAGCACAGGCAACAAAAGAAAAAAATAAACTGGACTACATCAAAATTAAAAACTTTTGTTCAAAAGATACAATCAACACAGTGAAAAGGCAACCTATAGAATGGTGAAAAATATGTAGATCATACATCTAATGAAGGGTTAATGTTCAGACCACATAAAGAACTCCTACAATTCAATAACAATGAACAAACAACCCAATTAAAAAATGAGCAAAGGACTTGAGGAGAAATTTCTCTTAAGAAGATATATAAATTGCCAATAAGCTCATGAAAAGACACTCAACATTGCTAATCACTGGGGAAATGCAAACCAAAACCACAAAGAGATACCACTTCACACCCAATAGAATGGGTACTATCAAAAACACAAAATAACAAGTGTTGGTGAGGATGTGAGAAATTGGAACCCTTGTGCACTGTTGGTGGGAATGTAAAATAGCAGAGTAGCTATGGAAAACAGTATGGCAGTTCCTCAAAAAATTAAGAACTGAAAGCAGTGTCTCAAAGATATATTTGTACAACCGTGTTCATAGCAGCATTATTCACAATGTCCAAAAGTTAGAAGCAACCCAAGTCTCCATCAGTGGATGAATGGATAAACAAAATATAATATATATAATACATACAACAGAATATCATTCAGCCTTAAAAAGGAAGAAAATTCTGGCACATGCTACAACATGGATGAAATTTAAGGATATTATGCGAAGTGAAATAAGGCAGTAGCAAAAAGACAAATATTGTATGAATCCACTTGAGATATCTAGAGTAGTCAAATTCACAGAGACAGAAAGCAGAATGGTGGTTTCCAGGAGCTGGGAGAGGGGGCATGGGGAGTTGTTTAATGGGTACAGAGTTTGTTGTGGACTGAGTATTTGTGTTCTCCCCCTCCGCCAAAGTTCCTATGTTGAAGCCCAAACCCCCAATGTTATAGTATTTTGAGGTGGGGCTTTTAGGAGGTAATTAGGTTTAGATGACATCATGAGGGTGAGGTCCTTATGATGGAATTAGTGCCCTTATAAGAGGAAGAAGAGAGACCAGAGCTTGCTTGCAGCATATTCATACACTCACTCTCTCTCAACCCCTATCCCCACCATGTTAGGACACAATAAAAAGGCAGCCATCTGTGAGCCAAAAAGTGGGCCCTCACTAGAAACCAGGAATAGAAGCTTCCAGCACCTTGATTTTGGACTTTCCAGCCTCCAGAACTGTGAGAAATAAATGTCTTCTGTTTAAGCCAATCAGTCTATGGTATTTTGTTACAGCAGCCTGAGTAGACTAAGACAGAGTTTCAGCTTTGCAAGATGAAAAGAGTTCCAGAGACTGGTTGTACAGTGTGAATGTACTTAATACTACTGAACTGTAATAAAAATGATTAAGGTGGTAAATATTGCATTATGTGTATAACATTAAAAAATTTTAAGAGTATTACTTTAAACAGCCGTTTGCTCAATTCAGGTTTTCAGGACACCACATCCTAGCCTGCTCATCCCCTGCACTGCTGTCAGGGTGATTAGCTTCTTCAAATCCTGCAATGGCAGCCAAGCGTGGTGGCATGCACCCATAGTCCCAGCTACTTGGGGCAAGATGATCATTTGAGCCCAGGAGTTTGAGGCTGTAATGTGCTATGATTATGACTGTGAATAGCTACTGCAATCCAGCCTGGACAACATAGCAAGACCCCATCTCTTAAAAAAAAAAATACTGTAATGGCTCCATAACATCCTGTGTGTGTAATCCAAGCTCCTGAAAACAGAAGCATCTGTGCTGCCCAATTCTCAAATTCCATATCTCATGTTCCAGTCATAACATCCTATTTCCAGCTGCAATCCTCTCTAATATGCTATCGTCTCTTTCAGCTCTCTTCAACTCAGTTCAACAGAATTTCACTGAATATGCTCCATACATTGAGCTCTGAGAGAGAACAGGATATAAAATTAGTTAAGGAAATGTTGCTATCCTCAAGAACTTCAAAGTCTAGTGGGGAAACACACTCACATAAAAAGATCAGTCAAATTATTGTGATACATACTTTAGCTTTGACACATAATTACATGTTGATAATATATATATGAATACTTCTGCAATTTTACTTGTTAAATTTCTTCCATTTTTCAAAAGTTTTCTAATTGTTATGCAATACTTGGATCACATTTTTAACATCATATTAATATTCTTAAATTTTTACTAATATTCTGTCAATATACAGAATTTCTGCAGTAGATACAATAGATTTCTGCATCTTCTTACATAGAAACACATAATTTTGGAAGCACATACTTACCACAAACAATGCATCTTTTAAAAATTTTAAAGTTTAAAAACATAATGAGTTTCCTTGAGAGTAAAGAGATATCAATTTTATAGCAGAGTGGGAAACGCAGGTACATTTCTTAATAGTCCATTTACCATTTCAAACTAAGGTCATTTTGCCTCTTTTCTGGTTTCATAATTAAACTTTCTCCTGCCATTTAGAGTAAACACAATTCCAGCCACGAGAGACAAGAATGACCAGTTCAAGTTCAAGGGTTCACTGCACATGAATACCCATAAATACCCCTTGACAGTCTTGGTAGTATAATGAACCTTGCAATTACTCAGCAGGCCATCACCACAATACATGAACATAATGCTTCCCAAGTCAAACAACAAAACATTATACAAATAATACCAACCAACTGTTACAGTTCATATAACTTTTGGAAACTAATTAAATCTCAACAGTTCCTCTTAAACCTTTATATATTTGCAGGGAGTTTTTGCTTTATTGAGCTATGCTTATGGGAAATAATAGAAAAAGGTGTTGGCATTATATACAATTGGGAGATGCCAATTAGCAAAACCCTCCTTCAAAATGACACCAGTTAATTCCAGCAGGAGCCCTCAGAGTGAAACAGCCTCCCTCTTACACAAATGCTAGTGCCTCATTGTCTTTAGGAATGTCTCCAATCATCCTATATATAACCTCCTGGGGTAAATGCTTTTGGCCCTGCCTCTCTGTTGCCTCTGCACCGAAGAGATGATCTTCCTTAAGTTAAAACATTTGAATAGTGTGCTTTCCTTTACTTTGGTGGCTCTTCCCTTGTGGAAAGTTTACCTCTACAAGACTGTCTTTGCCTTAGTTGAAATCACCAAGTAAAAAGTAATACACAGATAAAAGGTCATTATTAGCACCACCAATAAAAAGTGTAGAACATATTGGAAAATGTATGTGCATAAAAGCAGGCATCTCATCTACCAATTTAATGACCTGAGTAGTCTGGAGATTAAAGTATAGGACTAAAAGTGAAAAGGTTTATAAACATTTATATTTCTATTTAAGATAATTTATTTCAACTCATGTCTTTCCAGTCAATAAGCTGAAGACTGCCTGTGTGCAAAGTACGTTGGAATACAGGAATATAGGAACAAGTAAGTTCATGATTATCAGGTTGGTATTCTATCCTGTGCTATTTTCATCACAAAGGGTTTATTGCCACTCTGGACATCTTCAGAATAGGCTTGGCATGATGGCTCAAGCTTTATCATCCAGTTCAAAAGGAAAGATGAATAATAATGCAAACTGAGTTTCCCCCTCAGAATCACACACTGAGGAAAAAGGGTGTAGAATTTGTTAATTAGAAATAGAGAAAATTTGGTTTTCTCCTCCATGTTCTAATCAGATAACTTTAGGTAGCTGGTTTAGCATTTCAGACTCCAAGAAATTAATCTATGAAACAATCCGCCTTTCTATTTCTAACTTTATCTCTGATTTTTTAAAAGGAAAATACAAAAGAAAATATAAGTTAACTGGGAAACAGGTTCTTCTATGTTTGGAAACCAATATTTCTTTTCATCATGTTTTACAAACAAAACTAGCTGAATTTCTGACCCTAACAGAGTGCTATTGCTTTTTAAGTGGGCCTTAGAGAAAGAAGCAATAACCTGTACTATGGATAACTTCAAATATTTAGTTAAGAAAAATCAGCCTTTCAATTTTTAAAAAATACACATCTTTTAAAAAAATTAACTATAGCATACCTGATCACATTTTAGAAAAGTGAGACTTAGGATACTCCTTATAATTATCACTTTTATCTAAAATAATATAAAAATTATGGGAAAAACTTTTAATAATCTCTAAAAATTATATGAATGTTAATAGAATTTGTTTTTTGGGAAAATGAAAATAGTGATAATATTGAGAATACAAGATATGAAATACCTGAAGTAACAAATGGTAAAAAAAAAAAAAAAATGCTTAATGTGGACAGTCAGTATGGACAGAAAGTTATTCTGTAGGCGGTACAGCTTTATAATCATGTTCTGAAGGCTCTACCTTTCTGTAATTTTAGGACTGATCCTAACATTATAATTTGCAGTTGAATTCCTGACCACGATTTCAGAATCAAATAAATCGTACATATAACTAAAATGTCATAAATTAAAAGATTCAAATATAAGCCTCCACAGAATACAATAAAGTTATATTCTAAGTTCTATAAAAGGAGCAAAAGTGTACCGTACACGTTAATTATACAAGAGGCCCTGATGTACTGTCAAGTGTACTTGTAACACGTAAAAATGCAATCGTCCATCTATGGTAGCTATAATAAAAATTAAACAAATGTTTAGTTAATTATATTAATATTTGTTGTCTTCATGTTAAGACTGTATTATGTCTTTCAAATTCACAGCATCAATTTGAGCAATGTTGTTTATCTTGATAAACTATCCTATGGCAAACAGATATTAAAAACTCATTTCAGTGAACTGAGACTTTGATCAAAGTTCTACAACAGCTATTTAAAAAATGACTCCTGTTCCTAATGAAGATGATATTTCTGAAAATCACTTCCAAATGTAAAGATGAACTCTAAAATTTATTCCATTTACCTTCTTCTTCTCCTTCTAAGTTATTCTAACCCACTGAAGCAACTTCTGAGAACTTAACCAAATAAAGATGAGTGGGAAACAATTCATGTGCAAAATGCTGAGTCTATCAAGATACTTCACACTTCCACAGTGTGGTAACCTGGTAGCACTATATCCAAAATATATCCCAAATAGAACCACTTCTCACCACTTCTACTACAAAAACCCTTGCCACCCAAGTCACCACCATCTGTCCTACGGAAACTAATGTGACAGCCTCCTCGTTAGCCTACTGATTCCACTTGTGTCTTGCCATAGAATGTCCTCCACTTGGCAATCAGAGAGATGACCACAAAGTATAACTCACATATGACTTCCCTGCTTAACATCTCCCAGTTACAAACAAAACCACACTCACTACTGTGGCCTACATGGTTTGGCCTCTGCTTGCTTATGTGACCTCGTTTCTTATCACTTTCCCTTTGTCCCAAATACTCCATGAATGCTGGTTTTCTTTCTGTTTCCCCCCTCCCCACCAGCACCACACTGATTTAGTTTCACAGCCCCTGCACATGCTCCTCCTCTCTCTCATTTTCATTATTTGGGTTTAAGTTCCATGACCATCCTAAGTAAAAGTAACCACCAACTTTTTCACCTCATTTTATTTTCTTCAGAGTATTTATCTCAATCTGGCTTGATAGCCTTTGTTTTTTTTATTTATTGTCTGTGTTCTAATAAATATCAACACTTTGGGGATAGTGTTCACTACAACTTCCCAAGCATCTATAACTGTGCCTGCCTCATACAACTGATATTTAGGGAATGAATGAAGTAAGCTGGATCATCCATGTTTTTATTGTACTTACGATGTAACAGTAAGCCCTTATCAATTGTGTTCTGGAGTGGCTTGGACCACAGATTGAGTAACTAGTCAGGTCACCTTCACAGAAGCCAATGCAATGGGTTACAGACTAAGGTACCAGGACCTAACTTCCCTCTCCCAATACCATGAGACTTACTAAGTTTTCTCTACCACTGACCTGGGAAGGAGGACACAGTCAAGAGAGTTCTAGAAAGTGAGGAAACCCCTAAAAGGCTGGCAGATTAAATTTTAACCTGTAGTGCATGAATTATCTTCAATTGTCAAGATCAATCATCTCTCCTCACCACAGAAAGAACAGGAGCTTTCCAAAATCAAGATGAGATAAGCTCAAGTTACTTCTTTCTTTAACATGTATAAAGAAATATACGGCGTATGAATGTAGACTCCAATATATTAGCTACTAGAATCATTATTATTCAAGTAGCCAGCAGCTTTGGCCCCATGGGCTCAATTACAGATTCAGCAATTCTGAATTCAACAGTACTATTAATAAGCAGTGTCATCTTGCTGGGTTTTAAAATATATTTTTGGTGTAGTCTAACGGAAAGTGCCTTGGACTAAGGGTCATAGGATTCCCAGCTCTACTTCAATTCTGAGTAGGTCATTTAATCCCGCTAAGCATCAGTTCTTGCCATAAAACAGAAATGCCCTTATGCCTCACAATATTGTCACATTGAACAAATGATATATGTGAAAGCTTGTAATCTGTGTGATATCACACAAAATTCAAGTCCTCACATTAGAACCTGTTGTAATATATACTTTCTCATTCATTTGTATAAACTTGCACATGTTAAAAAAATACATTGGGTATGAGAGGTCTGTTGTTTCATTTGTGGGCTTATGCTTCAAAGCCACGGAACCCAAAAATTTATTACACAAATGCATATAAACACGTTTTAAAAGAACTAAGTCTTAAAGGCTTGCCATCAATGCTTCTAGATCTGAAGTCAGTTCAAGGGTCTCTGACATAAGAGTTGGAAAGAACATATAAATTTAAAACATTTCACCATACTGGAAGTTCTGTTGGCAGGCACATGTTGTATAAGAGAGGCAGAGGTCACTGAGGAAAGGAGAGAAAGGTATGGAGGAAAGCTTTGAGTGGAGGTGTGTTAAACTAAAACCATGTTAGGTTTCATTTACTTGGAGCCGTATGGGCTTTACATTGAAAATGGGAAATACCCATTAAGGAAAACAAAGTTAGTACTGGCAATTTCACTATAAAGAAGATATACTGTGTTTCTGGAGGTAAAGAAAGCATTTGAAGTTTTTCCTCAATTACAACATTACAGTATGGCCTTGCTAACAGGGTAGTTTTTATTTACTATGCCTAACCTGAGACAAGACATTACTAATAATCCGTAACACAGTCTTTTCTGCAATAGAACAGGTTGTTCTCTTTTTCCCTATAAGAGGAAAACAGATTTTATATTAAATCTCCCTCATTCATTTAAACTAGCAGTAGTAGTTTCATGGCATATACTATTTTAATATCATTTTAATAAAGTCAAATTTAAAAACTCAATTTCCATAGTCTTTTTCTAAACTCAAATTTCAGAAATTGCATCAGTGCCCCAGAAACGGACTCTGCGGGTACATGCCCTTGTAAACATCACAGAAATAAAAATATTTTCCTGTTATAGAACATAACATTAAAACTCTGGACTGGGCATATCATGTGAATTTTTAAAAGAATATATAAATATAAATAGCAAAGGTGACCTAGAACTTCAATACAATTCCCTTTAATTTCACATATTGTTTCAAATATTGAACATCTGCCAAAATTCATAGAAAAATGAGTGCACCAAATGACTATAAAAGATTTAAATTATCATTTAAAAAGAAGCATATCCTAACAGAATTTGAGAAATGCTGATTGTTCAAGGTACTTATTTAATGTGGTCAGAAAACACATCTGTTTCGGAACACTTACCTAGTAACAGTTCACAAAAAGATACTTTCTAACACCTACTACTAAGACTTGTTTCTAAACGGGGAGTTTTCATATTTTCTTTCCAATAAAACAAAGTGGCCCTTTAAAAACCATATGGCACTGTGCTCAAAAGAGAAATTTCATTCGGCATCTATTTTTAGACACAGGTTTCCTTATAAAATATACCACAGGCACCAGGCTGAAGGAGCCTTCATGTTTCTGTGGACAAAGCCTCCTGCCATCTAAGGAGTCCTCTACAGCTCTTCTAGCCACTGTGCCTTTCCTATTTCTTTTCTCCAAAAAAATAAAGTAAAAGATATTGAATTGTGGTTCAAACAAGTTATTTTTCATTTATTTAGCAAGGTATTGTTTGGGAACACATATGTAAAAGAAACCTTTCCCACTGCTCACACAGTAAGTTTCTATTAATTTTTGGCTAAATGATACAATGGTGGGTTCAGAAATATTTTTATGCTCCATAACTTACATATGCCTTATACATTATGTATATATAAAATATTATGCAATTTTAAAATTTTTGCATAGCATTTCTGCCCTATTATATAAGGAAGCCAATAAGAACTGATTTGGTGGCTTTTGGTAGACCAATGATGAATACCAAAATGCCCCCAAAAAGGCATTTAATACATCTTAATCAGCATTTATTTAGTTATATTAATGTCATGAGAGAAAAATAATGTGCGGTTGAAATTTAGAATGTTTATTATGGAATAAAGCTATTGTTTTCATCATAAATAAACACCTGGTTTATATTTTATCAAATCAGATGAACCAAAGCCTGAATTTAGTTGCCATGTTAAAAATCCTCTTGAAACATATAGGTACTCCACACTAAGCAAATGATGCAAGAATTTATAAACACAAAGTATGCAATAGGACAACCACTGCATTCACACTGCATTCTTGCTAGGCCAAGTAAGTACTGTACTTTCTTCCATTTTGAATATAGATATACTAGAACTGAAAGAAAAAGCTACAAAGAATTTGTAACTGCTATTTCCCATGACATTTCAGACTCCCCCACAAGAGTCACTTTTTATTTCTGCAGTACATTTATAATTTGAAAAGGGAACAAAACAATAAAAATTAGGAATATGTTATTTGTTAGTCAGTCCCACACAACTCAATATGTACATACCCACATATGAGTATTTCTTTCAATGTATACCATTTCTTTGGAAAGTTTCCAGCATCTTCACAATCCAGTGATTATAAATTATATATAATGTTTCATCAGTACAAGGCATCATTTGGGTAGGGCAGGTTTCTCAATCCCATCAATATTAATATTTAATTCTCTTTCATGGGGAATTGTCCTTGCATTGTAGGATGATTAGCAGCATACCTAACTTCTACTCATTAGATGCCAGCAGTACCCCCTCCCAGTGGTAAAAATAAAGAATGTCTCCAGACATTGCCTAATGTCTCCTGGGGGGACAAAACTGCCTTTGGCTTGAAACCCACAGATATAAGGTAACGGATTTTCATTTTAATTGTAAATTTAACTTAAGATAAATATATTCATATCTAATTCTCTGATTAGATATGAATATATTATAATCAAACTTCATTATTATGTAATAAACTATAAAGTATATAACATCTAAGTTCATACAATTTACACTTTTATCTTTAACACCAATTTTAAATTTTATCAAGGTACCAATACTAGAAATAACTATTTCTGATTTTCCAAAAATATCACCCAATTAAAACATTTCCTTTCACCATTTGAGGAAGATTTGTTTTGGTTTTGGTCTAGTTCAAATGGTTAGGAGTAAGTACAGGAAGTTTTATCTGAAAAATGAACATGGACCAAGTCTTATAAATTGGCCCTAGTACTATTTCCTATCATAGCTCCTGTTTGTTTACACTGGAGTTCTTATAAATTGGGTGTTATTTCCTTACCACTAAGTTTCAAGGTATTAACAGCCAAGGAGGTGTTTTTGACTTCTTCCTCCCTCCTTTTCTCCCACTTCCCCTCAAATAAATAATGTATAGTGTGGATCATAATTTTAAGATCAGGGTTCCCAAACTTCAAAACTACTAATATGGTAAATTTATTTTACCTAAACTTACCTTTATACTTGAAAGTATAACAGTCTCTTAAAAATGGAAATAAGCAAAAATATGCATCTTCTAATGGGTACGTACTTCCAACAGAATCATTTATCTAGTCATTTCACAGCTAAACCTTGCAAATTCTTAAGTAAAGCAGTTCCATTTATTTTGACTTCCTGCCTAGGTTCTTCCTTCCAGAGAAAATATTACTCTATTTTCATCCATTAAGTACTCTTAAAATTAAATGTCCCTATTTAAACAAAATTTCTTACCCTCACTCAGAAAAAAAAAAAAGGCACAATTAAGGGAAGTAGATTTCTTTCAATTGTCTGCATTGAGTTATACTTGTCTGTTTTTAAAGAAGCACATGTTACCTCCATTAGTGACTTCCATTTGTGTGAATTAGTAACTACAGTGGTAAAACAAGTGGCTTTGTATGCAATATGTAGCAGTGTCTGACAGTTGCAAAACTGTCCTTGACCAGTGAATTTACAGTGGAAAAACACTGTTGAAAGTTCATGCACCCCAATTGCACACTCATTATAATTAAACAAGAAGATTACACAGACATTGCTGACAAGGATTATCAAAATAGATTGGTGCCACCTGCCCTCTTGCTAGTCCATTAATTAGTATGGAGTCTGAGGTGCCAATTAACAAGAAGCAGCAGAAAAGGATCAGCAAACACAGACCAAGCTGAACTTGAAGATTAACTCTTCTAGTTCAGGTTCCATTTCTTAACACTACTAGGTTGATTTGTCTATGCAACCTGAAAATTGAATCCTAGGCCAGTATCTTTGGAAGTTTTGAAAAACAGTAGTTGTATATCATTAAGAAGACATTTCAGTTATATGAAATAATAATTCAAAAAATAACTGCACAAAAAGTTCATATAGTTCCATGAACAAGTGGCCATTCAGTATTTAACAGGGATGCAAAATATTAAATAATCCAGGTAATCCAGTCACTATAATACTTTCACATTATAAATTACAGATCTGTGGTAGTTAATATTAACTCAGGGAAACAACTAGAGTACTGTGTGGTTAGTAGTAACTAGCACCCCCAAGCTACTAAATAGTACTTTATGGGCCTAAAAGCACAATTTTTAAAAAGTGAGTAAATAGCTTCATTATTTGTTTTATGAAGTTATTATTAGTCAGTTTTAAATCTGACCATTCACTCTTTTAAAAAAAACACTTTGCAAAAACAATATAGATATTTCCATAAAATTCCCAACTCAATCCAAAACTACTCTATAGACAGCAATATTATTCTGGATACCTAAAATTATTTCCTAAAAAAAAGCAGAATAAAATGCAAATTGTCAGCAAAATTAAAATGTGACTTTTTTAACTTTGTTACATGTACATAAATGACTAGCATGCATTCTTTATTATTTGATATTTCATCATTAAACACTTCAGTTTAACTTATAAAATTTGCTTTACTAAATTTATATGAACTGATTTTATTAAAGAGACAGTATTTTCCTCAAAATTTAGAGAGGAATTCTACCCACAGAAGTATTCTATATTTGTTTAACCACTTCACAATAGTATTTTCTTTTTGATGTTGATATAAATGTATCTCTCTCGAGTCACCACAACTATACAGCAGGTGTTCTCTAACAACACCATTTACAAATCCTGATGAATAAAATGGAGGCCCTTGGCATTAGAGAAAGATATATCCCAAGGCCATTTCAAGACCCAAATTCCCCAATGGCATTAAGCATGCACTCTGAAAAATAGAAATAATCTCATAGAGTTACTGAGAGAATTAAATTAGATTGCATATTTAAGGAGATTTTTTTAAGGCCACACTGAAATATTGATGCCAAATACAAAGATTCATCTGCCCGGGAAATATTTCAAACATTACCTGTGACTGGCAACACTCTTAACACCTACTTTTGTGACACACTGCTTTCTATTCAACAGATCTGGGATGAAGCCCAAGAATTTGAATTTTTAAGAAGCATGTCTACTGATTCTAACACAGGTCCCATCTGCCTCACACCAATATTGCCCTTGAACAAACAGGGTCCCTCCCTTGAAATCTGCACTTTAGAGGTACTAGCTCCAACTCTCTTTTGGCTGCATGCCCCACCAGCCACAAGGATCTATGGAGCCAAGGGGATGAGCCTCTCTGGACTGTACCATTCCTCCTTTCAGATTACAGTCTGCATACCCGGGACCCTGGAATTCTCTTGCCAAAGAACCATAGTGCACAATCTTGGCTCAAAGGATGACCAAGGGCAATTAGTTGCTGGCCATGTGAGACAGAGTTTGGACAAGAGAACTGGGGTGTCCATACACATGCAAAAAACGTCCTTTGTGGTGCAGTAAGAAGGCAGGGGGAAAGAAGAGGATGGTGGGGCCATGGGCCAGGGTCAGATCATCTCTCCTAAGGCAGCAGTAGTCCAGCAGAGAATTTGGGCAGATATGAGAATTCTACACTGGAACCTGGCCTTCCAACTTCAGTTTCATCTGTAAAACTTAAAAGAGCAAAGTTCACAGGGGGCATCCACCTGTGTGGCCTGCTGAAGACCGAAAAGAAACCTTGCAGAGTCCTCATTTGGACATCTTAGGAGAAATCTGGACAGTGGGGTCAGGGGAAGGGCACAAGATGAATGAGCGGCTGAGCCTTGGTGGGGAGGAAAGAGCCCCTTCTGGTACAAAGAAAAGAGAAAATGAGTGTTTTCCCTATGGATTTGTCTAAAGATTGGAAGAAGAGGCTGAAGGCGCAAAACATGAGGATAAATTTTTTTCCCTACTCTTCTCTTGTCTGACCAATGCTGCTGCATCTCCCTATAATAAATCACAGTCCTTCTTGGAAAATGATAATCATTTTTAAGTGGCACCATCCACAGTTATTTGGTACAAACTGTTGCTTTACATATATTTTTTCTATTGTGGGTAAGATGGTATATTTGCCAGGGAAAGGGGATAAATATATTTTATGTAACAGTGTTAGCTTAATTTGTAACTTTTAAATATTTTGGCATATGGTCTGTAGTCCCCGATTTGTACTCTTGCCCTGGACACTGCAGAAGTTAGGGGCAGATCTGGAAAACACTCTGCAAATACTTGGTTAAACTCTTCCATCTTGCCCTTGCCCTTGCCCTCCTTCTTCTCTTACCATCTCTACTATCCATATATAATTGCATACATTCAAAATGCTCTAAAGATATCTACCTCTTTCATTCTTCAACTTACCAGAAAAATGATACACTGGCTCAAATCTTAGCCAATCTCTGTCATAATAACAAATGGCAAAAACATGAAAACATAAAAAGCTACATCTCCATATCTGTAAAGCTATAAGAAAACAGGTAACAGAAAACAAAATAGTCAACATATTTATCAAAATCAGGGAAATAAAAAGAAGTATAACATATGGACCTGACTTCAGAGGAGCTTAAAAAGCAAGGGACAGAATCCTCACTTGAGATAACTCCCAATACCTAACAAGGTATCTGGAGGATAGAAAGTACACAATAATTATTTGTTAAACATCAATAAATGAGGATGATGAAATGGTAACAACTGTACTGAAACAATACTACTAATAGGTTAATAAAGATGCCTGTAGACCTAGGCACTAACCTAGGTATAGAGATGTGCCACCAAACTTTTCGGTCTCAGGACCCCTTTACGTTCTTAAAAAGTATTAAGGACCCCAAAGAACTTCTGTTTATATCCATGTTTGTATATGTTTAGCTTAGGTTTGTTTTTATTTATGTCTATGTTTTATCTTTGCTTTATTTACTATATTAGAAATTAAAACTAAGATATTTATAAAATATTTACTGATTTATTTTAAAGTAACATTAATAAATCTATTGCATGTTACCATAATTTTATGAAAAGTAATCATATTGCCCAAATAAAAATAATGTGGTGAGAAGTGTCTGGCTTAACAGAAGGTTCTCAACTCTGCTTCTGTATTCAATACGTCATGAAAAGTTGTTTTGGTTAAAGTATATGAAGACAATCCTGACTCCCACAGATATAGAGCTGGAAAAGGGAGCAATATTTTGATAGCCTTTTCAGATATTGTGAATATTCTTCCTTACTACTCCAAAACTCAAGTTTAGTTGGGATATAGAACCTGAACCATATCTATGAAATATTTTTATTTTGTTACATTAAAATCCACTCTACTATCTTGTACTTTGAGCAGATCTTTCATCCATGCATAATTTTGCAATGTCATGCATTGATCATTGATCATTTGGAAAATACCAGTTCACTGAGTCATGCAGAATTTCCAAATGGTAACACATTTCCTTATGCAATTACAAAAAAAAAATCACATCTGGTAGTATCAAGACTAATATCATCAAAAAAGAGTTTAAATATTTGGATGCTCTCAAAGTTATGGTATCAGTTACAAGTTTTTCAAAATTGGAGTTTTTACTTGAAAACTCAAATTTTATCACCAGCACAAATACTGTCATTTATTTGCCTTAAGCAACAGGCTCACTTCATTCATTTTGAAGAAAATGTCTACCAAACATCCAAGTCTGAATCATCATAGATTGTCTGTCAGTCATGTTTTCAATAAAAAATGATGTTCTATTAAAAAGGAACTAGTTCAGCACCAATTCCTTGAGTAAAACCATTGTCCTTCAGTATGCAGCAGGACAAAGCGTATTTCCATTTCATCACACAGAAAATTAAAAAGGCCTGAGATATAATAAAACTGAAAATTTTTACTATTTTATCAAGGACTTTTTTAAGTTAAATATTCATTTTTCCTTTTTTTTCTTCAAGTGTTTGGCAGTAAAGATCACAATGGTAAACAGTACAGCCTGTTGCCACTACTTTCATTGGTGCTGAGGTACCAACAGTTTACCTACCATTGCTTTTGGACCACTGGAGCAAATGTCAACAGTGAAAAACACAAATAATATCTTAGGGTTATTATGAAAATAGTTCTGAATTCACAAATGCCCTAAAAGTTTCTTGGAGACCTCACCCCACAGCATCCCCTTGAGGGCCACTACTCTGGCTGCCACTGCTCCTCAGGCATCATGGAGCCCATTGGGACAAATGGACATCCCACAACCCCACTCCACCCCACAGCCCTTCCGGATGATGATCTGCTTAACCATTATATTTTCAGCAAAGTGTCTTCTTTAACTAGTATTTAGTTAGAAAAGTCATCGGGAAATAACGACATTTCAAAAAGGCACCAGTCTTGAAATCAGAACCTTGGTGGTAAACTAACCCTAGTAGTTAAAAATCTACAAATCTAATCTCTTGATTTCTAAAAATCCATTTTATATGTACAATATTGAGATTAAGGATGGAGTAAGTTCCCTTGCAGAATTTTGATATTACAATGATAAAATCGTATAAAAGGTCCCAGTATGACCCTGCCCTGCAAAAAGCAGAGAATTCAATCATTCCTAAATCTTATTCCATAGCCAGGTTAACAGACTTTCACTCTATATAAACTGCAATATAAATTGAAGAGGAATTCCACCCAATTGATTAATTCAATATTAGTTGGAGTTTAACACAATAAATTTGAAATAGATTCACCAAGTTAAACAGGTGAGGTTTTTCCCATTGTTTCTTAAATTATGGTAATTAAACCCCAGAAAAGATTGTCTTTATTAACTTAATCATTCTTAATAGCCTTGAATCTAAATTTCTTGGGTGGATTCTATCAATTATAAGATAGTCTAGCTTCTGAACTTGGATGTTGATATAACATTTGCTGAATCAGCAAATATTTATACTATTTGCAGAATTTAGAATTTAGAAAGGGTTTTACAGTTGATTTAGTCATAGAATGGCAAATATGTTTAGTAATCACTTGCTCCATCAACTATTGCAGAATCATTTATTCATTCTTTTAACAATTATTTAGTACTTACAACCTGCCAGACAACCACTCTAAGCACCAGTTACATAGCAATAAACAAAATAGAGTCCCTGGCCTAATTTATCACTATATTTTTTCTAATGACACAGACCTAGCCTCAGAATCCGCAAAATACTGTACCAATAAAACACTGCTAATCAAATTTGCCACCTGAATCCAGTTAAACATCTTTATTTTAGGCTGATGGTAGATGCTACAGGAAATCCTGAAGAAAGAGAGTAGTTTTCAAAAATACCGCAATCTAATTAGAGAAAATGCATACATAATAAAGCAAATGTATGATATAAATACTACAAAATGTTAACTTTATTACATAAAATAACAAGTGCAACAGACATCTGGACTTCAATGTAGGTTGATGACTTCGAACAGTATCTTTTTTCTAATTCATCACTTCTTTACCATTGCTGTTTTCTTCTATTCCCCGTATCAGTAGTACTATTCCAGAAGATTACACTTTCTAACATTTTTAATCATCTTTAATAACACTGTTTGTATCATGTGTATATACATAAAAGAGTGTATAAGTGCTGAGAAACAGGACAGTCTCAGCACCTGTTTTCTCATGTGATTTAGCTTTTTCCAGAGCACAAATAGCTAGCCTGGGGAGACGTCTCTGCATGGGGTGAGCTGTCTCATATGTAAAGCCTATTCATGTGGGTCCTTTAGTACTCACCAGTACCTGTAAGTCAGCCAAGGAAGCAAATGTCCATGTTTTCTCAAAGAAAAATCAGATAAAAACAATTTTATCCAAAATAACATCAGCTGGAGGAAATACATGATGAACTAGCCCTGCATGGCTCAAACTAAAAAATTAACTATAAAAATAATATTCTACAACTTTTACATAATCAAATCAGACGGATATATGGTCACCGTGGGAAAAATAACTTTTGAAGGTTATATTTACTAAATCTGTTTCTTTCCTTTGTGCATCTTCCTAACTCACTTTAAAGACTATATGGTTTTTTTCCATTGGAAAAACTAATTATTTAATGAAAAAGTTGTATAATTATTTACATAAGACAAAAAGGTAAAAAACCATCAATCTCCTCTTTAAAAATCTTTCAACATTTTCAAGTATATTATAGAGTTTAGTGTCTCAGAAGCTCTCTGAAAAATGCTTTCTTATTTCAGACAGGTACCTGTTTGTTTCTATGGGAGACAAGATCACTAACCCAGATTGTGTTAATTATTAAGAAACTCTTTTCTCAGAAATTTTCTTCCTTCTTGCAAGTACTATTGCATTATAGCATATTTGTGTAAATACTTATAATTCTGCCCGTTATAAAAGTCTATATTTAAGATACAGTAAATGACGGACAGATGTTTAAAACATTGGGTCTACAATGAAGTTGTAAAAACTGCTAGCCCAGTAAATTCTGTGATTAAATTCAGTCTGTTTATGCAATAGGGGCATTTACACAGTTGGAAAAGCATCAAAAATAACTGTCTCTATGCCAATATTAATTAAAAATCAATATTAATTAGAAGCAGCACAGGTACATTTACACCAAAGCACATAAAGGCCAGGTTAAGTACTTATGCTTAAGACTATAAATTAATCATTCAAATATACCAAGAATCAATTTCTCTTGTATCAATAACATTGTAACTTATTGAAATAATAATTCACAATTTATTCACCTGTGACCTGGGAAAAATTACTGCCTCACTTTCTCATTCTGCCTAAAACATACACCCCTTTCTTCTGACAGACCTAAGTTTCTAGACATGTTTGTACATCCAGACATAAACTTCTTTAGTTGATCCCTCAGTTCCTCAATTGTCTAAAATACTCAGAGGAATAGTTATTCAAACCTTTTTATGAAATTATGCATTTTAATTTAATGTGTTGAGAAAAACAAAACAAAAAAATAATTTTTAAATGGCTAATGAACTTCAAAGGTTCCATCAGGGTTCCATCAAGGACATCTCAAAATGGGGAATCTGCAGATTAAATTTACAACTAAAGGCTGGGCGTGGTGTCTCACACCTGTAATCCTAGCACTCTGGGAGGCTGAGGCAGAAGGATCACTCAAGGTCAGGAGTTCAAGACCAGCCTGAGCAAGAGCAAGACCACCGTCTCTATAAAACACATAAAAATTAGCTGGGCATGTGCCTGTAGACCCAGCTACTTGGGAGGGTGAGGCAGGAGGATCCCTTGAGCCCAGGAATTTGAAGTTGCATTGAGCTATGATGATGCCACTACACTCTAGCCAGGGCAACAGAGCAAGACTCTGTCTCAAAAAAAAAAAAAAATTTAATAACTAAAGAGCAACGTCCATTTTTCCTACTTACTTATGAACTATTTCCATCAATATCTTAAGTAGAACAAATGTGGCAAAGCAGGCTAGTTACAACCCATTATCCCTTCTTTTCTTCTTCCTTGGCAACAGAATCCTGTTTTTTCAGGGTAGTAATACAGCCAGCTAAAGGATTATGATGTGGTCATTAAAAGCTGGCTAATGAAATGTAGCCAGAGGTGGGACATTTTGAATTGCTGCTTCCAAGAAGGCACTTGTCTAAAAGGTGTATGCATATGATCTGTCCCTCACATCTACCTCTTTTTCTTCCTAGAAATTAGATAAACCAGCTAGAGTGTTAGCACACACTGTGAACCATATGTGTCACTGAAGATGGAAACCACATGCTAGAGCGACTGGGTCCCTGCTGTCTGTGGAACAGCCACATAATCCCTGGACTGCCTACCTCTGGACTTCTTTATATGAAAGAGGAATAAACTTCTAGTTTATTTTACCATTATTTCCAGTTTCTGTTACTTGCAATGCAATTTCTAAATGATATAATGTAAATCCAGAATATGAAAAATCAACTATACCATGATGCCTAATGAGGGTGACCCTAACACTTCCTAATGTGAACGAGAATCTGTCAATCCATTTTGATTGTGGACAACAAAACTCATTCTGAAACAAATCTTTCTTAGCTATTACTGAACATTTGAGTGGTTTTCTTATCATAAGATATAAAGTAAAGATACACCATTGTTTTGAATTAAAGGGTAACAGAATTCCTGGTTGCCTAGCAAGGTTCTTCCAATTCCCTGTAGTTTAAAGAGCTGGTCTAAACGAGAAGCCAAACAAATTTTAATATGAACCAAGCAATTTCCAAAGAACACAGACTCCGAACTCCATTTTCTTTGAAGTTCAATAGTATTGCAATTTTAAAAAAAGGTCACCAAAACATAAAAAGGAAGGACTAGAGTACCAAAATTAGGTCCTAGATGATAGAATTGTTAGGGAGAACTGGTTCTAAAATAGCAGATAACTGTAGATGTAAGTTTCTTCAAACCAGAGGGTACTACTTCAGGGCGAGTAAGGACCTATTCCAAAAGAAGGAGAAAACATACCAAGGTATAACCATCCACTGGAATGTATAGAAATAATTTCCAAGAGTGATACAGAGTGGCAGGTACAAAATCATAGCACTAAGTTTAATTTTGGGAGTCTAAGATGACTGTACTTACACACAGAAATGTAAAGTACCCATCTTTACCCTAAAATGGGCCCATCCTACATTTCCTATCTTGATAAACCATACCAGCATTCAGCCAATTGGCTAGGTCAGATGACAGGAGAATATCTGTCACTATTCCTTCTCTGCATTCCCCAAATCTGTTCAGTTTATGCTTTTTCAAGTCTTTAAAATTTCCTTCCCTCTGTCTTAAATTCATGTCCTCTTTTTGTCTCAACCTGTTGTACTATGCCACCTTTTGGCTAGATTCCCAACTCCAGTTCATCATTCTCTATACTGACAGAAGGACTCTTCTTAAGTGAAAAATTCTTCTTTATAAATGAGGAAATTGAGGCCCAGGGAGGTTAACTAATTTGTACAGTTCATACAGTTACTTGGCGGTAGAGGCAGCCTCAGAGCTCAGGCCCTCTAACTTCAGAGCCTACCTTTCAAACCTCTTACCAAACTACGAAGACTCCCTCAGACAAATCATCAAAGTAGGGAATAAGGGGACCTTGAAAACTGGTGTTTGAACCTGTCACACTCCATAATGTGTGTTAAATATCATATTTTCTCAATTCCATAAAGCCAACTTCAACTTACCATGAGCTTTAGAAAAAGAAACTCTGCCTCATTAAACATAAATATATGCATTATAAAAGATAAACAGTAATATGTGAAAGAACGTTCACCTTAGAATAAAGGAAAATGCAGTTGCCAACAACAGTCTCTAAACACTACAGGTACAACGATGTATTCTAGCATCAAAGATGGATTGTTTGAGGGTATTCAGGTACATATTAGGTTACATAAGAAAAATTTTACACATAATTAAATTCATATTTTGCTAAAATAAGAGTCTATATGGCTTTCAATCAAATGGTACACTAGAGGACAGAGAAATAATGTTTAAAAATACATCCTAACTTAATAAAGCCTAGCAAAATGAGCCTGTTTACACTGTAGCATCAAGGTTTACCACAAACTCCAGTTGTATTGGGTAGGTAGCAACTGTTTCAGTGCAAGTTTGGGAAAGTATCCTCATGTTATTCTTTCTTAATTTATATACACATATTGAAATGTATTTCATACATTGGAATCTTAAAATGCATATATGTATACTTATAATGCATATATGGATATTTAATACTGTAGAATTTCTTTTTCCCAAAAAGGAATTGAAGTTGGTTTGTTAGAATTGAGGAAACATTATATTTAAGAAAACATTTGTGGAGTATGTAGCAGTATGATGGAAAGAGGAAAGGAAGTATGTGAGTCACATTTTTCTTTTTCCTTCTTTTGGTTTCTTTGTTACATATTTTGACAAAATAAGAAAATAAAGCTATTTTTTAAAATTAAGTGTCCTACCAATATACTGCTTTTTGAAGAGCATATCGACTTTTTTCATACCACCCTAAGTTGAAAATTTGTTTGCTCAGCTTTTTTATTATGAAATATTTCAGTAATGTAAAAAGGATACAGAAAATACAGTACCCAGTTTCCACTCTATCCAAATTTAAGTTATTTATATAATTTGAATCTGTTTCATCACCTATAAAATGGGGATGATAGAATGTACCTCATAGATTTTATTTTAGTGAGATTTTAATAGAACTCATGTTGTATTTATTTTTTGTGTCTGGTTTTTCTCATTCAACATTGTGTTTTGAGGATTTATAGAGGCTCATGAATGTAGCTGGAGTTCATTCATTTTCATTATTACGTTAATTCCACCATATACAAATATTCTCTAACTCATTCATTCTGTTTTCTGTTGAGTTGTTTCCAGATTTATTTTATTTGTTTTATTATTACATACAAGGCTACTATAAAAAAATCTCATACTCATTTCCTAAGGCATATGAGCAGAAATTTCTATAGGATGTACACCTAGGGGTGGAATTGCTGAGAAAAAAAAATAACACTGATGTTCAATTTCAATTTACCAATTCGATTGCCATATTACCAGTTTACATCCCTACTAGCCATATATGAGAATTCCCACTGCTTCACATCTGTACCATTTGGTATTTTTTCAGAGTTTTATATTTTTACCTACATGGTAGATAAGAAATAATACATCACTGTAGTTCTAATTTACATTTCTTTAATGATTAATGAAGTTCAGCAAGTTTTCATATGTTTATTGACCATCTGGATTTTCTTTTTAAAATTCCTATTTTTATTTTGACTGATTTTACTTTTCTTATTGATTGATAGGATCATTAATATATCCTATATACTAAACCAGTTTTTGGTCTTTCTTGTACTTTTTTTAGTATCCTTTGATGAACACAATTTTTTTTTCATTTTAATGGTGTTGAATTTATTACTTTTTTCTTTATGATTGCCTCTATTTATGTCTTGTTAAATAAATTCTTACCTTAACCTAAAATAATTAAAATATCCATTTCTAAATATTTTAAAGTATTGGCTTTCACAGTTAAGTCCTTCTTCCATTCGGAATTTGTTTCTGCTATGGAATGAGGTGAGAGGGCACAATGTTCGTTTTCCATATGGACAGCCAATCACTGATTGCAGTGGCTCAGCGGGACTTAATGGGAACAAGCGTTGGATTGGTTGGCGATGTCCGCCATGGATGGTGGCATTAAAGTTGAAGTCACAGCATATCATTACAGATGGGGAGAGAAGGAAAGTGGAGAGGTCAAGGTAAAAGAAAACTGACTTGATAAATTCACTCCATTCAAATTTTTATGACATTTTATACAGTTTATGGAACTCTACATAGTCACTCTGTCATCACTTTACCCAATATGGTGAGAGGCAGACATTCAGTAGTTTTTTTAAACTTGCCTGTATTCCTTATAAACTCTTTACTAACATACCAACACAGCTTATGAAAATATTTAGGAAAATATTACTGCTACCCTATATACTGATGAGGAATTTTTATGTGATAATTCAGTGATTCTCAAACTAGACTCCCACATAATCCCACAAGCTCAATACAGGTGTTCTGCCACTATAAGCATATTAAATTCTTTTCTCAGTTTTCAGAAATAACTAAATTAAATTTATAAATTTTCTCAATATTAAATAACACTCTCATAACTTTTTTCTTAAATGACTTGTACCTGTTACTCATTATTTCTACTAGAGTCTGGTATGGGTTAAAACATAATTACATATTTATTTCTTCTCATTTTCATGTATTATAATTAAGATAATCAAGTTTTAGAACTATTCTGTCAAGGCAGAAACCCTTGGCTTCTCACTCTGGAATCTTCACCCCACTCTTACTTCATGTTAATTTTTCCATCCATAAAATGCATATACTTGATTCAAAGCCTGTGTGAGAACAAGGTGAGAAGAAACACTGGGCATGAAAATGCTTTTAAAATGTAAAACGTTTTATAAACAGCAGTTATAATTTATAACAACCTTATATTAAATCTTACAAATGTGGGGCTAGAACAGCTGGAAAAATCAACAGATAATTCCTAAAGCTCATTTTTATCTATAGTTTTTATTTCTTCTATACTAAATCTAAAAAACCCAGGCTTTTTTACTAGACAAAAATAGGATTTTTTTTGACTGTCATTTCTTGCCCCATATAATTTTTAACAGAGTTCCTGAAAAGCAGAGCAAGTCAAAGGCAAAAAGTTAATCCACTAAAAGAATACCTCATATCCAAATAACCTAAAAATATCTATTTTTATAATGATGTGATCTAAAAATTCATGCCATCATAGTGTGATATAACTAATAAAAAAGTTTATTAGGGTCTAACTGAAATCAAAATGTGTCCAGATTACAGATGAAGATTTGACCTGCCTCAAAAACATTCCAGAGTATAGCATGAATTTATTTGGAAGAGCATGCCTTCCTAAGTATTTCTGTTGTTGTTGTTATTCTGATTAAAAAAAATCAGAAAGAAACCCTGGTAGAGTTACAGAAGTGAGAAAATATGAAATGAAATAAGAATAATATACTAAATAGTATATCTATTTGATATATAATGTATATTTATATTTATTTATATTACAAATTTATATTATATTATGTTATGTTAATACTACACAATATAGCATATTTATGTTTATGTATATTTATAGTTATTAATAAATGGAAGTAAAATTTACTTCTCCTGTTTATAACTATCAACAGATCTTTGTCTTCCTTGGAGTTGCTACTCTCTGGTTTGAACATCTGTTACATTTGGAAGCCTTCTGAACTGCTGCGCTACTTCTCAAACTTTTAGACATGTATAGGAGTAAGAAAGTTAAACTACCTATTTTAAAAGAAAGTCATACACTACACAGTAAACTTTTTAAGAGTCAGAAAGACCTTGACTCCAATCCTATCTCCTCTACTTTCCAAGCTGCATAATCTTAGGCATTGTTATTTAACTTCCCTGAATTTCCATTTCCTCATCTTCAAAATAGGGATGATAATAATAACCATCTCACAGAATTATCTATAAGGATTAAATGAGACTATTAATCATATACACAAATATCCATGATATAATGTTGACTAAGTCACCATTAATTATAAAATAGGAGAGTAAATGACTTTGGGGAAATACTGAAAGATTTCAATTGCAATTCATATTTTATGATATGAATTTCTCTTACTTTCAGACATTTAATGTTTCTGTTAAAATTGGGAAGATTTTCTTCAAATTACACAAAAGAAGAGTTTTCTAGTAAAATTGGGTAATAGATAGAAGACAGAAGATAAGAGAAAGGTTGAAGTTAAAAAAAATCAGTAACAACTTAGTATGACAGGTAACTGGCTGAGGTACAACTGACACTTATAAACAAGATTTTAAAAAATCAGAAAAGAAAGGGGTGGGGGGTAAGAAAAGGGAACAGAAAAGGAAGAGGGTAACCAAGAGGGAGAGGGGGAGAGGAAGGAAACAGAGAGGGGACCGATAGCATGTATAGTTCCTGCTTAGGTGGGAGATTCTGGGCTGGCTACCTGGTCATCCCAAGTCGGCTTGTTTGTTCAACTGCCCAACATGTAGAAATGAGCAGCCTTACAGTAAATGTGGCATAGGAGGGCAACGTACAATTGGCCATATGTGTGTTCTACATCCCTTATGGCATTTCTAAACCAGTATTTGATCTCAGGTATGCTCTAATAGCATCAATTAACACCACTGGCAATATGCAGTTAATAAACAGAAACATATGTGTGTCACAGAAAACATTTTATTAAAATCTAACCAAAATTTTAAAATTGATTCTCTACCTCTGCAAATCATATGTAGTCTGGAGTATTAAGAAACTGAAATCATGTTAGTATGAATACCACATTGGCTTTCTACTAGAAGGAACACGCAGTATGGGAACAGCTTCAAATTGACCACAAAACCAGCTCCCCAAGTTATCACATGGTTTCAGCAGACATATTTTAAACTCACATTGTACTTTTGAAGCTGTACCGATCTACTTCAGACTACAACAGCACAAGATAAAAAAATCATTCTAAATTGTCTATTTCTACCAATAATGATTTAAAAGAATTATACATGGAGTATTAATGAATAACTTAAAAGACTATATGCATTGTATGTTGGCTCATTTAAAACAAATAAACAAAAAAAATTACACAAAGAACTGTGAATTACTTCAAAATAGAACGGTGTGTCCTAGGTCACCATGCTTTCTTTCTCTGTTATTGTCAAGTTCGATTTAAGAACAAGCCTCTGACAATAAACACAGAAATAAATTTCAAGGCTAGTAATCTAAACTAGTACTGGAAATAATGATACTTTACTGATGAAGTTAAAATTGGTATAGAGAGAAGTAGAAAAAAGAAAGACTCTCAGGTGAATTTTACATTAAGAAAAAGCAAATATTTACCTGGGGAATTAATATATGGAATTATGTATTGAATTATGTTTCAATTATATACTGCGTGGTAATAATAATCTTTATATTAAAGCAGGAGACTAAATATGATTGAAGAAAGGAAGAATAATATGAATAAGCTATTTAGAACTTTTAAGACTGACAATTAATACAGACACTGATGCACAATTTTCCAGGTAATAACAGAAAAACAAACTGCTTATTAACTAAAAGGTACAATTACTTTCATATGTTCCAGGGCATGGCTATAAAACAAAACCCCAATGAAGTAATTGTTACCAAAGACATACGAATGTAACAACAAAGGGCAGAGTGATCCAAGGGGAAAAAAGTCCTGTATTATTCTGAAGCAAAATCATTTGCCTTGAGTTAAAGAGGAAAACAGAACAAAATATTTCATGGTGGCCAAATGCATAACAAAAAATTAAGACTGTGAATATCTTTTTATAAACTTTCACACGTGGACTCTCCCACACATAAACAAACACAAACTATATTTATGAAGTATGTTCATCTATAGCAGATTAATCTATCATCTTTTTCATCATTTCAGGTAACCAATTAGTATATAAGTAGTAAGTCCCAATGACATCAAAATATCCAGAATTTCCTTTCTTGCTTCAAATACCAGAGCTTGATATCAAAGCAACAAGCTTGAATGTCTTAACTGAGTAGCTTAAAACAGAGATGATAGAAAAAGCTGTTGGTTAGTTAGACTCATTTCTCCCCTGAATGAAACTCACAGTACAGAAACAGGGACCCAGATGGAACAGTCACTCCCTGCTGACCTGGCAGCTCCTTGCCAATTTTCCTGCTAAGACTATGAGCAGTTATGTGAGGGAGGAAATGGTGCCATGTTAAGCATATGAGGAAGAACTGAAAAATAAGTTGGCTTGAAATGGAAAAAAATGATAAAATCAACAGCAGTAGTAAAATCTGAGGAAGTTAACAGAATTTTTTGGTTTCTTCCAAACTGATTTAAAGAATAGGATTATTTCTTTCCATTTTGAGATTCTGGTATCTTCAGTGCTAATCCCAAATAATAAAAGGCTCCACATACCACCAATTTCATTGATTTGCCCTTATACTTTGAAAGTCATCATTCCTGAACTCACTTTTTCACAGATGGACCCAAGCTGGGAAGATTCTTGCCATCTTAACCCTGTAGATCCACACCTACTATCACTACTTATGACAAAAAGCGTAACTTCTTTCTTTGGCAATGCTTCACTAAAAGATGGACTTTGGCCAGATATGAGTTTAAATCATGACTCTATCACTTATTAGCTATATGAGGTTGATCATGTTACTTTACATTTTGGTGTCTCAGTTTCTTTATCCTGAAAAAGGAAATAAGAATAAGTCACCCAAAAGTCTGTTACAAGGATTAATAGAATATACATATATACATAACATACACACATCAATGATAAATGGTGGCTATTATTTATGCATAATTTCTCACACAAAATATAATCATATTATAGTCTGCCTTAACCTAAGTAATATATACAGTCTCCTGTCTATAGTAATATCAAGAATCATGTCAAGTTAAATCTATCAACACCACCCTAACAAGTTCAAATGTTTAAATCTCACTTAGAAAGAAACATGAACTTTATCCCATAGAGATAAAATTTTAAATGCAATACAAACTGAAAGGTACTAAAAAGATTTAAATATGTACCACAGGAATATAAGATAAAAGTGACTTCACAAAAAAAGTGGAAAAGGGGCAGAACGATTCAATAAAAGTGCTATAATACTTGATTAATAAATTCCTTGTGGATCATAGCATTAACAGTTAAATAAATTAAACCATAAAAATGTAGAAAAAATACCTTTCCTATTTCTGGATAGAAAAAAAGCTTTCTAAGTTTCAAAGGAGATGGAGAAAATATTGATTAGCTTTAATAATAAAGATATTTCAAAACATACAACAAAATGAAAAAGTAATCAAAAGTTTGTAAAAACAGTTGCAACTAATAGGTCTTTAAAGAATCAAGATCCTTTGATTGTTTTAAAAAAACTTCTAAGCCAGTTACAGGAATACAGCTTCTGAAAAAAGAATAGGTATATAAATAAATGAATGACAAAGAATAAAATGCTAATAACTAATAATCACCCTTGATTCAAGTTCATCAGTAATTAAAAAATAAATATCACTTTTCTCCATCATATTGGCAAAGATTTAAAAATTATAAATCTTTTCACAGGCAAGAAATTGAAAAGATGAGCAATACATGTTTAAAGTGAAAAGTATCAATCCAATGGAAAATGTTCACCAAGGGGTAATCACACTTTTCTCATTGACTGGAGAGGTATGTAAAGAAGGTCACTTTGATTTTTATATGAGGGAAGGGGAAATAGGAAAGTACAGAAATCACAGGCTGAGGCTGAGAATAACCTTCTCTATTTGTTCAAAAACTCTTTCATCTAAGTATACAAGCAATTGTTACCAGGGACCTTAAAATTACTAAGAATGGAAGAAGCCAAAGAGCCCCAATTTCTTTGGGACTGGTGAGAACAGGAACAGAGGGGCAAAGATTTACTAGATGACATGGACAAAACAAGCTTGTTTGGGTTGGGTACAGTGGTTCATGCCTGTAATCCTAGCACTTTGTGGAGAGGCTGAAGCAGGAGGATCACTTGAGGACAGGAGTTTGAGACCAGCCTAGGCAACATATCAAGACCCCATCTCTACAAAAAATTTTTTTAAAAATAAGCCGGGCACAGTGGCCCGTGCCTGGAGTCCTAGCTACTCAGGAGGCTGAGGTGGGAAGGAGGATCACTTGAGCCCTGGAGTTTGAAGTTGCAGTGAGCTGTGACTGTGCTGCTGCACTCCTGCCTGGGCAACAAAGTGAGACCCTGTCTCTAAAAAAAATAATAAAAAATAAAAATTTTTTTTTAATTGTTTTGTTTATTTATTTTTTACTTATTTATTTATTTATTGGAGACAGAGTTCTCGCTCTGTCACCCGAGGTAGAGTGCAGTGGCCTCATCACAGCTCACTGCAACCTCAAACTCCTGTGCTCAAGCAACCCTCCTGCCTCAGCCTCCCCAGTACCTGGGACTACAGGGTGCACCATCACGCCCAGCTGATTTTTCTATTTTTAGTAGAGATGGGGTCTCACTCTTGCTCAGGCTGGTCACTCCTGAGCTCAAGTGATCCTCCTGCTTTGGCCTCCCAGAGTGCTAGGACTACAGGTATGAGGCACCATGTCAGGCTCACTCTACATCTGTAATTATTTATATTTTTAAAGGAATCCTAGAGGAGAGTCAATATAATCTGGAAAAGCATATTTGATTCTTTGATTTTTGTTTTAATCAAAGATTTTTTCCAGCTGTAAATCAGAACAAATAATCATCTTAAAAACAAAGTTATAAAACAAAATATAACCATATATTACCTATTAGACTATAGATATTCCACATTCTAATCTTATATAATATAATCAAAGCCTAAAACTTGTTTCTGTCTTTTGCTTCATGATTATCTGCCATGTTCTGTGGAAAGGAGAATGGTTGTGTGGCATAAATGTGATTGTACTACCACAGACAAGAGGGAAATTCAGGAGAGCCAGAAAGGATATCTGTCATTAGGAAAAAAAAAAATATTTTAAGTATGGTTATGAGTGGGAAAATACTCCATTCATCTCACTTGAGTACAATAATCATTAGCTTTAACTTTCAGGAATTAAGAAATAATGTAAAAGAGTCTAATATAATACAAAACAGATATAACAAATTAAGCTTTAAATGTGGTATGCAGAATAAAATACAGCAATTACAATCAGACAAGAAAAGCCACACTAATAAAATACTGGCCTTATAATTACATATTTCTTTTTTTTTTTTTTTTGTAATCCAAATCATAACTGGCTACTTTAAAAGCTAATGTTTGGCAAGTTACATTACCTGTTTGTGCCACAATTGAAGAAGAGCTTTAACGTTCCACTTCCATAATTAAGTTATTGTCCTCCTCTTGGCTCTGTGAATTCTATGCCAGGTATAGTTATAGAAAACTATTGATTGGCAAGGAAAGCTGCTAACACTAATACAACAAGACTTGACTGTTCTGGTAAAATCCTTTATGCCTCATTCCAACCACAAAGTTCTTTGAGCTTTTCTTGGTGGTGGTAGTGATGTTTCTGCTTACGTTTGTTTTTGCTATGATCTTTTAATACTGAAGTAAGCTTGGGTTTCTCTCCCCACTAACTAACAGCAAGTAGGTTCATTTCTATGTCCATGACCAAAGAAACACCCACCCCCTTGGTCTTATAATATGTATATTATTTGACATGCCTGTGATATCTATAAAATTTATACCTATAACTCTTTGCTAAGGCACCACCTCCATATATATTTTGCCACAGGATAGTTATGTAAGCAAAATACATCTGAAAAGAAATTCCAAATTGAATTATCGTCCGTTCCAAGTAAAAAGGTTACCAAATTTTCCTATGAAAATACCAATCTTGTTTTCATTCCTAAAACATGCAATTCAAGGTTAAACAAACAAAAGAGTTATATTCAATGTCTGGAAGAGGTTTTTAAGGCTTAAATAGTAGTGGAAACTGCTGGTAGAGTACACCAAGAAGTAAAAATATTCAAAATAAGAAAAACTGTAAATTACTCTTAAATTGTGCATGAAGCTTTACATTTGTTTCTGGTATACAAAATATTTCATATACATACATATAAGTACTTTTATGTATAATGGGTAAATAAAACATGAAGACAAAATAAATTTTATTTTTATTGAATATCAGAACTGGAAGAAACAGGTGCTATTTCTCAACTACTTTTTTAAACATTGACTTCCTTCTCTTTCAACATTTCTATTTTGAGAAGCAAAATCTTCTGACTGAAATGGAATATCACCTTTCAGGTTTGAGAATTTTTAAGCCATGGTTTTCTATTATTTCCTTAAATCCCTAATTATCTCTGTAACAGTAGATAAAATTCAAGATATGCCTTTATCAGTAACATCGGGAGCAATTCCACTGTGCAATTCTCTGGCATACATAAGGATGGGCCTACTATATTCTGAAGTTCTCTTTGGGCCCTTTGGACGGTGTGACCCTGTTTTTAGACTGCTTGGGCATTGTTTGATTTATCACAGTAGTTCACCCGGCAGCAGCAACTAGCTGATTTTGTTGACAGATTTCATCAAATTAATTAAGTAAATAACACTTAGGGGCTAAATATCCTGAATTTTTATTTGCTAATCAATATAATTTTGAACTTTTGTTATTCAAATAAGTTTGAGTTCAACAAATATCTACTTGCATGGATACACACACACACACTCTCTACTGTGATTGGTGCTAGAAAGAGAAAATAACTTTTTTAAAAAGCACTGCTATTGTCCCCAAAGCATTTATCATCTACTTGAGGGGCTTTGCTTTAATCTAATTAATCAAAGTTTTAAAATGTATTAAAATAAAAGGGCTATAAGGAAAAGTGCATAAGAGAAATATGATAAAATTTTTGTTTAGTTCAAATTCTGGAACACTTGTTGTATGTTAGGTCTTGAGGAAGCATGAAAGAATAAATTTTAAAATCTGGCCACAAACAGCTTACAGTCTCATGTGGAAAAAGCAGCACAAAACACTACATTATCAAGCTTTGCAAAATGCTGGGACAGAGGTCTATACAGGAGGCCATGCAACAGAGGCTGCATATGGACCAGAAGGGATCCTAGGGGTGGGGGGAATTCCTCCACTGAGGCTGGAACGCAAAGACTAGAAAGAGAGTTTTCAAGGTAGAGAGAGCAGCATAAATGATTCCAGAAAGAAGCAACACAGTAAGATTGTTTTGAGAGATCCAAGATGTTAAATGTTGCCAGAGCATCAAACAGAGAAAAAGGGAAATACTCTCATTGGTAAGCAAGAATCAGAGAGTGTTTTCCCAGAGGGAATAGTTTATGGTGAATACAGAACAAAAATGGAGCTGATATCAAAAAGAGACTCATAGTACCAAGAAGCTTGACCTTTATCTATGAGCAATAGAGAACCACAGATGGGAGGGTTTCAACATGAAAGCAATGTGTTCATCACGGTGGGAGACTGGTCCCTCTAAGGGTAGTGTAGCAGATGAACTGGTAGTATATAGCAAATGAGACCAGGGAAGTGAGATACATTAGGAGGCTAATATTAACATTTCTAGTTAAATTCACTTATCTTGCTTCAATAGATTTTTAACACATAATACAAAAGGGCCTATATTCTTTTCTTACAATATGTCTGCTTATAAAATGTTATTTATAAATATGACTAATAGCCAAATCAGAATTGATAATAAAGCCAAAAATAATACTGAGAAGGCATTTTAAGTTTTAAAACACTCAACCAGCCTTCAACCAAAATACATCCCATTTTAGACATTATCAGCCAATATCACAATTTTCTATTTCCTCTCTTGATTAAAAGGAAAACATTCTTTAGTTTCTCTTTTATTGTAGCTATTTATTTGCCCTGTTTTCTGCTCAAAATTTCAACAGGGTACATCAGAAACAAGACATCAGAAGGAACAAAAATAAAACCAATTTAAAAAAAGTAAGAAAGTAACATGATGTAAGTATTTAGGTAAAATATAAAGCAGAAAATATAAAAGATACTGAATAAAGAACTGAAATTACAATCTTAATCATGAGACATTACCCAAAGGCAGTAGCTAAGAAAAATTTATTGAGGAACTTAGCCAGTCAGCTTCTTTAATTGGGAAATGCCCATTCTATATCAACCATGGTTATATTTCCAAAATAAACATATTGTTGTCAAAAATCTAACAAATCCACTAATAAACTGGTAGGCAGAATTTGAAAAAGTATAAAGAAAATGCTTGATTCAGAGGATAAAGCAAGCATTAAATAAATGTTAAGATATAGTTTATATTTAGATATCAATTAGATTAGCCTTAAAGCATTTCTGAATTAATGAAATTAATTTTGAAGCATTTTGCATCATTTTAAAAGTTATATATGCATTCAACAAAAGTGATACTACACAACTACTGGCCACATTTTAAGATACTTTACGTTTAGACCTATTTCACCTGCTGTTTTGGATCTGGTTTATCCCATTTTAGAATGAGCTGTTTTCTGCATATTAGCCCTAACACAAAATCTGTGCCAGAGTATTAGCTTTTCCTTATATCTCTATTGGCCTATAGTTTAAACTCTATAGCAACATTAAGATTATTTCTGTTTTTAACTTAAATACATAGTATAGAAAACCCTTTGGAACCATAATCACCATCTAGAACCTTACCTAAAAATTTTCAAAATCATGCTAATGCTGATAGTTCCACATTCTAAAAAACAATCAAAGAAACTCTCAGTATGTCAGTAAATTTCATCTAGTTAATGCCACAGTTCTAGTAAAGCAACATATTTATTTTCTAACCCATGTATAGTAAACATAAAAGTATATAAATTTCATGAATGTTCTAAATTAGAAAATACATAGAAAACAATTTCCTTCCATCTCCCTGAGCACCATTATTTTTAGAGATAATCTGGGATGTCCAAAACAATAATGAAAAATGAATATTCTACAGGTCTTTGAACATACAAAGAAACATGTTTAAAGTGTTATATGTGATGATAGGAAAAAAACAAACCATTAATGTGTAGCAGGAGATGTTCATTTTAGCTTAATGCTTAATACAGCGTCACAGTTTTTAAGGAACCAATAGCAAGTCACTTGGACAAGCAGAGGACCTCTCCTCAGTGATTAAGTCTTTTGTACCTTAGCTTAAAGAGACTGTTCTTACTTCTCATCACTCCCAGTTCCCCTCTATTGCCAAAGGTAGTGACTATTTCACTTTATTGCACTAGCACATGGATGTTGGCTGCTTTTTTTAAAAAGACCCCATGTTGGCCATATTCCCAGCTTCCACATGTTGACGCTGCCTACTACATCTTCACACATTCATCTGAATTGTTCCCCTATATTCCATTTCTAGACCACTCACTACTATACACTTAACTGATAATAATGTTTTCATACTGTTATAAAAGTAAACAGGAATTTACCAACTAGAAGATCTGGAGTCTGACAGAATGAAGAGACGGACATGTACTGATAGGACACAACATGAAATTAGTGTTCAAGAGCTGTTCCCACCACACACATGAAGTGTCTTAGGAATGTACGTGGCATTCTCAACAGCAGTACACAGGACTACACTGCCACCAAGAACGTTAATAACCAGCAGGCAGCCCCTCCCTATTAGCTTCCATATGCCACACAGCCCTTTGCTCACTGATGCAAAGCACCCAACAGGGAGATGGAGTTTACAAGGAAAAGCAAGACCAAACTGGCTAATTACTTACCTTCTCACTTATGGCAGGCTTGCTCGTTTAACTTTTTGTTTCTTCTCTTGTCATAGCTCAGTGCCAAATGGTTACGATTCAGAAGTTTGAACCTGACAGTTAAAAAGAATCTTTTTCAGAAAAAAGAAAAAAAAATTGGAAATTAAAGTTCCCTCCACTACAATCTTTCTTTCCTTGCCCTCTGTGTACGTGTTTCTCTCCCGTTTTCTCTCTATGCAAGGCAGCTACGTAGTGGTCTATAAATATTGACCCTGACACTTGCTCATGGCACAGGTCTGTGTTACTGAACACCGTCGTAATACTCCGGCAAAGTTCTCAGCTGCTCAGACAAAGCTGTGGATTGGCTCACTACCCAGCAACCCTGTGCCTGCCTGGAAATACCATTTTGCTGCCAGCTTTACAGATGCTATGGGCCTTTCCTGAGGCCCAAATCAGGCACAGAAGGGAAATTATGAGGTTTGTCTGAAGAAATACAGCTTTCCTCAAGCAGGTGGAGAAAAGGGGGGCTGAGCAGAATGAAAGACAAGAAAGGAAATACTGCCTTTGTTTTGGCCAAACAACATGATCTCAAACCCCTTAAAAAGTCATTTATACCTGAATGTCAGTCAATCAAGCTTTATAAAACTTAATTACTATATATTATGAATGACCAAAAGACATAGGAAAGCTTTTTCATAATTGTTTTTAATATTGCTTCTTATTGAGGAAGGCTGTAGTGGCTGAGTAATTGGTCACAAAGAAATGTTTTGACATAAGTTCATTTCCAGAACAATAGAAATGCATTCGGAAGTATCATATTAATCAGACAAATTGTGTATTTGGTGAAAGAAGCTAAAATATAATCTAAAAATTGTAATGACTCAACATACTATATTAACTTCTACATTTACAATCATGGCAATTTGAATTATTTTACTTTTTTTTTTTTTTAGATTAGGGAAAAATCTAAGCCATGACACTACAGTATACAGTTTGCAGGTGATATAATCAAGATCTGCACTGCCTAAATATACCACCTATAATGTCCACAGCATGAATGAGTAGAAAACAAATCAAGCCCATATTTTGGATTCTTCTTGACAAGGATAATTATTTGTTTGCTTTACTGAAATCTTCTCCCTTGATTAAATCAAGGGTGAAGGAAACTTTGGAAATAATCTAGTCACTTTACACTCATTTTACAGATAAGAAAAATCAACCCCCAGGCTGGCTGCTCTTTGCCTGTAGTCACATGGCAACTTTGTGGTAGAGCCAAAACTGGAGTCCTTGCCTTATCACTCACAGTGCTGTGCTCCTTCTATTAGAACAGTGGTTCTCAAACTCATTTTTAGGCTCATCTTCATGTGAAAGCTTACTGAAACCCTTACTAGTAAATGCAAATATTACAGCCAGAAAAATAACTGGCATAAAACAAAAATAGCCTTTTAGAGTTTAATTGACCAAAAAGAAAATAAAGTTAGACACAAGAATTAACTTTCAAACAACTGAAATCCATCTTTCCTTACTTAACTCAATAATTAATATTTGTCCAGTAAATTAACTTATTGCAAAGAAAGGTACATAGCTAGGTGCTGAAGAGGAAAAAATAAAACATAGTTTCTACTCTCAAAGACCTTACAGTCTAATTCCAGGAAAAAAACTTAATTACAAAACAATGCATTAAGTACAGCAATGAACCCCAGAAGGGAACACTGACGGAGCAGGGAAAATGAGCATCAGAGCCAATATGGAGTGGGTGTAATGGGTCATTCCTCACTCAAGCCTTCTGGATCTCAAAGAATGAGCAGAAGGTAGTGAGGCAAAGAAGGGAAGAGTAACACAATCAAAGCAAAGGAAGGAAAGAGCATGATGTGTACAGCGAACTTCAAATAGTTCTTTCTTGCTGGAGCATAGAGTATAAGACAGAAAGTAGCTAAAACAACAACAAAAAAAGCTAGAAGGAGGAAGGTGATGAGAGATTTTATAAACCAGGTTAACAAACTTGGGTTTGATAGAATAGGATAGGCTACCAGTCTTCAACTGTTTTTGTTCACAGCTCTTAAACAGAATTTTGAAAAGTTATATAACCACTGACACATTATCAAGTTAACATCTACAATTTTTCACCTATGGTAAAACATGTACATGCAAAGAACTGAATTTCTACCATATTGGAAATACTGACATTTTAAAATAAAACTCACATCAACTATTTTAAATATACTCAATGGAATCTAAATCCATAATTTAATACAACCATTATCTATTTAAATAATACACAGATACTTCTTTTGACAGCTGAAAATTTTACATTACTATTTTATTTACTTGACCTTTATTTCTATCTCACTTACTCATAGAATTTTTATGTGATATATTTTATAATTAAAAATCTTTAGTTGTTCACCTTGTCATACTTCTCTGCAATAAAAATTTAATACATTAGTTAATTTTTAATTGTTAAATTTTCTATGACCCAGGACAATGCACCATAGTAACATTTGGGATGGATAAGGGTGTGCTTTTTTTTTGTAAAAGAGAAAGATTGTTGTGAATAAAGCACTGCTCTTAGCCAGATCAATACTAATAAAGAGTTTATGTTGAAGTTGAGAATCTGGACACTGACTCCATTAAAACTATCCATTCAATTGCTAAGTGAAAGAAACCAGTCTGAAAAGGCTATATACCATATGATTCCAAATAGACGACATTCTGGAAAAAGCAACACAATAGAGACGGTAAAAAGATCCATGGCTTCCAGGGGATGGGGAGTGGGTGGAATAACTGGTGAAGCAGTTAGGGGATTTTTAGGGCAGTGAAACTTCTCTGTGTGATGCTATAATGGCAGATGCATGACCTTATACATTTGATAAAGCCCGTGGAACTGTACAACACAAAGAGTAAACTCTAAAGTAAACTACAGACTTTAGTTAAGTCTCTTCCCCTGTCTTCTTGAAGCATGTGGTCTAGAGGGAATATTGTTATTCGTCACGTGATTACTGTCTAACAGAGGCTTTAGAAATATTATTTCTAACACTAAAAACAACCCTGACAGATGGTTATGCTTTTGTCTTTAAGACAAAGAAAACGAGGCTTAAAGTTATTAAGTGGATTGTCTGAAGTCATATAACTAATAAATTATGGAACTGGGATTCAACCCAAATTTGTCAGACTGGACTACAGTACCACATACTGACTTTATATTAGTCACTTAAATAAGAAGTAGAGGTTGCCCAGGCCAGGCAAGGAAGTGGACTAACCAGTGTCTTCACAAAGTCACAAAGGATTGAAAGAGCCTTATCCTGCATTTCTCCCAGAGAGCTGCTAGAATTTTAATATTGAACATCGAGGAGTAGCAGGAAAATAGGATTAACAAAGTAAGCAGTGGATGAAATTAAAGAAACTTATATACCTTATTAAGAAAAACTTAAAGGTTTTTATCTTCAATTTGATTGAAGGGTAAGGAACACATGAAAAGTAAAAGGTGATTCCTCTTTGGATGAATGGGTCTCTGCCAAGGCACAGGTTACAGATGGAGGGAGCAACTTTGGGATAGGGAGCTGGGAAGAGAAGATGGGTTTAGTTTTGGACATGATGAACTTGAGATATCTGTCTTGCATCAAAGGATGTTCAACAGGCATTTAAATATGGTAGTCTAGAATATAGGAGAGATTAAGACTGCTTCAACTCAGTAGTCTTCTATTCTTGTTTTCCTGCTTCAAACCTTGTCACCATATAGTCTATTCTCAGCACAGAAGCCAAAGTAGTCACTTACAAACATCACTTAGATCACAGTCATCTTCTAATCAGACCCTGCACTGCTTCCCCATTTTACTCAGAGTAAAAAGCCAAAGTCCTTATAATGGTACATAAAGCCCTACTTGATCTGCTCCCTCATTATGTCTCTGACAGCATTCACTAGAGCCCCCCTCATTTTCTCAGCTCCAGCCCATTGTCCTCCTACTGTTCTTAAATGTGCCTGACCAATTTGCCCTTAGCATCCTTCTATTTGTTGTTCCCACCCCAGTACTTCTTCCTGCAGACAGCTGCATAGCTGACTTTTCACCTCCTTCAAGTCTCTGTTCAAATGGCACCTTCTCAGCAAAGCCTACCACTATATAATTTAAAATTGCAAACTTCCTTCATTATTTGATTGTTTTTGCTTGTATCCTCCCAACAGAATGTAGGTTCAATAACAGCACAGATTTCAACTAAACTGAAGCTTGCACATAATAAATGCACAGTAAATACGTGTTGGATAAGTGAATGAAATAGACGTTTGTGAGCCATACTCCACCACAGGCGATTCCTGCATGAGATCTCTCAGTGGTAGCATGTATGACGAGAAGTAAACCAAAATCAGCATTTAAAAGGTAAGTCAAGGAGGTGAAGCCCAAAAAGACTGAAAAACAACCATGAGGGAAGGAGAATGAGAAAAGGGGTAAATGAGGATGGAGTATAAGAAGGGAGTGGTCAGCAATATCATGTGCCATGGCAAGATCAAATATGAAAGGGACTGAAAAGAGCCTATTACATACAACATGCAGAAAGTATTACAATATTCAAAACCACTGAAATGTACAATTGAAAAGGGTAAATTTTATGGTATATAAATTATTTTTCAAAGAAGCAGTTATTAAAAAGGAAAGAAGGCATCGGTAAGAGGTAAGCAAGGAAAGTGAGACAGGAATAAAATCTCTCTTCCAAAAAGTATGGCCAGGAAGAAAAGACAAAGAAGCATAGGGGTAATGTTTTAAAACAACCAACTAGCAAAACAACAAAACTCACTCCAGTGCAAAGTGAGTGCTCTCATGTCAAGCTGACCTGAGTTTTCTTTTTTCTCAAGTTACTCTGCAAGTTATATATGTGCCTTAGTTTCCTCATCAATAAACAGGATTAATATTAGAACCTGCACATTGGGAATCAAGATTTCATCTTATTTATTGTCAAATAATATTTTGCTGTATGGATATACCAGGTTTTACTTATCCGTTCATCAGCTTATGGACGTTTGGGTTAGTTTCCACTTTTTGGCTATTCGGAATAATGCTGCTATGAACAATCACATACAAGTTTTTGCTTGAACTTGTTTTCATTACTCTTGAGTGAATACCAAGGATTAAAACTGCTAAGTAATACGGTAATTTTAAGTTTAACATAGTAAAAATTTTCAAACTGTTTCCCAAAACGGCTGCACCATTTTACATCCCCACCAGCATATGTATGAGGATTCTAATTTCTCTGCAGCCATACAAACACTTGTAATTCTCTCTTTTTTTTATAGCCATACTATAGTGACTATGAAGTAGAATTTCATTGTGATTTTAGTTTGCATTTACCTAATGACTAATGATGTTGAGCATTTTTTCACGTACTTATTAACCATTTGGCCACTTACTCTTGACTTCCAATAAATATAATTTCAGAAAACCTTAGGACCAAATAAAACTTCAAATATATTTTTGAGGGCCCAAGAAAGTTGTACCTGGCATAAACATAGCCACTCACTTGTTAACTGAATAAATGAATAAAATAACACACAAATGAAAGATTAAGGAATGAGAAATATTTGACTAGTATACTGTTTCAGCTTTTAAACTAACTAAATTCGAATTCTTATACAGTTTCAATAGAAATCTTAATAAGGAAAGGAAGCTTTGGAAAAAAATACAGTTACAAAGAAAATGTGCTAATCCTCTGTTCATTATTATGATGAATACCTACATTGGTGTTTTTAGTTTGGTAATAATAAAGTACTCTACCAGATCAATGTCAGGAAACTGGAATTGTAATCTAGTTATATTAATACTTTAATGCTTCTTTGAAGTTAGAGGTTAAAAAAGAAAAACATAGTAAATGATTTTAAAATATGTTGTTGACAAACTTAATCAGATGTGAATACTACAAATTTATCTAAGACTATAAAGAATCAGACATTCCTCAGGGGCAAATGGGTACAAGCAAAATATTAGTAATCCAAGCTTGTCCTCAGTTTTTACCTGAGGGAATAGGTGACTTTCAGTGTAATGATGGAGGAGAAAGAAAATTGACTCTACAATGTGCCTAGTTACAAGTAAACTATGAACTGTTTTCTTTTTTTTTTTTTCCCCTTTAGGGGCCTACTATTAGTCATATCATATACAGAGTCACTTACCTTTAACTCTAAGGTTCTTTGTTCTCAAGTAATAAATAATTTGGGCTCCCGGGACACCACAGGAAAATTATACATAAGTCTACTAACCTTTACTGCTGACACTTTATTGTAAGTACTTATCCATTATTAGTTTGAGAAGTATTGACTACACAATTAATAAATAGTTCATTTGTTCTTTTCAACTGGAACAATGTTATATGTAAATTGAGAAGGAACACACTAAACAGGGTAACCATAGCAAAGAATGCGTCCTTTTTAACTTTTATTTGACATCACACAAAACTAATACACTAAACTAAAACACCTTATCACTTATGAATAGAAATTGTTCTGAAATTCATAGTGCATAGAACACACACAACCAGAAGCAATAATAAAGCTCAATTATGTTGAATAAAATAAAGTAATAATATAGAATGAAAAGCATCAGAAATATCAAGTTATTTTCATGTTATAGTTGCTCACTGGACCTATATTAAAACTTCACTGATTCCTCTTCATGCTTAATAATAATATCTGAGTTTCTAGCTTTGTATCAATATTTCAATTTGTTCTTCTTCTAGAGCTAGACATGTATTTCCACAACCTGAAGGACAATCTCAGAAAGTGTTTAACATAATATCTATTTGCAATAAGATTTAAAGCATTTTCTACTTTTTAAAAAGTCTGCAGTTCTTAAGATCATCATACTCTAAATCACTAAATCAAAGTTTCTACTATCACTCCAAAATGGAAATTAGATTAGGTCTATGTGACAACAAGAACCTGGATAAGAACTTTTAATTCCATTAATCTCTGAATGGTTCTAACATTCAAGTGACAAATCATTATCAGACATTTCAAACAAATGTTTTCTTTCATTATGAAGATGTAGCTAAACTCTCAATATTTGTTTCTTTTTTAGAATTGACTCACTCTGGGATCTGATCATTCACACAGATACCCATTATTAGCAATATGTCATTAATATAATGGAATATTTATTTCTAGAAGACAATGCAGTGTATTTTGTTAGGCAGTGGAAGTGGAATCTCAAGAATAAAAACTGTCTTCTCCAAGGAAGGAGGGGGTCATAAAGGTAGTCCTGAAAGTATCCAGGCCAGAGTTTATGTCAGCTGCAAGGAGAGAAGCAAAGGTTGGGGGAGTCCCTAAAACAAGCTGAAGTCATGTGTTGCTTAGGATAGCAAGAGGGAAATCCCAGCTAGGAAGGAGGCTGCAAAAACCAGCTCCACGGTCTGAGGGAGGATGAGTCCTCGACTAGACAAGAACGCTCATCTACCAAATTCAAGCTGACATTTTTGCTATTTATTAATCATATGGCAGTAGCTCACAAAAATATCACTAAATGATTAAACTAGGCAGTGAAAATAAGAATGCACATTAAGTCTGATAATTCATAAAAGAAAACAAAAACAACACTGGTTTATTTTACTGTTCCATGATAAATATGCTTTCATATGGAGGATTTAAATTGCAAAAAGCTAAGGAGTATCATCATTCATTTTAATACCATGTTTTTCTAATCCAAATGTATTTCAAAAAAAGAAGAGGAAATAAGAAGAAAACAATAAAGCGAACCAATTTTAAAAGAAATGAATGAAATATCCATTACTCTTGTTTGGTTAACATATAAAATGTGGTTGTTTCTACTTGCTGTCCTGATTAACGGGGCCTGAAATTTTCTTGAGATGTGACGTCAAAAATAACTGAGGAGTAATGTAAAACAGAAAAGACTAAAAATGAAAAATCTCACTTTTACTTCCATACTGTGGTGGATCTGAATATTATCATGTACGATGCATTTCTAAGAGCTGATTAAGTGAGACTTTGAGATGGACAGAAACAATCTTTTCAGTTATTGAAAACTTTACTTTCAAGAGACTACTTTGGAGTAGGTGAAAACTGTACAGGAATGCACTGATATTTTTTCCTCCTCTAATTTACTTCATTCTGGTATTAGGCTTACACTGAACAAGAACAGAGCCGGAATTGGGCTGAGGATAGATGGGTAATAAAAGTAGGAAAGGTAAGAATATTGCTTCTCAGCCTTTTGGCTAAGATCAAGTGAAAAGGTTGAGAATAAGGAACATCCTTATGACCCGATAAAGAGATAAAATAATGTTAACAAAGAGCATGTCAATTTAGTAATCAACCTACTTATAATTTTGTTTTAAAAGCAATTCGTATTGAATCATTCCATTAAAATAATTGTTTTGTGTAAATACTTGTGTGTGGAAAAGCATATACAAACTGCTAATCATACTTGATACATAATTAACACAAGTAGAGAATATGAAAGAATATTCTTAAAGTATAAGAACCTAAAAACATGTCCTCAGGGCTAAGTGATCCAAGTTGATGGGCTAAAACCCTCTCTCATATTGTCCAACTCCTAATGGTATGTACAAATCTGACAATTCACATTTATATAGCACTTTATATTTTTAATAAGTGCTCTTTTATATATCATTTGATCATCAGGGCAAGCAATGAGAAAGTATCCCTACTTTACATATGAGGAAACTGGAGTTCAAAGCAGGTAAGGGAATAGCCCAAAGTGTCAAAAGTCTGAAAGAAATATAGATAGAAACTGAACTCAGGTTGTCTCACCTTAAATCCTGGCCCCTTCCTACTATATTTTTCAGTAATACCGCAGGAACATATCTCAGTAGAAATTATTCTCACATGGGAAAAAATGATAATTCCTAGGAGACAGAATGAAGTCTTCCAATTTGGGGCATATATATTTTTGCTGATAACGGCAATACACACACACACACGTACACACACAAATATAAAGCTCTTCTCTTCATTTCTCCAGTACTGGTTAATGACAGTACTGCTACTGGTACTTAGTCATCCAAGCTAAAAATCTGAGTTTCTCACATCTGCTCTCCCCCCCTATTTCTGATTAGTTACTACACATGCAAGATTCTATCTTTGAACTATCTCTGGAGCTCTTCTCCCCCTTTCCTTTCCTCTGATCCTACCAAGAGTCAGACTTAGCTTTTATATAACCTTAAATACTGAAATGATCAATCACAATCTTGTCTCCCTGTCACCACTTTCCCTTCTCCTCCATCAATCTTCTATATTGTTACTAAAAAAACATTTTTTTTCAATACCTCCTCTTGCTGACAACAGAGGGTTCAAACTTCTAAGCATAGAATATTGGCTTTTCCGACATCGTGACCTGGCCCCATCCTTTCAGTTTCATTTTCCCTTTGCCCATAACACAAATCCCACACTACACTCTCCTAACACACCACATCATCTGTTCACTGGAAATGCCATGTGCAGACCTTCCACACTTCTGTGTCTCTTCACAGAATGACCTCCTTATTCTACGGAGTAACATTTAAGCCAGTGCAGAACTATATCCAAATATATGAGAATGCAGATTCAAATTAAAAGAAAGAAAATTACTTTGGATGCTGTGACCCTGGTATTAAGACTTCTTGTTCTCATTGCTTGTTGTCTCCTTCTTAGAAATGTGACAAACTGCTTGATTTGCACTGGTAGTGTTTCCTCCTGAAAACAGAAGGGAAAAGCATGTACTAGTTCCCAGGCTTACAGCAGCAAAGCTGTGACAATACTGCATACCTCAGTATGACTTTGGGGGACCTGACCAGCATTTCTGTCCTGAGTACTCACTCTTATTTCACTAAGTTTTATCATCTTTGTGATAGAAAATGAAGCAATAAAAATACATACATTTCAACTGTATGATTGTCCTTTTGAAAGACCTAGTCATCTAGCTGTCAGGTATAATTATACATAGTAGTACTGTAGAGATTTCGAAGCAGGATGCAATCTGATAGAGCAATCCTAAGTAGTATTTAGGTGCTAAAATTATGATAACAGTATCCATGGAACCAACACAGCCTCTACATAGAGAATTTTAAATATTTATGTGCCCAAAGAGTACTGCATTTTCTTTTGGGTAGAACAAGAAAGTTCAAAGTGTACTGATGAAAGTTATCATTGAGTTTACTGGCAATCAATATCAATTAAAAGCTACATTTTAAAATGCATATCAGGTGTTACTGGAAAATGCATCTATTTGAATAGCAGCTATGGAAATAAAGTTTATCAAAAAGGGTAAATAATGTATAACAAGTCCCAAGTGAGTGATGAAAACCTTATTCAGATGACAAGCCACATATCAGTTGGAAGCCAGTGCTCAGACTTATTGGCACCAGCAATGTTTTCTTAATTTCCTAAGTGTGCATAACATCACACCCTCCCCTTCCAACAGGCTTAGGATACCCTTATTTATTGCTTTATTCTATTAAAAACTATTTCAACTTACTTATATTCCTGACAAATCCATTTTATAATTTTAATTAGCAGTTCTAATGCTTCTCATGAAATATTTATGTTTTATGCTTTCACTCAATGAACACTTGTTGAGTACCTGTCAAGGGCCTGGCACTACAGACACAATCCCTGTTCCCAGTGAGGGTAAATGCTGGTAAGGGAGAAAGACTAGTGACTAGGTCACAACAACATAATATGGCAATGGCCATGAGACAAACACTCAACATAGAAAACATAACCTGTCTTGGAGGTTGAGCTCAGGGAAGGCTTTGTGGAGGGAGAGGTGATACCTAAGTTCTCAAAAAAAGGAGAAGTTAACCAGAAAGTATACGAAGATTTCAAATATGGGGCACTTTGGTAAGACCCAAAATATAGCTTTGGAGAGAGAACCTTAAGTGGTGGTGGTAATTAGTCCAGACTTAATATAACTGCCCACAGATTTTCAGTACTGGAGCTACCACATTCTAGATTTACTTCCCTTCTGCCTGTTGACATATCCACTCATTTCATCCTATATCTTTATTCTAATTTTTAAAATGTGATCCCACTTTTTTTGAGGGAAAAAAATTATGTATAATTATTTTTCAATCAGTATTTTTATTCATTTATTCAAAAAATATTTATTGAGCAACTTCTATGTGACAGTCTTAGTTTTAAGAATTGGAAATATGATGAACTAGGTGAACTAGGCATAGCAGGTCTCTGTCCTCATGGACTTTACGTTCTAGTGGGAAAAGAAACACTAACAAATGAATATGATAATATCTCATAGCAAAAAAAAATGCAATAATAAAAGTAAAACATAATAATGTGATAATGTTTGGGAAAAGAAAGCTTTATATAGGGGAGTTAAGAAAAGCTCTGCCTAAAGCAGAGCCCTTGGAGCTGAGGCCTAAATGAAGAGAAAGCCAGCCATATAAAAATCTGTAGGAAGAACATTCCAAGCAGAAGGAATTGCTAATGGAAAGTTTCTTGGGTAAGAACAATCTCTGGTATTCAGGTGACCAAAAAAAAAAAAAAAAAAGAAAAAGAAAAATCAGAACAGGGCACATGAAGAAGTCAAATAAGCAGATGGTAGCTGAAAGATGTGGTTGTTGTAGGTCAGTGGTCCTTAAACTGTGCTGTACATTAAAATCAGCTGGGATGTTTCTTAAACTCCATATCCCAAACCAACGAAATCAGAATCATTGGAGAAAGAGCCAGGCATCAGTATCCTTTAAAGCTTTCCATAGGATTCTGCTATGCAGCCAACATTGAGAAGCAATAATTTAGACCATGGTAAGGAATTTAAATTTTAGTCTAATTACATTAACAGCCACTGGAAAATAAAAATTTCATCTGAAATTTCTGTCATGCACCTAAATTTCTATCTGCTTTTTTTTTTAAAAAAAAAGCAATACACCTTGGGATATGTTCCTTTCTAAAGCAAATTCTCTTTAAGAACAACAATAATGAAAGCAATTATTAAAATGCTTCCCTTTAAAATTTCAAATAATTTAGGTAATTTAGGTGAAAATGAGTTCTTTTGGGAATACCCAATGCAATTAAATCCATTTATGATTCATTGCTTTAACGTATTCTCCCTGTGCATTCTAGAATACACTGGTTTACAATTTGTGAAAAACTTTGTATGTTAAGAGGAAAAGATACATAAAAAATTTGAGATGATATCTAAATTTACTTACAGTATTCTTTTTGATTATTCATAACATTGATCACCAGGATTCCACTAGTGTGGATCATATGTGTACTTGATCCCATCTGCTGAAAGGGCACATCATTTTGCAGCATGTAATTCTGACAAGAGTTCACCCACTAGAGCTCTATAATTCAACTGGGAAATAATCTCTGAGGAGAAGAGAGCTTAATTTACTAAGACTGTTGGAACCTGAAAATCACCATAGGTATTTACATGATGATTTAAACACTTAGATACATTTATCAGGTACAGTTGGCATCCCTATTGTTCAAATAAACACATCTTTTCTTGGAGTGTACTTAGCAGAGAGTGAAGTCTCCTATCATAGTAAAAGGTTACATTTTCCAACTCTTAGTTTCTTATTTTTTAGCAGCTAAAAATCATCCATAAACTAAGCAACCTAAATTAAATTATAAGAAAAGAAAAAGCAATCAAGTATTGTTCACATTTCAGAAAAGCAAATCAACCATCTAAAAAACTGATTTAGCTATCATGTGGTGCTGCAGTCCTAAGAGTTCCTAAAACTTCTATTGGCATATTAAAATATGCCAACTTCTTGAAGGAACCTAATTAAAAATTCAACCACTGAAACAATAAACTTATGATACACCTTTATTTACGTACCCAAAACAATATTTTATCAAACTGCATATGTAAGTATTACACTATCACCAACTTTTCTTTAAAAGAATTTCAAGGCAGTAGACAAATTATCTGCACAAGCCATTGGTCATGGAACTCACAGCATGTGAGTCAAAATGAATGACAATGGTTACCTGAGGACCAACTATACGTCACAGAGGAACTTACCTGAGGACGAAGTATCGAGGCAAAATTATGGTTATAACATGAAATAAGCAATCCTATGTTGGGGCTTATTCTATCATAACCACACTTTGCCTATAGTTTAGAAAATAATTCAAACTATAATTAATAATTCACTAAGAAAGACTGCCTTCAATTTTGTGATGACTGAATTTTCACTATCAGGAGCCAGGTTGATTGCCAAAAAGTGGTTTGCTTTCTTAGGTACAATAATTGCAGTGAACTGTGATAACTTATTCTGGTATTTTCCATTCACTTTGTATCACCTTTAATCCTTTTAAGACAGCTACATGGAACATGGTCCCTTGACAGCCCTGTGAAGATACATTTGTTTCACACAGGTAGCAGTTTTCTGGTCCTTGGTTTTCACAAGCTGCTGCATGCCTGGCTCTCCTACAAAAACTAGCTGGACAGTGTTGTTGCTGAAAGCAAAGGGGAAACCAGAGTAATAAGATGTAGTGAACAGGATCCAGCCTATGCAGACTAAACATCCGAAACAGTCAAAAACTTTTCAAAGCACACGTGGCCCACATATGTAGTGACAGAAGATAAGCCAAGATGGTGTAGCCAAGAAGAAAGGAGATGCTGGCAGCTGCACATTCGTTGCCTTAAATGAAGTTTTCACTGTTCATATTCATGAAGTTTTAACCATATGGTTCTTGATATTTTAAAAGATGAGTTTTAAGAATCACTGGGACAATCTGTCAATACTTACGCAGAGCTAGATTTTGGGAAGAGACATAATTTCTCTTCATTTTTAAGGGATATTTTTCCTCTTTTCTTACAAAAACATAGGTTTCACTACCTGGCCCATTAAAACTATGACCATTCATAAGTTCTGTGTGTCTGAGAATTTAATATAACTTAAAATGTACCACCCACAATCATAATTTTGGCTTTGCCAAGACAGAAATATCAAATTTAGATTTCCATTAACTGCTGTAACTAGAAATTCACTGGAAGTTTTAAAATTGGAGGGTGAAAGCAAAAATGTTAAGGCTTTTTTTTTTAAACACAAAAGGATCTATACCTCTATTAACATCTAGTATATCTACATTATCTTAACAATTTGGATATAAAGTGTAGTGGCAATTTTTTTTTTCAAAGATGGCTAATATAATCTCTTCCATCCCAAATGTTCTTCTTACACTATGTCTTTGAGACTCCTCCCATTGAGAGGCAGGGTCTTAAATTCTTTCTCCTTGAATCCGGGTAAGCTTATGACTATGGCAAATATGACATTATATGACTACCAAGGCCAGGTCATGAAATTTGATTCAACTCCACCTTACTCATCAGAATATGTGTTCTTAAAGCTACCACTTTAGCAGTCTGACTATCCAGAGAACACTATGCTAGTTGGAAAGACCAAACTATCTAATGTGGAGAAACCAGAGAGGCTTTGAGACTACACGAATAAAGACATGCCTGGACAGTTCCTAGATGCTTCAGCCTCTCACTGTTCCAACTGCAGACGCCATCTGACTGCAAATACATGAGAGACTCTGAGCTAGAACCAGCCAGTTGAGCCCTGCCCAAAACCAAAACCCTGGCCCACAGAAACCATGAGAGATAATAAAATTGTTTTGTTATTTTAAGCCACTAAGTTTTACAGTTATTTGTTTAAAAAGCAATAGATAACTGGAACATACTTTGACAGCAGAAGTGATGTGCTATAATTTAAAAAATACTCAAAACATGTAGTGTTGGCCTTGGAATTGGACAGCAGATGAAAGCCAGAAGGGCATGCAAGAGATTGTTAGTGGAAGCCAATGCACCTCAAGGAGTTTGACTATGAGCGCTTCACAGAAATAAAGATTATATATTATTGTTTAAGGTAGAGATTCTTGTTATGTATTGGCAAAATATTTAGCAATACCATTGTCCACAGTGATGTGGAAAATAAAAAAAAGTATCTAATAAACTCCAAGTATCCAGCTAATATATTTCCAAGAATACCGAAAGGAGCACCTGGCTTCCTTTTGCTACTTATGAGAAGATGTAGATAGAGATAGATGAGTTAAAAAAGAAACTATTCAATTCCAGCAAAATTTAGAGGAACTATAAAAGCAACACAGAATTTTCTGGGTTTGAAAATAAAATCATTTTGCATTCCCTGTCACTCCAAAGAGTAAAACAGTTTCAAAATAAGAAAGAGCCTCAGAGGAAAGATAAAATACCAGGTGTAATTAGAAAGATTTGGTCTACAAATAAAGGTAAGTGTGTGACTACAAAAACCCTTTATTAACACCAATATTAAAGTGGTGCCTTACAGATCCTTTAAGACAGATAAAAGGCCTTCTGAAGATTTTATGGACATTATGTAGCTGACCTTCTATACTAAATAACAGAACTACTACGAACCTTAAGGGTTCTTAAGAACCTCCCACCACAGCCTTACATGAAATCACTGGTAAAGGAGTGATTATCTCAAAAATTTGGGGCCATGGCTTTTGCTAATGGAGTTGATCATAGAGTGGTATATAAGAAACCCTCAAAGATTTTAAAAGAATTGTACCAGCCTGAACTGAAAGGAGACAAAGATAATACAAAATAAAAAGTGGCCTCGGGACCCCCAAATTTTCATGCACAAGAAAAAGGCTGAGAAAATGGTCAGCTATAAATACAGGCCACCTTGTCTTCTAATTCAAGTCCAAGTATTGTTAAGCCTCCTTGAATATGAAAAGCTTTGAACTAGAGGTTCTTCTGAAAACCTTTGAATTAAAGAGATAAGTTATCTCCTTTTTACACACAAAACATTCAACGGTGGGACAACCATGGGAAAATTCTGTAGTTCTTCCTGTTCAAAAAGGGGAAAAGAATGATAATTCTTTTTCCAAAAAAAGAAGATGGACACCAGAGCACAATGGGAGGAGCCAAGCATCACAGACAGCAATTCCCAGAAAATGGACTGATCACTCATTAAGCAAATGGCAACATGACCATCTGGTTTTCAGAACTGCTATGGAATGTAACAGACTCTCATTTTCCCCTTTTTGAACAGGAAGAACTACAGAATTTTCCCATGGTTGTCCCACCACTGAATGTTTTTGTGTAAAAAGGAGATAACTTATCTCTTTAATTCAAAGGTTTTCAGAAGAATCTCTAATTCAAAGCTTTTCAATATTCAAGGAGGCTTAGCAACACCTGGACTTGAATTTGAAGACAAGATGTGCTGGACTTCAAGCTAATGCTATGGATTGAGACATGGGGCTTCTGAGGGCAGGAATCCGCGTAGTTTGCATGTGGGAGAGCCATAAGTGGTTGTGGTCAGAGGATAGACTGTGGCAGATTATATTTTTCAAACATGACCACAATAATATCTCCCACCCATGTGTTCTTCTTACAGTGTAACTCTGCTACTCCTCTCATCAAGTATTGGAGTCTACATTCCCTCACCTTAAATTTTCGAGCACTGCATAAGTGAAGCTGTCTGATTTCAGAGACTAGATAATAAAAGGCAATGCAGCTCTCACCTTCACTGCAATATAATATTCCCTCTTGAAACACTCAGCTGTCATATTAGCAGTCTGACTGCCTTGAGGCTGCCATACTATGAAGCAGCCCAAATTAGTCCACGTGGAGAGGCCACATGGCCAGGCCCTGGGGTTATATGAAAAGAGAGAGATGCTGAACTAGCCCCCACCTGCTTCAGCCACTTGCTGTTTCAACTCAGTCATTGTTTGACTGCAAATGCATAGACAGACCCTGAGTCAGAAGCAAACAGCCAGATCCTACACAAATTCCTGACCCACAGAAACTTTCAAAGATCATAAAATAGTTGTTGTGGTTTTAAGCCACTATGGATTGCAATGATTTGTTATACAGATAGAATTAATAGAAACAAAAAGCACGAATTATTATATCTCATTTTGGTTATATGTGAGAAATGTCACAAAAATTACCAAAAATAAAAATAGATATTCTGATAAAAGTTTACAAGGAAAGGCAAACCATTTTCTTTTAATGACATTATCTATAAATATTTAAGCAAAATCATTAACTAAGATGAAAATAGGTATTATAATCTCATGGTATTAGAGAAAGCAAATTAAAATAAAAAGAGTTCAGATTTGGTCACTAAATTATCCAAGTCTCCAATCAAGGACCTGAATCTCTGAGAACCTTGAGAATGTTTCCTGGACAGTTAATGGTTCTGTACTTTTTCACATCCATGCAATATTGTGGGTCCTATCTGCAATGCTAGCTGAGGACATAAGCCCTTCCTACTCATCTGACAGAATGCCATGCCCCCATCCTGAGGAGACCTTGAAGCCTGCAGTAATCCAGTATCTTTTATGGAAACTTAAATAGCAATCTGGTAGTTTCCTCCTTGTGAAGTCTGCTGGCTCTTCAGAGTTAGTGAAGTGGTCTCCTGGCTCTACATTGGTGCTATATGGGATCTGTTTGAAGCAAAGCACAACTAAGAAAACAGAATGCAATGAACTCCAAAATATTTGTTCCAAACCTGTTATAGTTCATTTCTCTTAACTGTCACTAGGTAAAAATAAATGTGTGTCTATGTATATATTTGGGAGAATGGGAGGAATCAGGCAATTCTTCCCAGTTATATAAATTAACAAGTGCTCACTGAGTGCTTATTATGGTTTCCCACCTGTGCTAGGAGATTTGGGGACATACAAAGGTATAAACCATGAACCCTACTCTGAAGCAAGTTTTAATGCAGCTAGGGAGACAGATCTAATTAGCAAAAAAACAAATTATAAAATAAAACAATCAAGTGCTAAACTGTGATAGAATCAGATATTATAACCTTGTTCAGGCTTCACAGATGTGAAAGAAAAAAGTAAGAGACACAGCAAGGATATCATGATAGGAACATAAACAAAGTCTATAACAAGCAGACAACAGGTAAGTCTTACCCCAGTGATCTGGGGACAGAGTTAGGAAAGAGATGAGGGATGCATGAGTAGACCAAAAAATGGGGAACCCTGAAAGCTAGTCTAAGAGAGGCTAGAGGGAGTCAGTAAAGGCAAATGAAATATGATTCAAAATGGAAAAGTGATATTTGAAATGACTCTCCTATAAAAATTGAATGATAAAAACCGTATAAATAAAATTAAGAATGAATACTAGGCTATGAATATCTTTTTAGAACTACGAGAAAGTGTTAATAGCCTCAACATATAAAGAGCAAATACAAATTGGTAAGAAAAACACTAAATAATGGGCAAAATTATATAATACACAGAAGAGAACCATGACCATGAAAATAATCTTAACTTCACTGGTGATAAAATAAAGAAAACAACAATGAGAGTTTCCAGTTAAGTAAATCAGTACAAGTTTTAATAATATTCAATGCTGGCAAGGATACAGAGAGAAAAGTACGTTCTCACATTGCTGTTGGAAGTGTGAATTAATATAACCATCCTAGAAAGCAATTTGGATGTATGACTGGAGTCTTTAAAATGTCAGAATCTTAAATACTTTTTTCTTAGTAATTTAGTTTAGAAACTTAATCAAAAGCAAGACTCACGAATTCAAAGATTAAATTTTGAATTCAGTAAATGAATTCTGCATAATCAAAGAGTAATGATTACCAATTACTATTATGACGCTGATACTGATTTAGCACTTACAATGAACTGACTAGGTTCTATAAATATGCTGTCACCATAGTACTTCTAATATTTAAATACTTCAAGGTCAGATTTACTTTTATTTTACAAATAGAGAAGCTGTATAGTATAAAGCTATAAATCCAGCAAAAGTTACACGCAGAATTGTAAACCTGACTCCAAAGTGTGTGCTCGTTCCACTATGTTTTTATGCTCAATGATATTACATATATTTATAAGACTAAAAAATAGAAGAAATCTAAGTGACTAATGATGAAATATGCAAATATTAAAAGTATATCTTAAAGTAAAATTTAGTAACTTGAGGCAAGCTCAACATATAATATTAGAAAATTACAAAATCAAATTACAAAAACACATATGCAGTAAAATATTCATTATGAACATGTATGCATATATACACCTAGGAAAAGTAATGGAAAGAAATGAACCAAAATGTTATCTGTGTTACCTCAGGTAATGGAACTAATGAATATTTTCATTTTTTCCTTTATATTATCTATGTTTTTCAAATGTTTGACAATAAGCATACATTACTTTAAAGGTTATAATAAATGTTTTTTTAAGAAAGAGCAAATAAACAACTTAGCTAAAGTTACAACTAGCAAGAGAAGAAAAGAAACTGAACACAAATTACGTATTTTAAGTGGACGTAATTCTTCCCAAAATACTTTGTAAAGAAAAGAAGTCTTCATATTATCCGTGACTTAACTGATGGTTTTCCTTTATCTTATCATTTATTGCAGGAAAAAGAAGCAAAATATTAAAGAGTTAAATAAGAACTTTGTCCATACTACATTTTGCAGTGATAATGTTTGAGTAATTAATTCCTCTAATTCCTTCACTGATTCTGAGGACAAATTAATACTAAATGATCATCAATACAAATACACTACAATGTAATGTCAAAGAACATTAAATGATCTTAAAATCATTTAGGAGGTTCATCACTATTTTTAAATATAATAATATTGTATTAATACTTCTATAACTTCTATTTACAGTACCTTTGTCTAGGACATGAAATATCTTAAGGGGAAAAACTACTACTGATTTAAAATTACAGGATTACATGAGAAATAAACTGTGTCCTAATTTCCAATTTCATGGTTGCAAATGCATTTAATGAGATTATTTTTTATTGCTAGTAAAATTTAGTCTTGAAATTTACATATGAAGATATTAGATGCTTTATAAACTTGAATTTTGTTATTAAACAATCTGAAATATTCTAGTAATATTAAATGTTGAAAGCAATAAGCCTACTAATAAGAACTAAGAGGAAAAATGGTTATTAGATCTGATTTTTGTGGTGCTAGACTCAGTAAGATCAGGAAGAGAAATAGGGAGGTGTTGCCTGCAATTAAGGCATCTCTGATTTAAATTATAATAGTGTAGGCTTAACTATCATGTTTTAATTTTCATGTGAAACTAGACACTACAGTTAATTGACATAGGTGATAGAGGCTGGGACGGAACTATTTTTCCTTAAAGTGACATGCAGAATAATAATCGACCTTAGCAAGATTTCTTTTTTAGTAGAGATTAATTCAATTAATATATATGTCGAGTTCAAACATGAATGACTCTTTTCCAAGCAATAGATACTCCTATATTTTTTGTTTTACTTAGGTCAAACTGAACTCTTCTAAAACACATTCATTCCTAGAGGAAAAGGTCAGGTGACTGTTCTACCTGGGAGATATATTCTAGATTCTCACAAACATTTAACATATGATTCTAATATTTTATCAAACATTGAATAGGCCTCTGGAGGGCATCTCTGGTTTATTAGAGATGAAAAGTACACCTTATAGAGCAGGTCACATATAGGAATTGGTGTTCAAATCTTTCTACCCTCTCAGCGTAAGAGCCCCTTAATCCAGAAGCACATAAAGGACAAAATATATTCAGCAACCGGTCTCTTAAGTTCTAAAAGTGTGAATCTCTGCAATGGAGCTGGTTTCATTTGTCACATTGCAAATGGACAGGTTTCCATTACATGCTATGTCAGAAGTAGTACCTTGCAATCACTGTTGGATGATATATCACTCCCTCTCATTTAGTATTTACTAATAGCAAATCTTCTCCCAAATACTATTTTATTATAATAATTAAAGTACATGAAGTATATGAAAAAAGACTATCAAGGTTTTTTTTTTTTTAAGGTTTTTCAGTAGCTTTGTGGTTCAAATGGGAACAAATTATCCTAGAAATCAAACTTTAATGATTCTCAGAAACTAACAAAAACTTTGAAACTCAAGTAATTCATTAAATATAAAAGTAATTACTTATATTGCTATACCACCATTTTATGTACACTGAGGAAAAAATGCTATAATTGTCATATGATGTTATTAAGACATATCCTAAATTTGGCAATTGTAAAATGTGTTAAGACTGTGTATCTCAGGAGCAAGTAAATATGGTATCATTGATTTTAATGAGTTTAAAGAGTTCACATAAAAATGTAATTTAAAGGGCTATAAAAGATAAAACAATAGTGTTCGGTAGCACAACAGAGTGACTATAATTAACAATTACTGTACATTTAAAAATAACTAGAAGAGAAGTTTTGGAACGTTCCCAACACAAAGAAATGATAAATGTTTGAGGTGATGAATATCCCAATTACTCATATTTGACCATTACACATTGTATCCTTCTATCAAAATACCACATGTACCCTATTAATATGTACTTTTATGTATCCATAAAAATTAAAAATTAAAAAAATTTTTAAAAAGAAATGAAAAGCTAAAGTAAGATCTTGTAATTGACATAAATGTGGATAAACTTCCAATGAATATTCAATAGGATATCCTAGTACTTTAAGTTAAGAGAAGATGTTGAATTATTGTCAGATTAAACTACTGAACATTCTAAAAAATTTTTTTAAATAAAAACAAAAAAAAAATCCTGACTTACAAGTAACTAAGAAGCTAATCTCTAACTATAACTCTGTAGTAAATATTGAAACATTTAAAAGTATAGTCAGTATTTTTAAAAATCAGGAAAATATCACACTCTTTTTACATACAAGGAAGCACAAGGCAATCAGAACCATGATGATTAACTCTTTGGTAGATTTTTAAATTTAAGGACATGATTATTTGACAAAGTTGGAATATTTCAGTCTACAAATATTTATTCAGCAAATACTATGAGTTAGGCACTGTTACCAGAACTAAAGATACAGAGGGAAACAAAGCAGACAAAATTCCCTTCCCAAATAGGGCTTTCATGCTAATGGGGAAGACAAATAACAAACAAGATTCAAAAGTGAAATATATAATATATTAGTGGTAAGTGTTAAAGAAATAATGATACAGAAAAGGAATGTTTCTACTATATTGACTCTGCTATTCCAATAAGAATGTAGACTCTTAATCCTAAAATGCAAACAGGGTATTTTTTAAATAATCAGGACTTTGTTGGGATGAACAAAAAAACCAAACCCTTCTAAGGAGCTACAGGTTTCCTGAGAATATTACCCAATGTTAAAATATAGGCCCTCAGGTTTTGAACAGAATAAACAGTCTAATCTACTAGCCTAGCAATTTTAGGCTTCTAATCAAGCAAGTGTCTCGGTCACAAAATGTAGTCACAGTGATTGGTGGAATGGAGCAGACCAAGGAGACTCAGGATGTATAGATGAACTATGCCTGCCCAGAAAATCTGCTGGAGAACCCAAAAAAAAAAAAAAAAAAAACAGAGTGAAGTTGGGAAATACAGATAGAACACTAGGGAAATCAGGCGGCAAAAACAGGGTAGAATTGGATCCCAAGGAATATGGCAAAGACCTACTTACTTTGGAACACAGAACAAGGGTACAAGAACATAATGGTACCGGTGATACAACTCACTAATCAAGACCTTAAATTCTCATTGACTTAGCACAGAACAGATTCTGGAGCTGTCTCAAACACCGGAGGCTCATAGGCTGTGTGTCTGCCAACTGTCTCCAAGTTTTAGCAGAATGATCAAAGTTAAAACTAAATTAAGGAGTATAAAGCCACTTTGGGGTTGCTGCTTCTCCAATATTACCCCATGCTAACACTAAGTGGCTAAAAAGCAATGCAAATTTTCCCACTGACATTCTCTGAAGTAAGATATCTAATTTTTGAAATAAACATATTTTGCCCAGAACTCAATGTAGCATTTTCATTTTAATAAGTTTTAAAGTACAGTCCATAAAAATAGCTTTCTTAAACTTGTCTCCACATTAAAAAAAAAAAACCAAAAAAAACCAATTACTCACCATGTCTTAGAGCTGAGCATTATAATGTTCCTCCAGGTGGAGGCTCAGTGAGACCTTGTGATAAAGAGTGAGGGAGACATGAGGCAGGGTAGCCACACTGCTAGCAAGTTTTCATCACGTGGTCTTTAGCTACCTTCTCCTCTCTGAGGAAATACAGCATAATCAATGATGCAAATATTATTAAGTAATGTTATCTGGAGAGATGCCAGGAAAGCCCAAAGATGACAAAAATGAAAACGTCCCTGAATATAAAGTTACAAGTATATACTTGCATAACTAACTGGAAAAGTAACCAAACTACTAAAATGTTATCATCAAGAGATACCCTCAAAGCGAGATAAAGAAAATGATCGTTCTTCCAGAATGTGTGATATCTCATGTTCTCCAATAAATTTCTGGATCTGATTTATTTTAAGCTATTATAGTTCTATGATCAGAATAGAGTGTTTTTACTATTTACTAAAAAAAGAAAAAAAAACCTCTTTCACACGGGCAAAACCACTTGCAAACAAAAGTTATCTATTCTATAACAGAAGTTAAGAAAATGGAACACAATTATAGAAAGTTACTTTATAGTAACTGTGGCTGATGTACACAATCTATAACAATAGGGTTGTATTTGTAACAGTCCCTATTTTCTGAATGGCTCTGGTTCTATGCAGCCTTCTCAGTTCAAATACCATTAATCATTACCCCAGGAAACATGCTAAAGGTGTTTCTATCTCTACTTAGCAAAGTTGAAGAATGCACTAAAGGCAAGGTCTAAAAAGGGTTGGTCTTGGTCAAAAATATAAGAAGAAATAATCCCTTAACTCTATGGTTTTATTTTTCTATAAATTTACAGAACTTGAACATAACATAACTTTTAAGATATTTTGTTACAGATTCCTATCTCCTTCCTACATATGAGTATTATATAAAAATAGCTCAGACATTTGGTTTTCTTGCCTCTTCTCGTAACTTCCAGATAAAATAATTGTTCCATCACAGGCTAATTTTTCTCTAAGGGTCCTCACTCACTTCATGGAACTTCCAGAATCTGCTCCTTAACTCCCCAATACCATCTCTTAGGGAACAGCTAGTTGTGTTCATGAAAATTTTCCAGTATAAACCTACCATATCAAATACTTGTCAACAATCGCATGTAATCTGAAGTTAGTCATCAAACTTCAGGTTTTCAACTCTTATGCATATTTTAAATTAAAGCTAATAAAATGCAAAGAAATTTTCAGGCATGAAAGTTAAGTCATAAACTCTCTTGAAAACCTTTATATTATATAGACATACCCAATTACTGGAAGATTTTCCATATAGCTCAGTATAAAGAGTTCATTACTTAAAGAATATCCACTGTGCAATGGATTACTCATCAAAAAAAAAAAAACAGTGACCAATTTAAAAATTTGCATTTTTAATTTATTCTTTACACTTCATATAAGCAGACATATGTCTCTTTTTCTTATAGCAAAAAATTTACACTTCAGTTTTTCATGGGTACTTAAGTGTTCTATTTTCTTCTAAAACTATCACTCACTGCAATTACTCCTGATGCTATTTTTGTTTCTATGATTATATTTTTTATTCTTCTGATAATTTTTCTGAGAAAGGTAATTAAATCTATATATTTAAATACCATTTTAAAACCTAAATATTTATAAGTACGTTATATGAGAAGAATTCTCACTTTTACTTAGGTAGGTTTGAAGCTAATTTTAGCTCTAACATGTGTTCTCATGCAATGTATTCCCAAAACAAGAAAAATTACCAGGGCTGTAAATCACAACAACACAGCTTTAGTTATCCAACAAGGTTGGGTTATTGCCACTTAACATGTGGTGAGAAAGATACTGCAACATGGCATATAGCGACTTTCATCCCATTTCAAAAGTCAATATTTAAACTAAGGGTGTCCAAAGCCAAGACTGTGTTGAGAGATTCAAAATCTTTTTTCCTACAATTGTGTGGCCACATGTCCATTCTCTCTAAGTGCTTTGCTGGCTAATGCTTTCCCTATGTGCCAATGAACTCGCTTTCCAATGTTTCTTTGTCTTTTCCAATTCTACAAATGTTCCATTGTTGGATCACAGTGCTGTTGCTTTAAATACTGATTAGAGCTGCTGAGTGCCTTAAGATGTGTTTATCATATCAATACTCCTGTGCATATGTATAAACATGAGAACACACACACATACACAATTTATTCTTTCAATCTAAATCAAAATATATTTTCTTTGAAACATATTCACCAGGAAGAACACTTCCTCAGTGTACCACCAGATAAATACAGCCCCACAAAATTTGATTTGAACAGCTTTAACCAAAGTTACTAATTCTCCATCTTTTCTCCGATTTCTTTCAGTGTTTTTAAACTAGAAAAAAATTAGTTTGTAGACCACCCCCCCCAAAAAAAAAAAACAGCTTGTAACTTTGTAACTTCAATTCAAAATATCTTATATAACCCAGGCCAGAAAATAAATGGATTGGCATGGACTGACTCTGATATACCTAGTTTTTGGTTTTTATTGTTTTTGGCCACAGGAAGCTCACCTCAGATTTCTCCAGTTATACTCCAGTCAAAAGGTAAACCATAAAAAGAGTTAACCTTAGTGGAATGCCTACTATGTTAGCTCAACTAATACTCACAACAATATACACAGAAATATGAGGACCTTGCAGTTAAGCTGATAAAGCTAATTGAGATGATTAATAAAAGATGCTATAACAAAGTGTTCCAATAAAACGTATATAACTTTCAGAAGATATGTAACATACATATGGCAAAAATGTGCCTTATTATTTTTAAATAATATTAGGATAGTTAAGGTAAGCAAAATGGATAGTGATTAATGTCTGGCCAATCTACTTGCTAAAATATATGCTCCTGGGCAGTATTGGGAAGCTCTGTATGTCAGGTTCTAGTTTATGTGCTCATGACAATGAATGTGATAGATGTAGTAAGCAGAGGCATACAGAAGACTTCTTAGATACGTTAGACTTGGGCATGGCATAATAGGCAGAGGGAAGGGTATTCCAGTAAGGGAATACAGCTTGAGTGAGGACCAAGGGCTGGAATATACCCAAAACTTTTAAATATACTTATATAGATGGAAAAAAAACACTGAGAGCATTTAGGACAAAACTCTCATTTCAAAGATGAGAAAACCAAGGCTCCGATTGGTTAAATGGTTTGTCCAAAGTCACACAGCTACAGGCAGGGCTTGATGAAAAACACTGCTCACCTGTCATAAAGGCCACTGTCATTTCCACTCTAACAGTGGCTCCCCATCTTCAATTATGAGGCCTTTGGATTCCATGAAGTTACTTCAGGAGTCCAGTGGGGAGTCAGGGAGAGGAGTGTCAAATGTGGCATCTCTGCTTTGATCCCTTTTATATATTGGACTTACGATAAGATTTATTTGAAGAAAGAATCCCTCTGTGTTTAAAAAAAAAAAAAAAGCACTCTTTGAGGCATCATTAGTGATTAATCAACATGGTTGAGTTCTGTGCTATGTGACACAGACATAAACATACAAGAAAAGAACCTCTGCCTTCAACAAATTAATTTACTCATTCAACAATCAAGTAGGGAATGTATGTGCCAGTACTTGGCTATACATTGCATGAGCAAAAAGACGCAGGTCTGGTCTGGGTTTATATAGTGGTGAACCAGAAAGGCATTAATCAAATAACACAAAGAGATATACACAACTGTGATGGCATGAGGGAAAGTTGCAAGATACAAAGAGAACGTATGACCAGAACTTCAGTCTAAGGAGTCATTGCCTAGTAGAGATGAAGTAACTATGTGGACCAACAACTATTAAATATAAGTGCTCAATAATAGGTGTGCACAAGGCTCTATGGTAACACAGAGGGAGCAGTGAAAAACTGAGCAGGAGGGGACAGGGACACTTCCCCAATAAAGGTGCATTTGTGTTTAACCTAGGAAGGGTTAATAAGAACACATTATTATGACAGAAAACGGTCAGCAGGAAAAGGGGGGAAAAGATGCATATTTCAGACAGAGGCATCATATGTGCAAAAGGAACAGATATACTGGGTAGAAATTCAAGACATGGAAAGCCCTCCTCAAGAACAGAATAAAAGGTGGCTGTCTCAAAGAAGAAATGGAGTTACAAAAGTATGCAGGGGCCACATCCCACAAGGCCTTGTATGCCAGGCTACCAAATTGAGATTTAACCTGCACGGCCTGCCATGGAGATGATGCGGAGTCACTGAAGGCCGTGAACAGGAGTGTGACATAATCAGAACTACACCCCAAAAAACTCACTCAGAAAGCAGTGTGCAAGACAGACTGGAATAGGGAAGACTGGTGGCAAAGAGAACAATCAGAAGTTGCTACTATTTCACAAACAAAGGATAACTCAAACTGTAGATTTGTCTTAGGTTTCCTAGCATGTGTTGGCATTTAAAAAGTATGTTAAACAAACTAATTAATAAATGAATAGGAAATAATGTTGGCATGCTAGAGTAGGGCAAGAATACAGAGAATCATAAAAGACAAGCAAAAATTTTATGACTTGATGCTGTAGAAAAGAGAAAGTCACTGAAAATCTTGGATTGCAGGAGGGACATAATGTGAACTCTGTTTAAGAAAGCTTATCATATTAGAGTATATCTGATAGAATAGATAAATGTTGGAATTACAAATGATTTAAGGAAGCCTTTATAGCAAGGTATCGAAAGTAGTTTAGATAAGAGGTAAAAATATTTTCCCCGGTAAGGGATCAACATGAATACAGAAAAGAAAGGAAGATAAAAGAGACATTTTCAAAGACAGATAAAGTTAGTCAATAGACTAGCTCAGGGATCAGCAAATTTTTCTATAAAAGACCAGATCATAAATGTTTTTGGCTTTGCAAGCCATGTGGTCTCTGACAAAGCTACTCAACTCTGTGACTACAGCAGAAAAGTTGCCATTGCCAGCCATAGACAACATGTAAACAAATGAGCTTGGCTGCATTCCAATAAGACTTTCTGTATATATAACAGGCAGTGGGCTAGATTTGGCCCATAGACCATAGTTTATTGGCTCCTGGACTAGATGTACGTGAGGGGGGAGAGAGGATCAACCACTAGTATGTTCAGCTATGAGTGACAGAAAACCTAAAATAGCAGTGCAAGACAAAAGTTCAGTTCTCTCTCATTCTAAACAAAACCCAAAGGTAGCAGGTCTGGTATGACAATTCCATAATTCCAATAGACCCAGGCTCCTTCTATACAATTATTTCACCATCTGTAACATGTGACTTCCAGAACTTGGTTCAAGGTAGCAACTTGAGTTCCAGCCATCAAATTAGCATACCAGCAAGCAGGAAAGAAGAAGCGTAGAAAAGGGCAAGCACCCTCATTTTAAGGACAAATCTGTAACTCACGAAACCTTTCTGCTTGGCTAGCTGTCTACTGCCCTATAAAAGCCAAAGAGGATCACATTTGTTGCAAAGTGAATGTCTCAATATCTTGAGCTTTTATCATTCATTTTCCCTAAACCAAAAAATATTTTTCATACACCTCCTGATTGTTGGCCTGTATAAAATTTCTTATTGGCTGAAAGCTACTCAATAAACTGTTTTCCTTCTGTCTGTAGTAATAAAACTATACAACACTATAAACATTTTCCATGTTTAACTCCAAGATATTTGGTTTTCTGGCTAGAAACAGTAGAGCTTTTGTTTTTAAAATTAAAGCAGACCCTTAGACCTAATTTGCCTTAGAATGCCAAATATTTTCTCTCTTCTATTATGTTCTAACATTACTATCACCTATTCCAGAAACAAGTGGCTATATAAGAAACTGACTGTACTGTCTCTGGGTTGTCTCTAAAAATGATTCATTGACATAAGAGTAGGAAAAACAATGTCTAAAGACAAAGATCTCTTAAAGAGTCTAGTATACAGGAGATTTATGCTATGAAATAATGTCTATGGTTAACAAGTCTTAATACTACAGCTATAAAGAGGAGATGTTTCACTTAGAACTGGGAATACAGATATAGTTCCTTTTATTGAGATATAATTTGACTTTCCTTAAAAGATGACTTTTGATCAAAGCTACCACCTTAAAACACAAAGATTTGCTAAGTTGTTGACTCTTCATATTAGCAAAAAGAAGTAAAAATTTAGCATCTTAGTTCTAATGAGTTAAAAGAGGTTGGTTATTAGGATCATGCAACAATTCAATGTGTTGATACTAACTCTCAATTTAAACAATATTTCAAAAGCTTTTATGCTTTTACTTGGACACTAAAAACATGCAGTCAATTCAATTAAGATTTAAATCTTTGAAAACTAATTTTTAAATTACCTCTCACCATTGACCTTTTAATTTTTTACTTTTAAGGGGATTTCAAAAATAATAAATAATGCACAAAACTTTCCAATTTGCAACTAAAGTCATACTCTCTACCCTAGATTTTATTTCAGATATATCTCAACTCACATAATATTTTTATTACCTGACATTTTAATCAAAGATCAAAAACTTCACTGGCCCAAGAATTTCCAAAGCTCTGTGAAGTAAATTAACTTTATGAAACGGAACCCAACTACATATTTTGTAACGAAATTTTATATTACATTTCAAGAAAGAATGCTGTCCTTACAAAGATAGCCAATGTGGCTCAGACAATAATAATGGCAAAAATATTTAAAAGAAATGTGAGAAGTAAGAAATATTTTAATAACCCAAAGCAATACTCAACTTTGAGGAATCTGTAAAATGCTTTCTGACTCTCTCACAGATTACCAACAAGTCCATCCTAACTGGGTCTGGGAAGTGTCCTTAGACCCTACAATGTCATCATAGACGGGGCAAAGCGGGGAAATCATTTGAACACATTGATTCACGGTGTTCCACATGTCTTATGAGACTGCTAATGCCTCAACTACCTTACCATAATCGTAGATTACTAACAAAATCAATTCAAATGCTTTGAAAAAGATATTTATTTTAATTACATGAGTAATGTGAGAATGTATGCTTACATTTTATATTAAAAATATACAGAAATGTGTAGAGTAAAAAAATGTATATGACCTTCCTAAAATTCTTTTCATGTCACTGTCCTATTCAGTAATCTTTAATATGAGATCCCCATCACCAGGAACATAGAGTTAAGACACCTCAGCCTGGCTTTCAAGTGCCTCTAAAATCTGGTCTCCCTTATCCTATAGGCACTTAACCTCTCAAGACTTTCAAAATTGAAGCTCTTTTCCAGCCAGATCACTCACATGTTTCCAACCATATCATGCTCATTTCAAACTCAAGATTTTAAACATTGTCTATAACTCCTAACCTGTAATCATTTTGCTTAAAGTCACACTACCATCCTCATCACCCAGTTAAAACCCTGATGTTCTTACATGTACTCCTGACCACTCCAGCCTGAACCAAGTCCTCTTATTTCAGAATACAGAGACATGTGTTATCTACACTACTCATTTGGACATCAGACACTACCAGACCATCCTCATAATAAGCAATAAACATTTTTTTTAACAATAACTAACACTTTGGACCTGCTGTTATGGGCTGAATTGTGTTTCCCAAAATTCTTACGATGAAGCCCCAAGAATATGACTGTATTTGGAAATAGGTCCTTAAAAGAGGTAATTAAGTTAAAATGAGGCTGTTAGGATAGCCCCTAATCCAATATGACTGGTGTTCTTATAAGAGGAGATTTGGACAGAGAGAGACACCAAGAGATACAACTCTCAGAGGGACGACCACATGACAAGTGGCAGAGGGAGGCCATCTGCAAGCCCAGGAGAGAACCCGACCCTGCCAACGCCTTGATCTTGGATTTCTAGCCTCCAGAACTGTGAGAAAATCAATTTCTGTTGTTTTAGCCACCCAGTTAGTGGTATTTTATTATGGCAGCCCTAGCAAGCCAATATACCTGGCATATGCCCAAACAATATGTAAACTGTCTTACCTATATTCATAATTTATACCTAACACAGCTCTGTGTGGAAGGTATGCTTATAATCTGAGAAAATGGAAGGAAATGAAGTAATTTGCTCAAGGTTTCACAGATACATGCTAGAGCCTAAGTCTGCTTTCCTCTAAACATCATTGTATTAACCACCTTGTTATACAGACCATATGTGAGTGATCCACACAGAAAACTATTATTACTAGTACTGCTTTTTCAGTGGAATGCTGATGGATAATGGATTGAGAATTAAAAACCTTTTTTGTTTTTCCTTTTATTCCATATATTTTTAAAAACATACATAGTAGTCAGGTTCCAAAATTAAAAATGGCCTATTTAAAAGAGTTGTTTTTGGAAATGCTCAAAGACTGCAGTTTGACACACATGTTCATCTTGGTTCCATCTACATTATGCTTCTTGCTTCATATCAAACATAAGTAGGCCAGGCACAGCAGCTCACGCCTATAATCCCAGCACTTTCAGAGGCTGAGGTGGGAGGATCACTTGAGGCCAGGAGTTCAAGACCAGCCTGGGCAATATAGTGAGATCCCTGTCTCTACAAAATATTTTTTAAAATTAGCCAGGTGTGGTAGCATGCACCTGTAATCACAGCTACTTGGGAGGCTGAGGCAGGAGGATCACTTGAGCCCAGGAGTTTGAAGTTGTAGTTAGCCACGATTATGCCACTGTATCCTAGCCCAGGAAACAGAGTGAGACTGTGTCTCTAAAAAAACAAAATTTTTTTAAGTTACCATATTTTACTGATGCAAAATTCTGCATCTTTTTAAACATTTTAACATCTTTGAAAAAGATACATCTTATAATCAGTAACATTTATCACCACCATAGGCAAATCAGAATGTGTCTTACATCTCAGAGTTAATGAAATACCTTAATTCACTAACTAAAGTTATACAACACCTCCTAGACTTAAGTTAAAAACGAGTGATCACAAGATCATCTATGATGTACCCTTGTGATGAGCTAAAGGAACACTGGAAAGGCAGGCCAAAGAAAAATGCTTCTCACCTAAATTCTCAGTGCACACAACAGGGAAGAAAAGAGCAAAAAAAGAAGAAAAAAGAGCAAATGAAATAGCAAACTCAGCGGGGCAAGTACTAGAGCTCATTTTAACATCACAAAGTCTTATAAGAAAAAAAAAAGACAAAAGGAAGACCCATAAAGAACTCTTACACACATTCTCCCACACGCATGTCGCAAAAGGAAAAAACCACCAAACAGGAGGCAGACTCTATGTACACAGTATGTCCATAAAGTGGAAACCAGTCTCACACTTTATGGTCACACCTCATATACCGCCATGGAAGGCAGGCCTCCTAGGTGAGGCATCGAGTTTCACAGCCCTGCTCAAACACAGGATTGTTAACACTAATCCACAGCAAGATCTGTGAATGAAAAGCAAGAAAGATAGGTAAATACCCATGTGAAATATGGCCCCAATTAGAGGACTCACAACACTTACCCTACTGATTATCTGTTATTTTGGCAAATGAATAAACCAATTACAATCATCGAATACTGTATCAATATAGTAATGCACCACTTAAAAGACTAGTTTATCAAACGTTATCATAATAAAGGCTATGTTCATCTTTAGCTACCTCTTAGATAGTTTCTATTTCTATTAGAAACCAAGTGGTTTTCTTTGATGTCACATGGAATACAGCCTAAAGCTCATTAGAAAAAGATGTGGTTACAAACAAATCACTCTGAAACTGAGACAGCCTCTTTGAAGAGTAAAAATATGACAGATTATTTTAAATTATTTTTTCCTTTAAACAACATAATAAAAATCAAAGTCTATTTCCACCAAAGGGCTGCCAAAAATACAACTGATGGGCTGTGCCAATGATCCACAATTTATATTATAAATTTTGACAAGAGCACACTAAGTCTATCAAAGTTGTTAAAAAGCAAACTCTGGTCTGTTACTGTCACTCAAACAGCTAGAAATTAAATACAGAACACTACCACCATAAATATTTTGCAAAGTCTATACTCTGTTCTTTTTCTCTCTGGAGATGAGCTTTACCATTCGTTTTTAATCACACAAATAACATACCATTAAAATCTGGTGTGCTGACCTAAATTACAAAAGAAGGTTAAAATAAACTATCCCATATTCCAAAACATGAAAGCCTTTTATCTTTTGTGTTATTGTTGATAATTATATTATGTCTTCATGTGGAGGGGGTTATCATGAAAACTTTTATTAAAAAATGAACATGTGAACTTAAAAGCCTCTTTAAAAAGTCTTTAAATATAAAAAAGAAAAATGAAAGATGACAAGGCATGACTGGTTAAAAAATATGATGGAATATAATTTCAAAACGTTGGATACTGAGGAATTGTAAAGGCTTTCATTTTATTGTGAACTTAGGAAATACAGTAAAACCTGCAATCATGATCACAGCTAAACGAAATCTATTGGCAACATCAGATTCCTCATTTATAAAATGGGGACGAGAGTAATTACTGCCTCATGATTTACTGTAGTAATTACATGTGTTAATACATGTAAAGCATGAGAAGCAATGCTAGCACTGCATGCACCTGTTAGTGTTTGCTTTTAGGATTTATTAATATTGGCTATTAGTATTAACATAAGCATTAACATTATCAACATTGTCTGAAGGTCCAGTCTTCCTCTATCTATTCACATACAACTCCATTTGAGTTGCACCCACAAGCAGCCTCTTCTAACTAACTCAGATCTTACAGGCATGACTTTCTTCCAAACTCCTGCTGCTTTCTGTTAGCCTGATCATATATCCTAAAACTTAATTACAGTGTCAATTTTTAACTGTTGTGTTTGTTAAGCTTAAATAATCAAATGGATTATAAAATCCTTAAAAGAAGAGACCGTGACTATACAGCTTCTGCCGTCTTTTCCAGTTGTCGAACCTCAAGCCCTGAAGAGAGCAACTCCCTTCAGAGCAGAGAGCAGAAACTGGATCATCTAGAACTAATATTAGCCTTAAGCTAAGCAGAAGGCACTCAAAGCTAAGAACACCATGGAGCTATGTATCATGGTCCTAGCCTTCAGGTATCTTCCAGTTTAACTGAAGAGAGAGAAATTTGCATACTATAAAGCAACATAAATTCTGAGCTAAATCATATACCTACTATAATTCCTGTGGTATGAAATTCTAAGGAAGAAAAGGTAATTGAAGTATAAGGGGGTTAGGAAAGACCTAATGAAGAAGGGCCATGAATGTGAAGGGTAAATCTCATATAATGATAATAGTAAAAACTACAATTAAAAGAGCATTAATCACCATACTAAATAATTTTCATACAACAAGAAAAAAAGCTAGCATATATTGGGTGTTCAGTATATGCTGGGACCTATTCTAAGTGCTTTATAAATTTTAACACATTTGATCTTCAGAATATCCCTTTGAGATAGACACTGTTGTCTCCATTTTAAAGATAAGGAAAGTGAGGCACAGAAAGGTTAAATAACTTGCCCAAGAATAAACAGCTAACAAGAGGAAGGAGTGAGTTATAATCCCAGGAACTTGGGCTCTCAAGTCCCTACTCTTTACCATGATGTTCAATTACTCTCTTTCTGGGCTCATGTAATTCTCATAACAATTCCACAAAGGTGGTTGTGCATTCGACATACGGTAATCTATGTGAACAGAGTCCCCAGCATGTGCAGTGCACAATCTGAGCAGCCATATGTGGCAGCCATAATGATGTGCACTATATAGGTAGGCTAGTTAATGATTTAGTCAAAGCTGCAGAGTTCGTATCGTCAATATCTAAAATACAGTCATTCTCACTCTGTTCACTCAGCCATGAAATATACGGCAGAAAATAAAGGCTGAGAATGTTTTAGACAGAGAGAAAGGAATCAGCAAAGCCACGGTATGATAGTGAGCAAGATTTGTTCTGGGCTTCAAGGAGTAAACCAGCCCTTGGTCTGATCGAGACAATCCTGGTTTGATCAGAGAGAGAATAGTGAAAAAGGGTGATGGCACTCAGTTCATCTCCCATCGGAACCCTGTTCTCCGGGTGAGAGCAAAAGCCATTAGATGTTCCTGAAAAATGCAGTGCACAAAACAGTGTTTCATAGAGATGAACCTGGCAATAACATAAGGACAAACTGTAAGGAGAAGTGGTTCCCCCTTCTCAAGGAAAAAGAAAAATAATCAGAAACAAAGACAAGAACAACTGATGCCTCAACATCAGAGAGGTGGCAGGAAAGGATGGGGTCAAAACCACTGCAGAAGTGCTTAAAAAAGGATTGTCTGCCATAAAGTACTTAGAATTCCCCTCAAATTACTAGGAAAAAATAGAATCAAATAAGAATATATAACATACAGAAACTTTTTGGCTTCATGAAATGTTTATGTGACATGTTCATTCATGCTCCTATACAGAGGTTGGAAAATAACATTTATGAATGTTATTTTCTTTGAGGAAAATAACACTTATTAAGGCTCAATGTTAAGTCAAATACTTCTTTCTGAGGTCATTTTATCCTCCATCAAATAGGAATTAATCCATCCATCTAAAGATGAGAAAATTGAGTCCTAATTAAGAAATTTATGTAAGAAACTTGGTGAAGGTACAGCAATTTGTAAGCCTTTTGGAGACATGATTCCACACCCAAAATTGTTTTTCTTCCCTATAAACCACTCCGTCTCCTAACCTCTAAGTATTAATCCATCCAGTAACAATTACATAAATCTGAGTGAGTGGGTTCACCCTTGTGATCTCCAGGCTCTTATAAAAGGAAACTAGCCAAAAGCCTATGGCAAGTACTCTGTCTTTATCACCTGCTAGTAAAAGCTGAACTAGCTTCAGATGCCTCTACCTTATTGTAAAAATATGTTCCATGAAGGGAATCCCAACTAAAATTTTAATAGCAATGAAGAAAGGAATGTAATGGCATATACTAAAATCAAGTCTGAATGAGACTTGTTTGTTCCTCATAAGACTTCTGGAAAAGAAATGCAGCCTATTCCAAATACAGCAAGAATCAGAGAACAAAAAAAACCTGCAAAAGTGGTATTAAGCAGTCTGTAGCACATTCTTCTGTACTTCATAATAAAACCAAATATTTTTCTTTTAAAAAGCTAATATAATTGTGACTTTTTTAAAAAGTAAAGTTGACTTTAAATGCTAATAATTAACAGGAATGTATAAATGAAAAGGAGCAATAATTAACACATATTTCTTTTCTACCCATTAAAAGGTCCTAAGGTAGCTATTCTTCTTCACCTGACTCAAAATAACCTATTTCAATTATTCCACATGTAGGCAGCAGCCCAATAAGATTAATTTATTTTCTCTAAGGAAGTAAGATATTTGTGTCCAGCACCTGGTAGACACACAATTAACATTACTGAATGAATTAAAAGAATGAATGACTTTTCATTTGTAGACAAATTAGAAACATAAATCCATCCTTGAAAGGAAGGGCTAGTCTCTTCACCAGCTTCACCATTTATTCTTTTTCAGAATATAATTCACTGACAAATTATTTAATTTATACATTTCAGAAAATAAAGATATGTGAAATTACCTGTTTGATGGCATATCCTTTTGTCTACCTTCAATCACTGCTGTCAGAGGACAGTGCTTAAAAACATTCACTGCCTCCTCACTAGCTCGAAAGCAGCACCCACGTTCCTCAGCAAGGCATGCTTCACAACCTCCCTCCCCTGTCTCCTCTCCCTACCTCTCCACAAGCCCAGGCAGAGATTGTGATGTAGCAAATCTAGCTGAAACCTAGACATATGTCATTTAAAACCTGAAAGAAGAAAAGAAAAAACTCAGGAGATTCTGTTGTGCAGCCTGAATTCTGGAATTACAATCTCCAATTTACAAATGATGGAGTTTAAGCCCAGAGAGTTACAGAAGTTGCCCAAGGTTGTACAGTTAGATAAGAAGGACCTCAGATTATATGGATCTTTAAACTAAAAACAAAAACAAACAAACAAAAAAAGGACCTGAGCTCCTCAAAGATAGGAACTACAATGCCTCACCTTTCTTTATGCTCCTTGCTTTTTCCTTTTTCTTTGCTTTTAGCATCTACCTAAATGAGGAAGATCAGACACTTCAAAAGCCCTACTCATTCCTTCGGTTTCAGGCAGAAATACTAGTTTTATGCTTGACTTTGATATATGTGGCTGGGAAACCTGAGAATTCCTGGTCACAGACCCAGAGAACTGTGACTGCTACCTTGCTCTCTCTCTAGCATGACCCTAGCTTTTCTTCTATATTCCTCATTTCAGGTTGCCTTCATGTTTCTCAACATGTTTGATCTTCTAGGACCTTTCAGAGTGATTCTGGTGGTATTTATCACCTGGTATGGACAAAGGCATTTCAGAAGAGTTTGAACTGTAGGCAAAAAACTAAAGTTAGAGAAATGCAAGTACTTGGCATGATGGGGAAATAGGCTATGACTAGAAAGAGGCTAAGGGCAGAGGTTTGGAGTCAGGAAGTCCTGAGTGAATGTCTTATCTCTACCCTGTCTAGTGTGTGTCACTGGAACGTTACTTGTTCCTGTATGTAAAATGCTTGTCTCACAGGATTGTGAGAATTAAATGAGTTAGCCTATGTAAAGTACTTAATATATAATGGCAGTCAATAAATTGTAGCTAGTGGTAGTACTAGTAGTAGGAAGTAGCAGTAGTATGATCAGTATCTGTGATACTTGAAGAAGAAAGTACAGCCTTTTAGGGTGAGTGTGGTGTGGTTCAGGACTAAAGCCATAAATAGCCAGAGGTGGAATAGGGTGGAGGAGGATTCCTTTCAAGAATGGAGTGAACATGCAAGAAGGACTGGTGCTGAAGCAGCTAAGACAGGCCAGACAATACGTAACTAGATCTTACTACGCCATCATTGGCTACTTGTCCAGCAGGTCCTATCACACAAAGGTAAGTTACTTGACTTCAAAATTCTAGTTGCCAAGCAAACACTTTACTTCAATTTACACATTTGCATTCAATGCCTACTGTGTTCCCAATTGCAGGGAGGTACAAGTAAAGAAATGCTCCAGCCCTCAAGGACCTTACAATCTAAAGGAAAGATAAAATTAATACACATGAACTAAAGTTACTAATTAGCTCAAAGGAGCGGGCATCTGGGAAGAACTGTGACTATTTTTTAAGATGGGCTATTCCATGCTAATATTCCTAAGCAACCTTGCTCTACTAAATCTTTCACTTTATGCAGTTTCTAGCTACCTTCACTACAAGACAAGCACATGTAAATGATGTAAAGCCAATGTAATAGCTATATCTGAAATTTTCTTGACTAAAAAGTATCACTAAAAAATATCACTTGTTAAAGGAGTTCACTGAATGGTTGTGTTTGGAATTTCTTTCCAGACTTAGTCAGTATGCATACCATTAAATCTCTTATTTTTGAGTGACAGTAATCAATCTAAATTTAATAATAAAAACACAGAGATCATGACCTTACATCTTTTCTACTAAAGTCAGGTCATTCCCCTGAATTTGCCCTTTTGACTATCATGGCATGAACTGTGAGTTTTATCTCAAAATATAGCATTTGAAATGGAACAGACTATGTACCTCATATTGGCTTTTTTGCTTTATTGGATGAACAAATCTAGTGATTGAAGCTAAAAATTATAAAAGTGGAATCATAATTTTAGGCTATTCTTAGCAACAAGTACCATAGGTTCAATTCTTGCCATAGAAAAATCAATTCTATATAGCTTATTTCAAATTGTATTATAAGACATTTCCCCAGACCAATTTTTTCCTCTATGATGAATGTATTAGATGTCTCATCCATAAAATCACTTCAAACTAAGTGACATATGAAAACAATGATAAAATTGATAGAAGCTTAGAATTACTATTCCTTAACAAGTTTAAGATTTGATATTTTAAAAAGCCACAGTTTTCCTTTCATTTTCAATGGAAATCTAAAAAAGAAAGAAAAAGAAACATTTCATATTCTTGAATGTTGCCAAACGAGAAGCAACAAATCCCCATTCAAAAAAAGTAGGAACAAAAACAATCTAAAAAATTAAGAATACATTGCCAAAAGATTCATAAGAGATAACTCAAATATACTCACTAAAATTCCACAGCAGTACTCACCACTTTTAACAAGGACTGTACATGAATATTTGTGAGATCATTGTTATTCCAAGAGTTTAGATTTATAATTAAATAGGGAATTATAAAAGGTATTCTTCTAAAAATTTTCCCATCTCAGGAATATTGATCTGTTTAAAATATTCTGAAGAATTTGAAATATCCCAGGAAAAGCCATTACTTCAAAGTTATTACTTAGCTATTTTTTCACTAGAGAAAATAGACATATGAAGGCATAGGGTTTATACTGCAAATCACAGTATTATTTATTATTCAAGAAAAAAATGATGAGATAAACATAGTATGTAAAAATCTTTTCAGGTATGCCTATAATAGTTAAATAAATTTCTCTGTTAAAATGCTTTATTTTTGCTTTATTATTATGCAGATTAGAAGTAGATATATCTCTTTTCCTATACCTAAATAATCCATGGATATTGAACCAAGAGATTTTTCCATCATCATATTATATTAAATTATTTCCTTTATGGCAAGAATAAACATTTTTATTTTTTATCTTCAAGGACCAATAATTCTTATTTTTCTATTTAAAGGATGAAAGATGGAACACTATTGCTGGAAAATGTGGTCAGTGTTTCAAAATAAAATTCAATTTAAGATATACCATGTCTACTGACACAAATTGCAATTCTGTATTCATTTTGTGAAGTTATACCGAACAAGAGGTAAAGAAAAACCTTTTCGCCAGTGTGCTAAATGGCTGCCGCCCCTGTTTTCCCCTGTTGTGTTATGAAATGCTCCATATATGGGGCCCATGTCATTACTAGATCTGTTAACAGTTTCACAGCTCAGAGTTTGGCTTCATTTGTTAAGAATCAGGCTGCCCTATCACTTGTATAGAGCTGAAAAGGTTGTTAAGGTTCATAATGTAAAACTTACAAAAGTGCACAGCTGCTGTTCATATTCTCAAAGAAGTCTGTTATAACAATGATGTCACGGAAAAAGGCTGGAATCTATTACACGTCCCAGACAGTCAAGCCATTCAATCTCTCCAGTCAATGTAGGTATACAGGTTGCACCATAAACATTATGGCAGCATTACAATAAGGTAATAAGTTCATTAAAAAAAAAAAATCACTGAGGGCAGGTAATTAGGTCCTCTCTATAGTTCTGCTTTTATTTTATTTATTTATTTACTTATTTTGAGACAGGGTCTTATTCTGTTGCCCAAGCTAGAGTGCAGTGGCATCATCATCATAGCCTCACTGCAACCTCAAACTCCTGGGCTCAAGAGATCCTCCTGCCTCAGCCTCCCAAGTAGCTGGGACTACAGGCGTGCCACCACACCCAGCTAACTTTTTTTGTTTTGTTTTGTAGAGACGAGGCCTCACTATTGCCCAGGCTGGCCTGGAACTCATAGGCCTCAAGTGATTCTCCTGCCTTGGCCTCCCAAAATGCTAGGATTACAGGTATGAGCCACCACACCCAGCCTAGTTCTACTTTTAGTAAGCCACACTTACCACTGGAACTTCCCAAAAATTACAATCATCATCATCTCACTGTCTGATACCCTATTGTGAACCACAGAGCTTTGAAAAAATCACATATAAATCATTTGACCCTTGATGGAAGACTGTACAAGGTAATATAAACAAATAAAATAATTTCTCTTTAGTTATCATATGTATCTACATAGTAAACATGATGAAATGAAAATCATGGTCTTCAAAGAAATGCAAAGCAATAATGCATTATTAATTTTAAGATCTTACACCTAAGTATTTAAAAACTGCTACCACTTATTATGGCACAGAATGTTAAGTAGTTTCATCCTGGATCAGAAGCACATGTAGAAGAGGAGTACGGTTTCCTCATTTTAGTATTCTAAATGGTTTAGCACAAAAAAACATGTAAACCATTTTCCAAGTGAGAATTTTTTAAATGACTTGAAATATATAAATATTAAAATTTTCTACTATAGGTTGTGTATCTCTTATCTAAAATGCTTGGGACCAGAAGTATTTTGGATTTTGGATTTTTTCAGATTTTGGAATATTTGCATATACATAATGAGATATCTTGGAGATGGGACCAAAGTCTAAACACAAAATTCATTTGCTTCATACACACCTTTTACACATGGCCTAAAGGTAATTCTATACAATATTTTTAATAATTTTGCACATGAAACAAAGTTTGTGTTAAGTACTTAAGTGTGGAATTTTCCACTTGTGGCATCATGTTGGCACTCAAAAGTTTCAGATTTTGGAGCATTTTGGGTTTAGGATTTTCAGATTAGGGATACTCAAACTGTATACTCATTTGCAGCATTTTAACTATCTTAAATTCCAAATTAAAGAAAAGAGAAATTTTGAAAATCAAATATGTAAATTTTAACTATTAAAATTATTGGAATGCTCTTGAGATAAAATCAAACAGATGCAGGACATTGAAAAAGGCCTAAATCTGTCATTAATTAGTTGTTTAATCTTGAGCAAATTATTTACAGCATTCCATTTCCTTAACTTTGAAATGAAGAGCATGAGAAACAATGCTATATAAAGTCCCACTTTTCTGCAGTAGTATTTCTCAATCCCCAGTCATCAGGTATGGGATGACAGTTAAGCCTTTTTTGGTTGGTGAAGGGCATCGTCCTAAGCACAGTACACATATTATTTCATTTAACCTTCAAACAAACCTATGTAGTAGGTACTCTTATTATCCTCATTTAGAGCTGAAGACACAGAGGAACAGATATAGCTTACCCAATATCAGGCAAACAGTAAGTAGAAGAGAAAGACTTCACATCCAAGCCTACTGATTCCAGGGCCAGCTCTTTTCACCACTATACTAGACTGCATATACTGGGATAGTCTTAGAATGAAGAGATCTGGTTGTTTTAATTTTCTATTTAAAGGGAAAGGTCAAAATTTAATAGTGTAAGGTTGATGACTGAAGATACTGCAGTGCCTTAGGATCATTGCCAGCAATTCTATAATACAGCATCATATATACATGGAGAAAGTGCTAGATAGTTCCCTAGCTCCTAATCACTTTTATTCTGCCCACAAAATGCAAACATATTTGCAATGTTGCAAATAAGACCATATTTATCTGTATGAACACCCTCTATCCTATGTCTACTACTCTAAGGTAACACTTCTTAACGTCTGTTTGTATTTGGAGTTGTACTATGAAGCTAGAATTCAATCCAATAGTGGCATGCCATCAAGTGACACCGATAGTTAAATTTAGTATCAGCTATAAGATGACATTTAAACATGGTATCTGTTACATACAACTACAGTTTGAAAATGAGATGTTTCAAACATGAGTATTTATAGCTGAAGGCAAACCCTATTTATCAGCATGGGAAACTGTTTTGTTTAATTTACTGCCTATTGAGATTTGTTTATTTGGTTGATTAATAATAAGTAAACAAAGAATAGTTTAATCTCAGTAGCATGAAAGATATAAATATCCAGAAGTTCTAAAGTTCATTTCATTATCTTGACAAAAGTGTGATAGGTTTGTAAAATTTCCTACATGTTCCCAGTCCATTTATATCACTAACCAAATAATTTTACAGATAGAAAAGACATTACGTGTCCTTGTTCACCAAAGAGGTAAAGTATAAGAGATCTTCTCTTCCATTTTAAAAAACCACACATCTCTACAATTTGATAATTCAAACTTTCATTGCATCTTCACATAGCTGTGAAAATAAAATCATTCTAAGTCCATTTAAATTCTTTCTTGCTACAACATATGCATACCAAAATATACAACATTAAAGGAAAAATCCCTTTATCAGTACCAGTGCTGTGTACAAAACAATCTTAGTCCTCCCACTTCTTCCTTCCTTCCTTACAACATGCAGGTAAACCTCAAATCAGACTCACTCTCTGTCTTCTGGTCTTTTGCCTGTGCCAAAGAACTATGTAACCAGAGAACTCCTTTTACAGTAAATAGCCACAATACAAGGTAAGTGTGAAACAGATTCCAAATCATTGGAAATGTTTGGGCACAGCTGGCAGAACACCTGTTGGAAATGGATGAGTGATGTTTGAGACACAAAACAATAGAAGCAAGGGAATGTCCACATAACTTTCACTGCATACTTTTCAGCATCAACAATTTTAAGTTTATTGAAAGAATGATGAAAAAGCAACAAATTAGAATTAGATTAGATTAGCATTTTATTTTTCTTCTTGAAAACACAGAGCAACCCACTGAAAATAAGCCCAGAAAAATGAATCATTACCAATTCAAAAATCCCACTTATATATGAAAAAGTCCTGTAAAAATGCTAATTTTGTTTCTTTTATTTATTTACCCACACCACCTGCTAACTTTTCATCATAATTTTTATCTTTTTAAATGTCTAAATGTGTTCCACAAAAGATGAAAAATATCTGCAAAGAAAATATTAATTTTAACTTTACATTTTCAGTTACTAAATGTTTACTCACTCAAAGTAAGTAACTAGCACTTTTATTTTCTTTTATCACCTATAGGAGAGCCAAGAGGAGGGTTTTACAACTAAAATGTAGAAGATACATGGAGAAAGAGACTAGCTGAATTTCATAGGATTTTTCACCAAACAGGAAAAATGAAATATGGCTTCATCATCAAAATTCCCAACATCCAAATGAAGTATCTGACTTTCTACCTCCGAGAACTCATTTCTAACTAATCAACAAGCATTTACTACATCCTTATAATGTACCTACTACCATGTACCTCAAAATTCAGAGCAACTTTTCTACAGAGGGTTGAAAAAACCAAAAGCAAAGAAATCAGTTAAAAGTCTCTGCCAAAACCCGGCCATTTAAGCATGAAAGCCTTGAAGAGGATTGTGAAAGTGAGCATGAACTTTAGGCATGAATTCTGGAGCCCAACAGAGGGCAAAGGAATAGAACTTGGTAATATATTCATTTCAGCATAAAGGAGAGGAACAAATCCAGTTAAATTAAGGTGGCCTTGGTACATAGCTGGTGATATGACAAAGAATAATCTAAGTTTTAATTAGCAATCCAACGGCCTCAAATGAACATAGCCTATACATATTGTACAATTCAGTAAACACTATTTCTTCACATGTTCAGCAATTGTGATAAAGATACAAAAACATCTTTAAAAACTTTAAGCTCTGGCAAGACTACAGAAATTTGTATCCCCAAGGACTATGACGTTGTGAAAATCCCATAGGCAATACTGAAAAAGCTCCAATTTATAAGAAGTCAGATGAAAAAATTATTAACTAGACTCAGTATCTAACTGTATTCTAACAATTCTTGTTTTGTTATTTCACAAATGTTCGATTTTTACAAAATAATAATAATGCCCAAATGTATTAGTGTTGCTGGCCTAGTTCCTAGATAAAAACAAAAGGGGGGAGAGTCGTATCAGATTAATTTGTAACACTATCTGATTCAAAACAAACAATTCAAGTTAAAGCACTGACCACAGTGACTAAAATACTGTTAGAGTTTGCCAATATTTCATGAGTGTTGACTTCCTTCAATTGATTGTGGCAAAGGTTTCCTAAAATGGCTTTGGCTTTAAAAATGTGTCAAACTAAAAAAGGACATCTTCCTAGACAATACCTGAAGAAAGTTATAATCAGATCATGAAAATCAGAAAATATAAACACTATTCCTAAAACTGTAAAATAATAAATGTTTTTTGGTAGCTATTACTAAATGGTGTTAGTAATATGTCACCTCTACCTGACTGTTTCTATAAAGGATTTAAGAGAAAAAAAGAAAGCCACAGCAAGTCATCAAAAGTTATCAGTTTGATTTGGACCTGACTTTAACAAAGTTTATGAATTTTACAAACTTGACAAAATCACTTGATTACATTAGTCTAGGAAAATTTCTGAATATGTAAACACAGTGGACCTCAAGCCTACTTTCAAATTGTAGTCTTTAAGTTTTCATGACAAACTGATAACACCACAGACCACCATATTGTCAAGAACCATTAAATTTATATTGAAGAGTTTAGTTATTACCCTTGTTTCAACTCATAGTTTTGGGCTACTCCTTAACTCTGGAAGCTGTAACACTAATTCTAAAACAAAGAAGAAATGTGAGGGAAAATTAAATTAGTAGTTATAGTTTTTAACCACATAATTTCCTTAAGAATATACCAATTTCAGCATCTGGTTCCATCATCAGTTTCCTTAATCCTTTGCTGAAAGTTGGTGATTCACATTTGGGATGTTAGAGCCCTCAAAACAAATTTTATTTGTCAAATGGTAAAAGGGACATAGTGATTCAGAGTTCAGATTATGGAATCAGAATATCTGGGATCTTAGACAAAACTTGCAAACCTCTCTTTGCCCTAGTTTCCCTCCCACATAGGGTTGTTGTAGAAATAAGGTATTGTGGAAATTATAATGTGCTCTTTAAAAAGATTTGGTAAATGTAACCTATTACAGTTATTTTCTGTGGTGCCTCAAAATCCAAAGCATCGTGGGGCTTCTATTTCCCTACCTCTGAAAAGTTATCAATTCAACATGCTCCAACAACAAAATCCAAGGACCAAATAGGAACTTTTAAAAATCTAAGTGATTCTGGACCAAAATGTGGTACAAGCATGTCTTCCTATTTCTTCTGCTAGTACAGCTGAAAACCCTGGACATCATACACAAAATACACATAAGAAGACTGTGAAAAGTGGAGAGGAGACAACTAGAGACCTCAGGACCCCAGAGGAACAACAGGGCTATAAGTTCCCTAAATTTCCTTTCTGTCTCCTGTATCCCAGACTGAATCAGCACAACACACTCAGAGAATTAATATGCAAGGGAGAAATTTATTGTTGCATATTGTGGCTACAGGTTTCACCCTTTGTTGACTGACTTAATTACTCACTCGGTTTGTGAACCTTCTGCACACTCCCACTGGTTCATCTTTTTTAACACCCCAGGAAGATGGTTCCGCTTCCATCATCCAGCCATGCTCAATTCAGTTCAAACCCTTTCTCACCGTTCTGAAATCTAATGAATCTGTCTTTTCGTTTGCGTGTTTTTATTTCTGGCTTTCTCTTCATTTTCTCCATGAGGCTAAGTTCTAGCCAGAGCATCTTTGATCTCAATAAACATTGTTCACAACTATTGTTTAGAACCCAGCCAAAGAGAGGTCTTCCCTGTCACTATACGATTCCTCTCTCAAACACTCCACTTCTGATGTGGTATTTGCATTTAGAACATCATTATTTAGTCCAGATTTCACTGTATATGGATTAGTCTCTTTCCAACACACGCCCAGTATCCCCCTCAACTTTCATTCAATGTTCTACTCTCCCAAACTTAATTTTTGGCACGTTATAAATTAAAATGAGCAACATTTACTTGTACATTAAATCTATATAAAATATCTAAAACTTACTGAAAATAAGAGAGGCAGAACATTCACAGCAGGACTTACCAGCCCCACAGCCACAATTCTGCTCATGCCTCAGACCACAGTGCCACTTTACTTCCAATCTCAGCTCTCTCCCTGCCCCGTCTGAACTCTCACCTAGTTTATGAAGCCCCTCTGATAGCTTAAACCTGATAACTGCCCTTCCCCACCCCGTGTAGGTATGCATATATGTATGTGTGTGTATAAATACATATATCAACTTTTAAATACAAATAATTCATTTTTATACTATGCTATACCTTGTGGTCCCTAGTTATTGCATGTCTTTAAGTCATACATCAAATAAAATCACGTTATTGAGAACAGGAACTAAATCATATTCTTATAATTTTTCTTCGACTATAAATAGCATGGTGTTAAACACACAGAGCAAGTATCAGTCTATTCATTGAACACATGACAATTAAATCCCTACCAATTAGTGTGCTGAGGGGTGGGGATTAAGCAAAAAAATGGAAGGCAGTGTCTGTCCATAAAGGGTTTATTGAGCACTGTGAAAGAGCCATGTAAACAAACATTTTAAGGTGTATATTGGGAATTAAAATGGAGATGTATTCAAGGCATTATGGGAGGAAAGAGAGGAAATACCTAAACTCTGCCAGGGAAGATATCACAGAGAAAGATCTATTTCCTTTAATGAAGGAACCATGAAGGACAAAAATTTGTCAAGTAAACAAGGGAAGAGGTAGGAACGGCATTCAAGAAAGAGGGAACAGCAAGTGCAAAGAAACATAATCATGAATGGATAAGCAAGCATATGTACTTCGGAACTATAAAAAAGGCTGTCAGTGTAGGTACAGAAAGGGTAGTGACAAATGACAAGGCCAGAATGGCAGGCAAGGAGTTGAAGTTGGAGGGCCCCATATGCCATAGGACACATTCCTCCAATCCTGCGGGCACTGGGGTCACTATAGGGAGAGTGATAGGATCAGATATCCATGCTGCTGATGAAATGGTGGAGAGTATGGAAAGGAGGAAAAATGGACAGATGTTAAGAAACTATTTCGGAATCTGAGAAATGAGGAGGATCTGAGCTAAGGGATGCAGGGAATGGAATCATGATAATTTAAAGCATTAAGTGTGAATGAAAACAAACTGAATGAGAAGGAAAGAGAGGCAAGGAAAGGTCTCTGAGCACATCAACAGTTAACATGAATCTTTACTGAAAGTCAAATCTAGTCTTAGGCTAGGAATAAATTAAATATTTTTCTAACTTTAAAATTGTAGTTCTCAATGTATAAACAAGAAGAAACAGGTCATGCTTAATATTTTAATGCCTAAACTGGAAACCCTTCATCTAGCTACTGATCTTGGAATGTCTTTCAAACACTAAGTGTTCAGAGATAACAGAATTCCATCTCTTCACCCCCCAACTCCCCTCCCCAAAAAAAACCTGTCAAAGTAAAGAGGCTGCAAACATACCTGTTCTTTAGGCTTTCTTTTGAAAATGTGTACAAAAGATTCATCTGAAGGCAGGAAGTGAAGTCTACAGTCACTCACTATGTTTGGCCTCTATGCCATTTGACGTGTTCCCTTCTTCTTGTCCCCGCCCCCGGAATTCAAATTACTACTTTTACACCTTAACTTTTACATGACCTAGCTAGACATATGGCAAATTGCCTCAGTATAACGTGACACACAAAATCACTTTATGATTTTTCCCTTAACACCAGTGATTTATTGTAATTTCTATGAGAAGTGTTCTCATGGCAAATTTGACGTGATTCAGAATACCAACCAGGTAAATATGCTGCTGATATTGGTAGTATAAAATGCTTTAACAAAAGCACTCTTTTCCTAATTGATGATTTATACAAGGCACATCCACTTCAGATATATCCACTCTCTTGACCACTCTGAAACCTATAAAATAAAAAAGTAATAAATAACTGTAGGGAAAAAATTTAATGTGAGGCTCACGTTACATTTTAACAACAACAACAACAACAACAAAAAATGCATACAAAACCTAAACCTTTCACTCCAGTACTAGAGGCAAAATAACTTTAGAAAGGTAGAACATTTTTCCCTTAAATCATATGCCCATATTTATTTATTTTGTTCATCCTGCTAACATTCTCTGAGCATCTATATCCCACATATTATGCCTATATTGAGAAGTATATAAAATCTTGCCTATTCCTTCAGACAAAGTGACTGCCAATAACTGAATGATATCAGCATTTACCCAAAGGCCACCAATCTCACTGTTTAGTTCTCAGCTCTATGATTATCACCATGTCCTAAATACTTTGGCTAATATAGCATCTCACACGCACACAAGTCACTATCTATCCTTTTACTCTGTTTCATTTTTTGCAAACAGTCAATCTTATCTTGAGTTATGTTATTACTCTGTGTTTACCTTGTGTGTGACTTTCATTATTGAAATGCAAGCCCACTTCAATGACAGTACCTAGAATAGTGCCTGGAATGTGCTCAACACACACTTCGTGGTCTAATGAATGTTTCCAAATCCACAAACTACCAAAATATTAAAACTTTTTTCTAAATAAAATCCTAACAGGGAAAAGTATATTTGGTACCTCTGTGAGTTCGCAAGATCCAGAGAGATACACAGCCTATAAATTGGCAGGCTAATGTGAATAGATTTATTCAATTTAGTTTCTATCCAGTGCCATGAATTCAGAGGCAGTCAAATGTTAACTGCCCTTGAAGCATATTTAAACTGTCTCTAAAATGGAGACACGAGAAAAGGAATATAAGAGGAAACAAAATTAATCTTCTTGCTGAAAGAAATATGAATTCCATAGTCAGAAATTCATAACGCAAACAACTTTCAAAACGTTATTCAAGCTTCAAGTTCATATTTTTTTCCTAAGAGTTACTGTGGTTGTTATGAAAACATACTATATTAGAATAGATAATACAGAAACTGTAGTATTTCATATAATTGGGCTCCTCTGGAGGTCGGCAGCATATTCATATTTGTATCAAATAATATGAGGGTTTTGTTTGGTACTACAATAAAATGTAAAAGAAGAAAACTGAAACAAAAAGGCACACACAATCTTATAGTATCATACTTTCAAAAACGTGACAGAATAAAGTTCTAATATCAAAACCTATTTTCTTAAAAAAAAAAAAAAACCCAGTATTAATTGCATGTTGGTATATAAAGAACACAAAAGTTGCATTTTCTCTACTTTGGATCCCAGTCTCAATTCCATAAGTATAGCCCATTGTATGTAATTCCCAGGTCAGGGGTGCAGTAGACAAATTAATTAGTCTATTAAGTCTCAGTCGTATCCTGGCACTGATGTTTAGGTTAGCACCTTCAGCAACAAGTTTCTAATGCTTAACTATGCTGCCATTTGTTCCTGAGAGAAATTAGGAATGAAGGGAAAAAGAAAACATGGCTGGGAAAAGTTCCCACTGACCTAAAGGCAGAAACATGCCCGTGAGTCAGGGGTAGATTGGTGTATACATAAAAAGGAGAAAAACTCCAGTTGATTAGTTCTTGCTATTTTAAGTGATTAGGAGAAAAATAAATGGCTTCATATCTAAGGGAAATTTAAATAGCATTTAACACTCAACAAAATCAACCTAAAAAAGATGATAATTTGCTATGACTTAGCACTAAAGAGAAACCAATGATTTCATATGACCAATCTCTGAAGTATTTCATGGGAAGATTAAACACTTGACTAAATGTGTGTGGATGCTACAAATGACTGAAATGAACCAAGTCATATATTTGAAAAAACAGACACACGTGCACAAATACAGAGAGACACAAAGAGAGAGAGACAGGCAGAGAGAGACTATCGGTTATCTTTCACTTTATAGCAATTAGCTACTGCAGGGTGTATCTAAAAGAACCACATACCATACATAGTTCAAAATTCAATAAAAGCAAAGTTTGTTGATTATCATACAGCACAACAGAATACCTATAAACTGTATAGGAATTTTCTTTTCTCTTAAATTTTTTTTCTTTTCTTTTGTTCAGTGAGGTCATGGTACAGTGAAATGTTTTTATAGCATCACTGACCCAGAAGTGTGCAAGGGATTAAGCTCTAAAAGCTGTTTTACACGTAAGAATTGGGTGTTGAGATTGTCTCAGGTATCTTTGAGAACAGTAATGAGAAATGAACAACAGGATAAAGAATAACTCAGTTTACAATGACACTATCTGCCATAACAAATATCTGTTACATATTGGGCAATAACACTGTCAGAACCCTGAGCAACCTTCACTAAAATGATATTAAACTCTATGCCATTTAAAAGCCACCTAGCATGCTGAATTACTAAAAAGGCAATTACAGTAACTATGTTTTACCTTTTTTCCTGAATATCTTATTGTTGGGCTCTATAAAATTCATCTAATTTCCCCCAAACTCAGTGCCATTAAATTAGGATTATTAAAAAGTAATTATATTTCTTAGAATTTTTCTTCAGGAAATAATCAGAAATATTGAAATAGAAAAGAATTACAAGGGTCAAAAGATGATGATTTAATATTATTTGTAATAGCAAAAACCTGAAACAATGGAAATGTTCAACAATAAGGAAACAGTTAAATAAATTATGTTATAATGGAATATTAAGAAGTCCTTAGGTGTCATGCTTTCAAGGAACATTTAATAGAATATAAAATCCCTATATTATGGCAAGCACACAATGAAGAATTGTTAAATAAATGAAATAAAAATGCAGTTTACAACTATATGCATAGGTTGATTCCAATTTTAATATGCATATTATATAAAAATGTATTATATATGCATCTTTTATATATATTTACACTCATAGAAACAAAGAAAAAAGAGTCACCTAAGTGTTCACCGTGGTTATCTTTGGGAAGTAGAGTGAAACACAACTCTTACTATGAACATATATTGCTTTTATAATTAGAAATGAATCTATTGTAGCTACTATAACAGTTTGAGCCAAGTGAGGTTGTCATTATTGAAGATGATGCTTCCCGTATAATCACTGACAGAGTAAAGGATAAGTCAGACACTTCTGAGTGACAGTCTCATTAAACACTTGCTAAGACCCCCAGCCCTAACCAAGGCCAGCAACTCTTGATACTCTCCAATATTATCCTTCCACCAGGTATAATTAATCCCTGTTCTCAAATTACTGTGTCTTATTAATATGTATATTAATATATAGTCTACTTATCTGTGAGATGTGTTGTAAAAATGCCAATATTTCTTTATCTATGGCTCTGGAATTTTTCCTCTGAGGCCAAAAAAGGGGTATGTGTATATATTTGACAAACTCATTTATTTATGACAAACTGCCCTAAACCTGTTCCACATATGGCAATGGATATTTTTACAAGCTCTGCTGAAGAGAATCCCATCCTTCAAATTGACAGTTATAGTTTCTCTAAAAAATGTCATTTTGAAAGTTTTTTTAAATAGCATTTTGAATCAACACTGCCAACTTTTTAAAAAGTGTTTCAAATGATGCAGTTACTCCCTAGATTAAAAAAAAGAAGAAGAAGAATAGTTACAACTCCTTCTTAAGATCCAAATTATTTTTTGGGCAAAGTCCATTGCAGTCTATCTGTTACAGACACTTTTTTACACTATCACCTGTGTCACCTATAAATATTCCCACATGTAGTTTTCCGTATAACACCATGAAATCAAAGCAAATGGCATTCCTGTGTGCTCTATTTGTGTGGTTACTATGGTAGTGACTTGGATTTTGCACTGGGATAACCCTATTTGGGGCAGGGGAGAGAAGTAAGGGACCAAAAGAATGAAAGAAAAAGTTAGGGCAATGGTCAGCACCTTTAAATATTTACTTTTCATTTGGAACAGCCTTTTGGCCAAAATCTGTAAAACTCTGACCTGACTCCTCAGCTTCCTGGCATGAAAGTCCTTAGTACTGTGATGTGAACACCATGATGCAGGCAAGATCATCAACCTTTCCCCTTGCTCTTAGGAAGCATTAAACTCTGCTTCTCACCATCCCCCAAACTTCCACCTCAAACTCCCCGCAAACCGAGTCAGGCCCTGGTTCACAGGTTCCACTGACCAGACAGTGGCAACACCACGTTATGACTGAAAGTCTCTGACGAAAAACAGATGAGACAGGACATCTGCTTGCCCAGCACTTTTAATCATACAGCCTTCCTCCACTGTCTTTGAGGATGTCACTATAGGTGACATGTGAAAAGAATAGTTAGTGAAAGAAATACTATACACTCTCTATTTTCACGGGTTTTCTCAATTGTCAACAAGGTAGTTTCCTTGAATACTTGCATCAAGTAAACCAACGGTTTTCAAAGTATTTTCCCCCAAAATAATATTCTAAAAAAAGAAGAAAAACAAAACAAAACAAAACAAAAACTCCAATAGGTAACAGACAAAAGCAGCTGATCTGACTGAACAGTGAAAGACTCCAGGAAGAGCTGCAGAGCTTCACTGACAGCTGCCCACCTACTCCTCAGCCTCCCCACAAAGCTCCCTAGATACCCCCAAAATTCTAGGGCCCCGAAAGACATGATTTGAAAACCAATTAAACAGATCCTGTCCTTGCAATTACGAAGTTAATATGCATAGTGTTGACTATTCAAGCAATGTAAAAGTCCATGACGTGTGTGACATTCGTAACTCTAAGAGTCAGAAGGAGTCACTAATTTTTTTCAACAATATTTTGCTCCATTATTATGAGGAAAATTATGTCACAATAGCATTTTAAAATATGGGGGTTCATAAAAGTAACAGGTCCAAGTTCTTAAAAATGCATATATCCCCCTAAATTGTTTTAGAGAGAGAAAAACCATATTTTTTATAATTATTTAATAGCTATAAGTGAATTAGTTACAAAGCATAACTTCAGAGGCCAGAATCATGCAAAACCCTACTACATAACAGAAATTGCTGTAGTCATTGCAGAAAGGAAAAGAAAAATCAGCAATGGTCCTCATGCCTCTTAGCCAAATAAATATCCAGAAATGTAATACATCCTGCCTCATTATTTTTTTTTTTAAGTCCTCATAAAACTGACAAAACAAAAGACAGGGTAAAGTTTTGAAGAGGCAATAAAAAGTACTCTGAGTATTTTAAGTGTCACAATAAGGCCTCCTTTTAAAGAAACATGGTTGCACACCATGAAAATTTCTATGTTTTTCTATGACATACATTCAAGAGACAGTCCCTTGAGATATTAGCAATTAATCACTTCCTACTTGAAAACATGAGCTTTAATAGCTCATACCACACTATATTGTAATTGTCTGTTGATGGTTTTTTAAAATTATTTGCACATGTAAAACTTCTCGGTAAACAGTGGTTCCTTGAGAGTAGGATGTAGGTTCTATTGATCTTAGTCTAGTTACTCATTAATTTATTCAACATTCCTATTGTATACCAATTAGCCCTATGCCAAATACTTATAAGTGATTAGCATATATCAAAAAAATGTCAAGCCCCTATCCATTAATACTAAAAGTGTAGTGAAGAATAAGAAAACAAATTATCGCAATGCAGTGTCTTAGAGTTCAATACAATGTGCCACAGGAGCACAAAGAAGTGATAGAAAGCTCACCCACAATAGCAGGAAACAGTGAATCTGTGCTGCAGTGGAAGCTTCAGCTAAATTCTGAAGACCACCGGGAGCAAGTACAAAACGTGTGATGAAATATGCAATCAGAAGATTCTAGCAGTACCATATATTCAAGAGTCTCATGTGTTATACTGAAGATTTTTCATTTTATTCTGAGTAACCATTCAAGAAGGAGTTTTGGAAACATCACTCTATTAAAAACAGAGACTAGAATAGAAGGAGCAAAACTGGCTACAGGGACACCAATTAAGAGACAGTTACAGTGATTCAGGTGAGAAATGATGGAGTCCTAAAGAGCCTCGGTTTAGAATAGAGAATGGTGGATATTCTCGAGAAGTATTCAGGAGACAGAACAGGCAGGACTTAAAAACTGAGTTGAGGAGACAGAGAGCAGTCGAGGAATCATGGACAATTCCTAGGTTTCTGGTTTTGGCAACAAAGAGAACAGTGGTGATGTTTACTAATTAGGGAACACAAAAGGAGAAGCAAATCTGGTGGGAGAAGGGAAGATGAGTTTGGAACTTATCAAGTGTGAAGCTTTGGTTTACATTCCAAATGGAGATATGGAGAAATCATAGGACACAAGGAACTGGTGCATGAGAGAAAGACCTGTTCTGGGATACAAGATATGAGCACCATCAGCACCTAGTGCTGGTAAATGAAGTCATGAAAGTGGACAGAATGAGAGGGCTCAGAGAAGCAAGCCTCACACTGAGCTCCTGAAAGTGACAACAGCACAGAAAAGGGAGGCAGAGGAAGTGGAGAAACCTGCAAAGAAAACGAAGCAGTGACACAGGTGAGCAGAAGTGGGTCAGGAGAGTGCAGAGAACAGAGTTTTGAGAAGGGAACTCTTGAGTGTCAAATGATCCTGAGATGCAGCAAAAGGACTTAAAATAGGCCTTTAGATTTTTGCAAAAAAAGAAGGAATTCATGACCTTTGCAAAAAGTTTTAGCAGAGTTGATAAGAGAAGTGATACAAAAGTTACAAGGACCAATACGATGTGTGAACATAGAGAAGTAGTTCTATCATATCTCCTGGCACATATGAAATGTTCCAACTGATTCTAATTTACTTTCTCCACTGCTGGTCACCCTGTCCAAGTTTTTAAGATATGTCACAATCCTCCAAAGCAATACCAAACAAATGTTTAATAATGGCTTTGACTACAATTGAAACCTCAATGGAAAGTAAAAGAAGCGCTCTGGGACGGTTACTGGATTAAAGCATATAGGAATCTCTTAAACCCTTATCTTAACCAAGTTGCATGTTCCACAATTTAAGGAAGCTGGAATTGTTGGGAGGCATTGGCTTGCTTGGTTTTAAGCGCATGTGTTATGAAAACTAGCCATAGAGTTGTGTCACAAACCATTTTATTTGTTCTTTTAAATGAATCTTACGGGAATAGTAAAATCAATTTTTTCCTATCTAAAGCATTTGGAAAATAAGTCTTACATATAAAACTTATAAAAGTATAACATCAAAATAGAATATACCATAGATTTTGTATGATATAAATGACTTAGTAAAGTTATCCCAATTCATTGTTCAGTTGATTTTATCATTAATATTAATTGCAGTACAGGATATATTTGTTAGGAGTTCACCTCCCTCCTTGTATCACCCATTAAACATTTCAATAAGGTACAGCTAGGAGCTTATAAGAATTAAAGAATTGAATGTTACCATGTGTAGAGAACATTGGTACATAAAAGTGGTTTAAAAAGATATAAACAGGTAAAACATCTGATAAAAACCAAAGACCGGAGAGCAAAAGTAAGGAGCCTATTTTACATGTCTTCCTAAACATGTTTTAACATCTCAGGCAAAAAGCCAGCAGTGTCAGCCATCTGTTCATTTACACTAGCATCTAGCCAAACAATACTTTCTCTTATCTTACTATAGGACTTTTAGAAAAAAAACTCAGATCTTTCACTTCATTTGCATGACAACCCAGGAGGTGGACCCACCCAATGTTGTCTCAAAATAATCAGTCAGAAATTAGAATGAGATCTCAACTCTTTAAACTATTTTTAGTTTATCAAGATGAAACTGTAACTGGTTTGCCTTCATATACAATAATACAGGTTTCTGTATGCAACTCTATCTCTAAGAAATGTATTAAAAACTTTACATACCCATTAGAAAGATTTGCAGATATTAATATTTTAAAAACACACACACACACACACACACACACATTTAAACATTAGATGAGACTTTTGCCTACTAGAGCAATGGGGGGAAAAGTACATTTAAAGTCCATTTTACCAAATCCCTATATTTTCTCTCCATTAACACCTCCTCCTTCTGACTTCCCAATTTCTGTTAACAAAAATAACCAACATTCCAGAGATACTCAACCTCAAAACTTTGGCATTATCATCCTCCATATCAAATTAGCAGCCAAATATAATGGATTCCACATACTTAATATGCCAGGCATTGGTCTCTTTCTATTACCTCTGCCACAATGCAGTTAGGCCCTTGACTATCTCTATCTGTGCAATTTCTGAATGCATTCCAGTTCTTCCTAAGCAGAGTCCCAACCGCTCTCCATAAAGCCCAGTTCCAAGTTACTGCTTTTCAGCCTTGAATGGTTCTCAACTACCTGGCAAATCAAGTGGCACTGCCAGGTAGAGGAGAATGGCGTGGCATTTAAGACCCATTGCATGGCAGTTTTCTTCATGTACAACTATTTCACAGGCTTGCTATTCAGGAACTTCATTTCTCTGCCATTTCTCAGTTTTTGATCTCCCTAACTTTACGAATGCTATTTCTGCCCACCAAATGCCCTTTTCCCCTGTCTCCTCTCACAAAAAGTCTACTGGATGCTTCAATAATAATCTCAAACATTGATTCCTTCATAAGCTAAAACATCAATTCCTCCATGATGCTTTTATTTTTCCCCACCAGTCTGACCCTGCCCTTTTATGAGCACTCACAGAATGCCTGTGCCTTGTATAGTTCCTATGTTATGTCTTGAATATTGTTTATTTTTGCTTTTGCCTTATGCCATTAGTAATCCATTGGCTCCATAAGGAGAGGAAATGTGCCACAACTATTTCTCATCTAGAGGAGCCTAATGATCGTATTATAGTAACACTGTCAGTATTTTCTCAATTTAATTGAAAATATTAATGTGTTGGTGCAAGGATTAGAGCCAAATCAATTCATCAGCGACCTGCAAGGAATGAACAAACTGGTCTGTCCACAAGAGCTTTTATTATTCCTTTCTTGTACACCAAGCCTGTGACTTGCACTAGTTGTATCCAGATCATCTGAGTTCACCAATTGTTGTCAGGGAAACTTAAGAATTTTAGATGAATGGATTATACACAAAAAACTTGCAAACAAAGAAAGTAAATATTAGGTCAATTTTGAGAAAGGAAATATCTCTTAAACAGTAACTCCTATTATTCTCCCAAAGGGAAAAAACCCTCTAATTAAATTTCAAAATAAAACGAGATGGTTCAAATTACACATCTGTCTTCTAAATATTATGTACTAGATTTTCACCTGTGAACACCATTCAAAGGTATTATTTTTAACTATTTTTTTAAACCGCAAAAAAGTGAAGGTAGCCATTTACACATACACACACACACAAGCACACCCTTATAAATCATTATAACACTGTAAGATTCAGTGAAAATAGTGACAGCTTTAAAAAATGCAACCTAATGTATAGCCAAATAACTCATGAAACTCAGCATGCATTGCTGACTTTGGACATGATCACCAAATTTAACAAGGTGTTCTTGAAAGAAATAAAATAAGACAGGTCCCCGGAGCATCCATTCAAAATGGCAGATGCATCTGAACTCCAGGGCAAACTCCTCTAGGCTAATATTGTGGTTGGCCTTAAATAAAAATTGTAAAATTTAAACATCTTTAATTTAAATAATGCTTCAGAATTAAGGAAAACACTTTGCAGAAGTCTGGCTATCAAGCATAACAGAAAAATTAGAGCTACATTAGGCCTAAATATGATCATATAACATTTGTTTATGGATAAGACCAAGAAGAGTATGATACAAAATTTGCAAAACCTGTAAAACGTCTATTCAGAAGAAAAAGCACCAAATATCCTGCAGTGAAATCTGGAGAAGCACACCTATTTTTCATAAATAGTATTTCCCAGTCATTCATCATTGAGTCACATATATCAAAGCTGTCATTTCCAAAGAAGGGAAATAAAGGAGGGAGAGAGGTGGGGAAGAAGAAAGGGAAAAGAAATTTGTGCCTTGCAGGTAATCTTTGCTGCATGAAATTGAATTGCTGCAAATTACCATTCACTGAATTCTTATAAAGCCCTGAGTGCTGCCTATCACCATCTGGCACAAACCAATAAAAGCTATTTTCCACAAACACCCCATCACCATTACCACCCATTCAGCTTTAAAAATCTACTTGGTTCTTTGCCTTATCTTTTTGAATAGATGGTCAAAGTCCTAATAAATACCCAAATTTCCATTAAAATCTCCCCAGTACCATGTCCAAGTTTCAAAGCACTTCTGTGCTTTTCTTTACACGTGAATTTGTTATGGACTTAGAATTTTTAAGGCATCTGCTCTGAGCTGTTTTTCTAACACTGGGTGAACGACTTGAGCTGATCTATGAAACTATTTGCAAATAATTAATTATTACTGACAACATTTAAGATAATGCTGGCTAAGGTTAGGAAGCCAGTATGTGATTACGAAAAACAACAGTAAAATGCGCTGACTTACATCAAGACAGACTACTTATCTTTGGCATCATTAATTCTTCTCTATAGTTGTGTATATTGTTTCAGAATTATAAATTAATGGGAAAATGACTGCTCTTCATCATTCCTATGTCCATCTCTCTCAAAATTTGCATCTTCAAAAATTATATTTCTGGGGTGAAAAAAGGAGAGAAGTAGTCATAGATTGGGAAGTTGACTAAAATCATGTGACATTTATGTTGTTGATGTGGGAGGAATCCACATTTCTAATATCATGCTGGAGTCTGGGCAGCAGCAGGTTAGGTGTTTCTAAATAGGAAGAGGGAGATGGATAAATTTTTGACCTAACAAAGTTTCAGTTCTTGGAAGCAGAGAGGACAAGCGTGATCCAACAGATATTTTGTATAGCACAGTACGAACTCTTACTAGTCGAGGAAACTAAGGTCTAAACAGGCAGGAGATTTTACTTCTAGGAAAGTCAACTAAATTAGGACGGTCCAGGCAAAATTCATTCAGTGGCTATGAATTATTCAAACTAACTTAAACATAAAGGAGATTTATTGGCTTGCATAACTGAAAAGTTAAATAGCATGAATTTCAGTTAAAGCTTGATTCAATGGTTCAACGAAATAACCAAGGACCCAGTTTCTTTTCATTTTTCCATTATACCATTCTAGCTCATAATTGCAACACATCAGTGGCCAATTATTCCTGAGGCTAAATACTCCCCTTGTTCACATTCAGCAAGCAAGAAAGTCCACTGGTTTTGCAAAGTGCTCAACCAAAATTTTGTAATTCACTTTGTAAATTGGCTTAGGTCACATACCCACCCCTTGCATACATAACTATAGCCAGAAGCATGAAATACATGATTGTCTTGATCTAAGCTGCATGCAGGAGGTGAAGTCAGCTTCCCTGAAAATTCATGGGTACCCATAAGGAAACCATGGACTGTATGGTAGGAGAGAAGTGGCAAGTGAATGCTGGGGAGGCAGCCAAATAGTCCACCCCACCAAGCAAATCTGGGACACATTCTGATGCTATATCTGAGACTTTTGTCCCTGCCCTTTTTCATAGTCTTTGTTTTGAGAAGTGATGGTTGAATAAACAAGAATGTATTTACTGTCAAAAGAAGCAAAATGCCCCCAAGTGTTCCTATTCCTAATTAAGGTCTCCCAATAGGTTCTTAAACCTTCTTCAACTCCTCCAAATTTTATAATGTCGAGAAAGGAAAATATAATACAAAAAATGTAATTAATACTATTTTTATCCAATTTAAGAGTAGAGTAAGTTTTGCCTAGAAATATAAGGGCAAAAAATAATTTATACAAGGAAAAAATAGTTCAGCTAATAGAATGGTTTCAGTAATTCTTAAGTTCCACCTTAATGTTGCTTGTCCTAGAAAAAGTAAAGAAAGATAACTAAAGTTGCAAAATAGGAGTAATACGGATGTGTCAAGTAAATGTTTTAAATGCCTAAGGGCAGGGAGGGGAAAAATCATTCTCAGAAGGGCCAGAGATTTCTTCCAAAAATGAAAGAGAACATTATGGTCCCCAAAACAGCATAGGCTGGTCAAGACATAACATCCTTAAACTGGATCCCATAATAATTGGAAGCAACCTAGTGCCAAGGGTAGCCCCTCAAGAGTAGTTTACTCATCACGCTATTCAGCTCCACACTGTAGATTATCCTCAGGCCTCGTCCAAGTATGAGCCAGACCTTTTAGACGATTATAGTCAAAGAGATCTAGAACCTAAATTATCTCTGAGCTGAAAGATCATCTAATCTGGTACATCTCAAACTGAGCCTAAGGGTAAGGGCAAACAGGGCACAGAAGGTTTTATAAGCACTCCCTCCTTCTACTATTCCGTCTCCAACAAGAACACATCTGATTTTATCTATTCTACAAAAATAGCTTTCGGAAATAAATTCATTTGAATAAAAACCTTTGCGGGTGAAAAAAAATATTTAATCCAACCTCATTATTATTTAATCTGAGAAACTTAAGTCCAAGAAGGTTCAAAAATTTATTGAGTGGAAAAGTTAGAACTTGAACCCAGGACACTGGAATTCATTCAGCAATTATCATACATCTGATGTTAGTATTACCTAAAGTAGTCCCTGTAAACCAGATAGCAATTACCAACAAGTGAATCAGAATATCTAAAGAGGCCCTTCAATTTCAATACTTCTTTTCATAAACATAAAATTTCAGAGTACATGAGCCTGTTGTATGCATATCCCAACTCTGCTTACTTGCTATATGACTATGGGATAGGTACTTAACTCCCTTAAAACTCAGTTTTGTCAACTGCAAACAGGAATAACATTATGCTACCTCTAAAGGATTAAAAGAAATAAAAATGTATGAAGTGTATCCAGAACTAAGAAAATATTAAATATATGTTAGTTGATAATATTAACTGGCATTAACTTGGAATACTATTATATATTCTATTCCCAATGCTGCACAGTTTTATTTTCATTTAAAAACTTCATTATGTACATTAAAAATGCACAGGACATTCAATAGAACAATTATAAACCAAATGTCTAATGAAGAAAAGAAAGCTGTATAAAAATGAATTAATTATATACAATGATATGTTGCATGATTGATTATAGAATTTTAGAGACCCACAGTAGAAAATGGCTTGACGCAATAGCATTTTTGATGTGAATTCCACTGGGACATATGAACATAAAGGCAGCACAGAGCAGTAGCAAGCACTCTATCTAATTTGGTCCTTCAGAACTCAAAATAAAGGGAAAATTTTAGTACAACCTAGAGAAGAAATGTTGACAACGGTAGAAAGACTGGGAGTTTGAATAACAAATGATCAATTTAAGCTTATAGATGTCGTAAAGGTAGCTTAACATTTATCTTTAATAGAAAGTATTAAGGTTGGTTTTATGGATCACACACTGTTAAGTTGATTCTTACTCAAAATAAAGACATATCAAGGGGCCATCCAGAGATAAAACCTGGCTTTAAGGAATGATTTTCCACACCATAAGTAATAGCATGCTGGCTAAAACCACTTTATATATGATAGATAATTGTAATATATATTATAACTGAGATGAAAATTTCTTGAAGTCACAGTGACAAAGAAATTACATCAAGGGTTCCTTTCTACTTTAGATTTTGCAATCTTATAACCAACTTTGAAAAACAAAAATAACAGTCCTATTGATAAAAACATTATTAACAGACTATTGAAATTACTTTCTGTAGTCTGAAAAATCATACTAATTTTGCACATCATATACATAATGTTTTATTTGTGGTTTGCTTTATACATTACACATTGCTATTGTTTTTACAACAGAATGGCATATAGGTATATCACACACACACCTCCTGCAAGAAATATCCACATGTTATACACACATACAAGAAACATGCTAAGAAAATGAGAATTAGAAATATTTTTTTCCATAATGAAGTGCCAATCCAAGATTGTTTATTTGAAATATTAGAATGTTTTGAAAAGATGATTATATTTAGGTTACTAAAAAAGAACTCTATTTTTCTCCTTCATCAACTTCCAAAAAAATATTTCAAAATTCATAAAAGTATCAATATATCATTTAGTTTTAATGCTACAATCCTACAAGGCGACAGGTTGTACTTATCTTCCTACAGAATACAGTATTACTATTCTAGGCCTATTGAAGTAGGCCTAATAATTCGTTCACATTTCAACATTAACCAAGCTAACAGCACTCTCTGAGGTCATATTATACTTCAAAAATTTCCTGTTTCAGTCTCAAGAGGAAAGACAGGTTCAAAATGCCAAGTAGATTCCTTGAGGCTGAGAAAACCAATGTCAAGGCCTGGCAAAGGAGTAAGAGTTTCAATTCTACCACTACAATTCTTTTTTAAAGTTTAGAAAAGTTACTTTTTTAAGGGTAGACACATGCAATTTAATGGTTTATAGGGGTAAAAACACACTTCCTAAGCCTTCTCAGAAGAAAAGAGGTAATTAAGCACACAACTGTGAACACAGTATTCCAGGACTAAATGTTCACAGATAACCATGATGAGTTATGTTTCCTTGAAAGAACACACAAAAATAGTTAGTTAGTTATATATATATTTTTTTTCAACCACTTGGAAAACAATAATTTACCAGTGCCAAAACTTGAAGTGACCACTCAAATTAATTACGGAGCTATTTGTGATTTGAATTTCTCCCAAAAATGTAATGAAGTGAGTATTCTCTGAAATAGGGGTCACTGTTTAAAATCAGTCAGCATTTGGCATGTTTTGTGGTTCTGCTTATGCTCCTTGGCAACAACATTACAGCTAACCAGAATCATTTTTAGTGCTTGCTCTTGGTGTGTTTGACAACTCCTCACTCCCACAGTCCTTTAACATGGGGCTTCCCCAGTCAGGGATGCAGATCCCACACTGAGCCCATAAAACAATTAGTGGGAGGCCTTGGCATTGCATTCAAAGACCTTCATAAAAAGTCAACGTAGCTGGCTGTGTGAAATTTGACGTGTGGGGAGCCCCCATAAAACTCTTTAATGGAAACCGGGGGCTTCTTCTGGAAAAGGTTGAGAAACTGGGCACTAGCTGTATAATTAATATAGTTAGTTAACAAGAGACAATAAGCATTTCAATAAAAATAATCAGAAAGCAATAAAAAACTTAAAAACTCTGGGTAATATTTTATGTTTATAAAAGAAGTTGAAATAACTGCTCTTTATAAAGATGGGTTTCCTTGTGTATTGACAAAGTTGTTTTGGCTGTAGTTTACATTTGAAAGAATGCCATACAACTAATAGAGAAAGCACAATTAACATCCCTTTTCCTCTTTTTTTCAATACCTACCATATCTGTTTTTAAACCTCTTACAAAACTGTGTTTGAAGAATCTCCTGGAAATTATGAACCCAGACAGGGAAAACTTGCAGAAACATACTTTTTCCACTAGGGGCACCATAATCCAACACAGAGTTTAAAAAGAGAATTATTAATATTCATAAACAACTGAAAAGCTATTACTTTCAAAGAATAAAACAAAGAATATGATAGAAAAATGACAACACTGTCCCCACTTATATTCACCAGCTTTTTCCAGAGTGGAATAAAATGACTCAGAGAATCTCCTAATTCACTGCCTGGTAGTAACATTTTTAGAAAATGTTAAAATAACTTATTTTTCTTGGTCCCTCCTCAATCCCATATCAAGGGCTGGACGCCTGGATTGGAGAGTTTACCCACAATACGGAAAGGGCTCAGCCTATGAAAAAAAGGAAAGCCCTGACATGCAGGAAGAAAGAAGGCCTGCCCCTTTTGGCCATGGGAGAGTATGAGAAGGAAAAACAGATAAATAGCAAGATCAAATTTAAGTGACCTCACAAACCCTACTATCTGAACCTTTGGGGGGGGTGGTAATGATATGTCTCTGTCAAAACACGCATTTTTTAAAAAATTTATTAGAATTGCACAGAAAAATATCAAGTTGTATTTCAAGTAGCAAGGATAAGTATTTGTTTCTGTTAGGTGTGTGTACAGAACACCCATGCTGGATTATATTTTAAAATGTAATTTCTCATTATAATTCCTAGTCATAAAAGTTTGAAAACAATTCCCCTAGGAGAAGGCCAACTATCAGTTCAAATCCATATCCAATATGACAAGGGAATATTAACACAGCTTGGAAGAGGGTGGTTACAGTTAGATAGACCTAAGGCAGTGCGCTTCTGGGTATCTATGACTTTGGGCATGGCTTGCAAGAGATTCAGAACGTCATGAGTTCTACTGAGAGGTATAGCCATACTGAGAGAGTTGGTGGGGTAGCCGAGGCCTAGGATGCATTATTTGAGGTCTTCAAAACTAAAGGTAAACAGGTGGGATCATGGGCTTCAGTGTTTCACACCTACATGATGACTGAAAAGACCAAAAAGAATCAGTCACTCCTCAGCAGACACAAGTCTAAACTTATATCAAACCAGGTTCCCAATAGCCAAAGAACCCACAATGATGGAGAGAACACTGAATAGACCCACTGTCACAGGAGAAGTAAGTTCCCTGGGACAGGTTCAGATGCCATATTACAGAGAAATATAGGACAGTTAATAGAAAATAAAAGATTAATTATTTATACCAAGGAGAATCAGCTAACCAAAACTGGCTTAATCCAGAATAGGCTAAAATACTTTTACCTGGCAAGGTTATATTTTTAATCGCTGGAAATTCAACAGAGTGAGCTCATGAGGAAGTTTAAATCCATTAAAGGTAGAAGTTGCCTTTCTTCTTGAGTAATAATGAATAAAACTACTCTCTTGCTACATCTGCCATTTAAAATGAGGCTACCCATGAAAATAAAGAAAATTTCTTACTAATGCTCTATGATTTATGTATATTTGTGCAATTTGAATAGAAATGCCTCAAGACTTAAGTCTGAACAAAATTAGAGAATAAGAACTTTTATTCCAGAATAATTTCGTTGAAAAAACCCTTTTGTCATTATTTGTGGAATTACTGGTAAGATGATCAAATGTGATTGTGCATATAAACAAACAAGTAGCAACTATGAAGTATTAGAAATAATCAATCATACCTGAAAATTGGTATTTTCATTTATATCATTTCTTTATACTAGTATCTTCATTATGTTAAATGTCTTGATTTCAAAAATATTTTTTAAAGAGGAAAGAGATGATGTAACATTTGTCAAATTGGACAATTACATTCAAATTATGTTAAAAATAATTTTAGAATATTTTACAATTTGGCCCAAACTAAAAAGGTTAACTTATGTGTGCTGTTATGTAAGCACGGAAGGAGGGGTGAGAATTGGTTCAGAAAGAGTGATTCAAAATGGTTTTGATATCTATTCCCCTATAGGTATAAAAACTTCAATGGCTTTTTCAGAACAAGATTCAAACAACTCATGTTCTTTCCAGGTTGTAGTTTTAGTTAATTATAAAAAGGAAGAAAAAATGTAAGGGCAGCTACAAAAGTCAATGGTAATGAAAGATGGATGATCAAGTACTCAGTTTGAAAGATTTCAAAGCATGGACAGGTGATTTAATCTACAATAATACTTTCAAAGCTACAAATGCAAACTTAACGCATTTTATTATTGGTAGCCACCAAGGTTGAGGAGGTTGTATAAGTTTTTTAAATAATGGGGTAAATCATCTTTAATCATTTTCAATAAACTTCTACAGTAAACTTTCAAATTCTGAATAACAAAAACTTCTTCCTAAGAGATATTATGTGATCATTAGCTTTATCATGCATCACAACAAATGAGTTTCATAGGATGTATTATTACTTAAATACATGTACATTATGAAGTACAAATTAACCTTACAATTATAATAGGAGATAAGAGTTTTCTAATGCCTTTTTAGTCAAAATGGGATTAAATATGTTTTCACTGTAATTAATCTAGATGGACTCACAGTCCCCTCATCCCTATGACCACCTATTCTACTTTATTGTGGTCACCCATTACCATACTCAGATCCTGAGTATCATCATCACCCCCAAATGTTTCATCCCAAAATTCACTTATTCAAACATCTTAAAGAAACCACCACCTTCTCTCCTCTCAGCCTACTCATTCAACTGTTTATCTTGTGACTAAGACCATTCCTTGACCTCATCGGAACCTCAGGTTCACTGATCCCTCAACTCTCTCAGAATCTGTAGTTCTTATCCTTCCTTTACATGCTTACTCTCCATTAAGCACTAGAGTTCCTCAGCTCACCTTACTGAATCCTCTAATCGATTCAATTACTGCTGTAAGTGAGCAGCATATCCTTGCCCATAGCTTCAATTACCAAGTGTTTATGTCCAGTCCAAACCTCTCCTCTGTTTCAGGCCTGTATATTCTAACCCAATATTACAAAACCAAACTCATTTGCTTCACCCACAAACCTGTTCCTGTTTCAGTGTTCCTTGTCTTAGTGAATGGGCCTTATCTCTTCAGTTTACAAGCAAGAAATTGTGAAGTCATCTTTGAGACCACCTATCTCTAGTCCATTTTTTAAAACAACTGCCAGATTCTATCCATTTTATACTCTTTATATCCTTTAAATTTGCCCCCTTCTCTTCATCTCTATCACCAAACTTAACCTCACCTACCTGTATTAGTCAAATAAGCCTCTATAGTGCTCAAATCATTTTATATACACCTCTTCCTATCACTTGTCAGACTTGAAATTTTACATTTTTAGTGTGATTATTTGAATAGCATCTTTCTTTTCATTGTCCTGCACTGTCCAATAAGATAGCCATTAGCCACATGTAGCTATTTAAACTTAAATTAATTAAAATTAAAGAAAATAAGAATTCAGTTCCTTACCTGCACTAACCACATTTCAGGAACCCAATAGCCAGATGTGGCTAGTGGCTACCATATTGAACAATACAGATATATGTACATTTCCTCATCACATTCAACTGAATGATTCTGCACTAAAATATAAACTCTATGAGAGCAGGGATTATATCATTTTATACCCATCATCTACCACCTGGCACTTAACACAGAGCCTGAAACACAGTAGGCCACACACACACACAGAACTAATGAGTGAGAATGAGCATAAAGACAATGGAACAATGACCAGAAATCACTTCTGGAACTCCATATTGTTTGGCACATCTGCTTACCATTCTTTGACAGAGCCTCTTGAGAAAGCATAGTTTACATACTTAAATCAAATGACTATGAGGACTGTAAACTTGTGGCTCAAATTATCACACTAAGCATCTTGTTTACTGCAGTAGTTCCAATCTTTGCAAGGGTTAACAAAGGAAGTGACTTTTTCAAAATCAAAAAATTATCAGTAATGGCAGAAATTCTGAATCTCTTTCCAAGAGTTGTTGTTGTTGTTGTTGTTGTTAATCATAAGACTCATTACCCCCACTTAGATAAGTTAATAATGTAAATCTCACAGCATCTGTTGTTGAAATGGAGATAAAAGCAGAAAGTACATTTAATCTCACTTATGAACTACATAATACAGAGATGGTGCCTAACTGAAAATTATATCCTAACTGACTTCACTATAACTAAAATTACATTCAAATAAAAAAATTAAATCAAATCTTCATCAATCCAAGGACTGTGTCACCTCTCAAAAGCAATTTAATGTTTAAAATGTAGTTATTAAATAAAAGTGATTTTTCCCCCAGAATCCTAAACAATTTTAAGGAAAATGGACTTTGAAAATTGGTGGGAAAAGAAAAAAGCAGCACACCATGACTGGTAGGAAATAAAAGAAAATCAGAATGATGTACATGAAATACTGAATCCAAATTTAACATGTAATTCTACCCAAAACTTACCCTCCCTAAATTTTCTGATCCATATCTGCACAGGAAGCGATGTGGCTAGTTTTAATAATGCTCAAAAGAGCTGAAGAGAGAAAAATGCCCTAAGAGGACATATCAGAACCACCTGCGAAGCTTCTCAAGGACCTATTATTCACATACTCCCTCACTTCCCCTGGAGATTCTAATACACCCTGGGGTTGCACAGACAGCTGGTTGTCCACCAAAGATTTGTGGTCAACTTGCACAGAGCTGAGCTGCTGCTGGGACGCAGTGGTCCAGCAGGGGACCATGTTTCCTATCCTCCTTCGCCTTTAGGTGGGGCCTTGAGGTTGATTCCTACCAAAAGAACATGAGGTTATTTATGCATGTCACTTCAGGGCTTGGGTAGATAAACAGCAGATGGGCCTTCTCCATTCTCTCTTTCCCCATATGCCACTTGGCTGAGAACACCCAAGGCAACTTTAGAAGCTGTAAGCTGAAGAAAGTGGAACATCTATCAGCCTAAATCTCTGAGCCACAACATGCCCACTCCCTACCTACCTAACCTCCACCTACCTCATACCCTCTTATCAGTCAAAAACTTCCACTTTGGACTTAAGTGAGAAATAAATATTCAGTGTGTTAATCCACTCATATTTGGAGATATACCTGTTACAGGAACTAGATTGACCTTAGCAAATATGCCCCTCAATTGGACAAACCCCCATACCGCTGCCCAAGATCAAGAGTTATTGCCATGGTGAGCCACCGTTACTAATGGGAGTGCATTATATCCCTTTAGATGTACTGAAGCAGATTAAAAATACTATGATTGTAATATTATCTAATACTTTTCAAATATTTAATTTTGAGATATCATTTATCAGGGCTTAATCTATATTCACTTGTGCACATGTTCATTAATTTGATATTATATTATCTCTTCAAATGATTTGGCAAATATTATGTGGTCAGTAAAATTTCCTAAATTCCAAAAACTACACCAAAGACCACAGCTACTAGAGGAGTCCTGAAAACAGAAAAAACCATGCACTGTAAACTCCAGCAAAACCAAGTTTCTTGTAGTTCTTAAATACACCATATTTTATGACACCATGGTACCTGAGAAAATCTTGCTGGCTTTGTTCTCCTCTATTCCTAGCATCCAACAAGCTTCCTTTAGGCTTCAAAACACAGCTCAGGTGTTACCTCCTCTTAGCAAATTTCTCCCCAGCCTCATTTCTAGACAAAGTTAATCACTGCTATCCTTTTCCCTTTTCACACGACATTTTAATTTAATGGTTTATACATCAATTCCCTCTTACAGATTCACTGAGCAAAAGGTTGAGTCTCATTCATCTCTGTATCCTCAAGGTCTGGCACTAAGCCAGTATTATTTACACTCTAAATAAACTATAAATGAATCAATAATATTCTCAGCTTACCCCACTCTACAAAGAGACTAGACTAGTTTGTTTTGAATACATTAGTATGTATTATACGCCAATAAAAAGGTCAATGAGGTAAAAATCAGGGTGCAGTATATATGGTTGACATAAGTACTAATGAGTCAATTTAATACATCCTCTTTCTTATAAATAAGAATTTTTAAACTGAATTACCTGAAATTTTTAATACTGTAGTTTAATTTCACAATATAGTAGAAATAAGCAATTATATATGAGAAACACACATTTACAAATTATATGAAATATCCAAACTTATATACTTAGCTTATAAATTACTTAGCCTGATTGAATCTTGCTTTCTGCAACTGGTCTCCATTAGCAGGAAAGAATTCAAAAGACTCCAAGTTACTTCAGTGAATACATCTGGAGTCCCTAAGTAAGTGCTGAGCACTACTAGCACCTGAGATATTTAGTGTATTTTTTTCTTTAATTTTGAGAGAGAAAAAATGTTGCAGGGAATAATATAAAATGAGGCATACTTTGAAGCAAAATACCATCTAATGAGGCCAGAATGTTCACAGAGAAAGATGAAAGCGTTCCTTTATCTCAGGGTTCCTCAGCTGCAATAAATCTACCTTAGTGTAGCAAGGCACACAATCTAAAAGTAATCCCAGAATCTTTAGTGTGAAGATGTCACCTAAAGCTCCAATGCTAGACCTGAGAGATTTTAAACCTTCTTTAGGATGCTTTTTAAAGGCTCTTAAAAATTACAAGAAAGCTTCAAGTACAGTTTCCTATGAGAGTGTTAGTGAATAAAAATGCCACGTTAGGACCCAGCTCAGAAATTCTTTGTTCGAGCTACAGAAGTAACTTAAAGGGAAATATGAAAATTAATTAACATTCCGGGGATCCCATATAACCGCAGGCACCTGGAGGCACAAGAGGACCCACTATCTCCAGCCATTCAGCCGTGCAGAGTTTTCTGAGTGGGTTGGTCCAGAACTGACCTTGAAGGTGTTAGGTCATCTGCTCTACCATAGTATACCTCTTGTAACTCCTCACAGATAATTGCAGTAATAAGGAGAAATAACTAAACATTATGTAAAATCAGAAAGAGAAAGGAGGGATGAATTGGGAGAATGGTTTTAGGAAAGCGTCTTCATAGGCCTATTAAGCAAAAAGACTGACTACGACAGCAATTATCACTAACATGTGCCACTCTGTGCTAGGTGTTGCTCTATGCACCTTAAGTATTTGAAATCTTTTCATCTTTACACCAATTCCATGAGGTAGGCATCATTATTATCCCCATTTTATACATGATGAAGCTGAAGCACAGAGTGATTAAGTACCTTACCGAAGGCCACACACCCATAAGCAGGAGAGTCTGTTTCTGGATAGCTCTAGCTCTATACTACAGCTGCCTTTTCTTGTTGGGTATTTGGCAATGAGTAACCTAGAGAATATGAGTCAGTATCCCTCAAAAGTTCACATCTACCCAGAACACTGGAAATAGTATTCTTCAGATATAATTATAGTCCCATGTATAATTAGTTAAGATGAGGTCATACTGCGTTAGAATGGGCCCTAAATCCAATGATTGGTGTCCTTATCAGAAGAGGAGAGGATACAGTGTGATACACACAGAGGAGAAGGCTGTGTGAAGACAGAGGCAGAGACTGGAGTGATGCAGCTACAAACCAAAGAATTCCAAGGATTGCCAGGAGTCACCAGAAGCTAGGAAAAGGTAAGAAAGGACTCTTTCCTAGAGCATTCAGAGGGAGCATAGTCCTGCTGACTCCAGAACTGTGAGAAAATTAATTTCTGTGGTTTTTAAGCCACAGAAATTTGTGGTAATTTCTTATAGCAGTCCTAGGACAGTGATATAGAGAGTTAGCTCATGAAAAGTAGATAAGAACTATGAACATAAAAGAATTAATAAAGCAACGAATATAGGTTTTTCCCAATTTTTTTTAAAGAGAAAAGAGATCTTAGATGAATGCATTAATGAGCCACCACTGGATTTGACGAAAAGTCCTGTCTTCTGCTGCAGATATCTATCAGTCTACCCTTTATTCATGGCTGAGCTTTTAAAATTAATTACTACCTATAATAAAGGGATGGAAGCTAAATATATAAATTCGGGGTTCATCGACATACAGATGGTACAGAGGTCCTTAAGAAAGGGAAAATGAAGAGAAGTTGGTCTGAATAAAACCTTAAAAAGCTCTACCATTAAGAGATTTAGGATGAAAAGCAAGTAAAAGAGACTGAGGAGCTGAGAGTAGAAAGATAACCAGGAGAGAAGAGCATCATAGAGACCACGAGATAACAAGGTTTTTAGAAGGAGAGATTCAAATAATGCTTGTTGAATGAATTAATAAGGGACAAAAAAACTAACTTCAAACATAGTATGTAAAATATCAGACACATACACTAAGTTATATGTTAAATTTATCCTTACAAAATTCTGAAATTCTGATATACTATCAAACATTCTAATTCAGTCCAGAAAGTGCAATTCTTTTGGGAAAAAAATTTCTTATCTCCTGTTAAGGAGTTAACACCTGAAATTTCTCTCTCTATTTGGAATGGACCCTCCCCCAGGACCTTATAAAGACCTCAGACACGTGCATTCCATTAATTCTATCACTATTTAGAAAAAGGAGTGCAACATTAGGTACTGGGGATGCAAAGGTTTCCCAGGCTAGTGTACAAGTCACCATCTGTTCACTGAATGAATAGGATAATGAGACACACATACACATAAGCCATAACAAGTAACAAGATTTTTATACATTATGACACACAGATGATAACAATATGCTAAGGATTCTAGAGTGCTATGGAATTGGCTCCAATTCTACCTAGAGGTTCTGGTAAGGGCTTCACTGAGACAGATGACATTGCCTGATTTACATCTTAATAGATGGGTTAGTTAGGAAAAGAGAGAAGAGAGGAGCTTTGGAGAGAAAACCAAGCACATGCACAGGTAATTACCTTGTTTGTGGCCTGAACTTTGACTTCTCCTAACACATAAATATTTCCTGAGTTAGTGAATTAATGACAAAGAAATAATTTTGTTTCCTGTCAATATAGCATGATTTCCTTTCACCTGCCATTCTGGGTCAGAAACCTAAGTGATGCCTTTCTCTCACTTTAAAACAGGAGTCTTGTCAATAACATACTTCCAGGGTTTATAGTATAGTCAACGTCTCTCCATCAAGGGAGTGTGTCAGAATACACTGAGAAGCTTTTCCAAAATGCACTTATCCAGCTACCACCTGCAAAATACTAAAGCAGTACATCTAGGATAAAGCACAGACATGTGCATTCTGAAAGATCTCCCGGTATGATTGATTCTATTAATATTACACATCCCAGACTTACTGATCGAACCTGAGGACTGTGGTGTAAACAGTATGCTGAGAGATATTCAAAGGTGACAGCTGTGACACATTCTGAGAGATCTACCTGGAGATAGCTGGAATAATCCTGACAGATTATAATCTAAGAGTTGCTCAGTAAAACCTATAAACTGACTAAATTATAATAGGCACAATACAAATGATCTTATTTATATTAAGATGTCAAAAATGTAAGCTAAAAATTGAAAATAAAAGATATATAATTACCCTCAAACGTTTACTTCAACATTAATCCATCAGGCCAGAAAGATATAAAAAGAAAGGATGCATCTTTCTTGGATGAATAGTCAGGAAGACTACTAGTAAGTCATAAAACATTTTTGCTTTAGGGCTGTTGCCCCTCAAGTATGAATATTTTATGTGATTTTTGCCCATATAAGACACAAATAAATGTCTGAAATGCATCAGTATTCAGATTGGGTTTTTGACATAACAAAAATAACAAGAATCAAGCAAAACTGAACAAAACAAAAAAAAATTTTAATTGTAATTTGGTCTCCCCAGGCATTTTCAAAGCATTTACCCATTTGGATTCTCAAATCAGCTAGACTTCACTGTAAACTGATTATCAAAATACCTGCAGAAAGAAAATATCAACCTAAGGAGTTATTTAGCTTTAGCAGCCAGGAAAAAGTAGAGTCACTGGAGATAATGTGAATTACATCCAAACACTACTCAGAAGAGAAAAATCTTGGCAGAGCAGAAACTAAGAGTTTCCTTGACAAGAACAAACCTTAGCTATGAAATACTTCTTTAAGATCACCAGCATTATTTTGTTCATCTTATTATCCATTAAGTATTCCTTTGTACCTTGACACTTTCCTAAAGGGTAATAGTTTTCTATTATTAGTGAAAAAAGAGAATGAAAAATAAAATAATAAAAGAATTCCACTATTTAAATTGTAAAATATGTCACTATTCTCTTAAATGCAAAGAAAATGAAAGAGAGAGAGAGAGAGAGAGAGAACACGACTGCCCTGCCCCCACAAGCCCAGTTGTGATAAAGTCTGCCTTTAGGTAAGCCATAGGAGCCAGAGGTAGGCAGGCATTCTGTACAGGCAGGCTAAGCATCACAAATCACAGCTTCCAGGCCACGCAAAGGAATGCACAACGTGCAACATAATCACAATGACTACTTTCTGGGCATGGGTACAACACACAGTGAAGTTAATCAAAGGGGGAAAAGCTGAAGGAAGAATATGTAAATATAAGATCTGATCAGTCAAAAAAGATCTAATTTTCACAAAATCTAAATCAACAGAAAATATAGATTAATTTTCACCAATTATAAGCTGTAAAAACAATATTTGTAGTTATTAGGAGGTGTTTTTAAACTATAAGCTGATTATAAAAACCAGAGTTTTGAAACTATTAACTAATTACTCTGTTTGCATTAGTCAGTTGACTTCACGATAGAGGCAATACCAAATTATAATAAAGTCTACACATTCTAAGTATAATTTAAATTGGAAAACTTTGCCATGTCTGTCTAAAGAAGTCCAGTGAAAAATGAAACATAATTTGCTATTCATTGAATAAAGAATGAGAAAAGTCATTTAAATTAACTCATACTATTAGGTCAGGTGAGAAATTCCTGACTCTCTAATAATCATGACCATCTTAAACTAAAGGAAAAATTTCCCCATCTTTGGTCAATGTCTGAAGGAATTCACAAATAGAACATGACTTAAATGGAGAAATCTATTTTAAAATAATTTATCCAAAATAATTCTCATGATGTCTGCCAAAAATAGGAATTAAAGATTCCAAGACTTTTAAAGATCAGTTATTAAAAATAGAGTACTTAAAATTTAGGGTAGATTGTTTCATGTAAAATATTGCTTTTATTTTCTTGTAGCATTTGAAGTATACAAATAGAATTTTGAGGGATGATAAAGAAAAACAAATAATAGAGGAATGTAATACTCCAAGCTTGCTTTTCTCAACATTTACTATGTTGTAGAATAAAGCAAGCCAATGCTAAAAAAGTGAGTAGATTCAAAACCAACCTTTTTCATACTTAAGTTTTTCAGAATCTATTTTAAGACCTCAGAGAACTTACCTCCACATTTGATACCAGATAAAATTATGTTTTGCATTATTATCACATCTTTCATATTAGAATAAGCAAAAGAATGCTTCACAACTGAATAAAGTTTTATAGTCTTTGATTTCTCTTACTAGTGATTAACAAACCATTCAGGGTAGCTGGATTAAAACCAGCACGGATAGTTACTGCAAAGGTAATGCAGTCAATAATATTTACCAACAACTTAAGCAAGGAATGAGGAATTTGAGCTAATTCAATATTCTGAATCCTTGTTTGCTATCATATTAATATGTAGTTTACCACTTCTTAGAATAATAGACTAACATTAACATTTAATCTAAGGGAACAAAGTGCCTGAAAGGTACTAGTACTTCAAAGTCACTATTATAGGCACTAATTATTATTATAGAACTTTACATCTGTAAATAATATGCCCATATACACACTGAACTATTCTCATGCACTGGAATGCATTTTTAAAGCAAATCATTACTGTCAGATTTCTATCTATGAGATGATGTATGGCAATTATTTAAAGTATAAAGAAATATGTAAAGTATTACTATATAGAATACACATTTGAAATTTTTAAATTTCCATAAGATAAGGATTCCATATTTTCATAAGATATAAATGGCATGTTACGGTCTATTAAAAGTTAGGTTTATAAAATTAAAAACAAGTGCGTACATATTTATTCACTTCACTAAGTGTATTAGTTTGCCAGGGCTGCTTTAACAAATACCACATAACGGAGGCTTAAGGAACAGAAATTTATTTTCTCACAATTCTAGAGGCTAGAAGTCTGAGATGAAGGTATCAGCAAGGTTGCTTTCTTCTGAGGCCTCTCTCTTTGGCTTGCAGATGGCTGTCTTCTCCCTCTGTCTTCACATGGTCTTCTCTCTTTACTGTGTCTTAATCTCCTCTTCTTATAAGGAAACCAGTCATATTGGATTAAGGCCCACCCAATTACCTCATTTTAACTTAATCACCTCATTAAAGACCTTATCTCAAAGTACAGTCACATTCTGACATATCAGCAATTAATACTTCAACATATGAATTGGGAAGGACAAAATTCAGCCCCTAAGTAGGCAGCTGCTGTATAAAATTTGTAACTGAATCCATTAAAATTACCGAACCCCAGGAATATTTTAAATGTTTGTGTTTTTCAAAAAAAAAAAAGTGAGCAATATACAACTTCACAGGATTTTTTTTTTTTTAAAGGAGACAGGGTCTTGCTCTGTTGCCCAGGCTGGAGTGCAGTGGCACAATCATAGCTCACCACAGCCTTGAACTCCTGGGTTCAAGCAATGGTCCTCCCACCTCAGCCTCCTGAGTAGCTGGGACTATAGGAATGCACCACTACACTGGGCTATTTTTAAAAATTTTTTTGTAGAGACAGAGTCTCTCTATGTCGCCCAGGTTGGTCTCAAACTCCTGGCCTCAAGTGATCCTCCCACCTTAGCCTCCCAAAGTGCTGGGATTACAGGCGTGAACCACCACACCTAGCCAGGAATATAAATTTCTATGGAAATAATTTGTCCTCCTTATTTTTTCAAAAAGACTTTTTAAATTTATATAAATTTATGGGACACAAGTGCAATTTCATTACATGCATAAATTGTGTAATGGTTAAGTCAGGGCTTTTGAGGCAGTTTATATGGTTAAGACTATATGAAACATGGTAATAAAATAGAGCAGCAACAAGAACAAAAGCAAACACAGAAATCAGAAACCATAAGACACTATAGAGATACAGGTATAAAAATTCATTCTGTGTCTAACTGAGCATTAAATTTAACTCTGAATTATCTGAAAAGCAAGGTATTAAAAGGGGGTTAGGGAACGGGAGTAAACTGAGTTATCTTTCAAATAAAGGTAGCTAAAAAGTTTGTCCAGAGAAAGAAACTTTGCCCCAATACTAAGTTCTAGGAGGCGAGTAAGAAACAGATTAATAGAGAAGCATCTCATTAATTTCTTTTACAATAACTTTACTTTGCATATAATATGCAAACATGTCATGCATGTCATGCCACATGCATAAACAGGCTACAAAAAGCATTCACAGTTGGAGATTCATTCTTTATCCATTTATTCATTCAACAAATATTACTATACCCTACTATGTGTTAGGCATTTACTACTCTACACACTGGTGAACCAAAGAGATCAAAATCCCAGCCCTCACAGAGCTTCCATCCTAGTGAACATACATGGAGAACATAGAGACTGAATTCAGCAGTTTGCAGAGACTGAATTGAGAATAAGCAAAAACAAAAACTCAAGCATTTCCAGTTACTCTCTTAACCACTCCACCATCGAAATGAAGCTGAGTGCAGCCGAGATCAGCAAATGAGACTGTTGGGGTTTAAACAGTTTATCCTTTCTTCAAAATATTAAATTACAAGTTTATCCTTTTAAACAAAATATTAAATTAATATTAAATGTAATGTATTCGGTCTGGGCATGGTGGCTCACACCTGTAATTCCGCACTTTGGGAGGCCGAGTTGGGAGGATAACTTGAAGCCAGAAGTTCAAGACCAGCCTGGGCAATACAGCAAGACCCTGTCTCCACAAAAAGTAAAAAAAATTAGTCAGGCATGATGGTGCACACCTGCAGTCCCAGCAACTCAGGAGGCTGAAGCAGAAGGATTGCTTGAGCCCAGGAGTTTGAGTTTGCAGTAAGCTATGATTACACAACTACACTCTAGCCTGGGCAACAGGGCAAGACCCTGCCTCAAAAAAAAAAAAAAAAAAAAAAAGAGAGATACAAAAGTTCCAACAAATTTATTAATCTATAATGCAAAGATTAAAGGATTCTACTTTTTTGCAGATAGGACAGATATTTCAAGTTGTTTAATATTTCAGACAAACAGAAAAGTTCAGAAATATTTACTAAATATTAACATTTTTCCCTTAGGGCTTCAGAATCTTTATTTTTTGTCAGAAATAGAATGTTACAGATAATAGCTAAAATACTACCACCATCCTCCTTTCCCACTCTCTCCCTCTCCAGAGATAATTCTCAGAATATTTGTTTAGATTTTTTGTATTAACATATATAAATGTCTAGACACAATAGATACTATTGTGTTTTGTGGGTCAAAGTTTCACATAAATAGCATTATATATTATATGAATCCTTTTGTAGCTTTTTTTTTTTACTATCTTCATTCTGTGTGTGTGTTTGTGTGTGTGTGTGTGTGTGTGTGTGTGTATGTGTGTGTTTTAAATGTATTCCCATTGGTACAGGTAGAGATATAATTCATTCCCTCCAACAGCTGTATTTACAGCATAAACAAAGCTCAGTTTGTTATTCATTCCTCAACACAGAGATAGTCAAGTTGTTCCCTAGGTTATAGACAACCTTTCGAGTTGACTGAGTCCACAATTTCAGGGAAGTGAATAGTTGGTCAAGAATATAGGGGAAAAATCTCTCAGTCATGTTAAATACAGTCTAAAGTTTCAGGTCATTCTCTGTATGCTCCCACATTTACTTGCCAGCACTAATAAACTTCCATCTGGTCTCTCAGCCCCTCCCAAGATCAGAAAACAAATATCTAGTAGTATATTAGGCACTCCTTCCCCACAATGACAGAGATCTAAGAATAGTCTATCAGAAGATTTTATATTATGTTGCAGAATATAAACAAAATCTTCACAAAACAATGCTTATTCTTACAGAATATTTTCTGTTTTATTTTATTTTAACCTATGTAATTGCTAGTTGAGATCCATCACATTGATGTCATGATCCAATTAATGGGTCACAACAACTAGTTCGAAAAACATTAAATCTCTTCTACACTCAACGTGCCTAGGAAGAAGAGAATATTCCTTTGGGTTTCAACCTATGAGCTGAGGACACCTACCCACTACCTAACTGGCCCTCTGCCCAAGGGGTTCCAGGCTCTCAGTCCATCAATGTTACAGGATCTTAGTCTACTTTCTATATGGATGTGGAAAGGATAGGATCATGGGAGGTCTGACACTATTGAGACATATTTTTAAGGGCTATTTTAACTATTTTGGCTTTTTTGTTGTGGGGTGTTTTTTTTTTGCTTTGTTGTTTGGTAAACTGTCATGAAAGTTCCAGATGTGGACAAGGAGCACATTTTGAATATGCTTAGAAGCATACCTTACTTTGTAAGTTATTTAAGTTCCCAAGATTTGCCATAACAAAATAACAAAATTGTTTCCATACCCTTAGGAAGTAATCAAAAACTTATTACATGGTATTCTTACTATTCAAATAATACAGACAGCTTCTTTGCTGTCCAACTATTGCCTCAAACAGCACAGACGTATGTACTCTGAACAAAATAACCAGGTTTAGGATATTGGGCTTATTTTAAATTGCTTTTGTTAACTTTTCTGAGAACTCTACCCTTGTTTTAACACACTTCCATCATACTTAGCTGAAACTAAGCACTGAAAATACCTGAAGTCATCATATTTGTATATACATATGAAAACTTATAAATTGTACCTTTACAATTTTGCATTTATAAATACAAGACAACATTATGATTAACATGTTAAAGGTTCTTAAAACTTATTACTGTTATGCTATTTTTTGCTGGCTATTTTATCCTTTATTTCCATTTTACTGGATGCAATATAAAAATATACCATATAGCCAATTGACATCTTAAATTCCAGTTATATACAAAGCCAGTACTGAAGTAGATTTGGGGACCCAGTGCATTACACTGTGGTGTCTTTCTAAAAGTGTGCATGCACTCAGCATGGAATGTTATGATTGGATAAGTTACAGGTTTCCAAATTTAAAAAAAAAAAAAAAAACCAACACTGTTTTCATTCCAATCTTGTTTACGCAAAGGTCCTAAAGATTAGAACTGGCAGGTTATTTCTAACCCTTGCCTTTTCTCCCACCTTCCCTGAGCTCCTCTCATGCTGGGAATCTAGAAGTGACAACCTGCTATTTTCTAGAACTGTATGGTAGTAATTTGAATAGCAAACTCTGCGCCTGGTATAGATTGTCAGAAATATATACCTGAAACTATAACTGTACCATGTGTGGGTGACCATGGAAACTTAGTTGACATCAAGAGTATTTATAGGAAGAAAACATGCTCAATTTAATTCCAGTACAGACATTCCCATTTCAAAAAGAAAAGTTTTAATTTCTTGCTTAACTTTGACAGTGACTGTAATAAATCTTCTCAATTTTTCATGAATTTGAATTAGGAAATTTCACAATTCTGATGAAAAGTTTCTTAAACACCAAATTATTAAAAAAATCAACTCTTCTTGTGTCATATCTCAATAAATATAAATATACCCCATTTAACAGGAGGTCACATAATATTCAACTACATCATTTCCCAATATTATCAGTTATTTTGCCCTAAACAATATATAAGATTTAAAGAAAAATCCAAAGCATTATTCAAAGTACTTTACTCATCTTTGTAATAACCTATTATAGTGTCCTCCGTGGTGTCCCCCAGAGTCTCAGATCCTGGAACCTGTAAATGTTACCTTATTTGGAAAAAGGGTCTTTGCAGATGTGATTAGATTAAGGATTTTGTGATGGGGGTTATCCTGGATTATCCAAGCAGGCCCTAAATGCCATCACAAGTGTCCTTATGAGAGGAAGGCAGAATGAAATTGCACACACAGAAGAAGAAGTAGCATGACCAGGGAGGCAGAGATTGGAGTGATGCAGTCCGTGAGTCAAAGAATGTCAGCAGCCACCACAGGTTGGAGATGGCAAGGAATGGGTTCTCTCCTAGAACGTCCAGGGTGAGCACAGCCCTGGCTGACACCTTCATTCCAACTCTGGGATGCCAATTTTGGACTTCTGTCTTCCAGAACTTTGAGAATAAATTTCACTTGTTTTAATCCTCTACGTTTGCAGTAATTTGTTGCAGAAGACTCAGGAAACTAATAACTATAATTGCTATTATCTCAGGATAATATATTGAATTTTTAAACTAAATTAATAAATTGGGGAGGAAGGTGTCCCCAACCATTGGAGAACTATGAATGATCCTATTTAAGTGTGCTGGGAAGTCTCAGAAGTGTTTTTGAAAGAAATAGGCCTAGAAAAATGAAGAGTGTTTAAAGGGTGAAAGCCAAGAGAACATCTAGTCCAATGAGTAAATTTAAACTACATTAAAAATCTTTCAGAAAATAATCCGTCAGTAATTATCAAGAGCATTAAAGTATTCCTGCCCCTTGATTCAGTAATTCTGCTGCTAAAAACCAATACTAATTATACATATCAAAATCAGATCAAATTTTATAAATTAAGATGTGTCTTGTGATACTTATCTATAATATCAAAAACTAGAGACAATCTCAACATCCAAGTATAGTAGAAGAGGAAAGTAAACCACAGTGTGTCTCCTTGGCTGATCATCTTATACATCTACCAAAAGCAATGTTTATAAAAACTTTGGACAAAAAAAAAAAACCCGTTATGTTAAAGTATTATATGCAAAAAGCAACATATAAAAGAGTATGTTATTGCTTTTAATTCTTATTTAAAATGCATAGAAAAAAAGGCAAAAAGGAAAAATGCAGGATTATAGCTAACTTCTTTACTTCAATCTTTTAACAGTTTTACTAAAAAACAAAAGACATTTGGGGGCGGGGGAGGTAGTTGGCAGATACAAATGCTCCAGTTTTCTGAGTGATTAGAAAACATAAGAAAAATACCTTACCAGCCAAAATTCCCAAATGCCTTCAAATGTATCACATTATCTACAATGTCTTTGAATAAGCATGAGTCATGCAGGAATAGATAATACTATCACTTATTTACATTTGGAGCACCCAAGGCACAAGAAGTTTTGGAGTCCACTCAAGGTCATCCTACATAAGCAAGAAAAGCTAGGACAGAAGCCGTGTCATGTCACTCCAGACTGGGACTTTAATCCCCCCCTCCATGGTGATGGTGCAGCAGAAGAGCCAGGCTTAGCCATGAAGAGTGGGTAGCTCTTCTTATCAGAAAGCTTCAGAAAAACAAGGTCAAGGTCTCAAACCCACTCTGACTGGCTGATATTTAAGTATGCAAAGCCAATCAGGTAAAATGTCTCAGGCTTCCTCATAATCCTTTAAGACTCATGAATAAGCCAAAGTATAAGTAAATCAGACTTTTATAAATATTGCCTCTGACATATAGAGTAATAATAAATACTCAAGAGATATTCAGTCTTTCAAATCAGTACCCTCTATTCATTTTACTTATTTTTGATTCAGGATATAATTTATATTAATTTATTAATCCAAGCCTCTCCTTATAATAGGGTCTTAGTTTTGACACTTAATCATTTTATAAAACATTCTAATATTGTAAGAGCCAATAATTTTCTGCAAATGCTTGCTTTTAGCTATAATTTCACTTTTAGGGACAAATGAAAAGAATATCTCTTGTAAAACTCTAGAAACTTAAAATAACCTAAAATATACAAAAAAAATTATAATTACATAGTGGGGTTTTTTTTCCCCAAAAAATGTTTACACTTTCATTTAGGATTATAGAACCAATTCATAAGCATTTTATATTTGTAAATATACTCTAGGGAGCTCTATCTTGTTTAAGCAGTTTTGGGTTTGAGAAGTTTCTAGCATTAGAATATAATCATAGAAATGATATAATTAATTGGGGAAAAAAAGGACCATGGTCAAATTAGAGCCAATTCTAAACCTTCAAATTTGGATACAGCAAAATCAGGGAATCAAAAAATTAATCACATAAAATCAACTATTGAATGTTAATGAAAATTATTCCAAAACTTTTCTCTTTCTATACTGGAACAGATGTTTTCATCATCAAGCCTAGATTTAACTGTCAAAAGAGTGTACTCATGGGCTATGTATACATGCACAGATATATATATCATTAAACTGAGAAGTTGCATGAACTTCAACAAAGCAACAAGGGTATAAACATTTCTTTACAAACCCCTAAAAAAATATATTATTCATTTTTACCCTTTGAGTTAGTATTAGCAAAGATATATTTTTTTATAAATCCCCAAAGAGCTTTTAACCAGGACTACATCACTGAATAAAAAAATATAAATCTCTAGAAGTAGAAAGTTTTTACTGCTATCCTTGTTAAAAGATTGCTAGTTACATCTAAAAAGTCATACTGGTAAGAGTGGTTACAAAAACCATATTAAAAAATACAGTTGTGTCACTAAGAGAATTCAATTCAAATGCCAACAGAAACTCTCTTGAGACATCCTAAAGCTATCCACAGATAGGTTAATTTCCTTTCATGATTTGTGTGTTTGTATCACATTTTAGTATTAAATAATGCATATACTATGATCATTTTTGCCTTTTTAGAATGCTTCCAAGATGATTTCTAATAAATGAATGCAAAAGAAACATAAGAATTTAGAAAAAAATCCAATTGTTTTATTTAATAATTATGTGTTATATAGGGCATATTTTCAATACTCTTCACAAAAGAAAACTGTCACATACCTCATAAACACCAAAGTATTTCCTAATGATTACTTTGAAGTGCCACAATTTCAAATTTAATTAATGGATTGCCTCTAAGATACAAAAAATCAAAATAATTTTCTTTGATCCAATTGCCTGATGGAACAACTCTTAAAAGAATATATAATTTAACAACAGAGCTGATGTGCAGCAAGCTAAGCCTTCCTCATGAATTGATTTTTAGAATAGGTATGTCTAAAATCTCCATATTTTTGTTAAAATAGAGACAAAACCTTCCAATTTTCTCATAGATTATAAATCAAAGAAAAATTGAAGACAGCTACATAAACAGTTCAGTGACTTGCATCTGTTGTGTATGACACAATGATCTCTAATGTAGAGCATTTAGCCTATTCACCCCTTTGCTGCCATCTTTGAATAAACATGTCTCAAAGCACCATTAATCTAAGCAATGAGGGACATTTTTCTTTTAAGAACAAACACATTTTCAACTTTGGACTAGCTATACAACTGTAAAACCAAGCAGAAAAAAGAATTTTGTGATACATATTTACATTAAACGTTGAACACGACATTTAACCAAGTCTCTCCAATGTGAAGCTGCATTAAACTTAAGAGACATCAATATTAACTATTTTCTTTTCAACTGTTATTCTTCTGTATCATGGTACTTGTGGAATAACTTTTCTGCCTAATACTCAGAAAGCCCAGAGAAAGAGATTAGTAGTTTCATCATAAATTTAAAATATTTTTAAAATCCAATAATGATCAAAAAACTTCCTTTATTCATACAACCATGTTAAGAAGTATGCTAAAATGTGAACAAACAAAAAATAACTAGCTTAAAGAGCAGCATCTCTCAGTATTCAATGCCCAAGATCACCAAGCTTGAAGAAATATGACAAGTTTATTTTCCTCAAATAATTCAAAATTAACCAAAAGTCAAACCAACAATTCCCTATTTAAAAAAGATCAAAAGATATGTCAAGGAAAATACATAATCTAGTTTTACAAATATCTTTTAAACTGTTCTACTGGGGGCAATACAGAAAATAGAGTGTTCTCAAAAGGAAATCCTTAAAGAGTCAATCCTTCAAAATAAAATAAGGAAAAAATGTCAACCAAGATCAGGTATCACAATATTGCCCCGAGACTATATGGAAACTTCTATGTAAATGGTAATTAGGTCGGTCTGTCTGTCTGTCTCTCTCTCTCTCTTTCTCTCTCCTTATAAAGGCCATAATGGCTATGTTTGTTGAGGGAAAATAGGTGGGGAAAGAAGGTATAAACGCTTACTGTTTGAGAAAAGCTGGTCTGTGCCAATACATTGGAGAAACTGTTCAAGAACAGTTGAGCTATGTGAAAATGTAACCCCTGAAATGTTGCCAAGGTCACAGAGACCCAGGGTGATCTTCAACACACAATGAGTACCATTGGTCTATTTGTAAAGAGAACTCGGGTACTGGGTTATTTTTACAATATGCATCTCACTGGAAAAAAACTGGGAAAAGAAAATGCAGATTGGTTGCGCTTTTATGGTATTTCATTTCACTATCCTTCTTATGGGGTTACTAAAATATTAGCAGTGCCCTGCTTATGAGATATATATGATCCCTTTCAAGGTGGGAGTTAGCAGCAGTGTTTTTAAGTGAAATATGAAACCAACATTACAATTTCCAAATTCAATTTCAATAACTACATTAACATGACAAGGTTCTCAAGAATTGCCAAAAAAAACAAAAGTGAACTGTTTACCTTGAGCAGCACATTTCACCGTGGGACTCAAATTCTGTACCACAGCCCACTTCATGTTTTTATCCATTTCAAACTCTGCCCTACAGCAGTAGGTTCTCTCCACCATTCCTGCCTTTTTTCCAGCGTAATACCTTCCATTTACATTTTGCCTCTACTGGTGGTTCTCAGAACACCATTTTACAGGAATGGAAAGGCACCAAGAAATTTTGCCTGAAGTCATGTAAGACTCCAACTATAGAAGGAGTGAACCCAGTTCCTGAGTGCTGAAAAAAGAACATTCCCACTGATAAGAGAAAGCCAATTTCAATCTCTGTTTATATGCGACAGACTCAGCTGTTCTTTATTAGCATGGTACTGAAATGTATTTCCCCAGTTTGTGAAATAAAAAAGAACAACAACAAGAAAAGTCATATTTTCTCTAAGAATATATGCAAGTATTTCTTCTTAGGAAGCCCATACACAATACAGTAAAGAGTCCACCTCACACAAATTTCCTATTCAAATATTTAAAAGTCATTGGGGTGAAGCCTCATTAAGAAAGACTGAAATGGTCCATTATTACAGACAGAGAATACTTTTCCTGGGATTGACTATAAACACTAAGTGCAAAGTCCAGAGCCAAAGGAGAATGTTAAGTTTGCAAGTTTTCCTCTTCCAGAAGGTAAAAACATTTCAGACATTATGACTCATTATTTTTCATTTTTTAATACGTTCATGTTTTAGATTCATTTGTATTATATAAAGGAAGATTTTATTTTAAGCATGTGTCACATTGTTATATTTTCCTTTTGCTAATATAAATTAGCAACATTTTACCAAGAAAAAAGTTAAAATTCTTATAATCATTTATGACACTTAAAATTTATTGGACTCCATAGTGCTACATTATTTGCTCCTATAATCTTCATTAAAACTTTGCAGGACTGATATTTCCACTTTATAGACAAAGAAACTGAGGCTCAGAATGTAAAATTACTCACACTGAACTCCAAAGGTTATTTTCCCACACTTCCTTAAGAAACAGTACACTCATATCCCATTGACAAAATATAGAAAATTTGACTTAGGAGCTTACCTAATAATTTTCAAAAGACTTCCAACAACCTATCTTTAGTAATTCACCTATTCAAAAGTTGACAGATAAATGGAACCTGAGGAAACAATCTGGCATATTTCTCCCACTACCCCTAAACAAATCCTTTTTGGTCTTTCAAGGTCCAGTTCAAGAATCATGTCTTCTCTAAAGTTTCCTGACTCTCCATACCAACATAATTACTTCTTTCCCAGGTTAGAGAATTTATTCAACAGTAATTACAACTAAAGATAGACTAAAAGATTATCCTTTCTTTTTGTCCTCAGCTCCCACTACAGTACCTGGTACATGTTCAATAAATCTTTGTGTTCAACAAATGCTTGTTAAAAGTATACATGTAGAAAGAAAACAGCTCAACTATAATAAAATCTTGTCTCATATAATTATGAATACAAGTCAAACCTTGTATTAAAGTATCTTAAACTTTAACATGTATATGAATCATGTGGTGATCTTATTAAAATGCAGACTCAGACACAGTAGGTCTGGGGTGGGACATGAGCTTCTGCACTTCCAGTAAGCTCTCAGGTGATGACATTGCTCTTGGTTCCCAGACCAACCATCCTTTGGGTAGCAAGCACTTAACCTACTGGGCTAAGGCATACCAAACTTGGTGAATTGCTTAAAAGCCTTATGTTCCTCTTGGAGGCTAACGTCCACTTAGACCTGGCACCAAACCTCAAGTTATTAAACTTAATAACTAAGAGCAATTATGTGTTTATGTGAATTTCCCTAAATGAGACATAAGCTTTTTTTTTTAAAAGGACCATTCTTAACGATGTTTGTATTAATATATTCGGTCCCAGGAGGCAGGACAGCACTTTATATGTAGGAGGGATTCCCTGTACTATTAAAGTAAATAAAAAATTAAGTACTTGAGGGTAAAAGCTATCACTGGTTTATCTATTTCTTTGTCGTAAGCCATGACATGGTGCTTCAAAGGACAGTCTCAGTAAATAAATGCTGAATGAATGAACAGGTAACATATTCTTTCTTTGTAAATCATCAGGTTCTTAGCATCCTGATCAATGCCAATTTGTGGCACTTGATCAAATTCTAATTGATCTGGTTAGCCCTAGATATTAATGAATCTGCAATGTTGTAGGGGTCATATAAATGACCTCTTTGCTATTCTATTTCTGAATATTAGTTTTCTTTTTTCCAAATGCTACATATAGTTTCACTCCAACATTTCCTTTTTGCTGTGCCAGAACTGAAATTTGTAGCCGCTATTGTTTTGTTTTAAGCTCACGATTACTGACACTTCAAAAACCACTAGTACCAAAAAGATCAGTGTTAACCATATGATGGAAGCCACTACAATAATTCCCACTTACTTTTTAAATATCTTAGCTTTGTGAGCACAAAAATATTATTGAACTGGGATGATATGAATGAAGGTTTACATTTATTTCCTAAATGTACCTTGTTAACAGGCTATCAGAATCCAAGAGTATTTAACTGCAGAAAATGTTTTTCATAATATTCAAAAGAGGATGTAATTATTTCATTGAACCAAGCTTTACTGCTTTATCTCTACACATTTCAGTAATAAGTTGTAAGTGGTATGTATAGTGGGAAAGTGCTAAAAGTGCTTATGTCACCAAACAAGTTATTGAGTGTTTAGTGTAACAAGCAAGTATTAAGCACCTATTACCTACAATGCATACATTAGGGTGTTGTGAGGAATACAAAGATGAATATTCCCAAAGCTTTGAGAAAATTCAGACAACAACATTGCACCAAAACAATAGCAAAGGATAAAAACAGTTCAATTATTACTTTTAAACTAAATTTTAAAATAAATTAAGTTTTAGGGGCACATACTGGACTTAAAAATGCAATATTTGTCTTTTTTAAACACTTTTGCCATGGACTGAACTGTGTCCTATCCAAATTCATATGTTGAAGCCCTAACCCCCAATGTGATGATACTTGGAGATAGAGCCTTTGGGAGGTAAGTAAATTTAGATGAGGTCATGGGGATGGGGCCCTCAGGAGGTGGTTAGCGCCCTTATAAGAAGATACAACAGAGAGCATGCTCAGTCTCTTTCCACCATGTGAGGACACAGCAAGAAGATGGAAGTCTGCAAGCCAGGAAGAGAGGCCTCACCAGAACCCTCAATCATGTTGCCACCCTGATTTTGGACTTTCAGCTTCTAGAACTGTGAAAAAAATAAATTTTTGCTGTTTAAGTCATTTACTCTATAGTATTTTGTTATGGCAGCCCAAGATGACTAACACAACTTCTCTCATTGTCTCTTATACTTTTACATAAGAATTCTATGTCATAATTATGCTCATATAATTTAAACTGCCACAAATGTATTTTGTTATGATATAGTAAGAGATTTAGAAGTGGAGTTAGTAAATAAATATTCATTCTTCAATTGCCAATTGTTCAAAAAAGTGCAGAGAGAGAGAATTCTATATTTATTTTAACAAGTTACTCAGAAATAAGCTTTGGGTGGGGGGTTACCTCATTAGCAATAAGTGCAGACATGCAGACATTCCCTTACACAAAACTTCTTTCAGCAGTGTCAGAAAGAGAATGCTTTTTGCATGTGTCACTTCTCAGGTCCAAGCCTCTAGCACGCTTCTTGTTATATGCAATTAGCTCCATGCCAAGATTTAGTACATTTCATAATAAACCCCTTGACCGCATTAACTGTAGGCTTGGCAAAGTTGGAAAAGCTCTATTCACGAAGGCAGAAAACAAGCCACAGGACTTACCCCACAGCAAAACGCACACTTGCTAGATGCCAACACACTACAAATTTCAACAGGCTGCCATGCCCTCCCTTCATCCTTCCCCTCTATTTGGCGCGGAGGAGGGGGCAGAAAAATACAACCTGCCATGTGACTGTGATTAAAGAGTACATAAGGATGAAATAAGCTACAGACAAATTTGGTTTGTTTACTTCTTCTTCCTCCTCCTAAATCTTATTACTAGCTTGTTCCCTTGACCTAACCCTCCAAACCATCCACCCCACAAAAACCTAAAGTCACTTCATAGATGAGATCCAGAGTTTACCTTCATTTAAACAGTAACCATCTGTTGCTTTCAGGAAAACTGCAGCTCCTTCTCAGGTTTCCCGTTTTGGAACACGAAGGCTGTGGTACACTATGGTTATTCTGTATGGGAAAGTTCTCCCCAGGACAGCAGGAGCAAGGAAAAAAGGGAGGAGGCACAGAACTAACGAGCTCTTCCTCTCTTCATATCAGAACAAAGAATAAAACCTTTTATTTTCTTTCAATGACCACTTTTTGTGAAAGAAACAGAACTAAAGTGCTGCAGAGAGAATATTGCACAAACCTCAGTTTCAATCTTAACTTGTTTTCATTTTGCTAATTAGAGGCTCCATTTCTTCATCTGGGAAATAGAGATAATACAGAGTTGTCATAGGGTTTAGAAATGTTTGGCTCAGAAAATGCCTACCATATACAAGACACTTGTTTAATTCTAGATATTTTATATCGTGACATTATTACTGAGAAAGAAACATTTTCATCACAGGCAAATTATAATAAAAATATAGGAAGGCAAAAAAAATTATTAAAATTCCATTAAGTTCCCTTTGGATAATACATTTGAAAGATCACCTTTGTACTATTATACTAAAAATTCATTAGAAGGAACTCTCTCGGGTCCCCCACAAGAGACTCGTGGTACTAATACGCTAAAAGGACTTCGTTACAAATTTCTTTCTGGTTCTTTGAGGCTCCAACATACATTTAAAATCAGAAAAATAAGATTCCTAAAACCTATATTTCATTTTTCCAAAAAAAGTCTCCTATTTACATTTAGTATTATATACTACAAAATTTAAAGTGTTTTAAATACTGGTAAAATGTCTCCATTTTCAGTGTAAGAAACAATAGTTTCCTTAGTAAAGATATGGTTTCCTTGGTGATATATCATTATAATGTACCATGATTAGAGATGTATCATTAATAGCTTTTTTAACAATAAAATCCAATAAAATAATTTACTCCCATGTAAATAACTCTGTAACAAAATATTTGAAATTGAGGCTAGCCTAGAAAATTTAGGTCACTGGGTTACTTAACTTACTGGTGCAAACAAAAACTCACATTCAACCTTTCTCTGCCTCAATCCCAGCTTCATCACTTACCAGCTTTGGACCAAGTTATTATTTAATATCTCTGTGCTTTAATTTCCTTATCCATAACATGATTAATAACAGCAACTACCTCATATAATTGTGAAAAAATTAAATAATATTTACAAGGTGCTTAGAACAGTGCCTGGTACACAGCAAGTGCTGAGTATCATTATCATCATTGTTATTATTCATGCTATTATGAACAATCACATAGTCCTTTAATACTACCTATTGAAATTGCTTACACAAAGGTATTTTTCTATTTTTCTTTTCTTTTCCTGTCCCCTCTGATTTTCAGCTGCAGGATCTTATCTCTACCTTTGTTTCAGTCTTATATGCATATTTATGTATTTTTAAATATTCACCATCAATCCTTTTACTGAAGTTTTCCCAGTCATCATTTGGTTGGACACAGTTCATGCTCTAATAGATTCCTCCAAAACAGCTGATGGATACAAACTTCCCTAAGCTCTTGTACAGTGAAAACTACTGAAGGATAACTTGGGTATAAAATTCTTGGTTCACGCTTTTCTTTCATTAAGAATAATGGTAACAACTATAATTAAAATGTTCCATTATTGTCTTGCTTTGAATGTCAGTTTTGAAAATCTGATGCTAGTCTAATCATTTTGCCTTTATAGATAACTTGTTCTTTTTGCCTGTTAGCTTTGAGGATTTTATCATTATCCTGGAAACAGGCTAAATCTCCGAGTTGATTGTTTGGGGTTAATTTACCCATGAAAGCTCTTTCCATGTACAGAGATTCAGGGTTTTTCTTTTTCTGAAAAGTTTTCTTGGATTATAGTTTCAAATATAAGTTCTGCAAATTATTGTTTTTCTTCTTCAGAGTCAAATAATTCAAATATTATTCCTTCATTGCCTGTCTTCCTTTCCTTTACTTTCTCTAAGACCCATTTTGCTTCTTTGTGTTATTTGTATTCTCCTGGTAGTTTTCCTATCTTTCTTTGATGCCCCTCATTAATTTTTATTTGAGTCTCTTCTCCCTTGGGTGCCTTGTAATTTTCATTAGAAAAATATTCATTTGTTTAGATAATTTTATCTTTTTCTTCCATTTATCTACCAGTTCATTATACTTTTTTTTCCATTTCTGTTTTTAGTTTTTAAATTTCTGATTAAAGGTAGTTTCCTTATACTTAAATGCTTGTTTAAATATATTCAATTCTGTTTAGAATACAAACACAGTTTTCTTCTGTTTCCTGGTTGTTTTTCAGGGTGATGTTGGTATTTTCCTCAATTGCTTTGTATGAAACTTCATTACCTGATTTTTTTTTCAACAGATCTGTATGGATTTTCTTTTCCTTTAGCTTATTTTGTGATGTTAGGGTATTTTACAAAATTCCTATTTTAAAGGCGCCTTTTTCTGTCAGTCTAGCAAAGTTCAGGTACATCACCAAGTTTCTTTGGTTTATATGTTTATTTGCTTTGGTGTTAGGGAGAAAAGGGTTATGTGAGTCCTCCAAGTTTGTGGCTCTCTTTTGTTTTACAGAATCTTAAATTTACCCCCTTCTCCTTCTTTTCCCTTTTACCATCCAATTGCCAAAAATCTATTCTTCCTTCCTTTTTACCTTTTTTGTCTCCCTGCAAAGCTATGCATTTGGAACACGGTCCCATCAAATTGTTGGACTGGCCCTTTAAATGGCTCACACCGTGAAATCTTTTTTCCATAGTCTTCATCCCATCTGCTCAGTTCCCTTTTCAGGGTTTTCAGATTTTGGATATATTTGCCGTTTGTGGTGGTCTTTCCAATGCTTCCTCAGGTTCCCTGGCTAGTGTCCCTCTTCCTCCTTCCCCAGTGTTTCCCATCTGTGTGTGTAAATGGCAAAGCTCTCGGCATGCAGTGCGGCAGGGGAGGGGCAGGAGTGTGGAAGACTGCAGTTATTTTGCAGTCACCGCATTCTCTGTCTTCAAGTGATGCTGAGAATGTATTTTTGCACAGAAATTTATTAGTGGTAAATGTATTTCACGTCACTGGGAGAGATTCGGAGAGGTTACTTACTACAACTCTTTACCATCTTCAGCTACCTGAAAGGTATGTAGTCATTTTTTAAAATATGTTCTATGACTTTGAAAAGAATGTGTATTTAACAATTTTGTAGCGTAATATATATACAGCATAAAGCCATTATATCAAACATAGTATTTGTGTGGCTCAACTCTCCAATATGCTTACTGATTTGGGACCTGCTTGGTCAATCAATAATATAAAGCATTATGTCCAAATCTCCTACTGAAAAGGTCCATTTGTTAACTTCTCCGTGTAATTCAGTTAATTTTAGCTTTATAATTTTTTTTTAATTTGTACAAATGTATGGGGTACCTGTGAAATATTATTACATGTATATAATGTATAGTGATTAAGTCAGGGTATTTAGGGTGTCCATCACCCAAGTACAATACATTTTTGTTAACTACAGTCACCTACTAAACACTGCTATTAAACACTGAATTTATTTCTTCTATCTAACTATATGTTTGTACCCTTTAACTCACTTCTGATTTTAGATACATACAAGTTAGGAATTATACTCTTCAGAATATTTTAATCTTTCACCAAAACGCAGTAACCTTTTTTATCTGTAGTAATGCTTTTTCATCTTGAAGTGTTATTTCCTATTATGTCTATCCAAGCTTACTTTTGATTATTATTTGGTTGATACATGTTTTTGTCACTTATTATTCTCAACCATTTTTAACTTCCATTTTAGGCATGGCACTTATAAACAGCATCTAGCTGGATTTTTTTCAATGTAGTGTGACAATCTTTGCCTCTGAACTAAGAAGTGCAGTACATTTACATTTTTTGTGATTACAAATATATTTGAATTTATTTCTATTATCTTATCTTGTGTTATTTTTTCTACTTTTACTAAGCTTCCTTCTGTAGGGAAAGTTTTGTTCCAAGTATATCCTTTCACTGTAAATGCCACATTTCCCTGGCTGTTTCACTAGAGTTCTGTCAGATACAGAATTCTCTTATTTTTCTGTATTCATGTTTTCTTAATTTTGGCCTTTGAATATTAATCTTTCCAGCTCAGCAATATATTTAAAAATGTATTTAATATTAAATTAAACTCTTCATATTACATATATTTTTTTATTTCAAAGTGTTACAGAGTACAAATAATTTTGGTTACATCAATTGCTTTTATAATGTTTGAGTCATGGTTATAAGAGTGCCCATCACCCAGATATTGTTCACTGTACCCATTAGGTAGGTTTTCGCCCATCCCCTCCTACCCTCTCCCCCCTCCCCAGTTGATTTCCGTTGACTTTTACTTCCCTCTATGCACATATGTGCTCATCAGTTAGCTCCAGTTTAGTAGTGAGTACATGTGGTGTTTGTTTTTCCATCCTTTATATACTTTACTTAGGATAATGGTCTCCAGTTCCATTCAAATTGCTACAAAAGGCATTAACTCATCATTTTTCATGGCTGAGTGGTACTCCACGGTAGACATATACCACATTTTGTTAATTCACTCATGAATTGATAGGCACCTGGGTTGATTCCACATCTTTGAAATTTTTTAAATCCTAGAGATTTTTTCAAAATATTTATTCTGCCATAATGCCAGAAATGGAAGTCATGTTCTCTTTCTATATAAATTTAACATTTCTTTCAAAAACCACAAGGCCGTTAGGCATTTGGCAAAATGTCTTTTCTTCCCTGAAGTCTGAAGAATGAAGTTTTTTCCCTAGTTATAAATTTATGAGTGTCAATGGCTCCCATTAAAAAACAGAGATACTTTGTATTCACTTCTTACAGTTTTTAAAACAAACCAGAATAGGAAAACATTCAAAGTCCATCATTCCATGCAAATTATTAGAAATAGGCAGATGCATTTGTCAATCCTTCTAAACATCAATAATGATGATGTTCTAAACAAAGAAGCAACATTTTGAATTTTCTTTTTACTGAGTCACTTTCTTAGTGATTAGATGGGAAATACACTAATATTTGTGTATCTGTTAGCTATTGTTGTAAAAATAAGCTACCCTAAAACTCAGTGGCTCCAAACATCAATTGCTCATGTGTCTACGGGTCAGCTGGTAGGTTCTTCAGGTCTCAGATGGGCTCACCACAAGCTTGTGTGGTCAGGTAACAGGTTAGGTAGGTGGCTCTCCTGATCTTGGCTGTGCTCTCATACATGTTTTGGAGTCAGCCAGCTGGTGGCCAGTCTGGTAATACCACCCTCTAGTAGAAAGACTTGGCTATGTTCTACTTGGCTGCTCACCTTCCACCAGGTGAGCCTGTCCTTGTGCTCATGGCAATGGCAGAGTTCCAAAAAAGAACAGAAGCAAGCAAGGGCTCTTAAGGCCCAGGCTGGGAACTGGCACACCCTTACTTCTGCCACATTCTATTGGCTAAAGCAAATCACAAGGCCAGCCCATATTCAAGAGCTGGAGAAAAAGACTCCATTTCTTAATAGGAAGAGCTACACTATCACATTGCAAAGGGTGTAGATACAAGGAGAAGGGAAGTTTGGTGCCATTTTTGCAATCAATTAGCCATAATATCTAAGCATGAAACTTATGTGTGCAGCTGACATTTCATGAGATGTCATCTTGTTCATGTCTGAAAACCCTTAATAACACTGAAATTTCTGAAACCTGCCTGGGGTGGTCATAACTCTTATCCAATTTCAGTTGATCCTCCATTTAACTGATTTGAGGTCAGTTTTTATATGAAACTAGAATAGTAGGCAGCTATCCTGAGGGCACTGGAAATCTATTAAAGGCGTTTAATTGAGGAAGTTACAACATTAGTTTTGAATCCTTGGAAGACCTTGGCTTCAAGGTGGACATTAGATTGAAATGCAGCAAACAAGAGTCAGAAAAAAATCTTTAGTAGGTTATAAGTTATAGTAGTAGTTTAGGTAAAATATGACAATGCCCCAGATCAGAATATTGATGTGGAAATATATAAGAGTAGACAAATTTGAGGGATATTTAGGGGATGGAAATGACTGTACTGTTAAAGGTGATTTCAATACATTTACTATGTGCCAAATACTCTAGGTGGGCTCTGAGGATTCAACAGTCTATACACAAACTTCAGTTAATGAGACAGACATGATTTAAACATATGTTCTCAAGGATACAAGTATGCCTATCCTGTTAATAATAGTTAATAAAATATTACATTTTGATAGCCCAAGGGTGCAATCATTCTCCTCATGTTATTCACAGTTCACTAATCCATTACGTCCTACTATCCTTCATCTACCCCACCCAGCCTATTCTCATCAACCCTCTGGATTAGAAAAAGAGTCACAAATTAAAACTTGACACAATCGTGATAATGAAGCAAAAAATAATTTATAAATAAAAAATTAAAAATTCAAGCTAAATAGGTATCCTATATTCCGTACCTTAAAATTTTCAGCTGGGTGTGGTAACTTACCCCTAGTGATCCTAGCACTTTGGGAGGCCAAGGCCAGAGGACTGCTTCAGGCCAGGATTTTGAGACTAGCCTGAGCAAGAGCCAGAGCCTGTCTCTATAAAAAATAGAAAAATTAGCCAGGCATGGTGGCATGCGCCTGAAGTCCCAGCTACTTAGGAGGCTAAGGCAGGAGGATCACTTGAGCCCAGGAGTTTGAGGTTGCTGTGAACTAGGCAGATGCCAGGGCATTCTAGCCTGGGCAACAGAGCAAGACTCTGTCTATATTTTATATATACTGACCAGACCTCAATAAAGAATCCTCCATGTAGAAACCACTTTTGAGTAAGTCTATTAGATAAAATGCTTATGAAATATATTAAGGAATATATTAAATAATGTAATATATTACATGTAAATGTATATTTTATAATGTTAAATGTACTAAGGAACAAATATATGAAATATATTTCATAATGTAATATATTATACCATATAATCATTACTCTAATATGTATTATATAATATATTCCTTTATATACATTAAATTATGAAATATATTCCATTTGGATAAAAAACAAATTAAGTTATTGATAAGCTGCTTGATATTTTAAATGAACAATCTCAAATATTTTGTGAAAACAGAGTAAAGGTGTAAACCACAAAGAAATAAGCATGTGTATTAATAATGAATAAGAAATCCTTGGGGAATGAGCTAGCACAGTAATATCTGATTAGTAGTGGAGATACAAAATATAAGATAAGGCCACCTAGAATATTAATGTGATAGAATGTGAAACACTCTGTTTTGTCTTGTTTGAATGCACACTCCTTTGAGACTCTGACAAAGTTAGTGAACAGAAAATGTACAAATTTGGCATGTAGTTTCAGAGTTCACAAATATTCTTTCCCCCACATCTACCTCAGACACACATCGCCTTATAAAAGAATGAGCTCTGGACTGGAATCCAGCTGACATAGTTCTCTCATCAGTGTGAGGAGGGTGGTGAACTCAGTTACTTTTCCAGGCCTATTTTCAATGCTTCTAAGGGATGCCGCTAGGAAGGGCAGATGAGTAGAAAGAACTCTGCACTGAGAATTGGGTGCACAAAGGGAAGGGGGGAAAAAACAACAACAACACACACACACAGAGAACGAAAAAGAGCCCACTGTTTCTGATAATTCTGTCTGGGGCCCGTTCTGATCCTACCTATAAGCAACTCTGAAGTTGAGCTGTCCCTACGATTTGCACTGCCAACCAAATCACAGCAATGACAACATTGTAAACTATGAATTCCTACATTTACAATCATGATATCTGATAAATTCTATCCACAAAAACCAATTTATTTTACTTCTATCCCAAGGTCCTGGAGGAGGTCTGAAGAACCCTCTATGAAAACTACACTATATCTTTCAAAAGTATAGAATAATGTCCTTTGTTTCCAAGATAAGGCAGAGCTAAACATGTTCCCATATGAGAACATAAAATACATTTGGTAAAAAAATAGTTCTTGCATCCTGGAAGAGAAGACACAAAAGACTATCATCTATCACAGATAAACTATCACAGTTTCTCTCTGTATGCTATTAAGAAAATCTTCCTCTATGGGAAGGAAGACAAAAATTTTTTACCATTAAACAATTCACAGAAAGATTTCATCCTTTCCAGTCCTTCAACAGAGAAAACATAGGGAGGGACAGCGACATAGCAGCCTTTCTCATACCAGTAGTTTCAAACCTGGCTATCCATTAGATTCACCAGGCAGCTTTTGGAAGATACACATTCCCAAGTCTGAAATCCAGAATCTCACTCTTTTGGAGAAGAAAATCAGTATTGTCCAAAGCCTCACAAATTTAGTCAGGTGCATAAATCAGGGTTGAGACACTGTCTTACCCGTAAGAGTCTATCCTTTCACTTATAAACTACTCCAGGGTATCTCAGCCTATTTTACAAAGATTATTTTTAGAACTGAAGGGGACTTTAGCCACCAGCACAAGCAAAATCAATAGCCTTGTTTCACGGCTAAAGAAAAGAAGGCCCAGAGAGCTTAAACTATTTGCCCAAACCTCGAACTTAAACCCAGTTCCCTTCATTGCCAAATTCTTGCGTTGCATCTTTTCCACGCACAAGACCTTGAAAGAAAAAAGGGAGATTTTCTGTCTTTAAAAGTTGGTTAAAATATCATTTTAATTCCTTGTTTTCAGGGCAAATTAACTGTTCTGCCTTGAATTTATAGAGACAACCATGAGTTAGAAGTACAGTACTCTGAAATTCCGCCAGTTCTTAAATGTTTAGCTACTTTAATGAAGGGTCTTTCCTGCTAGGAAAATTCTGTTTTTTTAGTAAATGAGAAACATACATATATTTTAACAGCATCTTACATGTTTAAAATAAAAAGTCCAAAAATACTAATAAAATTATAAGGATTTCTGTCATTATTTTGCCCTTTTATATATAGGACATTCCATAAAAAATTACTTTGTTATTATGATGATCACTTCTCTAAGACACTGGATGAAAGCCACAAATAACAAATCTGTATTTAATTGAATTCAAATTTAATCTAGGAAATCTGAATAATCCATATTGTTGATATAACTATAGCATTTTCAATGCACAAAGTTTTTTAAAAAGTATCAAACTTTATATTAAAAACTAATTTTTCAACATCTAGTGTAGTCTTGTCCATATGCACACTGACTTAATGACACTGAAATATATATTGAGATATGGTTAGACAAAATATTCTCCAAAGATGGTAGTCTAAGTCTGTAATAGTGAAAAAATTTAAGATCTTCTGGAGCCATCAATACGAAAAAAATCACTGATTATGAGAAAGAAAGGAATCAAATTTAAATGTTAAATAAATCCCAATGTTTTCCATGATGCTTTTCCATTAAAACCCTAATCATTTTAGAGTACCCTTGTCTTGTTCTACCAGGAAGTATGTGGTAGTGAAGAGCATAGGATCAGTAGTCACATGACCAGTTCAAATGTCAGCTCTACCATTTCCTTGCTGGGTTATCTCAGACAGGCTACTTAATCTCTCTATGTCTATGCCTTAGTTTCCTCATCTGTAAAACAAGCTACTAGCAGCAACTACTACCTAAGATTGTTATGAAGAGTGAATAACAGAATAGGTCCAGAAACATAGTATATGCTCCATCTATTATTATCACCATCTAAATTGACATTTTTGGCTTTCTAAATCTGGGAACTAGAAGAAATTATAAGGAAAAATGCTTTAGACCTGAATGTACAATGTGAAAACTCTAGACTTCAATACATTTATTAAAACAGAAAGTAAACTACAAACTATAAAAATATTTGATATAAGTAACAGTCAAAAAGGTGATCATCTTAATTACATAAGGAGCTCATACTAAATTAGTAATAATCTAAAGCTGCAATAGATAAACTGGCAAACACATGAACTCACAGAAGATGAAATAAACATGGTCTAATAATTATATCAGAAGTTAAAAAAGTAGAACCTGTTAAATGAAATTTATGGGAGGCCATTGTTTTGGATTGACAACTAGGTCCAACAGACCAGACAAAAACCAGAATGGAGTCACTCATGCTAGGCGCCACATAATCAAACTGAACTTTGAAACAGGCCAGTTTTTGAAAATAAGAGATTCACAACAACCAATCAGAAGGGGCCCAGCATGCTGAGACAGCATGATAAGAACATCCCCTCTGTTTTAACTCTATAAGGAAGGTAACTTTGAAATGATCAATCCACTTTTTGTTCCCTGTTTCTGCTTTCTTCAGCCCTTTTTTGCCCATAAAATTGATCTCCTCTGCTCAGCTCATGGGAGCACCTTTTCTGAATGTTTAGATGAGACGCTGCCTGATTCATGAATTGCTAATAAAAGCCAATTCAATCTTTAAACTTAATTTATTGAAATTTTATTTTTTTCACAAGCCTCAGCAGGAATCAAAGAATAGCATATTAAAGCAATGAAATACACAGGATACTAAAATAAAAAGCCAGTCCCCTCTACACTCCTGAAACAAATATAAGTCACACAGCATTCCAGAAAGCAATTTCACAATATGTTTAAAGCACCTTTAAGAATGTTCTCATCCCCTAACCAAGTTCTTCCATTGTCAGGAATACATATGAGATATAATCTGAAACAATACTACATAAAATGGTAGAGCCATTAAAATTGTTTTTGTATAAGACCATTCAGCAATATAGACAGTATGATTCCAATTTAAATACACACACATACACATACCCACAAAGACAGGAAAAACAAAAATGCTAACATTGAGATGGTAGAATTCCCTTTTACCTTTGCTACCAAATCTAATAAGCATGGACTACTTTCACAAATAAAAATATTGTTTTCATTACTCCATTAAATATTGTATTTCTAGACAATGTAGCAAATAAAATTCAATATATTTGACAGTTGGTATCTCTGAAAAAATATGTATGCATTTCAGTTTCTGCTTTCCTTGGTCTCACTGTTTTATGAATGTAGTTAAAAATTTAATTTATAGGCTGAGCCACTCTGTTCTGGCATAACTTCACAAAGCCAGACACTGTGTTAGAAGCCTTACATACCCTGGGGGGTAGTAGGGGTGTAGGATCTAGATTAATCCTACACTCTAAATTAATCCTAAATTTTATTCCTAAGGAAAGGAATCTATAGGCACCCTCTCCCTCTGCAGGACCTAGTCCACAAGCTGAGGTTTTCCCTGCTTTTCTTTTTCTTTTTTTTTTTTTTTTTTCCCCCCGAGATAGAGTCTTGCTCTGTTGCCCAGGCTACAGAGCAGTGGCATCAGCCTAGCTCACTACAACCTCAAACTCCTGGGCTCAAGCAATCCTCCTACCTCAGCCTCCCACATAGCTGGGACTACAGGCGTGCATCACCACACCAGACTAATTTTTTCTATCCTCAGTAGAGATGGGGTTTCATTCTTCCTCAGGCTGGTCTCAAAATCCTGAGCTCAAGCAATCCTCCTGCCTTGACCTCCCAGAGCACTAGGATGACAGGTGTAAGGCACTGCAACTGGCCTCCTGCTTTTCTGATTTACTCCAGTTCAATGACTAGCAGGAAATCCCAACCCTGAAGCCAATCCCTGACTGGTTCTCTAACCCTATCCCAAGTCCTGATAAAAGACCCCTCCTCCTTTGGGGTTGAACGCTAACCCCATCAACAACTGAGAGCATGATTAAAAAATGAAGGTTCTTGATGCCTTGCCCCAGACCCTAGATGCTAACCTTTGGAAAGAGACAACAGCCAGATCAAGACCTATTATTTCTAGCTTATTCCCCAACCACTTCTCCTCAAAGAAAATTCCATGATTCTGACACCCAAGTAAATGTGGATATTTAAGCACAGTGGCATTATGTAGTGGCCCAACTGAAATTTACCATGTTGAAAATTTAACTTCAAAACACTTAACCCAGGGAAAAAATTATATTGTATTTGTAGTTCCAAAAGGAATAATAATACTACTTCTAAATTACATTGTTTTTGCATTCTTAATTAAAATTGTGCTACCATCTTTTAATATGGTCACTTTTAAGCAAGTGACCATAAAAATGAAATATTTTATAAATATACAAAAATAACTCCAAAAACTTTACTGTGTATATTTATAATGATTTAAAGTATGAAAATTTTGATAGAGTTCACTGGAGTAAATTAAAGGCAAATACATTAAGAAGCATAACCTTTGTTCTTCCTATGTTTGCTCATTTGTTATTAGAAAAGATATAAGAAAAACAAAGCACATCTTCCCATAATCATTATGAACCAGTTCACCCTGCAATGCTCATACAGAACAAGTGTCAATCAACTCTTTCATACCACCTTTTCTTGCTTATTTTCTTCTTGCTGGAAATGAACTGGCTCAATCTCACTGAAGCACTGGTAAAAAAAATTCTTACTCTCTTTTCAGGTTGCATTAAGATTTCACTTATTCTCTAATCACCAAGAACAAATTAAGCAACTTCTCTAAATCAAGTTATAGATTCCCTGACATCCAGATCCTTAAGAATTAACTCATATTCACGGTCCTTTTTCTGTCTCATGTTGAAGAGGTGCTTGTTCACCTTAGATGTAGCTGGTTGTCAATTGAGAGAATTTAGCTCTGAAACCTTTTAGAGACTTCTTATTTCCTCCCTCTAATCCAGCAAGGATTTAGGTAGCTGCCACCAGGTGGATGGTGCTACCTTTGGTAACAGAAAGAGCAAAAATAAGGGAGCATACTTTCAGTACAGTCTATTTTTGTAGAAAACTATAAAAATATAACAATGAAACAATTACTGGTGTCCATAAGCCTTTAAGTAGAAATATAATGTGGAACAAGTTTGAAAATAACATAGCCCGAGCCGGGCACAGTGGCTCATGCCTGTAACCCTAGCACTCTGGGAGGCTAAGGCAGGAAGATCGGTTCAGGTCAGGAGTTAAGAGACCAGCCTGAGCAAGAGTGAGACCCCATCTCTACTAAAAATAGAAAAATTAGCCAGGTGTGGTGGTGTGCACCTGTAATTCCAGCTACTCCGGAGGCTGAGGCAGGAGAATCATTTGAGCCCAGGAGTTCGAGATTGCAGTGAGCTATGATGACACCACTGCACCACTCTAGCCAGGGCTACAGAACAAGACTCCATCTCAAAAAAAAAGAGAGAGAGAAATAACCCTGTGTACATGTTTTCAGACCTCCTTTGTCTCCTAAATTCTCCACTGAGAAGATTTTCTTAGCAACATTTCCTGCCTCTATAACCAGTCATGTTGTGAAGTTGAACTTCACCACCACAAGTTTTTAATTCATGTCCCTAAATATTTCATTTTCAAAGAAATATGCAGTGATTTCCTCTCATAGAATTTGCTTCTCATAGAATATTGATGTAATATTTAGCAAATATTCCAGGAAATAAGAAATAATGAAACAAATAATTTCCAGACCATTTTTAAGAAGAAAACTAAAAAATGTGATCAATTACTAATCAAAAGGTGATAATTACATTATGCTTTATTTAGTATCATTTTCACCTTTCACTACAACAACTTAAATCTTTAAAAACATGGACAGAACTGTGGAGATTAAATTGGAGGACAGTCATTGCACTGGCATTCTCATAGAAATTATTTTTATTTATTTGTTTTTGACTAAAACCAAACTAGGTGGTCAAAAATTAAGAGATATTTGTGAAATATAGAATTTTACATAAAAGTAGTATTTGGTCAAGAATGTGAGTTTATAGCTGAAGCTGTGAGTTGATATGTAATAATAAAGGGTCTGCTATAGGGTAATTGTTCAAATAGTATTATAGGTTCTCAGTATAGCATAGCAGTAAAGTTCAGGAGGTTTCAATTTAATTCCAGCTTTATCACTACCATCTGTATAATCTTGGGCAAGTTTCTTAATCTTCCAATGCTACAGTTTTAACATCTATAAAATGGGAATATTAACAGAACAATTCGCACAGACTTGTGAACAATAAATAGAATACATGTAAAGCATTCATAACAGTGCCTGAACATTGTAGCACACCATAAAAAAAATAGCTATATAGGGACAAAATAGTTCAAAAAGAGTCTTCAAGTGAACGTTTACCAACGTACCTGGCAATCTACTCAGAAGTGGGGCCTCTGAAGTCCACGCCACCTGTTTCACATTTGCCCTCTAAATTCAGTGAAGCCAACTAGAACTATCAGCATGAAAAGTATAATGGATTGGATTTGCTTGAAAATAGCATAATTTTGTAATTTAGTTTGCATTAACTTGAAAAATGTTATCAGGATGATATCAGCAATACTTGGAAAAAGGTTATTACCAAGTGTGTAAATGTTTGAGGAACAGACTAAGTGTGTAAGCCAACATTTCCAATGAAAGGCACAAGTTACTTTCTCATTATATAACAAATCTACATCCACTTTGTCATGTTGATTTACACCAGTTTCCTTATCTTATGTGTTTTTACTGATAATTAAAGGAACAATTCCATTCATTGTATAAAATATATTATCTTTCTGTTGACTTCAGCATACCACAAAGTCAAAATGTCAAAAAGCAATAATGATGCCTACCAAACATCCCAAACTCTTTAATAATTACTATGACCTTACCTTTATCAACAAAGCATGAAATGACCTTCCCTTCCTTTCACATCTAAGAAAAACCGGGTTGAACTCCACCCTGTCAACAAAGAGAAAAAAAAATTGAGTTGCTATTTGGTTTAATCTATTGGCTTGAGAAAAGTTTGGATTACATTACCAGTTCAAATGAAGAATCAATGGTAACATATAACTGAATTGAAAAAAGTATAGTCTTACTATAGCATCTTAAAGTTCTAACTTTTGAGCTCTCAGCTTATAAATAAGAGAAAATATAATGTTCCATATAATTACAGACACCATATGAAGTTTCTCTGATATCTTTCCAAAAAGAAGTAAATACTAAGTAGATTTACAGTTTTTAATGTTATTTAATGCAAGGAGTTTTACTTAAATAAAATGATAGCCACAGACTTTCTGAGTAAATATATAAACTTGATTTTCATCTATAACAGTTTTCTAACCAAATCTTGGTAACAAATGGAAAGCAAAAAAAAATCATATTTCCATAGCTCTTTGTTAGTATTTATATCACCAATACCCTATTCTACTAAAATGAATAAACCACAGTTATATTTTAATTTGGTATAAAATATGTTTTTCTATATTTTCATATTCTCCATGATTTCCACATTTTTGAAAACATAAACAAGAGAGACACAGGATAAAGGAGAAAAGAAGTACTGCTGTGTGGTCATATTAAGGCAAAAAATAAAACTATAACAACACTTTTCATTCTAAAAATAGAATTACTCTATATATGATCCAGCAATTACACTTTAGGGTATGTAACCAAAAGAATTGAAAGCAGGATCTTGAAGAGGTATTTGTACACTCATATTCATAGCAGTATTATTCACAATAGGCAAAAAGTGGAACCAACCCAAATGTCCATCAAAGGATGAATGGATAAATAAAATGCGGTGTGCATACACACACACACAAATGGAATATTATTGAGCCTTAAAAAAGAAAGAAATCCTGTCACATGCTACAACATGAATGAACCTTAAGGATATCATGCTAAGTGAAATAAGCCAGTCACAAAAAGACAAACGCTGTATGATTCTACTTACATGAGGTATCTAAAGTAGTCAAACTCATAGAAACAGAAAGTAGAATGGTGATTGCCAGGGACAGGGGAGAAAAGGAAATGAAAAGTTGTGGTTTAATGGATACGGTGTCAGATCTGCAGGATGAAAAAGTCCTGGAGATATGTTGCACAACAATGTGAATATACTTAACGCTACCAAACTGCACACTTAAAAATGATTAAGATAGTAAATTCTATTTTATGTGTTTTCTACCACAATTTTTTAAAGGCAATAGGCATAGGTAATAAGTAACATACAAAAGGTTACAAAGTGAGAATTCATAGCCTTGAAGTATAAATAGATTTAGAAAAGTAAAATAGAGGTGGAAAAGTCCAGGTAGAAGAGTCTATCTACAAAAAGTCATTTGTAGGAGAAAAGTAAAAATTCAGGCAAACATGCAAATAATAGAGGAGTAGCCCTGATAAAACTAGAAAGGCAGATTGAGTCTCATTTATTAAGGTGGTCAGTACTCAAGGGAGAGTCTCTGAAGTGACAGAACAAGTAAAACTCTGACCAGACATACCAGAGAGGTGAGAGAAAGTAGTCAAAAACACAAGTTACAAATTTGCTCAATGCTGACCCAGGAAGTCTGGTTTAAGGCAGAAAAAAAATTCAGACAGAATATTTCTAGACAGTCCAGGTACATGTGACGTTAGCCTGGGGTACCCTATAGGCAACCCAATCAGTTCGGCTTCCCATAAATGAAGACATATCCTAGAAAACCTCTCAAACCCAATATGAACTTACAGTACCCTTTAAACTGGATCAAATTAAAATTTCTTCATGCTAAACTTCTAAGGAGCAGATACTGTCTCTTATATCCTTCACATCTAAAATTCAGTTTTATGCTTACAGAAAGCATTTTGTAAGTAATTGTCTGGGGAACTGATGATCATCTTTTACTGCTGAATGTTTACATGGAGATATGCTAAACACTTGAAGTTGTTAATTTAAAAAATCTTAAATATCACAAAAAAGCCAGTGATCATGAATGACTGATTCATAATGACTGAGTCATCAATTCATACTATTTATGAATACTAATTTCCCATCTGAAAAGGAAGGTTTAAAAATTCACGTTTATACTTTAATCAAAAGATAGGATTTCAAAACTTATATTTCAAACAAATATTTGTAACCATCACTAAATATGTGCTATTGGTAGGGACATTTTATACTATATTGCTCCTAGGTTTAAAAAATAATTTTGAAAAGTATTTTTTATACTTTTGAGGGTATTGAAAACTACACTTTAGACTTGAGAGCTTTGTCTATAAATATTTACATTTTCTTTTACTTAAATTATCATTTTTTTCTGAATTCCCAAGTCATACTCTAGAACTTTGCCTTCAAAGCAACTAGAAGCTAATGAAAGATTTAAAAAGAGTCCTTGTGAGGTCACAGAGGCTGCCAGCAGGCCAGTAAGAGAAAGCAGACCTCACTGCCTGGATGTCAATTATCCAGCCCCTGGGCACTCGCTCACAGAGCACCACAGCTTAAAATCATTATAAAGATAGCATTAAGACAATTAAACAAATTACTTGGAATCAACAGTACTTAAAATCTATTCCTACCCTGAATAAAAGGTACCAGAGGACAACCTCAGAAATTGAGGTAAATTACAGAAAAGTGTTACAACATGAGTAAGCATTCATTTGTTTTCCTCCCGCAATTTAAAATTTTTCAAGCATTCTAGAATCAGACTGTGGGGTATTTCAGCAATGCATACAAACTAAGAAAGGCCTTCAAGTATTTCAGTAATGCAAAAACACTAAAAATAGCTTGTGTATATAGGTACTAAACTAAGTTGATTCAAATTTTTTGGCTATTCAGTACCCTCACTGAAGCAATCAACCTTTTTAATATGTATTTACCTTGTATTATTTTTTTTAAATAATGGAATGTTAAAAATCCTATTCTCTAGCATGAAATTATAAGTGAATAATTACTAAATTCTGAAGTCCAGAAGATACTAAAAGATTCTGACGTAAAATTATTAAGTTTTTTCTTTTTAAAACAAAAATCCGTGGAATATGGAGGAATTGTAGGGGAATATAGATTTCCTTCCCTCTTAGTAGAGGTTTTAAAAAAATGACATATGAATACTAATAAATCAAGAAACATGACAATATGTTAAAATATTAACAATCTTGAAGGTGTAAAATGTTTACATATATAATTATAAAATACATGTAAAGTCTTAAAATAGCAGGAGGGATTAGTAACAGTTCCAAGTTTCAAACATGTCCATATTTTTTACCATACCAAGACTAACAGCTTACTTTACAAAGGATGTACACATTAGCTTATTTAATCCTCACAATAAGCATACAGCACTTTACATGTAACAGAATGCAGAGCAGTGACAAGCCAGGTCTTGGAGTCAGACAGTCCTTTGGTACAAATTCTAGCTTTATGTTTATTGGCTGTGTGATCCTGGGCAAGCTGCTCAACTTCTCTAAACCTTGGTTTCTTCATCTGTAAAATGGGGATAATGTCTACCTCCAATTTACTATAAGGATTAAATAAGATAATTCACATGAAGCATTTAACGTAATACTTCTCACCAAAAAAAAAAACCTCATCATTTACAGATAAGTGTCTGAAACTCATAGTAAGCAACAGAGTGCACCTGAGAACTCGAGTTATTTAGTTCCCCATCTAAGGCTATTTCCACTGCTCCATAATTGTTCTTAAGAGTCTCCACAAGATACCTTCCAGTGTTGACACGAGAAATCCCGAATTCTGAGTCAAGTTAACCTTCTTTGTATCATCTTTATCTCCAGAGTGAGGTCAGAATCCAATGTAAGACCTTCAATAATGCTAGAGCAATTATCAATTCACTGCGCTAGCAGAGGATAATTTTTCCCAAAGACTATCAAATCCACAGACAATGCAAAGCCTCATCATAACCAAAATTTTTAGGTTAACTCTAACATACTCAAGAAAAGTTGAATTAAATGATAGGACACTAAATCATTTCTTATTACTCCCAATTCTCCATTCTCTAAGGTATAATGAAATGAGCAAAGGGACTGAGGAAAATAAAAGCTAAGGGTGCTGTTAATCCAAAATTTACATTGATAACTCAGAGTTGACAGATTCTATTATAGCAGTAATTCCATAACCATCACATAGCAAATAGCATAACCAAGTAAAGATGTTTTCTACCACAAGTGGTAAAACTGTAGTTCTTTTTTTTTCCCCCAATAAAACGTTTCAAAAAATCTTGGCAGGAAACAGAAAGGGAAGTCAATTCACTGAAAGCTACACCAGCAAGACACTCCGCAGACACAGTGATTAAGAACCAGTGTGTGACTACGATGGCCCTTGAGAGCCAAAAACCTATTCTTCAAGACTGCTTTCCAAGTTTAGTGGAAGAAAATCACAAAAACAAGCCCAAATATGGCATTAAGCTCACAATGCAAGAACCCATGTAACATGGATTTTTACCCAAAAGTTTAAAAGCAAAATTTCATTAAAACTGATCAGAGTTTATAAAAATAGAATTTAAAAAGGCTGTTTAGGACACCAAGATAAATTTCATTTCCTTAAAGCCTAAATTTTTTTGTGACTTCTGGACTATAACTTTGTAAACCTATAGACTACATAGATTTTCAACCCTATTACCCACAAAGCTTGCTAAATATCCCTTGAAAGTACTACTAATAATTTATTCAATCTAAAAGTTACTTGTTATGCTGTACACAAATACTGACCGACCTCAAAGGGGAAAGTGTTGCCTCTGTTCCTTATAACTGTTCAGCTTTGCATCTTTAGAAAAAATAAAGGCCAAGCATATGTGAAACATGAGCCATTTTATGAAAACTACATTTTTAAAAGGTGGCTTACATGATCTTAGGCAAAATATCAAATTAAAATGTTATTAATTATGAAAAATATACACACTTAGAAATAGTCACATTTTATAACAAATAGGAGTATTTCAAACTCAAGTGGCTCTTTTGAACCCATGTAACATAGATAGTACATACCTCTAATTCGGTCAAACCTAAAAGAAGAAAAAGAAATACTATTTGGTTAAAGTATAGCCCAACTGCAAAGCTGAATATTGAAGATACATGCTAACTGAATGGCATAAATTTAGACAAAGTAGCTCAGATTAAAGAGCTGGCCATATATACTTAAAAGTCTACATTTGATCATTTAAGAAAGGCCTCAAAGAAAAAGAAAAGGGTACTTTAGCATGTGATCTGGAAGAAATTTTAGCATCACAGGAAAAATCTGACTTTCTTCTCGTGCTTAGTAATATAAAGGAAAAAAGTTTGAAAAAGAAGTATAAAATTGTTTTCATATAATATAGGATAATGATTCTAGATTTTAAAAGAAAAGCTCATGGAGGTCTTATCTTTTACATTATGGAAAGAGTAGGATGAAATTCACAAATTATCTAGTAAGTAAAAATACAAATTATTCCTCCTTTAAAGAAATGTGTGTATATATAAGGTAGTAAAAAATTAATTTAGACACATCAGATTTTTTTATTTTAAAAAGGAGATTTTAGAGAAATTTAAGATACAGGTTTCGATTTTTTAGCACTGTCTTCAGAATGCTCTACGTTTAACTTTTTAATGATGGCTCTGTGGAGACACATACTGCATGCAAATAAGCAGTGTTACACAAGAAACTAGTAGTTACAGAAGAAATTAAGGTGCAGCATTCAAACCTTCATGCCATAGTCCACCAAACCGGGAATCCCTGAGATGAAATATATAAAGTAATTAACTGAACATAAATACTTATCCTTCTATGAAATACCTTTGATTAGTAAGTTAAATGGCTTCTCATAAATCCGAACATTTATTTTCATCCAAGAATATTTTCACTCTGCTTTTCATAGCATCAAACATTGACTTTTGCCTTCCCTCTGCCTAGAATGGCTTTTCCCTTGGGTCCAACTGTCAAAGTCCTGCTCATACTTCAACACTGGAAACAAAGGACATTTCTTGGCTCCTCCTAAGGATATGTGATTTCATTTGGTCTTCCCACACCCCACCCCAATGACAGTGGGGAGACTCCATTTTTAATAAATAAAGAAGTAAACTTTGATTATAATATGCAGCTAAATCTAATCTTCAACAATACAATAAACTTAAAACCATAATTAACATTTATTGAGCAATGTGTCAATTACATTTTGAAAGTTATAAAAAACTATGTTCTTCTAAGGATTCGATGACCAGAATTTTCAACTTGCTCCAGGAAAAAAAAAAATCATGCATCCCAGGAAAACTCTAAAAAGTTTTCTTTAGGTTAAATAAAATGGAAAAAAGAAGAAAAGAAAAATAACAAAACAAAGGTAGCCAAAGCTAGAGAGGCAGGGAGGGAGAGTAAAGAAAGGCTATTCCAGGTAAAAATTTTGATGTCATTGAACTATGCCCTAAGATGTAGAAATAAAGAGGAGAGAAAGGATTCACAATTAAGATACCAATGCAGCAAGAATTAGCGACCTAGTCCTAGATTTCTGGTTTAAGCATCTGTGTATCTGGTGGTATCACTCACAGGGATGTCACTTATAGGTAATAATGTAAAAGGACCAAGCTTTATGAGATTGATAATGAATTTGAAATTGGACATATTGAATTTGAAGTATCCTTGGAACACAAGAAAATACATAAGCCTTTTAATAAGGGTCAAGACTTAAGGTGGGAGACTTGCTATGTGTGCATCTTTTGAAGGCGTGCTTGTGAATGGGGTGTCCATCCACACAAAAATAAGCCATGCTAGAGGAAGAGACAAAGTGGTTTCTGGAAACCTTATAGAATACCAATATTTAAGAGGCAAGCAGAAGGGCTAGTAATAGAGCCTAAAGAATGGGAAGTCATATAAAGAAGAAAAGGAGAAGATAAGTGAAAAGGTCATTCATTTAACTAATATTTATTGTGTGCTCAATATGGGGCCCCTCTGGGTACAGGGGATATGACAGGGCTCGAAACAAGTGTCCACGGATCTGATGAATCAATGCTCATTACTGACGTGGAGAAAGCATTTCCAGCTATAGACTACAGCGAAATAAACAATGGGTGGTAAGAAACACAGACAGCTTTTTTCCCAAAGTGAGTGTTAGAGCAGCAGTTAGAGGTTAACATTGGGCCAGGGAAGGGTTTTGCTAAGGGAAAAGAGATTTTAAAGAGTTAGCAGAGAAAAAAAACAGAAAGGAAAAAGAGATGAGATAGAATATGACTGAATAAGAGTATTGCTTCAGGGTGGAGGGGGAAGATCCTTGTGCTTTGAAAAGAGGAAAGGCAGTATGATTGTATAAGAATATAAGTGGATGTTGGTACGAGGAAGAAAGTGGTGGACATCTCTGATGACCTGTATTTTCTCAGTCAGAGAAGAGAAATGGTCATCCTTTGAAAGGGACAGGGATATGTTGATGGAGAGAGCTTGAGAAGATGGATGGTGACATAATCCCTATTAGGAACGGGAGAGGGAGCAGACAGAGAACAAACAGATGCTTTGTTCAGCAACAATTAGTGCCTAGAAGGCTAGAGACCACGGATTTATAGTGTTGCCAATACACAAAGTTGTCAATCTATGTGATCACCTCGATTGCAAGGGTTTATACATAAGCATACACTTCACAACATGTACTAGTTTTTTTTTTCCAGCCGGTACTCAGTACGTAGTATCTTTCAAAATCATGCTATGCATTTGCAAACTCCTAAAACAAATCAGAAAAAAAACACTTAACGTATTTGGTAAGACCATTACCCTACTCCACCACCACCTCTAAAAAATTTTTTATCAGTCTGTCATTCAATGCATGTTGTTGTTTTCCCCATTAGCAAATGAATAACTGAAAAAATGAGGTTTCCATGCTACAGATGTTGGACTTTACCTCGAGGCAATGGGAACCACTGAAGGACTTTAAGTAGAAAATGGCATGAACAGATTTGTGTTTAGAACTATATATTTGTTTTAATAAGTGAAAATAACTAAATCTACGTTTTCTGAATTAACCTAGAATATATCCACAAACTTGAAAATTATTAAAATCCTATAAATTTTTGCATTGAAGTATATTATATGTAAATTATAAAACAAATCTCCATTCACCACCACTAACCTATTAATATTTTTTTCATGTGCAATGCAAAAATACATACAGCTGGTCATCCATTTCCGTGGGTTCTGTATCCATGGATTCAATCAACCATGGACTGAAAATTTGGGAAAAAACATGGAAGGCTGCATCTGTACTGAATGTGTACAGACTTTTCTTTCTTGTCATTATTCCTTAAAGAACACAGTATAACAATTTACATAGCATTTACATTATATTATAAGTTTTTACCTTAAGCTTGTACTCTTTTGTCAAATGCAATGACCTCATATAACCAAGTCAAATCCCTAATCTACAGTCAAGAAATTCTAAGAAATGATCAGCTTACAAACAATTTGTCTTTTAATAAATCTTTGGCCCTTATCAAAAGATTCATTTGTAAAAGAAACGTGAAACAAAACCATATGGTTCAGAAATAGCAGCCAACAAACATTGCCTTCATATGGAATTCAGGTCATCCTAATACCCAAAATGGCTTCCCAATCCTCTCTCTACCCCTACTTCTCCCTCCTCAAAAAACCTTCTAAACACTACTTTGATGTTGATTTTTTAATAATTGGAGCTTTGGGGTTTTTTTCCTCCTGATATTTATCCTGACATCCCCCCACCTACCACCATTACTCCCCACCTCCCATGAAGAAGATGTGAAGTGGGAGAAGTTAAAATCCATTCTGGAGGTCTGCCACAGAGGGTCTTCTGAAGACTGAATCCCAGTCATTACACTGGTGGGTGCTCAAGCCACAGACCACTGTTTCCTTGCATTATATATTTCTTGAATGCTGCTCACTCAAAATGGTGATACCTAGGAACGTAACCCGGTAGACCATTTTTTTTATTTTTCTTTTGTTTTATAAATACCAACAGGATGTCAACTAAAATATATAATAAAGGTACAATTTAAATATTTATAATGTATTTTTGAATCTATCTTCCATTACCTTTAACCTCATTTCCAGATACTACCCATATACTGAATGCTGTTCTGCCTGACAACCATACTCTATTGTGTAGTCATTTAATGAAATGTAACTTCTAATGGGCAAATATAAAATATCTACCAGCGTTAGAAGATGTTGTGTGATTATTTAGATACGGCTTCAGGAATGCACACATGGGATCAACTCTGAAATGTGCAGATGAATCAAAAGATATCTGCCTCTTTCATTTGTATAATTAACACTATTTCTGAAATAAGTTTGAGTCTGGCTCCCATCACAAATGATTCAAGTAAATAAAACACAGCCACATTGTCGCCTAGAACTTAAGAAAAATCATATCATAAAAAATGTTATCCACAGAAGTCCATTTTAAAATACGTCAAAATGAAACATTAGAGGAAAATACACAACCTAAATTAGAAACCAAATAGCAACTGTGAACTAAATACATAGCGCTATTTTCTTCACCTTTCACTTTGAACAGCCTGAAATCTCATAGAGATTTTTAGCAGAAAAGAAAATCTTAGTACCGTTAATTCACCATTTCGTATTGCCAGGAACAGTGTTCACAGCCCCACTTTAACTTCTTGTGGTGACCACCTCTGGCTGATATCAAAAGCCACACAGAGCATGATGAACTATATAGAAGCACTATTTCTATTAAACACAAACTTTCTAAACTAAAATCTTTCATTTAAAAAAGTTTCCAAAATTTATATTTGAATTTGGAATCTCCCAAGTCATTGTGTTCTTTTTTTAAAGGCTTTTCAGTCAAACGGCATGAACAGATTTGTGAGCCATGTCTGCTGTATCTCCAAAGCTGCTATTAGTAGACAGGTACTATGTGGCACACAGTAAGCACTATATAATGTTAACTACTACTATTATTATTTCCACTGAAATGTACAGTTTCCTCACAAGTAAAGTCTAATAAGCAACAAATACAAATTATTCACCACCTGGACAAAATTCAGCTTTAGGATGATCCTATTTTATTCAAACAAAGATCAGGGAATATATAGTGTGAAACAGTCTCTCATTATTTCTATTCTGTTAATTAAATGCACAAATGAAATTGTAAATGGCATAAATCTATTCTGACCAATACCATATCATTTCTAAATTTCTCTTTTGGAAAATGCTTTAGCAATAAACATAATTTTATAATGGCATGTGTTTATTGGGTAACCTCTTTTTTCTCAGTACTGTGATAAAAAATGTTTAGGAATATCATAAAGCATAATTTCTGTGCCTACACTCAAAAAGTTTGCAATCTTGTTTGGTAATATATGTTTTCTGTGATCAGGGACCATGTCTTTACTTTGATAGTAAGAAAAGTAGGAAAGGATGCTTGACCTGGACTCTCACAAATAGTTAGAATTTAAGTAGCTGGAGCAGAGTACAGGGTATTCTAGGAACTTGCAGAGTATGGGTGGAATATACCAAGGGAAGATTCCATACTTGACCAAAGAGAAATACAAACATTATACTGGGTCAATGTTTCATCCATTATACTGGGTCAACTGTTTCATCCAAGAAAATATTCTTTAAAAAAATATTCTTGGATGAAACAAGTAATATCAAGTTCTAATCAGCTTTCAAAATTTAGACAATGGAATTTAGACATGCACCATACATTGTTCTAAGCACTTTACATGTATTACCACATTTAATCCTCATAACAGCTCTGGGAGGTAAGTGATATTATTATCCTAATTTTGCATATCAGGAAACTGAGACACAGAGGAATTAAATCACTTATGCTGATCACCCAGCTAGTAAGTAGCAGAACTGGGATTTGAATCCACATTAGCTGCAGCACTCTTTATCTTAATCACTGCACTATACTATCTACAGCTCTCAAGATACAGGCAAAAAACATATACACATACATGAAGGACTACAGAATGGAACAGAATGAAATGGAATGGAATGGGATACTGTGTAAAACTCAGACATATAAAAGCTGACTGGCAGCAAAAATGCCTAGAATCAAGAAGAGCCATGTCTGCCAAGCTCCAAAGCTGGTTTTAACATCATAAAACAGTATTTACTATGCTATAATTTCAATGCTTTATTGATAGGAAGAAGAGCAAACTCCTACAAAAACTAAAAGAAAAACATTTATAAGTAGAAGACAATCTTTAAAAAAAAGGAATATGCCTGGCTACAGAGACTGACAGATACAAAAAAGTTTAATAAGAGGATATAAATTGAATCCTTCTCTCTGGTTTTGTTTTATTTTTTTCATTTTCTTGATGGATATTTAAGTAAACCCATTATATGAAAATTGCTTTTCTAGATGTAGGAAATAAAAATTAAATAAGAAACAGCCCTTCTCATCAAGAGCTGTCCTTTGTAAGATTATATATATATCTGATTCTGTAGCATCTGCTGACTACTTTGGAAACAGCATTTACTCAACATATTAATAATGTTTCTGGATCTCTAAATGCTTCTATTAATAAATACACAATTTTTGCTCAAGTTTGGAGCATTTATCATCTAATTTTCAGACCTTACTTAATTTCCTCCCTACCTAAAGGATGACCATAGGTTTTCCCAGTAGTGAAAAAATATGGACGCAAAATAAAGTAATAGCCTCATTAATTTGTTAAACTCTTTCAACCTTTAATTTCTCCCATTATCTGCAACACTTCCACTCAGTTTAGGGATGTGTTAAGGGATCATCTGTGAAGGAAGAATGAGGGCAGAAAATTTTGCTTTTCTTACTCCATAAATGAAGTTTCACTGAAAAGGTTGAAGTTCAAATAAAATAATCAAGTTTTAATTAGTCACAGGTGAAAATCCCCAAAATGACACTGATCACAACGCCAATCATTAACTGAGCTCCTGGAGACCCAGGAAGAGGAAGATTTCTCATTGGATGAAATGAAAACATTTTACTTTTGAAATCTTAACTATGCCACCCTTTAGTCATTTATATTCAATTAAGTAATTTGCTCACAGTCTAAGCCCAAATAACTCAAAAATATTTTGTTTGTTATTTTCATGGATTTCTCAAATATTAAGTACTTAGTTATTACTGAATATTAACTCTTTTTTAAGCCTTGTCACTAACCTCTCTTGTTTTAAGGTTCATCATCTTTATGCCACCTGGTTTGAGATTTGGCTGCAAAACTGTCACACTACAGTGATCAAAGCGTTCAACAAATCAAGAATGCAGGAGTTAACCATATGAAAATTTAGTGCTTTCTATCTTTGTTCTAAAAATAAATATGCACAAAAAGGTCTTCTGAAATAACGTCTTAACTAGTAAATTAACGTTGGGGGGGAATGTTATTTTATCCTTATACACAGTACGTAAGACTGTTTTGTTGACTCTTCAACATTAAGTATCCCTCATGGGACAGTATTAATGTTGTGTATTGTAGTCTTCAGTTTAAATCACAAAAAATTAACTTGGATAATTGAAAAGATGGAAAGTTTTTTTTTTTTTTTACAGAATTATTAACTAGAACATGCATTTCTTTCTACCCATTCTAACATAAAAGGTAGCCTCTTGAAGCTTACTTCTGTCATCTCCCAATTTAACTTGCTCTAGATAGTCTAAGGGGCCACAGTTCAAATTCTTCAAAAAGACAAAGATCTAAATCTCTTCCAAGAAGATAGACAAATGGCCAACAAATGTACGAAAAAATGCTCAACATCACTAATCGTCAGGGAAATGCAAATTAAAACCACTATGAGATATCACCTTGCTCCTGTCAGAACGGCCATTATCAAAAAGTCAAAAAACATAGATGCTGGCATGGATGCAGAGAGAGAGGAATGCTTATACACTGTTGGTGGGACTGCACGTTAGTGCTGCCTCTATGGAAAACACTATGGAGATTCCTCAAAGAATCTAGAAGCAGATGTAGGCTTACCATTTGATCCAGCAATCCCGCTGCTGGGTATCTACCCAAAGGAAAAGAAGTCATTTTATCAAAAAGACACCTGCACTCGAATGTTTATCCCAGCATAATTCACAGCTGCAAAGATGTGGAATCAACCTAAGTGCCCATCAATTCATGAGTAGATAAAAGAAAAAGCTATATATATAGCATGGAGTGTTACTCAGCCATAAAAAGGAATGAAATAATGTCTTTTGCAGCAACTTGGAAGGAAATGGAGGACATTATCCTAAGTGAAGTATCTCAGGAGTGGAAAAACAAACACCACATGTACTGTATAATAATTGGGAAATAAACAATGGGCACACACAGACACAAAGAGATGTAAAGGACATTGGAAAACAAGAAGGGAGGGGGGTGGGAAGGGGTGAGGGGTAAAAATTTACCTATCAGGTACAATGAACACCATTCTGGGGATGGGCACACTAAAAGCCCTGACTCAAGCCTTATACATGGTATCCATGTAACAAAAACATTTGTACTCCCTTAATATTTTGAAAAAAAAAAATCACTTCCAGATCTCTGCCTCTGATAATCCAAAATTCTTGCATTAATGAAATAACAACATGATTATGGCAATAGTAAACTATGTCAACATACTTATCTATTACCATAGCTGTGAAAAGAAAGGTAGTCATCTCTAAAGAAAAAGAAAATAGAACGATAACATGAACAAAAATTCTTTTGGACTTAATCTCATCTGTGAATAATTAGAATAATTTAAATTGATTTGGAGGGGTGGAGAAAGACTGAGGAGATAGGATTACATTGTCTTCCACTTTGACGTATTAAAATGAAGTAGAAGTTACAAAGCCTAAACACACATACACTTGGCACACACCCACACCCCCTTCTACCCTCAACAACTAAACTCCCTGTCCCATTTTTCACCTGGTTGGAGTTAATACAAATAAAAAGGGTTGTATTCAGTTCTTCTTTTTTTTTTTCCCCCCCAAAAGAGACAGGGTCTCTGTTGCCCAGGCTGGAGTGCAGTGGCACAATCATAGCTCACTAATCGAATTCCCGGGTTCGAACTCCTGGGCTCAGGTAATCCTCCTGCTTCAGCCTCCTGAGTGACTAGGACCACAGGTGTGCACCACCATGCCCAGCTAATTTTTTTTTTTTATTTTTTGTAGAAACAGTGTCTCCCCATGTTTTCCAGGCTGGTCATAAACTCCAAACTCAAGCAATCGTCCTGCCGTGGCCTCCCAAAGTGCTAGGATTACAGGTGCAAGCCACCACACCCGCCCAAGAAATTCTTGCTGAGGAAAATTTAGGAGTTATATGCAAGTATAAAACAATTCTACTATTTAGAGATAATTTTAAATTATTTGGTGTAATTACTTTCATTTCATATATATATATTTTTTTTTCATTTAACACATTGTTTCCCAAACTGGTATTTAAAGAACATCCTGGGAGATGTTAATATCTGTTTCACTAAAAACAGTGTTCTGTGGTATAAAATGGTATTAAAAGATTTAAGCAAAACTAGCAAATTATTTTTTGCAGGATTTCTCAGAACCTATATATAATGTGCTAACATTTATTATGATTTTTCAAACAATAAGAAATGACTTCGGAAGCAAGTCATAATAAATCTGGGAAGCAAGCAGATTTATTTATTTCCAAAATTTATTTCCCAAGTAAAATGTTTTCCTTGTTTATCTATTAGCATCCAGCTGGGGAAACAAAGAAAGTATGTTATATCAGATGGACATTTCCATATAATTAAATATTTTCAAAACCCATGATTTTAAAGCTATAAATTACTATATTTAAATCACGCATAGTTTACTAGATGTTTTCCAAATTCCCTTACCATTATATATAAATCTTACTACACATATATGACTATTCATTTAGGATGAAGTGCTAACTTTTTAAAGAAAATGTTACCAAACTGCCTAAATCACTATATGTATTTCAAGCAGCACCTTTCACTGAATTTGTCAAAAGTTGTCATTTGCTTAATATTTGTTAATTTGAAACAAAGTGAGAACTCACTTTTATTTCCATTTCCATTTCTTTGCATAGGAGTAAGGCTGGATTCTTTTCACATTTTTATCCATTTGTACTTTTCTTTCTCAGATTGGATTTCAGTTCTCTCTCCTCTGTATTTATTATCTTTTATCTCATTCTTTTCATTTCTTGATCCTTTTCTGAAATCTAAGAAAGCTCCTCCAGTTTATTCTTCACATAATGACTTAGTTTTTCAAAACATGAATTCTCTCTTGCCTCCTCTGTAGATTTGAATCTCTCTCAATTTTCATATTCCTTGCAATATTTCCTAACTTTTGTTAAAATAGAATTTTTTCTCACCTTGAAGCTCTCTGCTGTGATTTCATAGATATCATATCTTCTACCTTCTGCTATGCTAAACTGTTTTATAAATGTGCTTCTAGTTATTATAAATAGTTCCAAAAATGTGACTTTCTCTTGCATCTTTAAGGTGATAAGCCCTCACCCTAGAGTACAGTATTTTTAATAGGTCCCAAATTTTCTATTGCCTCTTCCCATAATGATGTTCACCATCAAACAGAAGGTTTGACCTGGCTCATTATGCCCTTGGATAATTATAGAAATTCCTTTTCAATACTGTTGCAGAAATGTAGACAGATATGAAGAGTTATAAGCCCAATTCTCAGTGACTGTGACAGGTATTAATTCAAAGCCGGTCTTCTGGACTGCAAAGGAACCTTCTTACATATTGCTAATCTGCAAAAGGAGCACATGAAGATTAAAATGCCTACCATTCAGTTCTCTGTCCCCATCTTGAGCCTTTTACCTAAGGAGGCCTCCTCCTTTCTAGGATATAGTAGTCAGCCCTCTCTCAGCCCTGAAGGTTCTTGCTGCTTTCCATGACATACAGCTGCTGCAAGGATGTAGAAAGACTTAAAAAGAGAATGGAGGCATATGGAACAGGAGGTCAGGAGGTGGCATAAGTGATGGTAATACTATAGCTTCCTCAGAAAAACAGCTCCCTTCCAGCAGATGGAGGGCTGTCCAGTTTTCTAGCTGTTTAAAGATCATGGGTCTCTGAGCAAGCAGCAGATGTTACCAAAAAAAAAAAAAAAAAAAATCCTACATGTCCTACTTTGGACTAGCTGGGTTTTCCGTTTCATGTGACAATCCATTTTTCCCAGTCCAGTTCCTTATAGGTGAGTGAAATGCATCAAAATTTCTAGCAGTTGAATACCAGTCTTTTTATTCCCCATAACTGCGTATTTGGGGTTTTGGGGTTTTGGTGTGTGTGTGTTTTCTCCCTGGGTCCTCATTGGTCTTTTAGCAGAAAATTGGAAAATGCTGTATAAGCAACCGCACCCAAATGCTATTTAAGTTTTATTTTGTTTTCATTTGACAAATAATCATTGGTTTATGGGACACAATGTGATGTCTTAATGCATGTATACAGAATTAGGCCTCTTTAAATTTTAAATATAAGTTAAAATCTGATTATTTCACTGTTAAATACAAGGACACACTTGATCCATTCATATAACTTTATTTATTTTAAATAAATTTATTAATGCTTAAAAGAACACACAGGAGACTAGAAGGCGCTGTTTATCTAGAAGTCACAAATATCACCAGTGGTAGCAATGCACACTCCTTTTCTTCAGTAGTAACTGGCGCCAGAAGAACTGAAAAGTAGGCTTTCCCATTGGTTGAAGTTGAAGATGATTAATGGAAAATCAGCACTACCCTCTGTCTTCTGGGTTTTATTATTTATATAGTTTTTGTTAAGTACATGGCAGTGTTTTCATATTTTCTATCATTCTAGACCACACAGGCAGACTAAGCTCACTTGCTTATCACTGATGAGCATCATGATGTTTGCAAGTTTAAAGTACTCAGCCCCCATCTAAGTCTCTTAAATAATACCAAGTAGAATTTCTGTGCATAATTCACTTTTATATCCCATACATCTGGCTGACTCAAAAGAAAGAAAAGTGGGGGAAAAAAAGAGGAATTATAGATAAATATGCTATGAAAAAAGAGATGGGAAGAGTTTTTCTGAAGGTCTGTGCTAGACACATTTTAATGACAATACACCTCTGAAAAGATTCATTAGAACACCATTGCAATTGAGAGCAATTGCTATACAATCAGAGAAACCCAAATATAAATCCTGGCTCTAGTATTTAATAATGTGTGACCTTAAGCAAGATAATTAACCTCTCTATCTGATTTCTCTTTTGTCAAATGATGATATTAATAATGCTTGATTCATCAGATGGTTATCAGACTTAAAAGCAAGAGATAAAGTAAGTAACATAATAACCATTATAGATAAGTGCTCTGTAAATGTTTGGTGTTATTATCCCCCCACCCCCAATTTTAAAATAAAACGCTCAACTCAACATGAACTGGAATTCCACTCAAAGAAGATGAAAGGATCTTTTTGGTAATCACCCACAATGGTTTGTTAGTAATTGATAATTTGTTTACAAATTTATTTTTACACCTAGATTATTAGACTTTGCACTATCCAATATATGTTAGGTATATTCTAAGATAAAGGAATGTGAATCCTTTGTTCTTATCAATTATATTTTCATTTAAGAAAGGGAAAACTGAATAGACTACAGAGGAGGAAAAATAAAACTACTGATGCTTTAGGAAACAGACCCTAAATTTAAAAGCTTAGCCTACTAGAGCTAAGGTTCTCAATGGGATCACCTAGAGGTGGCCTTTCGGAAAATAAATTATCACATTTTTGGCTTGCACAATTACTAGGGAGCATTACTTGCTTTTCATGGGCTGAGAATAGGCTTGCTATGTTTACAGCAATACATGAGAGGGTCCCAAACAAAGAATTTTCATGGGTCCCTCATGACTTCTGAATGAATGGCTGGAGACTTGTGAGGGTGAAAAATATGTTTATAATTATGCAAGTCTAGAATCTTACTGCATTTTACATATAAACATGTAGTACTTATCAAAGATTTTAAAAATACATTGTATTTTCCAAGAAGGCAACAACTACGTAAATCAAAGGGTTTGTTCTGTCCTGAGCCTTGTCACCATATCAAAACTTACATCCACAACCTCAACACCTCTTGCTTCTGAGTCACTGATACAACAAACCTTTTTTAGCCTGCTTTTGTAGCTGTGGTGTTCACAGTGATGCTACATATAAGTACAAGAATTTAACTACTTCATTATTCCTAGTATGGTCATGTCTGCACATTTCCATATCGAAATTCATGTTATTTTTGAAAACGTACTTGTTAAATGTTTTTATAACAAAGAAATCATTTTCACATAATTTCTCCTTTATATTAGGGCAGGATTACAGTGGAGCATTCTGTCAGTTCTTTTATCATTTCAGGATACTGAAAGACCGTTATTCAATAGATGAGGCATCTTAGGGTCTGAAGGATAGAGAACTGGCAGGCATACAAAGCTTCACGGTAGTCCTCAAATATACGAAGGACGCCCCGAGGAAATGCAAATAACTCTAACAGTTACTTTTCTTCAACTACAGATTAAACAGGAAAGAGTAAATTTAATTTGCAGTGAGAATTTAGGTTAAGCATTTTGAACATCATCCTGAAGAAAAAGACTGTAAACCGCTAGAATGACTGAGAAATTTCTGATGCACATTTCTAAGCCATTGAAGAATGAGAAAAGCAAACTTTTCATTAAAATTGAATTGGACTACAAATTGGAACACTTATATAATTATTCATTTAATGTTTATTTTAAAATTTCAAGATACTGAATTCATACAGAATTCAGTCTCCAGTAACAGCTTTAGTGCTTTTACAATGATTTGGAGAGGCTGAGGGTGAGTGTGACATATGTTCAGAGAGCATTTGAGATTTGGTGGTGGCACGTGCTGCTAGTCTAACCACGACCTCCTCCTCCTGCCTCCCAAAAAGAAAAAGGGAAACAAAAACAACACTGGCCCTGAAAATAGCAAAGCTGATTTTGAATATTTCTTAATCCAAGTATAATTAAAGTTACTTTATGTATGAGTTCAGTATCGCACATTCATTACATTAATAATAATAATATATATATAATATAATAATGTATACAGCTATACAGCCTCCGTGCACATTCTCACCACAAAAATACAAAACCGCTCGCATCTTTCATCAAAAATTTTAATGTGGGATAAAAAGTAGTTCAAATTTTGATATTCACTATAAAGTAAAATTCAGTTAAATAGTTTGTGTTCTTAGCTTTACAGCTGAATATAGTAATTCAATAAACAAAAATCTCTGGAGGTAACAGTCTCACATATCCGGCAGTTCTATAGATCAAGCTTCAAATTGGCATGAGTCTTTCCCAAAAAAACTTTTCATATTACTCCAAGAACTACATGCTATGAAAAAGTTGGTAAACAAATTGCCTTTTTTAAGAAATAAACAAGATTTGCTTATTTTTAATTAATCAAAGACATATTAAGTCAGGACTTTTGACCAGGATAATATAATTAGTGATACCAATGTGGGTTTGCAGGTCCCTAGTAGTCTGAAAACTCCAGACTGGGGACCACAAATCCACAATATATTAGGTTCTAAAAACATAAAATATGGCTATTAAGAGCAAACCAACTTTTCACAAACAGACTTTCAATTTTAAACCACCTAATATTTCTTTGTCTAAATCCTAGAATTTTTCTTGTAGCTAGAATTCCACACATGGTCTCCATATCCCCAAAGAAATGTCCTTTCCAGATGAGTTCCTAAGAACAGAACTATGTTTCTTCGAAGTCAGCAAGCTATTTATAAAAACTACAGTAGCCCCCAAGGGAAGATCAATTGGCAAATATAAAATTACTTTATATATAGTCCAGTAGTTCCCTGCCCTTTTTTAAGGAGGAGAAATAAGACAATGACGATCAAAAGATAAGGTACATGAAATGTGATAATTTTAATGTGAGTATTTACCATTATAAGAAGAAAATGCTACTGATTAATTTTCATGACCCTGTAAAATATATGAACCCCCTACTGAACTGGCAAGTATATAAATGTAAGAAAACCAATACTGTATTTTCATTATCATGAGTGCCATTTGGAACTAGAAAAACAACACCTTAACTGTAAAAATATCTTATTTTTAGTAATATTAAAATATAGCTTATCAATTTACATAAGTTCTTTGATATGATTTATGTTAAACATATGCTAACATTTCTATCATTGCTTAAAATTAGACACAAAATAATATCCATATGTGTGTATACATATTTTTTTCCTATATATACAGTTTAATTGAATAACTTTTCTTCCAAATATTCACTTAAATCACAGATTATATTCAAAATGTTGTTCACCTGATGTGGCCTATACACACCCAATAAGAAAGGGGGCTGGTCATAAAAAACCAAGACAGCCATGCCAATGTGTCCCTGTTGAACACTCTACCTCCCTACACTCATCCACCTACAATAACCATACTCAGTTTGTATTTGTAAGAAATACTAATTGCACTGAATACAAATAGATAAGAAGGGGAAATGTGTTCAACTTCAGCACAAGTAACCTGAACAATCTCTATTTTCACAGTCTGTTTCCACTCTACCTGACCACTAGTCCTTGGGGACTTATATTCATGCAATACACATTCATTGATAACATCCTATAAGCCTACACTGTGCCAGGCACTGAGGATAAGGAGATGTACAGGACATGCTCACAGAGTTTACAGAACAGGTTTGTAACCCAGTTGGAAAGAACAAATGTTTGTGTATATGCAGGTTTGTAATTCTTTATTTTATTTGTATAGTGCTTACTATGTGCCAAACACTAAATCTAACAGGTTTATAATGATCTCAATTGACTCACTTATGTTTGCATACATATGTACATATAAAAGTTAAAGTGACCATTCAATGATTAAAGAATAGAAAATAGCAAAAGAATAAATATTACAAGATAAAATATGATTAATAGCTATGTAAGTTACAGGTATGTGTTTAAAGAATATCAGTTACTGGATTATGAGGAAAATAATCCAGAAAACTATAACAGAATAAAAGCAATTCCATATCAAAGATAAAAGACATGTTCTAATACTTCCCCCAAATAGTGAATACATCCTCCAAACTAACTTCTATTGTCATTGAACACTGTCCTTTTAATCTAAGATACATTGTGTCTACACTAATCTACTGCAAAATTTAAATCAGAACTATATTTTTAAATGTGTGACTTAAAGAAATAGAAGTTAACCATTTTCAATTCTAAAATTCAGCAAGTCATAAATCATTCAAAATTATCTTCCTCATCGGACTTTCATGGAAACCAATGAACTGGTTTGACAAATGGTCAATTTCAATTTTTCTTATCAACATTTCTTAAATTTGGAAATCTGGTATATCTCTCCGTGAGGATGTTAAACTTTCATGGACTGACTGATGAAATTTACATACTCTACTAGTTTACCAATGGGGCTTCCATGATGCTAACTAATCCTTATAAGCATCTTCCCTTTACCAGCAGGAAGACATAACATTCTCGAATTTAGACAAAAATTTGTCAATTTTCACTAGAAATAGAAGTATCTATTAATTTATCTAATAAACATTTAGTAAGCCACCTTCTACGAGCAGTAAATATTTAAAGATTACACACCAGTCACTGCACTAGCCACATCCAAGCAAGTAAGGCTATTTACATTGTCTTCATGGGAAATGGAAGATAGAATAATGCAAGCATATTCCAAGAAGGAAGAAAAAGAACCCATGGGGGGGAGAGAGAGAGATTTAAGATATAAGCATAATCTAAGATATCTGGCTGGAGTAGGTTTCAAAGAAAACAGAGGGATAGGGGGAGAAATCTAGACCACAGGTAGTGGGATCAGCCTTGGATAGGACAGGTATACCCAGAGGTACCTCTGAGGCAGGAGCCATTAACATGAGGACCACAGATGCCCAACAGATTCATGCATAGAATGAAGGATAGAATGTGGATGAGGAAAAGATTTTCTTTATATTCTTATGAACCTCTAACTGAAATTTAGCATTTTTTTTATGAATATAGGCAACAAATCACAGTACTGTTGCCAATACCCATGACCTTGTCACCAATGGAAATCACACGCACTTTCATATCATATCTCAGCTGTTAACAGATATCTTGAAATATTGTTTACATTACTAAATACTTTGAAATTAAGGTAGTCATGTGGACCTGTCATTAGAGTTTCTTGTTTCACACATAATAAAGACACATATATTATTAAATCACAATTGTGTTTTTTACATTTTGAAAACTGTATTTTATTCACAGTTTTCCTTTGTAATAGTATGATTTTTTTTTCATTTAATAATTATCTTGAGGAGGCAGTCCCTGAGCTTTTCTAGACTGCAAAAGGATCCTATAGCACAAAAAAAGGAAGAGCCCCTGCCTGAAGCATGAGGGAAAGGATTAAAAAAATAAAGGCAGGAAGGATTATGTTGTAATCTCCCTCCATTGTCTCAACTTTTTAGTCAAAGTCCGCTGCACACAAGAGCCCTGTGTCGGTGGTGCCACGTCAGACTGAAGGAACAGCAGCAGCAAGAACGGAGAGGAAGGGAAGGAAAGAAGCGAGACAGCAATCCTCCAAGTGCTGTAGGTTTTGACTGAAGGGCTGGAACAAGTGGAGGCAGAATACAACATATCTTAGGACAGGCGACAGCTGTTCCAAAAATCCACTGACCACTCACCTTTCACTTCTTTCTAAGAGTGCTTCCTCCCCCAGCCCCTCCTTACTTCTGGTTCCCACACCCTTCAGTCCTCTGTCCAGGACAGCTCACAGAAACTAAACCCCCCAACACACACAAACAACAAAAAAACCCTCCTATTTTATCACGCGCCACCAAACCTGATTACCAACCTGCATCTAACTGTATAAACAGGCCGCGCACCTACCTACGACCAGGCCCCACGCCCCTTTTTTGTACTAGATCTGATCGCCTCTGGCCAACTCAAGCACAGCACTACAGCAGTTCCCCTCTCCCTTGTATCTCTCCACTGGATCATACCCATGCTGTGTTCATTTTCATTTTCAAAAACAAAATCAAAACCAAAAAATTCTCTTGACCTCATGTCCTACCCCAGGCTGCCACTCATCTCTCCGTTCCCTCCTTCCTCAAGAAAACTACATTTGCTGCCTATACGTCCTTCCCCCATTCTTGCCCTCTGTTGAAACCAACCCAATCAGTCTTCCTCTCAACACTCCAGCCTGCTTTTGTCAAGGTCACCAGTTGACCCTCCACGTGGCTGAACTTAAAACAGGATTTAACTGAGGTTATCAATTCCTTCTCCTTGAAACACTTTCATCACACAGCTGCCGGGACACACACGCACTCCTGATTTCCCTTCCACTCACTTTTTCCATTCTCCTTTGCTGGTCCCCCCTCTTCTTCCCAACTTCCAAACCTTGGAGTGCTCTGGGCTTGGTCTTCATATTGCTCTTCTACCTACATTTACTCTCTAAATGTTCTTGTCCAGTCTAGCAGCTTTAAATAAAACCTATATGCTAACGAAACTCAAATTTTTATCTCCAGCCAAGCTCCTCCCTCAACATTCATTTTAACCGACATCTCAGTGTGTCTAGAAATGAACTCCTGGTCTCACCCATGCGTTCACCTCTCTGTGTCCCTCAGCCCCATAAATGGGAACTCCGTCCTTTCCTCTGTAAAAATCCTTGGAATTGTTCTTGCTGCCTACCTCCCATTTATCACCAACATCCAACTCAAATCCTTTTTGTTCATCCTTTAAAATACATCCTGAATCTTACCTTTTCTCATCAGCTCCACTCCTGCCACCCTGGCCCCTCTGGGATTGCTTCCATAGCCTCTAGCAGGTCTCTACTCCCACCCTTTGTGCTAGCATTTCTCTCCATGCATCAGCCAGAATGATCTTTCTAAAGCCAGTAACAACTCATGTTACTCATCTGATTAATATATTCCAATGACCTTCCATATTACTAAAGATAAACAGTAAAGTCCTTGAGACTGCCTATGAGACCAAACATGATCTAGTTGCCTGATACCCCTTTGAGCTCCCTCTTACTACCTTCCTCTTGGCTCCCTCCACTCCAGGCATGCTGCCTCCTTGCTGGTCTTCAAGCACATCAGTCATATTGCTGCTCTGGGGCATCTGCACTTGTTTGCTTCACCAGGATGTTCTTCCCCCAATATAAAATGAATTGTACCTCACTCCTGATACATGAAGATCACTGCAGTGATTAATACTTTACAATTACCTTTTCCCCCCTTTTTGTACTTCTGTGAAAGAAAAGTGTCCCAGTTGGGCACCTGGGGAATTAATTATAAAGAACTATTATATATAGCAGTTCAATGAATTTTAATTCCTCTCCTAAAAATGGCTTTCATAACTTCAATGAAAGAGTTTAACTGAAATTTAGTTTCCATTTTCTTTTAATTCCTAATAGAATCCTGAGATTATAGCAAGGACAGAATTGCATTTATTTACCAATATTTCAACTATATTAAACCAGGTATTTTTCATGCTTATTTCCATTGTAATTTTCAAGTCACTTTTTAACATACTTGAAGAGGTAACAAAGATTAACACAGATTCCTAGGAGGGAAATAATTCTTCCAAAGTCCTTCCCTATAAAGCCTGATCCTCTATTAAGCCAATATAATAACACTTAGTATTATTCTTAAAAGTATTTAAGACTTGTGACTTAGTATTTCTTCTTAAAGGATACATGTACATAGAGCTAGATACTAAAATTTTTGCTTATACCTAGACAGAAATTTAATTAAAACTGGATTTGCAAAGTTTAAACAGAAGATATAAATAGGAGGTAGAAACTTTAGGTTGTCACTGAAACAAATAGGAGTCCCTCTAAGTTTTGAAAGTAAATTTTCTTAAAATAAGAATTTCCTTGGTTATTGTCAGTCTCACCTTTTCTAACCTAGCCGCATACTTTGAACTGCCTTAAAATTAAACAACCGTCTGATACTGAACTGAAATTATTTTTAAAAATACAAATTTAGCCTTAAAAAATTCCCTCACATAAATTTCTACCCAATTTACTCTTTATATAATTAAATCCTCACGAAATATGCCAGCTGTCATATATTATTTTACAAAATCCTAATTATCAACATTTTGTGATGACTTTTTTTGCATTCTTTAGTGTTAACATTCTATTTTGTTCCCTTCTTAGCTGGTAACTACAGAGAAATATTACAAGAAGCTCAACCAGAATAACCAGCACAATTACTAATCTAATTGTTCCTCCTCTTTCCTCTCTGGATTTTCCTCAAAGAAGGGTCCAGGTGAAAATACATGGCTTTTAGGTTCTGGCCCACTATTTCCCTCTCAGTCACATTCATTTATCTTATCAATTTACACTCCTGATTAGTGAAAAACACCCTCACTGAGAATTACCCACTCATCAATATGAAATTTATTTGAAATCCAGAACCACTACGTCTTTCTTTCTGCAGCAAGTCTTTCTTCCCCACAGCAAAACCCTGCATAAAATTCAACTGTGTATGCCCCAGTGTGTGTGTGAAACCCAGAGAGATAGAGAGATACAGAGAGGACAGCAGGGAGGGAGAGACCTGGCCAAAATCCTATCTCCGGTCTTCTGCATTGAGCTCCACTGCCATCCCTCTAGCACGGAGATGGGTCAGGTGGGGAACTGACTTGGATCCTCCCACACTTTCTCCCAGATAATGTAATCTCAAGCTCAGAAGATGACCAGAGGTAAGTCATCCACTTGCATGATCTCTAGATACTCAGGTAAACAGGCAACCAGCTCCAATCCTAAAGCCTCATTGTTTAACTTTTCCTTTGAGCCACTCTGAATACTACCAATTAATTCATTTTCCTTAAGACTAGTTTTTGTTTCTTCTATCTATAATAGAGAGGGCTGGAGTCCGGGGAAGGGGAGCAAGAAAGAGCAAGCCAAATGGAAGAATAGTCAAAGCACACAATCCATATTGAAAACAAAGGATTCACAACAGAAAAGTTATGTTGTGGGGTCTTTGGTTTGGTTTGGTTTGATTTTTTTTTATGTTTTTTGGTGATGGGAACACTTAAGATCTATTCTCTTAGCAAATTTCAAGTACATACTACATTATTAACAACAGTCACCATACTATACACTAGATCTCCAGAACTCATTTATCTTATAACTAAAAGTTTGTGCCCTTTGACCAACATCTCCCCATTTCCCCTATACTCCAACCCCTTTGTTTCTCCAAATTTGACTTGTATGGTGTTTACATTTAACATTTCTTCCAAGTTTCTGGTTTAGGGCTGCAGCCTCAGGTCATCCTTCACTATTCCTACAATACTGGAGGTATATTATGGAACTGACTGGAGCATGATGCGAGTAACCAAAATAAAGGAGGTAAAGGTGAACTGCATCTCAATGAGGAAAGAGGAAATGATTTTTAAGGCTTTTTCACCCCATTGTTGCTTACCTAAACAAAACCAAAATTCATTTACCATACTTCTTTTGAATAGAGCACTTAGTGTTTTCAAAAACATTTTTAAAAGTTTCAAATTAAATTTGTCATTGAATGGACTAAATACATAGAATAACAACTGAAAGATAAATCTTGAAACTCAATATGCTGATTAGTTAAAATAAACTTCTCTAAAAATGCAGCATATTATGGCCAACATAACAACATGGATAAAAGAACCCCAGTTCTATTATGTTATCACTGAAGAATGGAACCATTACCATTCATTTGAAGTTAGACACCTGAAAGGAACCTGGGCAGAAGAAACACATCAAAGACCCAGCGAAGCATGACTTCAAAAGGTACAGCACAGATGTGAGCTCCTGGGAAACAGCCTGCTCTGATGGCAGAGCTAAAACATAGGGTTGGTTGTTCACTATCAAACCAGGAAAGTCTATGAACAGTATCACCACAAATTATTTTGACAATAAACTTCCATAGATTTACCTGGTAAAGGCTTACTTCTTATTAATAGAATAATTAGAAATCAACACAGTGTGTGGTTAAGATCATGGATCCCAGAGTCAGGCTGCCTGGGTTTTCCAGCTTGACTATTTAATAGTTTTGTGATTTGGGGCAAGTTATTTAATCATGTTGAATCTTCATTTTTTTTTCAGGGCTAACATAAGTATTAAATGTGATTATATGTTTTAAACATTAAAACAGTGCCTGGCAGATAGTATGTCCTATTCTTCCTTGAAAAAAACTAAGACTTTTTATCTATCATCCATGTTCATGAAATCTGGGTATCAGAGTAAATGGTTAACTCTATTTCCAAAAAATATACACACATACTGTGTGTATATGTGTGTATGTAAAATGAAAATATTAAATTTAAAAAGTATTGAACAGTATTGTGAGGCAGTTTTATTAATGAATGTAAATTGATTTTTTTTCTCTTGCTATTTTTCATCCTGTAATTATCTCAGAGGAAACCTGGGGTTAAGAGTTCAATTCTAGTTTTTAAATTGTCCTGCAGCACAATTACGGCTACTAAACCAATTCTCAGATGAAATTTAATGACCTTGAGTACTGTGAGACTCTGGGCAAGTACCTCTCATGATTTTATTTTTAATTCTTTTAATATTAAATAAGTCATGATGATAAAGAGTTTTTAAAAGTGCTTGCACAGAGTAAACAGCAAAAAATATTACCTATGCTTTCAGGCCAAAAAAAAAAGTCACAAATCAAGTCAAAATAAAAATTTAAACATATTTTCAAATTATCACAAATGGCTGTTTTCACTACTATATAATAAGCTTCTAACAAAAGGAGACCAAAAAGCTCCTACAAAAAGATCAAAGACCAACAATTCATAAGAAAGTCAATCAATGTGAACAAATACATTACCCCAAAAATCTAACATAAGTGGTTTTTCAGTAAATGAAAAGATGCTTAATCTCTCTCACAATAAGAAAAACGCAAAGTAAAACATCAACGAGATGGGTTTTTTTCTTTACTAGCTGTGCAAACATGTAAGAGTTTGACAACATTCACTGGTAAGTGTATAGGGTATGAGGAAACAGGCACTCTCACCTTCATGCATGGGTATGGGAATTGGTGCAGGCTCTATGGTATACAACTCAACACTCTCTATGCCCTGGAAACATTCCTACAAATCTATGCACACATGTATGCAAATAGCAAATAACTGGGAAAACCAAACACATTCTGTTCTATCCACACACAGTTGTGCAGCATTTAAAAGAACGATGCAGCTTTATATATATTAAAATGGAATGACTGACAAGATATATTGTTAAGTGAAAGTAAGATACAGAATTGTATATAGCTACTCTAATTGGTATTTAAAAGCAAGAATTCTATAAATATAGACTATCTCTGGATGGATAACAAGAATCTGGTCACAGTAATTGTCTCTGAGAAGGATATCTGAGTGGAGCAGAAGAAAAGAGCTTACTTTTGTAGCTTTTGAGTTTTGTACCATATGCCTATAAAATCTATTTACCCAGTAAATTAAATTATTTATTTTTTAAACACCAAGTTTTTAAACATCTTTTACTCTGTTGCACAGAGCCCATAATAAAGCATGTTTCCATACTGAAGGACCACGTGTAGGTGAGTTATTATTAAAATAATGTTCTTCCACTTACCTGGCAGTCATCTCTTTTAAGTAGTTCACTAGGGAAGACATCCCCTATAGTAAGATTAGAATGTATACCAAGAAATATTACTGAAAGCTACTTCATTTACAGATATTTTCATCATTATCCGATTAACTACCATCAATAGAAATCATGATGGCTCCTAAGTGACTGGTAATTTCATTTTTGAATAAAAGTTACCATGGTCTTAGGAAACAGAATTTTTAAATAGTAGAGTTTTATAAAACTTATACTTAATAAATATCTTCAATATAAACTAGAATCTAAAAATATATTATTGCATCTTTCAAGCCACATCTGCTTATCACCAAAGAGATTATTGCTGACAGTGTAAAATGTTTTGCTAACTGATACAATTTATTACAATCCCAAACACTTGTTAACCTTACTACAGGGTCATTCAATTTTTAAAAGGCATTCCTTTAAGAAAATTTCAGACAAAATGTTAGCATGTATAGGGAATGACTTTGTAGCTGAAGATTTGTGTGCATGCTGCTGCAAAAAAAAAAAGTCAACAAATCATATCTTACATTTTAAAAATTGCTGTAAAGCCATGTGCAGTGGCACATGCCTATAGTCCAGATACTCAGGAGGCTGAGGCAGGAGGACCAAATACCTAAGCCCAGGAGTTCAAGTCGAGCCTGGGCAACACAGTGAGACCACATCTCTTAAAAAAAATTAATAATAAATAAATAGAAAGAAATAAATAAATTTAAAATTGCTATAAAGACAACCCAGGCAGTTCTGTGGAAAATTTAAACACTTTACAGAAAGATCTTTACAAATATCTATACAATCAAAGATAACTCAGACAACCAATTAAAAGGGTCAAGAAACTGTATAAGTCAATGATTGTCAAATGCCCCAAAGTGAAAAGACTATTCCCTATCGTTGAAGGATATTTTCAAAATTTAAAAAAAGAAAGCACAAACGGCATAGTATTCAGATTTCTCTGAGAGTTTAATGGCAGACTCATTCTTAAGAATTGTTGGGTTCAATGAGTAGGAAAAATTTATTATTAATAAAATTATTAAATATTTAATATTAAAATACCTAAAGTAGGCACTGCCATTTCCCTTTCTGAGTAAAATATCGGAGAGCTGCTACTGTTGAGAGTTGGTGATGCTGAACTTTCTATACTAGATAATCAGTGATCCAGAAACTATAAAACACTCCCATTCTGGTGAACTATTTTATTGGTTTTGGTTCATAAGGTACTAAACTATACAATTTCATTTTCTTAACCTCCTTGTGAAACAGAAATTTAACGTCTTTGAATGGATTTAATATCGATCAGTTTTCTCACTGCCTATCTCAAAGTGTAGGAAGCCTCACACAAAAATCTTAAAGAAGTTTAGAAGGAAAAAAAGTATGCCTTGACTTTTCAAACCAAAGAGAAGATTAAGGGGAAAAAATGAAAGGATTTCCAATGTGCAAAGATGGAGAAGGAAGGAAAAGGAAAGGAGAAACATACTAAGGGTAGGGAAGAATATGGGACACGTATAAGAAAGAAAAGGGAGGGGCTAAAAATAAGGAAGACAAGCATATCATGAAAGTGCGACCTAATGGAACTGATCTGTCCCCCAAACAAATCTGTGCTTGTAAAGCTCCTGCAGGAGCCTTGGGTCCAACTTGTGCCGATTCTCAATGACTTCCTGCAGTCCATAGCCTCAGGGTGATCACCTGGAGATGCATACCAAAGCAGGCAGAACTGTGCCCCCTACAACCCCACAGCAGCCTGGGAAAGCTGTTCAAGCTGGCAATATGTAAATCACCAGGCATAAAGGGAAATGCCTGGCGATGTCCATACTAAGACTAGCATATTTCAAGCACAATAATACTTCTAATCTGTTTAGCACAATTTATAAATATTTTTAAAAATACAATTAATCAACAAAACCAAACATTACACTCTGTATGGGTAGTTCTCAAGTACACCTACGTACAGTGAAGCATTTACCTTCTCAAGTTTCAAGAACAACAAAACATGTCTAATCTCATGTATTAGGATTATCTGGTACTTGTACTTTTAATACTCAAATATACATAATACCCAAGTGTGCAGAGGGAAATTCTCTGAGGGTGAAATTCTCTGAGGCAGAGGACCTGCCTGAGGCTGTTTTATAGTTAACCTCTTTTTTTTAATAAGTAGAAGGCATACACTTCATTCATAATTCACTCACTCCCTCATACACTCACCAAATATTTATTCTGTACCTACTATGTGCTAAGGACAGTTCTGGGTCCATAATATGCTGTGGTGTGGAAAGAACAAATAACTCAGTTGTATCATTATATGATTAATATTCTATAAGGAACATAGCCAATAACAGGACAGCATTTAGTTTGGGGGCAGTGTCAAGAGCTGGTGGGAATATCAGGAAAGGTCAGGCTAAGGATGTGACTTTTGAGCTCAAATCTGAAGCATGAGAGAACGTGGCCAAGGGAAAATGAGGATGACAGCATTTCAGGAGACCTAATAACAATCAGTTCAGAAGAGGTAATAAAATCCCCTAAAGATAGAAAGGAGCTTAAATAGCTTAGGAAAAAAAGAAAGTGTGGAGAACAAGTAGTGGCCAGATACTTTTTTACTTTATAAGCTTTTTCATTTTTTTTTAACTTTTTGACTCTTGTAATAACACTTAGCTTAAAATACAAATACACTGTACAGCTAAACAAAAGTAATTTCTTTCTTTATATCCTTATTCTATAAGCTTTTTTCTGTTTCTAAAATTTTTTTTCTTTCTAAACTCTCCTGTTAAAAACTAGGACACACAAACACACATTAGCCTAGGCCTACACAGGATCAGGATAACCACATCACTGTCTTCCACCTCCACATCTTGTCCCACTGGAAGGTCATCAGAAGCAACAACACACAGGAAGCTGTCATCTCCTGTGATAATAATGCCTTCTTCTGGAATATCTCCTAGAGGACCTGCCTGAGGGTGTTTTATAGTTAACCTCTTTTTTTTAAATAAATAGAAGGCATACACTTTAAACAACAATAAAAGTATAGTATAGTAAATACACAAACCAGTAATGTGGTCATTTATTATCATTATTAAGTATGATATACTGTACATAACTGTATAAGCTGTACTTTTATACTACTGGTAGTGTAGTAGCTTTGTTTACACCAGCATCACCATGAACCTGTGAATAATGAGTTATGCTATTAAGTTACGATGGCTATGACATCACTAGGCGATAGGAATTTTTCAGCTATATTCTTATGAGCCCACCATCATATATGTGGTCAGTCATTATTGACTGAAACATTGTTATGTGGCATATGATTGTATTTCCAGTGGTACATCCAAAAAAATTAAAACATACTTATTTTATACATTTTATTAACATCCACCTCTACTATTTCAGACATTATGGCAGTATCTAGAGATAAATTTTCCCAAAGGCAATCCCAGTAGTAACAATACCTGAAAGAGTTTAAAAGGGAAGAGGGAGGAAGAATCTATAATTATAAGGTACACAGAATCAAATCCCATCTATGATGCTGATTAATGAAAACTAGTGACTCAAAAATATTGTAAATATTTAAATTTTAAAATTAGGAATAGTTTTATTGACAAAATATAAGTGGCTTATTTATCTAATAGAATTATATGCACACATACAAAATATATACTGAAGCACATGAATGTAAACACATACATGGATAAAATTTTATAATCACTGTTAACACATTAACTTTTCTGAAGGTTTTAAGTCAAAAATATTCAAATATTAACATTTCTAATATTATCTTTAATTTGGAATTTTCCCTTTTGAAGTTATCCAAATAAATAATTTATTATTAGTTTCTAGGGAAATTCACTATAACAAATATACACCAGAGTTATTTATTTAATATAAACATTCTTTCATATCATGTACTAAATACATTACTTATCAGAACTGGCTTGAATAACTCCATATCACATACTTATTTTATTAAGTTTCATTTCTAATTTTTTATTAAATTCAGGATAATTATGATTTTTACTTTTTCTCAAACTCTTCCTACAAAAGACAGATGAACAGTGAATTTTATCCTACATGATGAACCGTATACTGCTCAAACAGATGCTTCCAAACTAACTACTGTTTTTCCTTCCCAAATTTAGAAATGTGTTACAATATTCCTGCATTATTTCCCAAGCCAATCACTGTGCAATACAATAAAACTGCATCTATCACATCACAATATTTTATTCTATATTTCCTCTGAGAAACTGCCATCAACCCCAAGGTCTGGATTATGTGCCCTCCTTTTCCCTTAGCACCCTAGACTTCCTTACCAGAGCACTTCACTCTATAGGAGATGCGTGTTTCCTTGCCTCTACCCTGCTATACACTGTAAGTTCTGTGACGATCAGCACTGTGCTCTCTGTATTTACCAGGGTGCATCTAGCACCTAACATAGTACCTACCAAGCCCCTACTAAGTGCCCAATAAATAATTGTCAAAAGAATTTCCTAAGAAATTCTTATGCTGATCATAAGGAAATTGTGACCTATTAGAATAAATTGAGAGAGAAAGCTTAAAGAAAAGGATAAAAGCAAATCTCCTTATGAAAACTTAAAATCCTCAGGAATTCTGCTTTCTAATCCATCAATTACAAGTATGCACTTCTTTAACTTACAGAAGTATAAATTTAAGGTACAGTCAGGGTGTGGCATGTAAGGTCAGATACATAATCTAAAACTAATCCAACTCCACTTTTACTAAATCCTGAATCATAAACTTTCAACACCTTTTCTATTCTACCACACCTCTTCTTCTTGGCAAGAATGTATTTACTTTTTTTTTGTCCTTTGGTGATTTCTCATACACACACACACACACACACACACCCCAGCATAAAAATTTGAGATCTAAATATCACTACTCAGAATAGAATGGCTTCCTTTTAAATGAAGACATAATTTAGAATACATTTTAAGAATACGTTATTTTCCAAACTATGTTCCAGAAAAGCCCAGTGCAGTGGTTCTTACATGTATCAGAATCACCTGGAAGGCTTGTTAAAACACAGACTGCTGGACCCCACCTTCAAAGATTTGAATTCAGTAGGTTTGGGGCCCAGGTGATGGTGACGCTGACAGTCCTGGGACCACACTTTGTGGACTAGTGCCCTAGTGTGCTGTTAACAGATGTTCTGCAAGGGGGAAAAAAAATCCACTCTCAAATACTGTTGGAAAATGCTGCATGTTCTGTGTGCCCTCTTAAAATTTCATTATACACATTAGCATATTAAAAGCTCTGAAAGTTCTGCAGTGAATTAACATGTTTTATACTGTCTATCAAACAAAATTATTTGACTCTGGAATCCTTTAATCAAAGAGCAATAATTAACATCTTAACATGCTCTGTAGAATACATTGTGGAAGAATCCACATTGGATTCTTTAAAACTGTTTTTCTTAAAATGTATTTCAGAAAATAATTCTGTCCCTGAAAATAATCCACCTTCTTACCATGTATGATTCCTATCCAAATAAAATAATAGCATCTCCACTTCAGATCAGGCATTGTTCATACAAACATGTACATCATTTCTTGCATCATTTCTTGTTCATACAAACACACTAATTTTTGTAGCTCTGAGTGTGAAGTAAATATCAAGATCACACAATGCTTTAATCATTAATCTAATTAATTAGAAATTATGCATAATTTAACACCATTTTGAATTTGGATTACTGAAAGCCACAAATTCACCTTTATTTGTTCACATTTAAGAATAAAATGCTCAAGGCAATGGAATGAAATACCTTAAGTATGTTCAGGTCAAAACATTTTCTCACACATGATCTTATCTCATGTTTACAAGCACCTTGTGTGAAGCTGATATGGCAGGCATTTCTCTCTCTGTGTTAGCATGAGTTGGTTAACTGAGAAAAGGAGCAGCAAAGTGAGTCACCAACTCATGGAACTAGGTGATGACATGTCTTTTGACTCACATTCCAGTCATCTCTCCATTATATGTGCTGCCTCATGATAACTTTTGTACTCATCCTGTTCATTTTATCTAGCAATTTTTCTCTTTCTCCTCCCTTTTAATCACAAAAATTTCATGTGAAAACAAATGCATATATAAAATCTTTCATGTCATAGTACAGAGAGATACTTTCAAATACTGCTATGTTAGAAACTAGCCACTGCTGGCTTCCATAAGAACAGCAAGAATGAATTACTAGAGGAAGAAAAAGAAAGAAAAAAATTAATTCTGAACAAAGGCCTCAGTGAATATTTAATAGAATTTAAAGAAGTAAGCTCTCTAAGTAAAGAGATTTTTGTCTGTTCAAGTGCCTAACCCAGTACCTGGCACACTATAGAGAATTCCACATGTATTTGTTGAATTCGTGAATTAATGACTGAGAGGCAGTAATTTGCAAACAGCACAGAAACATAAATGATATGTTTGAGAAACATAGTTTAGTTCTTTATATACACTTTATTTAGATTTCCAAAGGGCAATACAGACCTTATATAACATAACCGTACTGGCTAATGTCAAAGACAAAAGAACTACCACTTAAAACTCCTACCTAGCAAAGGGAGGTGCTTTTGCTCCTCAAGTCTCAACTAACTCAACCAGAGAAACACAGAGGGGGATTAGGAATGAGGAAAAGAGAACACCTATTACATAAAATGCCATTTTAAAAACAGTACTCCTTTAATGTGCCAAATTAGATTATATTTCATATTAGAAAAATCACTTCCTTAAAAACCTGTAGATTTTTTTTTAGAATTCAGCATTTTGGGTTTATTTTTATAATTATATAATTTGAAAGTAGTATTATGCTACAATTTTTAATCATATAAATTATTTTAATTAAAGAATTTATATCAGCTTGGCAAAGTTATATTTTAATTCCTACATTTTATTGGCAAAATTGTTTCTCTTGGAAATGTAGTATTTTTCACTGAAATCTGTACGACTAATATAAAACTGATTTCAGTTTCAACAATTCAATATTATGAGTATATATTTACCTTTCCTTTTGAGTAAGCAGAATAAAATTTTTCTTTAATTACTAATAACAGAGACTTCTACAGGGTAGTGATTATGCATCTGTTTCCATTTTTTATTATTTTACAGAATGTTCCAGATGTTCCTCTTTCATTGATGTTTCCCAAAGAATACATTTACTAGGTTCTCTTTACCTTAGAAATGGTAACAGTCATTACGTAGAAAAAGAAAAAATCTTTTAATAGGAATATTAATGATTCTATACTTTATGTATTATAAGAAAATCTAAAATCTGCAAGAATAAATTCCCCTCAGAAAATGGCTTAAACAAATAAGAGCAAGCACACAGCAGAAAAGCACAGTGCAAAAGAGAACAAAATGAGCAGGAAGTAAATCTGGAAGCAGTCTGACCCCAAGTGAGCTTTTATGCATATTGAAAGAAGACCCACTATTGCAGGTGTGCAAATGACTACACTTGACAGAGAAATAACATCTGCAATATCCCTTCAACCCTTATTGAACCTTAACATTCTTCACAAGCTATCAACTCTACCACCAAGAGACTGCAGCCAAGAGTCTCATGTAAGATCTCTAGTTAGTCCATATGTAAAGAACTAATGCTTCATTTTGCTTCATAGTGTTACCTTTGAAAATCTAAGTTCTACATTCAGTACCATTCTCTCAATTCATCTCTTGACTAGCCATTATCAAATTAAAAATTAAAGAAATAAAAATATGAATTCATATTTTCATGAAATTATTTTAAAATTCTTTTTTTCCACAAATAAAAATAAATTTTCAGATCTTGTTCCAGTAACCAATGGCATGGAAAAAAATATCCTTAATGAAAAAAAACCGAAAATAAAAAAGAAATGTTATCGTATGCCTAGCTCCAAAGTTTAGAAAACCAGAAAAAAAGGACCTTTGTTGTGGTATTTTTAAATTCTCTACAAATGTAATATATATTTATGAAATTTATTTTCTTATAAAACTATTTTCATTCATGTCCAATGAAATCCATTTTGTTTCCATATTCTGAAAAGCATTTTGATATTTGTACATAGGCAGTATAGATTTACCTATTACAGTAGCCACTGTGATTTACTCCCTAACATCTATTTCAACTCATATGGTAAACCAGTCATTGTCATTCATTTCTTTTGCCCCAGTGATGGTTTAGGAAAATCAAAGTGGCTCAATTCTTACCAATGATAAGGCAAGCCTGCTGTGAGACTTCTGGGAAAGGTTTCTTCCATCTTAAAAAAATAGTACTCTTCTAATATCTGAAGGTGGTATCTGGTGCTAACAGCCAGAGGATGAGGCCAACACACAATGTCAGAGACTAGAGATGAACCTCCTCCCCTAAAATCACAAACTCAAGTCTGCAATGATATTATTAAGCCTCTACATCAATCACCTCTGGTACCCAAACTACCTAGATGTCCATTTAAGAGAGATTATAAACTTCCCTCTTAGTCAAGTCAGTTTGAATTGGAATTCTCTGTTTCTATCCAAAATCATTCTAATACACCAATGAAACAAAATTTGCATTTAAATTGGTTAATGGACGGGGAAAAAATGGCAGACTAGAGGCAGCCTGCTAGCACACTGCTCTTAAGGAAAGGAATGAAAGGTACAGGCAGCTGCCTACATACAGATCACTGGTCTCAGAAGCAGCATTGTGAAATCAGAGAGAGGCAACATGGGACACTCAATGTGGAAAAAAAGGTGACAGGATGATACATACAGCAAGATCGGAGAACTCAAGGGGAACAACAGGAGAACAGAGCGCGGGAGCGTTGTGCTCACCCTGTGGCACAGTATGGACTGAACTGCAAGATGGCTCCCACCACCCCTACAGACCTACCACCTACTCAGACAGGGACCTGCCTGGAGTCTGTGCAGAATCATTACAATAGACAACAGGCGCTATGGGGATCCGGCAACAGCTAAAGCCATCCTAAACTCTCCGGTGCACCCTGCCAGGTCTACATCAGGCTGAGGAGGGAATGTTCTAACTTGTAGCTTTCCTGAGCCATACCCTGGAATTTGAGGCCAGGTGCTTCACCCCTAGGGTGCAGCAGGACCTGGGCATCTCTGCATGTCTGACCTGGCATCCACAGGACCCCTGGGCCTGAGGAGCAGCCTGCCGCTTGCTTGCGCCGACTCCGTGCTCTAAGCCCCAGTTGCCTCCTGCCTGCTTGCCCCTGACCCCACCCTCCAGGTCGGACTGGCGAGCCATCTGCACAGCCCTATTTTCAGCTCAGAGGTTCTGCCTATGGCTCCTCCCCAGGCCCAGCTCTGAGGCTCTCACCCCAGAGTCTGAGGCTCTTCCCCTGTGCCTCCAGAACTCCTGCGAGGCCCAAGACAACATCCCCAAGTCTTCGACACCGTACCTGGACCTCAAGATGCCACCCCAGAGCCTCCACCACCAAAGCAGGGCTGGAACAGCTGCTCCAAAGTCCAACACTCCACCAGGGACCCCCCAGTCTCAAGCCACAACCATATTGTGACCAGCTTTGAGCAAATGCCCACAACCCGGGAACTCACAACAACCTTATCCAGCTCCTGTGGTTACCTCTGTGGGGAGACCCCAGGTAGAGCAATCCCCACAACACCAGCCTCAGCAAAGAGAGTCTCCTCTAGCTCGCAACTTGAACATCCTACAACTACCTGGAGAGTCCCCAGCAAGGCATAGGAGTCCTGCAAAACTATTAACCCTGAATCAAGAAAAGAGGTATCAGGTGAAAAGAAACCAGCAAAAGAACCCTGGCAACATGAAAATCAAAACAGATCAACACCCACAAGGGATCTCAATGGAGCTACAAGGAAATTGTTGAAATAACAGAAATGGAATTCAGAATATGGATGGCAAATAAGATGAATGGAATTGAAGAGAAAGCTGAAAACCAACAAAAAGAAGCCCAAAAAATATTTCAGGAAATTAATGAAAAAGTCACTAAAGAGCTTGACAAAATTAGGAAGAATATAATAGAACTGAAAGAAATGAAAGAGTCATTAAGAAATTTTCAAAACGCAGCAGAAAGTCTCAGCAACAAATTAAACCAAGGACAAGAAAGAATCTCAGAGCTTGAAGACAAGGCTCTCAAGCTAACCCAATCATTTAAAGAGGCAGAGAAGAGAACAACAAGGGCAGAGCAATCACTTAGAGAGATATGGGACTATGCAAAGCAAACAAACTTATGAATTACAGGTATCCCTGATGTAGAAGAAGAAAGTACTAAAAAGCATGGAATATCTATTTGAGGGAATGATGGTGGAAAACATCCCTAGTATCGCCAGACATCCAGACATCCAGATACAACATGGTCATCAAACCTGGGAAAATTTATAGCAAATAGGACATCCCTAAGACACATAGTATGCAACCTGCCCAAAGTCAAAGTGAAAGAGAAAATTCTACAAGCAGTTAGACATAAGTAACAACAAACCTACAAGGGAAAACCCATCAGGATAACAGATTTCTCAGCGGAAACCTTACAAGCCAGAAGGGAGTGGACCCCCATCTTTAACCTTCTTTAACAAAACAACTGTCAGCCTAGAATTTTGTACCCTGCAAAACTAAGTTTCACATTTGATGGAGAAATTAAGTCTTTTCCAGACAAGCAAATGCCGAGGGAATTTGCCAAGTCCAGACCAGCCCTGCAGGAATTACTCAGACCTGTACTATACATGCATCAGCAAAATAGATGCTCACCAGTGTAAAAAACCCCCAAAAGCAAAAGGTCAGAGCCCAGTTACCACAATGGTTCAAGAGGAAAAAGAGAGCAATAAAGTTCTACTCAACAGGAAGAACACTAATCCACCCCACTTATCAATTCTTTCAACAAATATGAATGGCTTGAACTCACCACTGAAGAGACAAGGCTGGCTGAATGGAGAAAAAAAATATAAGCCAAGTATCTGCTGTCTCCAGGAAACACATCAAACCCACAAGGACTCATTCACCCTTGAGATGAAGTGATGGAAAACAATATTCCACACAAATAGAAACCAACAGAAAGCTAGAGTAGCCATTCTCATATCAGATAACATAGACTCCAAATCAACAAAAGTAAAGAAAGACAAAGATTGTCATTATATAATGGTAAAGGGAATAATTCAACAAGAAGACATACAATCCTAAATATTTATGCACCTAACATAGGTGCACCCAGATTCATAAAGCTAATCCTAATTGATCTAAATAAAGTGATAAACAGCAGCACCATAATAGCTAGGGACTTTAACACCCCTCTGACAGAACAGGATAGATCCTTCAAACGGAAAATAAACAAAGAAACAATGGATGTAAATAGAACTCTAGAACAAATGGGCCCAACAGACATTTACAAAGCTTTCTACCCAAAAACCACTGAATATATGTTCTTCTCATCAGCTCATGGAACATTCTTTGAGACTGATCATATCCTAGGCCACAAAACATGTCTCAACAAATTTAAAAAAATAGAAATTATACCATGCATCTTCTCAGACCACAGTGAACAGAAGTACAAATCAACTCCAACAGAAACACTGATTTACACACAAAGTCAATGGAAACTAAACAACCTACTGCTGAATGACAGTCGGGTCAGGAGGAAATTAAGATGCAAATCAAAAGATTATTTGAACTAAATGATAAAGGGACACAAGCTATCAAAATCTGTGGGATACAGCTAAAGCAGTCCTGAGAAGAAAATTCATAGCTTTAAATGCCCACATCCAAAAGACAAAATGATCACAAATCAACAATCTAATGAATCATCTCTCAAAGAACTGGAAAAGGAAGAGAAAACCAATCCCAAACCCAGAAGAAGAAAAGAAATAACCAAGATCAGAGCAGAACTAAATGAAATCGATAACAAAAGAATTATACAGAAGATTAATGAAACAAAAAGTTGTTTCTTCAAAAAGGTAAACAAAATTCACAGGCCTCTCACTAGATTAACCAGAAGCAGAAAAGAAAGGACTCTAATAAGCTCAATCAGGAATGAAAAAGGAAAAATCACAACTGATACCATGGAAATACAAAACATCATCTCTGAATACTATAAAAATCTCTATGCACATAAACTTGAAAATATGAAGGAAATGGACAAATTCTTAGAAACACACAGCCTTCCTAGGCTCAATCAGGAAGAAACAGAATTCCTAAACAGACTAATATCAAGTATCAAAATTGAAGCAGAAATAAAGAAAATTTCCAACAAAAGTAGTCCTGGACCAGATGGTTTCACACCCGAATTTTACCAGACCTACAAAGAAGAACTGGTCATATCCTGCAGAAATTATTCCATAACATCTAAAAGGAAGGACTCCTCCACAACACGTTTAACGAAGCCAACATCATCTTCATACCAAAGCCAGGAAAGGACTCAACAAAACAAGAAAACTACAGACCAAGATCCCTTATGAAAACAGATGCAAAAATTCTCAATAAAATACTAGCAAACCGAATTCAGCTGCTCATCAAAAATATAATCCACCACAACCAAGTGGGCTTCATCCTAGAGATGCAGGATGGTTCAACATACACAAATCTATAAATGTAATTCACCACATAAATAGAAGTAAAAACAAAGACCATATGATCCTCTCAATAAATGCAGAAAACATATTTGACAAGATTCAGCACCCTTTCATAATAAGAACACTTAAAAAAATAGGCATAGATGGGACTTACCTTAAAATTATAAAAGCCATATTCCACAAACCCACAGCCAACATCATACTGAATGGAGAAAAATTGAAAGCATTCCCGCCTAGAACTCGAACCAGACAAGGTTGCCCACTATCACCACTTCTGTTCAACATGGTGCCAGAGCAATCAGACAAGAGAAGGAAGTCAAGGGTATCCAAATGGGGAAAGAAGAGGTCAAACTATCACTTTTTGCTGACAATATGATCTTTTATCTAGAAAACCCCAAAGATTCTGTTAAAAGACTACTAGAATTGATAAATGAATTCAGCAAAGTTTCAGGTTACAAAGTCAATGTACACAAATCAGTAGCATTCATACACGTCAACAACGGTCAATCTGAGAATCAAATCAAAGACTCAATACCTTTCACAATAGCAACAAAGAAAATAAAATACCTAGGAATATATTTAACTAAGGAGGTGAAAGACTTCTTCAGGGAGAGCTATGAAACACTTAGGAAGGAAACTGCAGAGCATGTAAACAGATGGAAAACCATACCATGCTCATGAATTGGCAGAATCAACATTGTTAAAATGTCTGTACTACCCAAAGTGATCTACAGATTCAATGCAATCCCTATTAAAATACCAACATCATTTTTCGCAGATGTAGAAAAAATAATTCTATGCTTTGTATGGAGCCAGAAAAGACCCCATACAGCCAAAACAACTTTAAGCAAAAAGAACAAGTCTATAGGCATCAATTTACCAGACTTCAAGCTATACTAAAAGGCTGTAGTAACCAAAATAGCCTGGTACTGGCACAAGAACAGAGACATAGACCAATGAAACAGAACAGAGAACCCACATATAAAACCATCCTCATATTGCCATCTTCTTTTGACAAAGCAGACGAAAACAAACACTGAGGAAAAGAATCCCCACTCAATAAATGGTGCTGGGAAAACTGGATACTCACATGTAGAAGAATGAAACAGGATCCACACCTCTCACCTCTCACAAAAATCAACTCACGATGCATAACATACTTAAACCTAAGGCATGAAAGTATTAGAATTCTAGAAGAAAATGTTGGAAAAACTCTTATACACATCAGCCTGGCCAAATAATTTATGAAGACCCCAAAAGCAATAACAACAACAAAAATAAATAAATAGGACCTGATCAAATTAAAAAGCTTCTGCACAGCCAAGGAAACAATCAATAGAGTGAATAGACAACCTACAGGCTGGGAGAAAATATTTGCATGCTATATATCTGATAAAGGGCTGATAACTAGAATCTACAAAGAACTCAAGCAAATCAGCAAGAAAAAAATCAAATAACCCCATTAAAAAGTGGGCAAAAGACATGGACAGAAACTTTTCAAAAGAAGATAGACTAATGGCCAAGAAACATATGAAAAAATGCTCAACATCTCTAATCATCAGGGAAATGCAAATCAAAACTACAATGAGATATCACTTAACTCTAGTGAGAATGGCTTTTATCAAAAAGTCCCAAACAAATGCTGGTGTGGATACAGAGACACAGGAACATTCATGCACTGTTGGTCGGACCACAAACTAGTATAACCCTTATGGAAAGTTGTATGGAAATACTTCAAAGAACTAAAAGTAGACCTACCATTTGATCCAGCAATCCCACTACTAGGTATTTACTCAGAGGAAAAAAACACATTTTATAAAAAAGACACCTGCATTTGAATGTTCATAGCAGCACAATTCACAATTGCAAAGACGTGGAAACAACCCAAGTGCCCATCAATACATGAGTGGATTGATAAAATGTGGTGTATATATACAATGGAGTACTACTCAGCCATAAAAAAAAGGTAAACTAACACCTCTTGTATTAAACTGGATGGAACTGGCAACCATTCTTCTAAGTGAAGTATCACAAGAATGGAAAAACAAACACCACATGTACTCACCATTAAATTGCAACTAATCGATTAACACTTATGTGCACATATGGAAATAACACTCATCGGAAATCAAGCAGGTGGGAAGGGGGAGGAGAGGATGGGTAAATTCACACCTAACGGGTGCAATGCACACTATCTGGGTGATGAGCACACTTATAACTTTGACTCAAACAGTACAAAAGCAATTTATGTAACCAAATGTTTGTACCCCCATAATATTCTGAAATGAAATTTTAAAATTTAAATAAATAAATAAATTAGTTAATAAGCCAACTCAAGGACTCCATTCATACCACAAATTTCAATAACTAAAATTTTGTAGGAAACAGAATCTGGACAATAATTTGAACACTGTATATAACTTTAGTACATTTTTATTTTATATAATAAAAATTTACCTAACATAAAAATGTTTTTACTCAAAAGTATATCACCAAATTTCCCCCACCTACTTCCCCATTTAACAGAAAAGTTTTCTGTGAATCATACATTTAAATAAGGTTCTTATTTGCCTTCTTTCACAAGTAAATGTTTTCATTCTCTCAAATAAAACTAAGTCTCTAAATGCCATAGAGACAGTAAAAGTGAATTATAATTTTATGATGTTTATTCTAATGATATTTTTAGAAAATAACTGGATGTTTAAAAACAGATCAATTCAAAGATACTTACTTTGTTTACATGTTCACAGTCTAAAGTAATCAGACACTGAACAATCACTATATTGCATAATATTATTATAATCAACATAATAAGTGCTACCACATAACTGTGTACCAGCACAAAGAAGGGAGTATCTAATTAACTGGGGAATTCATGGGAAAGGAAAAAGTTATGGTAAGGAAGGTTTCCTTAGCTTCCTCCTGAATAGAAGCATGGCAAAGTGTTGGCATCAGGCTAATTAGAATTATGTGGTAAGTTAATACATTAAAATTCAAACAAAAATGGTTAAACCTTTACACATTTGAATTAGTAGCTCAATTAAACATTTAATTTTACTTCACTACAATTCTGAAAGAAACTGAAACACCAAATGAGGCTTTAAACTGTAAAAACTAAAAGAATACTAAGATAAACTATTCTTCAATCTGTAGGCTGCTCAGATAGGCACATATAACCTCTACTCTATTCCATATCTCAGGCAGAAAACAGCCCTGGGAAATAAATGTAGGGTCAGTACTTTGCAATATATTAATAGAAAGGTTAGGCTGTGTGTGTAGTAAAGGGCTCAGTATGTAATTACATTTCTCTTTTTCTTTGTAAACTGTGAACACTATTTCCTTCTCCTCTGCTAGCCGTCTCTCACAATCATTTTCCAGTCACTGGTTCCCCCAAGTAGGGGCAAAGCTCCCCAAAACACAGACCCCAAAACCAGCTTTGCCCCCAAGTTTTTCCCACAGTTCACACACGTCCACCCACAGAATCTGGCAGCCCACCAGGAGAGAAACATGGAAGCGAAGGGAACCAAAGCTAATTTTCCATTAAGTCAGTTCCCCCACCAACCCCTCAACAGCAAAGGACCACTTCCCTCTGCCCATTCCACTCTAGCTTTAACCAAAATTTTGGAAAGCAGTTTTGTCTCAGAATTTTTTAATTCTTCTGTTGCTCTTTGGTGAGGCTAATTTACAGTATGAGCTGGGAAAGGGCACCTTAACCTCAATAACAAATGACATCAAAATATATCAGCTAAGTAATTAAAAGAGTCTCTGGTTAACAGGAAAGCTTAAAGTGTGGCATAAACAGTGGCTGCCTGTGGAAATGCTTGCCAAATATTGATACTAAAAGTTAACTTGAAAACATTTATTTTTCTTTTTTTGACATCAATACTTTTTAACCAGGAGTCAAAAATACAATTCTATCTAAAGCACACATTTTAGGAATATCATTTCCCATTCAAATACAATCATCACTCAAAGCTCAGCTAACAGGACAGTCACCAAAGCCTTATGGAAAAACATTGAGTATTCCACTAAAAAAGCCCTGGTATCCTTCACACTGGCTCGACAGATATGGGGGAACCTTTGCTGTTGAGGAGAGTAAATGGGGCAAACAGGTTCCCCAGATGCCTAGGTTGGAGCATACTCCTGGAATGCATCCAAACTAGTCACCTAGGTACTAAGCCTATGGTACTGACATATGAATAAGCCCTAGAGACTCACCTCAAGCCAAACCCATTACAGCCCACTGGTATCACTGATAGGGGGTGCCCAGATGAAAGTAAGAGACTTCCCTCCCCAGAGCCCAGGGAATTAGGGTTACATCTAGTCTCATCTGAAGAGAACAGGGAAGAGAGGGGGCCAGCCATCTCTTATTCTCTCTCATATTTCTTCCTCTCTTTCTCTTCTACCCAGTCCATCTTCCTCCTTTCTTTTTTCTCCATTTTCCAATTTCTCCATTTTCTTTCCATTTATTAATTTACTCATCTATCCAACCATAGTTAAATATGTCCAATGTGTTGGGAAGCTCTGGATTGTAAACATAAAAGTGGTCTCTGCCTGCTAGGAGCTCATGGTCCAGCTAAAAAATCAGAATAAGTGTTATGATTTGAACATCTGTCCCCTCCAAAACTCATGCTGAAATTTGATTGCCATTGTGGCAGTGTTAGGAGGTAGGACTTGTGGGAGATGACTGGGTCATGAGGTCTCCATCCTCGTAGGTGGGATCAACGCCATTATAAAAGGGTAAGTTCAGCCCCCTTTTGTCTCTTTGCCCTTCCACCTTCTGCCAAATGATCATGCAGCAAGAAAGCCCTCACCAGATGCCAGCATCTTGATCTTGGACTTCCCAGCCTCCAGAACTGTGAGCCAATAAATTTCTGTTCATTACAATTTACCCAGTCTCAGGTATTCTGTTATAGCAGAGCAAAATAGACTAAAACAATAAGCAATCACTACACAATAAAATAAGTGCTACCACAGAGCTATGTACCAACACACAGAGTGTCTCATAAACTGGGGGAAGGGGAAGAAGAGGAGTTGGAAGATTCACCTACCTATGACTTGATAGATGCACAAGACATGAATTTACCAAAAGCAACCCTAACTTTTTAAAAACTGGCTACTGGCACATGGTATCATCCAGACCTCAACAACAAAGCATTTATTGTCCTTATTATAATTAAATCCATACAATTTAGCACTTGTACCTCATTCATTCCCATACCCACATTGCCTAGTACAATGCCTAGAAAATAGTAGGTATTCAAGAAATGTTTCATTAAATTTTTGAATTCAGTAGTTTCTGTGTACTGCTGTCTTACTGAATTCTTATTAATCTCAATTATTTTAAGATCCTTAGAGGCTGGAATCACTTCCAAAATTATCTTAAGCCAAACCTTAATTCTTTTGTATGAATTCTGTTGGGGATTAGAGTTTAGGTTTAAGTTAAAAAATTTTTAAAAAACATTTATATGATATACATATCATATATATACACACTAGCAAAATTCTAGCTAAAATTATTTCTGAGAAAGCTTTGCTAATAATATTAAATCTTTTTTTGTTAGTATTAAACTTCAAAAAAAACTAAATAAAACTTACCTCTTAAGTGCTTACTAATGCTTACTAGTTACAGAATACATGTTTTCAATTAGTAGGTTGCAACACGTTTTGGCTTTATTTTTGCCACAATTTTCTGTAGCAATAAATTTAATTTCAAAAGAAAGTAGCTATAGATTATGGAACCAAGTATAGCTGTGTAACACATAAATAAGTCTCAGCCAGCTTTAAAGCATATTAAAGAGAGTTGTGAAATATATGTGTAAACATGAAATTCTGAAGTGTTAATCCAGTGACACTTAAGTATTGGTTCCAGTTTATAAACAGATTCTTTTAAAGCTTCTAGGCAAAATCTGAGGAATAGCAATGGCGTGCCCTGTCACAGCTGGTAAGAGTTAAAGCACACTGTGAGCTCTAATGATCTCTTTTAGAATCCATTATTCTAATTATCGTGAATACCATATTTTTGCAAACTCTAATTTTAGCAACATATGTTATCTGGTTGAAGTTAGTGCTAAAAGTAGAATGAATCACATTTCTTTCTAACTAACTTAAAAATTATGTGTCTTTTAATTCATGAAGTTTTTTAGTAGAAATTAGATTAGGTATCTATGTGATTTTGTTAATACCTGTAAGAAATAGAAATAGATATACATTTCTGACTTCATTATTTTTATTTTACAAGCTGAGTCAAGAATCCTATGTATAACTGCTCTTTGAGAATAAACTTGATATCCTTTTTAAAAGTTCTGATCTCTTTTAAGTCCTCAGAGAAAAAGGCTTCTGTTGTTGCAAACCATTACCATATCTTTAAAAGAAAAACATGTTTTAATCATAAGGCATTATGTAATTTAAAACACTTTTTCCTGGAACACTCTGCATAGTCCTAGGAATAAAAAATGAACAAAGCACATTCCCTGCCCTCTAGGAGTTTACAATCCCACCGGGAAGACAAACAAGCAATCAGGTTACATCAACCGGTAAATTGCTCAGCAATCTTGAGCTATGTAAAGTTTGCCAAGGAAACAAATGTTTTTTGCGGATGGCTTTTATGCCAATGTTTTTAAATTAATTTAATAATAGTTGATTTTTTTGGTGAAGATAAGCCATGAAGTTTGGAATCACAGCACGTAAATTAAAATTTCTGTTCCACACAGTCAAGGTCTGGCACCCTAGGAAAATTCTTATTTCCCTTCCCCAGGTGTATAATGAGGGTCTCAATGGGCCTCACTGTGTGAGATACAGGAATAATACACTGAACATGATGCACCCCCAGGCTTCAAGAATCTTACAGTTACATGTAGTTAAGACTGATAATAAATCAAGGCAAATTCAATTCATTCAGCTGCTCACTAATCATGATGCAAGCTGGAAAGGGCTAAGGAGAATGAGGAAGGGAGAAAGCTCTGGATGACAGGCTGCTTTAGGAACTGCTCATTTTGGCAGGAAAGCTCCCCTCTAACTACAACCGAATAAAATATTTTCAAGCCAACATTTTTTTTTTAAATTTCATTAAGTGAATTTTGTTCCACTATTAAGGTACTACCAACTGTGTCCAAATGTACAGTACTGGGTGAGCTCCTTGTTAAAAGGTTCGTTTCTTACCATTAAGCAGACACTTACATAGTCTCACAAAATCCCTGTCAGCATGTACTTGAAAATCTCAAGAGTGTCCAGATTAGAGCAAAAGGTCACAGCCAATGCTATATTTGTGAAGGACTGAATAAGGGTCTCAAATCTAGGTCCTCGGGGAGAAGGGAGAAGAACTTGTTTACACACACACAGAGTAAGCAGCTGTTTAAGTGGTGTGACTAGAAGGGGTGATGAAAGGACCATGGGCTAAAAATACTTCCACTGGCTGTGCCTCAGTGCCTGGAATTCCCACACAGCTCCTTCCTTGGAGCGCACATCAAAACTCCCACTAAAATGCAACTGGTATCATAATGGGTAGCTGCTTAAGCTAGTATCCAACCAGTAATATTTTAGCTCAAATTAGTTTAGTTCATTAGCTACCGTATGGTTTAACAGGGCTCTGAGAGAATGGGATGGCACAAAGAGAAGTTGTAATGGTGAATGAGGATTCATAAAATCCAAAAAACTGAATTTCCCACTTTGGAAAAAGGATATACTAGGCCTGTTACCCAGAGAGGACTGAGAAAGCTCTAACTGTAAAATTGTATACACTGACCCAAAGCTAAACCTACAAGAGAAAAATTAAACTGGCTTGAGAAAGTCTAGAAAATGGTCATGGGATGCTTTTCTATGAACATCCACATATTCATTCCCCCCTCCAAAAAAAAAAATCACTCTAAACTAATAAAACATTTCTTGAAGTAAAGATATTATATATTTTCAATTACACACAATTATAAGTAATTATATGGGATGAGAATATAGCTTAGTGGTAGAATATTTGCTGACATACAAGATCTTGATTAAAATTCAGGAGCATTTTAAAATAAAATCCTTAGAATTTCCACTAGACTGCATGCTCACAGGAGTAGGATTTCCAACTGTTCTGTTCAGTGCTTTAATCTCAGCACCTAGAATAGTCCCTGTCACATAGTAAGTGCTCAAATAGAAGGCAGGATAGCATGGAAGCTAAAAGCTGAGACTATACCAACAAGGTCCATCTCTGCCTCATACTAGTTGTGTAACCCTGAGCAAGATATGTAGGCTCTGTGTACCTTAGTTTCCTCATATATAAAATGAGGATGGTAACAATACCTGTCCTATATAGTTGTCATGAAAATTAAGTGAGTTAGATATATAAGGTACTTAGAAGAGGCCCTGGCACAAAAGTAGCAGTATATAGATACTGGACATTATTATTATTTGTTGAATAAATAAGAAGTCCTAGAAGACTAAACTAAAATAATAAAGGTATAACTAAAAGCACAAGACAAAGATACTGTAATGTATTGACCACAGGGATATGTATAAAGGAGTCCCAATAAACTAATAAAAAGACAATACAAAGAACAGCACTACTTTTATTACAGAAAAAATAATCCAGAGTACTGGTCCTCAAACCCAGGCTAACAGCAGAATCATCTCCAGAGCTTTTAAAAAATGAATGTCTTATACACTGTTGGTGGGACTGCAAACTAGTACAACCCTATGGAAAGTAGTATGGAGATGCCTCATGGAACTAAAAGTAGACCTACCATTTGATCCAGCAATCCCATTACTAGGTATTTACCCAAAGGAAAAAAAGACATTTTATAAAAAAAGACACTTGTACTTGAATGTTTATAGCGGCACAATTCACAATCACAAAGATACGGCGTCAACCCAAGCGCCCATCAATACATGAGTGGATTAATAAAATGTGGTATAAATATACCATGGAGCACTACTCAGACATTAAAAAAAAAAATGGTGATCTAGTATCTTTTGTAACAATCTGGATGGAACTGGTGGCCATTTTTCTTAGAGAAGTTTTGCAAGAATGGAAAAACAAACACCACATGTACTCAATACTAAATTGGAACTAATCGATCAACACATGTGCAATATGGAAGTAAAACTCAAGGTGGGCGGAGGGAGGAAGGCATGGGTAAATTCACACCTAATGGGTACAATGCACACTAACTGGGTGAAGAGCACACATAACTTTGACTCAAACTGTACAAAAGCAAATTATGTAACCAAAATGTGTGTACCCTGTAAAATTCTGAAATTAAAAAAAAAATTAATGTCTCGACCCCACTTCAGAGTTTCTGACTTAATTGATTTAATTTTTAAAGCTCTCCTGGTGATCCTACTGTGCAGCAACAGTTAAGAGCCTCCTACCCCGAGAAATGGCTTCTCATTTCTTCCCCCTCAACATGTGGAAAGCATATAAAACATTCCATCAGAATAAGGAACTCCCATGAAAGCAGCTGAAGAGGAGATGAGAGGTACCATCAGAAAAGTTCTCTTTCTCTGCAGGTCCTAAGACCTTCTCTTAGGGGCATCCATCTCCCCTCACCACACCCTGACTCTGGAGCATAGAGCAGATAGTCTCTCTCAACCTCACAACTCTGGAAGCAAGGGAAATTTTAAATATATGTAGCAATCAATTTGACACAGGTACTGATCAATCAATGACACCAGCTGAATGGAACAGAAATATGGCTAATTATCAGTTCTGCCTACAAGGGAGGTATTAGGAAAATGCCCATTTTTTCAGACCAGGAAGAGAACTGTGACCCTGAAGCTATTATGCCAAAGGCCACACACTTAGACACACCTAGAAAACTACAAAGCCAGAATTTGGACTAATAAAGCATAAAAAGAAGAAATTTCTGAAACTATGAAAGAAAAATGACACAAAGTATTCTTTCAAAGTTTAGTGCCTGAAAACAAATTTTCTAGGGATTTTGTAGCACATTCTTTTCAGAACTAAACTGTCATCTTCTATACAAGCCAAGAATGCTCCAAAGACTTTAAAGGTATGAAATTACTATCTGTCTTAGTCTGTTTGTGCTGCTATAACAAAATACATAAGACTGGGTAATTTATAAACAACAGAAATTTATTTCTGACCATGGGGAGGCTGGGAAGTCTAAGATCAAGGTGCTGACAGGGTCTGTGTCAGGTGAGGGCTGCTCTCTGCTTCAAGATGGTGCCTTGTTGCTGCGTCCTCTGGAGGGGAGGAACACTGTGTCCTCACATGGCAGAAGAGCAGAAGAGAGTGAGCCCACTTTCTCAATCCCTTTTATAAGGGCCCTAATCCCATCCATGAGGGCTTCGCCCTAATGACCTAGATCCTACCACTGACACTATCACACTGGCAATTAAGATTCAACAGATGAATTTTGGGGGACAAATTCAGACTATAGTGTTATCTTAACATAGACACATGGGAAAGTAAATTACTTGCACCTTTCTTTTCTAAATAAAGACTTTAAGAATAAGAACTGGATTAGACAGTACCATTTTGTTTTTCTTGACAGAAGTGCCTTCTAAGTTACATTACTGTAACTTTTGTAAAATTTACTTTTTAGAGGTAAAGTGAGTAGCAAACAATGCAACAGCTATATTTTTAAATTAAGCATTTCATATCTTCTTTTTGTATTTATTCTATAGAAAAATAACCTTAGCTATTATAAAAAATGGAAAAATGAAGAATAATGGTCAAAAATTTAGGAACATTAATTTAGATCCATACTTCACACTTTAGACCAAATTCCAAACAGAATGAAGAGTTACATTAAAACATTTCCAATCATATAAATACCAGCATACAACAGAACCATTTATCAGATATATGAAAAAGGGTTGTAATGAATCATATACTTAAACAAAATATAAAAGAAAGGGAAAAAAATAGGGAAACTATACAAAGCCAAAATGACACATAAAATGTTAACATATGGACTATGCTCTATGAAAAATGTATTAATTGTTTAAAATATGTGCCAAAACTCTGAAATGACAATTCATACAAAAGAAATAAAAGTGTAAACAAGCATAAAAACTGTTTAACACAACTGATCATGCTACTAGCCAAAAGTGCAGAAAGGAAAAAATTGGCTGCAATAATTATAACTTATAAATTATAAAATATCAGACACTGTGCTATTTTTATACGTATCATCTTATTTATTCCTTACAATAACCACAGTAGGCAGGCTACAGCATTATTCACACTTCACAAACCAGGAAACCAATGCTTAGAGTAGGTAAGTAACTTTCCCAAGTTCACACATCTAGTCAAGTGTGTGATTTTGGAATCTGAACCCAGTTACCCTAATTCCAGAGCCAATGTTCTTTATCACAATATCCCCTCAAATTAAAAAAATAAAAAGTAATATTACCAATACCCCTCAAATTAGCAAAATAAAAATTATTACCAATATTGACTGTACATCATTAATAGGATGGTATGCTGCACAGTTCTGAAAGAAATTTGGTAAAATGTTTCCACAGAGCAAGAAGCATATATTCCTTTTCCTAGCAATACCACTTGTAGGAATTTAACCTCAAGAAGTAAGTGAAAATAAAGGAGAGTTATTTGCTGGGAAAATATGCATATTTCACAATAGTATATAACAGCACTATTTATAATAGTTCAAATATCTATTTGAACAGAGATAAGACAGAGTAATTTTTGTTACATTAAAAAGTATAACCATTATGACCACATTGCAACATGGAAAAATGACAAAAGGATACACTAAATATGCAAGTGAACAGGTCTGTCTGAGAGGGACTAAAAAAGAAATGAAAACACCTCATTAACTGGAGTCGGTTGAGTTCAAATGCATTTTTAAAAATTTAGTTTCTCATTAATACTGTTATTCTGTGTGATAAATATATTCTGTGCAAAAAATACAGTTTACAGTACAATATATGTATAGTACATATATTATTTATGCAATGTCCCCAGTATACATTTTATGCAAAGTTCCCAGTATACGTTTTGACATATAGTAAATATTTAATGTCAGATAATACAGTATATCTAACATTTATACACTAGTGTACTATGTGCCCAGAACTGTTCTAAGCACTTTGTATGCATTCACTTATTTTATTCTCACAACAATCCCATACTTGTATTATCTCTAGTTTACTAACAAGGAAAAATGAGGCATAAGGATGGTAAGTAATTTGCCTAAGTTCAGCCAGCTAATAAATTGCAGAGCCAGGATGTGTTCCACAGTCCACATTCTTGAACAATTAAGCAGTTCTGTTCTTTGGCACTCACTCTGCTACGCTGTCAAAAACTTATTACTGAAAAGCAGGAGGAGGTAAAAAATAGGTAAACAATTAGCAAACATAATGTTTATGTACAGCAATAACATGCCCCACAGATTTAGGAAAGCTTACTTTCTGAACCTCAAATTAAAGATGAACCATCTTTTAAGTACTCCTTTACCAAGTTCTGAATTTATAAAAATGAGAATCTGTTAAAAAATAATTTTTAGATAGTATGAATGAAACAGAAAATGGTCAAAGAGAAATACATATTTACTAAAACAATCTATTTGTTTCTTGTCATTATACCACATTCTTATTGGTACCAAAATTTTACAATCTTTTTAAGGATTTGATTTTGAGCGGATGATATCTGAGTTACTTGCAACCTGTTTTAGGTTACCTCTATTTTTTCCCAAATATAATCACAACACACTCAAACTTCTACCTAGACCTTCAGAATGGTATACGTAACTGCCTACTTGGCATTTCCACCTGCATATCTCACAAACACAGCAACTTATGATGCCCAAAACTAAACTCCTCATTTTGCCACCCCACATTCTTACCTTGCCCATCTTGATATTGCTAGCTCCATCTTCCAGTTGTACAGACCAAAAACCATGGTGTCATCCTTGCCTCTTTTCCTCTCACACCACATATCCAATCGGTCAGCACACACAGTCTGAATGTGATCACTTCTCACCACCTCCACCCACCACTATCCCCCCGCTTGAAGCCACCATTTTCTCTCTTAACTGGACTATTGAGGTAGCCTTTTCACTGCCTCCCACCTTGGACCACTAAAGTCTACTCTCAGAAAGCTATCCTTTTCAAACTTAGATGATGTCACGTCTCTACTCAAAACTCTCCATCCTCTTTAAATCAGAGAAAACGCCAAGATCCTGACAATAGCCTACAAGACTCCATTGATGTGCCCTCTGTCTCCCTCTCAGACCTCATCTTCTTCCATGCTCCCCTTGTCATACTCTTCCAGCCATACTGCCATCCCTACTGTTCCTCACACATGTCAGGCCAGGCAGGTTTCCACCTCAGCCTTGGCATTTGCTGTTCCTCTACTTGGAAATCTTCCCCTTAGAAACCCATGTAGCTTGTTTCCTCAGTACCTTCAGGTCTCTCCTCACAAGTTATTTTCTCTGAGGGACCCGCCTTGTTACCATCCATAAAACGGCAGCTCCCTCAACCATTGCATGTCCCTGACCTTACTTTATTTTTCTCCATAGCTATTATCACCACCTGCCACTATACATATTTTCTTGTCTGTGTGATATACTGTCTGTCTCCCTTAATAGAATATAAACTCCACGCAGGCAGCAGTCTTATAATTTGTCCTCATGACCTACATCATTTCTGAGCCTATTTAGGTGCTCTGTAAATATCTGTTTAATTAATCAACTGATCAGTTAATAAAATTAGAACAATGGTTAAAATCCCTATGTGAGGTGAAGCCAGGAAAGACTCAGAGTAAAACATCAAATATCTTATGTTGTCACAATAAAAAACAATAAAGACTGTCTTAATTTTCTTGTGCATTTTAAACTTTTACATGACTTCCTGGATTTGTTACATAATATAGTCTATAAACTGTATGTAAAATAAGTTTATTAATGTTTGCCTCAAATTTGCTACTCTTCTCACGACAAACTAAAACACCACTTTCAAAAACCAACTAATCACAAAGTTTTAGCAAATTCTACCCGTGAACCGTCTCTCCTATCCATTTTGGGCTCCCTCTCCCAGTGACTGTCCTCATCCTCTCTCCCTGTCTCTGGTCTTTTCAACATCAACAATCACTTACAGAGCTAACAGGGTTATTTTTCTAAAATGCAGATATAATCTGATTATCTCATTGCCCAAATCAAAACCTTCCATAGCTTCTAGTGCCCACAGAAAAAAGCAAAAAAGGTCTCAGTATGATCTGTAAAGTCAGTCCAACCAATTGAGACAGGTATACATCCCATAGTTCCTCCCTAAATCGCCAAATTTCCAGCTTTTCAGAATTCCAGGATCTCAATCATGTCCTGTGCTCCCAAAGCTTTCACCACTTTGCTCCTGCTGTTCTTTGCCTTGAATACTCTCACTTCATTGCATTCCAGGCAAATACCTATCAATTTTCCAAAGCTGAAAGGATATTTTCTCATTTCTGTGAAAACGTTACAAAGTTTTTGAGGAGACTCAAAAACACTACTCTCTTCCTCCTTCACTGCTTCCTCTATAATAGTACGGACTGTGTGTGAGAGTCCATAGGTCAGGAGCTTCTCTCCCCTGACTGACTAAATTCTGGAGGACTAGGGACTAAGCGAATTCATCACACAACACATTGCTGATGCTCAATAAATGCCTGTTTAATGAATGAGAATATAAAACAGCATCCTCTGGCAAGCAGACCACATAAGATGGAAGAAAAATGCTTGAAATGTCCTCTAAATATGGTTTCTATAATTTCTACAACATAAATTTTTGAACTATGAAAGTTAAATATTTTCAGGTTTTCAAACTGTACAAGGACTTTATGAGAACCCTTTACATCTCAAAACCTATAAATTCTATGAAAAAATAAATTTCCACATCTCTGAATATGGTAAAATTGTGTTTATATGGAAACATTGGCACCATATTTCAGGAGAAAACTTTTTTTGGCACTCATTCACAGGGAGCAATAAATCATTTCCTTCTGCAAATGAATGTTATTGTGGGTGGGCCTTTTATACAGAGAAAATATTTGGATTTAAAGGCTCCCTCCCTGGCATATGAGAAAGTTGTCATGACCAAGGTATCGAAGCTTAGCAGTTCTTAAACTTAGCTTAAACTTAGGAATTTTGCACTCAAGTGTTTCATATAAGCCTGATTTTTTAAAGAGTCATCAATTCTCTTAATAATCAGCCTAAATCAGAGTATAATAATTATATTGAAGTCATTTTATTCACAAATGAAAAGAAATAGTGATTTAAGGAGCATGAGCTGCAATTGATTATCTGTAGTCTACACAGCAATACCATATTCTAAGTCCTTTGCAGCGAGGTGAGGACCTATGCCTGAGTTCTAGCCAAAGGGATGTGGCAAATGCATGTGAAGCACCTCCAGGCCTGGCCCAGGAGATGTTCCGACATGCAATTTTCCTGCTCTTTCTTTGCCTGCAGTGGGTTTAATGTACATAAGCACAATGGAAGCCATACATGAAAGATGGTGGAACCATAAAATGAAATTACTCATCAGAGAACCATCTACTGGTTAGAAAACCTGTTTTGGACATTATACAAATAAGAAATAAACTTTTATTTAATATTTTGTCTAATGATTGATTGAGCACTACGCATTTTGAGATATCCTTGTTATGCAACATGATATCTTTATTATCATGACTAAATATACTCATTGAGTCTGAAAATTAATATTTGAGAACTTTGATTCATTATTTATTTATTTATTATGCTAACTTTTTTAACCTTTATTATGCTATCTTTTTCTCAGTTCCATTTCACAGGAAATCATATGACCAATTTTCCTTATAACCACTACATCTTCTACCCAATCTTCCTAACACTATGCTATGTACTATATATACACACATATATACATATGAGTAATGAAGATACATGATTCCTCCTTTAAAGTATACCAAACTAATCTAAGCAGCATCAATTAACTGGCTACTATGTGCCTGACACTGAGATAGCCACTCAAAACACAAGGGTGAAAAAGACACACGCACCCCAATAGGATTTCATACTTGGCTTATTTCTTCTCTGGCTTAGCGCATAATCAACAGCTTCAAGAAACACTATTTTAGGTTATGTCTTTATAGCAGAAGAGACTTATTATAGGTATGAAGTATATCTTAGATATTTTGAGAATAGACTTTTTAATTTAATTTGGCTCTACATGCCATATAAAATACAAATCAAACTGCATTTGCTTTGTCTGGGTGATGAAATGTTTCACATAGGCTTACATCCCTATTTTGCTATATTCCTGACCTCCGGATAATAACACAACACAATTTACTGCAAGTTCCCATTCACACACCAAATCTACACCTTCTCTCCCTGTGCTGATGTTTTTAATAGAGAAACTTATTAGATACTCTTCCAAGAGACAGAAACAAAAATGATCTATTCAACTATTGGTAGTATTCAGTTATATACCTTTTTATGGTATTGTAAGTTGTATGTTTTTCCAATTTCACATATTGCTTAGTATTCTGAGTATATCAAGTTAATATGGCACTCATCAGAAACACTATATGGCCAACAAGTGTTGAATAAATTGTAGCAAGTCTCTAACACAAAACAGTAAAAATACTTTGATGGGCTTGTAAGCAAATAATGCCAACCTGTAAAATGCTAAGGGAATGTGCCTCAAAAGCTGTATTTCTTGAGAATGGACAGACAGCAACAGCCTGCGTAATTCTCTCTCCTTACTCCTTGAGAGTCTCATTTTAAAGCACATAAGACAGAAAAAGGACTGTGCCATTTGGATCTTAGTCAATTGCCAACCTGTTTAAGGTCAAAAAAGCCATAAATTCATCTACTGTATTCTGGGCTTAGACAATTGCAAACAAGTGAGAGGTGGCATTGACCTGCACCTTTTTTAAGAACTCAGATTCTACAGTGAAATTCTGAGTCCCTCGTTCACCTCGGAGTAAATGCGTGCCTCCTCTTTTGCCTCAAATCTTGAATAATGGCAGAGACCAGATAAATATTTCGCTTTCTGCAAAAACTCTTTTCCTATGATAGAAAGCTGTAGAAAGCTGAATGGTATTCTTGAATCCTGCAGATTCTTGGCCACTGTTTCTGAAGAGTAAAACGAATATGTTTTAGAAAGACAAGGATAAAAACTATTTATATAATGTATCATTTCTCCTTTCTACAAGGTGGCAGGGAAGAGCTATACAGCGTACACAAAAGCAAGAGAGAAATAAGAACAGGGGCTGGGAGGATGGTGGACCAAAGGTACCACCAGCCAGAGCATCTTTGTAAAGAGAAATTTTAGATGAAAGAGAAAAAAAAAGACAAACATAAATCAGATGAGGGTATGAAGGAAGGGTGCCTGAACCTATAGGAGACTCCACAGGAAGAGGATGTGGAGCAGAATGAAGGAAAAAGGCATTGGCTGGGATTAAGCCCAGACAGGCTCAGAGACCAGTGAGAAGGGTAGGTGCATTGTCTAACAGCCCCCCCTCTTCACACCTCAGACTGCTGGTGGGCACCCAAGCTACTGGAGAGACATCCTGCCCACACAAGCCCAGAGACTGCTGCCACTAGTGAGTGGTGAGCTTCTTGCGGACAGGGCACCAGGCTCTCGCCCCTCCCCCACCCCTGCACTGGGGCACCTACTTCCCCACAGACCCGAGCCAGACGGCAGGTGCCATATTGCTTCTCTATCCACCAGGTGCCTTTGTCCTCCCCAGGGGGCCTCAACCCCTCAGGATCCGTCTTGTTCATCCCCACAGAGACATTTCCCAACTCCGGCCCAGACTGCAGGAGCCACAGGGGTCCAGTGGGTTCCGGGGGATCTACATGACCCCATAGCCCCAACATTCTGGGCAGACTGCCTCCTGGAGAGAGGGTTGGAGATGACCAGAGAGTGGACTTTTCGGCACCTAGACTGTTTTTCCGCCCCTTCCTCTCCTCCACCCGTAGCTGCCAAGAGAGACAATTGAGCCACCACACAGAGGCTCCACAGGGAACAGGGCTCAGACCTTTCCTTCTGGGGTCCTGCAACAGACTGAGGGGTGCTTGGACTGCGAGCTCCCTGCCTGCTGGCCCTCCCTGGTGCTGCTTGCCCAGCAACCCCAGCAGAGGACACACCCTAAGGTGAAGGGACAATGAACCAGCTTGGGCATCCCATGAGAGAGACTTGGGACCAGTACCTTCTCCCTCGCATGGTCAGGGTTTGATCTCCAGGGCCCTGGGGATGGACCCTCAGGCCAGATCCTGTACACACAGATCTCGGCCTCATTGCCTGGGTGCACAGAGGGGATATTTGTGAATTAGTCTCTCGAGGTGTGGGTACCTGCAGGGACTGACCAGGGGTGTGAGTGCAGAGTGGTTCCTAGCTGTGGCATGCTCATGGGGCACCCCTCCTCCCACAGGAGGGCCACACTCCCAACTCAGGGTGCGATCGTGGGCAGGGAACCTCCCAGCCCACACCACAGTCATGGGGGAGCTCGGCTGGCTTGAGGTCCTGCCTGCCAGCAGAGGCCCAGAAGAAACCACAGAATGAGGGAGGGTGGAAAGGAGCAAGGCCTGATCCATACTGCCAGACTGAGGGTCTCAGACAGCCCTACCTCCACACGCAGACTTCAGCCCCTCCCTGGCAGCTTTGCCCAGAGGCAGGGAACAGACCTTTGACCCCTGCTAAAATCATCTGTGGAGCTTGAGGGCAGCTCACCCAACCCAGCCATGCCCAGCCTCACTCCCTCACCTACCCTGCTGAGGTGGAGAATAAGGACACATCTGGAAGTCCCAGGGCCCCACCCACCACCTGAGGCATTAGAGTGCTTCTCCTGAGGAACTAGAGCTGGTCACAGGACCCAAAAACAACATTATAGCTTGTTCCTCCTGGCAAGCACCACCTACTGACAGGGAGGTCAATTTACAGGCCCTTTCCAGCATTTACTGACTCATTATACTCATCATACAGGGTGTGGTCAATTCTCACCACAAGCACCACCTACAGGCTCAGAGATTAAACTGGGTGTGACATTATCTAAACAAAAGAAAATCCAAAGGTAAGAAGCAACAACTGCTTCAGATGAGACAGAATCAGTGAAAGAACTTTGGAAGTATGAAAAATCAAAGCTAAAGGACACCCCCAAAAGGGAACACCAGCTCTCTAGCAATGGATACCAACCAAAATCAGAACATTAAAGTGACAGATGATGAATTGCCAACATGGATTATAAGGAAGCTCAATGAAATGCAGATAAAATGGAAGCCCAACACAGAGAAACCACAAAAAGAATGCAGGAAATGAATGAAAAATTCACTAAAGAAATTGAAATATTAAGGAAAAATCAAACAGAACTTTTGGAAATGAAAAATTCATTCAAGGAATTACAAAACACAATGGAAACCCTTAAGACTAGGTTAGATGAGGCAGAAGAAAAAATCTCAAAGCCTGAAGACAACACCTTTCAATTCAACAAGTCAGTCACAGAGATAGAACAGAGAAATAAGAGAAAAGAGCAAAGCCTACAAGAAATATGGGATTATGTGAAGAGGCCTAACATAAGAATCATAGACATCCCTGAGAGTGAAGAAGAAAATACACAAGGGTTGGATAATCTATTTGAGGGAATAATTGAGGAAAATTTCCCTGGTCTTGCTAGAAATCTAGATATCCATGTAAAAGAAGCTCAAAGGACTCCTGGGAGATTTATCACAAAGAGAAAACCACCATGACACACAGTCATCAGACTGGCCAAAATAAACATAAAAGAAGCCCTCCTACCAGCCGTAAGGCAAAAGCAGCCGGCAACTTACAAAGGAAAACCCATCAGACTAACTGCAGACTTCTCAACTGAGACACTACAAGCTAGAGGGTACTGGGGCCCCATTCTCAGTCTTTTCAAACAGAATAATGTCCAGCGCAGAATTTTGCATCCTGAAAAACTAAGTTTTGCATATGAGGGGGAAATAAAGTCTTTCTCAGACAAGCAAACACTGAGGGAATTTGTCAAAACAAGACATGTCCTGCAGGAAGTACTGAGAACTATGTTACACATGGATCAGCACAACAGACACTCACCAGTGTAAAATCATCCAAAAGCTAAAGGTCAAAGGCCAGATACCACAACAGCTCAAGACATAAAACAAACCAACAAAGTTCTACTCAACAGCATGAACAGAAATCCACCCCAATTATCAATTCTTTCAATAAATATGAATGGCTTGAACTGCCTACTCAAGAGACATAGGCTGGCCAAATGAATAAATATACACAAGCGAAGTATCTGCTGTCTTCAGGAAACACATCTAACCCACAAGGACTCATTCAGACTCAAGATGAAGGGATGGAAAACAATATTCCATGCAAATGGAAACCAAAAGAAAGCTGAGGTAGCAGTTCTTATATCAGATAACTTAGTCTTCAAATCAACAAAAGTAATGAAAGACAAAGATAGTCATTATAAATAGTAAAGGGAACAATTCAACAAGAAGACATAACAATTCTAAATATCTACACACCCAACAGAGGTGCACCCAGATTCATAAAGCAAATCCTACTTGATCTAAACAAAATGATAAACAGCTGAGTAATAGCCAGGGACTTCCAAACCCCACTGACAGCACAGGACAGATCTTCCAAACAGAAAATAAACAAAGAAACAATGGATGTAAACAGAACTCTAGAACAAATGGGCCTAACAGACATTTACAGAACTTTCTACGCAAAAGACACTCAATATATATTCTTCTCATCAGCTCATGGGACATTCTCTAAGACTGACCACATCCTAGGCCAAAAAACATGTCTCAACAAATTTAAAAAAATAGAAATTATACCATGCATCTTCTCAGACCACAGTGGAATAAAATTAGAAACCAACTCTAACATAAACACTCATCTCTACACAAAGTCATGGAAATTAAACAACCTACTGCTGAACGATTATTGGATCAAGCAGAAAATTAAGAGGGAAATAAAAACATTCTTTGAACTAAATGATAATGGGGACACAAGTTATCAAAATCTGGGGGATACAGCTAAAGCAGTCCTGAAAGGAAAATTCATAGCCTTAAATGCCCACATCCAAAAGACAGGAAAATCACAAATCAACAATCTAATAAATCAAGTCAAAGAACTGGAAAAAAAGAACAAACCAACCCCAAACCCAGCAGAAGAAAAGAAATGACCAAGATTAGAGCAGAACTAAACGAAATCTATTAACAAAAGAACTATACGAAGGACTAAGAAACAAAAAGCTGGTTCTTTGAAAAAATAAACAAAATTGACATGCCTCTCGCTAGATTAACCAGAAGCAGAGAAGAAAGGACTCTAATAAACTCAATCAGGAATGAAAAAGGAGAAATTACAACTGATACCATGGAAATACAAAATATCATGTCTGAATACTATAAAAATCTCTATGCACATAAACTTGAAAACGTGGAGGAAATGGACAAATGCTTAGAAACACACAGCCTCCCTAGCCTCAGTCAGGAAGAAACAGAACTCCTGAACAGACCAATATCAAGCACTGAAATTGACGCAGCAATAAAAAACCTCCCTAAAAAAAAAGTCCTGGACCAGATGGTTTCACAACCGAATTCTACCAGACCTACAAAGAAGAACTGGCACCTATCCTGCAGAAATTATTCCACAACATTGAGAAGGAAGGAATCCTCCACAACACATTTTACAAAGCTAACATCACCCTGATACCAAAACCAGGAAAGGACACAACAAAAAAAGAAAACTACAGGCCAGTATTCCTTATGAATACAGACATAAAAATTCTCAATAAAATCCTAGCAAAGCAAATTCAGCTGCTCATCAAAAAATAATCCATCAGGACCAAGCGGGCTTCATCCCAGAGATGCAGGTATGGTTCAACATACGCAAATCTATAAATGTAATTTACCACATAAACAGAAGTAAAAACAAAGACCATATGATCCTCTCAAATAGAAACAGAAAAAGCATTTGACAAAATTCAGACCCTTTTATAATAGGAATGCTTAACAAAATAGGCATAGATGGGACTTACCTCAAAATGATAGAAGTCATATACAACAAACGCACAGCCAAAATTATATTGAATGGGGAAAAATTGAAAGCATTTCCATTTAGAACTGGAACCAGACAAGGTTGCCCTCTATCACCACTCCTATTCAACATAGTGCTGGAAGTTCTAGCCAGCACAATCAGACAAGAGAATGAAATTAAGGGAATCCAAATGGGACCAGAAGAGGTCAAAATATTGCTCTTTGCTGACGATATGATCTTATATCTAGAAACCCCCAAAGGTTCTGCCAAGAGACTACTGGAATTGATAAATAAGTTCAGCAAAGCCTCAGGTTACAAAATCAACGTATGCAAATCAGTACCATTCACATACACCAACAACAACCAAATTGAGAACCAAATCAGAGACTCAGTACCTTTCACAATAGCAACAAAGAAAATAAAATACCTAGGAATATATTTAACCTAGGAAGTTAAAAGACCTCTACAGGGAGAACTATGGAACACTAAGGAAGGAAACAGCAGAGGACGTAAACAGATGGAAAACCATACCATGCTCATGGATCAGCAGAATCAACACTGTTAAAATGTCTATACTACCCAAAGTGATCTACAGATTCAATGCAATCCCTATTAAAATACTAGTATCATTTTTCACAGATCAAGAAAAAATAATTCTATGCTTCACATGGAAACAGAAAAGACCCCGTATAACTAAAGCAACCTTAAGCAAAAAAGAACAAATGGGGAAGCATCAATTTACAAAACTTCAAGCTATACTACAAGGGTATAGTAACCAAAACAGCACAGTACTGGCACAGGAACAGAGACATAGACCAATGGAACAGGACTGAGAACCCAGATATCAAACCATCCTCATGCTGTCATCTGATCTTTTACAAAGTAGACAAAAACTTAGACTAGGGAAAAGAATCCCTATTCAATAAATGGTGCTGGAAAAATTGGATACTCACATGTAGAAGACTAAGACAGGATCCGCATCTCTCACCTCTCACAAAAATCAACTCACAATGGGTAACAGACTTAAACCTAAGGCATGAAACCATAATAATTCTAGAAGAAAACATTGGAAAAACTCTTACAGACATCAGCCAAAGCAAAGAATTCATGAAGAAACCCCAAAACCAATCACAGCATCAACAAAAGTAAATAAATGAGACCCGATCAAATTAAAAAGCTTCTGCACAGCCAAAGAAACTATCACTAAAGCAACATAAAGTCAAGTTAAATAATTATTAACTACTTAAGTATGATGCATTTCATTAGTTAATTGATTTATGACAAAAAGTACATTCACAATCTTTCGTACATACACACATACCTGCCCTACTCTCTCTGAACAGTTTTTTCATTCAAGAATTAAGACAGGCATTTATAATAAAAAACATACCACATTTTTTACATCAAACCTGGTTATTTTAATATAGATGACTTTCATTATAAAATAAAATTTTAACGCACAAACTAGCAATTATCTAATATTATTCATTATGAATTTATTTAATAATAATATCTTTAATATATTAAGAAAAAAGAATATCAATTGCTAATAATGTAAACTCAACATATAATGACAGAGTTGCTAGATGTATCAAATAAAATAAGACACTCAGTTTCAATTTCAGATAAACAGCAAATAATTATTAATAAGTACATCCCACAAAATATTTTGGACATCCTCACACTAAAAAATTATTTGCTATTTATCTGAGATTAAATTTAAATGGGTGTTCAGTATTTTATCTGGAAGACCGGAATATAATGAAGGGAACATTAAAGCACCGGAAGCATAACTAACTCAGTTATTTACATTTTGACCTGTAACATAGTAACATAATAGAGAGGAGGAAAAATCAAAAGGGAATTACTAGTTACTGGTACAATAACCTGCTCAGGAACTGTGCTAAGAAGCTGACACATCAAATGATCTATTTCATCCTCACCAAAACCCTGTGAGATACACATTACTGTCATTTTACTATTGAGGAAACAGTCTTCAAGAGCTTAAGTAACTAGTTTAAAGCTGAACTTTAAACTAGTTAGTAGTCTGCTAAACAATGAGGACCACAGTCAAAGTGAATCACTGAGTCAACTAAGTAATTTTGTTCAAACTCCCAGTTATGATGGAAAAGCATGTTAATTCTGGACCTGACACGTAGAAACTCACTGACATCACTGACCAAATTCACTGAATATTGTTTTAGTGACTTGACTCAGCCTGAGTTTAAGTTTTACATATACCCCTTATGATCAACTTGACACAGTAAGGACAATGTTCCATTTAGATAATGAGAGACTAGTTTTCTTAAATAAAGCTAAATTGAACCACACTTACAAGTCATTTTATAAAATGTACTGCTTAGAAAAATACTTGTTGACTTGCACTGGTTTCCAATATATATGGTTTGGTACTAATATCCAGGCAATGAAAATATCAGACAAATTGTATTTTAAGGGAATTGGGAGCTTCTAAATTGTATGGAAAATCTTCTTCTGTCATACTGTTATTACTGGCTACAATTTTCTAGATCTACATCATTCATTCATTTTCTTCATTCTATATATAACTTTTCAGCTGCTACTATGTGTTAGGATATGGAAATTTCAACACAAAGAATTAAAAGTCTAGGACAAAATATAACAGATTTATTCATTCCCAGGGCACTTTAGGTTAAAAGGTAGGGGTTTTCCAGAATCTCCTCCTATATCCACACTGCTTTCTCACTTTTCACACTATTCCCCCTAGTAATTCTCCTATCCCCATCAGAACAATATAATTGTGCTGTGACTCTTCTATTTAAAACCCATTTCAACTTTCGGGAACAGTAATAGAAGTATGACTTATAACTGCAATATAAATTCATTTCGTTGTGGCTCATGGACATAAACCAAGTCTGATTAGGGGACAAAAGTCTCCTGAAACAAAGTTGCAGCTTTTATCTTCAATCACAAAACATTCTTATTTTCATAACAAATGAAAAGTCAAGGCTGTTTCTTCACATATTTATAAATTTTGCAAACATACTTCCTTTCAGTAAATAAAATACACTTTATAGAGACAATGGGGAATTGAACAACCATAATAAACATATGGTTTAACATCTTAAAAAAAATCCAATTCCTTGAGTTTCAGTGTAATATTTTCTCCAAAAACAGTTACCTAAATGTTATTGTTCGGTTGACCAATAAAGATAAAATTATATTTTAGTGCTCACTGTAAGATCCTAAAATTGTTATTTAACTTCTTGGCCTCATTTCTCTGCTTCCATATATGGTATCTAGTGGCACGGGCTTAGTTTCTCCCACCTTCAAAATCCTATGCTTCTTTAATTACATAATTCTAAGTCATACTATATCCCTTTTACAAGCACAACATATTTATTTATTTATGTTATATATCATAGGTGAACTCCTAAATAATTAATATTAGTTAGTACATTACTTTACACAAGTGTATATCCCAACTATTTTTGTCTATAATGAATTCTAGAATTATGTAAACAAAAATATTATTAATATTATACTCTCCGTCTGCAGAAAGCTGACTCAGAAGAGGTCCCAAGTGAATTAGCTTGCCTGAAGCCAAGTGAAACATTTCAGAGTCTCACATTTAATCAGAAGAGAAAACTCTTAATTGGATCTAACAAAAGGCTCACTGCTTAGGCATATGTGTTACAAAATAGTTTCCACATCACATAAACTACTTTACCAAAAAATAGTTCCCAAAGAAAATGATTCCTACCTGGTGTTCAGTTCAAAGTAAATACTGGGTGAACAGGTTTGAACTATACACTTACATTGAAAAATACCTTCATTACAACCTGGTAATTGTCCTTGACAAAAAAGTATTACAAAGCAAGTTGTATGAAGAGCCATTCAAATCTCTGATTTCTCTTTGGTTGTATGCTCTAACTGCCACGGCCACGACCATGCCCTATAAGTTAGGTATAGCCATAGTTAAAAACTGTTTTCCACTAGGAATCACTAGATAATTAACAACTTTTTAAAAATGATTCATGATCAAGATTTAACAGATACTTTTCCTGCTGCACAACTTTTCGGAACATTTAGTAAACTAATATTTGTTGTGTCTCTCCAAGAGACAGATTTCCTGTTTGTCCATTAATCTTTTTGAAAGGTAACATTTTAAAGTTCCTAAAAATCAGTACTACAATACACAGTTTGGAAAATCTGGTTCAAAGAAATTGGGTCAACTTTCTGGGTCACTTCTTACCACTTGTAACATATTATTAAATGTTAATGTGTTTTTTACCTTTTGACTTCTTGAGCACATGACCTTTTCCCAAATCTGTCCCAAGCTTCCATCTTGGGGAGGTTAGGATTTATTGCAGAAGAAATACATATGCAATGACTAAGACAGAAGAAATATTCAACTTCTGACATTCAGAAAATAAGATTTTGCATCAAAACAAGAGCTTTGCAAATCAAGTTTGCTGTGTTGAGAACAGACTGCATGAAGGCCCTTTATCCTTTCCTTCCCATCTCTGCTGAGCTAAAATTTAGAATCCTATATAAGGAAGATCTAAGAGAAAGAGGAAGAAGGGAATTTTGCCCATTCTTGATACTGGAAGAATTGTGGGAAAAGAAGGGATGAGAGGACAAAACAGATAAGTAGATACTTGTCGATTCTCCACTGCTCACATGTCCACCCTGCTCACTAGCTCCCTTCCCGTTTGAAAGTCTTAGGCTATGTAACAACCTGGAGTGGAGTCATATCAAAGTAAACCACAGTGTGGTCAGGCAGAGGAGACACTAAGGTTTAGCTTTCCTGAACTGTGTAGGGTAGAACAAACCAGACAGAGCTAACAATCTGGCCAGGAAGCTTCTCAGGTGGAAATCAGTACCATAAACTGAGGTAGCTCTAGAACAAGGTCTAGGGGGTGGAATGCTCATGGCAAGACCAAGTGGGGGTCACAGTCAGATGTCCAAGGGTTCGGTGGTTCAGCAACAGCCAAGGAGAAGCCTGGAGTCAGCCAGGGAGTACTCAATGAAAGAAATGACAAAGAATGAACCATGAGTTAATTAGGGGCAAGCATGCACGCTGGAGGTTAATAGGGTATTCAGCAACTAGGGAAATAAGAGATGTGCCCAGGGACAAGGGCAAGGAACAATGAGTGTAAGTACAAACTCGGCACTCCCCACCCCATCCTACCTAGTACCCCGTATATCTCCCCATCTTAGAGAGGTGCTAGGAGGAAGGGAGATATAACTGAGAGAACAACAACATTCCCTAGAGAGAAGTATTATTACCCAAAGAGATTGTTTAAATTATACATTCAATCGGCTTTTAATCCAAATTGGCTTAACAGTTACTTTTTTTTCCTGCTGATCAATGAGATGAGCCTTATTAGAAAGTCCAGATCAATTACACACAAAATACAGTACACACTTCTCTGTGCAACCAAGTTGTAACCTAAGTTGAGTTCTGTGACCCCAGGAAACACTTTCCTCTAATCCTATCAAAACTTCCATTAAGACCTTCTAATATGCCATATGGCATCACTTCTAGGTCTTTGCTCATGTCCTCCATGCAACATAAAGTAAATTCTACCATCCCTCAAAGTTCAGCTCAAATTCCACATTCATCACAAAGCCTTCTCTGTGTTTACCTCATCAATCTCTCTCTCTCTCTCTCTCTCTCTCTCCACTGACCTCCTTGGACAAAGATAATTTAAGGCCAGATTGAACTCCTGGGATAATAAAGATCAAAAAACAAACAAAAAGAAAAAACCTATTACACACTGAGGAGTTTCCCAGAGTCAGAGCAGTTTTCCTAGCTCCTGGGTAGATCCGGAAGCTCCTAGAGCCTACCTGGGCCTCTTAGCAGCTCTGCTGCCAAGGGAACAGTCCTGCTGTCACAGTCCTAGGCCAGACTATTCTCAACACGTATGCCTGGGGTTCAGCCAGAACCAATGACCTGGAGAAAGCAGGAAGTCAAACAGCAAATGCAATGTCTATAGCACCTGTCTTTCACCTTAATGATGGTAGACAACCACTATACCTATAACCAAATACAAAAGATTTCTAGCCCCCAGGGAAAGTATTCCTCCCAGTTAAAAATAAACAAATTTTAAACATTTAATCAGTTTGCCTCAGTGTATATTCAACTCATTTGTATATATAAAATGAAATAACAGAATCCTATAATCAGAATACCCTTTCGACTTACACAGTATAAAGTCTCACAGTGAAAAGAGAAAATACATTCTTAAAAACCTGATCCAGTTGTAATTAACTCTTCTCTCAAATAAGTTATTTACACTTTATTTATTTAATCATAAAGTTCATTTTATCTACTGCTTTGCAAAATCCAGAGGGAAAAGGATAATAAGGAAAGTTTTCAAAGCCTATTTTTTGTCTCACTTTTTATTTTTTTATGCAAAAAACTTCTTAAAATCAACAACTTAAAAATTATCTTTCAATTCTCCGTAATTGGGAAGAATAGGTACATAGGCTTAGTTCAAGTTTCAGTACTCATTATTAGCTGGAAGACCTTGGACAAATTAGATTTCCAGAGTCTCAGGGTTTAGGGTTTTCTTAATCATTTATAAAATAGGGATAATAATAGTACTATCTAGTTCATGACGCTGTTATGACAAAATGAAATGATACATTTAAACAACGTAGCACCACATCTAACAGTAGCTAATGCTAAGTGTGATAAGTAATGGTGTCTTCCAGAAGGTACTGGAGGAAGATAGAGGAGGGCAGACTTAACTGTGTGGTGTGATGATCAGTCATGAGATACATGACAATGGGTTGGAAGGAGAAGGGGGACAGAAAAAGAATTCCAGGAAAAGGAACTATAACAATATGTACAAAGGGCAAGAAGATAGGAAGGAGTAAGCTGAGTCGCAGGAACCACAGGGCACATGAAGGCAGACGATTTTTAATTCCATGCACTTGGGTGACATCAGGTTGCTCAGCTTGTCTGCCACCTTCCTTTCCACCACCATGATCATTCTCTGGTCTAGGTGAAGGTCTCTGTTCACACCCTCTGCCCTACCCACACTTAAAAATCCAGCTCAACTCCCACCTTCTCCCACAAGCCTCCAACTAATCCACCCACAACCATCCCTCCTTTGCCTGGTTTCCTGTAAAATGCATAAACTGTTGAAAAAGAACTGCATTTGGTTGTATCCTATTTTACATTGCTCTCTAAATATTTGTTTTTATATAAACCCTATTCACACAAACTGTAAGCTCCTCAAGGACAGTAACTATATTTTTAAAAAATTAGTAATAACACCATCACCTTATTTTTAGATCATTGTTTTATAGTTTAAAAAGACATAGTTTCTCTTGACCCTATGTGTTGGCAAAGGCAAAACATAAGAAGGCAAGGTGTTGGTGATGTGATGATTTTTATTTTACAACTGAGGACACCAAAGTCCAAAGATGGGAAAGGACTGGCCTGAGGTTGCACAAAGTAGCAGGGGCATGACAGACAAAGCTGGCACTCTGACTTTCTCCTTCCCAGCTGCCAGCCTATTCTAGATGAGTGCTCAACTCATTTTAGGTGCTTAATAGTCCTTGTCTTGTTCACTAAAAGGCCATTTGCTGACCAAACAAAATATAAAACAACTGAAAGACCTTAAAATAGTTTTGCTTCCCACCATAATATCTAAATAATCCTTAAATAAACTCCTATACTTGGCTATTTACCAATCCCTGTTTTACCAATCCCTGAAATGGCATAAAATAAATCATCTCCTACACACTCTTCAAATATAAACTCTACACTAATACAAAATCTCACATCCGAATCCAAAAGTTCTTTCTGCACAAATGATCTCTGATTATACATTTGTAAATCTTTCCAAAAAAGCAAATCCTGGCTTAGTGTAGCCAATGGGGCACTGAAAATAGAATTTCTTTCTGTAGACACAGTAATGAAAGAATGCCTTTGGGTAAAAAAACAAAAAACAAAAACAGAGGCAAATGACAAGGAAAATTGGGGATCACCCTACAGATCTACCTAAACAGAGAACACTTACCCCAATCACAAATACTATACTATTCTGATTGAATCCCAATTTTTTAAAAAAAAGTGACAATCATTGATTGAATCAAATGCATTCAGAAGAGAGAGAAAAAAACCATGAATTAAAACCATACAAACACATTTTAAATTGCATAAAAACGATATTCTTTTCTTTTTTAATATTTGGCTTTCATTTCCCCTTTGTCCAGAAAGTCTGAAGGCATTTCCCAATGTCTTCTCTCTCCCTGGAGACAGAAGGACAGGTCAGTGTCACTATTCAAAGTACTCACTGTGAATTCTATTCAGTGTGGTATCTCAAAGATACAATCTTTTCAGCCAAAAGAGAGCAACAAAGAGAACAAATTCTCATCTAGTATGAAAGAGGGGGAGGCTGCATTGAAAAATTACATCCTAGAAGAATACCAAGAGAACTAGCCATTGTTTTTCTTTTGCTTCCAACTGGATTGCAGAGAAAAGCTTTATGGGGGGTCGTTTGAGAAACACACACTAAAACACTCCTGGAATGCTCAATGGGAAGGTAGGTTAACAACCTCAACAACTCACATAAGCCACATATCTTGCTGAGGACACTACCTGTCTTCTATTTTGCTCTCTGGATGCTGCTTTCTGGAAGAGCAACACAGGTGAACAGATACCCAAGACTAAGATTAATTAATCCGCTTTAAAACTTTCGGCAGGACTGAGGGGCGGGGGTGGGGGCGGGGGCTTGGGGGTTGGTTGGAGTGAGGAAGGAGAGAAGAGAAACCTTCAGTATTTATAATCCTGAGGACTCAAAGGGTAAACTACACTCTGCAGCTCTCAACCTCTCCCACAGTCAACACCTCAGTTTATCAGTGTCCTGATTAAACTCTCCTTTCTGTGGCTTTGCCTGACTGGCAGATGTCTCCATAAAAGTTATCACTAGGACTGAGGCAGCTAAACCTGCCAAAGGTCTGAAAGTATTAATAGTAAACACACATGTGAAGGACGCTGCTGCCTGGCTTCTGAACAAACATCTGTGAAGAGCAAGAAAATGTGTGTGCGGGAGGCTTGATATGACCGGATTCTTTGGGGTGTTGGTGACGTGGTGGTTTTAAGTGCAACTCTCAGCTGATACTGGAGACCTATAACTGAGAGTGGGGGGTACACCAGCACCATGTCAGGCAGGCTACTTTATGTCTCTCTTTATACTAATGAATTCTTTGAGAGCTGTGGGACATATTTAATTGGGAATGGTAGCAGTCCCTTCATAAAACTTGCAATAGCCAACACCAACTTTTACCAGAATTGCTTTCTTATCACTCAACTCCAGGGATGCTGGGGTTGAGAACCTTGGGGTTGTAAACTCTTATCATAGGAAGAGGGAATCAAAGCATACAATATCCCTATATTTTGGTTAAGAATGCTTACTCTAACAACAGACTGCCTGGGTTTAAATCTTACTTCTACCACTCATTAAAGTTGACCCTTATTAAGTCACAACTTGGTTTCCTTCTCTATAAATAAGATTAAAATTAGATTAGGTATATAAAATAACAATCACAAATGCTGTACATGATAAACACAATGTCTGGCACATCTTAAATACTAAATAAACACTAGCCATTATGATGAACAATGCAATTATATGACAAGAGCTATTTCCCAACATCAGTATTATAAACTCTTCCACTAACCATGATGGCAAACAGTCCTCATCAAACAGTGTAAGAATTGCTCTTTGTCTGGCAGCTGCAATCAATGGTTTTGAGGTCTGAAGCTACTTGATAGTCTAACTCTTCAGCCCATGAGAGTGTTTGCTAAATGTGCTTAATATTTATAATAAGAATCATCTAGAGTACTTGTTAAAAATACAAATTCATGGGCCCCACCCTGACCCTACTCCATCAGAATCTCTTTAGAAAGGGTCCAGAAATGTGTTTTAACACTCATACACATACGCGCGCGTGCGCGCCCACACACACACACACACACACACACACACACACACACACTCCATCACCCAGGGGAGCCTTGTTATTAGGTAAATTTGGGAAACACTACATAGTTTAGCCCAGGACAATGTGAATTCATTCAACTCTTAATCAACTGCCAAGCCCAAAGTTGGTCACAATTTTTGCCTCAAAAATTCCCAACACCTTTTGCAGTCACATTTAATATTTAGTTAAATTGTTTCTTCTGCTGAACACATTTACAATCACATCACTTCAGTTTATAGAATAGACACTTCAGGAACACATAAATATTTCTGAAAATTTTCCTTAGCACTTTTAAAATAAATCTCTATTCTGGAAATAAAGAAATAGCTATTATATGTATCTCTTACACACATGTCTCTTGAATTCTGAGTACTCCAACAGAGGCCAGACTATTTACACCCTTCTATATTACATTTAATATTTAAATAAACAAGTAGACCCTATTACCTGACCACAATTGTAAGTCAAAGATAAATAAAAAATAATCAAAAATGACTTTGGGGGTTATTTTTTTGTTGTTGGCTCCTTAGCAGCCACAATAATTTTGACTAACACTGGAAAAATATTTAATAATTACTGGAAATACATAATCAATCAAAACTCGAGGAAGCCCAACAAAGATATATGAGCAACATAAAAGAACTTAAAGTACAAAAAAATAATACCCTTTTCTGGGAAAATTTCTGTCACCTTAAAGTTTGTCTTTAATGAGGTTAATGAGTAATAAAGAGATGTATGTAAATAATGTCCCTTATTCCATTCATTCAGTCCTGATCCTGACTCAACCTCAAACTCGAAAGAAATTTTAAAACCTCTTCTCAAAGGTTTGAAGAATTTCCTCTTTATAGATAGTCTGAGAAAGGCTTAGAATATGTTTTGTTGACTATGTATTAATACTAGGTGTCCAGGCTATTCAGAAACACCTTGATGCCACAAACATCTGTTACAACTCAGTGATTTTTACAAAGTCTACTGTTTGATAAAACAGAGCTAAAGCTGCTAACACGACTTCACCAAAATACTACTAGGTACATGAAAGAATAAGACAGTATTTTTAAAAGCTCATGTAAACCTGGCCTGACCTAATATATTGACCATCTCTGTGTCTAATAACACCACTTTTACAAATGCTATATTAATCTACCAAACATAAAACTCAAACAGCAAAGTCTGAGGCTATTTTATAGTTCTACTTACTTGTTATCTAACAAGAGAATTTTAGTATACTCAGGAGTGGTATAATAGTTTACTTCTTTTAAACATTAAGCCAGAGTCAAATTATTTTTGAAAAAATGTTTCAATGAGAGGTTTTTTATATATCCTTCAGTAGAAAATTTGTTACACCCTATTTTTCCTTTTTTTTGTGACTATCTAAACAATGCTATTTCTTTTGAGAAATAATTTTCTAAAAAGCAAAGGCAGAATCCCTTTTTGTTGCTTTGGATATTTTTCAGGTATGTTTTATGTATCTACGGCTGTTTAGTGAACACTGTTTAAAGAAGACAGCTGTATTTTCTTAGATAGGCTTCCACAATCAATTATGTTTCAAAATTCTTACATAACTATCTAAATGTTATATTTTTATAGTAGCATCAATTCACCTAAAGTGACAATTAATTTAAAAATTCAACTCTCTAGCACAGCCAAGGACTGCAGAGCAAATAAAACAAGGTCACTGACCAGAAACAGACATGTGAGACAATAAATACACGGAGTTTTATATATTTTACTCAAAGTAGTCTCTTGGCCTCAGATTTAAGCCCCTATTTTGTGCTATTTTGGACACAGTTTTTTCAAGCACTCAAAGCACTAGATGCAGCAAAAAGTGCGTGTGTTACACGAATATTGTATTTTGGAAAAAAGAGGGTGATGAGAAGGGAATGGAAGGAGGAGAGAAGGGGCACCGGCACAGGCCCACCAGGCACAACAACAGAAGCCACAACACTCAGACCAAAAAAAAGCAGCCCCAAGAACATGTAGAGTAGGGACAAACAGCACCATTGATATCAGCAATCCTTATGAAAGGAGAGTTTTTAGAAGTATGTCAATAAAGACTGAGAAATCATAAATTATGTTCAATATAACCTATTTTTATAAAGCAAGAAAACATGCATTTTTAAAGTTGCCTAAACATGATGATTAAAATTAAAATGTTTTAATGGTCAGAAAGGTAAAAGTTACCTGAAAAATTCTCCTAATCTGAATAATCCATTATTCAACTATACCAGATAAATGAGGAACTACACAATTCAGTGTTTTGAAGCATTTATACATCTTTTCAAAATATCTTATAAATCAACCACTGCCAAGTAATGAAAAACTTAGGCCACTGATCAAAGGAAGAAAGAAGAGCTTAACAACAACCAGCAAAGATGGGGTTAGGACATAAAGCAAGCTCTACTCATTTCGGAAAATAAATGGGAGTAGAGATGTAGGATTGGGAGGCATGAGGTGGGGAGAGGGTAGCAGGAGAGGGAGGGAGGGAAAGGTTAATGTCCAGGAATTCAATTATTAAAATAAAAGGCATCTTTCTGGCAGATTTTAGTTAGCTTTTCCTAACTCATTTCTTTGGGATAAACTGCATTTTATAAAATAAAACTGGTGGCCAGTAAGAAAAGAAGGTGTAGAACTAAATCAGCTTTATTTTCCCTTATTTGCCTGTGCATCATTCCATATTTTATGTCAATAAGAAATGAATTCAGATAACAAGTATCTTTGCAAGTGATTAGAAGACTCAAAAATTTCATGAAAATATTTTAAAATTTCACCAAAGCATAACTGAAACAGAACTTTTCCTTATGGTATTTAATTAGTTTATCAACATTTTTCCACTATTTCTAGAAAGTTAAAACACTATTGAAAGAACACAGAGCAGTGACCATCTCTTGGCTCCATGGAAATAAAAATCCTAGCTCTACCCCAAATAAAATCATCATGGTAATATCGGATAATAGAAAGACTTACTTGGGTAAGGTGGATTTCAAAATTATACTTGACACGTTCACAATAAAACTATCAAAACAGCTACTGAAGGCAGCAAGGAATGTCAATTAGGAAAGACTACACAGAATTTCTACAGAACAGATGCCACACAAACTACCAAGGAGCCATTTATTATGATAAAAATAACAACAGGTAAAAAACTAAAAAGTGCCCTATCTCGTCATTTAAAAGCCGCCAAAATTAAACCTAAAACTGCTCTAAAAAATAGTCTATTAATTTTTTTTAAAGCTTACCAAGGTAAAAGAAAAATTCTTTCTTCCCCAACTAACTGTAGGAAGATACAGCAAGAACTTTGGATTAAACAAACTGAAATTGGAGAACCTAAATACGGACAATGGAAAACCACAGATGTCCCCTAGAGCAGTGGTCCCCAACCTTTTTGGGACCAGGGAGAAGTTTCATGGAAGACAATTTTCCCATGGATGTGAGGGGGGCCAGGGTTGGTGCGGCAGATCTCTGCAGCCAGGTCCCTAACAGGCCACGGCCTGGAGGTTGGGGACCACAGCCCTAGAGTGCCAAGCTCCTTCTTTATGAGAGTCAGGCCAAGGCTAAGAGTCCAGAGGAAGACCAAGAAGGCAGCAAGAATGGATCCCCAGCCCTGGGAAGTCACAGACCTCCTACTTGGCCTTCCTGCCTCCAGAACCCCAGTGCTCCACCCACCAATCTATCTCCCACACTCAATAGAGTTGTTTTAATAAAACTGGTATCTGATCATGTTAGTCCACCATGTTACAACAACAGTAACAACTCACACTGGTTAACCTTAGTTTATATCAAGTATTTTACCACACCTTTCCTTCAGTCAAAAATTATTAGTGTGCCCTTAATATATGCTCAGTTGACCCTTGAACAATGTGAGTTAGGGGTACCAGCCCCCATGCAGCTGAAAGCCCACATATAACTTCTGACTCCCCCCAAAACTTAAGGACTAATAGTGGACTGTTGACTGGAAGCCTTACCAATAACATAAAGTCAACACATATTTTGCATGTTATATGCACTACATATACTGTATTCTTTTTTTAAAAATCCAGAATATTATGGGAGTACAAATGTTTTGGTTACATTTATTGCTCTTGTACAGTTTGAGTCAAAGTTATAAGCGTGCCCATCACCCAGACAGTGTGCATTGTACCTGTTAGGTGTGAATTTACCCATCACTGCTTGGTTTCCATTGAGTTTTACTTCCATATGTGTACATACATTAAGTGTTGACTGATTAGTTCCAATTTAGTAGTGAGTACATGTGGTGTTTGTTTTTCCATTCTTATGATACTTCACTTAGAAAAGTGGTCTCCAGTTTCATCCAGGTTGTTACAAAAGGTATTAGTTACCATTTTTATGGCTGAGTGGTACTCCATGATATATATATACCACATTTTATTAATCCACTCATGGATTTATGGGCACTTGGGTTGCTTCCACATCTTTGCAATTGTGAATTGTGCTGCTATAAATATTCGACTGCAGATGTCTTTATTAAAGAATGTCTTTTTTTCCTTTGGGTAAATCCCCAATAGTGGGATTGCTGGATCAAATGGTAGTTCTACTTTTAGTTCTTTGAGGTATCTCCATACTACTTTCCATAGAGTTTGTACTAGTTTGCAGTCCCACCAACATAAGCATTCCTTTCTCTCCACATTCACACCATCATCTATTGTTTTGGGACTTTATACACTGTATTCTTACAATAAAGTAAGCTAGAGAAAAAGAAAATGTTATTAAGAAAATCATAAGGAAGAGAAAATATATTTGCTATTCATTGAGTGGAAGTGAACCATCATCTTCATGCTGAGGAGGATGAAGGGGGTTGGTCTTGTTGTCTCATGGGGTGGCAGAGGCTGAAGAAAACCCACATATAAGTGGACTTGCACAATTCAAACTCATTGTTCAGAGCCAATTGTATATTTATTTATAAATTATATATAGCATCTACTATACTAAGATATTATGTATCAACACACATAAAATATAAATGTATAAAGGATGAGATAAAAAATAAGCATTAACAGAAGTTCTATTATTTTCTTCCTACATCCCAATGAATAAGTACACCATTTGGAGATTACTGTTAAACTCTCAGATAAACTTTAAACTTTAAGATATTTATCTGACACCCAAATCTCATCTTTTCCAGTTCTCCTATGATCTCAACTTGCCAAAATATTTCAGTTCCTCATCAGAGGATGGTTTTTCCAATCTTAGTAACACCGCAGAAGCTTCTACTCTCTATTTGGAATAACCAGTATATCCCCTCCTGCCTCAGGCTACCTGCTGAATTCATATTCATCGTTCACAACACAGAAAAGCTCAGTGGAACCACTGCAACTCAGAACAATGTGTTGAAGGGGGGGAAAATGAGTAATTATTTGTCTCCTTTCCATCTTCTAGCTCTTATTAGTCAGTTTGCCACTGCAGGGTGTTAAACCTCCTCATACTTCCAGGTTGTGCTTCCTGCCACTCTGAGAAGTTTCCAAGAAAGCTACAGCTATTCCATTTAGGTGGGACCCAGGCACTGGAACTACTGAAACTCCTGTCCAGTGCAAGTAATGGAGAATGGGCAAAAGCCAGGCCCTTGTCTCCTCAGGGGAGGCTGAGGTAGAAGTGACAGAAGATGAGGTGATAGCAGAGGCAGGCAACCACATTACGGCAGGAGATGTCCTGGAGCAGTGCTGAGAGGAAGCAGAGCCAGCTGCTCGGGCACAGGCATGTGCAACCCAGATGATCTGGGAGGCACATAAACTGGATCTGGTGTAGTCCTCCCCCTTTTACCACTCAGATTAACTTGAACTCCTTATGAAATGCAGGTCCTAAAGGATACTCTCACCCCTTCTCCAAGAGAGGAGGTACAAGTCCAATTCTTTATGGTGGTGACTTTCACTTCCGTAAGACATCTGTGCCTTTTGCAGCTGACCCTGTACACTTATATTTATCATCTCCCTCCTCCATCTCCCACCCTAGATTCCCTTTACCCTTGACCAGTGCTCTGGGTGGTCTGGGTTTTTGCCTTATGGGGTGACCCAGGCCTTTATTCCCAAGGGGCTTGGGCCTGTAGTTGCCTTGCTTTTGTCAGGCTATGGTTATTTAAATTTTCCATTCACAGTTACCACTAGGCAGGGAAACACCAGAAGACAGCCCAGTGAATCCCCTGGGCCAGACATACTCCTCCCTGCCCCCACTGTATGGTTGTAACCTTAACAACTCCTGGTGTTCAAAGTTCATTGGTCTACCCAATACTTCTTTTACGCCTTCTGGTGCACTGTCATAAGCTCAAAGTGAACAGGCGGCAGTTGCAGCTTCCAGTCAACAGAATTCTTACTGTGTCCTATGGCTAAAGTGTTCCTCACCCACCTTTCAGGAATCAAGACCTCTTACCTGGGACAGCCTAAGATTGCAGGGACAAGAAGCACAAAGTCTGCAAGTGAGTCACTGCGACCGATGGTAGTGGGCAAATCCAACTTCCACCCCTTGATTTTCAGATTCTTTTATTCTATTACCAACTCAGCATCATATATACTACATTCAACCCCACAGAGCTGTCCACAGGTGCTGCCTTTACTGTACACTTCTTCCATTCCACAGGCCACTCCATCCCCCTATCCAGATGTTTTTGGGTGTCAAAAACATGGTAAGACCCATGAATCCTGTGAGCATAGGCTCAATTATAAAACAGGTTCTTTAGTCCAAGGAAATATTGTGTGTGTTACCATGTTGATGTTGTCGAGAAGGAAACATATCTTTTCATTCTACCCATCTAAGTTCTTAACTGGAGCCCCTGTAACATAAGACAGATTATCAAAAGAAAAGGCAGTAGAGGTGGGGGAAAAAAAAAAAAGACAAGCACATAAATTTATTTAATATAAGTTTTACATGATATGGGAGCCATTTCATAAGGAATAAAGGTCAGAAGAAGAGGTTAAACCTGAGCATTTTTATGTCAGCCCTAGAATGAAGAGTGGAAAGTCATAGAACAATGGGCTAGGACAAAGGGTATGAGCTAAGTGTAATAAACTGGGGGAGACTTAGAAGACTTCTCTCAGAGCCTCTCCATCTTCAGAGATGAGGATGCTCCTTTCCTCTGGTATAGGAAGGGTACCTCTCCCATGAGGGTCTTATGACCTGCCTCAGGGGGGACAGGAGGGCTAAGACTCCAGGAGGCATGCCTGGCCATTTCCAAGGTGTCCTATTCCTGCGTTGTGGTGAATCCCCATCAATATATTAGGCACTCAGCCAATGGATTCAACACTCAGATTGGGTGATATTGGCCCAGGATAAGTTTTATGCCAATATGCATTAATTTGACAAAGAGCTGAAAAATAACAATAAACATAAAAAAAAACTTAGAGGCACTGAAAAACTTTATAACAAATAAAGAAATCTAATCAGTAGTTTAAAATTAATCCCACAGGTTCACATAACTTTACAAAGTACTATCAAACTTTCAAAGAACATAACATTCTAATCTTATAAAAGTTCATGCCCCCCCACAAAGAGGTAAGTTATGTTCCCCATCTCATTCTATTAGGTTAGTATGCCTTGATTCCTAAGTCTCTCGTAGACAATATGAAATTAAAAAATTAAAAGGTAATCACAATAATCCACTTCCAGAATAGCAGCATGAGGAGCTCCACAGACCCACTCTTCAGCCAAAACAACCATAACAGATAAAAATTTAAACTAAAAATAAAAAAATAAAACATTTAAAGTCTTTGAAAATTGTTTTTTGTTTAAGAGCATAAAGCAAATCAAGAAACATTCATTCAAGGAAATACACTAAATCTTGGTAAGAACAGTGAGAGTCTGTGGCCCCTGATCCACAACCTACCTCCTCTTTCCGTACCCCCATCTCAACACGAGGGAAACTTCACTCCCCGTGAATGTAGCCAAGAAAACACTTTCTTTCTTCCCTTAGGTCCCAGTCAGGGGATAAACTGTCTCACCAAGAGGGAGAGGCCACCAGCATTCCTCCTCCCCCAAGCTCTGAGTTATAACAGCTAAATTCCTGGTGAGCATGGCCAAGAGATCAGAGCTTCCTTCCTCCACCAGCCCCCACTAATAGGGTAAAGGCTCTACCCCATCACAGCTGGCAGAGAATGTTGGGGCCCCAAAGACTTGCTCACTCATAGTGCAAAGTTTCCACATCAGGAGAGTAAGGTGAGAAGACCAGAGGCTTCCACCTCAGCCCAGCACCCTGCTCAAAAAACAGTGGTGTCACTCCAAGAGAAGCATTCTACTATGTACCCTCCAGGTCTGTGGCTCCAGATCAGTGACTCAGAGATTTTTACCCAGGGGGAGGAGCAGTCCATAAGAACAGAGAGCTTCAAAACTCTCACCAAAGGGACTAAGTTTAACTGAACAGCAGAGTGTAGGGGAAGTTCAAGCCTAAGGGTACTCTAGAAACAATGGAGATTTTGGTAGTAAGTAATTAAGAGAAAGCCAGTAACTCTCTGAGAGGCATAAACACCACCACAGGCCATTTGACAGTTTACCAAAGAGAACTAGGGAAAGAGCTAAGAAGTTCCCTCCTGGAGTCAGAACAAACCTCAAACACTGGCCTCAAAAACTACCCCAGCGAAGTAGCCTGAAACTAATTAGATCAGACTGTGAAGCAATTTATGCCTTGGAACAGTGTCACAACAATAGAACAATCAGCCAGCAATTAGTGGAGCCTAATACCTGGTGTGATTAACAAGAGAAGCAGACAGCTTAACAAAGACATAACAGAAAGAAACAAAGAGAGCCCTGCTAAAACCACTGTTATCCCAAGATAAATGTGCACATGCCCAAGGCTACACCCTCTGAGGAGTGACATCAAAGATTTCACCTGGCACGAGGAAACTACTTGATTAAAGTAGTCCAGCAAAGTCACTGTATAAACAAGCAAACAACAAAAACAAGTGCCAGGGACTGTAAGGAATCAGATTCCAAAGTTTCTACAATACATAACCTAAAATGTGCAGCTCTCAACAAAAAAGTACAATACATACAAAGAAACAGGAAACTGTAACGTATATACAGAAACTACCTGTGAGAGGACCCAGATGTCAGATTTAAGAAACAAAGCTTTCAAAGTAGCCATTATAATTATGCTCAAAGAACTAAAGGAAACTATATTTAAAGAAATAAAAGATGGTATGATGATAACATCTCATCAAATAGGGAATGTTAATAAAGAGAAATTATTTTAAAAATGGAAATTCTGGAGATTAAAAAGTAAAAAAAACCGATATAAAAAATTGAGTAGAGGGGTTTAACTGTACCTTTTAAGCCAGCAGAAAAAGAAATAAACAAAGTAGAAGACAGATCAATAAAGATTATACAACTTGAAAAAGAGATTTTAAATAATTAAGAAAAATAAGCAGAGCCTCAGAGAAATGTGGGACACCATTAAGCACACATATGTGAAATGGGACTACCAAAAAGAGAGAAAAAAAGAATGGAGCAAAAGAAATATTTTTGGAAAAAAATAAGAACTAAAAACTTTTCCAATTTGATAAAAAATTAATTAAAAACAATAATCCAGGAAGTTTAACAAACTCCAAGCAGAATAAACACAAAGAAATCCACACCCAGACACGTAACAGTAAAAACCCTGAAGAACAAAAAGAATATTTTGAAAGCAAAAAAACAAGAATGAGCCCTCACATTCAAAGAAACTGCATTAAGATTAACAGTTAACTTCTCATCAGAAACAACTGAGACCAGAAGGCACTGGGAAGATAACATTCAAAGTGCTAAAAGAAAAAAAAAACTGTCAACCATCAATCTTATCTCCATTAAAATTAACTTTCAAAAATGAAAGTGAAAACACAGGTACAAATATTTATTACCTTTAATTGGGCAATTGTTTATTAATATGATATCAAAGCACAAACAAAAGAAAAAATAAATTGGACATCATAAAAGTTAAAAATATTTCTGCCTCCAAAGACACCATCGAGAAAGTGAAAAGACAATCCAGAGAATGGAAAAAAATATTTGCAAATAAGGTACCTGGCAATAACCTTAACAAAATATGTGCTAGATCTCTATGAAGAATATTTCATAACTTAAATAAAATGCTATGAAAATATCTAAAATAAGTAGTGAAATATGCCATATCTCTTAGTAAAAAAACTTAATATCATAAAGATGACAATTCTCCCCAAATTCATAATTAAATTCACTGTAATTTCAATTTAAAAATCTTCAGAAGCTAATTATAAAATTTATACAGAAGAGGAAAGGACAAATAGACAAAATTTTCCTGAAAATGGAGGGGAAAAAATGAAGGGACTTACATGACCAGGTATCAAGACTCACAATAAAACTTTAATTAAGGCAGTGCAGTATTACCACAAGAATTTAAAAAATAGACCAATGGAACAAAATTTAAAAGCTCAGAAACAGATCCTCATATACATAGAGAAATCTGATATATAACAGAGCTAACATGAATGGACAATCACACTAGAATGAAAGGACACACACATTCAATAAATTACATTTGGACAATGGGTTATACATAAATAGATTATACATATTTATATGGAAATAAAATGAAACTGGACCTTAACTCACACCTCTAACAAAATTCAATTACAGATGGATTAAGGATATTGAGAATACTATTTTGACCGACCTTAAGGTGGGCAAAGGTGATTTAAACAAGCACAAAAAACATAAACCATAAATTAAAAAACTGGAAATATTGACTACATTAAAACTGAGAACTTCTCCCACTAAAGCTAGCATAAAAAGTTAAAACAGACAAACCACATGTCCACAAGTCAGAAAAAGATGTTTGCAATGCATGTAACTGATTAAAAAATAGTATTTATAACAAAGTAAAAAATCTCTAAAAATCATTAAGAAAAGAGCAAACAATCTAACAGGAAATCAGCAAAAGATATGAACAGGCATTTCACACAGTTGGCAGAAGGAAAGAACAAATGGACAAAATGCAAGAAAAATGGTTCATCATCATTATCAATCAAGAAAATACAAATTATGACCCCAATAAGACATCATTTTAAACCTGGATATTAGCAATTATTTAACAAGTTTGACAATACCAAGCATTGGTTACAATGAGATGCAACAGGAATCATGTGCTGCTGGTGGGAACGTGAACTACTTTGGAAAACAATATGGTATTGTTTTATAAATTTAAAATGCACCTTTTCAGTGACCAAGCAATCCCACTATTAGATACACCAAAGAACACCTTGTATCAGTGCACCAAGACACAATACAATAAGCCCATAACATCATTCTTCATAATACGAAATTATAGAAAGAACTCATCAGAAAGTGAATAGGAAACTAAATTGTGGTCTATTCCCCTATAGAAGATCACAAATCAATGAAAACAAGTGAAATACACCTTCAGGGAACATGGATGAATTTCAGAAACCAAGTTTGAGAAGGGAAAAGTAAAACATGGAAACATAGGACACAACCTACAGAGTGATATTTTTATAAACTGAAAATATACTGTTTAGGTATACACAAATATATGGTAAAATTATCTTTAAAAAATAGCAAATTAGTAAATAATAAACACAAAACTCAAGTTAGTGTTTACTCAGACGGGAAGGAAAGGAGCCAAACGCGATTGCGCAATACGTAAGAGGCTTACAAGGTATTGGTATTACTTTGTTTCGTAAGTTGCCTAGTGGATGTATGAACATTCACTCTATGATTCTTTAAAACGTACATATATGTTATATATCCTTTAACATATATGTTACATATCCTTTAATATGGAAGAACTGTTTCATTTAAAACATATTTTTTTTAAAGCAAGAAAGGACTGGCAATCAGACAACTTGTTCTCTGGCCCAATCTCTGCTACAATATATAAGGGCCTTTTCACAAAACACAAAGCTATCTTAAAACTCATTTTGCATATCAAAAAGGATTTGGATTAGTTTTTTTTTTTTTTTTAAGGTCCCTTCTACCATAGACTTCAACGATTTTCATGTGAATTAACAGCTTTTTTCCTTAAATCATTCCTATTGTTATAAATTAAAACTCAGAACCATAATAACAGAAAAATCTCTGGGGTTAATTTACATTTCTTTCCTAAATTTAATAAAATTATGTATCTAAGGTAATGGCCAATGTTTGATACAGTAAAAACTCCCATTTTTCTTTCTTTTTCTTTTTTCAATAAAAGTAACATGAAGCAAGTTCCCACCTATTCAAAACTACTTTCATTTTTGGGTCTTTCACATTTCATCCTATTTTTTTCTGAGCATTATGGAAATTTCAGAGATAAAACTGAAATATGTATTCATACATTTACCTAAAAATATAAGTAAAATTAAATAGATAACCTGCTGGTAGATTTATAAATTAGAAAGACTTCACTGGAAAGTAATTGGTGATACATATAAAAGCCTTCATATAAATATTCAAAGATCTATTCATAAAGGTGTTTATTACATTATTTATTATAGAAATAAAGAAATTTTATGCAAATGATTATTTTCCAGTCATTAATTCAAATAATATTTTGAAGCATATTTAATGACACAAGAAAAAATTCATAATACCATTTCAAGCAAAAATAAAACAAAACACAAAATTAAGATGGTGATTTCCTACTTTTGTTAGCATATCTAAATATAATGCATGAGAAAGAGTAAAGAAAATACATCAAAACAAGTAATAGGCCCTAAGTGGTATAATATTCAGGCATTCTTTTTCCTTTTTGACCTTTTCTTATGTTTCATAAGGTTTCCATTGAACATATATTCATTTAATAATCAGGTCTTGCAGAACCAACATATAGCAATATAGTAAATGAACAGATTCTGGACTTTGAGGTAACACAAGTTTTGTTTTCTACCATTTTAGTGAGCATGACTTAATAGAAAATTTAACTTCTGATTTTTTTCTCTAGACAGCATTAAATAATTTTCAATGAAATATATCAAGATTCTTTTCCAGAACTAAGTGTAAAGCACATATACAATTAGCTAAAGAATTACATTTGGTGAATAATTTTCTAATGTCACTGAGGCAAATAAAGAAAAAAGAATTAGAGTACTTTATATTTATTATTTAAATGAGCAAAAAATGACACCAAAATTTACCTAGAATTAGTCTTCACTTCATAAAGAAAAAAGAAAGGGAGGCAGGAAAGGAGGCACAATCTTCCCCAATCAAGAAAGGTATCTTAAATGGTTATGATGCACCATTGTAAAATCTGCTTTTAACATAAAACAAAATGAAGTCTTGTTTTATTGTTCTTCGATAAAATACTTCCACACACTTCCCTGCTTTTCTTTAGTATAGATATTATATAAATTACTAAAGTGATTTTTAAAATAACCTATACCTCAAAATTATTTTAATACAGAGGGAATAGTGATGAGACAAAATCAAAAATTTCAAAAGGGAAAGTTTCAGACTTTCAAAGAAAAAAGGCTATTAATTTCTAACTGTAATAATAATACAATATTTGAAACAGATGTCTATCTACTTTCAAATCCAAACTGGATCATGGTTTACACAGTTTAATAAAACTTTAATTAAGGCTCTGCAATAGTGTAAACTGATCATGTCATGCAACTAAACACTTGCTTTATATTAACATCTCCTCAAGACCCACTAATGCTAAAGTTACCCAGACTTTTCATAATTCATCCAAGGAAAAATGTCATTCAAATTAATAAATTTATCCTTGTACTTTACTACATAAACTGTTTTTTAGAAGCATGTGAAATAGATGGGAGGAGAGTGAATAAAAAGAGAAGTAAATAAATTTGTTTCTAAGAGCTTGTTTCTAATTAGACGCTTATATTTTAATATGACCACCGATAACCTAAAAATTTTTGCATTTAGAAACATTTTATAAGAAAATTATCTCTCCTTAAAATTGATCAATTAACTTTGTAAATTTTCATCATTCTAGTTTAGTAGGACAGTCTCAAATAGAAACCTGGTAAAGGAAGCTGAGTGTCAATGCCACTTAAAGATATCTAAAATAAAGGACAAGAGTGAATATACACTGAACATCTATTATGTGCCAGGCATTTCAGTTAATTCCCACAACATTCTTACTGAATAGGTACTCTTTTTATCTCCATTCTACAGATGAGGAATACTGAGTGGTAGAGCCAGAATGCAAACCCAGGCATCTGCCTCCAAAATCCAGTGTAGAACATTCTACATTGGCTTTAGTCAAAACACAGAAGAGAATTTTTTTCCTATTTCATGTCCCAGAATGTATTTTTTTCAAAAATACAACAAATGATACATTAAAAAATATCCTAAGCCTCTTCACATATTTTCAAAGTTAAAATTTCCACGATTACAAGAAAATAAAGATTAGAAACATACAAAATAGGAAAGTCAGTCAACCAACACTGACCAAGCATCTTTTAGGTTTTATAGTCCATATTGTAAAACAGAGAGAGAAACAGAGAAACAGAAGACAGTTTTTGGCATTTCAAACTGTGAGGGATGGGAGTAGGCTAACAATACAGGAAACTAGTTAATTACAAACTGATACAGTGCAGAGTACATAAGGATGGAAGACGATGCAGGCAGAGAAAGGGAGGGACTGAGTGGAGTGGAATGAGATTAACAGAATATTTTCTAAAAGTGAATTACGAATCAGGTTTCAAACGAAGGGAAAAGCACAAATATGAGGAATAATAGCACTATGAAAAATTCATGAATAAAATTATGCATGTTGGGTATAAGGTTTTCAGGTTATATTTTTCATTTTCAGTCTAACTTCCAAGAAAAGAGTCCATATAAAGGGGACTTGCCTTACTCTGTTTCACAATCTTTCTCATTTCTGATTCAAGGGTTTTATTATCATGAACCCTAATCCATTTGCTATGGACAAGAACATTTTTAGCATTTCTTAAGAACTTCAATTTTTTTCCTTATCTCGTAAGAGCAAACAATTCACGTAAAACAAGCAACTCTATAGTTTTTAGTGTAGGCTTCCTGTTTTATATGACAAGCAAATACTCCAGGATGAATTTTTAGGGGCTTTGATGATTTGTCTTCTCAATAATATTTTAGCTAGATTGCTAAATGTTTGCACATACTGACATACTACAGGGAAAGGTTGCACAGACACATGCTGGGATTAAAAATTTGGTATGGATAATCTAGAAAATACCACTGAAATCCCCACACGTATAAAAATAATAGAGTTGACTGCTGTATAAAAATATAGTCTCTTAAAAGGAAATGACTAATCAACCTGATAATAATAAGAATATATCAAGTTTCCTGGACATTTTAAAGAAATATGAACATTCAAACAATCTTAGAACAATATGAAAAAAATATTTTAGGAAAAGAACAGAATAGGCATTAACTTCTCAAAGAGGGAACCAGATGAACTGCACATTTCAACCTGGTTCACTCTTTGTTTTTACATTCAAAAGAGTTTTTAAAGAGGATACTTAGTATGGAGAATCAAAGAAACAAAGGTAACCCTAACCAATAAGGCACATGGTGATATTATCCCATATTGATTAGTGAAAAGTTACAATCACAGAAACTAATTTATCATATTGCTGGCAAGCTCTGTATATTTCACCTCTGGTAAAATTAGCCATCATAATCCAATACAGTCAAACATGAAACTGAATCTGATTTCTGAACACAATCTGTTCAACAACTGCCTTGAAGTTTTCGGAAAATAATTCTCAGAAAGGAATACAGTATTAATTAATACAGTATTAATTATTTCCTGCTAACCAAAATTTTTATGACCTCCCCCAAGTAAAGAGTTCATTCATAAGAGCAGGTAAATGGTGCACAGTATAATCATTTGATTTATAAGTATCAGTCTCTTATATAAAGAACTACAAAATCTTAGAGTCAAAAGGTTTAGAAGAGAGTTAAATCATAAACACTCAATTTTGCCTCTGAAATTCCAAAAACCATCCGAAGAAAAAAGATATAATGGTGAAAGAGTTATGGTACCTTGCTCTAAATAAACCAATGCCATACTACAATTCTTACCAATATAAGATTTGCCCTTTTGGGTTGGCCAATCTTTTATTTTAAGTGATCCACCTGAGATTCCAGAACTAATTATGACCTTTCCTGCCTCTCAATTGTGTGCTCTTTTCAACATACTACTTGACTTCCTCCCCTGAAAAAGAGAACAGATGTAAAATGCCAAAATAAGAACAATAAACATATTGAAACATATTACTCTATCTCATCCATTACTGTGATGAAAAATTGCAAACAAAGAATTATTTGACCTGAGAAATGAGAACACAAAGAAGATTTGAATTATATGAGATTATGAAATTTAAAGTAAAAAATAATCAACTAGTCCTTCCTTATTATATGGTTTCATAATAAAATTATGAAGGGTCATTCAATGATTTAAATGGCAGGTAAAATTAAAACAAATAAAAGGAAATACCCTTGACATGCATAACAAGCCTCCAGAATACACAAGGTCGCAGAACAGAGGTCGCATCGTTAAATCCAGTAACATAATTTTAAAATAAGCTGGATCATTAGCGAAGCAAATATCTGATTATTTATGTTTGACCTAAACATAATTTTCCATAATGGAAAAATTATATTTTGGAATATAAGGAGTCACTAAGGAAGCTTTCTATTTGTTACAAATTATACTATAGCTTAGTGTGTTTTTGCAACATTTATATTCCTTTGGAAAATCAAATGGTGATTACTGGATAAGCAAAAATGTATTGATTTAACATACACATAGTATCTGTAATATTAAATATTTTTAATATTAAGGATTTTAAAAAGCAAATTTGCCATTTTACTTTTAATGCCAAAGTCCATTTAAACCTTGCTTACCTCATAGCAATTTTGTTCCATGTAAAATACGTGTTTCATCTGGTTATTTTGGAAACTAAAGATTTCTTTTTTTAATTCATTAACTCTGCCTCTGCTAAACTCCACCGCCACAGCCAACAGGCCCCATCGCATTTTACTCTGCAAAAAATAACTGCATTATGCTTAAAACAAAGCGGAGGTCTCTTTCTAGAAAAGTCGCATGAGGATATGAAGCGACCTGTCTTACTGGCAGACAACAGTTTTGGCAGGTTGCAAATCAGCCTAGAAAAGTGCTGTCGTCATTGCATTTCCATCCGCTTTGATGTATTCTGATACATCAGAACAGAAGAGATAAAATACAGGTGGTATCTCTATACATCCCTATAGACAATGATCTAGAATCACTGAAATATACTCGAGAAGATTCATTTACAAGAGTTACAAATGAAACTCTCCTTTGAAGGTTTTTGTGTTTTTAGTACATACCTTCTGGTCCCTTCCAACAATTTAACATCAATCCTTTACCGAGCCCAACAATTAGGTATATGTCACAGTACTTCCTTCAAAGTGATTTTTTTTAAGTTTAAAAATATCATTTCAAATAAATTGATCAATTTTAAATGACTCTTTTTCATCATCTTGCATCCTCCTATTCTTAGCAAATTACCTGAGCTATCTGATTCCCCAAATTCAGTAAAATATCATTGTGGTTAACCTATGTTCATTGCCCTTCATATGTATCTAGCCCCCCAGAACACACCACACACACAACAGTGGATCAAGTGTAAAAGTCAATTTTAGTAAAAATGTGGTAACTTTGCTCTTAAAAAATCACTGCCAGTACTCTATGCATAGAAATGTTATATAACTGAAAGAAAAAAAGGGAGGGTAGATTACATCATTTAAAGCTCAAAATGTATTTTTCCTAAGATCTTAAACATTTTCTCTCTTCCATCTCTGTCCTCAGACTATCATCAATAAATAACCCAAGTGTCTATCTTGAACGCTCTTTAATTATCAACCTTTCCCTGTGCTTTAACAGCACCTTCCGCACACAATTACCATCTCATACAGTTGTTACACACACGTCTCCTCCTTTCCTCGAGGGTCTTTCCGAGCACAGGGACCACCAGGGCTGATTGTCAGTCATCTTTGTTTCATCAATATATAATACAACATCTGGCTGTAACAGACTTCCCACATATGAACATGGATTTAGAAGGAAAGGTACCTACATTAGAATCCAGGACTACCACCTGCTCAATTTCATTATGCCTTAAATTCCCTCATCTGTAAAATGGGACGACAACTACTATCTTCACTGTGATAGCCTTAGCACACTGCCTGGAACATAAAAAAGACAAACACTATAGCTTCTTTTTTTGCTGCTTATATATAATTGCATTTCAACCATCCACATTAGTCTGAAATTTCAGCTCTTTTGTCCACAGCCTTTCAAGTTTCCTTAAATTAGTGTTATAATTACTTCATAGCAATTTGCAAAATTGTGAGGTCTGTATGTGCTACAGCAGAAGGTCATTGAAGAATTCAACAAACATATCCACAGATAACCATGGGGGGCGGGTGGCAGCTTTGATTTTTTTTTTTCCAGGGTAATTGTGTCTTGGCAAATTAAATCTGTGTGGAGCCTCAAGGGAGAAACCAGTCAATATAATCCACTTGATTTTTTAAAAAGCTCTTGACAAGGTACTACCGCGAAAGTTATTAAAAAGAATTGAGTCATCATAGGATTAGATGAATCTTTACTAGAGAAACAAAGACAGTGAAAAAGGTATTACTTCGGCAAAAAAACTATAAACAGGGAAAGTGCTAGAAGTGGTCTTAACATCTTTATAAATGACGTAAAAGAGGAAATACAGATTAAGTTTTCCAGGTCAGCGCAAAACACTAAGTTTTTCCAGTATATGAAATGCCAAGTCACTGGGATAACCTACAAGATTTCCAAACCTTTATGAGTTACTTAGAGGGAAAACGTCAAATAAGATTCAAATTGGAACACTATAGGATTTCTGTACTTCTCAGGACAATGGGCCTCAGTTATCATAAAAAGGAGCTTAAAAGTCACCTCTAGGATACTACATTAATATGTTCCTGCAGCCAAAAAAGTTAACAATGGAACAGACATCACTCAAGAACAGGAAACATGGTTCTCATCTTATTTAAAACCAGAGTTCATCTTTACCTGAAATACTACATGCAGTTCTGGTCTAACACAGCTTAGCACTACTAAAATATCTGCTGCTAAATGAAAAAATTACAACCCTGTTTTCACCAAAAAAAGAATAAAAAAGAAAAATATTAGAAACTGAGAAAAATCCAAGTAAATAAAAATAAAATGATAAAGTGAAACACAGGACAGCCATACGAAAAAAAAAATTTTTAAAGATCAACATTTTTTCAGTCTAGAAAGGTGAAGGCTACAAGGAAACACAGAAGTAAAGACTCTACAGACTCTATACGAGCTAAGGAACAGCTGCCACACCACCTAGAGTGCCCACTTTGGTTGAGGAAAGAAATAATAAAGCTAAGAAAGGAAACAAGCTAAAAAATTCTAATCAGTTTCAAGAAGAGAGCAGATAATTTCATTAATGACAGACCACTGTGGTTTAGATTGAGGAAAAGTAAAATATTTGGAGGATTTAACACTACATTTTAAAAGTGAAATCATGGAACACCAACCCTAGCCTTCCGTAATATGTCCCCTAATGGCATCACCTAAAAACAGAATAATAGACTGGATCAACTTCACACTTCATAAATGTTCTCACCAACTTCTCATTTTGTCTTCCCCATATTCAGTCTGTTTGTGCTCTGCATTATTTTATGGTAGTGTATCATCTGTGAATTTAAACATCTTTCTCTTTAAAGCAAGACCTGATTATCTCTTTGATACACTTTAATTTACAGTATAGCATCAAATTCATTCATATTGCATAAATATTTAATAATTCCATTTGTAAGAAAGACATTATTCACAAACTACAGATGTAAAATATTATTGTTAAACTGCATTATACCTTCCAGGTTTAGGAGAGTTGAGCCAAAAAAGGAATTTAGAGGCTCATGGTAAGTCAGAGTACACGCTAGTAAGTTTGAAGAAAAATGTTTAAGAATGCATAACAACCGTTTTCAAATCACAAGTGTAAATACATGAAATTTCAAATGAAATGGGAACTAGAGAGGTGTTGATGAAAACCTACATAATGTAGATTTCTTTATATCAAAGAGATTGTGTAAAGGAATAAAAATTGTCTACATACAAGTAATATCTACAGTGTTACCTAATATATAATACGTCTGTGCCAGTGTTAGTTTTTTTCCCCATAGAAACACATTTCTTTAAATGTTTAAAACATGGATGTTTCATAAAAACATTTTTAGTGAAACTACATAATCAAATAAATGACAAAATAAAAGTGTATCTTGCCATTATTAGTTTAATATTAAAATATTTTAAGATTATGCCTACAAAATGCCAAATCATCATTCCAATTACTTTAACTTAGTCAAAACTCCAATCAGCCAGAGAATGGTGGAGCTAGTAAGGAAATACTTTTGATATTCAGAATAGAAATGAGTATGTTTTAATTCTCTCTGGCTCAGAGAAAAAGTAGTTGTAGAAAACAGTGTTTTCAAACCACACCCTAAAGTGAGCAAGAGAAAGAGAAGAAAAAGGGAAGAGGGAGAGGAAAAGTGGGAAGATGAGCAAGAGAGAATGCAAATGAGCATTCCCATATTCTTAGGATTTAGGGAAAAAATAGCTGCAATTCTGACATTCAGGTTGTGGTAGATAAAACAAAAATGTTTTTTAAAGGAGAAGGTTAGTTTTATCTTTAAACTGGTAAATCTGAAGTATTCAAGAAGCAGGCAGTAAGTGATGGTTCTCGTACCAAACATATACAATATATCCCATGCTGATCACAAAGGGTAAATTTTAACAGCTAAAAAACTTGAAAATTGAGTTTTTCAAAGCAATTTTCAATTTGTTTATGGCTTTGTAAAACAAGAGATTGAAACTAAAAGAGAATGCAGAAAATGTAGCGCACCAAATCTTTGAAATGCCTGAAATACAGAATGTTTCAAGGTGATATATTTATAAAAAGTTTTGGATTATCTGCCATATTTACAAACTACAACACCTGCTTTTATTAGTAAATGTGTCAAAAGTTAAATTCTATAAAACATTTCTTATAAGAAGTTAATTTATATACGGCTGTTTATCTCAGCTTTAACATACTCCACAGGATGCTGAAATGATAAAATTCAAATAATTTCATTATGTTACTGAATTTTTTTTTTACAACATCTATATTCAAGGAGGAAGCATACATTATTCCACAAACATGCAAAATTATGGGGGAGGAAATACATAATTTGCCTACAAAAATCACAAGGGTTTGATGACTGAAGCAAGGAGTGAATCGGGTCCACTGAGAATTACTAAGAAAAACATAATCAAACATAAATGCCACAGCATACAAAGATCATTTTCCAAATTAGTTCCAGAAACAGCTCCTAGGTAAATTTCCATGAAAAGCTAATTTAATTCAATTAAACAGTGTAGTATGCTTTTCCTCTTCAGAGAGGGTTTAAATATTTTCATTTGCTACAGATGTTAAAGATAAGTATTTAAAGGAGTGACTGATTTAACCTTGAGTGAGATGAAGATTCAAAGTTATTGAATAAGGACTCTTGAATGAAAACGACTTACTGATAGATATATTTTAACCACTACAACATCATTTATGAAGTATACAAAGTAAAACTCATAACAACTGGTATGTTTAAAGTCTTTACATTATGTACTGTCATCTAAATTCAATATTATTTCTTACTCAAAATTATAGCACAAGTTAAAAATATTTAGAGATGATTTTTGTTCACCCATATTAGTATATTATTAGAATCCTACCTCCAACATGCCATGGAGGGAACAGATTTACCATTTTAAAATTAAATAGTAGTTAAATTAAACTTATTTTGGAATAATTTGAGCTTCCCTGTTTAACTTTTCCTAGTTAATCTCACGTTATATAAATTCATTCACAGTCACTCAGGATGAGTAAGTAATGCCTCCAAAACAGCCTGGTCATGGATCCTTCTGAGTCCATCTGGCTGTTGGCTAGAACACTGGAATGACTCATAAAAATGAAGCAACCTGAGGTCACCTACTCCAGGTCTTTTAAACAGAATTGCCAACTGCTTACCAGGTGGTTCCAATTTCCGAGAATACTTAAAATGAGGGAGAAACTCATTCTAGATCCACCATTTTATTTTCATATTGTCTCTGGCCACAGAATTCTGTAAGTAAGGAAGGAAGCTCTTTTGAAATGTAGATTACCAATCATCTGAAGGCCAGAAATCACTGCATGTCTTGGACTGAGAATATTATATAAATAAAGTCAAGTGAAAAAGAAAGGAAAGACACAAAACCACATTATATTATACTCCCAATTTTGTAAAGAAAAAAAGACCCAAAATGTTAATAGTGCTTATTTCTGTGTGGTTAAAAAAAAAAGTGAGTGATTTTATTTTATTTGTTAGAGTTCTTTATGTTTCCCAATTCACTTCAATATGTATTCTTTACAATTAGAAAAAATAACAATGGCTTTTTAGAAAAAATTATACACTGTAAATCTGGTGCCAAGTGAGCTGCAGAGGCCCAGTATAATACTCACATATACAGTGGCTGAAAGTCTTTCTTTGGGTAATGAAGGAAAATACTCATTTTTACCTTAAAAAAAAAAAGTTTAAAAGAAAAAAACAAGCAGAAACTGGGATCCTACTCTATGATAGGTATGTTAGGTATAGGAACAAGACCTGACAATAAGAATGGTCCCTTTCTTTCAGGAGATAAGAAACTAGCGAAAATGTTTAGTCAATTATCTGTATCAATTTTTTTCCCCATAGTGTGTTCTGAGGAACATTAATCCAATGGTATATGCAGGGAAAAATACAAGTCCCATGGTCAAATACCCCTTTGGGGGATTGTCACAATGCACATTATCATAATAAAGGCTCAGAAAGGTTTGCAATTTAAAAATACCAGCAATTCTCAGATTTTGTTGATCATTTACTCATTTATCAAACACTTCTGTAGTGTTTACTATGTGCCTGTCATTGTTCTAAGCACTTTACAAATATTCACTAGGCAGTAAATACTGTTATTGTCATTCCTATTTTACAGATGATGAAACAGAAACAACAGAAGGTTCAGTAACTTGCCCAAGGTCTCACAGATAGGAAGTGATAGAGCCAAGATTCAAACCCACACCAGTCAAACTCCAGAGTCTCCACAGTTAACAAGTAGGCTATGCTGCCACCCATGAGTTCCTTCTTGGGCAACAAACCTAACATTCCAGGAAACCACTGCCCCATGGAACACACTGGGAAAGCAAACGTAATCAAGTAAAACATACTGTTATATGTAAATTGCTTATCTGGATTAGTCACATAGCTCATATTACCTCAAACCCCAATTTTTCATTTAATATGTGATAAAGCAGACATAACTAGCAATGGCATTAGCCCTAAAAAATTCCAGAATACAATTATCAAACGAGAGAAGTTTGTTTACCCTCTCTGTTGTCATTTAATTAATCTTATACATCATAATTCAAAGAAATTTTGATAAGATAAAGAAAATCTGTACGACTTTGGCAATTTCTATACTCTCAGTAGTCCCCTAATTTCCAGAGGTTATTTGTGTGGCAAGATTATTGGCTCAAGTTTCTTCTTCATGCTTATCAAGCTTTTTAGAAATCCTAATAAATATAATACAACAAGCAAGGAGATAAGGAACCTTGTCATCTTTAACTATGAGATTACTTATTAAATACGTTTCAAAATGCATGTGTTGATGTAGAATGGTGTTAGCAACACATGGTTAAATAAATAATGCAAGTTACAAAACAACATATATGATATTTTTGTTTAAAAAGACCTAAGAAATGCACAAGAAAATTCTTAAGGGATATATACACACATATATATCACACTATTAATTTTAGGTAATGGTATAAAGCAATTTTTTTTAAGGTTTATCTGCAATTTCTAATTTTCCTGCCAAGAAGATTTATTGTTTGTGTCACTGAGGAAAGCTTTTAAAATTCACATCTTCAGAGCCTGCATAATACATGCCGGTTAACTAGAGCCACTGAGATATGCCCCTGCCTTTCCTGTGATCCTAAGCAAATGATAGTTCCTCCTATTATTCTCTACCACTGTTTATTTCCTTTATAGCCCTAATCACAGACCTGATTTGTAAATATTATGTTTCATTGTTTATTTCCTGCTCCCTCCCCAGTCCTCATTCCAAATAGGGGCAAACATCAGCCTTTTTGTATCCACAATACCTAGCACAGTACCTGGCCCTAAACAGTGACTCTATAAAAATGCACTGCATTCATGAATAAAAGAGTAAATGAAACAAAGTACATACAAAGAAGGTATACAGACTATCAAGTAACAAGACTAAACCAATAAACTGAGGGACAGTAAAGTATTTCTATACTAAAAACTTAGGTTTATGTGCCATTGTTGCATGGCCAACAGCATTTAATTTGGGGCGGAAAGTAGATGTACAACAGAGGTAAGAAAGGCCAACTGCTCCTATCAACCCAAGAAAACTCCAGAAAGGAAGAGGCTTTCAAAAGCTGAATCAACAGAAAATGGGGCCTCAACTGATACAGCTCCTGTAAGTTGAGGAGGGCTTATTTATAAACAGATAATTTAATAAGGTGTAGGCAGGAGTGTAAAAGAACCCCAAGGGTAGTGCAGTAAATTAAGGTTAGTAAAAGTTATTCCACAGATTACTGAGACCTGGAAAGAGAGAATTATATAGAAAAGGCTACCTTGAGAGAAGCAGAGACTTTCAGTGCAGGAACACAGGCAGCCAAATTAATCTAGCAGGGAAGGAGCGGAGAGAATAAACACCCTCACTCTTCACCTTCCCTCTGTTCTCCTGCTGGCGACCCCAATGAACTATGTCACCTAGAAGTCAAAGTGTTTCATCCAGGTTATTTTCTTGGGTACAGAGCATGAGGTAGAAGGGTTCAGAGTGGTTCTGGAGATGCAAACAGAAGATATCTGACATAGAAACCAATGGTAATAAGGCACAAAATTTTGGCATAATGGGGAAAGACAGAAATAGAATGTTCAGATACAAAAGTACTCTTGACAAAATTCAAATGATCAAAAGAAACAGTGGAAGAGAATTGCTAGGTACATAAAAAATAAGGTGATGCCACATTGTTTGCAACCCCATTTGAGTACCGCACTACATTCTACAAGGGGAAGGATTTTAGGATAATCTCCCATTATGTGGACTATTATGACTAAATGTGTATTGGACAACAGCAGAATAGTAGCTTGTTTAAGAAGAAAAGAACGGATAATTTAGTACCTTTTATAGATGGTTGTAAAGTACTTCTATCAAGAGATTAATTTAGACAAAGGCACCATCATTACAGACTTCCTTGGAATCATTTTTGATTTGTAAATCATCAAATTAACTAGTGACAGATGTGTCTGTACTTGTTTAAGTCCATATCTATCTAACTGCTATAAAAATGACTAAAATGTTTATCTCAAGACAGCCAGGCAAGAAATGTTATAAAGAGCTACACTGGATTGTATCTTTTTTCCTTTAGCCAATAAGTAAATACAATATCCAGAAAAATCATTTCCAAACTTGCTACTTAATGTCTTCTAAAGCTGAAGCCACATGCAGCCATATACTTGTTGAAAGACAGGAAAAATAAAATCAAAACTACTGGTGTCTAAGAGAGTGCATCCAACAGCACTCCACAACTATTGTACTGACTGAATGCCTACTTTGTACGTCCTAGCACTTCACAAGGGGCTGGGATACAACAACAGGTGAGATCCAGATTTAACAATGCAGGCTTTACAGTGAAGTCTCTCAAGAAGCGTCCAAAGTTTTCAAAGCTGAGGGTTAGAGAAAAATGACACTCAAACCTGATTAGAGGGATTCTGCCTTGCTTCCTTTCCTTTGTATCCAGACATAGACTTTAACTAAAATGAAGAGACACTAGTTCAAGCACGCTCTCCACTCCGCTTTTCAGGAAGAGCCAAGCATCCTGGTGGTAGTCCAGGGATCATCCCCAGTCCTAAGAACCGCACCACACCACTTCCCAGCACATACTACAGGCTCCCACGGACAAGAACCTTGCAGCCCATGACACAGTTGAAGGAAGGTAAAGAGGTAACACCTGGGAACTGTAAGAAAGTGCTGAGGTCTGAAATTTAAAAGTAAAAGCAACTGCTGAACCAGTGAATTGCTGCAATGTAGATCAAGGCAAAAAAAAAAAAGAAAAAGATGATTCAACTCAGTGATTCTCCTATTCCGTAAGAACAATGCCTGATCAATCTCTCCAGGTTCCACCCTTAGCCAAGCCACCAAACCCTCAGCTACATCATTTCCCTAGCCTCCCACATTGTCTTACTTCAGACACTGTTGCTCACACTGCAGACAGACATGCTAAGTCATATTTATTCACTTCTCTCTTTAAAATCCTCCAGGGTGTTCAATAAAATGTACTTTGACTAAAATGCATACTTACACCATGGGCCTAGCCATCTCTCTGACCCCATTCCTACCATTTCCCCTAATTGCCTGAATCCAACACCCTGGCCAGTGTGTGCCCTGCTTGCTGCTGCCTTAGAGACAGCCCTACTCTTCCCTCTGCCAGGAAGTTCTTCCAGATCTTCATGGGGCTGGCTCTTTCTTGTCATTCAGGAATGTCCTTAGGGAGGCCTTCCTTGACCCCCTTATATAAAGTAGCCCAGTCACTCACTGTCATATCACTCTGTCTTGTTTTCCTAATGGCAATTTTCACCATTGGAAATGACCTTATTTGTGTGTTTGTTTATAGTGCATTGTGTTTTCACTCTCTAGAATGTAAGTTCAATGACAGCAAGGAGTTTGTGTCTCTTATGGACACAGTGTCCCCACAGGGTATAACAGTGACAGAAAAAGAGTAGGCATTCAAACATTTAAGTAAAAATGAATATAAATAGGACACCGGTATGTAAGTGGATGCCCTAAAAATCATAAAAACAAATTATTGTCTGTTGTAAATTATGCATTATCCTTTCTTATACTACTGTTGCAGATGAGCTTAAAAAGTGCTCAGAAGTAACAGACCAAAATGTCCTTCTTCCTCATCCTAAATCTTCATTTATTTCTCTCTCTACCCTATATCCCTAAAAAACCATTCTTTTTCCTCCATTTACATAATTCAATGTAAATAACTTTTTAATCTGCATTTCCAGCCCTGGCCTCTCCCTTCCTTGAATTCTGGCCTGCCGCTCTATTAATCTCCATCACCTCAAATTTCTGCCATCACCTCAAATTCACCATATGGAAACCTGAAATGAGTATCTCTCAGGCAAAATCAGTTTTTTCTTCTCACCTTAATAAATTTACCAACCATCCTCCAAATACCCAGATTTAAAAGCTAGAAATTATCTTAATTATGAAATTCAAGAATTGGAAGAGAGATTGGAGGGCAACAAGTAAAATGGTCTTCAAGCTTTTTTAAAGCTGTGTTACGCTTTTTGCAAACTAAAGTTTACAGAAAGTTTACAGGGAAGTCCGATATGTAAAACACATGAATTTGCAGTTGTTCTGGGAGTTAAGTTAGTGGTCTCTGAAGAAAAACTTCAAAAAGAGCCACTAATCTGGTCCAAACTTCCTTTCTCTTCTCCCCACCCCTTTCAACACACACAGAAAGTTAAGGAGAAAATCTAAATCCAGAAAGCTTAAATCATCTTTGCAGGCAGAAATAATTGTTCTGCCCAAGAGGATACAGTTAACACTCAAAACACTGCCTAGCAGACAAAAGCAACTTAGGAGTCAATGTTCTGAAAGATAAATATTACCTCTATGCACACACATCACAAATGACTATCAGTTATTGCAAATTGATAAATTTCATGCATGGCTTTTATGGTTGATATGAAATCTTCAGGGTTTAGATTATAATTGCTAGCTTCTAATTACAAACATATTTACCCAATTCTAGTAAAAGAAGGCAAGCATAATTCCAACAAAAAGAACTGTGGCACCATGAGAGAAGCACAAGGTCTCAATTCCATAGTCAGTGTGGCCTCACTGTCTATTTCTGAGCACAGTTTTCAGACTCTTTGGGCTTCATCCTCTTCATCTTTAATATTAATGTGTGTCATGAAACGCTAAGACGCTTTCATTCCTAAGTCTATGATCTGCTATTATACCATGCTAAAGTACTTCCCTTGAGCTACTGCATCTACAAAGAATCAGTATCACAAATTAGAGATAAAATTGGAAGAGAACCAATCATTCTTCAAGTATTTCTTGAGTATCTATCACATGCCAATACTGTGCTAGGCATCTGAAATTCAGAGAAAAAGAAAAAAGGAGCACTATCTCACCTCCATGAGGTAGTAGTCCAGTGAGGAAGAACCAAGCAAGTAATTGCACAGCACAGATGCGAGCACTGAGAGGTGCACCCAGAAGCCCGAGAGGCAGAGATCAGAGGACTTGTGAAAATTAGGAAAGGTTTTGCTAGTTTGCAGTAGATGACTACTAACTTTAGATTTGGATGATGAATATGAGTTGAATGCTCAGGAACAGCTGGGAGGTGGGGGGAGGTTCCATAGTACCAAACAATAACATTTTAAATTGCCATATACTTTTAAACAAATAATAATAAAATTAGCATTTAGGTAATAAAAATACTTTATCAGGCCGTCTCACACAGTTTTCAAAGTTTATGAGGAAAAACTTAAGTCAATTTCCTTTTAATAAATATTATTTAATGACTGGAACATTTTGAGAGACATATACGAACATGCCATGAGTAGTGGTAGCACGTCACTCAGGGACAATAATCTAACAAGGAATTTCAGACAACCCTGCCTAGACTAAGTGCTGGGCAGCACCTGGCAGACAAGGTGGCAAAGCCCCTATAAATAGTGATGATTCACTAACATGACATAAATCAAGATTTTAACTCACCAAAAACTAACATTTTGATTTAAAATCACAAATCAGTGCCATTAAAATTCATCAGCAGCCCGTAGCACATGAGTAATGAGATCATATCAACTTATATCATGTAACCAAAAGGAAAAGGTGGTTTTCTAAATGGTAATTCAGATTGGACAAATAACACACTGTATCAAGTTTTGTAGCCTTAGGCCATATTTTGCTAAAAACAAAGGTACATTATGCATGACTAAAGAAAGCAGTGAAAATCAGAGCAATTAATTTCCCAGCTATGTTTCCCATAAAAAGCCATCACTACTATGATTTGTTTACAACACACAAAAGTTTTTTGCATCACACAATGATCTAAGTGTAATAACTTGCATATTTCACTAAGATGTAATATCCTTCAAAACACCCCTATAATGAAAGTTTTCCAAAGAAATTATTGATCCCTGGAATGTCTCATGTTTTAAAATTACTGACAAATCCTTTGCTATTTTCTTTGCAGTTAGAAATAATTCTTCTTGATCACTAGAGTGTAAAGAGGTATAAAAGTACAAAGACTGAATATTTTCTTAAATACAAATATCCCAGATGACACAGGACATTTCCCATAACTTTCCCATAATGATAATTAGGAAAATTGTCACTGGAATCCTAAAAATATATGTAAGAAAACGGAGATTAGTTGGCACCAATTTAGCATAGCAAGGGATTTCCATTAGATGCTTTTTCAAATTATTTTCAAATAATTTTCAGCTGAACCTTCTCATTACCAGTGGAGCCTTTTGTGTTTCTTTCCAGAATTCAGGAACCTTTTCTCAGGTGGCTCTGCTTCACTGAAGATATGTTTGGTACATTCTCTTTAAATGTTGGAAGCAATTAACCAGCTTTCTTCTTCTGTTTTCCTTCACTGGCACCTTTGTGGCTGCTCATAGTCACTGAACTCACCTTGGTGCAAAGGTGACTAAGAAAAGAGCAGTTCCTAATAACTCAAGGAAACTACAGCCTTCCCATTCCGAACAAACACGCTGGACCCAGCATCCAACTGCAGTGGTGCAGCTCTGAAGGAATAAGACACCCACCGGACAGGACAACTTCCGGAGGATCTTCTCTAATGTCTGAAATCCTGACACCGCAAAGGACAGACGGAAATATGGAGCCTGGACAGAAACAGGGACGCGTAGAGAGACGGGTGCAGAGAGCAAGAGACGGAGAAGAGGAAGGCCAGTGAGACAAGGAGCAGAAAGCCTCTCTAAATGAGAGACCAAAAGAAAGTGGGAGAAAGCATGAAGACAGAGAGGGAGGGACACACTGGGATAGACAGAGAGAGGAGGAGGTGGGGAGAGGAGATGGAGTCAGACAGATGGAAGGAAAGACAGAGGAGCGGGGAGAGGGAAAAGACACAAACAAATAATCGGAGGCAAAGAGTAAGGAAGAAGAGGGAGAGAAAGAGAGACAGAACTTAAGAGAGCGAGAGACAAGAAAAAACGCAATAGAAGCTGAGACAGAGCCAAGTCCAGGCACCGGGACCAACCCGCTGCGCACTTTCTCCCCTGCAAGGCTGGGCTCTCGGGAGGCGTCCGAGGCAGGTGGCTGAGCACCAAGGTGGGTGCCCGAGGGTCCTACCTTGGCCTGCCCTGTCCCCATCCTCCCACCCCCAGCCCGCCGGACTCTCCCATTTCCCGGATTCCGCGACTGCCCCGAGCTCGCCCTCCCGCCCCATCCCTCCGCGTGCAGGTCCCGACTCCCCGCCTTGGCGCGTCCCTCCTTCCCCAGCTCCCGGAGCACGTGTCCCGCCCGCCGCTGCTGCTGCCCCCAACGCCGCGCCAGCGCGGGCACGAGGCCTCAGGGTCCCGACAGAGCTGCCCGCGCACAAAGCCGAGGCGGCCACCGCCTGACCCCCTCCCCGCCGCCGCCGCCCCACGGCCGCGCTGCCCGCTCTTGTCCTCTCCCTCGCGCGCTCCGTCCTGCCCGGAGCGACGGCCGCAGCGCCCCGCACCCGGCGGCTGCCCGTCCCGTGCCGCCTCTCTGCCCGCCCCGCTCACGCCGGCTCGGCCGGCCCCCGCGCGCGCCGGGACGGAGCCACCCGCACGGGGACCGGGCCCCGCCACAACCTCCCTCCTGCGCGCCTTACCCGCCGCTGCGCTCCCGGCACTCAACGTCCTCGGCGCCGCCGGCCCCGCACCGCCCGGGGCCCCGCGCAGGCCCCGCCGACTCAGCTCCCCGCACCCCGCGTCCGGCCGCGCCGTCAACTTCTGGCGGCCGCTCCGCCGCCGCCGCCGCGGGACTTTTTTTTTCCTCTTGCTCCTCGGCTGCCTCTGGAATTTTTTTTTTCACTTGCCCTCTCCAGCTCCCACTAGTGATTGGAGACTGAGAGCCAAGTACTTAGCGGAGGGATTACACTTCTCGACGCACTTGGAGCTGCCCCAGCGCCGCCGCCTGTGTGAGGAGCGGTGAGCGGACTTGGGGGGCTGTGGGGCTTCGTGCCCTTCAACAGCCTGGGTCGGGGGGGGGTGAGCCTCCGAAGCTTAGTCTGCTTCTCAGAGCAACGCTTCGGTTTCAATCATAGATGCTTTCTAGGTCAGGTTTAAGAAGGGGTTTCCAGAAAACCTCTTAGGTTTGAGGAACAAAGATTCGTGGAGTTGCTGTACCTTGCGAGCTGGAAAGGGCTTTCAGAGATGCTACAGTGCAGTGCATTTAAACTTCCCAGGGCCATGGACACTTTTCATAAGTTAATAAAAACATTGACACACCTCGTAAAAACTGGGCACATCAAATTATGCCTGCGATTTCAGGTGGGGGTTTTAGGAACCTTCAAACATATAGTTGGGCCTCCAAGAGAAATGAAATATTTCCTTTCTACAGATATTTTGAAACTGTTAAACGAAAACTAACAACAACAACAAAAAAAAAAAACCAGAAAACTTTTTCCATTTGTATTTGATGAAATCTTACCATGAGTAGTGTTTATTTTGGAAAAATATATAACGTCTTTACTTTGTGGTCTCCTTGCTAAGTCTTTAAGTGTTGAAACACTTTCTAAGGAGGTAAATATAAAGAAAGCGAGTGCACAGTCTTTCAGGAAATTTGGAGAGAATTGTTAACCTCTTGTTAAAATTAGCCATTTTGCCAACTCCATTTCCCAGGGAGATACTTTGTGACTTCCAAATATTCTTTTCTCCCAATGCCTTTCAGCTGCCCATCCTTTAGCATTAATTACTTCCTCCTTTTGTAAAATTTTTTTCTTCTTCCAAATATGTTGACAAACCCTCTCTTGCTACCATTAAGTGTGTGATTTAAATAATTTCTTAACATAATTTCACTCTAAAGTAGCTTTCTTCCAATTTTCTTCATATGCATTTCTATTTCTCTTCAATCCTTAGCCTACTGTTTTCTTTCAACTCCTTCCTTTTTAAAAATTATTTCTATTCAGTCTTTTTAAGTTAAACATTAAATATGGTCTTTTGCACTTATCAATAAGAAAACATTCAGTTGTGTATAAATTTATTTTATGCAGCTCCCACTTAGGAGCAGGTGGTGCTCCCAGCATTTATTGATGACTGTGTGAAATGTGGACACATTTTCTCCATAAGAGCAAGTGAGGGTCCCCACAAAAGTCTGTTTTCCCCATAATACATCTGCATTGTGGTTCCTGATACCACACTGAAAGAAGAAAGATGTTCAATAGAAAATTTTCAAAACAGGTGACATTGGTCATTGGCATCATCTCACCTCCCTTTTTCAACTGTCATTCTAGTCCCATGTGCCAGTACTCGTCTTATTGCCCCAAGAATTCCAAGGTAGAATCCACCCATTTCACCCTCACCCCAAGTCCTTCTTGATATCCTCATTCTCACGCTTTCCCCTTTTCAATCTCCCCCTTCCTTCAAAATTGTAAAGGATCTGACCACCTAAATTACCTTGCTCCTGGTCCTCAATCAAATTTTTCATCACTTCCATCCTCTGACATTAACTAGGTTTAAAGAGGAAAGAAATCTGATTGAATTGATCCCTTCTGTGAATTACTGATAACTTTTATTTGATAGCTCTATATTCTTCTTTAGAATTGCAGTCGCAGTGAAATAAATCAGACATTATGGGAAAAGTTTTGGAGCTGGGAGTGTTGAGTCACCCATATCTTTTCAGGAGCTGCACTGAGGATTAGCTTTCCTTGGCTTAACTCCATTCAGCAAATATCTTTCAGAGCATCCGCTGGGTATAAGACACGGATCCAGGGAATACAGGCATCTCTGGGTAGAGAACACACAGATTCCACTTCAATTAACTTACAGACAAGGAGGTAGATTTTTTTAAAAACACAACTATAAGATATATTTAAAAATTCCAAACCAGAAAAGAAAAGATATTTCTGTAGGTCTTTAAAAAAAAAAAAAAACATAAAAAAAGAAAAAGCACTCGGGGGCAGGGGGAGAGAATGGAGTGGGAGAGACACCCTAAACTATACTGCGTTTGAGGTGGATCTTAGAAGGTACCATTTCAGTTAAGCAGGAATGGGGAGTTTGGGGAACAAGCCATTCAACAATCAACATTTTTTTAACTGCCTATAACATACCGAGCACTGGTATTTGTGATTCAAACCCTGTCCATTCCTTCTTGAAACTCATACTATAGGAGAAGAAACAAGATATATTTTTTTATTAGAACATTCTATAAGAAATATATTAGTCCATGAACACACAACTGTTGGAGCACAGAAATGCAAATTATTCTGCCTGGGAATGTCAGGGAAAACTTCATAGAGTGGTCACATTTTATATGGGTCCTGAAGGATCTTGAGAGACCAAAGGGGGGTTAGAAAGAGAACAAACATTCTAGGCAGAGGAAACAGTACATAAAAGCATAGAATGTTTAGGGAATAGCCGGTATCTCAGTGCTGCTACCCAAGTGATGAGGAGAAGATACAGCAGATGAATCTCTTAGCTTAAGCAGGATTCAGAAATGACCTTCTTGGACATACTAATGAAATCGATTTTTCCTTATTAGGGGATGGGGAAGCACGGGAAATTTTTAAGCCAGGGAGTTAAATGGTGGGTTGAGATTTTCAGAAGATCACGTAGGGATACCTAGAGAGGGAGAAATGGAAAAACAAAACCAGTTAAGAGTCTATCTAAGAATGCTCTGAGCCAAGACGATGGTATGGCTACCAGGGTCACCAGCAGACTTGAAAGACACTTCAGATAGAGGCAGTTGTAGACGGGGGTCGCGGTGCTTTTAAAGGCATTAGGAGCCAGTGTAGTGGTGCCTGCCTGTATTTCCAGCTGCGTGGGAGGCTGAAGTGGGAGGATCCCTGGAATCCAGGAGTTCTGAACCCAGCCTGGGCAACATAGTGAGATTCTTGTCTTTATTTTTAATAAAGGCAGTAGGGACCACTGGGGCAGGAGAAGAGGAAAGAGAGGCTTTGTTTGGGGGTATGACAAATTTTAGCAAAGGCAAAATTTCTTTTTCCCTCCACTTGTAATCAAGGACAACAGGGCAGCATAGGCAAGGACTCTCAAGTATTTCCAGGCATATTTCCCATTAAGGAAGACATTTGCCCAGGCCCACTGGAATGGACCTATTTTGGGAATTTATGTGTAGGGAAACAGGACGTACCTGGGAAACAAAGTGACGTGGTGAGCTTGCTACTGCGCTTTCAGCCTGCTCTGCTCCTCCTTCCTCTTCGTGGATATCCTCACTCCCACCACTCTCCCTTTGCCGTCTCTCCCTTCTCCCAAAACTATAAGGGATCTGACCACCTTTAATGTTTTATGATAAATCAAGGCATACTACGTTAAGCAATATTCTAGAACTTGTACCTTTTTTAATTTTTTATTTATTATTTTTTTTAGAGACAGGGTCTCACTCTATCACCCAGGCTGGAGTGCAATGGTGCGATCATAGCTCACTGCAGCCTCCAACTCCTGGACTCAAGTGGTCCTCCTGCCTCAGCGTCCCGAGAAGCTAGGCCTACAGGCAGGCATGCCCAGCTAATTCTTTGATTTGTTCTGTGAGATGGGTTCTCATAATGTTGCCCAGACTGATCTCAAACTCCTGCCCTCAAGCAATCTTCCCCCCTCAGCATCCCAAAGTGCTAGAATTATAGGCATGAGCCACCACACCCACTCTAGAACTTGTACTTTTAAACTATTTCTAATTCTGGAATAAAAGACTATTTTTTGAGTATGGTATTTTAGGAATCAGGTGAAAAATATTTCAGCAGAAAAAAAAGATCTTTAAGGAAGAGATCTTTTTCTTGCCCTTCCATTCATACTACTGTGGCTGTCTCATAGCCCACTGCTGTGAGTTGACTCCACGTAAAAAAAATAAGTGGTTAAACCTCTCAACAACTAGAATATTTAAATCCTTGCTTGTTAATATAAGAATATATAACTATTGGTGAAATGTGTAGCTTCTATAATAAAAGCCAAATTTATGGAGTAATTACCATGATCTAGGCACACTACTAAGTAGTTCACATTATCACACTGAGGCCTCATAATAAAGTAAGTATTATTTTATTTCCATTTTGCAAATGAGGAAAGCAAGGCACAGGGAAATTAGATAACATTCCCAAGGCCATGCTAGAAATTGCAAGAGGTAGGATTTGAATCCAGGTAGTCTAGCTGCAGCACCTCAGTCTTTTTTTTTTTGTTAACAGTGGGACACTGGTAAATGTTTAATAATTGACTCAAAAAAAAAAAAACCACCAAAAACCGATCTGAAGCGTTTGCATGGCATACATACTTGTACCATGGTCAGTTTCAAGTTCCCAGGGGATATCTCTGAAGCCTGAGCTGAGGAGGGATGCATGCAGTCGGCTCCTGAGCCAGTACAAACCAGCTCCAGCTCACCACTAGATATGTGCCAAGGTTACCACACCCCAATTAAATGAGTTTTACAAGGCTGAAGAACCTGGCGTTGGCAGTAGGTCTTCATTTATATCAGCTGTTCCTTCCCTTCTTAAACAATGCATAAGCAAGAATTGAACAAACGCTCAAACAGCACCTCAGTCTTAACCAGTGCACTAAACTGTTTCTATAACAGTAAAAATGTTTTTAAGTATCCAAACAGTTGGGAAACAAAAATACCTAAAGATCTCTTGAATCTAAGATAATATGTGAGCTTGATCATAGAACATATGGAAAAGCAGGGTATTTGAGTCCTTTAGATTTTGTTAAACACTTTTCTGAGGTTCTTGAAAGCTGGCAGCCAGGGGCAGAAGCTGGTGATGCCAGGGAGTTGGGAAGCAGTGGGGTCTGTGGCTTTTAAAATTTCCCTCTCTTGGTCAGTGCTTAATCCCTGGCTAGGCCCTCTGCCTAGTTGTGAGCTTCTTGAGGACCCTTTCCCTGTCTTTCTACTCTACCCTGGTATTTTATTTACACAGCCACTTTTGCTAGCTAGAAATGGGTGCTTTTAGCTCAAACTCCGACTTTTGCATATTGTGTAGCAGATTGAATCACAAGTAGTAAGACTCCCATCACAGAAGAATTTAGCAGAGGTAGAGATGGAATATTATAGAAGGGGTTTTTTCCCGCAGTGGGTAGAAGGACAGACTAAAAAAATCTCTAAGACCCCTTTCTATTTTATGATTCTATGTTTAACATATTATGAATAATTTTAAATATTAACACAAATGTCAATATAAACATAATTTATATAAATATTAATACTAATGTTAGTCATATTAATATGATATTGATTAACCTTAATAAATACTAATATAAATTAATATATTGCTGATAATTCACTCTGATACATGCTATGTCACTGATAATCTCATAATTAAAATACACATCAAATTACTTTCATATCCTAAAGCTTCTACTCTATTTTGTGCTGGTCTTTTTATTTGATTTTATATGAAACAACTGTGATTATATATGGGAAGAAATAATAGATTCCAGTTCTATAACAAATTAATTGTCTTATATATAAGTTAAAGAAAAATAGAACTCCTCAATTGAAACAGAAACAAGCCATAAACCACGAAAAAAATCTGAAGTAGATAAGGTGTGGCACTGTTTTTTAAAAAAAAAAAATCTGAAGTAGAAATGTTAAAATGATTTTACTTTCTTTTGCTGTCAACATTGTTACAATTTTTCTTAATAAAAGCAGATATAATATCCATGTTTATATGCTGCCAAATTATGCTGAACTTGATATAAATTAATCCCTTTGAAATCATATTTGAATACAATGTCATTTCAATATTATCCTTTTTTGAATTTTTTTAAATTTCTAAAGCCGGAACACCTTTCTTTCTGAACTATCCTGATCCATACACCTACATAATTCCTAAAACTGGAAAATTGGGAAAAAACTCTGTAACAAAACTTACAAAAATAATTCTTACATCTGTTTCTTTAGAGTCTCATGTTCCTGATGACTTTTTCCTTCTAAAATGATTTGCCAACCTTGGAACTTTTCAGTGTTTGACTCACAGTATGTTTACAGTGTCTGTCTCAGGAAGAAATATACAGCAACTATTTCCTTCTGTATTAGAAAAAAACACAGAAAAGTTAGGTAACAAAAACACATAAAGAGCAATTTTCTCATTAAGTTATCTGAAAAGGATAAGTTCCCTAAAAACCTATTAACTAAAAATCTATTCTTTCCATCGTATTTTCTTACATTAATACAGCTGTTTTAAGCGAGTAGAGAAAAGAAATTTAACCTCTGTTCCATAATTTCAGAGATTGTGCCTTATATAAATTCAGAAAGCTTTTAACATGGTGTTAATGTCAGAAATAATTTCAAATATAGCCACATTAACTATAAAACGACATTTTAGGAATTCCTTGTTGATTCCTAATTTTAAGAATATCATATGCATTGAAATGATATACTATGAAGATATTCATACTACACATTGAAAGCTATACAGATTTCCATACTACAGAATCACTAATGTGATGTCCCGGGCATACTGCAGGAAGAAGCCCAGCTCTCCTTGGCAATACTTAACAAATCCTGGAAGTTTCATGCCACTACTAACGGAAAGAAAAATGACAGAACCGAAGTCAAAGGAGGAAACAAAAAAAAGAGAGAACAAGTTCTCTAAGTCCTCTAACAACAACAAAAAGTAGCAGGAATGAAAGAGAGAAAGATCAAGGAAGAAATTACGTTCTAAAGTACATCTTTTCCTTCCAGTGGCAGAATTTTGTTTTAACACACTTCAGATCTGTGATTTTGTTAAGTAGTACAATTCATCAGGTTGAGTTAGAAATTCACATAGTAAGTCAGCATGACAGGAAGTATTGAATATCTGATTGTAACTAATCTGCTTAAAAAATGTAAAAGTTCTCCTTTGCCTACAAAATAATAAACCCACACATCCCGGAAGGATTTTCACGGCCCATCACAATCTGGCCTCGGCATTTTTTCCAGCTACATCTCCTCCCAAACACTCTAGCCTCACAGACTGCTTGCCAAGTATCTTCATATCTCCCACCATTTCTCCTGGCTAGGGTACCATCCGGCCCCTGACCACCATTCCTTCACCATCTGGCTTTCACCTGCTAGACCTTAGTTAAGTGTCTCTTCTGTTCTAAAGTATTTCTTCACTTCCCTAGGCATATTGGTCAGTCTTTATCACTCTTCTGCATTACCACTCTCACATACTTTATACCTTTTCATATTCTTAACACATTGAGTATACCTGGCACATAATAGGTGCTCAATATGTCTTTGCTATTGAATGACAGTAGAACTTGACAGTTACGTTAGAATCATGAAGCTGAATCTTAGAACTATCTATAGATTCCCAACTATATTGGCCACCCAAAAAAGGTCTTCTAAACAACAATTAGCATCCTACAAATGGGTTATATAGACAGCAAGATACATGGGATTTTGTTTCAGATTTATAAAAATTTAAAATTTTTTTTTTTAAAAAAACACAGGAGGAATAACCCACACAAGTTCATTTACTGCAGGTTCAGGGCAAGCAATGGCCTACCACACTATGGCACCAGATTGATCTGAGCAATAATTTGGGTTGGGTATGGATGGGGAAGGTTAGGTGATGGCAGTGTAGCCAGCCATGGAATGATGGTAAATTTTCTTCATTCCTGGAGGAATTCAAAGACTGTCATCTCCAACAGGTAGAAAACAGTCCACAAATCATCACACTGCTGAGAATATATAACCATTCTTACATTCAGAGCATTCTTCTCTGAACACAGAGTATTCCAAGATGTTTTCTACTGCAAATGAAAATTCCTAGAGGACATAAACACAGAATTAGTTATCTGGTACCTTGCGTATATTATAGATTTGATAAACATATGAGAAATAGATGGATAACATAATGTGACCATGTATAACAATTTCTAGTATTACCATTTCACCCACCTAGTGCTCTTATAGTAGAATAAGGACAGATTTATTCTCTCACACACACTCCTATTACAAATCAAATCAAATAAAATTTGGGGTGAACTGACATAACAAGAACAATAATAACACGGTAGAAACAATGGCTATTATTTGTTCATTGCTTACTATGTGCCAGGTATTGTAGCATTTACATTGGGCTTATGCTGCCCAAGTCACTGTACTTTTTTGAAGCGAAAGCAATTGACCAAAAAGTTCATGACTATGAGTGCTAATTTTTTTTTTTTAATTGGCAGTGTTTTGATATATGTATACATTGTGGAATGGTTAAATCAAAGTAATTGACATGAATTACCCCACATACTTTTCATTTTTTTGTAGTAAGAGCAATTAAAATCTACTCTCTTAGTAATTTTTAAAGACATAATACATCGTTATTAACTACAGTCACCATGTCATTCAATAGATCTCCTGAAATTATTTCTTCCATCTAACTGAAATTTTGCACGCTTTGACCAACACTTCTCCAATCCCCTCACCCACCAGCCTTTTATGAGTTTGACTTTTTTAGATTCCACTTATATGTGAGATCATGCAGTATTCTTTCTGTGCTTGGCTTATTTCATTTAACATAATGTCCTCCAGGTTCATCCATGTAGTAGCAAGATTTCCTTGTTTTTTAAAGGCTGAATAGTATTCCATTGTGTATATATATATATACCACATGTTCTTTATCCATTCATCCATTTATGGACACTTAGTTTGATTCCATATCTTGGATATTGTGAATAATGAATGCGGCAATAAACATGCGAGTGCAGTTATCTCTTTGATATACTAATTTCATATCCTTTGGATATATACCCAGAAGGGAGATTGCTGGTTCGTACGGTAATTCTACTTTTAATTTTTTGAGGAACCTCCATGCTGTTTTCTACAATGGCTGTATTAATTTACATTCCCACCAACAGTGCACAAGGGTTACACATCCTTGTCAACGCTAGTTATCTTTTGTCTTTTTAGTAATGGCCATTCTAACAAGTGTGAGGCGATAGCTCATTGTGGTTTTAATTTGCGTTTCTCTGATGATTAGTGATGGCCAAGCATTTTGCATTTTTTCATATACCTGTTGGCCATTTGTAAGTCTTCTTTTGAAAAATGTCTATTTAGGTCCTTTGCCCATTTTTTAATTGGGTTATTTGTTTTCTTATAATTGAGTTGTTTGAGTTCCTTATATATTTCGGATATCACCTCTTTTCAGTTGGTAAGCTCTTATCAGATGTATGATTTGCAATTATCTTCTCCTATTTCATAAGTTGTCTCTTCACTCTGTTGATTGTTTCTTTTGCTGAGCAGAAGCTTTTTAGTTTGATGTAATCCCATTTGTCTATTTTTGTTTGTGTTACCTGTGCTTTTGGGGTCATATCCAAAAAAATCATTGCCCAGATTAATGTCATGCAGCATTTCCCCTAGTGTTTTCTGCTAGTCATTTTACAGTTTCAAGTCTTAGATTTAGTCTTCAATCCATTTTGAGTTGATTTTTTGAATATGGTGTGAGATGAGGGTCTGATTTCATTCTTCTGCATGTGGATATTCAGTTTTCTGAACACCTTTCATTGAAGAGACTGTCCTTTTCCCATTGTGTTTTCTTGGCATCTTTGTCAAAAATCAATTGACCATAAATGCATGGATTTATTTCTGTGTGAAGGATTTTAATGACTTTGAAATCACTCAACAAAATGTCTCACATGAATTATTACTACATCTACAACTCATCATAGTCTCAAAATTAGTGATATTCATAGTTTATATACTTAGCAATGTAATTTTGTGTTTGGTACACAGTATTTGTGAGGGCAGTTAGAGAAGCATATAATATACATAAAATTAATACAGAGGTAACTAAGGGAATAACCTCAGTATTGGTTTTGTGGCTGCTGCTGTTGTTTTAATGATGATCTTCACTCTCCAGGATGACTTCCCCCATGACAATATGGTAGAAGAGTGTGCCTGTGTGACACTCAGAAGGAGGTGGTGAGGTTAGGAATACAGTTACCTATAAGCTTTACTGTCTGTTACACCAAAAAGACACAAACCTCAGAATTCCTTGCCATTCTATGTTATCACTTACCTTCCCAATTCATAAGTAATAGTTTAAAAGAATTATTTCAGTATACTCATGAAAAAATAGACTTCTGATCTGAAGATTCCTACATTTTACTATGTAATTAAAAGGCAGCAGCCAATTCTATGTAGCCAAGACCAGGCTAGACCATATATAACCATATTCCATATATATCATATAGGTCTTGATACAGTAGCAACAGGAAAGTCTTGACACCAAGATTTCTATTTCTTTCAAACTAACCACCAGGGAATTATTTAGGTCCTGGGTCTAGTTATATAACATAGACCAAGAATATGCCAATGTAAATGTAACAGGTTCAGAAATTAAAGAAGATTCAGATAGTTAAATTCCCTGTAGCCTAGCTATGCAGTTCTATAAACATAGGGAATTCATTAAACAGCAATTCACAGGACTTTTCTTAATGTCTTGTTTGGTTTTGTTTTTGTTTTCTTGTAAAGCAAGCTCTTACCAAATCCTTTAGTCATGGTCTATTTTGTTGCAGTCATATGGGTGTTACTGTGAGGGTGAGAAACTAATGACTGCAGCAGGAAAAAGAATTGGATGTGTCATGAATTATGGCCCTGTTTATACTTCTACTTTAACCATAATCATTTGTTTAAACAAAAAGTTCTGCATTTGAATTGTGTGTGTATTATGAACATCTCCTATTTCACTCAGGCTCAGCTAACACTTGTATTTGTTGACACTCATAATCAAGAAATAACATCTTATACTAACAAATAATTATCCTTCATAAGAGAAAGTAAACAGAACCCTGATTCATAAACTTCCTAATTAACACCTCTAGTCTCATTTATTAACTAACATTTTTGTTTAATCTTAAAACAAGTAAAACCTAATGACATGCTAATCATTTATTTAAAACTTTCTCCTTTATCTCTCAAAGGCTTATCTTCTCCTAATGTTTGGCTTAGGTATCTGATACTATTGATTTTACCTTTAAAAATTTTCATATCCCTCACCTATAGCATACAAATACAGGCACTAAGAACACGTTACATATCTTTTCCTAGATCAAATTCTAGTTTGTGTAATTTCCTCCTCCATTTTTTTTCTCGTAGAGGGTTTATAAGATTTAGGATTCACTTTAATGTATGGCATATTCTTTCCCTTTGGTTTTCCTGTAGAAACCAGTGTATTTTCATAGAAAACACATTAGTAACTCTACCATTCTACATACTACATCTGGATCGCAGCCTTCTTCTGAATGAGCACCATAATTACTTCATTCCCTAGACTTTATCAGAACTCATGAGCAAGCAGAACTGCTAAGTGAAACTCTCCCAGTAATCAAGTCCAATAGGATAATCAGCAAGAATTTGCACAGGAAGTCAAAGTGTTTTTCTTATTCTCTAATAAATAATTTCTTCACATCCTCCTTGTTAGATACCTTTGAATCCTTTTAAAAAGTTACAGTTTTACTATAGTGTAACTAAAACAAGAAAGAGAATAACCTAGAATTTCATAGTATAAATTTGCCTTAGTAACTGCACCTGAAAGATGAACAGAGAAAAGTTATTAATCAGTTTAATGATCTAAGTGGAAGAATATTCAATTCCAAATTAATTCTCACTCAGGGTCTTTGTCTACCTAATTTACTAGGTAGAGAACATATTCAATTGCTTATCTGAATTTTCAGCTTCTCCTAGCTATTTTTGAACTCATTAATTCAACAAATACTATACAAATAGACATTGTGCTGGATGCTGAGAATGCATTAGGCAAGACAAAAATTCCTGTTTCAATTGAGTGTAAAATCCAGAGAGGGAGATAGATAAATAAATAAGAAGTTACTAAAGAGTGTGATTGTTTATTCATGATTTATTAGACACTGTGCCAAGTGTCAGTGAGCAAGACAGACAAGCCTCTGCCCTGGCAGGGGGTCCGTGTTAAGTCCTAAGAGAGCAGCAAGCATTAGATCCTATCAGACAGGGGATGTTTAAACCAGTCTTTAGGGGACAGGAAAGTCATTCTAAAGGCAGTGACAGCTTAGCTGAGACCCAAAAAGCAAATAACACATGTCAAACAAAGGGTGAGGAAAGGTGGAGTATTCTGGCATGGGAATAGCACGTGCACAAAAGTCAGAGGAGTATGCCATAGTCAGGTCCCTAGAGGTAGCTCTGTGTGGCTGAAGCAGAGGATGTGCAATGAGAATCTGTGAAAGCAGAGCTAAGCAAAGTAATCAGGAACTAGACCATGAAGGGTGTAATTAGGTGGCCCATAATGAAATCTGAGCCAGGCTGCCTGGGTTCAAATCCTGGTTCAGACACTTACAAGCTGGGTCTTGATGACTTTAGGTGTCCTGAATCATTCTATTATCAACCTAGTCAATCTGAGAACTGTATTTCACATTCTCTTTTCATGGATAGTTCTCTGTTAGCATTGGCCAAATAAGGAACCTATACAAGATTTAGGAGGTGTAAATGAAGCAGCAGCCATTACCCTCTGAAAATCATCGTGATTGGATGTACTGATGGACAGACACGGAGGCACCTGAAGGGTCACAGCTTGTCCTCACTCTCTTCCACTTCACAGTCTCTTCTTCTCCACTCTGGCTCCTCTGAACAGGAACAGCCCTAGGAGTGAATGCTTGACTGCAGACCCACAGAGGCAAAATCTTCCCACATACTTGTCTGCCAGCACCTTCACAGTTCCACATGGCTGGCTGGAAGTGCTTGGCTTTTTATATTGACGGGCTGGTGACCCCTTGGATCTTCCAATTCCCCCTTTCAGAACTTCCTTCCTCAGCATCTCATAATGCTGTATGCTATATATATGAATATATATATCCACACACATACATACTATAATAAATTCCTTATCCCATAACTCACAGTGGATCTGTTTCCCTGGCTGACACATTGGACATGTTGCTTAAACTTCTCTATGCCTCAGTTTCTTTATAATGATTATACTAGTATCTGCTTTATGAGATTGTCTTGAGGAAATAATGTATGCTCACTAAATGATAGCTTTTTTTAGTTTTGTTTTTTTTTTTTTTAGACAGGGTCTTGCTCTGTTGCCCAGGCTTGGTGGGGAGGGGGGCCAATGATGCGATCACAGTACACTGCAACCTTCAACTCCCAGGCTCAGGCAATTCTCTTGGCTCAGCCTCCTGAGTAGTTAAGATGACAGGCACATGCCATTATGCCCAGCTAATTTTTTTTTTTTTTTTTGGAGTAGGGTCTTGCTCTGTCACCCAGGCTGGAGTGCAGTAGTGTGATCATAACTCACTGCAGTCTCAAACTTCTAAGTTCAAGCCAGCCTCCTGCCTCAGTGTCCCAAGTAGCTGGGACTACAGGCATATGCCACAATGCCCAGCTAATTTTTAAGTTTTTTTTAGATATAGGGTCTCATTATGTTGCCCAGGCTGGTCTCAAACTTCTAGGCTCAAGCAATCCTCCCGCCTCAGCCCCACAAAGTGCTAGGACTACAAGCATGAGCCACCATGCCCAGCCAAATGATGGCTATTTTAAGGGGTTCATACTCTACCTTGAGGTGAATGGGGAGTGGATAAAAGATTTTTAGTGAGGAAGTGACGTGACCAGATTTCTGTTTTCAGAACAAGCAATCGGAGTGAGACGTGGAATGCAGACATGAGGTGGGCAAGGTTAGAGACAGAGACACGCAGAAGCCTGTCACAGTAATCAGAATTTGAAATCCTGGTGGCCTTAACACCAAGTGACACTGGGATTAGAGATAAGTGGACAGACTCAAGAGTCATTAAGAAATTAGAAATGACAGAAACTGGTAAGTTATTAAATATGCAAACAGAGGAAAAGGAAGAATGAAGGATTCTTTCCAGGCTTCTAGTTCAAGAAACTGGATGGATCATGATGCCATTTTCTGACAGAGTGAAAGTGGAAGCAGAACTTGTTTGATGAGAAGGTGTTGAAATTCAGTGTTGGACATGATGAGCCTGAAGTGCCCATGAGACATCTAATTGGAGATACTAAGGAGGAAGTTGCAAATACTAGACAGTTGAGTCTGGAGATGAGACATGAATCTTTGCCCATTTTTTTCCCCATTATATTTACAAGGTAAATATATTTCAACAAAGGCAAGGAATTGAATTTGAATGCATGATCTAATAAACATATATTTGTACTACCTCTGGGATACATAAAAGTTCTAAATGACCAGGTGAGAGGTAGGCATATGGGAAGCAAGGGAGAAAAGTACTCTTAGAAGAAGAAAGAGCAGAAAGAACATTGAAAAAGTCCAGAGGTTGGAAAAGACAGGGTAATTCAAGGAGCATATTAGTTTTTTTAAAAATGTATTAAAATATACATATATATATGTGTCTGTGTGTGTGTGTGTGTCAAATAAAGTTCCTTAGAAGAAAGAGTGAATTTTAAATTATAATGTCACCTTCTAAATTCAGAAAAGAAGAGGTAAGAGTTTATGTGGTTTTTTGAGCTAGGACTGATTTGATTTACTGTGTTCTCTTCAGATAGGGACCACCAAATTAATGTGATAGAAAATTCTGAATCAATCAGATGGTTGTCAGTTCAGTTATCTCACATAATTATACCCTAAATTTTAGATATTTATATGAAAGGTCAAACTTAATTTTTTGCATATTCATAAGAGGTCCAAGCCAGCACAATAAGACAAGAGAAAAAAGTAAAAGGATAAGAATTGGAAAGAAAGGAATATGTGATTATTCACAGATGCTATGACTACCTACATAGAAAAATGCAAAAGAATCTTCAGATTAATTATTAGAAGTCATAGAGTGATTGGTAAGCCTGGTGAATACAAAATAAATATATGAAAATCAATTACATTTTTATATGCCAGCAATAAACAAGTAGAAATATAATTTCTAAAAGATGCCATTTACTATACCATCAAATATAAAGTACCTAGAAATAAATGTTTAAAAAGGCTTTTCCAAAGAATACTATAAAGTTTCTGGAATGTTATTAAAGAAGATGCAGTAAAACACCATGTTCATGAATTTTAAGTTCCAATATTATAAACATGTTAATTTCTCCCAAACGGGATATCTAGATTAAGTAAAAATCTAATCAAAATCTCAAAAATATTATGGGAGTATATGGAATGGGACATGCTGATTTTAAATCTAAATGGAGGTGAAAAAGAGCCACGAGGCTACCAAAGAAGAAAGACCAAGTGGAGGAGTGGGGGTGGGGGTGGGGGCTGTAGAAGTGGGGGGAGAAGTTTGGGTTGGCCTGTCAAATAATTAGTATTAATACAGCGTTACAGAAGCTAATACAGTCTGGTACTAGGGCAAATGTGGATAAATTGACACACAAATCAGAATGAAAGAATCAAGGAACAAAGCCACATGTATGGAAAATTGATATTTAATAAAACTGACATAGAAAACAGTAGAGAAAAGATGGACTTATGGTAAATGCTGGTAAGACCATAGATTAGCCATGTGAAAAGGAAGAAAGAAAGAAAGAGAAAAAGAGAGAAACAGAGGAACAAAGAGAGAAGAGGGAAGGAGAGAGATAGGAAAGAAAGAAATGAGGACAAAATTGGCTTAATCACAAAAATCCAGATAGATTAAAACGTAAATGTGAAGTGAAGACAAAAAGTATATCTTCATTACCTCAGAAGGGGCAATGATATCTTCAAGAAAATACAAAAAATGTAAACATTAAAAAATATATATTTGACTCTAAAAATTAAGAGTTTCTGTACATTAAAATGTTTATTTTTAAAATATTCAACTACAAGAAAAGATTTATGAGCAAGTTAATTACAGTGTTTTTTATTACAATATTGCAGACAGCCAAAATAATCATCATTACAATAGTAAAAATAGGACATAGTTAGATAGTTGAATCATATGCTGCTGTTAAAATGATAATAACTTACTTGAAATGATGGTATAGCATACATATTATATAATATCATGAGAAAAATAAAAATGTTTTCCACATTTTAGCTGCTATTAAAGAAATATTAAAAAGACTAGAAAAATTTTCTAATATATAAACCATTACTGGTCTGAATAAAAGGTATATGTGCTTTTCTTGTTTATACTTTTCAAATTTTACTCAGCTGATCAGGAAAAATTTAACCAAAAAATGACAATATTAACAAAAAATTCTTATAACAATTTAATTTTTAAAATGTAATGCTATGTAAGTGCACAAGTGATTGAAGGGATGGGGTGCTAGACAGTGACAGGGGTACTACTGAAAATGAGTGGTGGATAATTCCCTCTGCCCTCTTGAGAAGCAGTCAAAAGTGTAGATTGGTCATTGAAGGATCACCAGGGTAACACCATAAAGTCACTGGGAGACATTCAGAGCCAAATTCAGGAAGTGCACAAAAAGTGGTCAAAAAAGGAATTAATATTGCCAAATTATATGACTTAGGGCTAATGAGCTCTTATATGTCCATTCAGAAAATACCAACATGTTTATAAAAAATAGGCATATAATATGGGAAAACAACTCACAAATGAAGAAATACACTTGGTCACTAGGCGTATGAAAAGAGTACATTCTCATTAGTAATCCAATTAGAATAATGGCCAAATTTTACCTACCAAATGGCCAAAATAACTTTATTTATTTATTTATTTTTAGAGACAAGGTCTTGCTCTGTTGCTCAAGTTGGAGTGCAGTGGCACAATCACAGCTTACTGCAGCCTCAAACTCCTGGGCTGAGATCCTCCCACCTCAGCCTTCCCAGTAGCTAGGACTACAGGCACACACCACTACATCTGGCTAATTTTTTTATTTTTTGTAGAGATGGGGTCTTGATATATTGCCCAGGCTGGTCTCATATTTCTGGTCTCAAGTGATCCTCCCACCTTGGTCTCCCAAAGTGCTGGGATTACCAGTATAAGCCATTGCAACTGGCCTCCCAAATAACTTTTAATAATATTAATTGTTAACATATATTCAAATTGTTCTGTGTGCCAGCCTTTCCCTAAAAGTTTTAGGTGTGTTGACTTACTTATTTAACTCTCCTAATAATTCTAAGAGGTGGGTTCTATCTATTAATATTTGGTGATGAGAAAACTGGGGTATGAAGACAGAGTTCATTGTCAGTGGGAGATTTCTAAAACCAGGAAATGCAGCTTTAAAATAATGTTCTCACATACCACACCATACAACTTCTCCAGTAAAAATATATATATACAGAATATGTAATTATATACAATAACACATATAAATCATAAACACCCAGTAATAATACTATCTAATATTGTTGAGGGCATGAGGACACACCATTCATAAACAACAGATCTATGTATAAATTTGTATAATACAACCTTTTTGGAGAATACTTTGGTGATCAGTAAAAACAATCTTGAAATTTTTCATGCCATTTTAGCCCAACAATTCTATTTCTATTAATATTATATTACATTAATATTGTATTGTTAATTTCTAGTAATTAATCATAAAATAATTAGACATATCACATATTTACATGCAATGATCATAATTTATCATATACCTACAATTATCTTTGGCAGAGAGGTGAAGGAAGGAGGGTGGAGGTAATGAAGATTGGTTGAAAATCTGTTTAAGTAGCAGTCTGACTCCCAGTCTCCATCCCCTACACTGTTTATTTATGTGAGTTTCCTTTCCCCAACCTCGTGAGGGGGAAAAAAACCCAAAAATGAAGTTTATTCTGTGGAAAGGGCAAAAATGCAGGCTCTCTGGACTGGGGGCATGGGACAATTGGCGGCAGGGGCTTAAGTAAATGTTTGTGTTCTGAATGCCAAGACTCCCAGCCTCCTTCTCCCACACAGGTTCCTGGTGCTGCTCTGGAGGCCTGTGCCCTCTGGGCAGGATATTGAAAAAGCAGAGTGGCCTTGGCAATTTACCGAACTTCAGGAAGCTTCCTGTCTATCCTTAAAATAAGGATAATAGTAGTTATGTAGAGTTTGTTTTTCCATGCCTAACAGGTACAATGCACACTATCTAGGTGAAGGACACATCTATAACTCTGACACAAACTGTATAAAAGTAAATTATGTAATCAAAGCATGTGTACCCCCATAATATTCTGAAATTTAAAAAAAATAGTAGCTCTGTAGAGAGTTTTGGTGAGTGCTAAATAGGATTATGTGACTATTATCATAGCGCCTGCAATGTGAAGTAACTAACTGAATAAGTCATAAAAAAACCTTTTGCTATAGTAATTATTTTTTTAATAAAGTGAAATTTAGTAATTGCTCCATTTACTTATTCCTATTTGCTTCTCCTACTCAAGTCTAAGCCTCACAAGAGTAAGGTATACTCTTTGCTATTTTATCACCAATGTTTATGATAGTATCTGACATTAGTAGGAGTCAATAAGTATTTGTTTACTATTGAATGAATGAATGCTTATCTGATGATTAAGAATCCAGGGAGCCTGTATCAGGTAGTCAAAAGAGAAATGAGCTAGAATGTAGGAGTCCTAAATTCTAGCTCTGGTTCTGCTAGATAACCTTGAACAAATCACCACGACCTCACTGGACCCTAGCTTTGTTTTGTTTTTTTCTATTAACTGTACTTGTTAGACTGAAATTTCTGAAGCCTCTTCTAGCAATAACCTCTTGTCTCCACTGGGAAGAGTGGCCTATGTGGTCTTCAGTGGGCCTAATAGGTATTCTTGAAATAACACACAATGGCCTCTCTTGTTCACATTCAGTTAGTGAGCAGGCATAAATTAAATGTTAGCATTGTAATGAGGCTGGGAAAACATAGATAAAAAATATATAGATCTGTTGCTTAAAAACAAACAAACAAAGTCATCTACAGATTCAATGCAATCCCTATTAAAATACCAACATCATTTTTTGCAGATCTAGAAAAAATAATTCTATGTTTCATATGGAACCAGAGAAGACCCTGTATAGCCAAAGCAACTTTAAGCAAAAACAACAAATTGGGAGGCATCAATTTATCAGCCAAGCTATACTACAAGGCTATAGTAACCAAAACAGCACAGTACTGGCACAAGAACAGGGACATAGACCAATGCAACAGGACTGAGAACCTAGATACAAAACCATCTGCCTGTGGCCATCTGATCTTTGACAAAGTAGACAAAAACATACACTAGGGAAAAGAATCCCTATTCAATAAATGGTGCTGGGAAAATTAGATAGCCACATGTAGAAGACTGAAACAAGATCCACACCTCTCACCTCTCACCTCTCACAAAAATCAACTCACAGTGGATAACAGACTTGAACCTAAGGCATGAAACCATAAGAATTCTAGAAACAAATGTTAGAAAAACTCTTATAGACATCAGCCTAGGCAAAGAATTTATGAAGAAGACCCCAAAAGCAACCACAGCATCAACAAAAATAAGGAAATGAGACCTGATCAAATTAAAAAGCTTCTGCACAGGCAAACAATCACTAGAGCAAATAGATGACCCACAGAATGGGAGAAAATATTTGCATGCTATACATCCGATAAAGGGCTAATAACTAGAATCTATATAGAACTCAGGAAAATCAGCAAGAAAAAATCAAACAACCCCATTAAAAAGTGGGCAAAGGACATGAACAGAAACTTTTCAAAAGAAGATAGACTAATGGCCAACAAACATGAAAAAATGCTCAACATCTCTAATCATCAGGGAAATGCAATCAAAACCACAATGAGTTATCACTTAACTCCAGTGAGAACAGCTTTTATCAAAAAGTCCAAAAACAACAAATGTTGGTGTGTATGCAGAGAGATAGAAACGCTCACACACTGCTATTGGGACTGCAAACTAGTATAACCTCTATGGAAAGTACTGTGGAGATACCTCAAAGAACTAAAAGTAGAACTACCATTTGATCCAGCAATCCCACTGCTGCGTATCTACCCAAAGGAAAAAAAGACATTCCGTAAAAAAGACATCTGTACTTGAATGTTTATAGCAGCACAATTCACAATTGCAAAGATGTGGAAAAAACCCAAGTGCCTATCAATACATGAGTGGATTAATAAAATGTGGTACACATATACCATGAAGTACTACTCAGCCATAAAAACTGTGAACTAACACCTCTTGTATTTTCCTGGATGGAGCTGGAGCCCATTCTTCTAAGTGAAGTATCACAAGAATGGAAAAACAAGCACCACGTGTACTCACCATTAAATTGGTACTAATTGATCAACACTAATGTGCACATATGGGAAGTAACAGTCATAGGGTGTTCGGCAAGTGGGAGGGGCGAGGAGGGGATGGGTAAATCCACACCTAACAGATGAGGTGTGCACTGTCTGAGAGATGGGCATGCTTGTCAGGCGGTGCAAAGGCAATTTATGTAACCAAAGTGTTTGTACCCCCGTAATACTCTGAAAAAAAGTCCTAAAAAAACAAACAAAAACATGGGACACCAACAAACCAGGAATTCAGTAAAACATGATACATCTTTTTTTGCTGTATATAATTTTAACAAAGTTATACCTATACTCCTATTACCATAAATTTTAAGACAAAATATGGCCTATTATTTTCTTATTGTTAGCATAATACCAAATACCAGAAGTAATTAATACTCTAGAAAACCAAGTTAAGTTGCTCTTGCACAATATGTTCAAGATTTATTCTCACAGTTGATTCTTTTAACTAGATATCATTTTGTATTTCCAAATTGAATGACATGATTTTAAGTGATATTATTCATAACCATAACACAGTGAACGTAATTTTTAGGGCTTGACAATTTAAGAAAATAAACATACAAATTTACCGTACCCTCAATCCTCAGAAAATAGAAGATAATAGCATCTGAAGGAGTCTTCTTATTCCAGACTTCATATCATTAATGTGGAATGTCTGCCTGTGTTAACATGGCTGATCGAGATTACTATATGTGCCTATTTGGAACTGTAAAACGATATGCTGTTTCCTGCCCATCGTGCTTTACGGATATGGCCAATATGACAGTGCTGTTGAGGTTCAATTTCCTAGAAAATTTAGTAAGTCATGTCTAAAATTAAAATTAAAACTTACTCAAAATATTCTCAGAATAACAGAAGCAGCACAGAGGAAACAGTAAATCAATTAAAGAAACACTGAGCCCAAGTTGTTATATTATCTTGGTTGAACCAGAAACTTAATCTTTCTGCAATGGATGACCTAATTATACTACTAGAGTCCCTTTCTGGTGATAGAAAATTGTTCTCAGCATCCCCTAGTGATTAAATGTATTATAGGGAGCTTGTTTTTCATTTCTCTAAGAGTTGAAATTATTTTTAAATCAGATTTATTGAAGAATAACTTACATACAATAAAATTTACCCATTCAGTAAGTTTTGACAAATGCATATGGTAGTGTAATACCACCACAATCATGCTAAAGAATATTTATTTAAAAGATAGGAACTATCTTTTAAAAATATCCATTGCCATTTATTCTTTCACTTCTTTAGTAAATGTTTTGAGCATCTATTTTGCAACAACACATGCAATATATGAATATAAGGCATGGATGAAACATATAAACTCTGGTCTCCAGTGCTCATGGTAACATTACCACATGTGTCAAAGCACTCAGGCAGCACCAGGGAGGGAGGGATGAGCCCTCTGAGAACCTGGGCCAGAAGACCAATCTATACTAGGTAATCCCAGAAATCCATCCAAGAGGAGACAAGGAAATTAACACTTACTGAAGGCCTGCTTTATGGCAGGCACTCTACACACGTGAGTTCTTATAGTAAAATATTTTATTTAAAGAAAGTGAGGCAGTACAGAATATTAGTTAAAGGCTAATGCTGTGAAGATGACTATGGGAGTTCAAATCCCCAACTCTGTGACTTATTGGCTTTGGAAACTTGGGTGAGGTATCCAACATCTTTGTGCTCAGTTTCCTCATGTGAAACACCTAGTAATAATCTCTCCCTCACAGGGTTAGTACATGAAAATGAGTCTGTACATGTGAAGCACTGAGAAGAGCACCTAGTATGTAGTAAGAACTCAATAAATGTTAACTACCATTATCAATCAATCCTTAAGATCACCCCATGTCTAGGGTCACACAGCTAGCTAGTTTTAGACTGTAATTTGAACAGGCCTGTCAGACCCCAAAGGTCATGCTCTTTCCACATCTTGGTTGAATTAGAAAACAGCAATGAAGAGGGGGTCAGGGTGGGGACGTGAGTCTGTGCATCTTTCCTTCCTCCTTGAAATCCTCTTGTCCCCTCCCTCCCCCAGTACCTCTAAAATTCCTAACTGTAGATGGGCCATGGGGCACCATCCAGATCACCCACTTAGGATCAAGGCACCCATCCTTCCTTCACCCTCTCCCACTCTGGGGTAATCATTTAATAATAATAATTTGGCTGCTTATGGCTCACAACTGCATCCCTCTCTGGAAATTACTTTTGGCCAAAGGCAGCTGCCTTACCCAAGGTTATGTCCCATCCTCAGGGGCTGCGTGCCTCTAATCGACGGTTAATGTGGGGTTTGAAATTCTCCACGCCCTCTTGCTTCAACTTGGGATAACTCCAAAGGGCCACCCCACTTGCAGGGCTCCCTGTGGGATCAGCTGAAGCCTCTGTGGCAACTAATTTCTCCCCCCCAGTCATGCTTTTCTCATCTCCTTACACATGCTGCTCCAGGAGCATGCCCCAGTACACCTGCTATATGCCAACCTCCATCACAGAGTCTGTTTCCAGTAAACCCAACCCAAACCCAGGACTTGATACTGGAAATGGTCTTAGGAAGCAGATCTACAGTGGGGCTTTGGAGGGGGCCGAATAGGTAGAATTCCGAAAGCCCTTGACAGGCTGTACCAGTGCAATCATTCACCAGAGGTGAAGGAGTATAGGATACTAGTGGAAGGGAATGCACTGAAGGGTGCTGTTATCTCAGGCATTTGAGAAGTATGGGGGAAGTGGTGGTTATAAGGACAATAGAATTAGGTGGCTGTTGCTGGGTACTATTGATGCATTAGAAAAAGACAATGAAGACAATGGTGACTACTCACCAATTTTAAAAGTGCAAGGTAGAGACTGTCCTTGCCAGAATATAAAGAAGTTCATCTGCAGCTAGAGGGCAGAAAAAGCTGAGCATTGGGCATTGGACTTAAGTAGAAAGCGAGTGAAATCCAGAAGCTTGCACTCTCCAATCTGACACATCTGCTTGATTACAGGGCCCTGCTTGGGAAGGCTAGCCCTCCTAACCTTCGCTAAGGATGATACAGGGCTGGGCACTGCGGCTCAAGCCTGCAATCCTAGCACAAGGCGGGAGGATCGCTTGAGGTCAGGAGTTCGAGACCAGCCTGTGCAAGATCAAGACCCCATCTCTACCAGAAATGGAAAAAATTAGCCAGGCATGGTGGCACATGCCTGTAGTCCCAGCTACTCTGGAGGCTGAGGCAGGAGGATGGCTTGAGCCCAGGAGTTTGAGGTTGCAGTGAACTACATGACACCACTGTATTCTATCCAGGGCAACAGAGTGAAACCCTGTCCTAAAAAAAAAAAAAAAAAAAAAAAAAAAAGCATGATGCAGAAGTTTCTGTCTTGCAAGATACATACACTCCAGAGGATAGGAGATAATCTCTATGAAGATTCAGGAGCCTACAGAATCAGTGACCTTTTTAAGGGCCTGTAAAGATATCACCTCAAAACAAAGGACAAATTGTTGCATCTCATATCTGCCACCACTAAGAAAAAAGAACAATGCTTTATAGGCCTTTTCAGATTTTGGAGACAGCTTACCAACTCTCTGTGCCACAGTGCCCCTTAGGACAAAGGCAATGGTCCTGATACATTCACATGGTGCCCCATTTAGAATCCTGATATTAACTGGCAATGTATCTTTACAACATGTATGTTTAAAAGTACTCAATAAAATGTTCTAACTAATATGAGAAAAAGAAAGTAATTTAGGCTGGGCACAGTGGCTCACACCTGTAATCCTAGCACTCTGGGAGGCCAAGGCAGGAGAATCACTTGAGGTCAGGAGTTCGAGACCAGCCTGAACAAGAGCGAGACCCTGTCTCTACCAAAAATAGAAAAAATTAGCAGGGCGTTGTGGTGTATGCCTGCAGTTCCAGCTACTCAGGAGGCTGAGGCAGGAGGATTAGTTGAGCCCAGTTTCCTTTGCCACTCATTACATGCTAGTTTCTCAGGCTACCAGCCATCTGCTAGTAAACCCCAATCCATATCTCCAGCATACATATAGTCTTAAGCTTTAGTCTTGTTTCTTCAACTTTCTCAAGGATATTGAGCTGTATATCTCAATAGTACCTCAAACTCTACTTGTCCAAACCTTTAATTAAATCTACTTCTATTTCTCCTGTCTTAATCTGTAGCACTCTCATATAGTCAATCATGCAAGCTAGCACCCTGATGTCATCTTTATCTCCTTCCTGACCTTACTCTTACATCAACCCAATCACTAAGACCTTCGGACGTTACTTCCTCTCCATTCTACAACCACTGCACATCATGCAGAAAACAGCCACCCAGCAACCAGAGTGAAATAGTTGGATTATATAAATATGATCATGTTATCCTCTTGATTTAAACTCTTCAGATTGGGTTAATGTCCCTTTTCTGTTCATAGATAACAACTTGTGCATACCTCAATCATTGCCTGTACCACATTGTATCATAATTACCTGTTTGAATCTCTGCCTCACTAAGCTATAAGCTCCCTGGTGTCAGGGATCGTGTTCTAGTCATCTCTCTATCACCAGGCCTTAGCACCACACTGGACACAGCATAAATCGTCAATAAATATTTTCTGAATGAATGAAATATTCATAAGAAACTACAATACCGATGATTAACTTAATGTGAGTGATCGTAACAGATGTAGATTTGAGTGCTGATCTTATAAGTGGGCTGTTCAGAAAGTAGCCAGCCATTGTTAATATAACAAGCACAGTTACATGGCTGGATACTTTCCAGACAGCCCTCTTACATTATCAGTGAAATGATTAACTATCATCCTTTGAAATTATTTCAGGACAAAATAGATATTTAAATAAATCTAATACATTCCTAACTTTAAATGAACAACAAAAGGGTTGGCCTGATAATTTGATGAACTTGTTTTCCCTGTTTGAACAACGAAGCTGTTAAAATGCCTTTTTCTAATCAGAAGAGGGAAGTGGCTTTCCCAATGTCTTTTTTTTCATTTATTTAAAAATAGTCATTAAATATCAACCATGTGTGAAGGAATGTGCCAGAAAATGGTAAAGAGTAGGTGTGGTATCTAAGATATGGTCTTTCCCTTGGGGTATTCAAAGCACGATGGGGGAAAGAGTCATGTAAACAAAGTCACTAAGCACTGTGGCAAGATAACAATGAAGTTACATACAAAGCATTATGAAATTAATGTGCCCTTGTGGGAGAGGTACAGGGCAGGCTTCTTAGATAACGTCATACTTGAATTGGGTTGAGTTATTCTATCAGTCAGGGTAGGCAAGGTTATGCCATGGTAACAAATACCACCAAAGGTTCTATTGATTTAATTCATGCACAAAGTTTAGACCTGTCTCACATTACACATCCAATTACGGTTAGCAGGAAACTACTGCTCAATGTAGTCACTAGGAGACCCTGGTGACAGAGACTTCATCTCAACAGGTACCTTCATGGTAGCTGCAGCAGGGGGAAAGAACTTGGCAACCCTCACTCCTCTTGAAACTGCTGCCAGTGAATTTCTGCCTCATGCATAGCACATCTGCTCACAACATATTAGAAAAATCAAATAATATGACCACATCTAATTTAAAATGGATGGGGAAAGAGCAATTCTACCAAGTGCCTGAAAGCAGGAGAAACCAATCGTTGTAAACATCCCTGAAGGTTGCCAGTTATTAAGGATGAATGAGACTGTATTACATGGAGAACAGAAGGCACAGCAGACACCATGTCACAGAAGTGTGCCGTGTGATGTATGCGGGCGATGGTACTGAGTTTAGTGCTGGCTGAGGCATAGGACATACAGCCAGACACGTTAGAAAAGAGTTGGAAAGGTAAGTGGGGCCACATTGATAAGGGCCTTGTTAGCAGGTTGAGAAGTTCAGACTTTTATCTATCAGTAACAGGAAGTACTTTTCCAAAGCTTTCAATCAATCCAATCTGTGTATCCCATGGTAAATTGGGAAGTATTAAAGAAGTAGTAGAGACTGGTTAGAATTACTATGCTTTAAAAATTAGAGAGCAAAATACCTTTGTATCCTCCAGACTGTGTGGATGCAGGATCTTGGGCTGAATAGCGTATGAATGTAGATCAGCCTCTGGCTAGAGCCTCTGATACTGCTCTTCAGGAAGTTATAGCCTTTGGAAGCAACAGGGTGCTTTGAACTGTTATTGCACCCCTGACTAGAAAACCAGAATTCTCCCTGTGACTTAACGGTAACTAAGGTTTTATTTTAAAATTAAATTACTTATGTTAATGATGCCCTAGGGACCATTAGTATTCTATCATTTAAAGCAAATCAAGCAGAATTCTGAAAATTACTAGAATTCCTCTAGAGAACATGTTTGGCTATTTCCTATTGCCCATGCAGTGGCCAGTTTATTAGGAACTTTAGTGAGGATTATATATCAAACTCAAAGCTTTTTCCATTCAATGATCAGACAGAGGGTCTAAATAAATAGAAAACATGGGAATAATTATCTTATTTTTCCAAAAGACATTCATGAGACATCTCAGGTTCAAACTCCACTATGGCAACTAATGCCACATATAGGCTTTATTTTTTCCATCACATTAGTTTATTTGATACATAAATTAATTAAGATATATGTCTGGACATGAAAATCCATTCACTCACTCATTTACTCACTCACTCAAATTGTAGCAGGGGTCCCAGCTGGATCCCAAACTGAAACTCAAACATGACAGACATGCCTAGTGAATAGACATGCTAGGTCACTAAGAGTTGAGCAAAAGCTTTTCATGGGCACATGGAGTTAGGAGGAGGAGAAGGTGGGCAGAAATTCGCCCTTCTCAAATCTTGGTCCCACTGCACTTTGTGATGGGGCCTTGGGTATAGAGGGGCTGTATCCAAAGGTTGAAGTTGATGTTTTTGGGAGGGCCAGGACACGATCAGTGCTACTTCAGTTCTCAGGTGTCCAAGCGAGTCGTTGTGGAGCGAGAAAGAGCACCTTCCCCATTTCTGCACAAGCACATGCCATCAGGACATCAGAGACTCCAGAAAATATAGAATATAACACTGTTTTTTGATGCCCAGAAAATTGGTATTTATGCGTGCAAGCAGAGACACCTTGTAGCACAATTCCAAGGAATACCATTCATATTGGATTGTATGGAAATGGTGGCCCTGAGGTCATGTAGGGCATAATCTCTAAGGTCCTACACAGCCCTCCTGGCAGCCCTGTTCGGATCAGAAGACTGCACACTTAGCAGAGATATTAGCATTGCCATGTTGTGCCCCCTTAAGCAGTTTCTAATCGACAGAAATCAAAAAGGAGGCTGGAGTAGAGACTATGGAGGACCTGCTTTTCAGCCCAAAAAAGCGATTCCTTTCAAACTCCCAGAAATAGCGGAGCAAGACATTAAGGGAGCCTGAAGGTCCTGCAGGTAGAAAAAGGAGTGAGTTATTGCTGTGCATGTAACAGTTGGGGGGCCTAGAGGAACCTGGGCTATAATTTATTCAAAAACATTTATTGAGTACCTAATGTGCCAGAGTACTGTGCTGTGTATTTTTTAAAAAGCATTTTTAAGAAATAAACAAAAAGTAAAAGTAAATGCATTTTACCTTGGAAGTTTTGCCTACAGTCATAGATTTCCCTCTATGCAGCATCCCATCCTATGCTCCCCTCATTATGAATAACGCCACGTCTGGAGACACACACACACACACACACACACAAACACACACACTAAGGTTTTCCTTGCTCTACTCATATTCTCGTTTAAACAGAAATAAATACTAAAATCCCCATGGGTGCTCTATTTTCCTGACTCTACATCCAGCATAAGTGATAAAACAGAAAAGATTTTCTTACTTTCCTTCCAAATTCCAAGTGGTATTAAAAAAGAAAAAGTTCCAATAAAATTGGTGGTGTGGCCAGTTTTGGTGGAGGCATAATCTTTCCTTTTGTGTTCCAATATATTGCCTACATCTAATTTGGTCTACTCATACAATGTCACTGCCAAAATGGTGATGTTGAGAATAGAAAGACTTACTCAGATGCATTTTTCACTCAAAACAACTTGACTAAGTAACAAGATCATCTGATACAGGTGGCATCTCCTCTTATATCTTCTTGTTTTGCCCTCAGACCTTTATCACTTACATGAAATATAACTAGACCTCTGAAAATGCCTCACAGAAATGAATTACTCTCAACATACGTAAAATCTCTACTTCACTTTGAAGTCTAGTTTCAGTCCTACAAATCAACACAACATAAACACAAGGACAAAAAAATCAGAAAACTCAGCCAGCAAAGTCAATTTTTCCCCACAAGATCCAAATATTCCAGGTTCACAGTACACATAAAACCTTTTATGCTATTGCATTGGAAAGGATATTTCCAGTGATCCACCCATCTATTTTTTTAGCCTTTAAATATCTTAATACCCTGGATCATGCTTCACACTCTAATTCTCACCCTGGACATGAAACTGTTAAGCTCCAACCGACAGATTTTTATTTTAGGAAAAGAAGCTCACTACTTAACAAAATAAATTCATTTCCTCACATCTATTAAGGTTTGAAGACTCTCCTCCCTCCCCAAGACTCAGTCTCTAGACTAAGCTAATGTTTAAGCAGCAGTTTACCTGGTACTCTGACAAAAGTTACATCAGAGGGCCTTTGTTAAATGTCTTTTCAGAGGTGATAAATGAGAAAGCACTTTAACAGAAATTGATTTAAGCACAACTCTTGGCCCACTTTAAAGCTTTTTCTCACACCGTTCTCTGTACTGATGTAAAGTCCAGGTTGACAACTAAGAAAGGACAGCGATATTTTAGAGGCAAAAATATTTCTTACACTATAATAAAAGAATGATATTGAGAATTGAGATTTTCATTACAATTAAAATAGTTTCAATCTAATGATCAAATGGGACTACTTCAGAATGAATTTAAAGCCATTAGTGAGCTTTCTATTTTAGATATATTAGAATTTATTCTAAAGAAAATTACTTAACTCATGTATTTAGAGGTAACCATTAATTTATTTTTAATGAATGAAGTTGTATGGTTTTGGGATAGCGGAACCCATTCTTAATTATTTGATATAAAGAATATATTTTGATAAATGTTAGTGACTCTGCCACTGTTTTTTTTTTTTTAACTCAATGCTTATTTGACACCTGGAAAAGTGATCCCTCAGTTTTAAATTCTGTGATGGAAAAGCAATTACAATTTAAGTAATGTTTCAATTATACTTCCTATGAGTTTTGTGGAAGTAAATCTGAGCTCTTGTTCTTTCTTAACACCTATCACCAAGCATAGATTTAATGAAGAACTGAATATGGTAATATCATACCCAATATTGGAGATGGAAACAGCAACTATGTTTTTGGCTTCAACTATGCTAATCACATAAGCAGTTTTGCTGTTTATGATTAAATTGAATGGTCAATTTAATACAAAAAATACCTACTGTGGTCAGATAAGTTAAAATAGTCAAAATGTTTTTACAGTATCATTAACATTTATGTTAGTCAAGCTTCCCACAACTTTAATTATAGTCTTTCTTTACCAGTTAATTACAAAATTTTTCAATCGTGAAAGAACACAAAATGAGTGATAATTGAAAATATCAAGAAATACCAAGAAATTGATTCCTGATGTACAAGAACAGAGAGAATTACTTTACAATGGATGTTAATTATAGCCTGGCTTAAGCAGCACAAAAATTATAATTTAAATAATTTTCCCTAATAGAAAACATATGAATAGGCTCTTGTGTTCTTATGTAAACTGGCATAAATATGCTTGTATATTTTATGAAACATAAGTGCCAGGATCCAAATGGCAAGTTTTAGCAGGTGTAGGATTCACTGCCAGTTTTGTGGTTTATCACATCTCCCCTTACAGGAAATGAAAGTGGGGAAAAAAAAAAGCAGAAGCTGTGAATATGGTCAAGAGCAATTGATGCTTATAAGTACACACTTAACTTTCCTGGCTGGCATTCTACAATCTTGCCTGTATCATAACAAACTGAAAAATCACTTCTACAGACAGTTTTAAACAGTTTTGTCATAAAGGATCGTGACACAGCCCTACACTTATATAGGAAGTGGCTAGAGACAAGGCAAGCAGAGATGAAAAGCCCAGCTCAATTTAATAAGATGTGTACAGAACATTTTGTTAAGGAAGTAAATTTTTATTATTTATTTTTATTATCTGTAATAATAGATTTAAACTACAAATCAGTGAGGGACATTCTTTAATGATTACAGTGAGAAGAAAATTCAAATTTGCTTCAATGAGTAGAAAAAGACAAATTTGTACTTTAGTATTATTCAGGAAAAAAACACAAAACTTTCAACAGGGCCACTGAGTGTGGTTGTGTAAGCCTGCACCAGGGTGCCTAGCCTAAGAAACTGGGGGTGGGAGGGAGCTAGAATCCAGCTGGCAGTCCTCTTGCCAAGCCTCATACCCTGGTGGGGGCCTGTGTCTGCCCAGAGGAAGGGGCACTATTTCCTAATTCTCACAAAGGCACCCTTTGGATGGGCAGAGCCCCTACTTTAAAGAGTATGCTCAGTGTTTCTAGGGCTCGGGGAAATAGAAACTTGCACATACTCCTACAGGAGTATAAATTAATACAAATTGTCAGAAAGGCAATTCAGAATAGGCACTGTAAAAGAAGCCTTCACATGTTCTATAGCCTTTGAGTCTTCAAGTCCCATCTTTAGGAATTTACTTTAAGATTAGTTGTTGTGTTGGTTTTTAAAATGTGCTCACAAAATGTCTAACACTCCTCCCTTCAAAAGATGGAGCCTAATTCCCCTCCTTTTAAATGTGGACCAAACTTAAAGTGAGGACTCACTTCTAATGGATACAATGTAGGGGAAGTGCTGCTAGATGAATTCTAAGACTGAATTGTAAAAAGAATAGCTTTTATCTGGCTTCCTTTCTCTCAGATCACTTGCTCTGGGGAGAAGTCAGCTGCCACGTTGTAAGAAAATTCAAGCAGCCTGTGGAGAGGCCCACATGGGGAGGAACTGCTCCTGCCAAAAACCAACAAAACTAACTTTCCAGTCGTGAGAGTCAAGCCTTTAGCCTCTGACAAGACTTCAGATGAATACAGGCCCGGCTGACATCTAGACTGCAACCTCACAATAGACCCCAAGCCCGAACTACCAAGCTATGCATGGCTCTAATTCCTGACCCACAGAAAATATGAGGATAATAAATGTTTATTGTTGTGTTGAGCCATTATGTGTGGGGCAATTTGTTAATGCAGAAATAGACAAGACAGATATACACAAAGTTTTGATTTCATAGATATTTATTGCAATCTTGTCTAAAATAGCAAAGAGTAAGAAAAAAATCTAAACATTCAATATCAGAAAGTGATTAGAGTATTATCACATGACTATCCATAAGATGAAATAAGAGGTAAACATTAACAATGATATTCTAAATAAGGTTTATTAACAGGGAATATTTATTAATATTGTTAAGTGAAAAAATAATTTCTAACCCTTTAGGCACAATATAACTTTTTTTCTAGTTGTTTTCCTTTTTGTCTTTTTAAATTGATATACAATAAATGGACATATCATCCAGGTACATGTGATATAATTTGTAAACATCAAATCAGTGATATCCATCACATTAAATATTTGTCTTTATGTTAGAAACATTCAAGTATTCTCTTCTAGCTATTTTGAAATATACAATAAACTATAGATTAACTATAGTTACCTTACTGATCTATCAAACACCAGGACTTATTTCTTCTATCAAACTGTATATTTGTACCCATTAATCAACCTCTCTTCATCTCCCTTTCCCCCTGCCCCTTCGTAACCTCTGGTAACTACCAGTCTATTCTCTATCTTCATGGGACCCACTTTTTTAGCTCCCACATATGAGTGAGAAAATGCAATATTGGTCTTTCATTGCTTGCCCTATCCCACCTGACATAATGACCTCCAGTTCCATCCATGTTTTTGCAAATTCCTTTTCATGGTTAAATAACATTCCATTGGGTATATATACCATATTTTCTTTATCCATTCAGCCATTAATGAATACTTAGGTTGATTTCATATTTTGGCTATTCATGCTACAATAAACATAAGATTGCAGGTATCTCTTTGATATATTGATTTCCTTTCTTTTGAATATATACCCAGTAGTGGAATTACTGGATTATATGGTAGTTCTATTTTTAGTTTTTTGAGGAACCTCCATATGTTTTCCACAGAAGCTACAATAATTCACTAACTTACATTCCCACCAACAGTATACAAGGGTTCCCCTTTCTCCACAACCTCACAAGTATCTGTTATTCCCTGTCTTTTTGATAGAAGCATTTTAACTAGGGTGAGATGATATCTAATTGTGGTTTTGATTTGCATTTTTCTGATGATTGTGGTGTTGAGCATTTTTTATATATCTGTTGGCCATTTGTATGTCTTCTTTTGAGAAATGTCTATTCAGATCTTTTGTCTATTTCTTAATCAGATCATTTGTTCTTTGCTGTTGAATTGTTTAAATTCCTTATACATTCTGGTTATTAATCCCCAGTTAGATGGATAGCTTGTAAATATTTTCTCTCATTCTGTGGGTTGTCTATTCAGTTTGTTGATTGTTTCCTTTGCTGTGTGGAAGCATTTTAGCTTGATGTAATTCCATTTGTCTATTTTTGCTTTGGTTGCCTGTGTTTTTGAGGTCTTACACAAAAAATCTTTGCCCAGACCAATATCCTGGAGTGTTTCTCCAATATTTTCTTCTAGTAGTTTCATAATTTTAGGTCTTATATTTAAGACTTTGATTCATTTTAATTTGATTTTTGTATATGATGAGAAATAGAGGTCTGGTTTCATTCTTCTGCATATGGTTATCCAGTTTTCCCAGCACCATTTATTGAAAAGACTGTCCTTTCCCTGTTGTATGTTCTTGGAGCCTTTTCCTTTGTTGGCTGTAAATGCATGGATTTATATCTGGGTTTTCTATTCTGTTCCATTAGTCTGTGTGTTTGTTTTTATGCCAGTACCATGCTGATTTGGTCACTATAGCTTTGTCATTTATTTTGAAGTCAGGTGGTGTGATGCCTCCAACTTTGTTCTTTTTGTTTAGGATTGCTTTGGTTATTCAGGGTCTTTTGTAGTTTCACATAAATTTCAGAGTTGTTTTTTCTATTCTGTAAAGAATGCCATGGGGTCTATGGCCATACCACCCTGAACATGCCCGATCTCATCTGATCTCAGAAGCTAAACAGGGTTGGGTCTGGTTAGTTCTTGGATGGGAGACCACCTAAGAATACCAGGTGCTGTAGGCTTTAAAAACAAAAGGCAGAATGCCACGGGTATTTTGATAGGGATTGCATTGAATCTGTAAATTGCTTTGGGTAGAATTACCATTTTAATAATATCAGTTTTCCAATCCATGAGCATGAAATGTCTTTCCGTTTTTGCGTGTGTGTCCTCTTCAACTTCTTTCATCAGTATTTTATAGTTTTCCTTGTATAGATCTTTCACTTTTTTGGTTAAATCAATTTCTAGGTATTTTATATTCTTTGTAGCTATTATAAATGGAATTGCTTGTTTTATTATTTTTTTTTATTTCAGAGTATTACAGGGGTACAGACATTTAGGTTACATGTATTGCCTTTACTCTGCCCGAGTCAGAGCTTCAAGCATGCCCATCTCCCAGAGAGTGCGCTCTGCAAAACTTAGGTGTGAATTTATCCAACCCCTCCTCCCCCCCACCTGCCCAACACCCGATGAATGTTACTTCCATATGTGTGCATGAAAGTTGATCAATTAATGTGTTACTTCCATATGTGCACATAAAAGTTGATCAATTAGTATCAACTTGATGTCGAGTACACGTAGTGCTTGTTTTTCCATTCTTGAGATACTTCGCTTAGAAGAATGGACTTCAGTTCCATCCAGGATAATACAAGAGGTGTTACTTCACCACTGTTTTTTGTGGTTGAGTAGTACTCCATGGTATACATATACCACATTTTTTTAATCCACTCACGTATTGATAGGCGCTTGGGTTGTTTCCACGTCTTTGCAATTGTGAATTGTGCTGCTATAAACATTCCAGTGCAGATGTCTTTATAATAGAATGTCTTTTTTTCCTTTGGGTAAGTAATCCCCAGTAGTGGGATTACTGGATCAAATGGTAGTTCTACTTTTAGTTCTTTTTTGATTTCTTTTTCAGATTGTTTGCTATTGGTGTGTATAAATGCTACTGACTTTTGTATGTTGATTTTGTATCCTGCAACTTTACTAAATTCATTTATCAGTTCTAGCAGTTTTTTGGTGGAGTCTTTAGGTTTTGTAACATCATATCATCTGTGAACAAGGCTAATTTGACTTCTTCTTTTCCAATTTGGATGCCTTTTATTTCTTGCTTGTGCCAAATTGCTCTGTCCAGGACTTCCGGTAGTATGTTGAATAAAAGTGGTATAAGTGGGCATTTTTGTCTTGTTCCAGGTCTTAGAGGAAAGGCTTTCAATTTTTTCCTGTTCAGTAGGATGTTAGCTGAGATACAATACAATTCTATTTTGTAAAAAATATTTCTAAAATTTGTATGTCAACAAAAAAAGACTAGAAGACTCTAAAGTAAAATGTTAGCAGTAATTTTCTATGGGTGACATAGAGTTAAAGGGTTTTTTTTTCCCCCTGCTTGTCTATATTTTCCGAATTTTCTACAATAAGCATGTATTTACTTTTGTCAAGAAAATTGGGATGAAAGGGCATGTTGAATAATTAGAATAGTGGAATGCCAATAGCGCTGATGTTGGGTTCCTTCTACAGTATTCCTAGAAGTAAACTTGCCCCTTATGTTTCACCCCTCTAGTGAGCTGGAAACTTACTGTTCCCTAAAATGACCCATTTCATCTTTAAGCAGCTTTGACTGAAAATTATTCTTTATATGAGCTAAAATTATTCTTCCTATAATATCCGCTCAAAGTTTCTGAGAAGGAACATACTCTGTGAAGTAATTTATGAAGAATTAAAGGAAAATGTTATCTCTCTTATTCTACATATAAAACTCTTATCAGTAAAACACTAGATCCTATTAACTTTTGGTAGCTTCTTTGTATTATCAACAAATCCAGAACTTACTGTCAAATAAAAACCATCAATTCTTTCTTCTTTCTGATTTTGATGCAAATACTACCCCAACCTCAACTTAATAATAAAAATGATTGATATTTCTGCAGCAAATTAAAAAAAAAACATTTGGACACAAGTAAAGGATTTTATTTTAGTCATTTAAAAGGATTTGATATTCAGTAAGATGAGTCCTGGGAATGTGTATTTTTTCCAACATTCTTTTCAGATGATTCTGAACCTCAAATTGCACTTTGAAAAACACTGTTTTTAAGATTTTGTGAAAGTTATATACCCATGCCTCAGAAAAACACTCACATGCACAAAATTTGCACACAATTTTAAGAGTTTGGTGGACATTCTTAAACCTATCATTTGTCCTCCAAGCTGCTGGTTAATGGGTCTACTTGGGATTGTCTAATTTTTAGCATAATTTACCTATTGACTGCATAGATCAATTCATTCTTTCCAACCTATTCCACACCGTGGCACACATAGAAAATGATGATTGTTGTAGGGCTTAGTAGAAAAGGCCAGAGGGCAGGGCATTCCAGCTTTCCAGCTTCAGCCCAGCCACTAGAAGAAATTGATATTACTGCCCATATGCAACCCATTTGTGGCATACTTGTAGGGTCCCTTATTTAGGAATCATCGGCATAGGGGAGATATTTTGAAATATAGAGCTAAAATATATAATTAAAAAAATATGTAAACTTATGCAACAATAAAAGATGATATCTAGATAACTAGTTAAATAGGTTCTTTTCAGAATGCACAATACATAATAGAATAGTATGGGGCTCTCAGATTATCCTTAGAGGGCCATAAGTAACCCAAGTGTGAAGCATTTTTTAGATGCAGTGTCTTTATTCAGGAAACATTGATTGGTGCCTACTATACACCAGAAATTGTTTTGTGCTTAATAAACTCCCCAAAGTCATGGATTTCTTCATTCTTAACATTTGACAGGGTTTTTAAAGAAAAAGACAAAATGAAAAAGAAGGAGCATAATGGGCATATTCACATGATTTGGGGGAGTTTGGAAATAGAAAGTTTGGACCAATGGATATTATCTCTGAGTAACCTCATTGTGCTATTTAGTCAGGTTACATATGTATCATAGACTCAGAAAAATTAGGAACATTGACCTAAAGAATAGAATCAGAGACCTCTAGTTTAAGAAGGTAGATTGAAAAGAATTTTCTGCTGCTTTAATACTTAACAAAGATAACCTTATTAAAAATAAAAACATTGTCTGACATTCATTAAGTGCTTACTATCCGCCAGAGACTAAAAGCTTCACCTGCATTAACTGATTCTATCTTAATGACAACCTTGTGAGAAAGGTACTTGACACACTGGGATACTAACATCATAAAAGCTAAATATCTTACCCCTATCTTATATCAGGCAAGTGGCAAGGATTTGAAGCCAGCGTGCATGATTCCAGAGTTCATGCCTTTATCCACTCTACTATAGCTGCCTATCATAGTTTTAAAAAATGTAAAAACTAACAAAAAGAAAAACTCATCAAGCTACCAAATAAGGAAAGAGGCATAATCTATTGCAATAAGAAACAGCTGATTCTGGAATGAAGCAATGCTGAGAAGCATAGCTTGGCTCAGAATCCAGTCCTCAGCTTTCCAGAAACCATGATGGTGGGTTCACAAAAATCTAAGAAAAAAGTCCCACAAAAACTTCCAAATATGAAGGAAAGGAAATTGAATTGGTTTTATTACCCTATTCCTCTTCTGACTAAGAAATAGTGGCAAGAATTAAAGGGGAGAAATGGGTAAGATAGAAAATAGTCCAAAGCCCAAGAGCACTCCCCAGTGTGAACAGTATTGAGCCCTAATTAGTTGGAATGAACTTTTGTACAGGATATGTAATAAAATCTCAGGAAAAAAGTGCAGAACCCCAGGTCATCTAACATAGTCTGCACACTACTCCCGTTCCCTGCCATTACCATAAGGTATAGATAAAAAGAAAAAGAACATATAGAATCTCAAGCTGTAGGTGGGAAGTGAGAAAAACCAACAAAACTTCAGATATGGTGGAAGGAAAGTTGAGAAATCACTCACACATTATCAGAGCAAATAGAGTGAGGAGAGCCACCCAGGCATGAACAATACAAAAAGAAACAGCACAGCAACTCTGCAATGTACAAATATAAAATGACAAGAAACAATGACAACCTACCAACAAAATGAAGCAAAAGAAAAGGAACAAGCTATCCAAAGGAGAAAAAAACTCAAGCCAGAAAAAAATAATATTCAAAAGACAGAAGATTCCTCCTAAGTGCTTTGCATTGTTCACCTTAATAAGAACATCAAAACTAATAATAAAAAGAGCTTAAAGATGTGATTATACAACAAAGGAAGATGAAAAGGAATATAACAGTTAAAATGAAACAAAGCCAATAGGTCAGGAAAACAAATGAAGTCAATACCAAAATAAGGATAATTGAGATTCTGAAGCAAAGACCCCACAAAAAGAACAGAAGATATATTCAAATATAGTATAATACTCTTGCACAAAATTTCACTAAAATGAAGAAAAAAACTATAATTGCAACATACAGACTGTATTTCAGTAAAATTTAACACAGAAATCTTAAGCCTAACACTCAACCCAGTAAAGTTGTTGAACTTCAGGTTACTGACCTAATAACAATAATAATAATAATATAAATCTTTTACTCAGACAATTGGTCTAGACTCTTAATCTAATTTACAGGAAAGTTCAAAGCTAGAAGTCAATGCAGCAATGTTTACCAAGTTCTAAGGAAAAGAAAAGCATGGCCCACAATTATTACAGCCAGCCTAGATGTTCCAATGTAAATGCAACAGGTAGAATTCTCAAAGATAAAGAAAGACACTTAGGAATATAGCCCTATGGGCCCTTCTGGAAAATAATTACTTAAATCCAGGCTTTAATAAGAGTCTAATCAAAATATGGAACATAGAAATAGAAGAGCTGATGGCAGCAGTAAATTTAAACATAGAATTAATAAGAATGGGAATGTATTCTATAGAAAAGAATGTTAAGGTTATAAAACTGGGCAGTATAAGAACAGCAATATAAATAAATAAAAACAGGATGAGAATAAGGGAAAAAAAGAGGCAACGTGTGTCCCATTTTTTGAAACAAAGGACCGATTTCTACTGTTTAAGAGGAATGTTTTTTTAAAAAAAACTCAAGGCAATGCCAATTTTCAAAAGTTATTTTAAAGTCATTTTTTAGTCTTAGAGTAATTTTTTATGTCTCCTGAGGGGTGCACACATATACCATAAATGTATGTGTATGTGTCTGTGTGTGTGTGTATACACAACAATTTGCTCTCATTTCAGCTTGTCTTTCTTCTTAGCATTCAAGTAAAATTAAATTTAATGCTTTTATAATAAAAGCAGCATATATAGTATGATTCCAGTTTCATATAAGGAGTTTTACGTATCTAGTTATCTCTGTATACAAGCATAGAAAATATTTTAACTGATATTCATCTAATTTTTAATGATGGTTATTTCTAGTTCTAGAATTTGGGAGGGTTCTTTCATGTTTATATTTTTTTGTATTGTTTGAATTCTTTATAACTAATATGTATCATTTTTTAAAAATCAGAAGAGTGATTAAGTTGAAGGAAGGAAAATAGGAATGAAGGAAGGAAGGAAGAAAGGAAATATGTTAAAATCTGTTAATCCTGGGTGGTAGAAATGTGAAATAATATGTTCTTCTTTATCTACTTTTGTCTGTCTTAAATTTGTAATAAATAAAAATGGGTAGTAGAACTGCAAGTGGGACTGAGGTTCGCTCACTCACACGCAAAATCAGAGGATTGCTTGTACAAATTACTTGGCTGGAATTAACTGATTATATCTCAGAATGTCAGGGATTGAAGACCTTCTAAATCAATCTCTGTGTTCTATGTCTTGTGTATTTTCACTAACCACACCCACGTGGCTGTCTGCTTCTCCTTCTCCTTCGTGGCTTCCACAAATACCTCTAGAAAGAACTAAAATTTGACCCTAGAGAATTCTTCTCTTCAAGGACACCCAGAATCAAACAAGACAACGAAACCCTGGATTCTCTTGGGATTTGCTCTGAGTCAATAGGTCAATGCAAACTAGCAAGAATATGTTTCATCTATTATAACAAAAACATATAAATAAACCAAACAAACAAACAAACAAACAAGAACAGAGTCCCTTCAGCATTTCTCCCTTCCCTGCCTGGCTTGGGTTGAGAGTCACAAGTGATGGTGAGAAGACCAAATGTTTTCCTCCATTCTCCTTTCCTTGAGATTTGTAAGAAGCACCCCACTGCCCCCTCATGTAAGGTGCTGCTATGAGAATGATTATTTTTATACCTTTTGGAAAACTCCTGAAGAAACTCAGCAGGCAGAGCAATTATCATGGGGCTAATGGTGACTCTACAAGTGGAGGGTCACAGAGTCAGCATATAGATTGAGTGAATGCTTATGGAATCCTAACATTTATTTCTTCTTGAATATTCATCATGTTGTCCTCCAACATTCCCACAGCACCTGCTGAGGTTGTAATCTCAGTGCTACATTAGTGCTCAAAGGGACAACAGAGATAGGATATTGGGTTACAACAGGACTTACCTGGTTTTTAAAAACTGTCAGCAATAAAGTCATACTTTGATTTGATTGTGAAGATAATTTTCAGGTAAAAGTACTTTTGCTTACTAAAAAGTGTTAACCTGATGGTATGGTACTGTCTGATATTAAATATTTGACAATTATAGTTGCACAATTGGCACTGCTGTGATCAGAGGGATGAAACTTAGACAAAATATTCAATTTTATTTCCTACTAAATGCACGTGCCTTCTTCATACAACTGTCCTCACTATATGTTTAGAAGTCAGTTTGCTGCTTAAGAATAGAATTGTCATCCTTAGCACATGAAGAGAAACTAAATTGTATTTCAAAGATACTTGTCCTGAGACTTGAGTCCTTGTGAAGAATGGACCTCAGATTAAATGAGAGTGAAGTGTGCTAGTTATTCCCTTTGCTCATTTAGGAGTGGAAAAGATGAGGAATAAATATCATTCTTCCACACATTCATTTAATAAATATACACTGAGTACTAATGAGCCTCTGGGCTTTTTCCCTCCTCTTTTTCTAATAACAGCACCTATATTTTCCTTTGGAGAATACCCCCTTCCCCTTTCCCACTCACAGTCTTCTTGGCTCTACTGGGGCTAATTTCCTTTCCTGGCACATGACCCAGCATCGGCCCATTAGTATTTTTTATCCTTTTGGCCATAATTATTGGTTCAAAGATGGCACATACCCAAAGAAAGACCCACGGGACTCAATCCTGGACTTTTACTGGAAATATTGAGAAAACGAAGCTTTTTTCCACTAGATTGACTAAGTTGAAAAAATGTGAATCTGAGGCCACCAGAAGCCACTTTTCTACCTCAATTTCATTCAGCTGGCAACTGAGAGCCCTTGAGCTTGTAAAGTAAGGCCCTTTAGCCCTAAGGGATCATAATTGGTCTTTCAGGTAGTAATTGTCAACCTTGGCTGCACACTAGAATCATCTGGGAAATTTTTGCAAACAAGCAAGTCTGATGCCTGAGTCACACCCCAGAACCATTTCATTCAGAATCTCTGGAAGTCAGTTCCAGGCATCAGCTCCCAAGGTAACTTCAATGTGTAGCGAAGTTTGAGATACACTGGTTTAGATCTATCACAATAATCCCCTTTCTTTTGCTAGTGATTGGTCTGGGACAGGTGTGTGACCCAGATTTAGCTACCATGTATGGACCTGGTTCTAGCCAAGGGGATGTTAAAGATAACCTATTGCTCCTGGAATACACATTTTCGTCCCAGGTGAAAAGACTGAGCCCCATGAGGCAAAGGCCTTTTCCTACCACCCTTCCTTCCTGCTTTGAACCAGTTGAGTGAGAAGCAGTGGCAGCCAAACTGTTACCATGAGATTACAAACAAGCCTTACGGACATTAAAAGATGGTAGAATAGAAAGGGAGAAAGAACCAGGGTCATTGGTGATATTGGTGTTTTTTCATGAAGCCTTGAACTACCTACCTTTGCTTTCTTGTCACGTGAAATAATCGAATGTCTTTATCGCTTAAGACAGAGCTAGTTGGGTAGTCTGTTACCTTTTGTTGAAAATATTCCTAATAAATAACTAACTGATAAGTGATTTAAGAAATGAGTTTTATAAGGGAAATATATCTTAGAAACAGTCAAAAACGTCTCAGGACATAGTCCTCATATATCAAATGTTTACAACACACAAAAGGTAGAAATGAGAAGCAAGTTTGGAAGATTTGTGGAATGCAATGCTTAGAAACATGAAGACATTTATGCAAGATAATTAAATCATCAAAGCAGGACTTTTCTGACTCTTGCTTTCTCTGGTTTTCTTAGCTGTACAAATGATCTGCCCATTTCTCATCCTTAGTTCTAAAAATCAAGCCAGATTTGAAGCAGACACTAAGTACTCAAGCAACCCTAGCCAAAATCTGCCCTCCCTCCCCCTCCCCTCTTTGTGAAGCCAAATATTGAGGTCCTTCCCTTAACCCTTATTTACATGAAGCAGGGGCAGTGCCCTTAGGTCTATCCCCACATTCTCCTAAGGGTGCCACTTGTACTCTTTTGACTCTCCACTTTTTTTTACTCTTTGCCAAATAAAATTACAAAAAAAGGTTAACCTCTTTGTCTGATATTTTACCACATTGTTTGACCTCTCATTTATTTCTATGTCTGGGTTTTCTCGTCTGAGGTTCCCTTCCTTTTAATGCCCTAGTTCATACAACTTGGGTTCTGTCATAGTCCCTCTTCTTAAGCAATTTCTGATACCCTACGTAGTATTCCAGCCCACTTCTCGTATTGCAGCCCCGTCTTGACCTTTGTCGTCTTTCCTAGGATAAAAGTTCTGTCCTTAGAGTCTGATTTCTCCTACTCATGGGTGACATTCTCTTTTATTAAATATAAATTGTGTGGACTGCCAAGATCTGCTATCTTGGGTTCTAAGTTACTGGGAATTCACGTCTTATAACATCTCATTTCTTATTGGATCTTTGATATTCACTCTCCAGTTCATCATCTTGTCAAGAACCATGAAGAGTCTGAGATTTTACCCTACTTGCAAGCTAACAAATTTGAATGCCTCGGTTTTATGGATGCTAGTGGGAGACATGAAACTTTTGAGTTAGGGACAAAGGATTTTATTACTCCATAGCAATAGCCAGAGTATGAGCATTTTCTTATACCAATTCCCCAAGCCCCAATTCCCAAAGGGCAATGCAAAGAGGCCCAGGTGATATCAGCACACGCAGTGGATTGCTTTACCGGAGAGGAACCTTGAACTTTCAGAACCCAAATCTTTTATAATGGCCACTACATATGCCCCTGACTCCAGAGGGAGACACTAACTCTGTCTTCCAAGATTGTTTCCTCTACAGAGGGATATAGTCCAGAAAAGATAGTCTAGTACAAAAGCCATCTGTGTCTCTGCTTGAAAGACATGCAGAAATATGAGGGACCCATAGAGAATTATCTCCCAAGACCCATCACAAATCACATATTCAAATACTGATCTTTTCTTCTACCTCAATCAGTGCTGCCATCACCTCTAAGACCACTGCAATAGGATTCTAAATGGTCTGTTTCCACTACATCTCCTTATATTTTATACACATAATAGTCAGAACGCCATTGATTTCTTTAAATTTTATTTTTATAGATTTAGGGGGTACATATATAGTTTTGTTACATGGATATATTATATAGTAGTGAAGTCTGGTCTTTTAGTGTACCCATCACCTGTAGTGTACACTGTACCCAATAGTTAATCCCTAACCCCCTTTCCACCCTCCTAGCTTTGAAGTCTCCAATGTCCATTTTTCCACTCTGTACAACCATATGTATCCATAGCTTAGCTCCCACTTCTAAGTGAGAACATGTGTTATTTGATTTTCCATTCCTGAGTTACTTCACTCAGGATAATGGCCCCAGTTCCACCCAAGTTGCTACAAAAGACATTATTTCATTCTTTTTTATTGCTGAGTAGTATTCCATGGTGCATACACACACACACACACACACACACAATCACACACACACACATTTTCTTTAGCCACGCATCAGCTGATGGACACGTAGGTTGATTCCATATCTTTATAATTGTGAATTGTGTTGTGATAAACATGTAAGTGCAGGTATCTTTTTGATTTAATGACTTATTTTCCTTTGGGTAGATACCCAATAGTAGGATTTATGGATTGAAAGGTAGATCTATTTTAGTTCTTTGAGAGATGTCCACATTGTTTTCCACAGAGGCTGTACTAATTTACCTTCCCACAAACAATGTATAAGTATTCCCTTTACAGTGCACTTGGGCTAACCTCTATTGTTTTTGACATTTTAATAATGGCCATTCTGACTGGAGTAAGGTGGTATCTCATTGTGGGTTGTTTTTTTTCTTTTAGAGACACGGTCACGCTCTGTCACCTAGGCTGGAGTGCAGCACCATCATAGTTCACTGTTGCCTTGAACTCCTGCGCTCAAGTGATCCTCCTGCCTCAGCCTCCCAAGTAGATGGGACCACAGGTATGTGCCATCATGCCCAGCCAATTTTTTTAAAAAAAATTTTTTTTGTAGAGATGAGGTCTGGCTATGTTGCCCAGGCTGGTTTCAAACTTCTGGCCTCAAGTGATCCTCCCACGTTGGCCTCTCAATCATTGTGATTTTAATTTGCATTTGTCTGATGATTAGTAATGTTAAATGTTCTTTCCTATGTTTATTGGCCATGTGTATATCTTCTTTTGAAAAATGTCTGTTCATGTTATTTGCCCACTTTTAATTTGTTTTTTTCTTGCTGATTGTTTGCAAGTTCCTTGCAGATTCTGGATAATAGTCCTTTGTTAAATGCATAGTTTGTGAATATTTTCTCCCATTCTGTAAGTTGTCTATTTACTCTGTTGATTATTTTGCTGTGCAGAAACTTTTTAGTTTAATTAAGTCCTATTTGTTTATTTTTGTTTTTGTTGCATTTGCTTTGGGATCATAAATTCATTGCCTATGCCAATGTCCAGAAGAGTATTTCCTAGGTTTTCTTCTAATATTTTTATGGTTTCAGGACTAACATTTAAGTTTTTAATCTATCTGGAGGTGATTTTTGTATATGGTGAAAGATAAGGATCAAGTTTCACTCTTCTGCATATGGCTATGCAATTTTTCTAGCACTATTTATTAAATAGGTTGTCCTTTCCCCAGTGTATGTTTTTGTCTGCTTTGTCAAAGATCAGTTGGTTACAGGTATGTGGCTTTATTTCTGGGTTCTCTATTCTGTTCCATTGATCTATGTGTCTGTTTTTTGTTTTGTTTTGTTTTTTGTAGAGACAGGGTCTTGCTATGTTGCCCAGGCTGGTCTTGAACTCCTAGCCTCAAGTGATCCTCCTGCCTCAGCCTCCTAAAGTGCTGGGATTACAGGCATGAGCCACCATGCCCAGCTGTGTGTCTATTTTTATAGCAGTACCATGCTGTTTTGGTTACTATAGCCTTGTAGTATAATTTGAGGTCAGGTAATGTGATGCCTCCACTTTTATTCTTTTTCCTTAGGATTGCTTTGGCTATTTGGGCTTTTTTGGGGGTTCCATATGAATTTTAGGATTGTTTTTTCTGATTCTGTGAATAATGACATCGGTATTTTGATAGGAATTGAATTGAATCTGTAGACTCCTTTGGGCAGTATGGACATTTTGAAAATATTGGTCTTCCAATCCATGAGTATGGGATGTTTTTCCAATTGTTTGTGTCATCTACGATTTCTTTCATCAGTCTTTTCAGTTCTCCTTGTAGAGGTCTTTCACCTCCTTGGTGAAATATCTTCCTGGGTAATTTTTTTCTATTGCAGCTATTGTAATTGGGATTGAGTTCTTGATTTGTTTCTCAGCTTCATCATTATTGGTGTATAGAAAAGCTACTGATTCATGGATATTGATTTTGTAACCTGAGACTTTACCGAACTGATTTATCAAATCTAGGACCCTATTTTTTTTTGAGATAAGGTCTTGCTCTGTCGCCCAGGCTACAGTACAGTTGCATCATCATAGCTCACTACAGCCTCAAATGCCTTGGCTCAAGTAATCCTCCTGCCCCAACCTTCCAAGTAGCAGGGGGACTACAGGCATGTGCCACCACACCTGGCTAATTTTTCTATTTTTTATAGAAAAGGAGTCTTGCTCTTGCTCAGGCTGGTCTCGAACTCCTGACCTCATGCAATCCCCCTGCCTTGGCCTGTCAAAGTGCTAGGATTACAGGAATGGGCCACTGTGCCCAGCCAAATCTAGGAGTCTTTTGGAGGAATTGTTATGGTTTTCTTGGTGTAAGATCATATCAGCAAAGAAATAACTTGACTTCCTCTTTTCCATTTTGGATGCCTTTTATTTATATCTCTTGCCTGATTGCTTTGTCTAGGACTTCCAGTACTATGTTGAATAGAAGGGGTGATAGTGGGCATCTTTGTCTTGTTCCAGTTCTTAAGGGGAATGCTTTCAAATTTTCCCCATTCAGTATGATGTTGGCTGTGGGTTTGTCATATATGGCTTTTACTATTTAGAGATATGTGCCTTCTATGCCTAGTTTGTTGAGGTTTTAATCATTAAGTCATGCTAGAATTTATCAAATGCTTTTTCTGCATCTATTGAGATGATCATATAGTTTTTGCTTTTAATTCTCTTTATGTGGTGAATCATATGTGTTGACTTGCATGTGTTGAACTATCCTTGCATCCCTGGAATAAAACCCACTTGATTTTGGCATATTACCTTTTTGATATGTTGTTGGAGTTGGTTTGCTAGTATTTTCTTGAAGATTTTTACATCTATAGTTATCAGGGATATTGGCCTGTAGTTTTCTTTTTTTGTTGCATCATTTCCTGGCTTTGGTATCAGGGTGACAGGGTGATACTGTGTTTGTAGAATAAATTAGGGAGGATTTGCTCTTTCTCAATCTTTTGGAAAAATTTAAGTAGGATTTGTGCCAGTTCTTCTTTGTATGTCAGGTAGAATTTGACTGTGAATCTGTCTGGTCCCGGGTTTTTATTTTTTGGGGAGTTTTTTTTATTACTGATTCAATCTCACTTGTGTTTGGTCTGTTCAGGATTTCTATTTCTTCCTGATTCAAGTTTGGGAGATTGTATGCTTCCAGGAATTTATCCATTTCCTATAGGTTTTCTAGTTTGGGGGAGTAGAGATGTTCATAGTAGTCTCAGGTGACCTTTTGTATTTCTGTGATATCAGTTATAATGTCTCCTTTCTCAATTCTGATTGAGCTTCTTTGAGGCTTCTCTCTTCTATTCTTGGTTAATCTAGCTAGTGATCTATCAATTTTGTTTACCTTTTCAAAGAACCAACTTTTGTTTCATTGATCCTTTGTATTTGGGGTTTTTTTGTTTGTTTGTTTGTCTTAATTTCATTTAGTTCTGCTCTGCTTTTTGTTATTTCTTTTCTTCTTCTAGCTTTGGGTTTGGTTTGTTCTTGTTTTCCTAGTTCCTTGAGATGTGACATTAGGTTGTTAATTTGTGATCTTTCAGTCATTTTGATGTAGGCTTTTAATGCTATAAACTTCCCTCTTAGCATGCTTTCACCATAACCCAGAGGTTTTGATATGTTGTATCACTATTTTCATTTGTTTCAAAAAGTTTTAAAATTTCTTTTTTTCATTGACCCAAACATCATTCAGGATCAGATTGTTTAATTTGCATGTATTTGTATAGTTTTGAGAGTCCCTTTTGGAATTGATTTCTAGTTTTATTCCACTGTGGTCTGAGAAGATACTTAATATGATTTTTCAATTTAAAAAAAAATTATTGAGACTTGTTTTGTGATCTAACATATGATCTATCTTGGAAAATGTTCCATGCACTGATGAGAAGAATGTATATTCTGCAGTTGTTGGGTAGAATGTTCTGTAATTGTCTGTTAGGTCCATTTGTCCTAGAGTCCAGTTTAAGTCCAGTGTTTCTTTGTTGATTTTCTATCTCAATGGTCTGTCTAGTGCTGTCAGTGGGGTGAAGTCCTCTGTTATTATTGTATTATTGTCTATCTCTTTTCTTAGGTTTAGTAGTATTTGTTTTATGAATCAGAGTGCTCTGGTGTTGGGTGCATATATATTTAGGGTTGTTATATATTCTTGTTGAATTAATCCTTTTATCATTATATAATAACCTTCTTTGTCTTTTTTTACTGTTGATTTAAAGTCTATTTTTTCTGATGTAAGTGTGGCTACTCCTACTCACTTTTGGTTTCTGTTTGCATGGAATATCTTATTCCACCCCTTTACCTGAGTCTATAAGAGTTTTTATCTGTTAAATGAATCTCTTGTAGGCAGCATATGTTTGGCTTATTTTTTTAATCCATTCTGTCAATCTATATCATTTAATTGGGGCATTTATTCTGTTTACATTCAAAGTTAATATTGATATGTGAGGTTTTGTCTCTATAATAATGTTACCTAATTGCCTTGTATTCTCAATTGTGTATTTTTTTTATAAGGCCTGTGATTTCGATGGCTTCATATGTTTTTATGCTGGTGCTATTGACCTTTCATTTCCAAGTTTAGAACATTCTTGAGCATTTCTTATAGAATTGTTCTAGCAGTAATAAATTCCTTTAGGATTTGCTTGTCTGGGAAAGACTATTTCTCCTTCATTTATGAAGCTTAGTTTAGCAGGATACAACATTTTTGGCTGACAGTTCTTTTCTTTGAGAACATTGAAAATAGGACCCCAATCTCTCCTGGCTTGTAACGTTTCTGCTGAGAAGTCTGCTGTTAGTCTGATGGGCTCTCCTTTATAGGTAATTAGATGTTTTTGTCTTACTTTTAAATTTTTTTCCTTCACTTTGACTCTAGACTGTCTGATGACTATACGCCTTGGTGAAGACCTTCTTGCAATGTATCTTTCTGGTGTTCACCAGAGTAGTATTCATAAAATGTAAATCAGACTGTCTTTAAATCTCTTCTTCAATGACCTCCTATCACATTTTTTAAATATCTTACTCCATTTGGCATGAGATTCTATATGTTCTGGCCCTCACCTCCTTCTTTGACCACAACTTCTCCTACCTACCCCCTCATTCACTGTGTTCTAGACCCCTGGACTTTTTATGCCTTCTAATATTTCCTTCTCAAGGGTTTTGTTCTTCTATTCCCTCTGCCTGAAATACTCTTCCCTCAGATATTTGCAAATTCTTGTCCTTAAGAAGGCCTTCCCCTATATAATGTAAATATGTACATAAAATGTCTGTTTTTGTTGCCTATTGTTTTTGCTGGTTCTTTCTCATGGTACCTTATTTCCTCATGTACTTAATTATCATTGATTCTGAACTGCTCTTTTCCTTTTAAAAATTCTACATGGAAAATTTTTGAAGCCTAGGATGTAAGTGGGTTTCTCCATAGGGGATTTGTGTTTACTTTTGCTATGTTATACAGGGGTACTATTGGTCCTGGAAATTAAGGTTAAATTCAAGACTTGAACTTTGGGGAGCCTCCCAGAAGATGTGAATTTTACCTATAAAATCTCATTCAAGACAGGCTTGAGGTTGCAACTTCTTAGGGATAGCTTTATTGTTTTTTCCCCGTACCCTGTTTTTCCCAATGCAAGATAAATTTCAATTCTCATAGTCACCTGAGGTTGAAGGACAGGAAGGAGAAGAGAGGGTTTATTATTAGTTCACTCTTACATCCTTACACATGTGCTGGAACACTTTGAGGTCCCAGATATATTGGGAATTTACTTGTTAAACTGCCTAGCTTTATATTAGATGGGCTCTGTCTCCTGTCCTTCACACCCTACCAGGCCTTGAAAAATTAAGCTAGCTTCAGCATCACAGCTTTGCTTAGCTTTCTGTTTTTCCCTTTTACATGAATTGTGGCCTGATATATCCTTACTATTTTTTCAGCATTTTGATGCATAAACAGACACACAGAAACACAACACTTGTAGTTATTTTCAGTGTGAAGGTTATTATAAATATTAATACATTGATAGCCAGATTACAGATATGGAACTCATAGAAGCCACCATATTTCCAAAATATTTATGGAATCCCTTCCCTCTTTTCCATTCCTGTGGCTCCTGCCCTAGTTTAAGTCATTGCTTCCTACCTGGACTGTTGAAATAGTCTTTTAAACAGTTTTCTTCATCTTCGGTCATTCCCCATTAATTTCATGTTCTACCCTGCTGACACTCACTTTGTAAAACACTGACCTATTATGTGACTCCTTTACTTAAAAATAATGACGGCTCCCTTTTGCCTATAGAGATAAAACTCTAGTCTTGTCCCAACTTACTTTGACTCACATTCAGCCACTTTCTTCTCCACACATGAAAGTTTAATACTTAGTCCTAAACCACCATATACTTTCATACTTCCATGCCCCTGTTCAAATAAATTCTCCTACCTGGTATGTACTGTTTTCTGCTTGGAAAGTTTACTTTCATTCTTCATGGACCAGGTCTACTATCTTTTCTTGTCTGAGACCAGCTCTTATTCATCCAGGGAGAACTAACCCTTTCTTCCATCATTCTACCATATTATACATTAATAGTTTGTTTGCATGGTCATCTGTCAAAATAGATGGGAGCCTGAATGAATTCAGGAAATGAGTGTTATTTATTTAGTTTTAACATTTCTAGCCTTTAGCATAGTTCCTGCTACAAAACCAGTACTTAATAAATACATGAAGGCAGTTAACTTTATAAAAGTCTAGTGTGCATTTTTTTTGTTTTAAATTCCCCACCTATGGCAGTATAGTCATAGCATTTCAGAGTTAAAAGGCACTTTAGAAGTCATTAGTACAATTGCTTTTATGAGTGTACAAAACTAAGGCCCAAAATGGTTAAGTGTAAAACTACATGAAAACTCAATGGATGTTTGTTTCAAAAACGAATACTATTTATTCACTGCTTACTGAATACCAGCCATTGCTAAGTACATACATATTTATTTCATTTCATTTCCCCCATGACCCTACAAATTAGGCATATTTTCTTCATTTTCTTCAGTGTTTTATCAGTTATACCAACTAAACTTTGTGATCTGAAATAATGCCACAGGTTCAAGTTATTGGACCTTTTCATGGCCCCTGGCACCTTCTCCTTCAGCCGGTTCCTGGCTGCCATGTAGAGGAAAAGGTTTTATTGCCTCCTTAACACCTTCTGGTTACTCTAGACTCTTAATTTTTCTCCCCCAGGGCTGTTCCTAACTTAGAGGCTAGAGCTCAGAGCCTCTGTGTACTTTCTGCTTTTATCAAAATGGTGGCAAATAATTTTGTAAAGCTGTCCCCACACTTACTGAGAGCTGCTTCTTCCTGGAAAACAATTCTTACATTTGGAACTCTCATTTCTTAAAGGGACTATATCCTTTTTATGTCATTTTACATATATTTTAAATATATTTCCTCCCACATCATATCAACCAAGCCTGAACATTTAACTGATTTAAATAAGTATCATCTGATTAAATCAGGATTCCTTCACTCATAACTGTTTTCTAATTTTATGGTTTATATCCCAATATACCATTACACTACCTACATAGGTTTTTTAATTTTCATGAAATAGTTTTCTAATTTTCTCAACTTCTATAGGGCTTTTTTTATGGGATCTGATAAGGCTAAAATAGTTAGAGGCATTCAATATTGGTAAATTAGGCACTAATTGGGAGCAATTAGCTATAGAAAGCCTCAATAATTCAACCTAGATAGCAATAACCAAACTTTTATTGTTTTTAGTAAAAATATTGTTTTCCTTAACATGGGTGTCATTATCACTACCCCGATCAAGTACTGATTAATAATTCATGGAATTCTTAATAAATGGAAAAGGAATGAGAAAAAATGGAAAATCTCCATTAGGCAAATATTGTTATAAGGCAAGAGCCACCAATGGATGTCAAAATTAATGAGCAAAAGTGCAACGATAAACAGCATATTGCTATTGTCTGAAAGTATCTCCTCACCAGATAATTTTAATAACAAAGGGGGGGAAAGTAGCTCTCCAGTGAAGAAGCCTGGCAGACATCACATTAGCCAAATGAGCAAAGTTAACATCACTAGGTAGAAAACCTATTAATGTTATATAATCTCTGATGTGATGTACTTAGAAGGGCACAAAGTCACTTCTGTGATGTTCTTGCCAAAAAATGCATAACCTCCATCTAATCCTAGAAAACTTCAGATGAACCTAAATTGCAGGACATACTACAAAACAACTGACCAAGTGTCAAGGTCATGAAAGGCAGGAAGGACTGAGGAACCATCATCAACTGGACGAGATTAAGAATTCATGACAATGCAATGTGTAATCCTGGATTAAATTCCGGGTGAGAAGAACACATTAGTGAGAAGACAGGTGAACTTGAATAAGGTCTGTATACAGTTAACAGGATAGTATCAGTGTCAAAGTCCGGGTTTTGATCATTGTACTGTGGTTATATAAGATGCTGATATTAGAGGAGGCTTAGTGAGGGCTACACAGGAGCTCTCCGTACTATTTTTCCACCTTTTCTGTAAGTCTAAATTATTTCAAAATAAAAAGTTAAAAGAAATCATGGAATTCCAAAAAATAAGATCCCTGGGCTGTTTCTCCACTTTAATTTATTCCAGGTGGAAGGAAATAAAAGCTTGAACTGAGTCAGGGTCTTGCACCTCTATTACCTGTGGGGACAAGGTGAAATAAATAGATGGAAACGGTTCCTGTTTTAAGAGCTTACAATATGCTTGCTGTCCCCACCACATCACTTGTAAATTCTCACCTCTCGCTCCCGTCCTCACACCCAGCCCCGCAGCGTTGCCTGCTCTCTTCACTCCAGTATAGCCAGAGTTTGTTTTTGTTGTTTGTAACCAGACAACCTGTCCACAGACCGATGGTGTTAGAGCTAGCTTCACCTTTCTGAATTCTTGCCTATCTTTCCCCTTAATTTCCTCTTATTTTTGTTTTATTTTGGTCTTATCTCTCATAGTTCTTCCTTTGGAAATAATATCTTTCTTGTGTTCATGATACGGCTATCTCTCCCTAACTCTCCCTCAAACTTCTAATCACATCTAATTGTCTCAACTGGCAGTTCACAGTGCCAATTAAAATGCCTACCTTCACACCTTGATTTCTGCTTTTAAATATGTTTGTACACATTCTTTTATTTGACTCTGTGATGCAGGTGGGCCTATTGTTACTGATCCTGTGTTCAGACAAGGAAACTGAGTCCCAGACATGTTAACTGACTGGCCAAAGGTGCAAAACAAAATTGGGGGCTCCCAAGCACTGAGACCCTGCAGCTGTGGGACCCCAAGGGCTCCCGTAGCCCGGGGAAGCAGTGCCCAGAGGGTCGTGGCACCAGAAGAGGGCACCGTCCCCAGTGTTATGGCAGACATGGAGAGCATATCTGTGTGGGAGCACTGTGAGCTTCCCTCCGTGAGTTCTCCCAAGGCCCTGAGAGTACCCTCCCATGGCTGAGCCCAGCGACACTTGGTCCTAAGAGCAGCAGAGACCTGTGTCCTTCTTTTGCCTTCCTAATGAAAAATTGCAGCTTCAGAGGCCCCCCCCCCAATAATTTCTCTTTCCAAAACAGAAAATTCTCACAACTGTCATAGTTCCTATTTTTCAAAATGTAAAAATAAAGGAAAAAAGTTTCGTTATTCCAGTGCATTTGCTCTCAAAATATACAGTGATTAGAGAGAGCTATGTCATTTGGCAGTGAATGTTGGACCACCCTTTGGTTTTGTCTGTTCCATTCTTGAAGTCCATGGGAATTCTTGGCGCTCAGCTTTCTGTTTTCACAGCTTTGCCCCAGCACCTGTTCCAAAAGCAATTGAAAGGGCTTGACTGGATCCTGATTCTTAATTTTCAGCTCACAAGCAAGAATGTTTAGGATTTAAGGTATAACAGTATATTTTACAGTGTAAGAACTGAAGCTTTTATGTGGAATTATACCATAAAACACTTTTCACGATTTAGTGAAAACAGTGTATTTAAAAGGGATTTTGTCCTTTCTGCAAAAAGACAAATACAAGTATATATGATAACCATACAAGGAAGGAAAAATACATATTAGTATGAGCTTTTATTATTCTGACCTGTTCATTAGATTGTAAACTTTTCCCTTATGGAATCCTGTCGAGAGTAAATGCCTTATAAATGTTGTTTCATCAAACAATGAAAGGATAAATTAAGGAGTAATTACTTCAGTATTTTTAGATGTTTGCCCACCTACATGAATCAAAGATCCTTTCAATGCTACTACCGTGTATGAATAATTCATGAAGGCATCCAGAATAAAATTATTAAATTAAATTCTAATTAATTCAGTACATACATAAAACAGGGTCCAAAACTGTTACCTGAGCATTGGTCAAGTTCCTCTAAAGAGGATTTGTACAAAATGGTCATGGAAAAGCAAGCCTTTTATAAGATTTTAGCTGATTTGAAGATGAGCAGGGGGAAAAAGAAGAAAATTTTGAGAGGGTGTCTCCTGTCCTTTTTCAGATTAAAAGAAGAACTCGAGCTTAAACAACTATAAATTTAATTTAAACTATAAACTCAATCTTTCCTTTAGAATTTACTCAAAAAACCAAAGCCATAATTATAAGTGGTGCTGATTTAGTGAGACACTGGACATTAGTGGGGACTCCCTTCCCGGGTAGGGAGGGGCTCGCGCAGGTGTGGGCCTCTTTTCCCTAGGGTCAGGTGAAGGGCAGCAAGGTGGGAGCAAGGCTGGGCCAAGGCGTGGGCTTGTGCAGTATCACCCAAAACAAGGCAGGGAGCAAGAACAGCCCTGGAATTCCAGTGTGAAGGAGCAGGTACCAAAAAATGAACAAGTTTTGCTAAGAAATTGAGAATAGGAGAGGGGAGTAAAGAGGTTTCTAGGCAATGCTGAATAGGGTGGAGGGAGCTGTTCCAGGAGAGAGGGCAGCCCCAGGGGCCACAGGCAGGAAATGGCTATGGGACACAGGTCCCTGGAGGATGGAGAGTGGGGCTAGGTCACCAAAGGGGAAGTGCCTGAAGACACTTCCACAGTGTGTGGGCACTGGTCACAACTAGACTTCAGAAAGTATGTACAAAAGATGAAATAGACATTCTATAGCACAGAAGAATGTCATTCTGTCTCTTGACAATGGGTTCTAAATTACGCATGATAAAGTCTTGTCTAAAGTCAACTAGGATGCACAATCAGGTTCTTTCAGAGCATTTCCCAAAGGAAAAAAGAAGAAATAGCAATAAACTTTCTCATGTATAGAACTTAAGAAGAAAACAAAAATATTCATGTTTGTTCACTTTATATAAAGTATAAATACCAGATTAAAAGCTCTCTTATAGTTTTATCATTAAGGATTATTCCCATTTAAAATACAGACTTGTGAAAATTGCACTTTTAAAATTTCTTTTATTTTTACTGAATTGTTAATATACATGTGAATAGAGATGATAGTGGTACACGTGATGATAGAAAGTTCTTATAGCTCTATCTGGAAAAGTTGTTTATAAGTTACTTCCTCATTTTATAATTTCTGTGCTTATAAATTAAATAGCCATGAAGAGCAAAATAGTCATTTAGACAATCAAAAAAAAAACTTGTCTCTTAGAAAGATTTACTTGTTTTATCAACTAAACTGTACTGTCCTAGAATTGTAAAACAACTTAATAAAAATAATATAGTTCACTCTTTTTCAGATGATGCATTTTGATTTTCATATTGTAAGATTTTGTTTAAACATAAAGTGTTAGTCTTAAAAAATTTGGAAACTTCAGACCTAGTCTAAACTGAGGCTCAAGATCACAGAGAACCTAAATGGCAGTGTTATGACTAGAATATGAATTTCCTGACTTCTACTCCAGTGCTATTTTCATCAGAACATACTTAGGCAAGTAAAACAAAGTTGATCAAATTGATATTGAACCTTAAAAAATTATAATATATTGTTCCAGATTTTGCCAGTATATTCATAATAAATGAGAATTAAAATAAAAAGAATCTACAAGATCTACAATCTTATTTGTTTAATAAAGAGAAACTTCCCAATTTGTAATACTAATCCAAATATAAACTTTACGTATCAGGCCATGTTGCACCGCTGAATTCATATTTTACCACCTGGAAATAAGAGTATAGTGGAAGTATTTACTACAACTGTGGAGGAAAAGTTTTGCTAATATCATAAAATTCAGTGCCACAAGTTTTCAATTTTATACCAAAAAAATAAAAAGTAAACAGATAAGAATATATTAAGAAATTATATGGAGAACCAATTAAATATTTAAAGGACAACAAAATTGCTACCAACCCATTAAATATTCTCTTATGAGCATTAGATCAAGAGCCAATATGACCAAATATCCCAATTTTTTTAAAAAAGAGAAAAAAACAAACTCTGAAGAATAGAATTACTGAAAAATTATAAAAATGGTTTAGTTATGGATGAAAAAATGTATTTAATATTCTAAACATCATACCTACTTGCACTATTGTGCACCATAAGCAAAATAATTATCACAAGAACATGAGGTTTGAAGATAGGATATTTTAATTCAGGATTAAATTAAGAACTTGGAAAATCTTCAAATTCCGTAACAGAAACCTAAGAATATATAATCCTAAGAATATTATGTACAGTTTATTTGCTTTAAACAAAGTTGGAAAAAATATACATATTGTATTCTTCATGAGGCACATATCTACTGTGGTTTCTTGAAGAAGGACTGCAATTTGGAAAAGAAAATGAAATCATTTTCAAATGCAGCATAATGTATAGAATACAAATGTACTTGTGAATCAAGAAAAAACATTGATTTATGTGATACATTTGTGTAATGTTAAAGTGAACACAACATCATCATTTTGTTCAAATATTTACTGACAATATGAAAGATTTCTTTAACAGTCTTTGTGAACTGTTTTACTCAGATTTTTTGAATTTCAAAGAGAGCTCAATTAAAGAGGCCTGTATGTTAAGATAGATGTAGGAACTCGGTTTTCTAACAGGTGTTCTCAGAAAAGCACATGGTATTTAGAAATGTAGTAGGGTTCTACCATCAGGAGATGAAGGTCCTACTTTGATTAACTTTTCTTTGTATCCACCCAAGTTAAGTAGCCTCTGGAGTCAGGCTGTCTGGTTTTGAATCCTGAGCTCATCACATGCTAGTCATGTGATATCATTATTACTGAAAGATTATTTTTTAGCTATAATTAGAAAACATAACACTAAGCACATTCATTGCTTTTATCTTCTATTCTTGTAACTGCCTTCAAATAAAATTCACAATTTGTTTAAATACCATAGAATAATAAAAAGCACTTCAACATCTACACAGCTCTGGCAATATGGCTGATGCCTTTTCCTTTAAGTTTCACATCTGTAAATGTTTGTCTTAATGGCCTTGCTGGGTATAAGGAACAGAAATCAGAGACCTAGGTCCATGTAGGTTGAGGGATCATATATAGGAAATCCACTCCACTATAAGCTGAGGTGGCAACGGGCCTGAACACAGCAAGACCCTATCTTTACAAAAAATTTAAAAATTATCTGGTGTGGTGGTGTGCATCTGTAATCCTAGCTACTTGGGAGGCTGAGGCAAGAGGATTGCTTGAGCCCAGGAAATTGAGGCTGCAGTGAGTTATGATCACACCACCACACTCCAGCCTGGGCAGCAACAGAGCAAGATACTGTCTTTAAAAATATAAAGAAATAAAATAAAAATAAATTAATTAATTAGCTAAATATACATCTTAAGAAGTTAGAAAAAGAATAGTTAAATAAATCCAAAGAAAAACACAGAAAGAAAATAAAATAGAAGAAATCAGTGAAATAGAATTAGGTATATTTTGTACTACTCTTAGTGGAGGATTAAATAAATAAATAAGTGTACAATACAGAGATTCAACAAAGACAAACTGATTCTTTAAAAAGAGTAATAATATTCTGGGAGGCCAAGGTGAGAGGATTGCTTGAGCTCAGGAGTTCGAGACCAGACAGAGCAAGAGCGAGACCCCCTCTCTACTGAAAAAAAAAAAAAAAAAAAAACCCAGAAAAATTAGCTGGGTGTGGTGGCGCATGCCTGTGGTCCCAGCTACTCAAGATGCTGAGGCAGGAGGATGGCTTGAGCCCGGGAGTTTGAGGTTACAGTGAGCTATGACGACGCCACTGCACCCTAACCAGGGTGACAGAGCGAGACTCTGTCTCAAAAAAAAAAAAGAGTAATAATATTGATAGACTTTTGGTGTGATTTTAATTAATAAAAATGAGAAAGAAGACACAACTTATAGGCTATCAGAAATGAAAAAAGAATATTACCAAATGTGCTGCAAACATGAAAAAATTAAAGTATATTATAAATAACTTTATGCCAATAATTTAAAAATATAGATGCAATGAATATGATTATGGAAAAATGTACTCTAATAAATTTATTCAAGAAGAAATAAATTATCTGAAACATCCTAAAATGCTAAAGAAATTGAATTGTCAAAAATCATCTTTCAAAAAAAGAAAAAATAAATAAAACCTCTACCCAGATGGCTTCACCAGAAACTTCTACCAAATATTTAGTAAAGAAATCATCTTACACAGACCATTTCAAGTACAGAAAAAGAAACACTTTCCAATTCATTTTGTAATGATTTTTACCAGCAAACAGTAAGAAATTGTAATTTTTGAGACATCTTATAAAATAGTGATAAAAATATAAGTCCTAGGAATAAATGTAAAAAATGTTATACAAAATTTTATGTAGAAATCTATAAAACTTTACTGAAAGACTTTTAAAGGGAACTAAATAAATGAAGAGGTATACTATGTTCATAAAGTGGGTTGTATTGACTTGGGTATTGGCCAAACACAGTAAGCATGGGAAAGTAAGTGATGAGAAATACATTGCAGTGTAAGTTGTTAGCCTCCTTTCCTAGACCCAATAAGGGCAGGAGAGGAACTTAATCTATGTAGCTCAAGCAAGCATACCTACCAATGGCCCCAGGACTCTTTCTGGGACTGAAAACTGGGAGTCTTGACAGTCTCCAATATCCTTAGGTGATGTGCACCTGGGAGCCAGTGCAGGAGAGAGGAATGGATCCAGACAATGGCTACCTGGAACATATATAGTACAGTGAGGTTTCTTGCTGATAGCAAAAAATACCAACTGTTCCTGGAAGCAAGGTAGGCTGCCCAGCTTATGCCTTTTTGTGCTGCTAAATAGGTTTAGGCCTGACCCTTTGTAAAGGGTAAAATTCATCTTACATCATAAATAATAACTAAAATCTGCTTATTAATATTCTCAAAATTATGCTTTTCACATTTTAAACTTCAAAAACTTGACATAATTTTTAAAAATGTAATCACCTTTTGCTCACAATTTTTCTGTGAGTAAGTGTATTAGTCAGGTTCTCCAGAGAAACAGAACCAATAGGATATATTGGAGACAGAGATTTATTTTAAGAAATTAGCTTGCCTGATTGTGTGGGCTGGTAAGTCTGAAGTCTGCAGGGCAGGCCTGCAGGCTGGAAATTCTGACTGGAGTTGATGTTACAGTCTTGAGTCCAAAGGCAGACTAGCTTCAGAATTCCTTCCTCTTCAGGGAACTTCAGTCTTTTCTCTTAAGGCTTTCAATTGATTGGATAAATCCACCCACATTATGGATATGATTTACTCAATGTCTAATGATTTAAATGTTAATCACATCTAAAAATACCTTCACAACCATGTCTAGACTGGTGTTTGGCCAAGCAACCGGGCACCATTGCCTAGTCAAACTGACACATAAAATTATGTATCACAGTGAGCATTTTCATCCACTTATGAGATCGGAGATCATTAGAGCCCATCGGAGCCTTCACCCAGCAGTTTTGCTTACAACAGAGGCCTCCTTTCATCTTAGAACTCTGCCTTTTCTTCTTTTAGACGTGATTCATTTCTCTTTTATAGTAGAAATGTCTTACCTCTTTTTTAATGATGATTTTATTATAAGAGATGGCATAGGAGAATAAGGAATTTCCCCAAGAACATGGTCTATTATCATCTACCTTTATAAGAAGGAGAAGTAAAAGAACTACTGCTTGGCACTTGGTGTAGCACAGAGATAAAACTTTATATACATTAGCAAATTGTGTCTTCCTGTGCAAGATAAATCAGTTGAGTTAATAATAATTAAGATCTGCTTCTGAATGGGTCATAGGGAGGAATAAGGCAATGAAGAGAGAGCTTCACTTCTGAACTGTTTTAGTGAATGGAGATGGACCAGCAGGGAACAGGAACTGTGATGATGAAGAAATTCCTGGTGGACATGCAGAAGTAGCATAAGAGGGCTGAGATATATGCAGCTCATTTATTCAGAGAGTCATTAATTTCTTATTCAAACCTACGGTTTGCTCCTTTAAACCAGCCACCAGAGATGGGGCACTCAGTACCAAGAATGGGAGAGGCAGGCGTGATGACCAACATATTTAACAACTGGTGCCTCAGGGTCATCAACTGATCAGAATGGATGCTGATAATAGCTCAAGATCAAGGATCTGGAATACCCTTGCTGTGCCAGCCCTTAATCCTCAAGTTGTTGGATAGTGGAGGGGGGTGGTGTTCAGGGGGGTCCCCTGGGGGAAGGGTCATTGCTACTGGGTAGCAGAAGGCACTGGGTTGGGAGGGGGGTAGGTCTCAAGGCAGTGACTATTTTCCAATCAGTATGGACTAATTTGAATGATTTAGCAACAGACACAACCACATGAGCAGATATCAGCTAAACCTCAGTCCATGGGAGAATACCCAGAGGATGGAAAGCACATAGCACTTACCTCATTCTTCTTTATCTACTGCACCTCATAAATGGGACTCTTTCCTTTTTAAAACACCTAGTGTTAGAGCCCAATTTGATTGCCCACCTGGAGAAGTCAGGGAGGAGTAGAAGAAGCCAACATCCTTTGCTCTAGTTTCTGTGGTCAATTCAGAGAAGTACAGTTGACCCTTGAACAATGAGGGGGTTAGGGATGCCAACCCCCACACAGCCAAAAATCTGCGTGTAACTTTTGACTCTCTCAAAACTTAACTACTAACGGCCTACTGTTGACAAGAAGCCTTACCAATAACATAAACAGTTGATTATCATATTTTGTATGTTATATGTATTATATACTGTATTCTTATAATAAAGTAAGCTAGAGAAAAGACAGTGTTATCAAGAAAATCATAAGGAAGAGAAAATACATTTACAGTATTGTACAGTCTGTATCAATACCATAAGTTTACATCATCTGTTTACCAGGTGAATCATCCATCTGAAATGGCAGGCAACCTCAGTGGCAGACGTCAGTCTACCACATGTATCAAGCAACCCACCTTTTTCTTGTAATGTCATGACTTTTCTCTGCTTTTTGGGAGCACTTGCAGCATCACTAGTGGCACTTTGTATGGGTCCCATGGTGTCATTCAAGGTTTAAGGCATTGCTCTAAATATGACGAAAAATCTTTGAAAACCACGAGAGCTCACTTTTTACTGTGATAGGCAATTTACTGGAGAGACAAACAGCCCAAGTAGAGATTAGTAGGCCAGCATTTTAAGCAGATACAACACTTAAGCTCACACAATAGCAACAGGTGGCTACCAAATTATATAGTGGTACACTAATATTACAGTGAATTTTATGCAGTTGTGATTTAATACTGCATCTTTACATTTGTTTACATTTCTATCAACTGCAAGTGGTACCATGCACAGTCTGAAAGTGTGTAAGTTTTGATGAATTTTAACTTTTTATAATAGATTTGCGTATATTTTATAGTAATAAATGATAAAATAGGCTAATATCTACATATATTTTGGCATTCATGACATACTTTTTCTGAGTTTTTTCAATGTTTCTAGTCTATGAGGTTTGTCTGCAAGTTTTCTCAAATTGTTGCAAATCTCCAAAAAATTTTCCAATATACTTATTGAAAAAACCCTGCATATAAGTGGACCTGTGCAGTTCAAACCCATGTTGTTTAAGGGAAAATTGTCATCTAAAACATAAACTTTCTGTAAGAGTTCAACTATTAGTTATTTGAACTAGAAAACATTACTTCCACGACTTTGTTTTACTTAATTTTTTTTTGTAAATCATAGATATTTCAATGTGTCTTAGAGCTCATCAACAGTTATACAACGAAAATAAACAAATTGAGAAAATGAATATATTTTAGAAAGTGGCATTATTTAGGTGTTGCTCTTAGTTCCATCATTTAAAGATGTCACAGAGAAGAGCAATGATAATTTTTATATGTCCTGGGTCAAAAATCCTTTCAAGGATGCTGGGGAAATGGCAGTCTGGTAGAGAACTCCCACCTCACCGCTCCCAGGGAAGGAGGTGAAAAACACCATCGGCTGCCTGCGCATGGATTGCTCACTCTGAAAACAGCATTGTGAATTTATATAGAAACATTGTGGGACACTCAGCCCAAGAAAACAGATGAGTGGGAGACACATTCACAAATATCAGAGAGCACAGGGAATACAATAGAGACCAGAGCGCAGGAAGGACATGCTCACCAGGACAACAAAGTGTAACCTGACCTACAGGTGGTCACGCACCATCCCAACAGACTTCCCATCCATTCAGTCAGGCACAAGCCCAGAGTTGGTGCAAAGCTGTTGCTTGAGACAGCAGGCTCTGTGGAGAGGAAGCAATTGTGGGAACCATATAGAACTCTTGGGTGCACTGTACAGGGACTGCACAGGGCCTGGTAGGGACTGGGCTGAGATACAGCTTCCCAGAAAGGTACGTGGGAATCTGGAGATGGGTACCTCACCACTGGAAGTCAGCAGGGCCAGGGCACAGGAGTTGAACAGAGAGCAACAGGATACACCCTTAGGGGCTGCCGGCAATTGCCTCTGTGGGACCCAGGTGGGTTGAGAAGAGCTGCATTCACGGCATGATCTGAACCTTGCTGTATGCCAGATTGGCAGTCGGCAGCCATCTTTAAGGTCTCCCGCCTGGAGCTGACTGTAGGATAGGTCTCTAGCTTCACTCCACCCCGACCCGGGGGCTCTTTGGCCTGGACACAATAGGCAATGCCCCTGGTGGCCACGGACAGCTGCCTCTGTGGGTTCCAGGTGGGACAAGGTCCTGGATCTGTATTGGTGGGACCTTTGTGTATTGGAAACAGTTTGCAGCCCGTCCATCCAGTCCTGCTTCCCCAGCTCTGGCCTCCTACATGCCCGCTGTGTGCTGGTCCTAGTGCCCACTCTTCAGGTCCCAGCCCTCCCATACTCCAGAGATCAGTCATTTTGAAGGCTGCTTGCCATAGTGACTTATTTTGTATAAGTACCAGTTCTCATGATAACCAAATGACTCAAGTGCCACAGGCTGAACCAGAGCAGCTCCCCCTAACCCTGCCCACTTTATTATGGAATTTTGCTCCAACCAAGAGTGTCTCCAGCTGCCACTATTCCCTCTGGTGGGAACATCCCCCTGGCGGAGACTTCTGGGGATAGAGACGCCCACCTGCCTTGCTTTGGGGTCTAGGGGAAAAGGGGTACACAATTGGAGATCCCTCTATCAACCAGTGACACGTGGAGATGCACATCAGAGGGCCAGACACACGAACTGTGGGAAAAGTTGAGAGCCCACAAGTGGTCCAGAGGGGAAAGTGCCAGAGCTTGTGGACAGGGAAGAGAAAACCTGGCTAGAGACCTCAGCAATCCCACCAGCTGGCCCCTCCCATCAGAAGTAGCCCTCCAAGCCTGGAGAGAGAGAGCTCTGAATTCCATAGCACCGGCCCCCCAGCGGCCAGATAAGCAAACTCTGAGCTGTGTAGAATTTACCCAATCTAGCTCTCACACTGCAGCCACAAGCTATTTTGCTTCTCCCCCCACCTCAGGAGGAGGAGGGTCAAAGTAACCCCTGGGAGTTACAAGTCCCCTCCCAAAGCTTGGGGCTTTCATATACCTCACCTGGGGGTCCAGAGCCTGCCACAGGCACAACAGAATACCTAGGTAACTAGCTACTCCACACAAACTACAATCAATGACAGAGGGAACAATCCCATAACTAAAAATATTGCCTTCCATCTCAAGCTATTAGGGAGCAGTGGATTCATACCCTCAAGTACAATCCACCAACTTGGAGCTCAAGCTGGGAGAACAAACTCACTACACTCCACTGGGAAGGGGTGAAGAAAACAGGTCAGAGGTAACCCAAGAGGTACACCAAACTTGCTGAAATACACCTAAGGCAATACAGACCAATACTCCTCTCCCTGGCTCTGCCAAGGAACGAACCTTGGGGGCTTGGAGACAGGGCCATAAACTACCCTTAACACCCCCAGCTCTTGACCAAGAGGCCAGATGAGAAAGAGTCAGCAAAAGAACACAGGAACCATGAAATATCAGAGCAAAAAGTCACCCCCAAAAGAAATCGTTAGTCCCTCAGCAACATATACCAAATTAAATGAAATGTGTAGAATGACAGAAGAGGAGTTTTGTTTATGGATTATAAGAAAACTCAATCAAATTCGAGAGTAAATTGAATCCCAGCACAAAGAAACCATAAGAACCATGCAAGAAATGGATGAAAAATTTTCTAAAGAAATTGAAGTATTATGGAAAAATCAAACAGAAATACTGGAAATGAAAGAGGCATTCAAGGATCTACAAAACACAATGGAAAGCCTTAAGAATAGGTTGGATCATGCAGAGGAAAGAATCTCAGAGCTGGCAGATAAATCCCATGCACTAAACAAATCAGTCAAAGAGAAAGAACACAAAAACAAGAAGCATGAACAAAGCATACAAGAAATGTGGGATTATGTAAAGAGGCCAAACGTAAGAATCATAGGCACCCCTGAGAGTGAGGAAGAAAATTTGCAAGGGCTAGAAAATCTATTTGAAGGAATAATAGAGGAAAATTTCCATGGCCTAGTCAGAAATCTCGATATCCAGGTACAAGAAGCACACAGGACTCCTGGGAGACTCAACATGAAAAGGCACTCACCATGCCACATAATTATTAGGCTGGCCAAAGTAAACACAAAAGAGGTGCTCCTTTGAGTAGTAAGGTGAAAGCAGCAGGTAACCTACTGGTTCTGCTGTGCAAGAAGTACTTAGACCTGCATTGTACACTAACCAGTGCAACAGACACCCATCAGTGTAAAATTACCCAAAAGCTAAAAGTCCAGAACCCAGATTTCACAATGGCTCAAGAGGTAAAACAAAACAAGAGTCTACCCAACAGGATGAACAGAAATCCACCCCAAATATCAATTCTCTCAATAAATGTTAATGGCTTGAATTACCAATTGAAGAGACATAGGCTGGCTGAATGGATTAAAAAACACAAGCCAAGTATCTACTGTCTCCAGGAAATATATCTTACATACAAGGACTCGTTCAGACTCAAGGTGAAAGGATAGAATACAATTTTCCAGGCAAATGGAAACCAAAAGAAATCTGGGGTAGCCATTCTTATATCAGATATTATAAACTTTAAAGCAACAAAAGTAAAGAAAGACAAAGATGGTCACTATATAGCGGTGAAGGGAAAAATCTTACAAGAAGATTTAACAATCCTAAATATTTATGCACCCAACACAGGAGCACCCAGATACATAAAGCAAATACTGCTAGATCTAGACAACATAATAAATAGCAATGCCATAATAGCTGGGGACTTCAACACCCCACTGATAGAATTGGACAGATCCTCCAAACAGAAAAACAATCAAAGAAACAATGGACCTAAACAGGATTCTGGAACATTTGGGTCTAAAAGACATCTACAGAACACTCCACCCAAATGACACTGAATATACGTTCTTCTCATAAGCTCATGGAACTTTCTCTAAAATTGACCACATCCTAGGCCATAAAACAGACCTCAACAAATTTAAAAAAATAGAAGTCATCTTTTCAGACCACAGCAGAATAAAATTAGAAATCAATTCCAACAGAAACACACATCTCTATCCAAAAACATGGAAATTAAACAACCTATTGCTGAGTGACTATTGGGTCAAGGAGGGGATTCAGATGGAAATCAAGAGATTCTTCGAACTAAATGATAATGGGGACACAAGTTATCAAAATCTGTGGGATACAGCAAAAGCAGTCCTGAGAGGAAAACTTATCACCTTAAATGCCCACATCCAAAAGACAGAAAGTTCACAAATCAGTAAACGAATGAATCATCTCAAGGAAATGGAAAAGGAAGAGCAAACCAATGCTAAACCCAGAGAAGAAAAGAAATAACCAAGATCGGAGCAGAACTAAATGAAATCAAGAACAAAAGAACTATACAGAAGATTAATAAAACAAAAAGTCAATTCTTTGAAAAGATAAACAAAATAGGCCGCTTGCTAGGTTGACCAGAAGTGGATAGGAAAGGACTCTAATAAGCTCAATTAGAAATGAAAAAGGAGAGGTCACAACTAATATCACGGAAATACAAATCATCACCTTTGAATACTATAAAAATCTCTGCGCCCAAAAACATGAAAACATGGAGGAAATGGACAAATTCCTAGAAACACACTACCTCCCTAGGCTCAATCAGGAAGAAATAGAATTCCTAAACAGACCAATATCAAGCACTGATATTGAAGAAGTAATAAAAAATCTTCCAACAAAAAAAGTCCTAGACCAGATGCGTTCATGCCTGAATTCTACCAAACCTACAAAGAAGAACTGGTGCCTATACTGCAGAAATTATTCCATAACATTGAGAAGCATGGAATCCTCCCAAACTCATTCTACGAATCCAATATCACCTTGATACAAAGCCAGGAAAGGACACAACAAGAAAAAAAAAAACCTACAGACCAATATCCCTTATGAATATAGATGCAAAAATTCTCAATAAAATCCTAGCAGACCAAATTCAAATGTACATCAAAAAAATAATTCATCACAATCAGGTGGGCTTCAACCCCGAGATGCAGGGATGGTTCAACATACACAAATCTGTAAATGTAATTCACCATATAAATAAAAGCAAAAACAAAGACTATATGATCCTCTCAATAGATTCACAAAAGGCTTTTGACAAAATTCAGCACCTTTTTATGTTAAGAACTCTTAACAATATAGGCATAGATGGCTTATACCTCAAAATTATTAAATCCACATACAATAAACCCACAGCCAATATCATACTTTCACTCTTCACTGATGATATGATATCTAGAAAACCCCAAGGATTCAACCAAGAGACTACTGGAATTGATAAATGTATTCAGCAAAGTCTCAGGATACAAAATCAATGTACACAAATCAGTAGCCTTCATATATGCCAATAATGGTCGAGCCGAGAAACAAATCAAAGATGCAATACCTTTCACAATAGCACCAGAGAAAATTAAATATTTAGGAACATATTTAACTAAGGAGGTGAGAGACCTATATAGAGAGAACTATGAAACACTGAGAAAAGAAATTGCAGAGGATGTAAACAGATGGAAAACTCTATCATGCTCTTGGATCAGTAGAATCAACATTGTTAAAATGTCTGTATTACCTAAAGTGATCTACAGAATCAATGCAGTCCCTATCAAAATACCAACATCATTTTTTGCTGATCTAGAAAAAATAATTCTACACTTTGTTTGGAACCAGAGAAGACCCCGTCTAGCCAAAGCAATCTTAAGCAAAAAGAACAAGTTGGGAGGCATCTACCAGACTTCAAACTATACTACAAGGCTATAGTAACCAAAACAGCATGGTACTGGCACAAGAACAGAGACATAGACCAATGGAACAGGACTGAGAACCCAGATATCAAACCATGCTCATACTGTCATCTGATCTTTGACAAAGTAGACAAAAACATACACTGGGGAAAAGAATCTATATTCAATAAATGGTGCTGGGAAAACTGGATAGCCACAAGTAGAAGACTGAGACAGGATCCGCACCTCTCACTTCTCACAAAAATCAACTCACGATGGATAACAGACTTAAACCTAAGATGTGAAACCATAATAATTCTAGAAGAAAACATTGGAAAACTCTTATAGACATTGGCCTAGGCAAAGAATTTATGAAGAAGACCTCCAAAGCAATCATAGCAGCAATATAAATAAATAAATGGGACCTGATCAAATTAAAAACCTTCTGCACAGCCAAGAAAACTATCACTAGAGTGAACAGACAACCTACAGAATGGGAGAAAATATTTGCATGCTACACATCTGATAAAGGACTGATAACCAGATTCTATACAGAACTTAGGAATATCAACAAGAAAAAAATCAAACAACCCCATTAAAAAGTGGGCAAAGGACATGAACAGAAACTTTTCAAAAGAAGACAGAATAATGGCCAGCAAACATATAAAAAATTGCTCAACTTCTCTAATCATCAGGGAAATGCAAATCAAAACCACAATGAGATACCACTTAACTCCAGTGAGATTGGCTTATATCAAAAAGTCCCAGAACAACAAATGTTGGTAGGGATGCAGAGAGATAGGAACACTCATACACTGCTGGTGGGACTGCAAATTAGTACAACCTTTATGGAAAGTAATATGGAGATACCTCAAAGAAGTAGAAGTAGAACTACCATTTGATCCAGCAATCCCACTACCAGGTATTTACCCAAAGATAAAAGAGACATTCTATAATAAAGACATCTGCACTCAAATGTTTACAGCAGCACAATTCACAATTGCAAAGATGTGGAAACAACCCCAAGTGCCCATCAATACACAAGTGGATTAATAAAATGTGGTATATTTATACCATGGATTACTACTCAACCATAAAAAACAATGGTGAATTAACACATCTGGTATTATCCTGGATGGAGCTAAAGCCCATTCTTGGAAGCAAAGTATCACAAGAATGGAAAAACAAGCACCAGTGGTACTCACTATCAAATTGGTACTAACTGATCAATACTTATGTGCACAGATGGAAATAATATTCATCAGGGGTCAGGCAGGTGGTGGGGGAAGGGATGGGAAAACTCACATCTAATGGGTGCGGGTTGCACAGTTTGAGGGATGTCCACGACTGTAGTTCTGACTTGGGCAGTGCATAGACTATATATATAACCAAAGAGGTGTACCCCCATAATATTCTGGAATAAAAAAAATAAAATTTTAAGAAAAGACTGAAGATAAAAAGTATGTAAATGACCACATATTTGCATTTATGAAAAATTATGTCTGAATGTGGATGCATATATAAATTAAAGATATTTTAAAAGAAAAAAATCCTTTTAAAAATAAAATTTACTGGATGTTTAATTGCAAACAAATTACATAGTCTCTATGTTTTAGCTTTCTCATCTGTAAAGCGGGGATAATAAAAATAGTACCTATCTTATAGGTTTGTAAGAAATAAAAGGGATAATTCATTCAGAGTGCTTAGCATAATGGCAAGCACGTAGGAGGGGATTAAAAATAGCTGTTATAATTGTTAATGACAAAATTGCAGTTCTGAGAACCTTGGATCAATTTTGTTCACCCATATGTTCAGAAATCAACGGGAAGGAAAAGTTGAGGAAGCCTTGTGTCAATGGAAATAATTTGCACCTACCTGGCAAAACAAGTAGGAAGTATTAGCAACTATGAAAGTTAATTTGAGATTTTTCTAGGTAGTAAATTTGACTTAAATCTCAGTATTATAAAATGCTTCTCATATCACCATTCAAAAATATTCATATTTCACGTGCAATAGAATATATCAACAAAAACAGGAGGTAGAGCTTAATTTTCACTTAATTCATATGTGATAAACCAATTATACAAAGAAATTCTATGTTTTATAAGTTATAAAATACCATAAATTTAATTTTATAAAATTATAGATAATTTTAACATTTATAACCTCCTTCAAAAATATTTGCCCTATAAAATTATATTTTCATATCATATGCATATTTTTCTATTACATACCTATTATATATATCATGATTTTTTCTAATTGATTTGTTGATTTATGGTTTGCAAATATCTTCTCTCAGATTGTGGCTTATTTTTTCACCTTGTAAAAATGGTCTTTGATGAACCTAGGTTTTACATTTTAATGAGGAAGAATTTATCAATATCTTCCTTTATGTGTGTGTGTGAGATATTCTAAAACTCTTATGCTACCTCAAAGTAATAAAAAAATTTTCCTACATTTTATTCTAACATTTTTGAAGGTTTACTTTTCACATTACAACTTCATATACTCAAAATAAGGTTTGTGTGTGATGTAAATTATAAATTCAATTTTCCCCTATATGGGCAACCAATAATAGCAGCACTATTTATTGAAAAGATGACTTTCTCCAGCTGATCTGCAAAGCCACCTCTATTACAGATCAAATTTTCATGTGTTCATGGTTTTGAATCGTCTAGTTGTTTTTATTGATCTGTTTGTCTATCCCTGTGTCAAAACTACTTCAATTTCTGTTTTAAAACATATCGGTTATACAAAAGATTTACTGCAAGGAGACTTAAAATAATTAAATCTTTTAGGGCATTAATAACAACTTAGTTTTAAAATATCTAACATTGTATCTCAGGAACTATGTATTCTGCAAAAACATAAAGCTACATTTACTGCATGATCATTGGTTTAACATTTACTTTTGATGGGTGTAAAGAGTAATGAGTTGTAATGAGTTTAAAACTCTGAGCATTTAATATCTGTTGAACTCAATACACAGAAGTGAAATGACTTAATGGATGATCAACAATCATTGGATGTAGAAATTCTGCATTTTTGTCAAAAATCAACTTTATTACTTAATAATTGTACTTTAAGTTATTAACTCTTAAGACAAAGATTGTCAAAATATGCACACAGACCGAAGTGTTTGCGTTGAGACCCAGTGCCTGTTGTCAGCACAGGGATCTTACTGCAGCAGGTGGGCCTGCTCCCTGATAAGGGGGAGAAAAGAAGTGAAGACATTAGAATAGAACCTGCCGTAAAGTGCTGTTGGGGATCTTTTTTTTTTTTTTTTTAGAGACAGAGTCTTGCTCTGTCACCCCAGCTAGAATGCGGTGGCTGGCATCATCGTAGCTCACTGCAACCTCAAACTCCTGGGTTCAAGTGGTCCTCCTGCCTCAGCCTCCCGAGTACTGGGACTACAGGCTTGCGCCAAGATGCCCAGCTAATTTTTCTATTTTTAGTAGAGACAAGGTCTCTCGCTCTTGCTTAGGCTGGTCTCAAACTTCTGACCTCAAACAATTCTCCCACCTCGACCTCTCGGAGTGTTAGGATTACAGGCGTGAGCCACCGCGACCGGCCTTGAGCATCTTTTTAACGTGTTTGTGGGAAACTGGCATCTCATATTGAATTTATAGGAAATTGATTGTACAAAAGTCAATCGGGAAGGAAGAAGCAGGAAGTTAGTCCTATCCTATGGGAATTTAGCTTTAGAGAGGAGTGTAGGGTGTGCACAGTTTCCAATGTTAGCCCTCAATATGTCATGATGATTTCGAGGTGAGAATCCAGAAGCAATTTTTGCCAAGGTTCAAAAGAGAGAAGAAAGTAGATTCCGATAAAGACAACAAGCACAAGCACCCAAGACTGACGGACTCCTTGAACCCACGTATCCTGGAACAATGTACTTTTAAAATGTTTCTGAAGACACACTCTGTCCCTAAACTGAATAAAGTTCTTATTGGAATAAGAAGCTGTTTTTGAAAATTTGCTCTCAGTGACTATTTCTGAACTTCCTTTTATTCAGTATTCTGTAGCTTCCTTTCACGAAAACTCTAAAATTTCAAGTTCATAACAAAAAAAAAACTTCAAGAAAATAATGACATACTATGGTAAACCTCTGAAAATCTCCCAACTCCAAGATAACTATGTATTATCAGGGCTGCCAACTCAAGGAAAAGAAATTAACAATGATAATAACTAACATTTTAAAGTGTTTTATAAGGTACAGGTAGTGACATATACTATTGTCTATAAACTTCACAACCCCATGAGGTAAGGTAATATTTTTTCTGTTTGACATATAAGAAAACTGAGGCTTAGATGAAATAAGAATCTACATTTTCCTAATGTTGTATTTCTAGTAAGTGGTGTGGATAGAACTGGAATTAGGTCTGATTTTCCACAAAGCCCACTCCGTTTTTTCCCTGAGCAAGCTGGTATAAGCATCATGCAGTAGCCATGGTAGCCAGATAATGGCCCTCCCCTAGGATGTCCATATCCTAATCTTCAGAACCTGTGAACAGAAGACCTACATGACAAAAGGTACCTTGAAGATGTGACTGATTTAAGGATTTGGAATGGAGAGATTATGCTGGATTATCAAGGTGGGCCCAATGTGTTCACAAGGGTCCTTACACAGGAAAGAGGGAGGCAGAAGAGTGAGAGTCAGAGGAAGACATATGATGAAGGGAGCAGAAGTCACAGTGATGCTGTCATTAGGAGGAGGCCAGGAGCCAAGGGATGTAGGCAGCCTCCTGCGCCTGGAAAAGGCAAGGAACAAATTCTCCCCTAGAGCCTCCAGAAGTATAGCACAGCCTTGATTCTAGCCCCATAAGATCCAACTTGGACTTCGGATCTTCAGAACTATAAGATAATAAAACTAGGCTCTTTTAAGCCATGAAGTTTGTAGTAATTTGTTATAGAAGAAATCTGCTCCTGAGTAATCAGGACCTGATTTCAATGTCTATAAACACAAGTACTTAGAAAAGGTTTTGTTGAATTGAATTGAGAGTCTAATGTATAATCTGGTTTTAAACCCAAAGCATGAGATGAAAAGAGACATTAATATATTAGGGGTTTGTGACTACTTCTCAGTTTTAGGGTCCTCCCAAACTGAGAATAATATTGGTTATCTCTCTGCCAAAACAGCCAAAGCCCTATTTCTCAGTGGCTGTCAAGATCTCCAAAAATTTCTTCTTTATTTATAATATTAATACAATGAGGCCACGAATGGGCACAGACTCCCTATGAGGAATTACTATGACAGTGTAACATCAATCTTAGGAAAGGCTTCATTAAACACAATTGTAATTGTGCACATCCTGAAAGCCTGTTCTAAGCTCTCAGTCTGTGATGGGAACTTCACAAGATACACCTTGGACTCCAGCTCCCAAGGACCATCCACCGGGGAACAGCTAGATGTCATGGAGTAGCAGGGCCACTTGCCATGGGATTCTATCCATTTACCCAATAAATATTTATTGAATATTTACTATGTGAGTGAACAAGACAAACAAGGTCTCTGTTCTCACAGAGCTTCCATTCAGATAGGGGAGCCAGCAAACAAACCAATTATTGCAGAACTAAGTCTGTAAGTGGAATTGTGCTAAATACTATGTAGGAGGAGGACAGTGGGGGACCAAATCTAGTATGGAGACTCAGTCACTCACTAGCCTTTGGGGGAAGATTAGAAAAGGTTTTGAAAATGGCTTACAAACGATAAGAACCAGATAAGATCTTGTTATACAATGTGATTATAAAGTGCAGGCAAAGCTCTGAAGTCATGTGCAAGCATCATGCCATGAGCATATAGGATTATTATTTTAGAAGACATAATGTTTCTGAAAGGTAAACCTGAGAGCCATGTTTCTGCTTAAATCCATGCAATGGTTTCCTCTGGCCCACAGGCCCATAGGATGGTGCCCAACCTCCTACCGCAGCCCACACTTCCCTCCTACTCCTAGCCTTCCCTCCGTTAGCTCCTGTCTGTCCTTTTTGTTCCCCTCATGAGCTATTACCACCATGCCCATTAATTGCATATTTAATTGTTGATTAAACTGTGGTGTCTCTAGAGCGTGAAGTCCTACATGCTCATAGAATCATGTTTCCACATGACTTCAGAGCTTTGGGGATGTAAATGCATATATGGACTGGGGAAATGGAAAGGTGGTGGGAAGGAACAGCAAGGAGGAAACATTGCTGGGGCGCTCTGTATGGGTAATAGAGGTGCCGGCCCACTGGGCTGCACTGAGCTACAAGTAGGACCAGGGAGGTTATAGAGGGCAGCACCCGAGCAGGTACCCCTCGGGTCAGGCTGCCTGGGTTTGACTCCAAGCTTTTACTTACCACTGTGGCTGGCCTAGGGTATGTGGTGTAACGCATCAAAGCTGCGGGGGAGAGGGGTGGTATGAACTGAACATGTGTGCCCCCCTCCAAATTCCTATGTTGAAACCTTAATCTCCACTGTAATGGCATTACAAGGTGGGATCTTCGGAAGTGATTAGGTCATGAGGGTGGAGCCCTCATGGATGGGATTAGTGTTTTTATAGGAGACATGAGAGAGTTGATCTCTGTCTTTCTCTCTGCCATGTGAAGACACAACCAGGAAGAGAACCCTTATCAGGCACCAGCCAACACCTTGATCTTTGGCTTCCTGGCCTCCAAAACTGTAAGAAATAAGTTTCTATTGTTTACACCACCCAGTCTATGGTATATTTATTATAGTAGCTCAAACTGACTAAGATAGGGAGTTAGGCAAGAATTGGTACTAAAACTCAGCCCACTTCCCACCAAGCTGTGCCCTGGTGCAGGCTGCGTCTGCCTTGAGGTAGGGGCATCTTTCTCTTGTTACAAAGATGTTCTCTGCGCTCCAAGATGTCTTGGGGCTGAATCCTCCCCGGGGGGATATGTGGACATAGAGGGGCAGGCAACTTTGTATAACTCCTCTGCCCAGTGAGGGACTGTTCTGCAAGTTGTCTACCTTTAGGTGGTACCTTTTTTGATTTGGCACAAGGGCCCAATACAGGATAGCCAAGTCCTACCCGATTGAGACGTTGGGCCACTACCCACCTTTCATTAAACCTCAGTTTCTTCATCAGTGTCTACATCTCATGGTGCTCTTCCAAAGCTTACTTTAGATTACCCACGTAAGACAGCACATAGAAAGTGCTCAAAACCGGTAGCAATTCTAAGTGTTCAAAACATTCAGGACCCCACACCACCATTTTGTCTTTTAAAAAAATATGCCTTAGGAACTGTGCCTGTTCCTAAAAGCCTTGTAGGAGGCACAAGTTGTTTCAGAGATGCCTTTTTACTTGCCTGTTCTGCTTACATTTCTGAAGTCTCTCTGTTCATACTGTGCCTTTGTGCATTATGCCCTTCTAAGGCTCACTTGTAAAACTGCAGGATGCTGATTTCCTTACACACAGTATAATTCTCACAATGGATATTTAAAATTTATGGCCAAATCTCCCACATGAAGGTGGTCTGGCAGCCATAATTTTTTCCTTCTGTACATAAATGACTATTAACTAGTTGGCATTTTGCAGACAGGTTTTGATGAACTATGATATTTTGCTTAAAATCATTCCAAGAATAATGTCAGACTTCATAATTGCCTTACCCATGACCACTAGCAAGCAAAAGTCACCTTTACTGCACAGCTTATGTTAAAAAGAATCAAACTACAACCACAGACAGAACTGTAAATACAAGAACACAGGGCAGCCCTCCTGTACCCCAGAGATCGCTCATTTTGAAGGTTGCTGGCCATAGTGACTCATTTGGTATAACTGCTGGTTCCCATGACAACCAAATACCTCAAGAGCCACAGGCTGAACCAGAGCAGCTCCCCATAATCCTGCCCACTTCAATAGGGAATTTCGCGCCACCCAAGAGTGCTTCCAGCTGCCACTACTCCCCCCTCCCCGTGGGAACATCCCCCGGTGGAGACTGCTGGGGATAGAGACGGCCACCTGCCTCGCCTTGAGGTCTAGTGGTGGAAAAGGGGTACACAATTGGAGATCCCCCTATCAACCAGTTTCACGCGGAGACACACATCAGAAGGGCAGCCACACGTGGCTAGATGAGCAACCTCTGAGCTGTGTAAAATTTTCCCAACTCAGCTCTCACACTGCAGCCAAAGGAAATTGTGTTTCTACCAGAACCTCAGGAAGAGCAGGGTCAAAGTAACCCCTAGGAGCTACAAGACCCCTCCCAAAGCACAGGGCTTTCGCATACCCCAACTGGGGAATCAGAGTCTGCTACGGACATAACAGAATACCTAGCTAATAGAGAGCGGAGGACTCATATTCTCAAGTACAATCCATTAGCTCAGAGCCCACGCTGGGAGGTCATTCTCACCACACTCCACTGGGAAGAGGAGAAGACCACAGGTCAGAGTTAACTCAAGATCCAACAAACTTGCTAAAATACACCTAAGGCAATACAGGCCACTACTTCTCTCCTGGCTTTGCCAAGGAAAAATAATTGTGGCCTGGTGACAGGGCCATAAACTAGCTCTAACACCCCCAGCTCTCGACCAAGAGTCCAGATGAGAAAAAACCAGCGAAAGAACTCAGGGAACATGAAAATCAGAGTGAAAAGTCACCCCCAAAAGAAATTATCAGTTCCTCAGCAATGGATACCAACCCAAATGAAATGGGTAGAATGACAGAAGAGGAATTTCGTTTATGGATTATAAGAAAGCTCAATGAAATTCAAGAGAAAATTGAATCCCAGCACAAAGAAACCACAAGAAAAATGCAAGAAATGAATGAAAAATTCTCCAAAGAAATAGAAATATTACGGAAAAATCAAATAGAAATCCTAGAAATGAAGAAGCATTCAAGGATCTACAAAACACAGTGGAAAGCCTTAAGAATAGGCTGGACCATGCAGAGGAAAGAATTTCAGAGCTAGAAGACAGCTCCTATGCGCTCACACAATCAGCTGACGAGAAAGAACACAAAAACAAGAGACAGGAAAAAAGCATACAAGAAATGTGGGATTATGTAAAGAGGCCAAACATAAGGATAATAGGTATCCCAGAGGGAGAGGAAGAAAATTTGCATGGGCTGGAAAATTATTTGAAGGAATAATAGAGGAAAATTTCCATGGCTTAGCCAGAAATCTCGACATCCAAGTACAAGAAGCACACAGGACTCCTGGGAGAGTCAACGTGAAAAGGCATTCACCACGCCACATAATTATTAGACTGACCAAAGTAAACAAAAAGAGGCACTCCTCAGAGCTGTAAGACAAAAAAAGGAGGTAACCTACAAAGGGAAACCCATCAGATTAACTGCAGATTTCTCAACTGAAACCTTACAAGCCAGAAGGGAATGGGGAGACATCATCAATCTCCTAAAACAAAACAAAGGTCAACCCAGAATTCTGTATCCTGCCAAACTAAGCTTCTTATATGAGGGAGAAATAAAGACCTTTCCAGATAAGCAATCACTGATAGAATTTGCGAAATCCAGACCGGCCTTGCAAGAAATGCTTAGACCTGCATTATACACTAACCAGTGCAACAGACACCCACCTATGTAAATTATGCAAAGGCTAAAACCCCAGAAACCAGATTCCACAATGACGCAAGAGGTAAAACAAAAGATACCACCCAACAGAATAATCAGAAATTTACCCCAAATATCAATTCTCTCAATAAATGTAAATGGCTTGAACTGCCCATTGAAGAGACATAGGCTGGCTGAATGGATTAAAAAATACAAACCAAGTATCTGTTGTCTTCAGGAAACACACCTCACACACAAAGACGCATTCAGACTCAAGGTGAAAGGATGGAATACAATTTTTCAGGCTAATGGAAACCAAAAGAAATCTGGAGTAGCCATCCTCATTTCAGATGACATCAACTTTAAAGCAATAAAAGTAAAGAAGGACAAAAATGGACACTATATAGTGGTGAAGGGAAAAATTTCACAAGAGGATTTAACAATCCTAAACATTTATGCACCCAACACAGGAGCACCCAGGTACATAAAGCAAATGCTGCTAGATCTAGACAACATAATAAGCAGGAATGCCATAATTGCAGGGGACTTCAACACCCCACTGACGGAACTGGACAGATCCTCCAAACAAAAGTAAATAGAGAAATAAAAGACCTAAACAGGACTCTAGAACATTTGGGCCTAACAGATATCTACAGAACACTCCACCCAAATAACACTGAATATACATTCTTCTCATCAGCTCATGGAACTTTCTCTAAAATTGACCACATCCTAGGCCACAAAACAGATCTAAACAAATTCAAAAAAATAGAAATCATACCATGTATCTTTTCAGACCACAGCGGAATAAAATTAGATATCAATTCCAACAGAAACTCACATCTTCCTCCAAAAACTTGGAAACTAAACAATCTATTGATGAATGAGTATTGGGTCAAAGAGGAGATTCAAAATGAAATCAAAAGATTCTTCGATCTAAACGATAATGGGGACACAAGTTATCAAAATCTGTGGAATACAGCAAAAGCAGTCTTGAGAGGAAAATTTATCGCCCTAAATTCCCACATCCAAAAGACAGAAAAGTCACAAATCAGTAAACTAATGAATCATCTTAAGGAAATGGAAAAGGAAGAGCAAAGCAATCCTAAAAACAGCAGAAGAAAAGAAATAACCAAAATTAGAGCAGAATTAAATGAAATCGAGAACAAAAGAACAATACAGAAGATCAATGAAACGAAAAGCTGGTTCTTTGAAAAGATAAACAAAATAGACAGGCCACTTGCCAGGTTGACCAGAAGCAGAAAGGAAAGGACTCTAATAAGCTCAATTAGAAATGAAAAAGGAGAAGTCACAACTGATACCATGGAAATACAAAACATCATCTTTGAATACTACAAAAATCTCTATGCCCACAAACACGAAAACGTGGAGGAAATGGACAAATTCTTAGAAACACACTACCTCCCTAGGCTCAACCAGGAAGAAACTGAATTTCTAAACAGACCAATATCAAGCACCGAAATTGAAGCAGTAATTAAAATCTACCCACAAAAAAAAGTCCCGGACCAGATGGGTTCACACCTGAATTCTACCAAGCCTACAAAGAAGAACTGGTGCCTATACTGCAGAAATTATTTGAAAATATCCAGAAGGATGGAATCCTCCCAAACTCATTCTACGAAGCCAATATCACCTTGATACCAAAGCCAGGAAAGGACACAACAAAAAAGAAAACTACAGACCAATATCCCTTATGAATATAGATGCAAAAATTCTCAATAAAATCCTTGCAAACCGAATTCAAATGTACATCAAAAAAATAATCCATCACGATCAGGTGGGCTTTATTCCCGAGATGCAGGGATGGTTCAACGTACGCAAATCTATAAATGTAATTCACCATATAATAAAAGCAAGAACAAAGATTATATGATCCTTTCAATAGATGCAGAAAAGGCTTTTGACAAAATCCAACACCCTTTTATGATAAGAACTCTTAACAATATAGGCATAGATGGCTCATTCCTAGAAACTATTAAAGCCATATACGATAAACCCACAGCCAATATCATACTGAATGGGGAAAAATTGAAGGCATTCCCCTTAAAACTGGCACCAGACAAGGGTGTCCACTATCTCCACTTCTTTTCAACATAGTGCTGGAAGTCCTGGCCACAGCAATTAGACAAGACAGAGGAATCAGGGGCGTCCAGATAGGGGCAGAAGAGGTCAAACTTTCACTATTCGCAGACGATATGATATTATACATAGAAAACCCCAAGGATTCAACCAAGAGATTACTGGAATTGATAAATGAATTCAGCAAAGTCTCAGGATACAAAATTAATACACACAAATCCATAGCCTTCATATATGCTAATAACAATCAAGCCGAGAAACAAATTAAAGATGCTATACCTTTTGCAATAGCAACAAAGAAAATTAAATATTTAGGAATATATCTAACTAAGGAGATCAAAGACCTATATAGAGAGAATTATGAAACACTGAGAAAGGAAATTACAGAGGATGTAAATAGATGGAAAACCTTACCATGCTCTTGGATAGGCAGAGTCAACATAGTAAAAATGGCTTTGCTACCTAAATTAATTTACAGAATCAATGCAATCCCTATCAAAATACCAACATCATTTTTTGCCGATCTAGAAAAAATAATTCTACGCTTCGTGTGGAACCAGAGAAGACCCCGTCTAGCCAAAGCAATCTTAAGCAAAAGAACAAATTGGGAGGCATCTGTCTACCAGACTTCAAACTATACTACAAGGCTATAGTAACCAAAACTGCATGGTATTGGCACAAGAACAGAGATTAGACCAATGGAACAGGACTGAGAACCCAAATATAAAACCAACCTCATACAGTCACCTGATCTTTGACAAATTCCAGAAAAACGTACACTGGGGAAAAGATTCCCTATTCAACAAATGGTGCTGGGAAAATTGGATGGCCATATGTAGAAGACTGAAAGTGGACCCACACCTCTCACCTCTCACAAAAATCAATTCACAATGGATAACAGATCTAAACCTAAGACATGAAACCATAGAATTCTCGAAGAAAATGTTGGAAAAACTCTTATGGACATGGCCTAGGCAAAGAATTTATGAAGAAGACCCCCAAAGCAATCACAGCAGCAACAAAAATAAATACATGGGACCTGATCAAATTGAAAAGCTTCTGCACAGCCAAGGAAACTATCACTAGAGTGAACAGACAACCTACAGAATGGAGAAAATATTTGCATGCTACACCTCTGATAAAGGGCTTATAACCAGAATCTATACAGAACTTAGGAAAATCAACAAGAAAAAATCAAACAACCCTATTAAAAAATGGGCAAAGGACATGAACAAAAATTTTTCCAAGAAGACAGAATGATGGCCAGCAAACATATAAAAAAGTGCTCAACTTCTCTAATCATCAGGAAATGCAAATCAAAACCACAATGAGATATCACTTAACTCCAGTGAGATTGGCTCATATCAAAAATCCCCAAATAACAAATGTTGGCGGGGATGTGGACAGGTAGGAACACTCATACACTGCTGGTGGGACTGCAAATTAGTACAACCTCTATGGAAAAGAATATGGAGATATCTCAAAGAATTAAAAGTAGAATTACCATTTGACCCAGCAATCCCACTACTGGGTATTATCCAAAAGAAAAAAAGACATTTTATAATAAAGACATCTGCTCTCGAATGTTCATAGCAGCACAATTCACAATTGCAAAGTTGTGGAAACAACCCAGGTGCCCATCAATACACGAGTGGATCAATAAAATGTGGTATATGTATACCATGGAGTATTACTCAGCAATAAGGAACAATAGTGAATTAACACATCTGGTATTATCCTGGTCGGAGCTAGAACCCATTCTTCGAAGCGAAGTGTCACAGGATTGGAAAAACAAGCATCACTGGTACTCACCATCAAACTGGTACTAACTGATGAACACTTACATCACACAGGGCAATAACATCATCAGAGGGCGGGAGGGGGGTGGAAGGGATGGGAAAAACTCTCACTGAATGGATGTGGGGAGCACAGTTTGGGAGACGACCACGATTGTGGCTCTGACACGGGCAGAACAGGGGCAATGTGTATGGCCAAAATGTTGTACCCCCATGATATTCTGAAATTAAAAAAAATAAATAAATAAAAAAAAAAAAAAAAAAAAAAAAAAAAAAAAAAAAAAAAAAAAAAAAGAACACAGGGCAGACAGCTCCTTTCTGCAAGGTTTTGGGAATGTATTCCGAAGTGACACGGAGATTAGACTATAAATATCTATAAGTTGATTTCTGCAAGCATAGAATTGTGCTGAGAATGGCTTTGGTAGACTTTCAAATTTGAATAAAACTTGGCACATGGTTTGACATGAAAACAAAGCAATAATCAAAATGCAGTCACAGTGGCAATAAAAATTTTTCAGTTTGTAGCTGGGGGCTGTTTAGAACAAATGTTCCCAAAATGCCAGACTATGTTAAAATGTTCACTCATTCAGAGCAAAACCAGAGAGATTTGAACATTTATACATGTAAAAACAAATGTATATACGTATGTCAGAGTTAGATTGCCAACAGTCTTTACTCAGGAAAAATTGTCAATTATTCTGAGATTATGCCCTTTCAACTGCTTTGATGTTAAAATGTTCTTTCTTTATGTAATGATTTCCATAGTAGATTATAGTTGTCAATCTGTGGAAAGTTTACAAATTGTCAACCTCTGAATTTCATTTTCTGGAAATGTCGATACTACATGAAATCCAAAAGCCTCAAAACCAAAAATTGACTTCATTTTCTATTTTCCAGGCCACTGGTTTGCTGTCATATCAACTAGCCTGACAAAGAACGGAAGGGGGATGGGGTGGGGTAGAAGGCACAAGACCTCAGACATGTTCTCAGACACAATCTTGGTACAAACAGACAGGTTTGCATGGAGAGCTACAGCCCACCACATGAAAACCCACTGAGAAGGGTTATGAGATGATTTTCTGTTCAAGAAACATGAAAAAAAAAAAAAAAGTGAGAAATGAAAAGAATAAAAATCAGGTTCATTAAGCAATGCATGGTTCTATTAGGACCTTTATTCAAAACCTTTTTGATACTTTGCATTATTCTATACCATCACTAGTGAATGAACTTTCTAACCCATATTCAACAGAGAACAGCTTTCATGCCATGCAACCTTGGGTAAAATCGCTTTTCCTAGATGGGCCTTTCTGTCCTCAATTATACAAGAGTTGGACTCAGTTGCTAAAATACATCCCAACACCAACATTGCACAAATATTGGCTTCTTTTGCTAATAAATAATATTTTGCTCCCTAGAATAGCTTGTTAAGTGGGAAGATTTGAACGGAAGTTAGTGAATATACAGGATTGCTAGCAAGTGCATAAGGTGCCATATACACCACATTTAAAGATCTTCATGCATCACTTTGTTCTTTTTTTTGTTTCTTAAAATTCTTCTTTCATCTTATTACTTTCCTATTGAAAGCCCTCTGTAGCTTTTCATTATTAAATCGGGGGCCTCACACTTACAAGATTGCCAGGCCAGGCAGGCAGTGAATATGAGTGAAGCACGTCCAGGGGGCACGGGGGCAAACTGACCTGCTCCTGCCCGTGAAAAGGGACAGTGGCCACTCAGCACCAGCCCCTTGGGGCCAAGCAGGAAGGCCAAAAGTTGCCAGATCTATCTCTTCTTTGAAACAAGATAGAAATCTGATCTTTTGGGTGTATAATCTTTAGAATTTTCATAGTTAGCAACGATGATTAAAATTTTTTAAACCTAATGGCCACATAAAAATCACAGCCGGCAGGTGGACAGGCTGTTTGTTTACAATTTCTGAGATTAAAAAGTAAATTTTATGAGAATCAAGACTGTCATGTAGCCCTGACTTATTTTGGGGCCCAAAACACAGTCTTCTCATTATGTTCTTGGAATCAGCAACTGAGTCCAACACTCCAATTTATAGATGAGGGCACAGAACATGGGCTTTGAAAACAGATCGCGATAAAAGTTTTGATTCTGCCATTTGCTACTTTGTGAAAGATACTTAACTATTTTGAACCTCAGTCTTCCTAGCTTTAAAATAAAGTGAATAATTCCTAAGTACTGTTTTTAAGTGGTTTTCCCTCCTCTCTCCAGGCTGGAAGTATCTTTGCATACATCTGTGTTCTCTGCCTGTGCTGTTGTCTGCCAGTCACTTACCTGGATTCTGCAGAACCTCCAAGGCCTTTCATCCCACTCCCATAGGTGGCCCTTTTAGACCAGCTTAGTCTGAAGTGACTTCTCTGCCTTATCCTCATAAGCATTTGTTTTGCCATAATCAAAAATCTTTTTGTCTGTCATTCTTTTGTCTCATTCAGGATTTCAAAGATCCTGATCAACTCCCATTGTCAAATTCTAACCTGAGTTAGAAAGAGTGAAATTGTTTGAAAATAGAACAAACTTTCAGCAATTGCCTACATTTCAAACTTTGATTAGTCCTAAGCATCATCCCGTATGTAAAATCATACAGTCCCCCTGCAGTGACATAAAACTTCCATGTAGGATAATTCTGAGACTTGGAAAAGGGTATCTTTTTGATAGTTGCTTTTTCAATACCAACAAAGATTGGTTTCATAGCCACAGCCAGGAAATCTCTTCTATCCTGCTCATTAAATAATAACAGTATCAACAATAATAACTAACAGGTATTATCATAGCTGCTTCCTCTTGTACCCCAAAGTATGGCCCTAGTTTTAAGCTGCTAATAAGATCCTGCTATAATTTTGCTCTGGGCTATGTCCAGACTTGATGGTGAAATGCTCTGAATACACTAAGGTACACAGAAGACCCAGGAGTGTTTTTCGTCAAAGCCTTGCTTTAGTGATAAACCCTGCTCTCTAAGGAGATAAGTAATGCCCTCCTGCGGCAATCCATTTCAATATCTGTCCAGCATAGGTTTCTCTGGAGATTTATTTGCACTGAGTTCCCATGATGTCACATAGAGGTGGTGATCTGGAAACAGAATTAGAGAGGTGTTTGGGGGAATTATTCTGATAAATGATTGTTCAAGGAGGGTGGCAAACGGGGGACACAACCCTGATGGGCCTTTCTTACTTGGGGTAAGTGATCAACTGCCAACTGCTCATAACCTTACAAAGCTCATGAAATCTAGCCACACAAATTGGCAAATGTACATGATGTACCTGGAGTCGAAAAGGAACAAATCCTGTCCTGAGTATAAAGCATCCTTATGTGTACTTAGAGGGAACTGTCTGTAAATCTTTGAAAATTTTGTTATGTGGCCAGAAAGTAGTTTGAAGAACAAGGTGAATGTTGCCTGGCTTGACAGTAACTCAAGACGACAAGCAAAGGGCAGGATGGAGGAGGGTAGCCAAGGAAACCATTTTATCAATAGTATTTAGACAAAACCTGAGGGTTGCAGCTACGCTACCAGTTCATATTCTCCACCTCCACCAAGTCTGCAACACCAAGGCAAAGTCTTTATAGTCTTCATACTCTCTTAACATGAACACATTCATGATATGTTTTGGGAACTCTCTTTTGCTTTAAACTGTTCCTGATAGTTATATTTTCTGGACCAAAATGTCTGTGGTGAACATTAGATGTGATTTCCCAAAAGCTTTGGAGATCTCTAGAATAGGTGAGAACCACTTTAAGACAATTAACCAACCAAACAAATAGACAAAATGCAAGAGTCTTGTATTTTTAACTTCAAGTCAAGTTTCACAGCACATCTTTTGGGGTTTCATGTGGGAGGAAGGCAGAGGTTATTCCCTTTACCTGTGGGTGCAGGTACATCTACTTAATCTCCTGTGCCCTTCAGCAAGGTATTTAACATCTGGTCATTTCTCCTAGTTCCTTGCTCATCCCAGCTGTTAAGAATTCTTCTATGTGAAGCTCCTTCCCAGTACCTAAAGCTGATTTGAGCAAAGGGTTGCCAGAGGCTAATCCCATAGTGCTGCCGACCCTATGAAAATGAGCTCCCTCTGGGCACAGAAACAGCAAAAAAACAAGAAAAGGAAAATTGAAGACTACTAAATTTTGTATTACGGAAATTATAGGGAGTCCAGACTTGTGAAATTTCATCAAGATGAGAACTACATAATTTTTCTTACAAGCCAAAAATAGAGTGTTCAGGAAGCCCTGCCCTGTGAGCAAATCACAGTAAAAGTCAAAGGTGGTTAGTAACGTTACAGACACCCTTGGCCTTCATTCATTCAGACATTGGAATGTAGTCCACCAGTTGCCAAAGACCTGCTTCAGAAGTGGTGGATGGTGGAGAGGGAGAGAGACAGAGACAGAAAATGAATAACATACACCAACCTAAAGGACTGGTTAAACTAATTATCATTAGAGTAAAAGCCAAAGTCCTTAAAATGGCCTACCAGGCCCTTTGCGGACTCCCCAAACCTCCCTCCTTCCCAATCTCCTTACTCTCTTGCTTCCTCCAGCCACACTGACTCTTTGCTGTTCTTTGAACACGACAAACTTTTTCCTTTGCCTGGAACAACCTTCTCCCAAATATCCACGTGGCTCCCTCCCTCACTTCCTTTGGATCACCCCACCCACACAATTTTCTCTATCCCTCACCCTTCCTTACTGCACTCCAATTAGCATCTGAAGTCCTACATGTTCAATTGCTAATTTGTTTATTGTGTCTCTCCAACCCAACATAAACTTCAGGAGGGTAGACACTTGTTTATTGCTAAATCCCCCATGATTGATACGGTCCCTTGTAAATTCTGGGTGCTCCACTACATCTTTGCTTAATAAGTGAACGTGTCAGAGGGCAGATGAAGCAACCACACATGTGGATCATATTCTTTCAACTCCTCGCAGAAATGTGTTCTGGGATGAGAATTAATATTTTGCTCTTACGAAGAGCTGATAAAAAACATGACTTTATGCAAATGATGATCTTTCCTACTCATTCAGAGTTTGAAAACATGGGCTGTTTTGTTACCCAACATCTCTCACATAAGGATCAACACAATAATTCCTTCAAGAACCAGGGCTTAGGGATTTCTCCAGAGTAACACTTATTTGCATCTTTTGAAACTGACTGTGCAGACCACATAACACTTTTTCTTAGCTGCCAGGAAAATAACTTCATCTGTTGTTACTTAGTTGTGGCAAGTGTGTGTGTGTGCATGTGCAGGAGGCTGTTATAATTAAAATTATCTGCTTTGTCCTTGCTGGTGAGACTTCTTATTGGTACAGGAATGTATTTGCATTGCCTACCTCTCTAACATGTTGCATGAAATTAGAAGTTATGTCATTTAACTGTTTCCTAGGAGACCGTCTGGACCTTAAAATTGCTTCTGCATCCTCTGAGATGGAGGAAAGTAAAAAATGGGACCAAATATCACCGTGCTAGAATAAACCAAAAGGAGACTCAGAGCACAGGCAGAGACAGAGGGAGAAATGGGAAATTGGGAGAGGACGGCCACTGGCGGGAGAAGGGGACTGCTGCTCTCCGTGGCCTCGAAACTAACCAAATGGAAAACTGTCCTGGAATATCCATTACGCTGTCGAGTACAGCATGCATGTTGGCCCCTGTCCAAGCAGGTTTAGTGGGAAAAGTATTAACGCCTGCGAGGTGGTCCCACAGCGAGGTCCCCGAGGACAGAAGCTGCAGTATGGCTGGAGAGAGGAGGAGGAACAGGCCGCCTCCAACACCACGGAGTCTGCCGCTGCGTGACAAGGCACTATGTCATATGACAAACTGCGCTTCAGAACGGGAGATGATGGAGGGGTGATTGAAACCCCTGCGTCCCACAGATGGACATGGAACGAGTGAGCCGGGCTGCCCTCGGAGAACATAATCTACATCCCAGAACAGGCCTGGGTTTGTTTAGGTCTAAGCCATGGCAACAAATTTTAGCTTTGCAGCTCTCAGAACAGCTGTACGGCAGGGGCCGTGCGCGAGGCCTGCGATGGTGTTCCTGGACTCCCTACTCTGGGCTGTGTTGTATTATATCTTCAAACAGCACCTAAGTGTTAAACCCTCAGTTCATTTGCACAGCACAGCTAAAAAAACAAGGCAACTCCCAGACCTCCCCGTGTGGCTGCAGACAACCTTTCCTCTTACCTCCCCTCCCAGAGTGAATTAGCTTTCAATAGTTTGAAAAGAAAAAAAAAAAAATCTGCCTGTTAGCTTAAAGGGGAGAAGCATTAAAGAAATGGACTAAGATTGAAAACAAAACCAAAACCAAACTATTCTTTAGGAGAAGCCAAAGTCATCGTGGGGAATTTGAATGAATGTGTATCAAACAACACAGGTCCACAATCCTCACAGGTGGTTTAGTGTTAGATTGGAAGAAACGTAGGAGGCCTCCCAGCTAAGTGAATGACAAATCTTGTTGCTGACAACTTGAGGAATGCGGAGTTCCTTCAGTGGTTTTGCAAGTTAGAAGTATCTCCTGCTAAAAATTTAAGAAATTAAGGTGCCCGATACCTCCTACCTGTTTTATGTGTCGGGTTCTAAAGTTGTTTTTAAAAGAGAGTTACTAAAGCGAAGTGTGGAAACCACTGATCTAGTTAATTTTATAGAGAAAGAAGCTCTGATCAAAACCGGCTAAATACCTTTTCCAGGGTCGGAAAAATAATGAGTGATCAACCAGCCAAAGACCTAAATCCATTACTCCTGGCTCAGTTGTACGTTCTACAATTTACTCCCCCCACCCCCATGAAGTCTATTGTTAAAGGTTAGCAAAATTAACACTCCTCATCTGAAATCATGAAAAAAAATCTACCATTTGAGATTTTGCTGAATTCCAAATTCATGCGCAAGGCCCGCGTCCATTGCTGGCGTTTAGTGCTCTGGCTCCATCGACAGCCCGTGTGGGATCTGTCGTAGCCGTCCTACTGATCACCAGTGCCACAGAAATTCAGAGAGAAAAACACAAGATGAAAAAAACTTGCAAAATTCTCAGAGTAGATCATATTTTTCTATGTATCTAATTTTCAGAAATCAAAGCATGATTCCCTGATTTTAGACACAATAGGAGCAGAGAAAAGATTGGTCTCTACCTTTAGGCTCCCAAGGCTCCTCACCATTTTGTTTTCTGACATCTAAGCCAAAGAATCCCTCTTCAAAGTGTGGTCTGCAGACCAGAAGCATCGGCATCATCTGGGAGCTTGTTAGAAATGCAACAACCTTGTTGGCTCCACTCTACATCGACTGAATCAGAACGTCTGATCCAGAGGGGCCCAGGTGTGTCGTTGAACACAATCCCCAGGTGGTTTGCTTGTATGTTAGAGTGAGAAACATTGGTCTCAATCTAGAACAGGTGCTTTTCCATGAGTGGTCCCCAGACTAGCAGGATCAGCTTCACCTGGGAACTTTTTATAAATGCAGATTTTCATCTTGTTTCAGACCTACTAAATCAGAAACTCTGAGGTTGGGGCCCAGCAATTTAGTTTTAAGAAGCCCTCCAGAAGATTCTGATATACTAAATTGTGAGAACCACTCGTCTAAAATGTAAAGATAGGCACAACTCAGGACATTCACCCTAAGAAAAGAGAAAGGATAAACCAGTGTTTCCCAAATGATATTATGTAGAATAGGTATTCTTTAAATAAAGAAGTTCGTGGTCAAGTCTATTTGGGATATATATAGTTAAAACTATTCATCGGTTTTTTCATGGCCAGACTACTCAGCTTAAATATGCATTGGGACTCTCTGAGCTAGTTAATAGTCATTTTCAAATTTATTTGCAATCACCTAAGATTTATACTATCACGGTCCATTCTCATATTTCATGTCTCATTTTCTGAACAAAGGACTAATAATTTGAATTTTCTTTTTGAGTAATACCTCTTCTGCCTCCTAGAAAAAAGGGCTGAATAGGTCGTCTGGAGCTCTGATGGTTTCACACACTATCTCATTTGTGTTGCTACAATTCTCCAAGAGATTGGAGAATCATCCTGTAAGATGATGAGGGCACACACTAGCGATGAAACGTAGGTTCAACCAAGTTCTGCAGTTTTTCCACGGTCAGAAGATTCCTAAGTGAGGGAATAGTGGTCAAAGAAGTTGGCCTACTAGGCAATTGCCCAGGGTGCCAATCCGTGAGAAGCTCTGGAACATGACTGGAAACATGAGATGGAGATCATGTAATTTACTAGGGTGATTCTTGGGAAGAGAACTCCGTGGCGTTGGATGTGCTATTTTGATGAGCAGCTTAGAGTCAAGGATTGAGACTCCTGAGGGAGGTTCTGCAGCAATACCAGGTAGCTCCTGGCCAAGGGCTGCTTTGCTGGGTGGCAGACAGGTACGCAGCGCAGCTAAGTGGATCCGAGCATTTTAAGAGGCTGATGTTTGCTTCCAGTTATCCTCTACTTCCTTCTTCCTCCCAGAAAAGTGCTGAGTCTCCCCCCTCTATAAATGTTGAATAATAATAATTTAATCAAGCAACACTATTGATTTGGAGATGATCCAAATTATTAGCCATGCTGCAGCACTTCTATGTATAAATTCATGCTCAGGTAGGTCTTTCAAACGCCAGTACCTGTGTTCCTCCTAAACAAGGTCTTCTCCCTTTAAGCACTTGACTGTATATTTACATATAATTGCTATATTCGATTATTACTGGTTAATGCTACTTTAACAACAGTTTAAGTTGGTCTTGAGATAAACTAAACTGTAGTTCTTGAACATGTTCCATTAGCTCCTCATAATATTGGTGTGAGAAAGAAATTTATTAGTATGAGAGTGAACTTTATTATAATCCTTTCAAGAGATTCATTAGTGATTTTTTTTCCTTTTTAAAATTTTGGGTAGGCAAACATTTTCAGAACATTTTGTTAAAATTTGGAACTCAAGCAAGCACTCTAACCAAGTCATAGATCTCAAATGAGAGCAAAGTCAAGTCACACAGGTTTCTGAAGTATAATAAATGTAATAGAAGTCTAAAACACACTATTTCATCAATGTTATTTTAGTTCAAACCACTTTAAGAACCTAAACACTTAAGATTTAAGTCATAGCAGTCCATTCACATATTTCATAAAATGTCTCATTTTCTGAACAAAGGATTAACAACTTGAATGTAAGCAGCAGGTGTGAGCACTCTCGATAGGTCAAGTCCTTAACACCACCCAGACAAGTCTATAATTTCTGGGCACAGTACGTGGCATGCGTGAATTTTGTTTCAATATGTTTTCCATAGCAATAGCTTAGAAAGTCACATAGCCATATCCTACCCAGACTTCCATTCCTAGTGGCAGCTATTTGCTGATGATTGAAAGGTCATGCAAAACAGATGTGAGGGCAGCTGGATTTTCCAGCTATGCTTCAGTGGACTTAGCAGTGGTGCCTGTCATTACCAAATAGCAGAGAGATTTTATTTCAATTGAATAAAACCAAGAATCTTATGCAACCTTGTCAGTGTAATTGGACGTATATGCAGTTTCTCTCCCCTCTCGCTGAGGTCTCACCTTTTCCACCTTTTACTCTTCATTCTTCACAGCCTGGAACTAAATTCATCACACTGAAAAGGTAACAATTAACTGGGTGTGAACCATTCTGACCTGTTTTCCAACATCTTATAAATAGGTATTATTGACCTCTGTGTGGGCAAGTAACTTTAAATGCATTTCCTACAGCCTTCTAATTTGTTTGATATCACATTTGGTGTTATGTACACTTCAAACCAACTTTCTCTCATTATTCCTGTGGTTTTTTGTTTATATCCACAGCATATGGACTGTGAAATGTAGAGAAAACACAAAGAACAGCAAATGGTGCATTGCAGGGAGGACTATCACATCACAAATACCCTTGAAGAACAGATGGTCCAACTGCAAACCTCCCAAATATTGACATCTGTGTGGCCGGCAACTGCACAAGTCAGATAGATACAGCCTTTAAGTTTTACATATTCTAGCAAAACTAAGGAATTCCCAATATGGTCCTTTACGAACTGAATATATAGGAATTGTCCCTTATTAATAAGAAGGATCCTAAGAGAATATGGATAAAGTAATAAATTTCCTCCCTAGTCTATTAGAAAGTCTAAGTCTCAGATTTTCCAGTGAAAAATTGGATGTTTGTAGAGAATCATTTCTCTGAGTTTTCATTTTCTCATCTCTAAAATGTGGATTAAAAATACTCGACTCTCAGAGTTTCTCCAATTAGAACTTTACATAGTATACTAGTGTACCCTAATGTAACAGATAATATACCACACAAATTACAAAGACTACGCAACCAATGTAAGTTGTTATAGATCCACTGGGCTTGATCTCTTCCTGGTTTAGTTTATTGAGAAAGGGAAATTGTTAATCTCTTTGCTTTCTAGTACTCAATATGAAAATCATTCTTTTTTTTATATGACAAGGATTGAGGTTTATACAGAAAAACTATAAACTGAAATCCCAATTAACAAAAACTTTCAATTAAGAATATTTTATTCATTTTGACTGTAGGAAAAGCATTACAGTACAAGAAAACAAACTTATTAAAAAAATCCTTTTGGCTATATCTTAGTATACAACCAACTAAATCTCTCAAATATTCAGAACAATTCAGTTATCTGTATGTTTAGAGGGTAGACCTTGACAAACACAATCAATGCAACATTATGTTTACTTTGCATATTAAAAGTATATTAGTTACCAGAGGATTTTTCTTTTTTTTTGAGACGCTGTGTTGCCTGGGGCTGGAGTGCAAGCAAGATGTGTCACATAGTAATAAGCGCTATGGAGTATAATAAAGCAAGACACAGGAAGGGACATACTATTTTATATAGTGGAGTCACAGAAGGCCTCTATAATGAGGTAAAATCTGAATAGAAATCTGAGGTAAAGAATTCCAGACAGACCAGATAGCAAGTGCAAAGTCCCTGAGGCAGGAATGTGCCAGCAGGGCTAGAATGGTTCCAGGGAAAGCTGGGGAGAGCAGTGAGAGACAAAGCTGGAGAGACAGCTGGGGGCCAGAACACATCATGAGGACTTGGTCTTTTACTCTAAGTGAGATAGAAAAGTATTAATATTCCTAAACACAGTACTTCATTTTGGGAGAAAGTTAAATCCAAATGTCAGTGCTGAGCAATAAATTAGCCTGTATATATGTTTGAACTGTATAAGCCTACTTACTAACTAACAGAAGGGAAGAGAGGACTAAAAACTGCCCCAAACCTTAAATAAATTATGATGTATAAAATACAGATCGAAAAATAGTGAAACATCTAATTTCTTCTCCATCCTTTCAAAGTGTGAGATGGTGTCATCGAGCTCCACCCTGCCCTATGCTAATATTGGAAGCACAATTTTGTCACTAACTTTTTCCAGGTACATCTCTTTTTCTATTCTTATCTAGGCTAAACACATTAAATTGCAAACTATTTTTTTTTTGGTAAAGTGGGTATTTTTAGGTATTTCAACAAAATCTAAGGGGATAAGTATTCCAGCATTCAATACAGCCTTATTAGGAAAACAAAGTTGGTCTGCTGTCTTTTGTGGAGAACACATGAAATGAACACTCTTCATTCTTTATAGTCTCAACTTAGTTTTTTCCACTTATTTAACACTTGAAAAATAATTTGGGGTGGGTTTAGATTTTCTAAAAATCTGGAGGTAGTTACTCAGAGTCAAGGAATTTAAAAATTAATGATCAAATGTGGCTATTTTAGCCAAGTTAGGCCAGGTCCTATCCTTGTTTAATAACTTCAAGATGAGCCCTTAATTTCACATTCATTAGTTAAGAAGTAGAGTCTTGTCTGACATGGTCATCACTTTGAATCTCATATTAAATGAGTTAAAAGCATTCAAAGTGATAATAATATCTAAATCTAAAAAAAGGAAAATTTAAAGCCAACTTTATTTTTAAAAGTTCTTATATTATTTGTGATTTACTTCACATTTATACTATCACATAGAAAGAGCTGAAATTTATTCAGTTGTTTCTTTTATTTATATCAATTAAGAAAATTTATTTTTGTTTATAAAAATTAATTTTGTTTATAAAAGAAGACATTGCTTATATTTCTGATTGATAATTTAATGATTTTCTTATAAAATTTAAGATAAATTAGAATTCCAAAGCTTTTCAATATTAACAAAATACTAGTATCTTTTTTTGAAACAAAAGAACCATATAAAATATAAATTATATTCTCCATTCTAATACCTTTTCTATGTTACAGGTAGAAAATCTGAAACTGTAGAAAATTAGTAACACATGATGCCTAATTCACCAAAAGGTAAGTTTATTATCCTAAGAAAATTGGGATAATAATTCTCTCCACCACTGTTTGAGTCTAATATATTAGGAAATGACCTAAAATAGTGTTTAACAGTCCACACCTCACAACATATGTGACTCACCATGGAAGCTGAACACTCAAACTGGTCTACACCTGTTCATTGGGACAAATTCACTGATCAAAAGTTCAGTAACTATGGTAATGTGAAATTGCTATGAAAGATCCTAAATGCTTCTTCTCAACTTTAGTACTTATCTCACTGCAGACCAAGAACAAATAGTTCAGACTGGCACCAGTCCAGGGACCCCAAATTGAGTAGCACTGACCTAGACAACTGTTCTTAAACTTTTTATCAAAATATGATCAGAAATGTATTTTATCTTTTTCTTTCTATTTTTTTTTTTTTTTGAGACAGGGTCTCGCTCTGTTGCCTGGGCTAGAGTGCAGTGGTGTCATCATAGCTCACTGCAACCTCAAACTCCTGGGCTCAAGCGATCCTCCTGCCTCAGCCTCCCGAGTAGCTAGGACTATAGGTGTGCACCACCACGCCTGGCTAATATTTTTATTTATTTTGTAGAATAGAGGTCTTACTCTGTTGACCAGGCTGGTCTTGAACTCCTGGGCTCAAGCAATCCTCCCACCTAGGCCTCCCAAAGTGCTAGGATTACAGGCATGAGCCATCGTGCCCAGCTGTTAATTATCAGAGGATTTTTGACAACAAAGAATGAAGTTAGAAGAATTTCTTGTTTGACTCTAATTCATTAAGAATATGTAGTGATGTTCAGGATAATGGAGGTTTCAATTTACTTGAAAATCTCAAGTTTTTATTTTGTGTCCAAGTGTGCCAATTATTGATTTATTGACTTGTAGTTCCAAATGCACCCTTCATCCTTCAGTTGCCCACTCTGTGATATAGGACTGGACTCATTTTTCCTTCATAGTGATCATGATGTTAAGCTTTGTCCTGAGGGAACTGAAGGAATCTTGCAGAAGCGGCTTCTCCTTCTGGTTGCAGGTGCTGCATTTTGCTTTTTCTGTGTGGCCCATAATGGTGCATGTGTGTGGAGACAACTGTTGGGGCTCTGCCCCAGCTGTGCATGCAGAGTGCACAGTCTCTTGGTGACTTCACATCCCTGGCCTGGGCCTGGTGACCACCACACTGCGGCCCTCTGGACACGGATGCTGTGTATTCCTGGCCTGTGCCTGTGCCTGTAGCAGCATCCCAACTCTCTTTGTGCACCCACCCACCAACCTTGGATTGCCTGCATTCTAGAGGATTGTTTCCTTGAGCTCAGCACCTGAGGACTAGCTCTGGCCTCAGCAACCCAGCAATCTTCTTTGTCATTTAGCAGGCTGAAACCACGTTCTCCAACAAGGTTGGATCCCTAGCCATGGAGGGGGGAATCTCCTTCTAAGCCTGTCTTTCTTGGGTCCTCTCTCAGCCCTAGACCCCCCCGCAGAGTTCTTTGTATTGTCATAGTTACTCTCTTATCACAGCTTAATAATTCCTTATACTAAACTTCTCCTAATTTACTGTGTGATTTCTTTCCTCCTGATTGGACCCAGACTGACATAGTTAAAGATCATCAAGAACTTCCCAGATATAGGCATAAACAAACTATAATAGATTCACATCAATTTCTCTTTTCTAAGGGCAGAAGTATTCAAAGGATTTATAATGGTACCAGAGAAATTATTAAGTAGTAGCACAATAATTTAGCAGAGCAGAATGAATGGTAAGTTCCAGTTGATAAAGCCAGAATTAACTTAACTTGTATTTCAACTCATAATTGAAAAGCTCCATGGATTCCTCTATTCTCCCTTTCATTCAATTAAGATTGAAATTGTCAGGATTCTCAAGCACACAGAGATAGAGAAAGCTTCTGGGGTTGAATTACATCAATATAGGGTCACCTAAACAGGTTTACTTATGCAAAAACTAATACTGCTATGAGGTCACTGGAGTTCCATTTACTTTCCCATTTACCAAGGAAACAGTCATGCATGTTAGTGATACACTAGGCTAGAAAACTCAAAACACACACCTAAAGATATTCCAGTCTACTAAAATACTTTAAACATAGAAAAAGTGGTACTTTTGAGTAAGTTAGAATAGCACCAGCTGTGTGTGCCTTATAAGCAAAAGAAACAAAGGAAAAAGGGAAAGAAGAGAAAAAAGCAAACCCAATTATATTTGAACTACAGAGCAAATATGACAGGTTAGAATATGAAGATGAAAAAATAACTTGGAACCCAATTAGGAAACCTTGTCCTTTGACACATGGATGCATAAGAGACTGTCAATCAATTCAGGGACCTGGCATAGAAGTCATTTTCCTTGGGAACTATATTTGCCATATTTGAGAAATTGAAAAATTATACTCCCTGTGAATTGTAAATTGTTTTATTTTTCTCCCTGAGGTCAGTGACCAGTGGTTTTCTGACATGGAAATGTTTTATTCTTCTACACTAAACAACGGGTCCAAGCTTTATTGTGTGTGATTACATGCAGTTACAGACAGGAAAAAAAAAATTGCCTTCTTGGCAAACTTTCATTTAATAAGGTTCTCCGAGTGCTCTGCCATTAGTGCCAATCACTAAACGCACATCGCTTTTCCCCCATTCTGTGTTCAAGGTGTGGAGGCCACACCTTCCTTATTAATCACTGATGCAATCTTGCCACCTACCCAGACAGCTACTAAATCATGGGATCAAGAATAAAAGTTCTTTAATATAATACCATACACAAATGGTTTGCTCTAAATTCTCTTCATAAAATAAACAGTTTGGTGAATCAGACACTTGTCACATTAAAAATAATGTGCGTATCTCTTTTGATAAAAGGCAACTTCTGGGCTTGGTGCTTACCGAGTTAAATCCTCTCATTCACATATACAACATAAAACCATATCAGTTTGAGATTTCTGTTAGGTAGCCATGTGTCCTTGCCCCTTTCCTCTGTTAAATTTTAAATACTGCAAAGGAACCATTTTCCCTGGGAGGCTCCCACACTTGGGATGAAACTTTTTCTGCGGAATTTTGGCACCCTATTAATTAGTGGTTATGAGTGGGAGCTGCTCTCTCTCAGCAACTCCTATTCTGCCATCAGTCAAGTGTGATTCTGTAATAAATTTCCACGAAGCAAACTATTTCTGGTAATTCTCCCTAATTAACACCAGGCCTGCTAATAATACATCAGTACCTATGTGTTTCTGATATAACCAAGATCTTGTCTGAGAGTACTCAAAAAGGGAAACCGCCAACCTAAATTAAGCTTTTGCTGGCAAAAGGATTTTATATGTAGTTCTGTAAGAAAACCTTTGATAATCTTATATTGGGGACATTTTGACTAGAAAACACTGAACGACAGGGAGGCTTGCTCTGGTTTGAGCACTGAATGGGGATTTATTGTGAACACACAGTTGAGACTTAAGCCTATAAATCTTGTACTGGATTACTGTTTCTTAACGAAGGAATGACAGATCTCTTATTTTGTCGGTGTATTTTAATGTGCAATGACGTGATTGATAGAAACCAAACAGCAGCTATTAAAATGTCAGATGCAGACTTGATGCCCTTAAAAGTTTGGCTTCTGGAGTTTAATATACTGTGAGCAAATAGACTTGAATTTCTCTTTTATTCCCAATATACAGCCTGCAACAGAAACGTTTGTCTTAACTTCGTACAGTTGGAAAAAAATCTTACTCAAACCAGTAAACAAATGAAGAGGTGAGCCTACCTAGTTATGAAATAGTTAGCTAATGGGACTGGGATGAGTTAAGCATGAAGCAACGTACTCTGGCTAATGCAAAATGTGAAAATGTAGATGATTGATGTTGTTTGATTATAATCTATGACATAATTAGTGCTTGATATGACAGGTCATTCCAAAAAATATTTTTGGCAATAACTACTTTTAAAAAAATAGAACTTATTTATCTATTAATTCATAAACATTGTCTACATTCTATATGCAGAGCATAAAAATATAGATAAAAGTAGAATAAATGTGACAATATTTTCAAATGTTTTGTTTCTGGGACACTTTGATAGGTAAATATCATAAAAGAGGGATTCTTTTGAGAATTATTACATTTCATCCTATCCTGTGAATATGGAACATGATTTTTTCCCATGATGACTTAATGGAAACCACATACCACCCAAAAAGAAAAACCAGGAGAGCTTGTCTACACTGATGCAGTCATTTATTTATTGAGTAAGTGTACATTAAGGTATTACTATTCTGATTATATTTCTCATGTGGCCTTTAATTAGAAAATGTATCCAAAAGCAAAACAGCAGATATATACAAACTTAAAACTTAAAGAAACAGAAGATAGAGATTAATGGATAAGGCAAATTAGACATTGACAATCCAAATCTAATACCTTTAAACATTTGGGGATAGAGGGGGACAAATTGAAGCCAGATTAGATTTGTATAAAACCATTCAGTATGTCTGCCCTTCCCTTCTGTCTGAAAAGCCTCTCCCTTCAATAGGGATGACTGAACTCCAAATGCCACAAAAATGTTAATGTGACACTAGATTCACATGTAAACAGGGGAAAGGAAGCTTTTATTTGCTGTAAAAGTGCTCCTAATATAGTACCCCTTGAAAATGGTACATTTTTGTTGCAGATTATTTTAAACATAATGCTACACTAATATTTTGAAGATTTAAACTACTATTTCTATTTGTTTTAATACATGAGCAAATAATTAGGTTTTAGTTTTAGGCTCTAAATGTAACCCTAACAGGAAATATGTGTGCTACTACAGTTATCCCTCAGTATCCCTGTGGGGATTTGTTCCAGGACCCTCTCAGATACCAAAATCCACAATGCTCAAGTCACTTGTATAAAATGGTTGTAGTATCTGCATATAACCTATACACATCCTACCAAATACCTTAAATCATCTCTAGATTACTTACAATATCTAATATAATATAAATGCTATGTAAACAGTTGTTATATTGTTTAAGGAATAATAACAAGGAAAAAAAGTCTGTACATGTTCAGCAAAGGTGCAACCATCCTTTTTTTTCCTGAATATTTTTGATCTGCAGTTGGTTGAATCACACATGTGAGACCTTCAGATACAGAGGGCTGACTATATGAGCATACATGGAGGGGATAATTTTTTGGTTGCTACTTCAGTGGGCAAAATTCAATCCATGTAAGTCTAGAGAAATATTATAAATCTGAACTTATCACTAAAATTTGGAAAATGGGAAATCCAAGTAGGGGAGTTTTTAGAGTCATGTACTATAATTTTAATCTGTGTTATACCAACTACAGCATTACAAAATGTACATCTAGAGAGACTAAAAGTAAATGCTCTACAGTGAAGAAGTAATAATAAAAAATGCTACTGACAGGGAATATTTATAATCAGAAAAATAAATATTCAGAGAGCTCACCAGAAGAATAAAGTGCTCTACCAGTTACTAAAAGATTACTGCTGGTGCATTAAATATGGCATTCCCCACTGGAAAATACAGAGACTTATCTGGATTATGTCCAATATTTATTTCACAGGATTAACTGTTTTAGGAACAGACATAAAGATTTGCCACAGAAGAGATGGACAAAGCACAAAGACAAAATGATAAATTAGGAAGCAACACCACCCCTTTCGGGATAAAATTTGAAGAAGTGCAATATTATGCTTCATGAATAATTATAGAAAGAAAAGTGTAATAGAAATGACATCCTTAATGTAAGATAACTTTATAAAAAATCCAGGCCAAATAAAATTCTTTGAAGAAAATACCCAAATGCCATTGACTTATCAAATACTATCTTGGCATATAATCTATTAAGTCAAAACTAAACAAACAAACAAAAAAATCTCTATCACACCAAAACAAAACCACCAGCTTATTTTGTATTATATATTGCAAAAGACTGACATTAAGATATGTGACAATGCACATTAGCCAGCAGGTCTTCTAGAGGTGGTTTCAGCAGCAATGAGAAATAATGCACAATTCAGTTCCAGCACTTTATTTCAAAAGAAACTTCCTGCCTCCCTACAAGATGCAGGGTGAGGAGGGTACTTTGGGGTTGCTATTGGAGAAGCATTCAGTTTGCCACTTTGTGTCACCCCTTGCGATTCTTTTATCCCCAGTTAATTATTATCTACATATAATATAAATCTGCTAGACCTTAAGTTAACAGCTTTCAGGACAGACGCCTTGAAAATTCTTAGGGAGGTTAAACAAATATTGTAGCCTAAAACCTCCTCTTTAACAAACATGCACACAATGGAAGTGAAGGCGTTAGTGAGTGAGTGATGGGGCAGGAAGGACTTGGGGCTCTGTCTCAACTATAAAAGAACCTTGCCCCAAACAAATTGAAATTATTACTTAGTGGGATCATGAGCTTTCATCCATTCTGGAAACAAAGAGAAAACAAAGAGAAATACTATCAAATGCCATGATAGTATAATCTGTTTTCTCACTGGGCAAATATCAAGAGGATCCACAGTTTTACCACAATTGTTTCTCTGCCTTCATGTGGTATCTACATAATTCTTTCTCCAAATGAGGAAAACAAATAACAAGCCAATCTGGGTAACTAATCAAGCTCTCCTCCTATACCACCAAACCTCTGTGAATAAAAGCTTTCCAAACTTCATGATCACATCTGAAAGTGGTTCACTTCTTATTGAGAGAAAACTACCAAAAAAAACCCCAAAAACAAACAAATAACACCCTTGATTTTATCACACCCTAAGCTAATCTTTTATTTTTCTAATGTAGAATTTAAAAAAAAATTATCCAGCAAAGACAGCTCTCAAATTTTCATCAGTTTCATTATCTGAATAAGGGGGAATTTTTGAAAAAAAAAATTGAGTATAATCTTCTAATTTACCATAATTCCAAACCACATTCTTTTCTATTTATTCTCTTTAAAGAGAGAGAAAACTGTTAGAGCCCAAAGTTATTTAATTGGTTCTTTACCTCCGCATGAAGGAAGGGAAAAAAAATGGAGTTTGACTAATATAGGTGGTGAAACATACATAACGAATAGAAATAGTCACATTTTAGTAAAAGGCAAAAATTTGAGATTTATAAGCTATGTCATAGCTTTTTGGGGGGAAATAAGAAAAAATATAGCATCTCCTATTGGCACGACATGTTTTGATCAAAAATCTCATTGCTCTTTCCTACTATTACAGAATGATCGACTGTAAGGCAAATCTAATGTTCGAACAGTTTTTAAAAAACTGACACCTACTACTGATAAAATTCTCTGTTTAAATTCCTATTTGCTGTTAATAAGCATTAGTTTTTTAAAAAAATACAATGATTCTCTTACTGATAAAGTTTAAGGCACTTTAATTGCCTTATGCAGATTGACTCGTAGCTACCTAACAAGAAAAGACAATATAATTATTTCAGCATAAAGACTGGAGTTTTTATTCTAAAATTTAATTCTTCACTAATTTATTCTAAGATGAATTTAAAAGTCAACCAGGAAACTGGTTTTTATAGAAGTTATTTTATGGGCATAAAATACAGGAAAAAGTAATAATAAATGCCAAACTGTCTCTTTACTTTATGAAGCCAAATATTTCCTCATAGAACTTGGTTTTTAAAGCTGGAATTTATTCCTTCAGGGCCACTATTATTTTTCAAAACTCCATATAAATATTAAATCTAAAAATTAATTGGTAATTTTAATTCTCCTTTTTCTCTTCAAATTTCTTCTCTTCTCCTGAAGTGCTGACTTTCAAAAATTCACAGAATGAGCATGTTTCTTACAAAGTGGCTTGTCCTTCTTGGAGAAAAAGGTCTGACCTTCCAAACTTTCACAACACACCTGAAAAAGAAGCATTATTTAGGAGAATATCATTATTTTATCAAGTATGCCAGAGAAGGGGATACTCTGGCATACTGGATAATATGACAAAGCACTTTACTTGGTTGTTGTTAGATACCCTGACATTTCACGATACTATGACATTTCATGTAATCTTTCAAAAGGAATGAAGAATGACTTTTTCCTAGAATGTATTTCTAATTTATTGAAATTAATGAGCATTACTTTTCTTTACCTATTAGTCCTAATGAAAACATCAATACAGAAAGAGGTCATGTTAAATATACTTTCTTTCCCCAAATTCTAAATAATGTTTTAAATTTGCTTCTTATTATAGAGAACAAAAGCATTCAAAAGGAAAACACAATTCATTTGCCCAAGCCCAATTTTAGTTTGTCCCAAATACACAGGCATAGAAATACCTGAGACTTCTTTTTAATTTATTTCTTTGTTTTTTATAGTAAAAACTCTGGTCGACATCTGGTTGCTGTATGATTGTATTAGTCAGTTAACTATCCATATTTATACCTTCTTGCCTTTCCTACTGCTTTGGTTAATTATAATGCTCATGAGCAGCTCTATTAGAGAAGAGAAGGCAAATCTGCTAGAAGTTGTTGCTTTTTGTAGACTTTATGAAGTCTAAGAAATAGATGAGGTAAACAAGAAAGGGTTCAATGGTAATGTTTGGAGAAATCATTAGACTTCAATTAAAATTACTTTTTCCCCTTTCATACAATGAGTATTGAAAATCGTTGGATATATAATATTAAATCTAATTTTAAAAAATCAAACATCTGAACAGAGCACCTTTACTTTCTAAATTCAAAAAAATACACCTTAATGTTAATTTCTGAATCTATTCTAATCATTAAAAATAAAGCCAAAAATATTAAAATATCATATGAAATAGGTAAATACTTCATTGCATGTTTATTATACAATAGTCAAAAAAAAAGAAAAGAATATCCATTGGCTTTTGCTAAGGAAAAAAATGAATCAACATGTAGATTACTCAGTATCAGATTTTTGTAATTGTTTATTTCTAGTTTAAAAAGTACCTCATATTTCCAAAAACTACTAAAAATACTCTAATAACATAGTTTTTTTAAAAAAGTAAAGGACTCTAACTGTTTTAAGAAGTATACAACTTGTTCTTATAGACAAAAATATATTGAAAATTGTATTTTCTCTAAAGGTAAGGATCTCATTGTGTGCCAAATAATTTCAAAAGTGCCAAAAAATTTAATAAACAGCTTTCAAACTCACTGTAAAAATATTTTTTCTTTAGGTCTGAAGGAGTGAAAGACACAAGAGCTGATATTTCCACTAAGTAATCAGGCTAGAATTGGCTGTACTGTACTTCTGTAATTAGGAAATAAGAGTTTACTTACTGAGCATACAAAGCAAGTGTCATGCCAAGTGTAGCCCAGAGCTTCCAGAAACATGTCGCCAGCTTCTATGGGAAATTCACATCCATGGCATATAGTACCAAAGAGGGCATAATAATCTGTATTGGGGCAGGGGTTAGAGATATAATATAAACATGATGAAGCTTTAGAATGACAGTTCCTAGAAAGCAGCAACAAAATTGGGATTAAATGAGGTGTTGAAGATAAAGATAGTAGTAATTAGAAAATTTTCAGGAGATGGTATAATATTTGGCTTGAGAAATATGTTTAGCATGTTTCAGGTTTCCCTTAGTAAACATTATTTATACACCTTAACATTCTTTATTATAATTTTCCATGTAATAATTCTCACTTCTCTCCAACTACTTAATTGACCAATATATATAAAGAACACTGTTCTCTGATCAGTTATCAGTAGACATGACTGTTTCAAAGAAATACAAGAGGACTTCCAATAACTAGCAACAATAAGACTAATGACTATAAATCAAGAACAAATGTCTGATATTAGCAAATTTCATAGTGTATCTGCCTTGGCTAAGGAAGAAAATAAAAGTTAACAGGAAACTTCCTGAGTAAGTGCCATGACTGAGTGTCTTGCTGGACTGTATCACAACAACATTAGCCACAATTTCTTTTGCTATATTTTCTTTTCAATTTTATGACTTCAGGTTGAAAATTCCTAGTCAGAGGACACCATTTACTTGACACAAATCGCAGTTATAAATACTAACAGGATTTCTTTTTGAAGAAAGCAGTTTTGACTAGATGTTTTTCTACTACTAAATTAGAATTTATCAGTATTTTTATTTTCTTTTATGGAACTGTGTATGCATAAAAGCTGTCACTACTGAGTTGACTCGTGGTTCACCCTTTGGCCTTTGACATTGTCAATCCAACCTGGGCTAGAGGGGAAAGTAGGCTATAATGTGCAACTTGATTCACCTTTCTTAGCAATCCTAAATCTTTAATATTTCTTAGCACCACTGGCTCAACATATACCCACAGAGTCTATCGTGTGTCATTTTTGTTCTTGGCACTGCAGGGGTACAGTCGTGAAGACAACTGGTAAGGCTGCCTTCCTCAGGGGGCTTGTGTTGTCACTGGAAACAGGATGTCATCATTTATTAAATTTAAAAAATAGATGGTAATAAATAAGTTCAGCTTGGGATAAGTGTCATGAAGGAAAGAAAGTAGTAATATAATATAAAATAATTAGGAGAGGGGCACTACATTATTTAGGAGGGTTAGGAAAGGCCTCTCCAAGGAGCTAATAGTTGTAATGAGACCAAAAGAATAAAGAAGGATCACCACAGAAAAGCCAAGGAAGAACCTTCCATTTAGAAGAAACCATAAGCACAAAAGCCCTGAGGCAGGATCTTAGCATGTTCAGAAACAGCAAACGGGCCAGGTACAGCTAGAATCCAGAGACGAGACTGGCAAAGCAGGCCCTAGTGAAGGGTATAGTTTTTATTCTAGTGGAAGCCACCCAAGGGTTTCAAGCACAATCTGATTCACATTTTAAAAAATATTACTGTGGCTGCTCTGCAGCTGCTATTTGGAGCTTGTGGGGAGGGGAGGAGATATACCATTAAGGTGGCAATTACAATGTCCAGGCAAAGGGTGAGAGCAGGTTACATTTAGTGGTGATAGCTGAGATGGACAGAGATAAATGAATACAATATACATCATTGGGGTTAGAACTGCCAGGATTTACTGATTAGACTGGATATGGGAAGAACAAGGGAAAAAGCAGAATCCAAAATGGCCCTTAGGTTTTTGGATAGTGGACAGGTGGGGTTATTTATTGAAATGAAGAAGACTGGGTTAAGAACTGGTTTGGGGGGTTAAAGAAAAAGAAAGAACAAAAATAGACCAAGTTGATTAGAAGTGGCATTTAAATAAATATTCAATAATATTTTCCCTTTGGGTTTTTAAATTATGACATCTTTGACTACAGTAAATATGATAGTAAGACTAGAGAGTTTTATATGTGTTTTGGTTATATAGGAACTATCTGCTAGTTAGTCAAAATGTCTTGCAAAGCTTCTAAGACAAACAAACAAAGCAAAAAACCAAACAGCTCTTTCTCCAGAAAAATTAAGTGGAATTATAAAATGTGAAATATTCTGGTTGAATCAGACAGAATAGGCAGTTTGTAGCCAACCTGTCCCAAAATTGCCCATGGGTTACTTCACTGCAATTTCTAGGGTTCCTAGTGGGCAGTCTGGAATACATCCAGGTTGGTGCTAATTAAGGAGTCAAAAGGAGGTGAAAATAGGAGAATATGAACGAGCAAAGAAGGGCTGAGTGTTGTTAATACAGCTTCAACTTAGAAGCAGATTCTTCCTTTAACTTGACTACTCTAGAATATCTCCTTCTTCCAGCAATGCACTTCGAGTAGAATAACAATAAAAGTGAGTAGTGGGAATGCAGTGGTGGTGAGTGCAGGCATCATAAGGGACAAGTATTTTATAGTTTGAAACGTGTATGTGGGTAGTAATATCTAAGTGAGGGCAATATTAATAAATAAATGTTATGAAACACAGACTTTGGGAAGGAAAAGGAAGTGTTCAGAGTTCAGGTAAAAGACAAATGTAGTAGACAGGTCCTTATAGTTTAATTTTACCCAGGGTAATGCCAGGATTACCCTTTCCATTCAGTAAAAGTAACAAAGGATTTCAAGTTTATTTTCAAGGAAGTTGCCTTAAAAAGAAAATCAATATCATATTCTAAAGTTGAACATTTCTGGTGTTTATAAACACTCAAAATTCATGACTGGACTGTAAGAGGTGGCTTTAAGGTACATGATTTGGTAGAATTTATATCCATAAATTATTGGGGATTCGAGCAAAATATTTTTCCTACTAAGTAATGTTTACATTCTTAATTTTTATAATGAAGTTGGAAATAACTGTTTTGACAAAGTCACATAAAAGGTTTAAGTAAATTTTTTCCTATATGTTTAGAGTAACATTAAATGCTCCCAAAATAATTAAGAAAACCACTTTGCCTAAAATTTTCTTTCAACTTTATAGCAATATAAGGGTTAATGTTTTACCTTTATTCAAAATTCAAGAAATTAATGGCTTCATGATCTTACCAGTCTCACAGTAGGGTTCACCATCCTCCAAGTGAAAAACATTATTACGAATGGGTTTTCCACAGGCCACACACACAAAACAGGAAACATGCCAAGTCTGTTTCAGAGCATTGATGACTTCCTGTTACAGAAAGGTAATGAGATGTAAAAAAAAAAAAAAATGACAATAAATACACAAATATTTATTCTAATAGCTGTACCAATAAAGTCCTGTAAAGCTAACCCAAAGTAGACACACAGGCTTCATCTTTGTCTTGAGCTTTTCATCCAAGTAACGTGGGATACCTTAAAGACAGACTCACAGATCATCTAAACCAATGCATTATATGAGTGTGTTTGTCACAAATATAAATCAATAAACTTATTTAAAGAATGATTACCATGTTATTTAAATACTACACATACAGTGAATAAAGTGCTTGCTACCAAGCATTCTGCTTTTTCTCAGAGGGTATCAGGAAACATTAACTTACAAAAATTTCATAGTATTATGTAAAAATGTCATGAAGGAAGGGGGAAGCATTTAAAACCTAAAACAAACTGATACTTTGGCACATCACAGAAGCAAGGTAATCCAATCAGTTCCACAGGTGTTCATGTTTTAGGAAATCAGTTGTGACAGCACTAAGCACACACTCAAATGAGTGTCTAAAATTTGAACCATAAAGTACAGATTCTAATCAAGAATGGCCCTGTGGTTATACCAAGTATTAAAGACTTGGGCCAGATGTTAATTAGTAAAAGAGGTTTTGGGAAGTTGGTTTTACAAGGAATCATTTCTTCGGATTGACAGAAATAGAGTTAAAAATAATTTTTGATGAATAGTTAATAACATGAGAATTTACTCTTTCCATAATATTTATCACAAAAAAGAGTATGTTATACATAAACTATGGTTACAATTTTATAAATGTATTACTTATAAAGAGCAAACTGGAAAAAAAAATACATCATAAGGTTAACAGTAATTATATGTGATTGGTAAATAGGTCATTTAAATTTATTTTTTACATTTTTTTGTATTTCCTAATTGTTCCAGAGTGAAATATTTCCTTTTACAAAAATATTAAAATAAGAGAAAATGATATAGAATAAATTATTAGCCATGGAAAATGCCATAGTTCACTATTGATGGACAAAGGGAAGAAACGGCAGAAGTATAGACCACAAACATTCATAACAAATGTACACTGAACCTAATCATTTCCCAGGGCTTCCAGAATATAATTCCTTTTCCATCCTTGAGACAGATTACTATTTCTTCTTTAACATGTAATCAACAACTAAATCACAATCCAGAAAAGCTACCCCTTTAGCAACGTTCAGGCCCATCTCTAAAGCAATAAATGTAAGATCTCCATTTCCTACAACTTTATTTGGTTCTAAGACTCTTACTGTACTTTGTTTTATTATTCTAGAATCCAAAGAACACGTTTATACACTAAAACAATATTACTGGATATCTACTAATTAATTATTTGTCATCATTTGGGAAAGTACAGGCCGAATCAGAACAGAACAAAGGTTCTGTTCTTTTGTTCCAAACATATTGTACAAATGAATAATACAGAAATATTATATTTCAGGTGGTATGTTTATAATTTTAAGCATTCTCAAAGTTTTAGACCTACTTAAAGGTGTACTCTAAAATTAAGACTACTCAATAATTCATACTAACTTTTCTCTCAATTAATATGAATTGTAGTTTCATTACTATATTTTCATATTGAGAGTATTAGAATTCAGCAGGGCCATTTCCAACTTTTGTATGAGGCCAGGCACCTTGGCTTCTTCTAAAATCAAATTCCAGCTCCTAGTCACCCATAAGAAATGCCTGATCCTTATTTTATAATTGCAAACTAGGTATTCCAGAGCAGGAAATTCATTTATTCATCATTATTTATTATGTACTGTACCTAATTCCTAAATTACTCCCTTTTTGGGGGGAAAAAAAAAGAAAGAAAAGAAAAAAAAAAGAAAAGGTGTGGTTTGAAATTATTTTTCCATCACATGTGTACTCTCATAAAACTGAGGTTATATTTTTAAACATTATATGCATTCAAGAAAAATATATCATTTATAAGCTTCATGTTCTATATATTTCATGAAATCAGTGTCCTGTACTTGAACCCTGACAAGTGGGGAAATGCTGCTCTTATAAAAGCTATGGAATTTAATTTAAAACAGTGAAGGTGTCAGTTCTGAGAACTCGGATGTGTGTGGTCCTGTGCGACCTCTTCATTCCTGAGCAAACAGGGTCCTGTTGAGGTAGCACACCCGCAGTAAATTATTTTTTCCCCACAGTGGCCAGTCTTTTGCCAGACAAGCCAGCACTCAGTGGGACAAAACCAAAGACAACCTAACCCCATGAGTCTGATATACTTCTACAGAGGTCTATTTAGTTTTGCTTACAATAATAAATAGTGATGAAAATGCAGAGGGGATAAAGCAAGAAGAAAACAGACAGAAATGACAAGAAGAGTTTCATAACAAAAAATCATTCTGCTTTAAAACTCACTAAGAATAAAAACATTTCCAATACTTACTCCAAGGATCTTCCTTTGGCATCGACCACATTCAGGAGCAAAGAATTTCTCATAGCACAGCTCACAATACAGGGCTCCCTTCTCTTCTACAAATCCAATGTAGGCCATTGTATTTTTGCAGTGAGCACAGTTAAATTCTTCTGGGTGCCAAGATTTCCCCAGTGCCACTAAGAATGGTCCCCTGCCAGAAGAAAAAAAGATCAACTTAGCTCAAGAACAAAAGTTTCTAAAGTTAGTCTGGATGGGACCCCTTATGCAATGTCCAATCAATTAAATACTTGCTGAGTTTTCCTTTGCAAGGACTGAACACATGGGTGCTGTAAATTCACACAGGGACTCTGCATTTATGTGCAGAGAAAAGGGGATAGGAGTAAGAGCACATGAGGGATTCCTTCAAGAAAGGCCACCCCTCCACCTTTTTCTGTCTTCAGGGAATTTAGTGATACGTTTTATTAAGTGGCAATGAGTCAATCTGTCTGCATCACGATTAGGATTGAGTATGGCGATGTGACAGAAAGTTGCCGTGATAGAACATGAAGCAACTAGAAAAAATATAGGGCATAGTCAGAGATGAGAGTTTGACATTTCTACAAAATAAACCAAAAAAATCCTTCATTTGATATGTCAAAATCTTAAAAATAATAATGATTATTACCTGAGAAAATACTCTAGTCAATTTCTTTTCCCCACACATTGTTTCATATACTTATTCTCAACTTTATTAAATACATCAAATCCTCACCCTCCAAAATGACTATACTAACTGTAAACTGGACATTATATAATGATTGTTTAAAACTACTTGGAAAGGTTTTATTTAATTCAAATATGACCTATTTTTTTCAAAAAATTTATTTTATTGTGATAAGAACACATAAAATGAGATCTCTCTTAACAGATTTGCAAGGGCACAATACAGTATTATTAATGTAGGCACAATGTTGTACAGTGGATAGAACTTATTCATCGTGCATAACTGAAATTTTATACTCATTTTTTTTGCAACTTCCCCCTTCCGTCTCCCCAAACATGATGGTTTTTTAATGCACATTTGTATCAAGGTAACAAATGTTTGTAAAGAGATTTTTTTTTTCCACTAAATATTACACAGTTACGAACTGATAAGATGGGCTTGGTTTGCTCGGTAGGAATCCATTATGAAGCCTTATCTAGTCACGACGGCTGCAGAGACTAACCATGCTAGCCTCTGCAACATACTTTTCAGGAGCTACATCACACTAATTCTTATTCATAGAACAGCTTTACCTCCAAGGCACTTTTACACTCATCTAATTTGTCCATACAACATTCCTGTGAGATAGACCAGGGCAGTTATTACAAATTCAGTTTAACAGATGGAGAAGCTGAGATACAGAATGTTCAAAAGATATGACAAATATAAAATCACTGAGGCAAGGCCAGAAGCTGAATTTCCTGGCTCTATTCAACTGATATTCTACCTTTGTCCTCATTACCATCAATTATCATCACTGAGTCACCACATGGTAATTGTTAGTAAGCATCAGACACCAGACTTCTAGGCAGAGTATTAGTGGGAAAAGTCACAGCAACGAGTATCACAAAGTCACAGCATTTTTTAACCTTTGACAATAACATAAACTTTCTTATTCAATAACTATCTCCCACTGGTAAATTCTTTGCAAACATATTGATGTTCACTCAGCACCCAACTCTGCAAGAGTAGGAAAGGAGCAAGGCTCTTGATGAGTAATTAAAATTTATTATGTGGGGTATAAGAGGGTATTTTCTAGCCCCACTTTTTTGTTAACTTGTTTCTTATTAATATGATGCCATTTTGTATAACCTAGTGTGTATGGCTCCCTTAAGTATGAGATAAGTAGTTTATTATTATTATTTTTAAAACTTTAGGGTACTATAGTTTTGTTATGACTAACAAGAAATGCCTTTGTTAACTAATTACTGCCAGAAAAGAAAAAGCTACAGATCACCTATTCTGCAATCAAATATATTACTTTTGGTAGGTTGTTCCTCAATTTTTAACTGATTTACAAAATAACAATCCTACTCAACAAGTTCCTTCATTTAATTCTCTCAGTATATATTTGGCAAATAGTTTACCTTCCAAGATAAACCAGGAGTCACACTATTTAAAGCTAGACAAAGTTTTATGAGTGTTCTAAGCTTTTCCACCAGGTAGTTATCTGGTTTTATATGCATGAAATTTACCGTGACCCTAACATGGGTAAGATAGAACTTTGGAATTTTATGCAACTATTTGTCTGGACATTAAAACAGATTAAAAACAATTTATTAGGGTGAAGTTTTTATGTGGGCACCTGGTCAGCTCATCCATAAGGCTGGATGAACCCATGAGGCCAATATCCTTATTTGGTTCCCCAATTTTCAAAGGAAGTCAAAATCTAACCTCAAACTCTACATTCTGTGAAAGCATAAGTGTTGGTGTGTGCACCTGGAATAAAAAGAAAAACTTTGCTCCTAGAACATGTCTATCAGTGCTACCAAATACTTAACAAAATTCATCTGTGAAAAAAAGATGTTCAAGAATAACTAAGGAACATATAATTCATTTTCCAGATTTTCTAAAATATATGTTGAGACAAGTCAGATCAGCAGAAAACTGGGTTCTATGAATTACACACATTGGGCTGCCCCACCCTACAGAATTATTCCTTTCATGAACAGTGCTTAGTGTGATACATCAGTCAGTATTGACAGTTGTTATAAGAAATGGCTCCATGAAATTCATGCTTGCTCTTCCTGAAAGTTGCTGCTGGAGTATTGTTTGTTAGATCTCTCACGGTCATTTTCACATAGACTCCTTAGAAAAATTCCTATCAGATTTTTGTAACAAGAACAGTTTTGCTTCTTCTGAGCAATAGTTTTATTTTTTTCTTATTGTAAATTGCAAAACTAACTTTGTTTTTTGGTGGACTGCTAGAAGGCTTAAAGCCAAATTCATAGTCCAACCTTAGGCAAGTATGCAGGTCATTATTGCAGGTATTTTCCAGTCTCAACGTTAGCTTCATTTTTAATAGTCCCATCCATGAATTTATTCTTTTGCCATCTTTGATAGTTTAGAAGATTATTTTTTATGTTGGTATTCTTAAAAGTCTTTTGAAAAACTTCCTGAGATAAAGTTTACTATAAATAAATTAATTAGAACTATAGTCCATTAAGAGAATAACTTTAAAATATTTCACCAGTTCCTTTAAAATGTGAATAGGAAAAGGAAATTTAGACAGTAAAGAAATTCTCTCTGCACCTTTGAAAAATGAGCTGAAAATGACCATTGCTCCTACCAGATCTCCTTCTTTAAATAAGCACGCTCAGGGCAAATACTAGCCTAACCTGATACTCCTCGGCTGCACTAAAAGAGCATCTTTCCCCATCAATGCCCTTGAAATTATGTATAGATTAAACAATAACGTCTCTTACATAAAACAAAGTATTCTCTTCTCTGTGTCAGCAAAGACTAATTTAACAAATTCATTAACACAGGATTAACACTGAAGAAGTTCTTCTTGTTCCAAGTAGGATTGGGTTTCCCTTTATGAACCGGAATGACAGGTTTGGATAACTGCAAAGTGGAATTAGGTATTCAGCCACCTCTTCTAGTACTCCTCGCCCCAAGAGCCCTTACTAAATACATGCTGACTGACAGATAGGGGGAGGGCGAGTTAAAGCATTTGATTGGCTGAGAGAGAAGAGATCTGGCATGAAGCTTTTTATCCTGTTTATCTTCTGTGTGACTTAAGCCAAAAAGGAGAAAAAAAAAAGAAGGAAGGAAATGTAGGGAAGGATGCCAAAGAAGAGTTCAGAGAAAAAGAAAAGCTTACAAATATAAAGGTAAAAGGAACTGAGGATTTCAACAGGCACAAACTAACAGAAATTTAACTTCAAGATTAAATGCTTACTTCTTGCTTCCTTTTGTTATCTAATTTTCACAATAACCTCAGTGATAGAAATTAACTCTATCATATACCATAGAGGAAGGAAACATTAGAAAAGTTAGTCAACTTTCCTAAGATCCTGTGGGTGATGAATTGTAAAGCTGGAACCTTCCAAAGCCCAATCGCTACAGATCAAAAACTTTATTAGACGAAAAGTTACTTCATCAAAAGAAGTTAAAAACAAAAGCCTGTCAAAGCCATAACAAACGACTCTTGACTTGTCCTCAAGAATAAAAATGGAATCTGATATTACACTTAACTAGATATAGTAATACTATCTATCCATCTATCTATCTATTTACTTATTTACAGACAGGGTCTTGCTCTGTCACCCGCGCTAAAGTGCAGTGGCATCATCGTAGCTCTCTGCAATCTCAAGCTCCTGGGCTCAAGTGATCCTCCTGCCTCAGCCTGTGGAGTAGCCGGGACTACAGGCATGCACCACCACCACTGGCTAATTTTTCTATTTTTAGTAGAGATGGGGGTCTCACTCTTGCTCAGGCTGGTCTCAAACTCCTGGCCTCAAGCTATCCTCCTGCCCCAGCCTCCCAAAGTGCTAGGATTACAGGTGTGAGCCACCATGCCTGGCCCAGTTTTATATTTTTATGTTCACCAACTTCTAGGAAGGGCCTGGCATGAGCAAAGTTATTGTGAGGATCCAGTAGAACAATACCAATGAAGTTCTTGGCATTATACCAATCATGTTCAATAAATAGTAGCTGTCTTTATCAATATCATGCTTAAATATGTATCTTGGTATGTATTTTCTTTGCACAAAATTGGAACCATACTTTTGAGTTCTGTATTTCTTTTTGCCATCTTAATATAATATTATAAACATTTTCCTATGTAGTGGTAGTTAAAAACATGAATAGAAAATTAGATATAGGCTCAAATTTAGGTTCTACCATTTACTATCTATGCCACTTCAGGCAAATATGTAACTCCTCTGTGCCTCAATTTTCTCATCTGTGAAATGGAGTAGTAACAGCAATTGTCTCACAGGGTTGTTATGAGAATTCAGGTAAAACTCTTTTTTTTTTTTCAGAGACAGGGTCTTGCTCTGTTGCCCAGGCTGGAGTGCAGTGGTGTGATCATAGCTCACTGCAGCCTTCAACTCCTGGGCTCAAGGGATCCTCCTGCCTCAGCCTTCACAATTGCTAGGACCTCAAGTGCGTGCCACCATGCCCAGGTAATTTTTTAAAATTATTTTTTGTAGAGATGGGGTCTTGCTGTGTTGCCCAGGCTTGTCTTGAACTCCTGGCCTCAAGCTATCCTCCCACCTTGGCCTCTCAAAGTGCTAGGATTACAGGTGTGAGCCACCACACCTGGCCTCAGTTAAAATTCATAACATTTGGAATATGCTAAGAACACATTAAACATTAATTATGCAAAAACAGGATCTTAATGGCATCATAATATCATATTATATAGATCCTGAAATTTATGTTCTTTCCAAGTTTTTCACTACAGTAAATAGTGAAATCTTGCTTTCTGTCTTGTTCATAAGTCTTGGTCAATGTCTTTGTTTCCTTAAATTCAGGGGCTAACACATTAAGCTAAGAAATCTTTTATTTTCAAGTAAAGTCTTAATCAGTATGGACAATAAGTAAAACCTATAAATAAAGGAGCATGCAGAGATTGAAATGGATGGTAAAATAGCCAAAACACTTGTCTCTCCTTGGGATAACCCGAGCTGGCTCTCCTTATGAGAAAAGTTTGAAAATCACTGAGCAAAAACCAAATCAATAATGTTAAAATTCTCTCTCTCACTGGAACAAACAATGAGTTACCTGAATGTGGTTGCTCTGGTGCTGTAGTGTAGGCAAAGACAAAACAATAGTAATGTGGCTGTTATTTTAAGCATTCCATAGTTAAGAAGAAATTTGAGCACAATAAATCCCTTATTTCTTTCAAAGTTGTTAAGAAGCTAAACATAAATAGTTCAGTTAACTCCATGTAATACAATGGCCAATAGATTTTAATGTCACTAGATGTAACACTCAAGAAATAAGTTAGGGGCCAGATGTGGTGGCTCATGCCTGTAATCCCAGCACTTTGGGAGGCCAGGGCAGGAGGATCGCTTAAAGCCAGGAGTTCGAGACCATCCTGGGCAACAAAGCAAGGCCCTGCAAAAAAAATAAAAAGAAAAAAAATTAAAAAATTAGCTGGGCATGGTGGCACATGCCTGTAGTACTAGCTACTTGGGAGGCTGAGGCATGAGGATCACTTGAGCCCAAGAGCTGGAGGCTGCAGTGACCGCTGATCACACCACTGCACTCTACCCTGGGCAAGAGAGTGAGACCCTGTCTCAAAAAAAAAAAAAAAGAAAAAAGAAATAAGCTAGGATGTTCATAAGCCTATTCTACCGGGGAAACCAAAATCTGGTTTTGGCTACAACTGCCTAATTTTCTATGATTCCCTATTATATTACCACTCCAACAGTCAATCTATTCATGAGTGTAAGAGTTGAAGAAATGATACTTCTATCATATTAATAATTGGACTAGAAATGTTCCATAACAAACTTAAGGCTTCAGTAGAATTTCCTAAGATGTAACTACCTATTCATTTGTAACTAGTTACAATAATGACTCCATAATACAATTTAGGCAAAATATCCATAAACTTTACACGATTCAAATAAGCCAAAAACTTTGAAGCATTAGATCCAAATAAAATTAACTATGGAATTTTAAATTAAATGTGTTCTATAAAGAGATAACCAGCTGAATATTAACACTCAGGTTTCTGAGATTTTCCAAAAATAATCAACTCTCCTAAAAAAAAAAAACCCCAAAAAACAAACAAAAAAACCCACCAAAAAGCCAATAAAATAAAAAACAAAATTTGGTTTAGTTTGCCCTTACATAAAAAATGTTTTTGAAAATTTGAAATACTGAAAAAGTAAATATAAAACAAAACTATGAATTATAAACAATATAAATTATATGGTAGAAAACTAACAACATAAATTACAAAATAAATCTTAAACTTCTCAGGGTTTGCCAAGGTATAATATTCTGTATTGAAAGTATCAAGCCTGCAACTGCAGGTTGTTTTTAAAACAGGTGTCCAAAAGAATGTCACTTGATCTAACACCTCTTTGCTTTGGTAATACTGACACTGAGGCCAGGAACTAGAATTATGCTTTGACTAGGCCTCTGAACTGACCACAATCTATTCAAGCTGCTTTAGCATTTGAGCACCAGGCAATTGTGCTATGTTAATTACTGTAATACGATCTTGACATGAACTAATCCCCCTTCCTATTAACTTCCTTAGTAAATGAAGCTTTTTGCTTAACTGATAACAAATAGTGGATAATCCAGACCAATATAAAATTTAATAGATGAGGGAGCAATAAGTGATGGTCACTCATGTTATCAGCATAATATAGACTTATTTTATATCGCAGGATGATTGTGCATTAAAATTGCACAATCCTTAAATTTGAAACCATGGCAGGTAAGGGTGGTGAATGTAATTTTCACTTTGATCTTCATATTTTCTCCATACCAAGTAAGTTTTTCAGAAGTGCTAGTAGTGGTGATTATAACATCACTAAATTTTATAATCAGACAACATGAATCTGCAACTTATGTGTTTTGGTGTTTTGACATTTTGTTAACTCATCTGGGTAATTACTTGCTTACAATAGCACACAAATAACAGCAGTGATTCCTGTCTCCACAAACAGTGTTTTAATTCAGAATATATTATAGTATCCTTAAACATCAGTCTAGGTAACCCAAATACTATAACTTACTAGAAACAATGTTACAAGTTGGTTTATTTTTATTTTATAAATATGAAATCTAAAATTATAACAACTAAATGCAGGTAATAATTAAAACATTATTTTATTTATTGGGATAAAGCAGCACCAATTTTATATTAGTTGAAGTATTTCTGTAAGACAGTAACCCCATACTAGTACTTTTAGGAAAATGACTCTAGGCACGTTGACATTATGGCCTGAATGATCAATGGGTCTAGAGTCATGCATGATCTGTTCAGTTAAACATTCACTGAATGCCTTCTGCATGCTGAATACTATGCTAGAGTTTGGAAACCTCTACTGCTTTTCCCTTTCTCCCCATAACCACTATTACTACTACCACTGCTACTGACTAACTCTTATTAAGCAGGTACTCACTCTGAAAAATACAATTTAAGTGAAAAAAAATAGCTTACAAAACACATTATTATTCCATTTCTGTAAAATGATATCTGTCCTTATGTGTGAGTATTCTAAAAGTGTGAATGAAAATAACAATTATTTTGGGAGGTGAGATTGTGTGTGTGAACTTTGTTTTTGCTTTCTGTTTTCCTATTTTTTTTAAATGTCACAATGAACATTGACTACCTTTAAAATAAAAAAGTTATTCAACTTTTAATATATGTTCTTGACACATATTATTTAATTAATAGTAGATTAAAGAGGAGTATTTATATTTGGTTCTTAAATGAAGTTTGAGGTTTCTTGGCTCCATTTAAAATATTACCTAGAAATATTATGCTAAGCAATAATTATATAATACAGGAGGGGAAAATTCAATTAAGTCTTAACCTCATTCAGCTTTAGAGAAGCCATTGTTTCAACTATTTCAAAATAGGATAAATTAAAAAAGAAGAGAGCTTGAGAAATCATTTCAAACAATCACTAGTTACTGTCAACAAGGCAACTCACAAAGAGGCAACAAGGTCCCTTTGGTGGGATCCCTGCAATTAGCATTCATACCTACACCTCATAACATTTTAAAAGCCACTTATTAAGACACATTCAGAGATTTAATAAGTTCCAGTATAGTATACTCTTAAGATCTCTGAGACTTTTTTCCTTCTTGGAATTTAAGAGATAATGAAATAGACTTGGACAAAAAATATTTTAAAGAAGCAAGTTATTACCCAGTGTAACACTCAAAGCATTTATGAATAGATCTGAAGGTAATTACCTCTTGGTGCTTAGGTATTCAAAAATCTAATCTTCTTTTCTCTAGGGCTCAAAGTTCTTTACTTCATGTTACTAGTTGTTTTTCATCTAAATTAAAGTTCTCACTTCTATAATTTTAAAATAACAAAATTGGGATAAATGATCTTCAGGGCTCCTTTGAGCCTTAAAATTTTATTATTCTCTGAAATGCCACATCAATCACTATTTTTCCTTAGCTCTGATAGGAATTAATAATGGATACAATCAGCATTTTTAGTTTCATTTTCACAAAGCCCAGAATTACTTTTCATTAGAATCAAAATAGATTCTAACATATACAAATTCATATTATTCTACTCAATAAACATTATATAGGATTATGACAAGAATATTTTCACTAATAAAATTTCAAATATTTCAGAATATTAAAAAAATCAACATTGGTATTAAGTACTTTCAAGAAAATTTCAAAAAACAAATAACCAACCTGATGACCTGATTACAATGGGCACACATTGGAGTTCGCTTGCCTGCTGGAATGTGCTCAGCTCTTTGCACTAAAGTGTCCTGGTCACTTGGCTGGGATTGCCCCAGAGCTGAGTTGGCTGGTGCCACTGCTCCTGAGGAAGTAGCACTGTTTGAGATTCTTCCAGTGGAAGGTGCTAGGAGTTAAAACACACAAGCATTAGAACAAGAATAAGCCATATATAAACTTTTCCTAATAATCAAATAATAATAATTTTTAAAATGATCTATTCACTTGCTGATTCACTCACTCACATTTATGGTGAGGTTATGAACTAAACGCTGGGCTGCAGGCTACACAGCTGAATAGGAAATAAAATCAAGGATTCCAACATAGTGGAAGAGTTATGACAGACATATGCACAGGATGTTGTAGGAAAAACAGAGTTACTTCTGCTTCCAAGAGGAGATATGGTTAGGGTGAATACCAAAGGTAATGTATTTCCAGTTACACATCTCTGCTAACCATTAATTAGATTTAATTCCAAATATTTCATAGACACATTTAAAATCTCAACGTATTGAAGATAACAATACCAAAAATGAACTCACTATATTCTCTCTCTTCCTGTATTCTCTAAGTAGACTGTGCAATCAATTGCCCAGGCATACGAGGTAGCTCCCTAAGAAGAATCCTTGGTCCTTCCTCTCCCTAATCTTCAAAACAACAGGTCCTGCTGATTTGATATCACAAATAGTGCTTGATTTTGCCTCCTCTTCTCCATTACTATAATACTGTCCTGGTTTAGGTCCTTAAGGTCTCCCACCTGGACCAGCCACCAAATGTCTCGTCCTCCTTAAATTCATCCTCCCAACTGCCACCTAAGACTGAAATCTGACCCAGTAAAACTCTGTGTCAAGCACTTCAAGGTCCTCCCTGTTCTGACCACTGAACGTGGTCCACGCTTCCATGTGCTGCTTACAGGTCTCTCCAGTGGCGCTGACCTGCCACTCAGCCTTGCCTTTCACCTTATGCTACAGCAACACCACATTGCCTCACTTTTTCTTGTGAATGGGTCTCTCTATGCTCAGGCTATTTCACTGTCAGAAATGCCATTTTTCTACCCTTCCTCCTATTTACCTAGTAACCACTACTTTATTGTTTAAGTTTCAGCCCAGAAGTCAACTGCTCCAAAAATCCTCCCTGAACTACCTCTGCCTACTACCCCCTCCATATAATCTGGATTAAATGTTTCTCTTCTATGTTCTCATAATTTTCTATGAATGTCTTTATTATTGCTTCCACTACATAATTCTACATCTTTTATTCCCCCAACTATTTAATAGATAATAATCTCTCTGAGGGCAGAAACTATGTCTTATTCACCACCCTAGCAACTTAATAAAGTGCCTGGAATGAATGAATGAATGAATAAACGAATAAACTGGAATCAAGATATAAGTGAATTAATGAGAAAACCAGGAAGGACTGAAACCAACAGAAGGTCTGCTCCCTACCCACGGCCATAAAGACCTAATGGGTACAGGGCGCACTGTCTGGGGGTTATTCAAGATTGTAGCTCTGACTTGGGCAGTGCATAGGCAATGTATGTAACCAAAGTGTTTGTACCCCCATAACATTCTGAAATAAAAAAAATTTTTTAAAAATCTAATGGAAGAGAAAATATACACATGAAAATGATTTAAAAGGAACAACTTTTAAGAAAAGAATACAAAATACAAATTAACAGAATGTACCTACATATAGATAGATGTACGTATATATACGTATACATACACAGACACACACATACACCTTGATAGTATCCATACTAAAGTATGGTTAGAATTGGGTAAGATTAATTAGGATAATTGAAATCATAATTCTCCCTCACTAGAATAAAGCCTGTTTGCAATAATGTGAAATTACAGATCCAGAAACCCAGTGTTTATAGACACTTGGTACATCTCCTACAGTGTTCCACCTGGCACTTGCTCTGTGAAACAACACTTACAGGCCAGGGAGTTCTACTATTGCCCATGTTTCAAGTGAGTCAACCGGCCTAGGAACCTGTTTCCATTCTCCTAAACTCACACTTTCTCTTATAGAAATGGAGAAGAGAATTACTTCAATTTCTATATCTAGGCCTGATTTTTCCTGGAGCACCAGATATACATTTCTAAGGGCATTTTCAGTGCTAATTCCAGTTATTGTCTTTAAATTCACAACACGTAAAATGGATTTCCTCTTCTTGCACACATTACCAGCTCTTCCTAAGAACTGCTATGTGTTTGAATTCTCCTAGTTATGCAGCCACTACACTCTGCCTCCTATGTCCGAGGGTTAGACCCCAGTCCCTAAAAACTGTTTCATAATAAATGTTTCTCAGGTCTGTCCCTCCTTTCCAATCCAAACCCATTCTCTATTGTCCTAATCATGCTCTTCAACCTATTCTGCTACATTATTTTTCCAAAAACATTACTCTGATCATATGTTCCTGCTTATAAAGCTTCTGTAATTACTCACTACAAACTATATGCAGTCCTGACAGTCCAGTCCTTCAGTGAACTCACTCCAATCTTCTTTACAACCTTGTCCTTTATACTTCCCTGTACATCACTGCCATCATCATCATCATACTAAATTATGCTTACTCAATATTTAACTTGTGCAATCACTATTTGAAGGCAGTATTCTTAAATCCTTGCAACAGCTGTATGATTTTGTTATGATTAGTACCACTTTTTTACTTTATGAGGAATCTGAGGCAAAGAGAGGTTAAAAAACCCACTGCACCCAAGGTCACATAGCAAGTAAAAGGCAGTCCTGAACTTGGGCTGTCTGGCTCCAGAGTCTGTGCTGTTAAACACTATGGTATAGTTTACTCACTATCCCTTGAACATGCGATACCAGACCCTGCCTCTATGTCACTCAGCCAATGAAATGTCCCTTTCTCCACTGCTACTCATAGTTCTCTCATTCTGCAAGGCTTATAGAAGTTCCATTTTCTTCTCCAAAGTCTGATCATCCCAGCTAGGAGTGTTCCCTTTTTCCTTTTAACAAAACTTTAACAACTATAACACCCCACCTGTACAATTTATTTGCTATTTACCAATATCTTGTTAATATCTTTTCCTCTCTAAGTTACTTATTTACTCTTAAAAAATGAATACAAACTGTATACTTCTTTTTATCCATGACCAGAAAACTGCACTAGAAATAGATGGCGAAAAATTAAAATCTAATCAATTAAATGAAAAAGGAAAGTTCCCAAATCTTTTTTTTCCTTTCTTTTTTTCTGCCTTTTTAAAGAAAACTATAGAGATAGATACTTTTAAAAAGTGGATTAGGTTCAGAATTTCAAATAATGGGAAAGTTACCAGTTGGAAAATCTGAAAGTCAGAACTCAAAGAGAACCAAACCCTTTCATCTACCATATGCCTGTATTTTATCACATTATCTATGCATAAGCCCTAAAGCACTGAGTCACTGAGACATTTTTAGCAATAAAAGAGTGTAGTAATTCTCCATCAGTCATTGTAAAACAGGACATAATCCATCTGGCCCGTGCCTCAAGGAGAAGGTATATGGGGAACTAACTTATTTAACATGAGAAGCCATTCTTAAACATGAAACATGTGACTGTATCTTAAACACATATAAAAAGGCTGGAAGCTCTACTGCTGTTCCTTTCTTGGGAAGAAAAGCCTTGCTTTCTGTTATTGCCACATTTTAACCACTTTGGATATGAAAGAAATTCTCACACCTCCGTTTGTTGCTGTGTTGCTAGCACATTGGCCCGCACACAAAGCTACACAAGCCCTGTTAATTACCAAGTCCTGAACATTTCCAAGGCATAGTTATTTCCCATATGAATAAAGTGATGTTTCATTTCTTCAGACTGAGTTTCTTACTACTATAGCACAAGAATGGGCAACCTTTGAGCAGTCAAGTGCCAACCTCCTGGTCTCTGCTTGCTTGGCTTATTGGGGAGAGGAAGGTGTAAGATGGTGAGGTCTTGGGAGAGGGGAAGAACCACAAACGAGTCCTACTTCCATCTTATTTTGTAAAGAACTGCACTACCACACTGAGAGAAAACTAGTCTTCCATGGGTAGCACAGTGATCAAAATGCTTCAAATGTATTGAACCCATTGTAAAATCATCTACTTTTATGTAGCAAAAAATATACATCTTTTAGAGATAGCTTAAGGATGACAATCTACTTACTTATAACAAAAGGGCTTTTTTCTTTTAATTTCTAGTGAGACCACTAAATAGGAACATTGAATCAGTGCCATTTCATAATCCAGGAATCCAAGTCACAAAAAGTGTAACTGACTTATTCGAACTGAATAACAAGCGAGTCAGTAAACTGTCACAATGAGAACATTAGGAGGAAGTCAGTTCTTGACTCAAGATTTCCGTTTTAACTTTAATCTTGTGCAACTTTCATTAAATTTGGCGTCTTTTATGGCTAATCTCTACCACACTGGGACCTTATTTAAAAATCACTTTAAGTTTTTTTCTTTTGTACCAAACATGTTTTAGCACCACAAAACTCCTCTAGAAATTCAAACCCACTAGCTATTCTCCAAACCAATAGTGTTGGGGAGAATCTCTTTCATTAACTTTAGGATTGTTATTTATGTGTCTTCTAAAGGTTTAGAATGACATACATTCATACATAATCTTTTCTTTTGATTTTCAACACTATAGTAGTCAAACCTAAGATTACAAAGATTACCATTAAATAAGTAAATATAAGTTAATAGGAAAAGCTAGCAGTATACCAGAATACTCTCTCAGTATATAATATGAAATTTTGTTAAGTTAATCAAGTAAAATATACCCAATCCATATGTTGAATTGCTAGTTTTAAAATATTTGTTATAGTGATATATCTGAGAATTCTAAGGAGCAGTACTTTTTTAAAAAGCCAACAAACCCCTGGTTTACTAAACATGAAGTTAAATTTACTACAAAGAAATAAAAAGCTATTTGTTTTGGACTACAGACTATTACTTGGAGACAAAGAATTTTTAAAAATTGAACCACATTAACATTAATTTGGTAGAACACTTAACTCCTGTTATTGGGGAAATTGTTATGATATATCATTTGGAATGATAAAATGAAAATTCTTTAATCTAGAAAGATCTTAATTGCATTTTTCCCCCAAGGTGATGATTCAGGTTTGCATTATTTAGCAAATTAGTTAACACAAGTTTTAAGCGATCTCATCCTGAGGCTTAATTTTCTTTTTAATTATTACAAGGTAATTATCAAGTTTATCCAAATAACTTCTGTACTAATAGGCCACATAAGTATATTACCAGGAGTTTGTATAATATGTTATATACAATAATATATAGTATTACAAAATATTTTATACAAGGAATTAGAAATTATCCAATTATTTACTAAGTGTTTCAAAAAACAGCTGAGCTCACTAAAAAGTACTTGTTTATATGGATAATAAATAGTTTCCAGTGAGAAAACACCAATTAAGATCAATCCAGTTCCTGGTAGTTACATGTGTGAATTTTTTGAAAACAGATGTTTTCTAACTGTATTAAGAGTAAGGTGGGTTATTTGATATTTTTACTCTCTATTCCTGTTCATAAATGGCTGTTAATTCTAAATCAAAACACTTAAGAAACAGTGGTGAAGATTATAATGCATACCTTAAGCACCTGGCCGGACTGTACTTGAATAGGCATGAAATTAATCAGCTGATTCTTTGGTTCATATAAAATTATTCAACTACCAGTAAAATTTTCCTGTTACTGACATATACCAGGTGAAAAACATACATTATTTTAAACTTTACTTGGAAATGTAACTAAGTCAATTGGGGCTGGGGGATGATATCCCAAAGAACAAACTTAAGTAACAAGAGACATTGCTAGTGTCTTTCTAAGTTGGCTTACTCTTATTAGATGTAGTGCTTTTGTATTGCTGAACATATCATTCAGGAGGAGAGCAAGTTTGGTGCTGGAGGATGAACTGCTCATGATGATACAAAAAACACGTAACCTGATGATGTCTCGCCACATGCTTAGTACATCCTGGTCCAAACCATCATCTCTTGTTTGGATTATTGCAGTGACTGCCAAGAGATCTCCTTGCATCTGCTCTTGCCACCAACACAAAAGCCAGTAAAAACGAAGTCATATCATGCTACTCCTCTGCTCAAAACCCTCCAATAGATCCTTTCTAAACTCAGCACTAAAAACCAAAGTCCTATAGAATCTGACCCCTGCTGCCTCTCTGACCTGATCTCCTGCCATGCTACCCCTTGTCCACTATATCCTACACACACTGGCCTCCTTATAGTTCCTCTAAAACGGCCAACATGCTTCTGATTCAGGGGCTTTGTACTTTCTGGGCCCTTTGTCTGGAAATCTTTTCTTCTGCTCCCTCACTTCCTTCAGGTCTCTGCTCAAAGGCCATATTATCCATATGGTCTTCCCTGAGCATCCTATACAAAATGGCACCCCCTTCCCCACAAACCAGCAGTCCCTATACTCCTTAACTGGTTTCTTTTTCTCCATAGCACTGATCTTATTTTTTTTTATTGTTTATCTGTCTCCCCATACCTTGAGGCCAGGGACACTGTCTATTTTGTTCATTGCTATATCCCTGGCACCTAGCAGTCCCTGACATATTGCTCAATAAATCACTGTTTAGAGAAAGAATAACTCCAGCACCACAGTTATTGTCTTTCTACTAAAAGGAACCAGACTCCTTAGAGGAATTGCTGGTTCTAGGACTGAGGAAAAAATGAACAAGGAGACTTTGTAATATCTTGTCAAATTAGAAAACAAGGAAGCTATCAAAGAGTACTAGAGTGTAGCAAAAGGACTTAAAGAAGTAGATGGGACAGTTTAAGCATCAATAAGAATAAGAATTACAATAGAGTGAAATACTTCAAATATGTTTAAATCCATAAGCTCACAATGATTCTAAAATTTTTTCAAAAACCCGCATTGATCATCCTTAGAGGATGCTAAGAAACCAACTCACTATTTTAAAAACTAGTAAAACTTAATAAAGGGAAAGAATCAAGCTTTGATAATCACCTCATAACCGATCATGTTTCATCTATATCCTACTCATTCCCCTGTCACCTCTGAACTATTTTGAAGCTTATTCAAGATACAGCATTTAATCCATATTTTAGTATGAGCTTAAAAAGAGTACTGTTTTAAAAAACATAACCATAATACCATTATTACAGTTAAAACAAAACAAAAATATTCCTTAATATCAAATAACCGGTTGATTTTCAATTTTTTCTAATTATCTGATTAACTATTATTACTTTTCTATTGCTGCTGTAACAAATTACTAAAAACTTATGGCTTAAAAGCAACACAACTTTATTATCTTACAGTTATTCTACACAGATATTACTGGGTCAAAATCTAAGGTGTTGGCAGGGCTATTTTTCTTTCTGAAGGCTCTAGGGAAATTTGTTTCCTTGCATTTCCTGCTGCTAGAGGCTGCCCTAATTCCCTGGTTCATAGCCTCTTCAGTCATCTTCAAAGCCAACAACAGTGGGGTCAAGTTTTTTTCACATTGCATCACTCTGCTCCTCTCTTCTGCCTGCCTGTCTTCCACTTTTAAAGACCCTTATGATTATATTGGGTCCCACCAGGATAATCTACCTATATTAAGGTCAACTGATAAGCAATCTTAACTCTACCTGCATCCTTAATTCCTCTTGCCATAGAACATAATATATTCACAAGTTCTGTGTACATGGACATCTTTGGGGGAGAGGATTATTCTGCCTACAGTAATTATTCTGCCAAGACAGTATTAATCAGGATCCAAATCAGGGTCATGCATTACCCTTGGTTGTATGTCTTTTAAATCTCTTCTAATCTATAATACCTTTCATCTCCACACCACTTGTACCATGCATGTAAAAGAAACCAAGTCCCTAGTTATTTTTTATATACATATATATAATATATATCTATTTGAACATTTTTCTTAGTAAAAAGTTAAAAGAGAGTGAATAACTGAGTTTTTTCATCTTTACAACAAAATTTTTAGGTACTATTGTCACTATTTAACAGAACAACAATATAAACTTCAAAAAGCATAAGTGACTTGCCCAAAGACATGTAGAACAATGAAATGAAGCAAATGTTTTTTGAACAACTACTATGTATTAATACAAACAATGTGCTGGGCTCTGCCAATAGGAACAAGATAAACATGATTTCTGCCCTCATGGAACTTAAAGAAGGTTATAGACCAGTAGACAATCAATTATGTTACAGTGGATAAGTGCTAGAAAGTTGTAGAAATAATGAGTTTACTTACAGATATTAATTCATTTACTAAGTATATACTGAGAGTCTATCATGTCGCAGGCACTAGGCTATGCATGAGTACACAGTAGAGGACAGGACGAGTATGTTCCTTTCCCTTATAGAGTACAGAGTTTTTGTTTTTTTTTTTTTTGAGTTGGAGGTGCCTGTGGCTCATTCAGTACAGACAGTCTATTGAATATATAAACTCAGGAGAAATATCTTGAGCTAAAAGAATTGATTCAAGAGGCACTAGCATATTGATTTGAGTCTGTGGGAGTAAATAAGATTGTTCAGAGAAAGTGTAACATGAAAATAGAAGAGCTCCTTAGGCAGAAAGCAAATAACATAAATACCTTAGGGACAGACAGAGAAGTAGGAGAAAACTAGGATAGTATGTCGTGGAAGCCAATGGAGGACAGTGGAGAATTTGGGACCCACCACCATGTCTGTCTGATTCCAAAGGCTGACCCTATGCATTCATTCATCAAATACTTACTGTAAACCTCCTGTGTGCTAAGCGCTTTGCCAGTCACTGTTTTGATCCATTATAATATGAAGGCAGAGCTCCTCAAATGGGATCTAAACCTGCAAGTACTAACTTCTGGACCAGTTCAAAGGAGGGGAAAGTAATAACTGAGATGATTAATTTCTGCTATTTTAATTTCCTTACTGAGCCTGCTAGGATAAATTTAGGAATAATGTATGAAAACACATTTTTTATTTGCCCTGGTGTCCTTAACAGCTTAGATGATCACTTTTAAGCCCTGTATGTATTCTGTAAAGGATTACCTTAGGTTCTTACAGAGATACTACTTTCTTTCCCTAAACCTGGCTGCCCATACATTTTAGCCATAATAATTAAAAAAATAAAACATATGGATATAAGTTTGGATTCTTCATGTTTTGAGAAACATTTAAGAGAATTTATATAAATTGCTTTAGAAGAGAAACAATAGCAGATCTAGTACTTTTGCTAAGAACAAACATGCTTAAAGCACTGAATCCATTTTGTTGTACAAATTCCATATGGTGTAAATACTTCAACTACTACATTTGGATTAAGATAAAGCAGCAAGGAAAGTTATAGAGGTAAATCTAGGGATAACTGTAAAGTATACTTTGATTCCCTATGAAAAAATCCTGTAATATTTCATTCTCATTAAGTCAGAAGAAAAGCTGATATTGAAAATATCAATGAATTCTAATGTCTCCTCTCCTCCCAAAAGATAAACTTTTACAGCCCCACCAAGGCAGAAGTCATATGTGAGATTTTATGGTGTGAAAAACAACTGGCTCAACTGCAAGGAGTATTCCTGTTAAAAACACTGAGGCTAATGTTGTACTTGTATAAATAACTGGGCTACATCAAAGTGACATTCTAGCACTCTTGGGGAGATAAAGTATTGTAATTCAACATCTCAGAAAATATGTTCTCAAAGGTATGGTAGAAATTTTACACATACCAAATTGGGTAGCAGTAATGGCAACATGCCTGCATATTATTGTGTGCAGCAAGCACTTTCTTCTCTGCCTCTTCCCCAACCATCTCAAACAGATGGTGACCAAGAGAAGCACAGAATATGTGCATTTTGTCTGTCAAGCTCCTTATGTTGAAAGCATAAACAACAGTCTACTCTCCGTAATCCAGGCATGAAATCCTATCTAACAGATATGGAAAAAGTTAAGCCAAGATCTAGGATCAGAGGAAAGTACATTCTGGAGAGGTTTGTGCAATTTTTTAAAAGTGAAATCAAAGATTTTTTTTCCCTCAATGATTAAAAGCAAAACTGGATAGATTAAACTATTATCATTTCTCTAAGCAGTGGAGAATGCTGGTATGTATGCTATGAAGAATTGGAACAGGTGCACCCAAGGCTAAGTATCAAATATTTCCACAACTTCAGGAGGTTAGTTTCTTCCATTAGCAACCAGCCTTTCAACTCTAAGAACCCAGATTAAACTGGATCTAGAGTGTCTTAATTAAAGTGAGTGTAGGGACTTGCATTAGGTTCAGTTCTCTTTTTAATTTCTTACATCACACATCATCAAAATTCAGTACACACAGACTTGCCTTTTTCCCCTACTAACTGACCTTACATAGAAAACTTCCATTTGGTTACAGACACAAGTAAAAGAAACCCAGTATGTACCTTGCAGATAAGGATGTGAGAGCTTAACATATCTGGTATCACCATTGTTCAATTAAAAATAAACAGCTTATTTTATTTATCACAATATACACAGGATTTTCTCAGTAATCTCAATATCACTGTTCCAATTTCTAATTTTATAATGGGAAGACACGTCTGCGCTTTAATTGTGGGAGGCCAATGTGCTTCATGTTTAAAAAAAAAAAGGAACAAAGAACAAAGGAAAGGAAACAGAAAAGAAAAAAATTCAGAAAAAATATTTTTAAAAAATAACAAAGCTGAGGCATAATCCATGACCTCAGAAATATTAAAGTGGATCACTAGCAAATTCATACAGACTCTGTAAGCTAAGAACTTATTTAAAATATTAAATCTGTAGAATTTTGCTCATATTTGGATGAGAAAACCACATGGACATACTTTAAAATTATTCTATACTCAAATTAAACCTAGACTTCTGACATGTCTTATTTCCAACGTGCATGAAACCCAAATGGGTTTGGCTTTTACCATTTTCCCACCAATTTTCATCTATTTATATAAATGAGAAAGCAGACTAATATCAGAAATAAAGGAGTAAACGTACCTTAGGCTTTAGTTGCCCATATAAATAGAATCCTCATCATGTAGGTAAAAAAAAACTGAAGCAGAAAAAAAATTAAGATTCTCCATGTCAAACAATATTTGCAATGTTTCTGATGATGAATACAAGTTACCATAAAATTAAAAATTGGGTACTCCTTGCATTTCTGCTACTACTACTACTTCTCTAAGATATCTCTCTCAATTAAAGTCATTAGATCTGCAAAATAAATAAAACTCTATTATCATTATCCAAAGTTATGCTTGAGCACTATTAAATTGGAACTAATCAAATAACACTTATGTGCACATATGGAAATAAAACTCATCAGAAATCAAGCAGATGGGAGGGCGGAGGAGGGGATGGGTAAATTCACACCTAACAGGTACAATGCACACTATCTAGGTGAAGGGCACACTTATAAGTTTGACTCAAACTGTACAAAAGCAATTTATGTAACCAAAACATTTGTACCCCTATAATACTCTGAAATAAAATAAAATACCAAAAAAACCCCAAACAAAGTTATGATCGAATTTCACATCTTTTAAAAACAGAGATCACTGCTCAGCTATTTTATGCTGGAGGAAACCGTATATCTAGCATAATGACTGAAGGTTAAGATACACTTGGGCTCCTATAGTTCTGCTACTTTCTAGCCGTGACATTAGAAATGTCATTACTCTGGGTCATGGTTTCTTTATCTGTAAAACAGCAAAGTATTAGGTTATTAAGTATGGAATGTCCAATTTCCTTAAGTACTAAGTTTGATAGTTGATATCTCTTACATTTCACTTTGACGCTTCCTGAGTTTTTTGTTTTTGTTTTTTTAATTGTGAAGGTACATCCTCATTCTTTCAAATGCACGTTTTGGCTTGTGATTATCTTTCAAAAAAAATTTTTTAGAGCAATTTTTGTGTAACTATGGATATGTCAAGAATTCATGTAATTTTTGAATATGAGTTCTGTCATGGAATAAATGTAGTGCAGACAGCTCGAAATATCAATGAAGTGTTTGGGAAGGACGTGGCTAATGGACACACAGTACATTGAAGGTTTGAGAAGTTCCATTCTAGTGATTTTAATCTTGAAAATGAGCCATGTGGGTGACCTGAGACCAAGGTGGATAACGATGAGCTGAAAGCTGTAGTGGAAGTGAATCCATTTCAACCTACATGTGAATTGGCAAGGTTTGACGTTACTATTCCAACAACGTTGGACCATTTGAAACAAATGGGCAAGGTAAAGAAGCTGGATAGATGGGTACCGCATGAATTAAATGAACATCAGAAGAAAAATCATCTCAAAGCTTGCCTTTCTTTGCTGGCACAACATTAAGGCAAACCATTTCTACCTTATATTGTTACATGTGATGAAAAATGGATTCTTTTCGAAAATTCCAAGTGTTTGGCACAATGGTTGGATAAAGATGAAGTGCCAAAACACAGTCCAAAACCAAATATTCATCAAAAAAAGCTAATGGTTATCTGTTTGGTGATCCAATGCTGGTATTACCCACTACAGCTTCATGAAACCTGGTCAATCCATTACAGCGTATGTCTACTGCAACCAATTGAGCGAAATGATGAGGATGCTTGTGATTAAGCAGCTGAGATTGGTCAACACAGACAGGCCAATCCTCTTGCAAGACCACATGTTGCAAAAAAACAACACTGCTCACGCTACAGAAGCTGGACTTGGAAACTCTCTGTCATCCACTGTACTCACCAGACTTTGCACCAACTGACTACCACTTCTTCCAGGCTTTGGACCACTTCTTGCAAGGAAAAATATTTAATTCTCAACAAGCTGTGGAAAACGCCTTTTACAATTTCATCACTACTTGCTCTCCAGGCTTTTTCGCTGCTGGCATAAGCAAGCTACCATTAAGATGGCAAAACTGTGTCGATAGTTTAGGTGCATACTTTGATTAATTGTACTGCTTCTTGTTTGGGATATGATAAACTACACTTCTGATTCGAAATAGGACATTTCATATTTAATGACCTAATAATAACTACCTCAAAGTGTGAGAGGGTTAAATAAGGTAGTCTAAGAAGGGTTTACTTACAGTTCCTTGAATGTGTAAGAAATGCTTCATAAATGCCAATTATTATTACAGTCTGACATAAGATCTTACATGTTAAAAAATAAAGCATCTACTCATTCAACAACTACTTAGAGAACACATACAATGTTTTAGATCTAAGAATTCTTCTGGTATGAAAGAAACATTCACAGATAAGATACTGGTCCTGATAGAGTTTATATTCCTGAAGGTGATATAGACAAGCAAACAGGTGATCAGAGCGTCTCAGGACTAAGGCTGTCGAGGGTGCTCATGGTCCCCAGTAAAGTTTGCAACTACTGTGCAGTATTATCAAGCATAGTATTTCTTACTCATATGGTTTAAAACCAGAGTTAACAAATGTTTTCTGTAAAAATGAAAAGAGTAAATAGTTTAGGCTTTGTGGGCCTTATGGACTTTTTTACAACTATTCAACTCTACCATTATAGCATGAAAGCAGCCACAGACAACACATAAACAAACGAGCATCACTGTTATACAATAAAACTTTAGTCACAAAAACAGGTGGTAGAAAAGAATTAAAACAGGGACTCAAACAGATATATCTGTACACCAATGTTCATAGCAGCATTCTTCACAATATCTAAAAGGTGGAAACAACCTAAACGTCCACGAATGAATGAATGGATAAAGAAAATGTGGTATCACATATGCAATGGAATATCATTCTGCATTAAAAAGGAAGAAAATTCTGATACACACTACAACAAGGATGAACCTTGAAGACATTATGCTAAGGGAAATAAGCCAGACACAAAAGAACAAACCTTATATGATTCCACTTATATGCAGTACCTGGAGTAGGCAAATTTATAGCAGAAAATACAATGGTGACTGGCAGAGGATGGGGGGATGAGAAAACGGGGAGTTAGTATTTAATGGGTATAGAGTTTTGGTTTGGGAAGATGAAAAAGTTCTAGAGATGACCAATTTAAGAATTCCTAAGCTTTTTTTTGTTTGTTGTTGTTGTTGTTGTTATTTGGGCAAAATATACACAACATAAAATTTACCATCTTAACCATTAAAAAAAAATAGGTGGGGGAACAGATAAGACCAAGGGACATAGTTTGCCAGCCCCTGGTTTAAACCATATGCATCAATTAATAAGAAGAAATAATTCTTCATGAAAAGCATATATGAACAAATTCAGATATCTTCCTTTATAAAATGTTTAATATTTTAATCTCAGGATGAGAAGAAAATGAGATAAAGAGCTTTCACAGATGTGTACTTGCATCAGCACTGGAAAGCTTCCAACATGGAAATAAATTTCAATAAAAGAACATTTAGAAGAAAAGAAAGCAGGCAGTTAATGGTTGTTACTTTTATTTTTTCCTATCTGAGCATCATAATTCTAAACAAAAATCTACTCATTATATAAGGAGATAGAGCATGTTTACATGCTTCACACCCCAGTTTTGACAATGGACAGCTCCAGTCAGGCCTTTATGGCAAGTGGACTGTTTAGTTTAATGATGTCAAAATGCAGGGGAGCAGATGGCAATAAAACATTATTAGAAGAGATGAAATACACGCAACTGGTAGCAGTTTACTTATTCATATAAAAATTTTAAAATGGAACCAATAAATCTATCCATCTTAGCTAAGCAAATCCAGTTATCTCGATTTATTACTGCAGTGCAAAGCCTACAATGAAATTTGGGATGGTTATAGAAACAGTAATTTCCTTTCTCACCCCTATCTCCTTTAGACTTCACATAAAAGATAGAATTTATATCCACTTATAACTGAGATGCACATCATTCAGTCTTTGATCTAATCAAATCTCACAAATATATCTGGGTCTTTCTTAAAAAAAAAAAAAAAGAACACATCAGATCTCCCCAAAGCTCTGTCCATAATGAAGTAAATAAGCTTTTCTGTATTGCTAAATGTAGCACACACCAGAGGCAGGGTATGATAAAGAACCATATTAACTAGAATCTTAGCCAAATGATCTAAATTTCTAAAATGGAGTTTAGATGCAAAGAAAATGTTACTTGAAACAGATCTTAGCAGTTGCTCATTGCTTTATTCTCCCTATCCAAGGCAAGAATCCTTTCTATCTCATCCCTAAGAGATTTAGTCCTCTTCAAATATATTCACTGATGTTATCTTGTGACACAGGAAAATCCACTATTCAGAGTCAAAATAGCTGGGTTCAACTCACTACAGAACTCTGGACAATTCTTTTGACTTTTCTCAGACTCTATTACCTTATTGATTAAATCATGTCCATTTTAATTTTTGATTTTAATGAGATCACCTTACTGTACACTCTGAATAAAGATAATTTTTAAATCAAAAGTTATTATAAAAATAATTATTACTATTAATCAATGATAACCACCATTTTACTATTAAATGAGGTAGTTTATTCCTTTTAGGCTGCCTATAGTACTCATCAGTTCCAAATCCTCAAATAGGGATGGTGGGAACTCCTCAGACAGGGTGCAACAGAAGTTGAAGTCAACTACACATTCAATTTGAAAAATCAAGTTTGTGTCTTTTTTCCTTTCTCATTTGACCAAAAGAAATTTACAGTGTGCCCAAAAGACCTTCAAATGCTTACAACTTTTATATTTATAGCTTACTTGTGTTGTGCTTCTTTAAACCACAAAACAATTTACATTCTAAAAAAGAATTACCAATTTTTTTGGTTTTACATTATTGTCAGTTAAAGCCCTTGCATTTACTACATATCAAAACTGTTTCCTAGAGAAAAAAGCAATTCACTAATATAAAGCTTATATACATAGCACCTGACTCATATAAAGGGAATGGTGCCTTAATAAGAATGTAGGGAAATTAATATTTGTTCAATATAGAATATCAGAGGTTAAGAATGTCTAATATTAAATGATAAAATACTGTGTTTTGAGTATGCCACCATTATATTAACTAAATGCCTTTATTTTCCTCAGTAGAATGCCTGCCCCCACGAACACATTTAACAACAATAATAAGAAATCCACTAATTTCTTGCCAGCATCAGGGGACAGGAGAGTAAACAGGGCTCTCTGCGAGTTCTGTGTACATACAATTAAAGCAAGCATGAAGGTGGCATTCTAATATGCTATGAGAACTGCTAATGAAAACAGCAAACAAAAATTTCAGCACAGCTAGACAACACTAACTACTGTGAAAGAGAACATACCAACGCCTTTTATTTTAATTTAATGGCTCTATGAAATAAAGTGACACAGTTTTCTATAGAAAACGCTGATTAGATACTAGCTAATATATAGCTCAATGTTTTTTAAGCAAGAAATTATGTTACTTATTAAATATATATCATAACGTTAATACATTTATTCAGTATCATTACAGATGCTCTAAAAGAATCAGTATATTTTGAAAGTGAGAAAGAATTACTATAATTAATGAAAAATTTTAAAAGGCCTATGACTGTAAAGCTTTCTGAACTACATACAAATAACAACATGAATTATTTAATTTTTGACCAATGGGGCTCTATAGAATTTCTCTTCTTTTGTCTCAGAAGAAACTTCTATTTCATAATGTCTATTTCCATGACAAAATGTAGTACAAATGTTTCCTGCACAGGCAAACAATGCAATGAGGATCATGCCAAGGCTACCAATTTCACATTTGCAACTGTGAACTGAAACAGAGTCAACATTTAGACAATGTTTAAATGCACTCACCTGAGGAGAAGCTGCATCAACAGAGAGTAGTCATATTATTGATATAAAAGTAAACTTATTTCTTAAGTACAAGATGCAGTCAATACAGATTTATATTTTGTAACTTGATACATTACACAAACACCCTAAAAATATATTCAATCAATTTTCTATGCCATGGTCTGGCTTGCTCAGAACCAACCAAGTATAGTTTCTCTAAGCCAAATATAATACTTTACCAGTGTTTTAACAGAGGATATATAAGTACTCTACAGCAGGGGTCCCCAACCTATGGTGAGTTGTATAATTATTTCATTACATATTACAATGTAATAGTAATAGAAATAAAGTGCACAGCAAACGTACTGTGCTTGAATCATCCTGAAATCATCTCCCCCTTCCCCGGTCCATGGAAAAATTGTCTTCCATGAAAATGGTCCCTGGTGCCAAAAAGGTTGGGGACCGCTGCACTACAGGAAATCAAGCTTCCTGGCAAAGCAATGGTTAAAACTTGCATCCCAGTTAGGTTAAGTGTAAGTACTCTACAGTTCTCTTGCCCATGGAATTCTCTCCAAATCACTGCCACTGCCCAGAGTAATATTCATTATCATCATCTCTGGATTACCTCAACAACTTCTTAAATGGTCTCCAGGATTTCGATCTGAATGTCTACACTGAAGTCGTAATGCTGTAATGACCTTTTAATAACACAAATCTGATTTTGCCACTTCTGGCTTATAAATCTTTTAATAAGCTTCCTTTCATCATCGAGTCCACACTCTTACATTCGATTTCCCCATTAATCCATCCAACTTTCTCTTTGGCTACCAGACAGTCTTAAATATACAGAACTACTTGCCCTTCCTTCAAGAAGCCAAATTCTGCCAGAGTTTTTGCATACGTTGTTTCCTCTCCAACTTGGCCTCTTCCTAAAAATGTTCAAGGTTCGGTACATGTGATTTTGCTGTAGGCACAAGCATTAAAATTTTATTCCTGTATAAAAATAGGACTTCAATATAAACAAATACATATGCTACCTCAAGATTGTATCCTTGGTACTTTATCCAAGTCTCTTTCTCTCCTTTCCACTAATCTAGACCTCCACACCTGGGCCTTGTAATATGATTTAACTCTTCTTTGCACTTTTTTTTTTTATGATTTCTATATCAGCGGTTTGCATCCAATCTGATTTGTACACAGTGACAAAACAGGTGATCCCACATTCCCAATATTCTATCTGCACTCCACTGGCTTGGTTCCTTATGTGCAATAAAGTCCCTCATTTTTTGAGGAAAAAAATTCCTATCATAGGGCTTCAGAACTATTATTTTTTTAATTTCTGGAAATAAATAATATAACACTAGTTATAGCACTGCTTATGTTCACAACCTTTAATTCTCATGGGAGTTTAATGCTTCAAGGAGAGTGGAGTCCCCTTCTCCTTGAGCAATATGCTTATTTTTTAATAGCAGCCTTTGGCAGACAGTGCTTCCACCTTTGTTCAATGACTGTTGTGGGAATTTCAAGTTTGGTAGCAGAACAGAACAATATCCTGGCAAATGAATTGTGTATCCTTCAAATCATATTAAGAAGATGTCCAAAATAAGACAAACTGACCTATCCACCCACTCACTCACTCAATGACATTTACCGAGGGCTTATAAACTGTGCCAGGTATTGTTTAGGTGCTGTAAAACAAAGATAAGTAAGACTTGATCCCTGTCCTTAAGGGGACCTAAAAACACTGCTAAAAGATACCTATGTAAAATATTAAAATGAACATGATTAATGCTATAATAAAGACACTATCAAAATTTTGTAGGAACATAGAGAATAAACAGGTAACTAAACTAGAGGGCTCAAGAAAGCTCCACAAAGGAGGTGACAGCTGGTCTTAAAGGGTAAATAGAAGTTTGTCAGGGGCAGAAGGGATGGAAAAGCATTTCAAATAAAAGGAGCAGCCTGTACAAAGCACACAGGTGTATGCCCAAAGAATGGTACGAACTGGTGAACTTCTATGTGACTGGACTATAGGGAACACGAAGGACAGTATTATAAAATGAGGGTGGAGGAGGTTGGCCCAAGGGTCTAAGAGGACCAAAAGCCCTCTGAAGAAGCTAAACATTTCACCTGTGGGCAGCAGAGAGCCCAAAATATTTTCAAGCAGGGAAGTCACATGAAAACTGTTTGGGTGGATAGTAACAGTGTAAGTTGTTAATGCTATCATGAAAAGGAATAAAGAGATAGAAACTTAACCTTTTTTGAGTATCCTCTATGTACCAGGCACTCACAGTATATGCTATATCATTTGATCTTTATAACAATGATATAGGAGACTTTTTTAAGATTCTTATTTTAATAGCTAAAGAAATTGGAGGCTCACTAAAATGCTAACCTTCTGAAATTCATACCCCAAGGGCAGACATTCCTATTTTTCAGGGCCACCACCAGTCAGAAAACTGGGTTTTATGAACAATGGCCCCTGATTTAGCAAGGCATTGCTTATATTCTAATGAATTAATCATTCTCATTTTGTATATGATTAAACTAAAATTAGAAAAACTGATATATTCCAACATAAAAAGGCTCATTTATAAAAACCATTTGATTATATTTGGTAAGATAGTAATATTTTATATATGTTTGCATCTAATGAACTAAATTTACCTAATCTGGCATCCATAACTTAGAATCTAGGAAAAAACATTACATAGAAAATTAGGTCACCTACATAAACACACGAACATATTTTTATGTTCCTGTCTAACCACTTATTAATTATATATAATATAAATGATTTGAGCATAAAAAATCTATTAGACATATAAATATAGTAAATTCAAATTAAGTTTTAAAAAGTACAAATCCAAAATTCACAAGAAAAATCTCACCTTCTACATATTTTTCTAGATTCAAGTCAATGTTTATAAAGGAACTATTGCATTTTAATCATGCAAGTATTACCAAAGACACAGGGCAAGTAGAAAGTAGTATTGCTAGCTTACATAAAACTCAAGTTTGGATTCTTACTTATTTTGTATCTTAACACTTACGTCCAGACTATGAACTTTTGAACATTCTGCAACCTAAAATATTGATCTCTTTGTTAGTCACTGGCAAGCTTTGTGTGTGTGGTGGTATATGTTAAACTATATGCCTCAGATAAAGATGATGATCCAATCTAAACTACAATGTTGTTACGTACACACCACCTTCCTATTTATCAATGGGTATAGCATTTCTGTGTTCTTGAAAGACTTCTCAGTAACACAGGCTATATAACACCACAGGTGAAATGATCTAAGACGTAAAGTCAAAACTTCAGTGGAGGTGATAGAAACCCATGACAAGCTCAGAACACACCAGTAGGTCTTAAAATTCCAATCAACCCTTTCAATGCAGTCTTTTTTTGGCCCATCACTTCAAAATTACAATAGTTATCAACCAATAGACAAAAGAATGACTAAAATACTTATTTAAATTTGTGACTTTCTTCTGATAAATGCTGTATTTAAAATAAATAAATAAGTAAATCAGTGACTTTCCAATTTTTTTTGAAACTGTAAAACACAGTAAGAAATACACTTTACCTCTGACCCAAAACAGACATGTGTATTTGCATGTTGCAACTAAAATGCTAACCTTCTGAAATTCATACCCCAAAGGGCAGGGTATGAATAAGTAGTGCATGCACTTATAAACATCTATTTATACATATTGGCCCTCTGTATCTTTGGGTTCTGCATCTGCAGATTCAACCAATCAAGAATTGAAGATATTGGGAAAAAAACAATAAAAAATAACAATACAACAATAAAAAATAATATAAATTTTAAAATACAGTATAACAACTATTTACATAGTATCTACATTATATTAGGTATTATAAGTAATCTAGAAATGATTTAAAGTACATAGGAGAATATGTGTCAAGTTATATGCAAGTACTGCACCATTATATTAATATATCAGGGACTTCAGCATCCTTGGATTTTGATATCATAGGAGTCCTAGAACCAATAGTTATGGGATACTGAGGGATGACTGCGTTTTAAAATGACATCACTGGTAACAGTCAATCTTCAGTATCTGTGTGGGGGAGAGGGGAATCAAATCTATTTTTTGTTCCTTTTTTTACCTACACTAGAGCACAGCTATGAATTATCAAGAGAAAGAAAGCCTGAAGCTTGGACTGTGAGAGAAGCAATGCCTTCATGCTTTATCTGAGCCCACACCAGCTCACTCACTCATCTTTCTAGCTTCTGCATCCCTTTGGTTGGCACTGTTGTTTTCACAGGTGGATTGTAAAGAACACAAGAGCCCAAAATGAGAGACAGCTATCACTTTCTAAATAACATGTTTTTTCCATTGCCTCAAGAATCTTTGAAACCATTTATCCAAGACTAAATCAGAATAGACTCTAAGGTAGGTTTTTTGTTGTTGTTTTTAAACTCTGATATACCTTTGGGCGGGGCAGAATAAAAGAATTTGAGTGGCTGGGAATTTTGTATTTGTTTTTTAACTTTACAAAATAGTATAAAATAAATAACCTTCACATAACATAATAATTGATTAAATGCCTATTTATAGCCCCTAGAGCAATATAAACGGGAGCTCAGCAAATATTTTCTGATTTGAGCTAAGGATTATGATGTAATTCAACTATGATTCTACAATGGGAAAAAATATTTTCTTTTTATAATATTGCTTTATAATGTTATATAAGATATAATGTTTTATACTGTCATAGTTTTGCTCATATTAAATTCACTTATATTTCATGGAAAAACCCATAATGTTTTAAATACTAACCATGTGAATCATAATTATAGTTGCTATTATTTTGCCTGCTTTGATTATTCTAACAAATTAAATCAGACTCAGAGAAGAAAGGATTCCATCGCCCTCTTGTGGTAGTTTGCTATACTGTGTTCTCCAGGAGTTCCACATCAATTGGAATTTTTTCTTTCCACTTTTAAGAGGCATGGCAATATTTTGAGCATAAATTTCTGAACTTCCAAAAGCCATATATATACTTTCTGACCTCTACTGTCCATATACTTTGTGCCTTCCCTTCTATCTGTACTTCATAAATTTAGTCTTTTCCTTGCTATTTTATAAACCATTCTCCTGTTGGCTTCCAGTTACCATACCAAAAGGATTTTTCTGAAAGTTACTTTCTGTATGCAAACACAGACACAAAATAATTACAGTAAATCTCAACCATCATACACAGGCTTTAAGCAAATACACATAACTCAAATTTATGGGGCTGAGCTTCAGCTGCATTTGCTTTCCCAAGAGAATAGGTCTTGCTAAGTCAATTAATAGTCCAGATATATCAGAGGCTAATGATATTAGTCTGAATATTTTAAGTTTTTAAAAAACAATAAAACAGTCTTTCTTTTAAAATAGTCTAGATCATATGCAATGGCCTATCTTTCCAGCACAACACAAATACTTCCAGCTTCTTTGCAAAATTAGCAACATGTAACATATGCCACTATGAAATAAACTGTATAAATGATTAGTTCTTTTTTAAAGAGAATTTATTTATAATAAAGGAATTTATTTACTGTCTAATACATTTAAAAACTGTGGAACATACAAAAATAAAGATGGATTCCTAATTAAATTAACTAAAATCCACTTTTACAGATGTCAAAAATATTCTTAAATGATCAATTCTTAAAACTATCATATTTTGAAAAGTAGCCCCTTGTGTATCCAATCAATACTCATCCCAAAACTAATGAGGAAAGACTAGGACTAGGTAAAGAAGTACATTCTACACAGAGGGACAAGAACTTTCAAAAGCAAGGTAACATGGCATATCTCAGAAACTGAAGATGGTTTAGTGCAACCAAGCACAGATTATAACTTGGGAAGAAGCAAGGGATGAGGTTGAGAAGTTAGTAGGGGCCAAAGTACAAAAGGTCTGAAATGATATATTAAGGATGGTGAGAGACAGTAAAGCATCCGTTCACAGGGCAGTGACATGGCAAATCAGAGTTTTAGAAAAATCACTTGCTGAAGTATGGAGGACAGACTGAAGGGGTGAGAAGGAAACAGGGAAATTAGTTAGAAGTCATCTGTAATGAAGAGGGGCCTGAAACAAGGCAATGGCTCTGATGACAGAGGGAAGAAATCTGAGAAATACGGAGAAGTGAAATCATTAGGTGTCAGTTACTGTGAGTTTGAGAGAGAGAGAGAGAGAGAATGTGTGTGTGTGTGTGTGTGTGTGTGTGTTTGGGAGCAGGGGGAGCATCTAAAATTTACATTCTAGTTTTGGTGACCAAGTGGACATGCAATTCCCAGAGATAGGAAATGGTCATTTCAGACATGCTGCATCTGAGGTGCCACCAGGAGACAGCAAATAGGTCAATGGTTTGAGGATGCGGAGTTCAGGAGAGAGAACTGTAAATTGTTGATGGCTGGGTAGTAAAAGGGATCTGGATAAAATTACCAGGCAGAGTACAAAGAGTAAGAAGAGATAAAGGCTGAGTTTGGGATTGGCAACATTTAAGTATAATCCCATCTTCCTGTTAAAAGAGGTACTTTTGTTTTATAATCATAAACTTTATTCATATTGGGAGAAACAGGAAATGATTTAGTCTCCCTCCATTTTGCAGGTCAGAAAACTGAGGGTCAAGGAGGTTAAGTGACTCTATTTAAAGCTATTTATTTGTAGAAGCAAATGAGAACTCAGGTTTCCAGATTGAGGCCTCGTTGTTCCATCCTCCCATTCAAATGCTCTCTTTCTAGTACCGTGTCCTTTTTCCCCTTCTGCTTCATAAATCGTCAAACAACAAGAATTAAAAGATGATTTCTTCAATAATTGTTTGATGGCAACAGATGTTTCTGTTGTAGTTATTTGTACATATCATCAAAACTAAAACGTTGTTTCCAAGGATAACCTTCCAACAACAGAGTCTGTTATGAAGTCAGACCCTGAATTTACAATTCAACGCATGCTTTCTGAGTAATCTGGGAAACAAGCAAATGTCCAATTCTACAGTTAAGAATAGCAAATGGTAATTGTATCAAATATACAGAGAATGCTTAGAAGACACTTCAGAGAGAAAAATAGCTATAGCTCTTCTTTACAGTCCTTTCTAAATCTTGGATGGTTGAAGATGGGTTTTACCAGTGAATTCTATCATGTATCCCAGAATGTGTTTTCATAATTACTCACTTAAGAAAAGCAAGAGATTTCTTTGGATTACCTGCTTGGTTTGGCTGTTGCCAGCTTGGTGACTTGATAACGCTGGTAGATCCTAGAGGCTTGAAGGCAGCAGCAGTTGTGAGGCCGGCCACCCCTGGCCTGCCTGAGGCTGGGCTTTCTATGGTCTCCGGCATGCTCCGCGATGAAGCCACTGAGGAAGCCAATTGCGGAGAAGCCTCCTGAATATTACTGTAAAGAAAATAAACATTTTTGATGAAGTGGTAGTAATCTAACTTAGCAACGATCTAAAGTCATGACTGCAGGAAAGGAAAGGAAAGCCGTCAGATTGCATTTGTTCTATTAAATATATTTTTGGAAATTCTACCATAAGAAACTGGGCTATTAAAAAACTTATAGCAGCCAATCTCTTTAAATGATAAACCAATTTCCCCTTCCTATTCCTCTCTATCTCAACATTTCAAAAAAGTCACCTAGAGTAAGACAATAAATTATTGGAGAATTCCTGATAATCTCTGTGAAATGGCATAGATGCTTCCCCTTTCCCACATTCTTCTGGTATTTTATGAACTTGATTTCTCTGACATCTCTCAAGTTACCCTTTTTACTCACATACTTACTCATTCAATAAATATTTAAGGACCTATGATATTACAGACGTTGTGCTATACCCTGACCACACAGTGACAAACAAGAGACAACGTCCCTCGCCTAAAAGAATGTCCAGTGTTCTGTGCTCATAATACAGGAAAAAAGACACAAGCCTACCATTATCTTCTCTCAACAGAGTTATTTGCTTAACAGGAGGCCTTTATCTACGCTGGTTCCAGTTTTGTTTAGAAGATCATATGGCCTTTATTACCAAGTCTTTTGTTATTTATAATTATATATACATCATTTCCCCCCCAAAAAAATAATTTGAAGTAGCCCAAACTATAAAACATATGCTTTGAAATGATACAATACTATAGCAGTGGTTATTTCTATCAAGTGAACTATAACAATAATAATAAAATAATACTTCCTACCACTTAACTTTTCAATGGTGGTTGCTTAAATAATTCCATGCACAGAAACTCAATTCTTTCGATAACTGGAATCAATAGCTGGAGGAACAGACTGATAAAGATTGGGTACTATACTGATGACTTCAGTGAAATAAATACCCTTAATTATATTGTTTAAGTAGAGATTATTTCAATGAAAAGAAATTTCAAATTCTATCATGTCCACTATATTGCCAAATGAACAAGAGTACCTAATTTCCCCAGTGCCTCCTGAATCTCAGGTAACACCTAACATAGTAGCCTGAGACTGCCCATCCTTAGAAGGCCTGCTTGCAATGCTGGCCCTTGACTGGTATCTTGGAATTTGGCTGGCAAACTATTCCCTACAGTGACATAAAACTTTCTCTAACTGATAACAGTGGCTCACTGTGCCTAAACTCTTTGTATAAACAATATGGTTTATGCTGAACACCTGCTTTCCTTCTGAGAGTCCGGGACATTGGTACAAACCGGGCACAGGGTACCTACGTAACAAGCCCCTAATAAAAGCCTTGGATACTTAGTTTCTAGTGAGCTTCTGTGGTAGACAACACTTTGCACATTTTGACATAACCTGCTGTAGGAGGAATTAAGCATGTCATATGTGACTCCACTGGGAGAGGACTCTTGGAAACTTGAGCTTCGTTTCTTCCAGACTTGGTCTCATGCACCTTTTTCCTTTGCTGATTTTGCTTTGTATTCTTTTGTTGTAATAAATCTTAGTCATGAGCACAACTGTATGTGCTGAGTCCTGTAAATCCTTCTAGTGAAACATCAAACCTGGGAGTGGTTTTGAGGCACCTCTGACACTAAACAGTTTTGAAAAATTGTACTAAAGAAATGTTAACTTTCTTGAAATATTGTTCCCTATTCTTGTTCTCTCAAATTCAAGTTATAACAGAGTCATCACCTTATATTATTTCTGATCAGTTTAATAAAAAACTAAGACTTGCTTAATGTTATAGTGTACAATTAAAAATTTATGCACTTTAATAATTTTTATCATAAATAAAAAGTGGAAGACTGCTTACATAATGGGAATGTTGAACACAATTATCAATAAAAGCAACACAACGAAAAGCATTAGTGGAAAGAGTTCAAACATCATAGTACAGTGGCTGCGAGCATCTTTTAAAAGCTTTATGACAGACAAATTATTTTATTTCTCTGAGTCTCAATTACATAAACCTGTGATAACATTTTGCTCATAAGATTCCTATGAGGCATAAATAAGGTAATTATGTATAAAGAGTTTAGCATACTCTAAGGCATAGAATGTGAGCTTCACATATGAAAAGAATAATTAATATGGTCGAATAATAAAAGATGTTTTTAATATTTTTACTCATTAAAAGAATTGATTTTTGAAATACTTATGTACAGGTCATTTTCATTCTAGAATTAAATTACTCGTGGATTTGATTAAAAAGTAACTAATAATCTATATAGTCCCAATTCTAAGAAGAAAATGTATAACCAAAAATATAATCTAGAAATAACAACAAAACCCAAATGATCATCATTTAATGTTTAGTTATCTGAAAGAATTAAAATTTAATTCCAGGAGAGTTGCCAGGCAAATTTACTCAGAGGAGAGTGACCAGGATGGTAGAAATTCAATCCCAAGCTTAATAAAGTTTGGTTGAGGGAGCTGGTGATACTGGCCCAGAGTATGAGAAAACACCCAAGAGAATCACAACAGCAATCCTCAAATCTCTAACGTGGATTTACACTACATGGCTATATTCTGTTTGCCTAATGTCAATCTATAGTGAGACGGACTTGGTTACTCATAAAAGCAAGTAAGTACTTCCTAATATAAAAAATATCATCCCAAGGGAAAAAAACCTGTTCATAACTGATTTAAGTAGAGGATGGAAATGCTGTAGAATGGATTTAACCATTTAGAGGACGGAGAGCTAAGTTACACTTCAGCAGGACATTCAAAGCCTTCTAAAATCAAGCTACAATCTACCAGTCTAATCTTATCTCCTATCACTATGCTATGCAAACTATATTCCGGCTGCCCCTACTCTCTGTCCACAATTCTACTTTTCCAGGCTCTACATAGTAGGTTCCTCTCCCCACCCTCTCTCTGCACCCATCCAAATCCTATCCATCATTAATAATAATTGAATTAACAATAATATCCATCATGCACTGTGCTCCATGCTAAGCGATTAACATATATTTTTTAATTACTTAAGCTTCCAGAAGTATAGACATTCCTTTTAATTCATGGCATTTGTTAACTGCATGGCATATAATTTTATGCTGATTTGTAGCAGCCATTTTTAAATTATTATTAATAGTAACTTCTTTACATATCTTGTCTCCTCCACTACATTATAAACTTCTTGAGGTTGGAGACTTTAATGTGACCTTGGGTATGTTACCTAAACTCAGTAAATTTCCTCACTTGTAAAATGGTATAAAAATACTACTTTTATTCCAAAGTTACTATAAGAATTAAATGAAATACGGGATAATACATGTGGGCAGCACAGTGGGGAGCACAGAGTATATGCTCAAGAAATGAAAGGGATTATTATTTCTACATCCTGTAATATCTAGTTCAGTGTGTTAGTAATAAGTACATTTACTAAATAAACACCTTTCATCTGTACTAATAATTTTGCTTCTAAATGTAGTCTGTGAATAGTTTGGGTCCAGGACATTGACCCCAGATACAATCTTGCTTCCTTAACTCAATTTTAAATTTCTTAAAATTCCCATATAACAAGTACCATATATGCTAAAAAATATTTTAATTTTTTATTGTATCTTTTGTACACAGGCTTGTATACATTCTCTCCCAAAAGGCCTAAGATATTTAAATCTTAAACAGTACTCTTTAGATACAAAAGGCTTGGAGTAGATTATGAAGAATTTATAGGCCAAGCATGGTGGCTCATGCCTATAATCCCAGCACTTTGGGAGGCCGAGTTGGGTGGACTGTTTGAGGCCAGGAGTTTGAGACCAGCCTGCGCAACATAGAAAGACCATGTCTCTACAAAAAAATTTTTTTAAATTAGCCAGACATGGTGGCACACACCTGTAGTCCTAGCTACTCAGGAGGATCACTTGAGCTCAGGAGTTCGAGGTTACAGTGAGCTGTGATTGTGCTACTGCACTCCAGCCTAGGTGACAGAACATGACTCTGTCTCTAAACATAAATAAATAAATAAATAAATAAGAATTTATAGAAATCTAAGTTACAAGCAAGAAAGTTTTTCCATTTATGTTTAAATTCAGGATTGGTCTGAAGTTCAGTTTTCTCTGGGGAAATAGATCAGTGTTTACTTAAAACATTTAATGTAGTAATGGAAGACTACTAGGCTTTATCTAGGCAATCATGTATCTGAATATATGATGCCCAAGCCTCTAAATATCAAACATATCTTTTTTTTCTAATTTTAACTATTAGCTACCATTAATATTTAAAGAAAACACATAAATATTAGGTATCATGTACTAAAGATGAAAGGATTAATAAACTTATTGGCCATATTATTTATATTTGGGAATAAAATGTTATCAATAATCACTGGCAGCAAAATATTCTAAAATTCTAGTGACTAATAATATAGTTACTTAAATGAGATTACTATCTTATTTCTAAACTCATGAGTCAAATATATTTTTTCTAAATTTAAATAATTTAAGGTGTAACTAAATTCTAAACAAAAATTAAAACGCTCTCTAAAGAATTCTAATGAGGAAGTTAGTGTAAATCCATAAATACCCTTGGCTAATCCCACAGATGCTGAGAATCAAATATGGTCATTTTCGCTAGTCTGCCAAATAAACAAGGACTGAAATGAAAAAATAAATCAATATGACATTTATCTCAAGAATACCAAGATTTCTGTTTCATATTTCAAAAACTGAAAATAGAGACAAATATACTAATAGAGTAAAAGTTTCTTTTCAAAACAAAGCTTATAAGGAAAAAAGGAAGAAAAATTAACTTTCAGTGTCAACAACCTAATTTATCTTGAGTTTACATTCCTTTCCCACATTTGTTTAACTATTATAACAAATAAAGTTCAGCTACAGATTGAGAACACTTGGAAATTTTAAGTCTATTTTCAAAGGAAAAACTCTGCTTGAAGAATACACTTGAGAGTAACTTTCATTCTAATTACGTTTGTTTTTATTTTATTTTTATTTATTTATTTTTTAAGAGACAAAGTCTCGCTCTGTCAATCAGGCTGGAGTGCAATGGCACGATTATAGTTCATTGCAGCCTCAAACTCCTGGGCTCAAGAATCCTCCCACCTCAGCCTCCCAAGTAGCATGTTTAAATTTTTTAAAAGTCAACTGTATATCACATGTTTAATTATCAATGTTTAAGCTAATCAGTTTTAAGCTAAAGTCTTGCCAAGAAATGATATACTAATATACAGACTCTGAAGTGGTAGGAAAGGAATATTTTTGAAAGGGCCTTATTTATGAGCAACTTTTTGTTCTTAGAATTTTTCTGTCAGAACTCTACAAAAGGACCTGGGCAGACAGAGCGGTAATGAGTGGCTTTCCTTCCAGAATTCTGTGTTTATGTAAAAATTTTTAATATTTTCCTAAGCAAAATTCTTTAACTTAAAGAGTTTTTACACCAAAATTCAAAGTGCTAAATATACTATAATGAAAAGAAACAAATTTGGTATTATACTATATTTATAATTTTAAAGATTACTGTCATACAAAAGCAAAAGTCAGAGATAAAATGTCTCTGACACTATACCATCTGCTCTTTTGGGTACCCCCCTCACGAAGTTAGCATGGGTCTTCTCGGGAAACCCCATATTCCTGCTTTCCAGAATGCCAACTATCTTTAAGAACCATTTCCCTCTCTCAAATATCAAAATATATTTTGTCTGTACCCTATTGCTGTTAATAAAACGCAATGGTAGTGACTACTACTACTTGTTCTAGAGGTGGATCCATAGATAGCTTCAGTCAGTACACAACTGCATGTACATTTTTGTGTATATATGCACACAGGCACTTTTCTAGAGAGAGGACCTATAGCATTCCATCAGGTTCTCAAAATGTGGTCCCAGTGTACTCAAGTACTCAAAGTGTACTTCAAGTGTGGTCAGTAACCTGCCTCAGTACAAACTTAGCCCTGACAATGAAAGATTTCTGCTCATTTAACACTCACAATTCTGCAAATATACAAAATATAAAATAATTTCAGGTATTTTTTTCTTAGAACGAAATGTAGCATGATCTCTCTCCCCCTGGTTAAACACGTCCCTTAGAAGTTACCCAGAATAACGATAAGTATATTGAAAACCTCCGTTAACAGTGGTTAGGATACAAACACCTAATCCGTAGACAGCCTAGTTATATCACGTTTTCACTAACTAGAGTCAAAATTGTACACTCTGCCACTGACTTTGTGTTCTGTCAAAAATGATTTTATATAGTTATTTGAGATTATACCTTTAGTAAATAAACACTTGTGAGATTTCTATTTTTTATATTATGCCTAAAATTTCTTGGCCTAATAGATTAAGTTTAGGGGAAAGATTAATTTTTGTGTTTTAGCATTTCCCAGATAGAGTGAAAATTAAGTTGCTTTTCCAAGCAAAATCTTCAGACAGGATTCTACTATAATTTAAATAATTGCACAATTATTCAAAATTTCATACCAAGTATCAAGTATGCTAATGAAAAAGGTCAGAAAGGGTTAAAAGGTGAGTTAATAATCATACAGAACAGTGTGCTTGCACATCATCACTGTACTGAAATTACAGTTAATTCAAAATTGGGCACAAATCCCTAGAACTTAAGGATGTTCTCATCCGGCCTGTTAATATGGTGGTTAAGTGTTAGAGAAAGCAGTGTCCTTAACAGCAAACCACCACTTGCCATATCTGCTCCCACAGTACCTTGTTGTCTTAACATGGATAGAGCCCGTTGATTTCCTTGAGGATGGAAGACAGGAAAAAGCTAAAGGCTTGGAGACAGGGCTGATGCAAAGAGCATCCAGGAGTGGGTGATATCTTTCAGGACTGGAGAGCCTGGCAAGCATTTAGAAAGAGTTTTAAGTAAAAAATCACACTACCAATAGCAGACCATAGTTTTTAAGGTCTATGACTAGAAATGTTTCCTTTGAGAGAGGGGGCTGGGGGAGGAAGGGGAAAAGGTGGGGAAGTGCAAAGCAGAGAAAGAAGATGAAAGGCAAGGCCAAGAGTTTATTACGTTATTTTACTCATTAACACAAAATTAATTAAATTTTCAACAAAAATGGTCAAGGCAATCTTTGAGTAAGCAATTAAAGCTTTAAAGACTATAGAAATCACCTAAGAACAAAAAAACCCACAAAAATAAAACAATTTTTTTGGGTGGAGGAGGGGTGTTTCAGAGAGTAGTTAGGCTTTAGATCACCCTCTAAAGGTTGTGGGAGAAGATGAAATCAATAGAAATTTAAAATATCCATTTATACTTTATTGTGTTTCAAGTATAAAAACTGAAAATTATAAAAATCCAATTCAATAAGCACATGACATGCAATAATCCATGCAACTTAGAAATATCATACAAACATGGCAGCAACAGAATGAGATTAAAAAGATGATCTTTTTATCTTTAAATACTGGGGGATTTATTCACAACCTAGACTAAATAACCATTATTAAGAGCTCATAATAGAGCTGTGACCTTTTGAAATGGGTATATTTTCTTTGAGGTGACTTGTAGGTCAGTGAAGAGCACTGGAATCACATCAAACAGACTTTGCACATGTAGTTCTACCTGGTTTTTGCAGCAATGACAGCAGACACAGTAGCAGCTGCACTACTCAGAACTGCAGCACTATATTTAGCAGGAGAAGAGGAGGTAGAAAAGTTTCGAAAACCTTCCAAAGAAACGTCTACATTTTTTGTGGAGCTGCTAAAACTGATAGGTAGGGAAAGAAAAACAGGAGAGGAACAAAAAGAAAAGTGAGAAAAGGCAGTATAATAAATACAAGATAGCAACATTATAAAGATATAAAATGTAAGAAGGTGTAATGACCTGTAAGTTCAGGTCATTTATTTACTGTTGCTATGATCTCCCTCAGAAATTAAATTTGATGTATAATCCTTCATAAAATGGATTTTTATGTACAAACATATATATTTGAATATATTTAAGTTCACTGTCTCTAGTTATATTTAAAATTAAATCAGTATCATAACATATATTTGAAGACTGATTTGCCAACAACTAAGTAGAAAATAAATCTAAACATGAAGTTTGAATTTCTATTAATATAAGCAGAGAAAGAAGGAAAATTAAGTTAATTTTTCCAAAAAGAGCCTCTATATAAAGAGTTTACCTTAGAGATGATATACACCGATAGGGTGACATTTTAATGAGACTTGCATTTTAAGGAGAAGCAGGTATCACTGGCTGCCTATTCAGAAGCAGCAATACAAATTAATATTAACATGAACAAGAAAAACTGTTTAAAACATTGAGAGTAAAGCTCTTTAAGGAGGGCAAGCACCTCTGCAAAAATAAACAGTAGTTACGGTACATATAACCCAAATATCACCACCTCTACTGAGTTCCATATTTCTATTTGCAGTTAGCTCTGAAAAGATTTTAAAATGCTGATATAAAATTTTATCTTCAGAACCCTTACTACTTAAAATAATAATTTCTCTTGGTCTTTTAGAAAAGATCAAACACCCAAATAGGAACTAACATTCTATCATTAGAAGTGTTAGAATTTCCAAATTGGTTATTAAATTAGAATTGAGAATTAATGTTTATTAAGCAAAATAAAAACAAAGTCTAAAATGCATAGTGTAAAACTTATAATCTCTCTTCTTCATTTATGGGTGCATGTTATTAATGAACATCATTATAATGAACACCATGACCACTTTTTTCAGAAGTTTGTAGCAGTGGCCACCTCCAACACAAGGTAGTTATGTGCCAAACTCAATCCAGGTTAATGAAACGTCAAAGGTCTGAAACTGTGAGGGCTGACATAAGTCTCTTCTCCCTGTCAGAAGAATTTGATAAGTCATTCTTTCAAGTTCCATAGGATGTAACTTTACAAACCATTACAGAAGGAAAATTAAAGAAACAGTGGTAAGTCATTTTTTAAAAAAATATACAGAATTGTTTAAGTATAATTTTTTTGCAAGTCTATCCATTAAACTGAACTGTATGTCTATTTTTTCTTCTTTTTTATTTTTTACTTTTAATTATAATGGATACATATTACGTGTACATATCTATAGGGTATGTGTAATATTTTGATATAAGCATACAACGGTTAATAGTCAAATTGGAGTAACTGGGACATCCATCACCTTAAACATGTATCATTTCTTTGTGTATGGCTATGTTTTAACAACTGTGAATAGTTATAAAGGAAAGAATGGAGGCTGGAAAGAGAAAAAAAAGATGCTATCAATGGCAGAGCAATGAGCGTCAAAGGGAAGAATAAAGTTATCAAGTGATTTGACTTTTGAGTTTCTGAATTACTCTGCATCTTTCAGGCAATGGTTACTAGTTGGGGGAAATAATGGCAACTAATAAGAACTAGAAACTTAGTCTATAAAAAAATGAGCTAATTAATTCTTCTCCAGTAAGAAGAAAAGGAAACTAACAAATTTCTTTTATCATATTGTATCACAAATAATAATATAAAAGGACTTAATATCAGCAAGTCTAGCATTATAAGCAGAATTATTGTCCCGAATATCTTTAGAATATGTATGGGCACCTGGTAACATTACGTATGACCTCTGTATCTCTTTTTTAGAGGTGAATTATCTTTTTTTTAGAGGTGAATGCTCTACTGCAGAAAAGCAGACTTATGACAAACTCGGCAAGCTGACTTTCCCCAAATCACAAAGTGAATAAATAAAAAACACAAATTTCCTGACTCTACATTAGAAGTCAGAAACTAAATGAAACATATAAAAGCAGTGTAAAGCAGTGTTTTTAGGCTGAGTGCCAAGCTTCCCTGTCTATATGTTAATGATGTCAGTTCTATAATCAGTGATCACTTTTTCTTTTTCAGTCAAACAGTTTGAGTATTTAAATTCACCACTAGCATTGACATTTAGACATACCAAGAAGGAAACACTACCAAGAAGGAAACACTACCTAGAATAAGTAGTTGCTACTTTACAAAGTGTGGCTACTTGACTACCAAGAGTTAACACCTGAGGAGTTGCAGGTGGGTGAGGTCCACTGTTAAGTAGGTCTTCCAGAGAACTGTCAAACCTAAGTTTTCAGAAGTAAAATGAACAAAGCAAAGGAAATATTAATGAAAAGTACAGAAGACATTTATCATCTATACCATCTTTTAAATGTACATTAGTTCAATTTTGGGAATATTGTTAGTTGGGTTTTGTTTTTTTTACTTCATATCTACAAAAGGTTAAAACCAAAACCAACACCCCCACCACCATAAAATACAGGCTGTTTTCCCCCCAAGTCCTTAAACATGGCTCTTCCATGTGATAAAAGATTATGCATAAAGGCGAAAAGGCAGATGGGAATTCCCATTTGCTCACTATGCATTTTCAATGCTTTAAGAAAACTTAGGCTCTAAGAAATTAATTAAGTTGCTCAATACTATACATCTAGTAAGGGTCAGGTGGAATTTGGACCAGGTCTATCTGTACTACTTCCATTACATAATGCTTTCCAGCATCTCATGGGGCAGCTGCCTAAAAAGTACGCTATAAGAAAGCAACTGGAAATTTCCTTTCAAATCAGAATGCTGTGTTTATAGATCTGACATTATATGGATGTTGTTTATCTTGATGTCAACAAAGTATTTTATCCAGTCACATAACAGATGGTTGCATGCAACTGTAGTACTTTAAGTATTTTTTACTTTGTTTTTCTAATATGTATACAATTTTTTCTTTAGACTGCCAGGACTAAATTTTAGAAGAACTATTGTAAGGTAAAGAAAAGATGAAAAACTCAATGTTAAGTGCAAAAGAAGAAAGCATCAAGTATAATAACACTTGGTAAGAAAAATAAAAGAGAAAAAAAAACCTTCTAGATACTGTGTCACAATTCAGGCTAAGCAAATACTATTGCCTAAGTAAGGAGGGGCACACGATCAACCACAAAGAAATGACTAGTATTCCAAAAATACCTTAAAAGACATGTCCTCTATAATGTAAAGAATTATCAATATTTTAAGAAAAAAGAAAATACGGTTACAAATCATTATCAGTATTTACATATTACCACAGGACAGGTTAAAAAAAAGAAAAGGGAATGAGTTGGAGAAGCTGAGTCTTCCAATACCTCAATGAACTATGTTGGTTGGAAAAGTTTAAGTGCCACTTGAGAATAAGGTTCATATAAGCCATGAAATACCTTTTAAGGCCAGATTTCCAAGTTTCCAAACAAATGCACTTGGGAGGTTCTCCACGTGTTACACATATCAATTACCTATTCACTGCTTAGCCAACCTCTAAATATACTAGACTTAAGACAAAAATCTTAAACTACTTCATTTATTATGGAAAAGACACCAATATCTGTTCTCATTCTGACACTCCCTAATATTTATTCCTTTTAGGGTTGGAAGAAGCTGTGATTAATAACATGTCGCAGCAGCCAAACTTTCTGCTTTGTTGCTTAAATGAGTTTTCATTTCTCACCAGACAGAGGTAAGACGACTTTCTCTTTCCTAGATATGTCTGCAGAGTTGGGCTTGCTGCCTTTGGGCCTGCTTTTCTCAGGAAAAATGAACAAAGAGCTATTTGTCATTGTGTCTTTCTCTGCATAACCTCTGTACTGTGTCTGTGTGCTTCAATGTGGACCTATGTTAACAATCTGTCCAGGCAAATCAGGTGCAAGGTTGTCCATCTTACTAACTTGCCATCCTTACCATCCTGCAGGACCAGTGAGAAGAGTTCTTTCTATCCCCTAGATCTGTTAATGGCCAAACGGTGACATTCTTACACTATGCACTCCATCTCCTCCCTTTTTCCTAGCGGTCTCAACTGATCCATCTCTCCCTCTCCACTGGATGTTTTGAGTCCCCATTCAAAATTGCTACAGTTTGTTTTAAAAACAATAATGAAAAACTACCTTTGCCTTCCATTTTATTTTCCTTAACAGTCAAACTCTGAAATAATAGACTACTCACCTGCCTGGCACTCTTCACCCGTCTCAAATGGGCTCCATCCCCCAACACTCTATAAAACCATATTCTTGCAAAGGTCACCAATGACTGACCTCTTTGGGCTAAATTCAATTGACAATTTGCATTCCTTATTTTTTTATTGTTATAAGAAAAGATATAACATAAAATTTACTATCTTAACCATTTTTAAGTGTATAGTTCAGTATTGTGAAGTATATTCACATTATTGTAAAAGAGATCTCCAGAAGTTTTTCATCTTGCAAATCTGAAACTCTATAACCATTAAACAACTACTCTTTTTCTCCTCCCCCTAGATCCTGGTAACCACCATTCTATAGGTTGTTAAGTATGGAATGTCCAATATCCTTAAGTACTAAGTTTGATAGTTGATTATCTCTGACATTTCACTTTGACACTTCTTGTTTTTCTTTTTTATTGTGCAGGTATATCCTCATTCTTTCAAATGCATGTTTTGGCTTGTGATTATCTTTCAAATTTTTTTTTAGAGCAATTTTTGTGAAACCATGGATAAGTCAAAAATTTGTGGTATTTTTGAATATGAGTTCTCTAGTGGAACCAGTGCAGTGCAGACAGCTTGAAATATTAACGAAGTGTTTGGGAAGGATATGGCTAATGAATACACAATATGTTGAAGGTTTGAGAAGTTCCATTCTGGTGATTTTAATCTTGAAAATGAGCCATGTGGGTGACCTGAGACCAAGGTGGATAATGATAAGCTGAAAGGCATAGTAGAAGCGAATCCATCTCAACCTATGCATGAATTAGCGGCAAGGTTTGACATTACTATTTCAACAATATTGGACCATTTGAAACAAATGGGCAAGGTAAGAAGCTGGATAGATGGGTACCACATGAATTAAATGAGTGTCAGAAGAAAAATCATCTCAAAGCTTGTGTTTCCTTGCTGTCACAACATAAAGGAGAACCATTTCTGCACTGTATTGTTACATGTGATGAAAAATGGATTCTTTTTGGCAATTGCAAGCATTTGGCACAATGGTTAGATAAAGATGAAGTCCCAAAACACAGTCAAAAACCAAATATTCATTAAAAAAAGCTAATCTGTCTGTTGGTGGTCCACTGCTGGAATTATCCACTACAGCTTCATGAAACCTGGTCAATCTATTACAGCGGATGTCTACTGCAACCAATTGGATGAAATGATGAGGATGCTTGCAATAAAGCAGCCAAGATTGGTCAATAGAGACAGGCCAATCCTCTTGCAAGACCACATGTCTCAAAAAACAACACTGCTCAAGCTACAGAAGCTGGACTTGGAAACTCTCTGTCATCCACTGTATTCACCAGACCTTGCCCCAACTGACTACCACTTCTTCCAGGCTTTGGACCACTTCTTGCAAGGAAAAATATTCAATTCTCACTCAACAAGTTGTAGAAAATGCCTTTCGTGATTTCATCGCCACTTGCTCTCCAGGCTTCTTCACTGCTGGCATAAATAAGCTACTATTAAGATGACAAACTGTGTGGATAGTTTAGGCACATACCTTGATTAATTTTACTGCTTCTTGTATGAGATAGAATAAACTAAACTTTTGATTCAAAGTCGGACATTTCATATTTATTGACCTAATACTTTCTGCTTCTATGAATTTGACTGCTTTAGATGCCTCACATAAGTGGAATTGTATAGAATTTGTCTTTTTGTGTTCATTCCTCATTTTACTTAGTCTCAGTATCTGACCCAATTGACTACTCCTTCTCTTCTGTCTTCTGTGCCTCAACCCTACACACTTGCCTGCTTTTAGCACTATTTCACTGGCTACTCCTTTTCAAAGAGTCCTCTGTTCTAGACCTTATTTCTTTGTACTCTGCCATCATTAGTACAGTGATGTTATTCTCTTTATATCCATCTATATAGTAACATCCCAGATTTATACCTCTAGCTCAGTTCTCTTGCATGAGCAGTAGCCCATATTTTGAATTGCTTTCTTTAGTTATTTTTACAAATGTCTCACAGTATAAGTGAATTAACTTTCTCAAAATGAACTCTTAAGACCTTTCCCCAAACCATATTCTTCCAATTGTTGTAATAACTACCAGAAGCATGGTAAGAAACCTTTTACCTATAATACCCCTCTCTCCCTCACCATCTCAAATCTTCCATCACCAAGTACCAATGATTCTACTTCCAAATTATATTTGGAATTCATCCATCTGTCCCATTCCTTTGCTACCATCCTCTCTCATCTAGACTATTATAAGCACTAACTTATACTAGTGGCTTAAGAATTGTCTAACTGCTCTCTTCCTTCCTCTCTTGCCAAATACTGCCCCATCCAGCCCCAGTGTTATCTGGCATGGTCTAGTGTTGCCAGAGTGCCTTAAGAAAAACAAAATAAAACACATTTTATTGTATCATTCTTTTGGTTAAAATTTGTAATGGATTCCTACTGCAGTTAGGATAATATCCAAAATCCTCAGAGGATATAAACAGATGGAAAAACATACCATGTTCATGGATTGGCAGAATCCACATTGTTAAAATGTCTATACTACCCAGAGTGATCTACAGATTCAATGCAATCCCTATTAAAATACCAACATAATTTTTTGCAGATATAGAAAAAATAATTCTACACTTTGTATGGAACCAGAGAAGACCCTGTATAGCCAAAATCCTTACATGCTCTACAAATCCCTGACTGACCTGTTACAGTCGTCCTCTCAAGTATCTTTCCACATCAATTTTCCCTTTACTCACTAAACTCCACATTAGACTACTTGTTCCAATAGTTCTTCCATAATTAAGACTATTGGTCAATAATAATAGTATTATTAATGTCATTCTAGTTTATTATTTAACATGTATAAATTATTTATTAATAATAAAAGCAAATGTTTTCTTATCATGTAATATGTATAAAGCATTATCACATGTAATCCTTCCAGTAATCTTACCTTGCAGGTACTAAAGTTATCCCTGGTAATTTGCTAAAGTCATTACTTTGGTACATGGTGGAGCTACTATACTGGCACACATGGTAAGAATAACTTCAGTGGAGTCAAAAGAAAGAAACCAGGCTGCAGGCTGTTAAAGCTCTCCATCAGTAATAAAATTTCAAAATGTTAATTTGGGTCATCCAGATTTTGAGGGCATTATATGCAAACTATATAAGAAGAAATTCTTCATGAAGACAAACCTTTTAAAAATTTAAAAAAGAATGCAGAAACTTTCTTTTGCAGTATAAAAACATCAAGTCTCCGACTAAACATTTAAATGTCTATTCTTCATGAAAATGTGATGAAATGATCAAATAGAGTGCTTTATTACATCCCCACATGATAAGTTTTCCAGGGTAAAAATTCACAAACCTTGAAATATGTATTTTATACCAGGCAAAGGAGGAAAATGAAACACATTGTCCTTGGTATTTTCACTTTTCTACAAAGCAAACTTTCTTGCAGTAACATTGCTAAGCAAAAACTGGGATATATCAGGGTCATAGCTGGATTATGCCCTTTTGGGGTTCAATGGCATAGCAAAGCTATTTATTTTAGCCAAGGAAACTGCTAGTCATCTGGAAAAGTAAATATCTGCTACTGGCTTCCTGACAATAAATATGTTGAGTTTGTCCACTTGTAACTATGATCTCCCTTCTGGAAAATTAAATCAACTAAACCTCAGCTGGAAATTTCTGGCACTCTCAATCATAATCTAAACTTATTAATTGATTTCAATAGTCTTTGTTTCTATAGCAGCCTAAAAAGATTACTTGCACCTAATAATTCTACATTTATCATAGATTGCATCTTGAAGAGAATTTAAAAATCAGCAAGTAGAGGTATCCTTGCTTTGCATGTGGCAGAGCAGGGAGGACTGAATGTCAGAGGCTAAAAGAAGGTTATGAAGGAAATTATCAAACATGAAAATGACACCCAAAATGAGGTTTATTTTTTGGGACAGCAAAGAAGGACTGACTCAGAAAAATTCTTTTTCTAGGAGCTTCCCACTTACTGAAGCAAGGAAAAGACAGGGAAACAAAAAGGGATATTGCTGAAGAAACTGGAACTTATTATTTGTTACTATATACTGAATGTTGGTGTCCCCCTAAAGTCACATGTTAAAATCCTATCTCCCAACGTGATGGCATTAGGAGGTGGAGCCTTTGGGGGGTGATTAGGTCATGAGTCCTCTAATGAATGGGACTGGTGACTTTATAAAAAGAGAGAGCTCTTTATGGAGCCCAGAGAGCTCCTTTGCCCCTTCTACCATGTGAGGACACAGCAAGAAGGCATTGTCTATGAACCAGGAAGCGGATCCTCACCAGACACTGAATCCACCTGTGCCCTGATCTTGGACTTCCCAGCCTCCAGAACTATAAGAAATAAATGTTTGCTGTTTATGCCACCCAGTCTATGGTCTTTTTGTCACAGCAGCACAAACTAAGACATTTGTGTTGGGGAGAAAAGTTTGCTCTTTGTTGATATTTTCCATTTTTTCACCCCTTTCAAACTCTGCCTTAACTCTTACACATTTCTCTGCTGTTGCCTTTCCCTAATGGATTTTACCATTATTACGTGTCCAGTCTTAATACTTTGTAAACTCTTTAGTTATCTATACTATTGCTTGATCTCTATAGCAAAAATGTTCTATAGAGCAGGGGTCCCCAACCTATGGTGAGTAATATAATTATCTCATTATATATTACAATGTAATGATAACAGAAATAAAGTGCACAATAAATGTAATACACTTGAATCATCCCAAAACCATCCCCCTCCCACCCCGGTCTGTGGAGAAATTGCCTTCCATGAAAATGGTGCCTGGTGCCAAAAAGGTTGGGGACTGCTGGGAGTCTAAATTTTCGATAGGGTCTGAACTAGGTAAAAAATGAGCATATACTATACTGTATCTATAAAAAATACACCCATCATCTACTGGACTCATTTCTTTACTGCTTTTTGCATCTCCTAATCTGATCAATTTACCATCCCTCACAGCCCCCACAAACCCTCTATCATTCCACACCTTCTTTGTAGTCTGTTCAAACAGAGGTTGCCTTTTCTCTCATATACCATATTCTTATAAACCTGGATACGAAGCAAGCATCCTCCTCATTACTGTTTCAAATATCATCAGTCATCTGCAATCCTCCCAGATCCCACATCCTTTCAGGCTCATGTCGTTGGACTATACCACTCAGTGTATACCCTTGCCATTGTCTTATCTCTACCCCACCCTGTTTGCTTCAGCCCCTGACTCACTGCCTTCCTCTTTACCCCATTCCAACAATCTTTCTTGGTGATCTCAATGTCATCATGTTGAATCACTGAATAAATAACCTAATTATTAAATTCTTTGATTTCACGTCAATGATATACTCCCCTAAGGCTAAGCTTCAGGCCTGGAATACTTCAGACATGCACTCCAAAATTTGTAACTTTTACTTTTTCATCAACTAGTACAACATGTCTGAAATCTGAATTTTAAGCACCCTTTTTCCTTTCTCACTCACTCTGCTACCTTTTGATTCTATAAGTTTTACTGTACTGAATTGATTCTTCTCAATTTCACTGACTCTTACCAATTGAATTATTTCTTACCAAATTCAGTGACTCTTACCAATTTTCCACTCTCCATTATCCCCTAGCCCAATATTTCCATACACCTATCAGCTCTTCCTCTAAAATACAGACCCACCCAAGTCTCTCGATCTCCATGGCTTAAGCCATTATCACTGCTTGCCTAAACTACAGGAATAACCCCTAACAGTCTCCTGCTTCCCTTATTTCTCCCTTAAAATTTATTTTCCATAGTATTCCGAGTGATCTTTTAAAAACACACATCAGATGTTGCTCCCAGGATTAAAATCCTATATTGGGCTTCCCATTAAATTGGGAGAAGAGTCTAAATTCCTTAACACAACCTACATGGCAATAAATAATCTGCTCCCTGACTTTCTTCACTCAATCTCTTACCACTCTCTTCCTTATTTACTATGCTTTACTTCCTGACAGCCTTATTTCAGTTCCTTCAACACACCAAGCTGACTCCTGTGTCAGGGCCTTCGCACTTGCTGTTCCCTCTACCAGGAAAACACATTTCCTCCATATCTGTAAGATTGACTCCATCAGGTCATTCACATTTCAGCTCAAATATCTTCTTTTTCCTTAACTAGTGTCTAATTACCTCACTCTCCCTCTCCCTTCATTATATTCATCATATGCCCTATATTATTTCTTTATAAAATGTATTGTAACCCAAAACTATACTATTTGTTTTTTTGCTGCATGTCTGCTCTACTAGACTATAAGTCCATGACAGCACCTTGACTCTGCTATGAAGCACTTAGAACAGTGAGTGGCACACAATAAGTACTTTATAAACATTTGTTGGATTATATGTTATATACAATAGATACTAAACATGAGCAGGGGCCACTGCTGATCTGTGAGGCCTGAGACTAAGGGAGAATATTTAGGGAAGAAGACACAGATGTGGATTTAGGTCAAGGAACCAGCCCATATTATAAGCTAATATCAATTATACATATTTAATAGCCTCTGACCCAAAGACATCTTAATTGTGCCAATGTTTTTTCAGCTGATTTTCTTGGGATTATCTAAGTAATTGTAAGAGATTAATGCTGAACATAATAAACCAGGTGGGATTTACTAATGTAGAATAGAACTACTGCTTGCCTTATAATTTTCGAGTCATATGACATGACTAACTCATATTAGGTTTATTTTCTTCTCAAATTCCTACTTTTTAAAAAGTATTTCCTTTTGCCAACCTTAAGTCTGCCCCACCCCATGTGTCCTAGAAGACTAAAATGTTTTGATCCAAATTGCACATAACCATATTAAATTTCATTTTTCTTTTTTTTACTAGATTTGGTCCATTTACCTAAACTCTCAATGTATTTTTTTTTCTTTTTGTAGTACACTGGTTGAATTCTCACCACTCAATATATTTTTGAATTTATATTTGATCATTATCTGGTTACAGAACATGTATGCTGTATCTCCCTGCTTCACGACACCAACAAATTTAGGCAACAAGATGTAGAGGTCCTCATTCAAGTCACTGATTGATCCTTTAAACAATATCCTTTGGTTAAACTCCTTCAACCCATTTTGAATCTAAACACTTGATACTCACTGACCTTGTTTCACTATTAAATTCAAGGGGATTTAAAGAGCTTTTCTTTGATGACTCAATCTATCCAAAACGTGTTAAGTTGGATGCAATCTGTTTCTTGAGAACTTATTCTGGGTCTCGGCAATTCTGCCCTCCTCTTCTCAGCGCTCAGTAGTCATGCTTTTAAGAATGCCTTGTAGACTTTTTTCCCAGATGACCTCAAGTTCAAACCAGTTTATAGTTTTGAAGCAAACTTTTTTCTTTTTTGAAAACCAGTATCATATTTACTTCTTCCCACTCTTTTCCTTCCCATTCTCTAGGATTTTTTTTAAAAATGCAGATAGTGTTATTTTGCAAATCTCATCTGTAGGTTCTCTAGATACTCTGGGCTGTAAGTCATTGAGAAAAAGAAATGAGAGAGAACCATTTAAAGTCACTTTCTATCTGGGGCTTCATTTCCCTCCAGGATATAAATAAACCAAAACTTTTTCAGTATTTATCTCTGGGCTTGGGTTATTTTTGTTTGCTTATGCCTTTCTAACAATGACCACTTACTAATTTCACAATCACCCTTGACAACATCGCTTCTGTTTTTCACTTATTTAATCTCTTGAATTAATGTTATCTAGTTGTTGTATCTTTCGTATTTAAAGGATTTAGGGGGTTTTTTGGTGGTGGGTGTACATTTTCTTAACCTGCTTATGGTGCTTCAACAATATCCCTGCTAAAACCTTTGCTAATTTTAGCAAGAAATATTTGATTTCATTGCTGTAAGCCAAGCATAAGTTTGATTCTACCAAGTTTGTTTAAAAGTGTTGCTTCTCTGCATTAAAACTTCAAATTCACCCATTGTGTAACCCAGGGGTGGGGAAGCTGCGGCTTTAAGGCCACACGTGGCCTTCTAGGTCCTTAAGTGCGGCCTTTTGACTGAATCCAAATTTTACAGAACAAATACTTTTACTTTTATTAATACATTTTTGCTCATCTTTTATATTTTTATTTCATTTTTAAAATGAACATATTTAAAATACCAAAGAATAAAATAAGTTTCAACACAATAATCCTCCCAGATTGACTGGCACAATTAGAACATTAGTAAGCCATAAGGGCTAAATTGACAGCTGCTATACTCATGATTTAGTTCTAACTTCCCCTGCCTGACTGGTGCCACTACCACACGAGGCTGGTTGCGAGAGTTTATGGGGGTCAAGTGCACCAGTCTGTTATCAGCTTTTGACAACAGTGCACTGTGTTTCTGTTTGAAGTGGATTGTGAATAGTTGCACAGCTCGACAGTATTTTTTCAATTCTGTCTGCTTAACAGCCCATCATGTCAAAGAAGACCAAGAGAACGCTTAAGGAAGAAAGCAGATTTTTGAATGAGGACTGGGGATTGCAATATTATCTTGTTTCTGCTAAAGATAAGATTGTTTGCTTACAATCAAAACCACAATGAGATATCACTTAACTCCAGTGAGATTGGCTCATATCAAAAAATCCCCAAACAACAAATGTTGGCGGGGACGTGGACAGATAGGAACACTCATACACTGCTGGTGGGACTGCAAATTAGTACAACCTCTATGGAAAAGAATATGGAGATACCTCAAAGAATTAAAAGTAGAATTACCATTTGACCCAGCAATCCCACTACTGGGTATTTATCCAAAGGAAAAAAAGACATTTTATAATAAAGACATCTGCTCACGAATGTTCATAGCAGCACAATTCACAATTGCAAAGATGTGGAAACAACCCAGGTGCCCATCAATACACGAGTGGATCAATAAAATGTGGTATATGTATACCATGGAGTATTACTCAGCAATAAGGAACAATAGTGAATTAACACATCTGGTATTACCCTGGTTGGAGCTAGAACCCATTCTTCGAAGCGAAGTGTCACAGGATTGGAAAAACAAGCACCACTAGTACTGACCATCAAACTGGTACTAACTGATGAACACTTACATCACACAGGGCAATAACATTCATCTGAGGGTGGGCGGGCGGGCGGGAGGGGGGTGGAAGGGATGGGAAAAACTCTCACTGAATGGATGCGGGGAGCACAGTTTGGGGGATGACCACGATTGTGGCTCTGACACGGGCAGAACAGGGGCAATGTGTATGGCCAAAGTGTTGTACCCCCATGATATTCTGAAATTTAAAAAAATAAATAAATAAAATTTAAAAAAAAAAAGATTGTTTGCTTGCCTTGTGATACTGTAATATCAGCATTAAAGAAATTCAATGCTCATCAGCATTGTAACACTCATAAGAATCACAAATATTTTAAATTAGAGGGAGCGGCATGAAAGGTTGTATTGCAGAAATTAAAAGATGAAAAGCAAAAGCAAAGACAATTCTTTCAAGCAGCAATAAGACCTGGGAATAATGCCACTGGAGCAATTTATAAAGTAGCTTATACACTTGGGAAAAAAGGGAAACAATTCAGTGATGCAGAAATTGTGAAAGAATGCATTGTCGAAGTTGTAGGATGCTTAGACCCCAGCAACGTTTTAAAATACAAACAACTGCCTCTTTCAAGGAGAACCATAAGTGACTGACAGCATGAATTAGCCTTCTACTTAACAGAACAACTTCATGCAATACTTGAAAAGAAAATATGTATTATTCAATCGCTTTGGATGAATCAACTGACTTGGCGTTTTGGATGATACTACTGACTTGGCGCAGGTTTTATACTTCATTTGGGTCATAACAAGATTTTCTTTGCTACGAAGTGTAACTCACTTTGGGCACTCTTGTGAACAGAACACAAGGAATAGGTATCTTCCACAACTTTCAAGAGAAATGTCGTAAGTTGGATTGAATGTGGTAAATTTAGTGAGTGTATGTACAGATGGTGCACCTTCCATGACAGGAAAACATGAAGGGTTTATTGCACAGATAAACAAAAAGTATTAACAGATACAGACACTCTCATTTCTTTTCATTGTATCTTGCATCAGCAAAATCTCTGCGCTAAAGCTACTATTTAAAATGACACTTTGCAACAAGTTATAAATATTATTAACTACATTCATGCAAATGCAACACAGCATCATCATTTCCTAACATCCTAAAGTTGAATGATGAGGTATTTAGTGTGGATTTGCTGTATCATTTTAAAGTGCATTGGCTATCGCAGGGACAGGTGTTAGCCAAAATTTCATCTCTGCAAGAACAGATAGTTAAATTTTATGAAGAACAGAATCAACAATGTGAATTATTGAAAGAAGATTTCTACAGGAATGCAGCATTTCTGTGTGATATCATGTCAAATCAAAACAACTTGAATATTTCTTTGCAAGGTAAAACTAAGTCTATATATGATATGTGGCAAAAAATCCAAGCATTTTGAAAAAAGCTATCTTTTTTCAAAACACTTCTTCAAAAGGAAATTTTGGATGAACATTTTCCCCAGTTAGCAAAGGTCACTGATGAGCAGGATGATATATGTGAATCATTTGAAGAATACACAGCTGTTATAGACCTATTAATTGGAGAACACAATGAAAGGTTCACTGACTTTGAGAATCATGACATCATACTCAAATTAGCATTTCAGCCTCACCTAGTTGATATCAAGAAGGCACCTAAAGAACTGCAGATGGAATTGATTGAGCTCTCAGTAGATGACATTTTAAAGTCATTGTCTGATGCTAAGAAAGATCCAACTGAAGTATGGAAAAATGTACTTTTGGCAACATCCCTGAAAACCACTTTCTTGCTTTTCAACCACTTATTGCTGTGAATCTACATTCTCCTACCTAACCCAAATCAAAATGCCCTTTAGGTCACGAACGACTGATACCCATCTAGAGGATCAGGTGAAACTGCGGACCTCCATGGTGCAACCAAATATTCAAATGCTTTCCAACAAAAAGCAGACACAACAAAGTCATTAAAAGGTTAGTTAACTTTAAAATTAACAAATAGTTTTCATTTTTTGAAATTATTAAGTACATAGTAGTTAGATTTTTAACAAAATAATGTACATTTTTAAGTATATCTAATTAAAGTTTCTTGAATGTGGTCTTATTTGATTACAGCGAAATTAATGCGGCCTTCCAACACGAAAAGGTTCCCCACCCCTGTTCTAACCAATGATATGAAGCCATTAAAAGCTTTCAGAAATTCATTCTGAAATATTTTTTTCTTCTTATAAATTACCAGGATATTGGGAAAAAGAATAAAGTGTGTGAGAAGAAAAAATAAATGTGTACCACTAACTCTAAAATTCTACAACAGGTATTATCCTAGCTTTAACATGTTCTTCTGTTCAAAGGAATAAATTCAGACTCTTCAGGAGTAATTAATAAGATGCATCTGTAAGATGAACACCCATCACAAAGTTGGACACAGAATTAACACTCGGCAGGGTGCAGTGACTCATGCCTGTAATCCTAGCACTTTGGGAGGCTGAGGCAAGAGGACTGTCTGAGGCCAGGAGTTTGAGACCAGTCTGGGCAACATAGTGAGACCGTGTCTCTACAAAAAATACAACAATTATCTAGGTGTGGTAGCACACACCTATAGCCCTAACTACTAGGGAGCCTGAGGCAAGAGAATCTCTTGAGCACAGGAGTTTGAGGTGGCAGTGAGCTATGATGACGCTACTGTACTCTAACCAGGGCAACAGAGCGAGACTCTGTCTCAAAAAAATCATACCGTTATAATAAACAAACCTTCACATAATATGAAACCTTGGTCTTTTGAAACCTTCAATGTGACTGAAATATGTTAAATTGAATAGCTGCAAAAGATAGAAAATTAAGCCTTCCAACATCTTGAAGATTGCCCGTTATCAACACTAATTAACATTTTTAAGTTGTGATTTCTTTTGAAGTAAAAAAAATTACTAAACTGCAGGAGTCTTCTTCAATATTGAGTTTTAATAAAAATGATAAGTTCATTTTATTTTGTGGTTTAATTCAATAAAATAATTTTATTGTATAATTTACCTTTCTAAGGATGAAATGGAAAAAAAATATCTAAATAACATCATAAGAGAAGGGTCACTGCTCTGATAAAATTCTGCTTCTCAGGAACTTGGCGCATATTCTGGACTATGAAAGTCAATTTTGCATATTATAAATACTTTTATTAATAAAAGATCTGTATTAGTGGTAATAGTACGAGTTTAATTTGATAAAAATACCCGATGTTTCCAGAATTAAACATTAAACTAAACAATTTTTGTGTGAAAAGACATAAAGTAGATAGGAACTATGTTCCTTGCCTCAATAATTTTAAAGTACTAGTCTCACAAGGAACTGAAGTGTAGTAGTTACTTATGTGCAGTAGATGGCGACCTTTCATTATAGTCGCCAAACCAGTATTTGCATAAAACAGCATAATCAACCAGCAGAAAATGTAAGATCAATTACAAATATTCCATGTTTTGCAAGATCATATCATATACCCATTTTCTGACCTGTGGTATTTTTTCTAGGTTGGCAAACATATTTTGTGGGAATGCATATGATAGTATCAGCTAAGAGATTTTATCTAGCTTTTTTTTTTTTTTTTTTAATTAGACTATATGGTAGAGAAGCCTTAGTGTTCTGTATTTTGGGGCAAGTCTGAATTGCTAATTATTACCTTGTACAAATATCAGAGTAGGGAATGATTCCTGCTTTCTTTGTATAGCTTACAAAGAATAGTAGCTTTAGGTAATATATTCAACTGACATGTGTCTTAAAAAGGATATGTAACAAGAGACCACTATGTTTGTGAAACACAGCATAATAAAGACGTGGGATGGGGTCAGGCAAACTCTTTCTTCATTAATCTATTTTATGTGGGTAAATGAATATCTGTGAACAAACTAAAATTTTTTAAAAACTTACAAAATTTTATGTTTCAAAATAGTTATGTAGTTTCTGCTTTCTAAATTTTCTTTTCTTTTCTTTTTCTACTAGAGACAGAATCTTGCTCTGTGGCCCAGGCTGGAGAGTAGAATGCAGTGGCATCATTGTAGCTCACTGTAACCTTGAACTCCTGGACTCAAGGGATCTTCCTACCTCAGCCTCCCAAGTAGCTAGGACTACAGGCACGTGCCACCACACCCAGCTAATTTTTTAAATTTATTTTTTATTTTTTGTAGAGATGGGATCGCACTATGTTGTCCATGCTGGTCTCAGACTCCTGGCCTCAAGCAATCCTCCTGCCTCAGCCTCCCAAAGTGCTGGGATCACAGGTATGAGCCACCATGCCCGGCCTGCCTACTAAATTTTCAATGAATGTACAAAGGTGATAGGTTTCTCCTCAATAAGTATCTTAATATCTGTTCTTCCAGTGCCAAAATCCCATCTGATGGCCGTCCTAGAAATTGTGCAGACATTATTTCGTGCTACAGGACAGCCTATAAGAGGATATTTTTTCCCCATTAGTAACTGTTTATGCCAAATATGGTGAGGGATACTAAAACTCTTGCCTTCAAAGAGCTTACTCTAGTTGGGTATTTAGGACATGGAGACAAATACCCATCATCCAAAGTAGAAAAGGAAGCACTACAAGAGAGATAAATGCTTCCAGTTGGGTCCAAGTCAGTGATTCTACTTAAGAATAACTTTTTCTTAAACACTAATCTGTCAAAATGGGCATTAGTACAGAAAGGCAGTTGTTATATGTTATGGACTGAATTGTGTCCCACCTCCCCCCCCAATTCATATGTTGAAGCCCTAACCCTTAATGTAACTATTTGGAGATAGGTCCCTTAAAGAGGAAATTAACATTAAATGAGGTCATAAGGATGGAACCCTAATCCAGTAGGACTGGTATCCTTATAAGAACAGGCAGAGACACCAAAGCTCACTCTCTCTCTTCACATAGAGGAAAGGCCATGTGAAGACACAGTGAGAAGGTGGCCATTTTCAAACCAGGAAGAGAAGCCTCACCAGAAACCAACCCTGCTGGCACCTTGATCTAGAACTTCTAACCTCCAGAACTATGAGAAAAAAAATTTCTATTTTATTTTTATTGTATTTTTTTGAGACAAAGTCTCATTCTGTCACTCTGGCTAGAGTGCAGTGGCATCATCATAGCTCACTGCAACCTCAAACTCCGGGGCTCAAGCAATCCTCCTGCCTCAGCCTCCTGAGTAGCTGGGACTACAGGCGCGTGCAACCATGTCCAGCTAATTTTTCTATTTTTAGCAGAGACAGGGTCTCGCTTTTGCTCTGGCTGGTCTCTAACTCCTGACCTCAAGCGATCCTCCTGCCTCGGCCTCCCAGAGTACTCGGATTATAGGCATGAGCCACTGTGCCTGACTGAGAAAATAAATTATTGTTCAAACCACCCAGTCTGAGTATCTTGTTGTGGTAACCTAAGCTGACAAATAACAGTGTATTTCTAATTGAAGAAGTAGCTCCCCAGAGATGAATCATATAATCCCAATACCTACCTTCAAGTTGAGTCATTTCACTGAACGTGTAGATCTTTACTTATGCTGCTACAGTTGCATCCAGGAAGAAATACCACGCCTATTAGAATGCTTTTTCCTTCCAGTTTATATGATTATACTAAGACTCTTATCTTCAAAGAGCTCATATTCTAGTCGGAAATTTAGGACACGTAGACAAATATCCGTAATACAAATTAGAAAAGCAGGTGCCACAATAGAGGTAAAAACTATATAGTATATTAGTTCAGAGGTAAGATTATTTCCACTGTGAGGGATGGAGAGGCTGCACTGTAAGTGAGAATGTATGGCTATGGGAAGGAATAAGAAAATCTCAAAAGAAGGAGCATTTACACTCAACCCAGCCATTCTCAGCAGCACACCACTGGCATTTTGGGCTGGATATATCTTCATTTTCTGGGATTATTCAGTGCATTACAAGATATTTACTATCTTCAGCCCCCTAGTAGCATCCTCCTGACCTTGTAATATCTATGTATACCCTAAACATTTCCAAAGGCTACACAGCAACAGCATCTCCCCCAGGAGAAAACCAGACGTAAACTTTTAAGGATGTGAAGAAAACAGCAGATGTGTTCAAACAAAATTTATTAAGTGACTGATTTAATGGCTAATACATACGCCTCTAAAATGCCACACATGAAAAATTATAACATGCAAAATGATAACATTTTGTTAAGTACTGTTTTCCTATTTTAAGTATTCACTACATTTACTCAGAGTAAATCCTAATTTTCCATTTTGAAGCTTCTCATTTCATTGCTTCATTCATATAGTTCTGACTATATCTGACATCTAAATACCTTTACCTGCTCATTACTCCTAGGCAGCCAATAAATAACCACCCTTTATTTGAGGCAAAGAAAAGAAAATGCATCTTCCTTTTGACTTCCATATGCCTTTCAGGCTGCCCTTAACTGATCTTTCATTTTAAAGACTTTCCAAAATGGTGTGTTTGTGTTCTGGGTTGAAGATTTACGAAGAAAAGATGAGAAGTGACCAAGACAGAGAAAATGATGAGAAGATAAATAAAAGGACTATGCTGAAGAGAACTTGTGCAACTGAGGTTCAAATTGGGATCTGAAAGATTATGATTCTGTTGAAGATCAGAGTCTCCAGAAAGCAGACTCTAAGACAGAGCTTAGCATGGAGGATGCAGCCAAACAGGACTTAGGACAGCCTCAGCTGAGTCCACAGCAGCTCTGGAGCCCAAATGGCCCTTCCAAGTGGTCCCTAATGGGGCCAAAATGTCTAGGCTTTTGACCTCCCTCTCCTCCCAACCAATCTGGTCACTGAATATGGGCAGCCCCACCACGCCTGGGGCCTTGAGGGAGCGGGTGTCTGCAGCTGAGGTGACTTGTGAAGGGGCTGACACACCAAGGCTGCCTGCCCACCACGCTCCCAGCAGCAGTGGTATCAAGTCCTTCACATTTTTTTGAATGGGATAAACAAAAGGAAAGAATCCAAGCAATTCTAGCCAGGATTTTATAGGGAGGACTAAGTCATCAAATTTATCACTAAATTATGAATAGAGCATTAAATGTCAAATTTGTATACATCAAAGATTTGGGGAGTATGGCTTTATGTATACTGTATAAGACATTCAGTTTCTGTTCCTTACATGTACATTATTAACATATACTATATCTATGCCTCCCTTTTCTAGGTCCTCACTGGCCTCAATAAGAAAAACATTAAGTTGATAATAATCAGGGCTGGCATTGACTAGATGAGTATACTTCATTTAGCAAGTTGACTGACCTCTCTTCTTCATTTTCTAATTTTACTTGAAAGTGGTTAGACATGATATAATAATTTCCCATTTTAAACGCTGTGGATAGTAATGGGAATATAAATTATTTACCCATATGTATATAAATTATGTTTTTATATCATGCTTCCCCTCCTATACCACATTTCAGCCACACTGACCTTTCTGTTTGGTATACCCGTGTGCTCCATTCCATACCTGCTTCCTCTGCCCTCCACACAGCTGACTCCTTTTCCTCTCCCAGGTGTTGACATTAAGGTCATCTCCTCAGAGATCCACATAACCTAAAGTAATCCTTTCCTGACTAAGCCAAATTTCTTTTATTTAAACTTTTATTTTATTATCCTGATAACACAATTACCTTAGATCATCTTGCTTATATATTTATCTGTTATTCACTACTGTATTCTTAGCATATGGATTAGTGTCTGGCATCTAAGTATTCAGTAATTATTCCATTGAAAGAATGAATGCAGGCAATAAATGAGTATTTATGGTTTAAATGATTTTAAATACACATCATGAATACAATACTGGCAAAATTACTTACTTGGGGGAAAAATCAATTCATTATTCATTTTTTAACAATTCTGAATAAAAGAAGGGACTTCTATTCTATATCCTAATACTACAACTTTTATTAAACAAGCTCTAAGATGTCTATATATCTCAGCCTTCCTAAACAGCATAATGATGCACAAAACGAATATGTTTCTATTTCTACAAATAATGTTTTTTTGAGGTAACAAAAATATATTTGCCTATGTAACAAAAAATTATGTCTTCTGACTTGTTTAAAACATTGTAAGAAAGAAATGTTGAAAACTCTTAAGAGTAACCTCCCAGCTTCACATTAAAAACACAGCTATGATAAAGAAAGTCTGTATAAGAGAGACAAACAAAAACAAGTCATAAATTAAGTCACTAGACTTACAATAATATTTTTGCAAGAAGCTTTTATAATTTTTGGCTAGCTCTTAAGGTAGCAATATAAGATATCCTAGGAGATTCACTGAGCTCAGGAATTCAACTTCTGACAGGGCCAAATGGAACGTCCTTTGTGATCTTGGCTGAACATTTGTCCTCATATTCAAGTATGGATCATTCCATTTATCTAAGTCTATGCTTTCACAATACTTTATTTTTAATTAGGCAAGGTATTAATATCTTACTTTCAACTGCACCTATTTCAAATATTAGTTCTATACATGTTGTCCTGTCTGTATTAGGGGAAAAATATTTTATTTACCTAAAACTCCTACTAGTGAGTTCTTTCTATCAACTCTACTTATTCTAGAAACTGGGTTCTTGGCGGAAAATATCATGTTTACTCTATCACACCATTTGTTTTTATAAGACTTTAATTCTATCTTCTTTCAGACATCATCTTTTGAGATCAAGAAAGAATTATTAGGTATAGGAAAGCCTGGTCTAAGAAAGTAGATTTTCTTATAGAGGCCAGAGACACTAATAACTGGGACTGATGTCAGGATCATAAAAGCACAAGCAGTCAAGACCTCTTAGTATCTGAAGAAGAACTGATGTAGTACAAGAAAGACCTCTTCTATATCATGAAGTATACTGGAAATGAGCATAGAGAAATCCTAGAATTACTTTTCAAATGCATTTGGCAGGCTATTTTAAAGAATAACCAATCACTAACTGAAATTAATGTCACTTTCTCCAAATTATCAGGTAGTTATCCTAGTCTATTGTGATATTAAAGTGAAGAACACCTAGGAAAATAAAAATGGACCCTTGACTGCAGGCAAGTTCCTTCAGTGATCATTTTCACACAGAGAATAATTCTATGTTGTGTCACAGTCTAACTGATCTTATATGTTACTCACATAGGTTGTGATGTTAAATAAAGTAATAATTCAGGGAAAGAAATCAAACATAATCCTTTGCCATGTTTTACACTCACATTTTAAGTAACCTCACAAACTAAGAATGTTTTCCAAATGAAATATCAAGAGAATTGTTTATTTTACCCAAGTGATATTGTGAGAAGTCCTGGATGGCACTGTTGCTAGCCTCAAGGAAACAGAACAAGTGCAAAGCTAAGTTAAAGGCAACTTTATTACTTTTCCAAACTTCAAAATGCATTTATTAATGAACTTATACCTAATATATAATACATTATATTACAAGGCAGAAAGCATTTCTGGTCATATATTTAGCTTCCAAGGAGTGCCCAAAACATAGCTTCCTAGGAATAGCAGCAATGCACAGTAGTTTATATTACTAAGTAAAATATTTCTCTGATGTCTCAAAATCATACGTATTACAATTTATTTTATGTTCTTTTCCTCTAGTTTAAAAAAACCCACAAAGCTATCTTTTCTAATCTTATTAGTTAATGCCTACAAATTATCTTTACCCTAAAAACATCCACCAGCTTGGAAATATTTCCTTTGGTAGAAAATATGATCTTTGAATCCAACCAAACCAAAAGAACACTGTATTTCACCATTGTAAATAGGGGTAAAATCCTCTTCTTTCTTTTTTCAGGAGCCAAATCTAGGCTTCCTGCTCTTCATACAGCTATCCTGAATAGTACCCGCTTTAAAAGATACCTAAATCTACAATGAACTCTTTAATAAAGTCTTCTGTGTTTAATCCTGTGCTTACTTAGAATAAATTGCAATCGACTTTGAACATTTTACATAATAATGAACTTAAAAGTAATCTTGGGAAATGTAATAACATAAAGGAAGTATTTTCCAAATTGGACAAAGACATTATCTTCTCATCCGCCTCTGCTTCAACCACCAGACCAAATTCAACTTACGAAAATAATTCCTTTTCCAAGGTCACTACCCTAATAACAATGGAAATAGATGTAAATCCACTGAAGAGATCTAGTCCCTCAATTTTCTTTTTTTGGTTTTACATTTGTGAGCTGCCAACTAGCATAAAACATGTTTATCTTCCTCGTTCTCACAACAATAAGAAATTCTTAGAAAAGTATAGAAAAGGATCTATTTTTTCCTGAGGCAAATTTAATACAGATTTTGCAGTGAAGTTGGAAAAAAGAAAAAGAAAAAGTGAATGAAAAGGTATGTGCTGGCTGCTTGGGGGGCAAGGCTCATAAATCACTGTACGTTAAGAGCACGTGCTGAAACTTCATGGTGCCAGTCACGTAATTTTGTGTATTTGGGACTAAAGACGTGAAGGGGTATCTTTTCCCTGTGGAAATAAAAAAAAAGAGTGATAGAAGAGTCATAAGAAAGAGAAAGAAAAAGATTCTACACTAATTCCATCATGCAGAAAACATGCTTTATAAAAGCTTAATTTCACATAGCTGTTTTATTAAATAGCAAAGATTTTAAGGGTAGAGCATTTTTAGAAATACAGAAATTAATCTATACAGCCCTCTTGAAAACATTGATTTTTACGCCCAAAATAAAGTGACTGTAAGACAACACATGAACTCATTCACAGAGATATGTACTGTTAGCAAAGCACCCCCAAATATACCCTTCTGCCCATTTCTTATTTCAATACTAAGGAAAATAAGTCTTAGACGTAAAATCCAGACAACATCCACTAACTAAAAAATCTGTAAGTTGTACATCTAGGTCACACAGAAGGCACCAACGTTAAATGCTTAGCTTCTAGTTGCCAAGACAAAATGCCATACCATTACACTGGAAAATTTGAAAAACCAAATTGAGACCATTCATGAAAGGAAAACATTCAATTTATAAAAAGATGGAGAACTTACTTTGCCTTCTTTGTATTATCAGTTTCTGATTCTTTCACTGAAATATAATAATAAGCAATATCCAATATTAGTTTGCTTGCAACTTCAAAATCACTTAAGCAATTACCTATACCAATCAATATCAAATGTTCAAGTTTCATAGAGCCACCAAAACAAATTCCATACCATGTTGTTATCTACTACATACTATAGTGGGTACTACTACTGCTAAGACTACTACTACTTCTACGCTTTTCAGTGATACTCTACTGGGCTGGTGTCTTATTTAAAGAACCCGTATTATCCACAGCATAATTTAAAAGCAAACTCTCTCAGGGTTGTTTTTTAATAACTGCCAATCAGCCTAAATACTGCTCTTTGTGGCAAAGAACATTCATCCATTAGGATACCTAGAAGTTCACTTACGATGTTCAGTCCCAGTGATCTGGGCAAGGATTCGGAAAGAGCGAGACTGAGTTGTTCCAGTCCGTGGACGCCAGTCTTCAGTGTCCTCAATCAGTCTCTTCTTGCTGGCATCACTATGAGTGGGTATGTGATAAAACTCTGTGTTGCGCTCCACAATGTGTTTTCTTGGTGGGCTAGAGTTAAGAAGGAAAAAAAAAAAAAAGAATTAAAATTTGTAAAATTATATTAAGGGGATAAAATATCCTCTATAGAATTACTTATAATTTATACATTTAATCCTCAATGTTTCTTTTATATAGTTTGCTTTTGCAAATATACTCAGCCTCAATTTTTTAAAGGCATCTTTCTAAAATAGACTAGGGTTTTTTAATTAGTAAAAAAAAGTGCACTTGTTAATACAAAATAATGCTATAAGAATGTATTCAACAGAAAGATTACCGTTTAGGTGGGATTTTCCTTTTAATTGACAGAGGAAGGCAGCAGAAGAAAGATTTCCAACATGAAGAAAAAGGAAAGAAAAAAGATAAGAAAAAAAGAAAATAACTAGAAAATGAAAAGTCCATAGTAGTCAAAATCAAATAATTTGAAATTACTTGTATTGTTCATTGTATTCCACACAGATATGGACTATATTCGTGATCACAGTTAAATATCAATATGCTGCTAGAATGTATTAGCTTCCACAAAATTAAATGATCATATCTTCACTCAGCCCAGGAACCAAAAATGGTTTGATGGAGGCTAAACCAGCAATTCCAAACACAATTTTAAAAAGGGTCCAATCTGTTATTTTCTATAGTTTTCTCATTCATATGTACAGATATCCCTTATCCTAAATAAAGTTGTTGTTCAGGGTCAGCATAGTGAAGAGGAGCTGTGGTATAATAGAAACTGCTGAAATATTAATATGTATAAAAAGATGAGGATTTAACTCTTGGCTCTATGACTTTTCAGACATGTAATTTTGGATAAGTCAATCTAACTGAGCCTCAGTTTTTTTCATTTACAAGGAAAGAATATCACAAACAAAGTGGCACTGTTCTTAGGATTAAATGAAATAATATACGTGAAAGAAATTTGTGAACTAGAGTTCAAGAACTTTGAGTTTGGTAAAAACATTCATTTTTCTATTAAAGCAGAAATAGTAAGGAATCTACAATGTACATTATTTTAACACTTTAAGATCTATTGAATATAATAAATACTCCCCACTTCTCCCCCCTCAAAATAGGACAAAATACAAACTTCTGGAGGCCATTAGTTTAATTTCAGAAGAGAAAAGGAACATGAGTCTAGACTAGCAGACTACTGGTACAAGATCTGAGTAAACAAAGTGCTCTAAATGTGGTCAAATGTGGGTAGCAACACATGCTAGGTTTAACTCACTGCTAGAAAATCATAGTGCTATCAGCAAGCCATGTGACTGTTATCACTTCAATAGCCACATTATCAAAACTGTCTCAGTACACTGGAAGAGTTTTTCCCCAGTGATGAACATGATAGAATTAAAGTTAACACTGGCTTTAAAGTCAGACTCAGTGCGTGTTTTATCTGAGTCACTTAACTTCTCAAAGTGTCAATTTTCCCATTTGAGAAATAGAACTGCATATTAAAGGATTGTTCTGAGGAATAAATAAGATAGATAACATACATAAAGTGCTTTCCACATAACCTAACACATAGTAATGATCTTTTATGATTACTAGAAAACCTACTGCAACTCATATTCTAAGACTTTGGGTCATCTGTATGTATAAAAGAACAGAATCAATAATATTTATGAATAAAATAGTAAGATATATTATGATTAATCATAATATCTTATGATTCCACAAGTGAAATGTCTAAAAGATCTTCCACTAATACTGAACAAAACCTAGTCCTTTTTATAATGGACAAAATTTTTAAAAATTGGTAAATAGACATAGATTACTTCATAAACACATTGCCTTTGGCAGGCAGAAAACCGACAACTCTTTATCTTATGCAGTACTTTAAAAATTTTATATTCAGCCACTAAACTTATTATAGTTTTGAATTTCTCTACAATTACCGAGAGTAGTTTACTCTTAAATGGTGCCAATTTCAAGTATAAGATTATTTTATCCTTTATAAAAGGTGTGATCTATAAAAACAAAACCATGATGTCAATCTAAGACATTAAGAATAATAAAATGACACCACTTAAGTAGCATTTTTAGCCATGACACACTTGCAAAAAGTATAGTGCACCTTAGACTCTTTATGTCATTTACCACATAGCTTAAGGTCTTGTGTTAAGTTATATGAAATTTCTAAAATATTTACTTAGTGCTTTCTTTCTGGCTCTGAAACTCTAGGCTCTGATGACTATGATTAAAAAAGAGAATAATTTCGATGATTTTATTTTTAAAAACATATTTGAGATAGAATGTAAACTTAACTCTCAAAAGCAAGTAATTTATTTCAAAATACAGACATTTACATTAAAAAAAAATACAAAGAAGGAAGGCCCAAACTATATATCTAACTCTAGTATGCACCATCCATAAAACTTATCTATCCCCCTGAAGATTAACTTACTAAGTTTTTCTACTGCAGAAGGATGGGCATTCTGAACACACCCATTGATTTATATGAAGTTCTCTAGTATAAAAAAAATGTTTCTTAGGCTCCTTAATATTTTTGAGAATACTTTTAATGAGAAGATACTAACAAAATTTGCTGTCGGTGTTAAGTACCAAGCAAGATGGAAAGTTACAGACAGATGGTGAAAATTACAAAATGAACCATTGATTAAGTATTTAATACTTACACAGTGCCAGGGTTACTGAGGAGGAATAATATACACAAAAAAGATGTGACAGAGTACAGAAGACATTGATGTTCCCAGGATAATGAAAAACAGACAAAAAGATGAGAACCAAAAAAAAAAAGAAAGAAAGAAAGAAAAAGAAGAAAAAAGATAAAATGAAATAACGAAATTTAAAACAATGAGTTCAAATGAAGATGTTATGCAAACATCATGCTTCCAAATAAACATGGAAACGTAGACAGACAAAACTGAACACGTGTTAGTCAAAATTCTGCTACGCTGTTATTACTATTATCGAGGATGGCAGTTTTATCTGTTTTTTCCCCCAAAACACTGTAAACTATTTTATGTATTAATGCTAGTTCAAGTCTCAAGTTACTGACTACCAAAAGAGAAAGATCCACTATTTTTTAAAAATGTCCAGGTTTTTATAAAATTCATTTTAATAGGAATCTAAATTCTTACTATGGTTCTAACAAAAGATAGAGCACAATTAGATATAAGATATAGAAACAGATCATTTTAGAATCACTTTTAAAATGAAAAGAGAATAAGAAAGAGACGATTTTTCAGCGTCACATAATAGAGGTATATATTAATAGCCAGTGTAATCTCCTCACATAAATTATCCTGAATCATATATTATAAAAGAATAATATATTTTTTTGAAAATTTTATTCTCTCTTAAAATGTACTGATTATCACGAAAAATGTAGGAAGCACAGTGGATCATAAGTAATGGGCTATCACTCAATTTTCATTCTCTCCCCTGTCCCTGAATACCACCACCCTCACCCCCAAGCAAGTCCCAGTAACTTTAGAAGTGATTTTTGGGAACTCCATAGTTCTGTATTACTAGTGACATAACTTATTGCCCAGAAAGGCATGTCTGATAGAATACGGTAAAGGAACTAGGTTAAAAACACCTAAAGAGGGAGAATCCCAAAACAATTCATTCACATAGTCTATTAAGTGTAGAACCATTAAAAACACATTCATATTCCATTATGGATAGAGAAAACTAATGTATAAACTGTATACTTTGTCAAAGAACACATTGCAGTTTTCCTCAATTCTGCAACGATGTTTAGCCAGAGTAAGTAATAATTCATTATAAACATAGTGAAAAAAACTGACTATCAGTTTCAACGCTAAGATTGGCCAGTGTGGGTACATTTCCATGTGTCAAAGTCAGTTTCATAAACTCAACAGAGGGCTAGGTTTCACTGAGTGAGGGTAGGATGCAGGAATAAGTTGATCTCAATAGTTTGCCTGTATTTACTCTTCTCTAGCCACAATGCAAAGCATTCTCTCCTCTGCCTTGCCATATTAAGCAGCAGGGAAATAGCTGTGCAGAATAAACTGCTGAACAGAGTAGAATTTTGAATGTATATTTAAAACATTTTAAAGTTTAGGAAAAATGTTTTACATCAACATGAAGTTAGGGGGAAAAATGTTCTATGGTTTGGTGATGGGCAGCAAGTGGAGAGTTGACTGATTTCAACCTAAAGATGTCAATTTGAATATGTCAAACAAATATTTTCACATTTCAAATGACCTGGCTTCTCATCCTTGCTGTGCTGTCCACTTCCCCTGTACCCTGGACAAGCTGTAATCTACAGAAGCCTCATTTTCCTCAACAATGAAATGAATTACAATTTCTCTGTCATTCAGATTTCTTGTAAGGGCTTAAGTTTAACATATTTGAAGGCACTTTGAAAACTATACAGACACAGGTTTATTGTTGAGATAGATGCCCCAACTACTCAAAAATAGTAGTATCAAACCCAACTGTAGTATATGCACATCAATTCACTGATATGGCCTCAATTCAACTCTATAATCATTAAGAAAAAACACTAATTCAAAATCACAGAAATAAACCCAAGTCACAACAAAGTGATACAGAGGAAATCACATCAAAATTTGGCTTCCAAAGACCTAGGCTCAAATCTTAGCTCTCTTACTTATAAGATGAATGACTTGAGAAAATTATGTAATCTTTCAGCATTCAGAATTTAAATAAGAATTAAATTACAGAACACATCTAGAAACACCTGGCACAATGTACAGTAAAACCTAATGGATTAAAGAATCTCAATCTTGAATTTTTTAAAAAAAATTATATTGATATTTAATCTAAATGCTTAGATTTATTTTTCCAAATTCCATTTTTCCCCTCTACAAGTCAAATTATTTTTTGTACTGGAATCGAGTAATTAGTAAAAGTCTCTGTATATAAGAATTTAACTATAAATAGACAAACAATAATCAGGGTTTAGGGATGTTTTACTAATACATTAGTATGCAATATTCCTATGTATATATAACAAAACTATTCAATCAGTAAGACCACAGCCACATTGGAATGAAGTTGCTCTAGTAATTCAATAGTTAATTCTCTTGGGTATGTCCCAAGACAGATGCTCAGTGTTTCCAATTCTACTCTATAGTGTGATGCAAAAGAAATTTTAGCACATGTTCAGAATAATCATAAGTTAATTAATATAAAATAATTTTAAGTTCTTACCTAACGTGATTTTTACCTATTTTTAAAGCTAGTAATCACCAGGCAGTTTAGTGTCAGTACCAGTGGAACACAAAGGCAAGGTTTGAAATTTATACCACAGTAATTCCCAATGTCTATACCCACCAACTGTGACATTTAATAAGTTGATAATTATCTCCCTTAACTAATTTCAAAGGTATATGGACTTTCTATAATATTATCCACTGACACACAACTGTATATATAGAAGTCTGAATCTGACAGCAACATTGTTTGAATTAAAACTCTAGAGAAATCATAAAGGTTCTTAGAGACTTTACCTAGGAAACACTGACTTTTGATATTAACTTGGACATCAACTCAGTTTTACATATGCTATTCACTAGTGGTACAAATGTTTATGCTTTCTCTTCTATCTTTACCTTTGTCTTCTTACAGTCTCAATTGATATAAATTACACTCCCCAAGCACTGCTTCTTTTAAACCATTACACAGCAAACCCCACATATATTTTATGACATAAGTTAAACACTACTATTTATTACTAGAAAGCAATTCACCACAACATAGCGATACAAACCGAACTCATTAAAAACACTAAATGTGGTTATTCTAAATTATAGCTCTTTTGCAAAATGTAATTTAATTTTGCAAAAAAATCAGGCATTCATGCTGATTACTCATATATAAATCACCATATTTCCTCTCCAGTAATGTGGATACTAACTTTGTCACTTGTGTTTTCTGCAAAGAGAAAAGATTTTAGAAATTACTAACTATCAAATTTTTCTTTACTCACAGCATAAGTTCTTCAATACCATCAAGCATTTAAAAAACGCAGCCAACGAATTGAAATTAAATGGATACTAAAAGACTTACCTTTTGAAAGCAGTGGCACATTATAATGCAAGGATATATAGAAAGGGAAAGGTAAATCAATTAAACTACTTGACGCAAAACAGCGCTCCTTACACTTTGGAAATATAAAACATTGCTCTTAGAGGTAAGCAAGTACTAAACGCCAGCCATGACAATAATTGTAAGTAGAAGAAAGATTGAAAATTCCATTATTTTTTTTTTTGAGAAGAAAGTCTCGCTCTTTAGTGCCAGATAGAGAGGCTGGCATCATCCAGCTCATGCAACCCAAACTCGGCTCAAGCGATCCACTCCAGGCTCCAAAGTCTGATTACAGGCATGACCCAATGCACGGTTGCAAAAGTCATCCTTAAGTGCCTTCATTTTAAAAGGACAGGAATACTTACATATTTATAGAAATATTCTAAAAATATCAACATAATCTACAGATTTCATACTATTAGGATGAATAGCTAATTATTTCTTAGTAATTAATTAATAAGGACTTTTTTTATATCTTATGTTTATTAATCCTATACAAATTTAGGTAGGATGTCTATCAACTTGGCAGATTAGCTAGCCACTTTAAATCACTTAAAAACATTTTAAACTTTAAAGAAAGAACTTAAGCATTTAACTTTACATCCTACTGAACTCTTAAAATGTTGGTCACTGGTATGTATTATTTTAAAAATAAAAAGTAAGTAATAAAAAGTAACAACTCAACTTTAAAAGTTTTACTACAGATATTTTGCAACATACCAGTCTGAGAAATAGAATAGTAAAAGGTTTGACTTAGATTTCAGAAAAACAGTTTAACACTAGATGCAGAAAATGCATTCATTGATATCACAAAACACCTACTCTTCAAAATGACACATCAATGACTAGTAAAGCATGTGATTTGTTTTTGGCTTCTCTACTCTAAATGTAGTGAGAAAAAAGACATTGCAAATTTGTCTTGGAATTTTATAGATACCACACTTTATTTTCAGAGTGATCAAGTTTTCCTTGTCCTAACACCTGGACAACATTTGCAATCAAGTTATTTTTAACTTTACCCAGTTTGCAATTGCAAAGCAGTAACTTGCTTGTTAATGATGCAAAATATATCATAATCCCTTTTCTCCTGAATTTTGCACAGTGTTAGACAGCAGGCATGTATTTAATAAAGGCTTGCCAATTGATTAAGAAGCCACCATAAAGGCCTTATAACCACACCACTGCCTGGTTTCAGTTTGAAAATAATAAGCTTCAAATCATTTCAAGTTTTATCACCAATGTTGTACTTATAAAACATAAAATTTAAGCTTGGTGTTTTCAGATGTTTTAAATACAGTACTTTTCCATAACCTCAATTTGCTTTTACCTCTATAATTTTCCACATTAAGAAGACTTTCTTGGAAAATTTCAAGACATGTTAGGAGAAAAGATTTTAGTTAAGACACTTCCTTCAATGGCTGTTTTTCTACTGACCCTGGAATTTAATAAACATGGTAAACTTCTGTTTTAGTGTTCTGTGTGGCTAGCATTTGACATGCAGCATCTTTCTTTTCAGGGTATCTACTTTGATCACTCTAAAATCTATTGTCTTATAATAGAAATACAAAAAAAAAATTACAACCAAACACACCTCAACCCTTCACACTGTTTCTCTTCCATACATGAAAAAAAAACAACATTCTTTGAAGGACACTAGTTTCCCTCAATATATACATCAAAACTTTAAAAAGCCACCCACAAGCACCAGACCATCTGTATGGCCCAGTAGCTGTTCCTGCAGAGCTCCTGCTCCCTTTCTCTCAGCAGCAGCCTGGAACCCTGCCACCTTTTCTTTCAAAGCCCCAAAGTTGCCATGGCAGCAGTGCTACGGAAAGCACAGTCTCTTCACTACATGAATTAACATTCGGAAGGGATTATCTCATAGAAAGGACCTATCCACACAATTATTTTAATTATATTTTCCTGGGAACTGGCATTGCTAAAAACCATCAGGCGTGCCGACTATTTCTCTTTGTTTTCCTTTTAAAGTACATTTTTGTCACAATAAGTCTGACCAAAATGATTTTACATAAGTGATTTGCCTTAAAGTATTATCACTGAATTTCAAAAGGCATAAAATGACCTTCTGTAAATGAAGTTGCTGAAAAATAGATGTGTAATCTTATAACTATGTGTGGTTCAAATAAGTTAATAATTTCAACCAATTTTTTAAAAAATGTACCCAAAAGGGAAAAATTATTAGGAATAGAAGAGCTTCAAAAACTTCTGTTAACATTATATATTTAATGTCCACTGGTTTAAATTCACTCATTTTAGAAAAATCTTAAAAATGAAAATATTCTCTAAACTACTTCTGATATTTTCTAAGCATCCCTTGTTGTTTCATTACTGTTTGCTTTTAAAGAATAAATTCTAACTTAAGCTTATCTGAAAAGAATGTTGTTAGCTATCTGCTCTAAGCTAATGCTTCATAAATAGACATGAGTCAAAAATGGACTGGTTTTCTGTTTTCTTAAGAATACTTCCTAGGAAAAAAGCCTCTTACAAACTCCTCCTTTCCTCTCTCTTTAGGGTGAGCAGCATAAGGTGATAATAACTAATCACTCTGTTTAAACTTTTGGTGGCAAATAAAAGGATGGAAACATGGAAACACTGAGGAAGAAAGATTCAAGACTTGCCTTGCATTGTAAGTGCCAGCTGCTCAATGTTGTGCTAGGACGTGGAGAAAAAGAGTTACAAAGTATGTCACATGGTTCATAACACGTCCAAGTACATAATTAGGTTTTGACTGACCTATAATTTTTTTGCAGAAAGTGCCATAGGTATACAATATAAAGGCCACATGTTAATGAAGCAAATAAAATTTCATCTCCCTTCCTTCAAAGAACAGCTGATGGGGTTGGGGGGAGAGAGGATGTAGATTAAGTGTTTCCTGGAAGTTACCTGAAATAAGAGTTTTGATAAGAGCAGAAAGCACCCTTAGCCACCTACCCATTTTGCTGTTTACTGTCACCCTGGGATCCTCTTCTCTGTCCCTCTGCTAGCTCCTGAGCAGTCTCGGAACACACGCTGGTGACTGTGGGCTGCCGTGGGACATTAACTGCAGTTTTACCAGCGCTCAGTGCAGATGAACACTGGTCAGCACTAAGATTGGCATTAGCATGCAGTCCAGATGCAGCAAATGGGGGAGGAGTGACGGCAGCCACAGGTGGAAGGGAAGCATGTGATGAAGTGGTCGCATGGGCTGGGGTGAAGGCGGACGATGGTGATGGGATGGATGTGACTTTTGGTGAAGACACAGAACCAAAAGGCCGTGGTGCCTTATTGTAGGCCATGTTGGTTGTGGAAATGACTTTGGACACAGCAGGAGATGTAATGGGCACAGGTTTAACTACTTCCTTAGGTTCTCCCTATGTAAAATAAAAATAAACATACACAAAAACACACCAAACACATGCAAAATATATTTCACTGAAAAGAACACACAGCTGATTTTTAAAAAGACAAACACAATCATGTTAGCAACTCAAACGTCACATTTCCAGATAAAAACAATGAGTTGATATACCATAACATGCGTGCTAACTAATCCCAACATGCACAACACAGATGCACACACTAAGTATAAATTTTTTTTATAAAAATGAAAGGAGTTCTGAAATATTTAGGAAATAGAGTGGGAAAACTATCAGAAAGCCTAAAGGGCATTGTGTCAATTTAGACATATTCCAAAAGAAAATTTTTAAAATACTCCATAATAAACAAAACATTGCTAAGTGAAATGTTTTTTATTTTAAAATATCTAGAGCCTCAATTATAATTCCATCTTTCAAACATATTTAATTTCTCTCTAGAGTGGAATCATTTGATTCATGCAGAAGCAGCAGCACATTCCTAATTCTTTAATTAAAAAAAAAAACATGGGAAATAAGATAATTTTCACCTAACTCAGAAATGTGCACATTTTAATTAATTATCTTGAATAAAGAATTTGGAAAAAAACTTTAAAAGGCAAGCAAATGAACAAAACAAAAATCAATCCTTTCTATTTCCTGTAATCCACCTCTGTTTCTCTCCCTGAATGTTTTAAGATATGATTCAGAGATAGAATAAAACTCTTTTCCTTTTCCAAAATAAATATTTAATAGTTAACATGAGGGAAAAAAATGATCTTTGATATTTTCTCATTGCAAGTAGCCAAAGAAAAATAACTAGTAATAAAGGTCAATTCCTCCTAAAATTACCAGAATTTGTTCATAAATCCTCACTCCAAAGCATATTTAAAGGTTTTTAAAAATCAGAATAAGCTTCTATAATATTCAAGAATAAACGTCTACTCACCACCCTATCATCCCAAATGAAAAACAATCAAATTTTTAAAAAAAATATACAATGGTGGCTCTATAATGTTTAATTTTAAGGAAAAGAAGGTAATCTAAATTAATCTTATAAAAAAAAAACTGAGAAAAATAAGTAGCTCAATGCTTAAGCAAATCAGTACAGGCTGAGTATCCCTTACACAAATAGCCTGACACCAAAAGTGTTTCAGATTTCAAGTGTTTTCAGATTTTGGAATATTTGCAGAATACATGAACATCCTAAATCCAAAAATCTGAAATCTGAAAAGCTCCAATGAACATTTCCTTTGAGCATCATGTTAGTGCTCAAAAAGTTTTTTATTTCAGAGCATTTCAGATTTTGGCTTTTCAAATTAAGGATGTTCAATTTGTATAATGAGTAATTCAAATGAAGAGGCACAAATAAAATTAGGGAGAAAACCCCCCAAAAGCATAAATCAGATAAATATGAATAATGGTTTGAGACAATTTGAGGATATATAAGAGAAAAAGGTTTGGTTCTTGCCAATAACCTAATCCAAGAATATTCTGAAATGTAATTAAATACTTATTATTAATAAAATGTTATTAAAGACTTATTGTGATATTCATTTTTGGTAACTACTTATTTATTCTCTTCAAAAAGTACATGATTAAAGATTGGTAAATTAAAAGTGAACAGAAATGTAAGAAATTTGGGCATAAGTTATTGATAATGTATGGCTTTGGAAATAATGGTTTATAACATAGGTGTAATTACATATGCTAATTCTGTATGTGCTGATTTCCATTTTCCTCCTCACTTTTAAGGAAAAAAACAATGAGGAAAATTGTATTGAGACTATAAACTAAATGTCAGTATGGCCTAAGACAGAAATGGAAATTACAAGGGATCAGAAATGGTACCATCAAATGGCACCCCAGTGATGCTAGATTAGAAACTCACCTTTTGAACAGAAACCGGCTCAGTCTTGGGTACAGCAGATGCTCTGGAGGGAAAAAGAGAAAAAAAATCCATGAATTTTTACAAACTTGCAACTTCTCATTAATGGAATTTTTACTATTATATACCTTAATATACTAAAGCATCAGAATTCATAGTTTCATAATTCATAGTTTTGACTATTCACAAACTTCTAATTAGTTCATATAAATCAAACCCTGCAAGATCCAATATTCTTACATACTAGGTATTCATTAGCAGTCTCTAGTTCTCTACCAACTTAACTGAGGAAAGACAAACATCAATCCTATTTGTGAATGTACCATGTTTAATCTTTAAATTAAGGCTATTCCCCACCTAAAAGGGTAAAAGTATAATAAACATGACTTTCTGATCCTAGAGTGGTTCTTCAACCATCTAATCTGAATCTCTATCTCCAACAGTATCAGCCTTTTCCTCCTAACATCCATGAATACGTCCACAGGATATCAAGTCTCTTTGTGAAGATACTGAACACATTCTGGTTGAATTGGGCCACTGAATGACTATTTATTTTGTATTATATTCTTAAGTGCTTATGCAAGTTAATGTATTTGTTATGCTAAAACTAAACTGTAAATTCTTCCACTAGGCTATAATTTCAGTAAAGGCAATGACCGTACCTCCCATTTGTGTCTATATCAGCACAGTGCCTAGCATGTAACCGGTTATCAGTAACGAGTGTAGAAGAGAGAGAACAAGAAAAAGACAAAAATCCATGCATACAACATAACTATTTCCAAATTCAAAGTAATTTTTATTTTTAATATATGCTCTTTTGTAATGTGTTATTACCGTGACTTTGGTTAGCATGGGCTCAATAGTAACAATAATTGGTTTGGAGCAATTATCTCATAAAACCACAACAATAACCAAAGTGAAAACTATCATTATCCTCATTTTTCGCATAAAGAACTTCAAAGGTAGAATAAGTACATTGTTTAGAATGGAGCTGAGGCCCATGGTTCTTATATATAACAACATCCTGGCTGTAACCAAGAATAGTAACTAAATGATTGGGGAAGTCTCTAATGCTTTAAAGGCTATTTACCTGATGTTAAGGTACATGCTATGTTCAATATGCCAGAAGCAATGTGACTCCTCTCATAACCTACCAGCCTGAGGATAAGACATCCAGTGCAGAATTCAAGAAATGTGAGCATAATAGATAAATGCTAAGGGATAATAATTTTAAGCTACAAACCATAAGATCGTTTTACTTATAAAGACAACAGATCATAATTAGGAGACACTAGCATAGGATATTGGGTCTCTAAGAGCATAACCTATTATAATAATGAACTCTGATCAACATTTTTAGTAGCAACTGAATTTTCCAATAACAACTAATTTAGTTAGCCATGGCAGGCACTGGCTGAACAGATGGCTAACCCAACGAGAAGCCACAATGGATGCTAACATCTGGTTATTGCAATACAGATTACACTCTGCACAGTTGCATAACTTTCCATGTGTACTCTGAAATAGACAATTTCTCTTTTAGCTTCTAGGGTTATTATAACAAGCAAAGAAAACAAGTTCAAGTACAGAACAGTAGAATCTTCCTTTCATTGAAATTTCACAATAATATGTACTCACAAAGGATTAACTTTTTAAAATCACCCAAGACATTACTGAAAGTTTGTCAAAATAGAGAGGATGGTGTTCTTTTTCACCTGGACACTTCAGGGTGCATGAAGCACTTCTAGCAACATAAAAACAGTTTGTAAAAAAGAACATGATGTTTAATAGTCATTTCGTTTCCAATCTTAAAATAAAATGCACATGTCCTATGTCTATGGAAACAAACCCCTTAGGTTTTTACAAGTATTAGCTCTTATTTAAAGAGTGTTAACAACAATAACAAAAGCCCCCAGAATGGTTAGTTTTCATTAACTGTGGAATCTAACCTCTTATTTTGTTGAGAAAACATAAAATAATAATGAGTCCTAACATATTTTATTAATTGAAAGTTCTATAAAAATACTGCTTGAAATGTTGAAGTCACAAAAAAATTTCTGAATCTCAAATTTGAATGTCTGCCCTGCTTGCCTTCTGATAAAGTTTCACAAGTACAATGACATGAACTAAGACAGTAGTCAGGGAAAAGAGAGGCAACAATGCCCTCAAAATCCTAAGGTGAGATCATTACACATTAAAAACACAAAACATCTCGTAGAGAAAAAAAACAGACTGGCTTATAATTAAATGTCAAACAGAGTAGCTGACATTAGATACAATAACAATTCTCTTGGTTTAAATATTTAAATAACCACTAAATGAGTCACAGAATCATTGAAACTTAGAAAAGAAGGTTCCTTAGAGTTACTTTACTGTACGCCAACCAGGGGACTTCTATTTGAATATTCACAGAAGCTCATGATTTTAGCCACATAAATTTTGAACCCTTCTGTAAAAATGGCCTCCCTTTTAGTTTGTTATTTTACTTTTTGGAGTAAACAGAAGTCAAGTTGTCCACATTAAAAACATTTGGAAAAACGTTTTAACACAAAGTATACGTACATAAAATCTAAAACATGTATTAGTTATATTTCAAAAGATCAGTAGGCTACAAAAATCTTATATTTAAGTATAATTACATATTCTTATACTAACTATTGTGATTCAGGAAATTCAGAATACATGACAAATGAAATCTACAAAACAGATGAATAAAAAAGATACTAGTTTTAAAAAAGCAAATGTTACTAAATCTCAAAGAACAAAATAAAAAGATACACCACCTTTACCTTACAATTGTGTAAAGGATTTTTTAAAAATGTTAATATATAATGCTTGTGACAAAATTTTTATATGTTGCTGGAAGAACTATATATCAGTACAGCTCTTTTGGAAAATATTTTGGCATTTATTTGTTAAAAGCCTTAAATAAAGCTCATGCCCTTTGACATAATGATCAACTTCTGGGGATCTATTATAAGGAAATAATCTGAAATATGAAAAAGACTATATGTATATTTGTTCACTATAGTATAATTTATAATAGTGCAAAATTGGAAAAAACTCATTAAATATACAACAATGAGGAAATGATTGTAATATAACCACATGATGAAACATTATACAACTATTAAAATCATTCTTCGAAATAATTATGCATTGCATGATAAAATGATTACTTTATGATATCAAGTGGAAAAAAGATATAAAATAGCATATATAGCATGATTGGTGCAGGGAAACAAAGAATGGAAATGCCATTATTTTAGGAGAAGTTCTCTAGGAATATTTATTTTTTTGTTTTTGTGTATTTTCTTATTTTTTACAATATACATGTACTGCTTTTTATAATAAGGAAGACTTCTCAAAGCATGTTTAATGGAAAACTACTTTCTAAGAAAACAAAACAAAAAAAAGGTTCTGTTATCAAAGATATCTGGAAAACCATGGAGTTAAAGTTACACAGCATCTTAGACACAGGACTTCTCATAGTCTTTACATGTCTAAAGAAGAAAATACTATGGATTGCTGTCCATACTCTTTTGAAGGACAATTCATTATTTAGGAAACATTTCTCAAGACTGGAGTTAGGAGGGAAAAACCCCTCTGGGAAATGCTATTTTAAAGAAATGTGTAAAGAAAGAGCAATATGTTTGGCTATTTTGTCAGACAGTCTGGGGGGGAAAAAAGAAAAAGCAAATCTTCACAAAGTCTGAAATGTTTACTTAAGTCTCCTCTAAGTGGCTAAAATTAAGGGAAAGAAATATTATAATAGTTAATTCTCAAAACCTTTTGTTACATGAATTATCTTTCTTATTAAATTTGTGCTTTCTTGGACTTCAATAAGATACCCAAAGACTATAAGCATAATTTAATCAATGTTTACAGAGGAAAATCCTATTTCCTTCATCAAACTAGAATGTATCTATTTCCAATATTCCCTGGTGAGAAAACCCAAATATATGAATAAGGAAAACCATTTCTTGAAATTAAAATTGTTATGATTATCTTTCCTTTCTTTAGACAATTATTGAGCATCTTTCACTTTAGCAATGCATAGATTACATAAAAGCAAATAATTTTAAAGGATGCTTAAATGAATAAACAGCTTTAAAAGCCGAGATATAAGTATAAAAAATTATGCCTACATTTTTCTCTTCAAATCCTGGCAAATACACAATGGGATAATAGATCTCCCTTTGAACTACTGTGATCATCACAAGACACTTTTGTGTAGTGTGTGAGTTTCAAACCAGCAGAGATCCTGGCAATGGCTTAGTGCCATTGTGTCAACAATTTGCTTATTGTTCTCCTGCCTTAGTGTGAAGCCACTGTACAAGAGTAAGCCATGATGGTGACATACTAGTGCTTTAGCCCAGTACTATCCTCAGCACATGGAATTCAAAGAACAAAGCCATAAGTTGATTGATTTTTGTAAAAGTAGTATCCGAAAGAAAGATCCCTGATGCACTATAACCAGTTTCAGAACTTCTTGCTGAACAGGTGAAAGGAGTTCTAAGTTATAATGAGTTATATTAGAAACTAAAATTGTAATATACTGGTTAGAATAATGTATAGGAAAAATAATGCCATAAATAAACAATAGCTCTATCAAGAATTAGATAAAAAAGAATCAAGCAAAATTGTATCTTATGAACACCCAATGAATGGTGTAATACTTAAGTTATACTTTTAACTAATTAATGCATTTTCCTAATATTGCCTTATAAAAGCACATTTTTTTTAGTTAATAAAGTAGTCAATGAATGTTCACATTAGTGTTTAAGCATGAGGAATTAGGCAATAGAACTAGACCGATAAAAATTATTCACATTACTCATTATGTCTTGGTGACCCCTTCAACCATATCTAATAGATTTAACTCATAAACAATCATACAGAAAAGAGGAGGGTTTTGGTTCATCTTCTATGAGATGAGCTCTTATCTAAGTTTCCCACAGCACGGCCATCTTTGGACCCACTGACCTTAGGACCCATAAACACTAGGGTACATCATTAATCACTTTAATTGCAAAGTTGTCAATTTGGAATAACAAAGCAACTCCAGGGGGATAAAAAGTGAGCACTCAAGAGTGCAGAAGGATGTCTGTTTAAACAGTTTCTCCATACTTTATTGCACTTGCAGTCGACTGTCCTAAAAACTCAAACTTTAAACATTTAAATCACTATGGCAATGGCTTTTTCTAAATGATTTGGGAATATGTAAAGATTATATTTCTATAGACAAAAGTACAAAATAGTTATATATAAGCATATTATAACAGCTTTTAGCTTATAAAAGACTGTACTCATCACATACACATGCAGTCATACACATAGTCTCACTTTCTCTCTCTCCCTCTTTGCATCTTCTCTACAGGGTGTCCCAAAAGTCGCCATACATAGGGAATATGGGTAAATTGTATATATTCCCTATGTATGGCGACTTTTGGGACACCCTGTATTTTACCATAGGAACTAATAAAGTACTTTTTTTTCTACAGAGAGAAAAAAAATAACCCAAAGCTGGACAGACTTTTCAAGAGTGGGAGAAAGAAAGAAAAAAGATAAAAACAAGAGAACTGCTCTAGTCCGTCTGAGTATCTGTAGTTTCCTGTGCTTAAGCTTGGCTTTAAATTATGTGTACCTCTGATATATCTAGAACAGGCAGTTACCATTTGATAATTACTTCTCTAGGGTAGGGTGAGTGCTTTTGTTATAATGATCCTTTTCAGGTTGCCAAAGAAGTTGATTGGGGTTTGAGAAGAAATTTTCATCAACCAGTTACAAGTCAAGCCAGAGAACTGACGGGTAGATAGATGGAAGGAAGAAAATAAAAGGGTGACATGGCAGAGTGTGAATGGTATCACCCCGGTCTGTTAAAGTTCAAATGGTTAATACTTCAGTACCTGAAAACCTCTAAGAAATAAAAAGTCTTGTAAAGTAGCTATTCAAGCAAATTTAAACAGCATAAGAGGAACCATAGGCTATAAAAATAAAAACTACCTTAAATTTATTCTCTCTGCCAGGCTTTCTACCATGTACCCTGATATGGTTTGGATGTTTGGCCTCTCCAAATCTCATGTTGAAATTTGATCCCAAGTGTTGGACGTGGGGCCTAGTGGGAAGTGTTTGGGTCCTGGGTGACAGATCCCTCTTGAATGGCCTGGTGCTCTCCCCAAGATAATGAATGAGTTCTCACTTTATTAGTTCACACGAGAGCTGGTTGTTTAAAAGAGCCTGGCACCACCTCCTCCCTCTCTTGCTCCCACTCTTGCTCCTTCTCTGGCCATGTGACATGCCTTCTTCCCCTTGGCCTTCCACCTTGATTGAAAGCTCCCTGAAGCCCTCACCAGAAGCAGTTGCTGGTGCAATGCTTCTTGTAAGCCTGCAGAACCATGAGCCAAATAAACCTCTTTTCTTTATAAATCACCCAGCCTCAGGTATTTCTTTATAACAATGCAAAATGGACTAACACGTACCCATATACTATATTTTTCATTTAATCTTCATAACAGTCCTATGATATAGGTGTTATTCTCTCATTTTTCAGAGGAGAACTGAAACACAGAGGGGTAAAATGACTTTATCAAGTCATCCATCTAGTTTGAAGTGGAAGACTAGTTACCATCCCAAGGGTTCTCTGAAGATGTTGCTCTTCAGCACTAAACAAATTGCTTCCATTTCTAAAATCAGAATCAACCCAAGCAAAAAGGCTTTCCAGCAACACCCTCTCTTCTAACCCTCACCATGGGGGTGGTCATTTTGTAGGAAGAACACTTGACCCATATGAATACAGGTCATCTCTAAAAGTAACCAGAATCCAAAATTATACACAATCATGTCACGGAAGAATAAAAATCAACAAAGATGTCATTTCACTCATTGTGCCCCAAAAAAAAAGTTCAAAAGAAAATTAACTGTAGACACACCCCAAATTGATTTGGTTATATTCCACGCAAATTTGTTTGTTCAAAGCCTAAATTCTCTAGAGTATTCCAACAAAGATGCAATGCTTAATTTGTTATCCTTAGGTACATTTATTTTTAAAAATTAGTATATGATATATTAAGAATAAGTGTTTCTCTATATCCTATAATTTACTTCCATACATCTTTCTTAAAACTATTTCCAAATTTCACCATATTCTACTTGATTTCAGAAGGAGGAAATTTATTTTTCACTCTACATTTATATTCACAATAACAGTTTTATGAGGGAAAAAAATTTCATATGCCCATTTTGCCTTGTGCCCACACTCGAAATAACCTTAGGATCGTTTAAGAAAAAAATGCATTTTTCTAACTAGTATTTACAAAATTTTTATATCAAAAGGAATGTTGAAGAAATTGTATAATATTTTAGACATGCTCAAGGTTAAATAAAAGGAATTTCAAAGTTCAGAATAATTCATTTTTACTATGGATAAAATTTCATTACAGTGAAAATAACTTTCAAATAAAGGGTTTTATATAATCTATTTTATATGCCCCACTGCTAAGAAATGGCAAACTTTACAGTAAAGGGATTTTGGGCTTTGTGGGTCACAAGATCTCTGGTTCAAGTATTTAGCTCTGCCACTGTAGCAAGAAGGAAGACACAGACAAAACCTCAACAAATGAGCATGGTTGTGTTCCGATAACATTTCGTTTATAAAAATAGGTGGTAGGTTGGATTTGGCCTGTAAACCATAGTTTGCCAACCTCTGGTTTAGATCATTTTATGATTTTGATTATAACCTTCTAGGAAGTAATCCTACATGACCATGCTTCTTTTGGTATCTAAGCCTCATAATCATTCCGCACAAAGAAAAGCCCTAATTACACTATGTTCAGACACTGATAGATATAAGAAACAAGAGTTAAACTTCTCATTATCTCTTCTGTGCTTGTAGGACAATACTTTCAATTCCTAAAACTTTCACACTGCTTCCAAATGAATGATGCATCAAAATTTCAAACCAGCCATTCAAATGAAATTCACACCACATGGCACTAATACTAAAGTTTGGTGAAGGGACTGTAACTCTGCTACTTAGTACCTCAGTTCATTTGCTAATTCATGATAAAGGCTACCAAGTACCTTTTTCATCTTCTGCTTCTATATACTATAAATGGAACTATTAATAATATAATTTTTTAAAAAATCTAAAAGAAGTGAAAAGAACCTACCCTGTATTTTCACGTAAGAGGCTGACAAGTATAATTCCCTTCTTCCCATTCTTTCCCACCAAAACTCAATAGTTTATTTCATATCAAGCATGGACTGTAATACTTTTAGAAGTGATAAAAACAAGCAATCTATAACAGAGCTGCATTCTCAGAAAACCTACTAGGTTTACATCTTCCTTTGGGCACAATAGTAAGTAATTACTTCTACTTAATATATCTTCTCTTCCAGCTCCAATCAGGTAGAGAAAAAAATATTTTTATCAAAATTGGACTTCATTACCAATATGAAAATAATAGGACTTGCAAAATGAATAATCTGCCTGTGAAAAATTAAGAGTTCCCTTTATATTTCTGGCTCCTTGACACTATTAAAATGCTCTTAAAAACAAATATGGTTAAAATTCATTATTAGGAGAGTAAGCATCAATAACAAAACCATATTCACAACTGGATTTTCATAGACTTAATGTATATAAAATTAACGGCTTCAGGAAAACCTTGATAAGGGTCAGATGGTGGATAACAGTCATATACAGGACAAAAGTAGTATAAGCAGGCACAATTCATAACCTGAAGTTTGTCTACTAATTTTTTCCTTCCTTTTAGGAAAATCTTAGAGCCCTAAAGAAGCAGATCCTACCTTTAACATGCAGGCTTTCTCTTATCGTTCTGTTCATTGATAGAGGAATTCTTTACGGAACAGGACAAATAGCTAAATGATGGTTGCAAGTCTAGGTTACCAACAAAAGAAATTAAGTACTCAACATTTTCTTTGTTTGCATAATGAGGACAGTAATCTCTCCTTTGCAGAACTGTTTTGAGGATGGATGAGCTCATGTATGTAACATTACCTAGCAGAGTGCTTGGCACAAAGCAAGCAGTGATAGATGTTACCTTCCCCCTAAACGGATAATCTGACCCAGGAGTTCTGGAAATTATTCTCTATTTCTTGTCATTTACTTTAATCAAGTTATCTACCAGGATAAATTTCAAGAGTGAACAACAACAACAACAAAAACCTAGAGATGAGCAAGAAAATACCACTTATTGAGTATCTGCCAAATTCCAATAATTTCATTTGACCTATTACGTAAATTATCTTATTCTTCCTGAGAAAGTAGTATTATTCTCATTTTAAATATAGGAAACAAAAGCTCAAATAAGCTAAGAAATTTGACCATAACTTAATATTTGAAACCAGCAGAACCAGGATTTGAATCCAAGTCCTTCAGCTACTTTATATGTACTCTAAACACTCTGCCTTCTAGGAATAACATCAAAGACAAAGTTATAAAATTAACTTTGTTAAAGAACTTCAGAGAGTAATGGTTTCAAACAATGAATAACCATTAACTTTCTATTAACTAATAAATATTCTTCCGGGTAATTATCAAGAACCTTAGGTTTATACCCCCTCTTCCTCGTGGTCTTGAGAAAATAAAGGAACTGACATCACGATCCCCATTATGGTGATATGCTACTAATAATTCAAAATGAATTAGATTTCAGGACTGAAGTATGCCTGTGATACACAAGGGTATATACCAAGCATGCAAGATTTATAGAAATAACCAAGACAGTTCTTTCACAATTTGGTTTTGACTACACGGTCATATAACTACATATATACCTAGTCAATACATTTTTTACAGTGTTCAATTCTTTCTGAATCAGCCTGTACTTTTATAAACAAACACCCTTTTATTATGGTCAGAATCTAGTTCCTATTAACCTGTTAATCCTGTTATGAATAGTATGGCCTTCTATATTACCATAAGTTATTTAACCAAGAATCTTATCATTCCTGATTGATATTTATCATACCCAGGGTCACTTAAAGGTTCAAGGGCAACAACTGTGCTATGTCTTTTCCTTCTAATAATTTATTTCATTAACTTGTTAATTAATTCCACAAATACTATTGAGTGCCTGACAGAGCAGACTCTGTTGTAGGGAGATGGGACAACAGTAATGAATAAAACAGACAAAATTCCTCCTTAGAAGGTGCTTACATCTACTTGGGAGAGGCAGACTACAAACAAGCAAGCAAGATATGACACATGGTAATAAGTACTACAGAGTATAATAAAGCAAGACACAGGAAGGGACATACTATTTTATATAGTGGAGTCACAGAAGGCCTCTATAATGAGGTAAAATCTGAATAGAAACCTGAGGTAAAGAATTCCAGACAGACCAGATAGCAAGTGCAAAGTCCCTGAGGCAGGAATGTGCCAGCAGGGCTAGAATGGTTCCAGGGAAAGCTGGGGAGAGCAGTGAGAGACAAAGCTGGAGAGACAGCTGGGGGCCAGAACACATCATGAGGACTTGGTCTTTTACTCTAAGTGAGATAGAAAAGTATTAATATTCCTAAACACAGTACTTCATTTTGGGAGAAAGTTAAATCCAAATGTCAGTGCTGAGCAATAAATTAGCCTGTATATATGTTTGAACTGTATAAGCCTACTTACTAACTAACAGAAGGGAAAAGAGAAGGACTAAAAACTGTCCCAAATCTTAACTAAATTATGATGTATAAAATACAAATAGAAAAATAGCAAAATATCTAATTTCTTCTCCATCCTTTCAAAATGTGAGATATGCTCATTGAGCTTCACCCTGCCCTATGCTAATATTGGAAGCACAATTTTGCCACTAACTTTTTCCAGGTACATCTCTTTTTCTATTCTTATCTAGGCTAAACACATTAAATTGCAAACTATTTTTTTTTTGGTAAAGTGGGTATTTTTAGGTATTTCAACAAAATCTAAGGGGATAAGTATTCCAGCATTCAATACAGCCTTATTAGGAAAACAAAGTTGGTCTGCTGTCTTTTGTGGAGAACACATGGAATGAACACTCTTCATTATTTATAGACTCAACTTAGTTTTTTGCATTTATTTAACACTTGAAAAATAATTTGGGGTGGCTTTAGGTTTTTTTAAAATCTGGAGGTAGTTACTCAGAGTCAAGGAATTTAAAAAATAATGATCAAATGTGGCTATTTTAGCCAAGATAGGCCAGGTCTATCCTTGTTTAATAACTTCAAGACGAGCCCTTAATTTCACATTCATTAGTTAAGAAGTAGAATCTTGTCTGACATGGTCATCACTTTGAATCTCATATTAAATGAGTTAAAAGTATTCAAAGTAATAATAATATCTAAATCTAAAAAAAGAAAATTTAAAGCCAGCTAGATTTTCAAGTATTTGTTTATTTTTAAAAGATCTTATATTATTTGTGATTTACTTCACATTTATACTACCACATAGAAAGATATGAAACTTATTCAATTTTCTTTTATTTATATTTATTAAGAAACTTTATTTTTGTTTACAAAAATGAATTTTGTTTATAAAAGAAGACATTATTGCTTATATTTCTGATTGATAATTTAATGATTTTCTTGTAAAATTTAAGCTAAATTAGAATTCCAAAGCTTTTCAACATTGACAAAATACTAGCATCTTTTTTTAAATGAAAGAACCATACAAAATGTAAATTATATTCTCCACTCTAATACATTTTCTATGTTACAGGTAGAAAATCTGAAACTATAGCAAATTAGCAACATACGATGCCTAATTCACCAAAAGGTAAGTTTAGTATCCCAGGGGAAGTAGGATAATAATTCTCTCCACCACTGTTTGAGTCTAATATATCAGGAAATGACCTAAAATAGTACTTAACAGTCCACATTTCACAACATATGTGACTCACCATGGAAGCTCAACACTCAAACTGGTCTACACCTGTTGAATGGGACAAACTCGCTGATCAAAGGTTTGATAACTATGGCAATGTGAAATTGCTACAAAAAGTCCTAAATGCTTATTCTCAATTTTAGTACTTATCTCACTGTGGACCAAGGACACATAGTTCAGACTGGCACCAGTCCAGGGCCCACAAACTGAGTAGTGCTGACCTAGACAACTGTTTTCAACTTTTTATCAAAATACAGTCAAAAATGTATTTTATCTTTTTTTTTTTTTTTTGAGACAGGGTCTCGCTCTGTTGCCTGGGCTAGAGTGCAGTGGTGTCATCATAGCTCAGCTCACTGTAACCTCAAAGTCCTGGGCTCAAGCAATCCTCCTGGCTCAGCCTCCCAAGTAGCTGGGACTACAGGCATGAGTCACCACACCTAGCTAATTTTTTTATTTTTTGTAGAGCCAGGGTCTTGCTATTGCCCAAGCTGGTCTCGAACTCTTGGCCTCAAGTGATCCTCCTGCCTCGGCCTCCCAAAGTGCTGGGATTATAGGCATAAGCCACCATGCCTGGTGGGAAATATGTTTTATATCATGATCTACCCTAGTACAAGTATAAACCAATAAAATACATATTTTCATATGCAATCCATTAAGATATATTCTGTTCTAGTCCACTTCATTTACAGAACAAACCAAAACAACCGGGGGTGGGGGGCATGGGGAGAAGATGCTGGTCCTGACTGGATAAACTGAATAGATTAGCCTGTTTGATAACATTAATGTTGACTAAAGGCGGTGAGCTCAGAAAGGTCTGGAAGCTTGATAGGTCATATAATAAACATGATGGCTGGCTAATAGTGGTCACATACAAATGCCCACTGAATTGTACTAAAACAGCCCTTTCTAGAACAATATTAAACTAGTTTTAACTTTTGAAAAATATTGCATGCTGGGCCAGGCATGGTGGCTCATTCCTATAATCCCAGCACTTGAGAAGCTGAGGCAAGAGGATCACTTGAGGCCAAGAGTTTGAGACCAGACTGGGCAGTATAGCAAGACCTTGTCTCTGAAAAATAAAAAAAATTAGCTGTGCATGGTGGCGTGCACCTGTAATCCCAGCTACTTGGGAGGCTGAGGAGGGAGGATTGCCTGAGTCCAGCAGTTCAAGGATATAGTGAGCTATGATTGTGTCACTGCACTCCAGCCTGGGCAACAGAGCAAGACCATGTTTCAAAAAAGAAAAAAACAAAAAGTATTGCATGCAATAAAAAGAAAAGAAAAAGAAAAGTATTGCGAGGAATAATATCCACAAAAGCACAAAATTAACAGACCTAGCAACAACAATAATTAACACAGGGTTCTTGGTAGGATATGTCTGTAAAGCTCATCCTCACCAAATTTGCTTTTGACATAATTATAATTGCTGAGAAGAATAGAAATGCTGACCATAGATTACTATATGTGTGTTCCAACAATGACATCCTCTAGCAAGTACTTATGAAACTGAACTAGGCAACAGAGATTTCCCCTATTTGACAATGGGTGAAAATACGGAGAAGCCACACATTGATGCCTAACTCTTAAGATAAAAAAATCTGAAATGTAATAGATTCCTTAGTAGGAGAAAAACAAACCCTGTAATCTGATTTCTTTTTTACATTGGCTCTAAGGATCCCCTAAAAGGCCTCTAGAGAGTGGGAATAGGACATTCCTATCATATTAATTTCCTCTTTTTATTACAGAAAGATCTGAGACCTCACAAAGGATAACAACTAGTGCATAGAAAAAACCTACAACATGCTCTATGCTGTGATCTTTAAAAGAACTATTTACAATAAATGAAAGTATGTATGTAACTTTGTCATCAAAGTTCCTGATTCCTCTCAAGATAATGATTCTTTTCTTCCAGAACTATTTTGATGTTTAACTCTTTTGGCTGCTTTTCTAAAATGTTCTTGCTGAATACCAAGGGAGAGTTTTTAATTCAAAGAACTTTCCTTTAATTAGAATTGTTTAACTGGAATGGCTGCCCAGTGGCGATGCCCACACAGGAGCTGTTTAACTGAGGGATTCTTGCCCAGGGCAAGGCTAGATCAATTGACCCACAAGGTCTCTTCAAGCTCAAGGGAACATGAATACTACTACACAGTCTATATCATACAGCATTCTTTTTTCATCCTGAAAATCTGTCTATATTAGCTAGTTATTTTATTTCTCTCAGGAATGTATTATTTATGACAGGTTGAGAGGAACTCAGAACAGATTGGCAAATAAACCCGACACTAATGTTAGCTTCAAAGACAAGCAAACCATAGGTAAATTTTTTAAAATCACCTAAATCTTAGCCTGGTCAATTTGATAATCAGTGTAACATAGCCTCTAAAATGTCCAGTATCCCTCACAGTTAAGAGCAGATTGCCCAGATTCTAATCCTACCTCCTCTATTTACTAGTTGTTCAACCTATGCCAAATTACTTAACCTCTCTCTCTCTGTTTCCTTACCTATAAGATGGGAATAATAACAATATTTACCCACCTTATAGGGTTATTGTGAAAACTAAATTTTAAAAATGTCTGTATGGTGCTTAGAATAGCATTTGTCATATCAATAGACATTATCATAGTGTTGGCTATGATATTTATCATCCTCCATGACTTGAAAAACCAAACACAAGTGGCAGTTATAATCTTCTCCTAGCCTCTAGGCTTTTATGAGAGAAGAGAAGAGTCTAATGTTAAACCCAATACAGTTTTGTGAAAGCCACCTCACTAGTCTTATTTCAGAAAATGTCAGTTCTTGGCTGCCCTAATAATAGGGGAGTATAGTAATAATGGGAAATGGAGTAACTCAGCTCCAAATTATCCATAATATACAGAATCAACCCTAGGTCCCCAGAATAAAACTAAAGTCTGCTTATCTTCTAAACAGTCCCTTTAACTAGCAACAATCCAGGACTTGGTGACAACTACATTAATTTCTGTAACGTCAGATGGAGAAGAAAGCAGTTATATGCTGCATCATCAAAGTGAATTCAATGATTCTCCTTTTCTGAATTCCCCCCAGGCCCTTCACTGAATCCTAGGTATAAGGACAACACCTAGGCTTATCGTGGCATGCAATTATGTGCACTTGCCCTCAGAGGCCATGTTTGGGGGACAGTGCGGGCCTTGGATGCCTCTAAACCATCACAGTGATTGGTGATGGCATCACATAGATAAGAAACTATCACTGACTGGCCAGAGAACAAGCTTTACTCCCAATCCCCAAAAGAAATTCAACATATTAAAATTTTCTCTGAAAGTGCCTCCAACAAAAAAAGTTATAAAGACATAAATAGCCAATGCCAAAAATACACATGTTACTGTATATCCAACATATTTCCTCTCTCTCATTTGCATCAATGATTATAACCCTAAGGCCCAGTCATACATGTTAATAAAATATAATAATTTACAGAACAGAGTAGCAGCTGTGTTCATGGACCACACCCAAGGCTGTGGGTGAGCTGCATACTGCAATTAATGTTGGGATCCATATTTAAGAAAAATTGAACTTGCATTCTAATCTTTGTTCCTGTTTTGACATGCACAACATCTAAGAGTTTGGCTGCTTTCACCCATGGCCTTGTTTTCAGCCGTCTGTCACATAAAATTGCAATTTAGCATCTCACTGATCTCCTGTTTTCTAGGGAAACCTACCCCAAAGCAAACACTGGCATATGCTTATGCTTTAGCGTTCCTACGAAAACAAGATGCAGCATGATCCACTGCTCTTCTTGTTGAATATGTGCCTCATGTGAGTTCTGAAGAAAGAGATCAAGAGTTAAATGTGCTAGAATATTGATGAATATGGCTATAAGAAGCCATAGAAGGAATATTTTTAGAGGTGGAGCAGCCTTATAAAAATAGTACTAGATAGTCCTGTCCAGTTCAGATAATTACAACTTTCCATCTCAGAGTCAGCAAAAACATTTGTTGTAACCTAGATATTTGCTGTAGCCTATGTTTAATATAAAGTTGGATACTAAGAAAACTAGGCCAGTTTTTGAAACTTGACAAAATCCTCAGTAAAGGCTTGAGAAATCAAAGAATCATATATACCCTGACAGGTCACCCAGGCTGACTTCATACAACATCAACATCAAAATCATAATAAAATCTTTTTTTAGTTTTTCAGGTTTCATGATAGAAAACAATAGTAAGTTGGTCTATGTCAAACTACCACATTTCCTACTAGTCTAATCAAAATCCTCATTCTATGATATAAATTCATTTTCTTTAGTTTACCAAAAATAATAAGCATGAAAATCTATACAGACTCAAATATACCATTGCTATAGCTGAAATTCTCTAGACAAAAATTTCATTACAACTACTTGCAGAGGTGACCCAACACATGGTTTTATTTAAAACACTTAAGATCAACATCTACTTACATAACTTAGTTCTCATTAATTTTTTACTACTCCCCTAAAAAAGACCAGAACAGTTCATTTTGTAGAAAAATGGAATAGAAAACTGATTTATTTATAATCTCACCTAGAATAAAAATAAAGCAACAAACAAAACCTGAAAGCCGAAATTTTTATTCCCAAATTAGGTTAGTATTATAATCTTTGGTAATAATTGAATATATTTCAAGGTCTAATATTTAAAAAAAAAAAAAAAAAAAGCAAAGCTTCTCCGGTTGAAACAAAATTATAGGCAGAGAATTCAGAAGGTACTCCACTGGCCTCCCGGTACTACCACTCTAGAATACTTCAGGACAGAGTTGAATCCTCTCACACATATAGACAGAAAAATTGAAATTCACTTAAAATAGGCTGACTACTATTTTTTTGCCCGTTCTACAACACGTTAGCCTTTTCTATGCCTCAGTTTTCTCATTTGAGAAATGGGTATAATTATTCCTGCTCATCTACCTTACCATTACAAGGAGACATCATAATATCAAAATAAAAGCATGAATTTTATTTGGAGCCAAGCAAGACTTAGGTCTCAATGCCATCTTAACAACAGTAAACTAGTCTAAGTTAATTAACTATTCTATATTAGTTTCCTCATCTGTAAAAGAGGTAAATACCACTTATCACACTGGGTTATTCTGAGAATTAAATGATGCAATATATGTAAATTATCTTGTACTATACCTACACCTTGTAGTTGATTAATAAAATAACGTAGAATTTACATAGCATTTCCATGTACTTATAAAACGAATCTATTTAACATTATAATCATATGGTACTTTCACAATCAAATTCATTATTAACAATCTATCTCACTACTCTAGTCCTTTAGTGTCACCGAAATAAAAGATTCAAATGAAAAAGTTTATAAGCTAAAGATAACTTAAAAGTAGAAGAATTCTTCACACTAATATTCAATTCTACTAGACCACAATTCTACAATGAAATAACATTTGACAAACTTACACACATTGGGGATTAAGTTTTTCTCCATATATATATATTAATACATGCTCCTAAACTTACAATGGGGTTATATCCCACTAACCCCATGGTAAATTGAAATTATCTTAAGTCTGCCAGGCATGGTGGCTTATGCCTGTAATTCCAGCACTTTGGGAGGCCAAGGTGGGAAGACTGCTTGAGGCCAGGAGTTTGGGACTAGCCTGGGCAACATAGTCACACCTTGTCTCTACAAAAAATTTAAAAATTAGCCTCTAGTTCTAGCTTCTCGAGAGGCTGAGGCATAAGGATTACCCGAGCCCAGGAGTTTGAGGTTGCAGTGAGCTATGATTGTGCACCACTATATTCCAGCCTGGGCGGCAGAAGGAGACCCTCTCTCTATAAAAAAGAAAAAGGAAATATTTTAAGTTGAAAATGCATTTAATACATGTAACTTTCCAAACATCACAGTTACCCTAGCCTACCTGAAACATGTTTAGAACACTTACATTGGCCTACAGTTGGGCAAAATCATCTAACACTAATAAAGTGCTAAATATCTTATGTAATTTATTGAATACTGTACTGAAAGTGAAAAACAGAATGGTTTTGCACCATCCTAAACTCAAAAAATCCTAAGTCAACCATCATAAATTGAGGACCATCTCTTCTGTGTATATATGTATACTACATATCACAAAGACATTTTATTATATACTATGACAATAAATTTTTTTTTTAATTGACAAAACCTGTTCACAAATTTGATAATGCTACTTCTTCCTTGACACTGTTTATGCTCTTTTACCATATGCATTTGTCAAAATTATAACTACTGAATATTTCCTTTATTAGCTAGTGTAGCAGTTTCATGATGGCAGGTACCACGTCTATATTGTTCATCTCTGTCTGTATTACTGATGTGTTGAAAGAATGTATAATGTGTGTATTTATATATTTACATGTATGTATGTATGCATGCACGTATACACACACAGAAATGAATACACATAAAGAGAAAAAAGACTAGAAGGGTATATACCAAAATATGCTTGTTTTCTCTGGATGACACATGAGTTTCTTTTTTTCTGTATCTTCCCAATATGTGTAACTGTTTTATAAGCAGAAAATAGCCACTAAATATTTTCTTAAAGAGAAAACTGCTTGAAATAAAAGATAACAGAGAATAAGGAAAACAAGTGCATTAGCATGAAAAGCTACTCAAATGATTTTGTCATCTCTTGATGGAAGATGGCCTCTAACGGGATTACCACATGTACTCAGGAAAAGGAGATAATGCAAAGAAAACCAATTAACTAGTTTTAAATAATAAAATGATGAAAATTGTATGAAGACAACAGAAAGACTTTAAATCCAATAACAAAAGAGAGGATGAGAGCCAGGTGCTCGGTGCCCCACGCCAGTAATCCCAGCGACTGAGGCAGGAGGATCGCTTGAGGCCAGGAGTTTGAGATCAGCCTCAGCAACACAGCAAGATCTCAGCCCTGTCTCTTAAAAAATACAAAAAGTTAGCCAGGCATGGCGATGCATGCCTGTAGTCCCAGTCCCAGCTACTCAGGAGGCTGAGGCAGGAGAACCGCTTGAGCCCAGGAGTTCGAGGCTACAGTGAGCTATGATCACACCACTGCATTCCAGCTTGGGTGACAGAGGGAGACCCCATTTCTAAAAAAAAAAAAAAAAGCACAGAAAATAAAAATAAAATGGAGGATGAATATCTCATTCTTAGCAAAGACTTTTATGGCACAGTGATTTGCAAAGCCATATTAATCTGTGAAGACAACACTGTAAAACAATACATATAAATATATTAAGAATGTGAAAGATGCCTTTTTTAAAAGTGTATTTCCAGAAAATATTTTCACATTCCCCACAAGCTTACTGAATTTATTCATCATTCAATGACAGGTCTATATACACTGTCTGTAGAAAGTTGAATTTCTTCATAAGAACTGGATTTCAAACATGCAAGATACTAAACATAACTCATGGAGAGCTCTGCAATCTGGCAAGACAAATGGGCTATAGGGTCACTGGCATGACACATTAAGATAATCCAAATAGAGTGAGTGGGGCTGTGGCTCACACACTCCAGTAGGGCCCATAAAAACCACAAGTGCTCTCTGGACCCTGAGGATTCTCTATTGTGTCCTGATACACTGTATTCTCCCATAATTTGGCTCAGCACTGAACATTTACACTTCCATAAGAATAAAAAGATTGAATATAGATTTTTAAAAAATTATTGTTAAAGAATAATGGTATTGAGAAGATCAGTACCATTGACTACCAAAAAAGGAAGTCACAGGATAATAACTAAAATTAATGATTTAAGAGTTAGCAGATGATTATTATTTAGAAATATAAAGGTAAATACTAGGAGAAATCATTGGTTGCCTCTGCTAAAGAGGCCAGGTAAGGGAAGGGGCAAAAAAGAAACTGCTGGGGTTTTTTGTATTATATAAGCCTTTTAACACTATTTAATTTATTATATTAATTTGCATAAAATACTTTGATAAAAATAAAGTTAATTTTTAAGAAATACATTTGGGATTCAAAATATGAAATAAAGTAGTAACATTAGTGATATGTACATACACAGTATTATAGCTAAAAATTTCAAATATCATATAAGAAAAAGAAAATTAGATTTACTAGAAAAAACAAAGAAAATCCACAAAAACACATATATCTACCAACATACACATCTTCACTACATTTTCAGCTATTCTCCTGCTTCAGACGCACTAATCAAACTAGACTACCCAAAGTCACCCTATCTTGCCCGACCTTTCCAAAATCTATGACCATGTCATAGATGTGCCTGAGTTACCCTGATGTGTCTTTTTCCTATTGCCACCATATGAAACTAGATTACTCTTTTTTAGCCAACTTCAAATATCACTATTTTATGAAGCAAAACCTAAGGGAAAAAGATCTTTCCTTCACTATGATTCCACTCATATTTTTCTTATAGAAAATTTCATATTTGGGCTTTACATAATATTAGTATATGTCAAAATGCAATTTTACCTAGAGTAGACTTTGCTGTATTTAAGAGATTTTTAATCTCTTTTCATTCAATTGATCAACAAACGCTCTATTGAGGTCATATGATGCATAATCAGAAGTTAATTTTAATGCTGCCTCTTCAGGACTTTTAAATATAAACAGACAATATTTATAGAGTTAGAATTTGGTCTGTTTCGTTTTGATTTTAAAAAGACTCTAAATCGCAGATATAATCCCTTTCATAATACAAGCTTTAAAAACAGATTTTAAACAATACTTTCATCTTTCCCGTTTTTTCCAACCACAAGAATGTTGCCCACATTTCTTTAAACAAATCTCTCAGTCACTCAACCTGACAACTTGTGGATATTTTAAAATTATACTAGAGTATATATTATACTGTCAAGAAACAGTTGTCACTAAATGACTTATAAAGGAGAATAAGCTCCTCAGATTTTGAAAATAGTTAACTGTGATGATACATAAATAGTCATCAAAGTGTTCATTTTACAACTGCAATAATAAAAACATGTGTACATAGCCACAGGTCTTCTCAGCTACAAAATCACACTCCTGTTAGGCATTAGGTAGCTACTGAGAACAGTGATTAAGTAAGCTTCAAAATCATTAGGCAGAGTCAAAAATCTTACCTTATTGTAAGTAAACTTTACTATGTAATGTCTTTATTTATTGAACATATAAAAGAAATAATCAGTTCACATACAGGAGAAAAGTTAGTAAGTCCTTCTGTAGAGAATGAATAACATATTTCCTAAAGCCAAAAAAAAAAAAAAAAAAGGGAAGGGAAGAGAAGGGGGGGAGGAGAGGGAAGGAAGAAAGGAATGAAGAGAGAGAAAGAAAAAAAAAGAGAAAAAAACAAGAAAAAGAAAAAGGAAGCCTCTTCCACTCCTCCATATCCTCTTAGAGAACAATTTATGCTCAGCTGCACAGGAAGACTTTTCTTTCTGAACTGACCTCAGTTGTCATCACTTTTTCCTTTATGGGTCATATCCTAGACACAGTGGCTGGTTAGGTAATCAGTATGTTGCCTTGATTTAATTCCTCATATTTATGTGTATTTTAGCACTGCCTGTGTGTCAAGACTCCTATGTATATTGCAAAAGATATCACATAGCTGAATAAAAAACGAATCCTTCTTCCAAACACCTTAACATTTATTTCTATTTGGGGAGATGAAATGAATAAGCAATATGTGGCAGTGGTTAAATACATGGGCTGTGAAGTGAGAAAAACTTGACTCTAGAATCAAAATCTCTGAAGATGCAACCCAGTAATCTGCTTCAAGCTTTTAAGCTCAATAAAGTTTCAGGGCCTTGATTTTGGAGAATCCAAGGGATGTTCTTTGATTTACTGCACACTCATAAATTCACTAGGGTCCAGCTTTAGCACAAACAATTTATGGGGCCCTTTTCAAACGTAAACCTAGCAGTCTTCAGACTATTAATTTCTCTATCCTTGACACTTGGCAGCATTACTGGCATAAAGCAAGTACACAATAAGCTTACATATCACTAATTTCACACTGTCCTTAGCTTTATATTTTGATATATGATAGGGAAGTCTTCTCACCTTGTTCTTCAAAATTTTCTGAACTCTTCTTGGGCCTTTGCCCAAATTTGAATTTTTTAATTGGCACATTAAGTACAGGCTTTTATTCTTTTTGCTTTTAGCCTTTCCTATTCTCTTAGTTCTTTCTTTATCTATTTAATTTTACTACCATAAGGACCTCAACCTCTGTCCAGGTAGAGTATATTTCCAAGAAGAGTTACACCTATTTTCATGAATTTTTTTCTAGTAATGCTTGTACAAAAAAGAGTCAAAATATTATGATGGGTAATTTTTAATAAGAGAAATAGTAAAAACATAATTAATTGCAAATATCAGAACTATTCCCTTTTGCCTCTCAAGTATAGAGAATTGCTGAGGACACAATAGAATTTCAAAATTAGAGTTTTAGAATTCCAAACTTTTAGAGTTCCAAAATTAGACATTTATGGCACTGCAAGTCTTCAAAGCTTAAGTCAATCTGTGGTGTCTCTGATGGATACTTTGAATTGTACCAACTGAGCTAAAATGCAACTAGAGATAATATACTAAAGTTATTCTGAGAAGTGATGATAAGCTCTAGCCAAAGCCAGATTGTTTCCTTGCATCTTACAGCGTGTGACAATGGACAGAGCTTAAAATAATTTTACAAGGACAATAGTACATGTTAAATGCTTGCTAACAAGTCTTTCAAATTCCTCATCTTCTATGACTCATTTAATCTTTACATACTGGAAAAGTAATTGAAATGTTTGTATTAAATAAATGATGCATAAATCTTTCTGAAATGTCCAAACTTCAAACTCAAAAAGTGAGAATGAAATGTATTTTATATAGAAAAACAATCCATATGCAATCATAGATTAGGACAAGAATATTTAGGACTAGAGAGACATCTTGAACCAAACCTTATAAAATAAGCAAACAAAGAAAATGTATTCAGATGACAATTCTACTGAATCATTATATAATTATATATTATATTATTACTTAATTTCCATATAATTAATATGTTCATATTTGTGTGTATGCTGGCTACTATACAGCTGACTTCAGCAAGAAGGCATATAAAAAGAAGCATTATATTCTGCAAATCATTATACAAATATGAGGTACTGATATCATTTTACTGAGGATTATACAGGACACAAGAATTTTTGAATTTTGACGTGTATAAGATCACTCTAGACTCCAAGCCCTCTGATCATGCTACAATTTACCAATCTCAGTTTTCCTAGCAGTTGTGGCTCAGGGATGCTTAATAAATGTTTAAGAATGAATGACTAAAATAGCTAGGGAAAACCCCTTCTACAATAATAAAGAAGCCACCTCTGATAATCAAGGCAAATAAATATAGCTGAGAAAAATGACTGCTCAATTCACTGTGCCAAAAGAGAGGGATACTCTAATGGGTTTATAGCCTCTATACAATGTTGATAAGTAACAGGTGACAAAAATGAAAAAGATTTTAAAAGGAAGGAAAACAATGCTGAGGGGTAATAAACTCTATTGGCAGTGACAAAAGAGACAAAGAGAAACAATGTTAATTGAGCACAGACAACACTTTATCCAAACAGCACTCGGACATCTGTGTACAGTATCGACAAATGTAGACACTACATACGCTGTCTTACATATTGCTTTTTTAACTTTTTAAACTTCAGCTTATGTTGGGAATCATTCTATATTCGTAATAAAAATTTGGTCATTTTTAAAATAATACATTTTGTCCCATTATATAATGTACCAAAATATACTGACTCTGTCTCCTATTGATGAAAATTTAGTTTGCTTTTAACAATTCTTTAATGATTTACTTTAAATATGCTTCATTTCACACATGTGTGGGTATATCTATGGCATAAATTTCTAGGAATGGAATTGATAGGTCAGAGGGTATATGAATACAAATAGTCAATTAATAGGAGGATTAGAATGCATATATTAAGATACACATAAGAGTATAGAGGTCATTTAGCAACTAACCATGTGCTCTGTATAGAATTTCCTCACATACAAGAAAATGAAGCTTGCAGGCATGTGCCGGAGTGCTGGCATGTAAATGAAGGTCAATTAACTCTCCATAGGGCATCCTAAACTTCAGGGCCAAGAGCAAATATGCACAAAACTGATGTTTTCTGTAAATAATAACTTAAGGAAACCATGAACGTAGGAAACTAAAAAGAGTAACCATTTTAAAGCAAAACATGAATTAAAGGACAAGCTGATCATCATCGTATAGGGACTTGGCACCTTAAATGGCTTTTTCAGCTCAAAGAAATATTGCCAAGGCAATTAGGTAAAACACTTGTTAATCAGGTACTTACTTATACACATAAGGAAGAAACTGAGACATAATAAGAAGAGTTTGGCCAGCCACAGGACATCAAATCACCGTTGGCAAGGTAACTGCATAGCAAAAGTGGTGAGCTGAGAAAGACCAATTTATCTGTGAACTATACTAGGCTTAGAGGGAAGTGGGTGTGCCCTAAAGAAGATTAGATGAATTCCTAAAATGTTTTTAAAGCAGAATAATGTGAGTCACTCACAGGGAGTAAACAGGCACTTTATATCTGATGTCTTTTGGTTCACCCCTTTATTTCCTCTCTTATCTTCCCTTAAAAGAATGTCATGAAAACAGTACAATTCCTTACCTCCTTCTAAATTGCAAATTGGATATATATGAGCTGTTTCTACTGAAACTACTAAAACATAGTCAATATTCCTCCAATTTCCTGTTGTAGCCCTCTAAAAGGATGAGGCAGAGTGAAAATATCATCCATGTTACTCCTATCTTCCTGCTGTAAATAACTGTATGTTCAAAGTAAGGATTTCTCTTCCAGTTGGAAAGATCTCTTTATAAAAATGTCATGACAAATGGATTTCAAAAGTAAAGGCTCAGTTGACAGTTTTCATAAAAGGCACTAAAAAGAAGCAAAAAAAAAAGTAAAGTCTCAGTGTTTGGTAGGAATGTTGTACAGCAATTTAGTTGAGTGGTGAGTATGGGGTCTCCTGGATTAAGTAACCTGGGTTCAAATTCTGAATTAGCTATTGATGAGTAACCTTGTACAAGTTACTCAAACTTCCATTGCTTCATTAAAAAAAAAAAATGCTCTTTCACACAAAGAAAAAAAGTGTGAAAGAACAAAGGGTGCAGCAGGCATCAAGAAAACCAGAGTAAGACTAGAATCCAATACAGATCAGCAGTGTCAAAAAACTAGCACCCTCAATGACCAGAATTCAGGCACGTCAACTGTGATGTCATAAAGATGGGAATAGGACTTTTTTGGGTAAAAGAGCAAACAACTGAAAGATTACTTAATAGCACTATACTTAGCACGAGTGACAAGGCATGTCAAGCACTGACATTTTCTCAATAGTAGCCCTTAATTACTCTGATATAAAAAATCTCTACTGTGTTTGAAGAAGTGCAGTCACCTATATAAAGTACCAGCAACCACAAGGAAGGCCAACAAACCAACCTGAAGGAAAGCCTGGAAAGGACTCTGAATTTCATTCTGGGAAATAGATTGTGATAAAATACATCAGTCAGACCTCCTATCTCATGCAATCTATATAGCTATAGTCAGTTCAGTACACGTAAGTCAATACTTCAAGAAAGCAAAATGTGGCAGACAGAATAATAGCCTCCCAAAGTGTCCCTGTTCTAATCCTCAGGACCTATGAATATGTTATGTCACATGCAAAGGGGAATTAAGGATACAGATGAAATTAAGGCTACTAATCAGATGATCTTAAAATAGAGATATTATCCTGGATTATCCAGTGGGCCCAGTGTAATCACAAGGGTCCTTAAATGTGGAAGAGGGAGGATGAGTCAGTCATGGGATGATGTGATTTGAGACAGACTCCTTCGCCATTGCTGCCTTTAAAGATGGAAAGAACGCAAGCCAAGGAATGCAGGTAGTCTCTAGAAACTGGAAAAAGCAAGAGAAAGGATTCTACCCTAGAATGTCCAGCAAGGAAGACAGCCTTGCAGACCCCTTAATTTTAGCCCAGTGAAAACCATTTCAGATTTCTGACCTCCAAACCCGTAAGATAATAAATTTGTGGGGGCTTTTCAGCCACTAATTTTGTGGTGATTTATTACAGCAGCAATAGGAAACTAATAGGCAAGGAAATGAAAAACTTTTATGAAAATGTTACATTAAACAGTTTTAAAAATTGAGGCATTTGATGTCAATTTATCTAGCAAATTCAGTTATTCAGAACCAGCCGCACTCTGAGGTTTCTGGGATAACTGAAGTTTTACCACTAACTTTAGAGAAATGTTTTTTTTCTTCAACCCTAAGATCTTAACAGTTAAATATAAAACCTAGATGGTACAATGTTAATATAATTACAATATAACCCACATGTAATTTCTAATACCTTAAATCCATTAAATATTTATGTTGGAAAAAGGAATGGCCTATTGTCAAAAAGAGTGTTAGGGCTAAACATATTAAGTAAAAACTGTATTGTAATATATTCATATATATATATATATATACACACACACACGTACACATACACACATATTAAAGTTTAAAAATTTAATATCCCTGATGTTTTTATATCTCTTAGCACAGACTAAATTTAGTTGTATATTTTAAAAATTACTTCAAATTATAAATGGAATGTTGTAAAAATGAAGAACATCTACATATGTCTTAAGACATCTTCTATTGAAAATAACAAATTTAATTTATATTTAATATCAGATAAATAACTAAATCACATAAATGTATGTCCCTAAAGAGTAAAAGTATTAGGAAAGAAAACCTTCTTTTTCTACATTGTTACTTCCAATCTGAAACTTTCTTATTTGGAACAGGCTGTATGTACATAGATGTGTGTGTGAGGGGGTAAGGGGCAAGGTTTAAATGGGTTGTGGTAGGAAATAAAACATTTTCTATTCCAGGGACAGTATTGGTAATGCAGTATCATTTGGGTCAGAATATTTTAAAAATCCATCACTACATTCAGTTCTATGAGGATATATATCTTCACAAAGTAAGCATCATAAATGTTAATGGTCAAAACAAATTTTGTATCCATCATTTGTATTATCTGTAAAAAGTGGAAAGAAAATATTTATAAATATTACTCAATTGAGCTTACAACTTCACAGCTTTTTGCATTACATAATCAATAGTTCCATTTAAGACACAGACTACATTAAGATGACAGTCTAATGTTACAGAACTACCAAACACTGAGGAAAGAAATTACAGATGATACAAACAAGTAGAAAAACATATCATGCTCATGGATCAGTAGAATCAATATTGTTAAAATGTCCATACTACCCAAAGTGATTTACAGATTCAATGCAATCCCCATCAGGATACCAACATCATATTTCACAGATCTAGAAAAAATAACTCTACGCCTTGTTGGGAACCAGAAAAGAGCCTGAATAGCCAAAGCAATCTTAACCAGAAGGAACAAATCTGGAAGCATCACATTACCAGACTTCAAACTATACTACAAGACTACAGTAACCAAAACAGCATGGTATGGGCACAAAAATAGAGACATAGACCAATAGAACAGAACAGAGAACCCAGATGTAAAACCATCCACATAGAGCCAACTGATCTTCAACAAAGCAGACAACAAAATACACTGGGGCAAAGAAGCCCTATTCAATAAATGGTGCTGGGAAAATTGGATAGGCACATGCAGAAGAACGAAACAGGATCCGTATCTCTTACCGCTTATAAAAATTAATTAATGGATAATGGACTTAAATGTAAGGCATGAAACCATAAGAATTCTAGGAGAAAATGTTGGAAAAACTCTTCCAGGTATCAGCCTAGGCAAAGAACTTATGAAGAAGACCTCAGTGGCAATCATAGCAACAAAAAAAAATAAATAAATGGGGATTGATTAAGTTAAAAAATCTTCTGCACAGCCAAGGAAATAATTAACAGAGCAAACAGACAACCTACAGAATGGGAGAAAATATTCACAAGCTATACATCTGATAAAGGACTAACAACCAGAGTCTACAAAGAACTCAAGCAAATCAGCAAGAAAAAAATCAAACAACCCCATTAAAAAGTGGGCAAAGACATGAACAGAAGGTTCTCAAAAGATAGACTAATGGCCAATAAACATATGAAAAAATGCTCAATGTCACTAATCATCAAGGAAATGCAAATCAAAACCACAATAAGATATCACCTTACCCAAGTGAGAATGGTTTTTATTAAAAAGTCCAAAAATAACAGATGCTGGTATGGATGCAGAGGGAAAGGAACTCTTCTACACTGTTGGTGGGACTGCAAATTAGTACAATCTCTATGGAAAACTATATGGAGATTCCTCAAAGAACTAAAAGTAGACCTACCATTTGATCCAGCAATCCCACTACTGGGTATTTACCCAAAGGAAAAGAAGTCATTTTATCAAAAAGACACCTGAACTTGCATGTTTATTTCAGCACAATTCACAATTGCAAATATTGAGGATCAACCCAAATGCCCATCAATTCATGAGTGGATTAACAAAATGTGGTGTATGTATACCATGGAATACTACTCAGCCATGAAGAAGGATGACTTAATGCTTTTTGCAAGAATTTGGATGGAACTGGAGACCATTATCCTAAGTGAATTATCTAAAGAATGGAAAACCAAACACCACATGTACTCACTATGAAATTGGAACTAACTGATGAGCACACATGTGCACAAAGGGAAGTAAATCTCAATGGAAATCAAGCAGGGGGGAGGGGCGGGGCAAATACCTACCTAATGGGTACAGTGAACACTATCTGGGTGATGGGCCATGTAACCAAAAACATTTGTACCCTTGTAATACTTTCAAATTAAAAAAAATAAGAGTTCTTGTAAAATACCAAGAAATAAGACAAATTTCAAAAATACTGTTTTCTAAAAAAATACATTTTTGAAATCTGCTCAGTTATAATTTAATAGGACAAGAAAACACAATATTGAAAAAAAGGTCAGTCCTTTCATAAGAAAATAGATGAAAAATATATCTGACTACCATGACCTTAACAAATAGGCTTATGCAATTGTGAAAAACAAAGAAGAATAAGTAAGAAGTAGACTCGGGCAGTTTGTTTTATCCAGCACCCAGCATTTTCAACAATCATCTACTAAAAATGACAATAAAAATGAAAGATGATCATGTTCCCTGTCTAAGAAATATTATTCAAAATTGGAACATAGTGCTCTTCAAAAAAAACAGTGACTTCCAACCTTAACAAGAATATCTTCTTAGGAAGGAGCTACCACTCACAAAATGCCAAAAGTACAATAATCTGATGATGTGATCTGAGCAACATTCTTTCCTGTAATTTTTCCCTTTTTAGTATGTGTGCTAGGCACTGGGTAAGAAAAATGATACTTCCCCCACCCCCATAAAAATATACATAGACATAAAACCAGTGTGTGTTGAGAGGGATACCACAAATAGGCAAAGCAATTATTATTTGGGCATCTAAAAAGATACCACGTATGTACATGGTTAAAGAAATACATTGACACATTAAAATTTTTTTAATTTAAAGGAGTACGCTCCATCACTTGTGATGTAAAGAATTGTTTTAAAAGTTAACTCGAATCACTAGGTCAGAGGCATAAATTATCCTGAAGAAATTCATAGACATTGTAATTATTTTTTTTAAATATTTATATGCTAACTTTAGGCAAACTACTTATCAAATGCTCGGGCTTAACTTTTTCAGCTAACTACAAATAGGGATTCCTAATTTATGGGTAAGTAAACTGAAGTTCTAAGGATTGAAGTAACTTGCTCATAGCCAGTAAGTGATGAGGTCAGGATTAGAAAGCTGATGTTTCTGATTAGACTCACTAAACCAGAAATACACGTCTATGCTATTGTCAAAGTAGTGAGCTGCCTTTTCTTATGCTGGATTTAACCATGGTAAGGTACCCTCAGTCTTTGTACCAAAAGATTCATCAATGAATCTTATGCATATACTTACCAAAACAGAGGCTAAGCAAACAGTAGCAAAAACTGACCAGATGTGAACTTATCCTTAAATAAATGAAGGACCTGATATCATACAGACAATGCCTCAAAACAGACCATCTACAAATAAGAGTAGAAAAAATTAGCATGGCATCACAATGTCATGTGATAGAACTAGTTGTAAGCCTGGCCAGTGCCAAATTCACCACTTATCCCACATATCCCTGTAAAATGGTAATATTAAGAATATGTATTAACACCTATATGGGTTGACTGGTGGCCCTAAAAGGTATGTTCACATCCTAATACCCAGACCCTGTGAAAATGTTACCTATTTGGAAAAAGTGTCTTTACAGATATAATTAAGTTACAGATCTTGAGAAGAGATCATCCTGAATTATCCAGGTAGGCCCTAATTGACACTTTCAATGACAAGTGTCCTTATAAGAGAAAAAAGAGGAGAAGATACAGACATACAAAGAGGAAGAGGCAAAGTGACCATGGAGGCAGAGGCTGGAGTAATGCAACCACAAGGAATGTCAGCATGATAACACATGTTGGTGAGGATGTGGAGAAAGGCAACCCTTGCACACTATTAGCAGGAATGTAAATTATTAATAGTACAGCCCTCGTGGAAAACTGTGTGAAGCTGCCTCAAAAAAATTAAAAATAGGACTACCATATGATCCAGCAACCCCACTAATGGGTATACATCCAAAGAAAATGAAAATGGCATATTGAAGAGATATCTGCACTCTCATGTTCACACTGCAGCACTATATTTTTTTATCAAACCCAAATCGTCAAGATACCAAATAATCTAAATGTCCATCAATGACTGAATAGATAAAGAAAATATGATATATATACACAACAGAATACTATTCAGCCTTTAAAAAGAAGGAAATCCTGTCATTTGTGACAACATGGATGAACCTGGAAGACATTATGTTAAGCAAAATAAGCCAGGCACAGAAAGACAAATACCGCATGATCTCACTTATACATGAAATCTAAAAAAGCTGAACTCATAGAAGTAGAAAGTAGAATGTAGTTACTGAGGGGGATGGTGGTTGGGGAGATGTTGGTCAAAGGATACAAAATTTCAGTTAGACAGGAGGAATAAGTTCAAGGGATCTATTGTACAACATGGTGATTATAGTTAATAACAATGTATTATATTTTTGAAAATTGCTAAAAGAGATTTTAGGAGTTCTCACCACAAAAAATGTAAGTATGTGAGGTAATGTATGTGTTAATTAGCTTGATTTAGCCATTCCACAATGTATACATATTTCAAAACATCCTGTTGTACATGATAAATACATACAATTTTTGTCAGTTTAAAAAAATTAAAAATAATTTTTAAAAATTGCCAACAGCCACCTGAAACTGGAAGAGGCAAGGAAGGATTCTTCCAGAAGGAATGCAGCCCTGCCAGCACCTTGATTTTGGACCTCTGGCCTCCAAAAGTCCACATTTATTGGGACAGAATAAATTTCTGTTGTTTTAAACCTCCCAGTTTGTGGTAATTTGTATGGCAGTCACAGGAAAGTAATATAGTAGCCAAAAAAAGTGTTAAAAGGGTTTGATAAAACAGTGTATACAAAGCACCTTGATCTGTAAGTATACAATAAATATTAGTCATTACTATTAATGAGTGAACATATATGAGGGGCTATCCACTCTATGTGCAAATGTAGTCTGCGTTTGCATTTTCCCAGGGTGGGAAACGTCATATATTTCTTTCCTTACTGTGAAATTAATTACTAAAATGTACTTGGCACCACAGTAAATATATTTTTTAAATTAGCAATTATAACCATTAAACATTGTTTTTAGGAAAGACAAATAATTTTCTCTCTTAATGATTTTCTCACTTATATTACTAATTCAGGCTCAAGCTAAGTTTACCAGGAACCACGGAAAAAGCACCATTCACTCTTAACCTACTAAATAGATGAGATAAACTAGATTAGAGATCTTTGGAAATAGTTGAAATGATACTATAAAAAATAGGGTAGACGGTTTAATAAAGAAAAGGCAAAAGACTCATTTCCCAACAAGTGAAATATTGCTTCAACATGACAGTATACAGTCATTGAAGCACAATGATTTCTTCTTCTAACACAAAGAGACACATCAGTCACTCAAGCAATCCATGACGTCTACTGACCAGGCTGGGCCCCATCCCTCCTCTCACCTAGAAGGTAAGATGTATCACTAAAACCTCCTTAAAGACTGGTAAGCAAATGAGATTATAAATATAACCCCTTAATAAATGCAAGCTGCCTGTAAAGGCCAAAATGCAGGCTTCCAGTTTGTGTCAGAGCAAAGAGGGGACTTCTGTTTTAAATTCCCATACCCCTGACTCCATTTACTTATCATACAAGTTGAAAATGGGTACAAATATATGGTTTGATAGAAGAAATAAAAACTAGTGTTAGATAGATCAAGAGAATGAGTACAATCTACGATAATCTATTATACATTTCAAAATAGCTAGAAGAGAAGAATTTGAATGGTTCTAGCATAAAGACAAGACAAAGACTTAAAGTGACATATCCCAAGTACATCGATTTGACCTTTACAAATTATATGAACATTAAATTATCAAATGTACCCTAAAACTATGTATATCTATTATGCATCCATTTAAAAAACAAACAAACAAACAAAAAACAGTAGGCCTTCTTCTCTAAGAAAACACCAAATGTCGGATGATACTGGTGCAGCAGGAGGGCGGGGAGGGCCCAGAGGCCCCAGGGGCCCTGGAATAGGAGGCCACAGCAGCGACATTCAGGACCGGGGTCAAAGCCGTGGTCAGGGTCAGGGTCAGGGCCAGGGCCAGGATCGAGGCCGTGGAGCTTGCGGAGGCAAGGCCGAGCACAAGGAGTGGATGCCCGTCACCAAGCTGGGCCACCTGGTTAAAGACATGAAGATCATATCTCTGGAGGAGATCTATCTATTCTCCCTGCCCATCAGGGAGTCTGAGATCATTGACTTTTTCCTGGGGGCATCTCTCAAGGATGAGGTTTTGAAGACTATGCCAGTGTAAAAGCAGACCTGCGCTGGCCAGAGGACCAGGTTCAAGGCATTTGTTGCCACTGGGGATTACAATGGCCACATCGGTCTGGGTGTTAAGTGCTCCAAGGGGTAGACACTGCCATCCAAGTGGCCATCATCCTGGCCAAGCTCTCCATAGTCCCTGTGTGGAGAGGCTACTGGGGAAACAAGATCAGCAAGCCCCACACCATTCCTTGCGAGGTGACAGGCCACTGTGGCTCTGTGCTGATACATCTTATCTCTGCCCCTAGAAGAACTGGCATCGTCTCAGCCCCTGTGCCCAAGAAGCTACTGCTGATGGCTGGTATCGATGACCACTACACCTCAGCCAGGGGCTGCACTGCCCTCTGGGCAACTTCGCAAAGGCCACTTCTGATGCCATCTCCAAGACCTATAGCTATCTGACTCCTGACCTCTGGAAAGGGACCATATGCACCAAGTCTCCCTACCAGGAATTCACTGACTATCTTGTCAAGACCCACACCAGAGTCTCTGTGCAGAGCACCCAGGCTCCAGCTGTGGCTACAACATAGCATTTTTATACAAGAAAAATAAAGTGAATTAAGCCTTGAAAAAAAAAAAAAAAAGGTAGATAAAAAAGAAACAGGAAGTGAGAGAGAGTAGCAGGGCTCTCCCCTGCCCAGGGCACCTGCCAAACCTGGGGGCAGAAGGTGAAAAAGTGGAACTTAGAGACAGTGACTCTGTTAAGGCACAGTTTACTCCAACCATTAGTAAATGTGACCCAGTGAAGATCAAGTGAGAACCACTCAGGTACAGACTCCCAAGGGAGGAGCTAATCTGGATGACAGAAGCTATTTCTTCCCCATCAGCCCAATCCAGGTGGGTGGAGAAAATGTGTTTGGAAGTTCTGTTCTCACAATGAGCAGAAGCAGCAGAAAGGAAAAAGAATAACCTCACTCCTTAGCTGGTAATGGACAAAACAAGGGGCTGCGTATATCATTAAGATCTAAACATGGGGGCATTAAGCCATAGCTCCCCAGAAATGGCTACAGTACGTGGGGCTGCCCCACAAAATTGTTCTTGCCAATCTGTAATTTGGTAGTTTTGTGTTTTCCACTCTGGGAAAATACAAAAACTACACTTTTTTGGTAGTTTTATTTTGCATCACAAACTTGTGTACATTAGTTCTATACTTTGATTTCCTAATTCTTGATACGAGTGCTTTTAGGAAATTTTCACCCTAGATACAGTGCAAACAAATATTTTAGCATGTATCATGTGACAAGTTTTCAAGGAATGTCAGGACTTACTACTGAAAAGAAGATAGGAATGGCCTTTGCCCTTAGGGAACTTACAGTCCAGTGGCAGATGTGAATGAGGTTTTATGTGAATGAGATTTTTTTTTCCTCCTAAGACCAAGATATTAAGAAATTGGGAAGGGGTGTGTGTTAACAGATACTAGGTATTCCATACCCTTAACACACTGACTGCCACACTAGAAAAAAAATTTTTTCCCTGGGGCCATGGTGTTTTATTACGAAACGGAATAAAAACTTTGAAAGCAAAATAATTCTTTCTAATTTAATGAAAAATGTGTTATTTTTTATTGTTTTCTGTGCTTCAGTTATATGCTACTTGAAAAACAGTTCTCGTGGCTCCCAAGGTGAAGAGACGTGAGTTACATATGCTTCACGAGGCCCCAGGCTCAAAACTAGCGTGAGTTAAATACAACTCACATGGCAGTTAATGTGTTAAAGAGAGAATGTGTAGTGGCACTAAGAGGGACCCAGTTCTGACGTTAGGGAATGCAAGGAGCTGAAGACCTCACCCGCCTAGATGAATTTATCTCAAATAGTTTTAGAAATATAAAGGGAAAATGAAGTATACAAGCAAATGACACATGGCTCTCCTAGAAGTTTGTATCACTTACAGGTTTTGACTAATCTTACCTGTCATACTATATGAAACATTCCTGAAAGGCAGGGACTGTCTTTTTCTTTTTGTAGTAGAACAACAATTAATGTAGACTCATACCAACTAAAATCTGTCAAACATTTGTTAAATGAATGAGTAAATAAGTGTTACTAATGGGAAGCATTAGTACAGAGCAATACTAAACAAAAGGAATAGAACACAGTTTTAAACAGGGGATAAACAATAGAAAGGAGGCAATAAGACAGGGATCATCAGCACAGCTGCTCAGCAGAAAGTTACTCAACCAGTTTTGGGACTTTCAGCCCTCACCATCAGAACCTCACTCCTCCCCACCGGCTGTCTCCCAGCCCAGGCCTTCAGCAGTCCCCACCTACACTTGTGAAACAGTCTCCTAACCAGTCTCTTCTTTCTGCACCCTGTATGTATTACAGAGCCAGAATACCTGGGTGTTTTATCCTGGCTGCAGGACCTCAGGCAAATTATTTAGGCACTATTCCCCTCCATTTCCTTATCTTTAATAAGAGAATAATAATAGCATCTATACCTCACAGAGTTCTTGAAAGGATTAAATGAGTGATATGGAAAGCACTTAAAAGAATCTTTAAAAAGTCACCTGTTCACTCAACAATTATTATTATTATTAAATCTTTTATTATTACATTGCAAAAAACTCTTCCATAGTTTTCTTTTCTTTTCTTTTTTTTCGAGACAGGGTCTCGCTCTGTCATTCAGGATAGAGTACAGTGGTGTCATCACAGCTCACCGCAACCTTGAACTTCTGGGCTCAAGTGATCCTCCTGCCTCAGCCTCCCAAGTAGCTGGCACTAGAGGTATGTACCACCATGCTTGACTAATTTTATTTTTATTTTTTGTAGAGGCGAGGTCTCACTGTGTCACCCAGGCTGGTCTTGAACTCCTGGCCTCGCTCCCACCTCAGCCTCCCAAAGGGCTGGGATTACAGGCGTGAGCCACTGCACCCAGTCTCCTATTATCTTAGAAACAAAATTCAAAATTTTATTCATGGCAGCCAAGATCTTTTATAATCTGAACCCTCCCAGCTCTCTATCACCCACTCTTCCTGCCCCTCAAAAACTACATTTCAGCCCTCCTGAACCACTGACAAGCTCTCAGAACTGAATGTGGCTTCGCATAAACTGTCCTTTCTGTCTAGAATGGCCTCTTTCCTCTTACTATTGACCACCTAGCAAGCCCTATTCTAGATTCAAGTTTCAATTTATGCATTATCTCCTAGGACATCTTTAACTCCTTCAGACTCCTTCCTCTATGTTCCAGTTGCTACTTGTATATACCTACATTCTGAGAGTCATCTACCTGTATGATAAAAATGATCAATTTACATGTCTGTTTCTTCCCATTAGGGGCTTCTTCAATTAAGGGAAGCATTTATTTATCTACCTATTCCCTGATCCCAGCATAGCGACTGGCACGCCGCTGTAGTTAAACAGACACTTGCAGAAGACAGAAAAGAATGAGGAAAAGAGAGTGTTTCCTCCTTCATATATTATGGCCTCTGTGGCCCCAGTCCTCCCTTGCATTCTTCCATTCCCCTCTTTAGCCAGCAAGTTCAGCCGAAAGCACGTACACAGTTTTCTATACTACAAAGGAATTCGGAGGTATGAAATATGAGGTCTGTCTGGAAAGTATCCAGCCATTGTTAATATAACATATAATATGACACAGCCAGATACTTTCTGGACAGATCTCATAGATATTATATAGACACACATACATAAGTATAAGTTACTGGGAACTCCATTTATCCTGTCACTTATTCACATTACTAAGGTTTTTAAGATCCTTCCAAGCTTCTTTTACCTCCAGCCCATCTCATCTCATTTGATTCCTGGGAAAATCAAACACTTTTTGTACCGACTTATAAATATTGCCCTGTATTTGAATCACAGAATTCCTCTAAACTAGAATCTTTCCTCTCTAAGATCTCAGAAAACTTTCTCACTGTCCTTAGTTTTAAAAATATTTCCTTTTCAGAATCTCAAACTTCAGGAGACTGAACAATGCTACTCTGCTCCCTCCTGCCACCATCATTCATCCCAACCTGTATGGGACAGACTGCACATCAATATTCTTAAGGTCTGTGTGGCCACTAAGTGTTACATCAACATTTTTCCAATTTACGTAATTCAATTACATATGGTTTATTCAAACTCCAGACACACGTAGTTAGGGGAGGACATTTTGGCACCTTACAGTCAAGTGGAGGGATTTTGAGGTTCTAAAGAAAGAAAGAAATACAGGAAAATGAGCAACTTGAAAATAGGAGAAAAGGTTAGAGAAAATGCAAAACATGCTAGCTTCCTTAAGAGTTATGGTATTTGCTGTAAACCAATTTACCACTAAATCTAGAACTAAATCTAGAACTTATCTATTAGCATAAGATACTGATGAGATACCTAAAAGAACATTGTAATTAGGCTACAAAATAGATGGAGAAAGCAGCGAGCAATGTCAACAGGCACGCAAGGTGAAGATCATAGGTTAACACCTATCTCTTCTTCCTTCCCTTCTCTGCTGCAACAATTTCAATTCCAGTGTTGCTACTGTGCAGAGCTGTCACAGAGCTGTCACAGTAGGTAATCTTCGCACAGATCAAAAAGAAATTTCAAAGTATAAATAGTGAAAAATGGAGTTGGTAAACTAAGGGCTCTACTGGTTGATGGCTGGAGTCGCTTCAAACTCTTAAGATGCTATGAATCCATGAAATCTGTTCTCAATACTTAAACTTAGGCATGCATTTTAATTCAACTGAAAAACTGTTTCACAGATGAAGATGGTATTAAAACTGCTTTAATTTATTCAGAGAATGCATACATTGGAGCTGATAAGGGAATGAATGAGGTAATACTGCTGCTGGAATATTGTGTAAGCTTCTAATAAAGCAAAATTTTTCAAAGAACATTCACTCCTTGCTAGTATTTTCCATGGAATTTGAAATTACTGGAATTTCAAACAAATGTTTCCACAATGTCTCTTTCTCTGCCTCCTATAAAAAATACATTTAATGGCAAAAGTTCTTCATGTGGTATATTTGGAAGAGCAAAATAACTTTTAGAGAAGCATTTATGATTGTGCAATAAAAATATTTTAAAATTTCTGTATTTAAAGAGACAGTGTGATGATGTAGAAAAATCAACACATTTAGAAGAGAAACAGACCTGAGAATGAATTCTGGCTTATTTATTTATAAGTTGTGTGACTTTGAAGTACTTACTTAACTCTCTGTATAGTAGGATGATAATATCTGCCATAATAAGTTGCTATTAAGACTAATGTACATAAAGTTCCTAGCATAGTAACTTGTTAGAGTAAGAATTTAAAGTGCAAGTTTCTTTTTTCTTTAATAGGCTTTACTTACTAAATTCCTACTATGTACTAAGAAACAACACTGAAATTGCTTCCCTAACGACTTTAATACTTTTTCCCTCGTGTCTCAGAAGAAAAACTATTACCTAAAGTTCTTGGAAATAAGAACATTGTTATAACTGACATAAGCTTCTCCAAATAAATAAATAAGAAACACTTTTCTGCATAATACTAAAATAATTTCAACTGTAAACATCATATAGCAATAGAAATTACATGCAAAAATTTAAAACTATCACAGCAAAGTTCCACTAAAGGAACAATTCACCTTTGATCCCTTGGAGACAATTCTTTGCTACACTACAGTGAATAGATTCCTTATTAGAAAATGAAATCTACACAAACATTATAGAATCTTGGAAATCTGGAAAAGAGATCTTTTTCTGTATTTTAGTGTATCAAAGAGATTAAAATTCTACTTTGAAACAGGCAGTTAACTAGATTTTCTTTCAAATATAAAAATATTTTTCTTAGTTTTAAGAATAATTTGGTAACCAAAAATATTCTCAGGATAACAAATACATTCTGGACTAATAAATAATCCATTATTTCAAAGCCTAGTCTATATAACATAATTCCAGTAAAACAAAAGAATCTGGAAAGTCCCTCACATTCATTGTAACAGGATGAATTACACAGGAAAACACTGCTATAAACCAGCCAAGACAGCCAAGATAAAGGCAAACTTGATTGTAAGACAGGCAATTGAAATCAGCTTTATCATCTATGGATTCTTATTGAAATGTGGAAATGGACCCTTACTGTATTAACCAAGAAATTAAAGTTCATACACACAAAAAATAAATGAATGAAAGACGATTTTTATATGCATTTCAACAGGATTCATGACAGATAAAAACAAATTTTTAGGCAGGATACCAGTAACATTTGGAAACCTATCTCTAAAGCTGATTTACTGTGAGAATGGAGGCTTGAAAATACATTAAACAAAAAAGTTTGAAGTATAAATACTCTACCACGTGTGTGTTTTGCACAGCCAATCACTCCCATGTACTTTTCAATTCATACAAAGTCTAATCTATTTCAGTCTTTGAGACACATATAGCAAGCAACAACAGCAAATGAAAAATAGTTGAGAATGATTTGAATTTTAATCCTTTCAAAAGCTCTTAAAACTATGGACAAAAATGTTTATTTGGAACTCTAAGGAGACTGCTGCTATTAAATATAGGAGAATGACCAGTTTTTGTCTGTCTTTATCTCACTAATAACTTCTTGTGAATGATTTCTAAATTTCTCAGGCAAAAGCAGCAAAAATTACTGTATTTATAAAAATGGCATTCTCTACAACTCAATAAATATGTATTGAGTATCTTCTATGTCTAAGCCCATGGTGGTATGCACTGGAGTATATAATAAATACACAGTAAATTGTTTCTGCTCTTGAAGAGGTAAGTGTGATGTTGTTACCACTTAATCAGTGAGCCCACTACATCTTATTCAGCTATTCCTTTTCATACAACAAGGAACAATTAAATACTTCTCATTTTAAAACTCTGAAATTAAGCTTCTTTCATGTTTAAAATGACAAGAAAGGTTATGTTAATTTGGTGGAACCCAAAGTTGTACAATCATGCTCCTTTTAATCTGCTAACACGCAGGCAGATGTGGGCAGGAGAATCTTCTGTTACTCCTTCAACTGTCCTCTGGTCTGTACTTTCTCTGCCTCCCTCCCCACACTCTCCTCAGTCTCCCCGTCACTGCAGGTATCTCTGCTTGCCTGCCTCTCTACTTTCAGATGGCTTGAAATATTTTTGGCTAGTACTTCCCAACCTGAACTACACTTGAGGCAGCTGGAGGTAACTAGCACACAGTTTTAAGTTTTCATGAGTGATCCATGAATAAAGTCTGCTTAAATTATGTATATATTTGGATTCTTAAATAAATGAAGATTCTTGTACATAACTGCAGAAAATCTACATCTTCATTTAAAACTGCAATACCGTATTTATAAAATGCACAGTTACGAAAAATACAATTATTATCTTAATGTCGTGGGAGGGGGGTTATCCATGAAATGTTTGACATAAAATAAAGAAGTCCTTATGTAAGGTTAGAAACCAGTACCCCAAACTGTGACCTCCTCGAGGACAGGTATGAGAACTTCCTTTCTATCCCCAGTGATCAGCACAGCAAGTGTTTAATTAATATACGCTGAATACATAAACCTTAAACATTTCCATTTAAGAAATAAGCATTATGACTAGGAGCTGGGCCTCTCCCCACCACACTGTGATGCCATGCTAATTTATTCTACTCTATTCTCACACAGTCTGTTCTGAAACATATACAAAGGCTAATAAACAGGTGGTTATAGATGAAAGCGGGAGGTTCAGACAAGGAATAAGTCTTTTTGAGCTGGGTAATGGAGTGGATAGTGGGGCCATTTACCAAAACAAGTGCAGCAGCAGGAGATGCAAATTTGTGAGACAAGGTGTACAGATCCATTTTTATTTGCTTTTTTTTTTTTTTTTAAAGACAGGGTCTCACTCTGTCACCTAAGCTGGAGTGCAGTGGCACAATCTTAGCTCACTATAAGCTCGAACTCCTGGGCTCAAGGGATCTTCCCACCTCAGCCTCTCAAGTAGCTGGAACTATAGGCATGTGCCACCACATATGACTGATTTTTTAATTTTCTATAGAGATGGGGTCTCACTATGTTGCCCAGGCTAGTCTCGAACTCCTGGACTCAAGTGATCCTCCCTCCTCGGCTTCCCAAAGCCCTGAGATTACAGGCATGAGCCACAGCACCTGGTCCAGAGCTCAGTTTTGACCATGTTGAGCTTGAGGAATCTGTGAGCATTCACGTGAGAATCAGCTTCAGTAACATGACAGGAGCAGAAGTCAGACTCCAGTGGGCAGAAGAGCAAGGGGCAGGTGAAAGAGGCAGAACACTGAGGCTGGGCCCAAGTAGGCTAAAATCCTGACACAGCTTTGACTCTTCCTTCATTCCTCATATCCAGACCATGCCTGTGGCTTTTAGAATTATTGTTCACAAGCTTTCATTTCTCTCATTTGTCCTCTGTTTTCTATTCTAAGCCCCCACCTGGCCAAGTCACTGCAATACTTGCCTAACTAGTCTCCCTGCCTCTGGTCTCTCTCCACCTCCATCCATACAGTCTCACTAAATATCGTCCTGAAAATGTCCCTTTTCTGATCAAAACTTTCAATAATACCTCAATGTCTGAGACCCTGCAAAGCCATATTCTAACCTCACTTTCTTATCATTCTTATCTCTGTCTCCAGTTGGTCAACATGCTCATCCCAACATACGCCTGGAGATTTGTTGTCTCCACACTACCTCAGAGTGGAAGGCCACTCTGGGATGGCCTCCTCATCCTTCAAAGTCTAGCCCAGGTTTCAGCACCTCCACGAAGCCTTTCCATTCGATGACATCTAACCCTCCTTCGAACCCCTGTAGCACTTTATGTCTCTTCTTATCACAATGAAGAGATTATAAATTCCTTAAAGGCAGAGATTATCGAACAGGCGCAGTGGCTCATGCCTATAATCTTAGCACTCTGGGAGGCCCAGGTGGGAGAACTGCTTGAGGCCAGGAGTTTGAGATCAGCCTGAGCAAGAGTGAGACCCCATCTCTACTAAAAAGAGAAAAACTAGTCAGCCATCGTGGGGCATGACTTTAGTCCCAGCTACTTGGGAGGCTGAGGCAGGAGGATTGTTTGAACCAGGAGTTTGAGGTTGCAGTGAGCTACGATGACGCCACTGCACTCTGCCCAGGGTCACAGAGTGAGACTCTGTCTCAAAAAAAAAAAAAAAAAAGGCAGAGAGAGATTACTAATCATTCTCTTCATATCTCCCCTTTATGGCTACTAGTCATAAGGTAAATTTTAAGGAAAAGTCCAAATTTTTTTGTTTGATGAACATTAAGAAATTTTAAACCTCAGTAATTAACGATAGTATTGATGAAGGGTTTTATGAGAAAATTCCTTCCAAAAGTATCATAAAAACATGGTCCAAAAGATAGTAATTTTACTTGATTTTATTATGTTACTCAGAAAATTCCTTAAAGGGAATATACATGAATTTGGATGGGAGGATGAGAGGAAAATCTCCCTTTTTTTTTGCTTGTTTGTGTTTCTGACTTAATCCACAGTAAAAAAGAAATATATCTGTATTGTTCCTCTAAGGAGAACAAGAGGAGTTAGCAGAATAAACAAGACTAGGTGTGTACTGGTTTCACTCTGCTGTCACTATTTTTGCTGCCAGATGGGCCATAAATTATTGGTTAAGACAATAATTTTGAACCAAAGCAGTAGTTAGCTGGGAGTAAACATGTTTGCATCCACTACACTCTTCGAAAAAGCTTTAATTACAACTGTATGATTTTTAAAAATCACTCATTTGTCTAAATAATCCTTTCTTCTAATACTTGCTTCACCATCTTTCTGACTTTCTCAGATAACTACCTACCTGACTTCCCTCTCCCCTTCCCTCCAGTCACACCCATCCTGTTGCCAAGAAACAAAACAAATATGATCTTCTAGAAGTATCTTTACAATGGAGACCATATTAATACTTAACTTATCAATTGAGGAGAGAAGTAGGAAGAAAGGAGAGAAAACATCTTTATTATGTCCTAGGTTCTTTAAATGTACTACTTCATTTAACCTTTATAAAAACCCTAAAAGGCAGGTATTACTATGCCCATTTACAGATGGATAACTGAAACCCAGCTACATAACTTGCCTAAGATTACACGCTAGGGAAGGAGTGAAACCAGGATTTTTACCAAGTTTGCCTAATTTCAAAGCCAATGTTATTGCCATTTACCTTCTTTATACCTCTATTTCATGGCCTTTAAAAATTCCACACATATAAAAAATTCTACATATTAAAATTTTCTTTCACAAGGACTATTTTAGATGTGATCCAAAAAAATTTTTAAATAAAGATTTAAAGCTAAATAAGTCTTTAAATGTATTATTTCCTAGGATTGTTTTCCCAAAGGACTTACAGATTGAAATAGCTTTTCTTTCAGAGGAACAGACTTTTCCATGTTAAAAAAATAACTGCACACTTTCAAGATGTAAAATTCGAAGTGAAAAATTTCAAAATTCAAATATATCCTGACCAACCCACATTTACCAAATCTGTTTATTATCAAACTGCTATAGACTATTCAAAAAGATTAACTAAATTGAACCTGCCAGGCCATTTCTAACATTCTTTACCCCTATTAAAGAAAAAGAGATATATAAGATAAATACTTCTCTTCTATGTCTGCTGATTGGTTTGTTGACTGACAATTATGTTCTCTTTTCCAGCGAGTGTCATGTTGAGTAAATAGTCCTTAAAACATATTTTTAAAAATTCCTGAATCCTTAGTTACTCAAGGAATGCATACATAGAAGCCTGCTGAACAACTAAGTCTTCAAACTTTAATATAGAAATAAACTAGCAAATATAGTCAACAAGCTTACATATTTGGGAGAGAATAATAAAAGATGACATTCTGATTTAGGACAGGTGACCATATACACAAGTCAGTATCCAAATGAATGCTCCTATCTAGTGGCTCACTAACCTATTTAGCCTTGTTTTCCTTTTCTTTTCATTCTAATATATAGGGTCTTTTTAAAGCACATAGAAAATAATTTAGGTATAATCTTTATTATAGAATACTAACAGGTGAGAGTAAAAATGAAAAGTACCTTCTTAACAGAGATGCTGCTGCTTATAAGTTGAGGAGTCAAAGAGTTACCCGTATTGTGCTACTACCCCATCTTATCAAATACGTACTAGAAGACTAGTCATTGAGTTCTTTGCTGCGGCAAAGAAAGTGAGGGGAGCATAGGGTTTGAACTGACCTGAGTTTATTAGGCAAGGCACATAATTCTCTAAGCCACTATGTACTTAACTGAAAAATGGATATGCTAACCTCTTCCCCAGTGGATTGATATCAGGATTAAATGATCTACGTGAAAAAGCATGCACAATACATGTCAATACATGCTTGTCCTCTTCCCCTTTCCTAAGCAGCATTTCTAATTTTAGTGATGGGGGAAGGGGGATATAATCAATCTGACTCAGTCCTCCTGAAAAATGGTCATCCTCCAACCTAAGAATTAAAGACCAAAACCAAAACAAACAAATGAAAAGCAGTAAAAGCTAAACTGCAGAATAAACACTAGAAAAGCATGTGAAATACCAAAGAGAAACCAAAAAAAAACTAAAGTGGGATGATGTACAACTCCAATTATTAAAAGATAAGATAATCCAACTGTCTTTTAATCCACGTGAATTGAAATATCCCAGATAGAGACCTGAAAACTTTGATTGAAAAAAATTCTTTCCAAAATCCTGCCTCTGTTCTACTAGTGAAAGAAATAGCAGAGTTGAACTCATAAAGCTAACAGTAATAGGATATGAAGCAATCCATTAAAATCAAACAAAAGATTGCTAATAGCTTCAGTCTGGTAGAACAGCTACTTTTTTCTTTTTTCTTTTAACCCAATGTACCTATTAAATTATTCCAATCTGCCGTTCATTAGTAGTGGTTACTGGACCTCTGACAATTTTTTTGTTGTTGTTTGAAGGATGAAGATGACGGGGAAGGCAGAAAGAGAGTACATCAATATTTTTCAAAACTCAACTCTTCTAGATCTTTCAATTCCAATCATAACAATTTATACACTAAATGAAGACTGAAGAACAAAAAACAAAAATAGAAAAAAATCATAAACATGCTACTACCAATCATATTAAAAACAAGGAAGATTAGAAAAGCTACATATTTTCTCTGTGATTCCAAGAGGATTCATTTAAAAACACAAAATAAGGATAAAAATACATCATACTGTATTTTTTGATGATTAAATACTGTTTGATATCCATCTGACCTACCTTTCACCTTAAAGTGAGCAGAACAGTACAAATCACTTTGTTAACCTGGCACAGTTTAAGATAACTCCAATGAAGAAAGTCCAATTTCCTGATTCTCTCAGCCAAAATAAGCAAACTTAAGTTGGTTTGATCTAACAGCAAGCTCTAGGGAACTTATCAGTTTACAGCTGAAAAACCAGAACAAGAATCAGAATTTTTATTGCAAAAAGGGAATTTAGAAATCACCCAGGACCTCATTTTATAGTCAAGAAAATTAAGGCCCAGTAGTTTAGTAACTCGCCCCAAATCATACAGTAAGCTCAGAGCAAGTTTATCTATGTCCTATGCAGAGAATTACTACAGAAATGAAATAGTTTAAAAATTTTATTCATAGAATCCAATTCTAATATAGGTAATAGTTATTAAACAACAGAGCTCTCGAAAGTAGTTTTCTTCTTTTATTAGCTGAAATAATGTAATTTTTTAAATGATCTACTTTGACTTGGATCAAAATTATAGGCAAAATGCATTTGATATTTTAAAATAAGCACACTGCTATTTGCCTGATTTCACCAAGAGTAAAAATTTTAAATAGAATTTTTCATAGTCCGGTTGCAGTCCTCCTAGAATTAGTTTCAGGTGCAGAAAAAAATATTTTCCAATCCTTTTCAAGGATAAAACCTAAAAATGAAATCAAATTTTAAAAATGCATACATACGTTCTTAAAAATTAATGGATATTTAACAATAATACTTAATGCAAAAAAATCCACAAAACAAAATTGCTGGTAATTTTCATTTCAAAACAAAAATGGGTTTTCTCTCTCATGTTCTCCCCGTGAGGATTCTTGGGTGGAGGTGAGCAGAACTTGGCAGCAGTGGTAATCATCCAGTGTTTCTACAGTGCTGGAAGGAAAAGGCAGTGCCAGTGCCATCACTATTAAGACTTGGTCTGCTCCTTCCTCTGGCCTCCCTTTCCAATAGTGGAGTCATTTCTCTCCCAGACCCTGTCTGGATCTGGCCAACCAGCTATAACTTTCCAAAGCTTTCTCACAATCTTTTAATAGGCCCAGGAAAACTTAAATTTGATTACAAACATGACAATGATCCACAAGGCCCTATAAGTTCTGTTCCACTTCTACTCCCTTCTTGCTGCCTCTCTAATCCTCACCTCTATTATACAAGCCTGTCTTCACATACTCTACTCCAGTTACACCGGCCTCCCTGACAGAGGGGCCACTGCACTGGCTCTTCCCTCTGCCTGGGACACTCATGCCCCAGATATCCAACAACCTTCACACTGTGGCTTTCCTTACTATCCTTTTTAAATTGCAATTCCCTGCCCCTGCACGCTCTATCTCCCTTGCATGCTTTATTTTTCCCTGTAATGTTTATCACCCTGAGATATACTGTACATTCTGCTTAACTGTTAAAATGTCAGTACTACAAAAGCAGGCATTTTTGTCTGTTTTGTTCACCGCTATGTCCCCAGCATCTACAACAGTACCTGGCACATAAAGTTCATTACATATTTGTGGAATAAATAAATGATTCAAAGTTTGGGAAATAATGCTGGCGCCTATCAATTATTTATTAGACATAAAAAACACAAAACTATATAAGATGCTGTCAAATTAGTGCAAAAAAACATGGTCTCTGCTTTCAAGGAGTCTAGTTGGAGAAACAGCACTAATATATATGGAGTAATTAGCTAATAACATAGGCAGTATTAGGTATGACTATTAACTCATTAGGTTTATTTGTATATGACTCATGGAATCAGCCTTGTTATTCTTGATTATACCTAGCATATAATTAAATGCTGAACTGAACGGTATAAACTGTTTCATACGCATTCAAAGGGGAAAAACATGAATGAAGTGCAACAGTAGGAAAAGATTATGGGCAAGAGACAAGGTTCAATATGGGTTTTGTGGATCTGAAGGCATGCATTGGCAGTGAACAGGTGGCAGGCATTCCAGATGAAGTGAATTTCATGAGAGGGCATAAAGGCACATGAAGGACAGTAAGAAACCTACCCTAAGTGGAACAGAGGGTATTCAGTGATGAGCAGTGGCAATCTGGAGAGGAAAATGTGAGTGGGACTCAGTTACAGAGAACATAATCTTCTGAGCAGAGGACTCAGGTCTGGAGAGAATCTCTTACATATGCCATTGGTGCCCAGCCTAGATCCCCTGGAACCCTTCCAGTGGTTTGGTACACTCATGCCTCAGGTGCTCCCTGCATTATTGCTAACAGTTCACACCAGCAACTTTCTGTGGAAGCAATAGAAGCTACCTCCTAGCCCTCATTCCTGCTCACTCACACAATATAAGTCCAGGACAGCTGGGAGCCAACAGCTAACAAATGCAGGGGAGAGGGTACAAAAGCCCAGTTCCCTTGCCTCAAGGCAGGACAGACTCTAAGGTGTAATTCTGATCCCAAGTTTCCTGCTGGATCAAGCAAGGCTGGAAGTTGTCTGAAATCACATCTCAGCTCCTCTCAGTTTCTTCTGCTTCCCAATCCTGCTTCACTCACGTCTTTGCAAGTAATATCTGAATGTTTACTTGCACAAGAATCCCCATCTCAGGCTCTGCTTCTAGGGAAACCGGACTAAGACAAGTCTGTAAAGGACAGTACTACATATTCATGAAGAAAACTTCATGTCTATGAAGCAAAGAGCTGCACTGAGAAAGTGCTCTTCTAAGTAATTCAGTTTGGAAGGAGAATTCAGAGGTTTGGTGAGAGGTGGGATAAATAAGTGACCGGAGGCCAGTTAATGCTGTTGCTCAAATTCAGAAATAAGTGGAAGAAAAAAATATTTGCTTTGATATGAGAAAGAGAGAGAACTTAAAGAAAGAATGGCCCTGGTATAGGGAAGAATCAAAGATAACTCTTCAAAGTTTTATTTTTCCCTTAAAAGGCAAAAGTATTTCTTCAGTAGCATTGTCAGTGTTATACCATGAATTTTTTCAAATGCACACACTATCAAAACAGGCTGGTATTACTTAACACAAGAAATGTTCAAAAACACAAAGAGAATTACAATTACAATGGGACTCAAAAATGTTTGGACCCCTGGATGCCTATATTCAGAAATATGAAGCTAAGATTAAGTAGTATACCCAAATGTTTATTATAAGTTGGTTTTGTAAGTTGGTTTGTTAGATTTTGTATTTAAGTAGCCTAAAAGAATCTTTATTACAGAGTCAGTAGCAGATTACTTAAATTAGAAATGCATCCAAACAGAATAACATCTGGTTCATCTATTCTTATGAGGCCCAGAACTGTTTTCAATAGAAAATAAGATAGTGGGTCCTGGGTCATAAAATAAGCAGTATAACGTGAAAATAAGCAGGCTGGAATGACAGAAATGACTTGGAGCCCATAAAAAGAGCCCATACCCTTATATAAACTTTCAATTTTAGAATGTGAGAAACAGCCCATCATGATCTGTATTTATTTGGTTTCCCTGATATCTCAGACAAGTTAAGCTTCTTGACCTCTTGGTTCTTTTTCAAAATTCATACTTGGTAAATGTGCTTATAAATAAAAATGACTACTTTCATTTGGTTACTAACAACTTTGGTGTTGTATGTCTAAATATAGAGAACAGACGAATACTATTAAAACAGAATTTTTTTAGTGATAGATTACTTTTCTCACTGACTACTTTTCTATGCATCAGCTATCAAAATTTAAAATACACATAACATGATTGTTGCATAACATGTAGTTGCATGATTGTTACAAATGAGGAAGAGAAGTAGCCAAGGATATTTCACATTTTAGCAGAAGAAAAAGAATGTAATCTGAATGGGGGTTTTATACTCTTTTAGAAGTCCCACTAAAAGGAATTTCTCCTGCTAAAAATAAAAAAAGACCCCAAAGAGGGAACTGGTTAGAAAGTCATGATACATCAAAGTAGATCTATACATCTAAGTCAATGTAAGTTTGTAAAAAAAATTTCCTATTCATTTTTAAGACCAAATTGATACTCAGACAAATAAAACCCTCCACAACTACCTGGTAGGTGATCGAGCGACCTTCTTTATAAAGCTGAAGTTTCAGAGCTATCAATCACTCTCTCTCCATTCCCTCTTTCTCCTCCCTTCCCCTCAGCCCAAGATAGGCACTGATTCTAACTTTATAACTCATAATAATCACAGAGAACTTAACCAAATACAATTCTTAGTCCTTACTTCCAGAAATTCTGATTCAGCATAAAAATCAGTACTTTTAACAAGCACTCCAGGTGATTTTAATGCAGTGATGCTCAAAATAACTGATACATTATAATCCATGTAATGATTAACTATTTTATAATTGAGGCCAGAGTGACTTTAAAAGTTCAAAAAGTCTAGCCTTCAAATGAGTATATTAAAAATTATTTTTCTACTCAGAAAACAAAGGGAAAAAGACAACTAAGGAAAGCCAAACCACACCCTGAAATACTGTTCAGAATTTTAAGACCAAGAATTTTACCCGACAATAAGAATTCATAGCCTGCGCTCTATTGAGAAATTTCAAGAATTCTTGAATTCTCTGAAACTGAAAAACACATAATTTTTATGAGTATGTGAATACATGCCTTTTGATGAGGAAATAATCCACAGCTTTTGGCAATTCTCATACTGCTCAATTATCCAATTTAGGAGCCATTATATTTTTTTATTTATTTACCTGAAACAACGGTAGTAGAAACTGCTTCTTAGTTAACACCATGACTCAGACACACAAAAACACATTCCCTAATGTTGTTTTCTCTCTCAGAGGCAAACAAGAAGCAACTTACCTTTGCAGAGTCATATTCAAAGAGCCTGTACAACCCTTAATCTTGTTCTGGGCTTCGAGATGAGTCATTCCATTTGCACTTATTCCATCAATGCTGAGAACCACGTCACCTATTCTTACGTTTGCCTGGGATGCCTTGCCACCATCTTTTAGCTGTAATAAATACATTTCATTAGGAGTGCCACTCTTTAAAAATAAAGAATAATAAATGCAGATAAAAATTGTACTTTTGCTTATACCAAAAGTATATTAATATATCATTAAAGTAACACAAAATTATCTTGGCTTAACATGTAAAGTTAAAATTCAAATGATCTCCACATTTATTTTCTTAAATTCTTATTTGCTCTATAAAAAATTGAAATTATTTTCTGAGAAAGGTTCCTTGATAATTCTCCATTTTTTTATTGTACACCAGTAGTTGAATGATTGTTACAAATGAGGAAGAGAAGTAGCCAAGGATATTTCACATTTTAGCAGAAGAAAAAGAATGTAATCTGAATGGGGGTTTTACACTCTTTTAGAAATAATTTTTTAAAACTCTTTAAACAGCTGTATTTTTATTTGAGCACAAAGAGTAATACAGAGGCAGGATCTACTGAACAATCCTGCCTGTTGGGTCCAGTTCACATTCAGTGTTTGAGGACTGAATTCTTTCAAATCACAGGCCCGAGTATCTTTTACACTGGGTGTGCTTCCTGCTCCAGGCACTGAGCAGGAGGGGAAGGAAACTGCTTGTATCTGAGACTGCCAGACTTGTTTGTATATCAGAGTCCTTATCCCCCAATCTTTCTTCCCTTGCTCAATAAAATTTTCTATGTGTTTACACTGTTTAGTTTGATCTCTTTCAAACCTCATGTGTATATATTTCATTGCTCCAGAAGAAACAAATATAAAGTTACAGTAAAATGAATGGCAGTGCAATTTTCATAGGTATGTAGAAACATGAAACAAGCACAAAGCAAAGACACCGTTCTAATTCAAATGACAACTCAGCATTCAGTAAGTACACGCAGATGACACTAAATATTGGGTTGCTGGAAGACGGGCGAGACTAGGCCCAAAAAAGAAAGAAAGAAAGTAGCCAGTATTCCTGTAGTACTTGAAACTAAAGATCTTATAGCGTTTCTGTGATGATGAAAAAGTTTTAGAAATGGATAGTGATGATGGTTGCACAACACTGTAAATGCATTCGGGAATGCAACTGAATTGTACGTTTAAAAATGATTAAAAAATGGTTAACTTTTATGTTATGTATATGTTACCACAGTTTAAAAAAACTAATGATTTTAGAGAACATTTTACTAAAATTACTTTTTGATAAAAACAAAAACACAACACATACACACACACACAAAACCCTCAGCTCACTGAACATAATTTGGAGGTAAAGCAATAAAAACAATGACCATTATATGCTCAGTTAGGTTTTGATTACTATCAGTTGTCACATTCTTTCCTTAAAAATAATGATTAAGGCAGACCAATCTCAGTACATAAGAACAAGTATTCAGATATAAAAATCAAGAAAATAGGAATGACTGCTAGATTCATCAAGGCAGGAGCCATGTCTGTGTTTCCTCCTCATATTACAGACCTTCACAAAATGTATGCTAAATGAATGGATGCCACAATATTTATTATTTAACACTGGCAAAATCTTTGGTTTTAAATTGTGAAATTAATAAAAACTAAAACTTGACATAATTTGAAATTTACAAATATTTTAACATATAACAATCAAGTGATTGGCACTGATTGTTCTTGAAATCACTAAGAAAAAATACCTATAGCAAGGATATATAAAATCTAACGGAGTATAAAAAAATTTCAAGCCCTGCAAATCAAATAGCCTCTATAACATACATACAGTGATTTTGTTTTCATCTTTGTACTAACAAAAACAAATAAAACAATACCTCTCAGATGCCCAGATGTTAATGGGAGTAAGAAATATTAGTGAAATGTCGATACTAAAGAAGTAAAACATCAAAAGATAACTCATATCAAACTTGTCAATACAGCTATATTATATATGTACATGTTTATATTTATAGTGTGTATCTACACACGTATACACTTTTATATCATATGATTGACAGAGTAGTTCCAAAATTCAATGAAAATTAAATGTATTGGATTTTAGGATCACAGAACTGAATCCAAGAAGAATATACAAAAGAATTTTTTAAAGTATATTTTAAAACACTGTGTAGGCCAGGCGCAGTGGCTCATGCCTGTAATCCTAGCACTTTGGAAGCCTGAGGCAGGAGGACTGCTTGAGGCCAGGAGTTCGAACCAGCCTGAGCAACATCATGAGACCCTGTCTCTACAAAAAATAGAAAAATTAGCTGGATGTGGTGGTGCCCACCTGTACTCCCAGCTATTCAGGAAGCTGAGGGCAGGAGGATCACTTGAACCCAGGAGTTTGAGTTTGAGCTATGATGATGCCACTCACTGCACTCTAGCCAAGATGACTGAGTGAGACCCTATCTCAAAAAAAAAAAAACCACTATGTAAAGTAGACATATTTATTAAAATATGAAAGCAATGTGTATACATGTGTTTTTAGGAGTAAGGAAAATGTCTTTAAAAGCAACAATAACTATATTAAACAATGTGATTTTACTATAATAAATATGTGTGAACTGTTTTAATAATTAGTATTTCTTTTTATTAATTTAAATATTAAAGAAAATATTTAATAATAGAAAATACTAATTTTTCTCCTCTACTGCACAGAACTAAATTGTTTAAATTGTGAAGTACATTTATAAAGAAAGCAGTTCCTAAGGTCAGCTATGTCATTGCTTTCTATGGAACTTTTGGGAATTTCACTTCACTTATGTTACAGGGTTGTTATAATGATTACATGAGAAAATAGCTCAATAAATGTTAGCTATTGCTGTACTATTATTACCTTGACCTCAGATTACTAATCTGAGAAATGTGAGGGTTGCACTAGATGATCTGAAAGGCCTTCGAAGGTCCCTGCCAATTTTAAAAGTTTACCTATCTGTGAGCTACCTGTACAAAGCTATAGGTTTAATCCTAAATTCTGGAAAACTTTTGTGAGACAAAGAAACATCTATTCCCCACTACAATGAGCAAATGAATTAAAATTTGGAATCCTGGTTATGAGAGAAGGTATAAATATAAATCATCCTAGGTTTTATTTTAGCCAAAAAGGGCAAACATTAAAAAAAAAATTAACAAGAAATAGAATGCAGCTAAATCACCTCACCATCCTCACATAAAGTAGCCTTAAAATAGAAACACTGAAATCTATGGGCATTTGCTCTAAATGGACTCAACAAAAGCAATTTAAATATCCCCAGTCCAGTACTAATATAAAGGTAATGAACAACGTAGGAAGAAAATAATCAAATCAAAGACAATGTCATAACCAGATAAACATTTCTTACTCCTTTGCTCCAGTTGCCCACTAGACTCTTGAGATCCTATCATCTCAAGATGTTTAAAACCAATTTCTCAGAATTGACCATCTTTTTAGGACTGCTTTTATTCTAACTGCCACCCTTACTTTCAGATCACAGAAATCCTATAGCCTCAAGAATTTTGCCTCTTCCTTGGCAGTAAATCCAGGAAAATTACTAAATCTTGTCAATACTCCCATTCATCTTCCAGGGTAGTCCATTCCCTGATCATCTTTCATCTTGATCTTGCCTGTTGCCCACCTCGAGAGGTTTCTAAGACCCTCCCTACTTTCACACTCTCCACATTCCCTTCCTTTTCCTCCATCTTTACATTTCCAACTGGTGGCCTCATTACCACCCACACTGGAGAGTTCTAATTATGTCAACTCTCTACTTATAAAATGAGGGTAAAAAACTTCTAATGTCTTCTGCTTCCTACATGTAAAATAAAGTTGAAGTCTGAAATACAAACCATCTATTTCCAACTTCAAAACAAGCTCCATGAATTTGGGGATCATGTTTTATAACTTGCTCTTCCCCAAGAGCCTTGAATAGTGTAGGTTTTAGAAAAATATTTGATTAGACTGTATTAAATTTAAAAATCTATAAATCAGTTCATCAGTTTAATATACTGTAGTCTAGCAAAAATATTCTTAATTCACCAATAATGAGAGAAAAATAGATTCTAATCTGAAAATTAGAATCTTCAATTAATAATTAGGCTGAACTGACCTACGTAAGGTCAAAAGTCAAACCTTATTTCCAGTATAACAAAATAAATCCAGTTTGGATAGTTAGTAATACACAGTTTCTAGGACCTCCAAAAACATGCCATGACTTCCCTTGGTAACTTTATTTATGTAGCAAGTATTAGGAAGAGCCTAACCTCTCTCAACCAATTAGCAGAAATGGAAACAAATGCCCATCACCATCTGAACAATCTTTCATATATTTAAACGGCCATGCTAACCCCCCTTTTGTTTACAGTTTTTTGAGCTTAATAATATTAATCATCTTAGGTTTTTGACACAGACACCTTTTCTAAATCTCTAGCCATCTTCATTATTCTCTACCCAGGATTCCTACTCACACAGTTTAAACTTAAGGGCATGAAGAACCTGAACTAATGATGTATGGTAGTGGGAAATGTCCAATGCACAGAAACAAATTTAGGACTTGTGAAAAGGTACTACTTCACTGAATATTCCTATGAGTTTCATTTATCCCCAGAACTACTTCCTCAAGCTGTTCACTCATTAGAAAGACAAATGTTTCTTTTCTCTTAATTGGGTAGGATGTAGCATCCTTATGAATTCTGAGTAGTCAAGGAAAAACTACAAGGTCATTGATTATTTGCATAGCTCATTTTTTACCGATATTGCAAGTCTGAATAGCTCACATTTGTTTGAAGCAGTAATAACTTTCTGTCATCAGTATATCTTGTACATATTATATGGCAGCCATAAGTGTGTGTATATTTCATAAATGTACAATGTGTAGGAAGGAAGCAGTTGTGGGAGGCTCCTGGGTCAAGCTCAGTATAAATCAAACTAATCACAAGCAAATGCTTCTCCTTTGATCTTTAGATGCATTTTTCAGTACTACTGTCCAATTTTCCAGAGACTTAATTGTAGCTACATGCTTCTTTAAAAACATTGCTTTCTGGTCTTACTTAAGTTGCAAGCATACACTGCTGCACATGCTGGAACTACCTCAATTGTTTACTGATGGTGAAATGAAGGAAAATTAGAACAACTGTATGCTCTCCAAGAGACTGATATCTTTACTGATCCTCGCCATTAACTTAGATAGGAAAGGCTCTAATATCAATCACCTACACTTGGACTAAAACTCACCCCTAGGAACAGCTGCATTTTAACCCTTTTATCTGAAATTATGGATTACAAGAAGTTTTCTCTTGAAAAGGATGTCCAATCTTCAGTAAGCAGATAGGAGAGACTTCGTGTATGTGCGTGCGTGCATGGGTGTGTGTGTGTGATGGAGAGGCTGTAAGGGAAAAAGAAATCAGGGCTTGAGCTTCCCCCATCTTATTTTGACTAGGAAAGCCTCAAAGGTACATTTTCTTCAGTCTTTTCAGGAAGGTAGCTCCTGTCACATAGTCTTTTACTGTCCTCAGACAGAAATGACCCAGAAAAAAAGTAATTAGTACAATTTACTGAACACCAACAGTAAGTCAGGAACTTTGGGGGCCCCTCATCATTCCTCACCACTGTAAGGTAGTTGTAGCCTGCTTTACAAGTGGGAAAACAGAGCTTCCAAGTGGTTAAATGACTTGTTTACGTGCATGCAGCAAATTAAGACCCAATATCGAGCATAAGCTTTGAAGTTAGGCAAACATGAGTTCATATTCATGCTCTGCCACTTACTAGTTCTGTGACCTGCATTTACTTGGCCTCTCTAAGCCCCAGCAGTCCCTCTCTTTGAAAATGGGGACTCTAATTCCACATGCCTCACAGAGCTGCTGAGCAGATTAAATAAAACACCAGCACAGCACATACCACAAAATGCACAGGAAATGTTCACTATTATTATTCACTGTTATACTAAGCACCAAATTCACACAGGCTGGAAGCCTACTTCAAGGACCTATAGAGCAAAGAAGACAGCTTTTCAAACTGACCAATTAGATCTCCTTCTGGTTTGTCATTTCCTTCCTTAAAGGAATGTCAGATATCCCTCCTTCATTCATTCTCTACCCTCTGCTTCTCTAAGCCTAAACTTTCCCCTCACTCAGCCACAGAGATGGATATGCCACATTCAGAACCTTGGTTCACTGCATCCTCCTTCACTGCTTACCACTCTCCAATTCTGAGGTTTCCAAACTCCATTCCCACAGAACAGTGACCTCATGTCACCACTTCCCAGGAGAGTTAGCGCTGCCACTGTACCAAGAGGCCAAAGGAAAAGAATCAATAGGGTGATGTTGGTGAACAAGTCTTGAGCTGGGGTTGGGAAGGACAGGAATGAAAGAAAACAAGAGAACACATGGGGGCACAAGGAGGGTATTGGTATAAAAAGAATAAGGCACCAAGATCATGAGGGAAGAAAGACTCATGAAATATCACAGGTGTTAGAAATCTAGATATAGGCCTTGTCTCTAGTTGTATTATACATCCATATACACACGCACAAAACAATATTTAAATTGAACAGAATATCAAAATAATCACTAGTTATAGAACAGAGAAGATTTTATATTTTGATTTGCCTTGGTAAAATAACATACATGACTATAATTAACTATAGAGCTAATTTTCTCACAGTAATACTTATGTATGTCATTAAACATGTCATTAATTTATTGTTTTCAAATAAAGTTTATAACTAAAATTCTCCCAAAATGCTTAGCTTCCATACAAATGTGATGTTCTGGCAGCATTTCTTCCTAAAACTTTTTAACAAAAGAAAAAAGTAGCATTGTGTCTTTATAAAACTGCATTGAAAATACAATATTAATATCTCAAGACAAGAGACCACTTAGTTAAGGAACTCAAAAATGCACTAAATATAAAATGTAGCTTATCCACAAAGAAGTATGCTATTTGGGATTCATAAAAAATTAGATATACCTTTAAACTAACCCTTCCCCTTAGCTATTACCTCTTGAGAGCACCTCTATCACAGAAACAGAATTTTCATTTTTTAAAATAATAACCCATTATGGCAGATACCATTTTAAATAAGCTTAACTGCCTAAGATTTCTCTTTAAAATGATCATTCAATATAGCCACTATATTGCCCTAAGCTTTTCCATCAAGAGGCAAAATGTTTAGCCATAGCAGTGACTCTAACAATGTCTTAGAATTCTCTAATGAAAATTATTTGTCTAAATTATAGGAACTGCTCAATATACACTGCTCTATTTGCCTTCCCTTGGAAATAAGCCAGCAGTTACAAAACTCAGAAAATACATGTCAGCAACATAAATGATTTATTGAAAATATATAAGCCTAAGTATATTACAGAAACCAGTTTTATAATACAGATAACACGATTTTAATTCTCAGATGTTTACTAAACAGAACAATTTATTTTGGTTTAAAAAGGAATTTACTTTGGTAATTATCCTAAAATATACTAAGGGTAACAAGGAGGAGACAAGTACCTGTACAATGAGCCACTACCAAAGTGCAAGTTTTCAACCTTCTGCATATTTTCAACAAATATGGAACGCTTGGAAACACATGACCCTAACACCATGGGTATGGCAGGAATGCCATCAGACTTAGTAAATGTAAAAAAAGGAACATATAAATATGACAGCTACAGAAAGAAACACTAACAGAAATTTCCCATGTCCAAAAACCCTGGGAACCAAACCATGGGAAAATGGAAACTCTTGTTTTTCTAACAGCGCTGTTACCAAAATTTGAAGAAATGTTTTAATAAAATTATATCAATCTGACCAATAGGATTTTCTTAAGGCAAAGAAAGCACTGAAAAAAGCATTATTTTTTTTAAATGTAATTAATGAGCAATCTTTAATTTTGTTTCAAAATGTATTTGCCAGTACCTGCTGTAGAATAAAAAAATTGAATCCAGACACACGAGACTATGGTTGAAAGTTTCTAGGTATCCATCTCCCAAATACTTCCCAGGTGCCATAAGTGTGACTTTTTTGCATCACCACCCCCAAAAAAACACATATGAATGTATGAGCATTACACCTATGACAGAGAACTTACACAGAACTTGTTTTCCTGCCAAAAATAGGTGCTACTCAACTACCACCAAATATCACAAATAAATAAAATCCCAGTGGAGTTTTTCCTAGCACCTGAGGGAGTAGTAAAGTGAACAGAAGTAAAGAAGATTTGTGAAGTGCTGATTTTTTTTTCAAACATACCCATTAAGGCTTTTTTCAAACTCTAATTTGCTTACTATCAATCTAGTGCTTATTAATCTACCCTACAATATCCCGCTTGAGCACTTAATGTTCTGTCTTGCACTATTTGTTGTTATATAGTGTTGGCACTAGAACCAGTCTACAAATGCTACTCATCCACATTTAAAATGCCAATCTCTGGTTTATATGTCTAAAGTGAACGTGCCCCTTTAAAATCTGAGACTACTTTGGATTTAATACCTTTTTCTGTGAAACAAAATGATTTGGCTTTTTGTAGGTTAGAATTATAGGGAGAAAAAACAAGCAATCACTGACATCTTTCTGTGAGCAAATATGTATAATCCTGACTTGTGATCACTGGTTACTTTAACTGTGGGCCTTATGTTTTGGTCATGAGTAATCAATTTTACCCAAAAATTAGAGAATACACCTTATATGGTAGCAATGAGGAGAATACCTCAAAGTATGTGTCATCATGCCTCACAAAACCAAACAGAAGAGGGTGATTATGCCTCTTTCCTTATGTAGCCACAGAGCTACCCAGTTCAAACACAGGGCTTCTGCTAATACTGTATTGTTTGTTCTGGTAGTCTTATTGTATTTCCCATGAGGAACTCTTATTTACTGAAATACCATCTTATTCTACTCTACCAAAGGCCTAATAAAACAGAAACATGTCTTCTTAAACTGTGATTCACTATTGAGATGCCACATTAACACTTTCCTTTTACAGCTAATCCATATGTGTCTAAGCCCAAAGATTTAATGTGTTTTATAGTTAACATGTAATTATTATTCTACCAGAAATGTGAAAAGTATGGTAGTTTGTAAAAAGAAGACATCCATAAAAACACATCAAAATCAAACATATTTGTTAATTATAAAGAAATTAGTGTTTCTATGTAGTCCACTCTGGAATAACAAGGGAAATGTTAAAAATGTCATGGGTAACTATAAAGATTAAAGGCAAATTAATCAACTCTAGTTTACCTGGAAACAGATTAACACAAAATCACATATTTCAACACTTCCTCTCCACTAGGTTCTGTTCAATAATGGGATGAGTCCTTTGAAATTGTATGCAAACATGCATGTATTTTCCACTGAGTGGGACCATAACTTTCCCCAAATTCTCAAAGGCATCTATGACCAAAAGCATTTTAAGAACTTATGATTTAATGAAACCTAAGAACAGAGTTTCTTCAAGTGTGGTTCCTAACCACCAGAACCAGCATACTTCTACTGGGACAGGGGGCCGGGGGAGTGGGGGAGGGCCTGATGCCCACAGTAATGGATCACAAGCCCTTCCAAACCCACAAACTAAAGATGTTTTGAGACAAAAACTCCATTAGCGTCAAGAAAATTTAAGAACTCTTAGAATGCATATTTATTCAAAGTGGTACAAAATCATGATTTCACATACTAAGATAAGTGTAGCTTATAAAAATAGGGATTTGCTTTTACAGAAACTTTTATACTTTTCATAGTGTAAATCACTTAACGTTGAATTAGCCTATTCTAATAATGCAGTATCTACAATTCTAAGAAAAGATATATAAGAACAGGCATGGCCTTTTCCCTCATTTACTGTTTTATACTATTTCACTTTTCACATGTGTATGCAACTCCCCACAAAGCAATGCTCTGCAAATGATCTGTGATGAAAGACTAGTTTTTCCCTCCAATCTGTCATGTATCAATTCTGCCACAAACTCTAATAAATTACTTGAAAAATAAAATGTAAAGAAAGAGTACAAAATATAAGCCCAGATTTTTTATTACTAGATTCAATAGACATAAAGTTACTGTCAACCTACCACAAAAGTTTCTAGATACTTACTTGCCATTTCATCTCAAACTATAGCCAACAGTTTTGCTGGTTTGCACATCACACTCTGAGGATGCTCCTTCTAGGCAATAACTGTATCTTAAATTTCTTTTTAGGTCCATTGTACATGGACTTAAACATAATACACAATAAACATTTAATGAATTACCACACTGCAAATCAAAGGTATTTAATAAATAGGCTATTATTTAGTCATTTAAGTCATTTCCTAATTTTTTTGCTCTTACATTAAACATAAAGTGATAAATAATATTGTACATTTATTTTGGCAAACTTATTGGACTTTTTCTTCAGGAATTATTTCTAAAACAGTATGCACATTTAAATTTTTGCTCTTTGACACAAGATTGCCAGCCAGAATATTTGTAGCCATTTATAATTCCACAAACTGTACATGAAAGTGTCTGATATCCCACACCCTTGCAACCTTTAGTATTACAAAGGCAACATTAAGGCAATTCTAGCTTTACCACTACGAAATCCTGTGACCCTGGGCAAGTCATTTTCATCCCTGGCCTCATTCTGCTCAGCTATACAAGGTGGTTGGATCAAATGTTTCTAGGATCCCTTTCAACTCCAAGAGATAATAAATATTTACACAAACATTACAATTTTTCATTAGTCTAAATAGTATTTACCACTAATATCCATTTTCCATCTGGGGACTAAAATAAATTCTGTATTATTCTCCATTGTTTGATATATATTATTCTTATTTCCCTATTTAAAAAACACTAAAATGTTTGAGAAAATTCATGGGATTAGCACGAAATGATTAAAACCAGCTCTGGGTCTAAGATGGGAAAGATAAGATCATTGCAAAACTGATTAAAACAGCAACAGAATTAAGAGTACCAGATGAACAATAATCAAGATAAATGTGAACATCCAGAAGTCAAACCAAAGTTACTAAAAGACCTGGGTTTTGGTATCGTAATCTAATACACAGGAAGATATAAATAGCATAGTAAACAATGCTCCAGAAATCACTAAGAAGGTAGAGATGGGGGAACCATTCCAAACACATGAAGACAAACAAAAAAGTCTTGGATGTTATTAAACAAGGAATTTTTTTAAAATGTTGTGTACATATTTAAACAGATCTTACAAATGATTTCCTCTTGTCTCTTGCAGCAAACATGAGTGCTTCTCAAAAACCTAAAACCACATCAACATTAGAAATCCAAAAAGTTGGAGTTTCAGAACTAACTAGGAGAGGAAAGAATCTAACTTTTCTACTTTTTCAAACTTCAAATGACTTTTTCTTTAGAATGAATTCATCTAAAGCAAGGGTCCTGAACCTACGGTGAGTTGTATAATTATTTCATTATATATTACAATGTAATAATAATAGAAATAAAGTACACAATAAATGTAATGCACTTGAATCATCCTAAAACCATCCCTCCCACCCCTGTCCGTGGAAAAATTGTCCTCTATGACAATGGTCCCTGGTGCCAAAAAGGTTGGGGACCACTGATCTAAAGGGCAAGAATCTTCTTTCCTGGTAGTAGCTGAGCCCTCTGGCATTTAATGCTGAATTATGCATTTATTCATTTACCATACATTTGCTGAATGATTACATAAGGACCAGATGCTGATTACTATAAGAATGAATTATCAGACTAGTGGGGAAAGCAAATATGCATTCATTCTATCATTCAACAAATACTTGCTAAGTGTCTATAAAGTGCCGGTCTGTTCTAGGCAATGGATGATAGAGCAACAAACAAAATGAAGTCCTTGCCCTTGTGGAACTTACAGTCAGTCAGGGGCAAAGAGATAATCAACAAATAAACACACAGATATATAATAAAATGTCAGGAAGTAAGAAGTGTTATAAAATAAAAATAGAGCAGAGAAAGGGTATGGAAAAGGCCAAGAGATACTATTTTAAGGTTGGGTGCTTAGGGAAGACTTCCTGGGGAGGTGACATTTGAACAGAGACCAGAACAAAAAGGATAGAGCCATGCAGATATCTAGAGAGAAAGCATTCCAGGCAGAGGGACAAGCAAAGAGAAAAGATACTTTGGGCTACTACAGAATAATGATGAAATATATAAAAGTTATCAATAACACAAAGACTGGAACAACTAATATACCTTGGTGGCATGGAGGTTTCTCAAGAGATAACGACAATTGCTTTGAGTAATGAAATATAGGTTGGAATTTGCAGAAACAAGAAAGGAAAGAAGCATGTACTCCAGGCAAAACCAAAAAACATGTGAAAGACATGATGATATGAAAATACTACAGTTCCAGGCAACGGCAAGCAGTTAAGTGTATCTACAGTATAGGCAGAAAGTGATAGGGAAACCGGGAGCCAAAGACAACAAGGCTGCCAAATGTCATACAATGAAGGGCACAGTATGTGACAATAAATAACTTCTGAAGATTCTAAGTATACAAGCTGCTTCCGTATCAACCGGCGTAATTTCATTCCTTATAATAGATTATTTATATTATATAGCTATTACTCCTGGAGGTCATATTGCTTCCAAGAAATCCATGCCTGCCAGCTCCTGGTTCCTTCCAGTACTTTTTCTACTAGCCACTTTCTCCTATCCCTTAGAGAAGATGGGGAAGTCTTCAGTCCGTTCCAGCCACAGGAAGTGTGGCATCAGACTCCTTCATACATCTATAGCCTTTCAGAACCAAGGCTCAACAACACCTGTCCCAAAGAGCCTAGGAAGCCTCTTCCTTCCAGTTCTCTTTGTTTAGGTCAGAACTACCACCAATACCCCTTATAGGTCTCCTGTGCCTTTTCTTGCAGTCCCAGGTTTATTATTTATTTATTTATTTACTTTTTGCCCAATAAACCAGCCTGCACAGTTGGCTCTTATCAAGCTAACACCAAATTGTTAGATCTCTTGTAGCACTCTGGTCTCTAGTCACAAAGCATTGCTTTACTCTAGATGTTTTACTCCCTCTATAGAAATAAAATGCACAATCACAAACAGCAGCTAGAAATGGGAAGGAAATGTCCTTATTTCAGTGCCACTTTTTTCTTTTCTTTTCTTTTTTTTTCCTTTTTTTAACTAAGAGTAAAATAAATTGGAGCAACTCTGAATGATCCTTGTTCTGGTGCAGTGGTGCACCATGTGTTTCTGTGTTCTGGCTAATGCTGGACTTGGCAGAGGGTAGGGTGCTGACAGCAGCTAGGGAAAGTCTATTAAGCAATGTCACTGCTCCCAGTTGTGCAAAGTCTGCACAGGGGTGGGAGTGAGGGAGCAGAGAGGACTGAGATTCTGGTTTGCCTGGTAGAGTAGGCCTACAGCACACTGCTGTTTCATCCTCTCTCTGTTCCCCACTCATTCGTTACATTAGCGCTTTGATGAATCAAATCACTTCTGCCCTTCAGAGTAACAGCCCAGTGTCACTCAAATATAAGGATAAAGCTAAAGCCATTACTGTTAGAGAAAACAAAAATTCACTACCAGAAGCTTCATGTTAATCTAGGACCTATACAGGGTTTTCCTTGTGTACATCAAAAATTATCAGTACTACCCACTGTCAAATCAAATTCTGAGAGTCTTTACATTAATTTTACAAGTTTGAGTGAGGTTAGAGTAGTTTGACATGGGGTTTCATTCTTTCAGCAAATGATTAATATGTGCATTACATATACCAGCACACAATATATCTGTACGTATAAATGTGTGTGTGGTAAGGCAGGGAGTGGGTAATATAGAGTTATACTTTCTTAATTGTTAAAATATACATAATTAACAGATAATATTTACAAGGGTACCTACCATTTATTGAGTCTTTATTTCAAATCAGGCACTATGCTGGGTACTTTTCTACATTCTTTTTATACCTTCTTTCTACATGTAAGATAATAAGGAGATAGCAAATGAACAATGCTACATTAGAAAGTTAGGTCATTTGCCCTTCTAGCTCATCAACTAATATTTTGCCTTAACATTTTTTCAATATATGCAAACATCTATCCAAAAAGTTAAACATCAAGAATACATTTCCATGAAAATCCACCCAGAAATTCCCTGGTTAGCTTAGTTATTATCCTCTGCTGGCAATTTTTATAAGCCATTTCCTCAACTTCCAAGCAAAGGGGAAAATAATATACAATATCAAATTGTTATTTGACTTAGAAAACTCTTATTCCAGGAGCAAAATCCTCTAACTAATCCATGAGTTCCCCAACTACATTGTTCAACATTATGGAACTAAACTAGAGACTAATGCGCTGACATACAATGTCTAACAGCTCAGAATCACTCAGGTGGGAAATACATTCCTTACAACATGTGTTTTAATCATAGGCACACTTCATGGACTAAAAAGGGTTCTGGCACAAAACCACTGGAATGGCAGCATAAATTTTCTCTGAGAATTCCCTGGGGAGTTATAGCAAGCTTTAAGAGTAAAGATTTTTTCAAGTAAGTATTGTTTTTGTTTTGTTGTGTTTTACTTTGACTGGAAGAAACAAGGAAGGAAGGAGGTATAATAAGCATTTTGCCCTATCAAAGTGATTTGCAAACCAATAATTTTCTCCTTCAAGCAATGTAAAAACAAAAAACAGGCAACATGACCCGGCCCTAATTCAAAAGGATTATTTAGTATATTTATTTTCTTTACCCAAAAATCTAAAACTATATTTAGATATTTGATTAAATGTTTAAAGTTTCCTTTCTTGATTCTTATAAATTATTCTATAATCATAAGAAATCAATAACACAAGCTCCATTTCTTGGAGCTGATTCAATATTTGTTTCCAGCAACTTTTTTACAGACTTAGGAGGTATGCATATCAATCTGTAGACGTGTCAAAAAACAGGGTAGAAAAGAGAATATGCTTGGCTGTGGAAGAAACCACAGAAGAACTCAAAAGTTCTTTACTGACTTGAAGATAACACAAAATATACAGGGATAAATCTATAACAGTATTTAGAGTCAAAAGAAAAAAAAAGAAATTTGATAGAATTTGGAAAGCTTGATAAGGAGTCTACAAAAATAAAATCAGGGAAGTTTCAGAAGGCTATGCTATTCCTGTAAGTCAATGGTGTGACAGCTTTTTTATTTCTAAGTAGTAATACAGTCTTAGGTTGCATTAAAAAAAAAGCCCTGTTCATATTAGGGGAAGTGTTAGTTCCACTCTATTGTGTATGTTTACACTAGATCAGGTGCTGTGGTCTGAATGTTCGTGTACCCCAAAATTCATATGTTGAAGCCTAATTTCCAATATGGTATCAAGAGCTGGGGCCTTTTGGAAGCGATTAGGTCATGAGGGATCCTCATGAATGGGATCAGTGCCTTTTAAAGAGGTCCCAGAGAGCTTCCTTGCCCTTCTGCCATGTAAGGACACACATAAGGCACCATCTATGAAGAATGCCCACTCACCAGACACCAAAATGCCGGTGCCTTGATCTTGGACTTCCCAGTTTCCAGAAATACATTTCTGTTCTTTATAAATTACACAGTCTAAAATATTTTGTTATAGCAGCCTGAATGGACTAAGATAGAAACTGGTACCGAGAAGGGGAGTGCTGCTATACAAATACCTAAAAATGTGGATGCAACTTTGGAACTGGGTAATAAGCAGAGGCTGGAAGAACCTGGAAGTGCATGCTAGAAAAAGCCTTTGCTGCTGTGACTGGAGTATTAAGGGTTATTCTGGTGAGGGCTCAGAAGAAGAGGAGAGTTGTAGAGGAAGCCTCAATCTTCTCAGAGATTACTTAAGTTGTCATGAACAACATGTTGGTAGAAAAGGCCATTCTGATGAAGTCTCAGATAGAAATGAGAAACATATTATTGGAAAGGCAATCCCTGTTATAAAGTGGCAAAGAACTTGGCTAAATTGTATTTGTGTCTTAGTGTTTTGTGGAAGGTAGAACTTCTGACTGATGAAATAGGATATTTGGTAGCATGGCTTTTCTTAACTGCTTATAACAAAACACAAGAAGAGAGAAATAAAGACAGAATTCATAATCACAAGGGAAGCAGACTGACTGGCTAAAAAAAGAGAGAGGGGGAGAGAAGCAGAACTTAAAAGATTTGGAAAATTCTCAGCCTGGCCATATTGAAAAAGAATGAAAAAGTATGTTCAGGAAGAACACCAAGGGTGTGGCCAAGTCACCCTCTGATGAGGAGGTGAGTATGGATCAGCCACGTGCTACTATTCATCAAGACAATGGAAGAGTGACCGTGAGGGCATTTCGGGTATCTTCAGGGCTGCCACTCTCATCTCAGGCCCAGAATGCCTGGGAGCAGAATGATTTCCAGGCTCTGCTCCCTGTTTTCAGGTCCTGCATCCCTCAGCAGTCCCAGGTGAGGTTCCAGTGGACCTAGGTGCACTAGTGGCCACTCCACCAGAGGGCACAGTAGTAAGCCTTGGCAGCATTTGTGTAGTGCCATTTCCACCAGGCTGCAGAGTGCAGGTGTTATGCGGGCATGGCTGCCTCCATCTACATTTCAAAGGATGCCGCAGTTCTCTGCCTCAGGGCCCAGGCAGAAAGTCCCACAGGGGCAGGGCCACTGCAGAAAGTCCCCACTAGGCCAAAGCCCAGTGGAATCATGAGGGCAGGGCCCCTGCAGAGAGCCCCCACCATGGCAATGCCTAGTGGATCTGTGGGGGCAGAGACACACACCAGTAGAGCCACAGACACGCAGTTCCAACCTGGAAGAGCTGTAGACACCAGACTCCAACCTGTGACAGCTGTGGCACAGACTTTGCCCAGCAAAGCACCACCCACAGCTGTGAGGGGCCCAACCCTTGTCCCAGTATGTCCAGAAGTCAGGATATGGAGTCAGAGATGATTCTCAAGCCATAAGATTTATTGTTGTTTTCCTGTTGGGTTTTAGACTTACTTGGGACCAGTTACCCCTTTCTTCTTTCCTATTTCTCCTTTTTGGAATGGGAATGTCTATCCTATGCCTGTTCCACTACTGTATTTTGGAAGCATATATCTTGTTTGATTTCACAGGTTCATAGCTGGAGAGCAGTCTGGATCAGGATCGTACCTTGAGTCTCACCCATACCTGATTTAGATGATATTTAAATGACACTTCAGACTTTAGACTTTTGAGTTGATGCTGCAACAAGTTAAGACTTTGGGGGTTACTAGGATGGAATGAATGTATTTTGCATGTGAGAAGGACATGAATTTTGGAGGGCCAGAGGCAGTATGCTATGGTCAGTGTGTATCCTTCCAAAATTCATATATTGAAACCTAATCTGTAGTACTAAGAGGTGGGACCTTTAGGAGGTGACAATGCCTTTATAAAAAAGGGCTGAGGGAGCCTGTTAGCCTCTTGGCCTTTCTTCGATGTGAGGATACAGCTAGAAGGTGCCATCTTTGAAGTAGAGAGTAAGCCCTCACCAGACACTGAATCTACTGGGGCCTTGGTCTTGGACTTCCCAATCTCCAGAACTGTGAGCAATAAATTTCTGTTGTTTATAAATTACCCAGTCTAAGGCATTTTGTCAATCATTTGGCTGAGATATTAAGAACATTATGTGTAATTCAGAACCAGAGAAACAACACAATTAGAAGAGTGAAAGATCCAGAAATCATATCATACTAGGAATTACTTTAAAAATGGATGGTGTTGAAAAGATTGAGTGTGTAATATAAGGATGAACTAGAATTACTGTGTTTTACATAGTGTTTTACAAAGCAGTGATTCCCACACTTGGCTGAGCAAAATCTGTGATACTGTGAAATATATTTGGTCTTCCTCTTGTTTGTTGGCATACAATTCCCAAAATCCTTGGAATCTCTGAAGTGATAAGGGTGTCTTTTATATGTTCATGAGATGACTGGCGGCTGGAGGCCCCTAGTAGCTTCAGGATGGGGCTGGTCACTGGAAAGAGTAAGGCAGGATTATAGGGTTGGGACTTTCAGTCCCATCCCCAACCTCTGGGGAGGAAAGAGGGGCTGAAGTTTGAGTTTATCGCCAATGGCCAGTGATGTAATCAGTCATGCCAACACACTGAAGCCTCCATAAAAACCCAAAAGGAGTAGGTTTGGAGAGCTCTAGAAAGCAGAACACATGGAGGTGCCTGGAGGGTGGCGTGCCCTGAGAGGGCATGGAAGCTCTGTACTCCTTCTCATATACCTTGCCCTGTGCATCTCTCCCATCTGGTTGTTCATGTGTATTCTTTTGTAAAATCCTATATAATGAACAGGTAACTGTAAGTAAAGTATTTCTCTGAGTTTTATGAGCCCCTCTAGTAAATTAATTGACCCTAAGGTAGGGGGCGTGGGAACTCACAATTTACAGCCAGTCAGAAGTACAGGTGACAATGTACTACTTGTAACTGGCATCTGAAGTCTTGTGGGACCGTGCCCCCAATCTGTAGGATCTGAAGCTATCTCCAGATAGTTGGTATCAGATTGAATTGAATCATAGGACACCCAGCCAGTGTCCACTGGAGAAATGATTCCTTAGTGTGTGGGGAAATACTCCCACACATCTGGTGTCAGAAGTGTTGCGTTGAGGTGTGAGAATAGGAGAGACGCTTTGGTTTTGATTTTTTTTTTCCTATCTCTTTAAAATCTCTCAGGGCACTTTTGTAAAATACAGACTATGGAGGCTCATTACAAGAAATTCTGGTTTAGAAAATCTGAGTGAGGACCTAGGAATCTAACACTCCTCTAAGCAAGAATTGGAGTCCATGAATGCAAGTTCCAAAAAGAAAGATTTCAATTCTCAGCACAGTTAAGAGCTGGGAAACATTCAAAACATTCCAAAAATAAAATGGACTTCCTTGCAAAGTAATAAGATTCCTATTCCCGTGTATGTCTAAATAGAAGGCAGACAACCACATGCCATGGGTACTGAACAGGAGATACACGAATCTGAAAATGAGAAACAGACTATGTACTCAACAAGTTACTGTTACATAAAGGACCAGACACAAGAACACCATTAAACAATTTCAGTTACATACTGTAAATGGTCTTTGTCCACGAAAGTAGTACAACCATGACCATGAAGTTCCAATTCTCATTATACATCATAGTCATTTCAGATAGCAAACATTTTTGCTTTTTTGTAGCAAATGCTATAAACTGCAGCCAAATGCACATGTTTTATTCTTGAACAGTTTATTCCCTAAATCCCATCTATCTGTTCCTCCTACTTAGAGAAAGTGGCTAGATAAATCAGGAGGGAACTCTCTCTTTCTTAAAGCCTAACTCTAAATGGCTACCCTGATTAACTCACTGGAAGTCTCATGCTAGCTTCTAGGAGAAACACAGGTATTTCCAAATATCACACAAGCTTCAAAAAAAAAAATATTACTTAGTCAAAAATTCTAACCATCTAGACCAAAAAGGAAGAGAGACAAGGAAGCAGAAGAAGAAGAGAAGGAAGAAGGGGGAGAAATTAAGAAGAGGAAGGAAAGAAAGGGAGAAAAGTAGCAGAAAAGGACAGAGCCCCCAACGACTGCTTTCTTCATTTTAAAATCTCTGCAGTTCTCCTACTGAGTCTAACTCCACAATCCCAATAACAGGCTCCTCTGGGGAGGAGAGAAGTTGGCCTGCCCAGTTTCTGCCTTCCAAGATGGGGTATCACTCTCTTTCCGACCAACATGTTTATTTTGGTGGGAGGATCTTCCTTGGTGTGCCCTTCATGAATGATGACTGAAACCTCTCTGTGAGGACAGGGAGGGTGAGTGAGGGAGGAATCTGAAGTGCTCAAATACGATTGATTAATGAAGTAACATAGAGCTCAGCTTCTCAAACTATCTGTGAAGAACCAGTCTTTTAAAATCTCCAATCCATTTCAGACCAATACTTTAGTAAAATACAAAAACCAATTTATCAGAAAAATGAACTTTAAAAAAATTTAAAATACAAGCCCCCAATTTTCATTATTAAATTCAGACAAAATTACTCTGTCAAATTGCTATAAAAATTTTTAAATTCTTACTCAATTCCTGAACTTACCTTGTCACAAACTGACAAATCCATAGATAGCACTTTGAATAGCACTATATTAGAACATCAAAGACCATCTTTTGTGCCCTAAATATCATAAAATTTGAAATAGCCAAAAAAAAAAAATTTAGAAATTTAGAAAATTTTTTTTCTAAGTGTCAACAGTAATACTACCAAAAGGGAGTAGGCATGATTATGGGCAACTTTAAAAAACGTCTTCTTTATACTTTGAATTTTAAAAACTAGTAGAAGTAAATAAAAGAATGAAAAAATAAATTAAAATTTAAAAAATAAATACCATTTCAGTTGCTATTGCTTATTTTATGGAAAATAAAGGCCTGAATACCCCAAACACTTTTTCTGCCCCTTTTTCTGCATCTTTTGTGTTGTTCTTCCCCTCTTTACTCTGCCTTCAACTCCCCACAGTAACCAAGAAAGATGCCTGTATAACTTATGTAAAATTTCCTAAGGCTGAATATTATGCATATTGATCCTCTAGTTTGGAAGATTTATTAACATGTTAACTGTGTGTACATATATCCATCCCTTTGGCTATAAATTAATGAAAGAATTCAGATGTTAATAAAGTTCACAGCCTTTCAAATACTCTTACAAGGTTTCAGATGCTCTGAAACGGGCTGCTTTTGCTAACAGGCACAGTAACGTATTCAGAAAAAAATTATACTTTGAGTTATTAAGGTATGAATAGTCACCACTGTCAAAACAATATCACTTCTAGGTTCTCTATTACATACAAGGTTTTTACTAGTACATTAAAAGAGTTTGTCATATAAAAGGAAATATATGTGGTTCTTAAAACATACAAAGAGTACAGTCATCCCATGGTATATGAGGGGGACTGGTTCAAGGACCCCCACAGATAGCAAAATCCACAGAAGTTCAAGTCCCGTATATAAAATGGTGTAGTAGCTGCATATAAGATCTATAAATAGCACAGATTAAGTTTTTAAAAACCAAGGCATAGAACAGCATGCACAATATGCTGCCATTAATATAAAAAAGGGGGAAATAAACAAATTCATATCTGCCTTGATACACACAAAAAAATTCTAAAAGGATACTCAAAAATTATTAACCATGGTTACTAATTTGGGGACTGGGCACACAAAAGACAGAGATAGGAAGTTACTCATTCAGAGCTGGGTAGATGAAGACAAAAGTAGCAAAGAGGTTATTTACTACATATGTTTGTTATACAGTTTTTTATTAGAACGTTATAAATATATTACTTATTCACTAAATAAATAAATGAATGAAAGTTTAAATTTATTCCCAAGAAAGGAGGAGAAAAGATATGAATAATTACTTTTTTCCTCCATATTATGTTTTTCTACCTCTTATAATTCAAAAAGATCTGTGGTCATTGCAACAAAAAAAGATAATATGCATGTGTCTTAACTATAAGAAAGTCTTTATTTTTTAGAGAAGGCCTCACTTTTTCCAGAAACATACATTAACATAAAGTATATTTTGGTGACCATTTGGTCTAATCAATCTAATCAAATTATTTTTAAACTGTTCAAGCTCTCATTCATATGAGTGTAACTTCTTTTACATACTAAAAGTAGACCACAATGCCTGTTCCTAAAGAATTCTGTGAAAAAATTTGCGATACTGGTATTTTTACCATTAACAGCTTTTACATCTACTATTATTTGAGCTATCTGCTAAAAGAGAATAAAATGCCAGGCAGTTATAATTATGAAGTTACATAATGACCTGAAAACAACTTTGGTCAAAAATTTAATTGCTCTGTGAAGAGTCACACATCGAGGATTGGAGAACCTATATTACCAAAATATAGATGTAAGAGGGGGGAAAAAAACCTCAAAACTTTATTTATTATTCAGAGATCTTCCTTCCACATTAGTTTCCCTTCCTCATCTTACAATGTACGCATGCATGCATTCATTCATTCCGTACACATCCATTAAGCACCCAGGACATAATGGAAATGGGCAATATAGCAGTGAACAAGAAAAATGCAGGCTCTGCCTTTGTGAAGTTAGTATAGAAAGTAGACTAATTAAATAATTAGTAAAATCACACTATTTAAATACAATTCTCATAAATGTGCTACCTTTTTTTTTTAATGCAAGGTATTATGAGAATAAGTAATATGCGGATCTCATCTAGTCCAGGGATCAACCAGGTTAGTAACTCAGAAAGTCCATGTGTTAGGAAGAAAGAATTTCAAAAAGAAGATCCATGTGTAAAGGTCCTGAGTTGGGAATATGTCATTAAAATAGCAAAATATATTTAAAAATCAATGAAATATATGAAAACACAAAAGCATAATAGTATATCACAACATTATATATTTATACAATATATAAATAAATATATTTATTTTTCATTTTTTAGCCATGGGTGAAAGACTTCTGAAATCACTCCTGGGGATGCCCAAACTTTAAATTTAGCCACTGAATTTGAGTGAGGAATAAACGTTACATTAGTGTCTCTCCACAAGTACAATCCAAATGAGCCTGCTTTTTAAAGCACACATATTTGGTTTCTCAATGCTTAGTCCTGACCTCAAAACCCAGGTCAATCCTCATTTGGATTACTGGCTGAACATCTAGGTTTAGCTGCACCGTGGCAAAATAACTCTTTTGGTTCTTCAGAAAGGATTTTCCAACTACAGATGTAACAATGTAGTTTTCCCTCTTATGCCACGGAACAAGTTAAAACTTCCCTTACAAACAGGTTCCTGAGATCCTTCTCTCAGACTCTGCAGCTACACACTTAATCTGGCAGTTTTAAAGAGAAAAATATTCGTAGCTAACCAGTGGCCCAAAATCTTCCATGATTTGAACTGCAGGAAAGCCCACTAGATATACATTCTTCTCCGTTGCAATATATTTAACACAAAACAGATTTCTATTTTTTTAAATGAAGCTGTTTCATGATCTCTACATAAATCTTTTTTTTTTTTTTGGAGACAGAGTCACTCTGTCACTCAGGCTAGAGGCTAGAGTACAGTGGCATCATCATAGCTCACTGCAACCTCAAACTCCCGGGCTCAAGCCATCTTCCTCTTTCAGCTTCCCAAGTAGCTGGGATGCCACTGGGCCCAGCTAATTTTTCTATTTTTAGTAGAGACGGGGTCTTGCTTTTGCTCAGGCTGGTCTTGAACTCCTGAGCTCAAGCGATCCTCCTGCCTTGGCCTCCCAGAGTGCTAGGATTATAGGCATGAGCCATCACACCCGGCCTCAAAAAGGTATCTTAACAAATGAACATAGTCAATTACCTACATAAAATGAATTTTGTATCATAAAATTGATAACCATATTTCCATCATGATCACATCATGTTTTATTAATATATAGTACAATGGCTATAAATCCTTCTTCTATATTTTACCTCTATGAGGATACTGACATTAGGTGTCTGAATTATAATTTTCGCTTCTTTAAAAAAAAGGTACTCATTACTAGTAGATAAAATATCAATTATCTTCTCAACTTTAAAATACTAAGCAGAAAGATTTTATTGGCAGTAAGTACATTTTTATTAAGATGTACCCTCATAATGGTAAGCAATATCATTAGGAATACAAATACATCGAGGAAAAGTGTTAATTCAATTAAATCCACTTACAATGCCTTCCTTTAAGATAAATATTATATATGACAAAGAATCATACATAAAGCAGCCTTCAAAAAAAAAAAACTAACCCAAATATAGTTTTAAGCAATTCTTAAATCACAATTCACTCATTTGGTAAGAGCTTAAAAGTGTCACACCTGCTTGACATATGCCTTGTGACATCAAGAAGACTCAAATTTTAATGCCTTTTTATTTACTACATCACTAAAAATTTACAGAGGAACTATACTATAATGAGAAAAATCATTTTAGATAAATCTGATTTTTCTGGAACTAGCTGAATTTATAGGCTACTATTTATGCTCTCATTTTTAGGATTAAGTCAAATGGAACTTGAAATTGGCAGTGACTTGTCAGTTGCTTTCTCCTTCATTAGGTCAAATGTGCATCTGGCAAACCATCAGCTCAGACATTTTCTGGGCATCAGTCTGCTGGCCAAAGGAGCCCCAAAACAATTCAACTTGCTGCATCAGTTCTATAAAAGTTGCAAGAAGAATAAAGCATTTCCCCAGAAATAATTTGGAAAAAAGCTTGTACTGATTTTCATTAAAATGACCTCTCATATATTCATCAATTTATTATGACTTCCATAATAATTCTACTGCTGGCAATAGATTAATTATTTTTGTTTTTAACCTACATAGCAAGTAATACATTCACTTAATTTCAAATTAACATTCAAAAGACTCAAATTTTTTAAACTTTCCTAGACAGTTGGTTATATGTAAATTATCTGTTTTCACTGCTTGATGAACAAATCTATAAGCCTAGGGTAGATGGACAAATAACTATAATGCTAAACTTTTTTTTTATAAGTTCCATTTTTATTTTGTCACGCTCATGTTAAGGTCAATTTATGACGACACCGTAATTGAACCATACCTACAGGTTGTTGTTACAGGTTATAGGTGTTGTTAAGGTCAATTTATGATAAAACCTTAACTGAACCATACCTACAGGTTACTGCAACATAATAGGGAATGTTAAGAAAAATTTTAAGGTAAAGTTTAACAAAATACTCTATAATTCTAAACAGTGAAACAAGACCATGCTTATATAGTTGTGTCATTTGAGATTACAAAACCCTGAAACAAAAACTTATTTTAATATGTGTGTTGATATCACCTATATTCACAAACATAAGTAGGACCTTTAGTATAATTCTAGTAGTTAGGAATATGCTCAACATTAATAAACTTTTCAAATTGAACACAGCCTTAGTATAAAAGGAATAATGAAGAATGTAATATTGAAACCTGATTTGATCCAAGCATAATTTAACTAGCTAGTATTAAGGAGAACCACTATTATATGCTAGACATAGTGGTCAGTTCTGGAATTCAATGATAATTACATAATCAAGGTGCGGGATATATTAATTATATTGAATTAATCATTCCACAATGTTTACATATATCAAAACATCACATTGTACCCCACAGTGTATACAATTATGCTTTGTCAATTAAAAATATTAATTTAAACATAAATAAAGGGAGGATATGTTAAAGTAGGATAAAGATCTCTAGCTTATTACAAAAATTATACTCCTTCCTTTATCTGATTCGGGCACAAGAAACCTCTAACTTCAATGACATACAGATGATAAAACAGACATCCACCTTACCAATGCTATCAAAAAATAAAGCACAGATGACACTTCTCAGTTGTAAAGGTTAGTTTTACAATTAACCTTAGTTTTCACTGAAAACCTCCAAAGGCATGAAAGAATAGCAATATAATATGCAAGTGATATATTCAGCAAGTTAACCAGACGCTGAAGATACATTCCAAAAAAATTATTCAAGATTCAATTTGTTCTCAGTCCAAAAAGCAAAGGAAACTGTCCCCGGATTTAAATATGAACTGGAAATAGTAAAAAGTTCTGTAACATGATAATGTTAACTCTAAAATATCAGATAATAATCAATGTCAGAGTCAAAAAGTTCTGTAAGGAAATGATTTAATCAAACACTGAATACCTCAAGAGCTTGGAAGAGGGTTAAGTTTCTTCTCTCCAGTACAAATGCTAAATGTCAGTTAAATAAATCCCCTCAGCAGTCAGAATTAGTTTCTGGCTTTGTTCTGAATAAGGTGATGATCACTGCATTGTTTGCAAAATGAAAAAGTGACTGCATCCCTAAATCAATCTATCAAGAATTTCTGTTAGTGAACACAAGGTTCACACTAGCATGTAAAAATTCCCCCTTGGAATAGATATGCTGCTTTATGACAGACGTAGAGAATAGAGCTTTTTGACAGATAAAGTTGAATAAAAAGCAGTGGTATACAGTCATTTAATATTATAGTACAAAAGTCACATTCAAATAATAGGATAAAATGAACCAGTCATGGAACTGAAAGGTATCTTAAGAAACCACTTCTACCAACTTCTGGGTAGAATCCAAATTAATTTATTGAATTACTTAACACTGCAACATTGCTATTTATAAAAATGGCGATCTGAAAGTATCATTTAACTTGTTGAATCATCACTTCTTGAATCATGTCTCAATTTTTCACATTTGGATTACATGATTAGCAGACCAGCCACAACAATTTTTGTTTAATCCTAAATCGGCTTTTGCTGTCATTTAGCATTTATACAATTATCAGAAATACTGACTTATTTTAATATAGGCCTACATAAAATAAGATAATAAATGTCAAACTAAAGAAAACTTTTAAAAAGATAATACATGCAACATCCAAAATATTAACATATTAATTTTGACCACCAACTCTTTTGGGCCACCAAATCAATTCTTTATCCACTGTTTTATGGAAGGATACACTCACGAATTTTCAGTAATATGAATAAATAATATATAGTGTATGGGAATATAATTCTAGCTATTTTACTTTTAAATCTTTAATGAATTTATTTTTAATTTTAATTTTGAGAAAAACTGAATGGAAAGCAGATGTCAAGGGTTAAAATATTTAAAATGCAATCTAAAAACATTATTACTTTACACAGAATCAAGTACACAGAAAAACATTCATAAACAAAGTTTACAATATTTCAGTCATTGTTGAGAAAAATGCCTAGGTCATTTTCAAATTGTTTATTAATTCTAACTAAAATCTGCATATAAGTTACAACACTCAATAATGAGATTACCCATACTTTATATTTGATTTTTTTCTTTTATTTATAGTTACATAAAGAAATGTATTGGGCCAAAAAAAGTAAACATTCATTTGAGAACCTCTAGATATAAAGAATTATTACAGTATCAATAAAAATTGTGATGCATAAATTATGTTACATCACTATGATAAATGCCTGTATGTACTGACCTGGAAACACGTATTAAAGAAAAAAAAAGAAAATTGTAGAACATGTATTTGTGGAGGAGGGCAGTGTACATTAGAGCATAGAAATGAAGAAAAAAAGGCTGGAAAGATTACATCTGGGAAAAAGGGAGGCTAAAAGACACAGGAAATTTTACTTTATATTTTGTACACTTCTATATTGTTTTAATATTTTACAAATATCATTAAATGTTAATTTTTAGATAAAGATAAATATATATGTCTTAAAGAGATATTACTAAATCCTACTCAATATTCTGGATATTCTGCACCTATTTAGTAAGGATCATATTATGACCAAAACCATAAAGCAACAAATTTTAACTACCTGATGGTCAAACCCTAGAATGACTTTATCATTTATACACTACTTAGCATTCATATACAAGTGTCTATTCAAAGTATGTATAATATAAGTACATATGTATTCACAAGAACTGCATGTTGTGTAACCTAAGATGATCTGTCAGACATTCTTACAGTCTGTAAAGTTCCAGAACCAGAGACAGAGTGTCCCAGACAGGTAGGCTCAGTTCACAGCTGCTAGGATAGCTGCTTGTCTCAATTGGCCATTCTATTCCTCCATGACTAAAGACAGCCCACATACTACCTGAGAGTGAAGGACTGCCAAGTCTTCTAGGACTACTTGTATTTCACCAACAAAAGAAAACACACCTTTGTGACCATTCCAAAAGAAGCATCTTCTGAAATGCCTGACTCTTAGTGGGTGGTGTACAAAGCAATTCTTCCTGCACAATTACTTTCCATAAAAGGAGATGAGCTGTATTCACAGTTTACTTCATTTCCTTGGTACTCTTACTCTACCTTAGTCATGGAGAAATTATTGCCCTTAAGGCAGATCCTTTATGGCATTTGCTTTAGCAAAGAGTAAAGCACTTCATGATGACTAAAACAGCCCAATAAGGGAAAAGGGTGGTGAGGAAGAATGCAAAACATATGCTCAACTAGGAGCCCTTAAAAACACTTTCCAGTTAAACTGCAATTGGCATTGCTGAAGAACTGACTCAAAAAGTAGGAACATTTTAAAATGTGTCAGTGTTCTATTTTAAATATGTAAAAATTCAAGTCCATGTAAAGGTATGTTTGCTTACGTATTTTACTCGGAAGTGAAATTTTTGTATCAAAAAATATGTTTCATGGCTACTTATACCATGCATTTAAAGGAAAAGATATGGTTTAGAAGTAACACATTTTTCAAAACTATTCAAGAGAGAAGGAAGTTATTTTAAGAATGGCATGCATTTTTTAATTTTAAAAATTATAAAATTATAAAAATTATATTTTCACTTATAAAGGGCTTTAGGAAAGACTGACTAAAAAGTTAACACACCTTAAAGGGAAAAAAAGATTTTCCCAATAAAGTGGAGGTAATAAAAAATTGCTGGAAAGCCTAAATATGAATCTTGTAAGTCAGATAAGCACTGTTAAGGAACAACACATCAGTGGCTATGTTGAAAAACAGATTGTTTCAATTCAAGAATATCAACTGCTCCAAAAAAAGTACTTTCCTCCAACATTAAATACTCATGTATTATAAAATCAATCTAAATGTTGGTTTTACAAACAAACCACCATTCAGCTAGATTGCATCAGTATCAACGCCTGCAGTGAAGGATGCACTCACCAAAAGGAACAGGTTAATTCAGTACCATAATACAAATACACAAGTTGGGAAGGAACTTGTGGTAGGAGGTTGGGGGAATCTAGGAAGGCTCAAAAACAGTATTTCTCAAACCTTTGTGACCTTAAATAAATTGTACTGCTTGTTAAGAATATAGATTCCCACTCCCTACCTCTAGACATCCTAATACAGTAAATCTTGAGTGAGGCACAAAAATCTGTATTTTTACTAAGAGCTCCAGGTAATGCTAATACAGGTGAGCCAAGAAACACTGTTCCAGACACTCCCCCCTACACCCTCTCAAGTTTCTTTTTTTTTTTAAAGCAAACTTTTATTTTTTTTAATTTTTTTATTTTTTATTTTTAAATTTCAAAATACTATGGGGGTACAAACAATTTGGTTACATATATTGCCTATACACTGCCCAAGTCAGAGCTACAATCATGACGATGACACCCGGTGCAGTGGCCCACACATGTAATCCTAACACTCTGGGAGGCCCAGGCGGGAGGATTGCTTGAGGCCAGGATTACAAAAAACAGAGCCCATCCACAAGCACCCACAAGAATGCCTGAATACTCCCACCACCAAGGTAGGAATGACTTCATGTTATACAAAGTTAAGAAAGCAATTCCTAGACATTTGCAGCATGTGACCAATAAACACAATGAAGTCTTCTTTCCTAATGAATATTTTAAAGTGAGCACAAGCAGGCTAACATCAGCAAGGAGAAACATAGGAATTTCTTGGATACATGCAATATACCATTTGTCACAGGTCCTTTCAACTTTTAAGGAATGGCCAAGGCTACAAGAAGTATGAAAGCTGTAAACAATACACAGAAACTAGACTGCAAGAACATATCTGGATCCAAGGTTTTCTTCAACCTATTGTTCAAGAGGACAGAGGTCTTGAATCACTTGATTCTTGATGTTACATTATGTTCAAATTACATTGAAATTATGCTTTTTTTCCTCATAACTTCTTCATCCCAGCTGGCCAAGTTCTTTGCTGGTCAAAAGAAATTCAATGACAAAATCTGTACGGTGGGGTGACTACGAACAGCTTTTAGTAACAAAGGCTCTCGTATGAGATAATATTTTTAAAAGTTTCTTATGTAGCAAAGTCAGGATTACATTCAGCTACACGAAGCAGAAAATCCTTTTACAGATGGTTTTAAGAAAGAAGAGTTACTTTCTTCACATAAACAGAAGTGCAAAGGTAGGCAGTCCAAGGCAGCTCCACAATGACATCACTGTCCCACCTCTTCATTCTTTCTCAGCGACCCACGTACATGGATTTCATCTACTGTTTTTTTTTTTTTTTAGAAAGGATCTCTCTGTCACCCAGACTAGAGTGCAGTGGCATCATTATAGCTCACTACAACCTCAAACTCTTGGGCTCAAGCCATTCTCCTGCCTCAGCCTCCCGAGTAGCTGGGACTATAGGCGTGCACCACCATGCCTGGCTAATTTTTCTATTAATATTTTTTCTGTAGAGACGGGGTCTCGCTCTTGCTCAGGCTAGTCTTGAACTCCTGACCTCAAGCAATACTCCCACCTTAGCCTCCCAAAGTGCTAGCATCACAGGCATGAGCCACCGCGCCCGGCCTCATCTACTTTTATATGTCACATGTGGTAGCAAGAAATTCCAGGCACCATGTTTATTTTCCAGACGGGAAGAAGGAAATCAAAAGGGAATAGAGGGCACTGGACTCAGGGAAATAGAAGTATTCCCTGGCAAACATCCACTTAGACTACACTGCAAGGAGTCTTCAAAGGCAAACCTCCTAGGCTGGCATACTGCTACCCTCAAAAAAGTAGGGTAGTTCTGGTAAGAAAACAGGATAAAAAGTACCTGATAGGCAAATTGCAGTGTTTTTTATCCAAACCTCTCTTATGAGAAAAGCCAGTTCAGCATTTCATTCCACAGAGCTTACTCATGGTCTAATATATCAATATATCCTGCTCACAAAGGATCTTTCTTTTATCCCCTAGAGCCTTAGCCCTATAGTGTGTTTTTATCTAGAGGCTACATATAAAACCTTGCCTAACTTATCAAGTTAAAGGATCTTTACCTAATAGTATCCTTTATTATTTGGTTATGTTCCCAAATACAAAAAAAAGGTAGACTATTTTAAGAAAAGAAATGCTAATACTAAGTTAGACATTCACAATCAATAACCTACAGATCTGTACTGAGTAGTTGAAACATAAGATATAACTAATAACCTGGTGGCAGAACTTAGATGTATAGGATTTATCTAAGAGTTGAATCTAAGGGATCTCAAAAATAAACACACTGACTCCTCAGTTCAGCCTCCCTGACCTTGAGGAGGGCCTTTGAGACCTACAATCCACCCTTAGTCCCTATTCATAATTGACTGGCCTTTCACCACATAGATGTCATATGATTTTATGTTTTTTAAAAGCTGAAAGAGCCACTGGAGGTGACAATATTCCTTAAGCATAAGCCTTCTGAGCTAGATAGAAGTCCATGTGATTCTCTCATTTCAACCACATAATTTCCTAACTAGATATATACTACACTGGCCATGCAGTATGTGAAACAAATGCTTTTATTTATGGACTATTTTATCATATTTCTTGATGGCATAGCTCTAGCACAATAATAATACATAACCAAAGGGAGACATATGGCAGTCAGAATCCTAGAGGGCTAACATTAGTAAATGGTGAAAGCCTAAGAGAACTAAACTTGGATACTAGTAGAGATGGATGAACAAGAAGGAAACAATTTAGCTAGAACCAAACAGACAGAAGTAGAGATTTATACTTTCTTCTGTCCTTGTAAAGATTATTGCCATTAGTATCTATCAAGTAACAGATGCTCATTAGGCACGTATTTGACCTGTGACTCTGTCCTCAAAACATTAGCTTTTCTTTCCCCTTCCTCACCTAATAGCAAAGACACATATGGTGGAGGAAAGTTCCCTTACACTCAGCTAAACTCCCCTTTACTAGCCTTCTGACTAATCACATAAGGTTTCAACAAAGCTACCCATGAAAACTTACTGTCCAACTACCCCATACAAGGACTGGTCAAATATTAGAAGAACATGGTCCAGTCAAATATTAGAAGAATATGGTCTTGCTCTACACATAGTATCAAACAATTATAACTATTTTCCCCCCAAAACTCTCATAGTACTCTTTTATCCTCTATTGCAGCATTATGACTGAAGCTTAATGATTTGAAATAAATTATCCGAGCTTATACAGCTTAGCTAGTAAATAGCACTAGGTCCAGACCACGTAACTTCAAACCAAGTGCCCTTTTACTAATACAGTACATAGTTCTCAATATCTCCTCTGACTGGCTGTGTCTCTATGGGCAAGTCACATGATTTCTCTGAGCTTCCCTCAGCTGCCTAGTTTGTAAAATGAGGATAATTCCTTGCAAAGTAACATGCAATATAACTAAGAATGTATGTGAAAGAGTTTTACTGTTTTCAGTATATTTATTTTGATATAAATATATAAACAAGGATAATCCATAAATGTAACATAGTTAAATATAGCGATTCACACAAAGTAAATTAATAAATTCTACTTCCCTCTGAAGTTCATATTTTCAAATTATTTAATTTTATTATTTAAGTCCTTCCTCACAAATGTTTAGAAACTTCTTTACCTCCCCTATAAAATTACATGTGTCACGTAATAGAATTTGAACCTGAAAGACAAAAATGCTGAGCTAGCTAGAGCATGATCTCAGATTGGTAACACACCTCACTAACAGGGTGCTAGTAAAATCATACTTTGCACAGAATGTACCTTCTTTCTGGAGACATGCAGGAAATATATCTAAGGTTTCAAATTGGTCCCTCTTGGGGTAACTGATTAGATTTCAACACAGGAGGAAACTGGAGGGAGTAAGAAGAGACGTCAATATTAAAGCAGTATTTCCTAATGTGGAATATTCAAGATGACTTTAGCTAGTACACAGAGGAAGAATTTTATCTTATAGTTATATGAAGATAAATATAACAAATACATGATTCCGTAAAAGTGAATGATTAGAATCATAATAAAGTATGAATTTTAGTTTTAAAAGCAGGGGAATAACCACGAACATAGGAAAAAAATGACAATTCTGTGGAATGTCACAGATGATGTTGAATGATCTCTAATTTTCTGTATTAAAATTATTCCTCCAAAAAAAGTTTAACAAATATGACCCAGTTTTTTAACATAAAATTATAAGAAATAAAGAACTATGGAAGAGGAATTTATAGATTAAAATGGATTTAAGAAATTTATAAACCAATCCCAAAGAATGGACCTCATTGGATCTTAATTCAAACAAACCGTTAAAAAAAAAATAATTATAAACACATACACATACATACTTACAAATGACAATCAGGAAAATGAAAACATTGAGTATCTGATATTGGGAAATTTCCTGTTAACTTTTCAGGTATTCCAATGGTACAGTGATTATGTTTTTTAAAAAGAGGTCTTTCTGTTTGAGATGCATACAGAAATATTTGATGAAATTATATAATCACTTGAATTGGAAAAGAAATCTGGGAGTGGAGGAATCAATGAGTAGAGAAAAAATAAAATTGTCTATGTACTCTTGAATCTCAGTGATGAGTAAACTGGGTTCATTATATTATTCTATTTTTATGTAATATGAAAATTTCCACATTAAAAATTTTAAGTTTGTTTTAATAGGTTTTTTTTTTTTTTGGTTTTTTTTTGAGACAAGGTCTCTCTCTCTGTCACTTGAGCTAGAGTGCAGTGGCACCATCATAGCTCACTGCAACCTCCAACTCCTGGGCTCAAGCCATCCTCCTGCCTCAGGCTCCCAAGTAGCTGGGACTACAGGCGCATATCACCACATCTGGCTCATTTTCCTATTTTTTTTGTAGAGACGGGATCTTGCTCTTGCTCAGACTGGTCTCTAACTCCTGGCCTCAAGCAATCCTCCTGCCTCAGCCTCCCAAAGTGCTGGCATTACAGGCGTGAACCACTGTACCCAGCCTATTTTAATAGGTTTTTAATGAATACCCATTATACCAAAATTTAACATGTGACCAGAAAGGAATTGAAAACAAAAGTTTCTTACTTTGAAACTAAATATGAGAGACTAGTTTTTCTGATAAATAATGCATTTTTAAATGCATCCTTTTGCTCATTCACCTTCCCACACAACCCAACTTTTAAAAAATGCTAAGTCAACCATTCTGTCACTACATTGACATTCTGTCATAATATACTACACTTTAGAAGCAAATAAAAGTGATGCCCTCTCTATTTAGATATTTTTGGAATTCCAACATCCTCTACACAAGGAAAAAGATAAGGACTTAATAATTAAGAAATTACCCTTCCTTTCTCTTGACACTTTGGCTTTTACTTCTCTAAGTTTGGACAATGCTCCATACCAGTTACCTGACTAATATGATTACAGCAACTGATTTTAAAAGGCCAAGTCCAAAACTCATTAATAGACACTCATTACTCAACACAGTCACTTTACTCTTCCAAGACTAAAGAAAATTAAAATCGTGACAGCTCTTTGCAGACCTGCACATAACGAACAATTAACAGAGATGCACACATCAATACTGAACTCATAACTAGTTGTTAGTTAATACTAAAGGTCTTAAAATTAACCCAAATCACAACATGATACCCTAACTTTGTGATTTTAAAAAAAGGAGGTAAAATGCTTTTGGATCGCCACTGCACAGATGATTAAAAATAGAAGTACTATTTATAGTGAATAAATTAAGGAATTAGGAAGGATGACATTTCAAATAAAACTTAGACTACTACTATACATCAGTACCAAATTTTTAAAAATTCAGCACAGACTAGGCAATTAGGGAGAAAAGATCAAGATTTTTCAAAGCATAGGTAATCTGTAGAAGTTGGAATAAGCTGTCTTAATCAGCACTAAAATAATGCACCAACCCTACAGAAAAATTAATTCCAGATGAATTCCAGATTTTAAGAATATTGAAAACCTAGAAAAAGCAAATAACAGGGTACTTACTAAATATCTCAATGGAAATGACTTCCTAATCTTTGAAGAAATATTTTAAAATATATAAAGGAAAAGATTTAAACAAATGAAAATGATAAACTTTTATGAATCTAAAAATATAAAACCAAAAGAAATGCAGAAGCTGGTAGAATATATGCAGCAAATACTGTATAATGGTATGTTTAATACCATTAAATATAAAGGGTTCATGAAAACTGAGACCACATACATCTTAATTATTGCCTTCTTATACAACAGCTTCTGAGCTATGGAGGAAGAGGAGCGTCTTAGAATACAAAAGCACTAATATCAGTTTCCAGGAGGAAAATAATCAATCATTTTTGTATTATTGTCTGTGCTGGCCATTTGTCTCTTCACTCTCAGATCTATTCCTGCCCTTCTTTGCCCTCTCTGTGTGACAGAGAACTACATTTCCCAGGCTCCCTTGCTCTCTCTGGCTTCTGTATAGGTACCACCAATGAGACAATGGCAGAGGCCTGAAGGGTAGGTAGAAGCAGGGGGAAAGCCTTGGTATTTCTCCCACTTTCTGCATCTTCTCTATGGTTTCACCTTTCATCAGTCAGCCCATAGCTCCATGGTCTTAGCCCCAGACCCATGCCCTCTCTGCAGTTTCCACTCCTGTCAGGTGGCCCCAGCCCCTGCGCTCTGGCAACACCACATCCTCCTATCATTTCTCTTGGGCCTAAGAATGGCAGTGGTTTCCTGCTGTTGCTCATTTCTAGACTGCCCCACCACATACCCTGTTTGGCTTCTCTGCTATACCAAAACCTATCTTACCAACGCTTTGTATTAAAATTTCCAGTTTAAAACATCTAGTGTGTTTCTATTTTCCTAACGGGATCCTGTCTCATTCAGTTCCCAAACCAAGACCTTAAAGGTAGGTTTCAACAGAAGAGGTTAGATAATTCAAAGGAACGCTTACTATATCTCACTCTTTGGGAAAAAAATTGAGATGATTAAATTAGTCATGATCTAGAATCACTTAACACGAATGATCCTATGTATACCCTCTGTGGTCCACATTTATCTCAAAAGTAATCATGGTGAGTAAAAGAAGTAATGTTTAAAACTTCTTTTTAAAAGAATTAAATAAAAAGATAGTTGCCAATTTAGTGACTCTCTATTAAATGAGCTTTAGCTCTAGCCTCCTCCCAAGCCTTTAACTTTTCCCTTCTCACTCCTTCTAGTGATATTTTCTCCAGGAGCAGAAAACAATTCAAAAGTTCGTGGAAGGCAGTGGAAAATTTTATACAGAACCTTGAAAATTAGACTTACATCAACCTTTGCCAATATATTTCTGCCAAGATTAAAAAATCAGAATCAAAGCAAACACCATAAAATAATGACAATATGGGTGAGAATAGATAAATAAGTTGCATGTAAAAAAATCACAAGATACAAGATAGAATATTTTATCTATATCCATAGCTTATCTATATCTTAATATAAGACAGAATAATCTAAGAATGGTTTAGCTTCTTATCATGGTTTACCTTGAAAACAATCCAACATAAAAAGATCACCTTATAAAAATCCCTTAAAAGGACATTTTGACTAACCAATAACAGAAAAGAAAGAAATTGAGTAAGAAAAAAAAAGTGTGCTGAAATAGTGGTTTTGGTGTATTTTACAAAATGAAAAACACCATTGTCTTTAGAAATCACTGATCATAACGTTCCTTCCCAGAGCCTAACACTTCAAGCCTGAGTAAGCTTCACCATGACCTATATATTTGTAACAGTAATACTACATTAAATCATTTTCTACTGGTCACAATAACTTCCTTTAACTTATGCGACTGACTTGGTATCAAAAGTAAAATAAATATACATAAAAACTAGTAGTCACAAAAATCAAATATTATTTTAAATGTATACTACAAAAGAAATGAAGCCATGATAAATGGAATATAGATTTCCTTCATTAATAACTTCTCTGATTTCAAGGAGGTTCATGAAAGACTATAAAAAAAATTTTTTTTTTTTGAGACAGGGTCTCACTCTGTCACCCAGGCTAGAATGCAATGGTACAATCATGGCTCACTGCAACCTCAAATTCCTGGGCTCAAGCCATCTTCCTGCCTCAGCATCCTAAGGAGCTGGGACTATAGGCACGTGCCACCATGCTGGCTAATATTCTTTTTTTTTTCTTTAGTTTTTTTAGAGGCTGGGTCTCACTCTGTTCCCCAGGCTGGTCTCGAACTCCTGGCCTCAAGCAATCCTCCCACCTCGGCCTCCCAAAGTGCTAGGATTACAAGTGTGAGCCATTATGCCCAGCCTAAAATACAGTTTTATAAAAATAGCTGACCCCTTGAACAACACAGGTGTTAGAGGAACTGACTCCTGCCCCACGTGTCAAATATCAGTGCATAACTTTTGACTTCCTAAAAACTTAACTACTAATAGCCTACTTGAGCAGAAGCCTTACCAATAACATAAACAGTCTATTCATACATATTCTGTATGCTATATGTATTATATACTGTATTCTTACAATAAAGTAATCTAGAGAAAATATAAGAAAATCATAAGGAAGACAAAAATATTTACTATTCATTAAGAGGAAGTGGATCATCATAAAGGTCTTCGTCCTCATCCTCTTCATATTGAGTAGCCTGAGTTGGAAGAGGAAGAGGAGGGGTTGGTCTTTCTGTCTCAGGAGTGGGAGAGGCAGAAGAGGTGGAGGAGGTAGAGGGGAAGGCAGGAGAGGCGGGCACATTTGGTATAACCTTTTACTAAAAAAAAAATCTGCATGTAAGTGGACCCAAGCAATTCACATACCTGTTGTTCAAGAGCCAACTATATGTATAACTACAAGCCAAATTTTCATAATTTTTGTTTCATTACATTTTTTCTATTTCTGACCATTTTTAAAACCACTTTAAAATGAAAACTAAAATCCAGTCTAACTCATTCTCTCCAAATTTCAACTTTAAAAAAAAATGGACAAATAAAAAGGACCTATTTCAAAAAAGGAAGTGTCTCTCAGATAACACAGGCCATTCTTAATACTTTAAGAACACTTAAACACACAAATCAAGAAAATGTTCAGTAATGTTACTCAGTGCATCTCTAGGTTGGACTACATGCCAAAATTCACTAAGTCACATTAACTTAAAATGCTTTTTACTAGTTCTATCTAGGTTGAAAACCTTTAAAACTATTCCCTAGATTCCAGGATAGAGCAGGACTGGCTCTACTTAAAGCAGCTATAGTCAAAGGCCACCTAAGATATGCCAAAGGCAATATGGCCAGAAAAGCACAGATAACTGCTAATAGTAACTCCACCCAGGTCTCTGAACTTAAAACCTCCTTCCTACCTCCTTTCCCTCACCTCATCTCCATCCAATGGACACAAAACAGTATCATGCACAAACTTTTGAAGAGATGGGAAGCTGGGAAAGGGGTATGTGTGGATGCTTAGACTAAATACCTAAAATCACTTGAAACATACCTCTATCATAAAAATATTAGCAACCATGTCATCCATAACAACAATAAAAATAGTTTATATTTATATTACATATACTCTTTGCCAGGTAATGTTACAAATGCTTCAAAAATATGAACTTAATTAATCTTCACAGAAACCCTACAATACAATAATACTGTTAATTACAGTGTTACAGATGAGAACACTGAGACACAGAGTTTTGTAACTTGCTCAAGGTCACACAGCAAGAAAGTATCATTATTGAGATTTGAACCTATAATAGCTGCTCCAGAGTCCACACCCTTAAACACTGTGATATCCTGCCTCTTTATCCCTGTATTTGTTATACCTCTTATAAACTATTGACATATAAACTCAAAAAATTTAAGTATGGAACTAATGCAGTAGAACAATATACAACCAGAAAAGGGATGCTAAAGGCCTTTATATACTCATGACGAAGGAAGATCCAAGATGTATTGTTATGTTAATACATAATAATGTATTTATTATGTTAATATAACATAATAAAGAATGTCAGTAAAGTATCTATTTTTAAGAATATTCACAAAAATGTCCATAGTAGTTTTCTAAGTAGCTGGATTTCAGGTTTGGTGGGGAGTTTTTTCATTTGTTTTGTTTTTAGAATTTTTTTCCCATTGTTTCCTATGTAGTTTCAATTGGAATATATATATACACACATGAATAATTTTTATAATTGGAAGTAAATTTAAATTTTCTTCCTCTTGAAAATTAAATTGTTACAAATTACTGTTTACAAAAAGAGAGCAAGAGAGGGGGACTAACCCTTAATAAAAATACAACAATTCTTCAGATTTTATTTTTAGGTGGGCAAAATGGTTTGGGTTAACTAAAATACAAAGTGACACTCGTATCCACCCAAGCTAAAACATTCGAAATACTGAAATTATAAATAACATCCAATCAGAAATAATGTGTGTTACAAAACTACAAAGGAAACAAGGGGGGTGATTCTAGATAGATAGAGGTAAAACACAATACTTGCTTCCCCAGTATGTGTATGCTATATATGTATGCCCACTATCCAGTATTTGAAGAATCAGGTTTCAGAGTGTTCAAAAGCTAATACTAAATTGTCAAGTGTACCTATACTTTATACTCACAAGATATACAGGAACATATTATATTTATGTCACATTTTATTTTTAGTTTAGATATGATACAACTTCATGAGCTACCTAAAATGACCTGGGAGTAATATATATCAAATATTTATGGTATATGTGTGTGTTTTAAGAGAAGGCATAATTGAATTGCCTTAAGAGTTACTGAACTGGGAGGTGATTTGCCATTCCTGACAAACTTTACACTATCTTTAAATACAGAGGCTGTGTCCTGGTAAATCTGTTCAATTTTGCTAAAAAATCACATTACCAAAACTACACCAATTTCCAAGGTTAAATTTTAGTTCCCATAATTTCAAGTAAAAGTCATTAATAATCTGCTGCCTATTCATTTCTATCTCAATGATATTAAAATTCCTTGGCAGCTTCAAGAAAATAAATCTTTTTTTAAATATATATTTGTAATACCTATAAGAAATAACAAGGGTTAATAAGCCAATCACTTCATGTTGATCAAATAAAAGTCACATCAATTTGTGTAGTCCTGTATGTGTTAAGTAATTTTTTTAAACCCAGCAGATCAATATGCTACTATTTTTTCTCTTTTTTTTAACCATCTTAACCATTTTTAAGTATATAGTCAGAAGTGGTAAGTATATTCATATTGTTGTGCAACCAACCTCCAGAACTTTGCATCTTGCCAAACTGAAACTATACCCAGCAAACAACTCCCCATTTTCCCCTGCTCCTTGCCCTGGTAACCACAAGTCTACTTTTTTCCCTATTGGTTTTTAATTTTTATTTTCCTTTCAAAGAAAGACTATAACTTTATTTAAGGTTAAAAAAATTAGCCCAAATGCAAATAATTATCTCTTCTGGGGAAAGCCAAATTTGACTATGAAACTCAAGAGTCCACTGTGTTTGCAAAAACATAAATTACTAAAAACCCAAACACAAGATCTTATTTAAACAGCCTGCTAAATCAACTTCCAAATTTTGTTGAAGAAAATAAGTCCTTCACATAATCACTGACAGTTTTAAAATTGTTTTTAAAAAGTTTTACAATTGTTACCAATTTTAAAGAGGCATAACATCTGCATTATATTCGGAGTATTATCATTAAATTGAATTTAGAAAGTAGCTCTCCATTAGAATAAATCCCTCCTTTATATAGCAATTTCCTTTGACAAGAAAATTTCTAATCTTTCTTGCCCCTCCTTCAGGCGGGGGAAAAAAAAGAGGGAGGGAGGTTTCCTTGATACAAAGGATAATAGAGTTGATTATGAAACTTTTAATTGGAATTAAAAGATAATTGTCTAGCTATAATACTAATAAAACTTAAGTTTTAAAAGGAATTAAGATTTAATGATGATAATAAAATAAAAATACTTTGGAAAAACTGCCCTTCCCCAGGAAAATATTTAGCCATTTTTATTTAAAATTTCAACAAAAAACAGTCCGGTGACTATAACAAAAGCCAAGACAATTGGTCTATGGTTACCAGTTCACCTGATAAATTAGCTATCTTCACAAGACCATTCATGCCAGGTGTAAAGGAAAGGTTTTAATGATCATGCATTGAATGAGACCAAAGTTTCCCAGGAAACATTTCTGAAAGTAAAACTTAAAAAGCAATTTCAAATGTTATTTGACAAATCCCTAAACAGACTGAAACATTCTACATACCGATATGCCTCTAATAATCTGCATTAATTTCTCAGCCTCCATTATCAAGCTGAAAAATAGCAGTAAAGCCAAAATCTTGGAGTAAAGAAAATAATAATTTTATTTCACCTTAATCTTTAAGGTGAATATTACTTTTAGAATGATGGCAATGAAAATAAATGAGTAATCACCACTCCATAAAAGTTATTGTCACTGAAATATATATTCAATCTGCCCCACTTCTCATTAATCATCAGTTACTCTTCCTATATACTTCCTACATATAAACAACGGTACTGAGAATGCAAATATCAGTATTTACAACCTTTTAAACTCAAATATTATTAATAATTAACATCAGTCCTTAATAAAATTACATTGCAATCAGCAGACGTTTCAAACTTGAGAGAAAATGTTTACTGCATACCAAAAGCAAAACAAAAAACTCTCACTGTCGACAAGATCTTTTTCTTTTTTTTTTGAGACAGGGTCTCACTCTATTGCCCAGGCTAGAGTGCAGTGGCATTATCATAGCTCTCTGCAACCTCAAACTCCTGGGCTCCTGCCTGCCTCAGCTTTCCGAGTAGCTAATTCTTTTTTTTATTTTTTAGAGACGGGGTCTCACCACGTTGCCCAGTCTGGTCTTGAACTCCTGGTCTCAAGTGATCCTCCCACCTTGGCCTCCCAGAGTACTAGGATTACAGGCATGAGCCACTCCCCCAGACCAACAAGATCTTATTGTAATCTAAGGAAAAAGTGCTTCTGTCCCACCAACTAACCACACTGCAGGATTTTAACACATCTAATCTTAGGAAATAACTACCTTCGACTCTAAAATCAATTCCTACCACTCTGCTCCTCATTCTGTCTACTCCAGCCACTCGAGCCTTGCTGTTCCATGCCAAGCAAATGCTCACCTCAAGGTCTTTATCCTTTGCCCTGAATGCTCTTTTGAACTTCATCCATGTCTGTGCTCAAATGTCACTTTGTCTGTGAGGTCTTACTTGCTCACATTTCTATAAATTTGTAACCCCCATTTAACTGCCACTCTCTTTTCCTATACTTCTTTGTTTTGCCCCATACCATTTTATCACCATTTTTATTTGTTTATTGTCTCTTTTTTCACCCCACTAAAATATAGATCTGAGAAGGCACATAGACTTTGTTTTATTCACCACTGTTTCTCCAGTTCCTAGGCCAATAAATATTTGTGGAATGAGTAAATAAATCAATGAATGAACAACAATGATTTACATTTATTTGTATGGCTGAGTTCAGACTTGTTGAATTTTATCTTTCATAGAATTCATAGAGCTTGTAACTAGTGTGATCACATACAAATCTCCTAACTTTCTCTATAGATGGCTGCATTTGGGTCAGGCACCCACCCCACATCCAGTTGGCTGTGACCAGGGAAACAGGACAGCAACATAGGAGCATGGAGACCTCCACACAAAGGCTGTTGATGTTGAAAAACTCCTGGAAAGAGACAGTACAAATGGCAGGCACATTGCTTAGTTTGTCTAGTTCACATTCCACTTATATATTCTCTCTTATTATCAAATTTATCCTTCACTGAAGAAGAAAACTGCTTCCTAGAGCAACTGCTTCTCACCAGCAATATGGTATATCATGCTACTTTTAAAAGAATTAAAAAAAAAAACTATAGTGAATGGCAATCACTGTGGAAAGAATGTCTAATTGGAGGTACTACTAGTGCCATCCCTCCTTTCAAATCTCTTTGAGAGTTTATGCCAGACCATAACAGATGCAGAAGGAAATGGACCACTCATTCAACAAATATTTATTATGCACTAACTATAAAGAAGATACTTTATGAAGTAATTCAATTTAAACTGCAGGGTATGTGTGTTTGTGTATTAAAAAGGGTACTTCTAAAAAAACTGTACATAAAAACCTTCAAAAAAGAAAACCAGAATTGAATTTTGAAGATGATGTTATCTAAGAAGTGAGGGATCCAGAAATATTATTTCAATAATAGTTTCGAAACTGCTTCAACTACATATTACTAGTAAATATTTACTATAAAGTAACATTTATTGTTATTATTAAGTAACCTTAACTGAGTTCTTACTGTGTGCCAGGCACTGTTCTAAGAACTTTACATGTGTTCATTTATTTCTCTCAACAATTCTATATATAAATACTATAATATTTTTTATCCCCATTGGACAGGTGAAGAACCCAGGCACAGTTCAATAATTTGCCCAAATCTATACAGCTGGTAAATTACCAGGATTCACACACAGGCATTCAGCTCCACAGCTAGCTCTTATAATAACTATACTCAACAATATGTAGAATATGGTCCACTAAAAATATAATCCTAAAGTGGTATGGTGGGAGAAAATATAAATCCTAAGAGGCCATTGTGAAAAGAAAATCAATAAAAAATACAATGCTGATATAATAACTTTGATAAGAAACGATTCAGATTTTTCACCATTCATCATTATATAATCACAGTTATCTGAAGAATTTTTTGAATAGGCTAGAAATTAATTACTATTTGATTATTTTAAATCTTAAGATAAAATCATTAAGAAAACTACTATATCTAAAGTAGTTTTTTATACATACTGCATTATTTTATCACATTTAATTTAATACAGATAATTCATAAGTTTGTTGTTAAGTATTATTTTGCAAACACACCCCAAAACTCACAGAAAAACTTATTTTCCTGAATTTATAAAAAGCTTTTCTTGAATATGAAGCATGAAGTTACATCATTTACTACTTCATAATGTAGGCATTATGATTTACTACTACAGCTATATGATACTGATGACACTTCTGTCCATTACAATGTGTTTAAGGCATGAAAATCTGAACTTACTGAAGAGTCAACTATCAGCCTTCTCTTATTAGAAGTTAACCCTAATCAAGTGACCTCTCTGAAAGTTCAGAAATGAAAAATTTATTAAATCTTATAGACACCCTCCACTAGAAATAATAAAAGGGTTATAAAATGTAACTCTTGTCATTGGGTGCACTAACCAACCAATATGCGCTAAAACATTCTTTTTAAAAGTAGACACACCTTTTTCAGCTCAACAGATCTAACCTAGAATAAACATCCTAACATTTACTTTGTCTTTGTGGCAGACTCTAACAAATGTGCTATCAGAATAATTTGTAAACAACTCCTGCATGTGTATGCAACATTTCTTTATTAATGTAGAAAAGGTCATAACATCACAAGGAAATGAAAACAGAAGCCATCTGGGAAACAAGCTGCTTCTTACAATAATAATAACAAAATTTAAAACAACACAAAATAGAAAAAATGTAATCAGTGTGCAAAAAAAATGAAAAAATAATTGCATACGTGTTATAACCATAAATAACTTTTCAAAACAAATATATATTAAGATGAGTGTTTTACTTCCAAACTGGAAGCTCAGAAATTTTTTTAAATTCTCCCCCTAGAATTTCTATTAAAACCAATTTACAAAATACATCAGCTTATAAATATAGTAAAATCACAATAAGAATAACCCACTCTTTCTAGCTCAGCTTTAATCCAAAGGAATCAGAATCCATCTCAAATTTCCAGAAGCTGCCCTACCATCACCCCAATGTTATCCTCCTCAATTCCATGAACCTTTTTATCTCTCATTTTGGCACTAGACATACCTTCTCCTCCCTGATCTCACTCTGCTTTCCTTCTTGCTCACTGCACTCCTGCCTCACTAGCCTGCTTCCTATTTCTTGAACACATTAAGCTCTTTCCTGTCTCAAGGCCATTTTACTTGCTGTTCTCTGTGCCTACAGTGCAGTTCCCCTGGCTCTTCCCATGATTGTTTCTCATTCTTAAGTCAATGATGCCTCCTCAGTTAGAGGGCCTGTCTTGACTACCCAATCTAAAATAAATCCCTTACCCTAGCCCCCCACCCCTTTCCCCCAATCACTCTGTAGCACATCGCCTTATTGAATTATATTGCAAATTTATTTACTTACTAAATTTACTGATCTCTTAAGAGATCAATAAATATGTGTTGACTAACACCGTCTCCTCTCAGGGCTCTGACATGAATCATTCAAGAGAAGGGCAGCACCAGAAAACCATACCCAGAGGACATACCCTGCTGTACCAAGAATTTACCCATCTCTACCAAAAGATAATAAATAACAAAATCTCCAAAGACTAAACTTGAACACACCTCAATTATCTCTTTCTTGAATTTCTTCCCATGAGGATCCTTGATCTTTCATGCAAATGCATGTGCGCATGAATGTGCGCACACACACACGCCTGCCTCTCTTAGGCTCTCCTAATCTCTGTATGTGCCCAGACCAGCCTGAATTTGCCTAAGTACAAAGCATAGGCTAAATTTAGTTTTCTTTCTCTTTTTAATCAAAAGACATAGATACTGTAAAAATTCGCACAGGAAACAGTGAAAGTTCCATCAAGCCCATTTCTCAGAGCAGCTTCTAAACCCCTCATTATCCAGTCCCACAAAAATCAAGTTTCCTTACTTAATAACTATACTTCTGCATTGGTCTTAACATATCTGAGGTTAGACTCAGTTCTAACATTTAAAACCTGAACTACTTCTAAAGGCAAATAATTGCTATGGGGTGTGAAGACAGGGAAACTGTAACGAGAGAAGCATTTAAAGAAAAGGCTTCCTACAAAATATCCACAAGACTCAAAGAGAAATATAATTCATTCGCCTATTTAAAAGGCTATGATGTGGAAACATGCATGTTTGTTATGCATGACACTAAAGAACAAAAGTAGAACTGTTGGGTCAAATATACAAAAAACAAATTCTGGCTGACACACAGAAAGACTCTGTACCTTGGGAGGTGAGAGGCTATTTATTACATACTGTAACATACGGGGCATTTCCTAGAAATTTAAACCCTGATTAGGATTAAAAACAAAGAAAACCAAAACGTTTCATCAGTTAATTCTATCAATCATGTACATTAACAAATCTAGAATAAACTTGATTTAATTTGCAACCCAGCTCCCCTTTTGTCTTCTGTTATCATTGTGATTATTAGCCAATAGTTATTGAACTCGTACTGGGAATTCTAACGTAATCTTGAGTAAATAAGACTCAGGTTTCTCTGGTAAGAGAGCTCATGATTTAACAAAGTATATGACCTATTTATATGTACTTCAACTGTAGTACTATGAAATCTAATACAAAGACGAAGAATTTGAACTGATCGCTGGTCCACGCCTTAAAATGTAACTTGTTCTTTTTAACTTTAAGGTAGCCACTTTAGCTTAATCATGAGGTATAAAACAAAACCCAGTATAACCAAAGATTTTTCCATAAGTCTTTGGTAAATCTAATATTCAATATTAAATTTTAAAGTATTAAATTATTAATACTTAATAAATACTTAATTTTTAAAGTATTAAATATTATAATATTTTAAAATATTAAAATATTATAAGTAGCATGCCAACTTCAAAGTCCTCCAAATCTTTTGTCACGAAGGTGCTTCATAAACATAACTAAAGCCTGACGTGATAAATTATCAAAACTGCTGGGCCAGGAGCAATGGCTCATGCCTGTAATCCCAACACTTTTGGGAAGCCGAGGCAGGAGGATTGCTCGAGCCCAGGAGTTCCAGGCTGCAGTGAGCTATGATCGGGCCACTGCACTCCAACCTGGTGACAGAGAGAGAGACCTGTCTCTTCAAAAAATAAAACTAAACAAAAAAAAACTGGCATTCATTTCCAAAAAGAACGTGACCTATGGTGACTGAACTCTGAAAGCCAGGAAGAGACTGGTGGTTGGAGAAAACCAGATCTGTCAAGATTAGTCAACAGCAGTTCAGATTCCAAGTAACTTAGACTTAACTCTTTGGCCGAAGTGGTCTAAACAGCAAAAGCTCTATAATAAAAATAATTTTTTTATACTAAAGCAAAGCTACATATGGTTCCCAAACATAAGTACATAAAATGGAACCCAACTGGTGCATGAGAAACACCTAGAAAGCCTGTTAAAAAAAAATACAGAATCTATTAAATCCCTAAACACCCTAAATACAGAGTCTGGGGCAAAGTCCTAAAAATCTACACTTTTAAAATCTCATTGATGATTTTGATGATTACTCAGTTTGGAAGTCAGTCATCTTTTTTCCTAATAATCTCAGTCATTCCCATATATGCAAGTCTTTGATCCTATAGCATCTATTCTCTGGTTAAGAAACACACACACACAACACACAAACCTGACTATCCCTAGTGAAAGTATAATGGTTATTAAAAGCATTATTACTACTCAGTTTGGTTGGTTTCAAATCATGAGCCTAACCAATTACTAGCTGTTTAACTTTAGGCCTGTTACATAACTTCTCTGTCCCTCTGTACATCAGAGATTTAGAATCATACTTCCCCATGGGGCTGTTATGAGGATTAAATAATTGAACATGTACAGAAACATCTAAAACAGGACCTAGATGATAACAAGGGCTCAATAAATGTTAGCATATTTGCATTATTATTATTATTTAATATACGAAAGAAAGCAGATCCATGTGAGCTGGGATAGCCAAACATTTCAAAGAGCAACTGATAGATGAATGCACCTTGAAGAATGGGTAGGGCTTTAGGAATGATAAGAAGAAACAAAAGTAGTGTGCAAAACGAATAAAGAGACCAAGGACTTCAGGGTTCAAAACTGGCATTTTTCAACCATAAACTCAGTTGTATTAAGTGGGCTCGTCTATATGCAGCCTGAATGCCAGGTAGAGGAGTTAAGCAATAATTCAACAGATAAGGGAAAACCCTTACAGTTCTTAAATAGGGCAGTAATGTATTTAACATAAGTTTCTAAAAAGTCTTGCCTTGCCAGCCTGAGGATGAGGAACCAGGCTAAGAAGGGATAAGCCATTCACGAATTTTGGAAATACCATTGTCTGCTAAAATATCAAAGTATCACTTGGAGAACTAGACACCAAATAACTAGAATCTTCCAGAATGAACAGAGGTACATATAAACAAAATGGAAATGCCTAGTATAAAAAGACCAAAAAAATCATTTGTAGGGCATTTACAAGTTTGTAGCATAAATATACTTCAAGAGAATGGCCAAAATCATGAAAATGACATGTGTAACAGTGCCTGTATTTATATATATACTTCTTTCTCCAGAATGTCTCTAATGGGTCATAGTTAAGGGCTAAAACATTTGTTTTCTAAAGAACATTTGCCCTCCAGTACCTTTTTTCAAGAAGAAAAATACTTTCAGAACATATTCACAGTTTCCTCTAGCTAGCATTATACAACCTTTCTAAATTTCTTAATTTTACCACCTCTAAAAGTTAGTAAGTGAGAAATCATTTGAAAAATGAATCAGATCCCCAGTGGAACTGAATCACAACAGAGAAATAACCCCTGATCCAATCAATGGTAAATGGCATTCAATTGTTAATGCCATTAAAATAACTACTTCCTCTTTTGTTAAATTAAAGTTTATCCAGGAAAATTATCATGAGGTACAGTGGCCATTGTTAAATCAATGTTTGGACCTTGGGAAAAAATGTTTAACAATTCACAGAATTCAAATAACAAATGGTGCAAACTCTTATCTAGTTCAAAAGTGTTTATCACATTTAAAATTTATAGCAACACACTAAAGAGAAATTCCTCCTTCCCCCACCTTTATCACAGAAAATATAAACATCCCTGCCTAGCATCCTTACTCTTTTTGTCACCATGGTTACCAACACATATACTCTGCTGCTTACACTGAGCTAAAACGAAAAAATACATTGTGCCGCACATCAGTATGCCTTCTCAATGCCTATAGTCCTAGCTACTCAGGAGGCTGAAGCAGGAGGATCACTTGAGCCCAGGAGTTCAAGGTTGCAGTGAGCTACAATCATGCCACTGCATTCCAGCCTGGGGGACCAAAAAAAAAGAAAAGAAAGAAACAAATGATAGCGATAACTAATAATAAAAGCTCTGGATGAAGGAATTCAGAAAACACCATCCCTAAGAAATTAACAGTATCACTTAAAGAAGGGCAGCACATTTTTATTTCATATATTCTCTTGTAAAATGGAAAACAATGAGCCACTTAACACAGAGAATCTTTGGTAGAATACTTGTGATTAAGCCCTGTAAAAAAGAGACAGGTGGAGATTGGCCCATCTGATTGGAAAACATCAGGTCTGCTGAAACTCATGCTAGTATAGGTATGTGGAAACATGCAGTCTCATATTGTGGGTAGGAGTGTCTCTATAGAGATATTTGGCCGAATCAATCAAAATTACAAATGCATACAACCCTTTGACTCAGCAATTCTATTTCCAGGAATTCACCCGACATATATACTCATATGTATATATGGGCAAAACATAGACTGCAGTGCCAGTAAAAGCAAAACACTAGAAAAAGCCTAATCATCCATCAAGAGGAACTGGTTAAATAAATTAAGACAAATCCAAACACAATGTAGATGTAATAAATAAATAAATAAATAAATAAGAATGAAGATGTATTTACTGACATTGGGTTAAGTGAAAAAATGCCAAGAAATAAGTAATTTTTAAGGATACTATTTGAGTTGAAAAGGGTAGTAGGAAGGATATATACCTATTTACATAAAACTATATAGATTATCTCTGGATGTATACACAGAAACTGCTAATGCTGGTTGCTTCCAGGAAGAGGAAATGAACGGCAGGGCAACAGGAGACTCTTTCCTCTATACCCTAGTCTATCTTTTGAATTTCAAACCATATGAATATATCACCTAAAGAAAATCATAAATTAAAGAAACTTTAAAAGGGAGGAGGGAAAAGGATTAAGCAGGAAGATTTCTTAAGTACCAAATTTGACTCAGTGAAAATTTGACTCAGTTTCCATTGTGGCCTTTCATTTTAAAAATGTCCTCTTTCTTTCCTCCTCCCATCTTTTTCTTTCTCATTCCCTCCTGTTAACTCTCCCAGTTCATTTTACTCTCCTCCATTCAGGCCTCCCAGGGACCTGTACTGCAACTGCTTAGCCCTGCTGGGAGTACTAAATGCCATGATGGTTGATGAACTTTATTCCAGTAAGTGCCACACAAAATGAATGACAATATCAGCTACAAAAGAAATCAGAGTATTTATAGAAGAGTAGATAATTCTACTTAAGCAAAAGGAAAGAAAAAAATAAAGTAAGGGAAGATGGAGGAAATGAATACGAGATTTGAGAAATTCAGTTTTAACAATATTATTAAAAATTCTTCCAAATCTAATTTTAAATACTCATTCAATATTGTCTGCTTTGTCCATTCGTAAATAGTTTATTATCTAAAAAAATATTCTTAATAAAAACAACATATTTCTGCTAAAGAAGTGATTTCCCTCTCTGTTAATTAAAAAACCAAACCTGCCTTCTCAATGTGGCTGTATGGTCCGTGGCCCTGCTTCTAGGCAGCAGTCCCCAAACTTTCTGGCACCAGGGACCAGTTCCATGGAAGACAATGTTTCCACGAGGGATCGGAGCGGGGCAGAGCTCATCAGGTGGTGATGGGAACAATGGGGAACAGATGAAGCTTCCCTCGCTTGCCCACTATGTGGGCCCCCCCCAATTCCGAAGTTTCATGGAAGACAATTTTTCCACTGATGGTGGCATAGGGTGGGGATGTGGGGGTCAGGGAGGCACCACAGAGCTCTACGGCCTGGTCCCTAACAGGCCATGGACCAGTACCGGTCCACAACCTGGGGGATGGGGACCGCAAATAAAGAATCAGCAGACACCATGGTCACTGCTCTTTAGTTACTTAATGTTTTCTCTTTTTATTCCCATTATGTCATTTATTTGCAAATGCATATACATATTGATATTTCACATGTTAGTATCTCATTTTATCAAATTTTATATCACATACTCAATATTTTTCGCATCTCAGAAACTGAAATAAAGGCCTAGAGTCTCATCTGCCAAAGCTGAAACATAATTATCCTTTAAAAGATGCCAAAGGAACAACGCCTTTTTTGTCCAGAGCAAAGCTCGCTTCTAGATTAACTAAATCCTATCAGATTTCTCCTCCATGCAGTTGTAAATGGGGGAAAAGGACATGACTTACCCTGTGGTACATGGGAATCTGGGTAAGAACTACTGCAAACAGGATGTCATGGACAAAGACAATTGGTGAACTATATAGTCACAAGCAGTGTGACCAATATCTATCACAAAGACAAGCTCTTGCCTCAAAAATTCTCAAAATAACGGAAAGTCCATAGGCTTCAATATTCTCAGTTTAAGTAGGATATTTTACCTAACTCATGAGTAGGTGAATAGGTTGTATAAAAATCTTTACTTAAGTCTAAAATGCTATTCTCATCTTACCCAAACCCTACAGTATTGTTTCCTCCATGAGATACAAAAGTCCTGCCTACCAGTAAAACTTCTCTGAACAAATAATGCTCCAAAATGCCCAACATTTATTAAAATCAAACAAGCAACCCCTTTTTTTCTAAAACTAATTTTCAATAAAACATACTGATAAGATTTTCATTTCTTTACAAATAATAGACCAGAAAAATGTCTTCAGAATTATCCTGATATTCTTCACACTTGTGACCACAAAAAATAGAAAACTGCCACATGGGCAAAGATAGGTCTCTGAACCCCACACAAAAGGTAATTAATATTTTAAAAGCAGAGAGAGAACATACACATGAAATATACATTATATAGTTACACAAACTAAATTAACTTTCTAACTTGGCATTATGACAGGGTAGCTGGGAGGGAATGTAAAAGAAAATACTCAACAGCTCAAAATTAACAATAGGCCCATTTATTCAAGGTAGGATGGTTCTCCCATTTCAGCTTGAGAGGACTGAAAGTCTTTCTGTCCTCCTCTATGAGGGAAACTCTGCAGCTGGCATGTCTGGAGAATCACTCAACTATAATCACAGCTTTACTCAGAGTCAAGCAATGGCAAGAAAAGTCTTCATCTTCACTATGCACCGAAAACCAGCATCAAGAAATATTGACTTTGAGGTGTTCAAATTTCATCCTTCAAGGACCAGGTCGACTTCTCCTAAAGGAAACCAACCTCCACAAATACAAAAGATCTAAACATACTGATAAGATTTTTCATTTCTTTACAAATAATAGGCCAAAAAAAGTCTTCAGAATTATCTTCATATTCTTGACACTCGTAACCACAAAAAAGAGAAAACTGCCACATGGGCAAAGATAGGTCTCTGAACCCCACACAAAAGGTAATTAATATTTTAAAAGCAGAGAGAGAACATACATGTGAAATATACATTATATAGTTACATAAACTAAATTAACTTTCTCTAAAACTGAGAAACACTTATCTGAATGTCTTTTCATCGAATATTGTCTTATGACAAGTCTTATGACACTGACTAGTACTAGAGTTCTCTGCTTATTTCTTTTCCACCCAACCTTTGTACTCCCCAATACTTTATATCTTCTTCAATGGCTTCTAGAAAGTATTCCCATAACTACTGAATGAATGAACTCACAGCAAATTGTTTCACAATACTGTCTTTCTCTGTTGTGTGTTATACTCCCAAAAAGGGCTCCATACTCCAGGAAATGGTAAATTTCTTCTGCTTTTCAAATCCAATTAAAATTTTGTCTGAGCTTATAACAATTAATCCTCCCCTAACTCTTGAGAATCAAAGTCATTATTATTTGGGTATTTAAAAGTCTGACCTCACTCTTATCTGCTAAAGAAGCATTTGAAATGTGTTTTTAGAGAATTGGGAGATCATCTTCAGAAATCCAAATATTGATAGTGAAGAAAAAAGTTCTAACATCATATATCAAAAAATAACACACAGCAGAGTATTTCAACTTTAGGATGTTGTACTTAAAAGATGTTATTCACAAACATGTAATCCTTCTTGTATTCCATCATGAGGAACATAAACTGGCCAAAATATAGCCTTGAATTATGTAACAAGTCTCCTATTTCTTCTAAAGTATACTGGCAAAGACCAACAAACCCAAACTGCTACAATGAAACCCATCCCCACATTCCATGGCTTCAGGGCAATTCCATAAACACAGGGTCATAAAAAGACAGCAAACTCCTAGAGCCAGCACTCCATTTTAAGGATAGGAAATTGAAGATAATGACATGTGATCCTGCAGTTACAGCAATCTGTGGATCCTTTTAAAAAGTCAGCAGGTTGCCAATCTTATCTTAGAAATCCACCCACAAAACATAATATAAAATTCATACAATATAGATGATGAACATATTTGACTGAAATGTTAAAATTTTATAGCTGGTATGCTTTAAGATACAAGTAATATTCAGCATATTCACATGCTATTAGAACAAAATCTCAAGAAAACAGAATGTTCAACTGGCTTATTTATCTCAAAACACTATTTGTACCCATCCCTGAATTCCAATGTTACAACTGAATGTAAATGGACCTTTGGAGTTCAACATAATACCTGATCAGAGAAAAAAATGTCTACTCTCGAACTCTAAATATAAAGATGCAAGTTCCTAACTAAGCAAAAACTTCTGATTTTTCTTTTTGAATTTCAACAGAGAATACATTTTAAAAATATAACTGCTAGGTTCCCTATAACTATGGGAGATTTGTTTCGAGTCTCTAAATAATTTTTCTTTTTAGATTTTATAATATTATAAAAGATAATTCAGAGAATACTGTGTGCCACACCTTAATAAGAATTCATATGCATTATTAAAATAAGAGAATCATTAAATTACATGTTTTAAGGCATGCTTTCAGTTTTTAACTGCTTCTTGATACTATTAATTAAAGAACTTGATGATCACTGAAAAAACATCCCAGTAATTTTACATAATTAAGGCAGAATAAGCATAACCAGAGAACTAATTAAGATGAAAGTTAAACATTTATAGGATTAATAATCTTACCAAAATATAAATTAGTTATTAAACACAAATCTTTATTAGGCAATGTTACTAGGCATGTTTAAATTAAACCACACAAGGGGTTAAAAATAACTACAATGAAAAGCCAACAGCCCAGCAGCCCTGTTGAGCCAACAGTCCCCTCTCACCTCCCCCTCCCCCTCCAATCATCTCCAGTCCAGAATGAATTGCATGCCCCACTGCACAAGGCCCAAAAAGGTCACAGTAGATGGCAAAGACTTTTGTAAGAGAACAGAAATAACTCAGCAGCTTTGTTACCGTAGTCTCTTTTAATCAGTATGTTCAAAATCCTTTAATTAGCACTCTGTCTACACAAGGAAAGCATTTCTTCTGTGCCAGAGGAGGGCACATATGTATGTACACAGTGTTCTGTTGTATCAGCATCACAACATAGAGCTAGCACCTCAAATTGTCTGCCAGGGAACTAAAGTACATAAAACTTTTTTAAAGGCATGTACCACAAAATTTACATATTTCATTTGCATTTCTTTTACCAAACAACAAAATGATGAATAAGTTTGCCTCATTTAGGTGTCAATTTGTTTCTGGACTTATTTTCAGCAAAAATGAAAGTATTTTAAATGAAACAATAACTTTCTTCAGACAATTAAAATAAAGTAGAATATTCAAACTTAATGTAAAATAATGTTAACAAAACATAAACAGATAACACTCAAGTATTGTTCCTGTTCTCATAATAGACCTTAGCAGAAGGAAAAAACACCACCTCACACAAACAGGAATAAATCACAAGACACATTTTCACACGGATGCTTTACATTTAAAATTTCATCCAACCACAAAAAGTCTTAAAACTTGCAGACTAGATTACATACGAATATATTTCCTTACAAAATCTGATTAACTGGAATCAATACAGAAATTGGTGATAAATTAAAGACAACTATTTTAAAATCCATAGCCAAGAAACAAAGGAAACTCCACTAGTAAAATGGGATTTGCAGTATTTTAATAGGGATATGTACGTGCTACATACTTATTTTTAATCTTTCAAAATCAAGTTGGAGATATATATACTGTAAGATGCAGAGTATGTGTGTTTGTATATGTATTTATATACACATATAATTAAAATGATAATCTTCTAAATATCTGATTAGAGAAACAACCTAACTAAATTTAAGATAAAGTGAATTATTAGGCAGGCAGCATAACACAATTGCGTGAAAGCCAGCTCTCCCACACCAGACATGTGAGCTCACAGCACAGTTCTGTACAATGGGAATAATACCACTATTTCACAGGCTGATATAAGAATTAAATGAGTTGATGCCTTTATAGCACTTGGTAAAAATCCAAAAGTTTGTTGGTAAGACTGGAGGGTGAGGGAGGGCACAAAATAGGTTTTTTAATTCACTGCACAACCTATCAAAATTACATAAATACGTATAGTTATATATGTATGTATATACTTATATATGGTATTCACTGTAGCACTGTTTGTAATAGCAATATTAAAAACAACATGAATACCCTTCAGTAGAGGATTGGCTAAATAAATGTTACTTCCATATAAGAAACTATTATACAATTTTTTTTTTAAACTCCTCATATAGAGAGAAAGTTCTCCATGGTAAATTGTTGAGAACAGTATGTATAATATGCTACCATTTGAGTAAAAGAGGAGTAGAAATTCATATTAATTTGAATATATAAAAACAAACCCCCTAAAAAGTTACACAAGTAATTAATAGTAATAATTACCTACTGATGATGAAAGTGAAATACTGCCTGACATATAGTCAAGCTTCAATAAATGGAAGCTGTAATTACTCCCCTCATCAGTATTATCATCAGTATTATCACCATCATAATGAAAACACATCCTTAAAATATATATACAGAATACATTCAAACTAAATCCACAATGAGGCAAAAAGCCAAATCTCAATTATTCATAGGCTGACTATCTAGTCGGAGATCCAAGCCCTTCATTTCCTCTTCAAACTTAAGTAGCTTTTGGCCATTTTACTGTTGGCTATCACCTTCACCAGAAAGTGAGCTGAGGGAATAATAACAAAAACAGTTATTCTTTTCTTTTTTTTGGAGACAGGGTCTAGCTCTGACACCCGAGCTACAGCACAGTGGCATCATCATAGCTCACTGCAACCTCAAAATCCTGGCTCAAGCGATCCTCCTGCCCCAGCCTCCCAAGTAGCTGGACTACAGGTGCACGCCACCATACCCGGCTAATTTTTCTATTTTTTGTAGAGATGGGGTCTCACTCTTGCTCAGGTTGGTCTCAAACTCCTGGCCTCAAGCAATCCTCCCGCCTCCGCCCCCCAAAGTGCTAGGATTACAGGTGAGAGCCACCACACCTGGCCCATTTTTTTTAATTTTGATCAACAGGTTTTAATAACAGCTTTTGGAGCTGAAAGGGACCATTAAAATCCCATAGCACAACCTTCTAAAGTTACATATGAAGAAACAAAGGTTCAGAGAATTGCCCAAATTAAAGACAGTTCAAAAATTTACAGTCTGCCCCCTAGTTAAATGCTTTTCCATTTTATTATTTGTATTTGGAGGAAAATGGAAAAAAAAAACTAAATTGAAATTAATTATCCTTACTAAATGTCCTCTTCCCATCCTTTATTATAGATAACTAAATTTGCTGAGATTAAATCCCACAAGCAATCACAATAAGTAGAGTACAGGTCAACAGAGAATTCAACAACTCAGCCCTCAGGTTTCCAGGACCAACCACTGAATGAACACCTGTAATAAAATCTGTAAAGTCTGCTTACACTAGAGATTGTCAGAGGCATGTTGAAATCCTTGCCACCTTGCAGCCGGAAACCCCAAGGAGCTGGGCCAACCAAGGACACACTGTAGTTGCTCATGATTCTAATGGCTCAAAGTCCAATGCCAGAAGATGAAAGATACTGTGAAAAAAAATTAGATGGTTAAAAAAATGTTTATTTGAAACCCTAGTACATTTAAATGCATTTAATATAAAGCCAATTAAATTATGTTTAGTATTTTGTTTTAAGGCAGTGAAAGGATGTAGAGGATAAGTGTATATAAAGTTCTTTATTAATTTCAGTCTAAGAAAGGGAATCTATGAGTTAATATACAATCCTTACACTCATGCCAATTTCCATAGTCTAAAGATTCCATATCAGAGTATATTTCTGCCTGTTGGGGCCTCCGACGAATTCTCCCTGGGGGGCGATCGGGAGGCACCAGCAGCGCTTAAAAATATATATATTTTTTAGAAAAAGAAAGAATACATTTCTAGATAGACACTGATGAGTTTTACAACTTGCTACAATCCAATTTTGTGGCTTCTTGCATTCAAACTTTAACCAAAGTACTTTATAACACCTTATTAAGGTATATAAGAAAGAACAAGATTTTATTGCAGCTTGAATTCAAAATGATAGTCCCCCCCCCCTCCACCTCACATATTCTTTCGTTTGCAGTTGGCAAGAGTCTTTCAATTTCACTTACTCAAATTCTAAGTTATCCTAACATATGAAAGGGACCATGAATCAGTAGGCTCCCATTCACGCTTTCCAAATGTTAAATTCTTTAAAATGAGAATTTTGTTTTGTTTTGTTTTGTCTTGTTTTTTGAGATTCGGGTCTCAATATGTTGCCCAGGCTGGTCTCTGACTCCTGGGCTCAGGGGTTCCTCCCACCTCAGCCTCCCAAGTAGCTGGGATTCCAGGCACACACCACTGCACCCAGCAATAAGTTATTTTTTAATGCACAAAACTATTCTTTCCAATCATGAACTACAACTGGTATTTCCTCTTATAGGGATATAGTATTTTCCACAGTTAAAGTAATATCTACTTGTCCTTCAGATAGGCAATGATGGACAATACTCGTATTTAGTACAGTGATATTTTAGTCAGAGCCTGCTTTTTGTTTTACACACACACCTCATCAGGCAAAGTAAAGAGCAGGCATTTATCACCCACTGAATAAGATTATGACTAAACGTGGTAGAAGTGCAAGGGTAACCTTAATGCATGAAATTGAATTGGCGCTTTAGAAAAGAACCACCACTTTCTTTTTTCTGTCTTATTGTAAGTGCACTCATAATCATTCTCATGGTAGTACTTTTATATAATTTTTTTTTAAAGCAAAAAAAAGTCTAACTCGAAGTTTACTATTGGTTGTTATAGTGGCAGGAGAGATTGGAAGGAATGAAGATTTTTTTTTTAGTGTAATACTAAGAAACAGAATAGTTCCCTTTTTAACACATTAACTGCCTCATGAGTTGCATTTAACTCACGCTAGTTTTGAGCGTGGGGCCTCGTGAAGCATATGTAACTCACATGTCTCTTCACCTTGGGAGCCTCGAGAACTATTTTTCAAGTTGCATATAACTCACGCACAGAAAACAATAAAAAATAACAAATTTTTCATTATATTAGAAAGTATCATTTTGTTTTCGAAGTTTTTATTCTATTTTCATAATAATACACCATGACCCCAAGTAAAAATTTTTTTTTCTAGTGTGGCAATGTGTTAAAAAATATTAAAAACATTACAAATGTATAATTTTTAAAACACACTCCCTTGGAAAATCTGAGCTGTGCAACAAAATCACCTTATATTACCTGCCTTTAAATATTTTTTTCATTTTTTTATGAACCCATTCAAAACGTCTATCCTATTGCACCAAATTCATAGTGGCAGATGTAGATATTCAAACCACTGGGTATATTTAAAGCAAACAGATACTTTCTTCTCATAAAGAGAAAATGAGGTAAAACTTTCAAATAAGCCTGGTTCTTAAAAACAATTAAATCAGGGAAAATATGTACCACATCTACCTGGAAACTAAATGAGCTTTTCCACTGGCTTGGTAGTACACTGACCCACTAGGCAATAACATATTACTCTGAAGTAACACAGGGCACTAAAAAAGACCAAAAGGCCACACCAGAAGTCAAACTGTTGCATATAGGTGAAGAACAATTAGTGGAGAGCTAATAAGGATCCACACACAATTTAATTGCTTTCCTGCTACAAAAAGAAAAGATTTTCATAAAACCAGTAGAGAAAATTTGTCTTGATATTGGTACACAATACAAACCTGAAGCATGTAAAGCCGATTGATACTTCACGGAAAGCCTGCCCTCCTTTTTTAATCTTTAACTTGTGTCAGGGGAAGATTGTGAAAGTTAGGCTCAACTTTCTTTGGCCCCATTCTTCCCTACAAGAAAATGTATTTCATTTATGTATCAAACCATTACATGCAACTTCCCTTTACTTGAGGACCCCATTCCTGACTTCTCCCACTTGTGATTAAAATTTCTAGCACTGGCAAGGTCACAACCACACTACAAAACCAGTGTCATTTCATTTCTAGTTAGTTCTTTTCTAGATTCTCCTCTGCTAGCTTCCTTTGGAATTCATTCGCCTTGAAACATTGTGTGGCATTGTGTGCCTAAGCAATGGCAATATTTTTATTGGCCTTTTCCAGGTCTCCTCCATCTGGTTATTAGTGCCCCTTCCTAAAATACCAAGCAGGCGGGAAATAGCAGACCACTCTGCTTTCAAACACGTAGAAAATGTTGGAATTTCTGTATAGTTATGGACTTTCTTTTAGGGAAAGTCTAAACAGTGTCTTTGCTCTAGCACTAGGGAAGGAAGTTTGGTGTTTTCCACACTTGAAACCCAGCTTCTCTGGTGGGTGGGAGGGGGGAAAGGAGAACTCGAGATGAACTACACAGTGACAAGGAGCTGAAATTAAAGAGAAATATCTTGAGGTTCTCTTCTCCCCCAGATTGAGAGATAATGAAGGTAGAGAGCTGAAGAACTAAAGCCACAGGCACAGGATGAAAGCAGCCGACAAGACAGTCTTCCAGGAGAGGTTCACTCCTAGCCCTGTTTGCCAAATAAGGCTCCCGAGCGGGCTGTTTCCGTGGCAGGCGGGTTCAGACGTCCTCGCGGTCAGGAAGGCGGACTTGGGCTAGGATCTGGCGATCACACCCTAGACCTGCCCTGCCCAGCGCAGCCACGAATTTTCTTTCCAGCTCTGCCCTTGTCCATACGCCCTTCCTTTCTCCACTTATTATTGTCGAACGCACCGAAGGCACAGTCTTACAAAAGCCCCCAAAAGTACGCAAGTATTAATAAATCTGGTGTTCATGACAGATTTGTTTTTTAATAAACAAGCTTTATTTCTGGACGCACAGTTTTCCCCAGTTGCACAACTGTAAGTATCTGGAGGTAAATAAATGCTTTTCAGTAGTCTGAGAGCAAAGAAAAAATAACGCGCCTTTCCCGTTCAGTCCGGATTCCTCCCCTCACCCGCAAGAGGTTCGCGCACTACGTGGGTGTACCCGGACGCCACGGTGGGTGCGAGCGACGCCGGCAGCCGGGCGGCTCGGAGCGGCAGCGCCTGGGAGCCCACCCGCACCCGCCCTCGCCTCCCCCCGGCGCCCGCTCTCGCGCCCCTGTCTCCGGTGCGCTTGTCCCGGCCGGCCAGGGCTGCGGGGACTTCCAGGGCTCGCCCTCCGGCCTCACGCCCACTCCGGTGCTGCCCGCCCCCGAGCGCTCCTCTCTCTCCCTGTGCCGCTCTCCCACCTCCGCCGCTCAGCGCCCAGAAAGCACCTGAGGAGCCATCCCGGCGCGAGGAGCGCCCCCTCGTCCTCCCCGGCTGGGCGTCCCTTCTTGCGCTCTGCGCACGGCGACCGCTTCTTTCCCGCCCCCCTGCCGGAGACCGGAGACGCGCATCCAAGGCCGGCGGCCACTCACCTCGGGTCCGGCGCGGCGCTGCCTCCGCCTCAGACGAGCGCTGACAAGTGACTCGCGCTGCGTGAGCCGTCCCCACCGCCCGCGAGAACTTCCGCCTCCTTGCTGTCCCCGGCCCCACCCCCGGCCCGGGGCACGCCCCCCCCGCGCCCGGCCACGCCTCCGGGCGGGGCAGGGCCGCGCCGCGCTGGGGCGGGGAGGGCAGCGGTGGAGCGCCGCGCGCGGGCTTGCTGGGGCGGGCTGAAGCTGCTGCGGTGGAAAAACAATTGGGCTAACAAGTTTCGGTGGGAGTAGTCTTAGGGGATTTCGAGCGGTAGCTGGCAAAGGTCTAACCCTGCGTGAGTCTGTTTTGCAGTGGGTGCATTTCTCTTTCCATAAACTTGAATTGGCAAGCAGTTGCTCTGGCTAAAAATAAAAGGGGGCTTTGGATAAATCCCTATCTGTGCAAGTTCAGCGGCTACTGCCTGGTTTTTTGAAAGAGCTTTATATGCTCTCAGAAGTGCATTCCCTGAAGTTTGCTTGTCAGGAAGGTGAAAATCTGTAACCCTAATATGTAGAAGTTAACCCTGTCATTACTCCAGAAGACAGTGATAGAAACAGCGGCCAAAAGTGGTTCAGCCACTAAACTATATCCTCAGCTTATTTTTGTTAAGTCCTAATCAGTAGCTCACTTTCCTGCTTCTGTAAGGTTGCCCGATTTAGCTCGAGGGATTTATTCATCAACAAACGTGAATAATATTCAGTGAACATACGGAAAGTAATTCGTTGACTCTTTTACATTGTGAATTGGCTTACAAAATGTGTAAAGGGACAATTCTTAACCAAGGGCGTATAAAGCAACGATGAACTTCATGAGGTCCGTGAACCTCCGCCCTCCCCCCGAGAAGTGCAAGCAAAATTCTAGAGAAGATCCAAAGCCGCTCTTCCCAAAAGCGGTAGCCACTAGACACATGTGGCTATTGAACAGCTGAAATGTGGCTCCTGTGACTGAGGCACTGAATTTTTTGTTTTATATAATTTTAATTTTAAAACTGAAGCAGAATAACATTTCTATGAAACACAATTTTGTTTTGGTAGGACTACATTTCACTTTACCATTGAAAATTTAGTGCCCAAATTGAGATATGTTGGAAGGGTAAACTGCACACTGGATTTTGAAAACTTAGTATGAAAAAAATAATGTAAAATATCTCAATAATTTTATCTCAATTATAATAGCTTTATTTGGTTAAATAAAATACATAATTAAAATTAATTTCACCTTTTTTTAATGTGGATACTAGAGAATTTAAAAATACATGTGTGGCTCAAAGTATATCTTCATTGTACGGTGCTGGTGCATAGCTTTCATCACATTTTCCAAATGATTATTTTGGGTGAAAGGGTTTCCTAATATGAGAGCTGGTTTACAGAGTGCTTCAATATATGTTATCATGTTTTACATCTCACCCAAAAATGAATAATAAATAGCTACCATTTATAAATACCTACCATATGCTGGGTTGTGTGGTAATCCTTATAATAACTTTATAAGATGAATGTCATCCCCATTTACAGATAGGAAAGTTGGTTACGAGAGATTACAACTTGTGATAGTTCCACAGGGCCATGGCTAGAGTTACCCTATATGAGTCCCATCTCTGCACCTCCTCATCTGTTTGCTGCTGATACAGTTAAGTTGAGCCTGGATCAACAAAGATTCATTAAAGACATCAAGAACCCAGGTAGTGTATGGAGGTATCACTAGAGGACAAGCATCTTGAGGTGATGAGGAAGAGTTGAATGAGCAGACTGTTGCTTACTTATGCAAATTCAATTTTAGCCCACAGTTGCTAGTCTGCCTCTGAACCTCCTCCTACTTGCAGTTTAAAGCCTGGAGTATAGAATAAATGAACCAAATTAGGTTATCTTGCATAGACTGATATTTATCCAAGTGTCCTCCAAAGGCCCACTTGCATCTAAATGACATGGGTAGCTTGCAGGTGGGGCTCCCAGAATCTGCCTTTTTAACAAACATTCCCTCTCCTGCCTCTGGGTAATTATTAAACTGTAATGCTTGAAAACTACTTCCGTAGAAATAGCCCTGTGACCCAATTTGTTGTGTGCAGTGCTTAGGTGAAAACCATGCATCCCAGATAGCAACACTTCATCTTAGTTTCTTCATCTTAAAGGAAATGATAATTATAAATAACCTTGTGAGATTATCATAAGGAATAGTGATAATATAGATATAAAGCACTACAAAGCATACTTGGCACTGAGTAGGTATTACATAAATGGTAGCCATATCAAACTTTCCTAACCAATTGATTGGATTTATTTATGTATCATAAAAGACAAGTAGAGAACTTTAACATTCATTATGCATATACTATGTTCTTGGTGCTTTATGTACATTATTTTATTTAATTCTTACTGTCATATAAAGTAGGAAGAAACAGAAACATAGAGATTAAGAAATTTAACCAAAGCACACAACTAAACAGTGATAGTAGTAGAACAAAAGGTCTGACTCCAAAAATCATGTTCTTTTTGTCACAACACACTGCCTCTCGGTAAATTCAGTAAGCCATTCAGCTTAAAGATCAGAGACAGAAGATGGAAAGCTATGTAAACTAACACTGTTGAGGGCCATAGAGGTGCCAGCTGCAGCAAATTATGGATAAAATTAATGCTGAGTTATTTGTATATGAGGGAGGATGAACCACTTCTGGTAGGGCATTTGCCTTAACTCATTTTATAATGAACTGCCACTAAGCCATTCTGGCTCTCCTTCTCCGTCTCCCTCATAACTAACATTTATGAAATGGTTGGCCATGGTTTGAAGGACAGTCTGTGACTACAGACTAGCAGAGCAAGAAGAAACTGATCTATGGGAAAATCAAACCAGTGGTCCTTGGCCTCATTAACTCTACAAGGCTATGCAATAAGGCACTGACTACAAAGGTAACCATATTAAAAGCTTCATTTTTATCATAACCAGGGAAAAAGCTAGAGCAGAAAAAAAGAGGAGATCAAAAGATTAACTGATTTAGCAAGAAGAGTTTTTAAGAATATTCCATCCAAACACAGTATTTGCCTAAGTGTATAAATGTTTGCTCTAACATTTTATTATCCACTGTATGACTCAGAACCTCTTGTAGCACTTCCAAAATATCAGAAACTTTTAATTACAAGATGGCATAGATGTGAGGAGTTTTTACAGTTGCACCCAATAAACTATAAAGTGACAGTCTTTAAAAAGTTCCTATATTATTTTAAGTCAATTTATCTTTTAAGTCCTAATACTGAAACGTAAATAAACCATTCATAGTTATGAGTAGTTAATGTTTGAAATCTAGAATGGAGAGGAAGGATTAGCAATTCTGATACCTAAAGAAACATTTGGTAATCTAGGGAGAAAAGACAGAAGGCACAGTGTCATTCTAAAGCTTACTAAGGACTCCTGGAAGAAGGGCAGAACTAAAGCAGGCTTGGAGAGAGAGGAAAGGAGGAACACGGATCAGAAAGACTGCAAGTGGATCCATGCAGCCTAGGAAACTGAGTAAACGTGTAATTGAGGAAGAAGGAAAAGTTTAAACTAGCTTCAGGGATTCAAGTCTCGGTTTTGGAGGTGCTATTAATAACTGATATTGAAGGAAGAGGAGCAAGTGGCGAAGGAATTGTGCATTTCACTGGCAATTTCTAGTAAGCAAAAAAAAAAAGCCAGTTGGCAAGTGGGGGGTATAGATAGGAAGGGCACCGAGAAAAGTACTGGGGAGCTCCATCCAAGATTGGCATTGCAGAAGGGGAGGAATATTCCTCATGATTAGATCAAGGCTTAGCCAGCCTGTTTTACTCAGATTAAATCAATTGATTGAGGAGTCTGGTGGGTGGTTGAGAGAATAGAGAATATGTGAGAGTAATTTTGGAGATGACATAGAAATAAAAAATGAGCCAATAATTGAAAAGGTTTGGTGTGTGAAGATGTTACAGTAGTCCCCACTTATCTGTGGCGGATACCGAGGGGGATACCAAGACCCCCGTGGATGCCTGAAACCAGAATATTACCAAACCCTATATATACTATGCACAAATTTCTTTTTCCTTCTTCACAATTTCGTGGATAGAAGATTCATTCTTACCATAGATCTTAACAACCTCAGCATATGATTTTTTTCCTTTCCTTATTAAGTGGAGAACTTTTACCTTTTCACATGAAGTAAGCAATTTGCAGCTTCTCTTTAGCATATCTGAACTCCTAGCATCACTGCTCTTGCACTTTGGGGCCACTGTTGAGTAAAATAAGGGTCATTTGCACACAAGCACTGTGATACTGCCACAGTCAATCTGATAACTGACATGACTACTAAGTGACCAATGGTGAGTAGCTTAGACCACGCGGAAAGGCTAGACAAAGCGACGATTCACATCCCGGGTGGGAAGGAATAGGACAGCATGAGATTTCATCATGCTACTCAGAACGGCACGCAATTTAAAATTTACGAATTGTTTATTTCTGCAATTTTCCATTAAAATTTTTGGACTGCGGTTTACCTCAGGTAACTGAAATCTCAGAAAGCAAAAACGTGATTAAAGGGGACTATAGTATTTTAAGAAAGTCAAGAAAGTAAGAAATGGGCCTGGAGCAGAACTTCCCATTGAGTTGGTTGTGCTAAGAAATTAATCTTCTCAAACTGGGAGGTGGGGCAGACGGTGATTAGAAACCTCAGCCATTTTCCCAGTTTTCAAGCTTGTTTTGATGTAGAAAGTTGAGGAGCACTGGACTAGGAAACCAAAAAGCTTTTCATGTACTCATCATAATGTCTTGCACTTTTCTACTAATGAGTTGAGGAAAATGTGAGAAAAGAACATTTAAAATGCTCACTGTGAGAGTGCTTACTTAGATAGATGTTACTTATAAAAGGTGGTTAGTCATTTTTGGAGAAGACACCCTGCCCATACCACTATACACAGTCCCCTTATTAAATTATTTTCAATTAAACATATTTGAGTGTACCATCTGTTTCCTCTCAGGACCCTGACTGACACATTATCAATGATTCTTTTAACAATCAACACTTTGGCATATATCACTAAAATGCTATGCACTCTTATTTAGTGAGTGTCTACCATGCCCCAAACTCTATGTATATGTAGAAACTCTATGTGTATATAGAAAAGTATATGTATATACATTAGTTATCTTTGGGAGATGGGATTATGAAGCCATTAATTTTTTCACTTTATAATTCTCTATATTTCACATTTAGAATATATAGTGTATATGTATAATGATAATAAAATGACACAGATTTTTTTAAAACTACATGAATTGAATAAATTCATCATGATAATATAAACTTATATTAGTCCCAAATTAATTTTAAATCAACTGGCTTTTAAATCTCAGTTTCTTTAAGTATGATATTTGTCCTAAACCACTGATCAAATCCCTGTTGATTCATTAGTCTTTCACATGTCTGGGTTTAGAATTTCTCATGCTTTTCCATACCTTTCCATCAATGGTGGCGTTATGAGGACATAATTATTAACAAGGACAGTATACAAATAAGGCCTTAAGTGGATTGGAAAGATCCTTGGGGAAATCTAATCTTAACATGCTTTATTTACAATAAAATTTCTCCACCCAAAAGATAGTACTTCTACTAAGTCTTTATAAAATTCATTTACATACTCTGGGAAAATCAAGGAAACTAATATTTTGGTTGGAAGGTGCCCACATTTGTAGTTACAGTGGAATGCATTAAGGCATGTCATTCCTAGCCAAAACGTAAGGGATGTAGTACTAAGAGTGATAAATCAATTCATGAAAAATCTGATTAAAGCCTAGAATTGTTCTGAAGATAAGGAAAAATATGAGAGAATGAATGTGGACCAATAACATATACCAAAATTAGACTTAATTCCACTGATAGCATCTAACTTACATCACATCAAATTCTGCCAGTCTGTGTAATATACACATACCTATTGGCATTTAATTTCATAAAAGTAATTCTGGGAAATTTCTCAAAGTCACTTTCTCTCAGCTGTGAAAAGGTTAACTGGTGAAGAAAGTAAGGAAAACATTTTTTAAAAATCTGCGATATGAACCTGGAATCCATAAACATTTTTATGATCTGATTATTCCACATGACAAAATATTTTCTAAACTATATTCTAGCCAAAGTTCAATGTCTGCTTCTTCTCAGAATTTAAAAGCATTAATAAAATAACTGCAGTTTTGCTATGTATAAGTAACAAAATCTATCCATTTTTTAGTTAAATATTACTTTATACATTAAAGCTTACATTTTAAAATTCATGGAAAAAGTCTGGATAGAAATGTTATCAATGGTTGCCTCTGGGTGGTGAAACTTAATATAATTTTATTCTACTTCTATTTGCCTTTTCTTTTTAAATTTTCTATGAAAACATTTTACTTTTATAATAAACTGAAAATTAGGAGTAGCATTATTAGTACATATTAATACACATAACATTGTTATAGACACATACATTGTTTATATACATTGGCATATACACATACCATATACCTTTGGAACAAATTGAAATTTTGAATAATTTCAACATTTAATAATAACTAAATACTCTTCTGAATCCTTCATATGTATTGACTTATTTCATCCTCACAGCACCCCTATCAGCTAGGTACTATACAGTATTTTCTGATAAGGAAATGAAGGCACAGCATTAATATATTGTACTCACAGTTGTACAGCTAGCTAGTATATGCAGAGTCAGGTTTTAAACCCAGGCAATCTGACTATACATACCTGTACCTAACTAAAATGTGTGGCTACTTTCACAGAATATATTATGGAAGTTTGTGTTGTCTGGAATTTTCTTTTCATGTAGGTCTGATTCAGCCCAACATGGTTCTAAATTAGGATTATAAACTTCCTTGGTGATTTTTATATTTTGCATAAATGACACAGATGATTAGTAAGCTGCAATAAGGTAAAAGATTGATTATATTAAAAGTCATTTCAGGATTGAGACATAAATCTCAAAATTATTTGTAAGAAACATTTTTCAAATATTTAAGCTAAAACCATTAGTTCTACTAAGATTCACGGCCCTCCCCACAGAAATGAGTCCCTTGATAATAATAACTTATTTTCCAGTATGTGAAAAAGAGTGAAAAAAAGCAAATTAAAATCTCACACAATGTTTGATTTTTCTCTGTGAATTTCTTCTAGGAAGGAAAATATGGGAGCAGATATATGGTTCCCATTAATACTAGTCAAATATCCAAATTAAGTCTGATAAATAAAATATTCATAAGTTTGATCTAGGTAAATGCAAACTATTAAATATTTTAATTATGTACTTAACCATCCTGGTGCACTAGTACTCATGAAAAATTTAAAAATTAAAATTAAAAATTTTTTAATTAAAATTAAAAATTAAAAAATTTAAAATTTAAAAACTTAACCCACGTACCCAATACAGGCACACCTTAATCAATCTCAATAAAACAGTCTTAATCAAAGTTATCTTCAATGTCAAAAAATAATTTTGATAACTTTTTAAACAAACACCCTGAACACACTAGTTAAAGTAATACAAAAAAAGTACTGTGAAAAATATAGGCAAAATAAATACATTTTCCAAATTAACATTAATTGAATATCTTTTTTTAATGAAATGCATTAGGGTGATAAATCTCTCCATGTAGGATTTAATCTTCAGGGGGAAAAAACTAAAGACAAATTCTTGTGTTCTTGTTATATTTAATATACTTTTATACTACTTATATTATTTATATTATTCATTAAATTTATTTAGAAATTTATATTGTTAAATTTATACATATAATGACAATTAAATCAGTGTGCTATAATTTCAGAACTTAGACTCTACAACACTGAAGTATTTCTGGCCCAAAGACAGAAACATATGTATTAATACATTTTGAACAAGAGATGTTGGTGTACAAGAAGAGGTCCTAGTTCTTTCATCAAGAAGGCAGAAACATCCCCTAGGAAAAATCAAAATCCTGTATTTCACAAATATTTCAATATTATCAGCAAGGACTAACAAGTATCAATCCCTCCTAGAAAAGAAATGAGTTGGTTGTTACCACTTGAGCCAAAGTATCAACTGTTGTACACAGATCCAAATATAGTGCCTTCTGGCAAAGAAACAGCACAGAGCCAGAGGGAGAGCTGGTGGACGCCTGATAGCACCATCCAAGTAACTTGAGCTAAAGTTTTGCTTGTTGTGGAGACAAATACACTGAAAATCCAGGCAGAGAACAAATCACATTACCTCAATTTTAGAAAGTTCTTTGAAGATGGATTTTAAATCTCCTGTTATGTCTTTTTGTTTGCTCTTTTTGGTTTTACTTTTAATTATGGAATTTTCAAAAATATACAAAATAGAAAGAATAATGTAATGAACAGTCAATGTATTTAATACCCAGCCTCAATAATTGCCATCATTAATATAATTTTAAATAAAATGTTATATATAGTTTTAAACAAAGATGATAAGTATTATACATGACAAGATTTCACAAACTATTTTTAAGGTTAAACGAAAAAAGGTGAGTTTTAGTTCGTCCATGTTGCAGTTAAAGAGTTGATAAAAAGAGAATGTTTGGTAGTTTTTATTTTGTTTTGTTTTTTTAAATTGGAACTCTCAGGGCAAATAAATCTTTGTAAGGGTCCATCAATTTAAAAATGAAGATGTTCAGAAATTCACATTTATTAGTTCAACTATTGAATAGACAGACTATCGGGAACTCATTCATGTTAATAATAAAGCTTGCTAGAAGCTGATTTTAAAAAAAAAGTTCAATTTGTTAATTTACTCTAAAAGGATACTTGTTAAGTAATCTGAATTTTCAGGTCATTTTACTTCCTGGAAGGTTTAATTGGAAAATAAAATTTAGGTTAGAAGTTTGCTCAGCAAATATAGAATCAGAGTAAAAAGAGGTGCATGAAGTTAAGGAGACGCTTCATACTCTTGGAGTAACTGGATGGACTCTTCTCTTGAAGGGCGATTACTTCAGCAAGTGATTTAGGGTGCTCCTAACACATCTTCCCCAGCCCAGGGTGGGAGATGCACTAACAAGGGCTTAGTTTCAAACTCTTCCTTGTCAAAGTTCCTAACTAATTTCCATTTCTTTCTATTACCAAAACACTTTGGTATGAAGATATACAATTTCTAAGATTGTAGCTTACCTACATGAATAGCATTTTAAAATAATGTCTTCTATTTTGAGGGAAACTCCCAGGCCCCTTGCTGAAGTTTAGGCAGCAAACTACTAAGCAACCATTGATCTGGGTGTGCTATCTGCCATGCTGCAAGTCATTTAGATTTGAATACTGGCAAAACATAAATACAGATTTTTCCTGTTTTTCCAGATTTCAGAGAAAGGACTTCAGCTTTTTTTTTTTTTTTTCTGAGCTGGTTAAAGAAAGACTAACCTATAATGCAATCTCTATGGAATAACTTCCCAAAGAATCAAAGTTTTCCCTTAAATTTTCAAGTTGAACACCAGAAAAAAATTTTTTTCATCCTTTTGCAAGTTTGTTGACTCTATTAATATTTGTTTCTCTATAAGATTAATAAAACAGACTCTGTTTTCTTTTGTGCATGTACATGCTATCAATTTATTAGTAGTATATTAGCTTTTATTTATGAAAGGGTAGAAAATTGAAACAATTTTGAGTTCTCATATTATTAAAATACCTGTTTCATCAGCTCTCTCTCATACTAAATTAACAGAGGAGTAAATGAGAAGCTTTAGTCAACAAAGCCAGAGGTTTCATAACTTCCTTCATTTGTTCTAAGTGGCTTCCTTTCTAACCCAACCCTAGCCAATCCGTAAGAATTCGATTTGGTCAACCATCCTGTTGTAAGGGAGAAAAGATTTGTTTTCCCACTCATCACTAGGGTCATGATTCAGGCACCTATCACAAAAGACAGATTACCAAGAGAAAAGCATACAAATTTATTTAAGTTTAATGTGATGAAAGAGCCTTCAGAAATGAAGACCCACAGAAAAAGGGAAACATGTATTTTAATGCAAACTTTGATGAAAAATGCAGAGTTGTAGAGAAGTATGATAGGACAAAGGGGGTAAGATCTAATGGTAATAAACTGGGAGAAACTTAGCAATGCCTGTTTGTTCAGATTCTTTGTGTCCCTGTGTCTTCAGAGATAAGGACATTCCTTTCCTCTGGGTTTATGGAGGGCACCTCTCACAGAACTGCCTTATGACCTGCTTCACAGGAAGTTGAGAGAATTCTTTTATGGCCTGCTTCAGGGGGAATGGTGGGAGAAGGTCAGAGAGACCTTCCTGCTTCTGCTGCTTTCTTAAATGCGTAGTGTGTCTTGAACCCATCACTGTCTACTGACACAAATTCCAAAAAATTAATTCCAACCAAAAGAATAATATCAGAGAGCATTTCATTATACCCTTATTTATTGCCAACACTTTTGATTCCGGCATTTGTAAAGAGTAGTTTCCTCCTCTGCTAGTCTGTTCCAAGAAGGTTGGCTAGAAGACCATGTAGTGGCAAAATGGTGGGGATACTGAGGAATTTCCTTGCTGTAGAATTTAGGTATTAGTAATGTCTCTGAAATTAATGACATTTGGTTATCTTATTTGCAAATATAATGTTGAGTATAAATAATTTCACCAAAAATAATTCATTTTTTAGTTTTGGAGTTAAAAAAAACCCTGGTTAGTTCCATAAAATCTAAGGAAATTGCTTTGATTTGAATGTGTCTGCCAAAGTTCGTGTGTCAGAAACCTAATCTCCAATGCAACAGTGTAGAGAGGTGGTAACTTAAGAGACGATTAGGTCATGAAGTCTCTCCCCTCATAAATGGCTTAATGTTGTTATTGAGGGAACAGGTTCCTGATAAACAGATGAGTCCAGCCCCCTTCCCTTCTCTCTCTCTCACATGCTCTCTTGCCCTTCTGCCTTCAGTCATGGGATGATGCAGCAAGAAGGCCCTCACCAGGTGCAGTCTCTTGATCCTGGACTTCCCAGCCTCTAAGACCATGATCCAAATAAATAAACTTCTGTTCATTGTAAATTATGTAATCTCAAGTATTCTGTTATAGCAGCACAAAACAGCCTAAGACAGCCATCTTCTATTTTTTTCATTCAGATTTATTTACCTATGTTTGTTTTCTTATCTCCATAATTACAACCATTATGGATCAACAAGTAATTTCTTTGAAGAGCCCACCTACACAGTGATAATAATATTATCTTACAATAACAGAGCATGGTATATTTAGCTCAGAGTGGCCTATATATTGAACATGAATGCAATGCTTATCATTCTTTATACTTTTTCCCTCAAATAATTGTAAGTACTAGGATACTACTGTCTTGCAAATGGAAACCCTGCTGGCTGACATGAGGAATGAACCTTCGGTATTATTAGTTAGCAAGTTTGCTATTGCATTATGTTAGTATAACAACTGATTGTAATTTTCAAGGCTTTTATTACAATATATTTTTGCTTTGGTTGTTTACTAAGGGTTTTAATTAATTATTGTGTTCTTGTGGGATGAAGCAATAGAAAGGGGAAAGGAAAATGAGTAGGCGAAAAGAGTAGCAAGAGAGAAGACAAGGAAAACAAAGGAGAAGAGACAAGGAAACAAAAAGAAACAGGAATGGGATGAGGAAAGGCAGATAGTTGCTTAGGAAAAAGAACAAGATGGAGAAAGGAAAATTTTGGGAAAATGAGGAACAGTTTGGTTAGTTCTTATAGTAGTGTGATTATTTCTGGCAACAGAACCCCAAGCACCACTGAGAAGAAAAATGACTCCCATGTAACTTGAGGTGGGAAATATTCCATTCCCATTATTTCCTATTTAATCTCAAGTTAACTTCTGCTCTTACTAGTTATTTGTTTCCATTATTGTCACCAAAAGCTACTGGTCTGTCTTTTCTTTTTCTTTCTCTCCTTCTAATCTTAAGGTAATGAGACTTCATGTCCATTATTGTCATAAAGCCAGAAAAGAAGAGCAAACAGATGTTTAGGTGAAAGAAGAATGAGGTTTCAGGAACTCTTTGACCCCAACGCACACTATCATCTCCTGCGCTAACAGCGCTCCTCTACTAAGCTTCTGTAACTCAAGGCTTTTGGAAGTAATATCCCCTTTTACAAAAGAGGAAACTGTAGTTTAAATGCCTTGCCTATGGCGCCCAGTGAATGAGTATCTGTCAGAAATAGAACCCAGACCTCTTGACGTCAGATTCAATGTTCTTTCCACTTCACAACGATGCCTAAAAATATAAACAAATAAAAAACTCTCCAAAGCAAATAAAACTGTATCCATTTCTATGTTGTAAGTCACATCATAGAAGCCTAAAGTTTAGTAAGATTAATTTTTAAAATTCTAGCTTTTGAAACACACACCTGAATTTGTAACAAATTAATCCATTTTAATGTATTCTAAATAGAATTTTCTTAATTTTATGTTGAATCTAACAACCCAGTAATGCCCTACAATAATAGTTTCAAACTGTAAGGACCCTTAGAAAGTTTTCTTCTATTGTTTTTTAAATAAAAACGTGTTCATCTAAAATGAGATGTTTTGTGTGGTTTTATCTATACATTTGAATTACTTCACTATATTCCATCAGTGCCAACCTACAAATCTGTCTTGTTGACATTAGATCTTAGTTTAAATTTCACTTCCCTGCAACAGCCTTCTCTAACTCTTCAGAGGAAATTACACACCTCCACACACTGTATTTATATTTTTATAGCACCTGCACTTTTCCTTCATAGCCCTTGTTGTGTTAGTAATTATATAATGATTTGAGTAATTATTGCTTAATGTTACTCCTGCCTTTTAGACCATAAGCATCATGAGGGCAGAATTTATCTTGTTCAATAATATATCCTCAGCACCTAGCAACTGATGGGCACATAGCAGGTATTTGTGAAATACTTATTCAGTAAGCACATGTTTGTGTTTCTCAGTTTAACTACATAAGTTTTTGCATGTCTGGCTTAAGAGGAATAACAATAATGGCCCTCTTTATTATATATCTACTGTGTTTAATACACTAAGCTAGGTGATTTACATACATGTTCTCACAATAACCCCATGAGGTAGCTACAATTTATTCACATTTACAGATGAGAACATTGAAGTTTAAAAAGATTAAATAACTTACTTTTCCAAGACTACCTGGCTAGTGGCTGGAGTTTGACTGCTATAGAAATTTAGGAAATTTTAAAAATTCAGGTAAAATATTATACTAATTTTTTCCAAAGAGTAACCTTTCCTTCTGTCTTTTCATACTGCAGAGGGGGAAGGGGGGGAAGGAGAACCACTACTTTACCTAATAATTGTTCAGTGTCAGATTCTTCCACTTTGATTCCAATTTAACACTGTCTTAGTCCATTTTCCACTGCTATAACAGAATACTTGAGACTAGGTAATTTATAATGAACAGAAATTTATTTGGCTCATGGTTCTGGAGGCTGGGAATTCCAAGATCGAGGGACCGCATCTGGTGAAGGCCTTCTTGCTGCATCATCTCATGATGGAAAGGCAAAGAGAGAACAAGTGAGAACAAGAAAGGGTGTAACTCACTTTTATAACAAATCCACTGTCTCCATAACAAACCCAGTCCCTTGATAATGACATTAATCCAATCATGAGGGCAGACCCCTCATGACCTAATCATCTCTTAAAAGTCCTACTTCTCAACACTGTTGCATTGGGGATCAAGTTTTCAAAACACGCTTTTCCAGGGACACATTCAAACCATAGCAAGCGTTTTGGCTTTTATGTCTATGGGTTCCAGTCAAAGCTCTCACGCTTCTCATTGCCATTTCCATACATCACCTCCCTATGTATTTAAAATGGTGTCTGGATTTTCTATGGGTTCAAAGAGATAAGTTATATTTCTGTTGTTTTTCCAGAGAGTGCAGATAAAAATGGGGAAGGAAGTAATAATAGACAGTGAGGTCAAAGGGACAGTGGAGAAGGCAGTTAGGAACCAAGGAAAGCATTATGTATTTTTTAACAGTAATATACCCAAATGTATCCATATCTGTAATTTCTGCTCTAACTTTAGAACACCAATATTCCCCCTCAGGAATATGATTCCGATATTATTTTTGAAAAATAGTTTGTGAGTCAAAACATTATGTTATTTCCATTTATTTTGAAATCAGTTTTCTTGGGAACCCAGGGGTCTTCCATAAATATCTTATAAAAAGATCCATATTTTATAGCTATAAAATTACTTTTTAAAGTTACTAGTAACCCATTTTGTGAAGAGGCCTATCCCATATTCTTGATCCTTGATTATCACATTCTTTTGATACGAAGATCTGCAGTTTCATATCATTCAGCCCTTTTTGTTTCTGGACTCTGTTTTAAGAGGGTAAGACTATTAAGCAGGATGTTATATCATTGAATCACTTAAATTATTATGCTATATCTACACACTACATAGGAATATCACTCCTATTTTTCAGAGAATGCTAGAAACCAAGCTTGATTGATGAGCTTCTTATGGAAATTCTTTACATAGTTGAGTAAGTAAGCCTTTTTGAGTGGAGTGCAAGATAAATCTTCCTCCTACAAGAATGTAAGCTCCACAAGGACAAGGACTTTTTGTTCTTGCTGTATCCCCAGAGCTTAGAAGGGTAACTACCACAGAGTAGGTGCTGAATAAATGGTGTTGATTTAATAAAAAATCTTTAGATTGGATCATAATTTTTTTTTTTTTGAAAGACAGGATCTCACACTGTTGCCTGGGCAGTGGTGTGATCACAGATCACTACAGCCTGGAACTCCTGGGCTCAAGGGATACTCCCACCTCAGCCTTCTAAGTAGCTGGGACTACAGGTGCATGCCATCACGCCTGGCTAATTTTTTTATTTTGTTGTAGAGACGGGATCTCAGTATGTTTCCTAGGCTGGTCTCCAACTCCTGGGCTCAAGCGATCCTCCCACCTCAGCCTTCCAGAGTGCTGGGATTACAGGCATGAGTCATGGCACCTGGCCTGACTCATTATTTATACTGATAATTTTTTACTTTCTTCATGAATATTTATTTATTGATGTTTTAAAATATGATGCACATATTTAATGCATACAACTTGATGAATTTGGACATATGTATATACCTGTGAAACCACCACCACAATCAAGGTATTAATAATAGACATATCAATCACCTCCAAAAGTTTTTTTGAGTTCCTTTGTTTTTTCTTTTGTTGTTGTTGTTATTGTTTTTGTGGTAAGAACACTTAACGTGAGGTTTACCCTCAAATTTTTAAATGCATAATACAATATTGTTGACTATAAGCACTACACTATCTGGTATATCTTTGGAATTTATTCATCTTGCATCACTGAAACTTTATACCAAACATTTATCCCATTTATCCCTCCCTCAATTTTTAAAAAATAGCTCAATGGTAATTGGTTTATAAAATTGATATAGTGCAATTGCATTGACTTACATAAGGAGAAAAGCCATTTTTATATTTGCCCATGGATCCTTAAATAAATGGGAAATAAATACAATCATGGATCAACTAAACCCAACTTTAGTTCTTCAGACAAATTCCTTCTTTTGGGCCTGTCCAGGAATTCCAAGTGGCACTCACTACTTGATCTCTATAAACTGAAATCCCTTGACGTAAGAGGAACAATAGAATCTTACTGAAAGAGAGGTAATGTGCTTCATAGGGGAAAATAGCTATTTACGTGGCCAAACCTGAGAAGTTTTTAGCATGGAATTATTTCTGTTCTTCAAAATAACATTGCTAAGAATTTTTTCACTGTAACTCTATCACTCCACTACTCATTAATTTTCCCTTTTATTTCCTTTGAAAGTATAAACAAGTTCTTAATGAAAGCTATATATGTTTTAATGGAGATACACAAGGATAAAAGCTTGTCTATATGTCCTGTTTATTTCATGGCAATTTCTAGCAACTATAAAACAACATGGTATAGAATCCAAACTTGAATGCAAGCATCACTTCACAAATAAGACAACATGGCATATAAAATGAAAGAGAATAGGATTTATTAAATGCCTATTGTGTCTAGCTCAGGCAGAAGCCCCTAGTTTTTTTATACAATTTCAGCAAGATCCCAGAACATTTTCTAGTTTAAGGAGCAGCCTGCATAGACCACAACTAGGAGGAAGAAGGATTAAAGCAGATATCCAAACTGACCTCACACCAAATGAGAGGACTGTGTAAGCACAACAGAACTTAGCTTTAACAAGTCCTATTATTACATGATTTTTGACATGGGTCAATTGGCAAGTCTCCAGATATAACAATTATATCCAGAAAATAATCTGGCACTTTTTTTTTTACTAGCTTTTAAACCTATTATGAGTAAGCCCCGTGGATTCTCAACTGTGTCACCTTTACTTCCTTCAAGTACAATTTTAGACAGATTTTGTGATGTCTTAAACTCAAGGCAAAAGTTTACAACCCAGCTTTGGTGTGTCCATTCTTGCTGTCCTAACCCCTTCATATCTGGGGGTTTCAAAATATTATGCATTGTACACCAAGATGTGATTACTAGATTAAATTACTACCATATTTGAGATTTGTATTATTTTCCTTGTTAAGTGGGAACAACCTGACCATGTGAAACCTGTAAGCAACATCCAAATCAAGACATTTTTTCATTAATCTAAAGTCTTACAGATATTCTAACTAAAGTCCTAAATTCTTTTAAAACCGTCTATATTTCACTGGAAACCATGAACATAGTAAAAATTTTACCTTAATTAATTTTCCCTTACATCATGAAAAACACAAATAGTTAACACTAATTAAGGAAAAATTTTCCTAGTAAGATTATAAATAGTAATCTTACCTGATTACTAGGCAACAACTTGCCAAATAGATGATGGGACCAGAGTAATGGATTAAATTGTTACATATGGTTGGGCACAGTGGCTCACACCTGTAATCCCAGCACTTTGGGAGGCTAAAGCAGGAGAATAGTTTGAGGCCAGGAGTGTGAGACCAGCCTGGGCAACTCTGTCTCTACAAAAAATAAAAAATAAAAAAATTGCCAGAGTGGATAGCACACACCTGTTAAAAAAAAAGAAGTTACATAGCCCTGGGAGAGGGATAGGATCTCACAAAGGTCCTTTTGAATCTCATTTCCCATTTGCTTAAATTGGGGAATGTAAAAAGTGATTAAGGTTTTCCTTTAAATGTCATGTGGTATATTCATGTAGATTTAAATAGATTGAAACCATCTATTAGCAATGTTGTCTGAAGTTAAGATCATCGTCTACATCATGAAAAACACGAGCAAATTCTCAGAGAACACAGTTCCACCCAGCAATTTTAAAAAGGCCTTTGAAGATGTCCATAGCTTTGGCAGTGTTCCAGAACCAACGGATCAGAGTGATCCAGCTTAATATAGAACACTGCAGCCCTGAAGATTTGTGAAAGTCAGGACATTGTCTGGAGCAAATGAATGTGTGGTTAACTCTGATGGACCCAGCCTTCCACTGGGAGACCATTGTCAAGATTTCCTTAGAAATGAGTTGTGTGTCAAAAAAGAAAACATCAAATAAATAGTTCCTGAAGTATACTAATATTAACACTATTTTCTTTTTTTTTTTTTTTTAACACTATTTTCTTTAGTTTTTTTTCTTTACTTACTTTGAGGCAAAGTTTTTAACACACAATTAATCACCCATTCTAATGTGTTAGATTGTTGTCAACATTTTAAAAACCAGGATGGAGTTAGTTCAGTTATTTTTGGTTAGCTCTTTCTTTGCTCCTCTGATGGAGAAAAACAATGGATATCTCCAGTTGATATGTGCTTGGTGAACAGAATGGGGTCTAGTGGGAACATAGGGAAATAAATGGTAGGAAGTTCTTCATTAAATTATCTAGATAGCTAAAGGTGCTGAAGGTTTATTCATTCATTCGAATAATATTTATTGAACACCTGCTCTATGACAGGCACTGTTTTAGGGATGTGACTATAATGATTTAAAAAATAGTCTATCCTGTAGTCCCAGCTACTCAGGAGGATCAGGTGGGAGGACTGCTGGAGCCCAGGAGTTCAAGTCTAGCCTAGGCAACATAGTGAGATGGCATCTCTTAAAAAAATAAATAAAAATTAAAAAGTCTATGCACTTAGGGAGTTAACATTTTGATGTGTCTCACAGGCAATAAAGCACATACATACATTATTTCCAAGTGGTGATAAATGCTGTAAAGGCTGATAAAGTCTGGATGTGGTGGCCCACGCCTGTAATCCCAGTGCTTTGGAAGGCTGAGGAGGGAGGATCGCTTGAGCCCAGAAGTTTGAGGTTACCGTGAGCTAGGATCAGGCCACTGTACTCCAGCCTGGGTGACAGAGCAAGACCCTGTCTCTAAAAAACAACAACAAAATTGATAAAGCAGGGGAAGGGGATCGTGAATAAACGTGTAATAGGATAGGGCGTGTTAGGGCAACAGCTTTTTGAGGAAGTGACATTTAAACAGACTACTGAGTGATACAGAAGAGTGAGTCACACAAATACCTGAGGAGGAGCACTTCAGATAGAATAAAAAGCAAAAGACAAAAACCAAAAAATATCCTGAGAAGGAAATACATTGACTTTGTTGTTAGCATAGCAAGGAGGCACATTTTGCTGGAGTAAAACAAACTAGTGAGGGAGGAGTTGGAAGTCAGAGAAGGCCAGATGATGACAGGCCTTGTGGGCTATAGAAAGCCTTTGAATTTCGTTTCAATGTGATGGAAAGTCATTAGAGGGTTTTAAACAGGGGTGGGAGATAATTTCATAGACACAGACTTTAAACGGTAAAAGTGGGATTAGGGAGAACAGTTAGGAGCGGGATGGTGGCTTGAATCCAGGTGTGGCAGTGGTAGATATGGTAAGAAGTTATGGAATACTGCAAATATTTTGGGAGTGGATTTGAAAAGATTTATTAATGGCTTAAGAATGGAGTGTAAGTTTTTAAAAATAGGAAGAATCAGGAATGTTCCAACATTTTTACCTTAAGCATGTGAATGAATGGGGTGCCATTTACTGAGAGATGTAGAGAGCAGTCAAGGCAAATAAAAGAACAGAGATTTTAAAGCGAAAATCAGAGTGATGCTTGATGATATAAATATGTATCAAAATTATATCTTAGAAATCTGAAAATCTTAGGTGCTACAGCATAAAGATCAAATTTATACAAAAGTCAGGAGAAATTAACATCACTCATGTTTCTGGAAGGGTATAAGCATGGGCACTGGGAAGAGATACTTTCAGTTTTCATTTTTATACTTTTCTGGGCTTGTTCAAGTTTTTAAAATCTTGTTTATGTATTACTTTTATTAAAAATGTTTTGATATACCAATAACAAGGTAATAAGAATTAAGTAGTTAAATGAGAGATTCTGTATAAGCAGATAGAATGAAAAGTCAACTGCATTTACCTGCTTAGGGGGTTTTAAAACTATCCATCCTCTAAACCGTTTAATGAGCCTTAGAAGCAGACAGGTACGTCTTCAGCTCCTCCTTATAACTTTATGTTTGGCATTAACTTCAACTTTTTCCTTAGTTTAAAGTTTGCTTTCTTTTCCCAGCTACGCCCTACCATGCTCCACTTGTAGTATGATATGCCCTGCCTCAGGCTCTAAAATGGTTTATACACATCAATCTCAAAAGCATTTGTCATCTGTCCCTAATCCAGCGACTGCTTAAGACCAAAACCAGTTGGCCTCGATTAGCTAAATGAGGCCTGTTTGTTTGCTCTTTGGAACTAGGTAGCAAATACAAGGGTATTCCAACTTGCCATATTACCTGATGCCTTCAACATGAAATCAGTTAGCATACTGGCTGTAATGAAGTCATTCTTTCTGTTTAGATAAGAGAGTAGCCAAAGCTCTCAGGGACATTTTAACAGACTCCTATAGAGAAGGGATTAGGGTCTCTATTAATATACTCAGTCCTGGGATGCCTGGAACATGGGCTATTCTACTGATTTTTTTCCCTCACATTCTTCCAATGAGTTACCCTTCATCTCCCCACACCGGGGTCTTATTTCAAGGGTGTTTACTAGCTCACTGTAATGTCAACTTGCTATTTTTAAAGATGTGGTTAACAAATCATTAATTCATTTTAATGTCAGCTCTATTGAGGGGGTAATTTTAAATGTGCAAGTCAATGAATCTTGACAATTGTATACAGTTGTATAACTACCATCACAGTCAAGATATAGAAAAATTCCATAACCCCTAAAAGTTCCTTCATTCCTCCTTTGTAGTTAATCCTCTCCCTCAGCTTCTGGCAACTACTGATCTTCTTTCTGTTGCTGTAGTTTTGCCTTTCTAGAATTTCATATAAATGGGATCATATAGTATGTGGGGGCTGGGCGTGGTCCTGTATTCCCAGCACTTTGGGAGGCAGAGGCAGGAGAATCGCTTGAGCCTGGGAGTTTAAGTTTACAGTGAGCTATAATTGTGTCATTGCACTCCAGTACAGAGCAAAACCTTGTCTCTAAAAAAAAAAAAAAAGGCTGAATATATATAGTGTGTAGTTTTTTTGTGGATTGCTTCTTTACCTCAACATAATAATTTTGAGATTCATCATGTCTTGCATGTATAAGTAGTTTGTTTCTTTTTATTGCTGTATATCATTGTACAGATACTCCATTATTTGTTCATCCATTCACCAGTTGATTGACATTTAAGTTGTTTATAGATTATGCGAATTTGCATACAAGTTTTTGTGTGGACACATGTTTCATTTCATTTGAATAAGTTCCAAGAAATAGGATTGCTAGGCTGGGTTTAAATCTACCATCTTATTATTTGCTTTCTATTTGTCCCATCTGTTTCCTGCTCTTTTTTCCCCCTCTTTTCATGAATTCTTCTGGATTAATTATTTTTAGTATTTCATTTTGTCTCCACTGTTGGCTTATAGCTTTAGCGCTTTCATTTTTTCATGGTTTCTCAAAAGACCTCCAATATACATTTTTTTAAACTTATCACAATGTTCATTAAAATAATATACCACTCTACATGTAATATAGGGTGCTGGCAGTAGTACTCTTACATTTCCCCTCCTCCTTTGTGCTACTTTTTCCTGTGCAGTACTTCTACATGTATTATAAACTCTACAATGAATTATTATTTTTGCTTTAAACAGTCAATTATGTTTTAATAAGATTTAAAATAGCTGTAGTTAAATGACAATAGCCTAGGACTTAGGACCCTCCCTTTAAAAGCTCTGTATTTCTGCTTATGTACAGGAATTTGGATTTTGAGATGACAGTCTGCCATTTTCCTCCTTTGCCAGCAAAGTATTAAACTTCTCCTTCCTTCTCCTCAAAAAAAAAAAACAATTTAAAATAGGAGAAAAATGCCTTTTATAATTTCCCATCTTTAAGCCAGTTCTTGGAAGGGGAGTGTTATTCATTGGGTGAGTACAAATTTTCTTTTGGTATCATTTTCCTTTTGCCTAATGAACTACCTCTAACTTTTTGTCGTAGGGTAGATCTGCTGGCAATAAATTTCTTTGGCTTTTATTTGCCCAAAAATGTCTTTCTTTTGCCTTCATTTTTGAAAGAGATTTGCACTGGGTATCAGTCTTAGCTTGGCAGGTTTGGTTTTGTTTTCCCTTTCAGTACTTTAAAGACGTTTTCCCATGTCTTCTGGCTTACATAATTTCTGACAAGAAGTCTGTTGTTGTTCTTATCTTTGTACCCCTGTATATTTTTTCTCCAGACTGCCTTTAAAATTTTTGTCTTCATCAGTAGTTTTCAGCAATGCATTTATGATGTGATTTGGAGTGGTTTTATTTATTTATTTATTTATTTTGGTTTGGGATGTGTTGATGTTCTTTGATCCATGGATTTATATTTTTCATTAAATTTGGAAATTTTTCAGCCAGTGCTTCTACAAATAGTTTTTCTGTGCTTCTCTTCCCATTCTGGGACTCCACTTACATGTATGTCAGAACACTTGATACCGGGCTTCATGTCATGATGCTCTGTTTATTTTTTTATTTTTTTATTTTTTCTTTATTAATAACCTGGAAAAAACCTTCATCTCTTCATTTTTTTCTGAGTTTTTTTTGGAGGTGGATGCTTGCTCTGTTGCCCAGGCTGGAGTGCAATGGTGTGATCATAGCTTACTGCAGCCTTGAACTCCTGAGCTCAAGTAATCTTCCCACCTCAACCCTCCAAATTGCTGGGATTACAGGCATGAGCCACCATGGCCAGCTCCTCTGATCTTTTTTTCTCTGTTCTTCATTTTGGAAAATTTCTATTGCTGTGTCTTCACATTAACTTATCTTTTCTACAGTGTGTAATCCACTGTTAATCATATCCAGTGGGGTTTTTTTTTTTATTTCAGATAATGCATTTCTAATCTGTAAAAGTTTTGTTTGAATATTTTTGTATCTTCCATTTCTTTCTGGATTGTACTCATGTTTTCCTTTACCTTCCTGAACACATAGAACATACAGTAGCTCTTGTAATATTCTTATCTCCTAATACCATAGTCTCTGTAATTTCTGGGTCTGTTTCTATTGATTGAATGTGCTCTTGGTAATGGGGTATATTTTTCTACTTCTTTGCATGCTTAATAATTTTTATTTAGCTGCTGAATATTGTGAATTTTATCCTGTTGGGTGTATATCTTGTTGTATTCCTTTAAATCACATAGAAATTTCTTCTGAGACACAATTAAATTACTTGGAATTAGTTTGATCCTTTCAAATTTACTTTTAACTTTGTTAGGATATGTCCAGAGCAGCTTCCAGTCTAGGTCTAAGTTATCTCCTCTATTAAGGTGATGTCTTTCTGAGGATTCTAACCAATGCCTATGTATTAAAAAGTTTTTCCACTGGGCATGGTGGTGCACACCTGTAGTTCCAGCTACTCAGGAGGCTGAGGCAGGAGGATCACTCGAGGCCAGGAGATTGAGGCTGTAGTGTGCTATTATTGCACTTGTGAATAGCCACTGCACTCCAGCCTGGGCAACATAGTAAGACTCTATCTCTAAAAAAATTTTTTAAATAAAACTCTTTAAAAAGATTTTTCCACTCTGGCTAGTGGGAACACAAACTTTTCATAGCACAAACTATTCCTAGGAGTTGTTTGGTTTACTGTTTTCTGATGGTTCTTTCCCAACCTGTGAGTCAGTAGTTTCCTCTTACACATGTGTAGATCAGTACTCAGCCAAAAAGTTCAGGAGAGCCCTCTGCAGATCTCTAGTGCTTGCTCTCCCTCTGCACAGCTGACTCCTGTCTTACAAAATGAACTGCTTTATTCTCCCTGAACTCTAATCTCTATCTTCTCAATGCATTGATACCTCTGGGCTCTGTTTGGGTTTCACCTCCCTGTGCTATGGCTTGAAAAATGCCTCCAGTCAACAAGATGGAGCAATTACTGAGCTTGTCTTTTTTGTTTTTCTTCTATCAGGGATAACAAAGCTATGGTGCTAGTTGTCCAATGCCTGAAAAGGCATCATTTTGTATATACTGTCTAGTTTTTAGTTTAAGATGGGAGGCAAATTTGGTTTGTTACTCTATCACAGCAGAAGCATAAGTCCCATTAATCGTTTTATTGCTATAAAATAATAACTTGATATATTTACAATTAATATATTTACAAGTCATGTGGAGGAAAACTGCAATAATCAAAACAAAAAACAGGCCTTTATACTATTCATGCAACTCTGACAAACTCAAATACACAAATTTGCACACATATACATGGCCCTTATGCATTTTATTATTTTGAAATAGCTATTTGTGGGTCCCTCTCAGTAACTAAAAAGTAAAAGTTAAACACTGAAAAAGGAGAGTATTAACAAAAACAAGTAGAGAAAAGAGAATTAAAGATAATGGTTGCTTAACTATGCAAATGGTCAATAATTTTTTTTTACCACCACCAAATTGCACTTTATACCTCTACACTTCTGATATCCAGAACACCAAGCCATAGCACAAAACTTGATTTTCATACCCCCCCTTTTTTTGGTCATATAGTGTCTTAGTCCATTCCTGCTACTATAACAAAATACCTTAGAGTGGGTAATTTATAAATAATAAAACTTTATTTCTTGCAGTTATAAAGGCTGCAAAGTCCAAGATCAAGGGCCCTGCAGATTCCATGTCTGGTGATGGCTTGTACCTTCTTGCGTGTCTTCACGTGGCAGAAGGGGCAAAAGGGATGAACATTTCCTTCATACCTCTTTCATAAGATCATTAATCCCATTCATGACTTAATCATCTCCCAAAGGCCCCACCTCTTAATATTATCACAGGGAACACATTCAGACCATAGTACATAGCTAGACTATTTCTCAGCCTTCCTTGGAGTTAGGTATAATGATGTCACTAAATTTTTGCTGGTGGAAAATGAGCAGAAGAGATAGGTGCCACTACCAGGCCTGGCCCATAAAAACCTCCAATTTACAATCCACTATGCTTTTCCATCTATTTGTACACCCTTGAAAGTCACATACTGAAGATGGCACAGCCATGATGAGGAAAGAATTGAATTACCACTTGTACTAAAACTGCCCACTTATCAGGAATCCCTGTTTTGAATGTGAGCAAGAAAATAAAAACAAAAACCATTATGTTAAAACCACTGATTTAGGGGGATTTGTCTGGTACTTTAGCTAATGCTACCTCAATATACTGTTCTTCCCTCCCACAACTCTTAGTTCTTTTGCAACCACTCAAACAAATAGATATATTTCAAAGCCAAAAAGATTTGTATTCTCTCTGTTATTTATGTTTCTTTATGAGACATGCTGAGAACATTTAATGTGATAAGGCAGTGCAGGGCAAAGTTATAGGCATGGGCTTTGGAGTCAATCAGATCTTGGTTTGAGTCCCTGATCAACCACATACTAACATGTGACCAGGATACAGTTTTCTTATCTGTACAATCAGAATATTAATTCTTACCTTAGAGGTTTTTATAAGGCTTACATAAGATACCATATAGAGTGATTTGTTCAGTGCCTGACACCGTAGGAATGAACAGTAGCAAGTACTATTACTCTATCTCCTATATATTTTGTTGATGTAATCCATTTAATAGTTTAAAAAGTGTTCCATTATACCTCAGATGCATTATCACTGAAGAGTAAATGTAGTTTTAAAATTTTTTATTAATCCTTTCCTTCCTGAAGATATAACGGAATACTTCTACATAGAAGTATGGCTAATTTTAGAGGAATCACTAATAAAGTAAAGAAATAAAATCTTTCTTTCCATACAAATTTCTTAATTTTAAAATAAAGAGGGAAGTTCAGATGCTCATAGTCATGTGGTTTGTAATTTGACTTGTGGTTCAATGCAGAGGATTACTGAGGCCCCCAGTGGCCCCCTAATCTTGTCAGAGAGGAGACAACCAGAGCAAGGAAGCATCTTCTGTGCCTTCGCCTTTAAACTATATAATGCTACTAATGGGTCTTGTCTTAACAAATTGTCTGTCAGAGTGGCTAGTTCTTACGGTTAAGTCCTATGGAATGTTTGAAAACCACAGATTATAGTCAAACTATGCTAATATTTTTTCCAAACTATTTCTCCAATTGAGCTTTACATGACTCTGAGTCTAGGGCTCCATTCCTACATTTTCTAGATGTTTTCTGATATTCAAGCATATCATTTTGTTCCTATTAATCACAAAGTAAAGTGCTAGTTTCATTTTCTATACCGGAACTATTCCTCTGTGACTTGAGGAGGGAACCACTTCTAGGCTAATGAACTGGAATAATTATTTAAACCTCTTTTCCCTATTTGGACTGGACTCCACACAAAACAACTTAGAAGAAAATTACAGCTATGTCCCTAACATACACACACATGCACATATATGTCTTTGCAGGTTGCTATAAAGTTTTTATCCAGCTATTGCTTGGGACTTGCAAATGAGAAACAACTTAGATACACGAGAAATAAAGTAAACAAATTGCACAAGAAAGAAAATGCTGATTTGGACAAGAAATGCTCTGAAGAGAAGAGTAAGTTTAGGATGTGACTTTTGGGATAGGGGGCACGAGAGGTGAAAACGGGAGAATAGGAGAAAGAATATGAATGAATTACAAAAGGATCATATCTTGAAAATCTGTGACTGAAAGAAAATAAGAGCACACTGAAGATTGTGTCCTTAATATTGAACACAAATGTCCTATAACTCCTTTTTGAGGAGACTGAAATACTAAAGTAATTAGCTAGTGACAATAGAAAATCATGTAATTTGGATTCCTTTGTGGTATGAAATAATCAGCAAGGCTAAATAAGAGTCTACTCTAATTTACTTAGATATTCCTCTCCCCCAAGTAATTGGGGGTAATCACTCAGATATATTAGCAGTTAAATAAGAAACATTTCAATTTTATTAGTTGCATTTTTTGTTAGACTAGATAGCTATAATCAACTATCAGTTAATCAGCTGTATGTGTTTATAATTTTATAAGGAAATTCAGACAGGTGAGTATAAGGTTTAAAAAACTCACAAATCCATGGTGGGTCCAACCAACTGTACAAAATGTTGCTGTTTAGTGGCATGGCAACAGAATTCTTTTTCTACAATGCTTCCAGACATTGGGATTAAACAATTCTATTGACTGACTCTAATTGTTTTAACCTCTATATGACCAAGCAATCCTTTTGCTTTGAACATCTTCTGTTATTAGGGGGAGGGATCTAAATGTTTCAATATCTAAGAAAATCTTTAATTTGATTTAATTTTTAAAAAGACAAAGATGAGAGTAAGTAGAGCTAATGACAATGGTTTATAAATATTATTGTGTTAGAGAAATAAGTTTAGGAAACCATAAACATATTAGTTTTTATTCCCAAGGGGTTCTATTTTTAATTTTTTGATTGAGATTTATCTGATCTTCATGTTCCAAACAGCAATCTTTAAGAGGCCATTAAGTAAAGGAAATAACTAGCCTTTTATCTAATTTAGACTTCAGAATGCTAAGCATAAAAGAACAAGTTTTCCATGTCAAAACTCACTTATCAATAGGAAGAACCAATTATTTTAAAATGATTATATAAGGAACTAAATCACACATTGTTGAAATTGGAATGCTATTTCAGTGGGAGGTTACATGCTTGATCAATTATTAATAACTACATGAATGCACATCTCCCAAGTGTAAGATTTCTACTTTGAAAAATCAACTACAAAATCTCACCTGGCAATCAAACCTACAAACAAAAACTGCAAAGTATGTGGGAATAGTTGAGACTTGCTTAAGAAGAAAAAACTGAGTACAATATTTCCATTTGAGACTAAGAGCAAAATCAAGGTACAAACAAATAAATTTAATATTTTAGAGCTGCGGTCCCCAACGCCCGGGCTGCGGACGGGTATTGGTCTGTGGCCTCTTAGGTTAAGGACTAGGCTGCAGGCCGCCGAGCTCTGCCTGCCTCGCTCCCCCAACCCCCCAGTCAGTGGAAAAACTGTCTTCCATGAAACTGGTCCAAAAGGTTGCCAAAAAGTTGGGGACTGCTGTTCTAGAGGAATACTGTAGTGAGTAGTGAAAAAAAAAAAACTTTCTGCCTTAAAATGGACCACTATTATTAATAAATAGATAGCTAAAAATTTTTAATTATTTCTACATTTTAGTAGACTTAAACAGGTCACAACAGATTGGTACTAAAATTGTGTTTCTAGAGTGTTTATTATATGACGAAATCGAAATACAAATACCAGTTGCAGAGGTCCTAGGTATTTAAGTTGATCACTTAAAAATTAAAGTTCAAAGTCATTTTTTAGGTGAACATATCTAAGACCTTTAAATCAGAACAGTAAGTTATAGCATAAGGTAATGTGAATAATGTCCTTATATTTTAAGGGGACAATAACGAAACAGTCTCCTCATTTCCTTCATGAGAAAATCCAAGCCTCTCAAGACAGAAACTCCATTCCCTATGGCACACATAGATGAAGTATTGTATTAGTCAGGGCTCTCCAAAGAAACAGAACCCGTAGGATGTATGTGTGCATAGAAAGAGATTGATTTATTAAAGGAGCTGCCTCACAAGATGATGGAGTCTGACAAGTCCCAACATCTGTAGGGTGAGATGGTACCCAGAGAGTTGATGGTGTAATTCCAGTTTGAGTCTGAAGGCCTGAGGACCAGGAAAGCTGATGGTGTAGCTCCAATCTGAAGACTGGCAGGCTGGAGACCCAGCAAGAACTGAAGTTTGTTTGAAGACAGGCAGGAGGAATTCTCCTCCTAGGAGGAGGGTCAGTCTTTTTGTTGTATTCGGACCATCAACTGATGGGATAAGGCCCACCCACTTTAAGAAGGGCAATCTGATTTATGTAGTCCACCAATCTATAAAAAATGTTAATCTCATCCAAAAACACCTTCACTGAAACACCCAGAATAATGTTTGACCAAATATGTGGACACCTCATGGCCCAGTCAAGTTGACACATAAAATCAACTATCACAAGTATGATGACTGGAATTGTTGGTCACACTTTCTTCATCTCAGGTGTCCTCTGCATTGCAGCAGTAGCACAGTGCAGAAGTTACAACATGGGCCAAGTTGTCAAGCTGCCTGTGTTTGAATCCTGTCTCCCTAACATACTCCTGGGTGATCTTCGACAAGTTTTTTCTATGTGCTTCTGATTCCTGATTAGTAAATAATGAATAATAATGGTTCCTACCTCTACTGTTATTAATGTTGTGAAGAGTAAATGAGATATTACATGTAAAGCACCTAGAAGAGTAACTTAGTATAGATTCCCCAACAATGCGCTATATTACACAAAATTCATTGAAATAAAGTTCTTTTTAAAAATCATTGCTTCATGTATTCTCTTGTCTTTCATGCTTAACTTTTTAAGTTTCACATGTAAGTTCATAATTTTTCACTCTCTGCAACAGAGCTTTTCCTAAGCATTCAGTAGCACTTAACAGTATAATAAAACTCTTCTGAAACATTTTGACATACTTATATTACAGATCTATCTTATTTGTCCATAGATCAACAAACATTTTTGAGTGGCTATTGTATGGCTGTCATCAAGAGAATACAAAGAAAAGTAAAGAGTAAGACATTCCCTTTTTTAAAAGAATTTTTAGTCCAACTGAGGAAATAAATTAATATATAGAACTTAAAAAAATTAGAAAACAGTTCAAGACATTATTATAGTACAATGGGGGCCAGAATCTCCACTGTGGGAACAAGGAGTTGCAGCCTTCCCTCCTTCTCTCCATCTAAGAAGAGCTGTGTATTTGCAAAACTGGATTTGGGGTTTTCTTTTCTTTCCTGTTCTTTTTTTTTTTTTTTGAAACAGGATCTTGCTCTGTCACCCCGGCTAGAGTGCAGTGGTGTCATCATAGCTCACTGCAACCTCCAACTTCTGGGCTCAAGAGATCCTCTTGCCTCAGCCTCCTGAGTAGCTGGGACTAGAGGCTAGAGGCGTGCACCACCACACCCGGATAATTGTCTATTTTTTGTAGAGGTGGGTTCTCACTCTTGCTCAGGCTGGTCTTGAACTCCTGACCTTAAGCCATCCTCCCGCCTCAGCCTCCCAAAGTGCTAGGATTACAGGGATAAGCCACCATACTAGCCTGGATTTGGGGTTTTCTTATGTAAAATCAGGAGAATGGGTAAAGCAAACAGACAACTTTAAAAAAAAAAGGCCAAACAAGCTGTTAGACCAAGATAATAAAGAGGAGGGAGAGGAAGGAAGAAAGGAAGAAAAAGGAAAATAAAATTTTTTGAGCTGAATGTTGGAGGTGACTGGGTGGTGGGGAAACAAAGGTCTAGAGGAAGCACAAAGTGTGGGGGTGTTAATAGGGGTAGGCTGCCCTGTTCTTTAACACTTCATCCCCTCTTTTCCTGCTTTGTGGCCCAACTCCTGTCTCATTCTACTGTCTTTGATTTTGCTGAAAGCCTGAGCTCAAGCTTTGGTGCCTTGCTCTCCTTGCATTTGTCCCCTCAGTCCTTCGAACAGACCTATGGCTGGACTCCTGTGGAAATGAACTTCCTCATGTGACCCTCCCACCTACAGGACCAGCAGCCTGGGCTACGAGCTGAGCACCCAGACCTCACCTTGCAAGCCCTGGCCTCAGGTGTGTTGGATGTCAGAGTAAGAACAAAACTTACTTGATGTTAATCACTTAGTAAGAATGTACAATGATGATACCTTACCCTTATTGTTAACTGCGGCTTACAGTTACAATTATTTTCTTATATATAAGACAAATAGCACTTAGGAGAATCAAAGGGGAGAGAAGCTGAAGGGCAAAAGATTATACCAATCAAGCGGTGAATTATAAAGTCTTGTAAAAGGAACTCCTCTGCTTGGAAATTAGTGTCAGAGAGATGCCCATAAAGAACCAGCAAGCTCTGGTAATCACGAAGGGAAGGGAGGCAAAACATAACTAGAAGCAGTCAACCTTGACCTTGAGGTTTTACGGTGGGTAATAGCAGGACAGTGGCATAACTGTCAAATGTGATAGTAGAGAGTGGAAGATTTGGTAGAGACTAAAACTGATAGATCGAAGTTTGTGCTGGCCATGGGCAATTTGACCCAATGATGGTGCTATCTTGCAGAACTGGGGCTCTGCTGGAGATAGAAAACAAGATAAAGAGATTTATTTGGGTGTCTTCCTAAACAGTCACTGAAACCACAGGATGAGCATTGTTCTCTCAGTAGAGGGAAAGTGAAAACATTATAATTGCTTCAGTGTAGTGCCTGTGAAGAGACATCCAAACAATTCCTGATTTATGGAGAGCTACATAAAATCTTTTTTAAAAAGATACTATGGTTTCTAAAATTCCTACAAAGGGAAGAAAGTAAAATGAACTCTAACTAGTTGACCTTTTGCAGGGACTGCCATTTAAAGATGTTTCTGGACTTCTTAGTGGAGGGCATTTTGTTTGTACAAGGGAAATGACCATGGATCGTCACCTACTATGTGAGTGAATGTTTATTTTTTATTCAGATTTCAGAAATAAACTTTTGCTCATGTTTAATAATGTATTCTACAAGGTTCAATAATCTAGGTTGGGGGAAGGATCAATTTCACAAGCTAAAAAAGATCAAATGTTCTGCCAAATCAGGACTGACTCTTCTGAAGGGTTGATATTGATTCTGTGGATTAGAGGACTGAGGAACCTGCATATTAAATAAGGTAAAATCTTTAAGAGTTTGAATCTTGCACTCAGATTCCAGTGCTCTCTGATGGTAACACTTTTATCATGGAGAGTCAAATCGCTGGGTTTAGCTTTAAGTTATTTCTTTTCATGATCTATGGAATTCATAAAGGAATATCTGCTTTAAAAGATTTTCAAGATGACATTTATTATATGTCCCTATGTGCAAGGCTTTTGTGCTTTTGCTAAGGGGTAAAGATTTTTAAAATACCACTCTCTTACAGTGTAAACAGGAAAGATTTTGAGTGGGTGGATTAGTCAGAGGACAGAATGGGGAAAGCGTTTGGGGATAGAGACTTATTATGGAAATATGAAGTGAGAGAAAAGACATTTCTTGGCTCTGTTCCTGGTATTGTTTGCTGAATACACTTTGCGTGTGAAACAAGCAGCGTTCACACCCAATAGTACCATATTCTAATCAACTGGTAGTGCTTTTAAGTTTATGTGTAACAGTGTTTTGGAAATTAAAATTCCAAAGGCCTTTATTAACCTTTGATACACTTGCCAAAGGCAAACATAAAAACATAAGCAACACTGAAGAGCCTCACCATTTTCCCTCTTGTCATCTATATAAGATGAATATGCTTTTCCAAAAGCAAAGCAGTAACTTTTTCTTACTCTATTCTGAAGACTAGCAGAGCTCACTCTAAATTATCAAACGTATCTCAAAATAATTGTCAGTGAATCATGAAATGGCCTTCTTAAACTGAGTCTATGTCACTCTATCAGTGTTTCCAAATCGTGAGGCTTATTTTCCATGTCCCTGAACCTCAATCTTGTTAAGTTAGGTTACAGAAGAAATGGGGAAAACAAATTAAATCCATCTGTGATCATTCTACATACCTCTGCGTAACCCTAGAGATGTTTATGAGGCTCAGAGGTTTCAAGGAACATGGTATGAAAATCATAGCAAATTCTTTCTTGCTTACATTGAAATTCCCAGTAAAAATTTGGAACTGCAATAACTGAGGAAAACAGAAAAGGGGGACTTTTGTAGACACTTAACCTCTTTTTTAGCTTTCAGTGGCAGAATATCAAAAGACATGACAGGGATCATTTGTTGGAAGAATTTTGAGAAGGATGTTTTTACGTTAAAATTTAACGTATTCTTTAAAATTGCTAGCTAGGAGTACCCTTATTGTATGTAGTAACTAGTAAAGAACTGTTAGAGTAGAGGCATAAAGAAAATTGGAATATAAGAAAGATTACAAGATTAATATATTAAAAGTGATATTAGTGAGGACAAAAATGTACACTTTAAGACAAGGGAGAACATCGTCTGTGTCTAAAGGAAATACAAATGAAGTAGCTTCCCCAAATCAAAAAGACTAGAAAAATGATTGAAGCTAAGCCCTGATCCTTCTTCTGAACTCCAGTCCTATTCCCCTTCCTGCTCTGGGCTTCATTCCCTAACTCAGACATACATTAAGAGCTAAAGCATCTCTCCTAAATTCATCAGACAAAGGAGTTGAAATATATAAGACTTTAAGAAGCTTTTCAATTTTTAAATTTATAACCAATTAAGTAACTGTCAAATTGGTTGGTTTTTCAAGTAAATATCTTTCTTAATAAGTTAGAAGTTACCAGGAATCACACCAGCGTTCTGAAATGTTGCTGACCAGCATCTCAGTATCTTCTTAGCTCATTTTCTCAAACTAATGTGGGAGGGCAGCAAAGCCGCGCCCTCGCTGTCATGGTTGCTATTGAATTAAGAAGAGCTGGGCGTACTTCTCCAGCTGCCATGACCAAGTACCTATTCCTTATATGGACTTGAGTAGAGTGCTCTTCAAAGAATCTGTGCTTGGTGGTGTTGTGCCAGGTCAGCATTGGCTGTTCTCTAGGGAAAAAATTGTGAAACTTCACTAACCTGAGTTAGGATTAGAGACCACAGCTGCCAAGTCATAGTTCATGGTTGAGTGCCGACAGTTAACACCTAAGGAGACATATGTCAGGATGAAGAGCATCTCATTAATATGGATTTCCACTCTCGGAAAGGTAAAATTTTCCTGCTCAACCCCTCACACCCGTTTAAATTTTTTTCCCCTTAAAAAGAAAGTGACTGGTAAGCAGTGATGATTTGAAATTCAGAAGGGAAATTTTCCGGGATAAGGTTAAAAATCCACACTCAGGAAAAAAATAATAATAAAATAAAACATTTAAAGCAATGATGAGTAAAAATAAAATTCAAGATGAAGAAAATCATAGGATATAAAAATAGGGAAAAACAATGAACTATTAGAAAAATACAGAATATAGCAAACAAAATAATTCTGCAAACTTAAATATTGCTATAATTGTTTCTCCTTATTTTTGCCTTATTAATTATTACTGAATTTGAAATATTTCTATTGATGGTCAATTTAATATTTTTACTGGCAACTTAAATTCTTGGCTAAACTTCCTAGAGCTATTTATGGACATTTTCCCTTGCCTGCCTGTGAAAATACGTCACTGGAGTATTTTTAACAGCAAAGTCTGTATGAGACAGTCTATTTTCTTGACCTGTCAGACACTTGTGGCTGCTTCTAAGTAGCCTCATTTGTAAGCCCTTGGAGGGTGTTGTCCAATTGACATCATTTTTATTCAAAAAAAATATAGTGGTATATTCATTAAGAATATACTACATATGACTAAAACTCTACTTTATAAAATTCTATGCCACTGTAGGCATTTTTGTTACTTCCAGAAATAATTTTTAGATCTAAGTGATCCTGATGGAAGGATTTACTATCTCTTTGATAAAACCAAAGCTATGGACATATTCTTTTTCTTCAAGCTTCAGCACAGTTTATAAGTAACAAGGAGTGGAGGAAAAAAAGAAATATATTCTGTTTTTTTTTTTTTAAATAAAATCAACTATGTGGGGGCTGTTTTTAAGCAGTTATAAAATATCATTCTCTACCTCCAAACAGAAATATATTCACATCGTATAAGACAGAAATGGCAAATAAATTTCATTGCAAGTGCCGATTGATTCTCATTGATTAATTGCTTGTGGCTGCCTGAAGAATCATATTGAGAAGGGCTTAGAGGTTTAGCTCAGTCTCAGTAAGAAAGAATGCTGTGATTTGAAAATTTTCAAAAGTTAAAAAAAACATGTTAGTGAATTTTAGAGGAGTTATGGTTATGCTTGGCAGGAAAAAATATTCTAGTTGATAAACAGCACGGAGATGCATATCTCCATCCACTAAATAGTATTCTTTTGGATAAATAAACTCCTTTTTAGAAATTAAATGTCTCAAAGATGTTTGGAAGCGCTGTAGTATTAGTCACTCATAGCTAGTGTTGATTAATTAAATACTCTAAGTCCTAGGTGAGAGCAGTGGAGCTGTGGGAATGAAGGGGAGCTTGCTCATGGGAGCAGAGAAGGAGCGGCGACAGCGGGCAGCAGACACCAGAAGGCTTCCTAAAATGTAAAATTCTTTTGAGAGATTTTGGCTCTATAGATTGCCAGTGTCTTATCTAGGTCACTGATGGAAATGTCAAACAGAACCAGGCCTTGGTTTGACACCTGCTAAACATTATTTATGTCTTAAGACTGACATCAAACCATTTGTAACTACTCTATTTATAAGTTTCCTGAGCACCCTTCTGAGTTTCCAGATATGAAGTGCAGTAGTGCTCTCAGCACTTAGCTGATAAATTTGCCTGAAAACACAGTTTTCTGAATTAGCATAGGAATTTTCTTTCAGTGACACTGTGTACTTTCATCTATGACTTGGGGGGTAGTGAAAATTGTATGAGACAAAGCTTGAAGAATCTTGTATTTTAGCTCTTGCTGACCCTGGTTAACTGTGAAATTTTGTACAAATCACTTAATCTCTCAGAATATGAAGGTTAGCCGAGATCAGCATTTCCCAACCTCTGGCCTTCAAATTCCAGAGGGTTCTATCTACAGACAAGGGCCCACAAATACATATGCAAACCAGAATTGTCTGACTGAGCACCATCACCTCATGGGAAAGACTGGAGTTATGATGTTCAAAAGAGGCCCTTGTACTTAAAAAGAGTGAGAAGCACTGGCATGCCTTATGCACAACTTCCATCCTTCTTTGTTACGGTATGACCCATGAACCCCTCTTCCATATTGACAAGAATATTTGACAAGACTAAAAATAATCACTTCTATTTTACAGTAAAGTAACACCGAGGCACAGAAAGTATAATCAATTAATTTTTCCCATATTATATGATGGCTTCTTAATTGACACAGGAATTAAATACTGTCTTTTGAGTAAGTTTGTTTTTTTCAGGTTAGTATTTATATGATCCTTATTATATTTGATACTTTACCTTGATAATAATTAAACTAGCATAGATATATGATTATGTATTTTATAATTAAAATTTTGTCCTTTGGTTGATAAATTCCAATGAGAAACAGGAGCAGAATGTATAGTAAGTTACTTTTGTAAAAGATGGAATTTGACTTTTCCCAGAATTGAGTGAGTGGTGGAGTATCACGGTCAGCTAACACGAGCTATGGAATCTTGGCTCTCTTCAGAGATACATGATGCCAGATACTCTTTTAATAGTGCCAGGAGATATTTCATCTACGATGTCAAAAGTCGCAGGAAATTTGAGCTAAGAATGCACATTAGTACTCAGTAGGACACCAAAGAAAGTTGCTCAGGTCATACAGACACACTGTATTTGCAATCGATGTCCCTGAGAGATCAAACTTTTATTGATATTTCAAAAACTTTAACCTTGGTAAATCTTCAGAAGGAGACCATGTGTAGGTAGCTACATATGAACTTCTATCAGGTTTGTTAATTGATGAATGAGTGCCACAGGAACTGTGGCATTTCTTCTTAATTGTATGCAGAAAGATATATATTTTCCATTTCTAAGAGTTGGTGAGATTTAAAAATACATATAACCAGAAAATAAGATATTTCCATCTTAAAAATGGAAGCTTGGTGGGATAATACATAAATTTAATGAGTCCCTCCTTACAGACCCCAGACCTTGTGCTGTATGTAAGGGGTAGACCATGGGTTTACATCAGGGGTTCATGAACCTGCTTAGGCAATAAGCCTTACCTGTTGACTGACTAAATAATATATTTCGTATATTGCTACTGCTATCTTTTAAATGTATACTGTTGTGACTAATACAATACTAATTCATTAAAAGGTGTTACTGAAGTTACAGTATCTTTTTGATACTATTTTTGTAAATGTAATTTTTATTTTTATAAATATTTTAATCTACTGATCTTAGGAGTTCAAGAATTAAAACAGGGGTTCTGTGAAATTTTGCTTTTAAAAGGCCCTCACTTTGAAAGGTTGGGAACCACTGTCTTAAGTATTCAGGTAAAGTGGCAGCCTAGTGGAGAGCTATTTTGGGCAAAGGGGCTCTCTTGTTGCAGCTGGCTGTGTGCTAAGATAAAGGGCAAAGTGTGACTTGAGAAGAAACAATCTGAGCTAGCATTAGCCAGCCATAGACCAAATTTTACTTGTATGCATAGTACTTGGTGTGAGAAATGATTTCTGTCCCAAATCCCAGGTATTGCCTTACGTCTAAGTTATATGACCAAAACAGTAATAAAAACACAATAAATTCTAAATGTCCTATTCAAGTTTACGCTTCCAGATATTGTACTTCTAAATTACTGGGATTTCAAAGTTAGTGAAACAACATAACTGATATTTGCTGTGAGAGGAAGACAATGATCAAGTATTAGCCGGAAGAAATACTAAACAGCTACAGGTAGGGAGTTAAGCTTAAGAGAAACTAGGTTTGGCAAGCGCGAGGGGGCTACCGCCCTCTAGTGGTGCCCTCTCTATCACTCACTTCAGGTGCTTTAGCATTTTCCTGGAAAGTTTCCTCTTACTTACTTAGAGTACCTTTTTTTTTTTTTTTTTTTAAGAGTTTGTCTTTTACTGCCAATCCCATCTTCATATCACAAAAGGCTTTCATCTCCTTTGTTAAAGGCACATACTCTCATTGTATTTTTATATATTGGTGGGTTTTGTTTGTTGCTCTCATAGATTTTTACATTTAACAAAATGTAAAAGGTAGTAAGATAGTTGTGTTGTTTCACTACTGAAGAAGCTTTTAATATAAATGATGATATTTACAAACATGAATTTATGGTACAATTTTTTTTACCATAAAAGCCAAAAAATAATTATATTTTACTTACTAGAAAAATAATTATTTGACCTTACATGCTTGACTCACTGGTTATTGAGATGAGATGATTTTCAGTATTTAGCAAATTTTTTAAAAGAAAATTATAATGCTAGAGGAGTTACAATGTTAAATAAATCTGGCATAGGTGTGTGTGTGGAGTTGGGGTGGATGGTGAAGGGGAAGGAGTATATCCCTTGTCTGAGCTGTGTCCCTTAGTTACACCTGATCTTAAACTGTCATATTTACTTATTGCTTTGCTTATAAGAAGATGAAAGGCTGGAAGACTGTCACTAATAGTTTTCTTCATTTTCCAGGTTACTAAAAAGATATTACAGGACTAATTGTCATTGTAATGCCATAATTAGTAGTGAGCACATTGTATGTACATGAGTGTCCAAAAAATGTCTGATTTCCAGTGGACTTATATCCAATGACTTCAAATTCCTTGCTCTCTAGGGATAAAGTGTATGTATAGAACAGAAATAGAGGTCTAAGAATTGTTTCTATAATCATGTTCAGCAAATTCTTATCATGTAAGTAAAAGAACATAATTTATACTAAATATTGTATTCGATAGTTCATCTACACATTATGACTACATAATGGCAACAAGATAATACTAAAAAAGTCACTCTTACAGAATTAAAAAATCTCTAAATATTTAAAAAATTTTGCCCATGTCTAGAATGAGTCTCTTAAATTTTAATAAGCATAATTTTTAAATTTTTGAAGTATTTTTAGAGCATGGCCTAAAAATTGATTTAGAAAATAGCCTGACTTTGAATGCCCTCATAAGACTTTTGAGGAATTTAGTTGATTTTATAGGATAAATATGAACTGATCATGTGATATCACAGGAAAAAATCTAATGGAGACATTGACTGCATTAATTTAAATATGATATTCAGATCACTACTGTACTCTGCCCTGGTCGGGCGCATGTGAAATACTGTGCTCTATTCTGGGCATCAGAGTTTAATGTTTAACAGAGTTTAACAAACCACAGAGTGTTTAGAAGCAGGAAATGTGTGAAGCCATATGAAGAAAACCAAAACAAACTGGGGAAAAGGCGTCTTTTTTTTTTTTTTGAGACAGTGTTGCCCAGGCTGGAGTGCAATGGCACAATCATAGCTCGCTGCAGCCTCGAGCTCTTGGGCTCAAATGATTCTCCTGCCTCAGCTTCCTGAGTAGCTAGGACTACAGGTGCATGCCACCACGCCTGGCTAATTTCTTAATATTTTGTAGAGATGGGGTCTTTCTATGTTGCCCAGCCTGGTGTTGAACTCCTGGCCTCAAGCGATCCTCCTGCCTTGGCTTCCCAAAATGCTGGAATTACAGGTATGAGCCACTGCACCAAGCTGGAAATTGCTTCTAAAAATACTGAAGATGTAGTGATACTTTAGCTCTTTTCAAATATATGAAAGACTGCGGTAAAAGGAAAAGGAATGGGGGAGGAAACAGGTATTGAGTCTAAATTTATAGTTTTAAAATTCTGTTATTTTCTATATAAAATGTGTCTCAAATTTGTTCCTTTTCATTCCTCCTATTTAATGTGTTTCCTATATTTGTCCCTCTCCCTCTATTCTCAATGTTAGTACTTTAATTTGAATTATTGTAATAAATGTTTATCTGGTTTTAACTACTCACTGCTGCCTTCATCCATCTTTATTTCTGTTGCTAGATGATTCTTCCTAAAATATTGTTGATGTCATGGAGCTACAACAATTCTGAACTATATCTGACCTTTAAATGCCCTCACTTATGATTTGTGCTGATTTTACCTATTTAATCTTATTTTCTAGTATTCCTGAAGAGCCATCTACTGTTCTTAAATTTGTTCCTTTGCTATCCCACACATATGTCATGTTCTTTGTCAGTCTACCCCTTTTCTCAAGTTATATCTCCCATTTACTCACTTCTAACCCTCTCTCCACAGATTTCTCCTTATGCATTCAATTCCTGTTCATTCTCTGAGCCATTCTTTCCTTGAGGCTCCTCTTAAACTATCATAGCCCTAATAATTTTGTGTCATAATTCTTATAGCCTATCTTGACTATATCACAGTCTTCAGTACTTAATTTTTTATAAGATGTAGTTGCAAAATAATATTTATTCCATGACATTGCTCATCAATCTCATTATAGTCAAATTTTATATTGTTGGGGTAGATTGTTGCAGTAATGATTCCAATTTATTCTAGCTTCCTTGTGTCCATGCCCTTGAATAGATCTTCCTATAATGACTCTGGACTTGGCCATTTGACATAATTTGGCCAAAGAGACAATAAGCAAATGTGATACAAAAAAAGACTTGAAAAGTGTTGTGTGCTGGGGCTTGCCTTTTTTTGCTGCTTGTGGGAAGCCTGAGACACCTAAGTAAAAAAGCTTAGTCTATCCTGATGGAGACATGTGGCCCAGTCATCCCTGTACCCTAGTTCAGGGCCAGTACCAATTGCCAGACATTTGAGTGTGGCTACCCTAGAACCACTAACCCCCAGCCAACCCAACCAGCATATCGTAGCTGCATCTCTGAGCCCAGGCAAGACCAGTGGAAGAACTGGCCAACTGACATAGCCAGTTGGCACTGCCAACTCACAGAATTGCTAGCTAGAAAAATAAACGTTGTCTTAAGTCAGTGACTTAAGTTACATCTTAAGTTTAAGGATGGCTTGTTTTGCAGCAACATATAACTGATGTAAGGGTTATTTATTAGCAAATTGCTTTTTGTGTATTAGATCTGCTTCAGCATCTATACTGTGAGTTATTGGAGAATAAGAACCACAAGGCGTTACACAGTGGCTCATGTCTGTAATCCCAGCACTTTGGGAGGCTGAAGTGGGATGATCGCTTGAGCCCAGGAGTTTCAGAAGTTCCAGGCTGCGGTGAGGTATGAACTCCAGCCTGGGTGACAGAGTGAGACCCTGTCTCAAAAAAAAAAAAAAAAAAAAAAAAAAAAAATAGAACCATGACATCTTTTCTAAAATCTTCAAGATTTTAGACAGTGCTAGGTATATAATTGACATTACATAAATAATTTAATTAAATTTATCTTCTAATAATTTTAATCTTGTTTTGTTGGTACCATGAAGATGGGATGATATTAATGATCTTTACACACAATATCACCTGCATTTTCTAGTTTTAGATAGGATACACATTTTTTCTTTAAAAAGATACAGAATTCATGATATGCATATCCTGGATTTAACCTTAGATGTAAAAAAAATTGCTATGAAGAACAATACTGAGACAATTGGCAAGATCTGAATGTGGGATGCATATTAGATGATAGTAATTTATCAATATAAAATTCCCTGAATTTTATAATTATACCATGGTTATGTAAAAGAATGATTCAACAAAAATACTAGTATTAAATTTATTACTAATAAATGTGTGTATATATGTACATATACATATATATGGGGGAAGAGAGTGAGAGAACAGATACAGTGAAATGCTAAGAATTTGGTGAAATTTTAGGTGAAAGGTAAAGTAAGAAAAAAAAGAGTTAAGAGCCACTACTCACCAGGTAATTTAAACATTTTATTTAAAAAAGGTCTAAGTCACCATTCAAAATGAAAGGTCTATTGGACACTAAGAATGAGTTGCCGGTTACTCCATCAACTCCACTGTCATCAGTTGTTATCCTGAGGCATTTATTCTTCAGTTCCTGGTGGAGGATTAGGGAGGGGACAGCAGGGGAGGTGTCAACGGATGCTGTAGATTGAGTGGCTGGAAATGAGCGTGGGAATCTTCATTACCAGACCTTCTAACATACACGAAACTTACAAGTGGATTCTGAGAACAAATGATTTCCAACATTATTCCTAAAAATAGTGTAGTGCCTGCATTCACTATTCCACTCTAAGGGACGTCTCCCTGCAGTGGGGAGCTATTTGCTTTGCAATTAATAAGTGGTAAAAGAGGAGAGAGATAGTGCTGCAACTTTTTTCTTGGGTAGGGACCCAAAATGTCAACTTAAACCACTCAGTGATCCCCTACGTGTTCAGAGCACTTTTCTCTGCAGACTGAGCTGTGGGACCCTCAGGAACTTAGCACAGTGACCCCAGTTGAAATTTATCTGACAATCTGACTTCTTTCCTATTGTATTTGTGTACAAATAAGAAAAACCACCATTTTCTGGAAAAACTCCAGAATGCTACAGACTAATTTGAGTTATTTACTATCTCAGGAACATTTTTTACAGGAGCTTTACTCTTTAATTACAAGCTGTTAAATATGCTATTTTATTAAAAGGTACCACAATTAAAACAAGCAAAACAGGCCGAAATTAAACTACAAGTGCTTAATTCCAAATGCCGTAAGAAGGTGAATAGTTACATTAGGTGTTTTAGGCATTGACTTAACATCTTTTTCAAAGTATTGATTTTGATAAGAAGTACAGCTAAAAAGGATGAACTACATTTGTGTATATGATAGAGATTGGACTCTTAAAAATAATGGCCCTTTTCCTAGATATTCTTAAATAAAAGCATTGAATTCGAAGACAGAAATGTTAAGCTTCACTGCAATTGACACAATTTGGGGGGAGAAGAGATAAGTACGTAGCCCAATATAAAATTATTGGTTAAATAAAGGTCGAAGAGAGAAACTTCCGGTTAAAACAGAACTTACTTTAAAAGTATGATATGCTCTCAATTACTGATAGAAATATGGCCACAGATGAGATAAAACCTTCCTGTTCCTTATCCGTCTTTGCAGTGTGCTAAGTGCAAAGGCAAACGGCTTTAAAAGTGCTGTAATCATTATTCAACATCAGTTAGCAAAATCATAATCAGAACACACTTGCATGAGAATTCTTTTAACATAGACAATTCCAAAGTATGTAGCTCTAATAAAATAAGCTATGATTAACTGTACAAAGATGAAAACTCTCTTAAGAAAAAAATAAAATTTCCTCTTTCAATTTAAAAAATATTTACCCTGTAACTCGAACTGCGGTAGAGGGGAGAGATCTTTCTCTTGAAATGCTCAAAAATCAAACTTCTTGTATGTTTTTGCAATTTTTTCCCTTGTGTAAATGAGATAAATAAATTGTAATGCTTGTTATTTTAGAGTACGTTTTACCCTTTCCAGCTGAGTTCAGGGGCCACACACTCAACTGTCCCTGTTTCAGCTCCAATTCCTTAGCATTCCCCCCAGTCGCTGGTTGGAAGTGGTGAGCTATGTCTTAGTTTCTTCCTACTTATGAAACAGAGGCAATGACCAAAGATGACAGATGGAGCTTATGTTAGCTGGGATTTAAGATCAAGTCTTAAGCCCTAGGCTTGTGTGTGAACTTAAAGAATGAGGAGTGGGTTCTTTATGAACTTTCCCTTTTTCCTTTGCTAATCAATTTCTATTAAATCAACCATATATATACTTAGACCTGGGAAAGGTAAATTATTTTCTTTTACCTACTAAATAAAAACTTCTACATAATTACAAACCTCTAAATAAATGAAGTTTAGTACATCCTTGTAGTTATTCAGGGAGCTTTTTCCCCCAATGCAGCCTCAATCATTAATTGTTAAATTTTATTATCTTATAATCATTCTCAAGAAGAAAGTGGCCGGGCATGGTGGTGTGAGGCTGTAGTCTCTGCTACTCAGGAGACTGAGGCAGGAGGATCGTTTGAGCCCACGAGTTCAAGGCTGTAGTGTACAATGATAGCACCTGCGAATAGCCACTGCACTCCAGCCTGGGCAGCATAGCAAGATACTGTCTATAAAAACTGGAAAAAAATGTTGAATTAAAAAAAAAAAAGAAGAAAGAGACAATCTATTATCTGTCTAAATTTGTTCATATCTTACCAGGCTTAGGATGCCATCCTTTAAATGAAAGAATATGGGTTCTATTCATCTCAATTGATTATAAATTTTTAGAAGGTTATGTTGGTCTCTGAACTGTGCTATTCATTCATTCACATAACAAATAGTCATTGAGTATGTGCCATGTGCCAGGCATTTACTGGAGAAGTAACAATAAAGAAGACACAATCCTTCCTCCTACGCATTTTATGTCTTATGTAGGATACAAACAAGTGTGTAGACAATTATAAAATACAGCCCTGTAAAAGAGTATGGTAAGTTCCAGGATGCAATCAAGCACAAGGTGCTATGGGAGCATATAGGAAAGCCATACAACTCAATCTCTCGAACCAAGAAACTTTCCAGAGAAAGTGATGTCTGAGCGAAGAACTGAAGGAAAAGTAGGAGTTAGGATGTCAAGACCAGAAATGGAGGAGGGCGGAGAGGGGCCAGGCAAAGGTGGAAAAGGGTTTCAGGGAGACATAGGAGCATAAACAAGACCCCGAGGGTTAGAGAGAGCATGACGTGGGCCTAGACACTGGGAAGGTGTGAGAAGAGATGAGGCAGGAGACGTCAAGTACCTAAGGCGACGCTCATCCTTGTTAGGAGAATTTGGAGCTTTAACCCGGAGCTGTGAGGAGCCACTGTAGATTTTTAAGTAGGAGGCAGACAACATAAAAATCACTCTGTCTGCCTTTGGAAATGGATCAGAGCAGGGATCTAATGTGATTATCCCTGTTGGGTGGGATTATGGCAGATTTTTATTTTCTTTCTTGCTAAATTTTCTACAATAAATGTATTAATTTTACAATTTGAAAAAATTAATGTTTGGGAAATGAATCATTTCTTGCAAAATAATATATGTTAAAATGTTATTTCCATAAAAATCTTTAGCATTTTGTTTAAATTTAGTATATATTTTCAAGGAGTCTTTAACAAATATCTTTTATGTGATTTTAAGTTTTAAGGTATTTTTGTTCACCCATTACTAAATAATATTCTAGTAATACAGATTGTCCACATTGTGAAATTTAAATATGTGAGAAACGATAAGTGACACTTCCTGTAAATAAGGCAGAAAGAAACAGAAATTGCTATCACTTTAGCATAATTTATTTTTTTTGAGACAGGGTCTTGCTCTGTTGCCCAGGCTGGAGTGCAGTGGTGCGATTACAGTTCACGGCAACCTCCAACTCCCAGGCTCATGTGATCCTCCTGGTTCAGCTTCCCGAGTAGCTAGGACTACAGGCACACACCACCATGCCTGGCTAATTTTTAAATTTTTTGTAGAGACGGGGGTCTCACTATGTTCCCCATACTGGTCTTGAACTACTGGCCCCAAGCAAGCCTCCTGCCTTGGCCTTTTAAAGTGTTGGGATTATAGGCATGAGCCACCAGGCCCAGCCCATTCTAGCATAATTTAATGGAACAAATGTGCAATCTTTCCACTCTTGTATTCATGCTCATCTTCTTCTACAAAGAACTTACCAAGTAGAGTCTGCATCATCTTTCTGCTATTTTGTTAAATCCTTCCAAAATTTTTATGTTCTATAAGAGTATACTCAATTTTGTCAGTCATTCAGCTACTTTGAGAGTTATTGTGAAATAGAAAAAAGTGAATGCATTTCATTGAAACACTCTTACATATGTGTGCGCATGTGTGTATATGTGTATATACACATATATATGTATACATGACAGATCATTCAGCTATGCAACCAATAAAAATACCAAGATTCTGAAAATAGTCCATAAGAAAACCAAAGTTACAATTATATGTCTCATGTTTTCCAAGTAATATGAGAAAATTAACCTCAATAGCTTTCTGTTTTTATAGTTTCTTTTCTCCAACTGTAGCCTAAATTGAAAAAGGAAAATTGTAGGTTTAAAATGATGTTAAATATTATTGTGAGGCCCAAATCTTTCTTTTTCTTTTTTTTAGAAAAGAATATCTTGCTCTGTCACCCAGGCTAGAGTGTAGTGCACAATCATATCTCACTGTTATCTCGAACTTCTGGGCTCAAGCAAACCTCCTGCCTCAGCCTCCCAAGCAGCTAGGGCTACAGGCACATGCCACCACACCAAGATATTTTTAAAAAATTTTTTGGAGAGGCGGGGTCTTGCTATGCTGCTCAGGCCCATCTTAAACTCCTGGCCCCAAATGATCCTCCTGCTTCGGCCTCCCAAAATGCTGGAATCACAGGCATGAGCCACTATACCTGGCCAAAATCTTTACTTTTTTAATGCAGAAAAATCTTTTTTCAAAACATGAACCCAAATAATATTTTGGAAAAGAGAATAAATTTCTTTATCCATTATTATTCAAAATACAATCACCATTTAATATATTTTCCAGACTAAATCTTAGTTAACATGTAGTTAACATTTGGATATTTAAACATCCTAAAGGAATTTTTAAAAATCTAAGGTAATGCAAGTTTTTAATGGCTCACAAGGAAGTATAACTTGGAACTAATAACACCGAAGAAGTTACATGTGATGCTAATGTAGGCATCACAACACGATCCAAAGAGCTATAAATGAAGGTGTCAGATAAATATTGTTTGTATTTATTTTGTTACTGACCACAAACTACAGGGCTGAATAACTAATGTAATGTATCAAACAAAGGCATTTTACGGTTTTATGAAGATTAAACTTTGGACCTCATGTAGGCGCATGGTTATAATACACTTTTATTAAATATATATACATAAAATCTATTAGCACATATGACAGACAAACCACAAATGACTAGAGTTTTCAAGCAGTAGCTGTTCCATAATATTTGTTGAATAAATGAAAGTCCCAAGTATGTATGTATAAAGAGAAAGAGAGAATTAAAACAATTTCTAGTACTTTAGGTATGCGTATATTTTCTTTACTTGAGTTGTTTTTTATTTTAAGTTGTTAATTACAATAAGTTCATATTTCATCTTTTTATATTAGTGAAACAGCTTTTAATGTCCTAAACACAAATGTTTTTGCAAATGCATTGCTCTTCCTCCAAATTCCTTGAATTCATATTCCATGTTAAAGTTTACAAATTATTTTTTGCCCTTTGATTTTAACAGCAATTATATTGATACAAGCAGTTGATATATTATAAATTCTATTTTACAATAAGGAGACAAAGTCAGAAATGTTAAATGACCTGCCCAATCTTACAAAACTAGAGATAAACTTTCAGTAGAATCCAGGTCTTCTAATTCTTAATTTTTTTTCTAATAACAACATAAGGCAGCATTTCTATAAATTCAAATGTGGTGATATTTCTGTATATTTCTGTATGATTTTCTAAGTGTACATAAGTGAACATAATGTAGATGAAAAACAGTGGATTTTTATACACTGTAATTTTATATGTAATTGGAAAACAGCAGGGATATTTGTGCAGAACTTTTCTTAAGCCAGGAATAAAACATCTTTAGCCACTGCCACTTTAAAAATTATAGTTCATTTATTTCCTATGTTGAGCACCTCTTTCCTATGTGCTAGCTGGATGCTACGAGGTAGACACACACGCATACACACACACGATTGTGTCACACAATTTCTCTGCTCTCTTACCTGAGACGCTAGTCTGTTACATCAGGAAGAGGCAGGTAGGTGGGTTCCTAAACTGAACATAAAAGGAACCTGATTTAGAAAAAGGCTCTGGAAGAGGAGATCTAGTAGGTAAGCCAGCCTGCTCTCCAGGAGGTGCTATAATTTCTGTTCAGATAAACAATCAACATTAGACAATTCAGGTTGAGGTGACAGACGTGTGAGACAGCATAGTGACAGAGAATTTCCCAATATGTGGGAGAGTGCAGTGACAGAGAGTCAGCATTAGGCAAAACTCACACGGGTCCTGGCAGGCACTCGCTAGCGAGGACTAAATGAGATCACGCATGTAAGGCACCCAACACAGTATCTGACTTTGTAAAGCACTCGCTAAATGTTAGCCTTGTTCTTTCCACTTAAATTGGGAGAACAAGGCACACCACACATAATGACATCAAAACTTAAGACATGAAAATATCTTGAGTGATAGAAAAAATGAAACTAGAAATCCAAGAAGATCATTTTTGCCTAGAATGAGCAGGGAAAGCTTCATGGAAGATGAAAGCTTAACACTGCACTTTTGCAAGTCAATTTACTTCCAATTCATTTTTCTCTTTGGCAAAATGAGATATTTTGGTCATGTGGGTACTAAGGACAGAGATGGATTTAGGGTCTCGTTAGTGGTATTGATAGTAATTATGAACGTGATCCAGGAATTACTGAGTCTGTAAATTCAGTGGTTACATTGGAAAATTTTGATGTCTAAAGCAATTAACTTTATGTCAACCTTGAATACAATTCCTAAACAAATGAAAAGAAAATATATGGATCAACCAAAGTTTGCTCAGGTACCTTTTATAAAACAGGAGTCAAAGTAAAATAAAACCTCAAGGTAAGTTTGATATTATTATAAACCAAAAAGTATCTTATTACACTATACTTCCGACTTTTTTGTATAACCTATTGATATGACATTTAAATCTATTGTATGAATAGTTTGATGAGTTTTGACAACAATATGTTCATGTAACTACTAACACAATAAAAATTTAGAATATTTCCATTACACCCAAAAGTTTCCTGATCCCACTTTCAGAACTAGACAAACAGTAATCAACCTTCTGTCTCCTGGAATTTTACCTTTTCTAGAATTTTATATAAACGGAAACATACAATATGTACTTCTTTTGGTCTGGGTTCTTCCCCTTAGCATAATGTTTTTGAGATTCATCCATGTTGCGCGTATCAGTAGTTTGTTCCTTCTTATCGCTAGGTAATGTTCTGTTGTATAGATGTACCATAATTTGTCCATCCACTTGACACTAGATGAATAAATTTAGGTTGTTTCCCTTTTCGGCTATTGTGAATAATGCTGCTATGAACATTCATGTGGAAGTCTTTGCGTGGACATGCTTTCATTTCTCTTGGGTAGATGCCTAGGAGTGGAATTTCTAGGATGCATTATAAATGCTGTGTTTAACTTTTAAAGAACCTGCCAAACTGTTTTCCAAATTGACTGCACCATTTTGTATTCACACCAGTTGCTCCACTTCTTTGCCAACACTTCATAATCTTTTTAAGTTTAATCATTGTAGTGGGTGGTTAGTGGTATTTCATTGTTGTTTAAATTGCATTTCTCTAGTGACTAATGATGTTGATAATCTTTTCTGGTGCTTATTAGACATCAGTATCCTTTTTTGTGAAATGTCTGTTCAGATTTATTGCCCATTTTAAAAAACTGAGTTGTTTGTCTTACTATTTTTTTTTTTGTCTTACTATTGGGCTCTAAAAGTTTATATATTCTGAACACAAGTCTTTTGCAAAATATTTCCCCTCAGTCTGTGGTTTGCCTTTTCATTTTCTGAATGGTCTTCAGAAGTGACCAAAAGTATTTAAATTCTATGAAGTATAATTTTCTCTGGTTGTTTTTCTCTGGTGTGTGTATGTGTGTTTGTCTGTGTATACTGTCTAAGTAATCTTTGCCTAAGCTAAGGTCTCAAGAGTTTTCTCATAAAAGTTTTGAGGTTTAGTTTTTGATCCATTTTGAATTAATTTTTTAAATATAACATTAGGTCAAGGTTGAGGTTCATTTTTTTCCATGTTGATATCCAGTTGTTAACATTTGTTGAAAAGACTTATTGTTTTCCTGCTGAAATGCCTTGGCATCTCTCTTGAAAATTAGTTAACCACTTTCTTCTTTTTCAAAACTATCTTGACGTTTCTAGATACTTTGCTTTTTCGTATAACTTTTAGAATCACCTTATAAATTTCTCCAAAACAGCTTGTTAAGATTTTAATTGGAAGTGTTGAAACTATAGATCAATTTGGGGAGGATACGTCCTAGTTTTAAATAACAACAAATTTTTTAAAATTTAAATCCTATAAGAAATTGTCTAACTTGTTGTGCTGTGGGTTTCTCTCTCCCTCAACCCACCCTCATTATTTTATTTATTTTTCCTTTCTTTCTCAAAGCTAGAAAGTTATTTGGATAGCTAAAACTCATTTGCTCACAGTTGGGAAAAGTCAATCTAAAGACTTGAATCTCAAAAATAAGTTATTGCTCTTATCTGGTGGCAGAAACTTGACTTATATTCCTTCATTCTCATATAATGGTCATATAATATACAAAACTTTCCAGTTGTGGCATTTATTGTTGAAATCTTGTTGAAGATTTTCAGTACATGAGAATCCCATTTAATGAGGCCCTTTAATCTCTCATGCTAGGAAAAAGTTGCACTTGTCCTAAACAATCAGAATATTTTAATTTTATGAACACTGAATTTTAAATTCATATTTCTTTCTAGGCAATCAAGGAATTTGTGGCTTAACTTTAGCATTTGTGTAAGAACTTGTAATTTGCAGTATATTAGCTTCACTCTTGCCTTCATCTTACTATCCTACTTTTTCTTGTTCTGATCTTATTTTTCTATTTATTTTATATTCCATTGTGTACACTTGTTTTTGAAAAGTGTCAATTATTTTTAATGATATTGTGTGTATATATACACATGTATAGACAACATATATACACACACACATATATAAATTCCATTTCATCATTACAAACTGTGAGATAATTATGTCCATTGTTTAGTATGAACTAACTAGTTTTTAGACAACAATACATCCTCATTTCAGTAACCAACTTATTCTTATTTCAGTAAGAGTAAATATTTAATAGAAATAGCCTCAGCTTAGTTCCCAGGCTCCACCGCTGGAGAGGTGGGCAGTGGAGATGGAACGGAGGGCAAATCATTTAGCACCAATAGTCCGTTTAGTGTCGTCATCTTTCCCGAAGGATCTTTAGAGGTAACTTGCTTTATTTCTGCTTAACTATTTTACATTTTCTATAGCCTACTTTATGTCTTAGACTGCTATCCCATTTTCTCTTTCAGCCCAGGCAAAATCTAAACAGTCAACTCCGCACTGCCTCCCCATCTCCCCCTTCTCTCTCCCCTCTGAAGAGTCTCTTCCTCTTGTCTTGACCGGTTTTCCACCTGTGTTCGGGAATCCTTCTACTCTAGTCTTTCAAGAACCTTACAGAATGGATTCTCCCTCCTCCCTGCTGTATCCTCAACTTCTTTGCTCTTAATGAGGATTTCTCATCAACGTTTCCATTTGATCTTTGGGAAAGCTTAACTTGAAAACAGTTCCTTCCTCAACTACATGGCACATTTTAACATTAACATTTTCAGTATCATTAATAGTCTTACTGTGGGTAAAATCCCTAAACCATTTTGAGGTACAGCCTAATCATTGTTACTTTTCCTGTACACTTGAGCCCAATTGCATTCTAAAATATTTTCCAGGTTAACTAACACCCTCTGCCAGCAGGAGGCTCTGTGTCAAAAAGGGAAAAGGGAAACTTAAAAATACAAATTTTGAAAGTACAATCTAAGATTTGTACCCAGGTCCTGGTGCTACTACTTATTCTTTTTATACCTTAATAGTGACCACAGGAAAGCTGTTTACTACCCAGAGAAGAGAATATCCATGAAGGAACAAGTAAGTAAAACACTAAAATAAAACAGTTCTTTCAAGGAGATGTCAAATGACCTTCAGATCAGTAATGAGGAGTGTTTTTGCTTTTTTACTGATATAGCCAAAAAGATTAGAAGGGAAGAAAATGGTAAGTACATTAAAAAGAACTACAGGCAAACCTCTTTTATTTTACTTTGCTTTCTTGCACTTCATAGATATTGCATTTTGTTTGTTTGTTTTTAACAAATTAAAGGTTTGTGGCAACCCTGCATCAAATAGGTCTTATTAGCAGTATTTTTCCAACAGTATGTGCTCACTTCGTGTCTCTGTGTCACATTTTGGTAATTCTCTCAGCATTTCAAACTTTTTCATTATTATTATATCTGTTATGGTGATCTGTGATCAGTAATCTTTGATGTTACTATTGTCATTGTTTGGGGGTGCCATGAACTGTGCCCATATGAGATGGTGAACTTGACTGGTAAATGTGTGTTCTGACTGCTGCTCCACCAACCAGCCTTTCCCCCATCTCTCTCCCTCTTCTTGGGCCTCCCTATTCCCCGAGACACAACAATCCTGAAATTAAGCCAATTAATAACCTGTAAGTGTTCAAGTGAAAGAGTCACGTATCTCTCACTTTAATCAAAAGCTAGAAATGATTAAGCTCAGCGAGGAAGGTATGTTGAAATCCGAGATAGGCTGAAAGCTAGGCCTCTTGTGCCCAACAGTTAGCTAAGTTGTGAATGCAAAGGAAAAGTTCTTGAAGGAAATTAAAAGGGCTACTCCAGTGAATGCATAAACATTAAGAAAATGAAACAGCCTTATTGCTGATATGGCAAAAGTTTGAGTGGTCTGGATAGAAGATCAAACCAGCCACAACATTTCCTTAAGCCAAAGCCTAATCCAGAGCAAGGCCCTAACTCTCTTCAATTCTATGAAGGCCAAGAAAGGTGAGGAAGCTGCAGAATAAAATTTGTCAGCCCACAGAGGTTGGTTCATGAGGTTTAAGGAAAGAAGCCATCTCCATAACATAAAAGTGCAAGGTGAAGCAGCAAGTGCTGAGGTAGAAACTGTAGCAAGTTATCCAGAAGATATAGTTAAGATAACTGATGAAAGTGGCTACAATAAACAACAGATTTTCAATGTAGACAAAACAGCCTCCTATTGGAAGAAGATGCCATCTAGGACTTTCACAGCTAGAGAGGAGAAGTCAATGCCTGGCTTCAAAGTTTCAAAGGACAGGCTGACTCTCTTGTTACAGGCTTACACAACTGTTGGCTTTAAATTGAAGCCAATGTTCATTTACCATTCTGAAAATCTTAGGGCCCTTAATAATTATGCTAAATCTACTCTAGCCATTCTTTATAAATGGAAAAACAAAGCCTGGATGACAGCAAATCTGTTTACAGCATGGTTTACTGAATATTTTAAGCCCAATGTTGAGACCTACTGCTCAGAAAAAAAGATTCTTTCAAAACATTACTGCTCATTGACAGTACTACTGTTCACACAAGAGCTCTGATGGAGATGTACAAGGAGATTAATGTTGTTTTCATGCATGCCTGCTAACACAACATCCATTCTGCAGCCCATAGATCAAGGAGTAATTTCAACTTTTTTTTTTTTTTTTGGAGACAGAGTTTTGCTCTGTCAACCCAGCTAGAGTGCAGTGGTGTCATCATAGCTCACTGCAACCTCAAACTCCTGGACTCAATCAATCCTCCTGCCTCAGCCTCCTGAGTAGCTGGGACTATAGGTACGTGACACCATGCCCAGCTAATTTTTTCTACTTTTTTAGTAGAGATGGGGTCTTGTTCTTGCTCAGGTTAGTCTCAAACTTGTGACCTCAAGCAATCCTCCCACCTTGGACTCTCAGAGTGCTAGGATTACAGGTGTGAGCCACTGCACCTGGCCTCAACTTTCAAGTATTGTTATTATTATTATTTATAGAGACAAGGTCTCACTCTATTGCCCAGGCTGGCATGCAGTGGTGCAATCATAGCTCACTGTAACCTCAAACTCCTGGGCTCCAAACATCATCCCGCCTTAGCCACCCAAGTAGCTAGGACTACATGTGTGTACCACCACACTTGGCTAATTTTTTATTTTTTTATTTTTTAATTTTTTTTGTAGAGATGGTGGTCTTGCTATGTTGCCCAAGCTGGTCTTGAACTCTTGGCCTTAAGCAATCCTCCCATCTTGGCCTTCCAAAGTGCTAGGTGTGAGCCACTGTACTCAGCTCAAGTATTATTATTTAAGAAATGCATTTTTAAGGCTATAGCTGCCATAGATAATGATTCCTCTGATGGATCTGGGCAAAATAAATCAAAAACCTTCTGGGAAGGATTCACCATTCTAGACACCATTAAGAACATTTGTGATTCATGGGAGCAGGTCAAAACATCAACATTAATAGGAGTTTGGAAGAAGTTGATTCCAATCTTCATGGATGACTTTGAGGAGTTCAAGACTTCAGTGGAGGAAATAACTGCAGAAGTGGTTGAAATAGCAAGAGAGCTAGAATTAGAACTGGAACCTGAAGATGGGCCTGAATTGCTGCAACCTCATGATAAAACTTGAGTGGATCAGGAGTTGCTTCTTATGGATGAGCAAAGAAAGTGGTTTCTTGAGATGGAAGCTACTCCTGATAAAAATACTATGAACATTATTGAAATGACAACAAAGGATTTAGAATGTTACATAAACTTAGTTGACAAAGTGGCTGCAGGGTTTGTCAGGATTGACTCTAATTTTGAAAGAATTCCTCTGTGGGTAACATGGTATCAAACAGCATCACTTGTTACACAGAAATCTTTCATAAAAGGAACAATCATTGTGGCAACCTTCACTGGTATCTTATTTTAAGAAATTGCCACAGCCACCCCATCCTTTGGCAACCACCACCCTGATCAGGCAGCAGCCGTCAACATGGAGGCAAGACCCTCCACCAGGAAAAAGATTACAATTCACTGAGAGCTCAGATGATTGTTAGCATTTTTTAGTGATAAAGTATTCTTAAACTAAGGTATGTACATTGTTTTGTAGATGTAATGCTATTAAACACTTAATAGACTGCAGTATGGTATAAATATAAATTTTATGTGCACTAGGAAACCAAAAAATTAGTGTGTCTTGCTTTATTGCAATACTCACTTTATCCTATGATAGTCTGGAACAAACCCTGCAATATCCCTGAGGTATGCCGTGTATTGTTTTACAGTGATTTTTCTGGGGCTAGAGCAGAAAGGCTTTAAATTTCACTTCTGTGTCCAAACAAATACATATATCATAAGTATTAATAAAACAAACATCCGTGCATACCACCCACCCCAACAAATAGAAAATTATCTAACTCTTGAAGGCTGTGTGAACATAATTCTCTTTTTCTCAGAGGTCATATTGTTCTGATTTTCATGTTTATCATTTTATTGTTCCCTTTCTTGTCATTATAGTTTTGCTATATATATATAAAATCCATAAATATATATTGTTTAGTTTTAGTGTAAAAGATACCATACTATGTGTATTCTTCTGTTACTTTATCATCAACATTTATGAGTTTCATCTATTTTGAGGCATGTATTCTATTGTATAAATACACTGTAATGTATTATTGAGTTATCACGTTAAGTAAATATAGAACGCAGACCTACTGAAGTGCAACCTAGGGCAAGGGGAATGTAAAATGGATTTTAGAGAAAGAAGTTATAAGTACAAATTTTGGCCTTTGATCAGTTGCAGGAATGAGGATTTTGATAGTCATCCATATTTTCATCTTGCCTTATCATGTATGTTATGTGTCTATATAACCAATTACTTTTTTCTTTCCCTTTATTGTTTTAAATGTCATAGTTGCTAATAGCTAACTTTATAAATTAGTCTATATGGTACAAGGTAATAGTATGTAATTGCAAATGAAACTAGTGGAGAAATGAATTGTCAAAAATTGCAAAAGATATGAGATTTACCCTGCTTGGAAGTTAACAAGTTAACCTCCAGTAGTTTCATGGATGCTGGTGGAAAACACAAGACTTCAGGGTCAGAGTTAAAAGACAGTTTATTTTTATTTGTATTAGAGACAGGGTCTCGCTGTGTCACCCAGGCTGGAGTGTAGTGGTGCGATTATAGCTCACTATAACCTTGAACTCCTGGGCTCAAGCGATTCTCCTGCCTCAGCCTCCCAAGTAGCTAGGACTACAGGCCTGCACTAGCATGCCTGGCTAAATTTTTATTTTTTTATTCTTTTGTAGAGATGGGGGTCTTGCTATGTTGCCAGGCTGGTCTTGAGCTCCTGGCCTCAAGCTTTCTCTCCTTGACTTTCATGGCCTTCCATGGCCAGTTATTTTGTAGAATGTCTCTCATTTTAAAAAGTATTTCCTCATTATTAATTTCAGGCATCTTTGGTAGGATTATCACAGAGTAACACTATGGTCTTCTGGTTAGAAGGGAAGGGAAGTACAAGGGAAGAGGAATAGGCAAGCATTAGTTTTGTAAATTTTTGTAAATTCTGATGGGTGGAGAATGTATTTCTTGAGACAAAGAGTTCTAAGAATGCTACCCATAGAGTTTCTGAGATCTAGGTCTGACTCAGAACTAGTGTATGACCTTGGGCAAATTATTTGGTTGATTTGGGACATATTTTATAAAATAGCACTTGGTTTTAAAGTCTCAATAAGGTTATAGGCATGGAAAGTTCTTATAGTCAATAATAAACATGACATTTTTGCGTAACGAAAAAGTCCCCCATTAATGTCATAATTATATAAACACTCATTTGTAAAAACAGTAACAACTATAGCCAATATATATTGCCTCCTTAAAAAATTTAGAATTGGACATTAAATGTTTATTAATTTTTCCTGCATATACATGCATGGACAATGAGTCTCATAGTTACTTACCTTGTCTGATTTACTCAAATAAGAAGAGCAGATACACAGAGCTAATTCTTACACCCAGGGACATAGGATAGGCTTTATCTTCTCTCCTTTCAAGAGAAAATAAAGGCTTAAATACATTCAAAGTCAAGATAAGACACCGTGGTTCTTATTGCTGGGAGTCAGTCTTAAGCCTGATTTTATTGACAGTTGAAATATTTTCACCATATGAAAATGTACTGATCCAGGTTTCCTAGAAATAGTGCTGTAGCTATAGGATGATAAAAAGTACTGCAGCAAAGACTGTCATAACATATCCTCCTGAGTGATAAATAAGACAATATTTAATTATGTCTAAAAATCCTACAAAGCTAAATTTTAGAGACCAGTTAAAAATGACCCAAATTTATTTTCAAATGAAATAGAGGGTTAGAGGGTAATGTTTTAACCTTCAGTAGAAAAATGTATTGGTGTGAGTAAAATTCTCAGCCACTAAGATATCATTTCTAAAAACAAACAAACAAATAAACAAACAAAATACAAAACCCCCACAACAACAACAGCCATGGAAATCTACTTGGGTGGAAATATCACATCTGATTGTATAGACTCGTAAAGATAGAAATTCTATTTTCTCTTACTTGGGTTTTGAGTTATAACCTATTCTCCCTCTTTGTAACTCTGCAACTCTATAGAGCAGATTGTAAAGCACTTTATGTTCTTAAGAGATAACCAGGGAAGGAGATTCTACAATGCCTCTCAGGAATTTGTTCAGTATTTTACAACCTTTGCTGTCAGGAAACTATTCTTCATACTTAACCTAAACCCCACAAGCCAAAGTTTAGACCCATTTCCTTTGGTTCAGTCCTCTGTGGAGATGGAGAACAGCTGGTCACCATCTGCATAATATTCCTTTATAAATTAAAAGGCTGAGGTCATCCCACAGTCTTTCTTCTAATTCATTTAGCCTATCTCCATATCACCTATTTTCAAACCCTTAATCATTTTAATTTGTGCCCGTGAATTCTAAGGTCTTAGTGTTTCTTATAAATTTTGTCCAAGACACTTTAATATTTGTACCAGGGTTGAGAGTAATTTCTTTTCTCTGCTACATCTATGTCCATAAAATCCTGATATCATATCCATCTTTGAACAATATTATGCATTTCTAATGTATCATTATCTGTGTTCTCTGTTCTTACTGTCTTCTTTTTAGCTAAACCATACACTCTTGAATTTAATTATATGTATTTTTTTCTTCTGTATTTGTGTCACTTTAGGAACATGAATCTTATGGCTAAATTGAACTGAACTGAATTCTATTTTCTCTTACTAGGCCAAAAACCCATTGTACAGTGGCAAATATCTTATTTTTTTATTTGAAATTACTCATGAATTTAATTTATATGCTCTACATTCCGTTAATGTGATCATCAAATAAAATATGAGAAAACAACTAGATTCAACATAAACCCTACAAAATATTTGGCTTCCATGTCAATGTTGCCTTTGATGACTGTTTTCTAGGAAAATATTTGCACTGAACAATAACATTAGGTAGGCAATCTTTAGGGGTAACACACATACACTCTGTTTGGGGTGTTGATGTGCATTGCTGCACTGAATTTGTTCCTAAAGCATTTTCTTTGTCACTGTAGGCAGATCAGAAATGGCTTACTGTGACCTTGTGCGTTTTGGCCTTAGTGCACGCTGGCTTGTTCTGCAGCATGGTTTTGTAATAGTGTCTCACTCCTTTTTTGTACACCACCAAATCACAGCTATGAGCTGTCTGCGCCAAAATTCTTCCTATACCACAAAAAGTGATATGTGCAGAAAGCTCACTTACAGTCTGACTAGAAACTGACTTTAAGAAGGGGCTGATATACTTGCTAGAATGTATTTTTCTAGGGTCATGATTTCCATTCCTACAGTGATTCTATTCAAGTCAAGATAAATTTACCTATTCTAACCAATTCTGTCATTCTGCTCTGTAAAAAAGTTAGATTGGTCTCACAGGATGTTTTTTCATCAAGCCATGCTGCTTATTATTCTATTGCTCCTAAGGTGTTTGCTGGTTGATTTTCTAATGATTAAATTTAGCTATTTGTAGGGGAGAGAAGATGAACTTTTAAGTCTACAGTTTCTCAGGGGCATTTGGAAGGAACAGATGTTAAACTCTTAACTTTACAATTTCTAAAGGCCCCTCCCTTTAAAAAGGAAAAAAAAACCCAAAACACCCAGGCACTACATTGGCTCTTTCTTAACAGAATTTACAGTTAATAAAGAAATACTAAATAAGGATTGGGATTAAAAAAGCTAAGGCAATAAATCAATTCTTGACTTTTGTCTTTTATTTGAAAAAATATAATTACATAGTATAAAACTTTCCAGTGTAGATTTGGGTTCTTTTCCAAAAGCAGATGTACAGAAAATGTCCTATTTTAAGTTGGTCATAAATTAGGTAATAGTTTCTCAGCGCTCTGTATCCAAAGATGGTCTGCATCTTCTAGTGTTCAATCAGAAATACATTTCAAAAGGTGACTTAAAAGCTTCCACATTGAATACTGTTAAATTTTAAAAAACTGAAACCATAATTTGAAGTTAGAAGGTTTTCATTTAGACGTGTCTCATTTGAACTGCTAGTTTCCTTATGAAATTGGAAATCATTCATATCAGTGGTTTTCAAAATTGTTTGCTTGTCTATCCCCTAAAGGATTTTTCACTCATTTATTTGACCAATATTTTTATGCACCTTGTATGGACAGGTGCTATTCTCTGTTCTTGGGATACAACAGTAAACAAAGTAAACCAAGATCCTGCCTTCAAGGAGCTTACATTTCTGTGAGAGGAAACAGATAATAAGCATAAAAACTAAATTAAATAGTGTGTTAGAAGGCGCTAGGTGCCACGGCAAAAAGAAAAAGTAGAATAGGAAAAAGGAAGTCAGGAATGCAAAGGTGGGGGGAGAAGTTTGGGTGGTTTGTAGTATTAGCAAGATTTGAACGATGCCTTAAAAGAGGGGATAAGATGGGCCAAGTGGGGAAAAAGTGTTTCAGATAAAGGGAACAGCCAATGCAAAGGCCCTAATGTGGAGCTTATCTAGCATTGTCTTCAAGGATGCCAATGTGTACGCAGTGTGGTATGGGATGGGGAGAGCAGTAGAAGAGGAGGTCAGAGAGGTCATGGGAGGCCAGATCATGAAGCGCCCGAAGGGCCATTGTAAAGACTTTGGTACTAACTCTGAGTGAAATGGAGGAGGGGACATTGGAGCGTTTTAAACAGAGAAATAACATGATCTGAACTACACTGTGAAAGACTCATTCTGATTGCTTTGTTGAGAACACCCTCCCTGTATGGAGGCCAAGGTGGAAGGACGGAGACCTCTAATGAGGCTATTGAATAATTCACATGAAAAATGATGTTATCTCAGAACAGGCTGATGAGAAGTGGTCTCATTATCAATTTTTTCTGAAGGTGGGTCACAAAATTTTTAGACGTATTTGATGTGCAACATGGGAGAAAAAACGATAAAAGATGACCCAGGGCTTTTGATGTAAATGTATTTTTGTGTGTGTGTATATGAAATAAAATCTATAATAAGCCTGCAGTTCAGGAGAGTGGACTGGGCTGGGAATACACATTTGAGAGTCATTGGTACATGGACTGCATTATTTAATGCCATGAGGTTTGATGAGATCACAAAGGAATTGACTGTTGAAGGGAGATCAAGGACTGAGCCACATGGCAGCTCAACATTTTGAGGTTGGATTGAAGAGGAAGAAAAAATGAAGAAGCCTGGAAAAAAGAGACCAGTTAGGGAGGAAGAAAACTAAGAGTTCTGTCAAGTGGAAAATCTACATCAAAGAGGAAAGATTAATCAACAATATTTAATCCTGCTGATAGACCAAGTAAGATGAAGATAAAATTGATCATTGTATTTAGTAGCTGTGAAAGTCCTTGGTGAACATTATAATAAACTTCTGGTGAAACAATGGGTGAAAGCCTAATTTTGTAGCACCTCATGGATTAAAGAGAATGGGAGAAGAACAATCAGGGAAAACAAGCACAAACAATTTTTTTGAGGAATTTTGTTAGAAATGAGAGTAAAAATGGGTGGTAGTTTTCAGAGGAAGTGAGGTTAAAAGAGGATATTTTTAAGATAGGAAAAATGACAGGATGTTGGGCTACTGATAGGAAACAATCAGTGCAGGGTGAAAAGTGGATGATGTGCAAGGGAGTGGAATTGTAGTCCTCAAAGGATAGGATCTATGCCCAAGGGGAGGGACTGGCTTTGATCACAGCAGAATAGTTGTCTTTACTGACAGGTGGGAAAACAGAGTATATGGTTACATTTGTTAGTGGGTGAATACCTGTGGTGGTGAGGAACTATGGATGTGTGCAGTTGTTTCAAATAACAAGGCTTAGCCTATGATCCTGGAGGTTAAAGGCTGAGCTGGGATGAAGCATAAGATAACTGGAGGAGAGGAGTTAAAAAAAAACACCCAAATTTGCTGACTGAATGATATAGAATGCTACCACCTTGAGTATACGTTTCTGATGCTCTCTTTGCTTTGCTTTCATTGCGTTCTTTCTCAGATGAAATACATTTTTCTTGCCTATAATTAGGGGAGAGAAAAGAAATGATCATTAAATAAAAATAGTCTTCACTCTTGCTAATCCTACTGTACAATATGTCTAAATTCAGAACATTCCAACATTGGCCAAAACACCCCATTTCTAACACCATGCACAGAAACAGGTATAAGGGAGGGAAACATACAAAGTTCTACTGTGGATTTATGGGGCGTTGCTTAAATGAGGCTTCACTGACAGCAATATTTTTAGCTTCCCCTATATTTGGCATTCCCAGAGATTTTAACACCCTGGCATAATGTACATATTAAACTCAGGATGGCTGAGCTATTCACATTACTTTTATACAGTGACAGGGAAGGTAGGAGAGGAAAATTGGCATGACTCCTTAAACACATATTCTCAGGCAGATCAGTTTCAAGGAAGAGTAGATATAAAAGTTGAGAATAAGGAAATTGATTCCCTTACAACTTTCCATGTTTACATCCCCCATGAGAAGTCTTTGTGTACCCTAATTGGCAGACTACTAATACAGATAGTTAAATTTAAAATAACCTGGTTCATTAACATCCTGTCTAGGGGAAAAAAACCCTATTACAGCTCAAAGTATTCAAGATGAATGTTTACTTCAATTAACTTGGGCAAATGGAAGAAAAAGCAGTTTGGAACTCTCCAGGAAAGAAGGGACATTATTTTTTTAAATGAAGAACTGAATTGTCCTTTGGAGAACATTTCTATTTGGTGCCCATTCCTATACTTTTATGACACTGTATGGCACTTGACTGGCTGGGACAGTAAATATAGGGATGGCAGCAAACCCATCCATCAGAGCAGGATAGACCCAAGTCCCAACTGTAGCAGGTGATGAGACATTTGGTCTTGTAGGAAAGCCTGGTATCTAAGGGTTTCAACAGTCTTCAAACTCAATTCAAGCAAACACCAACCAGAGCATGAGTACAAACTGAAGCACCTGGATATTCTAGTGGTTGCTGGAGCCTATGACAGGGATTAAAACAAGGCTATTTATAATTTGAGTCATGCAGATAATTGTCATCAGGGAAGTCAGGGAAGTCTATCCATGGGCAGTAGGGCCTCCAGTCGACAAAACTAAGAACATGTAACTAAACTCAAAACTTACCTCTGTAGCTATTACCAAGATACACTGGTATGTAGAAGGACATACTCTCATTGATAAATGGGGAATATCTAGTGGAGACTACTTGCTTCAGCTAAAATAGAGGTTTCTTTACCTCCCAGGATACCTCTGTTCTCAGCCAGACAAAATCCTCCTCTGGTTGTGCTCTGGTAATGGGTTTAATACACATGTGTCTTAGTCTCATCCTGCTACTATAACAAAATACCTTAGACTGGGTAATTTATAAGTAATAGAAATTTATTGCTCACGGTTCTGGAAGCTGGGAAGTTCAAGATCAGGGTGCCAGCAGGTTTGGTGTTTGGTAAGGGCCCACTCTCTGCTTCTAAGATGGTGCCTTCTTGCTGTGTCCTCACATGGCAAAAGAGATGGAAGGGCCATGTAGCTCGCTGAAGCCTCTTTTATGAAAGCATTAATCCCATTCATGAGGGCAGAGCCATCATGACTTAATCACTTCCCCAAAGGCTCTACCTCTTAATATCACCACAATGGGAATTAAATTTCAACATGGATTTTGAAGGAACACATACATTGAAACTACAGCAACATTCCACTTGAGAGTAACTAATGGGGAACAGATAGTGGCAAGAGCTACCATGAGTTCAGCAACACTTTGACATTTTACTACTGTTAAGAGCATCTGCGGAAATCTGGGAATTATTAATACATATATTTGCAAGTCATTTCATTTATTTTGAATAAAGGTAGGGTTTAATGTGCATATAGACGCCTTACTTAGCTTTAAAACCCCTTTTAGTCAGGTGGGCTAGAGATTGAAAGTCACCGTTCTAATCCAATTACTTTCTACCTTCTTATATTATCTTGCATCAGGAAAGTCCCTCCCTTACTAGTCACTCTTAGACTATGTCATCTATATTCATGATTCTGAAACTGGGGTTCCCAGGGGGGTTCCAAGGAAACCATCTCTACATATCCTGAAATGCAGTAGTAAGCACATGGGCTCCTTATAAACTGGTCATTACCAAAGCTGTGTGGAACTTTCCCTAGTGTGAAGTTGTCGTTTCAGAAACAGACAGTATGAAAAATTATGGAAACATAATTCTTTGAAATGTTTAAAGATCTGTATATTAGAACATTTTGTCAGGCGTTCCAAAGAAAATTATAAAGATTACTCTGATGCTGAGAACACTTTAAAAAGTCACAATATAAATTGGTTTGAGTGGCATGATATACAAAAATAGGTATTTCTTCAGTTTAAGCTATAGTCTAACAAAAAAATGTTTTCCTTTATAGGAAAGAGCAGAGGTTATAAATAAAGTACGGAGGAGAAAAATGATTACCAGCATTTTCTCGTCTTAAATCAAATCACCACCAGAGAGCAATAAGAGTTTCTTTTGTGCTTTCCCAAGCATTAGTAAGAAGGTTTATGATTGGAAAAATTCATTTCTAAATACTTTTATGTATTTGCTTTGCCATATGTTTGAAACTAGGCTTCTAACTATCTCCCTGGATACACCAGTGAGCTTACAACAGTGATTATTTCCAAAGGAATCTTGGAGAAATACAAGAAAAATAACAGGCTATGAAACAACGCATGTGTGGTTTTCAAATGTGGACAGAGTCAATATAAATTGAAGTGTTTGGTTTATTTCCCCTTTCTTAAAACCTTGAGAATAATTTTAATCGTAAAAATTAAATAGAGAACACCTAATAGTGTGTACTAGCATTGAGTTGGCATTGAGACATATATGGACAGCCCACATGGTCTTTAAGCTTAATTTACAAATAGCCTTTACACAGGAAAACCTGCCAGAGTGCTGAGCACGGAGAGTCTCACATCCATCCAGCTGCTGACCTCGAGACCTCTCTTCCTCCTCTCCCTCCATCCCCACCCTTTTGCTAGCCCGATTCTTCACACCCATTTTCCCAGTTCTGCTTGTGTGCCATCTGTGGGAAGAGATGACTGAGGGCGAGGCAGGAAGGGAAGCTGACCCTCTGACAGCTCATCTCGTCCTTGTCCACATCCCGCTACCCAGCTTGTCTTACCTGCCGCGTTTCGGTACTGTGTAACAGCTCCTGCCTCATCCACAGCTTCCTGCACCCTACTGCACAACTGCCGCTCTCACCCCCGTGATGAAATGCTTAGGATGGCCTTCCTTTCTAGAAAAGAAAGTGTCTGAGAAACAATTTTGAATTTTCCTTTGAAACATAGATGATCTTACTTCAATCTATTATGAACAGTACCTAAAAAGCCACCATTATCACTAAAGTGGTCTTTATTTTCATACTGTGAACTAAAATTAAATAAAAGGCTTCCCCCCCACCAGCTGACTGAATGGACCCCCTCCTGGCCAAGAGGATATCCTACAACTAAATTGTCTGCCACGAGGAAGAGGTCAGACATGCTCACCACGCCCCCCTCCCTTCTTGGAGATGTCCTTTGTAACTCATCAACAGGCCTAAGGCTGTGCAAGACAAACCTGCAGGTCCCCAATTTACACAACAAATATATGTCTGGCGACTTCTCTCCTATCTAAAACATTCCAAGCCTTTAGACAAAGCTTCATTGTTTAACCAATTACAAGTCAAGGAGTCTTTAAACCTACCTGTAACCTGTAAGCCCCCGCTTCGAGACGGCCCGCCTTTTCGGGCCAAACCAATGTATGCCTTCCATGTATTGATTTATGACTTTACCTGTAACGCCTCTCTCCCTAAAATGTATAAAACCAAACTGTAACCCAACCACAGCGAGTCCACTTGCTCAAGGCTTCTTGGGTGTGGCTCCGGGTCATGGTCCTCAAATTTGGCTCAGAATAAACCCCTTTAAAATTATTTTAGAGAGTTTGGCTTCTTTTCCGTTGGCAAGATTGGTGCACAACGTGGGGCTCAGAGAAGACTCAGGACCTTGAAGGAGTAGCCTGAACTCGGCGCCAGGTACCCGCATGGCCCTTTTGGGCCCCCGACTCCGAGCTTCTCCTTTGGCGGAACTGGTAGGTCCCTCCTGAGCTCCGGACCACGCGTTTTTGGTTGATGGTCCTGGGTTTACTCTGAGCTCGTTCTTTTCCTAGGAATTTGCTGTTTGGGATCCTAATTTGATTTGGAAGTGTACTCTAAAGGGCTTTCTCTGTTGCCTTTTTCCTCTCAAAATTAACTTCACTTGGCTTGTCCGCATATTCGCTCAAGGAGCCGAACTGTCTTTGGCACAGATAAATGAGAGACCGAGGTTCTCAGCTCCAAAGACAAGGGGCGATCTACTCCTCCCAACTTACAGGCATCCCTGCGTGACCGGGGTCCTGAGTGGAGTTGCCTGGGGCGATTCCCCGAGGCGCGAGTGGCCCTATAGGGAACCCCCAACAAATTAATTAAAAAGAAAGCTCGTTCAGGAAACGCACATAAGAGCTGATCACTCGGTGTTTTGAGCCCTCTCGGAGGTACTAGACCCCTGAAGACAGAAACTGAGACACGTAAGAGGGTGAGAACGACTCAGTGGTGAAACACTGAGGAGCCAAACCCACAATCAGCACACTCTGATCCACGACACTAAACCCTAGACTACAGTTCGGTTCCTTCTTCTAAAAAGAGAAGAAAAATGGGAAATAAATCCTTTAAAAATGAGTAAAGACAAGGATAATGACCCCCTTCCGGGCACTCCAGTTGGTTTATGGCGCCTCTACTTGCAAGTATTTGTGTAAATGGAAAGGTTCGAAGGCATGCCAGGTTTTCTGGGCTCCAGCTGGTTATATCCAATTCTTGTGCACAAGTTTTTACTAGAGGGCCAGTTACATCAAGGAAAATTCAGAGCTCAAATGGTTGACCATAGAGTTAAAATGTTTCTCAAGCTATTTCTCTTTTTTATTTTCTAGCTAACCTGCTAGCTTTTTTCTGTTGATGTTGAGATTACTCATTGTTTGTGATATTTGCAATTGAAAGGCTACCTCGAGATCCTGCACCCAGTGCTAGCTAAGATGTAAACTTTGAAAAGTCATTTTGAACTGAAAAAAAAAAAAAAAAAAGAGGGGTAAAAAGGTTTTTAAAACAATAAAAAGGCCTTGGAAACTGCTTTACCCAAAACTTTGATTCACAGGCGTAATTAGGTTACCTACTGGGGCAGCTGAAGTTTGCCATGTGAACAAGCTCCAGTTCTGTCAGAAGAAATTTAGATCCAGTTGCCCAGACTGGTGAGTTTGTGTTGCCATCTCATGGCTAGAGTTCTAGGGTAAAATCTATTAGAACTCTGCGTGTGTGTGTGTGAGTGTACATGTTCAGGTGTATGTCCATGTATTACATGTTTGTGCTTACATGGTTCTGGACTGGCTTAAAAATAAGGGAGCGTTCATAAATTAAACAAACCCAAATGGTGCACGTAAATTTAGTAACTTTGGTTAATAAACTGGGTTATTATTTTAACAACAAAAAAGTAGTATTAGTAGTAAAGTAATAGTAAAAATGTTTTCAAATAGTCAGCATATATTTGTTTTTGTCTGGGTTTTAACGGACATTTTTATGTTCTTAAGGAGTCAGGATTTTGACACAAAGGTTATAAAACTATAAACTCAGCCAAAGACAAAATGATCTGTGTTTGTATGATTTTTGATAAATAGGGTAAATTTAATATTTGGTCTAATGATAATTGCTAAATCTCCTGAGTTATCAACAAAAATACCTATGTGTTTAACTTTAAGGTTCTTCATAAGGTAAAAATGTAGATGTGCCTAAAATGAAAACGTGTCAGCAAATTAGAATAACTAAAACACCAAGTAGATAGAGCACAAAACCAGAAACTTATGGCCAAAGGTTTATGAAGATATTTGGTTTTGGTCTTCTAGTTATAACTGCAGGTGCAGATTTCTCCAACTGCAGATGTAGATTTCTCCACCGATTTCAATGTCTATGGAAAGATACACATAAAACATGTTTCTAACTCACTCTTTGTATCATCTGATATTAACAGTGCTGTTAGGGATTCAAAGCTGTCCTAGAAGTTGTAGTTACAAGAGCTTAAATTGGAAGCTTTAGTTTTCCCTTGATCTTGTCCATTTTTGATTTGCTAGCTGGTTATGTGTGATTATGTTGCTATAACAATGTTTTTGCCTAGGAAGAAAAATCTTAAAGTGTTAATTTTTGTATAGTAATTTTATAAAAATTAAATGATTGTTAAAATCCAAAGAAAATCTCAAAAGTCTTAAACTCTTTAGAAATATTACATGTACTCAAATTTACACCCAAGTTGAAAAAAGTTTTGAGACTATTTAGATTTTTTTTTAACAGCTTAATCTTGATCCTCATGTAAAAAATGTTACAACTTTGTGTCATTGTTTGAGGTGTTAAGGATTGGTGCTGAAGGTTTTTTCAGTCTAAAGTCAAGTAATATCATACTGATGAGGCACAGAAAACTATCCTAAAAAGAAGGCCTCAGAAACAAAAGTTCTCTGACCTTGCCTTGTTCCTACCTCTTAGTTCCATTTTTCCCTGAAGTTAGCCAGAAAAAATCAAAATCCCTCTTCCCCAAGGCAGGTCATAAAGGCCAGAAGCCCTTTTCCTGAAAGATACCCATAAAAACTAAAATTATTCTATGTGAAAATTGGCCATAAAATAATTATCTAACCTACTTTGTTTACCTATAAAACCCCATTCCAGCAGGGCTTTGCCCTAAACCCAGAAGGAAGGAATGCACATTCAGAGGCCAAACAGAATCTAGACAGACAAGCCTTGCTGGGCTCCACTCAGCCTGTTTGTCCAGTGATATTTCCCACATGGCTGTCCATACTTTAAACATAAAAATGGACAATCTCCCCTGCATCTTTGAGTGTTCATTCTGAAGGTGTCCATGTATAAGTTTTTAATTTTTTTCTCCAATTAATCTTCATGTCAGTAAGTTTTCAGCAAATCTTTATGGGACTAGTGGCCTTTGCTCCCTACACTTTGACAAAATTTTTGGGGCCAGGGACACTTTGGTCCCTTTAATGTCAATAGATTTTGTTTTAGCATGTGGTGTTTTAGAAGGATCTAATTAACACTTTTAAACAGGATATATTCTAAAATGTCTACTATATTTATAAAATTTAGAGATGATGTTATATTGTTTAAAATAACAGCTCTTATTAAAATACTTTTTTTGGTTTCTTTCTTGGTTAAGACTTATGAGTTTAAAAACAATAATTAAAACTATATCTTGATCCCTGTTCTGTGTTATATCTAGTTTACAGAGTGTAATAATTGTTAACAGAAAAATAACTTAATGATATTTGGAATCTAAATGAACTGCTGTGATAAATTAGATAAGTTAGGTAAATATAAATGGGATAAATACAAATGACATTTTCATATGATTTGGAATCTTGAGTTGTGTTAGGAAGATGATCATGAAATGACTGAGTCATTTATGAAATGCTGAAACATTTTGAGCATAAGTTTAAGTTTATATACCTTTATCTTATATTTTGTATTTAAGAATAGTAATAAAATTGGGGACTAATAACAGTTCAAAGTTACTTTAACTTTCTCGATTTGATTTTTATAAGAGTTGACATTATGATTAGTACATGTAATGGAGATTGCTGGATGGGGGGAGAAAGTTCTATGTGAAAATAAGATTAATAGCTTTGTTGAAAGGGATGGTTTCATCTACTTTGGTTTTAAAACTATTTTAGATTAGATGGGTAAGTGATGATTAAAATTAAATGGGTATTAAAGGTTTACAAAAGTAAATAAAGGATAAATAAAGGTTATAAAAATCTCACAAATTGGTTAAAATTAGATGAATCTATTTATAAGATTTTATTAAAATTAACTTTATCAGTAATACATTAATACAATGAAAAAAATTTGGGTGATTCTTCTGAACTAGATTTTCCTATGACATTAATAGGAAAAGCAAGGATTTTTTGTTCACCTTTTGAATGAACTGCAAAAGGGGGGAAGGAGAGAAAAATCAACTGGCCTCCTAATTTGCATTTCTGCTTGTCTATATTAGGTCTTATGATTGTTTGGGAAACTGAGTCTCCTCTATCAAAGGATAAGATTTTTGCTTTTTTAAAATGTTTGAATTATGAGTTTGGCTAAGTAAATGTCTATAATTTTATAGTAACCTGCAATCTTGTTTCACGACAACACTGGACAATTTATGACTTTCTGCTTTTAAGCTTTCACTAAAATTTAAAGTTACTAAGAATGAGAATTCTAGTCAATGCATGTGATTCTATACATAAAGTGCACTAAAGAATAAGACATGTTTTAATAAAATTACAAAAAGCATAAAATGTGTTCTTATTAAATATATATGTGATCTTGTCTAATTCAGAGGTTATTTAAAAGTTGAATCAAAATATAGGTTTAAGGAAATAAAAGCAAAATAGAAAGTTGTAAGGGAAAGAAATGTAAAAAGGCAAGGAATGTAGAAATATATTTTTGGTAAGAAAGGTTAAACAGAATGGAGACTAATATTGTAAAGAAAGGATCTTGTCTGGGATTTTTGCTCTTAAATCACTGGTTGTTTAGGAAATGGGAAAGTTAGGACCAAAGTTTTCAGACATGTTTTGTAGATGGTCAGTGAAAGTTGGAATAAAGTTTATAAAGAATTTATGAAGGAATTTTGTATATAATCCAGTTGCTATAATTTAAAAGGATAAATTTAGTTAAAACAAAGTTTTCTTGATATTAATTTGCTCTTAATGAAATTATATAATGTACTCATTTGGATCCTATAACCTGTTTCTTTATGAGGTTTTGACTAACTAAAAAATCTAAACTTTAAGGGTTAAGGTTTATACCCATGTCTTCCTTTATTGCCTTTAAAATCTTTTGATGACTATCACTTTTGGTTAAATAAATGACTGTTATTTTATAGTGGCTTGTGATTCTATTTGAAGAAATGTTTCAAGACTTAGTATTGACAAACTTTCCAAAACCCAAATTCTAAATCTAGCCTTTTGACCTCAAACTAACTTTTTATACATTAGGGCCACTGAAAGTGTGAGAGATAATATTTAGGCTTATTTGACATGTTAACTGTACAGGAAACATTGTCAAATATGAAATGTGTTTAACCTTTGTTAGATTATATTTCTATGAACAGGTTATTAATATATATGTTCCAATGTTATAAAATATTGATATGTCTTAGTGTATGTTACATTAAATTGCCATATATCACAAAAATAACCCACCTTATTTTTCAGTTGTCTCTTTAACCATGACTAGTCTAAGTTTTTATTTTTACTTTGATTCATCTCAGAAAGTGTTTTTTGTTTTGTTTTGTTTTACTTTAAACTGGCTAAGTCCAAAGTTCACTTCTTCAGGGAAAGTCATGGAAAGGACTAAGTTCTTTTAAATATAGGGTTCTGATAACCTTGGAGATTATATACCCCTGGACTAAAACAAAACAAACTTCCAGGACTTTAATTGGAAAACCGATATGTCCATGAATATCACTAACTGAATCTCATGAGACCAAAACCAAATTTTTATGACTTTATTTAAAATGTTACTGATTTCTCTTGCCTTGTTTTCCAGAGTCATGACAAGTTGTAAAGAAATAACAAGTTTACCTGATATCTCCAGGATTTAAAACTATTGAATCCCGCCTGGCTCAGCCTGTTATTCATTGCCAACGCCCTGTTATTGCAAACATCCTCCCTCTAGGCCCAGGGACTTATCTCGGAAGAGGGGGCGTGTGTGAGATTGTAAGGGCTGATTCCGAGGGATGGAATTAGTTTAGACCCTCCAGATCAAGCAGGGGCACACAGAAGCCTAAACAAACACTAACTGAAAAACTTTGTCTTTTCAGATCACATGGTACATATATCCATCCCACTCATAAAAAAATTTTCCTACTTCCCATAGATTTAGAACTTCCTGAGTTATGGGGTTTGTGCAAAAGGAGATATGACAAGTGGCTAATTTGTGAGCCACTTCAGGACAAATTACTAAAGACACTAAAATATTGTGACATAACAAAAGTCTCTAAATTCCTTAGCTTGAATGGTTAACAATGCTTATGTTTGCTACAAGTCTACAACTAAACACAAAAATGTAATAACTCAACATTTATAAGATGAATTAATTTTATAGCCTTTCCTTTAACATTATGGTTTTTACTCTTGTGTTTCGCAGAAGGCTTTAAAGGGTTGATGAGTGCCTGTCCACCTCCAGTCCTGTCTGGCTTAAAACATTTAATTGGCTATAAGCCCCTTTTGGCTATTCAGTCCTCTTGGCCATAGGGGTCCCACCGCGGGCCTTGGATGGACCTGGGGCAGGTAGCCACACCACCCCAGCAACGGATGGGACAAAATAAGAGTTTGGCCATAGAGGCCACCTCGTGCAGATCTCGGCCAAAAGGGGGGAATTGTGAACTAAAATTAAATAAAAATCTTCTCCCCCACCGGCTGACTGAATGGACCCCTTCCTGGCCAAGAGGATATCCTACAACTAAATGGTCTGCCATGAGGAGGAGGTCAGACATGCCTCCCCATGCCCCCTTTCCTTCTTGGAGATGTCCTTTGTAACTCATTAACAGGCCTAAGGCTATGCAAAACAAACCTGCAGGTCCCCAATTTACACAACAAATATATGTCCGGTGACTTGTCTCTTATCTTCCAAGCCTTTAGACAAAGCTTCATTGTTTAACCAATTACAAGTCAAGGAGTCTTTAGACCCACCTGTAACCTGTAAGCCCCCGCTTCGAGACGGCCCGCCTTTTCGGGCCAAACCAATGTATGCCTTCCATGTATTGATTTATGACTTTACCTGTAATGCCTCTCTCCCTAAAATGTATAAAACCAAACTGTAACCCAACCACAGCGAGTCCACTTGCTCTAGGCTTCTTGGGGGTGGCTCTGGGTCATGGTCCTCAAATTTGGCTCAGAATAAACCTCTTTGAAATTATTTTACAGAGTTCAGCTTCTTTTCCATCGACAAGACAAAGTACAAGTGAAAGAAGATAAATAAGAGGCACAGAAGGGAGTCTTCCTTACCAAAAGGGAGGGTAGGACTGTTAAAATTAAAGAGTTGTAGATAGGTTAGAATAAGGAACGGTTAAGCTGGTTCATGGATTTATTGTTCCTTCCTTCCTTCCTCTCTCTCTCTCCTCACTCACCACCAACCCCACGTCTTAACAAATACTTATAGAGATCTACTATACACCAGGCACTATGCTGTGTTCCAGGTTTACAAAGTTAAAAAGGAAAAAATCATGCTGCATCGGTCAGGACAATTTTAAATCTCTTGACAACGGTTTATTTCCTGCTTTTGTCAAAGTCAGATTAGGTGTTTTGGATGTGCTAATTCAGAGCTCCCGGTCTCCTTGAAGTTCACTCCCGGATACTCTGCATTTAGCAGGCTCATGAGCAAAAAGAGCACTTGAGGAAAGGATAGCACGGGATGTTCTGTGGCCAGCCCTGGAAGTGTTGCGCATGGTTTCTACCACTCCATTGACCGAAATTCAGTTGTGTAGCCCTGCAGCTATTGCAAGGGAGGCTGGAAATGTAATCTTCCCATGTGAACAGGAAGAGGAAATGGAATTAGTGAATATCTAGCCAGTCTCTGACACACAGGCCTTCAGGGAATTTGCAATGATATAATGACAAGGCAATGCAAAGAGTAGCTCCTGGCACCTAGTAGTCTTTCTGTAACTGTTTGTTAGATGAAAAAGTGAATTCAGAGAGGGAGAATGACTAGAGGATAGTGTGTAAGGGAGTGAGATGGAGAAAATAGTGGGAGTAGTATAAGAAATTTGATAGTTTTCAGTGTTTTTCAATGTGGGATTTTTTTCAGAAATTTGGGTCAGACAAGTCTTTGTCTTAACTCCCCATTTCATTATAAGATGTTAGCTCCAGGGTACCATAATAGTCACACTGACATTGCACTTTCTATGTACCAAGTGCTTTTATGAATGCTTTCTACATATTTAATTCATGTAATCTTCACAATAATCTTGAGATAAATATGATCACTCCCACAATGATAAGGAAACTGAGGCACAAAGAAGTGTAACCAGCCAGTCACACTCCAGTCATTGTGACAATGAAGACACTCCTCCATATTTCCAAGTGCTGCTTGAGGATCGAGCAGTAACCTGACTGACAGCATCTAGACATCATTTCACTGTCATCTGACTTCTATTATTGCCGTTGAGAACTCAGTTGATCTGTATTTTAAGGTGATCTGTGTTTCATCTCTGGCTACTTTTAAGATTGTCCCTTTGATATTTTGAAATTTCTCTATAATATGATAAGGCATGTATTTCTTTTTATTTATTTATTTGTTGGATTTATTGGTCTTCTGAATCTAATGATTGATATCTTTCATTATTTCTGGAAAATTTTCAGCCATTATCTCTTTAAAGTCCCTCTCCCATTCTCTATATTTTCTCTGCATTGAACTTCAGTTAGATGTGTGTATGATCTCCCTCTATCCTCTATGTTCTTGATCTTTTCCTTTCATATTTCCTATATCCTTGTGTCTCTAGCTTACATTTGTTATAGTTTCTTTAGCTCTACTTCTAATTTACTAATTCTCTTTTCATCCATTTCTAATCTATTTTACCAAAATGTTGATTTGCTAATGCCAATTATTGTATTGTTCATATTTTGAAATTCATTTTGAAATGTTTTACAAATTTACTTTTTTTGAAAATAATTTGCTCTTCCATCATACTTTCAATGAATTATTTTATATTTTTAAACATAACACATTTGTTTTATGTTTTCCTTTATCAATTCTAACACCTGTAATTTAAAGATGTGAATAAGTAGTTTGCTGTTTCTGCATGCTTTCACTCATGGTGGCTTGTTTTTGTGTGTATTTAGTAATTTTTATTGTGAGCTGATTTTCCTTGGAACTTTAACCGTGAGAATTCTTTGGCAATTGAGTTTAATTCCAGTCAACACTACAACCTGGAATTACTTTAAATTAAATTTTTGATCTGTGTTTTTTCCTGGGGGAGGGGAAAATATCGTGAATTTAGGCAACAAACCCGTGTGAGTGTAGGCTTGTGATTAGTAATTATTAAGAGAAATTTTCTTTTTTTTTTTCCTTTCTTTGAATGTTCCCAGAATGTGGCAGCTATCTCTCTGTGTGAGGATGGTTAATTTTTTTCCATCTCACCTAATAAAGATATTGTCCTTTAAGTATCCTGAATTTACACCAGAGTCTTTGTTCTAAAATTTTATCCTGGTCAGGACCCCTGGTTTGCCTCTTTGCCATATGAGTGGTCCATTAAAACCCAGTGCTCACTTTCCACTTTCTTGTTGTTTGTAGCCTCTGAAGAGTGCCTTAATTCCTCTGCCAGCATTAATCTGTAATCATTTTTGAGAAATATTTTATATAATATTGTTAGGTATGTCCTATTAAGAATAATTTCTCTGAACATCAGACTGCCATATTTCCAGAAACAGAGGTTAAGACTGGATATCTTATTAGACCTTAAAGTCTTTGCATGCTGTACATTGTATGCCTGCTTATGTGAACTGATGGATTGTACAATATATTTTAAACAATTATAAACGGACAATCCATGAAAAGATCCCTGCAAAGGAACCATAAATAGAAAATATTAAAATGCGAGCACAGACAGACAACAAGGAAATTACAAAGCTGACTTTTCTCTTGCCCTTCTTGACCAGCTATGTGAGGAGGTAAAAAGCAAATGATAATATAATTGAATATGAGAGGAGGTAGTCTAATAAAATTAGTCAAACAATTGAGAAGGTCATTTGACATGAATTTAATCCACTATCATTAGCAATAAACTCTGTGATATGAGATAATTATTCTTTAAGATATTAGATCTACACGATTTTACACAGAGGAAATACATATTTGCATGCTTATTTTTTTTATCTGTTTAAGCATAGCTGATTTTTTTTTAATTTATTTTTTTAATTTCAGAATATCATGGGGGTACAACACTTTGGCCATACACATTGCCCCTGTTCTGCCCGTGTCAGAAGCATAGCTGATTTTTAAGAAAGGCTTGGAGACCTCTGCTGTAATCTATTGGATTACTTTTCTGTAGACAATAAAGAGCTACTGAAGCTTTTGAACCAAAGAATAACATAATTATGTTGCTATTTAGAAAGATTAATTTAATTGTGAAATTCAAGATGAATCCAAAGGAGCAAGACCGAGGCAGGAAGACCAGTCTCTAATGATCTAACTTAAAGTTCAGGATAGCTTCCTCTTTCTGTGTCCTCAAATACAGCTTGATGGCAACTTCCATCAAACCTGAAAAGTATGATTGTCACTTAAATTGAAATTATCATTTGTTATGGCATACCAGTGAGTTGGCTTCCTTAACCGTGGTTTATAAATCTTAAACCAAAACAATTGATATTAAAAAAATTTCCTGCTTCATAATCATGACTCAAAACAATTGATCAACTATTCAAACATAACTTAAAAAAAATGATTAGCAAGGTACAGTGGCTCATGCCTGTAACCCCAGCTACTCAGGAGGCCGAGGTGGGAGGATTGCTTGAAGCCAGGAGTTCAAGACCAGCTTAGGCAACACAGTGAGACCCTCATCTCTCAAAAAAAAAAAAAAAAAGGGAAGGAAATTAAAAAATAAAAAGAAATTATTATCAGCAGACCTGGAATCTAGCACATTATAATTAATTGAAATTAACTGCATTTTGAGATTACAATTGCTGCAGACAGTGTACTGTGGTGCAGACTAAGAGAATGAAACTTGTAGCAAAAAATTTAGTGATTTTTGTTTGTTTGTTTCTATACGGTATGCTTCATATTCATTCACAAAACTTACTGTTTATTTCTCTTGAAGAGATAAAAGTCAGGAGATTAGGACAAACTCACCATAATTGTCCTCACAATATCACAGTTAGGGAAATAAATATGGATTCAACACCAAAATCCTGGACTTTCCTCCACATTACTGTGTTCTTTTTCTCAGAGCAGCCCACACGAAAAGCAAGGTTACACTGTATTACTAACAGTCTTGAGACTGAGTATGTTGCTAAGGATTTCTATCTTCTCTCTAGAATAAAAGTTATAATTGATACAAGAGTTGGAGCAGGAGAGATAAGAGAAAATAAACATACTAAAAGGAAATGAGTCTCAAATTGATTTTTTTAGAAAAGATTAAAAGGGCCAGTAAAAGGGGTCTTTGCTTGACTAAGCTTGTTTAAATGGTAACAATGAGGGTGGTCACATTCTTGGTTAGTCATTAAATATTTTGGTAGGCTAAAAATGAACAAAGGCAAACACAACCAAGGAAATCAAGAAGGAATTTTACTCCTTGGCACAAAAAATGTCTATCATTCTCCATCCATTAAATAATTCCAAATTAAAGATTAAGTGTTTGTTTTATGAAAAAGAGAAGCTATAAAATAAAACACTGGACTATTGAGCAAATCAATTACAAAAGGAAACTTCCAAAGGTCTAATAATGGCTCTTACTTTGGAAACTAAGCTAAGTGATTATTGTTTACCTTTTTTTTCTCTTCTTTCTTTCTTTGGTTTTTTTTTTTTTTGATATAGGTTCTCACTCTGTCACCCAGGCTGGAGTGCAGTGGCATAATCATAGCTCACTGCAGCATTGAACTCCTGGGCTCAAGGGATCCTCCTGTCTCCACCTCCCAAAGTGCTGGGATTACAAGTGTGAGCTACCATGCCTGGCCCATACCTTAATTCATTTGTTAAGTATAGTAATGCAAATATATGATCTTTTCTCCCCCAATTTCACCCACTACAAATTATGCCCTTTGTGTGTTTTGTGGGAGAGTGTTTTTTATTGGGAACTGGAAATGAATGTTTTAGTCTAATTTCCTTCTAACATATAAGCAGAAACCACACCTTATTTACATTTTTATCTCTAGAGCCTAGTACAGTGCCTGACACACATGAGTGAGTGCTTGATGATTTTCTTTTAATGGATTGTAACTTTCTTCATTACAATATTTCTCTCAGCCAAAATAATTATACAATAAATATATACTAACCAATTCTTTATTTAAAAAAATTAAATATCTTTGTAAAGGTCTTTTTTATTACAGAGATACTTTACGGTCTCCATGCAGACCTGAGGAGAATATGGATCCTCACCAAACTCAGTTCACATGTGTAAAAAGAAGAGGTCTGGTATGCTTATTCAGCCAAAACAGTAATGATCTTCTGAAAAAATTAACTCCATACTAATTTCAAAGAAGAGCAAAATAACAAAATTCAACATTAATACACAACCAATGATGAAAAAGTAGCATTTTAATATTTTTCTTAGCAACTTATTCTTATTTTTTCTATAAGGAGATACAGGATCTGGAATAAATCTGCAGGTCTGAATTCTAGGTCAGCCATTTTCTAACTGGTGACCTTGGGCAAGTTACTTATTCTTTCATTCTCTCATTTGTAAAATAGAGATTATAATAGCACTAACTTCATGGGGTTGTTGGGGGAGAAAATACATTTGAAATATTTAAAAAATTGACATGTCATAGTCAATAAATGTTAGCTACTATTATTATTCCTGAGTTAATGGTTTTGGTAAACTCACGAATGAACATGTTATTCATCAGGGTCAAATATCAAAGGAAACTTCTGAGCAAGTTAGCAATTCACTGCTCATGCAAATTATTTTTCTAAGAGCACTGAGAATGTAACTGCAGAGCACTGCACAGAATCACCTTTCCCGGAGACAACGGACTGCCTCACCATGCTCTGGACACAATGTATAGTCGAATCTAAAATTGTTTCCTTCCCTTATCCCCTCATGTGTTCCTCACCTCTTCTGTAAACCGTGAACAGACTAGAGTGGGGTCTGATTTGATTCACCTTTGAATTCCCAGAGCCTGTCAAAATCTGGCACATTGTAAATGCTCACTAGGAGTTTATTGAGTAAATGATTGATAACTACAACATTTCTTTCTCTTCCTCACTCTCTCTTTTTTTAATTTAGAAATAGGGTCTCACTATGTTGCCCAGGCTAGATTTGAACTCCTGAGCTCAAGTGATCCTCCCACCTCATCCTCCCGAGTAGCTGGGATTACAGACCTGTGCCAATGTGCCCAGCTTCTATATCTCTTTTGAATGTTCTCCTGAGCACCAGATGCACAGAACCATACATCAGATAGATATTTCCACTTGAATGTCTCACCATCACCTCATGGTGAACCTCTTAGTGGGCTCTTTGCTCTGCATTTTTGATTTGGTGTCATGCAACAGACACCACATGTGTTTTCAGAAGGTCACTGTTTCCTTACTGTCTCTGGAATTTGCTCTTTTCTCTCCATTGCATTGCAACAGTTTCCTCTTGTCTCTTTGCATCCTGCCATTAGTCTTTGCAGCCCTCTCTCCTCCCCAAAGTCCAATAGGTTCTCCTTCTAGAGTGTTCTTTCTAAAATGCAATCTAATCACAACACTTCTTTGTATAAAATGCTTCAATGTAGCCATTACAAAAAGGTTGGCTAAAATTTTAATTCCTCAGCATGGCACAGTAGGCACTCATTTTTTTCCCCATGTATATCCAGCCTCCTCTTTCCCACTTTACAGCTTACCCACACATCCCAGGTGGGTTACAGTCTCCAAACAGGTCCTCTACTCTCACAGATCTGGGATTTTAAAATACACTGCTTTCACTGCATGGAGTATTGCTCCCTCCCATTGACCTAGTCAATTCTAAAGTTCTGTGTCATCTTCTTTGGAAAACATTTTCTAGTCTCTCTATGTGGATTCCATTTTCCATTCTGTGCTTACCTCTACCACATTCCCAGTTTTATAACTCTCTTTTTACTTCCCTGCACCCTCTATTAAACTATTAGTTCTTGAGGTTAAGTGGAAACAATGCTAAACAGGGAGTCATGAGAGGTGGCCTTTATTCCCAGCCTTGCCACCAACTCTCAGGCTCACCATAGGCAGATTATAAGTGAAGCTGGACCTCAGCTTTTCTTTTCTTTATTGCAATGCTTACTTAGATTATTTTTATATGTAATCTAAGTAATTCCATAGGAAATACTTTAAAATACATTTGTGATTTTTAAAAAATACTATTGTATTTCTACAAACACTGATTTCCATTTGACAAAGTCACGTTAGCTATCCTTACTGGCTGCTAGTCATGATTGACAAGGAGATGACCCAGCAACTCAGAGCAAAGAAGTTGCACTGGAACATTTTTCTGCCCTCTACCATATAATTTTCACTAACAAATATAAGTATTATAAAGGCCAAAAACAAGACAAACCAAAACAACCAGGGGCTTTATAATGTATGAACACAGTGTGCTAAGAGCAAATGCCAAGAGAGGAAGCTGGATATAGGCAGGAAATTTATGAGAATGCAGCTATATTATAGTGTAGAGATAAAGAGCAGACTGTCTAAGTTCAAATCCGAATTCCTCTAATTATTAGCTATATGAATGTGGGCAAGTTCTGAGCCTCAGTTTCCTTGCTTATCAAATAGGAACAATAATAATAAAATATCCCATAGTGTTGTTATGAGAATTAAATATATTAATATGAAGAGTTTAGAACAAAGTCTGGTGCCAGTAAGTTATGTTAACTGAAAGTATTAAGAGAAAATAAAGGATAGTAACTTAAGCCAACCATAAAATGGGGCTACTGTATCTCAAAAGAAAAAAGCCAAACATTATGTTCTGAAGAATTGATCTATTTGATCAGAGATTATTCAATACTAATTGATAGACATATTAACTACAATCATCATTGATGGTGTTATTATTCTACATAGTCGGCCACTTTTATATATGCTAACACTGGAGAAGAATATGAGATTTCTCTTTGAAAAAAAACAAAACCTTTAAGATAAGCATTGTTGGCCAGGAATTGAAACATTACTTTTGCAACAAGCCTTTGGATTTAGTTGAATAGTAATCACTTTATGCAGATCAGAGTTAAACACACATTTAAATTTTAAAAAATCTATAACCAGCTAGAATTATGTTAAATTGTTCATTACAGAAAATTATTTAAATAAAAGTTTAACAAAATGAAACAAAAAATTTCAGTAATTATACCTAGGCTTACTGCAGAATAGCTTATCTCTTACCATAAAAAAAAAAGCTTGGAAAACAACATCCTGATTCTATGATAGATGCAAACCTAGGTCAGTTTTACATTAAAAACACAGCCACTGGGCTTCAGAATCCCAGCTGAGATATTTGATAATGGTCCTATAATCTCCTGGATTTTAGGACCATCAACTCTGAAATGAGCATTGATCCCAATGGAACAGAACTGAACATCACTTGAGCTGTGCACATACCTTGGCTTGAATATGGACATTGAACTATTAATCAGTTTTCCATACAAACATTTTTTGTAAGGTTTGGACATCAGATAAAGCAGTCCAATATGTTTCAATTAAAAGCAGCCAAATGGCATCTCTGGGGGAACAATTGTTTGGCAAATATGAATACAAGTATTGAACACATATGCTAGAAAGGCCATAGGCATTTTCTCAAAACTATCGATAGGAGTTTTAATTCAAAACTGAGCTCAATTTGGACAGTATATTTACTCATTGATTTATTTCAGTGAATCAGTAAGGACATGAGTTATATTTTTTGTATCCAATAAATCTTATCCTTTAAAACCAAGCCAAAGACATGCAGAAAGATTTTGGCAGGGACTTAAGAACCACTGGTGTGGTAGTCACTCAAGGCTCAAACCAAATAACATATGATGAAAATTCAAGCACAACTGGGAGAATATTTTTAAGTTTTGGCTTTATTCAGGATGAATAGGGTTTTTCACAAATATTTTTATTGTGATAAAATATACATGACATGAAATTTACTGTTTTAGTCATTTTTAAGTATACAGTTCAGTGGCATTACATTCACACTGTTGTGCAATTACTACTACTATCCATCACCAGAACTTTTCTGTCATCCCAAAGGATGAGTAGTTTTAGAATATTTACAGGTTTGACTTTTTTCCAATTCATTCCCTATAAATGACTTTTTAAAGAAACTTTTGATTACTTCACAGTTCCTTAAAATAATGTGTATGTGAGTTTACCATATGAGTTCAATTTGTTGAAATGGATGCTTTGCTGTTTATGTTTTTTAATTTTCTTCTTGGGAGCACTAGAAAATAGCTCTACTGAGAATAATACTTAAGTCCTGATGAACAGAAGTTTACCTTGGATTATATTTCCATTCAATGCAAAACAGTGTAAGAATTCAAAGACAGTGACAGTACTTAGACACATGAATGATCAGTATTCCACTTTATCAAAATAATTTTTGGATCTGTTATCATCATGGTCCTATTTTTTAAAGGTACATCTTTTGAGAAAAAGAAAACACCAATGGTTTGAGGCTAAGAATTCAGTCTCCATCCCTCTAACCAAGCTAGATAACAACATGTTTCATTTCAAGACCACTGGCCCTCAAATATTATGTATAGAATAGAACTAATAGAGGTAATATATGACTTCTTGAGTTTGGAGGAATGTTTTATGCTCTGAGTCTAGCTTGGGACAGGCATTATAATCTTACTGAGTTGGCTATAGGGTTGGTGAGATTACCTGGATTCTGAATCTAATTTAGAAGCTGGTTCTAAATTAGAGACTGAGAATCCTTAAATGACATGGAGTGTAACACCCACAGAGCTCTAGAATATCAGGGAAAACAAAGTTCCAGGTCATTCCTACTTCAGAGGGACTGCTTAGGTGTGTAACCCTTGAGGGAAGGGGCCTCGTCTATCTTGTTCACCCCTGATTTCTGAAATAGTGCCAGGCAAATAGAAGGCACTCAAGAAATACTTCTAGACTGAAAAAATATCCCCCCCTTCAACCCTGTCCCCCACATGCACACGCATGCCTTGTTTACACCAGCATGAGGATACAAATGAAATCACATTAACATTAATTTCCCAAATTAAATAAGTTTCCTGCCTCCCCTTCCTGAATGTTGGTTATTAACCTCCCTTTCCTCAAATCTCCTGCAGGTTTTATAGACATCCCCAAAGTGTGTCTCACATGCGAGTAAGAACAAGTCTGGTCTGGTTCTCCTGATTTGGCTTCCTTGTTGCTGCTGCCTGGTGCCTACATGCAGCTTGTAGGAGTGTCTCCTCGTTATCATCGCCGTGCTAGGCAACGTGAGGATGGCAGGATGTTGCTGCCTTTGACAAGAGTGCATGTCCTGATGCTCCCCTGGCTGAAAAATCTTGGTGTGGCACATGGCATAGTGTGTATTTCAGTTTTCTGGACACTGCTGCCCTCCGTAAGGAAATAGGGAGAATCCTCCCTTCATCCCAACTCAATGCTACACTTTGACACAGGGATCCAGAGCAGTACTCACGAGGCCATTTATGAAAAGAGCCCCATTCTCTGCTTCCTGTAGTGCCGCAGATCTAGTCCAGGGCCCAGGCAAGGAGAGTAAAAAACTGAGTTGTCTTTTCTGTCTTTCCATCTTTCCTCTTTCTCTCACTGAAAGACTGATGCAAATATGTTTTCCTCCCATGCTTAAAAAATAATTCAAGTCAATGTCTTGGATTCTGAAGGCCTGACTCATCCAGCCAGTGCCTATAGCCAGACTCTGAATCTGTGCTTGGGTTCTCCTGAGATATCTCATCAGGGGTGTAGAGCAATTTGTTTTCACTAAATGAATAATCATCCTCATTGATAGAAAAGTTACAATTCGGATTGACTTCGCACAAGTTACATCTTCACCTTTGTGTTGGGGAGGGTGGAGCAATGTGATGGAAAATCCCATCAGAATCCCATGGAATGGGGCAAAGACAGTGCTAAATTGATGAAAAAGCAACAAGACACACTATTTTCTTTGATTAAAATTATTTTTATGATAAACTAAAAAGGCATTTCTTTCTCCTCTAAAGGGCTTAAAATCACTTAAATCACTGAAATTATGCCTAGGAAATTTCTTTTCTCAAAGATCTGACACCAAAAATTTGGATTTGCCTTGGGAACTACGACACACATCAATGTCTATAATGGGAGGTGTATCACATAGTGCTGAGGGCTTCCAGAGTCAGCATCAAAGAAGTATACAAATCCCTGTGTTATTGGAAGGTAAAACCCATTTCCCTGCTACATTGGGCATCTATTATTTGCATCATTCTCTCCTTTCTGGGAACAGCACCCTAAAACCACAACCCCCTTTCCCTGCCAAGTGGCTGGAAAGGACTGATCTTTTGCTCTAGAGTGAGTCTTTACTGGTTTTCCCTGATCATCATATCCTACCACTCTGGCCTTGGCAATTGGTTCAGAGATGAGCACCTAACCCAGTTAGCTAAACCCTGTTAGGACTTTCGTGGGCCTTGGGTACTTTTGTCTATGTGGACCCTTTCCTCCATATAAAAAATTAAAAATTATGTTTTATAATGGCATTGGTATAAAGATGAATATATCAGCATTATCTATAAAATATTTTCTTTGAACTAGAAGATTTAAAACATCTGATTTTAAAAGAAATATTTTTATGGGCCCCTGAAAGTATTGTGGGCCTAGGCACTGGGCCATACTGTACTTAATGGGTGAATTGGCTTTGCAGTCATCATTGAGATTCTAGGTGGTGTTTGCTAGGCTTCTGGAAGACAGAAGCCCTCTATTCTGCTGGACTTGGTAGAAAAAGACCTTTTGGCTTGCACCTGCCCTGATGTTTTCAACCACAAGGGGTAATCTGGGAGCAGCTAGGAGCCACCAGGAGGAACCTGGGAATGGCACTAACCTCAGCTAAGCAGAGCTGAGGGATGGAGCTGGTGATACCAGCACTGGGTCAAGCAGCCTCTCAGACAGCACTACCTATGGATCAATACAATTCCTTTTGTCCTCAAGCCTGCGTAATTTGAGGTTTCTGTTAGAGAAGGTCCTCCCTGAAACAGCTGCCTAATGCAAACTTAAAAAACAAATAAGCACTTTGCTTATACTGTTACCGTAGGCCTAGATAGATTTACATACAGACATGGTAGATGGAAGAGGCTCCAAAATTCCATTTAGCCTTCTATGATATCTTAGTGCAATTTCTATGCTTTTCCCAAATTAGTTCTCTTCTTTCCCTAATTCACACTGGTCAGAGCAATTGTTCACAAACAAAAATGTACTCCTGTCACTTCCTTACTTAAAATCTCTCAGTGATTCCTCACTGCCTGGGGCCCAAGCTCCCTGATTTCAGTCTGGTGGGCTCAGACCACGCCTGCCTCCCCACAGGCCCCCTGCTTTACGTGAGTATTGAACGTCTTCCTCATCTTCCTTCTGTGTCTTTACTTGAACTTTCCCACTGCCTGGAATACTTTTCTCCTATACTGCACCTTCTCATCTTCAAGTTTTGGCTTAGGTATTACATAGCTGTTGCTCAATAAATGTTTATCAAGCTGATTATTTCTAAGTGCTAAAGGGGAGAATCTAAAGGACAGTCTTACTTGCTCTTGGTGACCACGAATGCACGGTCCCTGTGTTTGTGTTTAAACACAAAATCAAGGCTTAGTTCTCTATACATAGACAAGAAATAGTGGGTAAAGCATGGTATTAGCAACTGACAAGACCGGTTTACATGTGGTTTCTACGGGCTTATTTCTTTTCTTTCTGTCCTGCCACGAGGGACCTTTTCTGATCTGGCCTCTGCTCGCCCTTCAGGCTCATCTACTGATGACTGTTGACTCTGGCCCCGATCAATACTGACCCAGCTCGAAGGTATTTCTCTTCAGGAAGACTTCCTTCCACCCTCAGCAGCCCAGCATCTTCCTCTCCATTATCCTTTCGCTTTTAACTAAATGCTGTTATTGCAGATATGACACCACATTAGAGAAATAACCAGCACACTGGAGCCTGGGGCAAGACATATGATTCTGAAATACAAAACATAATTCAAAGACTCTAATTGAGTTTCTTTAGTGTCCACTAGTATAAATGTGTCCTCGTTGTACAAAAAGTTCCTAGTTACTGCTATAGGTTCCTCTTCCTTGCCACTACATATGTAAACATTGCATTTTACTGAGACCAGTTTCCCTCCTGCTGTTTTGTTTTGTTTTCTCTTGGCTGTATTCTTTATTTTCATTTTCCCCTGTCTTAATGTCCCCAAAGAGAGCTTTCACTATGAATCTTCATTTTAAATATGAGTAAAGCTTTCTTTCTTTCCTATTCTTTTAGATAAAAAATATAAATAGATTTCTTCCCATTTCCTAGTGGACTGTCTCTTGCACTCCCTGGGTGCACGCACCCCACTGTGGAGATCACAGCTCTAAGGTGTTCTGTGTCTGTTATTCAGCTCATGTCCCCAGCTACAAACCTACCCTCCTGTGCTCAGCTGGGACCGGGCTGGGCTCTCCAGCTAGCTGCCTCTTAGGCTTTGCCAACAGAGGGCACTAGAGGGAGACAGCGAGGCTGGAGGAGGGAGAAGGAAATTGCTCTTTTCCGTTTTTTTCCTGTTTGCTTGCTTACCTCTGAGGGTCAAGGGTCACCCTAGCAACACTTCTTCACCCTGGAAGTGGCAGTTAATTCCAGTGGTAGCTCTTGATCCCAGTTCTCAGTTTGGCTGTGCCCTCTCAGGGACATTACCACCAGCTGACTTGTGTCCCTGCTCAGATGTCTGTGTCCCAGCCTCGTGGGCCCCTCCTCAGGGGTCTGAGCTTCAGCAGCATGGGCCATCTCGTTCCAGCCTTTAAGGTGAGATAACTTCAACCTCTTGCTCTTTGTTCCTGCAAGCCGGGGCAGTGATTTGCTTCCTGCATGTGCTGCCTCCATGGTGTTTTAGGGTAAGCTTGCCCTTCCAGTCCTTCAATACTGAGTTAGTATTTCTTTTTCTTAGTTGTCTTTGGTAAAATAACTCCTGTGGTCGTGGTCTCCTGATTGATCCTATCTTCCTCCATGGTTCTAGGGATATTGTTGGTGACTTTAATGTCACTACATCAGGTTTGTCTTGCTACATACCCTGGTCACACTGGATTCATGTTGACCTCAAAATGCCAACTTTAGCTTTATGGTCAATATTAATCTCAAAATGACTGTGATGGTTAATTTTATGTGTCAACTTGGCTGGTCCAGAAAGTGCCCAGATATTTGGTCAGACATTATTCTGGGTGTTTCTGTGAGGGTGTTTTTGGGTAAGATTAACATTTAACTTGGTGGACTTTGAGTAAAGCTGATTGCCCTCCATCATGTGGTTGGGCCTCACCCAATCAGTTGAAGCCCTGAATGTAACAAAAAGACCAGACTCCCCTGAGCAAGAGAGAATTCTCCAGAAGATGACCTTCAGACTTCACCTGCAACATTGGCTTTTTCCTGGTTCTATAGCACATGGATTTTGAATTGGAACTATAACATCAGCTCTCCTGGGTCCCTGAGGACTGGGATTGTCATCCACCATACTTGTTCAAGCCAGTGCTTTAAAATAAACCTCTTTTTGTATCTCTGCACATCCTATTGGTTCTGTTTCTCTAGAGAACCCTGACCTAATACAATGACTATTAAATATTTTCTGAAGAATTGAGTGTTCTGACTTTGCCTCTTAGCACATTCTGCTGGTAAAATGGAAGCTGCTACTTCTCTTGCCAATCTTGGCAACTATTTATGGGTAAGGTGTTCCTAGTGCACCTCTTTCCTTGAAAAAGAGACGTATATTTTCTATATGTTTCTTTCTTTCTTTCTTTTATTTTAAAATGTCTCCTCTTCTTGTAATTAGTTGGCAGGAGCACACTGATGTTTAGAGGAAGACCTCATGGCACTGTATTGCTGCCATAATGCTGCATAACAAATTCTCAGTGGCTTATAACAATAAACATTTTAGTGTCCTCATTCACATGTCTACAGGGCAGGTGGGTTAGCTTCTTACAATATGTCCTTCTTATGGTAGATCACAGGAGTATAAGAAGGAAATCCAAACTGTACAAGCACATTTAAAGCCTCTGGTTGTATCACATTTAGTATTACTCTGGGCACAGCAAGTCACATGGCCAAGTCTTCAGCCAAATGATGAAGTATACTGCTTACTGTGAATTGATAGCAAGGATGGGGAAAGACATTTAATATATAGCTAATCTATAGCATACCTATAATATCTGTAAGAGAATTTTTGCAAATCAATAAGAAAAAAAGATGAAATCGCTAATAGAAAAATACTTCAAGGGGATTAGCAGGAAACTCACAAAAGTATAAATATAAATAACAAAGATAGGATGTTCAATCTTATCTGTAATCTGAGATATACTAATTTAAACTGTATGAGATATTTTTACTCATGACATTGGAAAATAATGAAATGATTAATGTTAACTCATATTGGCTAGAGAATGATTTATGCAACCTTTCTGGATATCATTCTGGCAATAGGTATTACCATTTAAAATGTACATAACCAATTACTAGCAATTCCCCTTGTAGGAATTTACTGTACAAAAACAATGATTGTGCAAAGATTTATGTACAAATATATATATTATGGGGAAAAAGAAACAAAATGACCAAACAAATTGAAGAAAATTCTTTGTTCCCTTGCTTTTGCCCAGATATCACCATTATATACATGGCAAAACTAAATTGATCATTTCACTTGTGGCATATAATCACAAATTTTGCAGTACATAGTAGACTAAACCTACCAATCAAGTAACAAATTTGCTTCCAACATAACGAATTTCTTTTCTGAACTAAAATGTACTATGGCACCAGTTAAAAAAAAAAAACAGAACTAAAATGTGTTTTTACTGTGAAATGTTAAAAATATCTCTACAGGAAGGAGAAAATGACAAAGAAAGATAAATCAGGAAAAAATGAAAAGATAAAGGTTATCAGGTGATTCACTTTAACATGCTTTCCAGGTTTCATTGTGGACCTTTAAAATGGTTGAATTTTATAGCATTTTATACATAGATTGTAAACCTTAGCACCTAGCACATTTTGTCAGGAGTTCGTTTAGCAGATATTAAGAAACTGAAATAGAAGAAAAAATGTGCAGCATAGTTGATGCAGAACATTTTCAAATGGTTTCTAGTAAAGAGTGAACTGGGATGGTCAGCCCAGGCTCAGAACTTTGAGGATCTTCCCCACTGGGCAGGCTCTTGGTGGGGTGGCTGGCATTGGTGCTAACAGCTACTGAGGCTGGAACATGTTCAAGAACTGACTCCCACCCCTCTTAGGCATAGGAGATGACCAGAGGATACTGCCTTCCTCCATTTATACAGTATCTTCACAAAGCATTTTGTTGTTCAGATTTTTTTCCCTCTTTAATACTGTTCTTGATGTATTTTTCATTTTATTTAATCTGCCTAAAAATGCTGGGCATGGCAGATGGACAAAAAACATGCTGTAAGCTTTTTTCTTCCAGATCTTCCCACAAGTTCATCCATCCTACCCAATTCCCCACCTCCCACCTCAGCCAACTATCCTGAAGGGGACTCTGTCTGACTGTGACATATACAGAAAACAGGAACTTAAAATCAAAATATGAATATGCAAATTGTTATTTGGGCTACCTGACAAAGGTTAGCAAAGAGCAAAAAAAAATTCAGCTAATATTTATATGAATAGAAATCATATTAAGCATATTTAGCCCAACTATTAACCAAGGCAAAACTTTTATCAGGGAGACGAGTCCAGAGCATACTAGGCACAGAGAAAAACTGTCAGAGGAAATGACTGATTGAAAAAAGATAAGAAATACTTGGTAAGATTGACCCACATTGTTCATTTTGATTTGTATTTCTAAATTTGATTTTATGTACTTTCAGTTTTAGGAAAAAAAGTAATATTTGAAAGTATTTATCCCAGCCTTTAAATTTCAAGTTCATCAATCTAATTAAACAATCACATAATTAGATGTTCTAAACTTGTAAGGAGTGTTCCTTGACATTTATATCTTTGTCCTGGAGAATCTTCCCTTGGTGCAGATTTGTTAACCAAAACTTTGTGAAGCATTGGGATAGTTGTAATTAACAGAACTGAATTTGATTACTAGCACCACTACTTAATAGCTGTATGACCATGGGTAAGTTACTTAATCACTCTAAGACTTAATTTTCTCATCTATAAAATGGATCTAATAATGTCTGCCTTGAACAGCCCCACAACTATCATTATATAGCACACCAAATATTTGAATTTACTGCAATTTCCTTAAATAAGAAAATCTTTGAATAATTAGAACATTCATTAACATAATACTTTCCACTTACTTTCTCATTATGAAAATAATTGCAATTCCTATTGCAATTGTGATTGTGAGGAATTTATCTTTTTTTTTTTTTTGGCAAAGTTGTTTTCAAGGAAAAAATGAACTGGAAACGGCAAGAGGAGACATCTATAAAAATCCCAGGGTTGACAGGGACCACAGAAGTTCTCTAGGATCGTCTGTGGTTCTTTATCCTCTGTCTTCTCTGACTGGAGACGAATGCGTTCGATAGGGAGCTTTGGAAGGAGTGTGATGGGAATTCGGTCTGACAGAGCATCAGTCACCGTTTTTTAAATGGCCTGGATGACTGACTGACTGCTCAGTTTTGTGTCCCACAGCCTGCAGTGTCTCTGTTTCCCCAAGATTCTCCCACTCCTTTTCTTTTCTTTCTTTTTCTTTTTTTTTCTGAGACAGGGTCTCTCTCTGTCGCCCAGGCTTAAGTGCGGTGGCGTCGTCGTAGCTCACTGCCACCTCAAACTCGTGGGCTCAAGCGATCCTCCTGCCTCAGCCTCCTGAATAGCTGGGACTACAGGTGTGTGCCACCATGCTTGGCTAATTTAAAAAAATGTTTGTAGTGGTGGGGTCTCACTATGTTGCCCAGGCTGGTCTCAAACTCCTGGTCTCAAACCATCCTCCTGCCTTGGCCTCCCAAAGTGCTGGGATCACACCACTCCTTTTCTTTTTCAGAACAAGGGCTTGGTTGGTGGGCAAAGGGGGTCGAGAAAGGCAACCAGAGTCCAGTGTTCTCTATGCTGACTCTTAACTAATCCCCTTGTATTTGGTCCCAAATCTCAAATTCACTCTTGTGGGTTTTGTGGTCAAGGTGCCTGGGATGGTTTCTCCTCAGTGTGTGTCCTCCCCACCTTTATGGAAACGTAGGTCATATCTTTGACTGCATGGTTCAGTCAACTGCCACTCCTCCACTTGCCTCCTGTCAGGCAAATTTTTTTTGAAATGTTTCCTATATGCTCTTATACCTTTTCTCTTCGTGCTTGTTGACTACACCTTTTGCATACTTTCACCGACTTTTCAGTGGCCCTTAGGTAGGGAAATGAGATTAACATGTGTTGTCAATATGTGACTCTTAACCAGCTGCTTTGGAAGAGCAGCTTTGGAAATTTAAACAATAGGATTTAAATTAGATATGAATAAGAAAAAAGAGAAAGCAATTTTTAAATTTTTAAAACTTCAAGTAAGCCGAGTGTGGTGGCTCACACCTGTAATCCTAGCTATTTGGGAGGCTAAGGTTGGAGGATCGCTTGAGCCCTGGAGTTTGAAGCTGCAGTGAGCTATGATGATGCTACTGCGCTCCAGTCTAGGTGACAGAGCGAGACCCTATCTCTAAAAAACAAACAAATTGCAAGCAAAGGATATATAAGAATTGTAATGTATCAGTTTCTAGAAATCAATACATATATTTAATTTGTACACTTTCATTATATAGCCATTAAGATAATGGAAGAAAATGCTTGAACCTTTACTTTTAAATAATTTTTAATTAGTATGGGTACATAATAGTTGTATATCTTTATAGTGTGCATGTGATATTTTGATACAGGCATACAATGTGAATTGAACATTTACCTTTAAGTAGCATATTTCCCAGGAAATTTGCTATGCAAAACCTTATTCCTTGAGTTTATAAACAGAGCTTAATTGTATTAATTAAGAAATTAATTAAGAATTAATTTAATTAATTAATTTAATTAATTAATTTAATTAATTTAATTAATTAATTAATTAATTTAGTTCTCATTAAGAATGAGAACTAAAACTGAATGCTCAATTGTCTTAAGCTCAAACTTTACTTTTTGAAATTCAAAGGGTGTTAAAAGATGCGTTTGACTTTGATAAAAGATAAAAGATGCCTTTGACTTTGATTTTTAAAAAAGAATATAATACTTTCATTTGCTAAGACTGAAAAAATGAACCATGAACAGCAACTTTATTTTGGTAGCTAATGTGCATCAGGATACCATTTCACCTGAGCTGTGTAACTAAAGAGACTTCAGTGTCGTTCAGGACATAAATATCTGTAATCTGCTGTGTTAAATGGAAATAAGTAGAAATTTAAAAATTGATGTGGGATTACCACTACATCCAAGGAAATAAAATGAAAGGCAAAGATCTGATTCTGAACCTTTACAAAAATGTAATAGCATATTTTTTTTTTTTTACATTTAAAAAAGTTTATTTGAGCAAAGAATGATTCATGAATTGGGTGGCACTTAGAACAAGAAGAGGCCAAGTAGTGTGAGTAGTGATCTTTTATAGGCTGAACACAAGCATAGAAGCAAAGTAGAAAAATCACCTGATTAGCTACACCTAGGCATCTGCACTATTTGGACACAGTATAATGGGGCATTTGCTTTATTTGGGCATGATGCTTTATTCATGTAAGATCTGATCACTTAGTTGGCTGCCTGTGATTGGCTGAAGCTTGACTGTGATAGGCTGATATATGATTATTGACAAATATGACAAAAATATATATTCCAAATTAGGTTTTGGTTTCTTTTCATACAAAGTTAAGTTGCAGTGTATTATGTAGGAATTCAAAATAGGAGACAGACAGCCTCAGGCTAATGGTCTCCTACTTATTTAATTTAACAAGTTTGTATGTAATTAAGCCTGACTTTCATTAAGTTTTGTATTTTATAGAAGAGTGGGAGCTCCTAGAAAATAAGAAACATGACCTTTATGTAATTAAGTGAGATGTATTTTTTCCACCTGTATTCTCTTCATAGAACCATGATTATAGAAAAATAATCACTCTGTGATGATGATCTCCGAGTTGGATATTAACACCTTTAAAAATGCATTTTTGAGATCTTTAACTGGCAACTGGCAATATTTGGCTTAGTTTTTTTATTTTATTTATTTTTATTTATTTATTTATTTATTTTTATTTCAGAATATTATGGGGTACAACACTTTGGCTATATATATTGCCCATGCACTGCCCGTGTCAGAGCTACAATTGTGGTCATTTCCCAAACTGTGCTCCCCGCATCCATTCAGTGAGAGTTTTTCCCATCCCCTCCACCCTCCTCCCGCCTTCCTGCCCGCTGATGAATATTATTGCCCTGTATGATGTAAGTGTTGATCAGTTAGCACCAATTTGATGGTGAGTACCAGTGGTGCTTGTTTTTCCATTCTTGTGACACTTTGCTTCGAAGAATGGGCTCTAGCTCCAACCAGGATAATACCAGATGTGTTAATTCACCATTGTTTTTTATTGCTGAGTAATACTCCATGGTATACATATATCACGTTTTATTAATCCACTCGTGTATTGATGGGCACTTGGGTTGTTTCCACATCTTTGCAATTGTGAATTGTGCTGCTATAAACATTCGTGAACAGATGTCTTTATTATAGAATGTCTTTTTTTCCTTTGAGTAAATACCCAGTACCGGGATTGCTGGGTCAAATGGTAATTCTACTTTTAATTCTTTGAGGTATCTCCATATTACTTTCCATAGAGGTTGTACTAATTTGCAGTTCTACCAGCAGTGTACGAGTGTTCCTATCTGTCCGCATCCCCACCAATGTATGTTGTTCGGGGATTTTTTGATATGAGCCAATCTAACTGGAGTTAAGTGATATCTCATTGTGGTTTTGATTTGCATTTCCCTGATGATTAGAGAAGTTGAGCAATTTTTTATGTGTTTGCTGGCCATTATTTTGTCTTCTTTTGAAAAGTTTCTGTCCATGTCCTTTGCCCATTTTTTAATAGGGTTGTTTGATTTCAAAAATGTAATAGCATATTAACACAAAGTTTAAGTCAATATAACATACAGTTTCGTATGAATTTCTATTTGTTTTCAGAAATAAACCTGGCTTTTCAAATTGGGCCTAACAAAATATCTACAACTAGTAAAGTCTCCATTAATCTAAGATCTACTCCTTTGTGTGGCATTTTTGGAAATTGTATCAAGTCAATATATCATTAGCCACTAAAAAGCCAAAATATAATTTTATTAGTATATACTAAGAAATACGTTTGCCAGATAAATCACAAAATTTTGTCAGTCATTTAGCAAATCCTCTTTCCAAATATTGCATCAGTTTATAGAGAAGTGGGTCATTTGAACAAATAGCATGATCAATAGGGGGATAAAGCTGTATGGGAAAGGGAACACTTGCACCTGTCTGTTACAGATTCATTCACTTTAGACAGTGATGGAAACCTGGACAAGTTATTTCTTTTCAGGACTCTTTCCAGACATCAAAAAGTACACAAGAACAAATCTTTATGGGAGACATCTTATAGTGCTAGGAACAGTGTTTAATACATGTTGGTTGCTTAAATGTTAATTGAGTGATAAGCTCACGTTAATTACTCGTGTATGTATACTTTTCATTCCTTGATTAAACAGCAATATTCTATTGAGACAAGTTGCTCTCTTTGAAAGAACATAGACTCTTGAGAGGAAAACAAATGGATTTTGAGGAAGGAAGGGAATAGCCAAATGGTCAAATCGACCCCAACAAGTAATTAAACAAAAGATGCTGTGATCTCAGAACCATTGTGTCTGACATTTGTTACATGGGTCATAGAATCTGTGCTAAAATTTAGGAAGCATTCAAGTTTTCAGAATCACATTTACACATCCTCTTTCATTTGGTATTCACAGGTGACAAATTTTAGCCATATATATAAATTCTTCCAAATCCCAGGCCTAGTGACGATTCTGGATCTTGACTCCAAACTTTGGTGGTTAATTGTAATTGAAGCCTGTAGCTTCCCATGAGCTATTTAACTGTTCACACGAACAAAATGTACACACCGACAGAAAATAGACCATTTCTAGCCCTCATGGACTGGGTCCCAGCATGTTAGGAACAGCTGGTATTTCCTCTCTGTATGGCTCAGGCTTATGAAGAACCAAAGTACTCATGTAGCCAAATTGTACCTTGGAGGCCAGAAAAATATTTTTTAGCATAACTTTGTTTATTGTTTTCTAGATCTTTTTGTTACTTTGATATACATGAAAAATGTTTCTCCTTTCATTATACAAGCTGTATGTTTTTTATAATATTATATAAGTTTGTGTGCAAGGATTGAAGCCATCTAATTTCTGTATTCATCTCTTAAAATTTTCCTTTCACTGTAGAATTCTCCTTTCACTAGGCACAAGGCAGCAGATGTTAGCTGTGTCTGCAGAAACCAAGATGTCTCCATTTTCTTTCTTCACAGGCCAACCTGAAAAGTATTTTTCCAGAGATCCTACATGTTTGATATGAAAGCATGAAAAATTAACTTCCAGAATGAAATTATGAAAAAAAAAACCTGCTTAGGAGAAAGAATTTATATCTGAAACTTACTTGATATGTACACTTAGGCTAAAGAAATTTGGATAATCCTAAGAAATTGTGTCAGCAAATGACAGTAGCCTGTTTCTTTTCCTTTGTTCTAGTGATCTATTAAATATATTTTTGAGGCAATCTAATATAGTAATTAAAAGCAAAGACTCTGAACGCCAACTACCTGGTTCGGATATTGGATCTGCTGCTTGCTGACTTTGAGAGGCTAGCAAATTAAAATCTTGAGTGAGTACTAAGTACATGGTGAGCACAATATCAGTGTCTGCTGTTATTAGTCCCCTGCAGAGTCCTGGAAATTTTCTGAGACATTCCTATTCTGCAAAATCTCCTTTTTATAGATTTCATGAGGAAAACGTACTTCTTCAAATTAACTTGTTTTTGAAATATGTTAAAAAAATCCAAATATACGAATCATTTTAATAGGTATACTTTGGTTGTCCACTTCTTGATAACTTCCAGAAAGACACTTTAATCTCTTAAAAAAATTCTCCCTAAACTTACGCTTGTCTGTATTACCTTAGTACCTGTAAATAGTAAGTCCATCCTGTGACCCAGGATTATCAGAGTGGGTGGCCTTCCTTTGATCTGGGGGTCTTGTCTTTATTGCTATATTTGAGGACAAAGATAACCGGTGCATTTGTAACTCTCAGCCCATGAACTCTGTGTCCCTTTGGACTTAGTTTTCATTCAATTGTCATGTAAGACAGATCAATATCTTCAGGGGGAAAATTATGTCTTTGAATAACAGAGAAGGAAGTGACTTCAGAGGTCACTAGGCCAATTTATTTTCCAAGAACTAAGGTTCTGAGAGGAGATGTGACTCTTTTGGGGGTCACGGGACAGGGTAAAAGTTCTGTCTTGTGATACAGAGGTGGGACTTAGTGCATAGTCCTTCCTTCTACAGGACAAGTTGTAATGATACAGAAGTGACATTAATTGATTCTGGGAAAATCTTGAAAAAGAAATTAACTTACTCTATTTTAATGTTATTTCCCCCACTCTTGACAGAAGAATAAACATGAAATCTTGTGAATGACATTCAAATGTTTGAGAACTTTTATACCTATACATGCTTTCATGACATGCTCTAGTCAGTTATGTAACCACACTCAAGGATATGCACACCATTTTTTATGTTGATTTGTGGGAATTAAATGAGGTAATACAAGGCAAACAATTTGTTCATTGCCTGGCCCACAGAAGTACTTAACAAATTTTAGCTATCTATATTACTATTATTTGCTTACATCTGGGAATCCTCTTTTAGCCAAAAGGCTAGGTAGTGAAACATTTACTCACAGTCTTGGAGATAATTACCATATCATTCTTCATGGTACCTGAAGAGGCAGGTAGGAAAAATAGCGTTATCATTATTGAAATCTGGGTAAGCATAGACACTAAAAGTTTTGCAGGTGCATTTTTATTACCCATATAGGTTAGAAGTAGAAAGAGAAACATAGTCTTCATTTCCTGCCTTCTCAACCCAAGGTTTAATTACTTTAGTTTTACATGTTTTTAGTTTCCTAAATAACTGACTATAAAAGGGAAACTGTTTTATTAAATAAAATATACCAAGATAAAGCAAAACACTCCTGAAGCCGAGTAAAGGAAGTTTTGTGGGCTTCTCCTGGAGATTCCTTCCTTCCCCATCAACAAAGAAGCCAGAAAAGGAGAAACAGGTTTGTCTGAACACTTCCCTTTACCAAAATAAATAAAAAGGAACTAATATGCGGGCTGTTTTTTAAAAGTTATCTTTGTTTTTCCATTATGAAAAAAATATGTAATAACCACTTATCAAGCAGTTATTACTTGCTAAGCAATGCACTGAGTGATTTAAATGCGCAAACTCATATAATCCTTTCAACTCTGAGAAGTAAGAATGATTTTTATCATCACCATTTTACAGACAAGGAAACTGATGCTAAGAGAGGGTCAGGATTGGCCTAAAGTTCCAGAACTGGCAAATGGTTGAGATTCCTGTGTGCAGTTATGATTCCAGGCCGAAAGTCTTAATCACTACCTGGTTACAACCACATAATTACACAAATTGGAAAATAAAGAAAACAAGAACAAAATTGGACTACAACCTACCATTGGATTTTGAACAGCAGTTAGGAATATCACAGGATTAGGAGTTTTCCAATTAGAAAACTCTTGGAGAAAACGAAAATACAGTCATTAAATTATAATAGTCCTTCAAACTATTGTGTGGATATTATCATACAAATCACCACATTTATTCCTGTTTATTCCTTATGCAGTGCAACCTGGATTGCAGAATGTTCGTGAAGGGCATATGACATGAAGAAGCCACTGTGCTGGCGAGGAGGGTATTGTGAGGTAACAGGCCATGAAGGGTCTTCACCTTCATGTCCCCCTTTTCCTTCTTCCTGTTCAAGCACATACTTGGCGCTGTGCTCATTTGCTCAGGAGACGATGAAGCAGAGTGAAAAATAAAAGTTGCTTGACAACCACTTCTCTTCCTGTTTTTAGTTCCAAAGCCCAACCACAGAAAAGGAAAGAATGCTTAAGCATACACTTTTGAAGGGAAATGATCCTCCCTTCAGATGAACTGCTAATAATAGTAACAATCACTTTCACTCATGGATCCCTAACTGTGCATTAGGCACATTTTAACGCACATATCTATGTACTCATTTAATCCTCTAAAAGCCTATGAGGGAGTTATTACTAATATTGTTAGAATGCTCCATGAAGATTTGTTTTTGTCTGGTTTTGTTTACTGCTATTTCTCTAGTGTCTAGAATACCATCTGGCAAAGATTGGGTGCAAATAAATATTTATTGTTGAATAAACCTCCATCTAAAGATGAAGGAACTGAGACACAGAGAGATTAAGTTACTTGTCCAAAGTGCCACAGCTGAGAGAAGACTAGGAGATATTAGAGTATTCCCACCTGGGCTAGGATAAGCAAAGAGAATCTGTGGTTCCTGAGAACAGAGGAGCTCTGGGCCCCTTTCGTGCTGCCAGGGAGGAGGCATGACCACAGAGAGGAAATGACTTTGTTGGGTATTGGGCAGGTGGAATCTGAGGCAGCATTATAAATGATTAAACTGCCAGATTTGGGCAAGAGTCTGGCAGAATGAGAATACCACAGGAGCAGCAGAGAGCTACTGGCATGAAGGCCAGGCACACAAGGACAATGGGTGGCCACTAGGACAGCCCGTGTTGATCGATGACCAAAGATCAATGACTGCTCCTCCCCTAATAGACAATTTGTTACTTTGTTTCCTCCAGTCAAAAGAATAGGTTGTAAAGCAGAAAATTGTTATAGAAAATGAGAAAAGTGTTATTTCTTGCATACCTGGATTTTTTTTTACTGAAGCAGTCTCTTATTATACACAGGCAGCATTATGCAGGGAAGAAATATTAGATGTGTCCTCCGAAGGCCTAGGCTTTAATCCTAGCTCGTCCTATCAAAAATTCATGGGCAATTTATCTAATTTGCTTATATCTCAGTTTCTTCATCCATAAAATAGGCATTAAAAGTGATTGGGGTGAGAACAAAAAGATCTTTTTGAAAACATAAATTAAAACTCAGTGAAAGATAATAAGTACATTGTGTTAATTTCATATAGCTCTTCCCCCCATTCCATTTGCACTTGATTTTGACATACACATACCTTTTTTGGTGGGTAAGGGGCTGCACTTGTGTCTTCTTGAACTTTTTACAGACTAATACTTGTGTTTATTTTCCTTTATTATGTTTATATAATAATAAGTGGAGGTAAACATACTTTTCAAAGTTAAAAGCACTTTAGAAATAAGAAATATTACATGATTGATAGGTTGCTATTGCTGCCTATGGGCATAATTTTCCGGAAGTTAAAAGCCAGCCTGTTCTTACAATGTTTCACGGATAATCCTGAGGCTCCATAATGCACAAGCAGGTATTTTGTTGGATCTTTTCACTAAGCTGTCCTACTATTATAGCTGGAATTAATTCTTGCACTAAGGAGTGAAAAAATAAATTTTTAAGACACAAAGGCATTTGTTACTAATTTGTATAAGGATTATCAACAAGATGTGTGGGAATCTTCCATACCAGGTATACTTTAAACAATAGGCTCTTCCGAGAAATGAGTGTAAGTGAAATATACCAGCAGCAAGGCAAATTTAGAGTTCTTGCAAAAATGTGAATTGTGGGGAAATATAAATTTGGGTCATTCAGTCATCAGATATATTAATATATTTGTACCTATGACATGCCTGGCACTTCTCTTAGTACCGAGGAGAAAACAGTAAACTCAACAATGAAGTGCCTGCCTTTATGTAGCTTACATTCTACTGGGGGAGACTAAAAACAAATAAAATGCACTATATTGTCGGACACCGTGATGAAGAAACATACAGCAGGCAAAGGATGAGACTGGGGTGGATTCTGCTGAGGAGATGGTCAGCAAAAGAATCTCCGAGGAGATCTTTTTAAAGGAAGGAAGTAAGCCGTGTGCATATCTGTAAAGCAGATTTAATTGCACTCGGTTTTTTAATTCTCCAGGAGCCTGTGGTGTAAGACTTTAAACATAAAAGAACATGTAACAATGGAATCACATAAGTACCTGTAACTTTGACTTTGCCCTGTATGTAAATATGTCCGGTTATTTATACACAGATATCCTCTAAAACGCCAGGAATAACCAGAAGTCTTTGCGGGCTTGAACTGTGTGGCATGCATATTTCATCTAAGAAATGAAGGAAGGGGTTTAAGTGGAAGTAAGTTGCCTCTTCTCTCATTGGCTTGTGACCATCACTTACTCATCATATAAACCCAAGGTGTAGTCACACACCCGGGCACAGAAGACACTACAGACTCCACGGAGACACAGTACAAGTAAGTGATACTACTGAACTCTACATAGATAAGAAATGAGATATTCTTTACTCTTTACTTTAGGGTCTTATTTTTATTACTGTCATATCCTGTTTGTGACTGAGTGACTGTCTTGTGACCTATTTTCACCATTTTACTCACTCTGACCTTGTCTCACTTACAGCCTCTCCATGTATATGACCGTGAGGAAATCAAATGGTAATTTTTAAGGAAAATATAGACACAGGAGATTTTAAAAGATCCCTTCAAGTGGATTTTAACATAGAAAATATAGTCAATACTGGAGGAAAAATCCTGTCTTAATCAGGATTTGTAGCTTCTTCTAGAATTTTCCCAAGTGATTTTTTTCAATGTGTGATGCAGTAGAGAATTACAGTTCGTGGTTCTTCACTTTTGTTCTTTTGTTCTTTTTTTTTTTAAGTTCAGCAATGTTATTTGTAATATTTTCTATTATTTTAGGGCCCATTTTGATGAAGTGTCTCCATGTTTGGCCAAGAATTGCATCCTATCATCATTTGGTTTCAGAGACAGTTTAAGGGAATTACCCCAGGCCAGGAATTTAAACCCACAGCTCCCAAAGGATATTTCAATTATTCCTCTTGCTTTGGCTTTAACGTGAGGCAACCATTTGAAATGATATTTAACTGGTATTTGATAGCAAAATAGAGATCCCAGCTTGCCAATTCAAAATTAAACATCAAGTGATTGAAATCAATATCTTACTCAGTTAACAAAAATTCTATTTCTCTGTTGTCCTATAATTTAACTCCAACCTGGCAACTTTTCCAGAACTGACCTAGAAATGTCCAGGGACACTGTGATATATGGGAAATCAGCATTCTTTACCACCAACTGTTAGGGGGTAATAAGGTGCTTTTACTTAATGTTAATATGTACAAGAAGTTCTTATGTGGACAATAGTATCTCACATGATTGCTGCCTGAATCCAATTTTTGGATTCAAAACAACAGAGTCTATCTATACAATAGGAGTGCAAACATTATGCTCTATGTTACTACATTTTGTATAGGTTTATTACTGGACAAGTTAAGAGCTATGTCTTAAACTCAAAGAAGAGCTTAAAGTTCAAAGAGCTTTTAGCAAATTCATAAGTAATCTTTGTTTTTCAAACTCATAAATTACTGCATAATACTAAGCATGTAAAAAACTGTGTCTGAAATTCCCAAGTATGTTTGAATTCCTGATGTTTTTTATTTAAGAGTAAGAGCTTAAGTTGGCCAATATTTTGGATTGAATTGTAGAATATTTAATACTTAATTCCTTATTTGTAAGTTTTCTATCCATCAAAATTACTCCAAAAGTCCTATCCCTTTTTTTAACTAAAAAGAGTACTGCTGAAATCTTTATTAATATGTTTAGCATAGTAATTTACTATTAGCCTGCTTTGTCCGAGAGTTGAGTCTGGATTGCTGTCACCTTTCTTTCACAGAGACTAGAATTTTTGAGACTATTTTTTTACTGTGCTCTTACAGCAATATACAGAATAGTATATCTACTTAGTCAAAATTAAATGGTTTTGTTACTAAAGTTCGTAATTTTATCAATGACCACATTAAAATTGCCTCTGGGATTGAATGCTCCTGTATTTTTTGTTGGTAAATCAGCTAAAATATATCAGCATTATATAAAGTGAAAAGAGCTGCAGAGAAAGAAAGGAAGTATCCAAGGTAGAACTTTTCAAAATCATTATTATTTTCCATGTAAAATATTTTATTTCCTAACAAGTTTAGCATATGTGGAAGTTTCTATCCAGGGTATTTATTAATCATCTATTCATTCATGTGTTCTTTGAGATACGGTATATCTTACATTTCAGACAGAATTCTATGAGCTTTTTATCTATCTGCTGACTCAGGAGCCTTACATAACTTCCTTTGAAGTGCAAGGAGGCCAGTGGTTGTAAGTGTAAAGGAGATCTTCAAGCATGATCAACTTTTTATGTTTCTGTATCATTTCAGAAAGTACATGCAGTTTTCCCTACATGAGATTCTTAACACAGAATTGTTGCCGCCCAACCAGGTTCATTTGCTTGCTGCCCAAGAGGAAGCCCATGCACCCAGACAGCAGGGTTTACTGTAGAGAAAGAGTTTTTAATTCCACGTAGCACTAACTGGGGAGATGGGAGGAATTTCTCAAATCCGCCTCCCCGAGAATTTGGGAGCCAGGGTTTTTAAAGACAGTTTGGCGTAGGCAATTGAGTCTGCTAATTGGCTGGGTTTGGGGCAGAACCATAGGGTTGTAGAAATTGTCTTCTTTGCTGACCAAGTTCTTGTGTGGTGGTCACAAGACCAATTGAGTCAGTTCTTCTGTATGGGCCACTGGCCTGGGTGGGTCAGCTGTTCCACTGGAATGCGGGACCTGGAAGATGTCTCAGAAACTACCCCTAGGTTTCAAAAAGGTGATGTTATCTACTGAGAAAGCTGAGAATCTTTATTGCTCCAGAGTGGCAATTATAGAGAAGCAAACAGGGGACAGTGGTTAATTATTATCATTATGTTTAGCTAGGCCTGTGCGTTATTTTTAGCTAGGCCCTTACCACAGTTCTCACCTTGCACCCCTTTATCAATTTGTAAAGGTGGTTTCAAAATGACAGGGAAAGTGTTAAAAAATGAAGCCAAAAAGAAATAAGAGACCTGACTGATATTGGAATCCTTCTGCTAGGATAGTCAAATCATATCCAAATAACCCAGATGTTATTTCTGTGTATGATGTGAAGTTAGGGTCTAATTATGTATATTTTTCCTCTGTTATGTCAGAACCATAGTCCAGTCCCTTTCTGTCCCCACTGTGTGTCGTGTCTATCACACGACGGGTTCTCTTCTGAGAGACTCTTATGTACCTCCACATGTCTAGTCCTGAACAGAGATCACATTCCGTTCATTACAAGGCTTTTTATCTAAGTCTTGCTGTCTGGTAGGTCAAGTCCTTCCATTCTGTTCTCTTAGTTTGTCTTGGCTATTTTGGTCCTTAGCATTTCCATTTTAAATTTAGGATCAGGTTTATCTGTAGGCTTTCTTGTATTTTAAATATAGACAATCGTTTTCATTGCAAATGAAGTTTTTTCACTTCCTTTCTTCTCCTTGTATCTATTATGTATTATTGTCTTATTTTAGTGAATTGGCTAGGCTGTCCAGGATTATGCTGAAGAATAGAAGTAATAGCGTGATTCTTGTTATTCCTGACATTAAAGAATACGCTTCTGTTGGTTCACCATTATGTATGATGTTTGCTCTAAGTTTTTAGTAGAGACTTTTTATCCAGTTAAGGAAGTTTTCTTCTATTCCTAGTTTGCTAAGAGGTTTTTATTTTTTGCTAAGGGTTTTGATCACAAATGAGTTATAATTTTATAAAATGCTTTCTTAAGCATTTATTTAGTATCTTCTGAGATGATAGTATGATTTATGGTTTTTCTCTTTTTGTCTATTAATGTAGTTTATTATACAGATGGATGTTTTAATGTTGTAACATCTTGCATTCCTGGGATAAACAGAAAATATAATTATGCAAATAACTACAGGAATGTCATGTACAAGCACAGCTTCATTAAGGAGTTACAACTGTTGAAAGGATGTTCTAGAAGAAAAGAAAAATATTTGTCAGATGTTCATGGACCTCTGCCAAATCTTAGATTTAAAGATATGTCTACAGAGATATAGATAGCTACCAAACTATGCAGAGAACTTTTAAATGTCTTCTTTGAGTGTAATACAATATAAAATAGCATGATTTTGTAAATTAATGACAACAAAAAACAACATATTCATTTTCATGCAAAATTCAGGTGGACACTGATATTTATGTCATATTGAAATGAGAAAAAGTTATGTGTTTAATTTTTAATGCTGGTCATAGTGGCTGTATATGCACTGTACACATATGTTTATAAGGAAAATATATATTATTTTTTGTGCTATGGAAACATTGACTATGACAGCAAAAATCAATAAAAAATTTATATAAAATGCTTTTCAAACAGAAACTGCAGCTAAAAATGACACTCCCCACTCTGTAGACTTTTTTTTTCTTTTGAGATTTCAAACAAATATGTCAAGAAATTATGACAATTATGTTTTTTATTTCCTAGATAAGAATGATCCCTTAATTACAATTGCATAAAATATTTCCTTTTTTCAGAAGGAACTTATTTACTTTACATTTTTTATTTACTATTTTCACGCTTTCTCATCTTTCCCACCATTTATCTCTAAGCTGGACATTTCTAAGTAACTTGGAAAATAGTTCCATTGTTCTGATGGGTATTTCCTTTAGGCCTCCAATTTTGAACTCCGTCATAGGTGTATTTCTCTCGCAAAGAAATTTGGGGCTGTAAGTTGTGGAATTTTTATTAGTTTAGTCAATTCTTCTCTCTTGAGAGAACATTTCCCCACATAGTTATTGTATATGTGTGGTGTGTGCCACATTTGCCTTGGGGGGACTGGACTGGCTAATGCAAGTGAGGCAGGACACAAAGTGATTGGGGGTGACTGGCTGTTTCTAGCCAGGAGAGCCAGCTTCACTCCACAACATCTGGACATGGAAACCAGGGCCAGAGAAATGGATTTGCTGGGAATTAGTGTCACTGTCATTTCCTGAACCTGGCAGTGTCTAGATAGGCAGTCAGACAGCTATTTCCAGGTCATCCTCTCCCTGGGTGGACTCCAGGAATATATGAACTTGAGGTCAGAACTCAGCAACCTAAAATTTTATGATTTGTGTTTGACCTTTTGTGTGACGTGATTTCTGACAGAACTTTGTTTAGAGGCTTGAACTCAACTTTTCTTTTTATCTAACATTCCACTAATATTCTTGGAAAGACTGCCTTAGCAGAGAATAAGCAATTTAAACTCACCACTTTAAATGAATAATTGTCATTATGTGTTTTTATTCATTTAGTTACTATAATTATTATTTATCTTTAGTGTGCTGTATTCACTGTGTTTATTATTATTGACTATAGAGTAAGATTTCAAAGTTATTTTTACCAATGCTAATAAGTATTAGGTATTACTAATACTAATAATTATTAAGTTTTAGCATTGCAGTATGTACCTTACATGCATTACCTCATTAATCTCCAAATCCATATTAGTATCCCTATTTATACAAAGTGGACTTTGAAATTCAGGGAGATTTTATTAACTAGCTCAGCAACTAAGTGGAAGAAGTGAATTTCAAATGAAAATGTTTCTTTCTCAGTTGCCTGACCATTATAAAATCATAGTACATTCTACTATAAGTGCTTAAAATCATTAACTATTTATAAACAATGAAAGTGAAATGATATAAATCACAGAAAACTCACAAAATTATAATGACCTGAGTAATATAGCTGGTATCAGCAAACTTTCTGAAATGTAAGAGAAGTTTGCTTTCTTCCTCTATAGAGGAAACAGAGGAAGATTGTCCCATCCCAGCAGAGGTCCCAAGGTGGGTTGTGTTTGTGTGGTGTAAGCAGCCCAATAAAACCCAGCAAGCAGCATGGATGCAGGATAGAGAACTGAGAGCAAGGTTTCCCCAAGGCTTTTTTTGGTGACAGAGTTTCCCTCTGTCGCCTGCGCTAGAGTGCAGTGGCACCATCATAGCTCACTGCAGCCTCAAACTCCGGGGCTCAAGCCATCCTCCCGCCTCAGCCACCCCAGTAGCTGGGACTACAGGCATGTGCTACAATACTTGGCTAATTTTTTCTATTTTTGTAGAGACGGGGTCCCACTCTTGTTCAGGCTGGTCTTGAGCTCCTGACCTCAAGAGATCCTCCTGCCTCGGCCTCCCAGAGTGCTAGGATTACAAGCGTGAGCCACTGTGCCCAGCCTTCCCCAACCTTTCATGCCTGCAGGGAAAGGCCACAGGAAGGAGAGGGGATGTCAGGTCAGCATGGACATGGCATTCAAATTCCTCTGGCATGTGTCCTGCCCTTGGCAGTTCCTACGCAGTTGTCCTTACAAACTCTGAGCTGTGTCACCAGAGCAAACAAATCAGACATAATGTTGAACACCACAATTAAAGTGACTAAAAACAGGGCAAAACATCTTAAAATGGAAAGTTTTTTTTTTTCCATTCTCTGAAGGTTTGTGTGTAGATACCCTTTTAATCATTTGGTTATTTCACTGGAATGTTCCAACTAATGCAGGAGAGAGAGAGAGAGTCATGATCTTATTTATATCAAGTTTTTCCATATGTTATTAGATAGTGATTTTTAATTTTGGTTTTGAAATATCCTCTATTATCTCCAGTTATCTCAAGAGGTACCATAAAGTTTTCCAAAAAAGTCCCCAAAGAAAAATATTGAGACATCTCTTGAGGGCTGTTAAACTAATCCCTCCCTTTTTCTCTTTCCAGAATCGCACCATGCCAAACTATAAACTCACTTATTTTAATATGAGAGGGAGAGCAGAAATTATTCGTTACATATTTGCATATTTGGACATAGAGTATGAAGACCACAGGATAGAACAAGCTGACTGGCCTGAAATCAAATCAAGTAAGTGGCACCAATAATAGTTCATGAGAATGTAAGGAAAATATACTTTTGGAACCTTTTGTTTTTCCTCAGGGAAATGAAAAAAATAAACATTTTTGAATGTCATGTAGCTTTAAATTGAGAAGCAGCAGTTCAGGTAAACTAAATAAATGCTATGGGACCCAGCAATTTTCCTATTAGAGGTGAAGACACAAACCTCTCAGAAAGAGAATATAAAGATAAACCATTGTAGAGCTTTCTGAGATGTATTATTGTCTCAACTTTATAGTTGGGATAGCTGAAGTGCACAGAGTTAGGGTAATTTTTCCAGTCTCACAACCCTAGCAAGTGGAGCTGAGTTTCAAACCCAGGTCAATTTAATACCAAGCCCAGGTTATTTGCAGTAGACAATACCAATAGAAATACTATTATGATAATTGGTATATTAATTATAAATTGCCATATGCCTTTGGGAAGGATGACCTCCTTAAAAGTCATTGCCCCTATGATCAGTCTTTTTCTTAGCAGAGACCTCTTCTCTGATGGGATAGAATATCTTATTTCCTATTCTCATGAAATTTTACCATTAACATCCAAATGTTTTTTCTGATATCAGAATTTGTGCATGGAATTTTAAGATGGTGAACATATAATAGGTGAACATTAATTTTATCCACTAATTAATTAGGCCAAGATGAATAGCAAGATGCAGGCAGGGCTATTACATATAAAAACTTTGCCTTTTAGCTTTTAAATATAAGTTCTTTAAGTGCCTCATACTGTACTCTACCTTGACTTTTCATTATGATATTGAAAATGGAATTTCTGCATTTTCTTAATATTTTCATAGATTCTTAGAGTTGAAAGTGATCTTAAACTTCGTGATGGTTAGGATATAGTTTCAAATGCTTTACTAGACAGAGACCCAACATAAAATTGTCTTAAAGTGGACAGAAATTCCATTTGCATAAAAACCCAAGTTGGCATAGTGATTTTGCTCCATGAAGTTGTCAAAGCGTAGGCTCCTTCTTTCTTGTTGATCTGCTAAATAGTTGTCTTATTTACACACTGTAAGATGGTTCAATCTCCTTCCACATTTTAGCTCATGTGAAGTGTGAAAGATGGAGGGGGCATATCCCTTCCTTTTAACAGCATGATCAGAAATTTGCATATGTCATTTGGCAAGAACTTAGTCACATGGTCACATATTACTGCAAGGGAAGCTGGGAAATGTCACCTTTATTGTGGATAACCATTTGCCCAGCTAAAAATCCAGAGTTTTACTACTTTGAGAAAAAGGGAATGAAGAGGTACTGAGAAGCAGTTTCCATTACAAATGTTATTTGGTTTCATCTGCCATCCAACTTAGCAATGCTCTCTAGTGTTTGAAACTCTTTATGACATCCCCTCTGCTAGATCCCACAACTAAATCTCCATTCAATGCATTCCATCATTGGATATTTTTATTCATAAGTACTTCCTGGAGAAAGGAAGATTGCACACATGTGTTTACATTTTCTCTTTCTTAAAGTTTTTTTCTCTCCTTTAATAAACATTAAAGCATTTTTTAAAAAGGCAAGAGCCCATAAGGACAAAGAAATAAAGCTTGAATGTGAATATGATAGCACGAAATTCTGGAAGCTAGAAAGCAGGCCAAAGAATGGTAAAGTGACTTAGGAGGCCTGTAAGCTCAAATAAGCCTGGAGGAGGAGAAGGTAAGCTGAATCACCCCAGAGATCCTGAAAAAGGCTCAGGAATTAGTAGCAGAAGATAACTCTAAAAGCTGAGCTAATAGAGGATTGACTGGAAGAATGTGAAGCAGTAGTATGACCACCAGATCCCTTCACTTCCCTGGAAGAAGCATGGAGGTTACTCTCAGGAGAGGATGGACCAGAGGATTCTAGGACAACAGGCATGTCTGAGGACACAGTACTGTAATAAAGATCAGATTAAATGGAAGTCTAGAAACTAAATGGTGAGACCCATACCCCGTTTACCCTGCTCTACAATCAGAATGCTGCAACCAGGTTAATATCCCTCAGGCAAAAATTGGAGAAATTCTCTCTGGGGAAGCTGACCAGCCCAAGAGAAATGTCTAACAGATACTGAACAGATGGAGGTTTCTCAATGAAATGGGCCAGCCAATCTGTTGGCAAGCTTCTCCCATGCACGCTGAGCTTCCAGTTAGCTTTTATTTCTTTGTGCTTTAAAATAGGAATGGCAAGCCAAAAATCAATACAGATTTGAGAACAGTCTCTAATATGAAACAGACCTAAACAAAGCAGCAGGAAAAAATCAGTTCTAAGGAAACCAATATGATTTAGCAAGAAAAAACTTCAAAAATGTTATAAGATCCTCAGAGAGCTAAGAGAAGATATTCTACACATGAAACAAGAACAGGCTGCTATAAAAAGGAATGTTTAGAGACAAATTGTTCTTGAAAATTAAAAATATGATACAAACAAATCAATCAAATGATAAAAAAAAAGGAAATCCCCCAGAAAAATACAATAGGACAAAGAAATGGAAAATAAAACAAGAAAGATAAGGAAAATTGAGGATCAATTGGCTTAGCAGGTCCAACTTCCAAATGAAATTCTGGGAAAAAAGAACAGAAAATAGAAGGGAGGCAAACTTTTAAAAGAATCTTCCTTGTACAAAATTGAAATCTGTCTCCTCATGCCTTTCATACGTTCATCTTAGACTTATCTTTTTAATCATGGAGAACAGATTATTCATTCTTTTACATCTAAATATTTAAAGAAACTTAGTTTCTTTTAATACATCACAGGGAAAAAGCCATTGTTGAGTAGTCAGTTCAATGTAAATCCTCTGAGTAAAGATAAAGGTCTTTGTCAGAATTCAAAATTGAGTTCCCATTTAATTCATGCATCTGTACCTCTCCTTAGATAACAATTTTTGGAACTTCCATGATTGTTTCTTTGATCATCATTGTTAATTTTAGTCCAAACTTAACATCCCTGACTCTACTTCTTGATTTAGATAACATTTTCCCTGGACCATCTGAGATCTGCAATCACATCCAGGTTCAAGGGACAAATGTCTTCTCTTCCTTGAGTGTTCTATTTATATTCCCTGGTTTGGCTATCCTTATCCCTCAAGTAGGTGTCCACCGAATAAGTTCCTGTTACATTACACCTGGCGTTTAATGTGTGGTGCCTATGGGGAAACACGATGTTTCACGTATAAGAACAGTACTGAGCAAAATGGGACCGACACCCTTGTCACAAGTCTAGACATTATGCTAAGACATTTTACTAAGATCACAGTAGTTATTTTTGCAGCCATATCACACACTGGGGCCTCATATTCAGTGTGACTAAATTCCTTAAAGCTTTTTGACAGGTGCTCCTGTTAACCTGTCAACCCTGCTAACCTGCAACAACCCTGGAATTATTATTTTCTTATGGAACCAAATGAGGGACTTACCATTTGTCTTCTTAAATTTCTTCTTGTTAGATGCGGCCCAATGTTCCAGCTGTTGGCAATTATCCCAAGGCTGGCTCAAACACTTCCAGTGGCTGAAGCGTACTATCTCACAAGAAAACACATTCTGTTGTCAAAAGTTCTAATGCCAACAAAATTATTCTTCATTTGCCTTTTCTATTATGCTTTGGTTCTAGTTCTGCAGGTTAGAGCTAGTCAGAATAAGTCAAATTTTTCTTCCATTTGGTAGCTGTGCCATATTTGAAGATGGCTGTTATGTTCCAATTTATTTGCTTCAACTCCTCCAGGTGAAGAGTGCCAAGGCTCTTCAACCAATCCTCATAAAATGTGGTTTTCAGACCACTCACTAACTTGGATATTATTCTCTGGACTTGCTCTGATTTATTATATTTTCCTCAAAATGTGGTTCTTAGAACTAACAAGAAAGCTGAGCAAGTGTTCCAACTGACCTCAGTTTGAATCCCACCTTTTCCAGGTGTGTGACCTGGACAATTTACACAACCTCTTTCAACCCCATTCATTTACAAAATGAGATAATAGTTAACACCTACTTCATAGGGTTGTTGTAAGTAAAAGAAGACCTAATGGGCATGTTAAATACTTAGTACAATGCCTAGCACAAAGGAAGCCTCTCCCCCCCAAAAAAATTAGGCATGTTAATTCCCTCTCATTAATACTTTGCTTCAAATAAGCCATCCCAATTCATGTCAACTTTATTTGGGACTTTGTTTTGATCACTGCAGTATCTCAGACACCAAGAATAATACTGGGCACACTCATTAGGTTAGGACTTAAAGATGTTTTTATTTCTGATGTGAATTGTAGTTCATCCTATACTTATTCAATATGTATATGAAAGGTACTTGAAGGAGATACACAAAGTTGATTCCATTAGTGTGTGAGGGTCATGAAAGTATGAGTGGCACTTTATTCTTTACCCTCTTTCCAAAATAATTATATGTCCAAAGGCACTGGTTGGGAAAGTTGTGATCCATACACATAGCAAATTATTACAGTCATTAAAAATATGATGTTTCATTGATTTAGAAAAGTTTTTAAAAGATAATATGACATGAAAAAAAGTGGTTTACAAAACATTATATACAACATAATTTTGTTTTTTAAATATATGTGGGAAATTGGTTGAAATACTAAAATGGTTATAACTTGTGGTAGAATTATTTTTATCAAGTTGGAATTTTTCTATAAGTGTATATTACTTTGTGTCAAAAAATAATAGGTTTAGATAAGAAAATGAAGATTTACAGATAAAATATTGGTATGGTATCTGCTATGAATTTGTCCTCTATTTGTGAAAAAATGCTCACTGCCTAACTACATACATCAAACAGTCCCTCATCAAAATAAAGTGGGGCTTCAAGATGGCCAACTAGAGGCACCCAGCACTTGCCTCCTTTACAAAGAAGGATAAAAACTGCAAGTAGATAACCATATGTCTAAGAAAGAACACTGGAATTCAGCAGGGAAATGACAGGGAACCTCTGAGGCACGGAAGGAGAGGGAAGCACAGCAGCTGGAACAGCCAGGATCAGCTCAGAGCCAGGAGGAAATCCCCATTGCAGGGAAAAGGTAAGTGAGAAATCCCCAGTGGTCCACATTCCCACTACAGACTCCTGCAACGCTAGCCATGGAAGAGTGCCTCAGACTCTGTGGGCCCTGAGATTTGTATAGTGAGCTGCCTAGAGTCCACGTGAGACATTGTTTCAGAGAAGGAGTTCACACTGGGTCCCATGAACCCCCAAGACCCAATAAGCTGCAGCATGGCACCATTTTGAGAGCCCAGCCCCCACCAGACTACATCTTGCCCTGGGGCCCAACACCCCCTGCATCTCCACATCCTTGGAGCCCCAGTGACTCCACATACATCCACCCAGAGGGCTGTAGTATCACGATGCTGGCTGCATCCAGTGGTGTAGCTGGTCCCCAGCACTCTAGACCATGCTGTGTTCTATACCCCAGGGAAGGAACAGTACAGCACACAAGGGAGGCTGCCCCTGGGACAAAGGGAGCCGAAGCATGTGTTCCCCAGAGCTTACGAGCCACCTGCCTGGGGGTTGTTGACATTAACAACAATGCCACCCTCTATAGTAGCAGGGCCACTGTCCTGCATTGCATACCTGCATGTGCCTTCAGGGGGCCTGGGGACCAGCTTGCCTTTGCACCATCCTGTGGCCTGAGGAGGCCTGCCCCAACCACTGCCACCATAGTTGGTACCTAAGGGCACTGTCTGGGGTCCTGGAGATTGCTCTGCCCCACCTGGCACCACTGGCACCAATGCACACACCATCAGAAGGCCTGAGGACAGGCCCACCTTGCCTGCTACTGCCACCACCAGTGCTTGCTCATGTCTTCTGGGGGTGTGGAGATTGACCCATCCCTCCTGCTACCACCAGCGCCCACAAATGTCCTTTGGGGGCCTAAGGACAGACCCACTCTGCTTGTTGCTGCCACTGGCACCCACATGCATTGTCTGGGGGACTGGGGATTGATATGTTCCACCCGATACTACCAGTGCCCACACATGCCATCCAGGGGCCTGAAGATTAGCACACTTGGCCTACCATGCCACTACTGGTGCCCAAGGACAAGCCCACCTGGATTCCCTGTTTCCAGCAAAGCCTCACCACAGCCTCCACTAAAAACCACAGCATGAGCCACTGAGAAACTCCCAGTCACCACTGATGTTGCTTAGAGTTGAAGAAATCATACAGACACTATACCACTACACCCTCTCAGAATCAAATCCAAAGCACCCTACCCAATGAACACTATAGACATGTCTATAGGAAAAAGTATTATAATATTTCTCTACAAAAGCCAATCTATAAAATTGGACAAAGCAATGGTTACACCAGATACACAGATATCAATGTAAAGACACAAGAAACATGAAAAAGCAAGGAAACATGACATTTCCAAATGAACAAAATAATTCTTTAGTAACTAATCCCAAAGAAAAGAAAACCTACAAAGTGCCTGAAAAATAAATTCAAAATGATGATATTAAACACCATGAGATATAAGAGAACACAGATAAACAATACCAAAAAGATGGGTGGGGTGGTTCAGCACTCTGGGAGGCTGAGGTGGGAGGATTGCTGAAGGTCAGGAGTTTAAGACCAGTCTGAGCAAGAACGAGACCCCATCTCTACAAAAAATAGAAAAATTAGCTGGGTGTGGTGGTGCACACTTGTAGTCCCAGCTACTCAGGAGACTGAGGCAGGAGGATCACTTGAGCCCAGGAGTTTGAGGTTGCAGTGAGAAATGATGATGCCACTGCACTCTAGCCCAGGCAACAGAGTGAGACCCTATCTCAAGAAAACAAAAACAAAATAAAAACCCCCAAAGAAATCAGGAGAACAACCTAAATAAGAAATACAACAAAAAGATAGATATCATAAAAAAGGACCCAAAGAGAAATCCTAGAACTGAACAATTCAATGAATGAAATAAATAAAAAATAATTGAGAGCTTCAACAATAAACTAGATCAAGCTGAAGAAAGAATTTCTAAACTTGAATACAGGTCTTTTGAAATAACCCAGTGTGATATGGTATGGATGTTTGGTCCCTCTAAATCTCATGTTGAAATTTGATCCCCAGTGTTGGAGGTAGGGCCTAATGGGAGGTGTTTGGCTCATGCGGGTAGATCCCTCATGAATGGTCTGTTGCCCTCCCAAAGTAGTGAGTGAGTTCTCTCTATTAGTTCATGTGAGAGCTGGTTGTTTAAAAGAGCCTGGCACTGCCTCATCTCTCTCTTGCTCCCTCTCTCACCATGTGACATACCTGTTCCCCTTTGCCTTCTACCTTGATTGGAAACTCCAGAAAACCCTCACCAGAAGCAGATGCTAGTGCCCTGCTTCTTGTACAAACTGAATAACCTTGAGCCAAATAAACATCTTCTCTTTATAAATACGCAGATTCAGGTATTGCCTTTATAGCAACTCAAAACAGACTATCATACCCAGTGATAAAAAAAATGAAGAAAGCATATGTGACATATGGAACACCATAAAGTGACCAAATATTTGAATTGTGGGAATTTCAGAAAGAGAAGAGATGGGCAGAGGCATAGAAAACCAATTAACAAAATAATAACTAAAACTTCCCAAGTTTAAAAGGAGATTTAGAAATCCACAGGAACTTCAGAGATCCCCAAATAGATTCAAACCAAAAAGTTCTTCTCCAAGGCACAGTATAGTCAAACTGTCAAAAGTGAATTCTAAAAATAGCAAAAGAAAATTATTAAGTCACTTATAATGGAATTCCCATGAGTCTAACAGCAGATTTCTCAGTGGAAACCTTACATTACAAGCTAGGAGAGAATGGAATGATATATTCAAAGTGCTGAAAGAAAACAACTTTCAGTCAACAATACCATACCCAGCAAAGCTATCTTTCAAAAATGAAGAAGAAAAAAGTTGTTCTTATACAAGTAAAAACTGAAGAAATTCAACTCATCACCAACAGACCAGTCCTACATCTGGAAAAGAAAGGACAATATCTACTATCATGAAAAAACACAAAAGTATAAAACTCACTGGTAGAGTAGATACACAAATGAGAAAGAGAAAAAGGAGTCTAAGATCATCACTACCAAAAAAAAACCCCACCAAATCATAAAGCTAAACAATAAAATAGGAAGAAAGGAACAATAGATATATAAAACAATCAGAGAACAATTAACAAAATGGCAGAAGTAAGTTCTCACTTATCAATAACAACATTAAATGTAAACAATTTAAATTCTCCAGTTAAAACATATAGGCTGGCTGAATGGAAACAAAAACTAAGACAAAACCAAGACCCAACTATATGCTGCATACAAGAAACTTACTTCACCTGTAAAGACACACAGACTAAAAGTGAAGGAATGTAAAAAAATTCAACACAAACAGAAACCAAAAGCATGCAGAAGGAGCTTATATTTATAACAGACAAAATAGACTTTAAGTCAAAAAACATAAAAAGAGACAAAGAAGGTCATTATATAATGATAAAGGCATCAAGTCAGCAAGAGGATATAATAATTATAAATATATATGCACTCAACACCAGAGCATTCAGATATATTAATATAAAGCAAATATTATTAGAGCTAAAATGAGAGCTAGACACCAATACAATAATAGTTGGGGATATCAACATCCTACTTTCAGCATTGGACAGATCATCTAGACAAAAAACCAACAAAGAAACATCAGACTTAATCTGTACTGTAGACCAAATGGACTTAACAGATATTTACAGAACATTTAATCCAACAGCTACAGAATACACATTCTTCTTTTTCATCAGCACACAAAATACTCTTCAGGATAGACCACATGTTAAGCCACAAAACACATCTCAACAATTTTTAAAAAATCAAAATCATAACAAGTATCTTCTCAGACCACAATGGAATTAAACTAGAAATCAATAACAAGAAGAACTTCAGAAACTGTACAAACACATAGAAATTAAATAATATGCTCCTGAATGACCACTGGGTCAATGAAGAAATTAAGGGAAACATCAAAAAATTTCTTGAAATAAATGAAAATTGAAACACAACATACCAAAATCTATGGCATACACCAAGAGCAGTATTAAGAGGAAGGTTTATAGAAATGAACACCTAAATCAAAAAATAGAAAGATGATTTCACATAAACAACCTAACAATGCACTGCAAGGAACTGGAAAATCAAGAACACACCAAATCCAAGATTAGTAGAAGGAAAGAAATAATAAAGATCAGAGCATAACTAAATGAAATAGAGACTAAAAAAAAAAAAAAATTATGAAGGATCAACCAAACAAAAAGTTGGTTTTTTGAAAGGATACACAAAATTGATAAACTAGCTAGATTAACTAAGAAAAAAAGAAAGGTGACCCAAATAAATAAAATGAGAAATGAAAACGGAGACATTACAAATGATGCCACAGAAATACAAAGGTTCATTAGAGACTATTATGAACAACTATACATTAACAAATTGGAAAACCTAGAGGAAATGGATAAACTCCTGGACACATAAAAGTTACCAAGATTGAAACAGGAAGAAATGGAAAACCCAAACAGACCAATAATGAGTAACAAGATTGAATCAGTATAAAAAGTACTTAACAAAGAAAAACCCAGGACAGGATGGCTTTACTGCTGAATTCTACCAAACTTATAATGAAGAATTAACACAAATTCTTCTCAAACTATTCAAAAAATTAAAGAGGAGAAAATTCTTCCTAACTCATTCTACAAGGCCAGCATTACCCTGATACCCAAACCAGACAAGGACACAAAAACAACAACAACAAAAAAAGAAAACTACAAGCCAATATCCCTGATGAACGTAAGTGCAAAAATCCTCAACAAAATATTAGCAAACCAAATGCAACAACATATGAAAAAGATAATACACCATAATCAAGTGGGATTTATCCCAGGGATGCAAGGATGTTTCAGCATATGCAAATTAATAAGTGTGATACATCACGTCATCAGAATAAAGCACAAAAAACATATGATCATCTCAATAGACACAGAAAAATTGTTTGATAAAATTCAACATCCCTTCATGATAAAAATTCTCAACAAATAAGGCACAGAAAGAACATGTCTCAACATAATAAAAGCCATATATGACAAACCCACAGCTAACATTATATTGAATGGGGAAAAGTTGAAAGCCTTTTCTCTAAGAACTGGAAAAGGACAAGATGGTCACTTTCACCACTCTTATTCAACATAGTACTGGAAGTCCTAGCCAGAAAAATGAAAAGAAAAAAATAAAAGGTTTCAAACTGGAAAAAAAGGAAGTCAACCTGTCCCTCTTTGCAGATGACATGATCTTATATCTAGAAAAACCTAAAAACTCCACCAAAAACTCTTAGAACGGAAAAACAAATTCAGTAAAGTTGCAGGATATAAAATCAATGCACAAAAATCTGTAGCATTTCTATACACTTAAAATGAACTAGCTAAAAAAGAAATCAATCTCATTTATAATAGCTACAAAAAATACCCAGAATAAATTTAACCAAGGAGGTAAAAGACCTGTTCAAGGAAAATTGCAAACACTGATGAAATAAATTGAAAGTCCATAAACAATGGAAAATACAATTCCATACCATCGTATCAGGAAGAATTAATATTTCAAAATGAATACTACAAAAGCAAACTACCTTCAATGCAATCCCTATCAAAAATACCAAGATTTGAATTCAATAGAATAGCAAAAAATACGTAAAATGATGGAATACAACAGACCGGAATGCCAAACATACGGACAAAAAGAACAAAGCTGGAGACATCAACTACCTGAATTTCAAATATACATGAACAAAGCATAGTAACCAAAACAGCATAGGCACGTGTATAAACAGACGGTATAGAACAAATGGAAGGAACAGAGAACCAAGAAATTCTGTATCAACAGCCAATCGATTTAACAAGGGTGCAGAACACTCATTGGGGAAGGAACAGTCAACTTCAAAAATGGTCCTGGGAAAATGAATCCATATGAAAAAAACTGACCAAGAAAATAGGGAAAATGCCCTTCAGGGAAGCACATTGCCTGGGCAAAGATTTTATGAATAAGACCTCAAAAGCACAGGTAACAAAAACAAAAATAAACAAATAGGATATATCAAGCTAAAAATCTTCTGTACAGCAAAGGAAACAATACAACCTATAGAAGGGGAGAAATATTTGGAAACTACTCATCCAACAGAGAATTAATATGCAGAATATACAAAGAATTCAAACACCTCAACAGGAAAAAACCAAACAATCCAATTAAAAAATGGGCACATGATCTGAATAGACATTTCTCAAAAGATGGCACACAAATGGCCAAGAAATATGTGAAAAAATGCTCAATATCACTAATTATCAGGGAAATGCAAATCAAAACCTGGGGTGAGATATCACCTCTCCCCAGTTAGAATTGCTACTATCAAAAAGACAAGTAATAATGAATGCTGGTTGAGGATGTGAAGAAAAGGCAACTCTTATATACTGTTGATGGGAATGTAAATTAGACAGCCATTATGGAAAACATTATGGAGGTTTCTCAAAAACCTCAAATAGAACTATCATACAATCCAGCAATCCCACTACTAGGCATTATCCAAAGGAAAGGAAATCAGTAAATCAAAGGGACACCTGCACCCCCGGGTTTATTGCAGCACTATTCACAATAGCCAAGATATGGAATCAACCTAAGTGTTTATCAACAGATGAATGGATGAAGAAAATGTGGTATATATACACAATGGAATACTATTCAGCCATAAAAAGAATGAAATTCTGTCATTTGCAGCAACATGGATGGAATTGGAGGACATTATGTTAAGTGAAATAAGCCAGGCACAGAAAGAAAAATATCACATGCTCTCACTCATACGCAGGAGCTAAAAAAGTTGATCTCATGGAAGTAGAGAGTAGAATGATGGTTACCAGAAGCTGGGAATGGTGGGTTGGGGGTATGAAAAGAGTTTGGTCAGTGAGTACAAACATGAAGTTAGATAGGAGGAATAAGTTCTACTGCTCGATAGCACGATAAGGTGACTATAGTTAACAATAATTTATTGTATATTTCAAAATAGCTAGAACAGAAGATTTGAAACGTTCCCCATACAAAGAAATGATAAATGTTAGATTACTCTGATTTAATCATTATACATTGTAGGAATGTATCAAAATATCACATGTATCCCATAAATATGTGCAATGATTATGTATAAATTTTAAAAAAGACTATGGCTAAGTTCCTTACCATAACTCAATATGTAAATCAAACTCTTCATAATCCTCAGACTATGGCTTTTAATAATAATTACTGTGATCTGTGATTGAGACCATAAAAATTAACAAAGCTTTAAAAGAAAAGTTTTTAAAAAAGTTAAATGGTTAATATATGAGGCAATATATAGGGTAGTATATAGTCTCACTGTAAACCTGAACTTTAGAAGCAGTTCTGTCACGAACTTAACAGCAGGTTTTCTAACAACTGTTTTTTAACTTGTAAAATGTAAAGATTCCACTACAGATTGTCAAGTGTCCCTTTAAGAATAAATATTTAAGAATTCCATGACTTTAAAATCATGCTTTGTTTCCATAATTATCAGTAAAAATGGAAGTATTATAACTCCTGGTTTTGTTATGAAGTTGATTCTTTGCTCATTTTATTTTAAGCTCTTCCATTTCACAAAATCCCCATTTTGGAAGTCGATGGACTTATCCTTCACCAGAGCCTAGCAATAGCGAGATACTTGACCAAAAACACAGGTAACATGTTTATTGTGTTTAAGATTTTTGATAACTGAAAGAAATACGTGATATATATTCAATATTCATTAAATAACCTTATTATTGACCACTATAGCACAAATAAGAATGGAATTAAATACTAGAGAAGTATCAATGTACCATCTGTATCAGTTTCACTTTCCATGAGTTCCCTGGAAAATTAGACAACTTTATTTCATATTGCCTCCTGCTTTTCCTGCCCCAAACCTCTTTGCCCCTCAAGACATTTTTGGAATTTTGCTGAAAAATTGGACAGGTATGTCTCAACCCAAACTTTTGCTAGTATGCGTATTACAAGTTGTCACAGAAAATTAATTAGCAGGAAATACATACGGCATATGGAGGTTGAAATTCCTTAGACTATTAAAATCATGTTCTCAAAGTTGTCCATCATCCAAATTATGCTGAAAAAAATAGAAAGGGAGTTTTCTTTGTCTCCACTGAGTGCTATCTGAGGCATCTTTATGCAGGTAGTTGGCTTCTGGTTTGTTTTGTTAGCACCTGCACCCATGACATTGATGACAAACAATAGAAAAAGTTCTTGTCTTTGCCTGATGCGTTTTCTCCCATCCTATGCTCCATTGTCTTCTTTCTCCCCTCTTACTCCTCTCACAGTCTTTTTGAGTCAATAGCTACTCTTGGCTTCTTTTAAAACTCTTTTCTTTCTAATCAATCTGTAGGATCACCATTCTCCCAAGCCTACATCAACCCACCACCTCCCACCATGTCACCCCAACCACCACCACCGCTGTTATTTAAGCCATAGACACATGATTAGCTCACAAATAAAATACACCATAATTACCAGACCCCTATTTTTGGAACAAAGTAACGTATGTTAAAAATACAAAAATTTGTGTTACACTAACACGTTTCAACAAATGAAGTTTTTTGGAAATTTAGAAGTTTGGAAGTCAATGGAGATTATTTATCACTATGGAAATTAGGCTTTGAAGTGAAAATGACATTTGAGTTGAGCCTGAAAGGATACCTAGAATTTCAAGAGGAAGACTTGGACCTGGGCAGTGTTTTCAACTCAGGATTACTTGGAGACTCATTAAAACACACTTTGCTCAACTTTGACTGCAGAGACTTTGATTCAGCAGATCTTGGGTGGGGCCCAAAAATTTGCATTCATAACAATTTCCCAGATGATGCTGATGCAGGTGGTCCGTTGGATCTCACTTTGAGAGTCATTGGGCTAGAACATTCCAGGTAAAGAGAAAATGGCATGAGAAAAAGAAATGAACTTCAAATTTTCAGGGTGGAAAAGAATTAGAAAGAGAAATGCTTACAAAAATAGGTTGGATCTGGTTAGAAAGACCCAGAATATGGACTTTATTCCTTAAGCAATTGTAGGTTTTTATCTAGAAAAGCAGCATAACTACAGCTATGAGTTTGAGAAGATTATTGTGGCCCTACTTTGTATCTGATTGGCGGGACTGCTGGGAAGCACATTAGGAGGTCATTGAAAAAGGACAACTTGCAATGGAAAAGAAGAGAGACTGAGAAAAATATGAGAAAATTTGTGGATGTAGCATCATCTTAGGGACTAGAAGACAGGTGTTGTCAGGTGGAAGGCAGTCCATTTGCCTTGGGGGAAAGGGCAAGGCAGATCATTGTTTGGACATGATTGGTCATTCTCATAGCACCATGACTGCTTCCCTCCCCCTCCTCCTCCTCTTCTTCTTTTGTAAAAAAAACTTGTCAACTTGCAATACTCTTTTCAATGTCTGCCCTCTCTAGTCGACCATACGTGCCATACAGGCAAGGAATTTATCTTTTTCATTCAATGCTGTAGCCCCAGTTGGGGGCTGACTCACAGTTGGAGGCCAGTAATTATTTGTTGAATGAAAAAGGAAGAGCTGGTTTGAGGGATTCTGTGATGATGGCACTTTGGGATTTGTTGAAGGAAGTTCAGGAGCCAAAAGGATACCCAGAGACAAATCCAAAATGAGGCTGAGAATATGGGCCTGCAGTTTAGGACTAAAAAATGTTGAATGAGGAGCCATCTGCATAACTTGACAGCTGGAGCCTTGAGGCAGAAGAAAGGAGGGATGAAAATGAGTGGAGAGAACCTATGATAGAATTATGAAGACTTTTCAAGGTCAGAAAGAAGAGTCAGCCTTTGAATATCACACACACAAAATATAGATAGTTTACAGAGGAACTCTAAATCATTCAAGCATTTTCTTTCACTTTGAACAGCTTTATTGAGGTATAATTTACACACAATTCACCCATTATCAGTATACAGGTTCCTTGATTTTTAGTAAATTTACACAGGTGTACAAGAGCAATCCATTTTAGAATGTATACTGAAGCATTTTAAATTGACATCAATGAGAATATTTTTAGGAAGACCAATGATTTATTAGCAAAAACAATGATTAAAAAATGACGGGAAAGAAAAAAACCATATGTTATTCTAAACTTTTAGTCTCTAGACAGAAAACAAATGCTCCTGATAAAAATTGTCCACAAAAATAAAAATAATTCTTTTTACAAAATAAATTATAATGTGTTACAGGTTATTTATTGTAGTATTGCTTGTATTAGTAAAAGATTGGAAACAAACCTAATCAGTTGAGGCTGGTTAAATAGATTGTGGCACATCTACCTCAAAGGATCCCATGTGGCTGAAAAAAAGAGCCAAGGACGCCCTTGAGGTACTTGTAAAGAAAAGTCTGCAGGGTACATGTGGGGAAGGGGCATATCTAGTGGGATAGATATTCTTATTTGCTTGTATTTTCATAAAGAAACAATGGAAGAACACATAAGAAACTAATAAAAGTGATCACTAATAAGAGAGGTAGGTAGGGGACAAAATGAGGTGAATGGGGCAGAGGTGGAAGCTAATCTTCACTGGATATTGTTTTATATTGCCTGACATTTCAGTCGTATGAATATACTGTCTGTTAAACACCATATTTTTTATATAGTAAATTAAATTGAACATATTCAATTCAATCTCTATTCCATAGATTTGGCAGGAAAAACAGAAATGGAACAATGTCAAGTTGATGCTATTGTGGACACATTGGACGATTTCATGTCCCGTTTTCCTTGGGCAGAGAAAAAGCAAGATATAAAGGTGATGTGTTCAATTTGCTATTACTGGTATTAATCACATAGCATGCCAGACATTGTTTTAGGTGCTTTAAAAGGTCCTTTTTATCAAAGCAATATGTACATATAATTTTAAAATATCAAATTATTTTAAAAAGTTTAAAACAAAGTACAGCAATTCCCTGCTCTACCCCTTCACATTAACCTCTCCCCACGTGCAACCCTCGTTTTAATCTGTTTAGCTGTTCCTTAAGGATTTACACATCTCCATATTTCCATAGGATATGTCAATATGGGTTTCTTTGACCAATTTTGGACAGTTTCTATGGACTTCTTATGATAGTATAGGTTGAACATTCCTAATCCCAAAGTCCAAAATCCAAAATGCTCCAAAATCCAAAGCCCAAAACTTTTTGGGCACCATGATTCCACAAGTGAAATATTTCACACGTAAGTACTTAACAAAAACTTTGTTTCTTGCAAAAAATTATTTAAAATGTTGTATAAAATTACCCTCAGGCCATGTGTATAAGGTATATGTGAAACATAAATGAACTTTGTGTTTAGACTTAGTTCTATTCCCCAGATATCTCATTATGTATGGGCAAATATCCCAAGATCTGAAAAAATTCAAAATCCAAAAACTTCTGGACCCAAGCATTTTGCATAAGGGATACTCACCTGTAATAAAAATTTATCTCTTACATAGTCATCCTCTCTACTTCTCTTTCTCCAAGCTCCCAATAAAGTGGTATTAATATTTTTGGTTAAGTCAATATTCAGTTATTGCATTATTATGCTTATGCAAATATGATACAGACTCTGCATTGTAGTATACTTTAATAATATTTCCTTTCTCACTCTTCCTCCTCAAAGTTAGTAATTGCCTTTTTTCTTTTGCTTCTTTTTACTTTTATTGCCAAATCTTCCCACACTATCCAATAGCTCACCAATATGATTTTCCACAAGGTTAATGATACCAGACTATCCATTATTTCCAATATTTTCTTGGAGCTATCTGGCTTGGAGACCTCCATTCTCCTTTGTGGTGCTTTCTATGTTTTCTGCCATGCTGTCATCATCAGACTTCCCTTCATCTTCTTTCCAGTGATGCTGTTCTGTGGAGTTGGAGTCCTGTTTCCTGGATGCTGTCCTCTTTCTTCATATACTCCATTGTTAGTACTGCAGTCCCCAACCCCCAGGCCATGGACTGGTGCCCATCTGTGGCCTGTTGGGGGCTGGGCCGCTGGCAAATGAGGCTTCATCTGTATTTACAGCTGCTCCCCATCCCTACTGTGGACTACGTGCTTGCCAGGGATGTACATTGATCTCCTTGTGAGAATCTGGTGCCTGATGATGTGGGGTGGAGCTGGGGCGGTGGTGCTGGTGCTGGCGAGCGGCTGCAAGTGCAGCTTGTCATTGGCAGAGAGGTTTGGCTGTATGATGAATGTGGCGCAGCTTGTGTCATCCCAGGACCACCCCCCACCCCCAGTCCCCCACCTTCCGTCCATGGAAAAATTGTCTTCCATGAAGCTGGTCCCTGGTGCCAAAAAGGTGGGGGACTGCTGCTCTAGTATTCCAAAAGTTAAGGTTAAGTTTGGTGACAGCAGGTATGATGATGATAGATGGTATGGATATGTCTACCTTCTGAGTCACACTACTTCATTCTAGTTTGGTTGCCCTAGACACTTGGTGTACAGTTGTCATCCTGGGATATTATCATCCTGGATGTTTCTTTTGATCTTTCCTGGGTTCATTCTCCTGTTTTCTTTTTTCTTTTTTCTTTTTTTGTGGAACAATCCCCCAATAGCTTACCGACTGTAGGAAATAAAAGTATGGGGCCTTATTTGTCTACAGATGTTTTTATTTCATCCTCATACTTGTTTCATAGCATGGCTGGGTATAGAATTCTATGTTGAAAGTAATTTTTCATTAGTATTTGGAAGACATTATGTGTGGTCTTTTAGCTGTTGAGAAGTTTGAATCCAATCTAATTATTGTGTGTGAACTATATTTTTCCACTCTGAAAAAGATTGTAGAACACTTGCCCTTAGAGTTCTAAAATCTGACAGTAATGAGTTCTGGTATGATCTTGTTTTCATCCATTGTGCTGTCTTCTTCTTGGGCTCATTCAATCTGGGAGTCTTGTCCTTCAGTTAGAGGAAACTTCCTTTGTTTATTTCACTGATGATTTTCTCCCCCTTTTATTTTCTTTGTTTCATTATAATATTAATAGAATTCCTGTAATTCAGATGTTGTGTTGTCTTTTCTATTTCCTATCTCTTTGCTTTTTTGCATTACTTTCAGGAAGAATTCAACTTTATTTATCAATCCTTCTATTGAGTTCTAAACTTCTGATGTTATGCTTTTAAATTTATCAGAACTCTTTCTTATAGTGTTTTTTCTTTTTAAAATGTTATAGTTATTTAATGGGTATAATATCATCTCCTTGCCTATTGTATGTTTGTGCAAAATTGCTTTTCTTCCTCTTTGTTTTTTGTCTCTTGTCTTTTCTCAGGAGTGAGACTATCCTTTATAATCCATGATAAAGAGTAGAAAATTTTAAAAGTTTACTCAAAGCTCTAAGCATTGTTGATTTTGAATATCATTAGGCTGTTTTGGGGGTACTTCCTGATATCACTATTTTCAGATATTCCTTCTTGCAACTTGATAGTGTTCCTGGAGAAGACTTCCAGTCTCCTGCCCAGAGATAAAGCCATGACTGCCAGTGATCTGGAAACATGTAGTAAAGAGAGGGCTGGGAACCTCTCTTTAGCATTTAGCATTCAGTATATATATGTTCCTTTAATTCTCCAATTTTTATATGTTATGTGACATCCCCCAGCCCAGAAATTTTACCCTCTCCAGCCTTTGCTAAGAATGGGGAAGGGGCAGGTACCCAGCAGTGTAAAATGAAGGAGGAAAACTCATGTTAAAACTGCTGCTTAAATAGTTTTCCACCAATCCTCATTTTGTCCCCTCCTCCATCTCCTTAACCCCAATTCTATATCTATTCTGAGATGTTTGAGAATTTTCTGTTGTAGATGGTGTTGGTTCTTGGCTTTCCCTTTGCAGGTGCCATTCACCCACCTGCTTTGCAGCTTCAAGTTTTGTTTGCTCTTGACTCATCTCCTCTTTTCCACCTCCTTGTGGGTTTTATCTTTTTAAAAATATGCATTACTGTGGTTTTGGGACGAAAACAAAATTATATGTTTGTCGAATCCATCACCTTTATCCAGAATTCTAAATAGACCTGCTCTGTTATTCTTTATTACAGCCCTCTAGTGCTTTCATTTAGGACACTCATCACAACCTCTATTTTAACGCGCATTTACTTGTTTGTTGCTTGTCCCAGGTAGGATGTATCATGAGGGAAGAAATCATGTCTGTGTTATTCAACTGATGTTCCCCCCGCCGAAACCTATCACAATGCCTTTTACAAAGTAGGCATAATACTTGTTGAATGAGTGACCAGACGAGCTACATTCATCAAACACGCACCATGTGCCGGGGCTGCTCTTGGCCCTTTCCGTGTATTATCACAGTCAGCCCTCCCTCTCCTCCCCTGAGATAAATGCTTTTTATCATCATGTTCACCTTCCAGATGAAGAAACTGAGAAACACAGTGGTTATGGGGTTGCCTAAAGTCACACAACAAGTGATGGAACTGTGATCTGAGCCCAGACAGCTGGCTCCAGAACCCATAGCCTCATCACCTATGTATACGATTGCTTCAATTAGTGACTTTGGGCAGAGCATCCCTTTAGGATGAAACTGTTGATATTCTCATCTTCCAGATAAGGAAATTAAGATTCATGTAGTGTAAATAACTTGCCTAAGATTGTTTAGCTAGAAGTGGTACACAAGAAATTCAAATTCCAGTCACTCTGACTCAGACCCAAAGTTCTTTAACCACTGGGTATAATGCCACAGTGCCAGAAGCTGCTCAAAACAGCTGTGCATGAATATTTATGTGCATGTTAAAGCTAAAGCTAAAGGCCTGTAGCCAAAAGCTCCAGCACAGAACAACAAATGGAAGGTAGTCTTCTCAATTTACTTAAATACACATTTAAGCACATACTATTTACTTAGTATTTATTCTAAATACTATTTAATTAGGACCTTCTGATTGGAATAGAGATATCTAGATATAAAAGTATTTGCATATACTGACTCCTTGATATAAATGTAAGGTGTATGGGGGACACACACACATCTGCCTAACCAGGACAATAAAGCTCAGTTTGATGATAGAAATATAACAACTTTTTGACATAAATACATTTGGGCTCTGGAGTCAGACTGCCAGGCTTGAATGCTGATTTCCTTCTTACTAGCTGTCACTTTACTCCCCATCTATAGTTCAAACTCTTTGTAAAGTGGGGATATGATAGATTCTGAAGTATGTTGGGAGGATTAAATGTTAGCATTATGTACCTTTGGCTAGGTAGAAAGCATTCCATAAATACTAGATATCATAATTAATACAGTGTTATCCTATAGTTCAGTGCTAATTCTTTTTCCTTATATTTGTCAGACATGGCATCTATATTTTATATATCTTTATAAATGCAGAGACAAATAGATACATACTCCCCAATTTAGAAAAAAGTCTCTAAAGCTTTTTGCTTTTTTTGAAACAGGGTCTCACTCTGTTGCCCAGGTTAGAGTGCAGTGGTGTCATCGTTGCTCACTGCAGCCTCAAACTCTTGGACTTGAGGGATCCTCTTACCTCAACCTCCTGAGTAGCTAGGACTACAGCTGCACGCTGCTAATTTTTAAATTTTTTGTAGAGAAAGGGTCTTGCTATGTTGTCCAGGCTGGTCTGTAACTCCTGGCTTCGAGTGATTCTCCAATCTCAGCCTCCTAAAGTGCTGGTATTACAGGCATGTGCCACCTTGCTTGTTCCATGCGCCAAAGACCCCTCTGATGGGCAGGCAGTCTATCAACTTATCAGTTTGCCCTTCTCTACTTCTCTATTTTCTGCCTTTCTGTGCACCTCCCAGAGGAAAATGTTCTTTGAACATTTATGACAGTTAACACTCTACCTTTGTATTAGAATAACAATGCTCTATTACATACCACCTACTTCAAAAAACAAATTTCATAAGACATAGCAATCCAAGTTCATCAATAAATCATATGAAGGGAGAATGTGTTACAGAAACATTGCTGATAGCTACAGACTGTCTATTTAACAAGCAAGACCTGGCTATACAAGGAAAACTGCATATTTCATCGCTTAAGTCTCTCTGTAGTGGGTGGCACTGCTGCCACCTTGTGGTCAGGTGAAATTTTCAAAGGCAGAATATTGATGTAGTTAAGATAGACAGTGAAAATATTCTTGTTACACGTGCTTTAGAAATCTATCAAATACCATAATAATTATAGATGTTTCAGTATTTATTGCTAACAATTCCATTTCCAATTAAAAAAAATTACAGGCAGCCGGGAGCAGTGGCTCATGCCTGTAATCCCAGTGCTTTGGGAGGCTGAGGTGGGAGGATTGCTTGAGGCCAGGAGTTTTAAAACAGCCTGGACAATATAGCAAAACTCCGCCTCTGCAGAGAATAAGAAAAAATTAGACTGGCAGGGTGGCATGTACCTATAGTCCTAGCTACTTGGGAGGCCGAGGCAGGAGGATTGTTTGAGCGCAGGAGTTGGAGGCTGCAGTGAGCTCTGATGACACCACTGCATTCCAACCTGGGTGACAGAGTGAGACCCTGTCTCAAGAAAAAAAAAAAGGCAAAATATGTCTCTGGACATTGGTCACCATGACAATCCTTAAACTTATCATTAGCATTACTTTGGTTATTCAGTATATCTGTGTCTCAGTTTCCTCATCTTAAGAACAGGGTGGGGATAGAGGATGAGGATTGAGGGAATTCTAGTGCTCTGGTTCCAATACAAAATGATTTGGTAGCATGGATTTAAAAATAATGCTTTGCAGATATAGACAAACCTCCCTATAATCCCTAAAAGTCATTTGTTACAAGACTATAGCAATGATTTCTCAGGGTGAAAAGATCTCCTGCTCTGTAACTCTGTGAAAGGGGAAGCAGGAAATTTCTGAGTTCACCAAGTATAAGAGTGGCTGTCTAGGATTTATCAGGAAACATTTTTTTTTTTTTTGAGATAGGGTCTCACTCTTGTTACCCCGACTACAGTGCAGTGGCATCATCATAGCTCACATCAGCCTCAAACTCCTGGGCTCAAGCGATCCTCCTGCCTCAGCCTCCCGAGTAGCTGGGACTACAGGTGTGCACCACCACACCCAGCTAATTTTTGTATTTTTTGTAGAGATAGGGTCTCACTATGTTGCTCAGCCTAGTCTCGAACTCCTGGTCTCAAGTGATCCTCCTGCCTTGGCCTCTTAAAGTGTTAGGATTATAGGTGTGAGCCACAGCGCCCAGCCCAGGAAACATATTTTTAAAAATACACATCTGGAAAAAAATTATGTATAATCAAATTTCCTCTTCTTTATATTATTTTGGTGTTCTTTAAAATGAACCTTAAACAATGATGATTATGCTATTTGCTAATTTACATTTCATTATACTGAAATAATTCACCAAACTTGTAAAGAGAACCTGGGCTAAAGGATAAGTCAATAGCACAGGATATTATAATAGTTTTATTTGGCATTGCATATACACAAGCACCGTTGTACCTGAAGCTGTGGAAATGCACAGTTGAAGAACAGAATTTCACAGGTATGCACACAGGAGTTTTTGAAAAGCTGTCCAGAAGCCACATCCTGTTCCATTCAGCTGCCTCATGTTTCTAGCTATTCTAGGACAGCCAAGTTGGCCATTACAGTACTTTTTGACATGCTGAGCTGAGCTGTGGAAAGTGCCACATGGTTCTGGGCCCCCTGCCCTTTATTCAGCTCACAAAATCTGTATAAGCAGCAGCAGTATTCACAGTTATGTTTTATTTAAAACTATGAACATACTAACCATAGAATACCTTGTATAAAGAGCACAAAGTCAAAATAATGACAAATTTTCCAAGCTTCAGTTTATAGATCTGGCAAACATATGTAAGTACAGGTTGAATATACCTTACCCAAAATGCTTGGGACCAGAAGTGTTTTGGATTTTAGACTCTTTTTTTCAAATTTTGGAATATTTGCATCATACTTACTGGTTGAGCATCTCAAATCCAGAAATCTGAAATCTGAAATGCTCCAATGAACATTTTCCCTTGAGTGTCATATCAGAGCTCAAAAAGTTTCAGATTTTGAAGCATTTTGAATTTTGGATTAGGGATACTCAACCTGTATGCAATGATGCTTTTGCAAACTGTACTCTACAAATATAAGGTGTAGTATTATGGTAATCTGTGTCATCTAGCAAAGTCACAATCATAACAGGAAGTAAATCAGCAAATTGGTGAGGTAGTTATCCGCTATCTGACTCATCTTAATAAAGGTTGGATTTCATTATATGTCATTTATACATATTAATTAATGATATATAAATAGTTTATATTTTTGAGTTTGGCTAATATTTCATAACCAAGACTCGGACCAGCCAAAATTTTTATATATAAACACTTCTTATCAAGAAAGAGGACATGAATAAATTCTATGGTCTTCAGAGCTTTAATAGTACAAAAACAATTTTAAAAATGGATGTGTTTTATATATATTTTCCTTTCTAAGGATATTAATATTTGGTTTATAATATTAGTTACATAATATATCAAAGGGGGGGGTAACTGGATGACACACTTTATAGATGATATTCAAGGTTGACAAATCTCATACTAAGGCACAATGGCAGGCCAAAGAGGGAAATACATAAAGGTCCAAGATCCTGATGATTTGTTATGCTACTATCTGTTAAATGCAATGATGAAATGAAGAACCGCAAACCTGGAGGAGTGTAGCCTTATCAAATAAAATGAATTTCATTACCTTCAGTTATATTATTTAACTTTAAGGGAGCTAGGTTAAGGAAAAGGGAAATTTTGGAAATCTAAAAACATAATGAATAAATTTTTCATTAATACAAAAATTAAGATAAAAATCATAAAAAAGATTTTATAGGTAAAATATTTAGTCATTATACCAAAGAAACTGTAAGAACTGGTGACAAAAGTATTTTTTAATTAATGAGTAATAAAGATATGACTAAAATCTATAGAGAATCAGACCTGAATGTCTATAATGTCATAAATTTGGAAAAAAAACGTAGCTACTTCTCTTCATTTCTGAAATCAAGTGGGAGAGTAAAAATGAAGAAATCTACTTCCTCTTCAAACCATATTATTTTTCTTCTCATTATTCTTAAAGTGATATTTTCTCCCTCTTCTAGGATCAGATGTTTAATGAGCTGCTCACATACGATGCACCTCATCTTCTACAAGATTTGGACACATATTTAGGGGAAAAAGAGTGGCTTATTGGTAATTCTGTGAGTATGTTTTATATCTTAAAAGATATAAGTAAATATAAAATAAAATGACAAATAAAATGGCAAATAAAAGAATAAGCCAAAAACTTATAAAAGCTTATTGAAAAAAAATATTACCCATACAGAGAGAATAGAGTATATAGCAGGGACAAGAGCTAAACTTCTTTAAATAAGCCTGTTTTAGTAGATTTGACTTTGGGACCATAAAATATTTTATATAATTATATAACAACAACAAAAATTTTAAAATCAAAAGCCAAGTGAAACAAATGAACCTAACTGTGCCAAAGAGATGTATAGAGCACATAGAGAATACACATGTCCTCTATTAGTGAAGAACTATTTCAAGAACTATCAGTCATCATTTGTAAAACACAGTAATTCAATTAAACATCTCAAGACATAGTCTCTCAGAACAAAAAATAAAAATCATACCCTATTTTCAGTAATCATATTGTCGGGGCACTAGACACTACTGGTATTGTTTTTATGGTATTATTATACCTATATTGTGGGTGTAGAAATAAATTGTGTTAATGTCATTGAGAACCCAGATCTTCAGTGTGGGAGAAAGGAGGTAGAGATGTAAGATCAGGAAGGTTAAGTAAACATTTTACTCCTGAACTTGTACTAGAGATAACAGTATAAACGCATGATGTACTTTATCTCAGGATAAAGAAAGAAGCATTTTGTATCTCAATCAATTGGAAAAAGTTTCTCTTCATAAAAGTATTCCAGTTAAGAAATAAGAAGGAAAGATTGAAATAAACTATCGCCACTTTCCAATCCTGGAAGAATCAATGGCCTTAGGCATTGACCATCAGTAAATATCACAAAAACTGAGACAACCAGATACTACAGGCTTTCTGATAGAGGAGCACACCACCACCTATGAGTAGTCTTGCCCCCAAATCAAATCTATATCATCTAATTTAAATGCTGTGGTAAGTGAGGGTCCCTGCCTTCAAGGAGATTGCATCCTAGGAGACAGGACTCAGATTGCTTTTTTGCAGCACTCTGTGATACTCACTCCGACCTTTGCCCTGGTTCAGCCTTCTGGGTGATGCAGAGGTACGCTTGCTACATCTTTTCTCAGTTCAACCTCGTCAAACACTCCTGACTCTCCTCATAGCCTTTCCTAAAATGTTCCTCTCCCTGTCCTATTGAATGAATAATTTTTAAAGACTTCACTTTTCCCCCCTGTTTTAAAATTCCTTTGTAAACATCTTCTGACCCCATCTCTGAGCACTCTCTTTCTTCCTCATAATGCTCCAAACACACTGGTGTGTGTTTATTCCTCAGACACAAATCCCACTGCCACCTAAAAGCCTTCACACTTGCTGTTCCTCGTGCCTGGGATGCTTATACCCCAGATCGCTGCATGTTTGGATCCTTTCTTATCATTCAAGTCTTGGTTTACATGTCACTTCTTACAGGTCTTCCCTGACCACTGGCTAGTCCATCTTGTCACTTCACTTTTCATCACCCCTATCAGTTTGCATATTGGATTGTCTTCCCCCTTTTAAAATAAAGCTGCAACAGGGAAGGGGCTTGTATCATATCTTGCTCTCCAGTCAATCCCCAGCACCTAGACCTGGGCATGGCACATAGTAGGTGATCAATAAATATTTGTTGGCTACTCTGAATCTTCTAACCAATAGCCTCTCTTGGCTGACAGATGTTTAGTAAGCAAGTTCATGAAACACTAGCAATCAGCTTTATTAAATTACATACAAAAAGAAAACTAAGAATAGTTCACACTTAAACTTCACTCTTTGATATTCATATGGAACCAAAGTAACATAATACAGTCTTAGTTCCTAGTCACAAAAGAAAAAACACCCACCATACAAGGGTAGGACCAGACTGTCATCACTCTAACCCAGTGGCCAATCTTAGCATACCACTAATGGATCACATACCTATATATTATTTCTTCTGACATGATGCAATATAATGTATTTTAGCCAAAATTATTTCACTTAAAGTGATAAACTCTCTAGGAATAACTTGCACCCTATTCCTTTATACTACCTAGTACAAAGGAACAAGGTAAACAAGATGAAATAATCATACAGATACTGAAGATAGCACATTTTGTAGGATTTGTGTGGAATCTTCAATAATTCGGTGACATGAAAAGAAGGGTACTGTTCTGAAGAGGTTTAAAAGACATAAGCAGATGAAATGCATAGATCTGGAATGGATCTGGCTTCGGCCTATAAAGGACATTTTTTGAACAGATGGAAAAATACGGATTGATTATTAGAGGAAGACATACCGTCACAAAGAGGTGGAGATTGGATCAGGTTACAGAGGAGTAGGTACCTTAAAGATTTCATGTTAGTAAAAATCCATCCATCCATCCATCCATCCTGCATAGAAAAATACCTTATACACTAAAATGTTAATAGTAGAAACCTCTGGGTGTTGGAAGTATGATGTTATATGTAATTATCTAAACTTCTATTATATACATATTCTGCTTTTATAGTAAGATTGTTTTGAGTTTAAAATAGACTATCTTTTAGATTAACAAATTAAGTTTAATTTTGGAATGTTGATAAAGTTATACCTTTTATGTTCAAATGAAAAGTTTGTTTCTTTAAACTAGGTAACTTGGGCAGATTTCTACTGGGATATTTGTAGTACCACACTTTTGGTCTTTAAACCTGACTTGCTGGACATCCATCCCAGGCTGGTGACCTTACAGAAGAAAGTCCAAGCCATTCCTGCCATTGCTGACTGGATACAACGAAGGCCCCAAACCAAACTCTAGCCCCAAACCAAACACACCACCTTCAAGCTTTGTTTTCTTCATAGCATCTCTCCCATGAAGATAGCTACAGTCTGCCAGATAATCCACACTCCCCTCTCCAGCTCCACCAAGACTTTCACTTTAGCCATATTCTGCTTTAAAAAAGAAAAGAAAAAAACCCCACATTTCCATTATCTTTTTTTCAGAATAACTTTACATCATTTGTAATTAAGGAAAAATAGTTTATAATACCTCGCTTTACACCGGTTCCAACATGCATGAATTTTATTCACAATGGTTTAGTTAACACCAGTTTCCCCCAAAAAATGGTTTGGACTTCTGCAACAACAGTATATTAACTGTAATTGCATGAAATACAAACTTTGCTGCCAGTTTGTCCACAAATCATTATTTAAATAACAGGTGCACATCATAACCAATGACCAATCATGTCACTTCTTTCAGACTGCCAGTGACTGGTCACCGCACATCTGTTATTCACGCATAGACAGCAAAGTGTGTAGTTGTACTGTCTGCTTGTTTGCTAGTGATACATCCATTTGACATTTTACAATAATACATAATCAAAAGAGGGAACTCACCAACAAAGATGAAAGTGCAGCAGAACAAAAATGATAATGCTGCAGTGAAATTCAAGTTGAACATAAACGGAGTTATAAAAAAAAGTTGACTGTGGGAATGTGACACTGTGCAGTTCAAGAGGCTCTAGATATGCAGCCAGAGGAACTTGGTAAAGATGAACTTATCAACATAAGTGATGAAAGTGGTTATGACAAAAAAGATGTAGATGTCCCAGAGATCAAGAGAATGAGAAGGTAAGTCACAGATTGAGAGAAAATACTTGCAAAACATTTATCTGATAAAAGACGGTTATCCAAAATGCACAAAGAACTCTTAAAATTCAGTGAGAAAACAAACAACCTGATTAAAAAATGGGCAAAAGACCTTGACACCTCACCAAAGAAGAGATACAGGTAGCAATAAGCAGATGAAGAGTTGTCCAACATAATGTCATTAGAGAATTGCAAATTAATGAGATACCACTACCCCTTATTAGAATGGCAAAAATCCAAAACACAGACACCACCAAATGCTGGTAAGGATGTGGATTAACAGGAACTCTTATGCACTGCTTATGAGAATACAAATGGTTACAGCCACCTTGGAAGACAGTTGGCATTATCTTACAAAACTAAACATACTCTTACCATAGGACCCAGCAATTGCTCTCCTTGATATTTAACCCCAATGACCTGAAAACATGTCCACACAAAAACCTGCAAATGAATATCTACAGCAGCTTTATTCACAACTGCCAAAGCCTGGAAGCTACGAAGACATCCTTTGATAGGTGAATGGATTAATAAACTGTGCTACATCCAGACAACAGAACGTTATTCAGTGCTAAAAAGGAATGAGCCATCAAGCCATGAAGAGACATGGAGGAACTTTAAATGCGTATTACCAAGCGAAAGAAACCAATCTGAAAAGGCTACATACTGTATGGCTCCAATAATATATTCTGAAAAAGGCCAAACTATAGAGATAGTAAAAAGATCAGTGGTTGCCAGGATTGGGGAAAGAAATGGATAAATAGGTGGTACACAGAAGTTTGGGCAGTGAAACTATTCTGTGTGATATCATAGTGGTGGATACATGTTATTATACATTTGTTAAAACACAGAATGCATACCACCAAGAATGAACCCTAATGTAAATTATGGACTTTGGGTGATAATAATGTGGCAATGGAGGTTCATCAATTCTAACAAATGTACCAATCTGCTGGGGGTTGTTGATAATAGCAGAGGCTGTGCGTATGTGGACAGGGGATGTATGGGAACTTTGTTCTTCCTGATCAATTTTGCTGTGAACCTAAAACTGCTCTAAAAAATAAAACCTATTAAAAAAAAAAAAGAACAGAGATTAAAATGTTGGAGGCCAATCCAAACTTAGAAGTTATAAAAATTTGCCAGGGTATAAAAAAGATGCTCACTTGTAAGTTATACAAGACAGTACCAAAGTCCTGTTGTTAATTTTTAAAAATAAAAATCCTTATCCATGGGAGATATGTTCCAAGACCCCTAGTGGATGCCTGAAACCATGCACTGTATGGAACCCTACATATACTACGTTTTTCGATTTGATAACTGAGACGGCTACTAATGGGTAGATAGCATATACAGAGTGGATACGCTGGACAAAGGGATGATTCATGTCCTGGGCGGGACAGGATGGAGTGGGATGGCAGGAGATTTCATCATGCAATTCAGAATGAATAAAACTAATGAATTGTTTATTTCTGGAATTTTCCATTTAGTATTTTCGGACCGTGGTTGACCACAGCTAACTGAAATTGTGGAAGGTGAAACTGAAGATAAGGGGGAACTACTGTATCAGTTTTACTATTTTTTTCATTTACTTACACATTCATAACCAACAATAAGAATGTTTTTAATGCTCTGACAAGATTTTTCAAAGGTCATGGATAATCACAATTTTCCCCAGTGACTATTGTTTTCAACAATTTCAACTTCATTTTTACAATTCCACACTACTGTGGAAAACAAGAACTGCCTCTATAAAGAAGTCTTTTAAACAGAATCTTCCAAATAACAATACATTTAGGTTATCCCCCAGAAATCCATTTTAAAATATTGGAACATCAAATTTTAGTTTAATTTAATATTATAAATATTGTACTGTTTACTCTTAGTATGTGACATCATATATGGAAACAGACTAATGAAATAGATAGCCTTACGCTTGAAATGCAGTGCAGACAAAAGAGAATACAGACTTGAGAAGCCAAGTAAGAGGGGAGGGTGGGGGAGAGAAAGAAAGAAAGAAAAGGAAAAGCCCAGATAGGTAGGATCTTATGTAAGATGTTTCTTTCCTCCCAACAGTGTTCTATGAAATTGGAGAAAAATGTTAAATACTTTATAAAATTATTAAGGACTACACATAAAAAGAAAATACATTTCCCAAGTACCTTGCTTCTTTGCATCAAATTTTGTCATTAGTGGTTGTTAACAAGTAAATGATAATAGGATGTAAGTGAATCTCATTACAAAGCCTTCCATCACGTAATCAAGGCAGTCTAAAGAAAAAATTACCTTTAACAAAAGAAATTCAAATAATACTCTAAATAATGAACATAAAAACTTTTCTTTCCTTTTTTGCATGGCCATTTTTCTCCACATTATTGAATTCTTTTTTTGTTTGTTTCTTTGTTTTGAGACAGGGCCTCACTCTGTTGAACTGGGTAGAGTGCAGTGGCATCATCATGGCTCACTGCAACCTCAAACTCCTGGGCTCAGGTGATTCTCCTGCCTCAGCCTCCCGAGTAGCTGGGACTACAGGCATGTGCCACCATGCATGGGTAATTTTTCTATTTTTTGTAGGGACTGGGTCTCACTATGTTGCTCAGGCTGGTCTCGAACTCCTGGCCTCAAGTGATCTTCCTGTCTCGGCCTCCCAAAGTGCTGGGATTATAGGTGTGAACCACCATGCCCAGCCCACATTATTAAATTTTGACAAGCTTTAATGAAAACAGAATTTAGTAAAAGTGACAAATCCAATGCTTATGCAAAATTATGAAAATTCAAAATAAGATAATCAGTCCTATGTGTTTATACAAATCATAATTCAAGTATAAAATGCAATCATAGCAAGTTTCACAAAAGGAAATATTTAGCACCATGATAACCTTTAGGTCATCTTTTTGCAATGAAGGATAACATATTCCTATCCCATCCTGTACACAAATTAAATGTCTTCTTGCTTACAGAGAAAGAGGGAAGTGGCTGGGTGGGGGAATCAGAGCAGAAATTGCATATTTTAATTAGAAAAAAATATAGTTAGAAAAATTTTGGGATAAAAAAGTTAAAAGAGTCAATTCCTTAGTTTTATGGACTGCTTAAGGGTTGCACATAAGGTTACACAAATGGAAACCAAATCTCCTCATACCTCTATCTCTCTACTATACAATAACACTAACTGCTAGGAACAATAGTAATTAATGTCTCAATATAAATATGTACTGGCATAAAGTTATAAGCGTACGGGGTCCCCAACAGTTAAAAAAACAAAGGCACTTCTTCTATCCCTGTGTGACTTGCATTAAAAAAAAAAAGTCACTTCAGTTGGTCAAGATATTACTCCAACAATGGTGGCTGCATTCGCTCCTTACTGATCATGGGTTACAGTATTTACTGGCATCAGCCCTATGACGGGAACAATGAGAATACCTCCTAAGTAATAAATTCTAATTTATTGATAGACAATATTAAGCACATAAGATGATCTCATTTGTGCTCAATATTATATATTTTTAAGGTAAGAAGAGGGAGGGTTATAAATATTAAAAAGGGTGTGAAAATACAAATTAAGATCACAAATATTTTTATTAAACCCAAGACATAATAGAGCATTACACGACGAACCCAACTACATATCATCAGAGATAAAAATTTGGATATAACAACAACAAAAGAAACAGCCTATCATTGAAAATACATTAATACAAAAAAGTTATGAGAAATCCATCACAAGATTTTAAAAAGTAATATTCCCAACGATTTGACTAAGTGATCTGGGCACGGTGACGCACAAGGAGGTAGGATTAACATTTGAAGAGTCCTTTTAGTCCTGTAACGCTAAAATATATTGAGTCTGTTCAATATACCTTCAAGATTGGGTTAAGTCTACTAAGCCATGAGTTCTCAGAATCTGTAATATCTAAATAATCACTATGAGAACTTTATTTACCTTCTAAATGCAGAGGGCTGTATTACCTAGCATTTTCACAAGTTAGGATGCCTTGCAAAGTATGATCTCCAAAAATTAACAAATCTTTCATTTATAAATAAGTTTATTTATAATGATATTTACATAATAAAAACAAAACACTTGAAACTCACAAGTTATACAAAGAAACTGATGTATAATAAAAACAGCAATATAGACTGACAGGCAGAAATTTAAAGAAAGATTTAATAAAGAGTTAAATATCAAATAGACAACTTTACTTCTTCTAACTTTCACTTTGTCACCCACACTGAATTGGAATTGAACAATGGCTCTCTCTTTAGGCGGTCCTGTACTGGAAATTCTGGAAACTGGCAAATTATATTTTGATAAGAGTTTAAAGGTAATGACCTATTTCCATGCAGTACCTAATGCTGCCTTAATATGAAGTCACATTCAGTCTGCTTTGAAGTGAAATAGCTTTAAGTTAATCTGTTCTGCCAGGCTAAAAAAATGTCACCAACATTTTGCTGATGTGTGGAGTTGTGGCAGGAATAAACTACTATATTTAGAGAGGAAGAAAACTGGAGCAGAAGTGACTGGGCAACAGTTTCAAGAGAAGCAAAAGCCAGGAGAGGGAAATCAATGAAAACATGCACAAGATTAAGCAGAGTAATAAGCACAATTAGTGCAGTTGGGAAATGAACAGAAGGAATTAATCCATGGAGCAAGATATGGGCTTCTTTATTTACTATTCACTGGAAAACAACTTAGTGCCTAGCCAAACAAATGTGTTTTAACAGAAGTACTTGAGAGGACCTGGGGGGTGTTAGTATATGGAATGCCACCTTTAAATTCAGGTTGATTTCTTGTTGACATTGGTGAACATCTGCTTCAAATAGCAATAAAATGAAAGCTATATAATCTATACAGCTGCATTTTTAAACTAACATAATAAAAAAAACTTCAAATGAGACAAGCAAAAACAAGACGTAAGCATTGTCAAATAAGGCACATGTAAAAATCTACACACATTATCCAGTGAAAGACAATATATATATATATTTGGAGGTAGAAATAATTACAAAAATACTGACATTTCTAAAGCATTAGCATATTTGTTACAAACAATCACCAACTAATCCCCATTCAGAAAACTGCTTTGTAAAATGATTATTCAACATCTTCAGGACTACATATTTGTGGCTTTTTTTGAAATTTCACATGTGAGCATCTGGAGAATTCAGTTAGTGGCAAAAAAGTTGTCCATACTATGAGAAATGCAATATGGAAATTATAAAAAGTTATAAATGTTCATAAACCCCATGGTCATCATAATGTAAATGTCCTTGAGTGCACCAAGTTGATATTTCCTCATCAATTAGGAATTCACAATTCTTATTTCACAGGCCCATTGACGTTTTTAGTAATGTGGCTATATCTGCTGGCATACTCCCTTCATCACCTGTAGGTAAGAAAGTGGCATTAAAAGTTTTATGAAAACATTTTATTTTATAAAACATATTCTCTCGTCCAATTTTTTCTTTCTTTGGTAAATTCCTATTCATCTTTCAAGGACCAGTTTACTTCAGTGTCACGCCCTGTTAAAAACCTTCCCTACCTCCTGCATATATTAGGGTTATTTCCTCTGTGTTTTTGTTTGTATTACCAGCATAGCAACCTAAGTTTATGTTTCTGATTTTATATAAATATATAAAGATACATAGATATGGTTTGGATCATATCTAATTCATATAGTACATGGTACTTCTCACATTTGCTAATTAAAAGAAAAACATTATATAACAAACTGAGTAGGGAAAACAAGGACAACAAAGTCCCCAAATCCCAATCAAACCAAAAGTAATTTAATCTATACCCTTATTTTTTATCTAAAGATACAATCACTAACTTAGACCCACTCTACACACATAAAAAACATTTTGAGTATAGTATACCAGTTGAGGATTAACCACTGTAAATTACCTTTATTTATCCAATGTTTGCTCCATATTTTAATTAAATGGGACCCCAGTATCTAGAAATTTATGGGAATTGTTTGGTATTTTCTAAGACACCCTGTGTCACAGTGACACAGAATCTATCACCTCTGATTATTCACTTCAGCACTCAATATTTTTAGATGAACTGATTTATAAATTTACTGGTTAGTAATAGCCCAGCTGGCAATTCACAAATATTTGCTCACCTGTTATAGATCTGTAGCTATGAATAATTTTATAAATTAGATGTGGCTAAAATACAGCAAAATAGTTACTTCTCTCTCTCTTTCCCTCTCTCACAAACATGCACCCCAGCTACAATCTAAAATTCTAAGAGTTCTTTTATCTACTCTTCTTTTTTCTGTAAAAAACACATATACACAGGAACACAAAATACTGTATAGACTCTTAGGAAGTTCACTGATACCCTTGCTTCCAAGCTAATCCACAGACTTGAAAATAGCCTATGAAACCCAAGTTGACACGTCCTAAATTAACTGACACCACATTAGGAGGAATGCAGGGAGAGAGGGAAAGAAAGAAAAGAGTAAGGAAAAATTTAAAGATATAATACAATAAAAATGCAGCGTGTGAAGTTTGGACCTTGGTTTAAAAAAAAAGCTACAAAAGACAGTAAGAGGACAATTGAGAGAAATCTGGATATGAACAATATATGACAATATCTGGAAATTATTAATTTTCTTGGATGCAATAACGGTACTATAGCAACTTAAACAAAGATGGTGTGATACTGAAAATAAGTTGCCATGTTTATAAATGACTTGGTAATGGTTCAGTGGGAAAAAAGGTAGATGAAGCAAATACTACAAATGTCCCAACTGTTAAATCACTGTACTTTCATTCATACTATACTTTGAACATTTTTGGATGAAAATTTCTGTAATAAAAAAGTTTAAGAGGAAGAAAATTAATATAATTAATCACATTAAGGGAGATAGAAAAAAAACCCCAGAACACAATCTTTATTTTAAAGCAGTGGTTCTCTGCTTTTAGCATGTATCAGAATCACCTGGAAGGCTTGTTAAACTAAAGATTATATCCCATCCCCAGAGTTTCTGATTGAGTAAGTATAGGATGGGGTTTGGAATTTCAAACTGGCTATTTCCCAGGTGATGCTGCTCTTGCTGTTGGTGAAGGGACTGTACTTTGAGAATCACTTAGGTAAGCTATAGAAACACAAAAATCTGATAAGCATATTTGAGAGGAATCATGGTCTTTAATCTTTCATCGTTTCATGGAAGGGGTGCACACACATTGTTAACATAAAGCACATACACAATCAATCACAAATATACCTTTTGTTTACAGAGGTAAACTTCACTGTGAGAGATGGAAAGAAGGGCATACATGTACTCTCATCAGTTCAGTGTCAAAATTATTTAAATGAAACCAGAGGCACAGCTGAAGACAAAATTACTGCAGTTAAGAGATTAAATAAAAGACATCATCATATCCTTAGCCTATCAAATAAAACACACACCAGAAAAAATTAATATATAAATAGCTTTAAATAAGACAAAGGACGAAAACTTCCTACAGAAGGGAAAAGTGGTGGTGATTCTTTATAACCAAACATTTCAAAACTCATGGTCTGAGAGCACAGCTGAAATACATTGCTATTTTAACAGACATCTGAGGTAAAACCAACAGGCAAACTTTTACACTGACCAAATTTATGTAAGTATAAATAATTTACATACATTATAACTAAAAATGATTGAACATACACATCACTTCTGCTCCCATCTGAAATGCCATTAAACTACCATGGAGGAAAAAAGTGTGAGGGGATTAAACTAAAGAGAAAGAATAGGAGAAAAAGAAGACAGAGAAATCGAGCTATCAACAAATTTCAGAAGAAAAAGTATATGGAAGAATGGAAACTGACTTTAGCAGAATAGACAAAGCAAAACCTTAAGTGTTTGGAGGTGGGAAGTACAAGGCTATTCCATACCCAGATCCTGCCTCCCCTGCTCAAAGCTCAGGAAAAGGCGGTAATGGGAAACATATGAAACTAAGAACAAGTTGAAGGGGTATAACACCTAAAGCTTGCCCAACAGAACCAGTCATTTACCCCAGATGTATAAAACTGAAGATTTATTCTTTGGAGGATTTGAATCTGAGGAACTCTGGACTTGGGATAGTAGAGACCAGAGAGGCTGTACTGAAAACAGGAAAATTAACTGTTTGAATATGAGAACAAACCTCCCTCCCCCACTTCCCCTCCACTCTGAGAATACAGTCAGTTGGCTCATACTACCTCTTCCCACTATCTTTGCTTCACAAGAGACTGGACAGTATCCATCTGAGGAAATGAACCAGCCCATGAGAAAAGACCTATAGTTAAAAACAGTTGGAAGTCCGATAATCAAAAGCTGAGTCCCTGAATAATTAACTATCATGGTTTTATTTAGAAACTTATTGTTAGGACAAAACCCATATTTAGTAGCATTGCTAAAAGAGAATTTAATTGCTTTACTAAATTCTAAAAGCTGCTCTAAAAAAATAATCAGGAAAAAAAAATTGCCCAAGTAGAATCTGCCTTATGCATTTGGCACTGTTGTATTTGCTAGATGACCTGAAACTGGCAAGTTGCCATGTCCACACAAAGCCTAGTAATTACTGTTAATTATTTAAGTTATGATCATCCTACTTATCCTCACCCTTAAAGGTCTAACTCAATTGCTTCTTACTCAAACTTTCTCTAATGCCTGACTTCCCAAGCTCCCACAGCACCCTGAAATAAATGCTATATAAGATAGACAAGCATTAACTTAATCATACACATCTCTATCTCTTTGAAGACATATTAAAATGTACTGATCTTTATATAGCACAGAGTGCCTAACAAAATACTGGGACATAGCAAATATTCAACAGAAGTTTGCTGAATTAAAATAAATCATTACCAATATTAGGAAGATCCTTATTTACTAGAATAATAAATAACTTATTTCCAATTAAATTTAACATTAAATAAGAAAAGCAAGGTGCAGAAGAGTGCATGCTAACTTGTGTAAAAATGGAGAAAGAATACATATACTTATTTCTATATGCATAAAATAGCTGGTCACACACTCAAAAAAACAAAAGGCTAACATCCATCACATAGGGAAACTGGGTGATGGGGCAGGAAGGAGGCTTTTGTTTGTCCTTTCATATCTTCTGAGTTTTCAACTATGTGAATATATAATCTTCTCAAAAATAAATACATAAATAAAAATTTTAAACTTATGAACTTTTAAAAATTATTCTTTTCAACAGGGCAGAGTGGGTAGGGGTTATTTATTTGAGGGTTCTCTTTAAGGTCCAACTGGTTCAATCTGAAAAGTTGAAATTATTAAATTTTCCACAAAGTGCATTTTACTATGCTGTAGTATAATAAACATTTACTAGTCAAAATGAAATTAATGTAAATGTCAGGGTTCTTAATAAAGTCAATTATGCCCTAAAATATAGTATGCCAAGTATTTAAACCTTTGAGTTCATAAATATTACTTATGTAATAAGCAAATCATAAAACTGTAGATAAAATAACAGATACAAACAATTTATTTTGGGGATGTTCTTACCATAAATAAGATAAGGCATGAAAAAGACAGAATTTTCCAAAATCAAGGTGTTTATATTAATCCTGGCAAAGTGGATCTTAGTTATTATAGTGCTTTTGAAATAAGTATGCTTACCTTTCTACGTCATCCCTAAATTGTATACTGGTTAAGTGATTTAGGCCATCTTTGTTATTCCCTTGCAAAAGCTAATTTGATGCCTGGTCATATAAATAAATACTGAAGTTTCTGCTCACAATAGCTTACCTTCATCTACTGTGGTCATATCTTGTTCTAGTTTCAATTTCTGCTGGTTAATTTTTAGCATGGATTCTTCGATAGTCCCTTGGCTTATTAATTTTATAACTAGTACTTCTCTAAAAAAATAACAAGATATGTCCACTGGTTACTAAATATAGTTATTTGGATACATGCAAACTATATTTAAGAATTCAAAAAGAATAACTTGAAAATTGTGACAAAATATATCCTTAAATTTAAATTCTTCTTTTATTCAAACTACTTGAGATTGACATTTTCTGAGCATTTAGCTTTTAGACACCCTTTCCTATTGATTTAAGAGAAAGATATTTGTACTTTAAAAATTACTAATAAAACTATATTACAACAGTTCTATGTTCAGACAGAAATTACATTTTCAAATAAAACATCCTTTGTTTATCAGGTTCCAAGAAATAATTCTGTATAGTAAGGCAGTGTAGTAAAGTACAAAGCTCCACAATAGGCATGAGTAAACATTTGATCCATAAATGAATATATCAATATCTTCTGGAAATATAATAAAATACTTCACAAAGAAGACATTGTTTGTTGTTTACGTATGAAAGTAATGTCCTATTTATCCTCACCCTTAAGACTTATGAGTGAGTCTTAAGGCTTAAGACTTACAAGTGACCCTTAAGACTTAGGAATGACTATAAAGAGGTGAAAGTAACTACAATATGTTACTTCCACCTCTTTATAGTCCTGTGACCAATGTCAACATTAACCTAAACCTAAAATAATCTACTACTCAAATAATCTATTTCCTAAAGGGTAGATAACAGGGTAGCAATAGTATGTTCATTACCAAGTCTGTCTGGCTCTTAAATGGTCTAATAAGCAAGTCTTTTCAATTATAATCTTTTTCAACAGGATAGACCATTGACAATACTTCCTCTTCATGAACTGCAGAACTATGTGGGGTGAGAGTGGGTGGTTATTTTGTCTTAATTACTAAAAAATGGATAGGTTACATAGTGGAGTTCATATTCAACACTGCTGATACAAAATACACCAGCTATCATGCTTTGCTGACAAAATTAAAATTAAGGCAGGACATCCAACACACTATATTCTACACAAATTAAACGTGCATTTATTTAAAAAATAAATTTCAACTGAAAACACTTACTTAGTCTGGCCTACTCTATGGCATCTATCTTCTGCTTGTTTGTCATTGTAAGGATTACAGTCAATATCATGAAGAATAACAACATTTGCTGAGGTCAGATTTATTCCTAATCCACCAGCTTTTGTTGACAGCAGAAACACAAAGATATCCATATCGGTATTAAACTCATCAATTAGATGAATCCTATAAGACAAATATTCTAGATTAAATCTCACTAAAATGTACGTAATGTAATTAAAACCGAAAATAATCATATCACATGGAAAAGAAACTGGAGATGTAAATACATGCTTTTGCAAGGCATTACAGTTACTTTTCCTATGGCTTATACCATTGAAGAGCCTTCTCAATTCATCAGCTTCTTTTTTATAGTATTGCTCCCCTTACTAACTCTTACTTTAATTCAACCACTCAGATTTGATTAACTCCCCTGAGGGACTATTTGGTCCTTTGTTTAATGACTTCTGGCTTATCTAAATTCTGCATGTGGCTTTTCAATCTTTAACCTTCTCGTAAGTCTGTCAGCTGCTACTAGCAGACAATATACCTGATGAACCAAGGACTTCAAGATCAAACTGTATCAGTACATTCTTTTTTAGCATGATTTTTACCCTTATTCTAGTGCAGGGAAAAAAAAAATCATTCTGGCTCATTAAAAAATAAGTCAAAATATATAATCCAATTTGAAAACACTAGAAAAAGCATTCTTTGTTTAAGACAATCTTTTCAACCTTTGGGAATTAAAAAAGAACTTAATTACCCTTAAAATATGAAAAGCCTAAGCTTTTAAAACAATTAAATATAAGGTGCTTAGACTTTGATTTTTAAATGGGGAAAACCTTTAAAAGCATACAATTTTAATAGCTATTTCAAAATATATTTGTATGCTATTCAGACACAAAATTTAAAAAGAAAATATCTCTCATTTTAAGGTAATGATTTGAAGTAACCAAACATAAGACTAAAAGCAACAAAATTCTATCAAATGCGTTAGAAGTTTAAAATTCTAACAAATAATAAATAAATAATGAGTGATTTTCTGAAACTAAAGTGAAATATACCAACCTTTCAGAAATCTGAGTTTTTCCATCTAATCTGAGGTACCTATGCTGATGATGTTTTAAGAGAACCTCTAAAATATCCAGCATCATGGTAAATTGGCTAAATAATACAACTCTATCACCCTGTGAAAATACATACATGGATCAGAAACAGAAATATAAAATGATTATACATAGTACTCAAAGCCTTGACAGGGCTAAACAATTAGGAGTGTTACCCATATTGTGTTGACAAGTTTGCAGAAAATTCCCTATGATACAAGTATTGACTGCTTCTTTAATGAAAATCAAGTAATGATACCTAAGGTAAATTTCTTGTAACTTATATATGAATAAATTGCCTTAACTTCTATAACTTCAGAGCTAAAATTTAACTCTTAGTTTTGGTTTTAAGAACAGTTAAATTTACTTCCTTTTCACAACAGAAAAATGTCACCAAATGTGAATAGCTGCATAAGTACATGTTATTTAGATTGTGATCTTACAAAATTAAGCTATTTTACACATAAAATGCAGTATTACTTAAGTAACTATTTAACAAATCGTATCTTCTAAAAACTAATTTTGAAGCACTCATACAGACTATCATCTATGAAATAATGACAATTAAGATTATTTTTTTAAACATCAATACAGACATAGTCTACAAATTTCTACTGTTCTCTTTGAGGTTCCACAGAAAAAGAAGTAATCAGGAAAATGTATGTCTAAATATGTCAAGAAGATGTTCAAAACAGTAGATTCTAGAAGAATGTAGAACAGACACAGGCTAAAGCTTCAAGAAAGTCAAATCATGTAAGAATTGCTTTAAGAAGTTTAACTAATTGGGACGACGCAAAAGGAGTATCATTTTTTTTTTAATACCTTCTGTTTCAATTCGGACAAGATGCATCCTAAAGCTCGAAATTTTCCAGAATCTAAAATCAAATCCATGTCTAACTGGAAGTTATTAATGTGTCGATACTGTTTACAAAGTACATGTAGTTCAAAGTCTGTCATAACTTCCATATCTTCAAAGATCAGGTCAGGGTTAGCCTCACAATGTGTAGGCTCCTTAAAACAAACACAACACAATATACTTCAAAATAAAAAATTTTATAATATGATCAGAACATTTTAATAAAATTGTTCACATCTGATAAAATACTTAAATCACAGAACATTTCAGTGCAACAGATTTAGCAAAGGAAATTAATATTCATTTTTTAAGTATAACAAAAGGGGGAAAGTCCTTATCGTTTTAGAGATGATAGACCGAATATTTACAGATGAAATAATGTCTAGAATTTGATTCTAAATAACCCTAAGGAGGGGTCTGGGGGTATAGATGAAACATGAGTAGTGTTATTGCCAAGTGATAACTAGAAAAGGGGTGAAGTAATGTTACATGGGCAGAGAGTTTGGTATGCAATTCTGCCTATATTTACATGTTGGAAAGTCTCCCTAGGAAGTTAAAAGTAATATAAAAAATTTTTAAAAAGAAAATGCGGCCAGGCACAAAAATGGTTCATGCCTGTAATCCTAGCACTTTGGGAAGCCGAGGCAGGAGGGTCGCTTGAGGCCAGGAGTTAGAGACGAGTCTGAGCAACATAGCGAGACCCTGTCTCTATAAAAAACCAGAAAAATTAGCTGGGAGTGGTGGTGTGCGCCTGCAGTCCCAGTTACTAAAGAGGCTGAGGCAGGAGGATCACTTGAGCCCAGGAGTTTGAGGTTGCAGTGAGCTATGATGATGCCACTGCACTCTAGCCTGGGCAACAGAGTGAGATGCTATCTCAACCAGAAAAAAAAAAAGAAAAAAAAAGAAAAGAAAATGGGTTGCTTTCAACACAAAGATTAGTAAGGATAAATAAGGGTAAGATGCTACAGGAGAAAAAGGCAAAAATAAAGAACAATGGCTAAAACTATAAAGAAGAAATAAAAGAAAATAAATGGGAAAAATGACTCACTAAACAGAACACAAAATCTGAGGGATCTTTTTGTTTAAAAAAAAAAAAAAGGAGTGCATTATGGAAGTCTAAATCAGAACTGGCAAACTCTTCCTGTAGGGGCCCCACAGTAAATATTTTAGGTTTTGTAGGCAAAATGATCTCTGTTACAACTACTCAACTCTGCCCTTGTAGTGAGAAAGTAAGTAGTCAGAGATAACACAAACAAACAGGCATGACTGTAAAACTTTATAATGCCATCGTCTTCTGACCCCTGATCTAGATTATCAGTCCTTGGCTCTTCTGTCCCCCAAGTTAGCTTGAACTTGGTCTTACATGTTGTTAAAGGATTAATATGCCCATTGGGTTCAGCACTCTGACTTTTAGCCTAACAACTTAACCTCCTAACTGTTTAATAGTGTTATAAAGCTCAGTGTTAGCATGAAATGAAATCCTTACCTTTAGCATAAGCTGAGACATTTCCTTGAGTTTTTCAGCTGTGTAATATTGGCGATGTAATAAAGGATGATTGGCCATTTTTCTCAGCTGCATCATTACATTACACATTTCTGTGTTTTTTTCTGTGATCCAAAAAGTACACATTAAAAAGAAAAAATCAAGCTGACAGCTGTTTGTTGAAATATATCTCAACTTAAAGTTTTAAAATTATTTCTTCAAATCCCAACTAATTTTTTAAAATGAGCAAATCCCATTGTGTGACTAAACTAAATGCAGTCCCAGTACAAGATTATTTTTCACATAAAATTGTGAAAATCAGATTATACCCATGTTATTGATAGATTTTTTCAATCTGTTGAAAAGACCCAAATAGAGTTGCTCCTGCTTCTCTGACATTGCACACAACTCAATTCGATCTTTCTTGGGGGGCAGCTGCTTGAGAACCTGAGAAAGGAAAACAGTTTAAGATGATCATTCTAATAAAGAAGAAAACACAATTTTTAGAAATAATCATAGCCAAGAATATGCAGATAAGAGTTACCTCTTCTTTTACTCTTCTGAGAATAAATGGCTTTATGATTTGTTTTGCATGTGCTATTCTCTCCTTTTCATATATACTTTGCTCATCTGCTGATTTCTACACAAAATAAAAACATTTCCTTTCAGAAATTATTCATGTAAATTATCACAATAACAATATTACACAACATGAAAATATCCCTCACTAGAATCTGAGTTACTTTCCATAGAAACTCAATTCATTCTAGATGGAATTTCACATTTGAATTCTACATTGTCATCTACTTTTTTAAACTCCACATGTATTCTGAGGTTTTATGATATGTAATCGTGTACTCTGCTGAGGCGATGAATTTATATTAGGTTGGTATTCAGAAGTCACCAACTGATAAGTCATTAATTACCTAGGTAAGTCCCATAAAATAAAAATGTGTGTAAAAGTGTGTAACATGCTGGGGTAGGGGGAGGATAGAAAATTCGTATTTCTTTGAGGAAAACGGCCCTAAAAGAAAGCTAGCGTAGGTTGATGAACATCATGTGGTCTAAAAACGGAGGACAGTGCCTAGTCAAAACCGGTGATTTTGGAGAATTAAAAAGTGGAATTTTATTCTGACATGTGAAAGCGTCCTCCATATCTTGTAAACTAAAGCTAGAAAAGTAGTTCATAAAATCAGCAAGGCCATTTCAAGAACTGTACATTAAGTGGGAGGGAGCTCACTAGTAAATGTTAAAAAAGGTGGTTAATTACAGTGGAAGACCATTGTAGAAAATTCCTGTAAAAGATGTGTGATTTGGGAGAGAGCTAAGAATCTATATAAACATTGCTGTATTGGAAAATATGGGAGTTCTTGAAGACTATACCTTACTTTTCCTAAGCAATAAAGGAGAAAATTAACCAAACTTTTCTTCTAAAGAGGATTTCTCTACTGTTGATTTCAGAAATCATTACTTTTGTATCTGTGGACTTTTATTTCAAAACATATTTCCCACTACAGGCATTTTCTGGATATTCTAGCTTTGTTCAGTTTTATAGTTTACCCATTAAGAAATGCTACTAATTTACCTGCTCAGTTTTGATAAAAAGATGCAATGATCAAACTTTCCCCACATACTATATATCTGAGTTCACCATCAATTTAAAATTATCATTCTTCAGAAAATCAGGATATTAAAAACCAAAACTTTTGGACATTTATTATGGAATTCACTAATTTTTTTCTACATTGTATTTTGGCTGATTTCTGAACTGATCCAAATCTAGGGATATCACCTCCTTAAACTTATTTCATAGAGCATATGCACTATGAAAACAACAATAAAAAAGACATAACAGAAAACTGGCCCAGATAAAACACAAAGTCACATATCTGGGAGAATATATGCATTTACGCTTACTGTTTTGGGAGAAAATATGCATTTACACTTACTGTTTTAGAAGAAAACATTCTTCGTATTTCACTGGTGCTACTACTAAACATGTGTGGCATAACAAAATTCAACAGCGACATGAGTTCTAACAGATTATTCTGTACCGGTGTGCCTGTGAGCAGCAAACGGTTATTTGCCTGTAAATAAAAGTAAAATTTAGATTAGTTTTTTTAAGCTACTCCCTTCTTGTCTACCCTCTCCAGTGAGGAGTGAAGGAGGGAAATAAATTGAAACCATTACTAATAATTTAACATTCTACGATGAAAGATTAGTAATTTAGACAATTGGTGTCTGCCATTATCATATACTATACTTAAGGTGGAATGTGGAAACTACTGGTCTTATTTTATAACTAGGTAACTTGTGCCCTCGTCACTTCTTATGAGGTTATCAAAGAAGATAAACTATATTTGATATTTATAAAGTTTATCATATAGAACAGGTAAATTAACTGTTTAAAAAACAAAACCCAAAATATGTGACAGAGGCCATATGGCCCACAAAGCATGAAGTATTTACTATCTGGCCTTTTATAGAAAAAACTTTCTGACACCTGATATAGAATACTATATAAATTAAATTACATAATCTAAAATTTTATCATAATTTGGAAAAATTTATAAAAGACTCACTTACATTAATTGTCATAAGATGCTGGTAGCGGATGGAGCCCATATTCTTCAGCATATGGCCCTCATCAAAAATTGCATAATTAAGTTTCAGCCGCCGAAACAGACTACGGTCATCAGAACTGCTGATCGCACAGTTATAACTGTCACCAAAAGAAAAAAAAATCTTTAAGGTTAAATACCTTTATGAGGTTGGGGACTAGTGAAATTTAGTGTTTTATAAAATTATTTTTATTTATACATTTCTAATAGCCAGTTCCTAAAGGACAGCACTAGACAAAATTGGTACTCAAATAAATACTGACATATTTGTATCTAATAATTATTGATGTACATGTAACCAAATTATAAAAGCTGCAATATGTAATTTTTAAAAATTTAAATGTTATAATATAATTAGACAACTTCTACCTACCTGGGAAGAGGCCAATTTGGGTATAATTTATAAGTAATCTGCCATTGTTATACACTTTGCTCTATGAATTGTTATTTTTTAAGAAGCAGAAAAAAGAACATGAAGCTGTAACACGTTTCTCTTTAAAACATAATATATTATTAAACTAGTAGAGTAGATCCAAGAAATAACAGTTAATAGTTATCAGTTCAAGACTGCACATGGAGTCCATTTTACTAAGAAAAGATTAAATTTTGGGCCAGGCCTGGTGGCTCACGCCTGTAATCCTAGCACTCTGAGAGGCCAAGGCAGGAGGATTGCTTGAGCTCAGGAGTTCAAGACCAGCCTGAGCAAGAGTGAGACCCCGTCTCTACTAAAAATAGAAAAATTAGACGGGTGTCATGGCGCGTGCCTGTAGTCCCAGCTACTTGGGAGGTTGAGGCAGGAGGACAGCTTGAGCCGAGGAATTTGAGGTTGCAGTGAGCTATGATGATGCCACTGCACTCCACCCGGGGCGACAGAGAAAGACTCTGTCTCAAAAAAAAAAAAAGATTAAATTTTAGATGAATTCTTTTTAGTATGGACTGCTACATAAGAAGCCAGTAGTGAGAAATAATATCCAATAGTTACCAACAGTTAATATAGAGCTTTAAATAACTTATATAATAAATGCAATATAAGAACATTAAGTTCTCTACCAGATATTTACACCATTTACTACCAAGTAGTGGTCAATTTATTCAAAGTTACATTTTTCATCCTTATTTCTGTCCTAACTCAAATTTTTTTTCATTGCGAGAGTGAGATTTCACTGTATTTATTAACACTTACTTGCAAGTTAAAAATATAAATCATTTTGGTGGGATATCTCAAAGTTTACATTAAGCTTATTTGAGAGTCTTATTATAAGATTATGCTTTCAATTAAGTGAATGAAACCTTTTTATACCCACTGTTAGAGAGCTAATGCACTAGCAAAAATCCCCTATACTGGCATTACACACCAAACTAAAAAATGCCTGAATCCTCAACCTAAGTCATTCCATTACGTTTGCTGCACTTTTGCATAGCATAAACTTTCCTACCTATTACTACCTCAAAATACTTTTTTAAAAATTTGGCGGCTACACAAATCCCGCCCCCCCCGAAAATTTATCAATACTTACGTGGTCACAATTACATTGTAATCTTCATATCTACTATGAATGTTAAATCTAATTTGTTTACGTTCTTCTTGAGAACCTAGAATTTAAAAACAATACATATATTTTGATTCTATTTATTGCGCTTTACTATATTTTAATTTTAAATAAATTCCCAAAGCTATAAGTAGAATTACATATTCTTACCATAGTAACAGAGCACCTTTAAAGTGGGGCACCATAAATTAACTTCCCTTAACCAGTTATCTATGAAACAAAAGAGATGTTACTTGTATCTGCTGTAATAGGGTATGTTCATGCAGCTAATGAACACTAAAGTTTGACAAGTTATACTCAGAAATTTTTACAAAATATAAATACAATTTTGATTTTATCATAGACCCTTCACAATATTAGTCTTTATGATTAAAATGATCCTGAGGTTTTGACAAGACTTCAAAATTAAGGGCAGAGGACCAACTACTATATTTATAGGTGATTACTAACTTCCAATTTTAAGAGAAGGGGTTTTCTTTGTTACATTCACAGATACAAATATTTTCTTACTCTAACTTCCACATCCAATAAATTGAGAAAGAATGGAACAGTAATTTCAGTAGGGATTAATTACATATTTTCCAATTCAATAAATGTTCAATTATAAAAGTACCAAAATAAATGATCTTATCAAATGGTCCTTGATCTATAATAATTTAAAAACTGAATAACTGACTTATATTTGAGTTATTTTCTTTTAAAAGACTGACAAAACAAACACACATATATACACAATGGAGGAAAGTATAAGAAGACCATAAGAAATTAATATTCATCTCCACAAACTAAGAAACCATAACCAACCCCCCCCCAACATCCTTACACACACTCTCTTCTACCTATATAAAACACTATGAAGTCAAATACAGTTGTCCCCAGGATTACACACCTATAGTTGAGGCTGGAACAACGATCAAATGAGGACCATTATTACCCTCCTGATAGAGGTATGCCAGAAATGCAATGGCTTGAATAGTCTTTCCTAGGCCCTAAAATTAAAAGTTTAAAAGATAATACATGAAATTTAAAAATAAAGAACAAATAAATATTTGAAAATACAAAAGGAACAGGAACATTTTTGTGCTGTATTCATTTTTGATTTTCCGTAATACAACTCTAAGAGAATTACTACCATGTTCCTCATTCTCAAATTGATCATATTCTCCAAATGGTGCTTATAACTTACTTTAATTAGCAGAATGGATAGATCTTAATTGCTAATTCATACATAACATATATTAATATGGAAGATTTTCTGCATTGCATAGAAAGGATATAATTTTGGTTATTGCTTATATATAGCAAATATTTAATACACACTGGATGGACTGAGGATGATGTCCCAGGACTAAGTGGAAGTAAACACATGCCTATTCTATTATCCAGCAATTTCACTCTTAGGAATATAATCAAAAGATATGACAGCATATGTCCACAAAAGGAGTTGAGTAAGACTGTTCATAATTTTATTATGAATATTATGAATATTAGAAGTAACCTAAATACCCATCAACAGAAGAATGGATAAACAAATTGTGACATATTTATACCACATACTACCATACAACATAGCAACAAAAAAGAACACAAACTACTGATACATGTAAGAACACAGATGAATCTCAGTAACATTATGTTCCACCAAATGAACCAGAAACAAATAGTATATACCGTATAACCAGAAAAAATTAATCTATGGCATCAAAATAGTGGTGGTGGTAATGATAGAAAAACACAATGGGGAACTTTCTGGGATGATGGAAAATATTGCTCTGGGTGGTGGTCACGTGGGTGTACATATATGTAAAAAATCACTACGCTGTATATTTGTGCATTTTACTGCAAGTAAATTAGACATCAATAAAATATTGGTTTTAAAAATGGCTACTGAGGAGGTTTAAGCTCCTAAGGGGAACTAAACATTACCCAGCTATTATGGACTGAATTGTGTACCTCCCCCAAAATACATATGATTAAGCCCCAACCCCCAATGCGACTGTATTTTGAGATAGGGCTTTTAAACTAGGCACGGTGGCTCACGCTTGTAATCCCAGCACTTTGGGAGGCCAAGGTGGGAGGATTGCTTCAGCCCAGGAGTTCAAGACCAACCTGGGCAACATAGTGAGACCTCATCTCCACAAAAAATACAAACAATAGCTGGATGTCGTGGTGCACACCTTGTAGTCCCAGCTACTCAGGAGGCTGAGGCAGGAGAATTGTCTGAGTCCAGGAATTTGAGGTTACAGTAAGCTATGATCATGCCACTGTACTACAGCCTGGGTGACAGAGCAAGACTCTTGTCTCCCAAAAAAAAAAAAAAAAAAAACAGAGAGAGAGAGAGGAAAGAGGGTTTTAAGAAAGAAATTAAGATTAAGTACGGTCATAAGGGTGGGGTCCCAATCCAATATGACTGGTGTCATTGTAAGAAGAGAGATACCAGGGATGCACACATACAGAGAAAAGGCCATGTGAGGATACAAAAAGAAAATGGTGTCTGCAAGCCAAAGAAGGAGGCCTCAGGAGTAATCCAACCTAACAACACCTCGATCTTGGACTTTTGGCCTCCAGAATTGGGAAAAATAAACTTCTGTTGGTTAAGCCACTCAGTCTGTGGTATTTTAGTATGGCAACCCTAGCTGACTAAGCCACCAACTTAAAAATATCGTGCTTTATAGGCTACAAAAAGAATTTCACATAATACACACATCATTTGATACCAAATACAATCTTATGATACAGAAATTAGCTACATTTTATTAATATTAGTCCTGAGAGATTAGGTCACCTGGCAAGGATCAGACAGTCCATGAAAGGCAAAGCTGGGACCCAAAACCCATGTCTGATTTCTGAGTTACACAGTTACACAACTATAATGCTGTAACTGCCATGCTGTATATTCTATATGTAATTTCTATAAATATTTTGAAATCCTATATATAAAATTCACTTTTTCGTTAAATAGCATATTTGTTTTAATGACAGGATGAAATATGTGTGGGAATATGTCTTATAGTACTAAAGATTATTTTCACAGAAGCTAACTAGTGAATAAGTATCAAATCTTTATTAATTTTTACTTTGGGAATTCAATACAAAGTGTAATACATATGTATTCGATAAACATTTTCTCTACTCAACATGACTCATTTTGAATATATACTTTTTTAAAGCATACTTTTATTTTAATATAATATATACTTTTTAAAAGTATAGCTGAAGGCAATGTTAGATTAAAGGTCAAGTTTCTACATGACAACACCTGGACTATTGGCTGTAATGAACTTCCTAAACTTCCTTTAAGCAAATGTGATTTGGGAAAGAATAGACTTGGAGAGATACCTAATAAAAATAAAGTGGCTGAAATGATGTTGCTGATATATATGTATGGACTTATTTACTAACAAGGACAGGTATTTAGTTTAAATTAAAATTTAAAAGGCAGCTGTAGAAAAAGTACATAGAGTAAAATATCACTTAGTATTACATATACATTTATATATATGTATATACACATGTACACACACATACACACAAACAACACACACTTGCAGAAGAAAAATTCTAGAAAGATGGACAAAAAACTAGAGCTTATTTTTAAGTGGTAGGATTATTGGTGACTTTGATTTTAATTTTTTTCTTTGTATATTTTTATGTACTATCTAATTTTTAACACATGAATTTATTAATTTGATAATCAGAAAAACAATAAATCTATTTTCATCTTTGGGGGGAGTGAGAAGGCTAAAAATAATAGGCTATCGAAAACAGAGAAGGATGAGAAAATATAAGATACTGAGGTAAGAGCAGCTGACTACAGTGGCAAGGAAACATTTCATGTTTCAAATGACAGCAAGGGTATCTTTTAAAGACACTGTGAATAACAAATCCTAGAAATAGAGTCCACTTACCATTTCATCTGCCAAAATGCCATTAAGTCCATGTTTATGTACCAATGCCAGCCAATTCAAACCAACCTTCTGATAGGGCTTGAGTGACAAACTGGTAAAGAAAGAGTTACAAAATATTATAGATTTATATTTCTATTAGTTTTCTGACATGAAGTTCAGGTTTACAATGCATATAAAAACTGAAATTCTTAGGTCTAGCCTTACCTTTTAACTTATTGTTACAAGCTATGTACACCTACTTCAGAAAATGAACCCAAAACAGTAATTTTTTTTTCTTCTCAAACTTTATTCTGTATTTGCTAATTTATTTCTTGAGGCAATAAGAATCAAATATTTCCACATTTGGTCATAAGGTAATGCTACCAAATTAACTCCATAAATTATCAGAACATTAACTATGATAACATATTACTAAGCTAATATTAATACTAGAAAATTAAATTGTACTGATTTGAGTTTTAGCACATTAAGGAATTTAAAGTATTAGACAAAAAACAAACATAATTTGCTACTTTGGACAGGTTGGTTTAATAGACGCTTTCTGTGCATGCCAATCACCCCTAATATCAGTGGTATGTATAATCCTGCAGTGTGCATGTGTGTATTTATGTATGTACAAATGTAAATTTGCTAGACATCAATGAACATCAGTGAGTAGAAAGTAGCACGCAAGTGTGAAAAATCTTATTTAATTTGGAAACACATAAACAGACTAATCCCTGGGAATTGTTTGGAGGATAATATAGAAAAGTTACAATGGATAAAAACAACAGTTTTTTCTAAAGTTCAGTGGTTTAAAAACTAATAGCAGTTATCACTTACTGAACAGCTATTGCATATAGACACACAGATATTTTTCAAATATCACCTCACTTAGCCCTTTAAACATCCCATAAAGTAGCTATTATCGTTTTAACAGATAAAAAAACCGAGGCTGAGTTTGCATAGCTGTGATTTGTCTGAAGTTGCACAGCTACAAAGTGTTAAGGCTAAGATTTTAATTCAGGATGTCCATCTAATTCCAAAGCCTTCTCATACTCATTAGAATAGCATACACTTCACATTAATGTGAAGAAGAGAAGAGAAGGCCATGCCTCCCATTCTCCAGCATTTATCCTATCCCCTTAATTTCTAAAACATCCTGTTTGCACAGGGAAGGGGTCTGGACATAGCTGATACAAGAAATGGTTAAAGGGTCAAACCCTGAAATTGAGACAATTAGAATGGGGTAAAGGAGGAGGGGTTGAAGCATGTCCAACTTAAATCAAAATCTATGTTTCAACTATGGTATGCAATGTATAAAACATTTCTCATTTAACAAAATTAAATGTGTAGGTAGGACAAAAATCAGCAGTATATCCAAAGTCTTTATAGTTCTTTTGCTGGATTTTTAAAAAGGTCTTTTGCCTTATTAGTCACTATAATTTTTATGCTACTACAAAAGTAATAATAAATAGAAGATATTATAGATATTTTAATTTCTAGATCCAAAAGTATTCTTTCTACTATAGTAGTGGTTAGAGTAAATGCTAACACTGGAATATTTACCACATTCCAGACAATATGCTATAGGGTTTATAAGCATTATTATAATATTTCAATTATAAAATAGATAATTATCCCCATTTTACAGATGAGAAGTTCACTGGGGCCCAAAGAAGTTAAGGAACTTGCCCAAGGTCATATAGGTAACCAAATCCATACCTGCAGTGGTAGAGTCAGTACCCAATCTAAGTCTGATCCAGAGCTCAGCTCTTAACCGCTAAACAGCAAAAACGGAAAGTTCTTTCTCTGACTCCTCCCACCCCCCCATGGTCAACACTAAATTCTCCTTATTTTTTGAGTCCTTCCCCATGTTTTAGTCATCTCATACACATAAGAAAATGTGAACTTAATAAGGAAATTTAATAACGAAACTTAATAAGGTGGGCATATTACATCAATTTAAATAAATCCAATGGCCCACATGCCATCCTAACATACAACCTATCACAAATAGCCAAGAAATAAACAAAAATCACTAAACTTCTTCATCACCAACAAATATACAGAAAACAGTCTATTTAACTGCCAAAATACTCATTATACATCAAATTTTAAAAAGTGATGAGGAAAATTTAAAAACATCTACTACACAGAAATTTTCATTTAAGTAAAATTGCTTAAAGATGTTTTGATCAGGACATTAAGCAGCTTTACTACATTGAAATATTTGTTTTATATTAATATATATGTGTGTGTGTGTGTGCTGTATACACACACACACACACGCCCCCACACACCCACACCCACATTTACTCCTCTGTTAGATCTGTCTTTATTACAAGTAGCTTTCTGTTGCTTAGTATCACAAGTCCGGCCCATTACAGATCCTCTCTTCAGAAAGTAAAAGGATCAATGAAAATGCAGTTTTGATAAAGACTCTTTGCACCCAATTCCACCCAATTTGTTTATTATGACAAATTTTTAAGACAGGGTACTTATATTCTTTTCTAGCAAGTTCTAATATTTAGATGCTATGTAATTATACCTCTCCTTTTATTTTGACACTCTACAGTTTCCTGAGAATTTTCATGACTGAATATGAACCCAAACCACCAATTTACTATTAGAGTGTAGGGATTTGCTCAGGTTTTCTGAATTAGTTAAGTGTTCTTCTCTTCTCAACAGAATACTAATAGATCTCTAACTGAAGGTTTTCTTACCTCCCACTAAGGCAAAAAATAAAAAATAAAAAAAACAGATTTAAAGTTTTCTGAGATCATGAAAGAAAATGACGTTACTTGTTTTGTCAGGAAAAACAAACCAAAAAAATCCTTCCAGATAGTTACTATGATTTCTTCACAGTGTGAAAATTAAATTGTGTTTAAATCTCCTGTCAGAGAAACTAGTTTCAAAATTATTTTCAAAAGTGAGAAAGGCCTGAAATAGAAACAGCAGGGGTACATATAATATGCTAGATTTGAGTTTAAAATGCAGAAATATAGAGGTAGAGAGACTTGTTTGAAGCAGTACCTACAACAAAACAGATTAGGGATGACCAAAAGTTTAAGTTACATAGGTGTCATGTGACTGCTGAAAATACCACCACAACATTAGTTTGTACTAATAGAAGTATTCAAACTAAAACAGACATCCTAGTACTTTCAGTTAGTCAAACACATGTGCAATATTAATTTGCATTCATATCACCGTCAAATGGTCGCATAGCTCCTGTTTAGAAAAAGGATAGGAAACCATCCTTTCAAGTTCAGGATAAACAAGATCAGAAGAACCTTGGCAGATTTAGCCCAGAAAAGACAGGATACACATGATTAAATATATTATATTCTGAACTTGTGAGAAATCTTTTCAGTTAAAACAGATTAAAGCTGATAAATTTTAGATTAACTGCTAAAGCTTTAAATATAGCTCCATCTACAGTTAAGAATAAAATGGGAGAAATACTGAGTTTTTTTTTTCTTTTCCTTCACTGTATTACATTTTAACTTTAGGTAATTTTAATTTTGACATTTTAAAACAAAGATTATGGATGTAATGGTTTAAGTACACATCAGAAATTTCATTTTTCCTTGCAAAGACTTTATTTTTAACAAGGAGTTCTGGAATGTCTATATTTCTAAAAGGCAAATTTTCTTCTGTTACAATCCACATCAATTTGTAATAGAAAACTGAACAGTTAACATTAATTTTGCTTCAAAGTAAACTATGCTACAAAGAATTTGTTCTGTTAAGAAAAAGATGCAAGCATGACAGGTTATTCACCAGGATAGTCTAATATTTTCCTCTGTGCTAATAACTCCTTTCCCAAGGCAAGGCAACAACTTTAAATGTCTACATACTAAGCAGCCACAATACCTGGCCAGTACACCAAGTAAAAATTGCTTGTGAAACTCTTACCTTAGCTGAAGAACAAACACTAAGACAACAAACTCCACCCCCTAAAAGTGCACTGGTTAAAACTCTAAAGAGACTATCCATAGAGATTTTAGAAGTGGTACTTTGGATTAGAATCCAACGAGCACTAAAAAAAAAAAGGGTTTTTTTGGGTCATCTATTAAATATTTAATTAAAAATAATCCTCAGTCTAATGGAAAGGACAGTTTATTACCTGATGATACTATTTACAAATAACAGGTCTTTGTGAATGTGGGTTTAAGAGAGAAATTTTTTAATTGATGCAATAAAGCATTTGATTTTTAAAAATCCAAATTATGATAAAGTAGACTCAACTGGGTAAGTCTTGTAGAGTGAAGAACTTCCCACATCCAATGCTGGAGAACAAGAAGCAGCAGCTCCAACTACACTTTTAGGAGATGAATTTGCTGATATAGTTCTTTCTATGCAACACAGAAAAGAGCTTCTTTGTGGGAACTGCATCACGTTTCCCTACACCATCCCATAGCACCCTAGAAGGGCACAGAAAAGATTGTAGCTTACTATTAGAGGCCAGTAACCATATTTTGTTTTTTTTTAATACCTTGATTTTTAATTATTAACCAATGATCAGCAAATATGCTTTGATCATTAACTTAAAAAAACAGAAGTAAATAAAATCACCAACTAAGGTAATTAATTTTAATGAGATCCTATGGCTAATCTTATTAAAATACCTATCAGAAATATTCTGAACAGGTATAACTCATTTTTAAAGTTGTGTAACATTTTAAAGTATGGCTATGCCAGAATTCATTCCAATTATTCGATGATTTTAGGAACTTGAATTGTTTCCATGTTTTTGCCACTATAAATAATACCACAGTATTAACAATTTTATATATTTTTTTAAAAAGGAAGTATTTTGAACAGTTCTGAGTCTCTAAACTACTTAAAAATAAATAAACTTTTAAAGGAAGTTCAAAACAATTCCCTCCACCCCAATCACCATGCAATATGTGGGTGTTTACAATTACAAAAAGGCATTTTAATACGTACTGGCTGTTGGACAATTTTTAGTGTTTATTTTCTGCAAGGATTCTGATAAGGTATTTCACTGAAAGTACCAGTTTTGGAGAATATGTATACTTATATAATCCATTTAATAAAAGCATCTGTCCTTTCTGTTTCTGATGTGTTTCTACCCCAAAAGGAGATGTTAAAAATCTGGGCTTTTCAAAGCATTGAAAACATTTCACCACAGATACAAGATATCACTTCATTTTATTTATGGTTAAAAAGAAAATGGGCTAAGACAGAAATTTTTACACTGATGAAATTAAGCAGCTGACATTTTTTGAGGCACCAAACTTCCGCATGGGGGGAGCTAAAACCACCTTTTCAGTTTCTGTGATTACATAAGAAATTATCTGTTATCAAACAAGGAAGACACAGGTTATATAAGATCGTGCAATTTCCCCCCTTTAATTTATAATGATATGAAAGATAAAATACCCTGGATTGTGGATGTGGAGGGGGGAATCAACAAAAACAATTCATATACCACTTATGTGCCATTATAGAAAACATTGGGGGTTCTCTTTCAACATTAACTGCTGTATCACTTTCTAGGCACAATACAGAAATAAGTACAGATAATTTATACAACTGAGATAAAGTAATAAATAAGTGTATTCAACAATATTACCTTTGGTTTAGAATGGATGGTTGTTCTATGTTCCATCCACCTCCATTTCCAGTGAGCATGGTGACTTGTTTGGTCAGTTTATTTGAAATGTCTTCACATTTGTTCATAAGCCTTATAACTACATCCCTTTCTTGGATCAGTGTTTTACAGTTCCATATCAAATCTTCTGATAAGCCATTGGTTTTGGACATCTTTGTGAACTATGGCATGAAAAGAAAAATAATTTAATAGTTCAGATCTAGTAAACAGAAAGGCAAACTCTCTTTCTTTCTTTATGAGGGAAAAAAGTTTGCTAATTTAAACTTTTACTAGTAAGCTTAATCAAGTGCTAAGAAAACCTGATTCTTCATATCCACATTTGAATTCCCATGTGTTTCGATATCCTACTGTCACTTCAAACTCATTATGTAAAAATAAAGTATCTTTCCCCCCAAAATGTATAATCTCAAACTTGTTACTCTGGTCCTGGCAGCTGTTCTCTTATAGGAGAAACATTAACAAGTAATTGTTACTACCTCCTATCAAGTTTTTTTCTTCAAAATCTTAAATTCACCTTTCTCTATCACCAAAGGTAAGAGTACCAAATGTAGTAACTGCGTACCTGATCTTTTGTCTCCATTCTGTCACTTCTTGTGACTATTATATATTAAGATTAATCTTCCTAAAACATATTTTCCCCTATTTATCATCAAAGTATAGCCCCTCAAGTTTTCAAAACTCCAATTATTCATAGTCTCCTATACTGAGACTATTACTTGGAAAGATATTACATGAATCAAAAGTTAACTACAACCAATGCAATAATTAGATAAAACTTTTAAAACCAATTTCAATATAACATTTGTATAAATGGTTTTGCATGAAAACGCACAGAATTTCTTTCAAAATGTATTTGTATTTATTTTTCAAAAGGAGGTGCTGAATATTTCATATGTAAAAGCTGTATTAGAATTAGAACTTTTTATACAGATAGCTGAAAAAATGTATCTTACATATTTTCAGTGAAAAAGATAAGAAAGCCCAAAAGCCATTTGAAAGTTTGTTGGGCAAAAAAAAAAAAATCCCATAATCCAGAACTGAATAAAGGAAACTAAAACAAAACCATCTGTTAGGATAAGACCACACAAGATTCAAGTCATCTTAGTTAGAATATTCTTCCAAGTTACAAGAATCACACTAACAACTCTAAATAACCCCTGTGTTCACAGCATTTCTAAATTCAGAGAGAAGCTCTAGCAACAGAAATTCAGTACTTCTAGGAAATACTAAAATAATTTCATAAAAATGCAGTTTATAACAACATACATTTTCCATATTTACCCTAGAATGCCTTGGTAAGATAAAAAATATTCAATCGATTCCAAAGCCATGTTATTAATGTACAGAAGGATTTAAAAACAACTTAGCCCTTCACAAAATAGCACCGAAAGTACTAAGTTATTTGCACACCACTTTACATTTTTTCACAAGAACAACATTCATAATCACATGACTCCTTCCTCATTTTGCGTTTCTTAGGCAAAAGATCTATACATAAACAGAAGGATAGATAAGAATCAGTGTTTTAGGGAGGTTCTATTAGAACTTTTAATTAAAATATTTTTATTTTTAAGTAGAACCAAAAAATTATAGGCCAAAAAGCCAGTCTCATGCCTACTGTAGTGTTTGAGTATATGTGAGAGAAAACCAACAAGATTAACCAGGAAATAAGAAAAGAACATATACTGTGTGCTGTTTATGTACTAGGAATTACTAGATACCTTTTATTTAGTAATTCATTGCAGTATTAGTCTACCAATTCAAGATGAATAAACTAAGGTTCAATTTCCAAGGTCACAAAGCTGAATGAGAGGAAAAGTCCATGTTCTTTTCACTGTAATTAGTACCTCCCTAAATAAAATAATTTTAAGACCTTAAAAGTTCAAAATAAGTAAATAAATGAACTCTTTTTTTTGTAACCAAATACTATATTCATGTTCTGACTTTTTAGCAAATACTACTCTTACTGGTTAAGGTACCTGGTAGATAGACGAACTCCTTGTCCTTATGTGGTATATGGTCATTGGGAAAGACAAGTAACATAATTTTAAGTGTAACAGGTAGTATTACAAAGGAAAAACAGAATTTCATGGACACTTACAAGGAGACTAATAAAATCTAGGATCTAGAAATTCCTTTCAGAGTAAAAAGGCCAGAAATAATAAAGTACTGTTTTAATGGAAAAAAGATCAATTCAGAATGTCAGACCTAGAGAAATAAGAGACAAGCCTGAACAGGAAGGCAGTAAGGGTCAGAATCATTTCAATGAGTTCTAAATTGAACTTAGGGGCATTACAAAGCTATTGAAGGGTTTTAAGCCAAAAAGTGACAAGATAAGATTTCCTGTTTAGAAAGAACACTAAGTAGAATTTATTAAGTATGGGGAGATGAGTGAACAGAAAGAGTTAAGCATGACTCTCAGACTTGTGGCTTGAGCAATTAAGTGATTAGTGGAACCATCTGTTGAGATATTGAAATTTACCAAGACAGAGAGGGAAGTCTGCTTCTGGATATATTAAATTTGAGGTAGCTGCCAAATTTTGAAGAGGAGAGGGCCAGTTATATAAACAGATATAGAATTTAGGGAAGCAATGTGGCTGGAGAAAAAGATGTTGCACAGGTGGCCTTCAAAGTCAGAGATATTGATGAGATTACTTAAGAAAAATCATGTGGACTTGAAAGATGTAGAACAAAATCTTGAAGAACATCAACATTTTAAAAGAGTTTTAAAACAGACTAAAAGAGCAAAAAGAAATGGAGAAAGTGGTTTCAGGGAAGCCAAGGAAGAGATAATTACAAAAAGGAGAGTGCAGTTTCAACTGTCAAAAGAACAATCAACTTACCCGATCTCTTTCACCAATTAAAATGAATTTATGCAAAATATACCACATGGTAAATTTTAATTTCTATAGCATTTCTCACTGATAGTTCCGAGTAATTAGATATATAACTATTCACAGTTGTTATAAATATATAATTTTTATTCACAATAGTTACACTTTTAACATGTGCCAAAAGTACATGGGGAAGTAAATACTCATCTAATAACATGCCCATTATTCAGCAGAAATCTAACGATGTTACTGTATCTTTGAAGGTTATAGTGCCTAAGCATAGTATGAATATAATGATGAATAGTCATTTACTATATATATTACTTTTGTTCTCTGAGAAATGGGTAAGGAAGTAAATATGTACTGAAAAGATTCCTCACATATGTAATTACATTACCATTATTAACAAAACCAAGCTGAAGCACACTGAATCTTTAAAAAGATTCCTGAATTTCAAGTTTCAAAAAGTTTTTTTGTTTTACTTAAAAAGCATATGGGTACTATTCTTCAAATATTTTCAAAAGTTGTATTATATAAGAAGTTATTTGGGAAAAAATTAGCATATCATCTGATATGTAATTATCCGATTATTGTGAATAGCCTCCTGAAATGTAAGATTTCTATCATAGCTGAAACTTTCTAAAAGATAAAAAATTACAGAGGACATAAATCCCAAATTTGCTTAAGCTATCCCAACTTACAGATTTAAAACTGATTTTTTTTTTTAATGAAAACAATCTTTTTTTCTTCCTCTTATTTTTTAAAAGCAACTGATTATGGTCATTTGGAAATCACAGAAAGGGTTAAAAGGTGGGAGTGGCCAATCATTACTTTGAGAGCTGGGAAATAAAGGGATCAAATTAAGCATTTATTCTGAATTTTGTATATGAATAGCAACGCTTTGAGTAGTAGAAGTGAGGAAATTCTTTTATAGATAGTTCCTAAAGAAGTAGTAATAACAGTATTAAAATACTAATTTTGCAACCCCTAATGAATTATGGATCTAGGCATGTACTAAAGTTACAAAAGAAACAATCAGACATTACTGTCTTCTGAAGAAAGAACATATCACTTACTATGTGATAGTATTTGTGGGAGCATTTAATGTAATTATCATTTTATAGAAAATACTGGTCCAGAGGCATGTTAAATTACACTAGGGAGGTATAATCAGAAAAGTCCACACAGGGAAGTTAAAAAACAAATCACCCAGTTTCTTCACCAGAAATATTATAGGAAAAAGAGAAAGAGGCATGAGGAACCTATAAATTAAAAGACCTATCAAGGAATCTCAGTAAGTAGGCTTTATTTGGATCCTAATTCAAACTAACAAACTATAAAACAGACAAATACTTATGGCATTTATGAAACAATTGGAATTTTATCTCTGAATATTTTCTGATACTAAGAAGTTAATGATTTTTACTAGATATATGAATGTTATGGTTTGTTTAGGGAAAAAAATTCCTTTTTGAGATACATATTTAAATTATTAAGGATAAGCTGAAGTCTGGGATTTGCTTCAAAATAATATGAGACGGAAGAAAGTAGATGAAGGTATAGATAAAATAAGATTGGACATAAGCTGACAACTAAAGCTGGTGAGCACATGGGGGTTCATTATACTATTCTATTTATGTTTGAAATTCTCATAATAACAAAATGGGGCAGGCAACGAAGGGGAGTGCAAAAGGCCATTCCTACTTCAGGTTGCTTCAACAGTTTGAGTTGGTTATGAGATTTTTAACCAAACTTTACTTTTTGGTTATCTTGACTTTTTTGAAGTCAAAAAATTTCAGAACTTAACACCCTGGAGCTCCCCACATTCCCTCTCTCTCACCCCACCCCCCACCATAAGTAAACTAACTTTAGAGATGATCTAAATTATTGTTGCTGATTTAGAATTTAGATCTATCTTATAATGATCCACTATCCACTAACGTAAAACATCAGTAGACAGTTTTTCAAAGGAAAGAAAAGGTTTAATTGAATGACGAATTTGTTATGATTAGGTTCAGTTGTGACAGTAAATCCAAAATATCACAGGTTTAAAGAAAACGAGTTTATTTCTCTCTCATGTAAATGAAGACCTGAGGAACTGGTTCAGATCTGGTATGGCAGTTCCAAAATCAAGGATTCTTCTGACCTTGTTGCTTCAATAACCTCAACATCCACCACCACACTGACACTTCCACCAGCAGGAAGAAGGGGTACTTTAAGGAGACTTTCCAAAAGTCATAATATACTATTGCTTACATCCCACTGAAATGAACATTGTCCAGTTACCACAAGGGAGACTAAAAAACACAGTCTTAATATATTGTGGGTAATATGCCCATATGCCCAGCCATAAATCTAATTTTAAAAAGCCTGTGAGAGTTTAAAAAAAAAAAAAAAAGCCAAAAAGAAATAAAAATGGTTTGGCCAAAAAAGTTTGATTCATTATGGCTAGAACTGATACTGAGGGATAAGCAGAAAACAACAAATGGTTTCTTAACATTTCATTAATAATACACATATTACTTCTGGTGGAAAATATTGTAGGCAGCTGCAGCTAACATTTTCTACGAGCTAGGCAACTGAATGGGTATTTACCTTAATCTTTAGACTTTCCTGTAGGTAGGTGCCATAATTACAACCCACTTATTGATGAAGAAAAAAAGGAAAAGAGAGAACTTCCTTACAGTTATGTATTTTGCTAGAAAATGACAGATCTGAGATTCAAAAACCAGGCCATCTAGCTCCACTGTATTATTCACCCACCTCTTAATATGCACCTATAAAACCAAAGGAATAAAAAAAGAGGTAGGCATGGAATTCAGAAACAAGAGAGCCGAAACAAGAGAGCCAAAACCAGAGAGACGAAAGGACTCGCCAGAATCTCAGGAAAATGAAATCCTAAGCCCACAGCTGATCAGATGTTCTACAGCACAATCAGACCAAACTGGAGCAGGTGATAAGATTCCTGAAGAGATTTCCTCAAGAAGATGAAACTGTTAGAATACTCAAGGTGTCTAAAATCTGAAGGGAAATTTAGGCAACCAGTGAAGAGTTTAGAGTTGAAGTAATGATAATTATATAAGGCAAGAAGTGGTGGCTCATGCTGGTAATCCCAGCACTTTGGGAGGTCAGGCAGGAGGATTGCTAGAGGCCAGGAATTCAAGAGACCAGCCTGGGCAAACAGAGCAAGACCTCACCTCTATGAAAAACAAAACAAAAAAAATTAGCTGGGCATGGTGGCATACACCTATAGTTCTAGCTATGGGAGGCTGAGGCAGGAGGATCACTTGAGCTCAGGAGTTCAAGGTTATGGGGAGCTACAATGGCACCACTGCATTACAACCCGGGGAGACTCCGTCTCTTAAAAAAAAAAATTAATAGAAACCCAATACTTCTACAGTATCTTCATTAAGTTGGGGAGATGGAGGAACAGGGGGGCTGGCACTTAAGGAAAGGTGTAAGAACACTCTACTGCCACATGTTACTGTTTTCTGAACATAAAAAGCATTTAACAATCCTTTAAGTTACTTAACTTCACCAAAAAAGGATTTAAGAAATATGTAAGTACCCTGTAAATGGAGGATCTGTTAGTAAATCTAAAGCTATCAATGAGCACAGAAAATATGATCCTGTTAATAGTATGACATATATATGTCTACATAAACAGATGATGCTAAAGCATCTTATGGTAGAATTTGGTAGAACTTTAGTACTTTATTTTTCTGTTGTTTGCAATGTACATTCATTTTCAAAAATCAATTTTCCAGGGGAAAAAATTTTCAGGGAAAATGTTTATATGGGTAATTACATGCGGAAGCATCAAATGGGCAAACCATATATTCCTAAACTCATATCTCTTGCTTTTCTTAAATAAAGTATCACTCATGAATTTTCCTTCAGTCGCAACTGAAGTCCCTCTTACGTACACTCTTAGTAATACTTTGAACAGGAAGGGGAAAAGTTAAAAGTAGATTTAATTCTCAAATTATTGAATCCCCACTTAACAAGTAACAGTCCTAAGGACAGTCTTAATCTTATTCATTATTGTTAATACCTGGCAGTAGCCTACAAAGTACTCAGAATACATTTATAATTTTTTAAATAAAAGTTTATCAAACTTATACAAATTAAAACAAAGCCTGAATAAAGTAATCTTATAAACAAATTTACTGAAGCCACCCTATCTAGAAGACAGAAACATGAATTACAGTGCTTCAAGTGACAAATTTAGACAAACACTTTACAGAAATGACTGGGTAAAACAAAGCAAAAAAAGAAAATCTGTGGTCTAGTAGATGAAAGTAGCACAATGAGGAGCATAAAGTGTTTTACATGGACTAAACCTGGGATGCTTGGTTAACAACAGTCAAGGAAAACTACATCTACACTGATTTAAATGTGAACGAAGTAAAGATGAATACATGAGAAGTTTCTAGGTTGAGCTATTAATGAATTGAGTTATTGATGAACACTGCATTGGTCAGTATAAATACATTTCTTTTCTGATTAATGTATACAGATGCAACGTAGTAAGATTTAGCACGGATATTATAGTATCCTCTACTTTGCACAAGGGTAGACAAAAATTAAGTAGTTGATGAACAGATGCCATCAAATGTGTGAAATTTGGCAATAAAAATTTCAATTTTACTACATTAACAGTATAGGTTTTTAAACTAATGACATTGTTGGCCTGCTACATTTCCAAAGTCTACTTCATTTAATGATGTGCTTTTCTTACAATGAGCACCTACTGCTATTACACAGGAAAACTGTAGGTAAAATAGAAAAATTATGAAGAAAATTTAAAAAACAATATTTAAATTTTGACTAAAATAAAAAAAACAAGTATAACGCTGCATACACAAATAAGCTCTCAGGTAATATACTTATTTTAGTAAGTACATTAAATGAGGGTGACTAGAATATCTGCCACCTGAAATCTTTTTAGTTTTAAAAAAAGTATAATTCTCTGACAAAAAAGTCATAATAATACTAAAAAGTGTGTAATCTTTGCATTTAAAATTATTGTGATTAGAGTACCAATTGATATTATGCAAGGATTCTATACTTAATTTTATATATTATACTTACATTACATTATATGTGTAATACTTTGAAAAAAACTCAATAATCTATGTATGACTTTTCAAATTTTGTTTTAAAAGGCGCTGCTAATGTAATTTTAACATTCAAATTACTTTTATAACAAAAAAGACAATAAAATACTAATGATTATTACATTTAGTCATCTAATAACCACCAATGTTACAGAAACTTCATTTTTAACAAAAATCACAAAAATGTACATATGTACTTGATTCATGGGCTCAGTATGCATTTTTGATGAAAAGTTTATGAATTTTACAGTTCTGTGAAATTCCCCAAGTCTTTAAGACTAAAAATGCTTCAACAATAATTTTAAAGAATTGACTAGATATTTTCAGGCTGTTCTTATTATACAATATCTTGTAATTTTCATTAAAGTATGACTGAGTGGCATGATTAAAACTTCAACTCCTTCTCATAGAAATTTCTAACTATAGCAGCTACAAAAACAAAAATGTGTTTTTTTCCACTTGTTTCCTTTTGAAGTTGTTTAGAGGTACATTATCGAACCTCACTGATTAATAGTGAAGGAGCTAATCACATAGTTTTTTTATCAAAAAGTGCATAACATTGACTTTCCCTTTGATGATTTTATTAAGATATTAAATTGCTCTATAAACCAGTCACACTCAAAATTCTAAGTTTTTTAAAGTAGAAGATAAAAGTTCTAAACAAATTAAAATTTAAAGCTTACATACATTTACTTGCTAATTTAAACTATTAATTTGCAAAAACTCCTTTCCCTGCTTTGCTCAGGACAGCAAAACACCGTATTCACTGGACTCAAGTAGAATGTGCTTTACTTTTAAGGTATTTTTTTAACTGCTACATAAAATACTCTATATTTGGATGGATGCTTAGAACAAACAATACAGTCTTTATGTTCAACTTTTAGAAAGGGGCAAGATGTTAGGAGGTTTAAGTAAGTAATGCACAATCTCTAAATTCATGTCGAGACTAATTTAAACTATGCCGATTAATTAGTAGGAGAAATAGGCTTTCTACATGTTAAGTTGCTGAGTATTTTTAAAAACATCTGGCACATATACCTCTGGTAAAATTGTATAATTTACTTTTACTGTAAGATATTTGGACAAGTACTTACAATGACTAAACAAACTAGTGCAGATAATTGCATTCCTTATTAAATAAATTAGAATCCCAACAAGCCTGAGCAACCCAACTATGCAATAACATAGGAGACCATTAAAGATTAAAAGTAAGAAGAAAAGGAAGAAAAGAAGAACAAGAAAGCCCTTCAGCAAATACTTTAACAAATAAATCACTCATGCAAAGCCAAACAAGTTTTGAAAGGGCCTGCTTTGACAGATGTTCACTGGAAAAGCAAAGGCTTCAGGCAAAATGAATAGTTTTATTTTATTTTTTTTTAAAGCTATGAAATACTAGTAATGTTGCTTCTGTATTTTTCAAATATTTTAATTTTTAAAAAATTGCTTTTTATAATCATTGTTCAGGGACGTTCCCTATCGCCACTTCAAGACACTTACCAAGGGCACTTATGTTCATTTAGATTTGTCACAAGTATAAAATTAATCACAAAAGCAACTCTGCTTCCTAATTTAGGGAATAAAACTTCCTAAAAAGTTTTATAAAGCATCAAAAGTCACTTCATCTTCTAAAGCTGTAAAAAAATCATCCATATTGCAGCAGGGCCTATAAACAATTCATGCTTTAAAAGCCCACATTCCCGCAAGAGTCAAAGCAAAATTTAAAAGAGTTCTTATGTTCTCTGTATGAATAAGATTTGATGACTGTTGATATTTATAAAACTCAAAACACAGTTATTCTGGATAAAACTGGTTTACAGAAAATCAAATTCCAGAAAATGATCATGCAAAGTGTACTTACCAGTGCTTATGCTTTCCCTTCACCTAACGCTTGAATTCTAGGCTTCCAGAAACTTTTCTATCTTTCCAACTAAAAACGCTGCAGCCTGCTACACTCCATAAAATGGCCGCGTTGTTTAACCAAGAAAAACATGTTAGAGATTGAGCTGTCACTTTTAGAAGAAAAAAAGAAAATAAACAATTGCTTCTTTTGTGGTGAAGCATAAAACACTTAGGCTGGCATTTTGAATCATGGAGCTCCCCTGGATGTTGCTATTGCTCTTCAAGTAGTTGTAGTAAAATTTCTGCCACATTCTTGCTTTCTGCATGGTGTCTCAGCAGTAACAGATCAGAACAGGCTAGCAAACAACTCCTTCCTAAATGTAAGCTCTAATTTCTTCTTCTGCAGTGAAATGTACCAAGTTTCTATGCAAAAGAATGAGTGACAGTATACCCAGCCAATCAGCTTGGGTTTTTTCAGGAAAATCACCCCTTAATTCATTCAAAATTAGGTCATATGACACTATTTGAAATACTATTGGCTTACAATGAAAGTAATGTTTGACTTTACACAGGATAAGGCCACCCATCTATGCTTCCCTGGGCTGAAGACAACTTGACTATAACCGGTACTGTGAATTAAACACACACACACAGGGGGAAAAAAAAAACAATGTAGCCTTACCAGAGCTTCCCAACTATTAAAGGGCCGGAGTTCTGTTATCTTCTGAGCCTTTTTCTGAGAACACTGAGGAATCAAAGTAAGTTCACCAATTGAAGCATCTTGAAGGAAGTGAAGAATTTTACCTTTATAGCCATCCTCCATCACTTCTTCACCACTACTATAGTCCTCATCTAGTGAACTACCGGCTTCAGAACCTGAATCATACTCAGAGTCTTCAATGACTCTCTTTGGATTAAATACATTTTTTTTACGTTTCTTATTAAAACCATTTTGTGGTTTCATGGAAAATTTCTGTTTTAGTTTTGTTTTAGCTGCATTTTTAGGATAATTTTGACTCCTTGAAGAAACTTCTTTTCCATTTGGAACCTCACTTTGTGACGCATATTGCATATCTGTGTACAAAGAAATACAAAAACATTAGCTAAATTAAAAATATATAAATTAAACATAAAGATATAAGACTTCAAATAAGAAAAAAATAAACATTTATTATTTCTTTTGAATACAGAAGAATTCAACCACAATTTATTGTTAAATCTTGATAACACTTTAAAGAAAAATACTGAAGTAGAATTTGAAGTTACACAAGTTAAAATAATTAGTTTCAAAAGAAAGTGATAGCTTGTTTTTTAAAATAAATTAAATATAAATTTCCATTTTCTGTTGAAGGTCCTGAGAATATAAACGGCAGCTGCATATCCATAAGATGTCCCAGATGCTACTTAGCAGCCCCACTTGCTATGCCAACACTAATGAGTATAGCAAAACAATGCTCATTCTACTATAAAGCTTACTAATAAAAAGTGTCTGTTTCAACTATCCATATTATAATTATATTTTCCAACACTACCTCCATTATTCTAAGTTCATAATTACTTAAAAAATTATTCAAATATAATATTATCAAAAAGCACCACTACTTTATCACTAACTAATCTATTGTATTTCACGGCATCCTAAGATGCCTGTGAATGAACGTACACTGTTATTTTACGTGCCGGTAAGAAAGTATGCACCAATTAATCTATAATTCAACACTTTATTTAGAATGTTTACTTTTTTACTTACTCAAAGAGCTTTCAGACTTACAGATTATCAGACATTCATTCATGTGCATATATATAAAAATACAAGCAAAATAAATTGGATAAGGTATTCCTCAAATTTTTTCACATTCATAATCCGGCTCTTCTGACCTCATTTTTTGGACTCAGGATTGGTGGCTTCCTTTTTTTCACAAAATATCATTCTCTGTGCCATCAAGAGTATTGGTAGTATAGCATTTCTTAAAAGAATTCATTAAGAATGTATTAAAAAAACCTCAAAACACCCTAAAGTCACTATGCTGGGCTTTTATAGCTGGCTTTGCAATTATGAAGAGCTAGTCTACTTGACTCTTGCTTAGGTATGTTACCAAACATGTAATTCAACTCTTCTTCACCACCTCTCCTCCACCATTTGGTTCCTAGAGTTAAGAGTGTTCCATAATGGGTTCTGAGAGTTTCTTCCATGCCTGTTGATACCCTTAAGTTTCTGATGCTAGTGCTTCTGATATTCATACCAGTATAGGCTAAGACATCTATATTACAGTGATTATAAGATACCACCAATCACAAGATCCATCCTGAGAATTGTTAAAATGTAAAAAATTTCTTTTATACTCAATAAAACATGGCAGTTTAAAAGTAGCCTTAACTGGCTGAGTGTGGTGGCTCATGCCTATAGTCCCAGCACTTTGGGAGGCAGAGGCAGGAAGATCGTTTGAGGCCAGGCGTTCGAGGCTAGCCTTGGCAACACAGTGAGACCCTGTCGCTAAAAAAAAAAAAAAAAAAAATTAGCTGGGTGTCCTGTAGTCCTAGCTACTTGGGAAGCTGAGGCAGGAAGGTCGCTTGAGCCCAGTAGTTCGAGGTTACAGTGAGCTATGATCGTACCACTGCACTCCAGCCTGGGTGACACAGAGAGAGCCTGTCTCAAAAAAAAGTAGCCTTAACTATTGAGAAAGAAGAAAGATTGGCCAAATAGAAAAAGATACTTATTTATCCTTTTGTTTTACACTACCATAAAGAATAAGTCAAAATGCTTAGAAATTGGTCATTTAAAAAATTTTCACATCATTACTTCCAAAATCTTTTTCAATTCCATTCTAACAGCTAATATGTTTACTATTTTTTTTATATAGTAAAATACAGAATATCACAGGAAGCATGTATTTTCTATGACACAGAATAAATAATTACCTTGGTCTTCTGCAAACACTTTTAGAGATTCTAAAGCTTCTGTGTACATCCATTCATGTTCCTTGAGTACATCTCTTAGTTCCTAGAAATAAGTCATTGATCTTTTTGTTAAAAATCTCAAATCAGCAATTTGTAGAAAACAAAACTTTTATGCTCTCTTAAAAATGAGTTAATCACCTGAAAACACAGAGAGTATTCATATCTAATTATTTTACACTTGTTTTTATGCTGCTTTACAAATGCTTTCTGTGTAATTTTGCCTCTGCAAATGCACAATAGTCTTCAAAGGGAAGGAAGCTTGACTTTTTTAGCATTCCTAACTCTCCCTACTAAGGGCTCTAAACACGAGGATCAAGAAATGTTTGGTCAATTAAAAACGAAATTTCAACATGCAGTTAGGCTTTTATAAACTGACAACTTTAAAACATGTAGTTTCAACATACATAAGGAACCAGTATGGCAACAAGATTTTGCATTCAAAGCTCATCAGAATTCAGCAGATGTGCTATCTGAACATATACTCGAATAAATCAATGCAAGTATAAATGTATTCTAAATGTTAAACAAATAATGTGATTCTACATACGATCATGGGATTAAACAAAGGCCCTTTTAGCACTGGCATGCCTGGCATGGGTCTTTAATTACTCTGAAAGTATTCTTACTATCTGGGAAGTAAAACAAAGCTTATGAAATATTAAGACACTGGAAAACAATACTACACTTTAAAATTCTTATTAAAAATTTAGAGGATGAGAACATGAAAAAAATTAACCAGTTACTTGATAGAGGGCAGGGTTATAGATGGCTTTTTAGATAATTTACATTTTATAAATGAACTCACAATTTTTATTATGGTTATGTTTATTGTGATTATAACACTGATACTATAATCAGTAAACAAGGTACATAAACAATGTAAAGAATTAACATGCAGTACAAAAATATTTTACAACATTGATAAAAGCACATTTGATTAGAAAAGCAAAACTTAACTGATACTTTTACAGGGTTGAACCCAGACACTATTTTGTAATACAAACATTTAGTATATACTGATGAAATTTAAATACACAACTACTCACCTGTTTATCAAAATTGGGAAATTCCTTTTGCAATTTCAATACAATACTTTCCTGCTTTTCCCAATTACTGCTAGATTCTGCAGACTCATTTGATTCTTCTCCCTAATAGAAAAAAAAAAAAATTTAATAGGTCATCAATAACAATGATCTTAAGGCAATTACATTTGTATTTTGACTTGATATGAAAATTATCACAATTGATCAGAAGAATCCAAAATGTTTTTTTGTTCATGTCAACGTGGAAAAAATATATGTCTTTAAGGATAAAAAATATTGCTGATTTAAGATCACTGAAAGAGCCTGATTGCATATCCAGTAATTCAAAGTTTATTCACATGGTGCTCAAAATGAGATGAATCTGCTTAAAAAACCTCAAATGTTCCTCAAATTAACTCAATATAATTCGTATACATTAAAGTCTTCTCCAAGATAATGGCTAATTAAAAAACTGATAAAAATATCTCATCTATGCTCACAATTATATACCCACCTATAAATTTCAAATTCTGAGAGGCAAGTTTACTTTTATTTCAGTCTTGATTCATAGAACGGCTTAAAATATTAACTGCTCAGTCACAACATAAAAATGACACAATGACAAAAGGAACTTAAGTGGAACTGAATAATATTTAATACATAAACTAAATAGATTAATCTGGGAACTGTGGCTGTCCATACACACAGTCTCACTTTTCTATTGTTTGACTTCACTTGAAGAAACTGGTTAAATTCCACATTTAAGCAAAAAGAAAAGACTCCTTATGTTCATGCATAGGAAAAATCTTGTATTCTCGTCAATCAAAAAGCATTTCTCTATTCTGATTAAAACTGTACCACATGCTGTACAAATAAGATAGAGAAAAATAGTCTACTTTCTATTCTACTTCCTTTATTATCCAACAACTGAACCGCTATTTTTCTCTTCCAATGCCTAAGGTAGAAATAACTAAATTGTGAGTGACACCTCTACAGCACATGGGAATAAGAGTTCCATAACACAGAGACCAATAAAATGCTATGGATATTTGGAATAGGAAGAAGAAAACTGTACGTGTTTTATAATAGTAAATGGTCCACTTGCGCTGGAGCACAGAGAACATACATCGCCTAAAAGTTTGAAGAATTAAACCACAGCTAATATTGCATAAGGCCTAAGGTTAGTCTTTTGTCAGAAGCAACAGGATTTTGAGCAGGGGAATAATAAAACACTAGTATTTGGAGAAAGCATTCCAAAACTCTCAGAAATTTATACTGCCATTTTCACTTTAAAATTGAGGACACTAAAACTCCAAGAACAACATTTTAAAGTTTACAGATGGACAATAACCAGCTGAGGTGGGAATAAAAACAGTTGTCTAACTCTAGATCAGTGTTTTTCTACTACCTATTTCCTAAAACTTTAGTCGTTCATTTTTTAATATATCAAATGTCTATCACTGGACAAACAGAGAAATTAAATTGTGGTATACACATAAAATGGAATATTATTCAGCCACAAAAAAGAATTAAGTACTGATACATGCTACAGTGTGAATGAATCTTGAAAACACTATGCTAAATAAAAGAGGCTAGGCATAAAAGGTCACATATTATATTATTCCATTTATATGAAACATCCAGGCCGGGCGCAGTGACTCACGCCTGTAATCCTAGCACTCTGAGAGGCCGAGGTGGGAGGATTGCTTGAGCTCAGGAGTTTGAGACCAGCCTGAGCAACAGTGAGACCCCACTGTTGATAGAAAAATAGAAATATTAGAAAAAAATAGAAAAATTAGCTGGGTGTGGTGGTGTGTGCCTGTAGTCCCAGCTACTTGGGAGGCTGAAGCAGGGGGAGCCCTTGAGCCCAGGAGTTTGAGGTTGCAGTGCGATATGGTGATGCCACTGCACTCTAGCCTGGGCAACACAGTGAGACTCTGTCTCAAAAAAAAGAAAAAAAAAAAAATTCAGAATATCCAGACGGCAGATTGGTAATTGCCAGGAGTTAGTGGGAAGAGGGAATTGGGAGAAACTGCTTAATGGGAACGGCATGTTATTATGAAGTGATGAAATGTTTTGGAACCAGATAGGAATACTAGTGTACAACATTGTGAATGTACTAAATGCTACTGAATTGTTCGCTCTAAAATGGTTAATTTTATGCTATGTGAATTACACCTCAAAAAAAAAATTTGGAAAACAGTAAACAGTAAATTGCTTTTGGGAATCAAACAGATCATAGAACAAATGAAACATTCAGTAGATGGTAAACCTATCATTTGCTGCTTGCTCTTGGGTCCCATGCTTCTGCCAGCTCTGCTAAATTCCCGGTGATAATATACCCATGCATAACTTACGCTGGAGTTTTCAGAAGCCAGGTAATATATGAAGTTTGGACCAAAGCCTGTCTCAGTGGGCCCAGGGCTTATGATTCAATCGTGTGCTTATTTTTCCATCTCCAGGATACATACTTGGAACAGACATTTTTGGCACTGCCAGAAATCCCATATTAGCTCCCTGTCCCATGGAGTATGGGCCACTATTGTAGGAAATACCAAATCCAAATCCCTAAAATTGCCCCTTCTCAACAAGATTAGTAAGTAATATCACATTCCTGTAGAACTGCAGATATTGACACCACCACCCCCATCCCAATGTAATACACCTCCTTGGCCTATATAAAAGTTGGATGGTCTTGGAGAATTATTTAGGAGTATTATAAACAATAAGGTGACGACCCTAACTGTAGTGTGCTATACCACATGTATTTTTACTGGAGCAAATCAATATAGCTATGCAGTTAACAATCGGGCAAATGTTCCTGCCCCTCAGCCCCCTCCCAATTAAAAAGGACAAGCAGAAACATTCTGTTTTCATCTGGTCAGGTTCAGTGACACACCTTCACTGTCTTCAGAGTGTAAATGTCTTAGCTCTCTTTCGTAATACAGTACTCAAAAGACTTTCAAAGCTTTGTGCAGTCCACAATCATCACTTTGATCCATTACATCAAAAAAGATACCATGTTAACTGAACTTGACAAACAGGTAGTGGGTATTTTGGATGGCATTAGTAAGATAAGTGCATGCCAAAGAGTGGGAAATAAGAACCTTCAAATTCCGAGGCCCAGCCATTTCATGAATTTTAAGGAGATCTAGTCTGGAGCATGTTCCCAATTTCACTCTTTTAAAAAAAAAAAAAAAAAGACAAATGGCCGCACCTAGACTGCCTATAAGAGACACAACACTAGGTGGGCCTCTCTGGATGGAGGCAAGATATATTTCACTAGTATGTGCACTTCTTTGATCTGTTTATGAAGTAGCTCTTAAGATTGTCAGTTATGAATGGGGCCCAGATTAAGAGGGCTCTGTAGCAAGTCCAGGGTGGAGTACAAGGTACTCTGCCACTTGAGCCTCATGACTGGCAAATGCAGTGATTCTCAAAGAATCTGTGACAAGGATGCCATATGAAGACTCTGGCAAGCCCCAAGAGGGAAATCGTAGCAGAAGGTTTTGAAGTAATGCCATGTCCTCTTCCACTGACTAGAGTCATTTCACCTATAACATGATATATGTTATATAGTAATTTCCAAAAATTATTTTACTATGCAAAATTGTGAAAATAAAAATTACAGCACTTATGAGAAAAATTGTCTTAGAAGCACAATATTCAAAAATTTCATCAGTGACACAAAAAAGAGAAAAGAATCTAACAAAAATGGTAGCACAATTTTACACACACTAAATTGTTAAGAAATACATAAATACTACAATAAATATGAACTGAAGTTAGCTTGTGGACATTGGAAGGGTTACAGCTTCTGAGTTATTGTGACGCGGTAGAAGGAGAGTTATCTAAAAATGAAAGTTGTAACAGCAGATATAGAAGGGTGTGGCTCACTGTCCTTATCTTATCTCTACTGTACTAACTTAAAATATAAATAATAAACTAGATAATAAATAAATAAAATTTCTGCTGCTTTGCCAGCCTTCTTTCATGCTAAAGCTGCCTGTATGGTTCCAAATCCACCTAGATACCTTACAAGACTATTCTACTAAATTCAGCAGTAAAGTCATTATCTTTAAGTCAGTCTAACTGCTTTCATAGCACTTAAAACACCTGACAATTTGATGTATTAAGCTGTCATGGTTTAGCCTTTTGGCTTCCATCACCATCGTCATAATCATCTTCTGCATCCACGTGGCCATCAGCAAGTTGTTGAACATCTTCTGTGGTTATTTCATCAAGGTAGGACCCTAGAAGCTCTTCAACATCTTCATTTTCTACCTCTTCAAATCTAAAAAGTTCTCTGAAGAATCAAATACTTCAGAATAAGGAATCAAGTCAAAGGGAATTTTCTAGCACATGTAACACAAACATTTTTGTTATATCACTCCAGGCTTCAACAATGACAGCAATGGCCATTGTGATATTAAATGTCTTCCAAAATTCTAGAACCATTTCTGCATTCTCATCTTCAGTAACAGCAATTAACATCTTAAATGTTTACTTTAAATAATAAGCTATAAATGCTACTATCACACCTTTATAAAGGGGCTGTACCAGAGAGGTGGTTTTTGGAAGCAAAGGGAAGAATATGATACTTGGGTTGAGTTCTGCTTTGTGGAGAGATAGCGTGATGCATTGTAAGAATTTTTAAAGTTAAAGTTTTTTGTTTGGGGGTTTGTTTGTTTTTTGGCAATAATCCTCTGTAACAGGGAAGAATTATGTAAAAATACCAATGCAAACATGGGAGGTTATCCATATTTTTCCTATACCTGAAATGAACCCCAAGGCTGACTTCAACAATTCTTTTTAAAAAGCTTGGTGAGTGATAGAACTACCACTGGCTTCAGCTTCAAGTCTCTGTTTGGCACGGGTGCTGCATATCACAGTTATGTTACCTTCAAGAGCCTTAAATCCTGTAGCATGTTTTCCGTCTTTCAGATTTGGGTTCTTTGAGGCATGAGTTCATAACAGATACCTGTTTCATCAAAACCAAGAATTTAATTCAATGCATAGCTGCCTTCTTCAGTTACTGCTGTATGACTGCTGAAAAATCCTTTTGGAGTTTTCTCATCTACACTAATGGCAAGGTCTGAAAGCTGAAGGCTTAGGAAATTATAGTGGTTTAAAACCACTAAAGGAGCCACTAGCACTGAGGAGCCACTTCTATAGGGTACAGTGATTTCCATTTTAGGTCTGTGTATATAAATACAAAGATGTATGTGAGAAAGGTTGTTTCTGATTTTTTTACTCTTTGGTTTTAAATCCAAAGGTTCAACAATCTTTCCTTTCCTTCTGTTTCTTTACATCTTGTTCTTAGTGACTTTGTAGTACTCAAAGCTGGTCCAGCCATAAACTTTTATTTTTGTGGCATTATCTCTGAGAGTCCACATCGTGGATTCCTTTATGCCTGTTACTCGGGATCTATCGTGTGTTCTTATTTCTTTCCAAACATTTTCTTGTTTCAAGTGTCTCCTTCATATTTAACGTTCTTTTCGCATGCACTATATGGCATTTTTGAACCAGAATGCTTACATAGGTCTGGGATGCTGAATGATTACTTTTCTCAAATAGAAAAGTTCACAAATATGAAAGAATAGCAGTCTAAAAGGATAACCTAGTAGGATAACATGCATGGTAAAATGAGGCAGCCAGTAATGTTTGATGGGTGTGTGTTTTATGTATTCCTATGTGGCCCTGTTCAGTTGGGTACAATTTTCTGTGTTTACCTAGTATTTCTCATGGACAAAACCACACATGAATAAATGCAAATTTTGGATTATGCTCAAACTGTTCTCTAATATATCAACTGCACTAGAACAAATTCACATTTTAAAAGCAGAACTGACTGATCTATTTTTGTGAAACAGCTACTGACTTGATAATAGGTCCTGATAGAAATAGAACGGTTGACCATAGAACATCAAGTGACTACAAGACTTGAGTTGTTACATGATCTGGGTATCTGATTCACCAAGCCTAAAATTTAGCACTGGCAGTAGCAACCTATCATCACGTAGAAATGGTACATTTGAGACTGAACTTGAACAGGTTCAAGAGACACAAGTAACCTGCACGTGCAGGTATCTCAGACTTCTGTAGTATCTACTTCTGCTTCACTGTTGCCCCTTCTTCAACCAGTATCTAAGGCACTATGGGAAATTCTTTCTGACCAGAAAAAGAGCGGGAAATCCTTAAACTTGGTTTTATAAAGAATTTGCATAATTGTTAGAACAAACCAAAAATGAATAATTTCTATAATATAAATCCCATTTAACAGAGTATCCCTAGGAACAACTTTGGGCAGTACATCTTGTTGCCCGTTTTGTGTACAAAGAGATGGCCGTAGATAGAGATCAACAACGTATCATGAGGCTGGGTGTGGTGGCTCACACCTATTATCACAGCACTTTGGAAGGCCAAGGAAGGAGGATTGCTTGAGGTCAGGAGTTTGAGACAGCCCGGGCAGCATAGCGAGACCCTGTCTACTAAAAAAAAATTTTAAAAATGAGGTGGGTGTGGTGGCATACACATGTAGTCCCAGCTACTCGGGAGGCTGAGGTGGAAGGATCACCGTAGCCTAAGAGTTCGAGGCTGCAGTGAGCTATGATCGTGCCATTGCACTCCAGCCTGGGTGACAGAGTGAGACCCTACCTCAAAAAAACATTTTTTAAAAAGTTATGGACAGAAGTTAAGGAGAAGAGGAAGATCAGTGGTCAGGAAGTCTAGGGAGGAGATATATTGTTATTCTGAGAACAGAATGCAAGGGTAACAGTGTTCCATGTGAACATACAGCAAATGGAATGTACCGCAGAGGAATTTTTTAAAGATCAGATGTACAAGATTATCCATTTTGTGAACACCAGTAAGACCATAGCCACTTGGATGCTTGCTCTCAACAGGTCCACATACAAAGGGCCACGGCAACTGGGCATGAGTCTGTGCATGCAGATCAACAGGATAAGACTTTCCTATACCAAGATTAATCTGGCTATTGCTACTGGTTAGTACTCAACCTGTAAGGAACAGAGGCCAACAACAAGTCAGTCCCCATACAGCATCACTCCTTGGGAGATTCAGTCAACTGTCTGGTGGCAGGTTGATTACATTGGCCTCCTTTCATCAGGAAAGAATAATAGATACCTACTCTGAGTTTAGATTTGGCTTCCTTATCCACCTGCTTCTGGAAACACCACTATTATGGGTAATTGAGCCCCCCCCAAATTCACACATAATACCCAACACCTCAGAATGTGACCTTATTTGGAGACAGGGTCATTAGTGAGATACTCAAGTTAAACTTAGGTCATTAGCATGGGACCTCATCTAATCTGAGCTTCTAGGTGTCATTATAAAAAGGGGAAGTTTGGAGATAGACATGCACAGAGCTCAGAGAATTCCATGTAAAGATGAGAACAGAGATCTATAAGCCAAGGAAAACCAAAGATTGCCAGCAAAACACCCAAAGCTAGGAGAGAGGGATAGAAGAGATTCTCATAGCCCTCAAAAAGAACCAACCCTCTGACACCTTGATCTTGGACTTGTAGCCTCTAGAACTATTAGAAAATACATTTTGTTGTTTCAGCTACCCATTTTGTGGTACTTTATTACAGTAATCCTAGGAAACTAATACAACCACCATATACAGATTTATATAAAGCCTTATTCACAGTCACAGTACATCATGACACTACAATGTTTCTGACCAGGGAGCTAATTTCACTGGAAGAAAAGTGCATGGTGGATTTATGAAGCTCACTGATCTCACCATGTGCCTCAACATCTAGGAGTAACTGGCTTACAGAACAGTGGTATCACTCAGTGAAAATTCAGCATGAGCGTTTGGAGATAACACCCCATGAGGCTGATGTGATGTTCAACAGGATGTACAAACAAAGTAAATACTTTGAATCGGCAATCAATATGATCCTATTTCTCTCATAGCCATTATACACTGGACTGTAAACTAAAATGTAGGCTTAGTCTCTCACAACTAAAAATCTACTCTCAGAATTTTTACTTCCCATCAGTATTAGTTCCCAAGGTAACGATACTTCTGTGCAGGGCACAATTGTCCCATCAAATTATGGTAGAGCTTGTTACCTGGCTATTTGGAGCTTCTTATACCTCTAAATCACAGGCAAAAAAAAGAGGTTATTGTGCTAATTGGGGTGACTGATTTTGATTACCAAGGAGAAATTGTGTCATTGAGAATGCAGATAGGGAGGAATATGTCTGGATTCAACCCATTGCCTCTTAGTAGTTCTGTTTGTAAAATAAAAGTTAATGGAAAACTAGAACAACCCAATAAAAGCAAAAGCACTATTATTCGTAGATATGTAGTGCTATGGTTTGAACTACACATCCCTCCAAAATTGAAATGTTGAAACTTAATCCCCATAGTAGTGGTATTAACCTTTAAATTAAATTCATCTTCCTCATATAGCTCTGAAGAAGAAGATAATTTTCTTTTCCTGGGCCCACCACCTTTTAAAGCAAAGAAGCACACTCAAAATTTGAACAGAAATATTAATTCCATTCCCTCCAAAATTGAAATGTTGAAACTTAATCCCCACAGTAGTGGAATTAACAGGGAGGGCTGGAGGGCCTTTTGGGAAGTGATTAGGGACTGGATGCCCTTATAAAAGCCTTAATGGAAAGAGTTCACCCCCTTTTGCCCCTTCCATCCCTTCTGCCATGTGAGGACACAGTATTTCTCCTTCTGAAAGATGCAACATCAAGGCACCATCTTGGAAGCTGAGAGGAGCCTTCATCAGATACACAACCTGCTGGTGCCTTAATCTTGAACTTCCCAGCCTCCAGAACTGTGAGAAATAAATTTCTATTATTTATAAATTACAGTCTTGTGGTATTTTGTTCAAGCAGTACAAACAGACTAAGATATGCAATTAAATATCAAAGAAGCCATCTAAGTAGTTGCCGCTGAGAAGGAGGAAATGGTGGTGTTAATAGCTGTTTTTCATATGTGTTGTACAACTGTATGTATATATAACTTTTATGAAATAAAACTTAATTTAAAAATATTGTATTTTCCCAAAAAGTTACATTACCACACTACTAAAATATTTTTAAAAATTAATTTTAGGCTGAGCTCAGTGGCCCATGCCTGTAATCCTATCACTTTGGGAGGCTGAGGGGAGGATCACTTGAGGCCAAGAGTTCAAGACCAACCTGAGCAAGACCCATCTCTACAAAAATTAGAAAAATTAGCCAGGCATGGTGGCGCACGCCTGTAGTCCCAGCTGCTTGGAAGGCTAAGGAGGGAGGATGAGCCCAAGAGTTTGAGCTTGTAGTGAGCCATGATGATGCCACTGCACTCTAGCCCAGGAGACAGAGCAAAAAAAAAAAAAAACAAAAAAAAACCCCAAACCAAAAAACATTAATTTTATAATTCTGAGATAAGCAATTAATACTGGATAAATTAAAAAGAGAGCAAAAACAGTCACAAATTAAATGCAAACATAAATTCCTTGACTTAGTTATAAAAGAAAAGAAAGATTTATTCATTTAGGTAGATTTTCAGATCTGGTATCTACAGACTCAAAATATTCTCTGCTTAAGCAGCCATAATACTGGATAAATTATTAACTAAAAAGAAAGCAGAAACAGTCACAAATTAAACACAAACATAATTTCCCAGACTTAGTTGTGAAACAAAAGAATTCATTTAGGTGGATTTTCAGGTCTGATATCCAGACATATTCCATTTTTAAGCAACCAATTTTGATAATGCAATTCAAATGTAACTTACATGATCCAGTCTTGTCTTTTTTATAGATTGATCATCATTAAATTCATCTTCCTCATATGGCTCTGAAGAAGAAGATAATTTTCTTTTCCTGGGCCCACCACCTTTTAAAGCAAAGAAGCACACTCAAAATTTGAACAGAAATATTAAGAACCAATTTAATGATAAACAAAGGCAAAAATGTATTATAATGAATACTAGACAGTTCTCTCAACACAAGGCCCGATGTTCCTCCTTCTATATTATGACTGAATCGAAGAAAAAGTGAACACTCTTTGCAATCTTTCAAAAGTAGAAATCAGTATAATACTGTATTCGTAAACCATGTTACGATTTAATGCTAAAAATATACATCTCTAAATTGATGAGTAATTCTACAGAGTAATAGAAGTTCTCCCTAGTGGCTGAGCGCTCAGCAGTGAAAAACAGTTAAGCTCCATCAAGTGAGAGTTATCTGAATACCATTCAATGACACCAATAATTCTTGAGTGTCTACTATGTACCAGGCTTTGCACAAGGCCTTCTGTAAACTATTGTTTCATTAACTTTCACAACAAATTTAAAAGTAGGTAACATTTTTATTTTACAAATGGAGAGGAACTGTGATATAGACAGCTTAGGCAATTAATGCTTTTAACCTAAGAACAAGAGAGTATAACACAGAGCACAGCAGTAACAGGAAATCTGCATTCTGTCATGACTGAAAGAAAAACTCAAGCTACAAACATGATCTTAAGAAACCATGCTATTAATTTATACTTTGTATATATTTTGTACACATTTATCTATTTCTTAAATACTTTCACTTTTAGAGAGCAAATTCCTCAGATGTAACTCCTGTGCTAATGTGAAAGTATTTGCTAAAGCCTACAAAGGTTTAATATTTCAGCATTAGTTATATCAGAACTCTATGCAGTTAGAAATAAAATTTCTAGAAATACAATACTAAAAGTAAATACATACATGACAGCTTTTAAGTTGTAAGCTTAAAAATTTCGTTACATGGCTATACAAAATAAAACTGAATACCATTAACATTTTAAAGTATAGTGATCGTGTTGGTACAAACATGTAAATGATTTTTCCTGATTCATTTCATAATATAAATGTGCATTTTGCATACACCAACTAATTTCCAGCATCTACTTTAAAAAGTGGGAAATACAACCACTTCATCATCACCCACATATTTGTTTGGGTTAAGTGAGCACTGTTACTAATTTTAAGTTTGAAAAAAATTTCAAACTAGATAATATTGTCATGTCACCTAATCATACTTAGTTCTTTCCTAAAAAGAAGAAACAAATGAATAGACTACTCTTGACAACATCAATAAATTCATACTTTTAACTTCTAAAGTAGGGCAAAAACTTTGGATATATACATTTTTTGTAATTTAGTATTCATAAATGAAAACTTTCAAAAGGTACTGCATAAAAATACCCTTATTGCTTAATATGAAGGGTGATATTATCTATAAAAGACTATAATTTGTGGTAACACCAATGTGCAATGTCATAATTTGTGACCTGTTCGAGATCATTCCACAGGTATTTACAAGCGCCTTTTGTTAAAAACTGTCCTAAGATGTCAAAGATAGTTTCCTGTCTCAATGACATAGTATATTGAAAATTAATCTTATCTTCAAGGTTAGACAAAGCTGTCATTCTATACATTACCTCAAAACGTACTATACTAAAGATGAAGATGTCTGATATGACTGTCCTGTCCATTCCAAGATGCTGCATGGAAGTTTACTTAAAAAAACACGAAAATGCTGGTTTCTTATTTCCTTGTAATTTGCCACTTAACATTTTTTAAAAATTAAATAATATGAAGCACAGTGCTAGAATGAATGAGAAGAAAAAAACTCAACTGAAGTTTAAATTTAACTGCAAACTCCATGAGGGAGAGATTATGTCCATTTTGTTTCCTTACATAACCTCAGTACCTAAAACAGCATCTGCTACCTAGCAGGAGGAGCATGATACATTTGTTAAATTAATAAATTGAGTAATATGAATGGCTCAAGAGGAAAAAAAAACATCAGACACTACGTGAAGCAAAGTTATTCTACAACCTATTTTCAATGGAAATATTATGGAATATCGAGATATCATGAGAGCAAGAAGAATATGTAAAATTTCCCAAGCTATTTTGCAACCCAACAAATGTTCATTGAGCCTATCATTTTTCAGGAGCTTTTAAAATAAGCCTTAGGGATGCAATAATGAGGAAGACACAGTCAACCTTCTCTTGTAACATTTTCTATCATCAGATGGCCCTTATGAACAAATAGCTAACATTTACTATATACTAAGTACCAGGCACCACAGTAACACATGTACATTAACTTTATCAGTTTTTCTTCATAACAACCTATGAGTTTGGCACTATTATACTATGTCACTGCTAAGAAAACAGAGACACAGATGAGTTAGGCAACAGTGCCCAAGATCACACAGCTAGTAAGTATAAGACAAAAAAGAATCTTGACATTCTGTGTAGATAGCACTCACACAATACTGTCCCCCTTGTACAAACTGGAGGAATTAAGGATTTAAAATATTTCACATGGATGAAATAAAAGCATGTTTAAAATCTACTCCAATGCAATCCACTGAGTGGGATTAAAAACGAGGTAGAAGTTAAAAAAAATGGCGGTGTGATAGGGTCCTCCCACCATACCGCTCCCAGGAAAGGAGGTGAAGAACGCCAGCAGCTGCCGGCGAACACGGACCACTCACTCCAAAAACAGCATTGCGAATGACAGAGAAACAACGCCGAACGCCCAGCCCAAGAAAACAGGTACAAAATTTTCACAAAGATCGGAGGGCGCACGGAGCACAATAGAGCCCAGAGCGCGGGAGGGACGCACTCGCCAGGTCGGCGCGGCGCGACCTGCCCCCCAAGCGGTTACGCGCCTCCCCATACACGCAGTCAGGGACAAGCCCAGAGTTGGGACAGAGCGGTTGCTCGGGCCGGCGAGCCCTGTGGAGAGGAGGAAGGTGCCAGAGCCAGACACAACTCGCAGCTGCAATATACAGAGACTGCCGAGGGCTGGAGAGGAACTGGGCGGGGACCGAGATTCAGCTTCCCGGGACAGTGCGCGGGAACCCGCAGGCCGGCACTGCGCCACTAGAAGTCAGCGGAACTGGGCCCAGGAGTTTATCGGAGAGCGGGACGCGCCCTTAGAGGTTGCTTACAACTACCGGCGGAGAAAAACTGCGCTCCCGGCGCGATCGGAGCCCGGCTGTGCGCCAGGCTGGCGGCGGCCGCCATCTTTACAGCCGCCCGCGCGGAGCCGTGAGCCGCGTCTCTAGCTCCCCCCGCCCCGGCCCAGGGCTCATCCGCTGGGGCGAGACAGGCTTTGCCTGTGGTGGCCAGGGACAGCGGCATCCGTGGGTTCCAGGTGGGACGAGATCCCGGAACTGTAGAGGTGGGACCTTTGAGTATTGGAAACAGTTTGCAGCTCGTCCATCTGGTTCTGCTACCCCGGCTCTGGCCTCCGACAACCCCGCTCCGTGCCGGTCCTAGTGCCCGCCCCTCAGGTCCCAGCCCTCCTGTACCCCAGAGATCGCTCATTTTGAAGGTTGCTGGCCATAGTGACTCATTTGGTATAACAGCTGGTTCCCATGACAACCAAATACCTCAAGAGCCACAGGCTGAACCAGAGCAGCTCCCCATAATCCTGCCCACTTCAATAGGGAATTTCCCGCCACCCAAGAGTGCTTCCAGCTGCCACTACTCCCCCCCTCCCCGTGGGAACATCCCCCCGGTGGAGACTGCTGGGGATAGAGACGGCCACCTGCCTCGCCTTGAGGTCTAGTGGTGGAAAAGGGGTACACAATTGGAGATCCCCCTATCAACCAGTTTCACGCGGAGACACACATCAGAAGGGCAGCCACACGTGGCTAGATGAGCAACCTCTGAGCTGTGTAAAATTTTCCCAACTCAGCTCTCACACTGCAGCCAAAGGAAATTGTGTTTCTACCAGAACCTCAGGAAGAGCAGGGTCAAAGTAACCCCTAGGAGCTACAAGACCCCTCCCAAAGCACAGGGCTTTCGCATACCCCAACTGGGGAATCAGAGTCTGCTACGGACATAACAGAATACCTAGCTAATAGAGAGCGGAGGACTCATATTCTCAAGTACAATCCATTAGCTCAGAGCCCACGCTGGGAGGTCATTCTCACCACACTCCACTGGGAAGAGGAGAAGACCACAGGTCAGAGTTAACTCAAGATCCAACAAACTTGCTAAAATACACCTAAGGCAATACAGGCCACTACATCTCTCCCTGGCTTTGCCAAGGAAAAATAATTGTGGGCCTGGTGACAGGGCCATAAACTAGCTCTAACACCCCCAGCTCTCGACCAAGAGACCAGATGAGAAAAAACCAGCGAAAGAACTCAGGGAACATGAAAAATCAGAGTGAAAGTCACCCCCAAAAGAAATTATCAGTTCCTCAGCAATGGATACCAACCCAAATGAAATGGGTAGAATGACAGAAGAGGAATTTCGTTTATGGATTATAGACAGCTCAATGAAATTCAAGAGAAAATTGAATCCCAGCACAAAGAAACCACAAGAAAAATGCAAGAAATGAATGAAAAATTCTCCAAAGAAATAGAAATATTACGGAAAAATCAAATAGAAATCCTAGAAATGAAAGAAGCATTCAAGGATCTACAAAACACAGTGGAAAGCCTTAAGAATAGGCTGGACCATGCAGAGGAAAGAATTTCAGAGTTAGAAGACAGCTCCTATGCGCTAAATAAATCAGCTGAAGAGAAAGAATACAAAAACAAGAGACAGGAAAAAAGCATACAAGAAATGTGGGATTATGTAAAGAGGCCAAACATAAGGATAATAGGTATCCCTGAGGGAGAGGAAGAAAATTTGCATGGGCTGGAAAATTTATTTGAAGGAATAATAGAGGAAAATTTCCATGGCTTAGCCAGAAATCTCACATCCAAGTACAAGAAGCACACAGGACTCCTGGGAGAGTCAACGTGAAAAGGCATTCACCACGCCACATAATTATTAGACTGACCAAAGTAAACACAAAAGAGGCACTCCTCAAGCTGTAAGACAAAAAAGGAGGTAACCTACAAAGGGAAACCCATCAGATTAACTGCAGATTTCTCAGCTGAAACCTTACAAGCCAGAAGGGAATGGGGAGACATCATCAATCTCCTAAAACAAAACAAAGGTCAACCCAGAATTCTGTATCCTGCCAAACTAAGCTTCTTATATGAGGGAGAAATAAAGACCTTTCCAGCTAAGCAATCACTGATAGAATTTGCGAAATCCAGACCGGCCTTGCAAGAAATGCTTAGACCTGCATTATACACTAACCAGCGCAACAGACACCCACCTATGTAAAATTATGCAAAGGCTAAAACCCCAGAAACCAGATTCCACAATGACGCAAGAGGTAAAACAAAAGATACCACCCAACAGAATAATCAGAAATTCACCCCAAATATCAATTCTCTCAATAAATGTAAATGGCTTGAACTGCCCATTGAAGAGACATAGGCTGGCTGAATGGATTAAAAAATACAAACCAAGTATCTGTTGTCTTCAGGAAACACACCTCACACACAAAGACGCATTCAGACTCAAGGTGAAAGGATGGAATACAATTTTTCAGGCTAATGGAAACCAAAAGAAATCTGGAGTAGCCATCCTCATTTCAGATGACATCAACTTTAAAGCAATAAAAGTAAAGAAGGACAAAAATGGACACTATATAGTGGTGAAGGGAAAAATTTCACAAGAGGATTTAACAATCCTAAACATTTATGCACCCAACACAGGAGCACCCAGGTACATAAAGCAAATGCTGCTAGATCTAGACAACATAATAAGCAGGAATGCCATAATTGCAGGGGACTTCAACACCCCACTGACGGAACTGGACAGATCCTCCAAACAAAAAGTAAATAGAGAAATAAAAGACCTAAACAGGACTCTAGAACATTTGGGCCTAACAGATATCTACAGAACACTCCACCCAAATAACACTGAATATACATTCTTCTCATCAGCTCATGGAACTTTCTCTAAAATTGACCACATCCTAGGCCACAAAACAGATCTAAACAAATTCAAAAAAATAGAAATCATACCATGTATCTTTTCAGACCACAGCGGAATAAAATTAGATATCAATTCCAACAGAAACTCACATCTTCCTCCAAAAACTTGGAAATAAAAAAAAGAAATCTCAAAAGATTCTTCGATCTAAACGATAATGGGGACACAAGTTATCAAAATCTTTGGGATACAGCAAAAGCAGTCTTGAGAGGAAAATTTATCGCCCTAAATTCCCACATCCAAAAGACAGAAACGTCACAAATCAGTAAACTAATGAATCATCTTAAGGAAATGGAAAAGGAAGAGCAAAGCAATCCTAAAACCAGCAGAAGAAAAGAAATAACCAAAATTAGAGCAGAATTAAATGAAATCGAGAACAAAAGAACAATACAGAAGATCAATGAAACGAAAAGCTGGTTCTTTGAAAAGATAAACAAAATAGACAGGCCACTTGCCAGGTTGACCAGAAGCAGAAAGGAAAGGACTCTAATAAGCTCAATTAGAAATGAAAAAGGAGAAGTCACAACTGATACCATGGAAATACAAAACATCATCTTTGAATACTACAAAAATCTCTATGCCCACAAACACGAAAACGTGGAGGAAATGGACAAATTCTTAGAAACACACTACCTCCCTAGGCTCAACCAGGAAGAAACTGAATTTCTAAACAGACCAATATCAAGCACCGAAATTGAAGCAGTAATTAAAAATCTACCCACAAAAAAAAGTCCCGGACCAGATGGGTTCACACCTGAATTCTACCAAGCCTACAAAGAAGAACTGGTGCCTATACTGCAGAAATTATTTGAAAATATCCAGAAGGATGGAATCCTCCCAAACTCATTCTACGAAGCCAATATCACCTTGATACCAAAGCCAGGAAAGGACACAACAAAAAAAAGAAAACTACAGACCAATATCCCTTATGAATATAGATGCAAAAATTCTCAATAAAATCCTTGCAAACCGAATTCAAAAGTACATCAAAAAAATAATCCATCATGATCAGGTGGGCTTTATTCCCGAGATGCAGGGATGGTTCAACATACGCAAATCTATAAATGTAATTCACCATATAAATAAAAGCAAGAACAAAGATTATATGATCCTTTCAATAGATGCAGAAAAGGCTTTTGACAAAATCCAACACCCTTTTATGATAAGAACTCTTAACAATATAGGCATAGATGGCTCATTCCTAGAAACTATTAAAGCCATATACGATAAACCCACAGCCAATATCATACTGAATGGGGAAAAATTGAAGGCATTCCCCCTTAAAACTGGCACCAGACAAGGGTGTCCACTATCTCCACTTCTTTTCAACATAGTGCTGGAAATCCTGGCCACAGCAATTAGACAAGACAGAGGAATCAGGGGCGTCCAGATAGGGGCAGAAGAGGTCAAACTTTCACTATTCGCAGACGATATGATATTATACATAGAAAACCCCAAAGATTCAACCAAGAGATTACTGGAATTGATAAATGAATTCAGCAAAGTCTCAGGATACAAAATTAATACACACAAATCCATAGCCTTCATATATGCTAATAACAATCAAGCCGAGAAACAAATTAAAGATGCTATACCTTTTGCAATAGCAACAAAGAAAATTAAATATTTAGGAATATATCTAACTAAGGAGATCAAAGACCTATATAGAGAGAATTATGAAACACTGAGAAAGGAAATTGCAGAGGATGTAAATAGATGGAAAACCTTACCATGCTCTTGGATAGGCAGAGTCAACATAGTAAAAATGGCTTTGCTACCTAAATTAATTTACAGAATCAATGCAATCCCTATCAAAATACCAACATCATTTTTTGCCGATCTAGAAAAATAATTCTACGCTTCGTGTGGAACCAGAGAAGACCCCGTCTAGCCAAAGCAATCTTAAGCAAAAAGAACAAATTGGGAGGCATCTGTCTACCAGACTTCAAACTATACTGTACAAGCTATAGTAACCAAAACTGCATGGTATTGGCACAAGAACAGACATGTAGACCAATGGAACAGGACTGAGAACCCAAATATAAAACCAACCTCATACAGTCACCTGATCTTTGACAAATTCCAGAAAAACGTACACTGGGGAAAAGATTCCCTATTCAACAAATGGTGCTGGGAAAATTGGATGGCCATATGTAGAAGACTGAAAGTGGACCCACACCTCTCACCTCTCACAAAAATCAATTCACAATGGATAACAGATCTAAACCTAAGACATGAAACCATAAGAATTCTCGAAGAAAATGTTGGAAAAACTCTTATGGACATTGGCCTAGGCAAAGAATTTATGAAGAAGACCCCCAAAGCAATCACAGCAGCAACAAAATAAATACATGGGACCTGATCAAATTGAAAAGCTTCTGCACAGCCAAGGAAACTATCACTAGAGTGAACAGACAACCTACAGAATGGGAGAAAATATTTGCATGCTACACCTCTGATAAAGGGCTGATAACCAGAATCTATACAGAACTTAGGAAAATCAACAAGAAAAAATCAAACAACCCTATTAAAAATGGGCAAAGGACATGAACAAAAACTTTTCCAAAGAAGACAGAATGATGGCCAGCAACATATAAAAAGTGCTCAACTTCTCTAATCATCAGGGAAATGCAAATCAAAACCACAATGAGATATCACTTAACTCCAGTGAGATTGGCTCATATCAAAAAATCCCCAAATAACAAATGTTGGCGGGGATGTGGACAGGTAGGAACACTCATACACTGCTGGTGGGACTGCAAATTAGTACAACCTCTATGGAAAAGAATATGGAGATATCTCAAAGAATTAAAAGTAGAATTACCATTTGACCCAGCAATCCCACTACTGGGTATTTATCCAAAAGAAAAAAAGACATTTTATAATAAAGACATCTGCTCTCGAATGTTCATAGCAGCACAATTCACAATTGCAAAGTTGTGGAAACAACCCAGGTGCCCATCAATACACGAGTGGATCAATAAAATGTGGTATATGTATACCATGGAGTATTACTCAGCAATAAGGAACAATAGTGAATTAACACATCTGGTATTATCCTGGTCGGAGCTAGAACCCATTCTTCGAAGCGAAGTGTCACAGGATTGGAAAAACAAGCATCACTGGTACTCACCATCAGACTGGTACTAACTGATGAACACTTACATCACACAGGGCAATAACATTCATCAGGGGGCGGGCGGGCGGGAGGGGGGTGGAAGGGATGGGAAAAACTCTCACTGAATGGATGTGGGGAGCACAGTTTGGGAGATGACCACGATTGTGGCTCTGACACGGGCAGAACAGGGGCAATGTGTATGGCCAAAATGTTGTACCCCCATGATATTCTGAAATTAAAAAAAATAAATAAAAAAAAAAAAAAAAAAAAAAAAACGAGGTAGATAATTATTGAAGAGGGATGACGAGCCCATGGGAACACATTATATTATTTTCAATTTTTGTATATATTTTAAGTCTCAAAAAAATTTAAAAAGTAGAAAAATCCACTTAGCATAAAATGGCACAACCTTTAACAAAGGTAACATGGAAATACATATTAAAATTAAACATGTACACATCCTTTGATTTGGCATGATAGTTTGAAATTTAGCCTACAAAAATAACAAAGATTTATGTATAAGAATATTTAATTTAGTACTATAATAATGAAATAATGAAACATAAATGCTAATTGGTAGGGAAATAGTTAATTAACTAATCCTATGGATAGTCACAAAGGAATGTGATAGCCATCTTTTAAAATGAGATAAATCTGATTGCACTGACAAGCTATCCATGATAAATCATTAAATGACTTTTTTAAAAATGCAAGCCAATATTTTACATTTTGTAACCTAACGTTATGTGTGTGTTGTACACTGGTGTACGTAAACAGCAAAAAGTTGAGAATGACACAAAGCAAATTTAAGAATGGTTAACGGAGTGTGAGTATGCTTTCATTAGTTTAAATACTTTTTTAGTAGTAGAATTATAGGTGATTTTTACTTGTTATATTTTTTTGCTGTGTGCAAGGTAAAAAAAAAATCAAGACAGTATTTACTAAAAAATTGGAGATGCTTTTCTATTGGAAGCTCCTTCAAATGCATTTATTTTATATACCAAGCCTGAAACATAGCATAAATATCTATTAAATGAAGGAATGCTGATTATCTAGGATTTTCCACAACACATTATGTTCCTACTGACTCAGATTTGTAGACCTGTAAATAAAACCACAATGCAATTAGAAAGAATATTTAATCTTCAGGAAATCAGGGATGGAAAAAAAAAAAAGAATAAAAAAAAGCATACTAGCATACTTAAGAAAGAAAGAAAATAAACCTTCCAAAACTTCATTGTTATGAAATTTGATCTGTAGAAAAGAAGCAAAATTATCAGTGAGAAACTGCTCCTTCCCTTTTATTGGTGGGCGTGGGGGGGTGGGGGGAAATATGTCAACTTAGAAATTTGGTTCTCAAATAGCTGTATGACCTCAGGTAAGTTACTTAACCTTCTTAAGCTTCAGTTTCTTCATCTAAAAAAACAGAAGTTATTAATTCTTAATAGGTTCTTGTAAGATTCATAAAGGTGCTTGGTAAATTGTAGACCATTATTAATTGTAGACCATTATTAATGAGAAGGTATAACAATACATCAACACAGCTTAAAACTAAGGCATACCTGCATCACCAAACATCAGCAAGGCAGCAGCAATTGCTCCATCCATAGTGCTTGTTGATTCAATCAACTAACAGAATGAAAAAAGATTAATGTTTTAAAAATAACACTTTAAAAATTATTTCAATTATTGATATATTCAAGAAACATAGTAAATATATACAAGGTGGGAAAGTGTGTATCATAGTTAAAGTTCATTACGTCCTATGATAATTTTCCAGAAAATCTGATTAATTTAAAAAGTATGAACTTATCTAAGCATATTTCAAAATGTATCAGATTTACTTATCACTATAAAGGAAAATTAAAGCATAATCACCTATATATAGTATATTCCAGTGTTATTTTAATTATAAGGCTTTACATCGAAGCCTTAAAAACCTAATTATGTGTCTCGAACTGTGTGTGTGTGCAAGTGTGAGAGAGAGTAAGAGAGAGTGAGAGAGTGAGAGAGTGAGAGAGTGAGAGAGAGAGAGAGAGAGAGAGAGAGAAGGAGACAGGCAGATGCTTATTTATATTCCTTTATTTCTGAGGGAAAGAGCATAATTCTTTTTTTTTTAAATCTAATACTCCTTAAGATGAACAGGATAAAGGGCTTTTGATTTTTTGCTCTATTTCTGAATTGCCTGAATTTTTTCAAGAACTTATGCATACTATTTTTTATACTGTTTGGTAATTTTAGATTTCAGAACAAACTAAAAGCCCGTATTTTTCTCATTATAGCTTCCCATATTTAAAATGAGTTACTTGTTTTAAAAAGATCTTACTTTTTAAAAATAAGCTATTTTCGTATTAAATCAAATAGCCTCAAATCAATTATGAGAGTGTTCTCTTCCATACAAGTTTTTCCTAATCTTGGATCCTCAGATATCCTATAAGTCCCTCTTCATTTTCAAAATAGCCAAAGCATATTCTTATCAAGCCTGGACTAAGCTTGTATTTCACAACTTCTTGAATCCTTTTTAGGGGTCTAAAACCTTCTATCAAGTAATTTATAAACGTCACCTTTAAATCTCTTGAAATGAAGGGATCATTTGAAATACAGATTACTTCAAGAGTGCTCTGCTTTAGAGTGAGTGATACATTAAATTCACACAATTTCAGACACTGATCAAGGAAACAGAGAAATTGTGCATGTCAATCCCATTTTTCCACTAAAATTATAAAATTAGAGAAAGATATTTCTACAAGAAAAAAATCCCTTTGAACTACATGAAAATTTGGCAATCAAGGCTAAAGTATTTTTAAACTGATGTTTGTTCCTTTATGCTATTTTAATACTCCATCATGTTTACTCTATTGGGAGCTCTTTCTTTGCTACTTCTTTCTAATACTTTAAGTAGCCCCTGTAGCTACTAGTGGCTACATTTCGTTTCCAGAAAAAAAAAAAATCACATCAGTAGGCAAGTTAACAGTGTTGTCAGGGATAACGCAGACTCAAGATATCACTAAAGTTTCATTTAGCTAATAGTAAGAAGGTATCAAAATGATTTGGGGGAAAAAATCCAGTGGATTATGTTAAAAATAACATAGAACAAGAGAATTAATTTAATCTACACTTAAGAGTTCAAACTTGCAGACACAGGACCACCACCTATGGTTCACAGATATGTTTTATTTGGCTTGAACAGTATTTCTGTTTTTATCTTTCTTTCAATTAGTTTAGCATTAAAAGGAACAAATTACGTGCTACAACAAGGATAAACCTCAAAAGCTTCCAAGTAAAAAATGCAAGTCACAAAATATCACATATTATATGATCCCATTTATATGAAATGTCCAGAATAGGCAAATCTATAAAGATCAAATTAAAAAGAGTAGATTAGCGACTGCCTAAGGCTGGGGAAGAGAGGGAAGAAATTGGGGAGTGACTGCTAATGGGTACAACGTTTCTTTTTGGGATGATTAAAAATGTTCTAAAATTAGATTATGATGGTTGCACAACTTTGTAAATATACAAAAAAAATCACTAAATTGTACACTTTGATTGGGTAATCTCTATGGCATATGAATTCAATAAAGTTGTTAAAATTGGTGACCAACACTAAATAAAAATCCAGCCTTTCGACTTAACTTGAAAAATCTAAATATCTAGTAACAATGGGCTATCCTTGATAGCTCACGTGGCCATATCCTGCTGGAGTTAGATAGCCCCTACCCCTTTTAGAAAGATCATGTACTCTATGATACGCCAGTGTCCACCACTTCAAAGTTACCTGCCTAGCCCATACAGATATGGTAACTCAAATTGTGGGAAGGAGAACTGGTGGTAGTGGTGGTGACACAAAGGTGAAAAAACTTAAGAACCTGCAATTAAATGGTTCATTCCACTAATAAGTGGCAGAGCTAGGGATAAACTGTTTACTAATCCTCATAGATTTATTCTCTATCTAAAAAAACTGAATGCTCAATTTTTATTTGCTCTTCTAATACCCATCACAGATCAAACTTTTACAGCCCAACTATAGCCACTTATTTTGTTTCTTCCTATAGTTATTATAAAGCAGTATTTCTCCGCAGAGTGCTATCGGCAGGACAGTCCTTTGTTATGCAGGACTGTCCTCAGTACTGTAGGGTGTTTAGCATCACTGGCTCCAGGGCACTAAATGACAATAGCAACCCTTGTCAGGGGGGTAGTTGGGGTGGGAGAGTTGTGGGGGGGTGTTCTGACTATGGGGAGATTGAAAGTTTTTTGGTGCTTGACCCATTTTAGAGCCACTCAAGCACCAAAAAACTCACAATCTATGTGGGCTATTAAGGCTTAAATGATTATTTACAGGTGAATAATCTTACCTATTAATGAGTTAAGACTCTCAACAAGTAAATTTCTGGCATTTACCTTTATTATTACATAAAATAATAGTTAATAATTATCTTCAAACATAAGATATTTTTAGAAAAATGACTATCCACCACTAACTATAGCACTTGATAGAGGAGAGATTTTATCAGCATTACAGCTACAACCACCAATTACTATAAAAGGGTATAACCTTAAGTAAATCATTGTCACTTCTTTGTGGAAAAAGTTCCTTCAAAGTCTGAAGTTTAGCATCTTTAAGATCTTCTAATTCCGAAAGGTCTTCCAATTCTGAAATATCATCATTTCTATGTGCCATGGTTGGGAGGCCTTGGGACTCTTCATCTTCAGATGGCTCAGAACTAAAAATATTTTCAGAAAGGAAAAAAACACTTTTAGTGTATTGCTACTGTTATTTCATTATATTGTCTATATATGTATACGTAAGACATAAGCACATCTACAGTTCTTTTCAACAGTAAATGCAATCTATACTTGCCAAAGAGTAAAGGAACATTTTAAATTTCAGTATAGTTATGTATATAAATCTGTATTACCAAAGTCAGCATATTTTGAAAAAAGTCTCAAATCTGGCTGGGACGGAAAAGAACAAAGGGAACTACCTGGCATTTATTTTAAGATACACACACATTTACTGCATGCCCACTTTCTCTTTCCTAATCTTCTTTTGCCAGTGCTCTGCATATCAGATGATGGTGTCATGCTGCTCCTGAGAAATTACACTAATACAAAGATAAAAGAAGTTTCGTGGCCTACCCAGGTGATCAGGATCTAAGTGTTAAAATTGAAATGGTCCCATTCAATGTAAGAATCTGCCAGAAACAAAACATTTCCTAAGAAAACAGGGAGCATTTATTTCACCTAAGTTCAAGTATATTCAGGGTAGTATGGCCGTAGAAAAGGGAACATTTACTTCATATGAAGGTTTATTCTCCAACAACTAACTTTATTCCTATTCTATTTTATTTTGTATGTTTATCCTATATAACAAGACATTTGGAGTCTAATTTTGCCTATTTAAACTCCAAACAAAAATATCTTATTTTGAAATTTTGGTTTTCTAACATAGTAGGCATCCTAGAAATCAGCATTAGAGTAACAAATGAATAGAAGTTACAAAAATCAGAGGAAAAAAGGTGAGAAAATACTTAAGTACATTCCTAACGTCAGCAGATGCAGACTTTGCTATGCAGCTTCTATTTTTGGACAGCTCTCTTAAACACATATCCAGAATATTTATTTTAGTAATTTCTCTATTCATGTTAGTTCTGTTGTGTCCTTTAGGGCATTGCTGATAACTACTAAGCTTCACTTAGAACATTTAAAAGCAAATTCCCAAGGACCAGGAGAAAATGCATTTTAATAAGCTTCAAGATTGACTTCTTGAACTTTGTTCTGAGAAACTGCTCTAAAGCAAGAGGGTAAATAAATCTCTTCCATTATCACTATGCCTGTCCTTCAAATATTTCAAGACAATTACATGTGTCTCCTTTACATTATTATACCTGGACTTCTCATTACTGATGTACTCATTCGGTCTCACTACGTTTCCTGTTCCCTATTTGATGTTGCCTCTTAGTTCACCAAGAAAATGAAAAGCATTTGGGTTGGAATCTTTTTACAATTCCTGCCTTGGATAATGACTTTCAAAGATCTTTACTCTTCTGGCTGTCACAACCTTTACCTAGTGATCAGACTCTTGACAATTCATAATGGGACAAATTCATGTGCCTCTTGATGTAAAAAATATTCATACTTACCACATATCTTATCATGGCTTGGATTTAACTTCCAGTTTACAGGAAATACAAAAAATAGAGGAATAAATAACATCATGAAGAAACAGAAAAATCTATTTTCTCTAAGAAAAAAATTGATCTCTTTAGTAAGTCTTTAAAAAAAAAACAACAACAAAAGAATAGGCCAGGTGCAGTGGCTCAGGACTGTAATCCCAGCACTTTGGGAGGCCCAAGCAGGAGAACTGCTTGAGTCCAGGAGTTTGAGACCAACCTGGGCAACATAGCAAGACCCCATCTCTAAAAAAGAAAAATTTAAAAATTAGCTGGGTGTGGTGGTGCATGCCTGTAGTCCCCAATACTCGGGAGACTGAGATGGGAGGATCGCTTGAGTCCAGGAGTTTGAGGATGCACTGAACTATAATCACCCCACTGTACTCTAACCTGGGCTACAGAGTGAGACCTGTCTCCAAAAAAAAAAAACAAAAAAACAAAAACCCAAAAAGACAAAGTCCCCCTCTAAGGGGTTTTAGCCCTTTCTACATCTACAGGGCTCTGCTTTAACTATCTACTATCTCCTTCATAAGCTCTTCCTTCCAAGCCTACAATGTGCTCGAGATTACACTCATTAATTAACTCAATATGCCAGGGGTATCAGGCACTGTGGACACAGCAGCAAGAAAAAGCAAATCTCCCTCATTTCACAAATTTCATTAGACTGATTTTCTACTTCGTTTCCTATGTACTTCTCAAACATACTGTTTTTATATCTTTTGCGCCACCTCTCAGTGAAACTGCTCCCAAAAAGGACAATAATGTCCTTTAAACTGCTGAATGTGATAAAAACTTCATTGCTAACCTAAGTTTTCCTCTATGGTCCCATACATTGTTGACAAATCTACCCTTGAAAATTTGGCCCCACCCTCACCCCCACCCCCACCCATGGGTTCTGCAACATTACTTCTGATTTTCCTTTTACCTCTCAGCCTGTCCTTCTTAATCTCTTTAACAGGCTCCTCTTACTTTGTGCACCTTGAATTGCTAGAGTTACCCAGGATCTTGTCTTCAGTTTCTTCCTGTTTATAAATGTTTCCTGGGAGATTTCATTTACTGCCAGAGTTTCTGACTAATATCTACATCCACGCTTCTCAAAAACAGGGGTAGGGGTGATTTTGCTGCCAGAGGCCATTTGTCAATGTCTAGAGACATCTTTTATTGTCTTGACTAGGGAGGTGCTGCTAGCATGTAGTGGGTAGAGGTCAGAGACGATGCTAAACTGACCATCGTACAATGTACAGGACAGCTCCTCACAACAAAGAATTATTTGGCCCCAAATCTTCAATAATGTCAAGGTTAAGAAACTCTGATAACCAAAATGCCCATACATGGGGATTGATTGAATAAAACTATAGAATATCCACACAATGTAGTACCATGACGTTATAAAAAAGAATAAGCATTTCTAGGAGTATGATTCCCAGGATATATATACTATTAAGTGAATAAAAAAAAGAACAAATGAATACGCACACATAGACACACCTAGTGTGCTTTCGTGTAAGAAACAAGAAGAAAAAAAAATACATGAAAAAAAAGCATAACAAGAAACTAAACAAACTGGTTAGTTCTGAGGTAGAATTTGAATGGAGAAGGGATAGGAGAGGGAATAAGAGTGATACTTTTCTGAGTACATCCTTTGTAGAGGTTTGATTTTTGGAATCTTGTTAATATTTTAAATATTTGAAAGTAAAATATTTTTTAAAAGGGACAAGGGAAAAACTCCAAAAGGAATATAAACAGAAATTAATAAATGTAACTATATTTCAAATGAGTAATACAAAGAAAAATTTAAATTAATTAACAATCCAAGTGCTTTGACTATACACCCTCGATCTAAAGACAAAACTTATGAACAAATCTTGAACTCTACTTAGTGGGTTTAACGGTCAAGTGGTACGGGTACAGCAATTCTAAAACTATTTTATGGCTGGGCATGGTAGCTCACGCCTGTAAATCCAGCACTTCAGGAGGCTGAGGTGGGAAGATTGCTTAAGGCCAGAAGTTTGAGACTAGCCTAGGCAACACAACAAGACCCCGTCTCTACAAAAAATTTAAAAACTTAGCTGGGCATGGTGGCACATGCCTGTACTCCCAGCTACTCAGGAGGCTGAAGCAGGAAGATCGCGTAAGCCCAGGAGTTTGAGGCTGCAGTGAGCTATGATTATGCCACTGTACTCCAGCTTGGGTGACAGAGTGAGACCCTATCTCTAAAAAAAATTTAAAAATAACTATTTTATGCATACTTGATGACTGAGCAAATAAGTGAATATATTGATATTGGTGGAAGCTAGGGTTCTTACTATCAGAAAATACATAATGAGGCAAGGAAAAGCCCTGTAGTGACAGAGTTAACAATATCATTATAAACAAATACGATTTTAAAAAACAAAAAAGCCCACATATTTGCCCACTGTCTCTCCCTTTCTCCCTCTCTCCCATCCCCCACCCTCCTTCTGCTGAAAGGGCAATGGCATAACCCCCCACCTCACCAGTAGGAAAGAAAGAACACATCTAACCCCCAGATTTCAAAATATCATTCCCTATTAAAAGAAACCAGAGCTACTTGGAGAAACCACTAATTCTGATGTTGGGCCTGGGATAGGAAAAGTACAAGTCTGGAACATCTTGTGTCAGAGGATAAAGGTTTAAAAAATGATAGGAACCTCTCAAACAGAGATACAACCGCCTGCTTGAAGGGGCCATCTACCGAAGCTGAGTAATTTGTACATCAAAATGAGTAACAGTAATAATGGATTATAAACCACCGAATGAACATCTATGATTCCATTTTGTGTACTGTACCACATAAATACACAAATAAATGAATAAGTAAGGAGAAAAGAGAAAACTTTACAGTAGAATACCAAATAAAGTTCTAGAATGTTGGTTAGAATACCACCATTTTGCAACCATCACTATCATAAATGAATCAGGCAAGAATCAGTAGATACCAAAACTATTGAAAGTTGGCTAGGGAATAGGATCATTACCCAGTTTCAAAGTATCTCTCCACAGATTACTCAATCATTACAAAGGGAAAACTGGTAACTTAATAGTAGAAACCTGGCAAGAACCACGTTCATTCACATGAACACAAGATCATTCAAGTAGTATTATGTAGTATCCTTCTACTTAGCCTAAAGTTAATCATGAAGAAACATCAGGTAAACTCAAATTTAAAGACATCCTAAAAAAACCTGGTCTCTTATCTTCAAATGTCAGTATCATGAGAAACAACAAAAAAAAAAGGCTGAGAAATGGGAACTACTCAGGAGGCTGAGGTGGGAGGACTGCCTGAGTCCAGGAGTTCAAGACCAGCCTGGGCAACATAGCAAGACCCCATCTCTTAAAAAAAAAAAAGAGAAACTGTTTTAAATTAAATGAATTTAAACAGATTTAGTTTGTTATATTTAATAGTTTATAATAGTTTTTATATAACAAACTAAATCCGATGTATAATCCCAGGGAAAATATTATTATAAAGTACTACTCAAAATATGGGCCAAGGACTGTTAGTCCTCCAACTCCAACTGTTTACCTATTCATGACAACATAAGGAACTTGCACCAGAATGTAAAACTACATTACTAAGCACATTATTTAGTTCAGCCGATTTTTTTCCTTTCATTTCAAGCCATTCTTGGTGAAGGAATCAGTACCTTGATTTATATCCTAGATCATATTCCTTATTCACAAACCAGTATACTTTGAGTAGCAAAGCTATAAAGGACATTATTGGGATAACTGGTAAAACTGAAATATGGACTGTATAGATAGTAGTATTGTACCAATGTTAATTAGTATTTCTGAGCTTGAAATACTACTGCTATCATGTAAGTGCATGAACGATCTTATTCTTAGGAGATAAATGTGAAAATATTGGAGGCAAAGGGTCCAGTAGTAATTGCAATTATTATTTTTTTTTATTTTTAATTATGGGTACATGTAATTATTATTATTATTTAGGAAGAGGGAGATAAAGCAAATGGAGGGAAATGTTAACAATGGGTGATTCTTTCTGAAAGGATCCCCACATCTACATGGTTCACTTTCTTACCCCCTTCCCTTTTCTGACCTTGCTCTATGGAAACCATGCCCTGGCCATGAACTCATGATCTCCCTTCCCTTTTGCCCATAATACTTATCCTTTGACATGCCACATGTTTTAGTTTATTATCTTTCTACCTGACTAGAATATAAGCTCTGTGAGGGCAGGAAGTTGGGGCTGGTTTGTTCACTGTCATATTACTAATCATAAACAGTGTCTAGCTCATAGAATATGCCCAATAAATATGTTAAAATGATCTGATTCACAGACTGAAGAACAAATCATAAAGCAGTTATAGATGATCAAAAGTACTAGTTAAAATAATTTCCCTATCTATGGATGGTTAAAAAAATTAAATATCTGCTCTCACTAATATATGCTTCTCTCTTTTATTGAAAACCATCATTATCCTGAAAACACACACATATATGCACACACTCATTGTACCTCTCCCTGTCTATAAATTAGGGAAAAATAATCAAGATGTGGTCAAGAAAGTAAAAAACAAACAAACAAAAAAGGGAAGTCACAAAAAAAAAAGAAAAAAAAGAAAAAAGGGAAGTCACCAAAATATTTCAAGTTAAGCAATTTTTTTTTCTGGAAAAATCTGTTATACACACAAATATAATGAATCTAATAAGTGGCTTACACTATAATCACTGTGTCCTTGTTAAATTTTTTCTCTTGAACTGTACTGGAGCAATTTGGGGAAACAACATCTTCACTATCAGAAGACAAATCAATATACTGTATTCCTCTTTGATTCTTGAAATATGATATACTTGCTTTTCTTTCATTATCTGGAGTTTCTGGAACACTAGAATCTTCTGCAAAAGAATAAAAAGGAGAAAGACATTTTGAGCAACCTGAAAATAAATTTGTTTTTGAAAATTACAATTGTGCTAAAAATCTCAAACTTTACTCACTGTTTCCAATCTAAAACCCCAAATTCCTACCATTTTTAAAAGAAAAAAATTAATAATCAAACAGGGCTGGTAGTAAATGATTTTCTGTTTCACAGGTTGCTTACTAGTAAGACCTTGGTTGAAACTGCAAAATAGACCTAGGTTTGTGTTTTATATGCTAATCCTTTTCCCTGTGCTTTTATTTCCTTGTGTTCCATTTTTGTCTAAAAGCTCGGACACCAGAGCCCAAAAGATTCCAATCTTATCTTAGTCTTATTACTTAATCTCTCTAAGCCTTAGTCTCCTCATCTATAAAATACAGATGATAATAATCAAGAGCTAATATGCATATTAAATCACATGATATATGTAAAGCATTTAGTTCAGTAATTGGCACACAGCCAGCATCCCATAAACATTAGCTCTTGCACAAATGTTGGTACATAGGCTTAATTGTGTCCCCTCCCCATTATTCATGTCTTAAAATCCCAACCACCAATACCTCAAAATATATTTGGAGACAGGCCTCTAAAGAGGTAATTAAGGTTAAATGAGGTCATTTGGGTGGGCCCTGTTCTAATGAGACTGTATTTGGAAACAGGGCTTTCAAAGTGATTAAGTTAAAAGGAGGCCTATAGGGTGGGCTCTTAGTTCAATATGACTGGTGTCCTTATAAGAAGAGGGAAAGACACTAGGGATGCAAAAGAAGGAAAGACTATGCCAGGACAAGGCAGGAAAGAGGTCACCTTACAAACCAAGGAGAGAGGCTTAAGAAGAGACCAAACATGCCAACTTGATCTTGTTCTTCTAGCCTCCACTGTAAGAAAATAAATTCTGTTGCTAAAGTCACCCAGTATGTGTTATGTGTTATGACAGTCCTAGAAAACTAAACAGTATCATCTGTCTGTGCAAAACAGGTCAGCAAAGAATTTTAACAAGATTTCTTCTCTCCAAGGGGTGAATTCCAAAATTATTCTCCCTTCTCCCAATAAAACTACCATTTCCTCTCATATATTTTAGGAAGAGATCAGATATAAGGAAGTCATATTAAAGCAAAAATCGGTCTAGTGAATTAATTTTAAAAAGCAATGGCCAGATGAATCTTTAGTTCAAAGGTAAAAAATATGGCTGTCATTCTTTTCTAGGTCATTATCCGGTCCTCAAGTATAATAAACATTTAATCCTCACAAGAACCTTGAGAGACACATAATATTACATCACCATTACATTGATAAACTAAGGTTAAAAGAGAAAAAGCAACTTGCCCAAAATCATATAGGAGAAAGTAGCACATCTGAAATCCAAGTCCAAAAGTCTAAATTGTCATACCCTAAAACTCTTAGCCTCCCCCATTAACTGTCACAAAATTGTAACAATCATTATTGAGGCTCATGAGCCATATGCCTAGTAAATACAGGTTGAACATCCCTAATCTGAAATTTGAGATGCTCCAAAACCTGAAATTTTTGAATGCCAACATGACACCACACGTAGAAAATTCTGTATCTGTTCCTCATGCGCTCAAAAATGCAGTCAAAACGTTTCATGCACAAAATTATTTAAAATATTGTACGAAATTACCTTCAGGCTATGTGTATAAGGTATATATGAAACACAGTGGATTTTTGTTTAGAGGTGGATGCTATCCCCAAGATATCTCATTATGTATATAACATATTCCAAAATCCAAAATCAGAAACACTTCTGGTCCCAAGCATTTTGGATAAGGGATACTCAACCTACTATTTGCTCTGGAGAGCATCAAAACACAAATATTGGCCAGGCGCAGTGGCTCATGCCTGTAATCCTAGCACTCTGGGAGGCCAAGGCAGGAGGACTGCTTGAGGTCAGGAGTTTGAGACCAGGCTGAGCAAGATCAAGACCCGGTCTCTACTAAAAATAGAAAAAAAAAATTAGCCAGGCATGGTGGTATGCACCTGTAGTTCCAGCTACTCGGGAGGCTGAGGGAGGAGCATTGCTTGACTCCGGAAGTTTGAGGTTGCTGTAAGCTAGGCTGATGCCATGGCAGTCTAGCCCGGGTGGCAGAGCAATACTCTGTCTCTCAAAAATAAAAACAAACCAAACAAACCCACTTTTTTCCCCCTAAGATTCAGTCCTAGCAACAATGTTGAAAAGCAAATCATATGTTTTCCAAAAGAACAATTTTATAAACGTTTAGTGAAGGCTGGGTGAAGAACTGTGTTGGAATAAATCACAACTATGTTAACTGCCATAAATATGAAGACACCTACTAATCCTAATAGTTATGAAAAGTAATAAAATTACAGTCCAAACTTCTATAAAATATGTATAAAGGTACTTTTGACTCTTATTTTACAAAGTATTCCTGATAGATCACAAATCATACATAAAACTAAAAATTCAGATCTTTACTATATCAAAAAGTGAACCTAAGCTAATGCATATCAGTTGAACACTTTAACGATAACACCCTACACTTTCTGACACTTTAGGGAGGCTATGGAAAAATGACTTGAATTGTCCAATTTTCTTTAAAAAGTCTCTTTATTCAAAATAAAGAATAATCTTTTCTAAACTAGCCATTTAAATGCCCTAGTGTTGGGGATTTAAACATTTTATTAGGGAGGATTAGAAGAACTAGAATTTCCTGAATGTGATTCTATATTCAACTTTTCTTGATTTTCTTCCCTTATCATTATCATTATTTTTTGAGATAGGATCTCACTCTGCTACCCGGGTTGCAGTGCAGTGGTACGATCATAGCTCACTGCAGCCTCTAACTCCTGGGTTCAAGCAATCCTCTCACCTCACCTTCCCCAACAGCTAGGACTACAGGTGCGTGCCACCATCCCAGGCTAATTTATTTTTTGTAGGGATGGGGTTTCACTATGTTGCCCAGGCTGGTCTCTAACTCCCGGCCTCAAGTGGTCCTCCCACCTCAGCCTCTCAAAGTTCTGGGATTATAGGCGTGAGCCACTGCGCCTGGCTTTTCCCCTTATTTTGTATAGATTGTAGTACAAAATATATGGTGAAGACCTACCAGTTTTGCAAATTAACCCTTAATATGCCTAGTTAACAGCACAGAAAAAGAATAAAGGAAAAAGCATAAATCTGGTTTACTCTCCATCATGTACTCAATTACTTAACAGCTTTTACCAGTTATGTAATATATACCACCAAAATATATACATTAAAAAGGTATACTGTACTGAACACCCTCACAGCTTGATTAGCAAGTGATTAACAGAGGAAATGGTTAGTATAATATGGGGGGGGGAAGAAAAGTTATGATACAACATTTTTCAAAGTCAGGACCCCTTTGTACTCTTAAAATCGAGGACCCCCAAAAACTTTTGCTTATAGTTATAGCTATGATACTCACCATATTAAAAATTAAATAAAAACTGAGAAAATGTTTAAATATTTATTAAAAAGCCAAACTCTTTACATATTAACCTAAACATATTGAAGGAGTGAAGGACATGCCATCCCAAAATATGCTGAATTGGTGATTATTTCGAGTTGAAAACACTGGAGAAATTCTAATTTCAGAAAGGGCTATATGACCTGTCTCTTCCTGCATGCGGCAAGCCATAAAGATTCCTCCGGTAGTAGTACCCTCCCCATACCAGGGTGAGAAGATAGTCCTTATCACTAGAGACAGGGAATTGGGGGCTGCAATGGACCTGAATAAATATACTTACCAAAGTAATCCTTTCCTTCCACTAGTTTTACACCCTCCAAATATCTCCCAGTGACTCCCCTAGAAATTTACTGCCCAAGGGCAGATCCCCTTTGTCCTGTCATTTCTTCTCAAATTTATCATTCTCTGTCTAAAAAGCATAAAAGCATCTGGCTTTGGCCACTTCTTTGGACTTCACTCTCTTGTGAAGATCCTCATGTATATGTAAAACTAATAAAATTTGTATGCTTTTCTCTTGTTAATCTGCCTGCTGTTGATTTGTTTTCTAGATCCAGCAGGAGAGTCCACATAAGAGGTAAAGAGAGGTTGGAGGTGATCTCTGGCTCCCCAACAATATCTTCATGAAAACTATATATATCCCCCACCCAAATAATTTACTGAGATGACTGGCATTGTTTTACATTTGTGAAAATCTCTGGTTTAACAGAAGACAGATTCTCATATCCATTTCTGCATTTAATCTGTTGCAGTATATTGTCTTCATTTAGGTTTATGAAAAAATCATGCCACACATAATTGTGTAGTCGGACAAGGGAGGAGTATTTTCATAGCCTTTTGAGATTACAGTGGACATTTTTCTTTGATACTAAACCCAAACTAGACAGGTGGTCATTTTTTAGGTTAGTTGCAACAGAGAATCTCAAATGATATGCAAAAACATTTTGCATTCTGCTACATTAAAACCCACTGGTCTACCCTGCATTTTAATGGGCCTTTAACCCATGCATTATTTTGTAACACTGTGCTTTGCTCATTTGGAAAATACTGGTTCACTGAGTAATGCATATCTTCCAAATGTTGATACATTTCATGGTATTATATCAAAATATTACATTTGGGACAGAGAGTGACAGTGAGTGTGAGAGTGAAAAAAAAATATTACATTTGTTAATATCACCACTGATCTCATCAGAAATGTCTAAGTAGAAGCTGTCAAACTCACAATCATGGACACTGGTTTTCAAAAATACAAACTTTCCTTTGAAAACTGGAATTTTATCACTGGCAATAAATACTGTGTGTTTTCTTTGATATCACTTTGTTCATTTTGAGAAATGTCTGCCAAATTCCTAAGTCTGTAGAACCATAGTTTGTCAGTCAGTCATTCTTTCAGGCAAAATAACATTCTGTGAAGAAACGACTAGTTAACTCAAAGCAATTGCTGAAATGTTTTCCCTTGGGATGACCGCTGTAGTATGGTATGCAATAAAGGGCACTTCACATTTTGTTTCACAAAATATTAAAAAGATATCTACCCATGAGTTGAGATTTAAAAAAATTAATAATTTTTATTGTTTCATCAAGGACTCTTTAAGTGAAACTGGAATTTACAAAATTTTAAGAATACAGTGACTACTAGAACAGTTTGAAGGCTTGGCTTTGATTCATGCTAAGACACCAGCAGTTTCACGTACCATTGCTTTTGTACCATCAGTGCAATTATCAATACAGTGAAAAGACAACTGATGTCCTAATATTATTATGGCAATAGTTTTGACCTTGTGGACACCCCTAAGATGATCTCAGAGATCCTCCCAAAGGTTCACAGATCACACTGAAAACTGATGGATACAGTAAAAGCTTGTTTACAAAATATCAACTTTCCAATATAGTCAATCACCTAGAATTAGAATAGGGCTGAATATTTAGAGATTTGTCTATTAGATTTGTCTATTAGGACTGTTTTTAAAGCAAGCAACAGGAAAAATAGCTAAGAGCCCAGGGCTAAAACGATATTCCTGTTGCAATGACACTTTCTGACCCAAAGAAAACAAACACTTTTAAGCAGTATCATAAAGGTGATGGGAAGCAAAAGAGAAAAATACAAAAAAGGAGGAAAGAACAGTGAAAAATGATGAAGAAAAGGCATCTGCTACTATTCAATTCTGACATACGCTGAATGTCTTCTGTGTTTAAGGCACAGTTCCAGGAGGTGGGGTTACTAAAGAAAAAAAAGAAAAGTTGCAGTTCAACGTGCCCTAAAGAAACTAATAGTAGCCAAGTAGCCAGGTACACAAACAACTATGTTATGAGCATAAGTTGTGCCTCAAGAGAGGAATTAAACAAAATGCTGAATAATCATGAGGGAAAACAACCTGTCCTACCACATAAAAACAATTAGAAAGGCTATCTTGTTTTAAAGGTAGGTATTTTCTCATTACCAAAAGTAATGGCAAACCTACATCATTAGCATATGCGAGAAGACTCCAAGGCACCAGGGAGTAATACCAAATGAAATTTCCCATTAGTGGTATGCACAAGAGAAGACATATCCTAGGTTTATCTAGTACCCTTTCCTCATTCTCATATCTAAGTCTACCATGAAACAAAATAAGCATTCAAGCTTGCCAACATTTTCACCTTTTCAAGTGGTCCAAGATCGAGGTTCACTCACAAACAAAAAAAATCATCACTAGTGGGAGATTATAAATTCACACAGAAATAATTTAAATGAGTTTGATAATCCATAAAGAAAGTCTCCCAAAGGAGAATAAAAACACCTAAACCTTTGTGTCTGTCCTGCAGACTTACAAACACCTGCCATTTTTTATATTCAAATCATGTATTGCTCTACACTGTTTAATCCTCTATAACACAGCAACTGATTTTCAAGGCAGTTCCTTTGAATACCAACTAAAACACATCATATATTTGTTCTTTGAAAAGGATTATTACCAAAACGATAGACTGTAAAAATCTGTAGTCTTAATTTCAATGTCACAGTAGATAGGAAAATACCTTTAGCATCTTATAAAACATGAATCTAACTCTGATGAAAGCTCTAGAAAAGACAAAGAATACACTAAATACAAGATTGAAGAGTAGTGTCTAACACATCATTTCAAGATGAAATGAGAAAGAAGAAAAATTTCAGATTTAAGCCAAAAGAAAAAGTAAAAATAAATTTTAAAAATGTAAAGGAAAAGAAAGTCATGCAATTAATATGAGACAAGGCAAAGGCATTAAACTTTTGAGAGGTACTTTTTAATAATAGAATTTATATTTACAATAAAAATATAACTGACACATCTCACCTACATACTAATAATGAAATGCATAAACACTGCAGGATATAAAAAGCAAATAGTCAACAGAGACAAATATGAGACTTTAACTCTCTTCTCTAAGGTCTTAATAAAGAGCAAAAATAAGAAATAATTAAGATGTAGAACAATGTTTTTCAAATGTTTTTGACTGGGACCTATGGTAAGAGACGTATTTTAGATTATGACAGCTTGTTAGACAGATAACTATAAGTGAAACATAAGCTCCTACTAAAAGTGATACACTTTAATAATTTTCTATTTATTCTACTCCATTAAAAATTATAGTTATATTTAGTCAGGACCCAAGAAATTGATTTCATGACACAACAAATGCTTATGGTCTATAATTTGAAAAACTATGATATAAATAATAAAACTCATCCATTACTTGGCATATAATTAAATCTATTCTTAGATTATGTATTCTTTTCAAGTACCCTTGGAACTTTTACAGAGATTAATTATATATTAGGCCACAAAGAAAATCTCAGTAAATTTCCCAAAGAAGAAATATTATAGACCACATTATCTGGTCACAAAGCAGTGACATTAGAAGTAAATGTTATTAAAAACACATAAGCAAAATTTCTGCCGCTTGGAAATTTTAAGAAGGAGAAAAAGTCCATAGAAACCACTTCTAAACAACTTTCAGGTCAAAGAGGAAGAAAAAACAACAGCAAAAACACATCAAAATCTAGGATACATCATATATATCATAACACTATAAGAATTTAAATAATAAATTAAGATTAGAGAAGATTAGAGAAATAGATTAACGGCCCCAAAGATGCCAATATACATGAGAATTTAGATTATAATGACAATATTTTAATGTAAGAAAAAGGATTTTTTAATAAATGGTTCTGGAACAACTGACTAGTAACTGGTAAATAACAAACACCCTTTCTTTAGTCCTTATAACAAAATAAATTTCAGATGAAATTTAAAGTTAAAAATCAACAGAAAACCCACAATGAGATATCAACTCATGCCTATCAGGTTGGCTACTATCAAAAACACAGAAAATAGCTGGGTGCCGTGGTTTATGCCTGTAATCCCAGCACTTTGGGAGGCTGAGGCGGAAGGACTGCTTGAGCCCAGGACTTTGAGACCAGCTTGGGTAACATAACAAGACCTCATCTCTACAAAAAATAAAAAAATTAGCGGGGTGTAGTGGCGCATGCCTCTAGTCCCAGCTAGCTGGGAGGCTGAGACAGGAGGATTGCTTGAGCCCAAGAGTCCGAGGTTGCAGTGAGCTACGATTGCACCACTGCACTCCAGCCTGGATGACAGAGTGGGAGGGCAAGACTCTTGGGAAAAAAAAAAAAGTTCGCAATATTTTAGCCAGGTTTGAAATGAAAAAGTAGACATCAGAAAACCAAGCTGTAAAGGCTGGGCATGGTGGCTCACACCTGTAACCCTAGCACTTTAGGAGGCCGAGGCAGGAGGATCACTTGAGGCCAGGAGTTCAGGACCAGCCTGAGCAATATAGTGAGACCCCATCTCTACAAAAAATAAAAAAAATTAGCTGGGCATGGTGGTACATGCCTGCAGTCCCAGCTACTTGGGAGGCTGAAGCAGGACAATTGCCTAGGCCCAGAGATTTGAGGTTGTAGTGAGCTTAATCACATCACTACATTCGCGCCTGGGCAATAGAGTAAGACCTTGTCTCAATTTAAAAAAAAAAAAAAAAAAGAAAAGAAAACCAAGCTGTAGCCTGGTGTGAACTAGTAAAATTTTTGTTTAGGGTGATTTGACAATAACTAAAATACTATTTATATTTCCTTTAACTTGACAATTCCATTTCCAGGCATTTTCCCACAGATTCTACATAGGTAAAAATATCTATGTAAAAGGATGGTCACTACAGTATTCTTCTGATATCAAAAGAAAAGAAAGACTTAAGAAAAAACCCAAAACTACTAATGAACATCTACAGGAAGCTATATGAATTATAATACATATATATAAGACATTGTAGTCATTTAAAAATTGAGGTATGGTATGTTTTATATGGACTGACATGTAAAGTATAAAAAAAAAATCTACTTTTTGCTCCCTCTCCCTCTCTGTCAAAAAAATCTACTTTTTAATTCACAGCAAGTCACACTGCAACATATATGTAATATAATGCCATTTTTGTTTTTGTTCAAGAATCAAAAACCTGAATTATATACACAGAGAAAAAATACGTGAAAGAATAAACACCAAAACTAAACAAGGATCAAATGCTGTTTTACACAATGTTGTATCACTTAACTTTCTATATAACCTTTTGTTATGAAGAAAACAATAGCTAAGCAAGGAAAGTAAAAAAGGCAGAGAAGAAAAACAGACCAAAAAATGTACATTTAAAATGCACTTAAGATTTTTTACTTAAGTACTTATTGAACTTTCTATTCAAAACTATTCAGCACTAACCCTTTTCACAAGTATTGCTTTTCAAATAACATACACAGCCAGGAATTAGAAGACTATCTACAGATATAGCCATGGCTCATATTTGGCCATACATACCTAAAAAAGTATTGCCCAACGGTCACAGAATTGTGAGGCTAAAACGATACATTCGGCTCCATTATTCAAAGAATTATATCCACTTCTAATGTTGGCAAGGACTGCAGTGAACTTCTAGGTAAAGCCAGGCAAAGAAGAGTGACGTCCAAAAAGTTGATGTCTTACCCAAGATCATACAACCTTTGTGTGGCAGAGCAATGCCCTCAGGAAATCTTTTCGATAACTGGTATAGTTTTTTTTAAATGCCTCTCACTTATTAACAACTGTTAACCCCAACATGACAACCACCTTGAAGTGGCAACCACTTTAGAGGACTGAATCTATTTCATTTCACCAAGAAAATAAATTTATCAAGCACACACTAACGCTTTCCTCCATTCCAACTTCAAAATAATCTATAAACCTATTTTTATTTCCTTCAATTTTTCCCCCACGTAAAATGTGTCTCTATTCCTTTGCAAGGTTAAACAATCCAGCTGTGCTTCAGTTCTTATTCCCTTGATGCCTCTCTTCAGATACCTCCCACATTTCGGTCTTTCCCTCTCCCCTAGCTTCTTCCCCGTAGCTAACAAATTTCCTCAATTTTCAACAATCCTGAACCATCTTTTCTTGACACTGCTTCCCCATCAACTTTCTCTTTTTCTCTTCTTGAAAGAGTAGTCTCCATCTCATTACCATTCTACAGAAGCTGTCTGTTAAAGATTAACAGTAACTTTTTAATTTGCAAAAATGTGGTCACCAGTCTCCATCCAACTTGACTTCTCTACAGCATTTGTAACTGATCTCTATATACCCAACTAGAAACTCTTTGTCCTTTGGCTTCCAGGGCACTATCACTTTCTACGACTATTCTAGTCATCCTTTAAATGTTTCAGTGGTTTCCCTTCCTTTGCACATCATCAAATGATGGTGTTTCTTACTGGACACCCTGCTTAGGACATGTTTTTGTTAACTACCACAATGATGACTCTCAAGTTAATTTCTAAGGTTTAGACCACTCTCTGAGCTCCAAACTCTAATGTTCAACCACTTACTACCTTCTTACTGAAATATGTCAGGTAATGCAAACTCAACATGTTTTAGTATCTTTCTCCTAAACCTACCTCCTAATTCAGTAGATGGTGGCAATCACTCACCTGTCCAAGCAGGGAATATTTGAGTTACCTTTAAATCCTCCACATTCAACTGATAACCAAATATCATCAAATACATGTCATATAAAATTCCCCCAAACTGCCTCCTTTGTCATCCCTACTGCCATCTCCCTTCTTTGAAGCTTCAATTAATACAATAGCTTCATTAATGGTTTTTCCATACTGAAATGCTCTTCAGTGTGTATGAAATAAGATCCATCCTCCCTGGCAAAGGATATAAAGACCCTGCACAACCCAGCAGTTTACACTTCTGTCTTTTCAGCTTCGTCTATACTGTCCAAAACCTCTTCTTCTACACCTAATTCCCCCACCCTCCATACACATATCGGACTCTTCAAGGAAGTATGTATTTTCAACCCTTTCATCATTTGTTCCACCAATAAACAATGATTCCGTTGTTTAGAATCCACTCCAAAGGTCATCTGTGACTTTTTGTGATCCTCTCCAGGAAGAATGGATTGTCATCTGTGAATCACATATTGTGATCCTACTTTGCTTAATATTTTGCCCTATTATATGGTTTATCACATCGTACTATATTAACTATATATTTACACATGATTTTCTCCTGGTGCTCTTTGAGGATCATGCTTCAGTCATATTTTTATTCTTTATGCATAAAATATAGCAGGCTCTCTCCTCTCTCACTCATCTGCCATTATTTTAATGTCCCCCAATTCACTGTGTTCCCCAAAGTCAAAGAAAACAGAGAAATAATGTGTAAATTAACAGTAATTGATAACTTTGGGCACCATGAGAGTAAAATAAATCGGGGGCACAGGTTAAGTGTATGTCTTCAATTCAAAGACTGGTTTGAGCATTAGGGATCCTGTCCTGTACCAAAAGGAGATTCAAGTATTCATGGCTAAAGAATGCCTGATGGCTAACGGGACTGTTTCAAGGTCATAAAGAGGAGGGATATTTAAAAATATGTAAAAAGCACTGATATCACGCACTCATCATGCAATAATCCTTACTTTAACACACTGATTGAGGGCCTACTATATGCCAGTCTCTGTTCTGAGCAATGGAGATGAATAGGTGAAAGAGAAAGATAAGGTCTCCACTTTCACACAGATCTTATATTCTAACAAGGGAGATATAAGTATACAATGTAATGTCAGACAGTGATAAATATTGTGAAGAAAAATACAATAGTGTAAAGCTGGGGTGGGACAGAGCAGGTTGGGTTGCTATTTCCAACTGATCAGGGAAGGCCTCCTACAAAAGGTGGTATTTCACTAAGACCTAAAGAAATGACAGAACTGAGTCATATACAAATATAAACAGGAATAGTCTTCCAGGCAAAAGGAAGAACGAATAGGAAGAAGCAAAGATGGAACCTTGCTGAGCATATTCAAGAAACAATGTACACTGGATTTTGAGGTGTAAAAAAAGAAAAAGAAAAAAAAGAAACAATGTGGCTGTGGCACAGTAACTGAAGGAGAGTGGTAGGAAATGAAGTCTTAACTCCTATTAGGTAAAATATCAGGATTAGTTGAAAAAGAGTGATTACAGGTAATTTTGACTACAATTTCTGTCCTATAAGATGACTTAGATCCTAACACCCTACTGTAAATAAACTAATATAGCATTATCCCACAATGGCAGTATGAAGTTACCATATAATGACAAAGCAAGAAAGGTCAATACTCACATTCTACTATGATTTACCAATCTCATCTCCAGTCCTGACCTTAAATCTAACTTCAGCATCTCCTCTTCTCCACAGGTTCAACATTTAATTGTTTCCCTCCCACCATCCCTCCCCTGCAGGCTAAGTTGCCTTAGCAGTTGGGGGCAGGACCTTTGATTCTTATTTGAATTCTTAAAGACATGCCCAATGGCTTATAATAGGTATTTACTATAGATTCTGATGCACAGCACTACCATTTTTTTTTTCAATTACCTACACTAAAAATCTTAACATTCATCTTATCTCAATCCTACCAGGGATCTAATTGTAAAACCCTGACCTTCATTACTTTGAAACAGCTCACATCTTCTTCTCCATTTCTACTGCTGTCAATAGAATTGTAAGAGTTTCCTAGATGATTTCTTCAAACTCTACCCTCTATCAGCGTACAGTAGTCACTACTGCTAAACTGACTTTTTTATAAAATAACTTTTTTCCCATTTTGCTATTCTATCCATGAAGTCTTTAATGGATGCCTAGTACCTGTAAAGTCTAAACTTGACAGTCTTCATTTACAAGAATCTCCAAAATTCACAGTATCATTTACAACGTTTTTTAAAGCAAAGTGCTTCCACTCCCATGAGGATAAATTCTCACCATCTGTAGAACAAACTTAATTTCCTTATTTCCCAATGTCATCAAGACTGACCATGTGATTCCCAAAGCAATCTCAGTTTATAAAAGGAATTTATGTATGAAATTTACGTATGTTCCAATAAAGAGAAAAGGAGTGGAGTATCCTTAGGGGAAAAAAGCAGAAAAAAATCTACTGATCACAGATGGCAATTAAGGATTTCACATTACCAATATTCATAAATAACTAAAACATCCCACTGAAATCCAGTTTACAAAGTTTTTTTACCTTTAGAGATGAAAAAATTGTGAACCACAGATATTAAGTGACTTGTCCAATGTCCCACATTTAACTAAAATGAAGAAGCAGAGGCTTCTAAGGACTCAAAACCCCATGCCTACACCTTGGCCATCCCTGCACCATCTAACCACATAAGAAACAGATGAATGTATTCACTGGAAAAGCATAAAAATACGTGGGTGTTCAGATATTAACTACACCATGTTACGCAAATCAAACATCTATTGAAAGAATGAACACAGGGATGTCACTCCAGTGCTTAAAAATCCTTCAGTTGTTAATCCTAGCACTTTGGGAGGCCAAGGTGGGGAATTGCCTGAGGCCAGGAGTTTGAGAACAGTCCGAGCAACATTGTAAGACTCAGCCTGAAGAGAACCCTTCCCTACAAAAATAAACAAACTAGCCTGGCGTAGTGGTGGGTGCCTGTAGCCCCACTGGTGCCTCTAGTCCCAGCTACTCAGGAGGCTGAGGCAGGAGGAGCCCCTGAGCCCAAGAGTCCGAGGCTGCAGTGAGCTATGATGAAGCTACTGCACTCTAGCCCAGGCAACAGAGTGAAACCCTGTTTCAAAAAAAAAAAAAAAAAAAAATCCTTCAGTTGTTCCCTAAAACATTTAGCCAAGTTCAAAACTCCTTAGCTAATCAAAGTCTTTGGAACTCTGACTCCTAATTATCTCTTAATCCAATCTATCAATCATACCACCAAGTTCCAATTACACCAAAGTATTTTAAAAAATTATTCTAATGATAACTTGTAAGGAATCTGCCATCACTTTTACATTTAAGTAGAAGAGTGGCAAACAAAAAGACACCAAGACATGTATGTTACCAATCTTTCAGGCTACATTAATTTAAAAGCTGCTTGTGAAATACTGAGTTTTGCATAAAAAAGGTATTACTGAGGTAAACATTAAAATACAACTTCCAACATTCCTTTCACCTTTCATTAGAAACTGTATAACGTATGATGAGTAAATGGTCAGAAAAAAAAAGGAAAGAAACTGTACAATGTAACTATTAAGAGTTTATGTTCAGGAATCAGACTGCCTAGACGTGAGCTCAAGGTCTACCAAGTTCCTAATAACCTCTGAGTTTCACTTCTACAAAATGTGAATTACTATTACCTATCTTGTAGGATTATTGTGCAAGTTAAATGACAGAAACTGAAGCACTTAGCATCATGCCTAAAACACAGTGAGAGCTCAAATATATTCTTCTAATTGTTAACTGCTCAATGAACATAGATTGGAATGGAAATCTTAAGTTTTGGCTTATTCTCAAATGCTACTGTCTGTGACAATCTGATTAGGTTAAAAATGGTTCATTCACCACGAAGAATACCAATTATTCGTTTGCATTCTGGGGATATCCAGGAAGTCAGGTGGAGACAGTATCTGAATATGATCTGATCTTCATTTGTGCATAAGAGGTTGTCTTCAGGCACCTTGATCAATGTCTAGCTCATAGTAGGTGACCAATACTTTTTGAAGGAATACTGGAATGAAACGAAAATAGCTTCAAAATCTATGATAGGACTGAATCACCAACATTCCTCTTCCAGTAGAAACCATTCTGACCTAAGGATGACCTATAAATTCTGATTTCAACTTCCATCACTGGGCCATATTCCAAGAACTCACATAAAAATGAAGGAAGAATAGATGGGTGCTCACTTGAAGGTACGTGGTGCCTATGGCAGTCCCAAAGCTGTATTTAAAAGGGCACACTGGAGGACAATGCACCAATATGTATGACAGCAAGAATAAAAATTAGAATCCCTTCTGCCTTTCATCTTTTAAAAATATTCCTCGATGCTACATCAATTCGCAACATTGTAACTCACCTGTTTTTTCAGTTATATCTGAATCAGGAGTGTTTGCCCTGCTAACTTCCCCTTCAGCATTCTCCTCTTCAGCACTAAGAGAAATTGGTGAAGAAGGGCCAGGCTGGGAGGGTTGAGGGGTTGCTTCGGGTGCTTCCTCAATCTTACTCCTTTTCTCAAAGCGAAAACGGTCCAGGTTGAAAAGATTCATATTGGTAGAAACCACCACCCTAGGGGACTGGGGGCTTTAAATAAACTATCTGAAGAGAAAAAATAAAAAAAAAAAAAGGCCATGAAAACAATACAAAATACAAAGCCATAGCAGTTCATTTTCAAGGCAATAATGGGCCCGCAGACATGCCAGTGGCTCAGGACTACTATGGCTGCGCTTCATTGTTAGGCCACACCGATCAGAAGGTGGACAGGGGTATCTTTTTAAATTTTCCATCGCTTCTCACTCCCTTTCGTCCGCCTCCCCCACCCACCCCCCTTACGCAAACCACGAGCTGACCCTCGTGCAACCTCCTCTTACCCCAGCACGCGCAGGCACGTTCCCCAATCTAACCCCCCAGCAGGCCTCACGCCTGCCTACAGAGAGAGGTTCCCTACGCTACTGTGCCCCCCGCCTCGCGAAAGGACCTGCCAGGGCCCGCGCCTCGACACTGCGGGGACACAAAGGGGCCAAAGAAGGGGAGCGGCGGAGGCCGTGCTGGCGGGCACCCGCCCGGAAGTAGACGCGGCGCGATCCCAGCTGAGAGGAAGCCGATAGGATTGAGAACACAGGGAGGTTCAGAGGTGGAGACTATGCTAGGGCATTTTTTTTCAACGCTCAGTCGCTCGCTCGCTCGCTCGCTCGTTTCCTTTTTTCTCTCAGAACTTACGGTCTCGTAGCCTCGGTGCTATGTAACAAAGGCTGAAAAGAAAACAAAAAAATCCTGGCGTGGGGCGACGGTAGCCGGGCCGGGACCTTCCAAAATAGCATGGAGAAACCTAACGAGCGCGTAGTGATGACGCAACACACAGCCTAGGCTTTTTACTTCCCAAGAAGCGCGCGAGCGGAAAATGTCTGGGCGCGAGCTGTTGTCATGGTAATTCGTACCCGACTCTGCCTGGTTGAGAGGGTGAGATTGTTCTGCACCTTTGTCCTGTTTCTCCAGGTTAGCTAGAGAGTTGTTAAACAGAACAATAGTAAACAGCACAATGACAATAAATAACATAATAATATATAATGTAATTAGTATATATTTTATGTTATAATCGATAATGTTAAATATATAATGTAGATAGCATAATAATATTGTGCTAAATGTCTTCAGTGTATAATCTCAATCATTACAAGAAGCCTGTGATTACAAAAAAGGAAACTTAGGCCAGCAAGTGTTAAGTAGTTAATTAGTAAGGGGTAAAAAAAATCCGGGGTTACGGAACTTCAATGCATTGGAACTGCCTACCCGCTGTTGGCCAGATTGTTCTTACTGTAGAATATGATCATTCACCTACCTTGATGGAAATATTACCTTAAGAATATTTACTCCCTTTGTTCCAATTTTAGGCTAAACAGGCAATTTTCTGAGTTGTAATTTGATCTTCTGGTTGGCATTTCCCTTAAAGAGGAATTGCTACAAATAATTATTCTGCCAGATACATCAGCCATTGTAAACTTAAATTAGCATTCTGTGTTATAAATCAGTGTTGTGAATTGTATAATTGTAACATGAACCCACAGTTTTATTAAATGTGGGCACATTTATAAAATCAGATGTCTGGACCCATAAAATTCAGGATCAAAGCCTGAACAATTGGGATTTCCTTTATACCTATCTTTGATATCCCGTGAAATGCATTAGCTTTATGCATGCATATTAAATTATGTGATTAAAAATATATCTACTTATAAATAGTAAATTATTTTGGGCAATGAGGACTATTTCCTTTATGTTTAGATTTCAGATTGAAAATGGACCCCCATTCTGAGCTGAATGATTTTGGGCAAGTTACATAACCACCCTAACTCTCAGTTTCATCATCCTTTATTAACAATAATTTTTTTTTCCTTCTCAGCCTCTATAATCACATTTTTTAAATTTTTCTTTTTTTTTGAGACAGGGTCCCCACTCTGTTGCCCAGGCTAGAGTGCAGTGGCATCATCATAGCTCACTGCAACCTCAAACTCCTGGACTCAAGGGTTCCCCCTGCTTCAGCCTCCCAAGTAGCTGGGACTACAGGCACACGCAACCACGCCCAGCTAATTTTTCTATTTTTAGTAGAGGCGGCTAATTTTTTGTAGAGATGGGGTCTTACAGTGTTGCCCAGGCTGGTCTTGAACTGCTGGCTTCAAGTGATCCTCCTGCCTCAGCCTACCAAAGTGCTAGCATTCAAACCAAAGTGCTAGGATTACAGGCATGAGCCACCACACATGGCCTAACAATAATGTTGACCTCTTAGGGTGATTTTCTGCAAGAGTACCACCCTTTGACATTTGTACGGTTGGCGCAAGAGTGAAAATGGAGACCCATACCATATGTCTAAATATTTAAACATTATAAATGCACCTAACAGGCTGGTCTGAGTGCAATGGTGTTTACAACTAATTGATTACAACCAGTTACAGATTCCTTTGTTCCTTCTCCACTCCCACTGCTTCACTTGACTAGCCATAAATAAATAAATAAATAGATAAATAACGAATAACTAACTAACTAACAAATGCATCTAACAAAACGTAAAAGTAAAATATGTTCTTCCTATTTTGAAAATGACCAGGGAAGCCAGGTTGAATTTAGCATTCCTGTTGTGTCAGTGTGGGTGAATGAAAGAGAATAAGTGGGGCCATGTGTACTGCCTTCTTGGTGTCACCTTCTCCTGCTTAATTTGCTACCATTAGGGGCCTTGTGCTCATTCATATATGGATTCCCAGCTAAAATGTCCAACTCTGACCTCCAACTAGGGTTGCCATATTTGCTAAACAGAAAAAGGATGCACAGTTAAATTTGAATTTTAAATAAACAATGAATTTTTTTTAGTTTAAGTTTATTTGATGCAATATTTGGAACTTATACTAAAACATTATTTATTGTTTATCTGAAACTCAAATTTAACAAGGTGTACTGTATTTTATTTGGCAAACCTACCTCTACCCTGCCCTTTGGTCACCTCTTGGGCTTAGGGGCCTTTTAGCTACATTTTTGGCCTAGGGATATAGATACTGTTGGCCCTCAGTAGGAAGGACCTGGGGAAAAGTCACTGTTAGACTTCTTGGGGGTGCGTGAGCAAAGAATGTTAGGGATCAGGCACTCAAAGCATTGTCTGAAAGTGAAGGCAAGCCAGTGCAGTGGCTCATACCTGTAATCCCAGCACTTTGGGAGGCTGAGGCGGGAGGATCACTTAAGGCCAGGAGTATGAGACCAGTTTTGGCAACATAGTGAGATGCCATCTTTACAAAAAATAAACAAAAATAAATTAGCCAGGCATGGATGTGTGCACCTGTAGTCCCAGCTACGCTGGAAGCTGAGGTGGGAGGATTGCTGAGCCCAGGATTTTGAGGCTCCAGTGAGCTCTGATTGGGCCACTGCAGTCCAGCCTGGGCAATAGATCGAGACCCTGTCTCTATAAATACAAACGTACATACATACATACATAAGAAAGAAAGCACAGGTTCCGAGTGAACGTGTTTTCTTGGCCCCACACATGCCTTTGGAGTGGGGCATACCTGGGAAGAATCAAATTGATTTAAGCACTAGACCAGGATAGGGACTGCTCTTGCCCACGTCTGAAGGAGGGATTGTTCTGCAACATTCATTCACTTGGGGGAATTGCAAGGATCCATGATTGGGTCCTTGAAGGTCAGCAGAAGTTTAAGGAGGTGTATTAGTTTGCTAGAGCTGCCATAATAAAGTAACATAACTGGATGTCCTAAACAACAGAAATTTATTTTCTCACAGTTCTGGAGGGTAGAAGTCTACTATCAAGGTGTTGGCAGAGTTAGTTTCTTCTGAGGGCCATGAGGGAAGGATATGTTCCAGGTCTCTTTTCTTGGTTTGTACATGGCCATCTTCTCCTTGTGACTTCACATTATCTTCCCTTTGTACATATATGTATCCATATTTCCTTTTCTTCTAAGGACATAAGTCATATTGGATTAAGGTCCATGTCAATGACCTTGTTTAACTGAATTACCTCTGTAAAGACCCTCTCTCCACATTCCGAGGTACTGGGGGTTAGGGCTTCAACATACAAACTTTTGGGGGAACACAATTTGGCCCATAAAAGGTGGTAAGAGAGTGAGAGAACTATGTGGAAGGATTCTTTACATGGAGCCTGAATCTAGAATGGTAGCAGGAGTTGGGACTGAAAACCAGTCCTCTGATCCTTCTTCCTTTTGACCCTAAATATGATTATTCTCCTAAGCTCAGTCCTTGGTCTTCTGCCTGTCTCACTCTACTCTTTCCCAGAGTAAACTGATTGTGGTGGTAACTAGATATATTTGTCAAATCTTACTAAACTATAGAATTAAAAAGAGTGACTCTTCCTGTTTATAAATTACAACTCAGTAAACCTAACAATTTTTTAAGTGACTATAAAAAAATTATTGATATGGGAAAAAAAATTGAAAACCATCTCTCCCCCAGAATGGAGAGGAAAAAGACAAAAAGATGATATCACTGAGATTTAAGGAAATAATAAATAAAGGATTCAGAGGGCTAAGAAGCAACCTTTGAGTAATTGGCATAACCAATTTTACACACACACACACACACACACACACACGCACAAAATACAGAAGAAGTAATGAAAAATATATTTGAAAATTTTCATGAGCATTCATTAGTGTGCAGGTAAAAGAGCTTAGTGAATTCAAGGCAGAATCAATTGAAAAAGACTACAATAAAAATATCCTGGAGAATTTTCTTTTCGATTTCAAGAATTTACAAAAATGTCTTACAAGCATTTTTCAGGAGAAAAACTACAGCCTACAAAGGGAAAAAAATCAGGCAAAAATTTTTTTTTTTGTTGAACTAAATGCTGGAAGGTAATGATGCAACATTTGCAAAGATTTGAGGGAAAGAATTGTGACTCAGTAATTTTCTGGATCACAAATATGTCATTCATTTGTGGAAGAAAAAAAATTTCAACCTTTTAATTTCTTGAAAATATATCTTCCTTAAAATGTTCCTAAAGACATAAATCCAGATGACAAGGTCAAAATGAAAATTTCAAGAATGGAGAATTCATGGTGTAAAAGTATTCTGTTGAGACTAAACACACGACTTAGTGATTGTAAATATGTTGTATTAGTCAGATATTGTTGCATAACAACCAACTATGAGATTTTAGTTGCAAAAACAATAAACTTTTAACTCTCGTGCATCTAATGATTGGCTAGTGTGGCTCCAGTTAGATGCTCAATAAATATAGTTGAGTGAATGAATGATATTAATAACTAGACAAATTGTCTAAGAATACAGATAACCACAAATAAAATGTAAAGTAAGCTGAATATCTTCCCAATGATACATGCCATGAAAGAACAACATAAATCAGAGTTAAAAAATTTTAGAAAAGAGGAGACAGACCTCAAGAAAGGAAGAGAAGTAAAACAAAAAAAATTTTGGAAGTGAAGATTAAAGTAGATATAACAGAAAGATAAACATAACAGGTAATACTTTAAGAGAAATATAGGGTGAAAGGGAAAAAATCTTTCAAAATAAAAATAGGTAAATAGACTTCAAGAGAAAATAGTAAATATTGAAGATAAAGAAGATACAACATAATTATAATAGGAGCTACACAGAAGGAAACCAAAGCGAAGAAGTGAAAGAAATAACTAAAAACTGTAATTCCAGAAACTTCCTAATTCCAGAATTTTGGGAAGCGAAAGTGAGAGGATCACTTGAGGTCAGGAGTTCAAGACCAGCCTGAGCATGGTGAGACCCTGTCTCTACGAAAAAAAAAAAAAAATTAGCTGGATATGGTGGCATGTGCCTGTAGTCATAGCTACTTGGGAGGCTGAGGCAGAAGGATTGCTTGAGCCCAGGAGTTCAAGGTTATGGTGAACTCTGATGGGGCCACTGCACTCCAGCTTGGGCAACAGAGTGAGACCCTGTTTTTCTCAGAAAAAAAAAAAGAAAGAAAATGTCTTGAAAATTATAAAGATTGAAAATATATTGAAAGAGCACATCATTTACCTGAGAATATCAACCCAGAGGGCTGACGCTAAGACATATTGTATTATTGTATTAAAGTTTACACTTTAAAGGAAAATAAAAACGTTCCTTGGACATCTAGACAAAAACAAGCAAGTGATTTATAAGGGCAAGAAAATTGTATTATCACCAGATCTTTCAACAGCAAATCTTTATGCCAGAAGATAATGGAGTATTGTATTTAAGATACTCAAGGGAAGAAAATATTAGCCTTTTATATCACACAAAAGTGCCCTTCAAATATAAAGGCACAAACACACTACTAATATCAGGGTAAGAATTCTGTGATTATTGTTCCCATGAGTTCTACAGCGAATGACCTTCATAAAACCAAAATGTCTGTAGAGACAATGATGTACGGGTGGGTATTGAGCATTAGCTATATAGTCACTTGTAGAACAAAGACAATATGCAGTTTAAAAGGAAGAGAGTACAGTATATAATGGCTATATAATCTGTCAATGTACAGTGTTTCTCAAAGTGGGAGAGAATGGTAGGAGCATAGGCAAAAAAAGTTAACTGTTTTTAGTAATTGTATTGGATTAAGTGTATTTAGTATTGTTATTCTGAGGCTGATGTATGTATATTGTTGGATAAAGCAAATGAATAATTATAAGGTATCCTAATTGTTACTTTTTTTTTTTGAGAACCAGGATTCTCAGAGTAGAAGAAAGGAGATATAGATATAATAGAGAGAGGTTAGAGTACAAATCTAAGAGTGCAAACTGAGTGATCCTTTGTTTGAATTGGAAATAGCAGTATGCACTTAGGAGGTTTGATATGTGTGCATGCGCGCGCGCACTGCCCCCCTCCCCCCAAATATGTGTTTGTTTTCTATCTGGGTACACTGAAAAGGCCTATGAAGTGAGTAGCCCAAAACACAGCCCTAGCACCAAGATCGTAGTCTTGAAATATCATTTACCACTAAAAGAAACCAGGACTTCTTGGAAAAGGAATAGATTACAGTCTGCAATGGGAAATGTACAAGGTGAGACTAAAATATCTTCCCATAATAAAAAGCAAGGAAGTTATCAAAGACCACTCACATCATGTCAAAAAGATTCAGGGGTCAACTTGAAGAGGCTGCTACTCACCAAAGAACAGACAGTTTGAGCTTCACTAAGATTAAAAATTGTGATGATTTGCAAGTCATCAAATATGTTTAAATCTATGAGTTCTTAATGATATTTTTTAAAAAAACTGGTTGACTTTGGAGGATGAAAGGAAGATAATTTATTATCATGAAAACTGGTAAACAGATGAAAAGAATCAAGCTTTTATCCTGTCTATACTCTGTGAAGACTTCTAATCAACACCTAATCAAAGAATAGATGAGGGAAAGTGTCTCTTTATAAAAATATTCCAACTAGTAAATGAGAACAAAATTATAAAATTTGAATTACTTAGTAAGCCTGGCTCCAATTCCTGGTCATAAAATCATGAAATGGCTATTGTTCTAAACCACTAAATTTTGGGGAGTTTGTTATACAGTAATAGATAATTAAAACCCATGAGTGTACGGATTCTTCCAGTTAGAATTAAAATGTTTCTTTTGTTTTTCTTATCTTAAAATCCCTATACTCAGAAACTGCCTGGAAATCTTATGCTCTTTTCCTCTTTACCTTAAGTTTTATGTAGCTGAGTTCAAAAATAACCTTTTAATAGACTTTGCTTATGTATAGTCACACTTTGTCACTACCTTTTTTGCCAGAGGACTAATTCCCACAATAATGTCTAGTTTCCTCTTTCTCAGGAGTATAAATGAAACAAAAGGCACCTCTTCTCTAGAAATATCTATTTAATCATAGAAAAGCATAATTATTTTTATTTTGTGTTAAAGTGTTTTATGTGATTCGACACTGTCTTTAAGATAACGTCCGTAGAATATAGACCATAAAAAAGAGTTTTGTCAGCAGGACAACTCAAATGTGGTCACTAAGATTTCAGAAATAAATTATTGCTTCAAGGATCCCTATGGGGATAGAATTCACCTTTTAAATTAAAATAAATATGTATGGCTGCCAAAATCCTTTTAATTACCTGTTAGTTTTGAAATGGGCTCAGTAAAAATGTTTGATAGGATTCTCACATTTCTTCATTAAATAGGAGAAAAGACTGTGGGAATTTTATTTTTATTTCTTTTTGCTTTATATTTACCAAAATAAAACCATGAAGCGATATGAGGAAGGAGCAGCCCTTTCAAATTTGAACTGAATTGATTAAGAAACCAAACAAAAAGTAAATAGCAACAGATTAAAAATGAGATTTGCAAACCTGGATCCCTCCTAAACTTGATATCTTAGAAATGTAAACCACACCTTGTTGGTAATGGAAACTTGTATAAACTAATATTACCTCCCACACACAAATATAAAATGGAAGAGACAAGATACCAAATCATAAAACTAAATCTTTCTTCCTTAGTAACAAGAAATTAAGCCAAATATTACCAATTTGTAAGCAAATATTTCTTTTACTAGAGTAATGGTTCTTAATTTGGGAAGGTGGAAAGCATGATCATAAACCTCTTTTAGGAATCTGATTTTTAAAAAGCTATGGCATGATGTGAGTGGTCTTTGATAATTTCCTTACTTTTTGGTATGGCCATGGAACCCCTTTCAAAAAACTGCAGATGCACATTTCAGGGGGCTCACGGATCTCCTAGTGCTCTGTGAACTTCACATTAAGAAATTCTGACAAAGAGGTCCTCAAGCCTTACAACTGTGGTAGAATTCACGGTGATTGCATCCCCGTATGTGCCTTTTTGAACTTAAAACGTCCAGCAACTACCATTACCAATTTAGGGATCTAAAAAATATTGGCTGTTTTTCACCCTTTTGGTAACTGTGTGCCATATTTTGCTAAGTACCGTAATTCCTTTTCTGGAAAAGAAGGTAGGTTTAAATTCTAAATAATGCACATGATGCTTGATTTTTCAGTAACTTCATATTAAAGAACAAATTCCATGTTGTATATTTTCCTTACTTGATTTTTTTATCCTAATTTTTTCCCCTTCTTTTGTCCATTCATTCATATCTTAAATTATCAGGGTAAAAAACAAAAAAACAAAGAACTGTTAGGGTAGTCTCAGCTGGAAACTTGAGTTTATGTACACATACACTCACATATGTACTCTGGTGCCTTATCTTTGTTATAGTAATTCTTACCTTCAAAATTATCCTCTTACATGTGCAGTTCTGCAAATGTCAAGTTTCACAATATATTTAACTCAAATGGGGTGATTGTAATTACTCTAATCCTATACATATACATTTTTTTCTTCTTGAAATGGTCTTTACAAAGAGATTCCAAAGGAAGATAAATTATTCCTTTCCTTCAGTAATTTCAAATTCCACAAATATTAAAGATAATTCAAAATTCTTCTTACTGCCATGTTGACTTAGACATAATCAAATTACAGTTCTGGGGATGAATTACATGTTAACATTTTACATTTTTGTGTAATGTATGTTGTCTGTAGACTGTTCTTACTTAGGTATTTGCTAATATAATAAATACCTTACATTGTATGTGTCTGTTCTCTTGAAAGTAGAAGCATTACTGAATCAAAAACATGGGCTTCCATAAATAGTTACATATATGGATGATATATTTTAGTCTGCTATAATGAGGAAAATGAACTCTTCCTAAGAAAGTAATTTCAAAATTACAAAGTCATTATGAAATTAGAGATACCTGGGTTCAAATCCCATGTCTTCTGTTCACTGTGTGATATTCTCTCAATTTTCTCATCTGTAATATGGGGAAAATAGTACCCATACTATAGAGTTTCTGTGAATTAAATTTGAAATAAATCAGGGCAGGGCCTGGCATATAGTTAATACTAAGTAAGTATTTATTATTTTTAGAGCAGAATTTCATCTTACTTAGGAGTTAAGCTCCCAGTAGGCATATTACGTGAAAAAACACTTTTAATTAAAATTACTCTTGTATACTTGAAAATTGCTAAGACAGTAGATTTTTAAGTGTTCTCACCACAAAAAATACCATGTGAAGTGATGCATATGTCAATTAGCTTGATTTAGCCATTTCATGATGTGTGTATATATGTATCAAAACATCATATTGTAGCCAGGTGTGGTGACTCACACCTGTAATCCTATCACTTTGGGAGGCCAAGGCGGGAAGATTGCTTGAGGCCAGGTGTTCAAGACCAACCTGAGCAACACAGAGAGACACCTTCCCCCCCACCATGTCTACTAAAAAGAAAATAATTTTTAAAGTAAAAAATTAGCCGGGTGTGGTGGTGCACACCTGTAGTCCTAGCTACTTGGGAGGCTGAGGCAGGAGGATTCCTTGAGACCAGGTATTGGAGGTTGCAGTGTGCTGTGATGATGCCACTGTACTCTAGCTCAGGCAACAGAGTGAGACCCTGTCTCAAAACAAAAACAAAAACATATTGTATACCATAAATATATACAATTTTTATTTGTCAATTAAATATAAATTAAAGTTACTCAAATTTCATAAATCAATTATAAATTACAGTGTACATAGGTTTGTATATAGTATATAACTCACATTAATTTGTTTAATATTTATTGTGGTTCTACTGTGTGCCAAGGACTAAGAGATACTGGGACATATAAAAATGAAAAAAACTGATGTGATTCCTTTCCTCAGGTAGCTTAATCTGTCAGTGAGACAATCATAAATTACAAAATAGCACAAAATACGCTATGATAGTGAAAGTATAGAGTGCTCTAGGGCTCTTATGATTTTGGAGGAAAAAGCCAGGGAAAGAGCGACAGCTGAGTCATAAAGGATGAATTGAAGTCAACCAGTAAAGGAGGTAAAATGCAGAAGAGGACAGAAGAGGCTGAAGCCCTTAAGAGGTTGTGTAAAAGCATTCCTCAGGGCAGGGGAAAATACCAAGTTTTTTTAGGCAGTTACAGTTCAGAAAGTTGACTTCTGTTATACAAACATTGAGTAAGAATGCAACAAGACTGAACACCTCTTTTTACAGAAAAATGACAGCTAATGTAGAGAGGAATGATAAAATTGGAAAACCACTACTTGTAGCTTTAAAATAATAATTTGGGCAAGAATAATTAATGGATGGTAAAATGAATGGATGAAAGGATGTTGGGGAACAGCATAGTCACAAGAAGGTCATTAAGTTTTCATCCCACGGATGATTTACGAATTATGTATCTTTTCTTTTTTTCAGACAGCTGTGAAAGGATGATTTACGAATTATAAAGGGAATTATGTATCCTTACGGTGGAGAGATCTGGAAAACTTGATATTATATACCTTCTGATACAATACAATATATTGAAGTCCTAACCCACAGTACCTCAGAATATAAGTATATTTGGAGATAGTACCTTTAAAGAGGTAATTAAGATAAGATGAGGTCATATGGATGGATCCCAATCCAATGTGACTGGTGTCCTAATAAGAAGAGGAGATTAGGGCACAGACTCACTCAGAGGAAAGACCATGTGAAGCCACAGGGAGAAGATGTCCATCCATAAGCCAAGGAGAAAGGCCCTCAGAAGATAGCAACCCAGATGGCACCTTGATCTGAGACTTCTAGCTTCCAGAATTGTGAGAAAATAATTTCTGCTGTTTAAGCCACTCACTCTGTGGAACTTTGTTATGGCAGCCCTAGCAAACTAATACTGAAGAACAAACTTTAGTAGATATTCTTGACAAAAATGTTTTTAAAAATCTAATTAGGTCTCTGTCTTACTTCCAGTCTATAGGAAATACAGGAGATACAGGAATAAGTTACATAACATCATAAGGAAACACTCCTACAAAATCAGAGTGTGAAATACTCTATGACAACTAACCTGGACTTGTCAAACAAGACAAAGTTAGAAAAACAAAAACAAAAAATGTCAGGGGTAGTGGCTATTCTAAATCAAAAGAGATTAAAGAAATCTAATAACCAAATGCAATGTGTAAACATTGATTGGATTCTACAAGGGAGAAGGAAGATATTTTTATAATGTAAAAGACATTTTGGGGACAATTGGAGAAATTTAAACATAGATTGTATTGTAGATGATATTATGGAAGTGTTGTTAATTTTCTTATGTGTGATGATGGTACTATGTTTCTATAAGAAAATGTCCTTAACAGGATATTCATGCTGAAACATTTAGGGGTAAAGATGTATGCAAGTTACTTTTAAAGAGTGTAGGGGAAAAACTTTATATGTATATATAGAGAAAAAGACATAAAGCACATTTAGAGCCAGACATGGTGGCTCACTCTTATAATCCCAGCACTTTGGGAGGCCAAGGAGGAAGGATCCCTTGAGCCCAGGAGTTCAAGATTACAGTGACCTATGATCAGGCCATTGCTCTCCAGCCTGGGCAACAAAGCAAGACCCTGTTTCTACAAAAAACAAAAAACAACAACAACAAAAAAACACCACATTTAGCAAAATGTTAAATGGTGAATCTAACTGAGAGATATGCGGGAGGTAATCATATTGTTTTTCAACTTTTCAAATAAATTTTTTTTTGGGGAAAAAAAAAGACCAAACAATTCTACCGTGAAGTTCAGGTAGAATGCTGTTGTAATATTCCAAGGGAGACATGATGGTTTTCTAGACCAGAGTAGTGATAGTGGAGATGGAAAAAAGAAGATGGATTTTAGGTGGCTCACACCTGTAATCCTAGCACTCTGGGAGGCCAAGGCGGGAGGATTGCTTGAGGTCTGGTGTTTGAGACCAGCCTGAGCAAGAGTGAGACCCTGTCTCTACTAAAAATAGAAAAAATTAGCTGGGCCTGGTGGCATGTGCCTGTAGTCCCAGCTACTTGGGAAGTTGAGGCAGGAGGATGGCTTGAGCCCAGGAGTTGCAGGTTACAGTGAGCTATGATGATGCCACTGTACTCTAGCTCAGGCGACAGAGTAAGACTCTGTCTCAAAATAATAATAATAATAATAAAAGATGGATTTTGAAACAAATTTATGAAATAGAATTGATAGGATTTGTTAACAGTTTGAGATGTGGTAGCGGGTGTTGGCCAGGAGGAGAAGAGAATTTTGGAATAGACAATGATGTAGATAGATGACAGTTCTCCTGAAATAGGGAATAAAGGAGGAGGAAGAGGTAGAAGAACTATGTAGGGGAATAAGGAAACCAACTTTGGGCAATAACCACCAATCAGGATTTTTGGATTGACAAAGCTATAGTGACTATAATCATGAAGATGTTATTTATACATGTTATAAATGAAGCAATTGACTCTTGGAAAGATTAAATGGCAATGACTTAGCCCATGTTTTAGCTAATAAGAAGCAGAACTAAGATTGGAAAACAGACATATGCTGTTTCCAACTACCTCACAGGTGCTGTTGGAAATGCTGGGTTTAAACATTGAGCAAAAAGAAATGAAACTACTGTGAATTTTACGTGATGCTAGACATTGCTCCAGGTAATGTACCATGACACCCTAAACAGGTTTTAAGTTTCACTTTATTTTGCTTGTGCCTCTTCTGAGCAGAGATTGAGATTCATGAGAGGTGGGGTGGGTACTATGTGTGCGCATGCCTGCAGAGACCCATACCACCTTTCACTGGCAATTAAATTAGAGGTAGTAAATATTTAAATTTATGTCCTAAGACAAATTTAAACCTCAGTCTTTATAGAGGGAGAAATAAGTTAGCAATCCATCACAAATCTTAATGTCAACTTAACCTGTTGTCAGATTATCACCATGTAAAAGGCTAAGGCACATGCAAAAAGATCAGAAATCTAATGCAATAAAATATAGCTTAGACAAAATATTTATAAGTTCTACACATTCAGAGTTTGGCTCCATTTGAAATTTCTGTAGCACGCCTGCTGTCTTTTCTTAGTATCAGTAGAAGATATTTCTGAGACTTACTGGAAAAGCACTTTTGAGTTACTGTACCATGAAGGATCACTTTATTTTTGTGATTTGTAAATGACTTGTACCATATTAGAAGCAATATTAAAGTTGTCTCAAAATGATAGGAATTGACCAATAACTTTTCTACTTAGGCAAATTAGATATAATAATTTCAGCAATTCCTAGAAGTACCTCTGTTGAGAAATTTCACTGGCTTACCAAAATGCCCACTGTTAAGTTTCTATTTGTGCTAAGCATTGCCCTGGTTTCAGATGTTGCTTTAAAAAAAGTAAGCACTCCTAGGAAGGAAATTATGACTCAGGTAAATGCTTCATTGTATCTTTCATTTATTCATGTGTATTCCCTTATTCCTATATAGTTTTTTATAATACATATTTATTGAGGTATAATTTAATTTAAATATAGTAAAATTTACCCCTTTTAGGAGTACAGTTTGATGATTTTTGAAAAATATATATGGTCATATAACCACCACCACCACTGAGATCTGTCACCTCAAAAAGTTCCCTCTTGTCCTCTTTTTTTTTTTTTTCTTTCTGGAAAATGTCTTTATTTTGCCTTCATTCTGGAAGGATATTTCCACTTAATAGATAATTCTGGATTGGCAGTTTTCTTCCCTCCCCCACCTTTCAGCACTTTAAAGATAAAGTTTCATTAACATCTGGCCTTCGTTGTTTCTTTTTTTTTTAATTTCAGAATATTATGGGGGTACAACACTTTGTTTATATATATTGCCCATTGTCCTCTTGTTATTAGTCTTCTCCCCTCCTTCCCCAGTCCTTGCTAGCCACTGATTTGATTTCTATGCCAACAGTTTTATGTTTTATAGGTTAGTTGCAATGCTTGGTGCTAGAAATACAGATATAAGATCTAGTTGCTATAGGGAAGGAGCTTTTCAAGTGATGGAGACAGACTTGTCAATAGAATATTACCACAGGGTAAATGCTATTACAAAGATACAAATGACATACTTTGGTAACACAGAAGGCATGCAACTAACTTTGTATGTATGAGGGATGTCCAGAAAGTATCCAGCCATTGTTAATATAAGGAGAACAGCTACATGGCTGGATACTTTCTGGACAGCCCCTGTATTGAGAAATGCTTCATTAAGGAGATGGCAATTGAGTTGGGTCCTGTAAGGGTGAGTTGGAGTAGAGCAAACATAGAAGGTGAGAGAAGACTTTCTGGCTGGAAGCAGTATCATCACATAGGTATTAAGTTGTGAATGTTCTTGTGTCTTCTGAATAGGAGGTGAAGATGAGTGTGGATGAAATCTGTCTGTTCAAGGTATAAGTAATAAAGGGTTAACCTTCTGGTCCTCATGAATTTCACCCCAACTTTAAGCTTGTAAAACTTATTTCCTGTATGCCTGAGCTAAAGAAATAATCTGTCATTAATACTTCAGTGGCTATTTCTGCCATATATTTTTGCAGTTTAAATTTGATTTTTAATTATGTAATGAAAGGCTTGAATTTGAATCATCAGTGAAGAGGTTAATTGAATTTGAAGCATCAACAAATAGATAAGGAGACAGCTTTTGCATTGGGAGAAAATTTCTTGGCTCCTCTCCAGTCTCTCTTTGGTCATGATCCTCCTACCCCAACTCCAGCCATATTGAACTTTAGTTCCTTCAATGCACCATTCTCTCCCTTCCTAGACTTTACACATACTGTTCTCTTGCCCTGGAACTTTTCCTTGCATTCTGGTGATGGCCCCACCCGTTTCACCTAGCTGACTATCTTTCATGCCCTTCCTCAACCATTCTAAGTGTTTTTAGAGCATACAGTATTTTCCTGTCATATCCCATTATCATTATGTGTCACGATTGCTTATATAATTCTCTGTTACCCCGTATAGACCCTAATCTGTATAACAGCCTATTGAAATGCTCTTTGAAATAGGCACTTTGTAAATATTCTGAGAATGAAGGAATGAATGACTGGAGCTCAGACTGAAACTCACTAAACCTAACTGGATTAAATGAGAAATAATTTGGAAAGGTATAAAAGATCTTTTAACAATTTGGGGGCTGTGCATGATAGCTCACACCTGTAATGCTAGCACTTTGGGAAGCTAAGGCAGGAGGATTGCTTGAGGCCACGGGTATGGTGGCACGTGCCTGTAGTCCTAGCTACTCAGAAGGCTGAGGTAGGAGGATCGCTTGAGCCCAGAAGTTTGCAGCTGCAGTGAGCTATGATCAGACCAGTGCTCTCCAGCCTGGGCAACACAGTGAGACCCTGTCTCAAAAAAAAAAAAAAAACTCAACAAAAAACCCCAGTTTGGTATACGAACACCTTTGGTATTTAGGCTTGAGCTTTGGGATTAAATTATAGGGAAAAAATAGAGATCAAAATGTAATTGGTTAAATGTAAGCTCTTAGTGAAAATTCTGGGAAAGGTGTATTAACCACATAATTCCATATCTATTTTTGCAATATTCAGCCTATATAAGTTAAGCTATTTAAGTGTACTTATCCATTTGACGAAGGATTTCAAAAGTGAGGGGAAAAATCATTATTCCAGCAATGATTTGCCATTACAGGCCCAAACTGCCACAGGCACTAAGCTACCCAAAATCTTAGCATGAGTCACAAACCAAACAGGTCTTTACTCTGCCTGAATTCCAGTCCCTAATCACAAAGTTAACTATGAACATGACAACATTTTAAGATAAAAGACCTGATTCTGCAAGGGACATTTTATTTTACACATTTCTATATATCTAGGAAAGAGAATCATAACAGATGTATTCAAATAATGTAATAGTTCACAATATGGATTCATATTCTAAATAAGCTCTAAGGAAATAAAATTTAAAATCATTTCTAAAGCATTTTTCTCCTTAAAATATTTTATATTTCCAATAAGATAAACAAATGGGCCTATGGAATGAATTTTGTTGTGGTGCATAGTCAGCCCACAAATTTATTAATTGGATCAATTGGTTCAAACTGGTATAAGGAAATCTAGATTCTAATCCTAGCTCAAGCTCTATGGGAGTAGGTAAATCACTTAACCTAACACTAGACTAATAAATATGTAAATTAAGTGGTATATTAGAAAGTGATAATTGCTTTTGGAAAGAAAAAGATAAAGCAAGATTGAGAAGATTAGGAGTAGGGATACATGCTTAGGTGGGTGTATATGCTTGACATATATGAGCCCTCAGTAAAATATTATCATTATTAGTATTTTGATTTTCTCATCTGTAAATAAAAACATTAGTTTGAGTGATTTCTAGCATTTGAAAAAAGTTTGTACTCCATTTTGGGATTTTATGGCTAGTGGGCTCTGTTGCAAACTCCTCATAATTATTCCAAGTTTTATAAAGTTATTATACATTTATTGCTTAAAATTTTTTGTTTTCATATTCCTTGTAATATCTAGAAAACTGTCTTCTAATGATGTAAGAGTTATCAAATAATTTTAAAAATACATTAATTTAAAATGACATAAACTAAAAATAAAATTTTAGCATATTTAAAAAAATGTAATAGGAGACAGTGTGTGTCAGTCCTGTTTCTTTTAAACTTTATGTTTTTGGTCATTGATTCATAATTAAGTTTTCAACAAATACTGGCATACAGCCCCATTCTAGCACTTTCCTGTTTGAAATTGACATTGTTATCATTGTTGTCTTGGAAATAGACATTTGCAGCACACCTGTTAGAACCTATCCCCAAAGACGATTGAGCATCATTAAAAGTAGATATTCTGTGTTGCTATAAATTATAAACTAGAAGACAGATTGTCAGCCTCAGGTGAATTTCTACATGAATATTAATTTTTTAAAAAATGAAAGAAGAAAAAAAATCCTCATATGTTTAAACCAGCTTAATTATCTTGGTTAATAAAGGACACAAGAAAGAGTGTATATAATGCCTGTTGTTTCTATAGCAATCTTACTATTCCTTTGCCTGCACAAGTATCTAGAGTCTAGCAAAGTAAAATGTACAATAGTCTTAAGTGTTCTAATATTCTAATCTTCCATTCTTTATGCTCTTCTATTTATTTTAGCTGGTTTCAATTATACTTTCATGAGTTTTAGAAATTTGGTAGAAAAATTTCAGTAATTCAAGATAGGTATGTATTAGTTATCTATTGCCACATAACAAATCACCCCCCCCCAAATTTAGTAGGTTAAAACAAAAAATGTTTATTATATCACACCATTTCTGAGGGTCAGGAATCTGGGAGTGACTTAGCCAGGTGGTTCTGGATCAGAGTTTTCTCAAGTTTCTAGCTGAGGCTGCAGTCTTCCCAAGACTCAAGTAGGGGCCTGGTGCGGTGGCTCACACCTGTAATCCTAGCTTCTCTGGGAGGCCCAGGCAGGTGGATTGCTTGAGCTCAGGGTTTAGAGACCAGCCTGAGAAAGAGCAAGACCTTGTCTCAATGAAAAAAAAATCAGCGGGGTGTCTTGGCATGGGCATGTAGTGCCAGCTACTTGGGAGGCTGAGGCAAGAGGATTGCTTGAGCCCAGGAGTTGGAGGTTGTGGTGAGCTGCAATGACGCCACTGCTCTCTACCCAGGGCAACAGAGCGAGAGACGAATCTGTCTCCACAAAAAAAAAAAAAAGTGCAACTAGATGACCCTCCTCTTTTAAAAAAGAAATTAAAAAAAAAAAAAAGACTCAAGTAGGACTAGGAAGATGTATTTCCAAACGTACAAATGTGGTTATTTGCAGGCCTCAGGTCTTCATTTGTGAACCTGGTTATGGTAGCTAGCATGCCCCAGAGCAAGTGATCCAAAAACAGGATGGTAGAAGCCTCAGTGTCTTTTATAACTGAATCTTATTACTGACATGCCATCCTTCTGCTGTATTCCACTGGTCACACAGACTAATTAATCCTAGCATAGTGTGGGAGAAAACTATATGTGGGTAAGAGAACCAGAAGACAAAGATCACTGGGGGCCATGATGGAGGCTGGCTACCACAATATATATTAATATTTAACTACTAGGTCATCTATAAAATGACCTGAATCTTAATAATAATGTAATAATAAATATTATTAATATGAAACAAGTTGGAATTTAAGATTAAAACACTAAGATAAATAAGTATATTATATCATGATAAATTACTGTTTATAAAGAAGATAAAACAATCATGAAATTATGCACAAAGCAACAAAGAGCTAAAACTAACCAAAAAATTGCAAGAGCTGGTAAAAGATACACTTATATCTATACTTCTCTTTCATAATTGGAGGAATTTAAGACAAAAAAATTAAAGGCATAGAAAATTAGAGAATTTGAGTAAAATAATGAATAAACACACATATACACTCATATCCACTTAACACACAATAAAGAATATATACCTTCCCTTATATCTATGAAACATTTATAAAGGTTGATCATATATTTAGTCACAAAGGAAATTTTAATAAACTAAAAAACCAGAGAATGTACAGGCCACATTTCTGATCAAAAACCAATAAAATTAGAAACAAAGTCACTAAAAATATCTTAAATACTTAGAGATTAAGAAAACTGTGCCAGGGCTGGGTGCAGTGGTACACACCTAGCCACTGAACAGCAGCCTGTGTGACAGAGCGAGACCCTGTCTCTTAAAAAAAAGAAAATAAATGAAACCAATAGAGATTAATAAGGTAATAGAATCATTTGGTGATCTGGGGCATGTGTGTGTATTCATTAAAAAATTAGGACTTTGATTCCTCCTCATTTTGTGTCCCTTTACCCCACTCCAGGTCTCACATCTTTCTATAGTCAGCTACACCTGCCTTCACCACCCAACGTAATGGCTGTTTGGCCCTGCTAGAGAAGGTTCTACATTGTGCTGATTGGTACCTCCAGAAATATTTTATCTTTAATACATGGTGGGGATCAATGCCAATGGAAAGTGATTATAGAGTCTTTGGACACTTTTCTTTCGTCTTTTCCTTGGGATCTATTTCAAACATTTGTAGCCAATCTTCAAATGCTTAGGTTCCCGTATGAATCACACTTAGCAGAGGACATCACTAGTCAGAAAATTCTACTGATTAGGGAAGAGTTTACCTACCACTTTATAATTAAATTCACTTTTGTATTTCAGTGTTCTTAATCTGTGCTCTTGATTTCTAATCTCTTTAAGGATCTTTTTTAAAAAAAGCCAGTCAAATTTAGCAGTGGGGGGTTGTATATCTTTAAGGATCTTATTCCTTTTCTTATCTATACCTTCTTCACCTTCCTGTCTATTCACTCCCTTAAGCTCTTTTAAAAGAGTCTACACAGATTCTTTTATTTTTCTCCTCCTGTTCACTCTTAAATGACTGAAAATCATTTAGGGATCATCTCTCCAAAAGCCATACATAACCCACCTTCATTCCTCTTCCTTTTCTCACTCTCTTCACCCCTCCCAAGATTGGGCACAGAGTGACTAGTGTGTGCTTCTATAACTCTAATTAGTGTGTTTTCCCCACTGTACTGCAAGACAAGGATCTCTGGAGACAGAAACTGTGTCTTGGTCTTCTTGAGTCCTCAGGGTGTTCATTCCTTCTTGGCACTTAGTTGCTGAATATAACTTGGGGTGGGCATGGGGAAGTTGCTAAATCACAAGAGCCTTCCCTGGATTAAATGTTAAAATGTTATTAATACAAATATTTCAGAAATTGTAAGCTGTATGGGAAGTGCCTAGAGAATTGTCAGAGCCCTCTCTATGATATCTTTCAATTTATCAGAGTCCCAGTGCTGCTTTGTCTGATATTAGAGAACAACAGTATAGTGTTATTAGTCATAATTTCAGTTTTAAAAATATTTTTAAAAATATTGGCTACAACTTTACTTCTTTAATTTGAATCTAGCATCTTCTGATCAGGAACTACTCCAGACTTACAGAATATTTTGACTTGATATTCTTGATATATTCTTTGCATATCTTAACTATATGCTTGGCATGTTCATGGTATATTGTGTCTCAGTATTATTATATCTGAAGATTTTTTCTTTGTAAAGATCACGTGCATCAATTTTTATAAATTCAATATAGTTTAACCACAGTCATTTTAAGTCTTTGGACATCTAGTGATAGTTTTTCTCTAGTGCTCCCTTAAAAGCTCTTGCAATCACCTATAGGCCGGAATACTTCATCTTCAACAAAGGACTGTCTCAGTTTGCTGTGGAAAAGGATGATGCCAGGTATTTTGGGTACAGGGTTCTGATGGCATTGCTTGAACAGCTTTGAGCTTTGAGACCACACCAGTGCATTGAATCAAGATTTCCAGAACTCCAGTCAAGAAGCAGATGGACTCATGAGACTACTAATCTAAAATCGAACAGTGTGAGAATTAATTACGTAGGAAGGAATGAACTGGTGAGAGATGATTGTGAATATGTCAGAATCCTGGGTTTCAGCACCAAAGATGCCAGGGTGGGAGCCTGCCCTTGGTTCTTGGTGTGCTTTTGGCTGAGGAATGATCAGACACACCAAAGTGTCAAGTCCAGACTATTATCCCAGTCCTCTGACTCTTTTCTTGGAAAAATCACCAGCATGTCCAATATGACGGAGCAAAACTTAGGCAGGGAGCAGTTTCACAAGAGCAGCTCCTTATTGTAGAATAAAATGGGTCTGTCTCCATGAGTGGAGAGAGACAGACCAACTCACTTCCTCTGACTTCTTGGATTGTTTCCTTTTATTAGCCCAGGCGGGAGGTGGGTTCTTGGGAGGTATAGGATGTTATCAAATGATCAACAGGTGTCCTCAAAATTCCATCTGCATGTACTGTGTGTACGAGCTCCCTCTAAGAAAGCCCACGTGCGGGGGAGGTGGTGAGCCGAAATGCAGTTTTAAGGTAATGGCATATTAATTACCCTTAGGTTACTTTAGGTCACTTTCTAAATCTTATTATGCCTGGGCTGGGGAATTCCTAGATTGATAAAACATTCTCTCTTTCCCCAGGTGTAGCAGTTGCTTGGGATAGGATTAAGGGTGGGGCAACACAAAAATGGAGTGCCCACCCCTATCCTTCCCAGGTGGAGCAACTGCTCAAAACAGCACCAAACAGGGAACCCTTGTCCCGAGAGGAGCCAGAGATGTAACTATCTACCTAACAGTTTTTGTTTGGAATATTGTTGATGTTTTAATGTTCTACTTTTTGGAAATATAAGGAACCACTTGCTCTTTTAAGCTGTCTGTAACTCACAACAATTTAGTAGACTTTCCTTTTAAAACAGAATGAAACATTTCTAAATGACCTTTTCCCCCTGTTCAACCACTCCAAAATTCAGAAACTATTACTGAGTACAGGTGATCCCCGGGTTATACATGAGATAATGTTCCTGAGAATGTTTTTAGGCTGGATTTGTATGCAACTTGGATCCCTGATGAACAACACATATACAGTAATAATAATAGCACTTCTATAATGGCTCATATGTGGTAATAATACAGTGTAATACTGTAATAATAATACCCCTGTACTGTAATAATAAGTTGCATAAACTATTGTGCCCTTTAATTCAAGCAGAACGTAGAAACAAACTCATACAAAAAGCTGAGACAGGAGGTAGGAGAAATTTAAAAAAAGAATATTAAAGGTTAACACCTAATGTTGCATCAATGTCTTGCTTACTTGAAGGGACATTTTTGAGGCAAGAAGGTAGGCTAACATTAATTGAGAGATGATAATGGAGATGGTGCTAGAGAGGATGGAGTGGGTGCTGGAGAATCACGATTTGATTCTGTTGCTGGAGGAGGGGAGCTTATCACTGAAGTTGGCTTCTTTAAAAAGATATCTAGGGTTGCTTGCACAGCATTTTCTTTTTTTCGTCATAAATGGCCTTGTAGCAGCTGATATTCTCACTGCATGGTAAACCTTTGTAAACTGCTCAATGTTAGGATCTTGCTCCTCAAGCTTAGCAAACCCTGCTTCATTGAGACAAAAGGCTTCAGCTGATTCTTTTGTCATAAACTTTCTTGGCTTTGGATCTTCTGATTCTTCGTGTGTTTCTATCAGCTGCTTCTCTATCTATCTATGGGACTAGCTGCTAGCATTAAGATGCTGAGCCAACGAACTGCTTACGCCATGTGGGTTTGTTTACATGCATGGAAGAAACTAGTTCCTGAATTATTAATTTAATTATAAATTTTCATTATGGGGAGTCTTGGGAGCCCTTTTTTAAGTGTGGAATGCTGTAAGTCAGGTCATTCGCAACTCGGGGACTGCCTGTATTCTTATTTTAATGGCGATATAGTTACTTGTGTGTATTTAAAAAGAATCTGTCCACCTCTTACTAGGACATAATTAGAAGCATTGGTTATGCAACCATGATCTTGCCTGAAACATATTTGAGAATGATGCTCATTTAATCAGTATCACCAGGCACTTTTAAGGAACTAAGGTTGACTTTGTGGAACCAATGCTTAAAAAGCCTTCTTGGAGTTTCTCAAAGAATTAAAATTAGAACTACCATATGATCAAGCAGTCCCAATATTGGGTATCTACCCAAAGGAAAATAAATCAATATATAAAAGAGATACTTGTACTCATGTATCTATCGCAGAACTATTCACAGTAACAAAGATATGGAATCAACCTAAGTGTCTCTCAGCAGAGGATTGGATAAAGAAAATGTGATGTATTTACACGATGGAATACTATTCTGCCATAAAAAAGAATGAAGCCATGTCTTTTGCAGCAACACTGATGGAAGTGGAGGCCATTATCCTAAGTGAAACAACTCAGACACAGAAAGACAAATACTGCATGTTCTTACTTATAAGTGGGAGCTAAATAATGTATACACATGGAAGCAGAGTGTGGAATGATTGACAGTGGAGACTTGGAGGGGTGGGAGGATGTGGGAACAAGCTTGGTAATGTGAGGATAATTTGGAGACCTCAAAAAGAGAAGAATTCCCTCAAATTTATAGCTTCTGTTGGTGAAATCTAATGGTAGATTCTTGGCTTGACTTCCTAGCTTTAAAAAGCTTTTGAAAGTATAGTCTGAGAATCCTTATGAAAATGTCCAGCAAAGCAAATTTAGGAAGGTCTAGATGGCAAATTACCATTATTACTACATGTATGTAAATAATCAGATCAAATCTAATTAGGCTAGTTTTATTTTGTAATCAAGAATAATCTTTCTTTGGGATTATTTTTGATCAAAAGTGGGGTGACTATAGAGAGAAATTTTGTGTTTCAATGGGAAATTGTGCATCATTTATAGCACACTCTTCCTGGTTATCTGGTTATCAGATTCTAGCCTGGTTCATGGTCTTTGAGCTCTTCTGCATACCTCTTTGTAAATTTCAGTTAACTGCTGGATATGCAAACTCTGTCTTGTCTGGAAGACTTAAGTGACTTCCACCCCTACCCTGTGGAAAAACCAGTTTTGGTACCTATCTGTAAATTGGACTGAATTCAGTTACCTTGCTGAAATGGTCAATCTTTACCAACTTTTCAAGTCTTCCAGTTTCCTTCAATATCTGTCTATAGCCCTCCAAACTAATGTTTCCAATTTTTCTTCCTTCTGCTTAACTCAGCATCATGGAGAACTAAACCTGACTGCCCAGATCTCTGGGACTCTAGGCTACCTTACAGTTGACCCTTTCCACAGGATCTGAAGAAGCTAAAGCCTGAGGATCTGATTTAAACCTTGAAGAACCCACCACTGAAGCAGCCCACACCTGGGCTGGATTTCTCCCTGGACAAGCCATTGTCTGGACCACTAAGAAAATCCAGTGAAATGCTTGGAACAAACATACCGTTGCATGAGATGCAACCAAGACTGTGGACAACATCACCAATATTATTGACCTTTTATCTCGAGAGCATAAAACACAAGTAATGCTGTATAACCAAAAGATTTTCCAGAATCTCTTGGAATTCACTGAACTGGTACCCTCAGGGTTCAACTCCTGGCTCCTTAGTATAACTTTTTATACTAATATTTCTCTTTTTCCTCTTGCGTTTCTCTTTCGATGCCTGAGACTTTAGGGTCTCCGGAACCCTAAAACAATTAACATTTGCCACCACCTCTCAACAGATGGTTTAACTGATTTTTACAGAAAAAATGCGAACAAGAAGCCTTGAGAGACTACTTCTTAGACCCTTTTTACCCAACTCAGTAAGTTTATGATTAGCTCCCTAAGTTGTTCAGCAATAAATATTATTTATTTATCTTGAACAAAAAGGACAATTGACAATGTTGAATTTTATCTGAGCCCTATGTTCCCCAAAAGGATAATAGTCAGGATCCCTCCCTCCCTTTTGTTTCAAGAAATGTCTAACCGTAACAACTACCCTACTGTCCTGAACTCCTAGATACGGCCCATCTCCATCGTTCCTCAATGACTTCCCTTTTTATCTACCTCTATAAAACTCTAGTGCCACTTCTTTTCCTTGAGATCTTCCTCATTAATGAATGTTCTCCCTATATAGCCTGAATAAAATAATCTCTTTAATTGTCAGGTACATTTTATTTTGTCTTTCACACTAGGGCTGATTGTATGAATTTGAGATCAAAATTGTGGTAGAGCTACAATGTGGCTTTAAAGAGCAGGAAAATTACAGCTCTACTTAACCAGAGAGACAGGCCCCTAGCTTAGAAAATGTTAATTCACCTTTATTAAATTCACATTTATTAAATACTTTTTGGGTTCTAAGATCTGTATCAAAGACTGGCAATAAAAACACAATATTGTTATTCCTAAAATAAAGTAGAACCTGAGCATCCAAAATGCTGCATATCTTCCCTCAGATTAAAAAAAAAAGTATAAAACTTATTAAAGAACATATATAAACTGAGGCTGGGCAAAGTAGCTCCTGACTGTAATCCCAGCATTTTGGGAGGCCGAAGCACGAGGATTACTTAAGGCCAGGAGTTTGAGACCAGCCAGGGCAACATAGCAAGACCCTGCCTCTACAAAAAATTAAAAAAATTAGCTGGGCATGGTGACACGTGTCTGTAGTGCTAACTACTTGGGAGGCTGAGGCAGAAGGATCACCTGAGCATAGGAATTCGAGGCTGCAGTGAGCTATGATTGCACCTCTGCACTCCAGCTTGGGTAACAGAGCAAGACCCTGTCTCAAAAATGAAAAACAAAACAAAACAAAATAAAACATATATAAACTGGGTGCCAGTATGTTCTAACCAATTCTGTGCTATGTTGGATAATTGCCTGCTATAAGGTATTATACTAGAAACTGTAATTGAAGCTGAATTAATCAATTTTGAGATATTTAAATTAAATTCCACTAAAAGTCCACTTTGAAGAGGAGCATTTTGAAGAACCACCAACAGATGGAAAACAAGTTCCTCCACATTCATGTGATCACCCCTGAGAGTTGCCAGACAGACCTTCTTGCCTCCTCATTGTGATAAATAAATAAAATAATCCATGCTGCCTGCTTTTATTTGGATTTCTGATTATGTGGCCATTAATGGAAAAAAACCTGTATGATTTTGAACTAGATAGACACCCATTGTGAATCAGAGCCAGGTGCAGGTGCTGAGTTTGTGGTTTTAGGGACTGGCACTATTTAATGTCTAATTCCAGCAAGATAAATAACCTGATCCAAGCTCCTTTAGATGTCCTCCAAGCATAAAGTAAAGAAATTGAGAAGCAATGATACCTTACCAAGTAGTGGTAAACCCAGAAACAGGGTGAGGTTGGTGTTACTTACGCATATGTTCCAGAGGGTAGGACATGAAATACTGGGACCTGGAAGGCCCCAAATGTTAGTTTCTGTGGAGCTGATAGTCACTACTGCCACCTTAATCTTAACTCCAAGATTAAGGAATGATTTGAAAAGTAAGAGGCAGCTTAGAGATTGTAGAGCCAGTAAGCATTTCAGCTCCACAGAAACTAAACTAGATCTTTGGATTTGAGTGAAATAATAGGATTATTTGAGAGACATCTAAAAGGTAAGCACAAATTTTTAATGTGCCCATTCTTGAACAAGGGCTGGGGTCAGAGTTTATGGGAAAAGCATTTCTATTGCTTGAACAAAGTATAAGGAGATGTGTATCACAATATGAAAAACATCAAACCATGATGTTAAAAGATATAAATGAATCAGTACACCTTTGGTGTGCTAAGTGGTGTTTAAAGTGTAGGAAAGGGAGCAGTGTTAAGGGATTAAGGCAGAAGAAGTAATCAGATAAGAATGAAGAAATCAAGGAGGACTCTAAGACTGCGAGGAAATTAGCCTATTCTATAATAGTAATTTTTTCTTCCACCCTAAGACAGTGGAATTAGCTTTTGTGTTCACCCTCTGAATTTTGTGTATTAGGAATGTTTCTAACCAACTCTTGCAGAGAAGACTTAAATCTAAATTATACTTTTCAGTTTGTGGAAATAGGTTAAGCACTTAGAAAAGAACAAGTATACCAAGTGGTTTTTAAAATTAAAATATGTTCTCATAAGCCAGAAGAATTCATATTGAGATGGTTTTCTTAATCTGTACGTAATTATTTTCTTTTAACCCTTATAGACTATAGGAGAATTTTTTTTACTGTAGAAGAGATTTTCTTAAGTAACTTAGATTTCAAATATTTCTGTCTATATCTGTTATATGTGATAATTCCTTTAGAAGGCATTTTAAAATTGCATTTAATAGGCTAAAAATAATTTCAGACTTAATTTCCATGGATTGGAAGTAAGAATTTTTGTCCTTTGGCACTGTCTAAGCTTATAAAACATTTAATCAACTACAGTAATTGTGACCATTTTAAAAACCACTTCCCCAAACAGCATAGTTTGTTATATTTGTCCCTATGTTCAATAACAATAACTAGTCTGTAAGACTGAAATATGGAAATATTTATCTTAAATATCTGCCTAGAAGGCATTTGCTATAATAGTATATTATTTTTTCTGCATCTATCCTTTAAATTCAATATATCCATTAGATAATAGTGAAGTTTGGTGAAGTGAGAAATTAAAAATACTTTAGATCAGATTCAAGCTCACTTCTTCAAAAAAAGAAAAAATAAAACATACTTTAGAGACATTTTAAGTTAATTAGAAAAATTAATATCTACTTGTCTTTTGTACATTTTTAGTCTGTTCTATTGTAACTTATTAAGTCCTCTTTAAATTCTGCACTGGTATGGGCCATGCCTATATTGCTCAGGGCTATATTTTTAGGATATAGGATGTGGCACTTGGGCACCTACAAAATATTTGATGAATTTGAGTCATACATTCTATGAAAAAAAAAAAGAAAGAAAAATATTTTGTTAATGAATATTTCCAAAACAGGAAAGGGTAAAAAGATTATGTTTTGAATGCCTCTGTGTCTGTGTTTGTGCTGCTATAACAAAATACCACAGACTGGGTAATTTATATATAATGGAAATTTATTTCTCACAGTATTCTGGAGACTGGGAAGTAAAAGATCAAGGGGCCAGCCAAAATCAAGGTGCTGGTAGGTTTGGTGTCTGGTGAGGGCTGCTTGTTGCTGCATCTTCACATGGCAGAAGGTGGAAGAGCAAAAAAAGGCCAGAAGGGACAAACAGCTCCCTCACATCTCTTTTATAGGCCACTAATCATTCTTGAGGGCTCTGTCTTCTTGACTTATTCACCTCCTAAATACCCCACCTCTTACTACTATCACATTGTTGATTAAGTTTCAACATATAAATTTTTGGGATATATTCAGATTATGGCATTCTGGGGCTGGGCATGGTGGCTCATGCCTGTAATCCTAGCACTCTGGGAGGCTGAGGCGGGAGGATTGCTTGAGCTCAGGAGTTTGAGACCAGCCTAAGCAAGAGTTAGACCCCGTCTCTATGAAAAACAAACAAAGTAGCCAGGTGTCGTGGTGTGCACCTGTAGTCCCAGCTACTCGGGAGGCTCAGGTAGGAGGATTGCTCGAGCCCAGGAGTTTGGGGTTGCAGTGAGCTATGATGATGCTAGTGCACTCTACCCAGGGTGACAGAATGAGACTGTCTCAAAAAAAAAAAAAAAAAAGGGAACAGATGATAGCACTCTGGAAGACAGGGATCTTGCCCCTCTCTCTCTCTCTCTTTTCCTCCATTCCCTCCCTCCCTTCCTTCCTTTCTTTTTCTTTTTTAAAGGAATATATATTAGATGATCAGGAATAAAATTAAAATAATTTTGTGAATGAAATTCCTCCTGTCCACCTAATTATAAACTTTGACTAGATTTGCACATTATCTGACAAAAATCAGAGAAATTTTAGGCATTCCACTCAATATTCGTAGAATCAGAAACTTTTAAGAAAAACAAGTCCTTCCGAACAGAGCAAATTAGTAGACACATTTCCAAAACCAATGCACAGTAATTTTGTGTTCCCCCCCATCTCTGACGTATTCCTACCATGTAGTCGGAAGATAGTCAGTTGAGGGTTCCCCCCCATTTTGTGCTGCTATAAAGGAATACCCGAGGCTGGGTAATTTATAAAGAAAAGAGGTTTATTTAGCTCATGGTTCTATAGGCAGTACAAGAAGCTGGCATCTGCTTGGCTTCTGGTGAGGGCTTTTGTGCTAAGTGAAAACATGGTGGAGAAGGTCAAAGGGGAAGTGGGCACGTGTGAAGAGAGAGCTCAACTGAGTCCTTCCCCCACTCCGCAGGAGCGTAGATTCTAGTTGCCCTGAATATATGCTCCCTCAACAGAGGGAGGTGGGGACAGCCTCTACCCACCCTGAGTAAGTACAGATCATTACTAACAAGTACTTGTATCCCCGACGGGGCTTCACTTTGGTGAAATCTATTTCAACATCTTCAAAAGGTGTGGCCCCTGAGTACTGAACACCGGGTACAGGCTTCAGCCGTATTGTGGCGTTATTTCAGGCGTGTGTGTCATATTGGGCACACACTGTTGCAGCTAGAGTTGGGAGTTTGGCTATGTAGTAGACCTTGGTGAGTAGGTGGGCGAGTGCAGTTTTCCCCATGTGGCCTAAGTTATGGTGTTGGGTAACGACTGAATAGGCTATGTTTCCTGGGATAAGGGTTCTGTTGCCTTGTAGATGCCACCACCCATCATCACTCTTTCTGGCCTGTTCTCATCTTGCCCACTGGTCCTCTTCAATTGTATAACACGGCCTGTCTGGCCACTCTGGGGCTAGGAGGATTTTACTAGAGACCAACAGCTCACCCTTGGTCTCTTGTTCCTGGGTTGCCGCTTGTTTAGCTGTTTGGTCTGCCAGATGATTTCCAGTAGCTATTGCAGTTGTTCCTTTCTGGTGTCCTCGGCAATGAATGACTGCTACCTTTTCGGGTTCCCATACGGCTTCTAACAACTGAAGGATTTCTTCCTGGTTCTTTACCCCTTTACCCCCTGCAGTCAGCAGTCCTCATTCCTTATAAATGGCCCTGTGAACATGTATGGTGGCAAAAGTGTATCTGGAATCAGTGTAGATATTTACCTTCTTGTCTTTAGCTATTCTGAGGGCTTGGATTAAGGCCCAAAGTTCAGCTCTGTGTGTGGACCACCCGTGAGGCAAAGGCCCTGCTAGGATGACTTTACTGGCCTTTGTAACTGCATAACCTGCGAACCGTTTCCCATTCTGAACGTAACTGCTGCCATCCTTAAACAGTTCCAGGTCTGGGGTCGTCAGAAGTGTGTCTTTCAGGTCTGGTCTACTTGTGTAGATTTCTTCCATCACCTTTGTACATTCATGATCTGGTGGCCCTGGTTCGACAGGCAGGAGGGTAGCAGGATTCAGGGTTCGCACAGTCTCTAGAGTAATCTGGGAGTTCTCACACCACAACCCCTGGTACTGAGCCAGTCTACTGTTAGAGAGCCACCGATGTCCCAGGCGATTAAGGAGGTGGAGAACCACATGTGGTATGCGTACAGAGAGCTTTTGGCTGTATGTGAGTTTATCTGCCTATTTGACCAACAGAACTGTGGCTGCCAGCGCCTGTAGGCAGGGGGGCCATCCAGAGGCTACCAGGTCCAGTTGCTTAGACAGATAGGCCACAGGTCTCTGTCAGGGTCCTATGGTCTGGGTCAGGACCCCCACTGCAACATGTTGCCTTTCATGCACAAAGAGATTGAAGTCTGTGGTCAGATCTGGCAGTCCCAGTGCAGGGGCCCTTTGTAGCAGGTCTTTTATGGTTTTGAATGCCTCCTCTCGCTGGTCTGTCCACTCGATCGACTGCCCCTCAGGTCCTCGCAAGGCTTCATACAAAGGTTTGGCTATCAATGAAAACCCAGGGATCCAGATCCGGCAGAACCCTGCTGCTCCCAGGAATTCTCTGCGTTGTCTCTTGCCCTCAGGTTGTGGTATTGTGCAGATAGCATGCTTCCACTCATGGCCCAGTGCTAGATGTCCTTGGGATACGTGGAAGCCCAGGTATCTGATGCGTTGCTTGCAAATTTGGGCCTTCCAGGACAGTTTGTACCCAAAATCTGTGAGTAGTTGGAGTAGGGCTCGAGTGCCTGAGAGACAGTCTTCTTGGGTGGGTGCTGCCAGGAACAAGTCATCTACGTACTGGAGGAGGGTGTAGTGGTCTTGTGAGTAAGTTGCAAGGTCTGAGGCCAGCACTTCCCCAAAAAGTGTTGGTGAGCTCTTGAATCCCTGGGGCAATCGCGTCCAGGTGAGTTGCATTTTCCGCCCAGTTTGGGGTTCTTCCCACTCAAAGGCGAAGAGGGGCTGACTTTGCGGGGCCAGTTTCAAACAGAAGAAGGCATCCTTTAAATCCAAACAGGTGAACCAGGTGGCGTTCGGGGGAAGGAGGCTTAGAAGAGTGTATGGGTTAGGCACTACCCGGTGGAGAGTTACCGCAACTTCATTGACAAGCTGCAAGTCCTGGACTGGGTGGTAACTGCCGTCAGGTTTCTTGACTGGCAACAGAGCGGTGTTCCATGGGGACTGGCGTTCTACCAATATGCCCTCCTTCTGGAGCCCATCCAGGTGTTTCTGGATTCCTTCCCCAGCCTCCTTCGGGATCGGATACTGTCGCTTTCTGACGGGCTGGGTACCCGGCTTTAAGTCTATTATTAGGGGCACGTGTTGGTGCGCCAGATGTGGGGGGTTGTCTTCCACCCATACTATTTGAAAGTCCTGTTGGAGTTCAGATGGATCTTGATTTTCTTCTGCTTCCGTAAACAGCCGCCACTCAGCTTCCCATGGGACAGTAACTGCTAGTATGAACGGCCTTGTGGGTTTCAGTGAGAGGTTTGCTGACCCATCTTTGCGGAAGGTGATCTGGGCCCCCAGTTTATGCACGAGGTCTCGCCCGAGCAGAGAAATGGGGCAGTCTGAGATGTACAGGAACTCATGTTGCACCTGGTGGCCTCCCACCTGGCAGGTCCGTGCTTGGCAAAAACGGCGCGCCTGTTGGTCCCCAGTCGCCCCTATAATGGTGTTCTCCCAGTGAGTCAAGGGGGCCACTGGTGTTGTGACCACTGAATGCTCGGCTCCTGTGTCTACCATAAAAGTCACTGGTTGGCCCCCTACTTCCGTGATGACCATAGGTTCCTGGGGGCCAAGGTCAAAGGAACCCGGTTGGGCCTAGTCAGTACCAGCCCCAGCTAGGCCTATGAGGTCCTGAGTTTCAGGCTCTAGCTGGTATTTCTGGGGTGGGTTCCTGTTCCCATTGTCCGGCTTTCGATTTGGGCATTCATTTTTCCAATGCCCGGTCTCCTTACAATATGCGCATTGGTCTGGTCGCAAGAGCCTTTGTCCCCGTCGGCCTCCGTTGGGGTGATTTTTGGGCCACGGGGGTGGAGCGGGGTTCCCTAGTGCTGCCGCCAGGAGTGCTACCTTCTGCTTCATTTTCCATTCTCCTTATCGCTGAGCGACTTGATTCCAGTTCCTATACACTTTCTGTGCCACTTCCATCAATTGGGAAATGTTCATGCCTGCAAAGTCTTTGAGCTTCTCCAATTTCCGCTGTATATCAGGATAAGCTTGTCTTACAAAGGCTGCATTCACCATGCGTTGGTTCTCTGGAGCTAAAGGGTTGAAGGGTGTGTAGAGCCGATATGCTTCGCAGAGGCGCTCATAGAAGGTGCTCGTAGAAGTCGCTCGGCGCCTCATCAGCCCTCTGAACAGTCTGGGCAACCTTGTTCATGTTGGTGGGCTTCTTGGCGCCTTCTCAGAGGCTGCTCAGGAGGGCCTCTCAGTGCCGGACCAATGAGTCGCGACCTCCAGGAGCGTTGAAGTCCCAGGCTGGTGTGTGTCGGGAACGACTCGCAGGGCCCATTGTTCAATATCCAGGATCACTCCGGGAGCGTGTTCTTGGGCCCACCTGAGGGCTCCCGAGGGGATCCTGCGCCATTCTTCTGTATTGAAGAGTGTCAAGAGGAGGTGGCGGCAGTCCTCCCAAGTTGGTTGGTGGGTCTGAAAGATACTCTCAAGGAGGTCAATCATGGCTTGAGGTTTCTCAGAGTAAGGAGGGGTGTGTTGTCTCCAATTCAGGAGGTCTGTAGTTGAGAAGGGTTGATAATATAGGACTGGCTGCCCAGGATGAGTGGTGCCATCTTCTGCAGTGTGGGGCTGGCCTCGATGGACATCACAGATGTCACAGATGGACATCAATAGGGCCAATTCTTGGGCCTGTGCCAAGCGGAGATGACGAGCCACAGGGGTCCCCGGGCCAGGTTCTGGGGATTGCTGGGGTGGAGACAGATGGGGGTGGCGTGTCAAGAACTGGTAGATCAGAACTCGGGATGGCTGGATTATAGGGTGGTGGCAGTGGCAGTTCTTCCTCTTGGGGCTCTTGGTGGATAGGGGCTGGTGACTTCTTGGGTCCCGATTTCGTGGACTTGCAGGCCAGAAGAATCCTACTCTTTCCCTTTCCTGAACAGAACTGGACCCACAGGGTCAAGGTGTGGGCTACCTCAAGCCAAGAATCAATGTAGGGGAACTGGTCTGGATGGTCTGGGGTCCCTGTAATGACATTCCAGACTGCTCTGACAAGTTGGACGTCTAAGGTGCCAGTGTCTGGCCAACCTACTCCAAAAGAAGGCCACTCAATTTTGCAGAGTGTAAGGAGCTTCCCCGGTGTCATCTTAACCCTGTAATCACTGGAGAACCCCTTCCTAAAATTTTTCAACATACAACTGAGAACAGTAGGCTTAGACTCATTCCCACCCTTGTCTATAACTAAATGAACGGTGTCGCACAAAAGCGGGGGGGTTAGTCTTTCAGGTGCCCGTCTGGCTGCTCCCCTTGTGGGGATTTAAGACACAACTTGGCTAAGGTGCATCCTTATGAGTCCCGGACCAGGTTGCCTCCCTTTTGGGAAAGTGAGTCACCATTATGCCGTATGTCGTTGTCACAGAACTGCAGATTGGGACGCACTCAGATTCCGTACCAGAGCCGTGGAACGAAGACAGTCACTTGCACTTTCATCTGCACTCACACACACTGAGAGGCTATGACATTCCCACCCAGAAGGACAGTCCTGCCTGAAGGAGGTGATCAGACTCCTCTTCTGTCCACTTGGACGGGCCTGTCTGAGGTCGGGTCCTGGGACCTTACTGTGTCCGAAGCTTGCAAGCTGTCCCTGGCTGCCTGTCTGCATCCTCACCGTGTCTGGCTGGTTCTCAGAACGGCGGCCAACAGGACCCTGCCAAGCGCAGAGGGGATCCAAAATCGGACTTGGTGCACCTAACTACCTCGTGGTCGCATGAGGGGCTGCCGGCTGGCGCTCCGCCCTGCACCGGTGGCTCAAGGGGCCAGCGCAGTTGGGGTTCCCGGTCAGGGAACCAAATGTTACGGCAACCGAAATCAGATAGAACAGGAAAACACCGAGCAGCACACGAGGACGTAGAGAGAACAGGTTTATTTTACCCCGGCGGGCTCAGAGGGGACTCTGCCACCAAATTCTGAGAATTGAGCTTTAGATATAATGACCTTTTATAGAGGTCTATACCAGGAAGTGTACAGCTAAGGAAGTTACTGTAATGTACAGATAAGTAAGTTGCTGCAAGGGAACTGCTGAAAGCTGATACAGAAGCGAGAGTTGCAGTTGTTAAGCAGTTTCAAGGACAGCGGAATTTTCCATTTCCCCATCATTGGGAACTTTACACAGTTACAGATGCCAAACAAACCTGGACTCTACTTACAGGATGTTTTTCCTTCAAGCCCCTGGTTAAAATTCATTTTTACTGTAGGTGCATTTCAGACTCATGCCATATTTTCCAGTTTTGTGCATTGCATTGGTAGTTTTCTTCATGCCTTTTAATTGCCGTATTTAAATTGTTGAGATTCTGCACCCCTATCAGAATTACAATGGATTTCTTTACTACCTCATTTGACACCAAACCTATTATATATTTTACTTCTTAATGTGTCTCACTGACTATAGTCATTTATTGAAAGAGATCACTTCCGTGAAGATAACTCTTACAACAATATTAGTTGCCTAACCAGCACTCTTTATTTTATCCTCCTAATGACCTGTGAGATCTGATTACCCAAAGTTGGGAGTCCTCATATACAGCCTGCCATTGGAAGAGCAGATAGATATTTTTCAGGCTAAGGAAGACCTACGTTTTAAGAGGTCTCTATCTTCTCTATTCCATTCCATTTGAAGGAGACAGCATTTAAGTGGTTATAATTTACTGAATAGTTTGGGACAATAGAGATTAGTATTGATCCTTGTATTGTTCTGAAGATCAAATGGAATAATTTTTATGTGAGTACTTTGTAAATTATAAAGTGGTGTGACATATGTAAGGTGTTATCATTTAAATTCTAACATTTATTGAGAATTTACCACAGGCCAGGCATTGCGCTGAATGTTTATATAGTTTATAACATTAAATTCTGTGGTTGCAAAGTCTAGTTGCCCAGTGTAGATCCCCTGAATATCTACATACATATAGAATCATGAGCTCCCCATTTACAGATTATGAATCATAAGAATGGCATATGATCTGGATATTTACATTATCCTAATCTAATCCTATATCCTAATTCCAATATATGGTCAGGTTTTAGAACCACTGATTTAGTCTTCAAACTAACCCTGTGAGGTAATTACTAATTATCATTTCTACTTTTTTCCTTTGCTGAAGAACCTCAATGAGCTATAAAAAATTGTGATTTTTTTTCTTCTTTGAAAATTCTAAATCATTTGTATGCTAGAATAACAAATTTTTACTAGGAAATGGAATAGAATTCTTTGTCCTTATAGAGCATATAGACTAGTGAAATACCAATGTAAAGAATTATTTATATTAAAGTGTGATAAGGACCAAGAAAGAGGCAAGTTTCAGCTAAAGTACTGGTGGAGAGCTAACAGTCATCTCTGCCTGGAGAGAGTGGAGGTGAGGGAAAGATGTATAGAAAGTTGAGAGGGTATACGCATGTACAGGGGCAAGGACGTATGAACTAGCACAGCGTATTGAAAGAATAGCAATAGTTCATTGTGGCTCTTGGGTAGGGCATTTAGTGGAAAGCATGGGCTTTGGAGTATAACAAACAGTTTTAGATTCTGGATCTGCCACTTACTAGCTAAGTGACTTTGAGCAAATTTACTTAGCTTCTTTGAACCTCAGATTTCTCAGCTAGGATGACAAAAACCTCTCTACCTTTCAGAATATTTGCCAAGGTTAATAGAAACTCTTATTATAAATTAACACATGTTAATTTACTTTAATTATAATGTTCTACTACTACTACAAATCTTTTTCATGGAAAGCATTTGGGCTTTATTACCTTAGTTAGCTCTTTGGGTACCATTAAAATGGGAGAAGAGTGTGAACACATTTGCCATCTACCAAGACTACTTTGTCCGTAGAAGGATGAATGAGGACATTGGAAGCAAAGAGATCACCTCTTGGACTATTTCTCACTCTAAATGATGCATGATAAGAATGTTAGTAATGATAATGGCAATGGGGAGAATATATGGATCCTGAGATATTTAGGAGATAGTTTAATATATCATGTACAATTATGTTAAAAACAAAACTAAGCACAAGGCAAAATTAACAGAGGCGTTTATTCATAAACTTGTAGCAAGGGAACCCTTGGAAATTTTTTATTTCAGCAGGTTTTGTATTTTATTTTATTTTATTTCTGAGTATTACAGGGGTACAAACGTTTTGGTTACATAAATTGCTTTTGTACAGTTTGAGTCAAAGTTACAAGTGTGCCCATCGCCCAGATAGTGTGCATTGTACCTGTTAGGTGTGAATTTTCCCATCCCCTCCACTCCCCTCCCACCCACTTGATTTCCGATGAGTTTTATTTCCATATGTGCACATAAGTGTTGTTTAATTAGTTCCAATTTAATAGTGATCAGCAGGTTTTTCAATGGTGTTGGACAGGCATAAGTTTATAGTATGAAAAGAAAATACTAAGACAGTCTCTGATTGGCAAGCATTTATTAAGGTAGGAGCTTTGGAAGCAAGGCAGACTTTCTAAGTGGTCATTAGGTACATTTAGCAGTTGTTGATTGGCTGTAAAGGGGCAGGCAGTTGGGATCATTTCAGAAAACGAGGAATTGTTCATTGTTAGGGATGGGAAGTTTTCCATGGCCGGCCATTCCTAGAGCAAGTAGGGTTGATGGGGTACTTTTCTGAGATCAAATTGTCATTATAGTCCTTATGGAGAGTAGCTGCCATGACAGAGAGTTTTTCTCAATTATTTAATATGAAGGTCTGATAAAATTTATTCATTTCACTCTGGGGGAAAAACTCTCAAAAACTTTAGTAGATAAAAGTATCTGGTAAGTATTATTGAGCGTCATGGTATCTATCATGTATGTGCTAACTCAGGGAATATTTCTTTTAGGGAAGATTTTAAGATAGCCACCATTTTCATCTGCATACAGATGTGCATGGGGCTTATATAATACTACTGAGTTAATTCTCCAAATTACAAGTAAGACCGATATCAACCTTAAATAACTCACTGCATATCTTGTGGAATTTTACATAGAGATTTAAGAGCAAAAATATTTTCAGATTCAAGTTAGTAAACAGGCCTAGTGCACAAGCTTCTGAACAAATATATTATAAAAAGGAATGGAAAAGACCAGGGTAATTTAAAAATATGCTTTGAAAAAAACTGGTAGCTCCTTAATCTTATATGTGCTTTAAATTGCTTTCATGTGCTGTGTCTAAGTAAAGCAAATCTTTTTCATAAAAGAAATCTTGGACCCAAAAAATGCCTGAAAAATCAAAGTCTTCTAAAAGCTGCTGGAGATAAAGGAAAAAATTAGTAATGTAATGCTGATGCTAAATTGCCCATCCAATTAATTCTGGGCACTATTAACAACAATTTTTTGCTTTTTTTGGCAGAAGCTTTTCTCTTTTTTACTAATCCTATCTCAGTTTATTTCAAGAAGATTCCTTTAGTTGGCTAGGCAAGAAAATGTTCCTTGCCTTCTTTATGTAACTTAGTGTCTCCACTTAAATAAAATGCCTCAAGGAAAAAGAAATTGCAGAGGAGGTAGGAAAAAAGACAAGAACAGAACTAAAAGAACTTGGTCTTAACAGGCATACACATGAGAACCTTTGTAGTCTAAGAACTTCTGGAGGGTGGGGTGGGTCATCCTGGGATTAATGATGAAGGGAACCTGTCACCTTTGAGCATGGATTTTTTTTTTACCTGTAGCTCTGCAACAAAGAGGCTATTGTGCTTCAAAACAGAAGCTCCAAACAAAGAGAAGCCAGGCAAAGGGGGCCAGAGGGGTGGTTGCTTACTGAACATTTCAGTAGCATTTTCAAAATAATTGGCTTAACTACACACCCAAACTAACTTGTAATTTCAAGGGCACCACAATTAACAGTGATTTATGTTAAAGCCCTGTAAATAGTTCTTTGTTCTTTCTTTCTTTCTTGTAAATAGATCTCTGAGGGACATAACCAGGGCCTTAATGTTATGGGTCAGTACTTCATGAAATAAAAGGTTCTCACTCTCTCGTTTTCTTTTTCTTTTTTTTTTTTTTTTAAGAGACAGGGTCTTGCTCTGTCGCCCAGGCTGGAGTGCGGTGGTAGGATCTTATCTCCCTGCGGCCTCAAACTCCTGGGCTCAACTGATCCTCCTGCCTCAGCCTCCCCAGCAGCTGGGATTACAGGTGTGGTTACAGTGTCCAGCCAGTAGGCACTCTTGATGTCAGGATGGTAAGGGATATTTGGAATTAGGAATATATAGTCACTCTGGGTATGATAGGTAAGAACTCAATAAAAATAAATTCTAAATTTATTAGTTCGTACTTTATATACTGGTCCAGATAAGGGCAGTTTAGTGAGTAGTTAAAAGCAGGGCCTCTGGAGCCAGACTGCTTGGGTTGATTGCTCAGCTTGTGATCTTGGGTACAACAAATAAAAACCACCTGTAATCCCACTACTTAAGAAAATGCAAAATATTTACAGTAAGGGATGAAAGCAAACCCATACTTCATTAACCATTGTACATTTGATTTGTATCCTTCTCAACTTTTCCTGAAGTTATACATATCAGTATATAATGGACAGGGGCATAATGCCAATAATTTGGTTTGCAATTAAAAAAATCATTTAATGATATAACACGGACCATTTTCTAGATTGGTACCTACAAGTTTATCTCATAAAAAGGATGAGTATTGTATTTCTTTGTCTTATTTACTATTGCTCTATTTAATGTGCATTTATGTTTCCATAATGTTATGGTAGTAGAGTGAACGTCCTTTTACATAAATATTAATGTTATTATTTATGTAGGCTAAATTTGATGATACATCAAAAGGTACGCACAGTTTAAATTTTGATAGGAACTTCTACATTACTTTTTAAAAGGTTGTGCCAATTTATGCTCTCAGTAGTGTGTCAGAGAATATTCACTTCCTCACTTCCTCAATCCATATGGATTTTTTAAAGCTTTTTATTATTATGAAAAATTTCAAATACACAAAAAATAGAAAATAGTTTAATGAGTTCCCATGGATGCAACATCCAGATTCAGCAATTATCACTTTATTTTTATCCCCACCTGTTGAATTATTTTAAAGCAGATTGCAGACATGACATTTTCCCATGCAAAGAAGATATTTTAAATCTTCAATTCTTTCTAATTTTGCTTTCTTATAATAATATATAAACATAATGGTGTTTGTTCTTTCCCCTTTTCTCATCTCTCAATGTGAGAGAATCAAAAATAGAACTTTAAGAGGTTCCCTGTAAGACTTCAGAGAAGAGATGGAAGACACATTTTACTTTTACTCCCAGTATTATTTTACATTATTAGCAATCACTAGCACCCAAAACATACTGGTTTCTGATGTGGCTCTTTGATGTTGCTGTTCTTGCAAATGTAGAAACAGTTTATTGAATAACAAAGAAGCTCCCACTCTAGTATGAGATACATCATCGAGGAGCAGACCCCCAGTTTTGATGACAGAAATCGGAAGGACCCCTACTGAAGGATGGTGCCCTGAGGATGCTATTGTGTACATTCTGCTTACTTGTTGATACTCCTCCACTGTCCTGAACATAAAACCATCTGGGTCCCAGGAACAACCAAACCATGATCCATAATAACAAACAAATAAAACATTGATTCATAATGACAAACAGACAAAACATTTGTTGTCATGATGGCCGTCACAGGTCACACCCATCCTGAGGGAAGTGATCCAGAGATTGCCTGTCTTTTCTACCAAGGGGGAGAGATTAAAGGGCACCAGAAACTGGAACCGCTAATTCCTTCTTCATCCACTTCACTCCCAACCAAAATGCCTGTTTTAATAATCTGGGAGTTACACATTCTTAATTTAATTGGCTTAATCTAATCTTAATACAGTTACAATAGGGATCTTTTTGAAATGTAAATCAGACTTTGTTATTTATTGGTTTGAAACCAGCCCCAGACTTCCCATTGTCCTTAAAATAAAATTTAAATATCCTCAAGGAGGCCTGCAGGGCCTCCTCTACTTTTTCTGCTTTCATCTTGATGCCTTTCTCCATTTTGCTCACTGTCCTCTAGCCACAGTGGGCTCTTTTCAGGTCCTACCAAGCTTTAGTCTCTTTCCTCTTTTCCTTTGGTTTGGTCAACTCTTCTCCTCTCTCTTCACCATGATAATTGCTCTTTATACTTCAGGCTTCAGTTTAAATGTCACGTATCAAGAAAATTTTGTAGACATCTCATTTTAAGTTAGGTCCCCCAGTTTTACTCTGTCTTTGTAACCTGCACTTTACCTCCATAGCATTCATCCTTTAGTGAATAAATTTATGCAGTTATAAATAGGTTTTATTTTTTTTAAATTTTTTTTCCCAGTTCTTCCCCAAAGGATATAAATAGCTTTTAAATTGTAATGTTTCTTTGCTCCCCCAATCCCCATAAGCTCCAAAAGGTTGACTTACTCCTCAGAGTCTAGCACAGCACTGTGTCTTGCCTCTAGTATGCACATGGTACTTTTTAAAAAATAAGCATGAATAAATAAAGTAACATGTAAATTAAGACCAGGAAGACTAGAATTTAGTTAGGCAAGGGGTGTGTGTAGGAGAGGAGCATCAGGAACAGTTTTCTGCAAAGAGCCTTTGAAAACTTTCAAGGAGGGAAAGGCCATTTGTAATGAGTGTCACAATTATTAGATTAGAAATTTGCTTTGCTCTGCTTTGTGAAACACAGGAAAATTTTTCTTTTTTTGTAAAGAAACTGTGTCTTTCTGAGATATTGCCATGTTTACTTATTAAGCCAGGATCATTAGAGGTGTAGAAAAATAAGCTAGATAAAAATCTCTGTGGAATTAGTATTGGGGTGATTCTGTTAATATGCAGGTGTTGGGTAAGGTGACTCACTCCCAGCCTGTGATGTTCTGGCTCCAAGAAGTTATAGAGAATGGAGAGTGTAGAAATCAGGATGAGTGGGCTGCTGATATAATCTGTTACTTTTGTTGAATAAAGGAAAACAAATCATTTTAAAGTGTATTATGTTTTGAATTCCAAAATTTTTTCTGTGATTTTTTTATTAGTGAAGTTGTTAACAAATTAAAAATAATAACCTGCAAATAATCATTGACTGACTAATGAAAATTTTAAAAGCAAATATTTTGTCAAGGAAATGTGAAAAAAGCCTCAAAAGCCAGTTGTTATTGGAAGGCACCTTTTGCTAAAATATTTCAATTTTCAGCCCCCTCCAAATTCAAAAGGTCTATTTTTATGGAATTAAATCATCATAAAAGAAAACACGGATTTGAAGGCAAGTTAGGCCTAAATTTAAATCCCAGGCCCATCACTTACTGTGAAATCATTAGGATTTTTTTTTTTTAAACAGAGGATTGAGGAATAATTTATATACCACAAAATCTACCCATTTTAGGTGTACAATTCAGTAGTTTTTTAGTAAATTTACAGAGTTACCACAGTCCAATTTACAACATTTCCATCACCCCCAAAAGCTCCTTTCTGCCCATTTGCATTCAATTCTCATTCCCAATCCTACGCCCTGGCAAGCACTAATCTACTTTTTTTGTTTGTATAGATTTGCTTTTTCTGGGCATTTCATATAAATAGAATCATACAATATATGGTCTTTTATTGCTACCTTCCTTCATTTAGCGTGATGTTTTGAAGTTTATCCATTTTCAGTAGTTTTTTCCTTTTAATTGCAGAATAGAATTCCAATATACAGATATAACACATTTCATTTATCCATTCACCAGTTGATGCCCATTTGGAATTTTCTACTTTGGGCAATTATGAATAATGCTGTTATAAACATTAATATTCAAGCCTTTGTATGGACATATGTTTTCTTTTCTCTGGAATACATACCTGGAAGTGGAAATGTGGGGTTATAAGGTAGGTTTATGATTAATTTTTGAAAAAACCACCAAACTGTTTTCCACAGTGGCTGCAGTTTGAGGGTTCTAATTTCTCCGTATGGTCTCCAATATTTATAATTGTTTGTCATTTTAATTATAGCCATCCTAGAGGGTGTCAACTGTTTTTAATGGTGTTTCCCTAATGGCTAATGATGTTAACCATTTTTTGTTTGTTTATTAGCCATTCATATATTTTCTTCGGTGAAATGTCTATTCAAGTCTTTTGCCTATTTTTTAAATGAGTTATTTGTGTTTTTTTCTTTGGGTTGCAAAAGTGTTTTTTTTTTTTTATTTTAACTTTTTGAACACCCCCACCCCCCCCAACAAAAGTGCTTTTCTAAAAAAAAAAAAAGGATAGGAATCCTTTATCAGATATATGATTTACAGAGATTTTTTCCCAATTGTGATTTGTCTCATTTATTTTCCTTTTATTTTTATTTTTTTTGAGACAGGGACTCCCTTGCCCAGGCTGAAGTGCAGTGACACTATCATAGCTCACTGCAGCCTCCTGGGCTCCAGTGATCCTCCCACCTCAGCCTCCTGAGTAGCTGGAACTATAGGCATGTACCACCACACAGGCTGATTTTTTAATTGTTTTGTGGAAACGGGGTCTCTTTATGTTGTCCAGGCTGGTCTTGAACTCCTGGCCTCAAGCAATTCTCCCTCCTTGGCCTCCCAAAGTGCTGGGACTATAGGCAGGAGGCACCACACCTGGCCTTATTATTTTCTTAATGGTATCTTTTGAAATGTAAAATTTTAAAAGTTGATGATGTTTAATTTATCAGTTTTTTTCTTATGAATCATGCTTTTAATGTCATATCTAAGAAATCTTTGCCTAACTGAAAGCCTTGAAAATTTTCTCACAATGTTTTATTCCAATTTTCAGTTACTTTATGTTTAGTTAGGCTTATGTTGAGGGCTGTCAACTGAATAATCACCAAGTTCACAAATTTGGAAAGGAGAGCTTTATTTCTTATAAAGGGTTGCAGCCTGCAGGTTGGTCATCCCATAGGCTAGGAAGCATAGCCTCTGGCAGAAACCAAAGATCTAGGCACTTTGATGGAAGGAAGGATGAGACAGAAATTTATGCTGAATGGGTCAGCTAAGTGTACCTATTCAACAGGCTATAAGAGGAGCTATGAATATTTATGACAGGGGCATGCACGTGTGTAGTGAGCAAATGTGTATGTTACATATGTCTCATGTTCACTTTGGGGTGCAGACTTAACATTTAAATGCATTAAAATTAGGCAAAAGGTGAAACAGAGGACACAGAGGCATCCTGTGTTCAGCCTCTATAAACCAGCCAGAACCAGTCCACAGTTGGTAGTCTCTTATCAGGAAGGAATGCTGGTCAGTTGTGTAAATTAGAGATGGAGCAAGACTTTCAAAAGGGCTGGTTTGTTTTTAACTCTTAGGAAAGAAAGGCTGATGGTGAGGTTAGTGAGGAAGGGAGTATAAAAAGGTGTATCTGACCTCTGGTCCCATCATGGCTGAGAATTCAGATTTCTAAGGTTTTTCTGGGGATCCCCTTGGCCAAGAGGGGGTCTGTTCAGTCAGTTGGGAGGTAGGATTTTACTTTTATTTCTCAAGACTAAGATACATTTTGAGTTAATTTTTGTGTATTGTGTGAGTTAATAGTCTAAATTCATTGTTTTGTATGTGGATATCCAATTGTTGAAAAGATTTTTTTTTTCCTATTGAATTGTCTTGGCACCTTTGTCTACAACCAATAGACCAAGAGTGTTTATTTCTGGACTCTCAATTTAGTTCAGTTGATTTTTATGTCTCTCCTCATGATTACTGTAGCTTTATAGAAAATTTTGGAATGGAGTAGTATGAGCTTTGCTTCATTTTCAAGGTTATTTTGCTATTCTGGATCCTTTGCATTTCTGCATAAATTTTAGGATCAGTTTGTCAATGTCTGTAAAACAGCTTGCTGGAATTTTGGTAGGGATTGTGTTGAATCTATAGATAAATTTGAGGGGAATAGCCATTTTGATAATCTTGTCTTCCAATTGATAAACATCAAATGTCTCTCCATTTATTTAGATATTTAATTTCTCTCAGCAGTGTTTTACAATTTTCTGCATACAAGTCTTGCACATCTTTTGTTAAATGAATAAATTTGGTGGGAAAAAAGGTGTTGGTGGAAAAAAATATACAAACTCAGAGTGCTTTTTCCTATTCGCTTACTCAACAACAATCAACACAGAAGACTTCTATGATCAGGTGTATGGTGGTTTCTCCCCACATACCAAGTAAGCAGTCAGTCCTGCAATGGACACCAGCTGGGTGCCCTCCAGTCCAATTCTGATGCTATCTACCTGGAAATAGCTTCACACTGAGCCTGTGTGAAGGCTCAGTCACACAAGACAACTCCCTCCTTCCCACCAGTCAGAAGTCCCAACCTCTGGAATGTCTGACCAACTGCTTCAAGTTGGGGTTATCACTGTCACAAAAAGTTCAGTACTTGTCCCCATGGCCACATCAGAAGAATGAGGACAAGTGGCTTGAGGAAAAGGAAAGAGAAGTTTATTAATTTGCTGGCAAATGAGGAGGATGGTAGACTCTCATTTTAAAGTACCACCATCCTATTTATAAACGGAAATACAGAGCTTTTAAAGGGAGTTTTCTGCTTCAGGCTATTGCTGTTTAACCGTAGCACCTCCAGTGAAGACAATCTCGTGACCTCTGCCTGGACAATTCTGTTGAGCCATCTCCTGTGGCACAAAGGAAAAAGGACACTCTCTACCCCTCTGATCACTGGCCTTGGGAAGGAATGCAGGTTTAAATTCCCAAAAAGGGGGAGGGGGTCTTATAGAGACAGCTTTTAAAACATTTTGCCCTTTTTCAGGCCATTACTTCTGTTACATCACCACCCCCACTTTGGGTTCAATTAATTTGCTAGGGCAGCTCACAGAACTCAGGGAAATACTTACTTACGTTTACCAGTGTAGGAGCCAAGGGAAAAAACTTCACTTTCATGCTCGGAAAGTTTGCTGAAAAAAGTCAACTCACAAAAGGCAGATTAATTGGAGAAAAGGGAAACATTTACGAATGTGTACATGGGTTGGGGGGAATTACAGAGTGAATACCCACCCCCCCAAGGAAGTTCAGAAGCTTATATACTCTCTTGGGGTTACAGAAAGAATAGGGGCTTGGATCCGGCAAAACAGGTTATGGTGACAAAATAGGTTATGGGAGGGGGGAGAAAAGAAATTCTGTTGAGGGGCAATAAAGGATTACCAGGGAGAATGAATGGATCTGGGAACAGAGATTAATTTGTAAATAGTTCTTTTTGGAATTTGAATGATACTGAGAGAGAGACATTATCTTGTGAAAGGGTCTGTTCAGGTGTGGTTACATTCTAGCTCTTCTTTTCTGCAATAGAGAATGAGATAAGAGGGAAGGGAGGAAAAAAACTTGTTCTCCTCCATAGTTCTGGATGGGATCTTAGGCAGATAAAGGAACTTCAACTTCATCCTGTGCTTTGGGAGAAACAGTGGGGTGGGGGGAAGGTCAGAGAGACCTTTAGCCTTCTTCAGTTTAGCATGTCCAAGTATCATATTTTAGGGTATCAATTTTTGAGCCCCAGCACCAGATTATTACAAAAGGTATTTTAAAGGATACAAATAAACAGCTAGATGAAGAGATGCATAGGGAGAGATTTGGAAGGGCTGCAAGCACAAGAGCTTCTGTCCCAGGGGAGTTGTGGTGCACCACTCTCCCAGCACGTGGATGAGTTCTTGTTCACATTCCTGTCAGCCTCCATGCAGTTAGCTCTCTGGAAGCTCCTGAACCCTGTCCTCTTGGGCCTTTTATGGAGAATTCATTGGATAGGCATGATTGAAGCATGGACAACCATGTTGAAATGTGATTGGACACAAAGGGTGTGATCTAAACTCAGCAAGGCCTGTCTGTTCACATTCTTCTTGGCCTTTTTTTTTTTTTCCAGATGGAGAAGGAACAAATTTCCTCGCCTTTGTGTACAGTATTCCTTCCTCCAGAGAATGGGACAGGACCCTCTCTGGAATGAGGGTCTTAATGTTCCACAATCAGATTAAGAGTTCTACCATGGGCAGGTGAAAGGAGGGCAAGAGAAGTTCAGAGACAGAGAGAGAGAGAGAGAGAGATTCTGTTTACTGTGAAAAGGGCTATTAGAGTTATTATCCAGGAACTGTGGATGAAATCCTGTATATATCACACTATTTGATTTTTTTTTGATGCCACTGTGCATGGAATTTTTTTTTAAATTTCATTTTTGGGTTCATTTCTAATATTTAGAAGTATAATAGATTTTGCTATATTGGTATTGTATCCTGAAATATTGCTGAACTTATTAGTTCTTATAGTTTTGTTGTGGATTCTTTGGAATTTTCTACATACAAGATTATATTGCCTGTGAGTAAAGACAGTTTTTTACTTCTTTCTTTCTTATGCAGATACCCTTTATTTATTTATTTTTTCTTTCCTGATTACCCTAGCTAGAATTTCCAGTATAATGTTAAATAGAAGTGATGAGAGCAGACATCTTCCCCTTGTACTTTATTTTAGGGGGAAAGCATTCAGTCTTTTACCATTAAGTATGGTGTCAGCTGTAGGTTTTTCATGGAATTTTTTTTTTTATCAGGATGAGGAAGTTCCCTTTTATTCCTAGTTTGTTGGGAGATATATATATATATGTGTATATATATATATACACACACACACACACACATACATATATACATTTAATCATGGATGGATATTGGATTTTGTCAAGTGTTTTTCCTGCATCTATTAAGAGGATCATGTGTGTTTTGTTTTTTTATTCTATTAATAAGATATCATACTGATTGCTATTTGGGTGTTAAACCAACCTTGCATTTCAGATTTAAATCCCGCTTTGTCATGGTGCATCATCTTTCTCATAATGTTCCTGGATTTGGTTTATTAATATTTTATTGAGGATTTTTGTGTGTATATTCATGAAGGATATTGGTCTGTAGTTTCCTTGTGACATCTTTGTCTGGCTTTGGTACCAGAGTAATATGGCTTCATAGAATAAGTTGGAAAGCCTTCCCCTTTATCTTCTGGAAGAATTTGTAAAGGATTGGTATTCTTTCTTCTTTAAACATCTGGTAGAATGTACCAGTTAGGCCATCTGTACTTGAGCTTTACTTTTGTGGAAATGTTTCAAATTACAAATTCAATTTCTTTATTATAGTATTTTCAGATTTTCTATTTTTCTTGAGTCAATTTTAATATTTGCCTTTTTTTTGGAATTGGTTTATTTCACCTAAGTTGTCTAATTTGTTGTCATAGAATTGTTCACAGTATTACCCTATAATAATTTAAATTTCTGTAAGATCATTAGTGATGTCCCCTCTTTTCATTTCTGACTTGGTTATTTGTGTCCTTTTCTTGGTCAATTTTTCTTTTCTAATATTAATATAAAGATAATACTTACCTCATAGGATAAGCTTTGTTACCTCCTTTTCTATTTTATGAAACAATTTGTTAAGGATTGATATTATTTTTTAAATGTTTGGTAGAACTTATCAGTGAAGCTTCCTGGGCCTGGGCTTGCCTTTGTGTAAGATTTTTAATTACTAGTTCAATTTCTTTACTTGTTAGGTCTATTTAGCTTTTCTATTTCCTTTCTAATATACACGTTTTAGTTATTCATTTCTCTGTAAGCACTGATTTAGCAATATGTCATAAGTTGTGATATGTTGTGTTTTCATTTTTATTCAGCTCAAAATATTTTCTAATTTCCCTTGTGATTTCTTCTTTGATTCATAGGTTATTTAGAGGTCCATATTAAAATTTCTAAATATCTGTATATTTCCCATATTTTCTCCTTTTTTTGATTTCTTATTTAATTCCCTTATGGTCAGACAGTGTATTTTGTGTGCTATTATTTATTTTTTTTCCTAAGACTTGCTCTGTTGCCCAGGCTGGAGTGCAGTGGCATGATCGTGGCTCACTGTAGCCTTGAACTCCTGGGTTCAAGCAATCCTCCCACCTCAAGCTCCAGAGTAGCTGGGATTACAGGCACAAGCCACCACACCCGGCTTGAGTGGGGTTTTGAAGCCTCCATTATTACTTTTGAATGGTCTCTTTCTCCCTTCAATTCTGTTACTTTTTGCTTCATGTATTTTGGAGCTTAGTTGTGGGATTTATATGTTTATAATTGTTATATCTTTCTGATGAATTCACCCTTTTATCATCATAAAGTGCCATTCTTTGTCTTTAGTAATACTTTTTGTCTTAAAATCTATTTTGTATATATTAGTATACTCATTCCACCTCTCTTGTGGTTATTAATTGCATAGTATATATATTATTTTTTTCATCCTTTTTCTTTTAACCTATTTGTGTCTTTAAATCTAAAATATGTCCCTTATTGACAGCATATAGTGTATTTCTCTCCATCTCTCTCACCATTGGGATATTGTTTAACCTTTGATTATAATGTACAGAAATTATTAATTTCATAGAGTCTTTGTGAGGATTAAATTGGACTGTTGGAAGAATTCTTAAAACAATGATTGCCAGGTGACTCCAACATTTCTGACTGAGTAGGTCTGAGGTGGGTCTGAGAATTTGCATTTCTAGTAAGTATCCTGGTGATTATGCAGGTGGGCTAGTAACCACACTTTGAGAATCACTGAAATAAGATAATACCTTAAAACACCTAGGCCGGGTGCAGTGGCTCACACCTGTTTGGGAGGCCGAGGTGGGAGGATCACTTGAGGCCAGGAGTTCAAGACCAGTCTAAACAATATAGCAAGAGCCCATCTCTACAAAAAAATAGACAAATTAGCCAGGCATGGTGGTGCACACTTGTAGTCCTGGCTACTTGGGAGGCTGAGGCAGGAGGATCACTTGAGCCCAGGAGTTTGAAGCTGCAGTGAGCTATGATGATGTCACTGTACTCTAGCCTAGGCAACAGAGTAAGACCCTGTCTCAAAAAAACCCAGAAAAAACAAAAAAGGCTGAGCATGGTGGTTCATGCTGTAATTCTAGCACTCTGGGAGGCGCAGGCAGGAGGATCACTTGAGCTCAGGAGTTCAAGACCAGCCTGAGCAAGAGTGAGACCCTATTTCTACTAAAAAAATAGAAAAGAATTAGCTGGGCATGGTGGTGCACATCTGTAGTCCCAACTACTCTGGAGGCTGAGGCAGGAGGATCACTTGAGCCCAGGAGTTTGAGGTTTCAGCGAGCTGTGATGACGCCACTGCACTCTACGCAGGGCAACAGAACAAGACTCTGCCTCAAAAAAAATAAAAATAAAAATAAAACCAACCAAAGCTGTTCTAGGCACTTCATTATTGTGTCTATTCTATTGCTTCTATTCTATTATTATTCTATTCTATTATTTATTCAAAGGTGATTCATTCTTTGAATAACCTACTCTGTTGTCATACTTTTGGTGTTGGCTCTAATATTTTGGTATTTGTATTTTAGAGGTCCATTAAAAATAAAAAAGCCTGCTTGTAAAGAAATCAGAAACATACTAATTGCAAAAGACAAAATTTATAAATGATCAATTTTTATCTTTTCTGGTGTAATAAATTCATGTAACTCTCTAATTCTTAATATCAGATCATATCACTAAAACTAATGTTATTATAGAAGATAGCACTAAATCAATTAATCATGAAATAAGAAAACATTATTTTCATTGAAGGGAAAATAATAATGGTGAATACTACAAAGATAGATGCTAAAGTGCATCAAAGGTGCTATTATGGTAGATTTGATATTTTGACCTCTTATAACTTCAAGAAATACTTGAAATTAGTATTATATAACATTTGATGTAACTAATCCACTTTCAAATATCCCCAAAGAATAATACATTTGTATAAATCTGAACCTTTTATCACCCAGAGCTGGGGACCTTCCAAACTTTTACATGCAAGCTGTTTTTAAAGAAAAAGGTAAATCTCTCTTTAATTCAATGCCTTTGAAAGGTTATAAGGGGTTCACTACTTTAAAAAAACAATTAAAAAATGAATAAGTGAATATCTAGGATTAAATACATTATTTTCTTGTTACAAGTTGGTACAGAGCCTTGTCATATTTTTTGTTTCATTCTAAATATTAATCTACAGCAACAAAATGACTCTGCAAGGGGACTTTTCTTTTTCCTGCTTGTTTTCTCAAATGTAAAAATGAATCTAAAGGATAATACCAGCATCTACAGTGTATGATAGTAATGCTTGTAACTTTATTTTTTTATTTTTATAGATTTAGGAGTTACAAGTGTACTTTTGTTACATGGATATATTGCCTAGTGGTGAAGTCTGCATGGTATTAGTTGTAATGTCTCCTTATTTATATCTAATTGTATTTATTTGGATCCTCTCTTTCCTTTATTGGTTAGTCTAGCTAGTGGTCTATCAGTTTTGTTTATCTTTTCCAAGAACCAACTTTTTGTTTTGTTGATCCTTTGTATTATTTTTTTAAATCTCAATTTCATTTAGTTCTGCTTTGATCTTTGTTATTTCTTTTCTCCTGCTAGCTTTGGCTTTGGTTTGTTCTTGTTTTTCTAGTTCCTTGAGATGCAACATTAGGTTGTTAATTTGTGATCTATTTTTTTGATGTAGGCATTTGATGCTATAAACTTACCTTTTAGTACTGCTTTTGCTGTCTCCCAGAGGTTATGGCATGTTGTATGTCTATTTTCATTTGTTTCAAAACATGTTTGATTTTTGCCTTAATTTTGTCCCTAACCCAAAGAGTTATTCAGGAGCAGGTTATTTCATTTCTATGTATTTGTATAGTTTCGAGAGTTCCTTTTGGAGTTGATTTATCCTTTTATTCCACTGTGGTTTGAAAAGATGCTTGATATGATTTAGATTTTTTAAAATTTATTGAGACTTGTTTTGTGGCCTAACATATGGTCTACCTTAGAGAATGTTTCATGTGCTGATGAGGAGAATGTACATTCTGCACTTTTTGGGTAGAATGTTCTGTAAATGTCTGGTAGGTCCATTTAGTCTAAAGTCTAACTTAAGTCCAGTGTTTATTTATTGATTTTCTGTCTTGATGATATGTCTAGTGCTTTGAGTAGGGGTTTGAAGTCCCCCACTGTTACTGTAATGTTGTCTATCTCTTTTCTTAGGTCTAGTAATTTGTTTTATGAATCTGGGTACTCTGATGTTGAGTGCATGTATAGTTAGGATTGTTATATCTTCTGGTTTAATTATTCCCTTTATCATTATATAATGACTTTGTCTTTTTTTTACTGTTGTTGATTTAAAGTCTGTTTTATCTAATATATGTATAGCTACTCCTGCTTGTTTTTGATTTCTGTTTCTGTAGAATACTTTTGACACCCTTTTACCTTCAGTCTGTGTCTTTACCAGTTAGCTGAGTTTCATTTAAGCAGCATATGATTGGATCATTTTGTAAAAATCCATTCTGGCAATGTATACCTTTGAAATGCAGTTTTAAATTAATTTACTTTCAAGGTTAGTATTGATATGTGAGGCTTTGTTCTTGTGAAGATGTTGTTATCTAGTTGCTTTGTTTTCTCATTTGTGTAATTTTTTATAAGACTTGTGAGTTTTAAACGTTCTTGTGTTTTAATGATGGCAAGTATAGAACTTTTCGTTTCCATGTTTAGAATGCCTTTGAACATTTCTTGTAGTTCTGGTCTAGTAGTGAGAAATTCCCTCAATGTTTGATTGTTTGGTAGAGACTTTATTTTTCCTTCACTTATGAAGCTTATTTTTGATGCTTGTAATTTTAAAGTAGGATTTACCCAAAATTGAGTTCATGATAATTTACTTCAGTTGGATGCATTTAATTTATAGTCATGTATCACTTAACGACAGGGATATGTTCTAAGAAATGCGTCCTTAGGCAATTTCGTCATTGTGCAAACATCATAGAGTGTACTTACACAAACTTAGATGTTATAGCCTACTACACACCTACACTATAGGTGTAGCCTGTTGCTCCTAGGCTACAAACTTGTAAAGCATGTTACTGTATGAATACTGTAGGCAATTGTAACACAATAGTAAGTATTTGTGTATCTAAACATACCTAGTTATAGAAAGTGTACAGTAAAAATATGATGTAAAAGATAAAAAATGGTGTACCTGTATAGTACACTTAGCATGAATGGATCTGGCAGGGCTAGAAGTTGCTGGGTGAATCAGTGAGTTAGTGGTGACTGAATGTGAAGTTCTAGGACATTGCTGTATACTCCTATAGACTTTATAAACACTGTACATTTAGACTACACTAAATTTATAAAGAAATAAAGTAATTGTGATACAACTTTATGATGGCTAGATCCCACAAGGTGATAGGAATTTTTCAACTCCATTATAATTTTATGGGTCTACCCTTGTATATGTGGTTTGTTCTTGACCAAAATGTCATTATGTGGTGCATGACTGTATTTGCTTACCAGATTCTTATTACTATTACTATTCTTAGCATCACTAATGTTATTTTCAAGAGATTCAGAGGTTAAGCACACAGATTTAGGAGCTAGGGTTACTGGTTAAAACTCTACCATTTTCTAATTGTGTGGCTTTGGGCAGTTATCTCTCTGTGCCTCATTTTCCACATATGTCTAATAAGGATAAAGTAGACCCCATCTTGTATGTTGTTGTGAGATTAATTGAACTCATTTAGCTATGTATAACAGTTAAAACTGTGTCTACCATTTTGTAAGGACTCTATAAGTCTTAGCTATTATCACTGCTGCAAAAACAGCAATACAGTAGTCCCCCCTTATCTGCTATTTTGTTTTCTGCAGCTTTAGTTACCTATGGTTAATTGTAGTCTGAAAATATTACATAGAATATTCCAGAAATAAATAATTCATTATTTTTAAATTGTTCACCATTCTGAAAAGTGATGAAATCTCATACTCTCCTGCTTTGTTCCCCTCAGGACGTGAATCTTCCCATTGTTCGGTGTATTCACACTGTAGATGCTACTGGTTACCTACCAGTTAGTCACTTAGCCATCTGGGTTAGCAGATCGACTGTTGAAGTATCGCAGTGCTTGTGTTCAAGTAACTCTTATTTTACTTAATAATGACCCCTAAAGTGCAAGAGTGGTGATGCTGGCATATTGTTAAAATTGTTTTATTTTATTATTAGTTATTATTAATCTCTTACTGTGCCTAATTTATAAATTAAACCGTTATAGGTATATATATATAGAGGAAAAAACATAGTATATATAGGGTTTGGTAGTATCTATGGTTTCAGGCATCCACTGGATGTCTTGGAACATATCCTCCCTGGATAAGGGGAGACTACTATACCAATACCACTATCTTTATATTTGTGTAGTGCTTTAGATATTATAGAAACCCTGCAGAGAAACCCTGCGGAGTAGTATAGGGGCAGCAACATGTGATACCTTTCCTCACCCACCATAAGGGTCATGGTTGACACTCTTATAATGAAAGACAGGTTAACAAGAGAAAGACTAATAAAGTTTAATCAAAATTTTATGTGATATGAGAGCCTTCAGAAATGAAGACCCAAAGGCCAGGGAAAACTGTCTGTTTTTATGCTTAGGTTCGATGAAAAATGAATAGCAATGTAGAAATGTGATTGGATAAAAGGGTATGATGTAATGGTAATAGATTGAGGGGGGAAACCCATCAAGGCCTGTCTGTTCAGATTTTTCTTGGCTTCTCTGTGTAGCATTCCTTCCCCACATGTATAAGGCAGGATCTCTCTGGAATGAGAGTCTTATAACCTATTTTCACAGAATGTAGGTTAGAGAATTTGGTTATGGCCAGCTCTCACACAGAAAGGTGGGGGAAGGTTAGAGTGACCATCTTGCTTCTGAGGCCCTCTCAATCTTCTCCAGTTCAAAGTATTTTAGGGTAGTGTGTTCTGGCCCCACCAGTAGATACTGCTGTTGTAATTGATAGTAAAATCATTTGTAGCTATGTGTATGAAATGCATTTGTGTTAAGTTACAGCATTCTGCCGTGGCTGCTTGCATAGTAGAATGCTGAAATGTCCACACCAGAGCAATCCTTGCCATTCCCTGAAGTTGCAGAGCAACTCCATTCACCCCTCCCCTCCCTCCCTTCCTCTTTCCTTCTTTCTTTGTCTTTCCTTCTTTCTATTCTTCAACACCTTGCTGTACTTGGGGGATCTAATCATGAACTAAGGGTATGTAGGCCTTGACCTCATCAACATAGTCTAGCCATTTGGGAACCATGTACTGTGTGCTCATTTTCAGAGCTTTTACCACATTGTCAGTTACAGAAACATGGATTTTCTGGTACAGAGGATATTTCTTGGATGCTGAAGAAGAGAGAAAATTTGGCAGTTTGTCACTTTTTCTGCTGCCTACAAAAACACTACTGGATCCAAATATTTTATATTCCTTTTTGCCTGCTTTTTTGTTCTTTTTCTTTTTAAAAGTGAAAGAAAGAAATGAAAAAAATCTAAAATTCATACCCAAGGAAATTGTTTAATTTTTAATATATTCTTTTATAATGCTATTTAGTTTTCATAATTATAAATAATTTAGCTGGGCATGGTGGCAGGCACCTGTAGTCCCAGCTACTCAGGAGGTTGAGATAGGAAGACCGCTTAAGCCCAGGAGCTTGAGTTTGCAGTGAGCTATGATGACACCACTGCCCTCATGCCCAGGCAACAGAGTGAGACCCTGTCTCTAAAAAACAAATAAACAAAAAAACCCCGAAACAAATAATTTAATAAATTTCACCTATTCCCATAAATTACATAATCATTCTTCCTTTGTTATTTAGATTATTTCTAACTTTTTACTTTATAAATAATGCTGTGAGGAACATTTTGGTGCTTATAGCATTCTATTTTTCTTTCTTTGAGGATAAATTTCCAAGACAACAATTCTTAAGAAAAACTGTATGAATATTTTCATGGCACAAAAGACTGTCAAATTTTTTTCAATATATATCCTTGCTCACATTATAACCATTATAATTAAATTTTGATGATTTTAATAGTTTTAAAGTCTTGTTTTCTTGCTTATGAAATGCTCTTGCTCTGTGAATATGATCTTTCCAGGATCCTAATGTGCAGGATTTTCACCATAAAACTTTTGACTATTTTAATGGTCTTTTAAAATAAATTAAATATCCAGAAAGTTTGAGGCCATCAGAAAACTTCATTTCTGCTTTTTTTTTTTTTTTTTTTTTTTGGTAAGGAACTGTTGGGAAAATTAGCTAAAATGTTTGGAAAATTTAAAATAGATGAAATTAGGGCCAGGTGTGGTGGCTCATACCTATAATCCCAGCATTTTGGGAGGCTGAGGTGGGAGGATTACTTCAGGCCAGGTGTTTGAGACCAGCCTGGGCAATACAGTGAGACCCTGTCTCTACAAAAAATAAAAAAATGTCAACTGGGCATGGTGGCACCTACCTGTAGTCCTAGCTACTCATGGGAAGCTGAGGAGGGAGGATCACTTGAGTCCAGGAGGTTGAGGTTGCAGTGAACTATGATCATACCACTGTATTCCAGCCTGGGTGATAGAATGAGACCCTGTCTCTAAAATAAGTAAGTAAGTAAGATGAAATTACTATTCACTTAGTTCACTTTACATCCCTAAGGTCAGGAATGAAATGCTATTTAGAAGTGGTAGTTTAACAGCAAATTTTATTAAACACAAATATTACATTAAACATTCATTGATTCTTTCCATTTCATTTTCTCATTTATTCATTTATTTCATAAAGATGCAGAAGGAAGATTATATGCTCAGGAGTATTATTATAGGGGAAGGAAGAGCTTTCCCTTAAAGAAATACTATTGCAAACTTTAAAAACTACTACAAAATTTTTAGAGTGAGGTGTCTTTTAGGAAGTAGAAGAAGAGGTGTTCCCAAATTTACAAAAGTCTCATGGAACAAAGTATAGATGATTATTTGTCTACTTTGGAAATAAAGAAATAAGAAAGTTTCCAAATAAATGTCTTATTTCACATTTTACCAAATCATGAAGACATCAAGTTTGGGAGTATTTCTTCATGGATTTACAGATTATTTAAAGGTCTTTCACCCACATTTTGAAGAAGGAATTGTTAGATACCAAGTTACGTGTGAACTGTAAGATTCACACATATTATAGGAACATGACCACTTTAGTTTCTCAGATAAACCTACAACTAGTCTCTATTATAATACTTTGACTGACCACTGGATTATTATGTAAGAATTTTAGTTTACAGTGTTACTTGGTGTCCACTAGGGGGGACCAAACCACGAACAGAATATATGGTTCTATTATTCCACCAAGTAGCGAAAAACCCAAGCCATTTCAGACTGCCCGCCTGAAATTCACAAATTATTCTTCAGTGTTTCCTATCTCTAAAATGCCAGCTCAATCAGGATATACAAGCAAATCTATGAAAATATTGGGGATTCAATATTAGACAAATAATATTTTAGAGTAGAGCAAAAGCTTGCCAAGAGTCTTTGATAACTTGAAAGTTTATCAATTCCTAGAAAAACACTAAACTATTTTGAAATTGCTTAACTTTTAATAAATGCCAAGTACACATTTTTAAGTTTTGTAAAACACTTGACGGATTTGACAAGAAGACAAAGGTGTAAATTTTGAAATATGACTCCATATTATAGTAAGCTAATGTATTTGGGGTCATGATAAATTTTTAGAAGTTAGATTTTGTTGAAATAATGTACAAGTGTTTTATTTAATCAGTGAGTAATTTAAAATCAGTAAAGCCTGAAATTTGTTTGTAATTTTGAAATTTAAAATACCATGGTTTGAAAATATCGTTTTGCAAAATAAAGTCCATATATATATACCTTAGGACTCTATGAATTTCAAGTTCAGTATCTCTGTTGTTACTTGAAATCTCTGATTTGTAAAAGATATTCATGACATGAAGCAATACATTTTGCATACTTATTTTTTTGTTCTAACAAATTTGAAAACATTTTCACATTTTGTGAAACTTAATATTCTAAGAATAGCAAAACAATTTTATTTCATGTAAATATAATTTAAGAATCTTATGTTCTAATATTTTGCAAAATAAGAAATAAGCACACAGATAAGAATCACTTTGTAGAACTATAGATTCTGAACAATTTGTTTTCATATGGGCAGCTTGAATTTTACTGCGAAATTAGTAAAAAAAAAAAAAAGTCAGACTTAACATGGAAGATGAAAACTTGGCTTGTTTGTAACACCAGCAGCAGCAAAACAGTTAAACCACAAAGATCTATACTATATCACATCTATTTCTCTGCAAAATACAGGAAAGTCTTGCAGAAACTAAATGTCCACTAGATGCCACACTTCCTTTGCTGAGTTAAGCTTTACTTTGACTTCTGGCAAGCTTTATGTGGATGCTACTGTATCTGGTAACAGGACCCCAGCTCAATTGTGTTTTCCCTTACATTCTTTCTTTGCTGCCCTCCCACAATGATATGCCCAATCATCTAAAAATTTGCATAGTAGGGTACCTTGTAAAGTTCTGCTGAGATCCTTAGGCATGAGTATAAGGAGACTATATTTGCTGACTTTAAAGATCTAGTCAAAGTTAACAGTCCTCATTTTGGAGCCCTTTTTTTTTTGTGATGGGAAGTAAAGATTTAAAAAAAATTTTTCCACAATTTTTAAAATTACATGTTCTTTTTTTCATTTTATATATTTATTCTGTTTCTTCTCTCAAGAAAACCATTTAAAAAGAAGCCAGCTTCCTAAAAATATAAAAAGGAGAAGTAATTTAACTTTTTAGAAAACTACGTTGAATGAAACTATGGTTGAAATATCTTTAGAGGAATTGACATTTTTGTTGCTTTCAGAGATTATTAAAACTGAAAAAAATAAAGATCTTTCGTATTTCTTTGACATTTTTGGTAAGTTGAATTCAGTAATGAAAGGAATAGAATTCAGTAAGTAATGAAATACAAGGCAGTATTCTACAAGCTCCCACCCTATGTTATGAGACAAAGCTAATAGAACTACTAAGTATTCAAGATAATACTGAGCTTGAGTCACAAATATTTGATATACCTGTGAATTGTCAATTATGACATCTTCATGGGAATATAATCTGATATTAGCATTTGGTGATAGAAAATAAACACATATCTTAATCACGTGATAGTGTGAGGCCAGCCCTTTGTCTTTTACCAGTCACGTGAACAATTCTTCCCTAGGACAATTATAACTTCATGGCATTGGGTTTTCTCTATTTCCAAAACTTTTTGAGTATCTGATCACTGTATCTAATCACTAAGGAATCTGCAGTGAATTTTTAAAATTGCACTTAAGCTGACTTTAGTTGCTAGAGTAGCTAGTGAATTTTACCACTTGGTGTATGATTTTTTTCTAAATTCATGTGTTTTGAGGATTGATTTTCAGATAAATCTCTTTCACTGTAATCTGTGTGAAAGAGTCTTTCTCGTCTTTACCCCCCTTTCTTTCTCTAACTGACATAAAAGAAACTACATTTATTGCCAATTTGTTGAAGAAAAATAATGAAACACTATAGAGGAGGGAAAATACCAAACAGGTCTCCAATCTAAATTTTTTTTTTTTTTATGAGACAGAGTCTCGCTCTGTTGCCCGGGTAGAGTGCAGTGGTGTCGTCATAGCTTACTGCAACCTCAAACTCCTGGGCTCAAGCGATCCTCCTGCTTCAGCCTCCCAAGTAGCTAGGACTACAAGCATCGGCCACCACGCCTGGCTAAATTATTCTGTTTTTGGTAGACATGGAGTCTTGCTCTTGCTCAGGCTGGTCTCCAACACCTGACCTCAAGCGATCCTCCTGCCTCAGCCTCAGGTCTCTAATCTAAAATACAAAAACAACAAATAACAAACAAACGAATCAATGAAATTACTTTGATTGGTCAATCTACATTATCTGTATATCCACAACTGGAGGTTATCAAAATATCCCTGTTGTTTCATATTTTTTCCTAGTAATTTTTTTCCGCAAACATAACTTCTATTGTTAAAGACTCCATTAAGTAGGAACCTTAAACAATTTGTAATAACTTTCCAAAAGAAACTAGAAGAAACACATCAACCAAAATGTGGCTTTGTAAATACGGCTCAAGTAAATAAAGCAAGATAATGTCTGACATCTCCTAAAAGCTGATCTAAAAACAGATTTTATCTGTTAATTCTAGTGTCTTTATGAGGGCCTTTAATAGCATACACCAAAAGTCCAAAGGGTTATTTACAAGTGAAGGAAATGCAGAGACTGGAGTCCTCAAAAAAAATTTTTTTCCCTCATCTGAAAGATGTTAATATGGTAAAGATACTATAATTTGCATCATAACTTATTTCCATTGAATTTTAAGAGTAAGTAGACTCTGCCTAATGACAAACTTTACCTTTAACCCTCTCATTTTCAAGGAAATTGTACCTGTATCAGAAATCACCTAGAAAAAAATTGCTGACAGTCAACATAATTGAGCATCAAGAAAATGGTTTGCATCATTCTAGGCATTGAGGAGAATAATAAACGAAGTTCTCAGAATTCTTTTTCTAAGTTAGAGCTGAGATAAGTGAATGCATGTTGATGATGATTAGAATGTGTTTAGATCTGGATCCTGCTAAGAAATTAGGTCAAGGGTGCAGGGTAGCAGCCTTGTGTATGTCTTGGGATGGGATGCTCTTCTTAAGCTATCAATTAGATCTTAAAAAGTTTAAACTCTAACAGTAGAATACTTCATTGTTCAAATCCTCCAACAATACAGAAGTATTAATAGGATATTTAAATAAAAGGATTCAAGTTGGAATACAATAAATTAGTGTTAATATTTTTTCTATAGGTATCTATGTTCATTATAGAAGGATGATTTGAGTAATTATAATTATTATAATAATAATAATATATATTAACTTCTTACTATATATGCACATCCCTTTTCAGGCCTTTGAGTACAAAAGAAGAACTTAGAATGCCACAAAGTTCTTTGTATCTTTCTTGGAGACAGGAAAGGCCTGGATCTTGGGTGTTCAAGTGTCTTTTTGGTTGCCCTGGGTCAGGGGATAGCTTTCTCTGCATTCTCTCTTGCCTGACCAATCTCCTTCATTGCCCCCACCCCGCACCAGTCGATAGAATCAACCAACTACCTGTAAAGATAAAACAGAAGTTAAATTGTCAGCAGGTAACTACTTAAGTTTAAGATTTGGCTGGTTCTCAAAGTTACCCTAAAAGAAAAATTATTCTTCCTTCCAAGACCATCACTAAACTAACAGCAAACAGGTTTTAGCTTAGTTGTCTCCCAGAACTATAATATATTTATCCCAAACAATTCCTTGTTGTGAGTGGGCATTCTCACCAGGTTCTCCAAGAAATGTGTAGATGGACCTAGATTTTGCATGAAATGCTCATTTTCCTTATGGGATCACCATTAATTCTTTCAAGTTCTTTCTGTCTCTTCCCCTCCCAGGTCTAATTCTTAAATTCTTCTGATTCCTTGTATGAGGTGGACAGTGTACATGTGATAAAAGGATGGAGTCTAATGCCAAATGAATATGTTTATATAAATTCAAGGTAGAAATAGTCTATAAAAGATATAAGCTCTGTAGATTTAAAATTGGTCTAATGTATCTAGAGAGGTATGAATGTATTGAGAATGGGACCACACCTCTAAAACTTTGGTTAAGTCACATCTGTAAGGCATCAGACCCGATAACGTTCAAAGAGAGTAGAAAAGGCCAGGCACAGTGGCTCACACATGTAATCCCAGTGCTTTGGGAGGCTGAGGTGGGAGGATTGCTTGAGCCCAGGAATTCCAGCCTGGGCAATAGAGCTAGTGAGACTCTGTCTCTTAAACAAACAAAAACAAAATGAAGAGAGTAGAAAATTGATTGAGAGCTTAAAGTAAAAAAAAGGGAACTTATTAGTGGACATTCAATGCTAAAATTAATATTAAAATTATTGATTATTGTTGATTTTATCACTGAATTTTTTTGCAAAAGAAATTTTGCAATGTGAAAACAAGACCCTGCTAGACCATAAAGTCTTATAAAGCTGTTAAAATAAAAATGGTGAGTTATTGGTACACGGACAGGTATATATATTTGTGGAATTGAATAGGTAGTCAATAAGATGGAAAGAATACACAGTCATTACTTTGTCTCTTTTCTCATCACTATTTATTTATTCCATTTATCTTTAATCTATTTTTTCTCTATCCCCCTCTCATCTGCGTAATCTATATGTTTGTTCTTGTATCTTCTTTTTGATTTGAGGTGAACACAACATTTTATTTTATATATAAAATCAAGAATTAAAACCAGCACTGGAAAAATATGAATAAGGAATTTAAAAATAGAGAGGGATATTCAGCCATGATATACGGACAATAAAGATCCATTTAAATATGGCTTTAAGCTTTATGACAGCCAAAGGGAAAAGAGAGATAAAGTCCATTATGTATTTCTAGTGTAAGAGCAAAAAAAAAAAAAAAAATTATTACATTTTCAGGGAAAGAAAAATATCTCCTAGTAAGCTCCAAAAGAAATTTCTCACATAGAGCTCCTTAAAGGAACCATAGAGTATAGTCTGGAAATCTTTTTATTATTGCTACAAAACATAAAGGAACAGTTTTTAAAAGAATGTGCCTTATACCATTTTTCACTAAAAAGTAATGACACAATAGAAGAATAGAAATTATTTATACAAAAGAATTATAAAATCCTTTATAATTCTCTAAACTAGTGTTTCCCATATATGATAGGCAAAATTCTAAGACTGGCTGTCAAGATTCCCATCCCCTGGTGCACATGTTCTGAATAATCTCTTCCCTTGCATGTGATCGGGACTTGTGGATATGATGGGATGTCACTCCTGTGATTATGTTCTGCAAAAGGAATTTTGCAGATGTAATCAAGGTCCCTAGTCAGTCGATTGAGGGTAGGCCTGACCTAATCAACTGAGCTCTTAAACAGGTGGAGAGATTTTCCTCCTGGACTTGGAGGAGCAAACTGCCATGTTTTGGAGAGGGGCATGTTGGTAGGCAGATGTGGGATGCCTTTAAGGGCTGAGAATGTCCCCGCCCCCATGTGACAGCCAGCAAGAAAGCAGGACCTTGGTCCCACGACTGCAAGGAACTCAATTCTGCTAGTAACCAGTGAGCTTAGAAAAGGACCCTGAGACTTAGATGAGGGTATAGCCCCACCCTTGCCTTGATTTCAGCCTTTGTGAGACCCTGAGCAGAGAACCAGCAGTGCCATGCTGGACTTCTAAACTACAGATTTGGGAAATAATAAATGGGTGTTGTTTCAAGCTGCTAAATTTGTTGTAGTACATGATATAGCAATTAATAACAAATACACTGTGTTTGGAAAACTTACAGACCAATAAATCTCCCACAAATACTTGTCCCAACTTCGTATTTTGACAAGTAAGGAAATAACCCACAGTCAACTATTATAGAAGTTGAAAACTGGTGGCCATAGCCTGAATTCAGTACTGGATGTATATTGTTTAGCTTGTGCTGTTAAGAACATTTTTTAAAAATTCAGTTTTCAACGTTTTAAAATTGAGAAATTGTTTACTTCTGGCTTCTCTTTAAAAATGAAAAGGAACAATTTAGGTATCTTGGATCACTGACCTCTTGGGCCCCTTTTAGTGACAAACCTGCCCTACAGAAAAATGCTACTCAATGTACATAATCTCAGTTTGAATATCTTCTCATGCTTAATCTTAACAGAAGTCAAGAGAAGAAACATTACATAAAGATCATCATTGCAAATTTAACCCTTGTCTGGTTCCCACATAAGGGGTCCAAGCAAACTCATCAAGTGGAATCAAGCAATCCTGGGACAAGTTAATTACCCATATTGTTTACTTATTGTTTAGGGCAGTGTAGCCACAGATAGATTATGTTATGGACTAAATATTTGTGTCTTCCATGCCCCCAATTAATTTGTTGAAATATGTTGAAATCACCCCCAATGTGATGGGATTAGGAGGTGGGGCCTTTTGGGAGGTAATTACATCATGAGGATGGAGCCCTTATGAATATTATTAGTGCCCTTAGAAGAAGAGACAGGAGAGCTTGCCCTCTCTCTGTTCTCTACCATATGAGGATTCAACAAGAAGGCCATTTGCAAATCAGGAAGAGGACCCTCACCAGAACCTGACCATACTGGTACCATAATCTTGGATTTTGTAGCTTCTAGAACTATGAGAAATTAACTTTTTGTTGTTAGAGCCACCAAACGTATGGTATTCTATTACAGCAGATGAAATTTCTGTTGCTTAACTTCTGTTACTCCTGTGGATGTTTTTGAATAGAGCATATAGATGAACATAAAAATTCTGATTTCAGGGCAGGAAATGATTTTGTAGTAGATTACAAAAAATGGTTCCAAATTCTTTCCATCCCTTTATATACCACATTTGCTTTTACCATGTGACTTTGCATATCCTCCCATAAAGAGGTGGAATCAATTTCTTCATTATTTGGATCTGGGCCATATGGCTTGCTTTGAACCATGGGAGAGTAGCAAATGTAATAGAGGTAGAGACTTGGCTCATTGGGGCTTGCCTCTCTTGCTGCTCTTGGGAATCTTATATCTGTTGTAATGTGAATGAGCCTGGGCAAGCCTAGCAGGATGATCAGATTTGTGGCTTACTTACCTTGATGCTTCAGAGACAACCAACCACACTCCACTCAGGTGAGTGAAGCCTTGAATACCAGCTGACAAATACGTGACCAACTCATCCTCATTTGCCTAAAACTTTCCCAGTTCTATTACTGAAAATCTTATGTCCCAGGAACCAACTCAGTCCCAGGCAAACTGAGATGGTTGGTTATACTAGATACATGACTAAACCCACCCTAGGCTAGCAGAACCATCATCTGAGCTCAACCCAAATTTCTCACTCACAAAATCGTGAACTAATACATGTTTTTTTTTTTCCAAGTCACAGAGTTTTGACATAGTTTGTTACATAGTAGATGCTAACTGATACAGACTTTTAGAGACCTATGTATCCAGTTAATTTACCTCATTTTAGAGATGAGAGAAAGTTGAGGTTCAGAGAGATAAAATGACATACTCAAGATCACCTATCTGATAAGGAGATTTGTTGAGAAATATCAAAGCTAATACTAAGAAATGCCAGGGGATATCCTCCAAGGAATAACATTTGAATAATAGCATATAAAAAATCCACAGCTGATGCATATCCAATCCAAGGTCGCTGTGGTGTTATTTTATATATATAAATATATATAGCTAGTATCTGCTGCTTGTTGTGTGAGGAAAATCCCCCACATTTGGTCACAGCAGTCTTCTGTGTTGATTGTTGTGCTGTGAGAGTAGAGGGAAAAACAAGGTTTGAGGAGTTTTCCTAAACAATTATTGAGAGGGAAAACTCTTAAACTGTGTTTTTCCTCTGCTCTCACAACACAATAATTATCAACACAGAAGAAGACTTTTGTGACCAAATGTGGGTTTTTTCCCTCCACACACCAAGCAGTGGACACCAGATGGGTGTCCTCTAATTCCAACGTTATCTACCTGGAGATAGTGTCAGATCCCATAGATTGAGGGCCCAGTCCCCAAGAATGTCCCCTCCTCCCCTTTGAGACACTAGTCGCAAGTCCAGGCCTCTGGAATTTCTGACCCACCAGCTTCAAGTTGTGGTTTCTGTGACCCCCTCTTTGGGTTTGATTTAATTTGCTGGAGTGGCTCACAGAACTTAGGGAAACACATTTATTGGTTTATTATAAGGGCTGTTACAAAGGATACACATGTAGAGATGCTGTTGGCCAGGTATGAGGGAAGGGGCACGGAGCTTCCATGCCCTCCCTGGGGTGCTACCCTCCAGGAACCTTCACATGTTCAGCTATCTGGGAGCTCTCTGAACACAGTCCTCTTGGGTTTTTGTGGAAGCTTCATGACCTCAGCATTCCTTCCCTCAGGGTACGGGTAGGACCATTTCTGGCATGAGGGTCTTATGACCCACAGTCAGAAAGACAGGAGATTAGAGTCCTGCAGGTGAAGGAAGGATGGGAGAAGTCCAGAGAGATTCTGTTTCCTAAGGCTGCTTCTGAGGACTAATACACCCAACATTATAACAAAAAACTGTAACAAAGGCTATGGGAGTTATGAGCCAGGAACCCTGGATGAAAACCCATGTGTGTATATAAATACAATGCAGTCACCTATCTGGAGAGTAAGTTTGTCAAGAAAAATCAAAACTAATACTAAGAAATGCTAGGGGATATCCTCCAAGGGATAATGTTTGAATAATAGTATATAAAAATCCACAACTGATGAATATCCAATTGTGTACATAAATATGGCGAGGCTGTATAATGCAGCATATAAGAGCAAGGGTTTTGAAGTTAGGCAGACATGAGTTCAAATTCTACTTGATCGCTTGGGACCTCAGGCAGTTTACCTAGCCTACGTAATCACTACTTTCCTTATTTGTGAAATGGGCATATTTGTACATACCTCATAGTTTTGATAATGTGAGAACTAATTTAATATGATAATAATGTAAAGTATTATATACAATACCTGGCACATAGTAAGGACTTCATAAATGGTAGCTATTATTATTACAAATGTGTAGGTCACAGAGTCATTAAAAACACTCAAGTTTATGGTGTCTTAATATCTCGTTTTGGACAATTCTAGTAGTGACCTTAGATTGAGTTGTTTCCATTGCTAGTCCCAGAGAGAATACAGACTAAGAAGCAGAGGGCCTAATTTTAGTTATTTTATGTCTCGTTTTTCCTAATTTCTGTAAATATCATAAATATTTATAGCTGTAATATTAGGAAACTATCTGTGGTTAAGTAATTCCATTTTTAATAACTTTTTTTCAGTTGATAGTCAATTTGAAAAGAAAAATCCCTTACACATAGACCTTAATTAAAATTTTAAAAATCATTTTTGTTTGCAACTATTAGTTATTTTATTACATGAATTACAGATAATTATAAAGGAATATAACTAAGGACATTAAAGAAGAAAATATTTAGCATTAGCAAAACTAGCCTTAAAATTGTTTGAGGAGTAAAAGGTAACTCAGAAGCCAAAAAACACTAAAATATTCTGATTAGACCTATTGCCATAATGAATGGCAAGCTGGTACAGTTAAGAAGCGGAAATCCATTCAGGTAACCAAAAAAAAAAAAAAAAAAAAAGAAAGAAAAAAGACACCAGCTGTAAACCCCCAGCTGCAGATGGAAGAAAGAAACATTACAGAAAAAGCATCTTAAACTTCTCCGTACTGTAGTTTTTGTGAATGACCATTGTAATGTCTCTGGTATGGGAGCACATTAAGAAGAAAAGATGAGATCAACACCGTGACCACACCACAAGCCTCAGGAAAGGCATTGTCAGTTTATTGTTGAAGGCACATTGTTTAACATTTCACCGAGGAAAATATCCCTTGATATTTCAGGGGCAAAGTTGCATCTCCAAATCTTGCTGGGCTTACAGTTGTCTTCTTATAAATTCTACGGTAATCAGCCCAACTCTCAAAAAGGTGATGTCTCTGTAAGCATCTAATTTAAATAATCAATATGTAGAATCTACATAGAGATTTTTTAAAATTAGAAATTATGATCTCTGATTTGACATTAGCATGTTTTTATAATGTGGAATAAGATTGTATTTAAGAAAATTCTAGATGTGTTTTCAATCTCAATAAATACAATTTTACTAGAAGATAAATGTGATTAGGTTTCAGAGTACAAATTAAGTTCTTCATACAGTTCTTATGAATATTTTCTTTAATATTCTTAAAAAATTGTTACCAAGCAGATTAGAAAAATAAAGAAGCTCATGTACATTTTTATTTAGGCAACCATAAAAGAACATTGCTTTAACCTTATGAATGCAGAATGAATTACCTGGTGTTTTAAAGGTGCATAAGTGTGTACTTGTACAGAGGAAAGCTCTCTGTTTGTCTACAGGACAGGTTTAAGGCACAATAGCAGCATTACTAGCTTCTCCAACTACGCCCACCAGGGAGCCTTCATCTATTCCTGGTGAGACCAGAATGAGTTGGTAGTTCAAATTCCATTGCCCATTCAGTCTCCTGAGACTTCAAACGAGGGAGCCAATTATGATGGTGGGTGCTGGGTTGTAGACTTGTGTCCACAATTAATCAGACTGAGTCTGCCTCTAGTTCACGTTATAAACTCCAGTGAGTGACACTCAGGTGGCGTAGCTTTCAGTCAGGCTGGCATGGACTGGGTTTAAACTGATGAACTGACATTCTGCAAGTGAAGCTTGTTACTAGTCCCCTGAGTTTATCTAAAGCCACCAATTACTTCTTTGGTGGACTACCTTATGCAGCAGCTAGTGCTCACTTTTATATTACCTTTTAAAGAGCAGAGCCTGATATTTGGAAAAAAAAAAGATAATAAGTCTGATATGAAACCTAAGAAATTTAACATAGATGTCCAAATAATAGCATGTTTTCTTCTGTAAGAGACATTTGATTAGATAAGATGAATAAGTGAAAACTCTCTGAAGTTTTAATTTTTAACAGTCTTACTTAAAAAATATTTATTTGACTTAACTAGGTGAAATATATGTTTAGAAATGGCTCTGCGCACTTAGAAATACTTACCAAGAAAAGGAAAATTGTACATTTAGAGACATAAGAGATACTGCACTTCAATAAAGGATAATGTATATGGTAAACACTATTAAGTTGTTATAATGCTTATTTGCTGTTGCTGAACAAACCTTTTATGAATTAGGTTTTACACAGAGTTGCTGCCTACCATAGAGGAATATAATTAAATATTGAGTCAATGGCTTCCCATTTAAAGAGAATAGGGTAAGAAGAGGATCTTATTCTAAACTCCTCCAAAAGTTTATATTAAAAGTTTTTAACTTTAAATTGATTTTTAAATGGGAAAAAAAGAGAGACCTGGGCTCACAGTCTAAATTATACTAAAAAAATTTATAATTTTTAACATATTATTCTTACAAAGCCTAATCAGTGATCAAAAGATTGCAGTGGTTTGTCTTACTTTTGCTCCTAGAGTATATATGTGTATTTTATTTACTGATGACTCTTTTAATCTTGTAAGAACCACATCCAGCAATGAATCACATTCTTTGAGTGAATAATTCAGTCCTTGACGCCAACCTCTGAGGGGGAATATTGTGGTCATGCTGTCTGAACAGTGTGGTAGCTATGGCTACCTATATAATTCTTCGCAATGAAAAAAAAAGTGACAATGACATTAAATTTAATCAGGTTCCCTTTTTCTGTGGTTCCCACTGGGATGAGCCACTAGTGTCTTGCCTTAAATATTCAAAGGCCTTCCTGAGTAGTTTGCATGTGTTCATATACTGGGACAATGTCCTGCTAATACAGAACAATAGATCTGTCATGTATTTCTCTTGCAAGTGGATGTGAGTCTAAAGATACTAAGTATAAGGTTTAAGGGCTATTTTCCCCTCAGTGGCTGTCTTTACTTAAGTCTTAACAAATGACAGTAAGGAAATGTACATAGACACTAAAGGGTAGTGAACTTGATTATCTGAGTTGGAAACTCAAATGGGATAAAGAATAGTGATTGCTAAATAATAATAAAGCTGTCTAGCATTTTCAGTCTGATACAGAAGACACAGTACAGCATATCACATGGCTGAAAACATTTGAAAAACATACTTAAATATATTTAGGTACAGTAATTTATATTTCTGCAAAATATTTGGGTGGATATCACTTTCTTTTAAATCATAGTTGACAAATTATAAGATTTATTTTATGTCCATTGTGCATACCTGAGAGGATGGTAAGCTAACTTTTAACCTTCAAAAGATGAAAAAAACAAAAGGGTGTTCACTATAATTATCTGTGAATGTCTGCAACAGATCTGTGGTATTTGTTTAAAATCCCTCTGTTCATAACTTTGATTTTTGGAAAAACTGAAGAAAGGGAAATGCAAATTAATTTCTTTCATCTCTCTGTCTTTTTCAGGTAGGCAAAACCAACCAACCAACCAACCAACCAAACAAAAACTAGCAAACAAAACTCATTATTTTTGGGAAAGAATTGCATTTTGAGAGTAATTAAGAATTTTTACGTGCTCTTTTCTACTATTTAAACAGAATAAGGCTGTCTTGGGTTATATTTAATCTCCTAGTATTTGGTGTTAAAAACTGACCCTGACAATCTTTGAATAACATTAATTAACATATTTGTGTGACATATTATAAACCTAACAGCAATATTTAAATGGTATGCAATAGCCATAATATAATAAAAGATAAACCTCATAATTCTTTCATACCTCTGAAGATGCTTGCATAATACTACCTGCTAATTTTCTTCTATTTATATATAAATAAAATAGAGGTGGAAATGGAATCTGTGGTAAATACTGAACATTTCTTTGTTTTTCTTGTACCTTCTTGTCTCTTTTATTGGGTCTTAGCTTCTATTGAAATCTTAGTGTTCTTTGTCAAGTAGGTATGCATGTTTAACTCCTATTAATATCAATTTCATTGCATGAAAATTGTTAGGTCATTGCACGATGGAAAGGAAGATTGCTGCCTTTATAGCTTTATGTTTTAATTCGCTAGGTAGGTATTTAAAGATCGACAAGTTAAAATTGTTTCTAATGTCAAGATCATAGTCAAAGAAGTGAGCTTATCATAAATCTATAAGAAATTCCTTGTCTAATGACATATCATTGACCTCAGAGTCATGGAGGAGTTCAAGGTCAGCCCATGAGACACTGACAGTGGTCAACTACTTTTGACGGACTGACACTTGTTTTTTAACCTTTGAAAATGTGATTTCATGTTTATCAAACTTTGACATAAAGCATTGTGTGCAATATAGAAATAGGGACCTTAAGCTATGGCTTTCTAATATAAATTTGACAGACAATATATTGGCATCTTCTTTAGGATAGATCAGTGTCAAGGGGCTAGGAGGTCAGGAATGAACAGTCTTATTGAATAGGTTTCAGTCAGAGAAGACAGGTTCCACAGGAAAAATGCCTTCCCAAATGGTCCCATTTGTAGACCTAAGACATTTCAACTCAACTCTACTCTTCCTATTGTTTGGCAACAGGGAGATAAAACAAATCAGTAACCTATGCACATATGCCAAAGATGACATGAGATCATTGTTTAGTATACAATGGAAAGGAGTCCAGAGAAAGTTTTATATGGGTGTCAAGACTGAACCTAGAAAAAAAGAGTAGTGGGTGAAGTTTGTCTTTATTACTTTTTATGCTTCAGCACTTAATTTTTCCTTCCATATGATTACTCCTCCTGAATATTTCTTGCCTTTGGGGGAAGCTGTTAGCTGGTAAACACTTAGCATCTGGCCTATCCCAAAATATCTGAAAGTGTCTTAAAATTATTTCAACCTTCTTAAACTGCATAGTACATAACTGGCTGCTCACCTTTCATTTCTGTCTTTCCTACTCAGTCCTTATTTTGACTACAGGAACCAAAGTTAGAAGAAACCATGTAAGTTTTTTTTTTTTTTTTATCTCAGTTTTGCCAGTGAGTTTGTTTGTATGGAATCCTTGAATCTGAGGAGGTCGATCAATAAGAAATTGGAATGCTACTTCAGAAACTTATGGGTCTTTGCATTAGGTTTGGTGATTCTTTGATACTTCTTAATTTCAAAGAAATCACATTAAAAATTATTTCCTCCTGAAAAAGATCTCCTTAAATAATACATGTTCCTTGAAGGAAAAGTAACCGAAAGCATAAGGATATTTTAATGTCTATAATTTCATTATATAGACATTTCCGCTATGGACATTTGGACTGTAATCATTATTTTTCTATTATAAATTGCATTGTGATTAATGCCTTGTATTAGAATCTCATGTTGTTATTGTTGCTGCTGTTGAACCCATTGAAATTAAGTTGCAGACATCATGATATTTTATTCTTAACTGTTTTGGCATGTGTCTCCTAAAGGCAAGGATCCTCTCCTACAAAATCTCAAGGCTATTTTTTCAAGAATTTAACATTAATATAGTAACAGTTTCTAAAATATGGTCCATATCCAAATTTCCTCAATGGTCCTGAAAATGTCCTTTTTATTACTATAAATTTCCTTTCTTCCCTTCTTCTTTTTTCCCTTTCTCCCCTCCCTTCCTTTCTTCTTTCTGTCTTTCCTTCCTTGCCTTTCAATCCAAGGTCCAACCAAGGATTATGCATTGCATATAATTATCCTTAAAGGAGACTACTTAGTCTTCTTTAGTCTAGAATATTCCTGTTCCCACTGTCTTTTGTGTTATCATGACCTTTGTATTTTTGAAGAGTCCAAGCCAATTGTCTTGTGTAATGTTATAAAATCTGGATTTTTCTGATAATTTTCTCATAGTTAGATTCAGGTTAATCAGTGTTGGCAAGAGTCCTATATAAGTGATTTTGGGAGACTCACATTGAATTTATACTTTTTAAGTTATATACAGTAGGCACATATATATATCATAGTATATCATAGTATATGTGCCTATATATATGTGCCTACTGTATATATATATGTGCCTACATATATGTGCCTACTGTATATAAATTAAAAATTCACCTATTTTGAATTACCTGTTAAAAATTTAAAAACATTCTTTGCCAATTAGAATGAAGATATATTATTTTAATGTACAAGTATATTTCATGATTACTGATGAAGACAAACATCATTTAATTTTTTTGTTATAAATAGTTTTCAGTGAATTTTTTAGTTATTTCTTTTGCCCATCAAATAAATTAGTTTAATAACGTACTTATACCAGTGACACTGTAGAAACCAAAGGGGTCAGTTTTTCTTCTCTTTGGTGCAGCCAAGGGGTAGCCATGTGATTTAAACCTGACCAATCAGGCACTCTCTTTCAAGACTTTGAATATTGAGTGAATGACACAAAGGATAACAGAAGGTTATTCATTGCATCTGTGGCAGTATATTAGTGAAATCCTTCTTGCTTAGGGACTATAGCTCTGGTTCTGGTGGCTTTACCCTCAGGAGTCCCCACCCCCCCTTTTAAAAAAGCTGATTCTCTAGCCTTCAGTCAATTCTATGACTATCCTAATATGTTTCCAGTACATTACCTTCTGTTAAAGTTAATTATAGTCAGTGTCTATGGTATGTAACCAAGAATATTCATGACTTATGATTTCTGCAAAATTATAACTTCTCTTGTATAAGCTGGAACAAGAACTAGGCTCTGAAAACATTCTTAAGAGAATAGGAAAAGGTAAAGTTTTGTGAGTTTACATGATAATCTGAAGGTGTAATGCTAATTGTGAGGTTTTAGTTGATTGTAGATGAATGCAGTTTTAGCCCATCAAATTAGCAAGGATGAAAAAGATGAAACCCCACACTAAGGAGAGGAGGGCAAACTCTTTTATGAACTGTTGGTAGGATATAAATTGATAATACTAAACTATACTGCAGTTTGTCAGTATAAAACAACATTTTAAATGAGTATATCCTTTAATTTAGCAACCCCACTTCAAGCATTGCCTTCTAAAAAGGTAATTGCACTTGTTATAAAAGATGTATGTACAAGGATGTTCACTGAAGCTGTTTGACGAGCATAACAATGGCAGACATACAATGTCCATTAATAAGAAATTATATAAATAATGCATACATACAATATTGTATCTTGTAGTTGTTGAAAGAAATAGGAGTATTTGTTAACAGAAAAAATATCCATGACATTTTTTGGTAAAATTTTTGTTTTAAAATAATTTTATATATTTTTTTAAAAATTGTGCAAAAATTCATATGGAATTCAAGGGACCCTGAACAGCCAAAAACATCTTGGTAAAGAACAAAGTTAGAGGTCTCACATTTCCTGATTAAAAAACTTATTATAAAGCTACAGTAATCAAAACAGTGTGGTACTGGCATAAAGACAGACATGTAGACCATTGGAATAGAATAGAGAGCCAGAAATACACCCTCCCATATATGGTCAAATAATTTTCAACACAGGTGCCAAGACCATTCTAGGGGGAAAGGACAGTTTCTTTAACAAATGGTGTTGTGAAAATTGGATATCCACATGCAGGTGAATGAACTTGAACGTCCACTTTACACCATGTACAAAATTGACTCAAAATAGATCAAAGACCTAAACATAAAACCTAAAACTATAAAGTTATTAGAAGAAAATATAGGGGAAAAGAACTTCATGATGTTGGATTTGGGAATGATTTCTTGGAAATGACATCAAAAGAACCACAAAGAGAAGAAAAACTGACCCCTTTGGTTTCTACAGACCACAAAAGTAAAAATAGACAAATTGGACTACATCAAAATGAAAAACTTTTGTTCATCAAACATCAGAGTACAAAGGCAACATTTGGAATGGGAGAAAATATTTACAATCATATATATCATGAATGCTTAATATCCAGATTATATAAAGAACTTCTATAACTCAACAACAAAACCCAACCTGCCTACAAAATGGGCAGAGGGCTTGAATAGACATTTTCCCAAAGAAGATATACAAATGGCCAATAAGCATATGAAAAGATGTTCAACATCACTAATCATCAGAGGTGTGTAACCCAACTGTCCACTGATGGATGAATGGATAAACAAAATGTTGTATATACATACAGTGAAATATTAATCAACTTTAAAAAGAGAGAATTTTGACTGTTATGGACTAAATGTTTCTGTTCCCCTCAAAATTCATATGTTGAAATCCTAACCCCCAATGTGATGATATTAGGAGGTAATTAGGTTTAGATTAGGTAGTAAAGGTAGAGCCCCCTTGAGGGGATTAGTGTCTTTATAAGAAGAGGAAGAGATTAAAGCTCTCTCTATGCCATGTGAGGACACAGCAGGAAGGCAGCCTTCTGTAACACAGAAGAGAGCTCTCATCAGAATTCCACAATGCTAGCACCCTGATCTTGGACTTCCCAGCCTCCAGAACTGGGAGAATTAAATGTCTGTTGTTTAAGCCACCCAGTCTGTGGTATTTTGTTGTGGCAGCCTGAGCCAAGACACTGACACATGCTACAACATGGATAAACCTTGAGGGCATTATGCTAAGTGAAAATAAGCCAGCCACAAAAAGACAAACACTGTATGATTTCACTTATATGAGGTATCTAGAGTAGTCAAATCCATAGAGATAGAAGGTAGAAGGGTGGCTGCCAGGAGCTGGGGGAAAAGGGGAAATAAGTTGTTTTTTAATGGATATAGAGTTTTAGTTTTGCAAGATAAAAAAGTTCTGGAGATTGGTTGCACTACAATGTGAATATACTTAACATTACTGAACTGTACACTTAGCAATGGTTAGAACAGTAAATTTTATGTTATTTTTTTTTACCAAAATAAAAAGAATGTGAACTGTGTGAATAAATAAATAAAAAATAAATAAATATAAAAACATGAAAAAATTATGAAGATAGTAGAGAGTTTCTGTATACTCTTCATCCACTTTCCACTATTATTAACATCTTACATTAGTATGATACATTTGTCAAAACCAATGAAGAAATACTGATGTATTATTATTAACTAACCTCCATAGTTTATTCAGATTTTGCCAGATTTTCCCTAATATCCTTTTTCTGTTCTAGGATCCCTATTCTGGATACCACATTACACTTAGTCATCACGTCTCCTTAACATCTTTGGTCTGTAACATTTTCTCAGACTTTCCTTGTTTTTAAGGAGTGCTGGTCAGATACTATGTAGAATGTCCCTCAATTTGGGATTGTCTGATGTTTTTCTCATGGTTAGACTGGGACTTATGGGTATTTGGGAGGATGATCATGGAGGTGAAGTGTGATTTTTATCACATGATATCAAGCGTACCTGCTGTCAACTTGACTTATCACTGATAATAAAACCTTAATGACTTGGCTAAGATAACATTTGTCAGTTTTCTTCATTGTAAAGTTACTTTTTCCCCCTTTCCATACTGTACTCTTTGTAAACAAGTCACTAAGTGCAGCCATCATTCATGGAGTAGGGGAGTTAAGCTCAAAGTTTTTGAGGGAGAGAGTGCCTACCTAAATTATTTGGAATTCTTTTGTATGGGAGATTTGTCTCTTCTTCCCTATTTAATTATTTATTCAATCATTTATATCAGTATGAACTCATATATATTTATTTTATACTTTTGGGTTATAATTCAACGTTATGTTATTTTGTTGCTCAAATTATTCTAATTCTGGCCATTGGGAGTTGTTCAGGTTGGCTCCCATGCTCCTTTTTTTTTTCTTTCTTTTAGCATTTATTTACTTTCTGGCACTACAAGATGCTCCATGCTCATCTTGTGTTTTCCTTAAATTGGTCATTTTTCCAAGGGTCCCTAGTTCCTTTTATTGACAAATAGTAGTAGAAACCAAGCTCTGGGTACTGGATTTGTTTGTTGTGGTGTCATTGTTTCTCGGTCCTCTTCAGTGGGCAGAACTAGAAAATACACGTATGTATACTAATCTGTGTATATACACATATGTACAATTATTTCTTTATACATACATCTATATCCATATTAACTGAAAATGAGTTCATACTGATGCCTTTGAATCTAATATATTACCACGTGGTTCCTTCTTGCCTTTGCCTCTTGCATTTTTATTTTTTTCTTTTCCAGCAGTGAGAAGCCTGGCTCCTACTATCAGCCATCTGTTTGTTTATTTGTTCAATACCAGTGTACATGTATAGCAGTTGCAGAGTTGTTAACCCATACCCCCATGAGAAATGACTTTACCAACCAGGTACGACGTTTATGTACAGTTCTTTTTGACTTTAATTTTGCAGCGTCCAGTCAACAGTGTAAAATTATTAAAGAATTTTTAAGAAAGTGCTTCAACTTTATTTTAAAAATATATTTAAAAATTATACGAATACACAACTACATCATTATTGTTAAAGATTTAAGCCATGTAGAAAATAGCACAAAACATGGTTAAAAATTTGGTTTATATCCTAATCCACTTACAGGGATATCTATGTGTGTGTGCATGCATGTGTGTGTATATATAATCAATATGTATATATACTAATAGGTATGCACACATATATGTACAAATAGATGTATATTTGTCTTATATGCATTTTTCTGTGGCTTGCTTTTTTTGAAAATAACTAATTGTTATGCACTCATGTTGATCTACCTTCTTTAAGGGTGTTATTTCTTGGTGAGATTGTACCATTGTGTATTTACTTATTCCCTTATATATTAAGTGATTGTATTTGTTTTCTAGGGCTGTTGTAACAAAGTATCATAAATTGGCTCACTTATCTGTCTCATAGTCTGGAGGCTAGAAGTCTGAAATCATGGTGTCCAATGGGCCATGCCCTCTTTGACAGGTCTAGGGGAGAATCCTTCCTTGTCTCTTCTAGCTTCTGGTGTTTGCCGACAATCCTTTGTGTCCCTTGTGTTGTACATACATCATTCTAGTCACATGGCCATCTTCTCCCTGTGTGTCTTCACATTGCCTTCCCTCTGTGCATGCCCGTGTTTACAAAGTGTTCTGTTTTATAAAACATCAGTTATATTGGATAAAGGGCCCATCCTACTCAAGTATGACCTCATCTAACTACTGTGCAACGAGCCTATTTCTAAACAAGGTCACATTCTGAGGTACCAGGGGTTAGGGCTTCAAAATATCTTGTTTGGGGACACAATTTAACCCATACAGTGACTTTCTCATTTTTGCTACTATAGGCATTAACACAATAAAAATACTTGTGTGTACATTTTTGTGTACCTGTGTAATAGGCTTAAGATAGAGTCTCAGAAGAGGAATTGTTGGGTCAAATGGAAAGTACCTTAGAAATTTTGTAACAGTCTGCTAAATTGTCTTCCCGAAACTATTAATTCATTTACCATCTTCCCAACACTGCCTGAGAGAGCCTGTTTATCCATATTCCTATAAACATTTACTGTTATAATTAAAAAAATTGTCTGTCTATTGGACTGAAACATTATCTTAATTAAGAGGCAGGTAGAATATTTTTCTTTTTGGCCTGAAAGTAGCTTTGATTGTGTCCTAAATCTTTCAAAGTAAATTCTGGTAATTTTTTCCTGAAACACCTCTTTCCACAGGGACAAACAAACTAGTGCTTGGGTCTCAGTGGGTGACAGACTTCCTCTCTGGTCCTTCATTTGTCCTCTGAGCTCTGCTCTAATTCCAAACTCTTTATTTCTTTTCCCAACTGAAAAAAGAAAAGAAAAGAAAAGAAAAAAGAAAAGGAAAGAAATGAAAATAAATGAAAAGAAAAGAAAAGAGAAAACCTCCTGAATGCATCAATGGATTCAAATAGGTTTTGAGGGTGAAGGGTGAAAAATGCCATTTACACTAATAGTTTGTGGGCATCAGTTAAGCTGGTTAAAAGGTCTATTATCCACCCCCTCCCCCCACTTTCCTAGTTAAATTTTTTCAGACTCCTGCAAAAATGTCCATCATAGTCCAAGAATCATTCTTCAGATTTAGAGGCTGCATGGGGGAATGGTGGTGTGCATATATACTGTGACACTTTGTCAAGGGGCAGTGACTCCCATGTGTGATTTACCATCTCTTATGAGGCTTCTTGGTACCTGTACCTGTGCTTAGTTTCTAGAACTGCAGACACAGGTGATGGGAGCATTAATAAGGGGCACTTTTTACATCCAGTCACCCACTTTAAACCCCTCTCCTCCTCTACCAGGTGAAAGTTTCTTCTTGTTTTAGAGATAGAACATCCCTGTCTTCACCCTGGATGGATCAACCTGGTCATTATAGTAGAATGGTTAAGATATATGTATGGGTAGGGAGATCCTTCGGTTGCTGGGTTAATTGTCTGGTCTTTACTCTCTGAATCAGTTTCCAAGAGTCAAGATTAAAGCCCTGAATTCTTTTTTTTTGATGGTATATATATATTTTTATTTATATATATTTTTTCATATGAAAAACCAAATGCCCCAGCACTGTTCCTAATATCAACCATTTCCCTTACTTGATCTGCAATGCCAATATCAAGTGCCATATATCAGTTTTCTATATATGCTACATTATAATCTTTAAAAAAATTTTTAAATTCATATGTAATTGTTGTATATATTTTGGGGGTACATGTGATATTTTGATACCTGCATACAATATGTAATGATCAGATCAGGGTAATTGGGAAATCCATCACCTCAAACATTTGAAGCCTTGAATTCTGTCTCAGAATTTTTTCTCTTCATCTAGCTGTGATATCTATGCACTGGGCTAAGGAATGGAGAGGGAGCTTTTCTTACCAGTTAACTTTCTGGCTTTAATTATTTTAGCCAATCACCTTGATTTGTTTTGCTTCATTTTTGGCCTGTGTTTTATGTACAGGTGGTGACCCTCTTCAGTCATCAGTGCCATTCTTGCAACTCTAGGAGTTGCCTTCCAAACTGTCTTAATGCCAGCTGCCTTTATGGCTATAATTTGTCTCTTAGAAGATTTATCCAAATAGTCACACTTTTCATCTGCTCCAATGGAAGATTTGTGTTTTCCTCATAAATTTAAAAAATAGAGGCAAAACCCAGTGGGATCATTTATTGTTGTGTTATAGATTTTATATCTGAAACATTAATGCTAGTTTTATTGAATCTTCCCTCAGATCATCTAATAAAGTTTGTTTTTGACTATCTGCTTATGAGGAAAAGAAATCTGTGGGTACAGTAACTCAGGGGACTTACTGCATTGAATGGTCTTCAGATGTGCTGTTATGAACAAAAATTAGCCTGTCCGTAATAAAAGGAATTATGTCCAGTATTGTGGGTTGAATTGTGTCCTCTAAAATGTTACATAGATGTCCTAACATCTGGTACCTGTGAAAATGACCTTATTTGGAAATAGGGCCTTTGAGATATAATCAAGTTAAGATGAGATTATACTCAATTAGGGTGGGCCCTAATCTATAATGTCATACTTCCATGAACAAATTTCTTGAATCCTTTAGAGATTTTCAATCTCTTCTAACCAAATACTGTGACTCTTCTCTCCATTTCTTTGCTGTTGTGAATAGTGCTGTGATAAACATATAAGTGCAGGTATTTTTTGATAGAATAATTTCTTTTCCTTTGGGTAGATACCCAGTAGTGGGGTTGCTGGATCAAATGGTAGTTCTACTTTCAGTTCTTTGAGAAATCTCCATACGGTTTTCCATAGAGGTTGTACTAATGTACATTCACACCAACAGTGTGTAAGCATTCCCTTTTCTCTGAGTCCTTGCCAACATCTGTTATTTTTTTTTCTTTTTTTAAAATTTCAAAATATTAAGGGACTACAAATGTTTTTGTTACAGGGATACCTTGTGTAATGCTTAAGTCAGGGCGTTTAATGTGCCCATCACCAGAATAGCGTTCATTGTACCCGATTGGTAAGTTTTTACCCCTCACCCCTTCCCATCTTCTCCCCTTCTTGGTTTCCAAAGACTTTTATGTCTCTTTGTGCTCATGTATGCTCATAGTTTAGCTCCCAATTATTAGAGAGTACATGTGGTGTTTGTTTTTCCTTTCCTGAGATACTTCACTTAGGATAATGGTCTCCAGTTCTATCCAAGTTGCTGCAAAAGACATTATTTCATTCCTTTTTATGTCTGAGTAGTACTCCATGGTGTGCATATTTCTATATACATTTCTTAATCGACTGGTGAATTGACAGGCACTGAAGTTGATGTCACATCTTTGCAATTGTGAATTGCGCTGTGATAAACATTCTAGTACAAGTGTCTTTTTGATAAAATGACTTCTTTTTCTTTGGGTAGATACCCAGTAGTGGGATTGCTGGGTTGAATGTTAAGTCTATATTTATTTCTTTGAGGAATCTCTATACTGTTTTCAATAGAGGTTGTATTAATTTGCAGTCCCACCAACAATGTATAGGTGTTCCTTTCTCTCTGCAGCCATGCCAGCATCTATTGTTTTTTGACTTTTTAATAATGGTCATTCTGATAGGGGTAAGGTGGTATCTCATTGTGGTTTTAATTTGCATTTTCCTGATCATTAGTGATGTTGAACATTTTTTCATATGTTTTTTGGCCATTTTTCTATCTTCTTTTGAAAAACTTCTGTTCATGTCTTGATTTCCATCTTAATTTTGTCGTTGATCCAAAGATCATTCCTGAGCAGATTGTTTAATTTCCATGTACTTGTATAGTTTTGAAAGTTCCTCTTGGAATTGATTTCTAGTTTTATTCCAGTGTGATCCAAGAAGATACTTGATATGATTTGTTATCTAGCTGCTTTGTAGTATCATTTGTGTAATTGTTTTTTAAGACTTGTGAGTTTTATACTTTTGTGTGTTTTTATGATGGCAAGTATCAACCTTTCCTATTCATGTTTAGAACTCTCTTGAGCATTTCTTAGAGCACTGATCTAGTGGTGACAAATTCCCTCATCATTTGCTTGTCTCAGTTTTTTCTCCATAAATTATGAAGCTTATTCTAGCAGGATACAAAATTCATGGTTGACAGCTTATTTTTTCTTTAAGAAGTCTGAAAATAGGACTCCAATCTCTTCTGGCTTGTAAAGTTTCTGCTAAGAAGTCCACTGTTAGTCTGATGGGATTTCTTTTTATAGGTGACTAAGTGCTTTTTCCTTGCTGACTTTATGATTTTTCCTTCACATTTACTTTACATAGTCCGATGAGTATATGTCTTGGTGAAGTCCTTTTTGCAGTATATTTTCTTGGAGTTCTCTGAGCCTCTTGTATCTGGATGTCTAACTCTGTAGTAAGACTAGGAAAAGTTTCCACAATTATTTCCTCAGATAGGTTCCAAAGTTGTTGCTTTTCCTTCTCTATCAGGAATACTTATGATTCATAGGTTTAGACACTTAATGTAGTTCCATAGTTCTTGAAGACTGTGTTCATCATTTTAAATTCTTTTTTCTTTATTTTGTCTGACTGAATTATTTTGAAAGATCTTTCTTCAAGTTCTGAGCTTCTTTCTTCTGCTTGGTCTAGTCTATTTTGTTGCAGATTTCAATTGTATTTTATAATTCCTTCAATGAATTTTTCATTTCCAGAAGTTCTGTTTGGTTTTTTTTTCAAATGCCTATCTCTTTGGTAAATTTCTCATTTATTTCCTGAATTGATTTTCTGATTTATTTATATTGGTTTTCAGCTCTCTTTTGGGTCTTTTTGAGCTTCTTTAAAGTCAATATTTTGAATTCTTTATCTGGCATTTCAGATTTCATTTTGGTTAGGATCCATTGCTAGAGAGTTAATGTGATCCTTTGGGGATGTCATAACACTCTGTTTTTACATACTGTCAGAATTGTTATGCTGGTTCCTTCTCATCTGGAGAAACTGTCACTTCTTATTTTTGAATATTCTTGTATTTGGATGGGACTTTTCTTTTCTCCCTTGAAGATGTGACTATATTACATATTGAGTAGGGTCATTTGGCTTTGCATCTATTATCAGTCTTCTGAAGTGTGTTTAAATGTGAGTACAAAAGGCTTCCTCTCCTGTGGATTCTAAAACAAACAACTTTCAAAAACCTACATATGGGGGGATCTAGGGTTTTACTCAGTATAAAAGAAAACTTGTGAAAATGGTGTGTTAGACTCAAGTGTAATAGTCCCTGACTTCTAGTTGGTGATTAATCCCTCTCACTTCTTCCTGCATAGTGTACTTACGTAAACAACAAAAGTGATGTGCCAATATTTCTAAGGTTTTGGTTTTATTTCACCAATAGCTACTTCTGTTGGTAAAGATTTTGTTATTGACTTAAAATTTTTTTTTTTTCATTTTTAGTTACCATCTCAATTTCTTGCATGAAATTTTTTAAAATTTTGAGACAGAGTCTCGGTCTGTTGCCGAGGCTAGAGTGCAGCAGCATCATCATAGCTGACTGCAATGTCAAATTCCTGGGCTCAAGTGATCCTCCTGCCTCAGCCTCCCAGAGTGCTAGGATTACAGGTATGAGCCACCACACCTGGCCATCGTTACTGAATTTTTGAAAAAAAAATCAGGCAAAAGTTTTCTGTTGGATATGACATTGTTGGTTATCCTAGCCAGCTGCCCCCTTCCAAAAAAATTCTGATAAAAATAATGTCTTATATTAGGTTTATTGTTGTTTCTCCAGATGGCATAAGTCTAAGCAAAATGAGACAGTAGTCTTGTGGCAAAGCTAGTTGTTTCCATTGCCCTTGCATAGGAAAAGTATCTCATAAATCACTAGTAGTTTATGCCAGCTTGGAAGCAGAACCTTAATTTTCCTTGAGAAGGACATTTAAGAGGATACAGTAACTTTTGCATATTGCATGATATAGTCCCTGGCAAAGGGCAAGTCCTTTAAGTGACAAACTGCTATGGGGCACGTGCCATCTAGTTATAGAGGGTATGTGATATTACCAAATAAATACCTAAGTATATCTCACATATTTATCTTTAAGAATATGAAATTCTCAAAATTTCTAGTTTGAAAACCTTAATATATATCTTATTATTAATAAAATGACAGGAAATCTCTTTTGGTTTTATCTACCATTATCATAAAAAACAGGCATTCATTGCTGTCCTTTTTGTGTAGATGTCAAAGACAAGCAATGTATTCCTCTTCTCACTAGCAGGGCATATTACTTTATTGAGATGATGTAATTACTTTTCTGTGCAATTAAAATAGACATTTTTCTTTCCTTTTCCTAATTATATCATTGTATGTGGTTTAGGTGGTCCTTTCTAGAGATCAGTCTTCTTCCTTTTTGATGAGTAATGAATGGTATGTTTAAAATTCCATTAGTGAGCATAAATGTACAGTTAAATTATAGAGTTTTAAGATAATGTATAGGTTTCCTCCCCCACTTTTTATCAAGATGTACTAACAAGGACTGTATATACGCCTTTACCTGAAATTATAAAATAAAAAACCAAAGGGAAAAATATATGAAACAATGATCTTCAATACACTGGACACCAGACAACAAAGGACAATGATCCCTGAGGATAGAAAAAAAAGAGATGAGCCCTAAGATTGCCTCAGCTTATATTGCCTTGAGAGAGTTTTTGGGCTGTAGCACAGGAAGGGAGAATCCCAGGTGGAGCCTGGCAGGTTGCCTGAGTTAAGGAGATGGAACTGAGAAGTCAGAGAGACCAAAGGGGCTAGAATTTGCAGGACAGTACTCTGAGCAGATTGGAGCTACATAGAGATTTCCAGATATCTGCAGAGGGTCATCCTAGAATACTCAGCTGAGTACTGATCAGCACACGCATGTGAAGAAACTTCCTGAAGCCAGGGAAAACACCTCTCAAAAAGATTAGAGGGAACAGTAACCACTGCTCACATATGGTCAAAATAGGGCCTGCTCCCCTCAGCCAGAGTAGAAATGCTCATAATTTACAGGGTTTGGATAAAGTAGTTTAGTCCTAGATTATACACAGCTTTGGTCTCTCCTGACAAATCTTAAAAGCAAGACCCAAAGAATTAAACAAAACTCAAAAAATGTTTATAGGAGTACAAAAATATCCAGTGACCAATAAGATAAAATTCACAATGTATGGGCTCAATAAAAAATTACCAGGCACACAAAGAAGCAGGAAAATATGATGCATAATAGTAAGAAAAAATCAACTGGGCATGGTGGCTCATTTCTATAATCCCAGAACTTTGGGAGGTCAAGGTGAGAGGATCACTTGAGGCCTGAAGTTCAAGACCAGCCTGGGCAACACAGTGAGACCCCATCTCTACAAAAAATAAAAATATAAAAAAAAATTAAAGAAAAATCAATCAATCAAAACTGACCCAGAAGTGACACAGTTGTTATCATTAGCAGACAAGGACATTGAAACAATTATTATTTATGTATGCCATAAATTCAAAAAGCTAAAAGAAAGAATGTGTTGTGACATAAGATTGATTTAAAAAACCCAAATTTTGTGAGGAAAAAACTACAATATCTAAGATAAAAAATACACTTCAGGGAACAATGGCAGATAAATACTGCCCAAGAACTTCAACCAGAAGTGAAAGGATGTTAATTACGACCATAAAAGCATATGAAAATTTAAAAATTCACTGCTATAGTTAAGCTCACAAATTCAGAATAATCCATTACTTTAATGATGGCATATAATCTTTCAGATCTCTACTATGAAGGTTAAAATTCAAAGTTGTCAGTGTTAACCACAGCTACAATAAATTATTAAGGAATACACAATATTAAAAATATAAATTAAGGCAACTAAATCACAAGTTGTGGGAGAGAGGAAACCGTCTAGAATATTCGCTATTATGTTAAAATAGTCTTTTATAAATATAAGATTTTTCTTGTAAGCCCCAGAATACCCACTAAGGAAAAATTACAGCAGATACACAAATGAAAAAGAGAAAGAAATCAAAGCTCATCACTATAGAAAACCACCAAACCCCAAAGGTAAGCAGCAAGAGAGGAAGAATGGGACAAAAGATCTGCAAAACAACTAGAAAACAATTAATAGAATGTCAGGAGTAAATCCTTGCCTATTAACAATAACCTTGAATGTAAATGGATCAAATTCTCCAGTTGAAAGATACAGAGTGGCTGAATGGATAAAAACCAAGACCTAACTATATGTTGCCTACAAGAGACTCACTTCATCTGTAAGGACATAGACTGAAAGTAAAGGGATGGAAAACGGTATTCCATGCAAATGGAAGTCAAAGGAGAGCAGGAGCAGCTATATTTATATCAGATAAAATAAACTTTAAGTTAAAAACTGTAAAAAGATACAAAGATGGTCATTATATAGTGATAAAAGGGTCAATTGAAAAAAAGAATATAACAATTGTCAATATGTCTATACGAGAGCACCCAAATATATAAAGCAAATAGTTATTAGATCTAAAGGAGACATAGACTCCAATAGAATAATAGTAGGGGACTTGGCCACCCCACTTTCAGCAATAGACAGATCATCCAGACAGAAAATCAACAAAGAAACCTCAGATTTAAATTGCACTCTAGATGAAATGGACCTAACAGACATTTACAGAACATTCCATCCAACAGCTGAAGAATATACATTCTTCTTGTCAGCACATGGAACTTTCTCCAGGATAGATCATATGTTAGGTCACAAGACAAGTCTCAACAGATTTACACAAATAGTATGTTTTCTGACCAAAATGGAATAAAACTAGAAATCAATAACAAGAATAACTTTAGAAACTATACAGATACATGGAAATTAAACAACATATTTCTGAGTAATGAGGGTGCTAATGAAGAAATTAAAAAGGGAATTAAAAAATGAGACAAATGAGAATGGAAAGACAACACACCCAAACCTATACAGCAACAGCAGTCCTATGAGGGAAGTTTATGACAACAAATGCCTGCATCGAAAATTTAGAAAGGTCTCAAACAAACTAACATTGCACTTCAAGGAATTAGAAAAACAACAAACTAAACCCAAAAGTAGCGAAAGGAAAGAAACAATAGAGATCAGAGCAGAAAAAATAAAATAGAGACTAAATAAACAATACAAAAGACCAAGAAAATGAAGAGTTGGTGTTTTGAAAAGATAAACCAAATTGACAAACCTTTAGCCAGACTAAGAAGAGAGAAGAGTCAAATAAATAAAATCAGAGATGAAAAAGAAGACATTACAACTGATAAAACAGAAATACAAAGGATAAGAGACTTTTTTGAACAACTTAAACCAACAAATTGGAAAACCTAAAAGTAATAGATAAATTCCTGGATACATACAACCTACCAAAATTGAATCCTGAAGAAACAGAAAATCTGAACAGACCAAAATGAGTAACAAGATTGAATCAGTAATAAAGTCTCCCATCAAAGAAAGCCCCAGGATCAGAAGCGTTCACTGCTGAATTCTACCAAATGCTTAATGAAAAACTAATACCAATCTTTTGCAAACTATTCTAAAAATTGAAGATGAAGTAATTCTTCCAAATTCATTCTATGAGGCCAGCATCACCTTGATACTAAAACCAGACAGGGACAGAACAAAAAAAGACAAATACAGGCCAATATCCCTGATGAGCATAGACATAAAAATCCTCAGCCAGGCCCGGTGGCCCACACCTGTAATCCTAGAGCTCTGGGAGGTCAAGGTGGGAGGACTGCTTGAGCTCAGGAGCTCAAGACCAGCCTGAGCAAGTGTGAGACCCCGTATCTACTAAAAATAGAAAAATTAGCCAGGCATCTTGGTGCCTGCCTGTAGTCCCAGCTGCTCGGGAGGCTGAGGCAGGAGGATCGCTTGAGCCCAGGATCTGAGGTTGCAGTGAGCTATGATGATGTGACTGCACTCTAGCCGGGGGCGACAGACCAAGACTCTGTCTCAAAAAAACCCAAAAAAGAGAGAAGGAATAAGTCTGGTGTTCTATTGCATAGTAGAGTGACTATAGTTAACAATATTATATTGTATATTTCAAAATAACTAGAAGAGAGGATTTTGAATGTTCTCACTAGAAGGAAATGATAAATGTTTGAGGTGATAGATATGCTAAATACCCTAATTTGATCATTACACAATGAATGTATACGTGTATTGAAACATCATTCTATGTCCCAGAAATATTTAATGTGTACAATTACTATGTGTTAATAAAAAAACTTAAAAAAAATTGCAGAAGAAAACATTAGTAAACTTGACATAGAAATAGACATGGTCCAAAATGAAACATAGAGAAAATACTAAGAAAAAGAGGATTAGTCAGGGAGTTATAGGACATCAAGAAACCTAATATACATAAAATTTAAGACCCTGAAGAAAAGGGATGTATAAAAATTTTGAAGAAATAATGGGTGAAATTTTAAATCTTTGATGAAAACCATAAATCTATAGATCTAAGAAGCTCAACAATCCCTAATCACAAAAAACTTAAAAGAAAATGATTCAAAGTCATATCATAATTAAATTGCTCAAAACCAGTGATAAGGAGAAACTCTTAAAAAGCAGCCAGAATAAAAAGGTCTGTCCAGAAAGTATCTAACCATGTAACTGTTCTCGTTACATTAACAATGGCTGGATACTTTCTGGACAGACCTTGTGTATATATAAAGGAACAAAAATAAGAATGACTACAGATTTCTTTTCAAAAAACAATACAGGTAAGAATACAGTGAAGTGATACCTTTAAGGTACCAGAAGAAAAAAATTAGAGTTCTATACCTAGTAAATATGTCTTTCAAAAATGAAAGTGAGATAAATGCTTTTTCAGAGACAGAAAAGCTAAAAGAATTCATTATCAGTAGATTTGCAGTATAAGAAATGCTAAGAAGAAGTCCTTCATAAAGAAGGAAAATGATACTAGACAGAAATGTGGAATGGAGGGCCGTGGAAATGCCGACTGCAGAGGTAATTGTATAAGACTTTTTTTCCTTATTACTTAATTTTTAAAAGAGTTAATTGACTAAACAAAAAATAATTATGTATTGTGGGTGTTACACACATATAGAACTAAAATGTATGACAAAAACAGCACAAAGGCTGGAAGGGGAGAAATGGAAGCATACTATTGTAAGGTTCTGATGCTATATGTGAAGTGGCATAATATTACTTGAAGGTAGAAAGTGATAAATTAAAGACGAGTACTGTAAGCCCTTGCACTACTACTAACATAATAAGATAAAGATGTATAGCTAATAAGCTCACAAAAGAGAAAAAATGGAATCATAGAAAATATTTCATCAAAAAGACGTCAGAGAAAGAAAAAAAGAACCGAGAGCAGATAGGATAAATACATAGAAAACAAATACTGAGTTGGTAGATTTAAACCTAACCTTACCATCAATCACATTAAATAAAATGGCCTAAGGTAATACAGGCCATTATAAAGGTGCAGGTATTTGTCACTGATATCCTTTTACCCTTTCTTAAAAAATAGAATTCCTGAATTTTACTTGTGTACATGATTGCCAAATAGAGACTACATTTCCCAGCCACCCTTGTAACCAAGTGTAGCCATCTGACTAAGTCCTGATGAAAGATCCAGGTCTGTTGTGTACCACTTCTAAGATGTGCCCTTAAAAGGAGTGGTCTTGTGCACTCTTTGCTTTTTCCCCTTTTACACAGGCTGGGAGATGTTAGAAGGTGGAGTAGCCAACTTGGACCATCCTGTAACTGGATAAAGAAGCTACATGTTGAGGATGGCAGAGCCACCCTGTCAACCCTTGATTATATACCTCTGAACTGTTTCAAGAAAGGGTAATAAACTTCTATCACATTTAAGCTGCTTTCTCAATTTGGGTTACCCCCGAAATATACTTTGAGGCAAGGAATTGGAAACAGTTAATTTATTTGGGAAGTTATCCTAGGAAGCACAGGCAAGAGAGATAAGGCAATAAAGGATGCAATAATGTGTGAATTGCTATGGTCACATCCCGTTGGGGACCCTCCAAGAAGCTCACCTTAAAATCACCCAGCAGTAAGTAGGAATGCTGAGACATTCATCAACTGACTCCCTTACCCATCGGATGAGGGTGTATCCCCACCCTAATGCCCTAGGGTATTCACTCCCCAGAGCTGTCAGCATTCTGGAAACTATCATCATGTGTAGCTGCAAACGAAGTAATCAGTGATATGGAGTGGCATCAATAGTGTCTGAGTAACATGGTATTATTCTTGGAAGTATGTTTTCTCAAGTAAAAATAGAGCAACAGTCACAATTAAAATGGAATATTTCTAATAAAAAAGTAATTGTCATTGTTTTGCTCCTGAGATATGAGACTCCACCTTTTCAAAACGTATGTACAGAATCAAGAATACTATTTTATGGAATAAGAATGGCATTATGTAGTAGTTTCTTAGCCATAAAGTCTGATTAGTTGATGTCAACTACACTTCAAAAATTTGGTGTGGGTCGGGTGTGGTGGCACATGCCTATTATCCCAGCACTTTGGGAGGCTGAGGTGAGAGGATCGCTTGAGCCCAGGAGTTCAAGACCAGCCTGGGCAACATAATGAGACCCTGTCTCTACAAAAAAAAATTAGCCAGGTGTGGTGGCACACGCCTGTGGTCTCAGCTACTCAGGAGGCTGAGGCAAGACGATTGCTTGAGCCCCAGAGTTTGAGGTTGCAGTGAGCTATGATGATGCTCCATTGCACTTTATCCCGGGCAACAGAGCAAGACCCTGTCAAAAAAAAAAAAAAAAGAAAAAAACAAGGAAGGAAGGAAAGAAAGAAAAAGAAAAAGAAAGAAAGAACAAAAGAGAAAGAAAAAATTTGGTTTGAAAACATTGACTTTTGGCTCCAATTTTAGTAATTAACAACTGTTCCATTCTTTGGTTACAATTTTCAAAGTCTAGTTGATCATTTCTTTCACTGTTTATTATAGACACTCTGGCATAATGGGTTAGCTAATTGTACAATAAATTCTCTGGTTCTTTTTGTCAGACTGCAAATTCCAAGGCATCATACCTTAAATATTTGTACTAGTACATGTAAAATCTGTTTTACGTTGGGGTAAAAGTTATGTGCCCAGTACGTGGCCTTTGACTTTTCATTTAATAGCACAGTAGGTGTAAATTAATATATCACAGCACAGCTTTTCTGAGTCTATAACTAGACTGTGCCTACAGCTGGTTTGCAGTGGAGAAAATTCTCTTCTAAAAGAGCCACCACTTTGTGCTTATGTCCAAAATTTAAAGATTTCCTTCTTGTATGTAGCATGTGTTTCACAGATCTACTTTGTAGAGTTTTTAAGAGAGGTATTGGAGAAGTTCAAGAATTTCAGGTAAGAAATTATTTATTCTTATATTGCTAATAATTAGGAAACTAATTTTTTCTTACTAAGGTTTGAAAAACATGTATTTTGGGAGCTATTAGTAGAAGTTCTGATAAACATCTCAAAATTATTTTTGGGAGGCATGAGGAAATGCTAAAAAGATTTAAAAATTATATTTAGAAAAAAGAATATAAATGGAAATCAAAGAATACCATTAAAAATGAATGGCTGCTTTCTTATTTTTTGAAAACATTTCTTTAATGACTACATTTGGATGTACCATCTAATCTAGTTTTAACACACTATCTAAGATTCTGGAAATTAGATGACATGGTTATTTCCTCCATTACAATGGGGATGACAAAATCCAGTTCTGCTAAATTTCATAGCTAATGCCTAAGCCATACCTTAATGCCCAGGCATAATACCTCAAATATTTAATATTGAAATATCAAAATACAACTAAAGCAAACACTTCCAATGGTAAGAATAACATGGAAAAATACATGATCAAAGTCTTCTGGTGTGATGACTAACTGTGGATAAAATGGTGCTTACTCTCAGGGTATATACTTTACAACCATAGAATATCCTGCAAGATGAGGTTATGGGAAAGGGTTATTTCTACATACTGTTTATGGGATTATCAGTTGATGTAATCTGACATAGAGCAGTACCTTGTTACAATCTCTCAAAAATTAAAATACAGATACCTTTCGCCAGAAATTCCATTGCTGTAACTATATCCTACTTGAACTAATAATAGAAATATATATGTATATGGATGCTCATTTCAGCAGATTATATTGTAAAAACTTAAAGCACCTTAAATATACATCATTAGGGAATTGTTAACTAAATTATGGTACAATCATGCATGCAATAACATTTTACTAGTATAAATAATGAAGTTTAGTTTTATGTGCCAACATGAAAGGTTTTCTAATATATATTTCTAAGGGAGAAAAGATGTTGCAGAACAGTAAGTACATTATGTTTCTACATGCATAAAATAAATATTGATATGTTTGTGTGTCTTTGTATGTATATGCCCCCAAAATTTCTGTAATGAGACAAAGAAACTATTAATCTTACCTTCAGAGAGTGAGACTGGAAGTTGGAGTGGAGGGGGATACTTATTTTTATTTTACTGACTTCAGTCTACTTGAATTTATTTTAAAAAATCATATGCATATGTTTGTATTATAGTAAACAATTACATTAAAAAACTGAGCTATTTTTATAGACCACCAATTTATTAATAAAGAGAAAATGGAGAAACACAGAAACATAAGTTCACTGATATACTAATATTACTCAAATACACCACCCCCATGGAATGACTTAGGTAAACCAATACTTGATAATTTTCTGTTCATTCTGATTTTATTTCTTTTCATTTGGTTTGGTTTGATTATTTACTTAGTTTTGTTTTTGTAGAAAGCAATCATTTGTTCTGATCCTTTACTTATAAAATAATACTATTTTACTAAAAACATCTTATATAAGATGTAACCAAATTTAGCAGGAATGGGTTAGTATTCTTCTATCATGTTAAGTTGTTACAAAACAGTATAAAAAGAGCCACAGGCAAATTCCATTCTGAAAAATTCTCCATTATGAGTACAAGGAGATAGAATAGGTGATGGAATTATCCCAGGATTTGCTGGTACCTGCCTTGGTGGGGATAATGAGTTCCTGTCTTTCCATATTGCACTTAGTTTCTGAGGATGCAGCCTAAGTATGATGTAAATAAGCTTTTTCAGAAAATTCCTCACAAAGAAGAGTCCTGCTTTGTTGTCCAAGCTACATGGGTCTTTTGAGAACTACTTCTAGCTCAGAAGGAGAGACTTATGTGTCTTATGAAATTTTTATTGGAAAAGTATTTTAAAATACTTTTATTGTAATTTATATTTTGGAAAGTGTTGAAAAGCAAATAGGCAAATATCAATCCTTCTGTTCATCAATCAGTCAAACACAATTTCACCATCCAGAGACAACTGTTAATACTTTATTATGTTACTATTCAGTATTTTGGTGCATTTTAAAAAAACATAGCTGTATTACATGTATTATGTTAAACTATCATATGCACTTCCTCTTATGCAGGAAGTTTGTTAAAAATTTTTCCTATGCATAGTTTTTCATGGATGCTTAATGTTTCACTCTGACTTTACCATAATTTCCATAACCATTCATCTAAATTTGGATATTTAAGTCAATTTCATTAAAACAATTTAACCATTATAAAGAATACCACCATTACCCCTTTTCTTAGTAATTCTTATTTATGGTTCTGATTATCATTTTATTTATTTTCTTCACCTTTTTTAATTTTGAAAAAAGTTTAGTAATTTTAGAATAACTAGAATTAAAGTTCATGAGCATTTGAAATGATGTGGCTATACACACACACACACATAGGTAAATGTCTGTATGTGTATATTAGATATCTATGCCAGTGGTTCTCAACCAGGGGCAATTTCACTCCCCTGTCTTCCGCCTGTTCCTCAAAAGACATGTGGCATTATCTGGAGACATATTTGATTGTCATGACTGCGGGGTGCTGCTACTGCTGCTCTCACCTAATGGGTAGAAGCCAGGGATGTTGCTAACCATCCTGCAATGCTCAAGACAGCTTCCTACAACAAAGAATTATCCAGTCCAAAACCAGCAATAGTGCTAAGTCTGAGAAACTCTGAAAAAAATATATATTTCAGACTGTATATTTAAATATCAAATATTAAAATATATGTCTTCTGTTTACAAATTCACTCCCAGTATGAAAGTATTAATTTACCAATAATATTACTGGTAATGTTTTTGTTAACTCTATAAGAAAAAAGTTATTTTTAATTTTAATAAAATTGATCTTTAAAAAACTATTGAATATTGATTTTTCATTCCTATTTCTTCTCTCCATCCTTTGTTTTTGCTCCCATCCCTTGGTTAATATTATAAAGTGAAAGCTTCAGCTTTTAAATTCCTAGGTCACACAGTCCTTCTTTCAGATGAAAAATGAACAAATAAGATGAAAAAGCATAACGGCACCTCAGGATTCCTATCTGGCATTTAGAGCCATTATAATTAGTTGTTAAAAAGCATTAAAAATTATATTGGGAACAATATATGAAAATCAAATTTGGAGTCAATTTTAAATTAAATGGATGGTTCTTTGAGTTACGCAGATGACTGTCACACCCCCAACGAAAGGGAGAGAAGCAATCTGTATTTTTACTAAAATCAGTAAAATGAGTTACCAGTCCTTTAGCTTCAGGAAGACTATATTTCATACTTGGTACTTCTGGAATACCTCAAAGCCAAAATTTGGCAAGTCTTATGACATTGTCTTTAATTCCTGTTATTATAGTGTTTTACTTGTAAAAGAGGTTGATATTAACAGTCTTAGTCTTAACAATTTTGGAATTAAACCTTCATTTATTTATTGTTTATTGAATATCTAATAGCTATTATAATATTATGTCTTACCTTTCAAATGTCACTCCCATGTGAATTGGCCAGTACTTTTAATATGTATTAAAATCACCATACATTTTTAAACTGAACTTCTCAATTTATTGCCTCCCTCTTACCCCCCATCATATCTCCTGTATGAATACAGAAACTATATAGAACAGGGCTTGCATACCTGGTTTTGCCTATATAGAGCTACTGCTATTTCCTTAAGTTTTCTCCATTAAAAACAAAATGAACAAACAAACAAAGCCATTTATTATTTACTTTTGATAAAATTTACAAATGTCCTAGTTTTCTGTAGAAAATGTAAAATATAGATAGGTAAAAAGAAAAATCACCTATTATTGCATCATCTGGAGGTAAATACAATTAAAGCTTAATACATCTGCCTACCTAACATTTGGTTTTTACACAAAACTATGTGTATTTTTTGTGAACATCTATTCTTATCAATATATATTCCATTATATAAATGTGCCATGGCTTATTTAACCAATTCCCTAATATTGAGTAATTTAGATAGTTACTAATTTTTATAAATGATGCTACAAAAAGGAATCTTTCATGTACATCTCTTTACATATGTCAGATTATTTCCTTAGGATAAATGCCTCATAGTAAAATTTCTTGGTCATTGGGCTGAAGATTTTAAAGATCTTTGATTGATGTTGTCAAATTGCTTATGGAAGAGTTATACAAGTTTACTTTCCTCATAACATAGCTTCTTTATAACATTTTTGTTAATTTCAATAATTGAATCCTAAATTCTGTACTTACAAAGAGTTTGGTAATGAATTATATGCAGATCCTCTATAAAAAAATAGAACAACTTGTGATTTCTTTAATAGCAAGGTGAAACCCAATTTTCCCCAATGGCTAGATAGTATGTAGTCAATCAGGAGTAAATAATATTGTAAGACAGAGATTAAAGCCTGTGAAAGAATGATCAAGGGAAACGAAAATTAAGAATATTTCTTGATCATGATGTGAAAATTTACTTTTAGTTCAAGCTGCATTTACCAGAGGTATGTGTAATGAAGGATAGTGATTTTTGAATTTTGTTCCTTGGAATTCCTCAATGCTTCAGCAGTTCGTAGACTGCTTTCTTTTAATTTAATTGAAAATCTTTTTAGATTATTGAAACACTGTAAAGAATAACACATATTCACATATGCTATAAAATTTTTTTTTAAACACTAGTAGCTATAATGTGTGACTGCTTGGTAAACGTTTTTTGCCTATTGTGGAATAAAGTTGCCAGACAAGGGTTTTGGGTTTTTTTAAAAATTATTATGAAAAGTTTCACACATGTGTTCCATAAGAAGACTAGCTATCTCAGTTTAATTGAAGAGTATTCAGAAATTTCAAGGGTGACTTAAACTGATAGCACTTGCAGCTATTTGTCTATATATATCTCTGAATAATGAATATAAAATGCAGGAAAAAACCGTGGATGCTGAGGCTGAGGCTGAAATGACTATAGTTCTTATGTATAGTCACCAATTCATCAAAATTCTCATTAATTAGCTTTATAAACAAAATAAATTTAAAGATAATCCTTATTTGATGTTTTGTAAATTGTTCCACTTCTGATTTCATTTAATACATGGGTTCTATTGCTTAAAAATAAGTGAAGGACCATTGAAAAGGGAATTTGACTGTTAATGACAGCACCTAGGGTTAGTACAGAAACATAAGTCAGTCCTATTTGTGTTATTTGTCTCATAAGTCAGAAACAAATATATATTTTAAAAGGGGAATAAACTCCTTACTCAATTTTTCCAGAAGTAGATTATCTTCTTTGTATATAGGTAGTTCTTGCTTTGCAGAGTAGTGTGGGGCAGCAAAAATAACTGGCAAAATGATCTTAATAATCAGTGGGAAAAATGATCGTTCTGTCATCTTTAAACATTTTTGTCAAAACATTAAAACTGTCATGCTGTTGGTTATACATGTATATATATATGTATGATGTATACAGTTATATATATATTCATATTATATGTACATAGTTGTATAGGGAAATGAGAAGGAATAAAACTAATATTTAGTACATTGTAACTTAAAACATTAAAATATTGAGAATTAATGTGTTTTATTTGAAAAAACTTATCAAGCGTAGTTTGAATAGTGCTTGTCTTCTTTTTGCATAACTTATAGTAAGGAGTAAATATCCTTTCTATGCCTTGGCAAATTTTCATACTCCTTTTTAAGTTTGGATCAGCTTCCAACTTTTTATTCTGTTCACTTTCAATGTTGTAAAATATCTCTGAGAATTCCTTTTATGTGAAGCTTTTGCTGGAGTTAATTCCTCTGGGACCATGGACATTTTCACTATAACCATTTTTTGCATTTGTGTTTGCCTTCACTAAGTTTCTCTTGCTAGAGTCTCTCTAATGGCGGCTATCTACCCATGATTGACTATTTCTTTTATAACTCCATTTTTGTTTGATCCCAATTTCACTTCCAGCATTATCGTTTTTCTTTTCTTTGCTGCACTTTCATCTTTGTTGGCTAATTCCCTCTTTTGATTATCCATTTTTATAGAAAGTCACCTGAGTTTGTCACTGGGAGACAAGGACACAACATGACTACATACTTTACTGTGTGTGAATTGAATAATAAATGCTCAGTAATCGATCACCAACAGACTTTGAAAGAAGTGATGTGATTGTTCACTGATCAGGGTGCACATCTGTTATTTATGTAGTGATTTGTGGACTGAAGAGCTAGCAGCGAAGTTTGTACTTTATGCAATTACTCACATTTAATATACCGTGGTAACTGAATTTTGAATCATGTTGTTGGGGGACAGTTGTTATTTAACCAATCCATGGTAACTGAAATTCATGTATATGGGAACTATGCTGAGTCAGGACTGCATGTATTCTCTGCTTAAACTGGACTATCATAATTCCCTCTGAGTTTCTGAGATTGGAGTGAAATGAATTAAGAATTATCCCCCCCAAAAGAATGTCTAAATATCTTGTTTAGCTTGTGCATGCATGTTAATTTTTGACGTGATATCAGGGTCAAACATTTTTATTTGTTTGTAAGTTATTTATGCTTCTTATCTCTGGCATCACTGCTATTATTTTGATATTAAATATCAAGCACATAGCATCCAGAAAGATTCAAGCAATACCAAGACATATTTTATATTCTTACTATATATATCTTTAGTTAAAGCAAGATATATAATAGTATTTTTAAAAACATTTGTTTTGAAATAATTATAGATTCACAATCTATAGGAAATTGCAAAAGATAGGACAGAGAGGTCCTGTGTACCTTTCACCCAGTTTCTCCCAGTTGTTACTTCTTATGTAACTATAGTACAATATCAAAACTAGGAAAATGACATTGGTACTATCTATGTGTATAGTTCTGTTATTTATATCACATATGTAGATTGGTATAACCAATCAAGATGCAGAACTATCCCATCATCACCAAAGACCTCCCTTACCCCTTTATGGTTTCTCCCAACTCCCATCTGTAACACCTGACAACTACCCATCTGTAACTTTGTCTTTTAAAAAATGACCAGAAGTTTGTTTCTTTCTATTGCTGAATAGTATTCTGTGGTTAGTGTTGTTTCTCTGAGTGTATTAAAAGTTTATAAAAGTTGTATCATGTTATTTTATCCTTTTGCAACTCTTAGAAAACTCAATAGTATGTTTTTGAGATTGATCCATATTGATAGTTGTTACCTATTTCATAAATAGCATCTAGATACAGTTTTGAACATCTGATCTGAGAATCTTAACTAGTGATTTAAATCTGTTTATACTTATTGCTGTAACTGAAGTATTTTTATTTATTTATAATATCTTACATTTAATTTTCCATTTATTTTTCTCTTGTTTCTTATTTCTCTTCTGCTTTCTGTTGGAATGATTGATTCTTAATTTCTTTTTTTCCTTTCTTTGGAATTATAGTCATACTTTTTTTCTTGTAATGGATACTTCAGATTTTAATATGTGTACTTGTTTTAAAAATCTTTAAGTTAATAAGTATCTTTACATTTCTTGTAAAAGACTTTCAGAACTTTAGAGTACATTCTTTGAATCACCCCTCAAATTTTCGTGTGAATGTTTTATTTCCATCTTTGGTTTTACCTACTACCTGTTAGTAGTCATTACTACCTGCCTGCATTAATTTGCATTTACCAATTTCTTTGTTTTCCGTTGTTTCCTGAGTTCAGGTCCTTTCTTACCAAAGTTCATGTATTAATAAATCTTTTGGTGCAGTTTGTGAGTGGCAAAAATCTATCTCAGTCTTTAAATGAGAATGTCTTTACATCATCCCTTCTCTTAAATTTTTTTTTTTTTAAACAGGGTTTCACTCTGTTGCCAGGGCAAGAGTTGCAGTGGTGTCATTATAGCTCACTGCAACTTCAGACTTGTAGGCTCAAGCAGTCCTCCTGTCTCAACCTCCTAAGTAGCTGGGACTATAGGTGTGGGCCACCATGCCTAGCTAATTTTTCTATTTTTTAGTAAAGATGGGGTCTGGCTTTTGTTCAGGCTGGTCTCGAACTCCTGCCCTCAAGCAGTCCTCCTGCCTTGGCCTCCCAAAGTGCTAGGATTACAGACGTGAGCCATCACACCTGGCCTAAATTTTTTTTATTAAGAGAATTTTCAAACATATAGAAGAGTAGGAAAAATAGAACCATGTACACCCATATACTTATCATCTAGACTCAGCAATTTATCTAGACTCAAATTATTTGACTTTTTTCCATGTGTGCACTCTCTACCTGCCTACCTACACACACACACACACACACACACACACACACACTTCAGCTAAAACACTTAAAAATAAGTTTATGGACATCACGCTACTTTGCTCCTGAATGAAAGCTGTTCAACATACTTCTGTACACTAAGGATAGCTTCAATACATATAAAATTCCATTACAATATATAAAAATATGAGGAGCAATTTTCTCTAATATCAACTAGTGCTCCACATATATTCATATTTTTCAATTGTTCCCAAATGGTTTTTTCACCTTTTTTTTTTTTAAGCCAGGATCCAACCCAAAACTACACATTGCATTTATTTGTTATCTATCTTAAATTTTAAAAATCTAGCAAAGGGCCTATCCCTCCATTATTTTCATGACATTGATTTTTGGAAGATAGCAGACCAGTTGTTTTGAAAATTACCCACTTACTGGATTTGATTACTTTCACATGGTGTCATTTAATCTATTCCTTGTGTTTTCTATAACTTGTTAATCTTAACCTGGAGTGTTATTTGAACTGGTTCTAGAATTCTAGGTTGACAGTTTCTTGAGCATTATTCTCTGACCTGTATTTTTGACTGATTATAAGTCTATTGACAGTTATTGTTTCTTTGCAGATAATCTTTTTTCTCTGGTTCCTTTTCATATTTTCTTTCAATTTTGGTATTTTAGTTTAAGCAGGAAGTGTTTTGGAGTAGATTTATGTTTGTTATTGTGCTTTGGGCTCTTTGTAATTTATAAATCGAGGGTTCTTATCACTCATTAATTATAGAAAAATTATCAACCATTATCACATTGAATATGTTTCTACTCCATTCTTTCTATTATCTCCTTTTGGAACGCCTATATTCTATATGTTGAACATTGTCTGTTCATTTTCCATGTTTTTTCTGTTCTTTTTCTTATTTCCCATCCCTTCACTTCTCTTACAACGTTACCCCTGGGTAATATCCTCAGAACTATCTCCCAGTCCTCTAATCTAAACCTACAGTTCCATCCACTCTGCTATTTATCTCATCCTTTATGTTTTTAAATCCAATGTTTAAGTCCCAAATATTTTTTTCTTTTTTCCTGAAGTTCTACTTATTTCCTATATCCTTGATTGTTTTATAATGTCTGTTCTTCCCTTATGGCTTTTTAAAAATCTCCTTAATAATTTAAAATGTACTTATTTTATAGTTTCTTTCATAATGTTTTATTACCTGAAGCTCTTGGGTTCTAATTCCCCTGTTTGTTATATTGCTTATAGTCATTCATGTTGGAGTATTTCCTCTTATGATTTGTACTTTTTGAAGATCAGATCAGCATTATTGATGATTATGTGTTTGTGTGTTTGTCTATGTCCAGAGAATAATGCAGAAGGAAAATAACTGCCAATCTAGAATTCTATAATACTTATGCAAAGTAGTTTTGCATTTTTTTCCACCGGGTGTTTCAAAAATGTAATAGTTGGGAATCAATTTTTATGCTAATTATCTTGGCTTAAGGATTCCTGTGCCACAAAAGAACACAGGCTGAATCTACACTTTCTCAAGTAAATTTTTATTTTTGAAAAAACCTTTCAGAGCTCTTGGAAAGACAGTTTCCTTTTTTGTCTCTTAAACTTTTGGATAGAGTCCTTATCTTTCACTAGGGAGGCAGCCTGTTTAGGGTGCTAACTTCATGAAAGAATCTCATTTCTGTATCTCTGCAGTACACGAATTCAAGGCCACATCTCTTGTCCCTGCATGGAAATTAAAACCTTAGCCTCTGGCCTTTAGGTCATATAACTTGCCCACATCTCTCCGACTGATTCAGTTTGTCTTTTAATCTGCCTGCTCTAGATCCTCTTTGGCACCTGGATGTTTTTCTTTCTTTCTTTCCTTTCTTTGTTTCTTTCATTTCTTTCAGCTATATATTTAAGTCTTCCTGTTGTTGTATTTGTATTTAGCATATAATATACATTTCAATGTTTTAAAATCATATATATATATATATATTTTTTAAAGTTTCTATGTAGGCCTCATGTTGCAAAACCAGCCAAATATATGGAAACATTGAGATTGTCAAAGTTATTTTTCACTGATATGCTTGGCATTTCAGAATTAAAAATCAAGAGGTGATACAAAACATTGGTTCTTAAATACTGTAAAGTGAGCATAGGAGGTAATATAAAATAAATGGGAAAAACAAGGGCCATGGACATTAAAACTGAGGTAGGTGCTGAGTTCACAGAAATACAGTTCTTAATATTCTAATTCCAATAAATTAAAATGATTAATTTATGCATTCCAACTGTTAATCACCCCCAATTTTTCTAATCAAAGGTTGTTCTGGAGAGGAGGGAGTAGTGATGGGGAGGGAGATAGTTACAGGTGGCTTATCTTAACTTTGAATTTCAGTTAAGTTTCTTCTTTTGACAATTAAGGCAATGTTTTTATTTTGAGTGTCAGAGATGATGTCCAGTGGAAAAAAGTTTTTCCACTTTTCCCCTCCTGTGGAGGCACAGGTGCATGAAGAAGGGGCAAGGGCACAATGTATGTGAATAACTCCATTTCTAAGGAAAAGTGAGTTCAGACTAAAAAAGTTGCTTCTATCAAATAGGACACTTTTTTAGCCTTTGTCACTACATAATAGGATGGGTCTAGAGAAACAAGAGATGAATTCAATTTCTTATGAATCATGTTGAAGTTAGCACTGCTACTATTGACAAAAAAAAAGAATCATATTGAAGAAATTAGGTAATTTTTTCAAAGAAAATATATTATGGAAATATTTACTAGTGAGAATAGATCTCTAAACTTTTAATTTCAGAAGATAGCATAGCTAAGAATTTAACAGCATCTGTTTTTAAATTAGAATCACTCAGTTTGAATCTAAGCTCTGCTACCTATTAGCTCTGTTGCCTTTGAGCAAATCATATAAATTCTCTAACTCTCAGTTTGCTTATCTATACAAAGAGAAACATTACTTTTTGTGAATTAGTCTCTGTGGCTGCTTTATGTTAATGTGTTTGCTCTAGTAGAAATACCTTTAATAGTAGAAATATTTTTACCGACTCATGAAAAAGATTGAAAGTTTTCAGGTAATGATAAATCTTCTTTCTCTCCTGTGGTCAAAATTTTCATGTCCAGATAATTTTTGTAATGATTAGGAAGCATATTCACTGTGAGTAAAAAATTATATTTCTCGATTTTAATTTGCCTATCCATTTTTTTCTAAACAAATTTGCATTTTCTATAGTAGACTTGGAAAAATTTGTAATTATTCTATTCTTTTGAAAAGGCAATGGTTACACTGAGTCACCTGAGTTCCATCTCTGGGCAACAGTGACAAATGGTCACTTACAGTGCAAAGATCAAGTAATGAGAGTGTGAGGTCAGCTACTTTACATGACACCTAACGGGACTGTCATTTCTCAGGGTCCCCAGCCAAAGGCAGGGTGGCGACATGGTGTAACCATCACTAAGGTGCCATGTCTGGCATCTAAATGGAGCTCAGTATTTCCAGCGGAGCCAAGTTATTAGAGATCTAATTGCCATTGTCTAATAAATTCTTTTGAGGTCTTTGTGTATTGGTTCACTTAAATATTCAATGTATCTAGCTAGAAGCAGTTATTAAAACTGTAATTGTTTTATAAACTTTTAGTTTTCAATTCCAAAACACTCTCATGAATTAATAAACAGTATTCAGATAAAATAAGCATTCATCAATAATGCAAGATTTTCTGTGTCATTGGAGGGTGTAACCTTACTACATTGTTGATCAGAAACTCTGGGGAAATAATATATCTTCTGTAATACACTTCTGTCTTGGATATTCTAGGTCATGTTTAGCTGGAGAGTTTTTACTTTGAACGAAAATATTTTTATTCATATGCTCTTTCCAATAGAGTTTATTTGAACTCATCATCATCCTAAGTTTATTTCAAGTTATTACTTTCTGGCACATCTTTCCAAATCTAGCTATGAATACACAGTGGACTTTAAAATGGCAGGGCTATTTTTGTTTAAAGTGAGCAGTCATGGTCTTGTCCCTAACTAGGGGAATATAATATAACTTTTCTAAAGCATTTAGATGTTCCTCAAAAGATTGACCCATAGTCAACAAACAGCAAAATATAAAAACTCCAAAGGGGCTAGTGCTCCCTTAAGTGATCTGATTGACAGCTCTAGACTTGCCCAGTGACATTGTCATTTGAGGAACCTTAAACTTTTTTCCCCAGGTTTTCTGAAGTCTCTCTGTTGTCATAAGGGGACAAACCCCTGTGGTACTGCCAGGCCCTTCTCTGTCAGAGGGCTAAGACCTGGACTAATTCATTGCAGTGCAGTTTAATTAAACTGCACTAGAGTTGTTTCCCTGGTAAAATAAGTGTGGGAAGAGAATGTGTGTCAAAAGGGACATGCCCCTTACTGTGTGCTCTTTATTGTTACACCACAGCTAATATATTGTGGGAATTCCATGGAGTCAATGATAAACTGTATTACCGAGCTCCATAAAATAGGCATTCTACTAGTGCAGGTTACTGTAGCTCACAATTCTATTAATCCTTCTAATTTATTATATTATAACTGTATGTGAGGTCTCATAAATTTATTATACCCCTTTCATCTAAAAAAAACACACGCTTGTTTCTCCTCTCAAATAAAACCTCTTATTATTTGTTGTGTCTGTCTCTAAAAATGTAATAGCCACTTGTAAGAAAATATAATTACTGGCTGAGAAATGTAAACTGATTTGACATGTCTTCTACTCTAAAATAAAAAAATTCTATTAAACCTTGCTGTATGAGTACAAATACTGGTGCATGAAGACCCATTGGATTTTTATTTCCAGTTTTCTGGCAATAATTTCACATAAATGACATCTTTATAATTTTCACTCTTTATCATTTTATTTATAATAAAGGAATTTACTTGCAGTATTTTTTCTCCTTTATCATTTACATATGAGGCCAATAGGAGGGCAGAGATAATATCTGCTTTGTTCATTTCTGTATCTCTAGTGCCAAGTGCAATGCCTGACACATATTAGAGGCTCAATAAGTATATGTGAAGTAAATTGGAAGAAAAATGCAATAAAAATTCTATTTCTTTGTTGTATAAGCCTTTATATAATTTTTATCTGTGTATTCATTAACATTTTTATTAATAACACCTTTATTTTTATCAGCTACAATTGCACAAAGATTTAGTTTATTGTTTAAAAGGATGACATCTAAAAATGTACAGGAGTAATTTCATCAAGTTATGAAATTTTAGTTACTGCTTGTAGGTTGCAGTTTTAGAAACTTAGTTTTAGAAGCAGGTACCTCAAAATAAATGACACGTTGGAGGTTAAGAATAAGCTAAAGATTCTGTGGGCTGACTCTCATGTAATAAGGAGAAATGTAAATTGAGCTGCACTTCATATCTATTGCAGATCAGAATGATACCTGTGCTATTTGTAAATGAGTTGAGACAAGCTTTGACATATTTGAATTTCAACTAGGCACTCCACTTCTGTTATCCTGAAATAGAAAGGCAACTGCTGAATGACACGAGAAGACTGGACATAGAATAGAAATCTGTATACTTTAAGTTACTGTCTCAAATCTTGGTGAACAATAAAAATGACCAGAGTCTTTTTTAGCAACTTGTGCCTTAGAGTACTCTGTATGAAGGGAAATAATGACTAGTTTCAGTACAGGTGGTCAGGAATTACAAAAGGGATGAAAACAATTGGTATGGTGAACACATTATTAGAAACTTGAGGGACCAAGTCAAACTTGGAAATGAAATTGCTGTTTCATTTAAAAATCGTTTCTCACATCACAATTGGGGTAAAAATAATGAGATTTGATAATTTTCTGATACTATCTAAATTTCCCATGTTTCTGTTTTGTAAATGAAGACAAATCATCCGTTTGATGTTATTATTTTTCCCATCATAAGAAGGAAAAAAAAAGTCTTAAAATAGGTTCCATACATGTGCCCTGAACTGACAACATTGGCAGTCCCAATGCCATCACCTCTCTCATTTTGATCCTCGATACCTTGGTAGTATCTTTTCATGTGAACAGATTAAAGTTGTTCAGTTATTACTGGGGAGTTATGTGGCATAGTGCAAAGGGCCTGGTTTTGGAATTCATAGTTGGATTTGAATCCCAGTTTTACCTTTTAATAACTGCAAATTCAAGAAAATTAATTTTTTTGAGCCCACATCATAGGATTTTAATGCAAATTACACCAGATAATGAGTGCTGTGTGCTTAGCATAGTTCCAAGCAGATAGTAACTTCTTAATAAATAGTTGCAATTATTTACCATTATTATCTTTACTCTCAAGGTGTAAGAATCAAATGTCAAATCCTCCCACAGAGATGATATTTGAGTAAAACAAGTTTCCTACTATTGGATTATTATTTTTTACACTTGAATTTACATATTATATCTCCAAAGAACAAGGAATTGTAGATTATAAGGGGAGCAATCCTACTATTAATCTGCTCTGAGATTTTGACTACCTTCTTCCTCTCTTCACTTGCTACATTTTTGAAATGGACTAACTCTACTTCTCCACAAAGTGAGAAGAACATATTTAGATCACAACTCCACTTTTAATTTGCATGATGTATTCAGATGTTGCACTAAGGAAAGTATGCTCTACTTATTTTCTGCCTACAGAACTAATGTTCTCAGAGAGGTAAAAGTGGGTAGCTTCTAGTACTTTTGAGCCAGAAAGGACTTTGGACTTCATCTTTAATTTGATTAGCATCTCTCCTACTTGGCCTAATTTTAATTTGTGCTAAGCACTATACGAAGTGCGTGGTACATGAATTATCTTATTGAACCTTCACAACAAACCTAAGAAGAAAGTGTGATTATTACCTCTGACTGATGGATGAGTACACTGAAGGTTAGAGAGGTTAGGTAACTTGCTCTGGATCATATGTGTAGCAAACAGTAGAGCAGGGATGGAAGAGGTGGTAATCACTTCAGGTCTGTGCTTCTGATTACTTTGCAATATCTTAATCCCCCAAACCACCCCAGTGTAGGTCCTCTCTAGTTTTCTGTACAGTGTCTAGTCAATACAAGTTCATAGCAGATATAAAACTTAAGGGATGTTGATCATCCTTGCGCATAGTGGAGGGGGATCGACTTCTTTAGAACCACTGTTCTAATGGTTGTTTGAAGATTAGATTCCCCACTCTTGGAAATACATACACATTTAAGTTCTTATTGTAATATAAGATACTATAAATCAAAGCTATAACATGAGGTATTTCTTATTCATTTTGAAATACCACTTTAATTCTTTTTTAAAAGAACAAAGTGGAGACTGATAATATATAAATAAAATAAGTAAACATGTAAATGACTTTATAGACTAATTTAATAAAAAACTAGAGATGACATTTAATCCCTTTATAATTTGAAAGCACAAAGATTATTTCTATATTGGAAAAACTAGCATAGTCTTTATAAAATATCTAGTGTTTTCAATTTTGGCATAAAAATATAGAAAAAAGTGAAAATAAAAGCTTTTTATAATGCTATGTTTCATTTTGATGATAGAAAAATAGAATCCACATAAACATATATCTAAGGATTTTAACACATTCTTATTAGCAAACTGGTTCACTCTGGTTGTTTAAGAACATAGGTAAGAAAAACTCACTTCCTCCTGAATTGAGATAAAGAATAATTTTTGACCCTACTAGATGCAGTGTCACTGAGAAGTAAACAAAGCATTTTTTTTTGTATTTCAGGAGGTATTATGTGAGATTCAGTAGGTATATGTGAGGTGTTACTGGAATAATTCAAGGAATTTTTTTCAATGTGTATGACTAAAGTAGCTATTAGAACTATGTTGAAAATAATTTGCCAAAATAATTTCAAAATAGGATATTTTTCTAACTTTGAAGTGAAATGAGATTAATAGATGTCAAATTAATATTTTTGCTGTAATTTCAAAATTCATTTTTATGTAATATCAAAGCATAAAATTTGATATGGGAGAGCTTTAAATCATACGGAATTGTTAGGAGGGAAAGATCATGCTATCCCGCAGTAAAATAGCACACCACAGAAAGAACATTAATTCTAAGAGATGAAGGAAACTTTATATAGCCCTATTTTCTCATTTTCCAAAATAACTATTTTGCTTTCTGTAAATAATGAGTCAATTTGAAGGTACTCTTCACTTTGGCAAGTTAAGGAGGCCCACCTTGTTTAATATTTACCATTCCATTATTTTAAGTCTTAGCTTGTCTTTGACTTGCTATATATTGCAAAGAACTTGGGCAACATTACAGTTGTATTTCAGTTGCCTACATTCTTGGGATTTTTTATGCCTTTTATTAAACTTTATATTAAATCTCTATAAACTCTCCTGCCTTCTTCTGGTACATACAGAGTGAGAATGAGCATCTATAGAAAGAGGGCCCAGCAGAAGAGTGACATGATCTTTGACCTGCCTGTGACATACTGTATAAAAATTTTGGGAAATGCTGTCTAGGATAATCCATCATCAAGCGATTTGGTATAACCTTGATGACCCTGCTCTTCCAGCACAAGTGTAAACCTGGTACAGCTAGTGTTTTGAAAAATTTGTATTTACTGTATAAAAATCTATACTCTAAAAAGCAATAAAAATATAAAATATAAGTTCATCAAATAAATGAAGGAGTATATATGTGAAAATGTTGCTTTGTGTGAAAGTTGCATAGTAACTGTTGAAGTCTATAGACACCGGGGACAACTTTTCCAAGTTAATCAACCAGCTTTTGCAAGTGAGGGCACATGCTATATTTCTCTTAGTTGTCAATACACTTATACACATCTAATATACATCTCTGAATATACTTTTAGCTGCACCATATTTAATATCATTTTCCCCTTTGATGTGATAGACATTTAGAAACAATTAAAAAATGAACGTAGGTTGAATTAAGTAAAAGCAAGAAATAAGAACCAAGCTAAGGAATAGAAGCATTTGCTATGTGATAAGTGAACAGTGAGAAGAGGTAGTTATAAGTTATAACTAAGATTCCAGAGAAAAAGAGAAAGAAAAAAGAGGAAGGAGGAGGGAGGAAGAATGGAGAAAGAGAAAGAGAGAGAGAGAGAGAGAGAGAAGAAAAACAGAATAGAGAGTGACCAAGAGCGAAAGTTTAATCTTAGGATAAACTACATGTCCTACTACTTACTGGTCCTTAGAAAATTGGTGGTCTTACATATTTTAGCACTTTATTTTTATTGGCAAAGCATCCACTATGAGCAGGGAAATATAATGAGGTGCTATAAAATATAAAAGAAATAGTTGAAAAAGTTTCTGCCTTTGTAGTGTTCAAATCTTGTTGAAAACACAACCTTTCTCCAGGCTGTGGAAAAAGACTTAAGAATAAATAAAATCTATAATACCGTAAAGGAGTGCATGTGGAATCCACTATCAGAAACCACACTTTTGTGGTTTTGTACTGATATATCTAAGCCTTTTAGCATTGTTGGGTAGTAATTAACTATTCACTTATTGTATTTTAGTTTCACTTATGAGGCATGTTTGAGATGTAAGAGACAGGTCAATATGTTAGGAGAGAAAAGTAATATTGAGGGGAACTGATATGTTAAGGAGAGAAAGTAAAAAAGAGAAAGTCAGGAAACCAATTTCAAATGGGCAATACTTCAATTCATTGTTCAAGAATGGTGTGGCAAACTCAGAAATAATCTGAGTGAACCATGATCCAAGGAGGTCAAATTTGGTTACAAAGCCAAAATTTTCCTCTCATCAGTTTTAAATTAAACACCACTATTTTTAGTGACATAGTGTATCTATCAATCAACCAACATGTATTTATTGAGTTCTTATTTTATGTCCAGAATTATGGGAGGCAGAGAAGAAACACGTGTAGTTACAGGCATAGAAGTGTACGGTCTAGCTGGGGAGACCTGAGTAGCACATATGGAAAAGCAAGAACAGAAGACCAAGTTATATGGCACAGATAAAAGCAGATTTTAAAAAAATGTTCTTTTGATTTTTTATTATGAGTATTTTCAAATGTTGTAGACATTTTTGAGACAAGATATGAATAGGGCTCTGGTTGCCAGCAAAAGTCTTCATAAATAAGGTGGGACTTAAACTGGACTTGGAGGGATGAAAGAAATTTAATAAAGGGAATAGGGAAAGACCTTATAGATGATGACATGACTACAAGAGCAGAGAGGCAAAACTGAGCAAGACCCAATTACAGTGGCAAATAGGGGCCTAAACAGAGTAGAGTGAAATATCTTTGTTTTGAACTAGTGGAAAATAATTTTGAATGCGTATGGTGCTTAAGAAGGGTTTTGGAAAACAAACTGAGAGTTTATGTTGGATTCTGTAGATTGGAAAGTGCTAATTCTTGAACAGAGAGTGTCAGGTTGTAAATAGTGTTACACATTTTAGTCTTACAGTAGCATGCACAATGATTGGAGAAGGGGAAAGTCTGGTAAATTGGGACAGAAGACAGGCTGTTACAGGTTCGAATACAGGCTGGCCTGGTGATGGTGCTGACTAGGTTATTTTATTTTGAACCAGCAGACAGAAAGTGTAAAGAACATACACAAGACCAAAAATACAGAGTGAGTAGGTGCAGTTCCACAGCTGGAGAGGGATGGGCTCACTGGAACTGAGGATCCCGGAACCCTAAAACTTGAGGAATAATATCAATATTTATGAGTCCTCTGTATTAGTTTTTTAAAATAATTTTTTTATTTTTAATTGTTATGGGTACATAATAGTTGTATATCTTCATAAGGTACACGTGATGTTTTGATACAGGCACATAATGTGAATTAATCAAATCAGGGTAATTGGGTATCCATCACCTCAGGCATTTAACATTTCTTTGTGTTAGGAACATTCCATTTCCACCCTTTTAGTTATTTTAAAGTATACCCTAACTTATTGTTGATTATAGTCACTTTGTTGTACTATCAAATATTATTAATTCTATCTATCTAACTATTCAACATAGTACTGGAAGTCCTAGCTAGAGCAATCAGGCAAGATTCTGCCAAGAGACTACTGGAATTAGAATTGATTTTTTTACACTGATTTTATAACCTGAAACTTTGCTGAATTCAGTTATCAAATATAAGAGTCTTTTGGCAGTGTCCTTAGGATTTTCTAGGTATAAGATCATATCATCAGCAAACAGAGATAATTTGGGTTCCACTTTTCTAATTTGGATGCTCTTTATTTCCTTGTCTTGTTCCCATTCTCAGGGGGAATGTTTTCAACTTTTTCCCATTCAGTGTGATGTTGGCTGTGGGTTTGTCACATATGGCTTTTATTATTACTCTAAACTTTCCTCTTAGCACTGCTTTTACTGTAACCCACAGGTTTTGGTATGTTGTGTTTCCATTTTCATTTGTTTCAAAAATTTTTAAAATTTCTGTCTTTATTTCTTCATTGACCCAGTGATTGTTCAGGGGCATGTTGTTTAATTTCCTTGTGTTTGTATAGTTTCTGAAGTTCCTCTTTGTACTGATTTCTAGCTTTATTCCACTGTGGTCTGAGAAGATACTTGATATGATTTTAATTTTTAAAAATTTGTTAAGACTTGTTTTGTGGCCTAAAATGTGTTCTATCTTGGAGAATGATCCATGCGCTCATGAAAAGAAGGTATATTCTGTAGTGTTGTGTGGAATGTCCTGTGAATATCTGTTAAGTCCATTTGGTATAAAGTCCAATGTTTCTTTATTGATTTTCTGTCTTAATGTTCTGTCTAGTACTTCCAGTGAGGTATTGAAGTCCCCCAAATTATTGTGTTGTTGCCTGTCTCTTTATTTAGGTCTAGTAATATTTGTTTTGAGACTCTGGGTGCTTTGATGTCAGGTGCATATATATTTAGGATCGTTATATTCTCTTGCTGAATTGCTCCCTTTATCATTGCATAATGACCTTCTTTGTCTTTTTTTACTGTTTTTAAATTAAAGTCTGTTTTATCTGATATAAGTATAGCTAGTCCTGCTTGCTTTTGGTTTCTGTTTGCATGGAATGTCTTTTTCCATGCCTTTACTTTCAGTAAAGTAGTATGCATGTTTATGGGTAAGGTAAGTTTCTTATAAGCAGCATATAATTAGATCATCTTTTAATCCATTCTGCCAATCTGTATCTTTTAAGTGGAACTTCTAATCCATTTATGTACAAGGTTAATACTGACATGTGAGGCTTTGTTCTTGTCATATTGTTAGTTGATTTCTAGTTGTTTTATAATTTCTTTGTTTCTTTTTCTCTTTTTGTGTTTGTGCTTTGCCAAACTTCTGTCATGTTGCCATTTAATTCATTTCTCTTCCTCCTTTGTGTAATTGTTTTATAAGACCTCTGAATTTTACATACTTGTGTGTTCTTGTGATGGTGAATATTGACCTTTTGTTTCCGTGTTTAAGACTCTTTTGTCTATTTCCTGTAGGGCTGGTGTGTGGTGGAAAATTCTCTTAGGGTTTTCTTGTTTGGGAAAGACTTTATTTCTCCTTCATTTATGAAACTTATTCTGGCAGGGTATAAAATTCTTGATTGACAGTTGTTTTCTTTCAGCACTTTGAAAATGCCATCCCATTCTCTTCTGGCCTCTAAGATTTCTGCTGAGAGGTCCACGGTTAGTCTGATGGCATTTCCTTTATAGGTGACTAGATGCTTTTCTTTTTCTAATTTTAAATTCTCTCTTTCACCTTGACTTTAGTTATTCTGATTATAATATGCCATGTTGAAGTCCTTTTTGCAATGTATTTGCCTGGGGACCACTGGGTCTCCTGTATCTGATTGTCTAATTCTCTTGTTATTCCTGGGAAGTTTTCATTGATTATTTCCTTAAGTAGGTTTTCTAAACTTTTTGATCTCCCTTCCCCCTCGGAGATACCAATAATTCATAAGTTTGGTCACTTTATATAGTCCCAGACATCTTGAAGGCTTTGCTCATTCTTTTTTTCCTTATTTTTGTCTGACTGAATTATTTCCAAAGTCCTGTTGTCAAGGTCTGAGATTCTTTCTTCTCATTAGTCTAGTCTATTCTTGAGACTTTTTAATGTGATTTTTATTTCCTTCAATGAATTTTTCAACTCCAGAATTTCTAATTATTTTTTGTATGATATCTGTCTACTTGGTAAAGTTGTCATCCATAACCTGAATTGATTTTTTGATTTCTTTGTATTGGTTTCCAGATTTCTCTTCCATCTCATTGAGCTTCTTTAGAATCAATATTTGGAATTCTAAAGTTGGTATACAATCCCCCACTGCTAAATTTGACTAGCTTAAAAAAATTTTGGAATTCTTTATTTGGCTTTATGAGGAATTGTTTTTGATTGGGATCTGTTGCTGGACAATTGTTGTGGTCCTTTGGGGCATCATATTTTCTTGCTTTTTCATGTTTCCTGTGTTCTTCCATTGATATCTGCACATCTAATGTAGCTGTCACTTGTTTTGATTTTTTGAAATTGCTTTTGAAGGGGATAATTTTTTCCTGAAGATGTATATATGTTGTTGGTTTAGTAAGACACTTTGGCTTTGGTTTTGGGTGCCTGGAGTACTGTGATCTTTGTGTGATTTCTTGGGCAGTACACAGGCTCAGTGGTGTCTGTGATTTCCTTGGCTTATGGTAGAGTTATTAATTGAGGCTGTGGTGAAATTTTTCTGGGGACTTAAACAGCAGTTGGCCTGGTCTTTGGGCCCCAGTAGTGGAAGCAGTGGGCTGATAATGCCTGATTTTAGGGCCCAGAACAGTTTACATTGGCAGCAGTAATAGTGTGCGCTGGGGGGCCAATTTTTGGGCCTTCAGATGGCTTGCTCATAAGCTAATAGTTGGAGCAGAGGGTTGGATGTGGGGGCAGGTTTTCTAGCCCTTGAACAGCTGGTGTGATGTGTGAGGTGGCAGTAGAGGTGGTGGAGCCACCACTAGGACCCAAGTGGTCTGTGTTGGTGTTACTGTTAGCTGCAATGGATTGGGCAGGATAGTCCTCAGACCCACAGCTGCCTGTAGCAGGGTGGTGGGTATTGTCCTAAGAGTGCTTAGGAGAGCTCGGTCTCCCTGTCCCTTCCCAGCTAGGTGGTGGCTGCAGTCATGTCACCTTGAACTCAGACCAAGGGTGGGGCACAGCCCAGTATTAAACTCTCAAATTGGTGCTGGATGTGGGCTTGCAATCAAAGAGGCAGGGTCCCTTTCCGGCAAGTGGCATGGACAAGCAACTGTGGGTAGTGCTGTCCAGAGTCTCAGTCTCACAGGAGCCCATAGCAGGGTGGTGGGAATTGTCCTAGGTGTGTTAGAGAGCTTGGACTTCCCTGTCTCTCCTCAACTGGGCACCTTGGACCTGTGACCAGAGAAGGTGGGGCCTCTTCCAGGCAAACAGCATGGGCAAAATGCTAGATGGAGTGCCATCTGCTTGTGTCTCAGTCTCACTGCAGCTTGTAGTGGGGTGGTAGTGACCTGCATTCTTTAAAACAAGAAGTCTGTTGTTATTCTCCACTTTATTCCTCTATATGCAATGTGTATTTTCTCACTGCTTTTAAGATTTTTCTTTTGGTCACTAATTTTAAGCAATATGATAATGAAGTGCTTTGGTGTAGCTTTCTTCATTTCTATTGTAGATTTCATGATAGTCATTGTATCTTTCATTTGTAAAAGTTCAATTTGGGTCTTTTTAATATTTTTCACATCTTTTAACATACTCATGCTTTTTTCTACTTTTTTCAACAGATAGAATCTAGTTGTCATAAATTTATAAATGTCCTTGTCTAATAAATTTGTCACCTGTGTCACAAGCTTTGTTTCTATTGATTGATCTTTTTCACCACTATAGGTTGTAAATTTCTGCTTATTTACATGCCTGTTTTTTTTAATTGTGGTAAGAAACACATATCACAAAATTTACCATCTTACCCATTTTAACTGAACAATTCAGCAGTGTTAAGTATATTTATATTGCTGTGGAACAGGTCTCTAGAACTTTTTAATCTTGTAGAACTGAAACTCAATACCCATTAAATAATAACTCTCTCTTATGCCTTTTCCCCAGACCCAGGTAACCACCACTGGTTACTTTCTATATCTAAGTACATGACTACTTTAGATACCTCACATAAGTGTAATCATATAGCATTTGTCTTTTTGTTACTGGCTTATTTCACTTAACATAATGTCCTTAAGGTTCATCCATGTTGTAGTATGTGATAGGATTTTCTTCCTTGTTAAGGCTGCATAGTATTATTCCATTGTATGCATATACCATATTTTGTTTATCCATTCATCTGGTGATGGACATTTGAGTTGCTTTCACCTTTTGGCTATTGTGAATAGTGCTGCTCTGAACATGAGTGTGCAGATATCTCTTTGAGATCCTACTTTCAATTATTTTGGACATATACCCAGAAGTGGGATGGTTGAATCATATGGTAGTTCTATTTTCAATTTTTTGAGGAACTGCCATACTGTTTTCTATTAGTGGCTGCACCATTTTATAATCCCACCAACAGTGAATAAGGGTTCCAACTTTTTCACATCCCCACCAACACTTGTTATTAAGTTATTATATTCTCTGTTTTTTTTTTTTTTTGATGGTGGCCATCCTAATGGGTGTAAGGTTATATCTCATTGTGAATTAGCTTTACATTTCTCTAATGATTAGTGATGGTGAGTATCTTTTCTTGTGCATGTTGGCCATTTGTATATCTTCTTTGTAGAAATGTCTATCCAAGTCCTTTGCTCATTTCTTAATCAGGTTATTTGATTTTTTATTGTTGAGTGGTAGGAGTTCTTTATATATTCTGGATATTAGCCCCTTATGAGAGATATGATTTGCAAATACAGTCTCATATCCTGTGAGTTGCTTTTTCATTCAGTTGATTGTGTTCTTTGATGAACAAAAGTTTTTAAGTTTGATATAGATGAACTATTCCAGGCTCTTAGAGAGCTCTTCAATAGTTCCCCTGCTCTTCTCTGAAGGTTTCATCCTGGCTATAGGTAGTTTCCCCATATATATTTATTAATAATTACTAAGGTGAAGATTCAGGGAAATCCTGTAGATCTCATGTCTGACACTCTGTCCTGTGAATTCCAGTTTCCCTGACTTCCCTGAGTTCTCAACTCTCTCTCTTCATCTTAGAGTCACAACTGAAGCTGTTTGCTTTTCTCCTCCCTGTGTTATGGCCTGGAAATTTTCTCCAGCCAGTAAGCTGGTATAATTGTAGAGCTAATCTTATTTGTTTCATTTCTCTGGGGGATTACTATCCTGTGCTGCCTGTTGCCCAATGTCTGAAACTGTTGTTTCATGTGTTTTGTGTAGTTTTTTAGTTATTAATATTTCAGATGGGAGATTTTTAGTTGTTAATGGTCTGTGTTATTCTATCATGGTGGAAACAGAAGTTTCTCATTTATCTCTTTATACTCTATACCCCTTAGAAAATTTCATATGAAACAAATGATTGTTGAAATGGATTTTTAAAGAAAAAACTGGGTATTTTTATTGATGGTTAATTAAATATTATGGAGAACTACAAAAGATTAACTTTAGATTACATAAATGAGAACATTTGAACAGGAAGATTGATATTCCAGCCTCCAGTCAAGAGAGAGCATCCAAGGCAATGTGGGATCTACAAAGTAGATTATATTGGACACACACAAACACACACACACACATATTTCAAGGCCTGCCTAAGGAAATGGGACTAACTTTGTTTCTTATGTTGAGATAAGATGAACTAATGGAATGACAATAAAGAGAGGTAGATTTATGATCAGTACATGGAAGAATTTTTTGTCATTTAAAGATATCCCAAAATGAAATGGGAGGAGTAAGAGAGTTACCTTATACTGAAAGTGTTTAAGGAGAATTTTAGCAAATATTTGTTGAAGAAATTTTGGGAGAATGCAGGTGATCATGGTATTCAGGGAAGGAGAGAGAGAAGGGCCTTGATGGAAGTAAATGATTGGAAATTCTTCCTAAAGTTTCTGTGATTCTACCATTTGAAAAGCTTTAGAAGGAATAAATAGGTTACATTAGCAATATGGATTCTCAAAATAAAGAAATACCAAACCAACAGATACTTCACAACAGAACGCCATTTCTACAGCAAGATTTTTAACCCTGTATTTAGAAGTAAAAATATTAGACTAAGTACAGTTGTACTTAATTAATTAAAACCTGGTTTCTAGCTTCTATTTACATAAAGACCCTGCCCTTTTGTATTGAGGATATAATGATATAAAGTTAGATGTTTAATATTTAAGAAAGCTGTATTATGTTAAAAAAATAAAGGCTAGTAGCAGGCGAAAGGCTCAAAATTTGTAGCTACAATACTTCAAGTTAGAAAGCAAAGATTATTTTGTATTAGAATTATGCTGTAGACAATTGTGTAAAAGACACCTAAGGGCTCAAATCCTTATATCACTCCACACTCCATAGTTTGATGGCTTTTGAACTGCTACCTTCAACTTAGGTCTCTCTCCTGGGTTTAGATTCATATATTCAATTGCCCATTAGATAGCTCTACTTATGTGTCCTACAGATATCTCAAACTCAGTTTGTTTAAAACGAAGTTCTTCATCTTCTCTCCCAAACTGACTCCTTCTCCAGTGTTCCATTTTTTAACCATTAAATGGCACTACCATCCGCCAAGTTGTCTAAGCCCAGAAAACTGATTCTCATTCTTAGTTTCTCTATTTCTGTCACCCTTGCCTTTAACCAATTGCCAAGTTCTCCTAAATTCTTCTTAAGTCTGTTTGGTTTTCTCCACTCACATTTCCTTTTCTACTACCTTAGTTTAATCCACCTTCAAATCTTACTTCAGTGGCTTAAACTGTGCTCTCATGGGTATATTGGACTCTAGTATGTCTCTCCAATTAATTCTGCAGCCTGCAGCATCATCCATCTTTCTAAAGGGCTAATCTTAATCATTTACTTCTCTGTTTTAAAATCAAAGCAAAACATAATAAGCAAGCAAAACAAAAACAAACAAAAAAATCTTCAGTACTTCACCACTAGCCCATTGACTAAAGTCCCAACTCATGGTTTTCTGTGATCTTAACCACTATAGCCTCAATTTTCACTGTTGCTACTTCATGCTCCAGCCATTTAAACTTTTTGTGTTTTTTAACAAGTATTGATGACAATGTGGTTAAACTGGAACCCTCAAACATTGCTGGTGGCAATGGTGCAGCCACTTTGGAAAACAGTCTGGCAGTACCTCAAAAAGTTAGACATAGAGTTACTATCTGACCATCAATTCCTCTCTTAGGTACCCAGGAGAATTGAAAACACATGTCCACACAAAAACCTGTACACAAATGCTTATAGCAGCATCATTCACAATAATCAAAAAGGGTAAACAACCCAGACGCCCATCAACTGATGAATGGATAAAAATGTGGTAATGTGGTACCTGGCACTTCTAAAAAGTTAAAAGTATATCTATATTACCATATTATACTTTTAACCCTTTGAAAGTGCCATGTCTTCTCTTTTACTTCCAAGCCTTGCCTTGTATCTCAGCCTGGACATTTTTTCCCACATTCTCATGCTTCAGTTCTCAGCCTCACACTTTACTTCCCCAAAAGGTACTCCTCCCCAAGATTCAATTGGATACTCCATATTTAGTTCCATAGTGTCTTGTATAGGCATTATTGTCTCTACTTTACAAAAGAGGAAATGGAAACTCTGGGAGACCAACTTACCCTATGTCTCACAGCTACAAAGTATCAGAGCCAGTCCATAAATCCAAAACTTCTAGCCTCTGTTAAGGGCTTATTCCATTATTCTACAGCAAGCTCTTATATGTTTAATTTTATCTGGTCAATTATGTGCTTAGGTAGAATTATTTTCAGTTCTGTGAAAATTCTATGTAGGTTCATTTCTCCATTACTGTAAATATTCCTTGTTCCTAGATTAACTTTGTGTTCCTGTCTACCTGGGAAACTTATTCATTTTTCAAGAACTGGTTGCAGAGTCTTCACAAGGATAGTGAAGCATCCTTTGGTTCACCCTCTCTCTTCCGGCTTACCATGGTACTTAGTCCTAACCACTATGAGATTAATGCTCTCTATTAAATGTCTTATATGTTTATCTCTCCTGTTAGACAGTGAGCTTCTTAAATGCAGAGATTTGACTCTATTACTTCTATATACCTGGCACACAGTAAAGTGACCGACACATAGTAGGTTCTGTATATTTTAAACCAAATCATGGAAAAACACATTAATAATACCTACTTGTTCATGTCTCATATTTCCTTTCTCCATGACAGCATCAAGTTGTTCAGCTTGTCATCAAGATAAGGTATAACCTCTTTTTGCCCAAAAAAAGGACCCTGTATGCCTGCATACTGTTTCCAGTTCGAAGACCTTGTCACTGGAGCTAGGTTTTTTCACATGTTCTAACTTCTGCATGAGAGTTTGATTTCAGATTTTTCCTCTTCATATACTCACTATATGAGATTGCAGGGATTAATGGAAGCCTCTCATGTCTCTATTACAGACACACTCACGCAGAGCTTCTCCAATTTCTCTGTCAAGTTGGGGAAATGAGAGCTGTATAAATAGTGGAGGGTGGTGGAGAATGAGGAAGAGCGATGGAGGTTTTGAGGTTGGGTGACAATAACTTCCTTTTCTCCTGTCTGCTCCTCCCAGTTTCCTGTCTCTGTCTTCAGGGACTGCCCTCCAGGTCGGCAATGGGGTTAGAGGGAGCTGCACTGATGGAGAAGCCGCTGCTACAGCTCTAGTGTTAGGTGGAATGCATTTTCTCTCTGTGCTGTCTGGACACAGACACATACAACTCTCTTGTCCCTCGTGGTTTGCAATATGCTGCAGAAGCTTAACTTTTGCACAAATGAAAAACCAAGCAATCATTGTGCATGGTGGTATGAAAATTCTATGGCTTCTGATCCCAAAATACAGGCATAGCTCATTTTATTGTGATCCATTTTATTGCATTTCGCAGATATTGCATTTTTTACAAATTGAAGGTTTATGGCAACCTTGTGTTGAGCAAGTCTATTGGTGTCATTTTTCCAACAGCATGTGCTCACATCTTGTCTCTGTATCACATTTCAGTAATTCTCACAATATTTCAAATATTCTTATTATTATGTCCATTATGGTGATCTGTGATCAGTCATTTTTGAAGTTATAATTGTTTTGGGGCACCATGAACTGCACCCATATAAGACAGTAAACTTAATCAATAAATGTGTGTGTTCTGACTGCTCCCCTGCTCCAGCTCTTCCCCATCTCTCTCCCTCTCATTGGGCCACCCTATTCCTTGAGAAACAACAATATTGAAATTAGGTCAATTAATAACCCTACAAGGGCCTTTAAGTGTTCCAGTGAAAGGAAGAGTCATACATCTCTCACTTTCAGTCAAAAGCTAGAAATGATTAAGATTAGTGAGGAAGGCATGTTAAAAGCCAAGATAGGTCAAAAGCTAGGTCTCTCGCACCAAACAATTAGCTAAATTGTGAATGCAAAGGAAAAGTTCTTGATGGAAATTAAAAGTGCTACTCCAGTGAACACATGAATGATAAGAAAGGGAAACAGCCTGATTGCTGGTGTAGAGAAAGTTTGATCAGTCTGGATAGACGATCAAAGCAGCCACAACATTCCTTTAAGCCAGAGCCTAATCCAGAGCAAGGCCCTAATTCTCTTCAATTCTGTGAAGGCTAAGAGAGAGGAAGAAGCTGCAGAAGAAAGTTGGCAGCCAACAGAAGTGGATTCATGAGGTTTAAGAAAAGACGCTGTCTCCGTAACATAAAAGTTCAAGGTTAAAGCAGCAAGTGCTGATGTAGAAGCTGCAGTAAGTTATCCAGAAGGTCTCGCTAAGATAATAAATGAAGGTGGCTACCCTAAATTTCCAATGTAGCTGAAAAAAATTCCATCTATTGGAAGAAAATACCATCTAGGAGTTTTATAGCTAGAGAGGAGAAGTCAATGCCTGGCTTCAAAGCTTCCAAGGATAGGCTGACTCTCTTGTTAGGGGCTAATGAAACTGTTGACTTTAAGTTGGAGCCAATGTTCATTCACCATTCTGAAAATGCTAGGGCCCTTAAGAATTATGCTAAATCTACTCTACCTCTGCTCTATAAATGGAAGAACAAAGCGTGGATGACAGAATATCTGTTTATACCTTAGTTTACTGAATATTTTAAGCCCACTGTTGAGAACTGCTGCTCAGAGAAAAAGATTCCTTTCAGGGTACTGCTGCTCATTGACAACGCACCTAGTCACCCAAGAGCTTTGATGGAAATGTACAAGGAGATTAATGTTGTTTTCATGCCTGCTAACACAACATCCATTCTGCAGCCCATCGATCAAGGAATCATTTTGAGTTTCAAGTCTTATTATTTAAGAAATATATTTCATAAGGGTATAGCTGCCATATATAGTGATTCCACTGATGGATCTGTGCAAAGTAAATTGAAAATATTCTGGAAAGGATTCACCATTCTAGATGCTATTATGAACATTCATGATTCATGAGATGAGCTTAATATATCAACATTAGCAGGGGTTTGGAAGAAGTTGATTCCAGTCTTCATGGATGACTTTGAGGGGTTCAAGACTTCAGAGGAAGTAACTGCAGATGTGGTTGAAATAGCAAGAGAGCTAGAATTAGAAGTAGAGCCTGAAGATGGGCCTGAATTGCTGTAATCTTATAATAAAACTTGAATGGATGAGGAGTTGCTTCTTATGGATGAGCAAAGAAAGTGGTTTCTTGTGATGGAATCTACTCCTGCTGAAGATGCTGTGAACACTGTTGAAATGACAACAAAGAATTTACAGTATTACCTAAGTTTAGTTGATGAAGCAGTGGCAGGATTTGAGAGGACAGACTCCAATTTTGAAAGAAGTTCTACTGTGGGTAAAATGCTACCAGATAGCATCTCATGCTACAAAGAAATCTTTCATGAAAGGAAGAGTCAATCGATGCAGCAAACTTCATCGTTGTCTTATTTTAATAAATTGCCACAGCCCCCCCAACTTTTAGCAACCACCACCCTGATCAGTCAGTTGTCATCAACACTGAAGCAGGACCCTCCACCAACAAAAAGATTATAACTCGCTGAAGGCTGATCATTAGCACTTTTAAAAAATAAAGTATTTTAAAAATTAAGGTATGTACTTTTCTTTTTAGAAACAATGCTATTGCACACTTAATAGACTCTTGTATAGTGTAAATATAACTTTTATGTGCACTGAGAAACCAAAAAAAATTTAGTGACTCACTTTATTGCGATGCTTTCTTTATTGTGGTGGTCTAGAACTGAACCTGCAGTATCTCTGAGATAATGCCTATAATCATAAAACTTCTGCTGAAATGTTCTTTTAAATATCCCTCCCCTGTCTTTTTCTTTCCCCATTCACCATGGCCAGTGAAGGATAACAAACAAGTATTTGATCTTTTTTTGGAGTTGGTGGACATAGCATGAATTAGGAGCCAGAGAATCTTGGGTTGGAATTCTTTCTTACTTATTTATTTTTTTTCATTATTTATTAATGAAATAAATAAATAAATTAATTAATTAAATACATTAATTTAATAAATAAATTAATAAAATTAGTGATGTAAACTTGAATAACATGCACCATCATCCCTGAAGCAGTTTTCTTACTCATAATATGGATTTAATACCATACACCTCATAGTGATGGAAAGGACTAAAGGGAACAAAGAAGGGAACAATGCTGACTCCTGGTAGGTCTAGCTTAGCAAGTGTTAATTTCTTTCTCCTTTCCCCTTTACTTTTTATTTTCTTCCCTACCTATTGGTTCAACTGTTAATGGGCTATGAAATTCCCAAGACATGCGGAGTAAAGGAGAGGAGAAATACAAGATAGCTAGGTAATAGCTCCATCACTCGCTGGGAGTAGGAAGCAATACTTAAAGTGGTGATGAGTATGTTTTGAAATTGTCTGTAAAGCTCATCATTAAGCCTTATAATAGGATTTTTCTTTGTGATAGCTTATGAAGCCTCATTGTTGCAATGTTGGAAATCACTAGCTCCATGAAAGGCATCCAAGCTCCTCTTTAGGTCCTAAATCAGTGATTCCTAACTCTGGCTGCACATTTGAATCACCTGGGGACTTACAACAATAATTTTTGAAGTTTCTAAAAACATACAGGTACTGGAGCCCCGACTTAGACTTATTAAATCAGAATCTCTAGGGCTGAGGCCCTGGCAATAGTATCAAAACAAAATTCTTAAAGTTATTGCAGTGATGTTTTCAAACCTTGTTCTAAATCACATCACTATGATGTTCATGCAATGTCTGATTGGCATCATAAAATATATTAATAGTAATAGTTGTGTGAAATGACCTTAAAAAAAGAACATAAACCAGGGGAAAGTTAAATTGACAAAATGTAGAAAGGATATATATTATTTAAAAATATTATCTATAAACTCTATGACAAAACAGGATCCCCAAGGCCAAAAACACCTATAAAGATGACAGATTCCAAAGTGAAGGGAACCAGTCTTTTTTACAAACCAGATGGAGCAGACAATGGTTGCTAATTGGATTCAATGAAGTGTTGAAAAACTGCATTTTCTTTTTTAATTAGAGAAATGAATTCTAGAGTCAACATTTCTGAGAATAAGAAACTAAAAATAATAAAAATTATGACGTGCTAAATTCAAGGAAGCAGTTGAAGAAGTGTATTTATTGGTATAAGTTGACATATTAACCCCTTGGAAACAGTAGATATCTCTTTAGTCAGAAATGGAAAAGAGCTATCAGATAACAGAGCTTATCCTCCTGGGAGCCTCCTGGATTGTGTCTCATCCCCAGATAGGGGATAACACACTCCTCCTAGCCTGAAGACCATCCTCCTAAGTACTCACTTGGCAGGAATCCTGGAAAATGGTAGTGCTGTAAAGGCTAAGTTACTCTTCTCAGAGATCTCTACTAGACATGATAAAGAAAAAAAACCTCAGAGTGCGAACTGTGTACAATACAATGTACGTTTAAAAAGATGTACTAGTGAGTATTTATATAGTAGGTCAGATTTTCATTCTGTAAGATTCAAAAGAAGAAAAGAACTCTTTGAGTTGAGAATCTAGCTTGTTTTTAGTGATGGCATATAGAGACAAGTGATCCAATAGGCACTGCATTTGAAGATCGTGATTTTATAAGCAATGAAAGTTTCAGGAGTCAGTAAGCCATGTTGTACTGGTTTAAGGTGATTGTTGACAGTTATTTCAAAGTCCTTTAACACTGTTATTTGTAGAAAATAAATCCGATATAAACATTTGCTGAAAATGAGGGCCTCCCTTTTCTTAATTGCAGCAAGCAAATATCTATTGTCAATATGTTGACAGTGTAAGGAAAACAGAAAGAGAGCTCAGCCTTTTCCTGGGACCCAGCTGACTGATTTATATTTTCAGAGTAAGACATGATAAGTAAATACGATCATTAACTTAAAGGTTATTGAAATTTCTCAAAGAACAATTTGAAATTGTTTGTCTCAACAGTAAAAACCTTGCTAGACCACACACCTTGATCAATTTATTTTGGATTATTTTTTCTTTGCTTGTATTCATTTTATTTATTTTTCTTTTTGCATTTTTTTTTTTTTGCATGGAAACACCATCATGACTACCAGTTAGGAAAAAAAAAAAGCATATTTCTTCAAATGCTTACTATTTTCCAAATTGGTATTGTCAAGGTAGATTTCAACAATCTTCAGACAGTGTACAAAATAAATTATATTCTTTCTAAGACTAGTTCTTTCTGAAACAAGGTTTATGTATTTTTGTTTTAGAAAGATGCTGATCTTCAGTCACAGCTATTTATTTATGGAAGAGTAAATTTAAAATCTCCCCATGAGACATGTGCTCAAAAGTTTCAATAACTTTTAATATTTTCTCTCTTTAACTTTTGCTCAATATATGTCTTCAATTTGATGGCCAAATGCTATTGTTAGCTCAAAATGGCGTGACTGCTGCTGTTCTTGGGGGATCTCTTGGTCGTTCTGAGCCATGACTCAGAGCAAGAGGTCATTTGGTGGAGACTATGCTGTCTTCCCTGGGGGTGGGGTTGAGGGTGTGGGCTGGGAAAGCATCTGCTCTGAAGAGCCGGTTCCCTGCCTGCCTGCTGTGTCAGGATTCAGAAATACAGTGGCTTCAACTTATGATCCAACTGAGGATGCCTAGAACTGAACTTCACACACAATTAGTATTGGGCCGAGCTTCCTTGTCACAGCCCTGGGTTTTAGTTCGGGTGAAGGTTGGCACTGCATAGCCAGATCTGAATAACTTAAGAGCCCTCTAAAGGAAAATACTCCAGCTTCTAAAATACAGACAAATTTCTACCAAAAAAGTGATGTACTTTTATAAGACACAGTATTCTATAGTATATAACTTTATTACAATATTGCTCTAAAGTTCATAATTTTATTTTTCCATTTGAGAAGTGATTATTTCAATATGTACTTTAATTAATTTATTCATACCATCCCTCATTTCAGAAAGAATTCAATCTATTTAGCTTAATAGAAATTGAATGAGACAAATAAAATGTAAACATGAATGGATGAGGAAAAGAAGATGTAATAATCTATATATAAATTCATGGTAATACTTTATTCAAATATAAATGAAATTAGAAAATCATGGTATATTTTGCTTATGAAACAAAAATGATTCAGAACAGTTTTATTATTACATCCCAATTTTTAAAATTAGATAATTATTGCTATATGTTTGATAATAGGAGATAAAATTAGAGTGATCTTTAGTTTGTCTTTCTTTTCCAGGACATGAAGAAAGTCATAGCATAGAGAAAGTATCATAGTAGCTCAAGTTTACCAGAATTTTCTTAACAAGTGTGTTAACTACAGTTATGGTAAGAAATATTTGAAAACATGGGACCATCCTGTAATATAAACACTTTGAATATTCCTATATATTCTCACATTAAAATGAAAATATCAACATATATGATTTACATTTCACATTAAATATTATAGCATGCACACATTTTGAATAACAAAATCCTTTTGGCACCAAAGAATTAAGAAGAAAATGTGAAACCATCACAGAGCATGTTTCTTTGGGAGTACTTTTCAAATTTGAATGCTGGTCACAGATAAAGACAAAAACAAAAACAAAAACAAAAAATGAAATTAAAGCCAAATAACACAAATATGACATTTATGGATATATATGCTACATTTGGATTTTAAAATTTATAAAAATGAACAATTCTATTCCTCACTAATGCTAAGAAACAAGAATTAAAAACTCTCCCCCTAAGAAAAATTTTAGTGGAAAGAAAGACAGTGGAATGAGGATTTAATTTTTTTTTGCCATATATTATAGAAAATTTACTTCTCTAAGTTTTTAATTTATGTCATCACACACTTTGTTCTATTAAATAAAACATTATTTAAAGTAAGCCTAGTCACAGTGAATGACAGAATACATACATGTTGAATTCCACCAAGTAGAGTTGTTTTGTTATTAGCTGGGTATAAGTGTAACAATAAATTCTTAGGCACAAAGAAGAGCATAGAGATTAGAGAACTGTTGATTAAAATACCCAAACCCATGGTATACATTTCTATAAGAGTAGTCCTTCCTGGGAGAAATACTGTTTCAGGTCTCAAAGGAAGCTATGCAAAATTTGTGAATCATTGTGGGGGAAAGAAAGTGAGAAGACTACATGAAATACACATTTAAGCAAAAATATAAAACATGTTTCCAGGCATCTCTCGCTACCACAGGGACCACTAAGATTAGCATTGGCACTGATACCCTGTGGCCCGTTACGCTAGAAGAAAGGATTTGTCTTAAATGATCACTTTCAGCTTCAGTTATGTTATTTCTATAGTTTATACATAAAAATGAACCTATATAGGTTCACAGGAATCAGTATGAACTATTTCTCAAGTCAGCCAGCAACTGAGCAACCTTGAATTCTGTTTCACAGAAGACTCTGATTAGAAGTTCGGTGCTTTGCTTTTCTTTTTTTTTTTAAAGCAGCCAACACTAGGCAGAGACATTATAATATCAAAGCCAATTCTCTCTGAAATGTTGAATAAAGAATAGGAGCAGATGGAGTGAAAAAAGTGCAAGATTCCCAAGAAGATTTGGCTTATGATTGAGAGGAAAATGAATTCATTTATTTTTGTAAGAAAGTATCTTTCAGAAGTCTAATCAGTGTTGTATTCAGGACGTAAGATGAGAAAATGTTGATGTAACCAGTATAAAAAAAGAACAATGATATCACTAGCTACTTATTTCATGAAGACTAAATCTAAATAGTAGGCATTTAAAAAGATGGGTTCTAATCATTACATTGTACCACAAACATTATATGTCATAGGAAGGACCTGATTTCACTAAACACATTAATTTTAAACATAGAGGAAAAACGCCAAGATCAATTCAGCATAAGCACATGAAAAATGTCTATAACTACTGTTTTATAGAATATTATCTTGACAAATGTTAGGACAAACAAAAAATTTACTTTCTGTAGTGGAATGCTTTCTGATTCTGCTATTAAGTAAAAACAAGAAAGAGAAATTATAGAAGCATTAAAAATGAGGGAAGACATGAAAAACAACCAGTATATTGACAAGTGTTCTAACAGTTGTAAAATGTCCTTGGAAATATGGGTTTTCAGGTTGATTAGGTGAGCAGAAATAGGCTATTGGCCTATTCTCTAAGATAATAAAGATAAAAGTATTGGCAGGAAAGAAGGACCTAGAAGGAGGAATTAAAAAAATATGGTCTTAGCTGCCTTGGTATCTTATTTTTGCAAACAGCATGTTTATTCCATGGAAGATAATACTGTCTGAGGAACACAAGGGTAATAGCATCATTAGTTAATGTGGAGGCCTCACTTATTAGCTTATATTAGTATAAATACTAATGATTCTCGAATGGGTTTTTTGTCTTTAACATGAGCTTCCTTCTTTCATAGTGGCTATATGACAGCAAAGAAAGTTCTGAGGAGTAAGATATGAGAGCCTAGAGGGAAAAAAATCACTAAAACTAATTTGAGAACTCATCTGAAGTAAATATGAAGCCATAGGAAAAGGTTTTTTTTTGAAAATTGTTATTTAAGAAGCCATATTGTACCTTCACAGTGTCTACAAACTAAAGAATAATATGTTGAAAATTTTTTCATTTACAATATTGTTATTAGTTGTAACAAGTAACAGTTGTGAAGGTCTAACTCCATGAAAGATAATGGTTTATATGCTTTTCGTGTGTTTTCTCATTTCATTCTTATTGTAGGAAGCAGTGGGAAATGGAAACCATTATTATCTCCATTTTGCAGAATGAGGTAATAGGCATAGGTAATTTAAGTAATTCGCTCAGTGTCTTATAGCTAGTCATGGGAGGTCAGGGCAGGTTTTGAACTCAGGCAGGCTAGCTCCAGAGCCCATGCTTAACTGCTATGTGACAACTAAATACATGGTTTATTCTAACTATAGAAAAACCACTACATCATGATTTGTCATTTAAATATATCTTCAAAGGTGTTGATTTTGGTTCATTGTTGCATTGTGTGACAAACACTTCCTGTTGAAAATTGAGGAAAAGTGTTTGTGACATTCAAAATCCTATCTGCATGTTTAGTAAATTTGGAAATCAGAAGGAAAAAACAGAAGGCATAGCTTTCAGGAATGTTTTGGGTTTCCACATTTTCAACTGAAATATATAAATTGCTACTTAGCTATCATATACCCATAGGAACACAAATAAATATAACTAGGAAAACAAGATACTATATGTAAATATTCTCATCTTGTCTCCACCCTGTTGCCAGGGCAGGTAAGAGTCTTCCGGAAGGAGGGGTGGTGGTGGTGGTAACAGCTCTCAAGGAAAAAGCAACCTGGGAAAGGAGTATGACAAGGGATTCTGTTATGGTCCTTAGCAGCAGGGGGTGGTTTGAGGGGATGGTTGAGGCAGTGAGTGAGTAGGGTAGGCAGTGGTACTAGGACAGGCTACATTAATTCTCACCAGCAGACAGTCCTCCACTGTGGGTCTGAATAGAAATGAAATATGGGATATGTATTTAATTATCAGGATGTGAGGGGAATTAAGGGAGCAAAGGCACCTAGTAGTAATTCAGTTAAAGTGAGGTAGCCTGGTGAAGTAAGAGAGGAAATGAATATTTCACTTGATTCTAACACATTTAATTTGTCTTTCAACTACTACACAGAGATAATCATTTCAGACAATAGAACATTCTGTTTCAGTCTCTGTTTAGACCTTGCCACTGGATTTTTTTCCCTCTAGGGTTAACAAGAATCAGTCATAGCAGTAATTTCCTATAAAAAAGAAATCCTATTATGCCCATGTCTGGGTCTGTGGAGCTGACGGATTGCTTCTTTTTTTATAGAGCCAAATCATTTTTATAGGAATCAGCTTTCAAGTGTATAAATTTCAGTTTGGAAATTATTTCTCGCAATATTGCTTTCAGTAATTCTTTTTTTTAACATTAATTAGCTGGATAAATCCACCAAGGAACACAAAGTGTTTCTGCAAAATAATACGATAATTTGTATTGAAAATGTGATTGAATACTGGGAAGAAATAAAAGAAACAAAAAGATCACAAAGTTATAGTTACTCAAAAATACGGGATAAAAATATACCTTCTTCTGTTTGATCTAATGTATCTACTTTTTCATCCCACTTTCTCTTTCTGTCCCTCTATTCTCTCTCAATTTAGACAGTGTCTCCTCTGTTTATTTGTTACAAAGATTTCAGTTGTAACTCACAGTTCAGAATCAATGCTGACAGCCTACAGAAAAAACTTTCAATTACCAAGATAAATTTCAACATTAACAAAAAGTAAGCCTTTTCCTGCTATTACATTTTTGATGAACATTAGAATACAGTCAAACTTCTTTCTTATAGGCCAACAGGTTTTATTGCTATGATATTTACATTTTGATCATGTACTCGTGAGTACAAAAATTCAATCAAGTGGACACTTGGGGCATGTCAAAATAAGTGTAAATAAACTCAACGAGGCTATGAGAAATGGCCTTTGCCTCCTATTGAAGGAAAGCTTAATAGTATTTTATATCAAGAATGAAATTTAGGTCAATTAGCAATCAGGCATGTTCTTTGAGTTGTTTTGTTTGTTATGGTAACAGATTTGCAATGATGCAACTACATTAGTCATCACAGTCAATGATGAGATGCATCAATAATGCAGAAAACAGAGAAGCTGTAATGAAGTGGAGAAAACAATGGAGTTGGAATTCCATGCTCTAGGTTTGGATCCTGGCTTTCCAGTTACTACTAGTAAGGTCTTGTTGCAGTAAGCCAACTTATCTGTCTGGGCTCCATTTTTCTGACCTGGTCAGTGGGGATAATAATTTATACCGCATAGGGTTTTTTTTTTTGGTGTGTATTAAATATCACAATGCCCCTTAAAGGACCATTATGAATTTTAACATGTGGTAGTTAAATCTGTGCCTTGGAATCCATATACCCAAAGAACACTTCCCAAATTAAATAAGAACACATTGGGATTGTGAGTGAACTCCAGTGTCGAAAGTGAATTATTAAAATGAAGATATAAAGTTTTAAAATGTAGCTATTGGAGATTTGCCTCTAAGCTTAGCAGAAATGACATATGTAATAGTAATGCAGGTATACTAAAAAATTACTAAGAACTATTAATATCCACATTTAGAATAAATTACTGCCTCTGCTTTATGAGAAGGAAGAGAAAGAAGGAAAGAAAGAGACCAACTTTGTCATCCTCATACATCTATAAACAAAAACTGGCAAGGAACATCTATCTGAACTAAACTTTTCTTAATTTCCTCTTGTAGAATATTATGTTTAACGTTCTTTATAGATGGAAAATGCAATTCTAAACCTTACATAGAAAACACTTAAACATTTCTTTAAAACTAACCCTCTCTCTTCTTCTAGTAATTATTACATGGATTTATAATTATTTTTCACATGCCTGGTACTTCTACCAGACTAGGAATTGTATTCTCCAGATGAGTGGAAGGAAAGATGGCGGGGAGAGGGAAGAAAGGTGCCCCTGCCTCGTTAATTTGGTAAGCATTTATTGTCTGATTTTGGGTACATAAAGTAACAGGAAAAAATGACCTTGATTTAGAGAATATATTCTAGCAGAACATACAGGTAAATGAAGAGGCAGATAGTTCAAGTGCTGGCAGATGAAGGCATATAAAATTTGGGGAATGGCACTTACAGAGGATTTCCTTGGGAGGTAACATTTGGGATAATTAATAAGTGAGCTGAAATGATGAAGTTGGGGAAATATAGTCCAGACGAGATAAAAAGCATTCTGAAGGCACACAGGCAAGGAACAAGGTCATAAGGTCTATCTAGGTCAAGCTGTGGAGTCTGAATTTTATTCCTTAAGTTTCAAAGAAGTTACTAAAAAAGTTGGGTTGGAGAGTGACATAATTGAAACTGAATTATAAAATAATTAATGTTCAAGTGAATAATAGACTGAGGGAGGTTGGAATTGGGGAAGAAGAGACTTGTTAGAGACTATACAGTGATTAGGGTAAGAAGAGATGAAATAAAGAAACAGTAGTAAAAATGCCGAATGGTATACAGATTTGAGAGTGATCAAGGAGGTAGAAAATATGAGAACTGCTGATTGATCAGCTGTTGAGTGAGTTAGAATCTAGGAAGGCTACCAAGATATTTGCTTGAACAAGTATGTGATGGTGCCAGTAATCACAGAAAAAACCCTAACCAACAAACATAAAGGGATTTTAGGGAAAAGATGGTAAGTTAAATTTGGCACATATTGGCATATTGAATCAAATTGAGTTTGAGGTGCCCGTGGGACATCCAGCAGATATAGAGTGGGCACTTGAATATGTGAGTCTGGAACTACAATGTCCAATAGAAATACAATATAAGCCATATATGTAATTTAAAATTTTTCACTAGTCACTAGGAACATTTGTGCAGTTTTTTGTGAGTATATGCTTTTACTTGTCTTGGATAAATGCCCAGGAGTGCAATTGCTGGGTCATATGGTAAGTGTACATTTAGTATTTAAAGAAACTGCCAAACTGTTTTCCAGAGTGGCTGTACCATTTTGCTTTGCCACCAGTAAGATATGAGAGTTTCAGGTGATCAGCATCCTTGTCAACACTTGGTGTGGTCAATTTTTTTTTTTTTTTTTTTTTTTTAATATTTTTTTAATTTCAGAATATCATGGGGGTACAACACCTTGGCCATACACATTGCCCCTGTTCTGCCCGTGTCAGAGCCACAATCATGGTCGTCTCCCAAACTGTGCTCCCCACATCCATTCAGTGAGAGTTTTTCCCATCCCTTCCACCCCCCTCCCGCCCACCCGCCCTCAGATGAATGTTATTGCCCTGTGTGATGTAAGTGTTCATCAGTTAGTACCAGTTTGATGGTGAGTACCAGTGATGCTTGTTTTTCCAATCCTGTGACACTTCGCTTCGAAGAATGGGTTCTAGCTCCGACCAGGATAATACCAGATGTGTTAATTCACTGTTGTTCCTTATTGCTGAGTAATACTCCATGGTATACATATACCACATTTTATTGATCCACTCGTGTATTGATGGGCACCTGGGTTGTTTCCGCAACTTTGCAATTGTGAATTGCGCTGCTATGAACATTCGAGAGCAGATGTCTTTATTATAAAATGTCTTTTTTTCTTTTGGATAAATACCCAGTAGTGGGATTGCTGGGTCAAATGGTAATTCTACTTTTAATTCTTTGAGGTATCTCCATATTCTTTTCCATAGAGGTTGTACTAATTTGCAGTCCCACCAGCAGTGTATGAGTGTTCCTACCTGTCCACATCCCCGCCAACATTTGTTATTTGGGGATTTTTTGATATGAGCCAATCTCACTGAGTTAAGTGATATCTCATTGTGGTTTTGATTTGCATTTCCCTGATGATTAGAGAAGTTGAGCACTTTTTTATATGTTTGCTGGCCATCATTCTGTCTTCTTTGGAAAAGTTTTTGTTCATGTCCTTTGCCCATTTTTTAATAGGGTTGTTTGATTTTTTCTTGTTGATTTTCCTAAGTTCTGTATAGATTCTGGTTATCAGCCCTTTATCAGAGGTGTAGCATGCAAATATTTTCTCCCATTCTGTAGGTTGTCTGTTCACTCTAGTGATAGTTTCCTTGGCTGTGCAGAAGCTTTTCAATTTGATCAGGTCCCATGTATTTATTTTTGTTGCTGCTGTGATTGCTTTGGGGGTCTTCTTCATAAATTCTTTGCCTAGGCCAATGTCCATAAGAGTTTTTCCAACATTTTCTTCGAGAATTCTTATGGTTTCATGTCTTAGGTTTAGATCTGTTATCCATTGTGAATTGATTTTTGTGAGAGGTGAGAGGTGGGTCCACTTTCAGTCTTCTACATATGGCCATCCAATGTTCCCAGCACCATTTGTTGAATAGGGAATCTTTTCCCCAGTGTACGTTTTTCTGGAATTTGTCAAAGATCAGGTGACTGTATGAGGTTGGTTTTATATTTGGGTTCTCAGTCCTGTTCCATTGGTCTACATGTCTGTTCTTGTGCCAATACCATGCAGTTTTGGTTACTATAGCCTTGTAGTATAGTTTGAAGTCTGGTAGACAGATGCCTCCCAATTTGTTCTTTTTGCTTAAGATTGCTTTGGCTAGACGGGGTCTTCTCTGGTTCCACACGAAGCGTAGAATTATTTTTTCTAGATCGGCAAAAAATGATGTTGGTATTTTGATAGGGATTGCATTGATTCTGTAAATTAATTTAGGTAGCAAAGCCATTTTTACTATGTTGACTCTGCCTATCCAAGAGCATGGTAAGGTTTTCCATCTATTTACATCCTCTGCAATTTCCTTTCTCAGTGTTTCATAATTCTCTCTATATAGGTCTTTGATCTCCTTAGTTAGATATATTCCTAAATATTTAATTTTCTTTGTTGCTATTGCAAAAGGTATAGCATCTTTAATTTGTTTCTCGGCTTGATTATTATTAGCATATATGAAGGCTATGGATTTGTGTGTATTAATTTTGTATCCTGAGACTTTGCTGAATTCATTTATCAATTCCAGTAATCTCTTGGTTGAATCCTTGGGGTTTTCTATGTATAATATCATATCGTCTGCGAATAGTGAAAGTTTGACCTCTTCTGCCCCTATCTGGACGCCCCTGATTCCTCTGTCTTGTCTAATTGCTGTGGCCAGGACTTCCAGCACTATGTTGAAAAGAAGTGGAGATAGTGGACACCCTTGTCTGGTGCCAGTTTTAAGGGGGAATGCCTTCAATTTTTCCCCATTCAGTATGATATTGGCTGTGGGTTTATCGTATATGGCTTTAATAGTTTCTAGGAATGAGCCATCTATGCCTATATTGTTAAGAGTTCTTATCATAAAAGGGTGTTGGATTTTGTCAAAAGCCTTTTCTGCATCTATTGAAAGGATCATATAATCTTTGTTCTTGCTTTTATTTATATGGTGAATTACATTTATAGATTTGCGTACGTTGAACCATCCCTGCATCTCGGGAATGAAGCCCACCTGATCGTGATGGATTATTTTTTTGATGTACATTTGAATTCGGTTTGCAAGGATTTTATTGAGAATTTTTGCATCTATATTCATAAGGGATATTGGTCTGCAGTTTTCTTTTTTTGTTGTGTCCTTTCCTGGCTTTGGTATCAAGGTGATATTGGCTTCGTAGAATGAGTTTGGGAGGATTTCATCCTTCTGGATATTTTCAAATAATTTCTGCAGTATAGGCACCAGTTCTTCTTTGTAAACTTGGTAGAATTCAGGTGTGAACCCATCTGGTCCGGGACTTTTTTTTGTGGGTAGATTTTTAATTACTGCTTCAATTTCGGTGCTTGATATTGGTCTGTTTAGAAATTCAGTTTCTTCCTGGTTGAGCCTAGGAAGGTAGTGTGTTTCTAAGAATTTGTCCATTTCCTCCACGTTTTCGTGTTTGTGGGCATAGAGATTTTTGTAGTATTCAAAGATGATGTTTTGTATTTCCATGGTATCAGTTGTGACTTCTCCTTTTTCATTTCTAATTGAGCTTATTAGAGTCCTTTCCTTTCTGCTTCTGGTCAACCTGGCAAGTGGCCTGTCTATTTTGTTTATCTTTTCAAAGAACCAGCTTTTCGTTTCATTGATCTTCTGTATTGTTCTTTTGTTCTCGATTTCATTTAATTCTGCTCTAATTTTGGTTATTTCTTTTCTTCTGCTGGTTTTAGGATTGCTTTGCTCTTCCTTTTCCATTTCCTTAAGATGATTCATTAGTTTACTGATTTGTGACTTTTCTGTCTTTTGGATGTGGGAATTTAGGGCGATAAGTTTTCCTCTCAGGACTGCTTTTGCTGTATCCCACAGATTTTGATAACTTGTGTCCCCATTATCATTTAGTTCGAAGAATCTTTGATTTCATTTCGAATCTCCTCTTTGACCCAATAATCATTCATCAATAGATTGTTTAGTTTCCAAGTTTTTGGAGGAAGATGTGAGTTTCTGTTGGAATTGATATCTAATTTTATTCCGCTGTGGTCTGAAAAGATACATGGTATGATTTCTATTTTTTTGAATTTGTTTAGATCTGTTTTGTGGCCTAGGATGTGGTCAATTTTAGAGAAAGTTCCATGAGCTGATGAGAAGAATGTATATTCAGTGTTATTTGGGTGGAGTGTTCTGTAGATATCTGTTAGGCCCAAATGTTCTAGAGTCCTGTTTAGGTCTTTTATTTCTCTATTTATTTTTGTTTGGAGGATCTGTCCAGTTCCGTCAGTGGGGTGTTTGAAGTCCCCTGCAATTATGGCATTCCTGCTTATTATGTTGTCTAGATCTAGCAGCATTTGCTTTATGTACCTGGGTGCTCCTGTGTTGGTGCATAAATGTTTAGGATTGTTAAATCCTCTTGTGAAATTTTTCCCTTCACCACTATATAGTGTCCATTTTTGTCCTTCTTTACTTTTATTGCTTTAAAGTTGATGTCATCTGAAATGAGGATGGCTACTCCAGATTTCTTTTGGTTTCCATTAGCCTGAAAAATTGTATTCCATCCTTTCACCTTGAGTCTGAATGCGTCTTTGTGTGTGAGGTGTGTTTCCTGAAGACAACAGATACTTGGTTTGTATTTTTAATCCATTCAGCCAGCCTATGTCTCTTCAATGGGCAGTTCAAGCCATTTACATTATTGAGAGAATTGATATTTGGGGTGAATTTCTGATTATTCTGTTTGGGTGGTATCTTTTGTTTTACCTCTTGCGTCATTGTGGAATCTGGTTTCTGGGTTTTAGCCTTTGCATAATTTTACATAGGTGGGTGTCTGTTGCGCTGGTTAGTGTATAATGCAGGTCTAAGCATTTCTTGCAAGGCCGGTCTGGATTTCGCAAATTCTATCAGTGATTGCTTAGCTGGAAGGTCTTTATTTCTCCCTCATATAAGAAGCTTAGTTTGGCAGGATACAGAATTCTGGGTTGACCTTTGTTTTGTTTTAGGAGATTGATGATGTCTCCCCATTCCCTTCTGGCTTGTAAGGTTTCAGCTGAGAAATCTGCAGTTAATCTGATGGGTTTCCCTTTGTAGGTTACCTCCTTTTTTTGTCTTACAGCTCTGAGGAGTGCCTCTTTTGTGTTTACTTTGGTCAGTCTAATAATTATGTGGCGTGGTGAATGCCTTTTCACGTTGACTCTCCCAGGAGTCCTGTGTGCTTCTTGTACTTGGATGTTGAGATTTCTGGCTAAGCCATGGAAATTTTCCTCTATTATTCCTTCAAATAAATTTTCCAGCCCATGCAAATTTTCTTCCTCTCCCTCAGGGATACCTATTATCCTTATGTTTGGCCTCTTTACATAATCCCACATTTCTTGTATGCTTTTTTCCTGTCTCTTGTTTTTGTATTCTTTCTCTTCAGCTGATTTATTTAGCGCATAGGAGCTGTCTTCTAACTCTGAAATTCTTTCCTCTGCATGGTCCAGCCTATTCTTAAGGCTTTCCACTGTGTTTTGTAGATCCTTGAATGCTTCTTTCATTTCTAGGATTTCTATTTGATTTTTCCGTAATATTTCTATTTCTTTGGAGAATTTTTCATTCATTTCTTGCATTTTTCTTGTGGTTTCTTTGTGCTGGGATTCAATTTTCTCTTGAATTTCATTGAGCTTTCTTATAATCCATAAACGAAATTCCTCTTCTGTCATTCTACCCATTTCATTTGGGTTGGTATCCATTGCTGAGGGACTGATAATTTCTTTTGGGGGTGACTTTTCACTCTGATTTTTCATGTTCCCTGAGTTCTTTCGCTGGTTTTTTCTCATCTGGCCTCTTGGTCGAGAGCTGGGGGTGTTAGAGCTAGTTTATGGTCCTGTCACCAGGCCCACAATTATTTTTCCTTGGCAAAGCCAGGGAGAGAAGTAGTGGCCTGTATTGCCTTAGGTGTATTTTAGCAAGTTTGTTGGATCTTGAGTTAACTCTGACCTGTGGTCTTCTCCTCTTCCCAGTGGAGTGTGGTGAGAATGACCTCCCAGCTTGGGCTCTGAGCTAATGGATTGTACTTGAGAATATGAGTCCTCCGCTCCCCATTAGCTAGGTATTCTGTTATGTCCGTGGCAGACTCTGATTCCCCAGTTGGGGTATGCGAAAGCCCTGTGCTTTGGGAGGGGTCTTGTAGCTCCTAGGGGTTACTTTGACCCTGCTCTTCCTGAGGTTCTGGTAGAAACACAATTTCCTTTGGCTGCAGTGTGAGAGCTGAGTTGGGAAAATTCTACACAGCTCAGAGGTTGCTCATCTAGCCACGTGTGGCTGCCCTTCTGATGTGTGTCTCCGCGTGAAACTGGTTGATAGGGGGATCTCCAATTGTGCACCCCTTTTCCACCACTAGACCTCAAGGCGAGGCAGGTGGCCGTCTCTATCCCCAGCAGTCTCCACCGGGGGGATGTTCCCACGGGGAGGGGGGAGTAGTGGCAGCTGGAAGCACTCTTGGGTGGCGCGAAATTCCCTATTGAAGTGGGCAGGATTATGGGGAGCTGCTCTGGTTCAGCCTGTGGCTCTTGAGGTATTTGGTTGTCATGGGAACCAGCAGTTATACCAAATGAGTCACTATGGCCAGCAACCTTCAAAATGAGCGATCTCTGGGTTACAGGAGGGCTGGGACCTGAGGGGCGGGCACTAGGACCGGCACGGAGCGGAGTTGTCAGAGGCCAGAGCTGGGGTAGCAGAACCAGATGGACGAGCTGCAAACTGTTTCCAATACTCAAAGGTCCCGCCGCTACAGTTCCGGGATCTCGTCCCACCTGGAACCCACGGATGCCGCTGTCCCTGGCCACCACAGGCAAAGCCTGTCTCACCCCAGCGGATGAGCCCTGGGCCGGGGCGGGGCGGAGCTAGAGACGCGGCTCACGGCTCCGCGCGGGCGGCTGTAAAGATGGCGGCCGCCGCCAGCCTGGCGCACAGCCGGGCTCCGATCGTGCCGGGAGCGCAGTTTTTCTCCCCCGGTAGTTGTTAGCAACCTCTAAGGGCGCGTCCCGCTCTCCGATAAACTCCTGGGCCCAGTCCCGCTGACTTCTAGTGGCGCAGTGCCGGCCTGCGGGTTCCCGCGCACTGTCCCGGGAAGCTGAATCTCGGTCCCCGCCCAGTTCCTCCCCAGCCCTCGGCAGTCTCTGTATATTGCAGCTGCGAGTTGTGTCTGGCTCTGGCACCTTCCTCCTCTCCACAGGGCTCGCCGGCCCGAGCAACCGCTCTGTCCCAACTCTGGGCTTGTCCCTGACTGCCGGTGTGGTCAATTTTTAAAAAAATAGCCATTATGATAGGTGTGTAATGATATCTCATTGTGGATTTACTTTGCATTTCCTTAATATGTAATGATGTTGAACATCTTTTTGTATGCTTATTTGCCATCATGTATCTTCTTTGATAAAATGCATGTTCAAATTTTTTGCCCATTTTTGGCTGGGTGGGAGGTTTGTTTGTGTTTTTAGTCTCGATGAGAGTTCTTCATAAATTCTGCATAAAAGTCCTTTGTTGGAAACATGATTTGCAAATATTTTTACCCAGCTTGTAGCTTGTCTTTTCATTCTCCTCATAGCATCTTTCACAGAGCCACAAATTTACATTTAGATGAAGTCCATTAATTTGCTCTTTTATGGATTGTGCTTTTGTTATAATATGTAATAACTCTTTATCTAATCCCAGTTCATCAAGATTTTTCTCCTGTGTTTTCTTCCAAAAGTTTTATAGTTTTATGTTTTACATTTAGATTTATGACCCATTTTCAGATAATTTTTGTATGAGGTATAAGGTTTAGTTTGAGATTCATTTTTCTGCATATGGATGTTCAACAGTTTCAATACCACTTATTGAAAATACTATCTTTACTCCATTGAATTGCCTGTGTACCTTTGTGAAAGAACAGTTGGGAATATTTTATATGGGTCTCTTTCTAGACTCTATTTTTTCTATTAATTTATAATATGTGTCTATTCCTAATACCACATTGTCTTGATAAATGTAACTTTATAGTAAGTCTTAAAATGGGATAGTGTGAGTCTTCCAACTACAATGTTCTTTCAAAATTGTTTAGATTCTTCTATTTGCTTTTCTTTTTCAGATAAATTTTAGAATTGACTTTTCAATATCTACAAAAATTTCTGATGGAATTTAGTCTGGAATTCTGTTAAATATAGATCAATTTATAGAACATACTATGTGTATTGATCCATAAACAAGATATGCCTCTTTAAGCCTTTGAACTATTTTTCCCAGGAACATCTTATAGTTTTCAGCATACAGATCCTGTACATGCTTCATATGCTTAAGTATTTCTTTTTTTGAAGCTATTTTGAATGGTATTGTTCTCTAACATTTCTGTTTTAAATTATGAATTATTAATTATAATTATTAATTTCTAGTACATAGAAATAAGATTTATTTATTTAATTTAATTTTGATATAATTGTAGATTCACATGTAGTTGTAGGAAATAATAGAGATTCTATATATCCATACCACATTGTTTATCAATTTATCAGTTATGAGGCATTTCGGTTATTTCTGCTTTTTTTCCATTATGGATAATGCTGTTAATGAACATTTATGTACAAGTTGTTTATACTTTGGATTGAAATTGTCAACTCTATGGTTATCTTTTTTAGGAACTGCTAAACTGTTTTCACAGTGGCTAAAACATTTTACATTCCCACCAGCAAATTAAAAAGAGTTTCAATTTCTTCATACCCTCACCAACACTTGTTATTTTCTGCTTTTTAAATTCTGGTCATCCTGGGGGCTGTGAAGTTGTATCTCATTGTGCTTTTGATTGGCATGTCCCTGATGACTTATGATGTTGAACATCTTTTCCTGTGCTTGTTGCCGTTTGTATATCTTCTTTGAAGAAAATTCTACTTAAGTTCTTTGTCTATTTTTTAAATGGATTGTCTTTTTGTTGTTGAGTTGTAAGTATTTTTTACATATTTTGGATACTAAAAACTTATTAGGTATATGATTGTAAATATTTTCTCCCAGGTTGTCTATAGGTTGTCTTTTCACTTTCTTGGTAATGTCCTTTGATGAATAAGCTTTTGATTTTGGTGAACCCCAATTTATCTATTTTTTTCTTTTGTTGCTCATGTTTTTGGCACATCTAAGAATCCATTACTAAATCTGAGGTCATGAAAATTAACCCCTATGTTCTCTTCAAGAATCTTGTAGCTTTAGCTTTTTTTTTTTTTTTACTGTCCACAGTATTTGTTAATTTTTTATTTATCATGAGAAACTATTCCTTAGCTCACATATTCATGTTTCATAGCACAGGAACACAGGCCAGTGACAAACTTCTATGTAATTCAACCCAAAGAAATCCTTTATATTCCAAAATCACCTTTGTGCTGTGACAGATACCAGCCTTCCTCATCCTCTCAAAATTTTTGATGGAATCATAATTTCTGTAGAAATCTGCATATGCCTTCTTTCTTGGTTCAGCCTTAGCAAACATATGGAGAGCTGCAACCCCTAGGGATACAGTCAATGCTCCAACAATATGAAATCACAGATATCTGGTCAGAAAGCATCCAGTCTTCTACCATTAGGTATGATGTGAGTTGTGGGGTTTTTTTGGTAGATGATCTTTATCACATTGAGGAAATTCTCTTCAATTCCTAGTTTGTTGAGTGTTTTTTTTTTTTAATTATTATCAGAGGTATTAGATTTTGTCAAATCCTCTTAACAGTATCTATTGAGATGATTATGTAATTTTTGTTCCATCATTCTATTAATAATAGTATATTACATTGATTTTTAAATGTTGAACCTACCTTGCATTTTTAGGAAAAATCCCACTTAATCCTGGTGCATAATCCTTTTAATATGCTACTGGTTCAATTTGCCGATATTTTGTTGAGAATGTTTAGATTATATTCATAAGGCATATTGGTCTGTACTTTTCTTTTCTTGTTATGTCTCTGTTTAGCTTTGGTGTTAGAGTAATACTGGTTTCTTAGAATGAGTTAGAAAGTGTTCCCTCTTCTACTATCTTTTGGATAAGTTTGAGCAGTGATGTTAATTGGTGTTAGTTTCTCTTTAAATGTTTGGTAGAATTTATCTACTAAAGCCCTTTGTTCCTGGGCTTTCCTTTATTGGAAATTTTTTGAATGCTAATTCTATCTCTTTACTTGTTACAGGTCTATTCATAGTTGCTATTTTTTCTTGAGTCAGTGTTGATATTTTGAATGTTTTTAGGGATTCATCCATTTTACCTAGGTTATCTCATTTATTGGCATACGATTGTTCATAGTACTTTGTTTGAATCCTTTTTATTCCTATATGGTCAGTAGTAACTACCCCACTTTCATTCCTGATTTTAATTCGGGTCTTCTTTCCTTTTTTTTTCATCAGTCCAGCAGGTTTGTCAATTTTGTTGAGTTACTCAAAGAATCAATTTTTGGTTTCATTCATTTTCCATATTATCTTTCTATTCTCTATTTCTTTATAAGAGAAATTGTTCCATAGTCATATTTTCCTGTAATGTCTTTGTTTGATTCTGATATCAAGGTAATTCTCAGCTGACTAAATCATTTGGGAATATTCCCCTTTCTATTTTTAGGAAGAGTTTGGAATGTGGGCAGTTGTCTACCCTGTAGTTCATTTCTCATAGCCTTTGGTATTCTGTTTAGGATCAGATCCATACACGTGCAGCTCAGGGTCAAAGCTAGGAGTTCATATACAAATCTATTGGATTACTTTCTTGAGCTCCTTCTGCTTCTCAATGTCCCCAACACATCTGGTTCCTAGAGTTTTTCCTTATTGGTCATCTGCTAGAATGCTGCGTTTTAGTTACATGCTCTGCTACACACTTTCCATAACTGTGTCTGCTGCCATGGCCAAGGGAGAAAACAGGGAAAGAATGGCAGGGTGTTTCTCCTAGGTTCTCATCAGTAGAGATCCTCTTTTCATTTCCTTATACTAGAAATTGAGAGCTTCCTTTGGAACTCTTTCTGTTCTACCCCTTATACAGTTCTGAGTTTCTGGCTGCGAATCAGGACAGGAGATACCAGAAGAAAAAAGAAATGGCAAACTCAAATCTGGTTCAATGGTACTTTGAGTTCTGGTTTCTTTAGCTGGTCTATGCATTCATTCCTCCAGGGGTTTTAATTGTTTTTAGTGGGTGGGACATGGTGGAATGAGCTTACTCCATCTTTAATAAAACCAGATTTCTCCCTTTCATTTATTTTGATTGTTTTGTTTCTGAGAATTCTTTGGAGTAGTGATGATGAAGGAGATGTGTGTAGGGTTAAGGAGAAGTAGAGGTGGGAAGGGAAAACAAAGAATATTTACTCTGCATTCCTCCCAATCCAAATGCAATTGGCTTTTATTCTGCATTTTTAAAATTTTAAAATATTAAGGGGAGTTTTAGGGAAGATGGCTGACTAGAGACATCAGGTGACAGATCATCCCAGAGGGAAGGAAGGGTTTTGGATAATGGAGGAGAGGAATGGGCACAGCTGAAGTGTAGTTCAGAGGGAAAGGTGCCAGAGCCTGCTGGAGACTTCATGGAAAGAAATCGCAAAGCAGAACAGGAAGAAAGAAAAAAAGATATTGGCAAAGATCAACCCCAGAGAAGCTCAGAGCCCAGTGAATGGGTAGGTGGAGGTTTCGTTTCTCCTTCCCACACACCTCCGGGAATCAGCGGGCTGCTGAGCTGCTTGGGAGCTTTTCCACCCTCATAAGCCCAAGTGCTGCTGCAACCACTGAACTGGGACCTTCTTGAAAATAAAGCATCTGGCTTCCAGCCCCTTCAGGCCCCCCCCCACAACTGCGACCACAGCCCAGAGAGAAGGCGGTCACCATACTGCTTCTCTGCCCTTAGCGACCCTTTGGCAACCCCAGGGAGCTCCATACCTTCAGTTTGCACATCACCTGTTCCCACACAGGCAGTTCCCAATGCCTTCCCAGACTGCAGGGGGCCCTGGAGAATTTGTATGATCCCAGGGCTTGGACATCCATGTGGGCTTCCTTCCAGGGAGAAGGATCAGAGGAACCAGAGTGCTGACTCTCTTCCATTCAGACTCTTTCTCCACCACCCCTCCCCAACCCACTGCAGCAGAGAGAGCTGATTGAGCTGAAACTTTCAAGGGCAGCTGCCTCCCCTCTGCTGGTGTGCCCTCCAGTCTGAGGTTTCCAGAGAGTGGGGCCCACACTTTTCCCCTTGAGGACATGCAGTGGACCCAGGGGTGCTTGGTCTGGGAGTTCCCCAGCTGCTGGCATTCGCCAGAGATGCCCACCAGCAGGACAGTCACACAGGCCGGATCCCTAATCCCCAGGACTCAGTCAAGTTGTTAGGTGGCACAAAGGGGAGATTTGGGAGGCAGACTTGGAGGCGAGGGAACCCACATGGGTGGAACTGATGGGAGAGTGCAGTGCAGGTCCAAGCCACGGCAAGCTGGTGGAGCACCCATCTCCCCACAGGAAAGCCGTGCATTCAGACAGGGGTGGGTCCTTGCGTTGGGAAGTTCCCAGCCCATGGCACCATTGCTCGGTGAGTTCGGGCACCTATTTGCAACCAGACACTGGAGGGAGACTCTTGGGGCAGGGTTGGAGCAGGAGAGGTGGAGCTCACTCCCAATAGCCAGTCAGTGAATTGCAGACAGCCCTTTCCCCATGAACAGACTTTCTGGTTTGGTGAGGCCACATTGGCCCCCTTCCCAGTGGCTTTCCCCAGCAGCCTGGGAGCTTTGATCCCTGCTGAGACCTAGGTCCCTAGGACCTACCTTTATGGAGCCTAAAGGCAGGCTTGCCCAACCTAACCCCGCCCAGCCTCGCGCTCCTCCACCCACCTCTGCTGTGGTGGAGATCAAGCAGTCCCCTGTGAGCTACAAGGCCCCTCCCACTGCCTGGAGCATTCAAGTGCTTCCCCTGAGGAACTAGAACCTATTACAGGAATCAGTGCAGTGGACTCTTTCCTGCAAGCACCAACTACTGACAGGAAGAGCAACTGTACAGCTCATAACAGCATCTCAACCAAACAGGGCATGGCTAATTCTTACTGACAAGCACCGCCCACCATCTCAGAGACTAAGCGGGGGTGGGGGTCTCAATACAGTTCACACTGTGGGGAAGAGGGGAAGAGAGCAGAATAGAAGCAGCCTGAGGGGGCACTGCTTTTTAGGATAGGAATAGAAGTTACATGCAGCTTGAGCTGTGAGGGGTCTCCCTCCTCTGCTGCAGACCTCTGGACTTATCAGGGAGCTTCTCAGAGTCTGTGCAGAGATATTGCACCAGAGAGCAGGTGTAGCAGAGATCTGGTGGCAGCCAATCCTGGGTTTCTGCAGCCAATGCCATCCTCATTACTCTGATGCATGGCACCCGGTCTTCTCTGGACTCAGTCTTCCAGCAGTATCCTTTGCATCACCCCTGCTGGGCTGGGGAAGGAGCAGACAGAACAGATACTCCCCTATGTTGTGCCCAGCACACCTTCCTCCCTGCATGGGATCTGAGCAGAGGAGGAGCCTCAGATGCCACAGGCACCACCTGGGAAGCCTTGGATGACTGCATCAGTGGGTCCTAGGTTGGCCAACCTTGGCCAACCAGCAGCTCTGGCCCACTTACGAAGTCCCTGGGCCACTGAGGCAAAACCCTGCCTGCATGATTGGGCATTAGCAGTCTCCATGCTGGTGGAAGAGCCCTCCATCTATGTGGCTCTCTCCCTGTAACCCCCAGAGCCAGCTCTAAAGCTTTCACTGTGCCTGAACCCAAGGCTCTGCCCCTGTAGCTACAGGGCCCCTGCTGGGCCTGAAACACCACCCCTGAGATTACAAAGTTGTGCCTGGGCCCTAAGACCCCACCACTGAGTCTCCACCACTGCTGCTGGCCTGGCAGAACCTCTCTGAGGTCCATCAGTTCACCCGGGATCCCCCAGCCATGAGCAGCCATTACTCCAGGACCTGGTTCATGCAAATGCCCACAGACTGGTCATCCATGACCACTGCCTAAATAGACTCACCCAGCTGCCATTGTCACCTCCACTGGGTGACTCCAGCCAGAGCAGTCCTCCACAACAACAGCCACCATGGAAAGGGCCACATCCAGTCCCCAACTTGAACTTCCAACAATGAGCTGGGGAATGACCTTCCACTCTACATGAAGATCATCCATCATTGGCTGGAACTGTGGCAATCACAGGGGAATGAGTCAAAACAGAACAGCTGTTCTACAGGCTCTCAGTGCACCCATCCCTCCCCTGACAGGCCAACATTCCAGAGTAACACAAAAGCTCCATCTAGGGTCCTCCCATTCCCTTAACTAAACAAGAGAGTTCCCACCAAAAAAGAAAAGATGCCCTGCAATCCTATTAACCCAGTGCCAAGAGAAGAGGAGCCAGAGCAGAAGAAACCAGCAAAAGAACCCTGGCAGCATGAAAAAACAAAATAGTTTGACACCTCCAAGGGATCACAATAGATCTACAGTAGTGGACTCCACCCACCAGGAAATTGCTGAAACAATAGAAATGGAATTCAGAATGTGGATGGCAAGTGAGATGAATGGAATTGAAGAGGAAGTTGAAAACCAACAAAAAGAAGCCAAAAAATGATTTCAGGAAATCAATGAAAAAGTCACTAAAGAGCTAGATAACATAAGAAAAGATATAATAAAAACTTGAAGAAATGAAAGAGTCACTTAGAGAATTTCAAAACAAGGAGAAAACTCCAACAACAAAATAAACCACAGAGAAGAAAGAATCTCAGAGCTTGAATACAAGGGTCTTGACATAACTCAGTCATTCAAAGAGGCAGACAAGAGAATAAAAAAGTCTGAGCAATCACTGAGTTACTTATGGGACTATGTGAAACGAATCGACATTTGAATTGTAGATATCTCTGAGGGACAAGAAGAAAGAGCTAAAAACATGGAAAACCTATTTGAGGGAATTATTGAGGAAAACTGCCCTGGGTATCACCAGAGATTCAGACATACAGATACAAGATGGTCATCAAACACTAGGAAGATTTATAGCAAGTAGGACATCTCCAAGACACATATTAATCAACCTGACCAAAGTGAAAATGAAAGAGAAAACCCTACAAGCAGAAGACAAAAGAAACAACTGATCTACAAAGGAAAAACCCATCAGGTTAACTGCAGACTTCTTAGTGGAAACTTTATAAGCCAGAAGGGATTGGGGCCCTGTCTTCAACCTTCTTAAACAGAACAACTGCCAGCCTAGAATTTTGTATCTTGGAAAACTAAAATTCACAATTGATGGAGAAATTAAGTCTTCCAGACAAGCAAACATTGAGGGAATTTGCCATGACTGGACCTCCCTTGCTGGAAATACTCAGAAATGCAGTATACACAAATCAGCACAACAGATACCTACCAGTGTAAAATCACCCAGCCCTCCCCCCCAAACTCACCACTCTTATAAAGTAATAGCACAAGAAGAAAAACAAAACAAAGCAATAAGGTACTACCCAACATGATGAACAGATCAAAAACCCACATATCAATTCTATCAGTCAACATTAACAGTCTGAATACTCCCCTCAAAAGACACAGGCTTGTTGATTGGATGAAAAAAGACAACCAAACTATTTGCTGTCTCCAGGAAACATATCTAAACCACAAGGATATACACATACTCAACATGAATGGATGGAAGAAAATATTCCACACCAATGGAAATCCAAAGAAAGCAGTTGTAGCCATTCACATATCAGATAAAATTGACTTTAAACCAACAAAGGTAAAGAAAGACAATGAGGGTCATTATATAATGGTAAAGGGAGCAATTCAACAAGAAGACATAAAAGTCCTAAATACGTGTGTGCCTAACACAGGAGCTCTGAGATACGTAAAGCAAATTTTACTAGAGCTAAGCAAAGAAATAAATAATACCATCATAATTGCCAGGGACCTCAACACCCCACTGTCAGAGCTGGACAAATCATCAAAGCAGTAAATAAATAAAAAAAAAATGGATGTAAATGGGTCTCTAAGTCAAATGGACTTAACAGACATTTACAGAATATTCTACCCCAAAACTACTGAATGTACATTCTTCTCAGCAGCACATGGGACATTCTCCAAGATTGACCTTCTTAGGACACAAAACAGGTCCCAAAAAATTCAAAAAAATCAAAGTCATAGCATGTATCTTCTCAGACCACAGCAGAAAAAACTAGAAATCAATCTCAAGAGAAACAATCAAACCTACACAAACTCCTGGAAATTAAACAACCTGCTGATGAAGGATTATTGGGTCAAGAATGAAATTAAGATGAAAATCATAAGATTCTTTGAACTGAATGAAAAAGGTGACAGAAGATATCAACATCTATGGAATTCAGCAAAAGCATTCCTCAGGGGAAAATTCATAGCCTTAAATGCTTACATCAAAAAGACAGAAAGATCACAAATTAACAACGTACTGTCACATCTCAAGGAACTAGAAAAGGAAGCGCAAACCAAACCCAAAGCCAGTAGAGGAAAAGAAATCACAAAGGTCAGAGAAGAACTAAATGAAATGAAAAACAAACAAACAAAAATTACAAAGGAACAATGAAACAAAAAGTTGGTTCTTAGAAAGAAACAAAATCAACAGACTTCTTGCTAGATTAACCAGGAATAGAAGAGAAAGGACATGAATAAGCTCAATCAGAAATGAAAAAGGAGATATTACAATTGATACCGCAGAAATACAAAACATCATCTGTGAATACTATGAAAATCTATATGCAAATAAACTAGAAAATGTAGAGGAAATTTACAAACTCCTGGAAACACACAACCTCCCAAGACTAAATCAGGAAGAAATAGAATTTCTGAACAGACCAATAATGAATAGTGAGAGTGAAGCAGTAATAAAAAACCATCCAACAAAATAAAAGCCCCAGACCGGATTGATTCACAGCTGAATTTTACCAGACCTACAAAGAACAGCTTGTACCAATGCTGCAGAAATTTTTCCATAATATTGAGAAGGAGGGAATTATCCCCAACTCATTCTGTGAAGCCAGTATCACCCTGATACCAAAGCCAGGAAAGGACACAATAAAAAAAGAAAACTACAGACCAATATCCCTTATGAATATAGAAGTAAAAATCCTCAATAAAATACTACCCAACTGAATTCAATAAGCACATAAAAAAATAATAATAATCCACCATGACCAAGTGGGCTTCATCCCAGTGATGCAAGGATGGTTCAACATATGTAAATCAACAAATGTGAGTCACTACATAAACAGAAACAAAAACAAAGACCATATGATCATTTCAATAGATGCAGAAAAGCATTTGACAAAATCTATCACCCTTTCATGATAATAACTGTCAAACAACTAGGCATAGAAGGAACAAATCTCAAAATTATAAAAGCCATATATGACAAACTCACAGCCAACATCATGCTGAATGGGGAAAAGTTGAAAACATTCACCCTAAGAACTGGAACAAGACAAGGGTTCCCACTGTCACCACTCCTATTCAACATAGTGCTGGAAGTCATAGCCAGAGGAATCAGGCAAAGGAAAGAAATAAAGGGTATCCACATCCAAGAGACTCCTAAAATTGAAAAATAAATTCAGCAAAGTATCAGGTTACAAAATCAATGTTCATAAATCAGTACCATTTCTATATGCCAATAACAGTCAAGCTGAGAGTCAGATCAAAGGCTCAATACCATTCACAATAGCTACAAAGAAAATAAAATACCTAGGAATATACTTAACTGAGGAGGTGAAAGATCTCTACAAGGAGAACTACAAAACCCTGAGGAAAGAAATCGCAGAGGGCACAAACAAGTGGGAAAACATCATTCTCATGGATTGGTAGAATTAACATTGTTAAAATGTCAATACTACCCAAAGTGATTTACAGATTCAATGCAATCCCTATCAAAATACCAACGTTATACTTCACATATCTAGAAAAAATAATTCTACACTTCATTTGGAACTAAAAAGAACCCAAATAACCAAAGCAATCTTAAGCAAAAAGAACAAATCTGGAGGCATCACATTATCAGACTTCAAATTGTACTACAAGGCTATAGTAACCAAAACAGCATGGTATTGGTACAAAAATCGAGATAGACCAATTGAACAGAATAGTGAACCCAGATATAAAACCATCTACCTACAGCCAACTGATCTTTGACAAAACAGACAAAAATGCACACTGGAGAAAAGAAGCCCTTTTCAATAAGTGGTGCTGGGAAAATTGGATAGCCACATGCAGAAAATGAAACAGGACCCCTGTCTTTCACCCCACTCACAAAAATTAATTCAAGATGGATAAAAGACACAAATATAAGGCATGAAACCATAAGAATTCCAGAGGAAAATGTGGGAAAAACTCTTCTAGATATCAGCCTATGCAAAGAATTTATGACTAAAGCCTCAATGGCAATGACAGCAACCACAAAATAAATAAATGGGATTAGATTAAACCAAAAAGTTTCTGCATAGCTAAGGAAATAACAAACAGAACAAATAGACAACCTACAGAATGGGAGAAAATATTCGCAAGCTATACATCTGACAAAGGGCTAATATACAGAATCTACAATACACTCAAGCAAATCAGCAAGAAAAAAACAAAGAAACTCATTAAAAAGTGAGCAAAGTACCTGAACAGAAGCTTTTCAAAAGAAGATAGACAAATGGCCAATAAACATAAGAAAAAATGTTTAACATCACTATTCATCAGGGAAATGCAAATTAAAACCACAATGAGATATAACTTTACCCCAGTTAGAATGGTTTGTATTAAAATATCCAAAAACAATAGATTCTGGTATGGATGCAGAGAGAAAGGAACACTTATACACTGCTAGTGGTACTGCAAGTTAGTACAACCTTTGTGGAAAACAGTATGGAGATTCCTCAACTAAAAGTAGACCTACCATTTGACCCAGCAATGCCATTACTGGTTATTTATCCAAAGGAAAAGAAGTCATTTCATGAAAAAGATACTTGCACTCAAATGTTTATTGCAGCACAATTCACATTCCCAATGACGTGCAATCAACCTAAGTGCCCATCAATTCATGAGTGGATTAATAAAATTTGGTATGTGTGTACCGTGGAGTACTACTCAGCCATAAAAAAGGATGAATTAATGCCTTTTGCAATAATTTGGATGTAACTGGAGACTATTATTTTAAGTGAAGTATCTAAAGAATAGAAAAATAAATACCACATGTATTTGCTGTTGAATTGGAACTAACCAATGAGCACACATGTGCACAGAGGGAAGTAAAACTCAGTGGAAATCAAGCAGGGAGTAGGGGAAGAGGGGAGGGACAAAAACCTACCTAACGGTTACAATGAACACTATCTGGATGATTGGCACACTTATAGTCATGACTCAAACATTACAAAAGCTATCCATGTAACCAAAAATACTTGTACCCTCTTAATTTTTGAAATAAAAAAATCCGCTCTGCCTGCTCATTCCCCAGCTCTGCAGAGGCAATGCGAAGGCTGCTGCTGCAAAGGCAAGTCCTGTGCAGACCTGGTGCCGTGCACCTGAGATCTCAGGATGGCATCAGCTGTAGAAACTTGGGATCGGCAGCCCCCAGATCCCTGCTGTGCCTATTCTCCAGTGCAATGTCTCTGTCTACCTTCCGATCTTGTGGAACAGACCACTCTGCCTCTCTCCCATGAATCATGTCATTTCTCTGATGATTCACAATGCTGTCTCCAAGATGGTCCATCCATGGGTGAACCTCTACCCGCAAATTTTGATTCTCTCCTTGAGACCAGCGAGTGCAGACTGCTTCTAGTCTGCCATCTTGGCCCCTCCCCATTATTCTGCATTTAAGAGAAGCCCTTGCAAAGTAAGCTTGGATATAAAACGACTTGATTTACATTTTGGAAAATATCTGTTATGTTGCTGTATTGAGAATGTATTGCTAGGGGGAGGAAAACCTAAGAGCAAAATCAGGTGAGAACTTTTCTGCTTCTTGCTTCAGAACCAAGTTATATTTGGGTATAGAACTATGTAATCTCTTTTTTTTGACTCTATTGTTCTGACTCTAAGAATGTTTGACTTTACATTTAATCAAAAGCCAAGACATAAATATATTTGCAAGGTAAGTATTTTCTGAAGCAAACTTGAGTTTGCCTGTTTTAGTCTGTTTTGTGTTGCTGTAACAGAATACCACAGACTGGGTAATTAATAAAGAAAAGAAATTTATTTCTTAGAGTTCTGGAGGATGGGGAGTCCAAGACCTAGGGGCCCACCTCTGGCAAAGGCCTTCTTATGTCATTTCATGGTGGATGGCAGAAGGGCAAGAGAGTGTGAGAGAGCAAGGGCAAGAACAAGAGAACACCGGAACTCACTTTTGTATCAAACCTGTTCTTGTGATAATAAACCCACTCCTGAGATAACAACATTAATCACCTCTTAAAGGTCCCACCTCTTAACACTGTTGCACTGGGGGTTAAGTTTCCAACACATAAACTTTGGGTGACACATTCAAATTACAGCAAAGCCAAATTAATTCTTTAATTTTTTTTTAACAGAGAAGCTAAACTGTGTCCATATTTTACATTTAAACTTTATTATACTGAAATAATTTTCACCAGTGTAAATGTTTTTCATGTAAATTTTAAAGGGAAGTTTTGTTTTTTTCTTTTTGGGTTTTAATATCAATTTTATAAAATTAGTGTTGATTTTATTAAAAATGAACTTGCAACAGAGGACTACTTAATTTAATTGTTTCAGGTCTCAGCTGAAATAATTCCCTTATGATTAAAAAAACTTGGTATGATCGTACTATTTACTTTGTTTTTTTTTTAATTTTATTTTTTTGTTTCAGAATATTATGGGGGTACAACACTTTGGCTATATATATTGCCCATGCACTGCCCGTGTGAGAGCTACAATTGTGGACATCCCCCAAACTGTGCTCCCCGCATCCATTCAGTGAGAGTTTTCCCATCCCCTCCACCCCCCTCCCGCCTGCCCACCCCTGATGAATATTATTGCCCTGTGTGATGTAAGTGTTGATCAGTTAGTACCAATTTGATGGTGAGTACCAGTGGTGCTTGTTTTTCCATTCCTGTGACACTTTGCTTCGAAGAATGGGCTCTAGCTCCAACCAGGATAATACCAGATGTGTTAACTCACCATTGTTTTCATACTATTTACTTTGTATTACATAGTAGAGTATGATGTAGTGACATTTAGTACATTCATAATATTGTGAACTTTTACAATTGGTATCGATTTTAATAATAAACTTCTACCTCTATTCTATAATTTCCTACCAGAATTTTTACAGTAAGACTTATAGATCAAATTTTTATCGTATACAGATTAGGTCATTTTTAATGTTATTTTGTGTTTACTGGTATTTTCTAGAGTATAATATTTAAAATAAATAAAAGATAATTTGTAGTTATTTTTAGCTAATCCATGAAAAATTGTAACAATTCCCTTTTTTTCTATATTTGGTATTTGGAATATTACAATGTCATACTATTTCTTCAATATACATTTGACTATTGACTGCAGAGAATACTAAAGTAGTCATGCTATTAGTGGAGCATATAACAAATGCTGGGGTTGAAACAGCAAGATCAAAATATCTTTCAAGTCAGCTTGACACAGGCTAAAACTCTAAGGCAAAATGGTAGCTTCAAAACACTTTGGTTTCAGCTCCATGTTGGCAGGAGTATTATGAGTCATGGGGGTTATTTCCTGTGACAATCCTGGCATTTTATAGTTTTAGAGCCTGTGTGTAAACTGCTGTAGCTCTGGAGAATTTATAGCAGTTGGGATAGAGATAAAAGAGATTATCAAGTACTAAGGCTTATTGATTAACTTTTATTATTTTGTAGATTATTTGAATATGCAATTATATGTTTTTATATATATAAAACAATGGTGTATTTATTTATTTTAATGCAAAAAATAATTTGCAGCAATATATGTTTTTGTTGTGGTGAACCCTCCTGGGAATCCTGAAGTACACAGTTTTATGTTACAACAAATAAACTGGATTTCAAAAGGTAATTCCAAGGCAGAAAAAGTGACATGATCTGATCATGATATTTAATATTATATCCTGTTTAGTAATAACAACTGAGACCCAATATTTATTTATTCATTCAACAAATAATTCTGATCACCTATTATTTGATAGGAACTGCTTTAAATCAGTTGAATACAAGAGTGAATGAGATAGCATTCAATACCACAAAGCTTATGTGTATTCTAGAGGGAGGGGGACAGACAGTGAATTAAAACTATCAGATATTTTCAGATAATAATAAAGGCTATGAGGAAGATAAAACATAGTCATTTGATAACAGTGACTGGAGAGAAGGTTTGGGTTATGGGGTTTAGGGATGACATCTCTTGATACTGAGTCGAGACTTGAGTGAGTAGAATGAGCCTGCTTTGGGAAGATCTGGGTGGAAGAGCATGCTAGGCAGAAAGAAGAGCAATTTCAAAGGCTCTGAGTTGGGAAGGAGTTTGGTGGACTTGAATAATATAAAGAAGGCCAGCCAGTATGGCTGGAATAGGGATAGTGGGATATGTTGAGGTTGGAGAGATCACCTGGGGTAGAAAATAAAAGGTCATATAGGCAAGAAAAAGATGTTAGCAATTGATTCTAAGTGCAAAGGGAAGCCATTGGTGAGTTTCAAAAAGGGAATCAACATTATCTTATTTACATTGTAGAAAGTTGACTTGGATTTCTGTATGGAGAACAGATTTTGGGGACTCCACAGGAAAGCAGGAAGAATGTTTATAGGTTACTACAGTACTGTCAACAAAAGACATCAGTGGCATAGACAAGGGTGGTAGCAGGAGAGTTGAAGAGAAGTGGACAGATAAAGGATATATTTTTGTGATGGAGATGACCAGACTTGGTGCTTGACTAGTAAGTATATGTGTAGGTGATGTAGGAGGTATAAAGGATAGAGGTAAGTCAAAGGTGACTTCAAGGAATTTTGCTAGAACAATTGGATTGAAGGTGATACCCTTTATTAGCTAGGGAAGACAAGAAGAAAAACAAGTTTAGGAGCTCAGGGAGTGAGGTCAGGGCTAGAGATTCAAAATGGGGAGTCAAAAGCATACAAATAATAAAGCCATGGGACTGGATGAGATCTCAGCAGAGTCTAGATAATAAATAAATGAAGGAGGCATAGCACTAAGCCAGAAAAAGAGGCTGAGAAGAGATTCAAAGGAAAACAAGGACAATGTTGTGATGTGGAATTCAAGAGAACAAAGTGTTTCAAGAAGATGGAAAATTGCCAAGGTCAAGCTAGATGAGGACAGAGAAGTGACCATTAGTTTCACATCATGGACATTATTGTGACCTTGACAAGCACAATTTTAGTGGATTGGAATGAAAGGGAGAAAAACTTGAATGGATTGAGGATACAAGGTGAGATGATAAAAGAAAGTTAGTAAATGTTGGCATTTCCTGATATATTTGCTGTGAAGAGGTCAGAAAAATTTGATAATAACTGGAGGGTAATATGAGGTCAAAGGTGTTTTTTTTTTAAATGGGTAGTTTGTGTGTTTATGTTTATTGGAATGATCCAGTAGACAGAGAGAGGCTAATGATACAAGGAGAGTCACAAGATAATTGCAGATACAATCCAGAAAGTAAGGGGAGGGGTTGGCATTTTTTAGGCACAGGGAAACCTTTTTTTCCCATTGTAATAAGAGGAAGGCAGAAAATGTGAGTGCAGATGCAGATAAGTTAATAAAGTTGGTGGTGGGAAGTTGAGAGAGTTCCCATCTGATTGCTACTCTTTTCTCTGGGAAGAATAAGCTGAGTTCATGAGCTGTGGAGGGGAGGGGGTTTGGGAGGTTTGAATAGAAAGGAGATCTGTGACTTGTCTTAAAGAATGGGAAATATAGTAGGATTCCTGGGCACTGGTGAGTGCTCCTCTAAGACTAGTGGTCATAAATTTAGAGAAAGATCAATCTACATGGTTTTTGATTTTCTCCAGGAACATTAAGCTTCTAGGGCGAAGGTGCAGAGTAGGTGGAAAGTTGAATTTAGCCAAGGCTGGAGTTTAATTAAATGGGAATAATGTAGGGCAAGAGGGAGAAAGGGACCAAGAAGTTAAAAGCAAGTTGATTATGATGATCATCCATAGAATCTAGACTGAGAGAGGTAAGAAATGAGAACATGAGATAATGGGAATGGAAAATCTTTCACTTCTTTCCATTCAGTTGAATAATCACTGGCATTGGAAGAGGGGAAGGGGAAGGCCACAGAAAGGATGCATCTCCACAAGGTGGAAGCCTGACTTTGAGGTTTTTTTTCACTGTGGTTTATTTATGAGTGATGTCAAGGTCCAGAGTTATGGCATTGGGTATGGTTGAATGAGGTTGGATAGAGGAAAAGATTGGAGGAAAGATCTAAGAACTGAGAAGACAAAGGATTAAGGAAACCAGTGCTTTTCTTAAAATACTTTCTGGGGAAAGTAATGCCCTGGGCAATTCTTCCCTAAATCTGAAACAGTCACTATGGTCACAGAATAGAACCATCTTCTGCCCATCATTCCCATCACTGCAGGCAGTGCTTGGGGCATTAGTCATGTCTTGCAGCAGTGCTATTTGAAGCACAGTAGTGCTCAGGGAACGTTACTTCCTCATACCCGTCCCTCCGTGACAGCCTTCTCAGTCAAAGGTTTACCACTTATCGTCCTCTAGTCCAGCCACAAAAGAGATAATTTCAAAATTTCAAATCCTGAAAGTCATAAGATGTGCTGTGTAAAAATAAGGAATTGGGTGCTGATCTTCAGCTTTTCTTTAGGGTAATCATATAATTTAATACATTCTTATTTTGAGTAAGTGTCATGCTATATTAGGTTGTATCAAGGGGTATTTATTAGAGTAGGCCTTGAGTTAGTATTGAAATGAAAAGGTTTTGTCTAAATTACAGTATATGAAAGATATTTTTGAAAGCTCTGGGGATTCCTTTTTCTGTCTTCCAATATAATTTAGAGAAATAAAACAATTACAGTCATGCCCTGCATAATGACATTTCAGTCAACTATGGACCACATATATGACTGTGGTCCCATAAGATTATAATAGAGCTGAAACATTCCTATCACTTGGTGATGTCATGAATATCATAATATTGTAGTACAATTACTTAATTTTTAAAATAAATTTAGTGTAGCTTAGGTGTACGGTGTTTATAAAGTCTACGGTAGTGTACACTAATGTCCTAGACCTTCACATTCGCTCACTCACTGATTCATCCGGAGCAACTTCTAGTCCTGCAAACTCCATCCACAATAAGTGCCCTATATAGGTGTACCAATTTTTATTTTCTATAGCATATTTTATCTGTATTCTTTCTATGTTTAGATATGTTTAGGTATACAAATACTAACCATTGTGTTACAGTTACCTACAGTATTCAGTACAGTAACATGTAGCCTGGGAGCAATAGGCTGTACCATATAGCTGAGGTGTGTAGTAGGCTATACTATCTAGGTAGGTACACTCTGTGATATTCATACAATGATAAAATCACCTAAGGACACATCTCTCAGGACATATCCATGTTGTTAAGAGACATATGACTGTTAGGATGTGTGGAATTACAGTGTTATAAATTTTATAGCAGTTGTTGAAAATCTGTAAATTAGGGTTCAAATGGTCCCCTTGTTTAACTGAAAAAGTTAATACATCTTTTCGTAGTACTTTTCTTTCCCCTCCCTACAGGGAGGGTCTCAGGTACTGATAAAACTTTGCTTTGTATATTCATTCACTCAACAAATACTTCTTATGGGCTACTTATTGGGCAGATATGAACACAGCTGAAGTCCCTGCCCTTAGGGCTATATATTCTGGTGGGAGGAGGAAGGCAAAAAAAAAAAATAAGTAAATACACATTTAGCCTATTAAAGATAATAATTGCTGTGAAAAAAAATGAGGTCTGAGAGTTTAGCATATTTGTGTCCAACTCTACCAGATTCTGGCTGGGCTTCTTGCTTTTCCCAAAACATGTCCTGCTGCTCCACCTAAAATTTTTCAGCATGGCTTCCAGTGGTCTGCCCTGGCTCTTGCTGGTCCCTCAGCTCAAACACCAAGTCCTGTAGGGAGTCATTCCTGACTCTTCTGTATCAGAAGTGGAATGGAATTCTCCCCTTTGTCCTTCTTTTGTACCCCTATAGACTTCTATTATGATACCTATAAAATGTTTTTACTTTTGTTTTTGGTTTATATACTGCTATGGTTTGAATGTGTCCCCCAAATTTCATGTATTGGAAACTTAATCCCCAAATTCATATGTTGTTTGGAGGTAGGGCCTTTGGGAAGTAATTAGGATTAGATAAGGTCATCAGTGTGCAGCCCCCATGATGGGACTGGTGGCTTTATAAGAAGAGGAATAGAGACCTGAGCCGACATGCATGATCTTGCTCCCTTGCCATGTTATGCCTTTGACCATGTTATGACACAGCAAGAAGGCCCTCACAAGTTTCCAGCCCCTTGATCTTGGACTTCCCAAGCCTCCAGAACTATAAAAAATAAATTTCTTTTCTCTACAAATTATCCAGTCTGTGGTATTATGTTATAGTAACACAAAATGGACTAAGACATGTATCTTTCTCCTAATGCTAGGGAATAGGATCCTTGAGGGTAGGAATTGGTCCTATTAATCTTTCTATCCTTGGCAGTCATTACAGAGCCTGACATATTATGTTAAAATATTTTTTAAAAAATGAAATTTAGAGCAATAGAAAAAATAACCTGTCAAGCCATGAAAAGAAATGAAGGAACCTTAAGTGTATATCACTAGGTGGAAGAAACCAGTCTAAAAAGCCTGCATACTCTATGATTACAACTGTGTAATATTTTGGAAAGGGCAAAATTATAGAGATAGTAAAAACATCAGTGATAGCCAGGAGTTCAGGGGAAGGAAGAAAAGGGGATATGAGTAGGTGGAGCACAGGGGATTTTTAGGGCGGTGAAACTGTTCAGTATGAAACTATGATTGTGGATACATGTGTCATGCATTCATCAAACCTATATATGTATAACACAAAGAGTGAACCTTAATGTAAACTATGGAGTATCATTAATAATAATGTATCAATATTGGTACATCAATTTTAACAAATGAGCCACACTAATGTAAGTAGTTAATATTAGGGGAAATTGTGTGCAGCAGGGTTGGCGGATTGGTGTATGGAATGCTATGTACTATCTGCTCAGTCATTGTGTAAGTTTAAAACTCTACTAAAGAAGCCTATCAATTATGTTTTTTAAATGAAATTTGGCAGTGAATGCAAAGTTTGATGTAGGATTACTGGGGCAAAGGACGGTTTTTTAGGAAAGAAATTCTTGAGCAGTGTCAATAAAGGTGTGAAATACTTGTAATCCATAAGGAGCTACCATCCTTCCTGATCCCTTTTCTATACTATATAAAATGGAAGGAGCCAGCTTTACAGAGAGTGTCAGGTGTCAGTGTGCTGTACAAGGAACATTATATTCAGACTGACACGGGTTTGAATCCTATCTAGCTGTGAGATCTTGCTGAGCCTCATTGTCCTCTATCTGCATAATACTCATAATACTCACCTCAGAGGGTTGTGATGAGGATTAAATGAGGTACGTGGTCTAAAATGGTAGCATAGTACCTGGCATAAAGAATGTGGCTAAAACATGCTAGTTTTCTTCAGTATAAAAATGAAATCAAAGTCTGAATAATTCATGGGCAAAATTAGGGAGATCATATGTTGGTATAGTACCAAAGTTCTTTACCTTCAAAGCTCAGGCTCTATGTTCCATAAGGTTCCATTAGGTTCCATTTGACCAGGCACCTATGCCATTTCTCTGACACATTTTTATCTTTTTTTTTTAATTTCTATATAATGACTAGTGAAGTGACTTTTCTCATATTGTGTTTTCACAGGTAAAAGATGATGTCATGTGCCGTAAATTAGAAGGTATGAAGATGGAATTGGTGAGTTAAGAAATAACAGAAAAATTCTGGAAATGCCTTGATAGGAAATGTGGCATTGGTAACAATATATTGTGCCTTATAATTATTTGGGTACATGTCTCAGTTTCCTTACCAGAGGGCAAGTTACCATACCATGTGTTGGTTATCTTATCATATGTTTCTTTCGTTAAGATGCAGTGTAATATTGAGTAGTAGGTGCTCGACAAATATTTATTGACTTAAGAGTTTATGTAGCTTTTGATAAAAAAACCAGTCCTTTTTATAAGAAAAAAAGGAAATCCTACCTATTAGACTCTATTTATATATACAGCAAAGACTGGGCCTGTAGAACATAGTTAACACATGTGCACACACACATACACACTCCATATATGTAAAAATAAATTATTAATCTGGGAACATATCTTTCCATTTTTCTCTTTTTCAGCTTCTTAGTTAGGTGGCTCTGCCAAACATCTGTAGGCTTAAAAGCAGTTCAAAGCGGGGTAGAAAGAAAAGAAATCCACTTAAAATATCTCAGCTTGACTCCCATCGCTCTGTACAAGGTTTGAATGTGATTTGGACACCAACACACCAAGCTAAGCTTTGTGTGAGGAAGTAAATGTTAGACTGAAACGAGAAACTGAAGCAGGTCATTCTCCTTTTGTTGAGATTCTCCTTCTTGTCAAACCACTGGGCAGCACGTTGTCGTTCTTGTTTGTCACTGATAGCCTATCACAAAGCCCCTTCTGTTGTGGTGCTGTACCTGAAACTCCCACTGGCCAGCAGAGCAGAAACACCAAGGTGGAGCCACCTTCCAAAAACCTCTCACACACAATAGCTGCTGCTGTCACAGCAGGACAATTGAGTGGATCTTATGGTGGTATATTTTTTCCCATCATATGCATGACAGAAAGTCTAATGGACCTTGTTAGTTTCTTGAGTAGCTTTTAGGGCCCTATAAAATGGCCTGTTATCAGTTTCATCAGTGTTCCCAAGATGTCTACCTGGATGTCAGAGAGCCCTGGCAGTAGCTGTATTTTTAGTCCTCTAGTCAGCAAGGAGCAGTAGTAATTAGCTGAAAAATCAGAGAGGAAAACTTTTTGCACCCCAGAAAGAAAAACTAAATACCAAGTGCATTCTGTGATGAATAAATATTCCTCCACTCCCTTTTAGTTAAGCTTTATTTCATAGCCTTTAAAAATTGAAAGATTAAATGGACAACATTATATTGTATAAGACTTTACTGTGTACCTTAATAAAGAATTTGGATCACTGCCCTTAACAATAAAAATGTTAAAAATTTCATGTGATTTTATATTCAATTTTGGGATATATAATTCTCTAAGTGTAGTGCTAATCACACTCTGGTATTGTCTTTGAAAGGAATATAAGAAAATGGAGAAGAATAGTGAAATAATACCATCAGAAAGAAACTATTTTTAAAATTACCACTTAGAATTTTAGGTATGTCTCTGTCATTTTTCTAAGACTTTAAACATTGATGTAAAATGGAAGACTTTTGACATGCAGAATGAAAAATTATATCTGACCCAGATAATGCAATCCATCTAGTAGGGTTTCCTGTAAGAACCTAAACAATTTTTCATACGTTGACTCCATATAATATTTCCTAGAATTCTTAAAACCTTTGTTTTTCCTCCTGAGATGATAAATACCATTTAGGATGCCTTACTGAGTATGTAGGCTTAGGGCCCTCCTGTTTTAGGTTGTTATTGAACATAATTCTCCATCCACAAATTTAACTGTGAAAACTAATTTCTAGGGCTGTGGATAATTATTCTCTGTCTCTCTGTGGTCCCCCATCATCTTGCATGGGATGTGTTTAAATTCAATAGAGTCACATAGTCCAAGGCATTGGAGTAGGTTATACTTGATCAAGGCATCATTTGTGGAGTCATGGCACTTTCTCATTCACTCATATAGGTTACTAACTACTTACTTCTCATCCATAGCCCTATCAGATTGGCTGGCACTGCCTGATACTTTCCACAGTGCTTTACTGTGTGAAAATCTTCCCAGTGCTTCTAAGTTGCATGACAGTGTGGAAATCTGTGTAAGAGGCTGTCTGTGGCCTATCTTCTTAAGTGTTCTGCGCAGCATTTCTCCTCTGTCTCCAAAGAAATCTGCCCAGTAATGGAACTCAGAGTGCTTCTATCCACAACCCATGGATCTCTGCTCTCGTGATCTTCTCTTGAGGTTTCATACTCCCACACTGGGAAAACCTTTTTTAAGTTTTGGGAGAAAGTTATCCCTAATCTCATCATGACTTTTCCCTTGGAGGCACCTTGCATTGTCTCAAGGAATTAGACTTTAGGAAACCAAAACAGTGAGATTAGTAATTTTATTTTCCATTGTGACCCTACCTTTCTTCTGAGCAGTGAATTGAGAGTGGATCTGACTATCTGCTTGGATGGGGGAAAGGAAGAGGGGAAACAAAGTGAAGGAGTAGAAATCATTTATAGCTCAAAATTATTATTCTGCCATTAGTGTCACATTGCTTTTTACTCAGAATACCACCCATCCATATAACTTACAATCCATATAACATTCACAGAGCAGTTTTATGTAGTTTCTCAAACAAAATAGAGATTCAAGCAAACAAATTTGTATTTCCCTATTAAACTTTATTCTCCTTGAAGCTGGGGAGAATTTGTCTCCTTAGTGTCTGAATCATTCTATAAATGTTGGTGGACACATTGAAAATGATTCTGTTGTACAGTTAGAGATTATGCTGAAATGCCATTTCTTAAATTTATAAATGGGAATCATAATCAGGTATCTGTGACGCCAGGTCACATGATTGTGCTTAAAATAATGGAGAAATATGGTGTGACTTTACATAATGATCAAAAAATTGTAAAGGCACATAGTATAGCACTATAGATTGAGCTTTGGCCTAGGACAGTGCTTCTCAGTGTAGTCTCCAGACCAGCATTGTCAGTATCATCTGGGAACTCGTTGGAAATGCAAATACCCCAGATAAACTGAATAAGAGACTCTGGGAGTGGGGTCTATATATCTGTGTTTTAACAAGCCCTCTGTGTAATTCTGGTGCATATAAAAGTTTGAAAGTCCCTGGACTAGGGGATGGTTAACTTGAATCAGGTGAATGATATTAGATAGGTGGCTTCACCCTTGAGTCTCAGTTTTCTCATTTAAGATTAAGGATTACTCTCTTCTTAGTCTAATGAGAAGAGCACCCCTTTGCCTTCTGCTTAGAACAGGGTATAAACATATGCTCCAGCTAGTTTCACTTGGTTTGCTGGTTACAACATGTATCCTTGGTCTTATCCTTTGCCTAAGAAGGATAGGAGCATGTCCAGTATTTACATATATTGCACATTCCCTAATAGGCAATATGACAAAATGGATAAGGGTGCAAGTTCTCTGTTAAAAGAGCCTGGGGTCAAATCAGCAGCTCCACTCCTTATTATGTGAACCGCATCAAGTTTTCAACTTCTCCATGCCTTGGTTTTCTCATTTGTAAAATTAAGATCATGCGGTAATAATTCCTATCTCATAGAGGTGGAATGAGATAATGTTCATGTAAGAATGGGATTACACAGGTTGGATGCTTACAGCAGGACTTAACATTTGTTATACCTAATAAATGTTAACAGGTTTTGAGTTGAGTGCAGGTAAAGCACTGTTCTAAGGGTCAGAGCTAAAACAGACATCATTTCTACCTTGAAGGAACTTGTTATCCAAGGAAGAAGAACCAGACAGATAAATTTATAATCACCAAAGGTATTTGAGACTCTCTGATAGCACCTGGGAAAAATCAGGACACAATAATGGGACAAGGAGTCTTGAAAGGGTAGTTCTAGTGGAGTAAGCAGATCCATCACCATGACTCCTGGGAGGTCAACAGAACAATCTTAATATAATCATAATGACAACACCAATAACTAATATCAGTTAACACTATTTGCCAGACCTTTTTCATGATCTCAATTAGTCTTCTCAGAAAATCTATGAGGTAGGTATTTGTATTATTTCCATTTTATGAACTAGGAAACTAGGACTTTATTGAGGCAAAGTAACTTGCTCAAGGAAACTTTACAAATATGGGAGTTTTTACTCAAATGTATATGCTTCAGGATTTGCTTATTTAAATAAAACTCACATAAAATGTTTTAATCTCTTTCAACAATTTAATTCTTTATATTTCACAAGTGTTAAATATGAGAAAATGATCCTAAAGAAATAAAGTGACTTGCCATAAGGAAAAACATATTATTAAAACATTATTGAGAGAGGATTAAAATTTAAGGCCTTGACTTTTCTTTCACCACTATTCCAACTCTGCTTCATTGAATTAATCAAACTGCCATCTTCTCACCCCTCAAAAAAAAAAAACCTCAAAAAGATCAGGATAAAGAAACAAGTTCATTGTTTTGAACAAAGATCTTTATAAAGTGAGAGAGTACTTCAGAACTCTTCAGAACTGGTACTGAGGGGTACCTGAGATTGTGTGGCGGTACTGAGTCACGTGACCCAAGCAAACAAGACAATTCTGCTTCTCTGAGTGTTAGTATTCTTCACCTCCTTTCTTTTATGACAATTTCAGCTCTCAGTCATTTAAAACTTCTCCCTGTTACTTCCACCTGAGTTTGAACAACTTCTCAATCTCATCCAAAGACTCTCAATTTATTGAGAAAAAAATATAAAGAATTATTCACCATCGTATAATATATAATCAATTTACTTTACAAATCATTTCAGCTAAATAATTTCATTTGTAAAGGAAATATATTTTTAAAAGACAAAAGAAAAAACAAACATTATCCTGTCAGGGAGCAAAAACAATAAAAACAAAACCAAAAAGTTTTATTTCACATAATGTCTTTTTAAAGGAAATAAATCTTTTACCAGCCTTTCATAAAAGCCTATATTTGGGAGCATATAAGGCAGAAGTATCAGTCAGGATTTATAGCACCTACTGATGTACTGAAATTTCTTAGAAGGTAGACATTACCTTTGAAAATGAAGACTAACGCTGATTGGCTTCCCTGTTGTGCCCCTAGATGAGAAATATGTAAACACGTTGTATATTTTCCCTTGGTTTTGAGACTGACACAATACATAGGTCAATAAAGTCAACAACATTTAAATTGTTAAGAGATTTTTTTCTGAGTCTTCTGGGAGTGGTAAAACAGGATACAGTTTTTTATTCTCATTTCCCTTCATGAAATGTACTCTCTTTTTTTTGGAACACATGATAGTTGCTGTGCATACAGATAGGTCCTAACAATGCTGCTCTGACATTTAAGCATTTCACCTTCTATGCAGTACAGCCTGTTTGTCCTTTTAAACTTGGCTGCGGGGCCAAATGCAAAGGAACCACTGTGTGACTTTTCGCTTATCTTCTATACCCAAGCCTACAAAGTTAGTGCTTTAGTGTGTCAGGTATCACCTAGGGACTTAAGAACGAGGCTTTTTACAGTTAACCTAATCCCATGACCTGCACTACATTGCCTTTGATTTGAAGGCAGTTTAGTTAACTACCAAGACTGTCTACTACATTAATCGGAATCAAATTCACCTGAAATGTGGGCACACAATAATTCCTAGTTTGCTGCATAATGGCTTTAGGCATACTCCATTACATACTGGAGTAAGTTTGCCAGTGGGAAACGACAATGTTTTTCCCCTTGCTTACGCTGCTTCAGCAGGGCTGCTTTTTTTTTTTTTTAAACTTTTTATTTGGAAATCATTTCAAAATTTCAGAAAAGTTTGCAAGAATAAATATAGGTCAAATAACATCCTTATACTGTACTCTTTACCCAGATCCACTTATTATTATTATTTTACCTCATTTGCTTCATCATTGGCTCATTTTCTGTCTCTCTACTTTCTGCATGTGCACATACACATTTATTTTGAACCATTTTCATGGTAGGTTGCATATATCATGGTCCTTTACCTTTTAATACTTCAGTGGATGTTTCTTAAAAATAAGATATTCTCTTGCACAACCACACTTCATTTAACAACTTCAGTAACTAGTCTTGACAAAATACCTTTATCAAATCTACCATCCATATAATTTCAATTTTGGCAACTGACCCAATACATTTTCCCTCTCCTCTAGAGTCTAGTATTGCATTTACTTGTGATGTCTCTATAATCTTTTTAAAATACAGAACATTTCTACAACCTTTCTCTGTCTTTTATGCCATAGACATTTTTGAAGAGCACAATCTCCCATCTTTTTTATATTTAAAGATGTTTGTTCCTCACTTGGCATTTATCTGATGTTAACTTATGATTAGATTCTTGTTAGGCTTTTTTGCTCAGAATATTACATAGGTGATATTGTGGCATTCTCAGGGTATCTCATCTGAAGGCACATGATGTATATATACTCCTCGTTGGTAATGTTAACTTTGATCACCCAGTTAATATATTGTCTGATGTCACTACTGTATAATTGCCATTTTTTCCTTGTAATGAATAACAATCTATGGATAGATACTTTAAGACCATACAAATAATCTGCTCCTCATCAAAATTTCTCCCAAGATGTATTATCCATTGATGATTCTTGCCTAATTCAATCTTTACTATGATAATTACAAAATGCTGATTTTCCAGCTTCTGTACTTCTTCCTCATTTACAAGTTGGCATTTGGCATTGTTGTATAAACTAGAGTACCCCCATCTCCCTCATTTATTTACTTATCTATTTATTATTGATATGAACTCCTGAATTCCATTTACTTAGGATTTTTTATAATTCATTAGTGTACATAATTATATTGTGCTCAAATTGTCCCTGATTTGACCAGTAGAACACCTTCAAGCATCACCTGTTTGTGACATATCTCGTTATTATTATTATTATAGTTATTTTTTAGCACTTCCTTACTTTATGATAACAAGTTGTTTTAGGCTCATCTTGTATATATTTCCTTGTTCTAGCCCTGAACTCAATCATATATTCAAGGAGCCCTGATGCTTTTTAGTGGAAATTATTAATACTATTAGAGACCAAGAGCTGGGCAGTAGGTATGCCAAGGGGGTATTTTTAATAGGCTAATAAGAAGAAAGCTACCCTGAGATTTTACTTAATGGAACTAAAATATCATTGAATCATTTCAACTTGATTATTCTGAATGTTTGGAAAAATTTTAGTGGGCTTAAAGCTTAGTTTTTAAAGTATTGAGGCAGAAATAATTGATAGCTAATTAGAATGCTTTATTTTGTTTAACTTTTTGTAGAGTAATATGTATAAGAAGAAGAGTTCAGCTCTAGCACCCTAGATTTACTTTACTGTAATGGTATTGCCACCAATGGAAAGCTTGGTTTTCAAGTATTATTGTAAAATTATTTATTTGGTTTTGGTAATGTCCATTAACATTGGCACACAGAAAACATGAGTACATTTAGAAATGATGACACTGTCATCACAGGGTTGTCTTTGGTAAGTCACAGCAGTGTCATGTTAGCAGGGCAGGACTCCTGTGGCCCATCCTAGAGTGGTGCAAATGTACAGAAGGTAAACAGGATTCTTGCTTTCAGTGTTATTTCACCAACTCCTTAGATCCAATTTGACTTTCAAATACACATTTCCTTTTTCTGGCCAAAGGTCTTAATTTGATTCTTAAAAAAGTCTATTTCAGTAGTAAGTTGTCTTCTCTGGAGAGACATTTCAGTAGCTTCCTAAGGAAATCTGGCTTATTTTCAATTTGAATGCTTTATCAGGGAGAATTATAAATAAAGTGCCTTTTCAACCTCAGGTAATACAACCAGAGTTTCTATATCTGCATTAAGGCAATACATTTTCTTATATGAATACTGTTTGTCATTTAAATAATAGCAGGCTTCTAATGTTAAGATAATAAACTCATACTAATTCAGATTACAACAAAATTATAAATGCCACCTTGGATTACTAAAACCAAATAGACACTGACTATCAATATAAAATGACAATTAATGTTATATGCACTATAACGTGGTTAGAATACAAAGAGCAATGAATGATTTGCTCTACAATCTTAATGCCAAGTTGATGAGCTAACTAAAATGCCATAAATATGAACACATTCACAAAGCCACAACTGAATATACATAACCCACATTTCCCAGGAAACACAATTATTTAGCCTTCTACTGTGTGGATAGTTCTTCCTTAATAAACAGCTGAGTTCCCCAGTGGATTATAAATCGCTGGAAAAAAATCAAAGCACACAATATACTGTATATGAAAAGAGTCTAGAAAATTAGAGGACATGTGCTTGGGCTTCTTATTCCTGTTGGGATTGATTTGGGGAACTTTCTCAAATTGGTACAAGAATCAAGGGAAATCTTAACTGTGCACCTGTATTAAACATGAAGAGAAACACATATCAGAGAAATAAATCAAAATTGTGTGTGCTCTAGAAGAAACAAGATTGAGATGTCAAGGATTTGAGTTTAAAATCATAGTAAATCCCCTTTAATAACTTGATATGTGTCTTTAAAAATACTGGTATTAGGAGTTTTTAGCGTTCTTGCTCACTCAATGTTTTTAATCAACACTCATTTAGCATTTTAAAATCAAATCTTTGAGGTAGGAGAAGATTTTTATTTAATAACAATTTAAATTGCACTTCAATGCTGATCTGATTCCCAGAAACACATTATAGATGCTTAAATATATTACACAGCTATCATAAAATATGGCAAAGAGTAATTTTTCAAAGGTGGTACTATGGTTTTAATGTGTGTATCCCTCTAAAATTCGTATTTTGAAACCTAATCACCAGGGTGATGATATTAGAAGGTGGGGCCTTTGGGAGGTGATTAGGCCATGAATGAATGGCATATATACCCTTATGAAAGGGCTGGAGAGAACTAGCTAGGCTCCTTTGCCCTTCCATTTCTTCTATCATGTAGGGACACAGTGCTTGTCTCCTCTGAGGGATACAGCCATGAGGCACCATCTTGGAAGCAGAGTGAGCCTTCTGCAGATACCAAATCTGCTGGTTCCTTGATCTTGGACTTCCCAGCCTCTGGAATTGTGAGAAATACATTTCTATTATTTGTAAGCTACCCAATCTCAGGTATTTTGTTATAGCAACACAAGCAGACTAAGACAGATGGCCACAACAATATTACTTATTCCACTACCATTCTGCACAACCTGCCACTCTTCATGAAAAGGTGGTGTCTATTTCTCTATGTCCTTAAACATGGCAGTCTTTGTGACTGCTTTGACCATTAGAATATGGTGGAAATGATGCCATGCTACTTTCTAGTGTAGTCCTGAAGTGGCCTGGCAATTTCTTCCTCTTTGAAGCCATACACCATGAAAAAAGTGTGACTACTCTGAGACTACCATGCTATGGAAGCCCAAATCATGTGGAGTGGCCCTAAAGGATGAAAACTTATAGAGACAGAAGCGGGGGGAGAGAGAGAGAGACCAAGTTGCAACAAGGTACAAAAAATGTAAATTAAGATGTCATCTTGGAGATGATACTCCAGCCCCAGCTACCATAGCTGTAACTGAAGCCATTTGGATCAGAGATAAACTGCCTGCTGAGCCCTTTCAAAATTTCTGACCCACAAAATTGTGAGCAAAATAAAAGCGTTGCTTTAAGCAACTAAGTTTTGGGTTAGTTTCTTAAGCAGCAATATATAACCAAAAATTAAATATTGAACAAATTCAAATTTAATAGACAGCCTCCAAACTCTAAAGAATGTTTTGTGTCTTTCCTTATGTCAGTGCCAGGCGATCCCCTGGGTCCTGGTGATAAAAATTGAAAAGATGTTATCTGGTCTACCCAGCAAGAGAGACACATCAACAACTATCTATTAATATGATAAATATGACATGTGCAATAATAAACTAATATGAGAACATAAAAGGAACAATTAATTTTTCTTCTGTTAGAAATTAGGTACTACAAGGGCAGGGTTTTTATCTGTTTGATTCACACCAAGTATCAAGAAGAGTTCCTGGTGCATAGCAGATGCTTAATAAATATTTGTTGAATGAACAAATGGCTGAATGAATGAGGGAGGTGATAGGCATGTGAACTGTAAAGCTTGGAAAGAATTGAGAAGAGAGATGATATTTTAAGAAGATCTTGTAGAATGTTAGGGGGATAGCAGGAGAAGAGAGTAGATAAAACATGGATGGGAACCGGGATAGTCTGTCATATGCCATTACATGCCACTGCATGGTCAGCAACTGAGACTGTGAGAGTAAGGGTGGTCTGGTATTCATTTCAGCCAGCCTCTAATTTGAAAAATTTTGGCATCTCACCCAAAACTACATCAAGAGGTTAGTCTGATCTTGAGGAATGTTAGGGGTTTAGATAGGACTAATTCCCCAACTGAGGTAGTCCTCTAACACATCCAGGATCCTAGATATTTCTCAGACCTGAGTATAGTAGACCCAGAATTGATTCTTTGAAGCCATTGGCCACATTTTACTGAAGTTTTAAATCCTTGGATTTGTTTTATGATCAACGTAGTCTCGAGGTTGGGGGTAAATGGGAACCTCACCCTATTTATCAATTTGAGATATAAAGTAAGGTAATGCTTATATTTTGTTTTCTATTTGAGAAAACTGCAAAGATTACCAGTCTTAATGACTAAACTTGTTGGTTTGCATTAATTGCCTATGATTTCTAGAAGAAACCTGGAACTCCCCTATCTGTCCTCATGCATTAATTCATTGACTTACTTATTCATATTTGCTGTGAAATATTTAAAAATATGTTAGAGTAGTATCAATTCTTTAAGGGTTTTGATACCTATTAAAATTGAAAAAAATAATAAAAGGTATGAAAATCAAACCACTCAGGTCATTAAAGACATATTGATCCTTTGATGTGTTTTACAAAAATCTATCCTTTGTTATTCACCAATATTTAAGTGCTTTAGAAGAGCACAGAACCCAGTACTGAGGAACTAGGAGGGAAAAGTAGAAAATATGAATTCTGTCTATAGGGAATCTGAAGTAAAATAGTAGACTCAGAGTAAGCCCAAAAAAATACATGTAATCGCAAATGAAAGAGATAAATATATATTAAATAAACTATGACTGTACCAAGATAGTGTTAACTTTGAGCTATTTCTGTGCCACTCACAGAATTACAATTATTGTAGGAGGAAATATCGCTTCTTTCATAGTTGTGGCAGCCCACCTGAAAATAGTGAAATCATGGTCTACTTCTCCCACTTTACAGGAAGTGATTAAGGACAAAAAGGACACTTACAAGTCCAGGAGCAGCAATATTCCCAAATAGTACTCAAGAATAAGTTGGCCAATTAATATTAAATATTGAAATAAAATCAATAAAACATTTATTTTCCTTTCAAGCTTCATTAATGAAAGAGTATGATCCATTTTTTAAAAATTCTAGTAAGCAATTTTTGCTATGAATTTTCTCTTTCTGACGACAGCCATATTCTCTTCTGCACCTTAATTAAAAGTAAGGATGAGCTAGATACCACTGAATAGTAGTTTTTTTTTTTTTTTTTAACAGGCCGAGAATTGAATAGTCAAAATTGATGGTACTTGACCCCTGCAATGGTTAATTTTATGTGTCAACTTGACTGGGCCATGCGATGTCCAGATATCTGATTAAACATTTCTGAGTGTGTTTGTAAGAATGTTTCCAGAAGAGATTAGCATTTGAGTTGGTGAACTGAGTAAAGCAGATGGCCCTCCCCAATGTGGGTGGGCATAATGCAATCTATTCAGGGACCGAATAGAACAAAAATGTGGAAGAAGGTTGAATTCCCTTTCTGCCTAACTGCTTAAACTAGAACATTGACCTTCTGTTCTCAGTGCTCCTGGTTCTCAGGCTTTTGAACTCCCACACCAGCTTTCTTGGGTCTCAAGCTTGCACATGGCAGTTCGTGACACTTTTCATTTTCTATAACATGTGAGCCAATTCCTTATAATAAATCTCATTTTATATCTATCATCTATCTACCTATTCCTCATATTTCTCTTTGTCTGTCTCTCTGTCCTACTGGTTCTGTTTATCTGGAGAACCCCAACTAATACAACCCTAATACTGAAAAACTCCCAAGTATCATTGCTAAAATGTCCTTCAAGCAAGAACTCGGAAGGCAGAACTTGGAATGCAATATATACATCAATCATGTCATAACAGATAGCCACTAAGATTAAATTTTATATTGCTCTCCTGAATAGCTATTATAGTCAACAGGTGATGTGCTTCAATTCTTAAACAGGTCTAGACTATAGAACCAACTGCCTTATGACTGTGATAGCTGTTTATGGTAGTTACTCATTCATTGATATTTGATATGTGTCTCACTACTGTTAGGCAGCAGGTGTTGGTTCCATAATCTCTGCACAAGAGTCAATATTCTTATTTTGTTTTATCACAGCCAGTGGGTTCTATGGTTGGGTAAAACTTTATAATGCTCATGACACTGATTGGAAGGTATCGGAGCATTTCTGAACATATTGTCTGAACATATAGAATAGCTAATATCTCTTGAGTACATACTATATGCCATAGTGCCAGACATTTTATAAGTAGTATCTAATTTAATCCTTACAGCAATCCTATAAATATCATTGCTGTCTCTGTTGAATAGAAGAAAAACTGATAGTCACACGACTATTAACTAGTTGATCAGCAATTTAAACCCAAGTTTGACTTTAGAGTATCAATTCTCTTAACCACTTGCTGACATCAGGTAGTGAACAAACATCAGTGTGGCTGTTTTATGAGATTAGAACTGCATATGATATATTTATTGTTAGATGTAAGATATTAGTAATAGAATTAATTTAAGTCGAATGGATAGGGAGCAAAACTAGAATTCCCAGTTGTGATTTGAATGAACTGGGTATGCAATTATCAACAAGTAAACCTTGATAAACCTGTCAACACATGTTGGGAACACGTGTTCTAATCACATCTAAACATGAAAATTCTATCATATTCACAGCAATTATTTTATATAAAAGAACTCTAGAGATACTCACCAAAAGTATGTAATAACTGATGAAATTAGTTTTCTACTTCCCAGGCAATATTATAATAAATACAAATCAGAATGTTGTCTTTAAATTTACAATATTAGTATGAAGAAGTTGAATGGACTTAAAACAAAAAAAGCATGCTTTCAAAAAGAAAAACAGCCATATAATTCAAATATCTGGAAAAAATTATCTGTTAATGGAGACAATTCCAGATGAAATAGTCTTAACATAAAGGTCAACTGTAAAGAAATTTAGGAAGCTGGTTATAAAATTAAAAGCATTATAAACATGAATTCAATATTTTCAAACACCAGTTACATAAGTATAAATCCATATGCAGTCTGATTTATTGTACATCTTATAGCATGACACCAATAAAACCATTCTATATCAAAAGGGACAAACCCTAGTACTTCCCCCATATGCCATGTGTTGCAGGCAGTTGCAGGCAGTTTCATGCACCTGTTGTGGGTGTGATTTCATCACTAAAGGAGAAAATTCATATACAGAAAAGCCATTATAGATACAATTTATCTAGAATTTAAAACCTTTTTGCATACATATTTCTGGTATAAATTAGGATAGCTAAGCCAAAACAAGAATACTACACAAAAGGCAAAAGGGTTATAACTTTTGAAAGAATTATAGGAGTAGTTCTATAAGTGTCATATAGAAATTTATTACATTATGTGTGCAAATATCAGGCATTAATAGATGGTGAAAATTTTGGTAATACCTAACAGTTCCATTTATCTTCATGGGAAACACAAATGCATGAATTTAGCCTAACATTTATAATAACAAAGTTTTTGCTATGTATGTAGAAAAGTGATATCTTTTTGTGTGTAGAAAAGTAACATCTCAATACTTACTTAAACTAAACATGCTATTATATCAATTAATAATAGGAATGTATGGGAAAATAGTAAAATGCTAAGAAAATGTCTAAGAACTGCCAACAATGGACAGTACTATTCCACAATAAATTCTACTACCACTTCTGACATGGCCTGGATAAGAATCTCAACCTCTCAAGTGTTCATGTTAGTCATAAAAAGGCAAAAGAAAATTGCTTACTTTTCTATTGGAGACTTTTTTTTTTTTACCATTTTTCTAAAATGTTATGATGACTATTGCTATTTTTAACAGGATTTCAATGTTCATTAATTTTATATTTTTACTATTATTTCTCTAGGTTCATATTTGAAGACTCATTGAAATCAGGAAAGGAGAGATCCTTGAAATCGGGAAAGGAGAGTATTTTCAGTTGTGGAAGGATTATTTGAAGTGTTAGCCCCCAAAGAATAAAACTATTGTCATTTTTATTTCTCCCAGTCTCTTGCTCTTTGGGGGATTGTTTCTCTTTTAATTTATTGCTCTGTGTTCTAAAAAGTGGAGCGAGATTACAAACTACATTTTAAAAATGTATTAAATATAACTTATGGTAAATTAGTAATACCTCTTGAAAAACCCTGCTATGAGCTCTCCCATGGTGCTTCCTTTGGGGGAAGATAACTCAATTGTGTTGATTTAAAGGTTCTGTCTAGTTCTTTTAAACATTCCTTTGATGTTGTATTGCTCAGCTTGTAATAGACTGTTATTGCCCTATATTGAGTTTGCAGAGTGAAGGTAAATCTTTCGTGATGTGATTGTGCTACTGCAAACTCAATATTGTTCACAGAGCCTTTATAACTCTCAGTTACATTGCAATAGAACAGCACACATTTTCATTTTTACCTTTTTAGATTTTTATTCTTTGTTCTGAAGCTAAAAGTGTGCTTTTAGCACACTCTATATGTGCTTATGTACACTCTATATGTGCTTGTTCTCTGAAGTGGTAACTCATAAGCAAAGACAACATTTGTCAGGTGGGTTTTTGCTTCTTTTTCTGAAATCATTGATTTTATTGTTAATCTTTTTCATTATGTTCCATTAGATACTCTAATATGTTATTGAAAAAGCACCCCTACTGGGAAAACCTCAACTCAAATATCTACCTAAGTTCTAGTATGAACTGTTTTCAAAGAGTATGTAACACTATTACAGAGACACTCTTAAAAGAGAGTGTCCCAAAGAGCCCTTTCCTACCTTTAGACTCAGATAAATGTATTTCCCCTGGTGGCAGTCACATAGATAAGACCTAGGTGATCAGAAATATTAACATAGATAATTGGCCTGTTTGATGGAAAGTGAAAACTTTCTTTATGTAATGGGTTACATTATTATTTGCTTCTTTTGTTAAATTTCTTGCAAAAAAAGTCTAATTTTTTCACTGGGGCAGCATTCAACTCATAGTTTAAAACTGCTTGTAAAGGAAGATAGCACTAAGGCTACATTTTAGGCATTCATTCTACTTCTTGGCCTGTACCCTGTTACCATTTTTTTTCCTGTCATCTTACAGGATATGATCACAATTTTGGGGCAATTATTAGTTGATAAGAAATTTTGAGATTAAAAATATCCACAAATGTAAGGAGATATTTTATATGTACCAATAAACTGGATTTTAAATAACCACATGCATTGGGTATATTATTCTTCTAAGGTTGTTAATAATTATTGTTCTGGAAAAGTCAACATTTCCTCTACTACAAAATTTTTTTGTTTTTGTTTCCCCAGCTAGTAAAAATAAACAAAATGAGCCGTCTTTAATCTTCAGAGATTGATAAATGTTAGTTATATTGTTAAGTGTCTATTGTATTTGGAGATTGATAAATGTTAGTTATATTGTTAAATGTCTATTGTATTTGCATGTCTAATTATCTTCTTCCCATTTTCCCCTTCATGTCATTTCCTCTTGTCACTCTAGGACTCTTGCACATGAAAGTCTTAAGAGCTCTACAATGATTTATGAAGGGAATCAAAGACATAATTTATAGGAAGAAAATTTCTAAGGTATTGCTTAATATGCATAATTTTAAAAGATAAATATATATTACTCAATGAGAATGAGGCTCATGGTTGAAACTGGAATTCCTTAGTTGGATGGAGTCTTAGAGGGCATATGACCCACAGGTTGCAAATGGATGGCTGTTGAGACATACATGGGCTACAGATGTGTTTTATTTGATCTACACACGGCTTTAGTTTTTGTTTATTTTTAAATTAGGTGCTAACATTTAAAAATTGAAGTTTTACCTGAGAATATGGATTTCCACCTTCTTTTGAGCAATTAGAAGCTCTGATAATAATGGGCCAGCATTCTCACTAGGGATGTCTCCTTAGATGGCTTGTGCATTCTTTTGTTGGCCACAGACCTCACATGGGCTGCTTCGTTCCTTTTCATTACTGTAGGCATCTGAGTTTGTGGTACCTGTTTTTAGTCTAATTCTAGCAAGTTCTTCAGCCTGTTCATTTTGTTCACTCTGACCCCTTGTCTTGGCATTCCCCCTCTCTTCATTTCCATCTGTCGAAATCCTTACACCTCAAATAGCATTTCCTCCCACAGCTTTTTTCAGTCACTCATCAACTCATAGGAATCTCTCCTGCTCTAATTCTTCCTCTGCTCCTTGTTATTGCACACAATCTGCCTTGAGTTATATTGGTTGTATTTTCATCTTGCTTCCCAATAGTTGTGAACACTTGGGGGGCAGGGACCATCTTTGCATCCCACACAGTGACTTCCAGCACAATGCATTGTACCTGGTGAGTTCTCAAAATATGTTTGTGGCATTAAATTTAATTGAACTAACTTGGCCTTGGTCATGAAGGGAAAGTGGACAAGAATCCTGGAGGTTTTAACCTCTAGTCCATGTCTTTCCTTTTTAAAGTAAACTCTTTGCTCTAATTTAACATGTTCTGCCAAACATTATATTCTTTATTAATAAAAAATGAGAAAGTTCCTCACCCTGTCCTTGACACCCTGAGACTTTTATTAATACAGTCTAAAATGCATCCTGCATCCATGTTGTAACATTTCTGCCTTAGGTGTTCAGAAGCTCAGACACAAGTTTTATGATTACTTTGGATACTTTCCTGAATCTGGATTTCTGATCTAATAATTATTTACCCTCTCTATTATTTGGTTTTTAATTTTTTTATCCCTGCCTTAGTAGTTTTTGGTTCTATTTATTTAGGAAACAAAATCCACAGGGGTATTGTGAGGACTGAACGAAATACAGTAAAGCTACTAGTATGGTGCTGGCTCAAAATAGCTAGTGGGCATTATTTTATTGTGTTTTGTTCTGTGTTTTTTATTTTAAGCCACCTCTATCTCCTTTTACTCTTCCCCTCTTTTTTGGAAAGAGGATAAATACATAAGATGGGAAAATCATCATAAAAGATAAAGAAAGGGGCTGGGTGCAGTGGCCCATGCCTGTAATCCTAGCACTCTGGGAGGCCGAGGCAGGAGGATCGCTTGAGCTCAGGAGTTCAAGACCAGCCTGAGCAACAGCGAGACCCCTGTCTCTACTAAAAATAGAAAAAGTAGCTGGGCTTGGTGGTGCATGCCTATAGTCCCAGCTACTTGGAAGGCTGAGGCAGGAGGAGTGCTTGAGCCCAGGAGTTTGAGGTTGCAGTGAGTGATGATGATGCCACTGCACTCTAGCCCAGGTGACAAAGCAAGACTCTGTTTCCAAAAAAAAAAAAAAAAGATAAAGAAAGGCAATTCTGACTATTACTTGTATGAGGATGGGGATAAATCTTGAGCAATGAACTACACAGTATGTGTGTATATATAAGAAAAATGTAACTTCATGTGTGAATTTTATTCTAAGTAATTGAAATTTAAACACTCTATCCAAGTGTTCAAGGCAATGGGGGCGGGGAATCAAAGAGCAAAATACCTTAAATGGATAACTGAGAGTGGATTATAACTATCATCTGCCTCAGTAATTGTAAGATGAGCTGCTAAATCACAGCTTAAAACTCTTTGGCCACTGGAAAAGAATTTGTTTCCATCTTACCTCCTATCTACACATTATCTTTTGTCAATGGCAATTTAGCACCATTCCCCCCGCCTTCTATCTTCACCTTTGTATGGGGGTGGTAGGACACTCGGGAACTACATTCCCAGAATCCCTGCCAGCCATGCACTGGGTTAAATTCTGCTAGGAGATGTGTTCATGTCAAGATCTGCAAGGTGGAAGAGAAGTGGAAACTATGATTTTCTTTCTCTGGCAGCAGGAGGCAGACATGGGTTTCTGTAGATATCAGGTTTTGCAGCAGCCTCTGAGCCATTTTTCTGAGAATTACTTGACTTTTTTGATTGCAATACCTAGAGCAATTTCTGCTTTCCTAGCTATTTTCCTGATTGATGGAATGTCTACTGATACAGTTTGAGAAGGAAATAGCCAGCAGGATACCAATCAGTAAATTTACTTGTGAATTTGACATGGTCAAATACTTAAAATCAAAGATTCATTAATTAGAACATGGTATGAGTGAATATTTGCAGAATAGAAAGAGTGTATCTTCCTGAAGAAGAAAAAAAAATTGGCATGCTTTTTCCTCTAGGAGAAAGGAAAAGATATCACAGGTTTTCATTAGATCACTTATAAGAAGAATATATTTTCTTTTTATACAAGAAACCATTTACAAGATAAATAATGTTTTGGAAAAATAACCTAGGCTATGTTAAACTGACAAAAATACTCATGATAAAAGTATTTAAAAGGTACAGTGAAAAATCATAAATATTTCCTACCTTCAACCTAAATTTAACAGTTAGCAAAGTGTTTGTACCTCATAGGTATTTAGTAAATATTTACTGATTTAGACATGAAGCAAAAAGAAAAAGTACCTTACTTCTTTTCAGTGAAATGTGATGCACATGAACAATATTCCTTATGTGAAATAATTTAAAAGATGTTTATTATTTGGCTTTGTGGAGTATAATCAATATACTGAGCACTATGACAAATCTAGAGTTGGCTTTGGTTCCTGCTCAGTAGGTAAGAAACATGGCATTTGAGAATTTCCTTTTGGTTTTAGGTTAGTTTGAATTTCAGTAAAATTGCTACTGCAAACTTATTTTAATCAGCCTGAAACACAATAAGTAAATTTACTGCAGCTGAGTCTGCTGTATGGTGTGGAAGGCTGGTACATTAAGGTCTGCTATTGTGAGTTAGAGGAACTCCCATGAGCCCACGCCTCAAAATCACCCCCAGCCTACAAGACAGAGTTGTCTTGATTGGAATTCAAAGTAATTCTTCTTTGGGAAGATGGTTAGTTACAGCCAATTGTGTGCTTTCTTTCTGCTGTATTTCTAACTCTTCTAGATTCTTGTTGCCTGCTAGATTTCTTGTATTAGACACTCTGCCTCTCTTTCTTCTCTCAGGTGAATGGATGCAGGTTGACTTGAGCAGGTTAAAGGTCTTTTGTGAGATGCTGCTTTGTCCTGCAGCATCTCACATGATCTTTGCCACATTATCTGCCAGCCATTTCACCTTACTTTTTAAACAACATTTTTTAAAGATAAAATAAAAAAGAAAATAGTATTATATAGAACAGTAAAGACAAGTTGTTTTTTAAAAAAAGAATCAACTGATAATACATAATAAACCTATTTGAATGTATGGTGAAAGCCATTGGTAAATTGAGGTACTTTATGAATATTTGAGACAAACAGGATCATATTTTTAGAACAAATTGGCACTAGGTATAAAATCTTTTTCTTTCCCCTTCATTCATTCTATATCATATTGAAAACTGAGCACATAGAACTAAAAGCAGAACAAATCTTGATTTACCTTAATGTGACTAAAAAGGGATTTGGAAAATGCAATTGCTTAAAAAGCCTTAGAAAATTTAACTTATTACAACTAGATTTTTCTTCCAATTTTCAGAAAACCACAAAGTATTAATTTATAATAAAATTTTATATTAAGAGAAAAATAAAATATAAATTAAATATGGACAACTAATTAAAATAGTATGCTCCTTTAAGTAGTGCCCTACCCCACCCTACCCCTTTAAAAAAATTTCCTGAGGCAGTAATAAAAAAATCCACATTTAAATCTTTAATCCACATTAAATCTTTAATTATAACCAAGTCCTAAAAAATTAAATAACCATGAAAAATAAATGCATGATAACAGAAAAATAAAATGCAAGTAAAGAAAATCAGGAATTCTGTTCACAGCAGCGAGCAAAAAAAAAAAAAGAAAAAAGAAAATCAGGAATAAATACAGTCTATAAAAAAATCTTATGATAAAGATAAAATTCCAAAATATAAGTAACAGTAAATCTCACTATGTCTCTGAGAGAAAATAAATAATAACAAGAAACCAAACAAATGGTTAGTTTCATTAGGCAGAACAAAATACCAGAATTTAGGGAAGTTGAGTTAATGCATTGCTACATTGACATAGGTAATTCTATTATGTATAAGACCCTGTGTCATGAACTTCAAGGAAGCCTCAAATGAATTGAAAAGGATATTGTGGTGAAGAAGTTTACAGTTTAATTTAAAATAAAAAACATATCCAAAAGTGATTTAGATGATAAAATTAAGCATACTTTTTTAATGATAAAATTTGTTATAGGATAAAAAATAATGAAGAAAGTTTTTAATTCTTCAGAAGTTTTGAATTACATTGATAACTACATATGTTTCAAATATAGATGAACAAGTCTTGGCAATAACATCCATTCATATATCAGTATTCAATTCAACTCAATTCAATTCAAATCATATCATTCATTCATTTACTTAGCCAATTAATCATTTAGTTATGCAAGAAATATATATTGAATATCTACTACATGCCAGGTACCTTTTAGGTGCTGAGAATAAAGGGATGAGCAAAAGAGACCTAACTGGCCATCATGGAACTTATAGTCTAACAGCAGAGAGAAGATAGTAATCAAATAATAACACAGATAAACATACACTTTCAACACTTGATTGAGCTGTAAATGAGCAGCGTAGAGGCTGTGAAGTATATGACAGGAGGTTCTGATGTAGTTGGGGCTTCTGAAGGCTTCCCAGAGAGCGTGGTATTTGAGCAGATCTTTGAAGGGTGTGTAGAAGAGAGGGTAAAGGAGAAGGTCATGGATGATGGTGAATTGAGGTACTGAGAGGTCCATGTATTGTATTTGCCTTGTATATTAGAAAGGATTAGAGTGAGGAAAGCCACAGCCAGATATCAAAGTCTTCAGTAAATGAAGAGGAGTGCTCAGAAGACAGACTAGCTGAATGGCATGAGCTTGAAAGCTGCTGGGTTTTGTTTGCTTTGATTAGTTCATGGGTTTTATATTGTTCTTAAAAAGAAAGTAGAGGAGTAATGTTTGAAAAGTTGTATCAGGGCAGTAAGGGTAATTCTGAGGTATGAGAGGTGTGGAAGATTAAAAAGCTACAACCAGAGTTGTGGTGGCCATGAGAATATGCCTTGCAGACCTCCAACTACAGGGAGATTAATTAACCAGGGCCCCAGCTGCTGAGCTCTGGCACCAAGGCTATGCTTCCCATACACTTCCCTAGCACTAAGTAAGTGCAGCAGGAATACTAAAGCAAGACAACTCTAGGGAGACACGGGCCTACTGTGATGGCTAATTTGGGCTCAAGGGCTCCCCGAAGGCCCTGCTGATCCCTTCTTGGTCTATAAGACTGTCTAGTGTGCTCCACCCAACCTTCCCCTTCTCTCTCCTTCACTCCATGTCAGACTTGCAGCACAGTCTGCAAATCTTATAACAAACCTCAAGAAAACCCAGTCTCTTGAGAAAGATATTAACTCATCTTAACGACCTAATTACCTCTTAAAGGCACCACCCCTCAACACTGTCACATTAGGGACCAAGCTTCAACATGAGTTTTGGTGGGGACAAGCCATATTAAAACCATAACACAGAAAATCCTTGTCCTTTGATCCCATCTTCAAATCTATTTTTCAGAAGAAAACAGACTAACACAAGAATAGACTCTAGGGGGAAGTCTTTGCTGTTTGTTTCAGTTCAAGCAAAGAAGTACAGAAAATGCACAGATGTTAAGACTAAAGGGGGTTTTCTGATATAGCTTAACAATTTTCAAGGGCAGAGGGGACAGGGTCAAGAAGGACACATTTTCTAAAAATGGCACCTTTTGAATCATTTAAAAAAGGGTAGTATGTTCACATATTGGCAATTATGAAGACTATAGCTTCTTTTTATTTTCTCTCTCACTGACAAGTAGGGAAGGTCCTCCCATTCCTAACCGGGCACCACTTCTAAATTCATTTTTCCCTTTCTTTATGTATAGCAGAGATAAATCTTACTGCCTCCCCTTATGTTGTTCTATTCAAATCCAATAATATGTGGGCTCAGGACCAGGACTAGGATGAAGCAAACAAGGCACCTAGAGTGCAAAACTTAAGGAGACAAGGTCTCACAAGTGTCAGCCCTGCACTTGCGAGACCCTGAGAGTGAATGTCTCTTTAAATATAATGCCGTGGAACATTGCCTTACCCTAGTCCTGACCCTGTGTAAGCTATCCAAAGACTTAGAGAATACGGAATTTATTTGTAAGAACTTTCAGTCCCAAGAATTAACCCAATCCAAAGCCTTTACTCCTCAGTTCAGGCACTAGTAGACTTACACTCAGGGTAGAGCTTCTCATTCTTTTCTTAATCCATCATTAATTTTCTATCAATGAATTTCAGTGATTAGGAAAAAAGGCTCAAAAGTATTTTTGTCAAGTAGAGTAGGGAAATTGGAGATAATTCTTTATATTGGTGCCTTAGGTTATTTTTTTCCCCAAATAATTGGTAAAGCTACTTTCTTGTTTCATATACCTGCTTTCTTGAGTTGTTAACTTCTGCCAGTGGTTTTAATTCCCAATGCAAGAGGTTTGGGGATGATTGTTGAAATTTATCAAAGATTTTTCTTTTGGGTGATATAAACATGAACAGTGTGTATAGATTTGAAATCCTTTGGAAAATTCCAATTTCAATATTTGACAGAAAGGACAGCAGAGAGGGCAGGTTGAGGAGTAAGAAGAAAGTTAACAAAGGTAATGAGATAAGAGTGAGAACAATGAGGAAAATCCAACTAGGTATGAGTATTTTTTAACTGGATTGAAAATTTCTAATCACCTTCAGATTGTTAGGAACTTGTATCTTCTGGTTGTCTGCTGCATTTGGCATTAACAACAACAGTTGTGATAAATCAGAATAAGAATAATTTGGCTTCATTTGATTGTCCAGCACTTCTGTAGAACCAGCTTCTGCATCATAGGGCTCATAAGAACCTTCCTAGATGTCTTAGTCAGCTTGGGCTGCTATAACAAATACTATAGACTGGGTGGCTTAAACAATACACATTTATTTCTCACAATTCTGGAGGCTGAGAAGTCCAAGATCAGGGTGCTGACAGATTCAGTGTCTGGTGAGGGCCCTCTTCCTGGCTTGTAGATGGCCACTTTCTTGCTGTGTCCTCACATGGTAGAGAGAGAGATCATCTCTCTCATGCCTTTTCTAATCCCATTCATGAGGGCTCTACTCTCATGACCTAATTACCTCCCAAAGGCCCTACCTCCAAATACCATAATATTGGGGATTAGAATTTCAACATATGAATTTTGGGGAGATAGACACATTCAGTCCATAGCACCAGATGTGTACACTTTACAGATCAGTAAACTAAATTAAAAAAAAATTGGGGAGAGTAAAAACATGGGTTTGCCAAGTACTTTCTGTTAAGTAAGAACATTAAAAAATCAGCTACCATTTATTACCTCAATTACTTAACTCTCCAAGAGTAAGAATGGCAAAATTCCAGAGGAAAGTAGGGTCATCTTCAGAAAAGGAAAGTTGGCAATTTTACAAATACTTCTCTCTCTCTCTGTCTGTCTCTCTCTCTTATACAAACACACATACCCTCACACACCCAAAGACACCCTTTATGTTGTCCTCAATATTATTTTTTTCTTTCCAATATAGACTGGTAAAATCTTTGCCACACACTGACACTAGTCCACAGATAAGCATTTGGAAACTGCAGATTTTCTAAACTTACACCTTATAAAAAGCAAGAAGTTAAGAAATTCTAGAAAGATGTATGTCTCTTTCACTTCTTAAAATTTTTATGGATGGGTATTTGAAAAATAGAATACTATTCTGACTACAGATATGTTTATTTAAATATATGCCAAATACTTCTGCTTTAATTCACATTAATTTATTTTACTTTTATAATCTTATATAGTAGAAGACTAAAACTTTCTTAAGCTTTTATTGCCAGAGGCCAAATAACTTATATTCCTATGTTCCTTGAATAATTATTTTATTGATAAAATTTGCAGATCTTTATTTTGAGAGGACTAGTGACAGAACACTTGGTGATCTTCTGTCCTAAGAAGATCAATGCCCCATCTAGTGGAACATTAGACACAGGAGGTTTCCATGACCATTTTTATAGAATTCAGATGTCAATAACATAACCCATTAGGTCAACAGTGAGAATAAAGCATAGAGAAACATCAACAGCCATCATTCAAACTGAGTCATTTATAGTTCTCTTCTACAACACACCTGCTACCCCAGATGAAATTCTGCAGCTCAGCAAAGTGCCCTAATTTGCATGGACTTTCAGTGACCTATCTGTAAGCACACAGCAAGCGTACACCTGCCTGAAAGGTTGGGTCCTCTGTTTATATGTCATTTCTTACTACAGGGAAATATAGTAAAACAAGACAGCATGGATAAAAATTGCAGACATTAAAAAGGAAATAGGAAAAGTGAGTGATCAGATTAAGTGATAGTGTGATAGTGAAAGGATAAGATAGAAACAAAGGTCAGATAAATTGATTTATATCCAGGAAACTTCATGTGAGCCCTGAAAATTTCTTTTATAGAGTTGGAAAAAACACAGCAAGGTAAAATTTTTTCTTTTATAAGTCTTTCAAAATAATGAACTCAATTTGTCTAAGAAAACTTGAGGTTAAGAGAGCCTGATGTCTGAATGCACTTGGCCGGTGGACTTATAGACCCAAGGCTTCTCATCCACAGAGAGATGCTGAGCACAGGCAGTCCAAGAGCTTCTGACATGTCCATGAGGCCACTCCTTTCTACTTTGCAGAATGTCTTCAAACCTTGGTTGAGAAATATTAAGGTAATAGTTATGCCTTTTCAGTATACTTTTGTACTGGCAATTTTAGAAAGGAATTAATTATTTCCTTGAAACAAAATTGGATACTACTATATGATAGGAATATAAGTAGGAACTACACCATCAAAAGGTAGGAAAATCAGATGGAGAGTCAGGAAACCTGGGTTCTGGTTGTAATTTTGTTAAAAACCAGCAATGTGTTGCTGTGGGAAAACTACAACTATCTCTAGGTTTTTGTCCTCATTTATAAAATAAAGGTTTTAGGCTTGATCTTTAAAGTCCCTTGAAGTTCTAAAATGTTATAATGTATGATGTATGTTCTTTCCCCTGAGGAAGGATTTCACATAGATGTTAGTTTCATGGCAGTGTGCTCTTTCCTGTTAAGAGAGTATTTTCAGGCTACAATGAATATATAACCCTGCCTTGTATTAAAACATCCCAAGGAGTAGAATAAAAATGATTTTGAAGAAAATACATCATACTACCTCATACAGATGTAACAAAATAAAGATACTACCTCATACAGATATACCAAAATAAAAATAAGAATCAGTGTGGTTAGCTAGAATAAAACAGATTACTTCTGTCATTGTTATGGATAAAGTCATCCATAAAGAAAATCTTCTCACACATCTTTTTTGTTTTTGTCTTTGCATTCCCTTTCTAAAACATTTTTCCTAATGCTGAATTGTATTAAACCTGTGATCCATTACAGTTAAGAGACCATTATTGAGGCTACAGCCAGGAATAAAATCTTAGATACAGGAGATTGACTCCTCATGTACTGAAGTCTGTGTTTCAGGCTTTCTTTTCTTTCTCCTCTCCTCCAGATAGAAAGTGATTTCTCTTTCACTGTCTTGGTGGGTTGTCCTGCATTCAGAACCCCCATCATCAGTTTTCTTCTTGTCTTTGCTCTGATCTGTGCCCTGGGCCTGTGAAAGAGGCAGTGCCGATTCTTGAAGACATCATCGCTAAATTTGTTTATCCTCTGGCTTTTGATAGGGTTTGGCTTTGGAAGGCACAGCAGGAAGTAAGTAGACAGGAGGAGAAAGAGGTCAGGATATTTCTTCCCTGTTCTCTCTGGCTTTACCTCTGTGGCTGTGCCCTCTCACATGGCAGAGCCCTCACTGTGTCTGGAAATGCTGCTTCTGCCACTTGCCCAGTAGCCTTAGGGGCTGTCATGTGTTTCTGCTCTTGCTAGTCCCTGGCTGACTCATTTCTTATGGGTTCCTTTAATCTTGCCCGCACCTCTGAAAATGGTATCTTCATTCCATTCTCTTCAGGATCCCAGAGTGTCTGACTAGGGAGACTCTGACTAGTAGACCATCTTTTAAGAGTTTCTGAAGTCTTTCTCTTGGAGATTTAGCAAAAGTATGACATCTGCCTCCTAAAAAGTTTACTTTAATTTTAAAGTTAGGTTTAATTTTTAATAGTTCCTATGAATTTTTAAAAACAAAATATTACATAAAAGGAAATAGATTTCTTTTTAGTGGTAGTAAGCTTTTATTTATTTTTTTTTTGTCATTAACTTGGAAAACATGTTCACAGCCAATGCTAAAGAGTTGATCATGGAAAAGTCTCTATTATGCCATTTCCTTCTCTTACACCTTCCTTCTCATCCTACTAAACAATAAATCAATCCCTTCTCCTGTCTCCTCCCCCAAAAGGAAAAAGAAACCTGCCCAAATCTTTTTGGCTACATTAATTCTTATCAGTGCCACTTTATACCCAAGAGAGTAACAATTTCTGTTTTGTGATTTTTTTTCGGACTCCTTAACGTTTTGTGTGGCAATTGCTGGTATAAGATTGACTTTCCAGTGTTACTACACAACACATCATAAAGCATCCACAAAAGACTAAAGATACTAGAATAAGCCAACTGATAACTGAGCTTTGATATATTGAGCTGCTATCATCTCTCTTTTTACTTAATGAATTCTTTGAAAGGAAGTTGGAAATAAAAGGCAAGGAGCAAAATGCCCAGTTGCCCAACAGAGATTTCTTTAGACTAAAGATCACCTAACACATTTGTTTCTCCTTCCTTTTTTCTTGTTAACTATGTCTGATCCTGCCGTCCAGGTGCTGGCTGATGCATTTTACCTGTGCTGCTCCTCCTTTTTTTCCCACCGTGAACTCTTCCTGGATTCCTAATATTTTTTTAAAAAGATTTTATCAAGGAACTGCATCCTTCGGTTGAGTTTTAGAATCTCCAATCATAGAACAAAACTAAAAGCAAAACCAAATTGTAATTAAATTTTTAAAATTCTCTATTAAAGTTATAGCATTATGGCAGTTGGTATAGATGATTATATGTAGCAAGAAAACTGTTTTACTTTTGATGGAAAATTCTGGTCATGTGTACATACGCAAAACTGTGGAACTTGCTATAAGGATAACAGCACATCCCCCAAAACCAATGAAAACAATGCCTGTGGTATACTGAGTTTTCCTCCCTCCCCCTATCCTACCCTTTTCTCTCTCTCCTTTTTTAAAGGGTTAAACTGGGTGGTTTTCAGAGTTTTACAAGAGAACTATTAGTGAAAAACAATCTGATACATTCAACTTACTAAGGCCCTACTCTTTCCCTCTAATCTTTCAGCAGGACTCAAGGGAGGCTAAAGTTTAGATCAGTCTATTCTCCACAAGAACTTTGATTCACTATTAAATTCCGTCTAATGAAGATGACTTTGCCATCCCACGGCCATCAGCAGGCTATGTGTGGGACAATGCAAAACCCACCTTGTATAGAGGGACATTGTTCTTTCTTCTTAGTTACCCCAGTTGAATAGAATCTCATGGAAATTCACATGCATAAGAGACCTGTGAAATCAGTAACAGTATTAATCTCTAGGGTGCCATGGTGAGTCAAGTTAAGGAAATAACTATTTTGCTTAAGTACACACTTGCTCATGTCTTACAGCATGTCATGTTTATGATAAGAGCAAACAACTGAGACACACACACACCGATTTTTTTTCTTGGTAAAAGTAAAGTTATAAAATATAATGTAACTTGTTGAGGAGTATGCACTTACTAGACTGAATCTACTTCTTGCCTTGCAGATAAGAAATTAAAAAGGAGAATGTACAAATCTGAGATTTCTGGAACTTACTTTAATGTGTAAAGGAATTTCTGATATGTCAATCATACATACTAAAAAAATCATAAACTATGAAATAAAATTTGATTCTGAAATTAAGTTGTTATATTGAATAAAATCTTATACAATGTTTATTTACTTCTATTTACTTATTTAATTCATACAACATGTTAAAAAATTAGGAAATATTTTAAAAATGCAGCCTTATAAAGAACAATTTTTTTGTGGTCAATAATCATCCAAGACAGTACCAGAGGCAAAAATTTGTGTTTTTAGGAGGCACTATAACATGGTGGTTATATTCAGGGGCTCTTTCATTCTACCATATATTATCTGTGTAGCTTCCACAAATCACTTAAGCTCCCTGGGCCTCAGTTTACTCATTTGTAAAATAAGAGTTACTCATCTGTAAAGCTACTGCTTAAGTTGTAGTGTTGATGGGAAGATTTACTGAGATAACACAGATAAAACACTTAGAAGTGTAACTGAAACATTAAATAACAAATGGTTTACTATTATTAATATTCTATTCATCAGACACCATGCATACTGTTGGCTAGCAAAATATTTGGCAGTCTCATGTGGAAAAACAATTTAACATGTTAGAGATAAAATAATGGTTTTAAAATATAACATAACTCATATCCATTATTTAACATGCAGCATAATGTTAATTCTTAATATCATTTTCCCCCTATTCAATTGGTTAGAAAAACAGGTAATTCCACTTTGGTTGTGATGAATTAGTTCCTGTTAGACCAACCCCCCCACTAAGAATAACTATAAACTATAGAAAAGAATATTTAAAAAGAAAACTACCATAGGCATGGTAGAGTAAATGAAAGCAGACAAAATCTGAAGGGAACTTGATTTTTTGGAAAAAAGGAACAACCGTATGAAGTTTCTGGGTTTTGTGGGTTTTTTTGTTTGCTTGTTTTTGTTTTCCCTGGAGGGCAGGCCCACTCAGTGATGCAAGTAACAGCTAAAATTTGGATAGAAATCTGCAGTCTTAATGGCTTGATGACTCAGAGGACAGAGTTTGAGGCTGCCACAGCATCTAGGAAGTAAGGGAGTGTACTGGGTTAATAGTGTCCAGCAAAAATTCATGTCCACTCAGAATCTGTGAATGTTACCTTATTTGGAAATAGCATCTTTGAAAATGTAATAAAGTTAAGATGAGGTGATACTAGATTAGGTGGGGCCCTAATCCAATGACTAGTATCATAAAAAAAAAGAAATGTAGACACAGGCAAACGGGGAGAAGGTGGCCATGTAAAGATGGAGGCAGAGATTGCAGTATGCAGCTATAAACCAAGGAATGCCAAGTATTGCTGGCAATCACTAGAAGTTAGGAGAGAGGCACAAAAAGAATCTCCCTTAGAGCGTCCAGATGAAACCATCCTTGCCAGTACCTTGATTTTGGACTTCTAGCTTCCAGAACTATAGAAGAATAAATTTCTTCTTTTAAGCCACCCAGTTGATACTTGATACTTTGTTATGGCAGCCCTAGGAAACTAATACAGGGAGAAAATACATGAAAAGAGAAAATCAGCTGAGGTCCACCCCAAATTCTGAGCATAAAATACGCTACTATCCCTGGTTGTCCCATGAATTGCACATGCATGGAACAGCTAAAGCTAAAATAATTGGACAGGATTTCAGCTGCATCACTCTATAAGGGATATAGAATTTGGAGTTTGAGTTCAGCCAGATTAACTGCCTGCTAAAACAACAACAAAACAGCAACCACAACAACAACAAAACACAACCCCCCTACAATAGTCTTTGGAGGAATTTAAGAGAATCCAGAATCTTCAGAATATTTCACTGAAAAGATATAATACATATTTACAATATATCACTCACAGGATATGATTGCAATTTAATAGACACATGAAATAACAGGAAAACGCAATCCTTATTCAAGAGAAAAGGGAATAAAGTTTGACTCTTAGGTGACTTAGATGTTAGAATTGTCAGATAAGTATTTTAAAGCAGCCATTATAACTACGTTCAAGGATGTAAAGAAAACTATGCCCACAGTGATCTAATAAGAAGAAAATCTCAGCCAATAAATATAAACTATGAAAAAGAACCAATTGGAAGTTATAGAACTAAAACATAAAATGTCTGAAAAAATACTGGAAGTTTAACAGAAGATTGGAGATGATAAATCATCACTGAACTTGAAAGTAGATTGATACAAATTGTTCAATCTGAAGAATAGAAAGAATAAAGATTTTTTAAAAAATGAACACAGCCTCAGTATCTGTGGGACAATATTGAAAAGTCTAACATATAGTTAATTGCAATGGAAAAATATATTATAAATAAGGGCTCAAAAGATCTTAATTTATAAATTTAAAAATCTCACTGCTGAATAAAACACAAGTAAAACCACACCTAGGTGCATCATATTCAAAATAAAAGTGAAGAGAAAATATTACCAGAGAAAAAAGACATACTACATACAGGAGACCAAGAATACAAATGACTTATCATCAGAAATAATGGTAACCAGAAAACAGTAGAACAACATCTTTATGACGCTGAAAGAAAACTGTCAAGCCAGACTTCTATATTCAGTGAGAATATCAAGTATTTAGAAAATCCCCCCAAATTTGGGAAGTAAATAACACACTTTTAAATTAACATGGGTGAAAGAACTCACTAGTGAATTTAGGTGATATTTTAACTGACTAATAATAAAACACAAAATTATAAAATCTGTGTAATGCAGCTAAAGCAGCACTTACAGAGAAATTTACAGCTTTAAAAGTGCTTGTATTAGAAAAGAATAAAGGTGTAATACCAATGCAAAGCAGAAATACAATTGAGAAATTTAACAAAGTTAAAAGCTGCTTGTTTTAAAAAATCAACAAAATTGATAAAGTCCTAATTAGAGTGATCAAGAAATAAAGAGACGGGACATAAATTATATCTATATCAGGAATAAAGAAAGAATATCACCACAGATCTTATAAATATTAAAAGGATAATAAGAGAATATGCAGACAACTTTATGCCAATAAATCTAATTAATTAGATACAATGGATAAATTCTTTGAAAAATAAAACATACCAAAACTGACACAAGATACAACAGAAAATCTGAAGAGTCCTATATTGTTATAAATTTATCAATTGATAGGAAAATTAACATTTTCCTTCCTTTATTTTATACCTATTTCTTAAAACAGGGTGTCAATGTATTTTGTGTATACCATGGATCCACTTTTTGGTAGTCAGGTGATTATTCTCAAAATAATGTGTAAAAAATTATACACGATTACAAAGGAGAATTATAACATTAAAGTACAGTTATCAAAATATTTGTTATAGTACTTTATGTGCTTCCTTATTAACATGTTGAATAATAACATCTCTTGGTGGATCTAATAACTATCATTATTTCAAAGTAGTTATGAGTGTAAATGCTATTTTGAGATATCTGCAATAACAGTAATAGAATATAAAAATATCTGGGATTGCTATTGGTATTTTATACCCTATTTTGATAGATTTGTTTTCATTGTTAATTATTACCCATATATGATGTTCACTGTGAATGCTCCATATATATACAAATTATGTACATAATGGTCTTCAACTTACAAGGATGCTTAACAATAATAATCTTTTTTTACTTTAGCTTTTTGGTGTGCTCCCAAAATAACCATAGAAATCAGGTCTGCTTAAGATTACTAAATCTTTGTGAAAGTTCCAGATATTTCACATAAGGAACTGAGGCTTTCTTTAGCAGGAATAGATTTCAATTCTGAAATAAGAAAGTTGGGTTAATGAGGTATATCAAGTTGCTACTGTATGCATTTTGCAAAAAAAAAAAAATTTGAATGAGGAATAATGGAGGATGTCATGAAATTGCCCTAAGAGGAAGGCAAAAGATAAAAGGATGGTTCAGATGAAAAATGGCACAAGAGAAAGAAACATAAAATTTAGGTCAATCAAAGGTTCCTTACTATATATAACGTCTTATCCCATGTGAAAGCTAGGATGGGATTTTTGGAATACACCAAATTTGTTTCTCTTGCTATAATTATTAATAATTTTATTGTGTATTTAATACTGTACAAGGACTTTCTTTATACAGATATTTGGGGACTTTGTGTCCCCTAGATACCTCTATTTGGAATGAGGTCAGTTTTTCTCTTTTTCATATTGTTGATGAATTCTACCTGGGCCTGGGCCTGGATGCTTGTAGAACAGTCAGGAAAAAAAGATGCAACATTGATGCACTGTATTTGAAAACTAGAAGACCAAATGATAAGATAAAAGATATAGCTGAACAAAGGTTCAGTTAAAGATACAAGGATCTAATTAATTTTCTATTAGGGAAAAAGGAAGAGATGAGATGGAATCAGGTTTTGATGCTCTCTGGCTTAGCATTACAGTGTGCAGAGCAATAGCTATATGGCCCTCTTTATTTAATTGGGTTTATAAATACCTATATACATATGGAATTTTCTTAGGTCAAGAAACATATGTTAATAAAAGGTTATACAACCCTTTTCCTATTTAAAGACAGAGCGTCTGGGGCTGCCATTGAAAGTGAGGATGAGAGGAAGAAGAAAAAAGAAAATGGGCTCTATAATTTAGGGGGAGCAAATTAAAGTGTTTAAATGAGGGTAAAATAAATAGCAAATGAATAGGAAAGCTTTCAGAAGTTATATTTTTTCCTTAAATTTGTTTTATTAAATACAGGAAAGAAATCTGAAAATAAGGACATTTATATCTTTCTCTTTTTCCTTATCACCTTTGTCAAATTCTACTGGTTAGAAACAAGCCACAGGTCCCACCCAAACTCTAGGAGAGGTGATTTATGGGGCATCAACATGGGGGCCCCCTTAGGATCTGTATGCTACAATTGGCCCTCTGGCCCCCAAATGATTCATATTCCTCCTGCATTTAAAATACGTTCATCCCCTTCCAAGATTCCCAAGAATCTCATCCAATTATAGCATCAGCTCACAGTCCAAAGTGTCAACATCTATATCATATCCAGGTATGGATGAGGCTCCTGAGTGTAATCTATTAAGTACAGTTTCTGGGGTACAATTCCTCTCTATCTGTGACCCTGTGAAACTATCTGCTTCCAACACACCAAACATACAATAGCGGGGGAGACATAGGATAACTGCAAAAGACATTTTAGTTCAAAAAGTGGAGAAATGGAAGTCAAAAGGAGTCTCTGGTCCAAAGCAGTTATGAAATACAGCTGGCCAAACTCCAGCCAGAGTTCCTTTATTAGGTTTCAAGGCCTGTGGCTAATTCTTCATGGCTCTTGGCTATATCCTCTGGTCTCTTGGTTCTACCCTTTGAGTCATCCTTTTTTCACATAAGATAGCACATGCATGCTACTGAGTAGTTATATCATTCTATTTGTGGCAGTAGAATTTAGGAGGTCCAACAGCCTCCTTTTATTTTATATGCCCTGTCCCTTCCAGTTGAAGCTGGAAGTATTTCTGCTGAAATAATTTTCTCGAGAACTTTGTAGGTCTTCTCTAGGTCTCAAAGGGATTCTCTCCATTAAACAAAAGTCACACCTACAGATCTTTTTGAGATAATCTTTTCTCTACCCTCTCTACCTCCTGCTGTTAGAGCTGAGGGACAATATCCTGTCCTTAAGCTTCCTTGAGGCCCTATGGTCATATTGAGAGAATCTGTATGGGACACCTTTAATTTCTTGAAATAGCCTTTTGTGTGCCTGAATACTTTGATTTCTTTGATCTGAGGTTTTAGTAAAAGGTTGTGCAGTCACAACCTCAGCCTTTTTTTTCAAGAGTATGCTTTCCTGACCGTGAATCTCTTAATTTTAGCATCTTTTGTTATGTGAAGAGAGCAAGAATTTCCCAAATCATTCAGTCCTGGTTGCTTTTTGTTTTATGCTTCGTCCCTCAATATATCTCTTTCCTCTTGCATTTTACTATAAGCAGTAAGAAGAAACCGGGTAGCACTTTCAACACTTTGTTTGGAAATCTCCCAGCAATATAACCAGATTTATAACTTACAAGTTCTGCTTTCCACATAACTGCAGAGACAATGTCTCTAAACATCCAACCGATACGTGACACTGACCTTCCTTTCTTTAGTTTCTCATAACAAGTTTTGCACTTCCTCTGAGCCCTCTGTGATAGTGTCCTTAGAAGTCTATATTTCTATTAACAGTCTATTCAAGGTGATTTAGGCTTTCTCTGTCATGCTCCTCAAAATTCTTCCAGCCTCCACCCACTGCCCAGTTCCAAAGCTGCTCTGCTGTTTTAGGTCCTTGTTACAGCAGCATCACACGTCCTGGTATCAGTTTTCTGTACTTCATGACAAACTGTCACAAATATACAGCCTAAAACAACACATGGCTATTATATCACAGAGTCCATGGGTTAGGAGTCCAGGTACAGCATAGTTGGATTCTCTGCTTCAGGCTGAAATCCAGGTGTTAGTTAGTGCTGCGATCTCATCAGAAGCTTGACTAAGGAAAGATCTACTGCCATGCTCTCGCAGGTTGTTGGCAGAGTCCTTGTCCTTGTGCTTGTAGGACTGACATCTCTGTTTTCCTGCTGTCTTTTGGCTGGGGGGCTGCTCTCAGTTTCTAGAGGCTGCCTGCAGCTCTTGGCCCTCTGGCTGTCTCTGTAGGCCCTGTCACGGGATGGCAGTTTATTTTTCAAGGCTAGCAGGACAGTCTCTCTCTCTCTCTCTTTTTTACAAATAATAATATCTTTTCCATTACTGTATTTGGGTGAAAATAACACAGGTAATGCCAGAATATCATAAAACAGAGTGAACTGCTTTCTTTTTGCCACTAATTCATATTTTGAAAAACCAAAATGGATACGCATCCATTAACTATCAGAAAATGAATATGTAACTTAAGCACAGAGTTTATTAATTAACAAAAATGGCAATAATAACTAAAACTACCTTAAGTAAATTATCTTAGTTGACAGTAGCTTATTTGATAGAAATAATGTGTTAGAAATTGAGAGGTGTTTTTGGATATTATGGCCAACTGTATGACTACTCCCAACCCATTACTATACTTGCTCACCTATGTATGTAACATAGTTGATGCACCAAGTTAACTGCTACCACTGTTGAACAATTGAGCTCTGTCTACAAAAAGCCTATCTTTGAATGATCCTCACTAACACAGAAACTCAAGTACATTTTTCTTACTTTTTATTCTTTCCTGAATTTACAGCTTCCATCTGACTATGTCAGTTCTTGGCAGCAATTTATCCAATTAATCTGATTTCAGAAACTGAGATGATTCTATGTTGATCACAAATCCCCCTTAAAAATTTATCTATTTATGGTTTGTCTTTAATTCTAGGGTGCCTCTTTTTCAGGTTAGGACCTCATCAGTTTCTACCTGGATTATTGCGGTTGGTCCACATTTCAAAAGTTCTTGAACACTCATTTGTTTCCACTGTAGTATATTCTCTCCATTGCCACCATAGTTGTCTTTAAAAAAAGAGAGAAAAAAAAAAAAAGAAAAAGAGACAGTACATTTTATTCTCTGCCATGAAAACTCTACTATGCATCTATCTAACACCTACATGGTAAACTCTAAACTGATTATTATGACATAAAATACCCTCCATATCTATGCCTCACTCTATCTTGTTTTTAGTCACTCTCCCACATGCACTTGTTACATCCAACTTCTCATGATTCTTTGATCACACCAAGTATTTTCTTGCTTACCTTACTTGGTTCTTGCTTATTATAGCCCATAAATTCCTAGTCCCTCCTCCAACAGGTGAAACTTATTTGTCTTTCAAGGCTCAACTTAAATTGTCACCACTTTTTGTGATGTGTTCCTTAATAATTTTCCCTATCAAGGCACAAATAATTGCATCTTTACTGCTATATCACTTGTAGATATTTGCCATTGCACTTTTCACAGCCTGTTGTAAACACTTATGAGTCTATCACTACATGGTAAGCACTATGTCTTTGTTTATTCTGATATTCCCTGACACTGAACACAGGACTTTGAAGGTTTGTTGAAGGATCTAAAAAATTAATTAAGCATAGCATACCTTTAGACCTAGGTAAGACCTTCCAATGTTGCTAGAATAAGATTTAAAATGAGCTGTTCTCCACCTTCACCAAGTGATCAAAGTTGATATCACCCATAATGGGACAAATTGATTTCATATGCCTCCTGATATGATGCACTGAGAAAGACACAGCCTCAGTACTGTGGTATTCTTATTGATAACAAATAACATGAATTTCATCATGAGGAAACCTCAGATAAACACCAATTAAGCAACATTATAAAGAATAAGTGGATAGCTTTCTTAAAGTGTCAAGATCATGAAAGACAAGGGAAGACTGAAGAACTGTTCTAGATTATAGGATAGTAAAGAGACATGAAAACTAAGTGCATTATGTGATCATGGATGAGATCCAGAGCCAGAAAAAAGACATTAGTGGGTAAATTAGAAAATTTTGAATAAAGGTCTGTAAATTATATGACAGTATTATCTAATGTTAATATTAATTTCTAATATTAGTTTCTTGATTTTGATGATAGTGCTGAGGTTATGTAAGATTACATCTGTATAGTGTAGGTGAAGGGTATATGGGAATTCTTTGTACTATTTTTGCAACTGTTTTGTAAATCTAAATATTATTTCAAAATAAAAAAGGTTAAAAATTTCAAATTGAAAAATTAGGCAAAAAAGTAGCTCTTGCAGTTGGCTTACTCTCCTCAGCAAGTCTACAATTATTTATGGGATGTTTACTGTCTGCCTGTTATTCTGCTAAGTTGGATGTAGATACTGTCTCTGTGCCCCTGGAACGTTCATTCTGGTGGGGGAAGACATTCATTAAAAAATATATTACAATGGTATAAATTGCTTTTTTGCCATTAAAGGTTCTTTACCATGGACCAGGCTTCTGGGGTGGGATTTAAAAGCACCACAACTTTGGTTCTGATGTTCTAAATCTAAATCCTAATACTTTAATTTTAAATTCTAAGTCAACCTACCATATTTAATCTATACTTCACACTTCTGTATATATCATCACTTTATTCACCTCCTTATTTTTGTGGGGCAAGGGCATCTCCCCAAGTAAGTAGTAAGAGATGAGATTAGCTTTTTCTTTTGTCTCTGGATTTTTCCAGGTCTTTGTGTCCAGGATACAAATATATTAAATATACTTGTTTCTTAAAGTTTTATTTAACTCTGTGTAAAATTTGAGCATGTATTTTGAAATTCAGAAAATGGTAATACAAAGTGCTAAAGTCTCTATAAAATGAATACAAATCTTTCAAAATAAGAAACAACTTACAAATTTACACACGTGTGTATATTGCTATGGACATCAGATAATATTAGATGTTGATTGAATATATATCTATATTCTATATATTTACATTCTAAGTTTGAGTTAAAAAATTGAATATCCAATGTCCAGATTCTGCATTGTTCTTTACACAAATTACTCTATTCTTGCACTACCATATAATTCAGCAGTCCCACTGCTGGGGATATATCCAAATGAAAGCACATCAGTATATTGAAGAGATATCTATACTCTCATGTTTATTGCAGCACTATTCACAATAGCCAAGATATGGAACCAACCTAAGTGTTCATCAACCGATGAGTGGGTAAAGAAAATGTAGTATATATTTTGGAATGTTATTCAGCCATAAAAAGAATGAAATCATGTCATTTGCAACAATATGGAGGATATTAAGTGAAGTGAAATAACCCGGGCACAGAAAGACAAATATTGTATGTTGTCACTCATATGTGGGAACTAAAAAATTTATCTCATGGAGGTAGTAAGTAGAATGGTGATTACCAGCAGCTGGGAAGGGTAGTGGGGAGGGGGTATGAAGATAGATTGGTTAATGGGTACAAAAATATAGTTAGATAGAAGAAATAAGTTCTAGTGTTTGATAGCATAGTAGGGCAACTATAGTTAACAAGAATTTATTGTATTAATGTATTTCAAAACAGCTACAAGAGAAGATTTGGAATGTTCCCAGCACAGAGAAATGATAAATGTTTGAGGTGATGGATATCCCAATTACTCTGATTTGATATGTGCACATTGTGTGCATATGTCAAAATATCACATGTACCCCATAAATATTAATATGTACAATTATTATATACCAATAAAAATACTCTCTTGTTATCTCTGAAGGACATACATTGGCAAAACAAATAATCACATAACCTGAGTCAAATCCCCTAGTAAAACTGAGTCCAAAAATGTTATATACACTTGACTGTATTTAACCATTGTGACAGCTTCAATAGCCAGTTAATAAGCTGCAGATTTTGAGTTTTTCTGCCAGTGTTTCTTGTGATTAGTGGCGCACTTTTGTTGCTATCTGGGACCACAAAACTTAATGTACATAGGAGTTGATTCTATGACCTTAGCCTTATTAGAACATTTTCTGATCAATTGAGCTCAGCAAAATTTATATAGGGCTGTTTTATAGCATAGACATGTGGAAAGCAAGTGAACCAAAAATAAAAATGTCGGGATGACAATTCTGCACTGACTCTATGTTCTACTAGGGACTGTCTGCCTTTGTTTGCCCATTAGTAAGTTAGTACAACGGTTTTGGAGAAAACACTCTAATGTTCAAAGTTCAAAGAACTTAATGAAATGTTTGCAGTCATATTTGATTTTCTAGCCCAAATGATGCACAAATACAGGATTTCTTCATTAATTTTAATGGATAAACAACTTTTTTTGGTCTTCATAGACCTCAAAGTACAAACTCTTAAAAATGGACATTTTAGTTTCCTAAATATGATCTAAATCTTCAGTTGATTCTTTGGATCAATTGTTTGCTGTGCAAAATGTTACAGATTGCAGTGCCGTCATGTTTTCTTTCACCTTTCATTAAGCTTTCAAAATCCTTGCTATGAATAGACTGTTTCTCTCTCACAGGGCCTTCTAATTTTTAATCACTTGTCTCAAATGCTGATCATATTTCTGAGAAATTACTTCATGTAAAAGATGGAAGAAGATAGAGTTGCCACATACCTTTTTATCCTTTCTGTAAAATTATTTGGACCTAAATTTGTGGTGAAAAGGTTGCTTCTCTCTAAAAGGTCCTGTTGCCATGGAAGCAGGCTGTTGAAAAGAGCAATACCCAAAGCCTCCAAGTCTTTGCATGTTTATGTCCATACTCACAAATACACAAACCTTGGTTTCAGATTGGAAAATATGTACAGTGACGTTTGCTGACAATACAATATTTTTCAAAACCAAAAGTCATGGATGGCAATATAACAGAGCTGAGCCAAGCACATACAATCAGCATTCTTTTACACAATAACTGATGATTTGAAATAAATTTTTAGATTTACAAAGCAGAGAGAAGTTATCTTTCAAGATCTGAAATGAAGAAAAAAAGGAAGGAAGGAAGGAAAGAAAGAAGAAAGAAAACAGAGCCAACTATTTATTCACCAAGCTCCATAAGATCCACTGTTTGCCATGTTCACTTTCTGTACTCATTGTTTCTCCCAGTGCATGGCACATAAATAGGTATTCAATAAATATTTGTTGAATAAATGAATGACATAGGGGTAGTAAATATCAATGTTGACAGTAAAGAGATTTGACTAACAACAGTGTATCCAAAGGGGAAAGTAGTAGCCCTTAGAGTGTCATGTATATATTTAATAAAATCAGCTGGACTTAGCTAGATCCTCCTATTAGGGTGAGAGAGGTGCTTGGGAAATTGACCTACTGTATGAGTTATAGTAGAATGCACAATGCATGGTGTTCAAGACCTATTGGCCATAACTGGACGTAGTGCAGGCAAACAGTCAATAATAAGAGACTAAAATGGAGTAATACAACCACCCAACATGTGGGTAGGCTATAGGGCTGTTTGAAACTGCAGGCAGACAGTCAAGTCATAGGCAGTCTTACAACTGTTAACAAAGCACCTGCTGTGGAAATGGTATATGCAGTCTCAAGAGGATTTCTACAGGTGTTCTTTTTCCTAACTATTGCAGTACTATTTACGGATTAGTATTTGACATGTTCACTCTTCTCCAGACCATAATTTTTAAAAATATGCATCAAAATAAAAATACATAAGCTCTTTAAAATTTTTAAAACCAATTTTATTTTTAAATAATTTTAGACAAAGTTTCAAAAGTAGTATATAATCAGCTTCCCCCAAAATGGTAACATTTTATATAGCCATAGAACAATGATCAAACTCAGGAAAGTAACATCAGTACAATACTGTTAACTGAACTAAAAGCCTTATTCAAATTTCCTCAGTTTTTCCACTAATATCCCTTCTCTGTTCCAGGATCCCACGTTGCATTTAACTTTAAAGTAATCCTTAGTCTCCTCCAGTCTGAATTTGTACCTCTTAAAGAAGAAATTTTGTACTTTTAATAAGAATAATATGTTTTATTTACCTGAGGAATCCCCAGTGCCTGGCATGTTGAAGTGCTCAATAAGTGTTTGTCAAATGAATGAGAGAATCTTCTGAATTGTCACCAGCTGAATACCAATAGTGTGGTCAGGATCCCACTAGTCCTTTCAACCTCGGGCACCACTGTGCTAACAAGGAATACCTAAAATGTGATGTGATGTGATGAAGACCAACCACAATGGCACTTACAAACTTTAGCCCACAGCAACAGAACAGAGTAAAGGAGGGTCATAGCATAAGACTCCTTAACTTGACTATCTCAACCATTTTGGAGAGGTTTTGGTTTTTTAGAGACAAGATCTCACTATATTGCTTAGGGTGGCCTTGAACTCCTGGGCTCAAGTGATCCTCCTGCCTCAGCCTCCTGAGTAGCTGGGACCTACAGGTGTGCCCAGCCATTTTAGAGAGGTTTGGTATCTTAAAACATACTGGATAATATACAGCAATTTTATTTATTTTGTTGACAAGATAAAAAAAACAGGATACAAAGCATTTGTAACCAATTTTGAATCTGTGATGGTAAACCTATGAGTTTAGACAAGAAAGATTGCAAAACCACAAAGAACAAGTTCTTAACTAGATGTTTCTGGAGCTTCTATGGCCTTGGATACAAGTGCCATAGAAGTGCATAAGGATCACCAAAGGAGCTTGTTTAAAATGCTGATTTTAGGGCCTTGTGCTCAGAGGTTCTGATTTAGTAGGTATAGGGGAGAATCCAGATATTTGAATTTTTTCAAGCTAATAATATTATAGTACTTGCTACATATGAGGCAATTATTTGCAGATAGTGACTAAGAAGAATCCTCAGAACAAAAAGAAGGAAGCTGAGACACAGAGAGGTAAAACAGCTAGTGAGTGGTACAAAGACAAGCTTTTAACCCAGGCAGACCAGTTCTAGAGTCTGTTGTCTGAACCACTATGAACACTATCTCACTTTTAACCATCAATCCAGGTGATTTTTACAGAAGTGGTTTTTAGTCCAAACTTTGAGAAACATTTTTCTAGGTGGGCTTCAGGAAATCCATGAAATCCTTAAATTATATGCAAAATGTGTACTCTATCTGTAGGCATACTTTTGTGTAGAAGTCCATAGCTTTCATAAGACTTGCAAAGGGCTCTATGACCCAAGTATTCCCAATGTAAGAAACACCCAAATAAAGAAATTAAAATATATTTCACTCCTGAAAAAAGTCTTTACTGGAGGCTTAAAAGTACTATTTAAAAAGTATTTATCAAATCATATTTGGAATTTTTTATATGTGGAAGCATTTCATAATATGTCATGTATGATCTACAAATTTGAGTAGAATAATTTCACATTTCTTTCTCTTTTATTTTTTTCAATTAATTGTATTAGCACCTACCTACCTATTATCAAGTGGTCTATATTCTCTTGAAACACCCTCAGTTTTTGAATTGTTCAAGAATTCCAAGCCTTTTGCAATCAATCAGAGGTTAGTCTTTTTAAAAAGGCTACATAGAGAAAACAACCTAGAGTCTCTTCAGTCTACTCTTGGTTTTGCTTCTCTCTGCCATGGGGTGGTCATTGTTCAAGACGGGTTTGAATAGGTATTGGTCCACTGCTGCTGGGTGGTCCTTGCTGATCCAGGTCTTATTTAGGCTGCAATTGTCTCATTGAGCTCCAACGTTACAGCTCTCCCCAGTTCACGTTCCCTCACTCAGCCATTACTCTCCACTGCCCAGCAACCAGGCTGCACTGACGATGTCCAGCAGAGCTTCTGGTACCTCACAGAAGCTGCTCTCATGAAAACCTTCCTTGACAAAATCTTTGGTCCTTTTGCTGAACTTCACTCTTCGGTCCAGAATCCTGCTTTTCTACTGGCAATTTTATTTTACTTTATTCTTTCATCAGTCCTATACCTGGACCTTACTCCATGCCACTGTGGTCTACACTTGTTGGTTATACCAGTAAGACTTCTCAAAGCTGAATTTTGAGAAGTAGAAACAATTAGGGTGGGAAGTTTCATTTTTTTCCTCCCAGAAATGCAATGGCTTCTCACAGGAGTTCATCTACCTCTCCCCAGGAACCATTTCTACTGAGGTAGCTTTTGCTAAAACACTAAGTAAACAAACAAATAAATAAATAGTCTTGTTACAACTTCCTTTAGGACAAAGAGTGCAGCTCATATTACATTTGCACAACTCAGTAGGGCCATACAAGTGACTCAAGCCAGAACAAAGACAGTCTGGTCAAATGTGACCTGCAGTTCTCATCCTTAGAAATGGGAGTGGGTACCTTAAATTTTAAAATTTTCCCTCAGCTGGCACTTGATATAGTCTTTCCCTTAATAGACACTCTGTTGCCCAAATTTAAACAGTATTATAAACTTGAAGTAATTTCTGATAGGGAATCAATGTGGAAAGTAAAAGCAAAGAAATACAGAATTATTACTTAAATATAATGGTTTGACAAAAAAGTCTTACTTTCCCACTTTGAAATTGAAATTGGAATTGAAATTGAAAATAAGCAAATTCATAACAAATCTTTGATAGGTAAAAAGTACAATTCATACTCCTGGTTTTATATATATGTTCAAATATCTTTAAGAAACTTTCAGCAAGCAGTTATATGCTGTGTTTAGATACAGCTTTGTTACTGGTTAAATCTTTCCTTTAACATTCTACAAAGAGTGAACAGCCAAAGAATGCTTCAGCCCTTGGTGAATCCATGATTCACCCTTTGGGGGTGGGTTTTTAGCAAGACTTAGTCTAGATGCCATTTATGGCAAAGTTACAAGGGATTCTGTTTGTGGGAGTCTGTGTTTTCAAAGATATTTTGGTACTGAATTTTCTCCTGGATCAGGAACAAGACTTTATTTTGCTTTTCTTCTCTTCTGCTTTTTCCCAAGGGACCTAAGAACTGTTTCAAACTTGTACTGCATATAAACTTTCTGGACAGATGGTAGTGGGTTTGTGAACTTTAAGAGAGACAACTCTTGATAGGGAAAAGCTCCCAGACTAACTGACTCAGGGAACAAGATTTTATCTTCTAAGCATGGGGAGACACTACTTCCTTACTGGTAAGATGGAGAAAATAATATTAACTCTGTCTACCTTACAAGGCTGTGTGAGAAATAAATGAGATAAAAGATAGCACCTATTTGAAATTCTAAAAAGCATAAATATAAAATATTACCCCAGCATAGAAAACTTTGTAGGTTTCAAGGTTAAAAAGGTCATGCCAATTTAATTAAAAAGTCAATATGTGATTATTTTACTAGTGTGCTTATAATTTTATCAATAACAGGAAAATACTAATAATCATATATGATATGGTTAAATTGTTTATACTGATGACCTACTCCTCTTGTACATACTCTAAGCTAAGGAAACCATAAAATACTGCTCTTTACCATGGTAAACCCAGTCAGAATGTTCATACTAGACAATTTTATTAACTTCTTTCCTCAGAATAAGAACTCTTAGAAAAATTCTTGTAACTTCAAACATTATTTTTCAAACAATGCTCTGGATGAAATAGGTCCTGGACACAAATTCCAATTTGCACCTTACATTCCCTTAGTCCTATGCCTTATTTTGGGCATGACATTCTGTAGTTGTCTTTTTCTCTTTGAAAGTCCACATTTGCATGTGTATGTAGATGTTTTGAGAACCTGTTTTTGAAAAGTCCACCGGTGGAGTGGATTTAAAAAGACTATGAAGGATCAGTGATCCGTTAAGTAAATAACAAATTTTACCACCCACATAGTGTTGTCCCAAACTTGTTAATGGAAAAGAAATAAATGTTCTGAGCAAATTAACTCAGAGCCTCTCCAAGATTTCTTAATGTAGCTAAACTCCTTTATGATATGCTTGGAATTTTTGTTCTGATTGATATTTCATATTAACAAGCTGGTGTCCCTTGAAGGCTTGAAGTGAGAGCCATTTGATTGAGCTCAGTCACCTGTGAGAACTAATCCTTAAAGATTTAATAAAGGATGTTATGAAGGATGGGCCAAGATGATTGCCATGATGAAAATCAGTATAATGACACTCAGGGCAAATCATACAAGCCAAACATGGATTCAGACACCTCAGTGGACTTCCAGATCCATGTTACCACATCCTGAAAGAGCTTATTACTAAAGTTTCATTGATGACCAATAATTAATACTGCCAGTTTTTGGAATATATAATTCAATGATTGAAATAATTGAATAAAAATGTGCAGTATAAAACATGACTTATTTTTAAATGACTTCTGACATTTTGCTGGTTAAACCATGTCCAACAAAGCCTTCCCCCTCAAACATAAAGATATAAATACTCTAAAGTGAGATTTAATTGTGTCTAAAAGCGATATTATAAAAAAGGTCATATCACACATTTAGCAAGGCCTTACGTATCCACAGAAAGACACGCACAAACACAAGCACATATACATACTTCCATTTGCCATGTTATACCTTCTAGTATAGCACGTTCATACTGCCTTTGTAAGACTTTTAAAAAGACATATAATTGACGAATGACCCAAAATAAGAAGTATAAACCCACAGGTAAATAAATGTGAAAACATTTTTCTTCTTTTAATTGGTTAAGTTTAGATTTTTTTGAAATGACAGGTATTTTGAGGTCATACTTTTGTAATATTATGTAATGCTTTAAAACATTTTTATGACTTTAAAAATTTTTTTGGTGTGTTTCCATTATTTTGGTTGTGTGTATGTTTGGAAAGTTTGTATTTGTGTTCTATTTGTGACATTTATAACTATTAACTTTACATAATACTCTTAACTCTCTATTACTTTAAACAGTATCTATGAGTCATAAATAAAATTAAGTACTTCTTTCTTTCCATTTTTTTGCCCATTCTCTTTCCCATTCAATTTTGATGGGTTATAATATCTTTCTCAGTGTTTAACTTTGTTGTTACATGTTCTTTTGACTCTATTCTTTATAAGCCTTATGTAATATATCTTAAATTCCAGCTATATGAATATAAGATAAGATTATCAGTCAGCTTCAATTTTTTCTCCAAGTTTTCAACCACTTCACTTTGCAATTTTTTTTGAGAAATCTCACATCTATATTGTCAAGGTTTATGCCATTTTCACTTGATTCTGTAACCATAACCCCACATTTGTGTTAGTCTCGAGCCTATGGTAATATAAGATCAATATTCACCACCATATTTTTCCCATTCACTCTTATTTGGATGAAGTTCTTAATCTAATTGTTTTTTCTTTTCCAAAAATGATTATAAGAACAATATTTTTCTTCAACAATGTGTGTTGCAGAATGCCAGGTATAATTTTTCCTTAGGTGGCACTTTTTTCCTTCAGTAATTTGTAGGCAATGCTCAATTACTTTCTTTTATTGAATGTTAACTTGAAAGGATGGAGATCAGTCTGATCTTATTTTTCTCCTTTTCTGTCTTTTGTGGGATAGTCCCAATTTATGACTGTTGTTTAGGCATAATTTTCAATAACACTGTCTTTTATTCTCAAAAGTTTGAAAGTTACACTATATGATCACCCTATATATGAGTGATTTGATGCTGTTGTTTGGCTGTCAAAATAAATATTTATGTTTCAAGTTCAATAATTTTACTGGAATATGACCCAATTTGGCCATTTTGTGTAGTTTTCCCCCCAGGATGTGATGTGTCCATGCAGTCAGTAAATAAAGCAACTTCTTCCCCTCCCCCTACTCCTACTCCTCCTATTTCTTCATAATCCTTTTTAATTTTTAAATTTACTTTTCTCACCTTTCTCATTTTGATCCATTATATCTCTTGCTGAGTTTTTAGGTGTACCCATTCTCCTTAGTGATGCTTCCAGTTTTGTCTATGTTTCTGTGATATTCTTTCACTTTGTTCCTGGATTCTGTCAGCTCTTGTTTTATCATCTCTTTCCTAAGCTCTTGCACCTCTGTTCTGTGCTATTGTTTTATAAATAAAGGGCTTTATTATTATTACTATTTTAATTCATGGCAAACTGATGGGTTATTAATACTCGATCTGTGACCGTTTTTGAGCTTTATCTGACATTTATTTTCCCTTTTCTTTTTCTCTCCCCCATCCCTACACTTTATTATCTTAACATAGTTCCTGGTTTCTCTTGGATCTCTTGCATTATTATTTGTAGAAAATTAGTATATGGGAGAATGAATATGAGGATGTGTCATAGAATAGAAGAAATTTTCATTATGAGGCAAGGTTCTGAATTTCAGTTCCTTTAGCCATTTCCTTCCTAGTCAGCCTATGAACAAATAGGGAGATATTCGGCTATGCAAAGACTGCTTCCTACAGATTTGGCTCATCTAATTGGTCCCTTATTTAGCCATACCTCCTCTGCTTCTTAGGACTAAATCAGGTTCAGGGATGCTTCTGTCACCAGCCCATACACCCTTTTCCTACTATTGCAAAAAAAGTGATTCTGCTTTTGCATCTTGGCATATACATTCCAGCTTGGAGAAATGTCCTTTGGGACCAGCCTTCTGAGAGTTACAACACAGGCGTCCTCTCCTCTCATGATCCTGCTCCCTTCCTTGATTGTCACTGCTTTTGGCAGCCTCCATTGGTATTACAATTTGGGGTTTTGACTGTGTATTAGGTTCACAAAAATGCGTTCTTTCTTTCGCATCCTCCTTGTTATTTTTGAGTTATTTATAGGAGAGGAGGAAATGAAAAAATTATGCTTTTATCTTCTAACAGGAAGTCCCTTCCCATAGGTTTGATATGAAGTGCTTTGATTCTAATTAGGTTATAAGTATTTTATAAATTTTTTTAAATTTTCTTTTTAGTTCATTAATTTTTAGAAATGAGTTTTAAAATTTCCAGATATAAAGAGTCCTTTTGTGGTATGTGTGCATGTGTATGTGTTAGTTGGGGGTGGGCTACCTTTTGGTTTTATTTCTAATTAGATTTTGGATTCACTAAAACTTCCTTTCTGGTCTAGCACATGGAAAATCTTTGTAGAAGTTCCATGAGTGCTTGAAAAAGTAGTATATGTACATTAGATTAAGCTTAACAATTATCTTACTGAAATCATCAGTTTTTAAATTTCAGTTGATTTCTGAGAGAGAGGTATTTAAATCTCCCACCATAATTGTAGACTCAGCAATTTCTCCTTGCAGTTCTATGGGGTTTTTTTGTTTAATATAGTTTGAAGCTATATCATTAGGTAAATAAATATTAATGACTATCAAATCTTCTTGTGATATTTTTCCTTTTGTCATTATAAAATAGCCTTTCAATTTCTATTAAATTCTATTTAACTCTGTTTTGTCTTACGATAATATGGCTACACTGGCTTTCTCTTTGGTAGTTTTTTGCCTGATATATTTACCCCACCTTTATCTTCATTCACATTGTGTCATTTTTTCAAGTTTAATACAAAAATCAGTGAAAAAGACAAGAAAATGATAAAATTTTAGATTATAGTGCGTGTCTTACAAAGCAATATGAGAGGAAAATAAATTAATAAATGGAAGTACTTTTATACTCTAGTGGATAATACATCAAATAACAAATTAGGGTTTCATTCTAGTGTTAAAATTAAACATCTAAAAATCCCAAGAAATGGGCATTATTGCAAAGAAAGGGAGGGACAAACAGTCATAGTCATTTAGCACAACATATCTTGGATCTCTCCCAACTAATTCTATTGCCTCAATTCTTATTTTTATAAAAAATTTTAATTCATAAATGTCTAAAATTTTAAAAATCATAATTTTTATTTTACTTTTCCAGTTAGAGAACTACTATGTGTCAGATAAGCATTAAGTGTAATTGCACTTTGAATCAGTGGAATTGTGGAAAACAGGCAAATTTCAAAATCCCTGTGAGAGAAGTTTTTCACTTGGAGAGAAACTTAATGCCATCATTTTTAATTGAAATTATTCAATGTTCAAATAAATTTGAACTTACACTGTAAGTTTTAAACTTCAAGAAAAAGGGTAGTCAGATTACCATGTGGAAGTCATAAGAGCATCTGCTAAATTATGACCATATAAACATTTATATGATTGGATAAGAAGCATGAGCCAGTAACCTTAGGTGAAGGTAACTAGCAATTAATTACGAAAAAAATAGTGACAATATCAGGGATGGGTCAAAGAACTTGAAAAAAGTCTTTTATTTAAATTTGGTTTTATTTCTATAGCATTTTTGTGTCATATATATCTATTATTATTGCTATACTTTGGATATTTGACCCCTGAAACCTCATGTTGAAATTGGATCCCTGATGTTGGAAGTGGGGCCTACTGGGAGGTGTTTGGGTATCATGGGGGTGGATCCTTCGTGAATGGCTTGGTGCCATCCTCATGGTAATGAGTGAGTTCCTCCTCTATTAGTTTCCTGAGAGCTGGTTGTAAAAAAAAGCCTGGTGCCTCCCTTCTCTCTCTCTCTCTCTCTCTCTCTCTCTCTCTCTCTCTCTCTCTCTCGCCATGTGATCTCTGCACATCCAGGCTCCCCATCACCTTCTGCATGAGTGGAAACAGCCTGAAGCCCTCACCAGAAGTAGATCCTGGTACCGTGCTTCTTGTATAGCCTGCAGAACTGTGAGCCAAATAAACGTCTTTTCTTTATAAATTACCCAGCCTCAGAGATTCCTTTATAATCACAGAAAAACTAAGACAATTATTCATATGAATAGTTTATTCTTAAAAACAACATTGGTGTTGGTGAAATGACATTACTTCTCAATTTCTGGGGATATTACTCTGAGATACATGTGACAATGAGCATTTTCTAGGAGAGACAATCCTCAGTCACAGAAACAAAATTCTGGAGAGCAATCATCAAGACCTGTAGTAAACAAACTACATAAGCATGGTTTTCTTTTTCTTTTTCTTTTTTTGAGGCAGGGTTTCACTCTATTGCCCAGGCTGGAGAGTAGTGGCATGATCATAGCTCACTGCAGCCTTGAACTCCTGGGCTTAAGTGATCCTCCTGTTTCATCCTTCTGAGTAGCTAGGACTATAGACATGCACCACCATGCCTGGCTAATTTTTTTTTTTAGAGAGACGGGGTCTCACTATCTTGCCCAGGCTGGTCTTGAACTCCTAGCATCAAGAGATCCTCCCTCCTTGGTTTCCCAAAGGGCTGGAATTACAAGCATGAGCTATCATGCCTGACCAGGAACATTTATTTAAAAAAAAAATTCATTATATGATCTCATTCATTTAAAAAAGTAAGATGGATTGTTTCTTTAAAAAATTATTAGAAAATTCAATAACATATAAAGAAAAGGATAAAAACCACTAATAATCCTATCATCCAGACATCACTATTAACATTTTTTGTCTATATTCTCACAATTCTTTATATTTTGTGTAGTTTTTCGCTATTATAAATGATTCTTAAATGAAAATCCTTTGAGGTCTTTTGTGATTTTTTTCCTCATTGATCTAAATTCCTAGGATTGATATTAGGAATTGGCTAATTCCAATTATCATGGCTCAAATGACATGATAATATTTAAGGCTTTCAATAAGCAGTGTCAAGTTGTTTTTCAGAAGGTTACACCAATTAATCTCCCACCATAAATTTATGAATTTGCTTATTTCAGCTCACATTTGCTAGCATTGAATACTATCATTTTGAGATATTTCTTTATTTGAATTATGAAAAGTATCTTGTGTTAGAGGAAGCCAATTGTCATCAAAATCCATTCTTTCTATCTTCTGCAGCATAAATCTATACTTCCCTTCTTATACACATGGCTGCTCAGCTATAAGCCTCATTCCTTAGCCTTCTTTGCAGCTAGGTGTTACTTTGTGGCTAGGTTCTCAGCAATAATGTGCTAGTTAATGAATTTTGGCCTGAAAACATTGAATGTCTGCTTCCCTATGTTTTTTTTTATTAGTCCAAGAACTGGAAAATAGATGAGCCTGACAATGTGTTTGCAGAACTACAAGATGGAAGGAAATGGGGTTCCTGAATGATAGTGTGAAACAAAACCACTCAAACAAAACCAAGCAAACTTGGACTGCTCACCCATGACTGTTATGTGAGAGAGAAACAAACATCTATGTTTTTTAAGCCATTGTATTTGGGGGACTATTTATTACTACAGCCTAGCTTTTATCCTAATTTATACACTCATTTTATTTTGTTTTGAATTATTTGCTGAATTTATATCATAAGTTTCTTTCTTGTGCTAAATCAGTTTGAAATAACTGTACATGAAGGCTAATAGTCTTTTCTTGTATATAATTTCATTTGCCTTCGAATTTTACTTAGGCAATTATATTTCTCAATCATATTGGCATCATGACCAATATGTTCCTTCAGTTTACTTAGTGAAATTTTCTATACTAATATATATATAATGCTATTAATGAGAATCCTGAAACTATTTAATAATATTTTCTTTCTGCTTCTGCCATTAACTCATCTGTAAAATTAATCTCCAAGCCCTCTTCTAATCATATAATTCCATGATTCAAGAAAGTTTTCATCATCAAGAAATAATGAGGACACAAAAATCTGAGAGCTACAACTTTAAACTACAAGAAGAGATACATAAGTACAAGTTGAGCATCCCTAACATGAAAGTCTGAAATCTGAAATGCACCAAAATCTGAAAAGTTTTGAATGCCGGCATGACATCACAAGTGGAAATTTCTACGCCTGACTTCATGTGATTGGCCAGTCAAAACTTTGTTTCATACACAAAATTATCTAAAATATTATATAAAACTACTCTCAGGCTATGTGTATAAGGTGTATATAAAACATAAATAAGTCGGGTGTGGTGGCATGCACCTGTAGTCCCAACTACATAGGAGGATTTGTGGAGGACAGGAGTTTGAGGCTGCAGTGCACTATGATCATGCCTGTATAGCTGCTGCACTCTACCTGGGCAATGTAGTGAGACCTCATCTCTAAAAGTATAAAAAATAAGAAAAAACATAAATAAATTCTGTGTTTTGGCTTGGGTCCCATCCCCAAGATATCTCATGTATATGCAATGTCCCAACATCTGAAACACTTCTGGTCCTAAGCATTTCAGATAAGGGATCCTCAAACTGTATTATAGATTATCTAACTATTTCTCACACTTTCATAATTTTGCAATATTTCTTGAGAGATTGTCCCTTCCTCTCTCTTCAAAACTCTCAAATAGGATCAAAAGTCAGAAGAATATTAAAAACAAAGGACAAAAGAATTAGAAATAGGACTATAGTGTGGGAAGATCTCAATAAATGTCTGGAAGCTGGAAATTAGTCTTCTCTGGGAAAGACTTTATTCCTCTTTCATTTATGAAACTTAGTTTGGCAGTGTACAAAATTTTTGGCTGACTGTTATTCTGTTTATGAAGGCTGAATATATGACCTGAAGCCCTTCCGGCTTGCAAAGTTTCTGCTGAGCAGTCTGCTGTTAGTCTGATGGAATTTCCTTTGTAAGTTACTTGATGTTTTAGGATTTTTTCCTTCATGTTTGCTTTAGATAATCTGATGACTACATGCCTTGGTGAAGACCTTTTTGCAATGATTCTCCAAGGAGTTCTTTGTGCTTCTTGTATCTGGTTGTCTAAATCTCTAGTAAGACCAGGGACATTTTTTTTCAATTATTCACTCAAATGCCTTCCCCAAACATTTTGATTTTTCTTCTTCTCCCTCAGGAATACCTGTGAATTTTAGGTTTGTATGTTTTACTTGGTCCCATATTTCTTAGATATTGTATTCATTTTTTTAAGTTCTTTTTCTTGATTTTTGTCTGACTAGGTTGATTTGAAAGCCTTGTCTTCAAGCTCAGAAATTCTTTCTTCTGCTTGGTCTAGTTGTTAAAATTTTCCTCTGTATTTTGTAATTCCTTGAATGATCCTTTCATTTTCAGAAGTTCTGTTATTTTTTAAAAATATCTATCTCTTTAGCAAATTTTTCATTCATGTACTGAAATATTTTTTTTTGTTTCTTTTTGTTGGTTTTCAACATTCTGTTGGATCTTGTTGAGCTTACTTGCAATCTATATTTTGAATTCTTTATCTGTCATTTCACAAATCTCCTTTTGGTTGGAATCCTAAACTGATGGAGAGCTAGTGTGGTCCTTTGGGGGTGTTGAAACAGCCTGTTTTTTCATACCATCAGAGTTCTTATACCAGTTTCTTTTCATCTGGAGAAACTGTCAGTTCTTATTTTTGAATTTACTTTTATTTGGATGGGACTTTTATATTTTTTTGGTTTTCCATTTTATTTTATTTTCCCCCTCAAAGGTGTGAGTATAGTGTATGCTGTGTTTGTTTGTCTGTTTGACTTCAATTTTGGGTGCTTTTAGAGGGCCAAGGCTCTGTATGAGTTCTGTGATCATGTATAGCCTTTGTGCAGTGGTTTTCTCAGATGCTGATTGTAGTAGAGATGTACTGGGGATATGAGTACAGTACAGTACCTTCTGCAGTACTGGAATCGCAGAGGTCTTAGGCAGCTTATCTCATTCTCCAGCACTTTGCCCCTCTGACAGCAGGTATTAAAGTGGTTTGTGCATTCAATCTCCAGGGCCAGTAGGTGGCACTTACAGGTAAGAGCCAGTTGTAGCAGAAGCTGGTGGGTAGGTGTTTGAACTTTGTTTACTGTGAGAGGTTCTCTGTTATCTCAGGCAATGGACTAGTCTGAGCAATAAACTCACACTATTGCCTAGTCCCAGGCAATAGATTAGGAAAGCAGATTGCTTTCCTATCATGTCCCTGTCCTGAGGTTTGTGATTCTTAGATCATTCAAACCCTATCATCTATCTCCAGGCCATACTGTCTCTGAGATCTGCAAAAAAAGCCTTTTTGACAGTTCTTTTCCTAAGATATTTTTTTTTTAAACTGGGAATTTATTAGTTAAAAAAAAATTCTTTTTTTTTTTTTTTTTTTTTTTGGCAAGACCACTTCGTGGGTTGTGGTGTTCAGATTTGTTTTTAAAAAATCACTCTGGCTTTCCCAGTGGAAAATGGATGAGAGAGGGGGAGGGGAGGAGGAACAAGGCAGTGAGGAGAGTTGTGAAGCTGTTGCAGGTAAGAGGTGAGGGTGGTCTGAACTAGGGAGCTCGTGAGAATGGAAGAACAGATCAGAACCAAGAGATATATTGGAAGGAGGAATTGACAGGTCTTGGAGACTGAATGTGGAAACATAAGGGAGAGGAAGACGCAAAATTGGGCATCACCCACTTCCCAGCTCAAGTTGCAGGGGTAAAGGGGTCCTCCGGGTTCCTGCGCTTTATGGAAATCATCTCTGCTCATCTTTCTCCATCAGAGCGCTTTCCTGTCTCTTCAACAGCTTTACTTAATGCTGAGCTCTTAACATCTCTTAGTGAAGATTTGTAACTCTTTCCAAGACCTCCATCTTTGCGCCTTGAAATGTGGGAACCTCTTCTTACACTCCATGCTCTTCTGGAAGTTTCTAATAAGAACACTGCTTGGCATTGTCCTCTAGTGAAAGGTCAGCTCTTTAGTCTGGGCATTAGTTTGGGCCTGGACATAGAAAAAGGAATCTTGCTTCCTTGGCTAACATGCTCCAAAGAATTTTATAAGCAGTGTGTGAATTTAGACTGAAAACCTTCTTGGAGACTGGCTAGCTCTATTATTCATTTTATTTATGCATAGAGTTTAAGATTTTTGGGGTCAGAAGCTCTTCTCTCAGCTCAAAACAGATAGCTTTGTGGTTCACCTGTTCTCTTCTGTGGGAAACACTGCTGCTTTGTGTAAAAAGGGAGAGATGCACTGCCATTTGGCTCTTGCAGCTGAGTACCCACTGTGGTGTTGCTGGCAATTTGGGTCAACTGCTTTTCAGACCACTGGGGGAGTGTTCAGGTGCTAATGGTGGTTGACTTGGTTAGGCAGTCCCCAGTCCCCAGGTCCCTGCTTAGCATTCTTGAGTCCTGGAGAGATCAGATCAAGACTGGGCTGGTGAACTTGTCCTCAGGCCTCCCTAAGTTCAGGTGCTTGTTGTGATAGAGAGGATTGGGGTGATCTCCTTGTCTGGAAGAATGCTCAGGCAGGGGAACTGTGGGTGTACTGTTAGCCTGCCAATGGGCAGGGTGGGCCCCTCTCAGCAAGATTAGCAGTGGCAGACAGCTGTGGCGTGCACCACTCACGCTTTCCTCTCTCATCAGTTTTGTGCTACTGTCCTTCAGTAGCACAAAAGTGCCCAGGTTCCTAGATCCCTCCCTGGCCCTACAGCAGCAGAGGTGGTGGAGGAAGCTCAAACTGCTGTGTTCTGGGCTCCCAGAATGGCTGCGGGCTGCTGCTGAAATGCTCCGGGGGGTGGGGGTGGCAATTGTGGCACAAACTTACCTCTAAGGAGGGCAGGCTCCTCCTAGTAGAGGTAGGTAGCTGGGGGCAAGTAATTCTCACCTTACCCTCCCTTAGTGGAAGCAGTAGTTTTTGTCCTTGGGGTGCACAGAAGTGCCTGGATTCCCACCTCCCTCCCTGGCCCAGCTGCAGCAGAGGTGGTGGAGGAAGCTCACATCATTGTGGGCTGGGTTGCCCACTTGCCTCCAAAGAGGGCAGGCTCCTCCCAGTAGAGGCAGGCATCTGGGAGGATGCTTGCTCACCCAGCAGCTGCAGTTTCTGTCTTTGAGGTATACAAGAATACCTGCTCTTCCCTCTGCCTTTCAGTGGCCCTGTAGCCATGGCTACAGTAGCATAGGTGGCAGCATCAGAGCAGGACAGATACCTCTGGGGACTGTGCTCTCTGAATGGCTCAAGGCTCAAAAGCCGGTGAGACTCTGCAGCTACTCAGGGCTCAGAAGCCTGAGTTCACCCGAGTTCCAGCGATGCTTCTGTGTACCCTCTGGGTAGCTCCTTGCCTCAGTCTGGAGGCCCACAAGGGCTTAGGGATTCTTCCATAGCTAGCATTTTAAAAGCCCCTGTCAGAAGGGTGGAAACCCACGAATCTCTCACTCATGATTTCCTCATGTCAGGAAGCTTCTCCTGTGTTTCCACTGATCTTGCCAGAGCAGGGTGTTAGTCTTTACTCTCTCTGATTTTTTTGGTTTCTGTCACTTCTCTACTGGATTTCAGTATTATCTCTTCGACTATCTATTCGAAGCAGGAAAATCTTCCCCCTAGTTTTAATTTCTCTCTATGGGAGAGGCACACACTAGTTGTATCTATTCAGCCATCTTGAAATGGAACCCCCCCTCCTTTATTTTTAATCCTTTCAGCCACTCTGTGTTTGGATTGGGCCATTTAATTCATTTACATTTAAAGTAATTATTGATAGGGAAGGATTTACTATTGCTGTTTTGTGAGTTGTTTTCTGTTAGTCTTATAGTTCTTTGGTCTGTCTTTCATCTTTTTGTGTCTTCCTTTGTGTTTTGTTGATTTTTTGTATCGATATGCTTTGATTCCTTTCTGTTTTTCTTTTGTATAACTCTATAGTTTTTTTTATGTGTGGTTATTTTTACCTTACATAACATATCATAGTTATATCTATTTTATACTGGTGACAACTTAAGATCAATTGCATACAAAAACTTCATGTGTTAACTTATCCTCCCTCACACATTTTATATTACATTTGTCACAACTTATATCTATTTATATTGTGTTTCTTTTAACATTTTAGTTATGGTTATTTTTAATACTTTTGTCTTTTAGCTTTTATATTAGAATTGAAAGTGATTTACCCACCACCAGTATAGAATTTAGTATTCTGCATTTGTCTATATTTTTACCTTTACAAATGAGTGTCATATTTTCTTATACTCTTGTGTTGCTTTTTAGTGTCCTTTCATTTCAACTTCAAGAACTCTCTTTAGCATTGCTTGTAAGATATGTCTAGTGGTGATAAATTCCCTCAGCTTTTTAGGGAGAGAGAGTCTGGGAATGTCTTTATCTCTACTTCATTTTTGAAGGAGAATTTGCTAGGTCTAGTAACTTTGGTTGGCAGGTTTTTTTTTTTTTTTAAATATATCATCCTACTCCCTCTGGCCTGCAAAGTTTCTGCTGAAAATCTGCTACTAGGCTTATGGAGTCTTATGGGAAAAGTTATAAAATTTTCTCTTGCTGTTTTAAAAATTATTTGTCATTGACACTTGACAATTTTTTATAATATATCTCAATGTAAATCTCTTTGGGTTCTTGTTATTTGGTGTCCTTTGAGCTTCTTGAATATAGATGTCCATTTCCTTCTGCAGATTTGGGAAGGTTTTTTTTTTTTTGCCGTTATTTCTTTAAATAAGCTTTCCGGGCCTATCTCGCTTCTCCTTCTGAAACTCCCATAATGTGTATTTGGTCCAATTGATGGTGTCCCATAATTCCTTTAAGCTTTCTTTATTCTTTTTAATTCTTCCTTTCCTTTTGCATCTCTGACTGAATTATTTCCAGTGACCTGTCTTTGACTTCACTGATCCTTTCTTCTGCCTGATTTAGTTTGCTGTTATACCCCTCTAGTAAATTTTTTAGTTGAATCATTGTGTTTTTAAGCTCCATGATTTCTATTCGGTACTTTGAAAATATTTTCTGTCTCTTTGTTGAAATATTCACTTTCTTTATGTGTTGTTCTCTTGACTTTGGTGAGCATTTTTATGAGAGTTATCTCAGTTCTCTACTAGGTAAATCATATAATTCCATTTCACTAAGACCAGTTTTTAAAGACTTATCTTGTTCTTTTCTTTGAAACATCTTTGCTTGGTACTTCAATTTCCTTGACTCTGTGTTGGTGTCTGCCATTAGACAAAGCAGGAATCTCTCCCAGTCTTCATGGACTGGCCTTGTTCAAGAAAATAAGCCTGAACAGAGACTCTGGGGGCCTCTAATAATTTCTTCTTTACCCAGGGAGAAGCAGGGAGCTGCGGTTTTTGTCTAATTGCTTTGTGCTGAGCTAGGGGTTGGGGTGAACCTACCAGCCCAAGCTGCCATCTCCATTCTCTCCTGGGTGACTAGAATGTACAGGGCCCATCAGAGCTTCAAGACTGGCAAGACACATGCTAGTTATTTGGGCATCCCTGAAGAAGCTGGGGCACTGGACACACAGATCAATTCTTTCCTTCTCTAGGGAAGCTGAGAGCTAGGATTTTTTATTTTCTCACTCTATGTTGAGCAGGAGGAAAGATCACTGGCATCTACCAGCCCAAACTGCTGCCTCCATTCTCCCCTGTGCAGCTAGACTGTGCTGGACCCATTGGAGCTCCCAGCTGACAAGACAGGGGCTAGTCTTCTGAGGAGCCCTCTCAGAAAATTTGGGGTGCTGGATATGCAAACCAACCCCTTCCCTCCCCTAGGTGAACTGGCAGCTGGGAGTCTCTTCCTGATTGCAAGGTACTATGCCAGGGGCAGGGAGAACTGTGCCAGAGGTATAGGTACTGTGCCAGAGAGTGTTTTGGACCGCCCTGCCAGTTTGGCGGATTCTGGTTTTGCATTCTCCTGGGGAGCAGGAGACTTTCAATCAGTTTCTGATCTATCGCAAGGGGAATTTGTCCATGAATTGTTGCTGAATTGGTGTATTTGTGGGGGGAAGGAAGATGGAGGGCCTCTTACTCCATCATCTTACTGATGTCACTCCTCAATAACCCCAATACTATTTTATTTTTATACCGTGAGTATGGATTTCTATAATAAAGTAAAAAAATTATTATAAACATGAATACATCCATACTACACATTTAGTTTCACAAATTCTTTTGAAATAATCTTTCTAACTTAGAATTGCTGTCTATGCTTTCAAAACTGATCATTGTAAATGTAAGATCAAGAGTAATGGAACTATATTTTTGAGAGATCTGTCTTAGTCTGTTTTGTGCTGCTATAATAGGATACCCAAGACTGGGTAATTTATAACAAATAGAAATTTATTGGCTCACAATTCTTAATGCTGGGAAGCCCAAGATTGAGGGGCTGGCATCTGGTGAGGGCCTTCTTGCTATATTACCCCTTGACAGAGGAGGAAACAGAGGGCAAGAGAGAGCATGAGAGTGAACTCACAGCATTAAGATCTTTTATAATTGACATTAATCCATTCAAGGGGAGGGAGTCCTCATGATCTAAACACTTCCCATTAGGCCCCACTTTCCAAAACCGTTGCAATGGGAATTAAATTTCCAACAAATGCATTTTGGGGGACACATTCAAACCATAGCAATATCTTAGGTAGACTTTAAATGTTAGAAAATATTAATCTTAAGTCAAACACCATCTCTTGTTTTTTTCCAAAACTTTATCAATATTTTAATATCTGTTGGCGATTCATATCCAGTGAGTGTTGAAACAACAAATAAAGTTCATAAAGTTCTTGGTAACTGTTCTTTTTATCCTACCTGAAATGGAAAATAAATGTTTTGATGAATAAAGGTCCACTCTAAACAGAATCAAAGGGAGTTATGTATCTCTTTCTTATTATTTGGGCACAAGTTTTATATCTTTTAGCAATCACTAAATTACTTGCTCTTTCTTCCATTCCTTTGTTCTCCAGGGATCTTGTGATGTTCCCTAAATAGAATATCTTTTCCACTATTTCTCTCTTGATCCATATTTATACCTCTCTTAACCATCCATTTAAATAAAATTTCTTCATCAAGTCCACCTAAATAGCTCCACTCCACACTGATCATTCCATTATTCCATTTCTTTTAGCACTGATGTTTTGTGTTACATTAATTTGTACCTTTTTTCATGTCATCTTTGCATGTGTTGTTATATCTTTTCATCTGCATTTTGTTCCCCTATTATATTGTAAATTCCCTGAGAATGAGGACAAGGTCTTTAACTTCATTTGCATATCTCCATGGCATCCAGTAGAGAATACCATTAGAAAGCAGCACACATTAAGTCAAATTTCACTGACAAAATCACGTCTAGGTTGAGAAAATATGTGTTATACAGCACTCAATATAGTTGTTACATATGTTTTCTCTTATGAGGTCTTTGAAAAATATACATAGACAATATTATGTTGAAGATACATGTTGCGTGGCTTCATAAAAACTTGCAAGCCAATTTATTGAAATAGAATTAATTTTTTAAAAAAGTAGGTGGTGTGTAACAAAATGTCATTGATTGATATATGAAAAGACAAAGTTTAGACAAATAATATTAATTCATTCTTTCCAATAATATTCAAAATAAACAATACAATTCGATAGTATATTCTTTCCCTTCATCTTAAAAAGTAATGTTACCCTGAGTTTATATATTTATATAAAAATACATGTTAAGGATGATAAAATTTCTAGTAGACTTGGCTTTTTGTAGTAGCCAGAATATATGTAATATAACTTCTTTAATTTAGTTTTTCAGAAACTTGTTTCAACCTCCTTTTTGTTTTTTGTTTTATGTTTTTAGAGACAGGGTCTCACTCTGTCACCTAGGCTGGAGTGCAATGCTGTGATCATAGCTCACTGCAACCTCCAACTCTCAGGCTCAAGTAATTCCCTGCCTCAGCCTCCGGAGTACCTAGGATTGCAGGAGCATGCCACCACACCTGGCTAATTTTAAAATTTTTTTGTAGAGATGGGGTCTTGCTATGTTGCCCAGGCTTGAACTCCTGGCCTCAAGTGATTCTCCCACCTCAGCCTCCCAAAGTGCTGGGATTACAAGTGTGAGCCACTGCACCTAGCCTCCTTTTATAATCTCATCAAAATTATGTCAAATTTTCAGCTTCAGAATTCTGCTTATTATTCCCCAAACATAGAGATCTTAAAATATTAAAGCTGGAAGAGTTTATTAAGTTCCAACAATTTCCAAATATGGCAGAGTGACAGAACTGGGAAGGAATTAATATAACTGAAGAACCCAGGCCTCACTCCTAGCAGTTATCATTTAGGAAGTAGGGCCTAGAAATGTATAATTTTAACAAGCACCCTACTTATTTCTGATGTGTTAGCAAATCAGTGATTTAGTCCAGTGTCTTCATTATAGATATAAATAAATGAAGACATTATACACACATGGGTGTGTATTGTATGTGTATATATGTATCATAAATGTCATGTTGCTCCCCCAGAATTCTAATTCCTAATTCCTAAGCTCCTTCCCTCCCCCACCCCCTATTCCCATGGCATACTGCCACCTATGTCCTTTGGGCAGTCCCATCTTTAAGGCTTTGCATATGGTCTTTCCCACCTGTAATGTCCTCTCTTTTCCTCTCTACCAAATCAAGGTCTTTAAGGTACATATCTACTATGATGCCTCCTCTGATCTCACATTCATACAGCCATCATTCCTCACTAAATTCCTTGTTGAACCATTTATCTGACACTGAATCATGTATCCCTGGCATGATTGAAGATTATTTGTGGATAATATTGAATTCTACTCTGGCCTATTTCACCATCAAACCTATTAGAAATCCTACCAATGAGAAAATTCACCCTAGTAATGGCAAATAAATCCCTATTTACCTTAGAAAGGTGTTTTAACTATCAGACAACCACATCAATAAACTGATGCAGTCTGAAAATACCATGAAATCTCAGTTTCTTAGAAAAGTAATTCTCAAACTTTAATGCACAGGTGAATCACCTGTAGTTGTAATCTTAGTCTTGTCTGATGGTATTTTAATATATACTTATATTGTATTATTATTTAGCTTTTGTTTTTATATTTTCTCTCAATAAATTTTAAATCTCACAAAGCATTCTATCTTCTCCATATCCCCCATAGCATCTAGTATATCATATACATAATAAATGATTAATAAATACTTGAGGTGAATAAATTTGTCAAAAATTACCACACAACTTTCTAATTTCAAAATTTCTTGTTAAAAAGCACTTAAAACAGAAGAGTTTGGTCTAGAACTCCCAGCCTCAAGCGATCCTCCCACCTCAGCCTCCGAAAGTGTTGGGATTACAGGCATGAGCCACCATGCCCAGCTTAACGCAAAAGAGTTTGATTGGGAGAAATCTGAAATGCCCCATAGAAAATTCTTAGTCTTTTGTTTAAGTCAAAAATAAAAGATAAGAAAAAGGTAAAAGATGTCATTCTCACAAAAGGAAACCCTGCACTGTGGTCCCTAATCCCTGGCCGCAGCCCGGTACCAATCTGTGGCCTGTTAGGAACCGGGTGGGCATCACCGCCTGAGCTCCGCACCCCCAGCTCTGCCCCCCCTCAGCCCCCTCACCTCCCCCCGTGGAAAAATTGTCTTCCATGAAACTTAGGAAATGGGGGTGGGGGGATGCACAGCAGGAGGTGAGTGGCTCTGCTCCCCATAGCTGCGTCACCACCTGAGCTCCAACTCCCCTGCCCCTGCCCCCGCCCCCACCGTGGAAAAATTGTCTTCCATGAAACCAGTCCCTGGTGCCAAAAAGGTTGGGGACTGCTGCAAAGAATGGGTTTTCTTTTGCTCCATCACCTTCAGTTCACATAACTATTTATATGAAACTTGCAAATTAAATTACCAGAGACTACAAAAAATCAACTGTGCTAAAGTTTGGAATTTAGAATAATATTCACTCATGAAGTATTAATAACTGTTAGAATAAATGCTCTCATCCCAACTGGCTTTGGATTTTAACTAAAGTGTTAATATATCAGACAGTCCTGTTCCTTAAGCAAGCTTTGACGGAATCACTTGTAAAGGACACTTTCCCTATTGTCATGTTGCTAATCAACTTGCATCTTTATACAAACATCTTAATGCCATATTTGACTGTCTGAGGTTTAATAAATCACCAAGGTAGTTGATTGTAGTCTATCTGACAAAGGACACAGGTTTTTAAAACCTATTTTGGGAGTTAGTGGAAGGCACTCCATGGACTTCCCTCCCCTAATTTCTATGCCTTTCCTTGTCAATAAATTAGATACTTCCGGAGATGCACTAACTTTTTCAGATCTTTAGGACTCATTTTGACCAGTGACTGTCATACTTTTTATCAAGAATTTCTTCTTTTGGATTAGGGCTCAAAATTTTATTTGCTGTAATTACAAATCTTATTCTTCTCAGTACATGAACATACGGCTGTATCAGTGTAATTTGAATTCGTGTATAAATATTCTTCACATAATTTGAAATGTGTATAGGGAATAAATAACCAATAAAGTTAGGTGTATATTTTTAAAAATTTGCTTTAGCACGTCACTAAAATGATAAAGCATTAGTTTTGTGTACAGATTTTCTTTTTATTGGGAACCGTTTATTTTCCAGCTTAGAAGAGGTCTTTTTCCCCTTGCTTATATTAGTTATTATGGACAATATCCCTGAGATATAGGTTTGTACTGTTATCTTAATTTTATGATTACTGTATTTAATCTATTTTATGTTTATCTCTGATCTCAAATTTAGGGCAATATGCATCCTGGTATAAGTGTCTGCCACTTTCCTATATTCCCATGATTATAAGTCAAGCACTCTCTTCCATATTTGGAACACACTCTCTGAGTCATACTTACGTCCACAGGCATGCTGATTTCTGTAGGTCTTCTCGGTGTGAAGGTATAGCACATAATTATTTCCTGCAGTAAACGTGTGTCCCAAGTGGAATTTTATTCTTAGCATTCAGTGATGGGGAGAGTCCTTGCTCGCATGCCTGCTTCTGTCAGAGGCTTTCGATCCTGCTCCTTCTACCTACTCTATTTTCTTTCATCTTTTGACAAAGAAATTCTCTTTTGTTCGTAAATGACTTCACGTTCTCAGATGCAAGGAGCAGTATAAGAAGGAAAGGTAGAGAGCCTGAGGGGCAACACGGAACAGGGCTCAGAGCACAGACCCTGCAGCTGGGTGGCCTAAGTAGTAACAGGCTCTGCCGTTAATAGCTGGGTATCTTGGGAAAGTTACTTTATCTTGTTGTGCCTCAGTTGTTCTATTTTTAAAATGGGGATAAAAACAGAATTTACCTCATAGAATTGTTCTAATGATTAAATAAACTGGTATTTGTAAATCTCTTAGTAAGATGACTGGCACAGAGAATGACAGGTAAATAAATAAACATCAGGTGTTATGGGTTATTGAAATGGACAAGGAAGAAATAACTGATTACAGTTTTAAGGCTTCACACTACCTTAAGAATTTGAATCACTTTAATATGGAAACTTGTACAGACAAATCAAGGCTCCTATATTTTTCATACGCTTCTTTTGTTGCTTTAAGCTATTATTAGACGATGGAAAAGAGATCATATAGTTAATTTTGGTACTTTGGAATGGTTACTAAGAGAGACAAATACTCTTCTCACTGGAGGTCAGTAAGTCCATCTTGTAAATAAACATGGAAATAATGCTTATTACCTTGAGAAATCTCTTGGGCAATTCTACAAGATTCTTTGCCTGGAAATTCCTGTAAGTAAGTTGCTAACAATTTGCTAATGAGTGTGTCATTATGTATTTCAGTGGTTATTACCTACACAGGTGAATATCCTTTTCCAAAAACTCTCTCTTCTTTCAGGTGTGGCAAGGCCTGAACTGTTCATAAAACTTTTAAACAGCACTCCCTTTCAGACATTTTTGCAACTATTTGAAGTAGGTTTCTAAGCCAATAAATCTCTAGCAAAGTATTTTATGAATAAGAACACCATATCAGTGTTAAAAACCACAGAGAGAATGTACCAGATTTAGGCAACTTGTTTTCATCTTCTGATTATAGCCTTGCATATACTTTGTTTCCAGATATATGTTTTTGTGGAAAACAGATGAACTATGATGAAATTTAAATCTCCGATGAAAAAGTATGGCAGCTAAGCGAACAAAGTTAGAAAAAAATTTTAAGTCAAGAGCAAAAATACTATATTCTGATTCATGAAAATATATCTTGGATGTATAAATTTAAATTCCTCTCTTGGCAAAGCCTATTTTATCCCTACTACTTCATTTTCCATATACATGGTCCTCAAAATACTAGAAATGCTAAAGTCATCTAACTGGCTACTGGTTTTTCACTTTAAAAACAAGGACACAAATTTTTTTGTAATTAAAATTTGCAGCACTGTTGAAATGGAATCCTTTTCAATTATAGGCTTGCACATTTATGCTCAATGAAGAGAAAGACAACGAATATAATCTAATTTATATCTTAAATTTGTTTGTGGTGCTTTGAAAGAAAGAATATATGTGTGTGATATATGAACATCTTCATCAATGTAGTATAGATCCCCTAAGTGGGGGATGAAATCATTTCGTCAACCAGTAGAGACATTAGTACACTATAACAGTGAACAGTACCTGACTGTGTATGCCTCAGTTCACCTTTTAGAGATCAGAAGCTTGATGATCCATCTGTCAAAAGCATACACATAAAAAGAGATTACATCAATGACTGGACTACTGCCATGAAGTAGGTCAAGGAAATTCTGTAATTGCAGGACATTAGGTTGAAGTACTAGGGGTATCAAACCACTCCTGCTCTTTGACCCTAGTCCATGGGGATCTAAACCAATGTCAGGTATCCCAAGACCATCAGGTAAAGGCCTAGTAAGTTTTTGGGAATGAGTACAATTTTGGGTACTTAGAAAATCAACTCACTGAAAGAGGCTTGAAAGAGACTAGTATCTCTGTGAAAGAGGCTTGGGGGAAGCCTGATTTCTAAGTAGCTATTTTTTTTTAAATGCCTAGATGTAGCCCAAGTTTATATTTAAGAGGCTCAAACTTGTGTTTAAACACTCAAAGTGTGGAGAATCTGCAGTAAAACCTCATAAACTATTAACAATTGATGTTCTATCAAAATACAACTCTTTATTTAGGTGATAGAATATATAGGTAATATAAAATATAATTAATATTTTTAATTTAATTAATTTAATTTAATTAATATAATATCTGAAGTCCTCAGAAACCTCAACAGATAGTTGCATGTTGGAATACACTTTGCAAAGGTAATTTATATTTGATAGTAAGAGGGTTCAATATAGATCTTTGTTAAATTTTATGATATATGGGATAGTTTTGATGATTTTTCTATGGTGGATTTGCTGGAAAAAAAAAGATAGTCTATGGAAGTCTAAAATGCTCCTTTTTCATCTAAATAAACAATTTTTATCTAAACTCATGAAAATATGTATCTTAATTTTAATAATACATTATAAAATGTCAGTATATTTCTTTAATCAAAATATTATAATCTTAGACTGGTGAGAATAGTTAAAGTTTCTCCAAATTGAAGATACAGTAATTGCAATTGTAAAGTTAACTTGCTGTTCTATTTAACTACCTATGTCACAAAAGTTAATATTGTCAGAGTATAAAAATTATTCAGAAGAAAATCATCTTTATTAATGTGAGATTTAACTACTGAAATTTAAGAACCCAAATCACTGGGCATGTTTTATAACACTGAACTACAGATGCTTTCTTTGTTATACCCTGCAGCAACTTTTTAGGCTTTCCATATGGCTAGCAGAACTATTAACAAGTACATGCAAAATATTGTGGGATGAAGTAAAACTGAATAATTCAGACAACTGATTTATGTTTAATGTGCCACTCAAGGAATTTTATGACATTATTTCATTTAAATAATTATATGGTAAATTTTAGTTATAGCTATAAAATTCGTTGAATAATTATAATTTTGAAATTAGGTTAAGAAACATAAAAACCCATAATATTCCAGAAACAATATATTTTTTTTTAGATCTTAGACTGGTGAATAAGCTCTAATTTTCATAGTTATGCAGGTAGATACTTGTTAATATAAATAGCAAATGATATTAATATTAAGCATACAATTCTATATAATGAGGAGCTATATATATTCAGATAAGTATGCCAGTTTTATTGAATACAATCTGTTAAATGAGAAAGCTGATTGGAATGATATACATATAGTCAGAAATTCTAGTACATTTGGAAAAAAGCACAGGACTTAGAAGGCAGAGAAATTGAGGGCTTGGATCTGCTCATTTACTTGGAATTAAACCTGGAGACAATTATTTAGCCCCTTTAAGTATAAATTTCTTCATTGTAGAAATTTGTGGAACGGGATACATGATCTTTAAAATTCCATCCAGTTCTAAAATTTTGTAATTTTGTTTACCTCCTATTTTATATTAGTATTTTGTTAAGAAAGAGGGTAAGTATAGGAGAAATAAAGCCATGTTAGATGAAGAGGCTGTCATAAAGTAACATTATGTTCTGAATGCACCTAACTATCTTGGCCTGGACAAATTTCTCCCCAGATTGCAGAACTATTACCAATGATCTTTGAGGTAAAGTTGAAAACAAACATGAAAACAGGCAAATGGTTTCCATTTTTTTCAGGAGAAAGAAGGTAGCTGTCAAATGCTGAAACATTTGCCCTTGATCCAGGAGATCTGGAAGTACTTTCCCTCAAGTCCCATTAACCAACCAGAATCCTTCCTGTAAATTCTCTTGCATATTTAAATTGGGCTGGGCTAGGGAGATTGTTACTTGCAGCTAAAAATATTTGGTCAAAGAATTCTAATAGCAAAGTGGATAAACAACATGAATAGCTAGCTATTTTATAACCAAGAAAACTCACATGAGTAATAGAAACAGGGAAATACAATCTGTCTCACTATTGAGTAAAGAAGTACAATGTAAACAATGTGATTCCTTCTTTTGCCCACCAGACTGGCAAAGATTAAAATATTATACAGAACCCAGATTTTGGAAGAGAAAGGGAAATAGGTCTATTGTTGGTTGTATAAATTACCATGACCAATATGGAGGGCAATTAGGCAACATGTATCAAAGCATAGATTGTGCATTCCATTTGAACTAGCATCCCACTTTTAGAAATTATATTAAGGTGATAATTGTGCAAGTTCAAGAAAATTTTTGCTAAAGGATGTTGATTGCAACATTTAATAAAACAGTGAATATATTGAAATAACATTTATCAATGAGAGAAGTTCAATAAATTATAGAATACTATATGATAAAATAATCTTTTATTACTTTACATGATATGCTGCACTATTTCATATGTTTTTTATTATCCATTTCACCCCACTACATGCTATGCAACTTTCATGAAGACAGAGGCTTTGTTATCTTGCTATTTTTCATACTTCAACAGAGCCTGGCATATTTTTAGGAGTTTAATAAATGTGGTTGAATGAATAAATTAATTAAAAATGGCCAAGTATATATATGAAAATATACTCATGACCTTCTGTTGAAATAAGTTAGAAAAAGAAAAAAAAGAAACCCCCAGCCAATAATTGAGAGGGAAATGAAAATAAAGAAGAAATAAACAAATTAGAAAATAGAAAATAGTAACATAATCTCAAATAAAATTTCAATGAGATTTTATTTTTGGACTTTAATGATAGAATTCTAAAATTTATTTAAGAAAATAATTGGGTGATAGCTATGAAATTTTTGGAAAAGAAGATTAATTGACATATGTATGGGTATGAGAGGTGGGGAGGAAAGTCTTACCCCATTATGACATATTATCAAGTTAAAGTAGTTTATGTGTTATGCTGACACAAGAATCAACTGACAGGTCAATGGAACAGAATAGATAGCCCACCAATTTATGTAGCAGAGGGACTGTGACTCAGTGGGGGAAAGAAAGGCTAATTCAATAAATGGAGCTGAGATGATTGGTTAGTGATTTGGAAAGTGCCAAATAAATTTCTCAATAAATTTCAGATCAATCAAATGTTAAATGCAAAAACATGCCAAATATATATCGTAAAAACTAGAGTGAATATATTTATATAATCCCTGGATAAGCAAGGCCTTTCTGAGCTTAAAGGAAGTGAAGACTTCACGAAGGGAGAAAAATGATAAATTTTATTACAACAATTTAAAACCTTTGGATTTGAAAATAAAATAAAATAAAATAAAATAAAAAGAGAGAACAAAACAGGAAAACTATTTGTAGTAAAAGTAATAGACAGCATTACCAGAAATCTAGTATACGAATGAGCAAAAACATCAATGTAACTCACCAAATAACAAATAAAATGGTTAATAAAATTATGAAAAATTATTTGACTTCATTAATAATTAAAGTTATACAAATTAAAGCAGCCACCTTTTTATTTGTTTAGAAATGATCAAAAATAAAGAATAATCAGCATTAGCAAGAATGGGATAAGACATACTCTAATACATCAATTATGGAAATGTGAATTGTCAGAAACTTTTTGGAAAAAACTTCAGAAATTTAGATCAACATTTTCACATATAGCACACATTCAGAAGTTACTTTTAGTATTATTTATTTATTTCAACATTGTTCTTTAAAAATAGATTATATAGGTATTACTTAAACACGTTAACATTGTCAAAACATATCCAAATGACATAGAAATGGCAGAAGTTTTTCTATGCTATTTTAGCCCCTTTGAATAAAGTGCAATTATCTTTAATGTGTATTCTTACAGGTCTCTTTCACTGAATTTTCTATTTTGTTTTGTTTTTAGCAATTTTTTTTGTTCAGTGGGATATTTCTATGTCAGATTTGACCATCTTATTCTGTGGTAACAAACCACCACCAAAATCTCTGGCTTCACGTATGTAAGTGCATTTTTCACTATGCACAACCATTCTTCCAAGCAGTGATGCTGACATCTACATTTGCATATTGTAGCCATATTGTCTGGAACGTATATATTCCAGGTTTCTGATGCAAAGGAAGAAAGAGATAGAGGGTAATGACTGATTCTGAAATGCCTGGGCTCATAAAGGGCGAACCTAAATTCTACTCACAGATCATTGGCTCAAACTAGTCATGTACATGCAAAGTGGCTGGGGAATGTGATGGAATATATAGATATTTGGTATGTAGTAAATATCTCAGCTATAATAGTGTACGTATTGTTTCTATTTAGTTTCCTTCACTTAAAAATGTATATAGCAGGCCGAAAGGATGAGCTTAGGCAAGAATTGACGATTTCAAGTAGAGATCAGAGGGAATACAGATTGTCCAATGATTAGGGGACATATAGGTTTGAATACTCAACTGTAAATTAAGAGATAAACCTGAAAAAACCTTTGAGCAACAAAAGCATTTAAGACAATGTGAACATACTTAATGCCACTGAACTTTACATTTAAAAATTGTTCAAATGGTATATTTTATATCATGTTATGTATATTTTAACATAATAAAAGAAGCCTGTAAGAATTCTTAAACAAAGTAAATCAATCTTGAAACAGAGATTAGATTAAGGCTATTGCTTTTCTACTTGAGCCTATTATATTAGGACCTCAAAGTAACCATCACTAAGAGAGTAAGGACAGGCATCAGGATGAAGGAGTAAGGAAGTAAAGTAGGCTTAAAAACTATGTTTATCAAAGAACATAGGTGATGGTTATTGGCACATGAAACTGGAAGCAAATAGATCAAAGTGTTTGAGAGAACTGTATTGCCAAAGAAGCTTAAGTCTGGTCTACAAAATCCTGATTCTATAAAACAACCTTGGCTCCTAAAGTTGCATGAGCAGGATCTGTACTGCAAAAGCTGCATGGTTCCCACGGAGGGCATTCACCCCAGTGTCTGTGTTATGTATAGCCAAGGGGTAACTGACCAGAAAGAAAGTCCTCCCAGAAAACAGAATCAGATAAGAATCAAGGAACTTCCCTCACTCCTAGGGAAATGAGACATCAGAGCGCCTGCTTAGCAGAATTTTATAATTTCTGTGGACCACTGGCTACAGTATGGCCCCCATTTCTTTCCTTTTTCATATGGGGGTGGTCAGAGAGGTGCACTGTGATTGAGATGGCTGGCTGCCCACCAAAATTTGCCTTCCTTCTTTCATATGGGAAGTTGCTATCCAGCCAAGGATAGCCCTCTTCCATTTACAAGTGACCAGTTTTCACAAAGGAATGTGAGCAGAATTGATCAGTGTAACTTCCAGGCTTGAGTTTTTAAGAAGTAGATTAATTTTTTCTTTGTACTCTTTTGCTAATTGGTTGTAAAGAATTTCTACCTTAAAGGATAGTGGAATTATAAGATAGAAGGAACTGGGTCTCTGAATCATTGTATGATAAGAAACCATTTGCTAATTAGGACTACCCACTATGAACTGTTATAGGAATAAAAACTAGACTTTTATGTTAAGCCACTCAAATTCTGGGATTTATTCATTCCAGCTGTTGGAGTTACCCTAAACTAGGGGTGGGCAAACTACAGCCTATGCACCACATCTGGCCTGTTGCTTATTTTTGTATGGCGCATGACCTAAGAATTATTTTTACAATTTTAAGTCATTGAAAAAGAAATAGAAGTAAAAGTAATCTTTCCTGATATATGAAAATTATTTGAAACTTAAATTTTAGTGTCCATAAATAAAAGTTTTTGTTTTTTGGTATCATATCTAAAATCCTTTGCCAAATCCAAGGTCATAAAGATTTACGCTTATCTTTTCTTCTAAGAGTTTTTACAGTTTTAGCTCTTATATCTAGGCCTCTGATCCATTTTGGTTAATTTATGTATTTGGTGTGAGGCAAGGGTCCAGTTTTATTGTTTTCCATGTGGCAACCTTATTGCTCTAACACCATTTGTTGAAAAGACTATTTTTTCCCTATTGGATGGTCTAGGAACCATTACTGAAATCAACTGACCATAGATGTGTGAGTTTATTTCTGAAGTCTGGATTGTATTCCATTGATCTAAACCTTTATCCTTGTGTTAGTACCACATTGTCTTGATTACTATTGTTTTTTAGCAAGCTTTAAAATCAGGAAGAGTGAATCCTCCTACTTTTTTTTTTATCAATACTGTTTTGACTATTCTGTGTCCCTTGCATTTCCATATGAATTTTAGAATAAGCTTGTCAATTTCTACAAAAAATTCAGTTGAGATTTTGATAAGGGTTGTATTATACCTGTAGATCAGTTTGGGGTATATTACCATCTTAACAATGTTAAATCTTCCTGTCCATGATCATGTGATGTTTTTCCAATTATTTAGATCTTCTTTAATTTCCTTCAACAGTGTTTTGTAGTTTTCAGTGTGTATATTTTACATTTCTTTGCTAAATTTATTTCTAAATATTTTATTCTTTTTGATGCTATTATAAATGGCATTATGATCTCAAATCCATTTTCCAACTGCTCATTGCTAGTGTGTAGAAATATAGTTGATTTTTGTATGTTGATTTTGTATCTTTCAACTTTTCTCAACTCATTTACTGGTTTTACTAAGTTGTGTTTTGTTTTAGCAACTTTCTTAGGATTTTCTGTATACAAGATGATGTCATCTGCAAATAGATAACATTTTACTTCTTCCTTTTCGATCTGGCTGAGTTTTATTTGTTTTTCTTGCTTAATTGCCCTGGATAGAACCTCCACTATAATGTTGAATAGAAGTGATGACAGCAAACATCTTTGTCTCATACCATTAAGTGTAATGTTAGCTATGGGTTTTCCATAGATGCCCTTTATCAAGCTGAGGAAGTGCCTTTCTAGTCTTAGTTTGTTGAGAGTTTTTATCATGAGTAGGTCTTGGATTTTGTAAAATATATGTGCTATATCTATTAAGGTAATCGTGTAGTTTTTGTCCTTTATCATATTATTATGGTATACTACATTTTCAGGGATTTGTCTACTACCTGCTGGTATGCATGTATTTTAACAACTGTTATAGCTATCTGTTAGTGCATACAAATCCCAAAATTTTATGAGTCATCTACAGGTGTCTTAGTCCTTTTAGTGTTACTACAACAGCATACTTGAGTCTGTGTAATTTATAAAGAAAAGAGATTTTTTTGGGTCATGATTCTGGTGGCTGGAAAGTTCAAGATTGATCATCTGCATCTGGTGAGGGCTTCAGGTTACTGAGGCAGAAAGCAGAAGGGGAGCCAGCATGTGCAAAGAGATCACATGGTGAGAGAGGTTGTGGGGGAGGTGCCAGGCTCTTTTTAACAACCAGATATTATGAAAACTAATAGAGAACTAACCTTCAGGGAGCACATTAATTTATTCATGAGGGATCTGCCTCCGTGGTCCAAACTCCTTCCACCAGGACTCACTTCGCAACATTGCCACCTTGGGGATCAGATTTCAACATGAAGTTTGGAGGGGACAAACATCCAAACCATAGCAACAGGTCATCTCAATGGGAAAATGCAGGGGTGGTTAGTGAACATTCTTGTGGGTAAGCCATATCCTCAAATTCTGTGCTACTTTTAGAAGTCCCTCCACTTGCTTATTCCCTGGATCTCCTTGTCTTCAATCTCCTAATCACATCCTTTCCAAGTTTCTGACCATCCACACTACCCATGAACTAGTGTAGATGTATAATCCTAGCCAACTCTCCTAGGTAAAGTGGGCAGCCAGATGTAACTCTGAAAGTTTCTTCTCACCAGGAAGATTTCCCTTTCCTAATACTCCAGGGCCTCCCTACCTATAGTATACATCCCCATATCATGTGGAACCATCCATAAACCATAGTTTAGACTTTTTATTCCTTAACCAGCTGGTCATGAGGAACTCATCATAAGACCATATGTGTGGATTAAAGAAAAAATAGCAGTGCACCAGGAAGGGAAGCTCTGATAGTATAAGACATCTGCTTATGAAACCTAATTGTGCCTTCAGGATCTGTGCAAGTCCCTTCTTTTCTGTATCTCTACCATTGAAGATAGAATCCTGCCATGCATGACTGCCTTTATGGCTTTGTGGGTTAGATATCAACACGTGTATGATGGGTATATCTGATTGTGAGGTCACATTGTTGTTTCATGGCTAAGCAAAAAGTCTTTGACAGAACTCCATAAAAATTGAAGAGATATTTCTCAATAGAAAAATAGTTATTCAACTAAGGGAACATAGCTTTGCTCTAAAACTCTAGGGACCTATGCTGAGATTGTTTTATCAAGTCTTGCCACCATATCCATATGGCAACCTGATCTGTCACAGACACTTCAAGCACCATTGAATTTTCTGATATAATGCTCCTTGTGCTGTGGCCTGGATATATTAGAGAATTTTTTAAATATTTTAAAAATTTTTTTTGCTTTTGGTTCCAGTCAACCTAGAAGCATTATGAGTTGCTTAATAAATGGGTCAGACAGCCAACTTAAACTTTACATATGTTGTCTTTGAAATTCAGTGTTTTTTAAAGCAGGAAATCATCTTTCATTTTGGAGGGAATATTCTAATATTTCCCAGACCACTGGATTCCCAGAAAATACCCCAAAGTGGCTGTCCCTTGAATTTTTATGTGGTTTGTCTATCACCTTTTGGTATGTTTAAAGCCATCAATTTTAGAGGTTTGTATGTGCTATCAGACAGCTGGAATACTTAGTAAGACAAATGTATTCCAGCTGTCTGATAGCACATACAAACCTCTAAAATTGATGGCTTTAAACTATATATCTATCTATCTATATATATATAAACTATATATATATAAAAACTATATGTGTGTGTGTGTGTGTGTGTGTGTGTATATATATATATATATATATATATATTTGCCTTCACAATTCTGTAGGCTGAATGTAGCCAACTGAGAGGTTCTTATTTGGGGTTTCTCACGTGGTTGCAGCCAGATGTTGATTTGATTTGATGTCCAACATAGCTTCTTTATTGACATGTTTTTTGTCTAGGCTGGAATAGATGAAACACTAGGGGATGGATGGTTATATCTCTCTTCAAACAGACTTTCCTTTGGCTAGCTTGCACTTTCCCACAGCATGGAAGTTTCAGGGTAGTTGTACTGGTGGCCAGCTTCCTACAGATCAAGGCAGAGTGTGCAAGCTTTTGACCTAGCATGTCAGTATGACATCATCACATGGTGGCTTATTAATGTTCAATGGGACAATCAGATGATCAAGTTCTCTTTTTGATGAAGATCTGGAGAATTGACAAAGGGCCAGAATAAGACAGTTAAGATGCACTGCCACCAGTGTCAGGTGAAAGAAAATTGCTTCTTGTTATCTCTGCTCATTGGATAAAGGAAAATAAGTAGTTCCCAAATTATTGGTTGCACAGCAGGTGCCAAAAGGTATGCATATTTGATCTATTAAAGATACTACATTTGGAATAAGAGCTAAAAGTGTGAGAGAATCTCATATGATTAATTTAATAATAACTTAATAATTGACTTATTCTTCAAAACCCCTAATTTTTCTACACAGACCAAGCATGAGAGTTAAATGAAGGAAGTGGTAAGAATCACCATTTCTCAATATTTTTGGATGGTGACACTACCTCTTGCTATATACCAGGGATGAGGTGTTTCTTTTAAATTTCTATTTTGGTACAAATACATAAGTACAGTTGACCTTGAAAAATGTGGAGGTTGGGGCACTGACCTCTCCCCCTGCCCTCACTGCCCCATGCAGTCAAAAACCCACAGACAACTTTTTTTTTTTTTTGAGACAGAGTCTTGCTCTGTTGCCCTGGCTAGAGTGCAGCGGCATCATCATAGCTCATTGCAACCTCAAACTCCTGGGCTCAAGCGATCCTCCTGCCTCAGCCTCCCGAGTAGCTGGGACTACAGACATGGCTGATTTTTTCTATTTTTGGTAGAGACAGGGTCTTGCTCTTGCTCAGGCTGGTCTCGAACTCCTGACTTCAAGCAACCCTCCCACCTCAGCCTCCCAGAGTGTATAACTTTTCACTCTCTGAAAACTTAACTATTATTAGCCTACTGTTGACTGAAGCCATATCTATAATATAAACAATCAACACATATCTTGTATGTTATATGTATTGTATACTGTATTCTTACAATAAAGTAAGCTAGAGAAAAGAAAATGCTATTAAGAAAATCATAAGGAAGAGAAAACACATTTACAGTGTTGTATTGTATTTACTGATACCGTAAGTTTACATCATCTGTTTACACGATGAATAATCTGACTGAAATGGCAAGAAATCTCAGCTGAAGACTCCAATCTGCAGTACACATCAAGAAATCCAACTTTTTTTGGCAATGTCATGGCTTTTCTCTGCTTCCTGGGAGCACTTGCAGCATCAATAAAGGCACTTTGTATGGGTCCCATGGTGTTATTCAAGGTGGTATTGCACTAAACACATTGAAAAATATTCGAGAACCTCAAGAGATCACTTTTTACTGCCATATGCAATTTTCTGGGGAGACAAACTGTTCATATGGTAATGATTAGCATCATATGGTGTTTTAAGTGGATACTTGCAACATTAAAGCCACCATAATAGCAGCAGGAGATGACTACAAAATTATTACAATAGTATAGTATGTACTAAAGTTAATTTTATGCATTTATGAGTTAATACTGCAATTTACATTTGTTTACATTTTTCTAGACAGCAAATGGCTCCATGTATGGTCTGTGTTAATGTGCATAAGTTTTGATAAATTTTAGCTTTTTATAATAGATTTGTATATATTTTACAGTGGTAAATGATAAAAGAGACTAGTATCCACATATATTTTATGTATTCATGACCTTTTTCCTATTTTTTTTCTGTATTTCTAGGCTACATGGTTGGTCTGCAAGTTTTTTCAAATTATCAAAAGTCTCCAGAAAATTTTCCAATATATTGTATTTATTGAAAAAATCCACATATGAGTGGACCCACACAGTTAGAGCCCATGTAGTTCAAGGATCAACTGTATATAGACTTTTTTTTTCTTTTCTGCTTCTGGTTAATTTAGTGAGAGGCCTGTCCAATTGCTTGTCTTTTCAAAGAACCAACTTTTTGTTTCATTAATCTTCTGTATAATTCTTTTGTTCTCAATTTCATTTAGTTCTGCTCTGATCTTGGTTATTTCTTTTCTTCTGCTGGGTTTTGGATTGGTTTGCTTTTTTTTTTACATTTCCTTGAGATGATTCATTAAATTGTTGATTTGTGATCTTTTTGTCTTTATAGCTCTATTTAGGGCTATAAATTTTCCTCTCAGGGGTGCTTTAGCTGTATCCCACAGATTTTGATGACTTGTGTCCCCTTTATCATTTAGTTCAAAGAATGTTTTGATTTCCATCTTAATTTCCTCTTTAAGCCAGCTGTCATTTAGAAGTAGGTTCTTTAGTTTCCATGACTTTGTGTGTAGATGAGTGTTTCTGTTGGAGTTGATTTCTAATTTTATTTTATGGTGGTTTGAGAAGATACATGGTATAATTTCTATTTTTTAAAATTTTTTGAGACATATGTTGTGGCCTAGGATGTGATCGATCTTACAGAATGTTCCATGAGCTGATGAGAAGAATGTATACTCAGTGGGTTTTGGGTACAATGTTCTATAATTGTCTGTTAGGCCCATTTGTTCTAGAATTCTGTTTAAGTCCATTTTTTTTGGTTTATTTTCTGTTTGGAGGATCTATCCCATTCTGTCAGTGGGGCGTTGAATTCCCTAGATATTATAGTGCTGCAGTTTATCATTTTGTTTAGATCAAGTTGGATTTGTTTTATGAATCTGGGTGCTCCTATGTTAGGTGTGTAAATATTTAGAATTGTTATGTCTTCTTGTTGAATCATTCCCTTTACCATCATATAATGACCATCTTTGTCTTTCTTTACTTTTGTTGATTTGAAGTCTGTGTTATCTGATATGAGAATGGTTACACCAGCTTTCTTTTGGTTTCCATTTGCACAGAATATTGTTTTCCATCCTTTCACCTTAAGTCTGAATGATTCCTTGTGGGTTAGATGTGTTTCTTGGAGACAGCAGATACTTGGCTTGTATTTTTTTATCCATTCAGCCAGCCTATGTGTCTTGAGTGGGGAGTTCAAGCCATTCACATTTATTGAGAGAATTGATAAGTGGGGTGCATTTCTGTTCTCTCTGTTGAGTAGAACTTTATTGCTATGTTTTACCTCTTGAGCCATTGTGGAATCTGGGCTCTGACCTTTATTTTTTGGGTAATTTTACACTGGTGGGTGTTTATTGTGTTGATCCATGTATAATGCAGTTCTGAGTACTTCTTGCAGGGCAGGTCTGGTCTTGACAAATTCCCTTAGTGTTTGCTTGTCTTAGAAGGTCTTTATTTCTCCATCATATAAGGAACTTAGTTTTGCAGGGTACAAAATTCTAGCTGTACATTATTCTGTTTGAGAAGACTGAGAATGGGGCCCCAGTCCCTTCTGGTTTATAAGGTCTCAGTTGAGAAGTCTGCAGTTAGTCTGACAGGTTTTCCTTTGTAAATTACTTGATTTTTTCACCTTACTGCTTGTAGGAGTGCCTCTTTTGTGTTTACTTTTGCCAGTCTGATGACTATGTGTCATGGTGATTGCCTTTTTGCAATGAATCTCCCGGGAGTCCTTTGGGCTTCTTGTATATGGATATCTAGATTTCTAGCAAGGCCAGGGAAATTTTCCTCGATTATTCCTTTGAATAGATTTTCCAACCCTTGTGTATTTTCTTCTTTGCCCTCAGGGATGCCTATGATTCTTATGTTTGGCTTCTTTACACAATCTCACATTTCTTGTAGACTTTGTTTGTTCCATTTCTTTCTCTGTTCTTTCTCTTCAACTAACTTGTTTAGCTCAAAGGTATTGTCTTCAAGCTCTGAGATTCTTTCTTCTGCCTGATCTATCCTGTTCTTAAGGCTTTACACTGTGTTTTGTAATTCCTTGAATGAATTTTTCATTTGTAGAAGTTCTGTTTGTTTTTTCTTTAATAATTTAATTTCTGTAGAGAATTTTTCATTCGTGTCCTGCATTGTTTTTGTAAATTCTTTGTGTTAGGTTTCCATTTTCTCTTGCATTTCGTTGAGCTTACTTACAATCCATATTCAAAATTCTTCATCTGTCATTTTAATCTTTTCATTTAGGTTGGTATTCATTGGTAAGGAGTTATTGTTTTATTTTGGGGGTGTCCTTTTGCTTTGATTTTTCATATTTCTGGCATTCTTTCCCTGGTTCCTTCTCATATGGCTTTTCAATCGAGAGCTGAGAGTTCCCAGGCTGGCTTATGGACATGTCTCTGAGTACCCAAAGATTGGTCCCTGACTGTGCTAGGGAGAGGAGTGCTGGTCCTGAGTTACCTTTGGGGTGCTTTAGCAGGTTTGATGAACCTTTTGGGTGATGCTGCTATGGCAGCTCTGTCGGGAATGTGCCCCCTCCACAATGAAATAGGCCTCTCAGCACAGAGGATTCTCACGGTTGCTGTGGGGGGGGAGGGGCCACGGTCTTGCTGCACCACTGTCGTGTCTGGGGGGCACTGGGTCCAAGCTGCCAGCAGGCTATCCCGTTATGTACCACTGTGGTGGCTTTGCTCTTGGTGGCTGGCTTGGCCAGTAACATGCCTCTGCCAATGAGAAACAGGCTTCTCAGCACAGAGCACTCTAGCAGTTGCTGTGAGGGGGAGAGGCCACGGCTACAAACTGGCTTGAGCCAAAATTACTTTCTGTGGTGGCAGGAATGGAGGAGGTACAGAGGAGGAGGTGTCTAGGCATAAGAATGCCAGGTTTCTGGTCTCCTGTGGCACTCTCCTGGGGGGTGAGAATTTTGTATCCTGCTGCTTGCCAGAGTCACCCAAGTGGGGGAGGAGAGCCCCCCTTACCCTTTCACTGGGCTCCAGGCCTCTCTGGATTCCATCCACACTGCTGTACTCTCTTCTCTCTCTTCCTCTTTGTCAGCTTCACAGCCTTTCTCAGTGGGATCCCCAGACACCTCTGTTGTTTCTCCCTGTGATCCATATTTGAGCCACAACCCTTCTCTGCTCTCCTCAGTCCAACCTTCTATCCTTCAGCTGGGACAGTCTGACAAACCATGTCTCTAGTCAGCCATCTTGGCTCCCTCCCCCTGAGATTTGTGTAGCTCTTCTTGTAGAGATCTTTTACCTCCTTGGTTAAGTATATTCCTAGGTATTTTATTTTCTTTTTAGCTACTGTAAATGGTATTGAGTTCTTGATTTGACTCTAAGCTTGACTGTTATTAGTACATAGAAGTATTATTGATTTGTGTACATTAATTTTGTAACCTGAAACTTTACTGAATTTATTTTTCAATTCTAGGAGTCTTTTGGTGGAGTTTTTGGGGTTTTCTAAGTATAAGATCATATCATTGGCAAACAGGGATAGTTTGACCTCCTCTTTCCCAATTTGGATGACCTTTATGTCTTTCTGTTGTCTGATTGCTGTGGTAGGACTTCCAGTACTATGATGAATAGAAGTGGTGACAGTGGGCATCCTTGTTTTGTTCCAGTTCTTAGGGGGACTGCTTTCAGCTTTTCCCCATTCAGTGTGAAGTTGACCATGGGTTTGTCATATGTAGCTTTTATTATTTGGGCTTTGGTCCTTCTATGCGTAGTTTGTTGAGGGTTTTTATCATGAAAGGGTGCTGGATTTTATTGAATGCTTTTTCTACATCTATTGAGATGATCATATGGTCTTTCTTTTTAATTCAGTTTATGTGGTGAATTACACTTACTGACTTGTATATATTGAACCATCCTTGCATCCCTGCAATGAATCCCGCTTGATCATGGTGGCTTATTTTTTTATGTGCTGTTGAAATCAATTTGCTAGTATTTTGTTGAGGTTTTTGTTTTGTTTTGTTTTGTTTGTTTGTTTTATCTATGTTCATCAGGGACATTGGTCTGGAGTTTTCTTTTTTGTTGTTGTTTCCTTTCCTGGCTTTGTTATCATGGTGATGCTGGCTTTGTAGAATGAGTAGGGAGGAGTCCCACCTTCTCAATTTTATGGAGCAGTTTCACTAGAATGGGTTCCAATTCTTCTTTGTAGGTCTGGTAGAATTTGGCTGTGAATCCATCTGGTCCAGGGCTTTTTATTGCTGTCGGTGTTGGGAGAGTTTTTATTACTGTTTTCATCTCATTACTTGTTATTGGTCTGTTCAGGATTTCTATTTCTCCCTGATTTAAGTTTGGGAGCTCATGTGTTTCCAAAAATTTATCCATTTCCTCTAGGTTTTTTAGTTTGTGTGCATAGAGATTTTCATAGTAGTCACAGATGACATTTTGTATTTCCATGGTATCAGTTGTAACGTCTCCTTTTTCATTTCTGATTGAGCTTATTTGGGCTCTTTCTCTTCTATTTCTGGTTAATCTATCTAGAGATCTAGCAATTTTATTGATCATTTCAAAGAACAAACTTTTTGTCTTATTGATCCTTTGTATTTTTTTGTTTCTATTTCATTTAGTTCTGCTTTGAGCTTTATTTCTTTTCTTCTGCTAGCTTTGGGTTTGATTTGTTCTTCTTCTTCTAGTTCCTTGTGGTGTGACATTAGGTTGTTAATTTTTGATCTTTCTGTCTATTTGATGTAAACACTTAAGGCCATGAACTTCCCTCTTTTTTATTTTCTTAAAAGGTAGTGAGAGACAGAATGAACTTCCCTGATAACACTGTTTTACTGTATCCCATAGATTTTAGATGCTTGTGTCATGATTGTCATTCAGTTTGAAAAATAATTTGATTTCCATCTTAATGTCATCATTGACCCAAGCATCATTCAGCAGTGGGTTGTTTAATTTCCATGACCTTGAATAGATTTGAGAGCTCCTCTTAGAGTTGATTTCTAGTTTTATTCCACTGTGATCTGAGAAGATACATGGAATGATTTCAGTTTTTCTGAATTTGCTAAGACTTGTTTTGTGGGCTAACATATGCTCTATCTTGGAAAATTTCCTATGTGCCAATGAGAAGAATGTATAGTCTACAGTTTTTGGGTAGAATGTTCTGTAGATGTCTGTTAGGTCCATTTGTTCTAGAGTCTTGTTTAAGTCCGGTGTTTCTCTGTTGATCTTCTGCCTTGACGATCTGTCCAGTTCTGTCAGTAGAGTGCTGAAGTCCCCAGCAATTATGCTGTTGTTATTTATTTCTTTGCTTAGATATAGTACTATTTGATTTATGAATCTGGGAGCTCCTGTGTTAGGTGCATATATATTTAGGATTGTTATAGCTTCTTGCTGAATTATTCCCTTTATCATTATTTACTGACTATCTTTGTCTTTTTTTTTTAACCACTGTTGACTTACAGTCTATTTTATCTAATATAAGAATAGCTATTCCTGCTTGATTTTGGTTTCAATTTTCATGGAATGTTTTTTCCATCCCTTTATTTTGATACTATGAGAATCCTTCTGTGTTAGATGAGTTTCTTAGAGACAGAATATACTTGAGGTGTATTTTCTTATTAATTCAGCCAGTCTATATCTTTTAAATGGTGCATTAACATCATTTACATTCAATGTTAGTATTAATATGTGAGGTACTGTTCTGTTCTTCATGTTGAATGATACCCAGTTGCTTTGTTTTCTTCCTTGTATTACTGTTTTATAAGCATTGTGAGCTTTAACTTTCAGGTGTTTTACACTGGTGGGTATTGATGGCGACAGGTCTAGTGGTGACAAGTTCCCTTAGCGTTTTCTTGTCTTGGAAAGACTTTATTTCTCCTTCATTTGTGAAAGTTAGTTTTGCAGGATACAAAATTCTTGGCTGGCAGTTATTCTGTTTAAAAAGACTAAAAATGGGACCCCAATCCCTTCGGGCTTGAAAGGTCTCAGCGGAAAAGTTTGCTATTATTCTGATGAGTTTTCCTTTGTAAGTAACTTGCTGCTTTCATCTCGCAGCTTATAGGATTTTCTCTTTCACTTTGTTGACTTTGGTCAGGCTAATGACAATATATATTGGTGATGTCCTGTTTGCAATGAATCTTCCAGGTGTTTGATGACCATCTTGCATCTGGATATCTAAACCTCTAGTTATACTAGGGAAGTTTTCCCCTATTATTCTCTCAAAAAGGTTTTTCATGCTTATTGTTTTTTCTTCTTTTGCTTCAGGAATACCTATAATTCTTATATTTCTACATTTTGCAATGTCATGTTTCTCTCAGTGATTGTTCATTCTTCTTTGTTCTTTCTTCTACATTTTTTACTGACTGGGTAACTTTGAGATCCTTGTCTTCAAGCTCTGAAATTCTTTCTTCTCCTTGGTCTGGCTCTAGCCTGCATTAAAACTTTCTGCTGCATTTTGAAATTCTCTAAATGACTCTTTCATTTCTTTAAGTTCTGATATCTCTTTTCTAACATTATCTATCTCTTCAGTGAGTTTTTCATTCATGTCCTGAATTTTTTTTGTTTCTTTGAGATGGTTTTCTATCCTCAATTCCATTCATCTTACTTGCCATCCATAATTTGAATTCCATATCTGTCATATCAACAATTTCCTTTTGGTTGGAATTCATTGCTGAAGAGCTACTATGATCATTTGGGGGTGTTGAGACGGCCTATTTTTTCATGTTGCCATAGTTTTTATGCTGGTTCCTTCCCATCTGGGGCCTCTTCTCTCAGCTCAAAACAGATAACAGATATGGTACACCTGTTCTCTTCTGCTGGGACCTCTGTTGCTTGATGAAGGTAGGGATGGGTCCCTGGATGGCGTGCTTGGGTCCTATTCCAAAATCTTGACCAGGGAGGAAGGTTGTTCCAGGGTTGGGATGTTACAATGGCACCAACTGCAGCACCCAGGGCTTGCAAGCCAGCCGTCCCTTCTCTCTAGGGCAATGCAGCTGCACAGACTCCAGTCATGTCTCTGTATCAGTCTGGAGACCTGCTGCAATGGAATGGCCCTCTTGCCACTCTGGCTCAAGTATCCTCAGGGGAAGCATGGAGTCTGGGATTCTCTCCTCTGTCCCTTTCCTACGTGTGGGGGCCTTCTCTAATTACCTCCGATTCTGCTGAGCATCTCATCCTACTTCTACCTTCTTCACTTCACTCCTGTCTCTTCTCTGTGGATTCCCAGTGCTCTTGCTCAGATGGTCAGTCCAAAGGTGGGTATATATTCGCTACTTTTGATCCTCTCAAAAGGATCAGCGGCATTGTGTGGGCTGCTTCTAGTCTGCCATCTTGGCCCCTTGGCCCCCCTCCTCTCTGAATAGAGACTTCTAAATGGGCTTCCTATTACACTAGCTCACATTCCATGAGTCTGGTGGCCAATGTAGATTCTGTGAATTGCCTAGTAACTTAGAAAGGATTCCTTAGAAAGCAGAGCCTGAGGGAAGCAAGAGAAGGGGAAAGAGAATGATTCCAGGAGGAAGGGAGAGCAAACGCAAAGGGGAGTTTTATTAATCTGGCCACAACTACTGCTCCCGCTCTTCTCAATTCTAAATACTTACCTCATCTTAGACTACTCACAACTGATTCCAAACGTGCAACATCAAAAATGTAAAATGGTAGAACTAGTAATGGGCATAATAATATTAATAATTTTAATCCTCTAGGCTATTCTACCTTGAATTTGACAAAATTATCATCACCATCATCAACAGGGACAGTCATATTTATGTGCCCTGTCTCAGACTGCTCTGCTGGGACCTGTACAAAGTGAAATCAGAAATGCTTCCAGTCTTTTTTTTTTTGGGGGGGCTGCTATTCAAGCATTCAGTATTGACACAGAGAGAAACATTCAATGTCATTTGTCATGGTGATATAGTACATACAAAATAAGAAAAACTGTATACTGCACGTAGTTTCCTAAATGGTTTTTGAATTACTTTCCTAAATGATTTTCAATAGCAACTTTGATTTTGAGGGAACATGGGAAAAAAGTGATTATAATTATTCTTCAATACTATTGATTTCTCCATGCCTTAGATCAGCAGTTTTCACCTGGTGTGATTTTTTTCCTCAGGGGCCATAGGGCAATGTCTGTAGACATTTTTAATTGTCATGACTCTGGGGAATGCTACTGGCATCTAGTGTATAGAGGCCAAGGATGCTGCTAAACGCCCTCCCACAAAGAATTATTCAGTATAAAATGTCAATAATGTTGAGGAACTCTGTCTTAGATTATGATATTTCAAGTTTCCTTCTTTAATGTGGCCTAATGTGTAGTTAAAACCCAACCCAAACCAAAATAAAATAACCAAAACCACTACCAGGTGGGGGAAATAGAATAAACTTATTTGTCAATTTTTAGTTATAGTATTCCTGATATAAAATGACATCAAAGAGATGTAGTACTTTCCTTATTGTATTTATTATATTATCTATCAAAACAGTAAAGCTGACCTCATTTTTACAGTTGTTCTGTGATTCTTTATGTTCCTGGTCTTGCTTGGTTTTCAGAATGGAGCATCAGATGCTAGATGTTCTAGGCTTGCAACTCCATTATCAAAAGTGAGGTGGATGCAGAAATCTGCTTTTCACAAGGGAAAATCCACCAAACATAGGCATGAATAGAGAATGTGAGGGGCAGTGATCAGGGGTGGCCATAGCCACACATGACAATAGGGGCCTGGTAGGGAGAAAGCCAAAGACTCTTGGTATCTCATAGTCTTGCCAAGCATTCACAGCTTTTTTAGAGGTGTTTGATAATACCTAGAGGTCCCACACATCTATAACTCTCTTTTGAGCTACTCTGGGATTAGGGAATGGAATTGTGGGATGGTGTAAATGCACAGTGTAAAGGAAGGTGCAACATGTACTTTCTTGCTTCCTTCACATAGATTCTATTTACTTTAGTGAACCTCACCCTATTCTCATAAACCTGGCAAACATGAAAAACCAAAACATTCTGGCTCACCGGCTGTTTTTTCTTTTTATTTCTCCAAGTATATTCAAGTTTTGGGAGGTGGTTCAGACTTGTCAGTCAGGAAAAATTTGGTTGTAGCCCTTCTGTTCAGGGCAGTATAACTGACACTACAAAAAATGCACAGGTATCGGGGCAATATATGTGTAAGACAACCCTTCTGAAGGATGTCACTATTTTTCACCATGGAAATAAAAGTATTGCCAGTTTAGGTTTAAAAACATAAAACCATAAAACCATAGCAATAAAAAAAACCTATGATAGGAAATTAAAAAAAAAATAAAATCACATTAACACATCTGGGACCTGTATCCATCAAGGCAAACGTCTGACTCACACCTTGTTTCGATGTATCCCATTTCTGCAGTCTTCTAGATGACATGTCTAGTAAACAGTCTCCTTCCACTTCAGCGTGCTACGTGAGATAACTCCTGTTTCAGTCATACTGCTTTTCAGTGGGCTGCAGTGGACCCTAGTCTTGTCCTCTAAGAATTAGTTTGGTATACATCAAATTTGGCAGTCACAGTACTCTTTTAACAGGGCAGTTAATTGCTTAAACTCCAAACTTTAAATTAGTTTGTAATACAGTCATGTGCTGCATAATTACGTTGTGGTCAATGATGACCTAAATATACAATGGTGATCCCATAAGATTATAATACCATATTTTTCTGTACCTTTTCTCTGTTTAGATTTGTTTAGGTACACAGATACTATTGTGTTATAGTTGCATACAGTATTCAGTACTGTAACACACTGTACAGGTTTGTACTCTAGGACTGCGGTCCCCAACCCCCAGGCTGCAGACCGGTACTGGTCCGTGACCTGTTAGGAACCAGCCGTGTAGCAGGAGGCGAGCCAGCTAAGCTTCATCTGTGTTTCCAGCCTCTCCCCATGGCTCACATTACCGCATAAGCTCTGCCTCCTGTCAGATCAGCAGCGGCATTAGATTCTTATAGGAGCACGATCCCTACTGTAAACTGTGCATGTGAGGAATCTAGGTTGCGCGCTCCTTATGAGAATCTAATGCCTGATGATCTGAGGTGGGGCTGAGGTGGGGAGCAGCTGCAAATAAAGATTATCATTAGCAGAGAGGTTTGACTGCACAATAAATGTAATGCACTTGAATCATCCCAAAAACATCCCCTTGGCCCCGGTCTGTGGAAAAATTGTCTTCCATGAAATCGTCCCTGGTACCAAAAAGGCTGGGGACCTCTGCTCTAGGAGCAATAGGGTATATCATGTAGCCTAGGTATGTAGTAGGCTATACCCTCTAGGTTTGTGTAAGAGCATCTATGATGCTGGTACAATGACAAAATTACCTAACAATGCGTTTCTCAGAATGTATACCTGTCATTAAGGGACATATGACTGTATTAGTTTTTTACTTGTAGACAATCACAAAATTTGGGCGAGAAAGGATGGAAATAAAAGGGGGGATATACAGGTATAGAATTCACCAGGCAACGTGCTTTGTGTTGAAATTAAAAGAACGTTTGTCTCAATCCGATCTTGGTCAAAAAGGCATCATTTTTTCCACAATTTAACTGTCCATTTAAATTAAGACCTTGCTGATTCAGGATCCACTAATTGGTAATATTCAGATAGGTCCTGGGCTTAAATATCTTTATGGTGCCAATGAAGAAAGGATATGTTAGGCAAGTTAACATTATAATCAAGATTAAAGAATGAATATTTAGCTACTTATGAAAATAAAATATTTTAGCACATATACAAGAATTTAATAGATAATTATAGCATACAAATATGCTGGTATGCTAATGTAAAATAATCTGGAAGTCCTGTCACTCAAAAGTCCTCTATTTAACTGAAAATAATGTATCTTGTCAGTTTCATCTACTCCAATGTGTTTCACACACTAAGTGTGTTGACTCAATAGTGCAGAGATTCTCAACTATAGGGCTTATTGGTATCACCTGAATAGCTTTTCATATGCTATTCTCCAGAGATTCTAATTTAAGTAGTTGAAGTGGGACTCAAACATTTCTTAGTTTTAAAATCTCCTCAGGTGATTTTAATGCTAGTCAGGAATGAGAACCACTGTGTTAGTACATTGTAAAAGCAACTCACTTGGTTATAAGCAGCATTTGAAAAATGAAATACAATACAACAGAATATACTTGAATGCAGACAATGTAGTAAGGGTAGTCTTAATTTGTGAAACTTCTGTGTTGGCTATGTTTGTGGGTGTCAATGTGTGGATATAAGTATTTACTGGGTTGCAATATAAAATATATTTTTAATTCTAAATTGCAATCATCTACTTTGATAATCTGTACTGATGTTCTACTCACAAACTGAATTAATGAGGTTTACATGAAATTATTTTTCTATTAATAAGAACTTTCTTGTGAAATTCAATTGGTTTTAGTGTATGTATAAGGTAAAGAACACAGATTCTGGAGCTAAACTACTTGAGTTTAAATCTCTGATCTGCCACTAACTAGCTTTAGTGACCATGAGCAAATTATTCAATCTCTCTGTACCTCAATTTCTTCAATTGTAAAATAGAGAAAATAATAGTTGCCACTTTATAGGATTGTTATGAAGATTAAATGGGTTAATGTTTGTATTGCATTACAATAGCACAAAATAGTAATATGTCAATACATTTTTATTAAATAAAATTAAAATAACTCATTTGGACCTTCATTCAAAGAAACAGCAAAATTTTATCCTAAAGCACAACATATTTCACTATCAAAAGAACATAGTCAAGTTATTTGTCAATTAAAATATTGTAAGTAAATACATATATAAATCAATAAAGTTAAAATAAGAAGAAGAAGAAGAAGAAAGCTAAAGCATGGGATTTATAACCAATAATTCACTGGAGAAAGAGGTGTAAAAATCAAACCTAATTTTATATTAAACTGATTGGGAGAATAAGTTCCAGAACTTTGAAAGTGTTCTTTGTTAACATTTCTGAATAAAAACCTTTAAATTCACTTGTATCTTTTATTTTAGCACATCGAATACTTTAATATTTAACCATGAAATTATTTCTATCCTTATTTGTCAAAATTCAATGTGATACACTGCCTTTTGAATGTTGTGTAAACATCCTATAATCTTTTAATGCACCAATTCACTTAACCAAAGGAAGTTTCCCTGAAAGATATTTTGTTTAGCACATGTTGCAAATATAGCACAGAAGGAGAGGTTAGTAAATTTTTAGTTCCTATAGTCACTTGAGTGGATGTCAATTTTGGATTTGGAAAATTATAGGCTCCATGATAAATATTTCAGGCTGCTGACTACAATGAAAAGTAATTAAACCAGCTATGACAACAGGTGCTGTATGGGGGAAATGCTGCCTTTTATCATGAGGTTGTGGGTGCATGTACTAAATGTGCTCCTCATTTTCTTTTTTCTATTATTCACTGAATACCCTGGGGAGATTATTCTATTGCCAGCATTTATAAGATATAATGAAACCACATTAAATATGTATCTGATTGCTACCAACTGTGTAGAAAGAGTATGCTAACCATGGTTATGTACGGCGGGTTAGACTCCGATGTTCAACTTCACTGTGTGACTTCTTTTTGCTCGACCCATGGGCCTTCACTGTTTCATTGACCTTTAATTTGAGCATCAGATATCTTCTTATTTGTTTGTTTAAATAAAAATTTTAAGAGAGTTGTAATAAGATATATGCTTCTCTTAGACTGAAGTGTTTCCATATAGGGAACTGTTTAACATACAGCATATAAACAACCATGATGGAAAATGATTTTAATCTTATCAGTTTTAATTACATATTTCTTTGAAATATTGAGTACCATATTTCACAACGCATCTCATTTTAACTTCCTTCAACTCATAGACTTCTCCTTAAAAACAAAGAGAAAATATTTTTAAAATAATATAGTGGTTCGATGTTGTTTAACAAGGAATTATGTCCATGCTAGATGTCTAAAATGAGGCAATGAATGTGAGAGTATTTTGTAAAATAAGATTCTGTACAAATGACTTATGATGATGCTTTTTAAAAACTTTCTTTTCTTACAGGATAAAAAGTTTCTAATCTTTTACTTTCTACTTGTATAGAAGACGAATATGATTAAATGGCAATCAAACTACTGCTTTAAATGTAGAAGTAACTCTCATGTATGTATTACCCCTTTTTAATTATAACTTTTCCTTTATACAAGGACACACAATTTCCCAGTATTATAAAGGCTCAGAAATCTCCTCTATGTATATATAGATCAATACTTGTTAATCAATGGAAAATTTATGGTGTATAGTTGTTTACTGACCTCCAAAGGAAAAAAAAAACCCAAATCTGATAAAGCATAGTAATCCTTAATTATTTTTCTACAAAGCTAATGCAATAAATTTAAAGATTACATGTCTTAAATTTACATACACCGTTGACATCCTTATAATGTTTCAAATAAATTTGCTACCAAAGTACTTGAGAGCTTTGGTAATGCCATATAAAATTTAATGAGAAAATATGTCTTCTATACATTGTAGCTTTGCGAGTATAGAAAAAATAAAATCTATCTCTAAAAATTTATGAAAAAGAGTTTGAATCTATTCTGAATTTTAAATCATTTATTTAAACAAATGTTTACTGTTGAGTGCCTACTACATGCTTGGCATTGGGCCAAGCATTTAAGACAACCAAGCTAAATAAGGGCGCTGTTGTAGATCCAAACACTTAGGAACACATGTTTTTCTTTTTTGTCAGATGAAGAGCCATCTTCTCGACTCTTTGTAGTGTTTACAGTTATTGAGCCAAAAGGCAGAGATTTTCTATGGATGTAGCTCTACTTCCTAGAGAATTGCTTGGGCATATGCTTTGGATTCTATGTGTCTCAGAGGTAGGAACAGAGTTACTGAGAAGAAAGATTTTTAACTGAAAGCAATTTCATTAGAACTTTCTGATGGTTATAGGTGTAATAGAAGAATTCTGCAATATGATACTAGCAATCCAGCCTTCTGTTTGATGAGAGGTTATTTAACTAGGTTTTGTTTATTCATTTATTTGAAACCTTTTTATTCCTTTACTTATGTGCTACTAGGCAATGTGCTGGGCAGTGGGGTTATGTGTGAACAAGACAGATACTATTCCTGCCCCCATGGAGCTTACCTGTGTCAGGTTGGGAAGACAGTTAAGAGAACAGGAATAGTAACACAGCATGGCGAGAGCCATGGGAGCAGAGAACCAGGGTGCCTAACTCAGCCTTCACAGCGGTGGTGGTGATCACCCAGGAAAGGGTGTCTCCAGGAATTCATGTCTGAACAAAGACCTGTGAAAATGAGTTGGAAAATTGTGGGGAGCAAGGGAAAGGAGAAAAGTGCTCCATGCAAACATAATGGAAAGTGGTTTCTGGGGAAAACAGAAGGCGAGGAGATCCTGGGTCTTGTAAGAAAAAGAATCTGTTTGCCCAGACACAGGTGTGAGGGCTGCAGGGCTAGTGAAGATTAGGGAGGCAGAATCAGGGGCTGTGACTAGTGTTAAGGAGTTTAAACCTTTTTATGAGGACAATGCAGAACCATTTATAAGTCGTGAGCAGTGCAAAGATTTTAGAATAATCATCACAATGAGAAGAAAAGGGAAAAAGTTAGGTGGCAGAGAGACCAGTGAGAGATTGGCAATAATCTATGTGAGGAACTTTTGAAGTGAGCGCTACCGTGTAGCAGCAGTGGGGATTAAGGGAAGGTATGTGAACTATGTAGGAGTCAGTATTGAAAGAATTTAATATCACTCATGTGGTGATTGAGGGAGAGGGAGGAATCAAGAATAACTCCTAGATTGCTAGCTGGGGTAACTGCATGAACGGTGGTGCCATTCCCTGATGTATGGCGAACACACTGGAGAGATCGGGTTGATGTAGTTGGGTTGGAAATACTGAGCTTGAAGTGATTCTGGAATGTACAACAAATACGTGAACTGGAGATATCGATGACAAATGAAGCCATGAGGATGAGTATGGGAGATTGCTCAGGAAGAGTGTGCAGAGTGGGGAGGAGAAAGAGGCTGAACTGCAACAAAATATAAAGCATATATAAATACTGAGGAGCCTAAAACTTTTGAGAACAGTCAGAGAACCAGAAAGAAAACCGTGAAAGTTTAGGATTATGGAAGCCAGCAGCAGTTTCAAATGTAGGAAGTGATAGATAGCACCTGGTGTTGCTGACAGGGCGAGTAAGATGAATATGAGTATTCTAATATGTTCATTAGATTCAGACATAGGCTGTTTTTGTTGACTTGCCACAGGCATGTATAATTCCTGTGTTATGTGTCAGGTACAGCGACTTTGTTGGTGTTCCAGTACTATGATACTGGAACAGGCATTTTACATACATTACCTTCTGTGATCTTCACAGTGCCCCTGTGATCTGGTATTATTACGTTGATTTTACTGACAAGAGAGTCAAGGTTACATAACTTGTTCAGGGTCACAGAGCTAGTAATCGTGAGACTTAGAGCTGAACGTAGATTTGCTTTCTTCACCTATACTGCACTGCCTCAGAGGAGTTCTGGCTCAATATCTGGGGATGTAGTGTCAACTCATGCCCGTTGTGAGGCTGTCCTGGTCTCTTCTGAGTTGAGTTTGTGCTGGCATCTGCTTCCCACCTGATAATCTAGTTTGAATTTCAGTGTTACTGTTCTCTGTCCAAGTTTTTTCTTAGAAATCTGCCCAGAGCAGCAGTCCTGTTGATGTCTTGGGCCAGGTAAATTTTTGCTATGGAGGGGCCATCAAGTGTCTTGTAGGACATTTAGCAGCATCCCTGGCCTTTACCCACTAGATGCCAGTAGCACCTGCCCACCCCCAACTGTGACAATAAAAATGTCTCCACACATTTACAAATGTCTCTGGGAGGCAAAATCACTGCCAGTTGAGAGCCACTAGCCTGGAGCCGTGTGTAGTCCCTTTAGGACTGTTGCTCTTCCTTCCCGTTCTTACTGGCCTTTTCCCTTCCGAACACCACCATTGAAACTACAATCCAGTGTCTGACCACTGGGCTAGTTGTTACAATGCCCCTATCCAATCACTGCTGGCCCTCTGACTTGGATTCCAAGTAGCCTTCTGCTGGATGTACTGCTGCTGGGACTCTATCTCCCTACAGAGAAAATTGTGTTACACCACCTAAGACCTCCTACCTGGAGGCCTTTAACACAGCCTGTGTCTACCCCAGCCTGTTGCTGAACTGTATTTTTTTCCTCATTTCTGCAGCCAAGTGGCTAACTCTCTAAAGTCTAGTTTAAGATCTAAATATGTGCCTTCTGTTTCTTCTGCTATAGTTAACTAGGAAGTTTCTACCCATATTTTAAGATATGAACCATTGTAACACTAATAATGACACAAAAACATGTCTAAGGTGGAGAGTATAGCAACTCATGACTGACATAATTTCCAGAGCATCTCTACTTTCCTTTAAAAAATCCTGTTATAGCTTCAGCGTCCATCAGTTAGTTTAAACCCACTTCCAAACTTTATTTTCTGTATTATCTCTTGGGATAATGTATCAAGTAAAGTAGTACCTCACTGAATATTTAATATGCATTAAATTTCCTCTTTCAAATTTCTAGAGTTGCCTACTAGTTTTAAAATTAAGGAGTTTAGTAAGAAGATGATGTCCATCATACTCAAACTTGTACCTTCAATCCTTAATTATCACCCTAACAGGATTTATGTTCCCATACTTGGACTTTTCTTTTTCTATAGTTATTTAGAAACATTTCTCTCTCCTTGATTATTTTAGTTGCTGTGAGCTTAATACTTTCTCATTTTATTATGCTTGTTTTAGGCTTTGCAAACAAAATTCCATGTGGTGTTCCAAATGCAGAGCCACTAGGGTTTTGTTTTTGTAAGAGTAAAATAATATTTTCTGTTATAAACATTGTCTTTGTTGATTCTTTTTTTTAATTTCAGAATATTACAGGGATACAAATGTTTTGGTTACATGAATTGCTTTTGTACAGTTTGAGTCAAAGTTATGTGTGCCCATTCCCCAGATAGTGAGCATTGTACCCATTAGGTGTGAATTTACCCATCCCCTCCTACCCCTACCACCTGCTTGGTTTTTGTTGAGTTTTACTTCCATATGTGCACATAAATGTTGATCGATTAGGTCCAATTTGTCTCTATTGATTCTGGTTTTGAATACTGGGATATATCAGACTATTTCATCAAAAAACAAAACAAGACAGTTTATTCAATGAAATATTCAGTTGCAGTTGATATTTTATGTCAGGTTCCCTCTTCAATATCATATGATTTATTTTGCTAAATTTAGGTAATGAACCAACTGTCCTATATCTACATGTGTATATTTTTAATATGAACATTGATTACCTAGCTATTTCCTGTAAATAGGCTATATCCCCATAATTAGTCTTGATCTCTTTTGAAAAGGTATTATTCTAGGTGTCAGCCGTCCAGCAAAAATAAGGTATACTTTATTTAGGCAGGTGAGAGAATAATATTGAATGTTCTTGAGGATTTACTCTCTTAAGTTTAGACATGATGAATCTGAGAACATTAAGAATAGTCACTGGGTAGTAGGAATTAAGGGTATAAGCAACATAATCATAACAGAATGATTCTTATGTCTGAAGCAAATAAGAAATGTACAGTTTCATTTATTAATAATTTCAAATTAACCATAGGATGTAGGTGGGCACTATATTATTATCTCTATTTTGTAGCTAGGAAAATTGAAGCAGAAATTTTAAGTAATATGTCCAAAGTTACCAAACTAGTAAGTAGAGAAATGGAATATAAATTTAGGTCTGCTTAAATCCAAAATCCCTGATCTAAGCCAATATATTCCTAAAAGTTTCTATAATGGTAGCAGGCTAGGAGCAAGGCAGGAGCATTACTAAACCATTGCTTTAGAGAACTGTCCAATAGAAATATAATATAAATCAGGTATGTAATTTAAAATTTTCTAGTAACCACTTTAAAATAAAGTAAAAAGAAACAGAAGAAAACAATTTTCATAGTATATTTTATTTAACCTATGTCTAAAATGTTATCATTTCAATATGTAATCAAAAATTATTAATGAGATATTTTATATTCTCTTTTTGTACTAAGTCTTTGAAATCCAGTATGCATTTTATTCTTTAGCACAACTCAATTTTGATTGTGCATATTTCAAGTGCTTAATACTCACTTGTGGCTGATGGCTATTGTAACAGCACAGCTCAAGAGGCCTTGAAACTGGATTTGGGTAATTTTTATTTTAAACTTTACCTTGTACCGTGACATTTTATCTCACTTTTAAGATTTTCCTAGTCATAAATAATTTCATGTTTGAATGACCTATCCTTGGATCAATTGTGTTGTGAGGAATTAAAAGGTTGGTGAGGACCAGTGATTTCCCTTCCCACCCCCCTACCTCTGTTAGTGGCCATCATAATGTGAGCAGGTGAAATTAGTCAGGAATTCCCAAAGGAAAGGTGAATCTCAAGGGTCAAAAATCAGGATTTTAGGCCTAGCTGCTCCTCCTCCCTTGTAAATCCTGGAGTTTTCTTTTCTTAGGGAGTTAGTGGTTGCCTTAAATTTGTTCCAACAGTTTGGAATTTGAGCACTAGTGATTCTCAGTATATTAGTTTTGACCTTTCCTTTCTTGCTTGATGTCCTTTTACTCATCTGGTGAATCTGCAAGCAGGTCATTTCTTGGAAAGTGTAGGCAAAGCCTTCCTCTTTTCTTCTAAGAGGGTTAATCTAGTGAGTGATCTGGGAGGGGGCAATTAGTCTCTTTCAACCAGTAATTTCTATCAGATTCCCCCACCAAACTGGTGCTAAAAAATGCAACAGCATAGGTAGCAGCAAAGTCCCAAACAGATTGTTATGCAATAGTCCCTTCTAGTTAACCAGCTCCTAGCACCAGCTATAGTTTAAATCAATCTAGAAGCAAATTAAGAGGTAACTAGAGAATCTGGGCAAGAAACAAGAAACCAGCTTCTAAACCAGTTGATGGACTATGAGCAAGAACTATTCACAAAATGACAGCAGGTGTGTTATCTAAAACTTGAAGAAACCAGATATTTAAAATGACGAGCTTAGGCAACGGATACTTTTACCAGTAAGATATTTCAGGGCAGTTGTGATGTAATTGTAAGCTTTGGGAAAATAAGTAAAGTATGATAATAATAAATAAATAAATAAAATTTTCTAAATCTTGCACTTGCTGAAATTCCATTCCAAGTGGAATCATGTGGAAAAACCTAGATCCTGCCAATTAAACTAAGACAATTTGCAGCAATGTAATATACATAAAAATGTGTACAGCAAAATATCTTCAACATTCATTCTCACTCGGATGAATCTTAAGTTCCCTCAAGGAGGATTAGGCATCAGCAGTTGGTGGAATTGCTGCTTATGTCCAAGACAGTAATAGACTGAGAAGAGACAGCAAAGATAGCCAAGAGGACATCAGAAGATAAAACAAGTATGATCTGACAATTAGGCGCACATTTGACTTTATGCTTTGTGTCAAGCAAGCTAATGACTAGAATTTGGAACCCCATTTTCACTATTTCTTGGACAAAAAAAATTGAAAGAAGTTGGTTGTAAACCAGTAAGGTCACTTGAATCTCCCTTCTCTTTGCATGCCACCTTATCTTGTAAAACCAAAGTAGATGTTAATCCCAGAATCATTTTAGCTTAATTTCTAAGCATGTAAGGTGTTCTGACAAATTTCTCTAATTTGTCACAATCAGTATCCCTGAATCTAAGCCCTGTACAAAACAATAGCAACAACAAAAAGGACAATGGGAAATGCAAGTAGAGATCAGAGATACTTTTCCTTTACCAGATTGAACAGAACTACTCTCCCCACCTCCTCCCTCCCACAGTGAAAAGACTGTAAAGCCCAAGGAAATACAAACAGACATGAAGCTTTTCCAAATAGGCCATAATTCAAATCTAGTCCAGTTCTTGAGTACTAAATTTTTTTATCAATTGTTTGGGAAATTTGAGCATAACAGGCTTGGAACTGCTTCTCTATTTTTGTAGAGAAGCAAAAAACAGAAAGCTCTGAGTGGTAGATTCTTTACTGCCTTTATGTTTTCAAATAGGAAAGGTTAGAGTAGGAGATTTTTACTGACATCCCTCACGCTAACAGCTCTAAGATAAGCATATGTCAACCTGCCCCTGTTTTTTTTTAAACTACAGTTAAAATTTATAAAAAATTCAACAATGTCAGTTTCTAAGTTCTTCATACAACAGCTTTTTGCCTAGACTATTAGACATCTCATCAGTAAAATATTTTGTGTCTATTGAAGAAGGAACTTGATTTTACCTGGATAATTCATCCCTTGCCCTGGGCTGACAGCAAAAGGGCCAAGCTCTCCATATGTTGAACAACATTCCACAATGGCATAAATACACTAGACAGGTTTCACGGCTGTTACTACTTGTTTCTATGTCAGATAGGGACATTTCCATCTCTCAAAACTTTCCTGAATTTTTTCTTTCCTTTTCTATATAGATTTTGCTGATCTATGGCAACATACCAACATAAATTCAGTAGGATTTAACTAATACCTATAAAGTCATGAAATCCCTTTCCATATACCTGTATGATCCTTTCTTTTTTAAAAAATTGGCTCCTTAATATGGTACTACATCAGAGGTCCTGTAAGATCCTTATTTTAATTGTCAGCCTGGGTTCAGCATGTATCATAGCCACATCATTATATAATATAAACCTCTATTTGTAGATGGTGTAAATTCTCCCCTTCAGGGTGTAAATTGCCAGGTGTCGCAAACCCTGGTATTCTCCAAAATCTGTCTCATTAATCTGCTTCCTAGACAGAAATTTTCATTATTAAATCCTTTGTTTCACTTAGACTAAATAGAAATGTTGTCTACATGAGGCTGCTGTTTAATGGAACACATAGTCTGTATGTAAGATATGCACAGTAGATAAAATTTTGCTCAAATTGTATTAACTCATCTTTGATATTCTGTGTAACAGTGAGTGTTGTGGGATGTAGGATGTATACTCAATTATATGCCAAAACAGTCAACTTCCCCACCACGTGTTGTAAGGAAGAAGTAGTTTTTGAAATAGAGGTCAAAAGGCAGAAAGATCACCACACTCAGCTCTCTATCAAATATTTGATCCTGTAGAAATCAAAGAATCACAAGACTGGAGAATTATTGGTCCACCTTCACACCAACCCACCTTTAAACCTTTCTAAGGAAGTAAGTAGTTGTCCTATTTGTATATAAAGTCTTTCAAAGGAAAACTTTTGATAATGACTTATGTGTAGTAGACCTTACTGGTGGGAAAATCTTGCCTATTCCCTAATTAAATTTAGTGCCACTGTAAAAAGAACCAAAAGAATCATAGAGAAGTTAAGACACATGGGAAAAAAATCTCTACAAGTTAACAAAGTCTAATTGCAACATTTTTTTGATGGCAGAATTGTAACCCAGAACTTCTTTAAACTGAGTAATTAAAAGGTTACATATTTTCAGATTAGCATATGTTTGAATATAATCTGTAACAGTGACATCTGGTGGCTTTTATGATAATGCTATGGCATCTTTCATACAAAGTCATGCCATTATTAAATAGAATTGTACCATAGTTTTGTGCTTTATGGGAGACAGAATAAACATAGGTGCATATTGGCTTGTACCAAAGTATTCCTTATAAACTTGGAATAGCAAAATGTGAAATATTTTTGCAAGTTTACAAGTTGAAACTTTCAGAGAAGACTATAAAAATTAACATCTTAACCTAAAACATTTTAGTCACACTACCATGAACTTGCTGGCTTGAAATTTATGTGTATTTAACTTTCATTCATTTTCCCTGTGTTGATGATGGAGTGCAGCCTCAGATTGGCATACTCTTTCATAGCTGCTTCCAACACCAGTCTGTCACTCACAGTAGCTAAAACCCCAGGCCGTCTGGAATAAATTTAATTCATTGCCCTCTTGAGCTCTACCAGGGCTAAATGGAGAGGGAAGGGTGAATAGTTGAATCTCAATCTTTCTCTCAGGGTGTTAAATGGTAATGATGACCTTGATTTGTCCATGTACACTTCTCCCCTCCCCCAAGTCTTGAGGTCTAGCAACCCACACGCTGAATAACTTTCTGAACACAATGAAAAAAAATAGGAGAATATATATATTAGCAACAAGGATTCTTTAAAAAATTATGTGTTAGCTGCACAGAATTATAAAATTCCATCCTTCAATTTGCACTTTATTTACTGCATGGAAAGCAGTCAGGAGGCTGATCTCCTAGGCAAATCCTATCTCTTAAACTTCTCTGACAGTCCTTCATAAACACTGGCTGATGCAGAACTCCTATACTGGAGCTCTACTATAAGGGGACTTTTAGTCTTGTATTTTTAGTAGGTTGAGCACTCAGATAATTTACATTAGGTAATCTGGTTTAATTTGCACTGTTGAATGTAGAAGAGAAGTGTGACTCTGACAGGAACACTTGCACTTGTGTGTGCAATTTGAAAGTGATCTAAGCATCAGGCTGTATTGATGGTATTTTCGATTGTCATGTGCTATATTTAAGTATATCCAAATAAGCAAATCTGTTGGTTGACTTCAATAACCTGCAATTTCTGCTTTCTTTCTGTCAGGGCATGTCATCTGTGGTAGATAACAGGACTTATCAAGAAAAACACTTTATTAGAGAGTTAGGCAGAGAAACAAAGTATACTCAGGCAAGATTTTCTTCAAATAATTGAATTGAAGTAATAACAGTTTAATGTTTCCACAACACTAAGTTGTGAATATATTCAGGCAAAGAAAATACTATGTATAGAAGTCATCTTGTAAATAGGATATGTAGTTATCAATTCAAGGAATAAATCAATACCCATAAGTCGGTTATATTATCTCTTAATCCCTCATGGGGATAAATAATTATTTTTTCAAGTATATCTAATCTGTGAAATAACGGGTCAGGATTAGCATAGACTTCCCTCTTTATGTCTGTTTATGTCATGACATCCCCATAAAAAACATACGACTTCTTGATGAACTCTTCCAGTCTGATGAACCACCTAAACATTGAAAAACTCCCAAATTGATAATTGATAATGTTTCCACTAAACTTCAGACTGTAATAACTATTATTTCATTGGATGTGTAGCAGACACGTTAAACATAACATGTCCCTGTTGTTCCTGATTTCCCCAGCAAAGCATCTTCTCTCACAGTATTCATCATCTAAATAAATGGTGCCTTTATTCTTCTAGTAGCTCAACCTAAAATATCTTGAGTCGTCCTTGACTCCCTTCTTTCTCTCATACACCATATCTGATCCAATCCATCAGTAAATCCTATTTTATAGTTTTCTACCATAAAAACACATCCTGATTCAATTACTTCTTACCACTCCACTATTTACTATCTTTGTCCAAGCCACTATTTTCATTTGCCTGGATATTCTACTTTTAACCCTTCTTAGTATGCAAGACACCATATCTTAGTTAATACTGTCATATTAATTAATTAATATTGTATATTCTACAATATATAGAATATTATATATTCTCATTCCAACAGCCAAAAGAATCCTTTTAAATTTAAGTTATATCATGTCATCCTTTTGTTCAAACCTCTCCAAAAGATTCACTTCTCATGCAGAGAAAAATTCTAAATTCTTTTTTTTATACATATGTGGAACCTTTATTGCTTTTAAAAATTATTTTGTTTTGAAATGTATCATGCATACAGTAGAATACATAAAAATAATATGTACAGTTTACAGAATAATGAGAACATCCATATACCCTCCATTTAGGCTAAAAAGTAGAACATTGCTATTACCTTAGAACCCACCCCCTCCAAAGGTAACCACTCTCCTGACTTTCACAATAACTCTTCCTTGCTCTTCTTTATGGTTTTACCATCTATGAGTATATCTGCCAGTTTAATTGCTTAAAAGGCTCTATATAGTCTGGTTCCTTCTCTATATCCTTTATCTCCACTATTGTCTCCTTTTAAGGTTGCTGCTTAAGCACCAGCAACCTGGCCTTCTTGCTTTTACTAGAATATACCACACGTTGTTGCTTCGGAACCTCTGTATTTTCTGTTCTGTCTGCCCTGGATCATCTTTCTCTCACATAACTTCTTTGCCAGATCTTTCATTTCCTTCCTATTTTTGTTGAAATCTCATCATCTCAGTGAGGCTTGCCCTGCCTATTCTATATGTGATTGCTACCACCCTCCCTCCTTCCCCCTTATCTTCCTTCTCTGGTATTTTCTTCCATTTACGACCAACTGATATTTTATATATTTTACTTAAGTATTTGTTCATTGTTTGTTTGTTTCCACCCATTTCCCAGAATACAAACTCCATGAAGGGATTGAAATCTGATTTGTTCACTGCTGTCTGTATTCCCAGCACCTAGAACAGTGCCAGGAACATAAAAACTCGATAAATGTTTATTGAGTGAGTGAGTGAATGGATTAATTATCTGTAACTGCATCTTGTACACACATTTCCTCAATGAAAAGAAATTTCTCTCAGGTTAACCTGGTGGACAGCATCATGTTTTTGATTAATTTAATCTAAGATGATGTCACAAAATTTCAAAACTAAGTTTACCACATTGGATTTATTTAATAATTGAAATGACCCTGGGGATATATGAATTGATATTTATTCCAATCTTCCTTTATTTCTATTGACTCTAAGAAATAATTGAAATGGATTTTCTGCCTTATTCCTGAGCACAAAGATCAATGTGCAAATTGGGTATTTCTTTTTTTTTGTTTCAAATGCAACACTGCCTAGCAGATTAGACAACAGTCACTCATTCTGGTTATCTATTGCTGTATAACAAACTATCCCCAAATTTATTCTGTTATTTTGAATTAAAATAACAAGAACATCAATTTGCTCATGAGTCTTAACTGGAGACAGGCTTGGCAGGAGATGGCTTGTCTCTGCTACACTCAGCATCATCTGGGGGTGACCCAAAGGCTGGGGCTAGAGTCATCTGAAGGCTTGCAGTTGATGCTGCCTGTCAGCTGAAACCTTAGGTGAGGCTGTCAGCTGGAACACCCTGACATGCCTCCACATGTGGTTTGGGCTACCTCACCACATGGCGACTGGGTTCCAAAGGTGAGCATTCCCAAGACAGAAGCTCAGGAAGAAGACATACCACCTTTTATGAAACAGCCTTGGAAGTCATGCATTGCCACTTTTTCTGTATTCTATTTGTCAAGGATGTCACAAAGTTCTCTTTGATTTCAAGGCCAGGAGAAAGAGATTCTACCTCTTGGTAGAGAATATGACATGATTCTGAAAGAGCATGTGAGACCAGAGATATTGGGATATTGTTATGGCAATTTTTAGAAAATGCAAACTGCCACAGCCACTATGTGGTATTTGAAGTGCTTTGAGGTCCATGTTGACTTAAATGATATTCTATTAACAGAGCTTATGGTAAAGATATAGAATTTCCATATTGTCTTTCAAATAATCTGTGTACTGCTATCACACAGAGGGTAGTGTTGCAGTTTTAAAATATGCTGACAAGTTTTTTACAATATTTCCATAAAGAAGTGGCCACTTTTTTCCCTCTTCTTGAATCTATGCTGGCCTTAGAGACTCAACTTATTACCAATAAAACGCTGCAGAAGTGGTATTATGTGAATTCCAAGACAGCTTTCACCTTCACCAGCAGAACACTTGTGTTTGGAATTGTTAGCTGTCATGTAAGTCCAACTATCCTTAGGCTACCATGCTGTGTGGAAGCTTAGGCCAAGCTCAAGAGGCCAATAATATAGGTGCTCTGGTTGACAGTGTTCCCAGTTGACAGCAGCATCAAGTGCCAGACATGAGAGGGAGCCATCTTAGATGTCCAGCCCAGATGAACCTTAGTGACTGCAGCCCCACATCTGATTGCAACCACACGAGAGACCCCAAAGGAGAACTGACCAACCAAACCCTTCCAGAATTTCTGACCTACAAAATCATGAATGAAATAAAATGGTTGTTTAAGCCACTAAATTTGGGGGTAATTTGTTATTTAGCAAAGACAATCAAACAGGTAGAGATAATGGCCAAGAGAATATAATTTTTTTGAGAGCTATAATCTTCAAATCTCCATTTACTCAGAAAACCAAATTATGAACATCTAAATTAATATGAAATTTGATTTTGGAAAATTGTATCTGAATGATAACATCTGAGGTTTTTCAAAGTTCAATTTTTCTAGGACCTTTTTTTGGGCAGAGGCCATCAGAATATGAGAGTTTGATTACAGATGCCAATTTAACCTAGGTTGCTACCCTATTTTCATAAGAAGTTATAAGGTGTATTCAGTGCCCAATAAAGATGTAGCTACCTTAGGGATTTCACACCTGTTCTTTCCTCTGCCAGAAACATTCTTCCTCAGACTTTCACGTGGCTTCCTCCTTCCCATCCATCATATCCTACAAGGGGTCTTCCTTGATCATGCTGTGTATTATAATCTCTCTTCCCAATCATTCTATATCCCTTTTTCCTCTTTCGTTTTTTGTATAGTATTAATCACTAACTGATATTATCTTAGGTAAATATTTTTCTTGTTCCTTCTTCAACTAGAAGATAAAGCCTATGAAGACATGGGATTTGTATGCTTGCTTCTTGTTGCATATTCCCAGCATGTAGAATAACACCTGGCACATAGTTGGCCTTCAAAAATATTTGTTAAACAATTACATGAAATATAATTCAGAAAGCCATAATGAAAATATTTATGTGTGTTCTGAAATCTATATGTGAATATTTTAAAATAAAATGATGCCCCTTTTAGTTTGAAGCAAAAAAATGAATTTACCCAGCTTATAATATCTGTGAGAGAAGCCTCAGAATTAAAGGAAAATAATTAATTTCTGAAAGTTGAAGATATTATTACAATAAATTTTTCTGTACTTTGTCCTCTTCTAGAAGATAAGAAAGTACATTTTGTAATGTATAAAGTTAATTTTATAAGCTATAATTATCTTCTCACACATTAAAATAGAATTTTTATCAAGTAGGGATATTTTGGTGTATATATTAAAAATTTAAAAAGAGTAAGGGGTTTATTTTTGGCCATTCTGTGCAAAACACAGTGCTAGGAGACATGAAAGGATGTAAAGATGAATCAGACCAGGATGTTGCTGTTCATGAGGTGCAGGAGGACGCAGTTCATGCTGGCGATCCAGGCACACATCAGACACCGGCCTAGCCCCTCAGCTCTGTGTCTCGTTCATCCCCAAGGACAATGCTGTATGACAGATATCATCACCTCCCTTACAGGTGAGGTAATGCAAGGTCAGAGAATCTAAGATGCATCCCCAAAGTCATAGAACTATTAAGGGATATACTGCATGTTGGAACTCAAGAGGCCTGTTGCTGAAGTCCATTCTGGGGAGAAGACTACAGACTAAGCACTGTGGTGGTTCAGAGGATACAGAGACTCCATATCTAGTACATTTCAGGGACAGCATTATTGGGCTTTATATGGTCAATTTCCAGGGACATATATTTGCTACATGAGGATGTTCCATATAAAAAAAAATAAGTTGGATTCAATGATTAAACCCTTTTTTACTCCTTTGCAGTAAAATAATGGGAAAATCTCTTGAAATTACTGAATCATCAATCCTAATTCTTTAACAAGATTGTGAATATGCTGGTCTGTGCAAAAATAAACATGAAGACACCGATGTAGGATTCATCCAAGTCATTCTATGGTTGAAGACTGTCACTGAAGTGTAGTGAATTCACGATTGTAGTTAAAATCAATTGCCTAATATTTTAACTATTGTGCTATAACAGCTCTGTACAATTGTTTGGTTATTATCACTTTGCTGTAAATGTATACCCTGTTATACTATTTTGATACAATTTTTATACTAAAAGTCAACCTTCTGTTAGATCTTTTAAAAAGTTAGAATGTTAGTTAATGAGCTCTTAAAAATTACAACCCCCCTCCAAAGTGACAATGAAATATACCTCCAAGTCAGAGAAATATTGGAGTGGCAGACTGAAAATAGTAAGACAAATAATTTAAGAAAAAATAAAATGAAGAATTAGTTCAAAAAGTTGGCCTGATTCTTTCCACTGATGAATTACAAAACATCACTGTAGCAGTGCACATATTCACTCTTTTTCATTGTTTCTTACTCAGGGCTGAAGTTTTATAACTCTACAAAATTATTTTTTTCCAAGTATAAAATAAGCATCATTTACTTAACTTCTTTCTTGACAGAACAGAAGCAAAGGGTGTGACTAGAGAATACTGCAATTAAGATAACACCTTCCTGGTGTACTTGTAAAATACGACTGCATTCTAAGAATTGTAGTTTAAGGGTGTGGATGGTGATTCTCAATTGTCACAGTTCTTAAAAATAAAATCACGTGTATAGTGATCCAACTTCCCATGAATAAGAGAGTAACCGTATATTTCAGTAAAAAATGATAGAACCATAAGACTCAAATTAGTCTTCTTTAAACTATTTTATCATTTTTTACTTTCCACATATGAATATATTTGAGCCTTCCAGCCCCCAAAACTTTCTCTTTCAGACTTCAAGACATAAAACCCAGCTTTTGTGAGAACCTTAGGATCTTTTTGTTACCTTTGGGAAGTTGCATAAATGGTTTACAATTTCAAACAGCCCTGAATCTGTACGGTGTGTGTCTGTGTGTGTGCCTGCACGTGCACGCCTGCTTCTGTGGGTAAATAAGAAGCATGCCAGGCAGCATAAAACAGTCACTGAAGAGAGGTCCTGAATCTGGTTTGGCAAATCAGGATGCCACCGTGTATCAGGGTATTACTTTCACGAGCGGCAGCTGTTCTTGTGACTATAAAGTTAAACACATCGGCTAAGTATATTCTGAAGCCAGTGATAAACAAGTGTCTCAAAGATACATCCACACAACAGCGCATGTTTAGCCTTTTATGTACGACAATGGGTGTCCCACATCAGCTTTCTCCTTCTTCAGGTTTCCTGCAGCCCCCCGACTGTCCCTGTCACCCAGTGCCAGATGGGAAGTGAGAGCTCAGCTGATCCACCGCTTTGTGGTGGAAACCCCCAGAGCTTCAACTCCAGGCTACAGGTTACCGAAGCCGTCATGAAAAATTCAGAGCTGATATTAACAAGTCTGTTGAAAGTAAAGCGCGTGTCACATTATCCACCCTGCCTTTCAGTTAATACTAAAGCTACTGTCGCCAAAGGAACAAATGCATACTTGCTGCGTTTGTGCTCAAAACTATTAGGATTGTGCTACGTAAATTCAGAACTAGGAAGAAAGATGGTGTAAAAATAGAAGAGCGAAAGATCAGTCGAATTACTGAAAGTTCTAGAGAATGAAAAGTAGAATAGTGAGTTGGAAGGAAGTGACCTCCTAATACATGGAATGAAATATGGAAATATTTTACTGAAGTTCCAGTTCTGTAGCTTCATTAGATGATTAAATGTGTTTATAATTGTTTTATGTATACATCGCTTCTGTATTTTTCCAGTAATAAATATGTTTTATAAAAGTTCTTTTAATTAAAGAAAGACAATCCTCTAGAAAAATTTTTGAGGTTTTATAAAAGTAATTACTCATTATAATTTTTTGAGTACTTGCTAAGTCCCAAGCACTTGCTATTTTCTTAGCACTTTTCATATATTATTCTATTTACTTCTCACAACAAGCCAATAAGGTGGGTACTATTTATAATGAACACCATTTTCTAGGTTAGGAAACTGAGGCACTGGACGGTTAGGTGACTTGCCCCTGGTCATATAGTAACTGACAAATTTAAACCTAGGCTGTCTCTTTCCAGATCCTGTAAATTTAACCACTACTCTATCACTATTTTCAATTCTTTATATTTCAAAGAATGCAGAGAAGTTCAAAGGATACTATAATATCCTACTCCCTTCCCAAATCAATAGAGATTTCACACCTTAAAAAAATAAACAACAATTTACAAATGAAGTGAAAGTCACTGTTGACAACCAGCCTCAGTCCTATTCCTCTTGAATCTTCCCCAAAGGCAACTATTATCATGAGTTTCATGTGTATTTTAAAATGTAATTTTATGTAAATATATATAGTATTATATATAGTATGATGTCACACTGTAAATATCTTTCTACAGCTTTCTTTTTTTTCCAACTTTTTGATTTTTGAAATCTCTCCATGTTAAATATGAAACTATAAAAGGAAACTCATAGAGGACGATGAGTTTGTGAGAATTTAACAGGAGGCAAAACAGTGATAACCCAGCCATAGGCTACAGTACATATATTACCTCATGAGCTGAATGGGATTTAATGGGAGCACATAGGAGGTCTTAGCATGAATGCAGTGATTTAGTAGCCAGACATACACATCAACCAACTGTCAACCTCCTTTGATTCCCATCCCCCTTTCTAATGAAATGAGGGAGCCATACCTCATCAGAAACTTTAAAGAAAATATTCTTAATCTCATTACAAATAAGACATTTCAATTTCTTTCTTTTCAAAATGTACTCATGTATGTTACTGTCAGATCATAAAGTGCCTGAAATTTCATCAGGGTATAAAAAGTTCCTCAACTCTAATGTTATAGTAAACACAATTTAAATAAATAAAACTAAGCTATTGTGGAACTTCCATAGTAAAATTTCTAAATATCCGAGAATAGAAGCAAGTTTATACTTTGCTTCCATCAGATAAAAGTTAATCTACATCAAGGAAGGAAAATATTAAGTGAATTGACTATACACGATTTGACCACAACCAAACCCTCTTGGTAATCTAAGCAAGAGCTATTTAGTTGTAAAAACTCAGAACATTAGCTGGGATGCGTCATTCCTAGTCTAACCCTGTCACTGCTCTAAACCAATCTTTAAAGAAAGGGAAAGGGGAGGGTGAGGGAGGGGTAAGCAGAGTGATTAAAAGTATCAGTAGATAATATGATTATTATTCTCTAGTACTTGCGAGTTTCATTAGAATAAACAAGGGATGTAACACAGAACTGATCTATGTAATAAAATATTTCACCAGGAAACCATCATAAAATCTAACATGTGCTAGTTATTGCCATTTACTCAAAATTCACTGTTTGAAGGCCAAGAATAAGAATTACCTATATTAACTAATACTAGAGCTTCACATACATTTATCTACTCCCCAATTTCAATCTCAAAATCAAAATAGCTGGAATTTGTTCGATTTTAAGAGCATAGTTGCATTTGAGAGAAATGCAAAATTTCAGTTTAATTGCAAGAGCCATGTAAGATTGCTTGGTAGTCATAAATCTTGCCATAGTTTGTAAAGATTCAATAAACTCTGATAGTAACATTACAATTGAAGGGAAAAAATTCTAGTATTGTTTTATTGTCATTGTGTGTGTTTTTACCCTCATTTATTTGTCAACGTTTGTACTTTTTGACAGTGTCCCAGTGTGAGATGGCCATTCAACTGCCATCTAAAATGCTAATAAGTAGAAAAGAAGAACCTCTTTCTTATTTTTTCCTTGGTCTTATGAACAGTTTCCGTTACCCTAATGCTGAGCAAGGTTGGCAGGATAGACATTTTAAATATCACTTGAAAATATGTTAAGTAGAATGTAATCTCTCATCACTGAATCTATCAGCTGAATATTTCTGGACAGTGTCTAACTTCTGGGAGGATACATTAAAAAAAATACCTGCTTCCAACATTGAAAACATGAAGATAATTCTGACCCATATACAGTCCCATTTATGAGAGGCATTATTTAATCTTTCCTTTCATGATAGCCAACACAAGGACTTTTGTTTTATTTATGAATCTAATTGCTCAGATGACTCCTACCCCTTTTGAAGTATTCAATATTCTCATTTATCCAACCAGACCATAAATTACTTGAGGACAGCCCAGAATAGTGCTTCTTTGCATATAGTAGATGCTTAGTAATTTGTAGGTCTCAGGAAATTTAATTGATTTGATCCAGAATTTAAATTTATAGTTTATTTTATGTTTATATTTTAAATTACCACTAATAGCCATGTAATTTTCAATTCAAAATTCCTATGATTGGTTTGCAGACTTTGGAATTTTTCTAGCTTTCATATAACCAACTTCAAATAGGTAGGCAATAATGGCAATTTAATATAATAAATAACTCTCAGAATTTGGCTTTGTAAATAGGAAATTCTATTACCCTAGTTGCAGTTCCATGAAAAATATGTACAACTTTCTACTTTTTAGATGGAAAAGAGAGTCAAAGAAATTCAGCAACTTGTTTTATATCACGTGTTTATTCCTCCTGGGACCTACATCTTCTGCTTTTTCTATAAAGACTTAATTTTAAAATGTTTTAGTCCATATTCATATAATAAAACTGGATTTTATCTCCGATATACACAAAAATGGAAACATAAGAGAAATATGTTCTTATTTAGGGTGTAGTTTTATTATCAATACAACACTTAGGTTTCTATTACTAAAATAAATTATTGAAATAATTATTTATCTGGATAATCCATATATGGAATTAACTCTTATTAACTTTTTTTCTGAAAAAGTAGATTTTTACTATAATTCTTATGTTTTGGAAGTGACCTTTAGAGACAAAGACATCTTACACATGGCATCAGCCAAAAACTACACACAAGTAAAATTGCATTATCTTCCACTTCATTGTCAGGACTCTGGTAGAAGTCAATGGCTAACGAAAATTTACAGAAACCCTTTCTTGTCCAACTTTGTGAAAAGTGAACTAGTTGGATGACTTAAAAGGAATCTGTTTATATATGTACTGCATACAACCTGACATATAAGTCACCATGGAAAGCACTAAAGCAAAGAACTTGACTGAAAATATTGATGCTGTCTTCATTATTTTATAGAACTACATTCTCAGAAACATTTTTTAAAATGCATTTTAGTGACATGGGATTCATGGCAGAGATCATGATTTCTATCATAATAAAAACTTGAGCTGAGAGAAAATCTTCCTGTTGGAGTTTTTCACTTTTAACTAAAATACTCATGACATTTTATTTTAAACTACATATCTAGTCTTTAGGAGAGCATTTAAAATGTTACCTCAGAATAATCTCTTTTGATAATGAGCTATTGAGTCCAAGTGCAATGATGTGCTACAAAAGGTTGTTAAACTTTTGTTTTTCTAAAGATTTCCATGATTCATTTCACATTCTGCTGTCAAATGTTGGCACAATTAATTTAATGACAATTAATAATTCACTGACTTTTTATGTTTAAGTCAGGACTGTGATGGTTATGAATGACATTCATTTTTGTTTTTTAATTTTCTAAGTCTTTATTTCCTTACTGTCTAACCTTTCACTGACATAGTCCTGGCTGCTTTCATACTTCTTTATTGTTTACTGAATAAATAATTGAAAAGTGAGCTGTAGAAATTCCTTTCCCATTTTTACTGCCTTTCCACTAGATATGCCATTTTTGGCTTTTTTCACTGGTTTAAGTTTATATTCCTGGGAGTAAAGTACAAGTTTGTAAAAATAAAAAATTTTAAAAAGAGAAAAAAAAAGAAAGTACAAGTTTTGGTGGGGGGAACCAAATAGATAGTGAAAGTGAAATGAGGTTAATATCCTAGTTGTTGCTTTTATCTTCTTAAAAATTTGATTATTTATGAAATTGTTACCAAATTAATATTTCATCTTTCTTTTTTCTTCAAAAAGTAATATAATTATAGCAATAACATATGCCCACAGTACATTCATTTTACTTTTCTAATTATCCCAGAACACAAGTACAAAAAATTAGCACATTAAAAATAAATTAAATAGTAACAGCTTAAAATAATTTAAAAATATTTCTCCAGTGGGAGTAGCGCATTCTCTCATCTTCCATGAGCAACAGGACCAGGTGATGTTTTTCTTTCTCTTGATTTCCCATTACCTATATCATATCATTACTGAATCATTCTTATGTAAAGATTCATGATACCACAGTGATTAAAATTAAAGGCTCTAGAGCCAGACTACCTGAGATTGAATACTAACTCGGCACTTACTGGCTGTATAACTTCAAGCAAGTGATAATCAAGATCTATACATCTATGTCAATGACTCATCCAAATATCCAGAATATGCCTGCATCTCCTCAATTTCAATTACCTTAATTTCCATTCATTCCCAATACCAACCCTGAATCTTGTCAGCTTTGTTCCTCCTCAAAACTTTGAAACTCCAAATACCCACCTTTTAATCTCTTTATACCCATTACCTGCTTTTTAACAATGAAAGTTCTATAGTCCTTTGTTCTTAACATTTTATTCTAATCTTTCAATCCTTTCCTACCTTCTTGTTTATCCCTGCATGGTTGGAAACTTGTGCTTGAACTTAAAAAAATATTGTTCTATTGGTGGCATTGATCTGTTAGAAATTTAATTTTTTACTATATGGATCCCCTTATTTTGCTTCTGAATTTTGACTATTGACTATTTATTGTTCCCAACTTTGTCAATCAACCTTTTATTTATGTTTAGATAGCATCTTTATCATTTATTATTTTTTCTCAACAACTTTTCCAGCTCCAACTCACCCCCTACTCTGTTCCTTCTCATCAGATTATCTTTACTCTTATTCCACTGAGAAAATTAATACTATGAGGTGTAATCTTTCCAAACTTTCTGACCTCCTACCTGGAAACATATCTACTTTTATACCCATCCTTCCTCAATTTGTCCAGTTTTATAGAAAGTCTGCTCAAAGTCAACCCTTCACTTATATCTTCATCTCATCCCTCCCTACTTCTGTCAGATTTATTTCTATCAATTATCCTTTTCTCTCTTTTTCCTTCCCTTAGCCTATAAATATAATTAATTTCTTTTGTTTGGGAACTGGGATAAGGGGGTGATAGTGGAGAAGGGGGTAAAAAGTTAAAAAAGAGTAGGAAAAGTAAAAGGGAAGACCAAAGTTGATGGTGAACAATTTCCACCTGATTCTGAAGTGTACCATTTCCACCTAAAGCATGGAACAAATGGAAAGAAAACATCTGAAAATAGAGACAGAGTTATGCAATATAGTCTCATTCACAACAGTATTCCTTAGATGGAAATGCCAATTTTTATAAAGAAAATGATTTATTAAGGTTGGAATTTGCTCCCTATTCCTAGTTGAATGCCCATTTACTTGAGGTGGAGAGGGAAAGCAGAGGTGCAGTGCTAAGAAATTATCATGTGCTTCCAGAAAGTGCCTGATGTGGCCTCCCCATCCTCTCCTTTTCTCTGTGGCAGTTTCTTTGCAGCCATTTTCTTCCCTTGCTTCTGGTAACAGAACTCCTCTTTTTATGAAATTTAGGTATTTTATGAAATTTAGGTGGAGCAGACTTTCCCCCACAAAAGTAGGCTCATGACCCAGTCTGTCTGATCAGAATAGTGCATTCCCTTGGCCACAGGGATTGGTTCAACAGTCAAGTGACCCAAGCACTTGTAACCTCTCTAGTACTTTGCTGGGGAAATGAGAACAAAAAGGACCTTTTTTTTTTCTCTAGGATTGCAACTTAAGAGCAACATAAATCTAGAGGTGCTGGTGGTCAGGTTAGAGAATGGGGAATATTTTAGAACAGTAAAAGAATGGAATGAAAATAGAGATGAAAGATGAGGCTGAAAAAATAGGCAGGGGTCTGATTGATTGTAAAGTATTTATGTGACAAGCAAAGAGATTGGGTGTCCCACATGGGCAAGAGGATGCCAACAATAGTTTAAGCAGGTTTGGTGGCATGGAAGTCTGGAACTGTAGTCTGTCCACCATTTGTTTTTCTAAGAAATATTTAGGTCATTAAATATGAAATGTCCGATTTCAAATCAAAAGTGTAGTTTGTTATATCCCAAATAAGAAGCAGTACAATTAATAAAAGCATGCACCTAAACTATCGACACAGTTTTGCCATCTTAACGGTAGCTTGCTTATGCCAGCAGTGGAGAAGCTTGGAGAGGGAGCGGCGTTGAAATCATGAAAGGTGTTTTCCACAACTTGTTGAGAATTGAATATTTTTTCTTGCAAGAAGTGGTCCAAAGCCTGGAAGAAGCGGTAGTCAGTTGGTGCAAAGTCTGGTGAATACGGTGGATGACAGAGAGTTTCAAGTCCAGCTTCAGTACTTTGAGCAGTGTTGTTTTTTGCAACATGTGGTCTTGCAAAAGGATTGGCCTGTTGACCAATCTGGCTGCTTAATCACAAGCATCCTCATCATTTCATCCAATTGGTTGCAGTAGACATCTGCTATAATCAACTGACCAGGCTTCGTGAAGCTGTAGTGGATAAAACCAGCGCTGGACCACCAGACACCTTTAGCTTTTTTTGATCAATATTCAGTTTTGGACTGTGTTTTGGCATTTCATCTTCATCCAACCGTTGTGCCAAACACTTGCGATTGTCAAAAAGAATCCATTTTTCATCACACGTAACAATATAGTGTAGAAATTGTTCACTTTTATGTCATGACAGCAAAGAAGGGCAAGCTTTGAGATGACTTCTCTTTTGAAGCTCGTTTAATTCATGCGGAACCCATCTATCCAGCATCTTTACCTTGCTGATTTGTTTCAAATGGTCCAATATTGTTGGAATAGTAACATCAAACCTTGCTGCTAATTCACGAGTAGGTTGAGATGGATTTGCTTCCATTTCAGCTTTCAGCTCATCATTACCCACCTTGGTCTCAGGTAGCCCATGTAGCTCATTTTCAAGATTAAAATCACTAGAATGAAACTTCTCAAACCTTCGATGTACTGTGTGTTCATTAGCCACATCCTTCCCAAACACTCGAACTTTTGACTTATCCATGGTTTTACAAAAATTGCTCTAAAATTATTTTTGAAAGACAATCACATGCCAAACTGTGTGTTTGAAAGAATGAAGATGTACCTTCACAATAAAAATAAAACAAGTGTCAAAGTGAAATGGTCAGAGATCTCAACTGTCTAATTTAGTACTTAAGGAAATCGGACATTTCATCCTTAATAACCTAGTACCTGTCATTGGTGTGGAGATGGCTAGGAATATGAAGAGCTGGAGGAAACAGACATGGTCAGTGACTATAGTAATTTTTCCTGCAACAAACAAATAATAGTACAGTCTGTGGCATTGATAATGGGGCTGGACAAAGACTCTACATTTGTGGTAAAATTAATAGGGTTTAGTGATCTAATGAATATTAAGTTTGAGGGAGAGAAAAGAATCCAGGATCACTCACAATTTTCTGGCTTAGACCATTGTAAAGATGAAAACCATTAACAGAGATCGGGGATAGAGGTCAGGAAGGTTTGAGGGGGGATAAATGAATTTGGATGAGTTCAGCTGGAGAAATCTGTATCAGCCACATGAAATCCTGAGAGTATTATGAAATATAGGTCTGAAGCCCAGGAGAAAGGTTAGGGTAGGATTACAGAAGTGAGAGTCCTCAGCATATGAATGGTAAATAAAGTCACTGATATAAATGAGATCACCAAGGTAGAATTAATCAGGTGAGAAGATTGACAGAGAAATGAGAAAAATTTGCCACAGAGGATGTAGAAAATCACAGAGAGAGTGTTGGTGATATGGAAACCTACAAAGAGAGGGTTTCAACAGCAGTCAGGAGGTCAGAGAATTTAAGGATTAAACAGCACCCACTGGCTTTGTCACTTCGGAGGTTACCTTGTCCTTACAGTGAACTTCCAGTGCAGTGACAAGGTGAAAGTCAAATTACACTGGGTTGAGAAGTGAGTTAGAGGTGGAGGAATGTTAGAGGTTATAGACTATTCTTTTAAAACTTAGATCTGGACAAAAATTGAAAACCAGGGTAGTATATAAAGCACAACAAGAACGTGGAAGGCTTTTTTGTCTGGTTTTTCAGATTTATAATTTGAGGAAAAAGAGGATAATGGATAGATCAAGATTTCTGAAAAATTGAGATGGGATCTAGAAAACAGGTAGAGAGTCTTAAATTAATTTATTCTTTGTTTTCATAAACAAATTTAATTTTCTTCTCCTGAGGCCTCTGTTAATGTGACCAAGCCATTATCTACTTTTAACTTCTAAAAACAGGTAATTTTTAGAAGATCTTTTCATGAAAATCCAGTTTTCTGATGGCACTTTTCTAACTTTTAGACATGACTATAGTAGATTAAAAGAATTATATACATTCCCAAACACCCCATCTGACATTCACACACACATAATATAATTTCAGAGAAAGCATAAGCAATGATATTGTAGCATATCATTTTAAACTCTAAATTGTAGGTTTTTACAACTCAGGGGATATTCCATTTATAGTTTCACTCATGTTTTACTTACATTTTACATGCCTTTTAAAATCAGATCTTCTGCTTGGGAGTATCAGTAGCCTCCATCTTTAATCTCAAGATTTTAGTTTTAATGAATATTTGTTGCACTCTGGTCATTTTTGTCTTCATAATTATACCAAATTTTTATAATTAAACCTAGAAAGAATCAAAGTGCTTCACTCCTGAAATCTTTGCTAGACATTTAGTTATATTAATAGGTAGTATTATTTGTTGGGTTTCATTGACCAGTTGAGATCACTAGCAAAACCTGTTTTGTTACTAATCTTCTGCCTAAAAAGTTTTATTTTAGTTTAATTTTCATAAATATTTATTTGAATGATGCATACTTTCTGTTTCAGGTATACTATATATGATGGAATGAATAGTAGATGAAGTAATCTCTATATAATGTGAAAATATGTTATTCTTGACATTTTCTTTAAATTGAAATGGAATTTATCTTTGTAGCAACTTCAATATTGAGACACAATATATTGATGTATAATGATAGTCCAGTAAATTATATTGTTTAAAGTTGACATATATAAATTTAGAGAAAAATAGAAATTAATATGAAATTGACACATATATATGTCTTTAAAGACAGGTTGCACACATCACGTGTGTTCAGTTAGGATTTTATTAACCAACTCAAAGAATATTGCTGTACTTAGTTTGTTGATGTTCAGAAAAGTCAACAGACCCACCTTTAAAGTTCACCTACTGATATAAACACAAATAATGTTTTGCTTCTGGCATGAAAGCACAAGATGTAATTCAGATACGGTACATTTATGTCAAATGACAATCACATAGATCATTGTCCAAAAAGAACATCAGTACAAGAAAGAAAGAAAATCCAATACTGAAACTGACGTCTATTTGAAATAATCTTATCTAAATTGCAGAAACAAAGATTAGTTTACAGAGTGCACTTTACATAAGAAGTTGAAGTCATTCCGAATCTAACCAACAATGAAAAGAGCTCTTGACAGAGCTTGTGCTTTGTTCCTGCTCTTCCTTCCTTCTCAGTTCCCTTGGTGTCTGAACATATAAGAAATCATTAGAAAGAAAAAGAAAAAGCATAGAACATGTCATGCCCTGGAAATTGAAATGATTGTTAAGCACTGGAGGGCCCTCCTTGAAATTTTCCTGATGCTTGTTGTTGTTTAATCTCAAAATAGTTCCTATAAGTACAGGATTAAACAAAAACACGGCTACCAAATGTAAGACAAAACTAAATGCTTTTATAATTGTGCTCTTAAAAGCACAAAGACACCACATTAATCACATTTTATTGGAATAAAAAAAGAAATATAAGAAAATTGAATTTGAAATACATATGAGAATTCTGGAACAACTTGGACTGGTGATCTTAAAATCCAAGAGTTGTCTTTGTTCTTTAATTGACTCCTTCACGGATGAGGGAAAGCTCAGCCTCTCATCCCTGCTGTTTGACACCTCCGTGAGCTTTTGTGCTGTTTTAGCAATGTTCCTACAACACGGCTGGCACGAAAACTGAGCAACACTCAGCTAAAGAAGAAGAAACTAAATTCTGCATCATCCCCTCCATCCCACAGATCAGCAATAGACGCATACTCATGAAAGTGGCTTGGGGTCTAAATCGACAATGTTGTTACCAATTAATATTCCTCACTCTTAATATTGATCTTCATTGAAGATCAGATTTAGCTTCCTTTTCTTTATCTCAGACCTTACATTTTTAGTGTGGGTTCAGGGTAGAAATTTTGAGAAACAGCAGGAACAAAGAAAGTGAGTTGTCAAGGCAGTGATGGAGTTTTGCCTTGCAGGAAAGACTGGGTAGCCTAGAGTTCCAGGTTTTCCTTTGCATAGAACCTTGCTTTCCGTCACAGCCCTTAACTTGCCTATACTTTCCTCACCTTAATCTTTTATATGCCTCCAATGTAAAATGGAACTATGACTCAGGGTTCTGATAAAGGATTTAATCTAAGATCTTTCAAGATGAATAGGATCATATTATTTTTAAGCAGTATAAATATCTTGTGAGGAATAAAAAGGTTTTCTCCTCAAAGAAATCATTTTGCGTATAAGAGTAAACTCCAGTTTGATTGTAAGACTTAATATAACTAAAATAGATATAGTGCTTTACAGTTTACAAAGCATTTTTACATACATAATCCCATTTAATTCTTACAATAATGTTATAATCTAGTTAAGGCTAATATTGTTATCCCTATTTTACAAAAGAGAAAACTGAGGTCCAGAGAGACTAAGTAATTTTCCAGGGACTATCCAGCTGTTAAGTATGTAGACTCAAACCCAGGTCTTCTGTCTCCAAATCAATGCTCTTCCACTATATTATATTTTATGCTAAAATGACCTGCCCCATCCCATTTCAATTAATGTGATCACTTTTAATTAACATGATTCTTTTTTTCCATAGTAGAAAATATAGTAGTTCCTTTAAGGGAAGCAAAGCTCTGGTATACATTTTAGAAAAAAAATTCTCATGTGGGGCACTGAGGGATGGAGTATATGATGTCCTCAACTGTGTCATTGTGGTGAACGATTTATCTGGCTTTGAAAGTTGTAAGTTGCTTTAGACGCATGATGAAATCTAAGGGTTTGCCATTGAATGCAACTTAATAAAAATAAATTTAAAGAGAAGTAAAGATAATATTACCCAAGAAGGCAGCTTTCTACTGACCTTATTTAGTCCGAGCGTAAGACCCCAGATTAGCCTGAAAAGATGGCTGTCTTAGCCTAGTGATATTTTTAGTACGACTCATTTGATTGCAAGATACAGAGACTAAGCTCAAATAGCTTAGGAAAAAAGAAATTTATTGGCTTATGGAGGCAGACTGGCAAGGGCAGGAACATCTGGAATGAAGGATTTGAGTGTCATTATAATGACTCTCTCTCTCCTTTTTTTTTTTTTTTTTTTTCTCTCTCCACACGTTGGTCTCAATCTCTGAGACTGATTTTCTTCTCACAAGGGTAGCATAGCTACAAACAGTTTTAGAGCTCATATTCTCAAATGCTCCACTCTGGGAGAAGACAGAACTCCAAGAAAGAGTTACTACTCTATTTTTTTAAAGTGGGGGAAAATCCCGATTTAGCCTAGCTTCTGTTATGTGCCCATTTCTGAGACAAATCATTGTGTGAGGACGTTTGACTGTTATGATTGGTCCAATTTGGGTCAGGTGCTCACCCCTAGCCCAATAATTAAATCCAGGCGGGGTTTTATAAAATGATGGCAATTCCTATTTGAATCACAGGGTTTCTGATAAGCAGAGGGATGAGTAGACGTTTCCTTCTACCTCCAAATGGAAGATGGAATTTGGAGCAAAGAAGCAATGAATGTCAGATGTTCCACTAGAAGTCTTAACAATATTCCAATGTTTTTTTTCCCTCATCTATGTTCACATGGAAGAAATACCTAATTTGCTCCAACTTTTTTAGTTTTACTTTCCTTAATTTAGCAACACTTAATTTGTTTATTAATTTACCCCTTTTACTATTCCCCAAAGGATCCAGAATGCATCAAATATTATCTTCAAAAAACAGTAAATCCTAACATAGAAGCTAGTTTATGTTAGTAGTTAAAAGAATAAGCCCCACAGTGAGAGTTCAGAGTTCAAATCCTGAGTGATCACTTGCCAGTTGTATGACCTTGGGCAAGTTATTTAACCTCTCAGTGTTCCAATCATTTCATCTGCGTAATGCAGAAAATTGGCAATACCTACCTCAGAGTGTTGTGAGAATTATGTGAGATTATCCCATAAAGTAGTTAGAACAATGGTATACAGTAAGTACTCAATAAATACTACTATTATTGTTATTAAAAATAAAAAGGTAAAGCTCCAACTTCTCTCTCAGGGCAGAACTTGACATTGATGAAGATATTTTCTTCTGGTTAATGCCAGGCTTTCTGGGTCATGATACCTAAGGACCAAGCACATTCTGGGATGCTGTAAACTTGAGGAAAATAATGCCGTGTACTCAAACTTCCACCTCACCCTCATTACTGTTAGGTAGTTAAAATTACATGAAAGTTAAGAGAGACAGATTAGATACAATTCCAACCTTGTCTCACTGACAGCAAATAAATGTTGCATATAAGTTGACTACAGACATACTAGTCTTGGTCAATTTTTCATCTTCTGAGAAAAATACTTTTTCCCCTACTGGCTGCCTCCCTGAATCACTATTCAGGTGTGTTCAAATGTGGTTAACAAGGCTGCCTGGCCTTCAGTTTCACTTCTCAATAAAATTAATGTGGACATTAATTTTAGTAATCAACTAAATTCAGTAATCAACTCAAATTTGGTTTTGATCTTGTCATTAAACTCAGAATCAAGTAGTTAGTTTTAACTGCTCATTTCATAAAAGCAAAATGGCTGCCCATGAATTTTAACATATGTCAACAATTAGTCAGTGTTAGTCAATACCTTCTGCCTTCATTTCCAAGTGTTTCTGATTCTCTTATTCTATCAGCCAGATAATATATTTGCTTCTTCTATTATTACTAGTCTGCCTTCTACCTCCACTCCAGTCCTAGAAATAATGAGTTTATATGTATATATGTGTGCATGCATGTGTGTATGACTAAGCACTGTTCTAAGCACTTTACATACAACATCTCATCTAAATCTAATTACAACTTCATAAAGTAAGCATTATATTTCCCATTTTATGGAAGTTCAAAGAGGTTAAGGGATTTCTCAATAGTCATAGATAGTAAGTGGGCAATCCAGAATTCAAATGCAAGTCAGTTTATTTTTAAAGTCTATGCTCCGTGTATGGACACATCTGATCACATGAAAGACTGATCTATCACATTTGCAAGTGACATAAATCTAGGTGGTCTGGCTAATCAGTTGATGACTAAATAAAAAATTTTATAGGCTGCAATGAAGGGATGAATTAAATAAACGCAACAAAATAGGCCTAAATGTAAGGTTTTATGGTGAAGTTCAAAATAATCAATTACACATTAATAAGATAGAGAAGACCTAACTTAACCATACAAAATATTTCTTAAAAATGCCCTGATCATTTTATCTGAAATGATCTGAAAGCAAAGGTCAATTTAAGTCACAATGTAACTAAGCTCTCAAGAAAGCCAATGTAAATGTTGACTAAATTAATAGCATATTACTTAGGTCAATAAAGTTAACAAAAGTAGAACTTCATTGTATCATGCAGAATTATGACTAATTCTGTGTGCTCCACTTTAAGAAGGACACTAATTAATTTAAAATGCATACAAAGAATATAGTAAGGAGTCCAGAAACTTTGTGAAATGAGAAATTAATCAGCAAACAGGGATTTGTACGTCTAGGGAAGAGAACATTGGAGAAGGAAGGATGCAGAGATGTTTGACAGGCGTCTTCAGACCCTTGGAAGAGTAGACATTGTATTGTTTTGTAGAGAAGGAAAAAAAGTCTGATAGGCACAAATTATAGTGGAGTAAATTTCAGCCCATTGTGAAGACCAATCTACTCAGTTGCTCAACAGGGGAAAATGATACCACACAAAATAATAAGATTTGTTTATTTGTTTTCACAATACATGTTCAAGGGAAGGCCAGATGACTATTTTAAAGGATTCTATTAAGAGATTATTAAAAACCACTGAGCAGGCTGTCTTACACGAGGCAATTGAACTAAGTGATTTTTAAGCAACCTTTCCAACTTTAATATAGCATAAGAATTTTTCTTTCTTGCCTAATTATTTTCCCCATAATAAATTCTATTAAGAATGTTTGTACCTATTCCTCATACTTATCTAACATTCTTTCCCTTCACCAATATTCTATGGAATAGTAGTTTTTCTGTAAAACTGTTCTCACTGTCTCTATCTGGATTTATCCGCTATAATCACTGCCTGAATCCCTGATTCCCACCAACTTCACCAAGTGTTTTATAATTTCAACTCCAGGCTGTACCTCTCATTCAAAATGTAATTTGTATTTCTACAGGTTATAGTTCGTATTCTATAATTTGAATTGAAAAAGATTTGAGAATGAGTATTATCATGTAAATTTTAAAGTTTTGGCCAACTAGTGATTGTTAATATTAGTGTTTTTATGTATTTGCATTTATTCTCCCTAAATTATTAGATGCTAAGTTTGTGGGAAGTAAGCGTTTCATTTAAAATGAATCCAACAACTTATAAAAAGTATTTTATTCATCTTAAAATTTTTTATGAATAAAAGCCATTAATATATACATCACAGAAACATACCTAGATAATTCCAAGTTTTTAGAAAATATTTACTCTTGTAAATACTCCTATCAGATTTGTTTTGCCAGTTTAACAGAAAATATACACTCTGGAAAAGTTCTTCCACACATTTTTTAAAGCAAATTCTAGCATATTTTGAAGTTTAAGATTTGCAACAGATGAAAAATTTGTATGGTAAGGAGGAGTTAGTTGTTAACGAACCCCCATCTTGTTCACGGAAAACATAGAGTTGAATTATTTTGAGTGCTTCTGAAAGCTGGAGGTTAATGTTTAAAATTACTGAAGGGAAGGTGGAGCTTTTTTTTCCAAAGTCATAAAAAGGAATAATTGTGATGACACACCACAGTATGCACTTTATACTGTTGAATGATGGCAGCTTCACATTTGGCTCCATGCCTCAGAGGCCTAGCACACCCAGGGAGCATTGTAAAAGCTGCCTAACGCACACCCTGGCGTGTGTGTGCCCACATTTACAGAGAGCAATAATTTTAAAGGAACATACAGTACCTACTAGGAAGCTTTTTCAGAAGACAAGATGTAAATCATTAGGAATACAAACGCTGTGTATAATATTTTTACCAATAACTAAGTAAATAACAATCTGGGTTTGAAATGCTTAAACAAATAGTGATTGTATACCATTTTAAATCCTTTATTACAATGTTTAGACTCTAAATATTTTCTAATGATGGTAAGATCATAAAGATTTGAGAATCCAGTATCTGGATGAATAAGCCTATAATCTTGAAAATGGTTTTCTACTATTTTTCAGTCTAGTGTCATTCAATTGCTACATGTGGTACCACATTTTTCAAGTAAAAATGAGTTGCTTTCTTTTGGAGGTATAATGTTAAACCAATAGTAGTAGAATTGCTACTACTTCTTGGAGTTAATATTTTCCCAAATCAGGATGCTGAAAATATGTTAAAAATTCATAAATTATACCAAAATAAATAATCCTTTAAGTACTAGTGGTAATTTTGGCATTTGATTTGACTTCATAAATAAAGGACAAGAGGTTTGATTATATTGGACAATTTTTTATTCTTTTGCATTTGAGTGAACCATCTACAACCTTCATAAGAATGAACCATCCCTTAAGGGTAGACCCAGGTTTGGCACAGACTTGAGTTTATATGATCTGGTAGGATTGGGGGTTGTCTCTCTAAAAACATAAATACAAGATTAAATAAGAAAGTGAATAATTACAATGAGAAAAAAATCACAATGAATCACTGGAGACTTGGAGATCAGCCTATGATCTTCCAGGATGTCTTCAGGCAACTTATCAGAAAAGTGTATGTAGAAATGCTTCTTGACTGCAACCTGGCTTCCCCTCTACACCTGGAACTGTCTACAACTGCCAGCATTTCCAAGTGCTCCAAATGCCTGTGCAAATGGAAGCCCTGAAGCTTACGTGTTATAAGTTTCATGGTAACTTTACCTCTGCTGTCCATATGTAATATTCGTAGGAAAAAAGTGGTAAGTATTGTTTCTGATCATGCCTCCTTCAGAGTTAATATTTCTGGATTGAATTTAAGATTGTGGGCAAGAGTTGGATCAAGGTGTAGAGCCCACTCCTAGAAAGAAATGATTAAGATGTTTTATTTTATAAGATTGGCTTTATATTTTGCTCTCTTACATGCTATCAACTAGGAGAAATTAATGTACAGATTTGGGAGCAATCCACATTTTCAAGGGCTCTGACTCTAAAGCAAAATGGGAACTAGGAATCTTGGAAGCATTTTTATTCTCAGTAATCCACAATGTACAAATTCTTGTATAACTTCATAATTATAATAGCAACACAATACCCATAATAAGTGATTTGTAATTCCTGCCAATTAATCCTCTGGGAAACCAGATGCCATTTTGATACTATAGACATATTAAGAAGGGATTAAACCTCTGTGAAGATTTTAATCAGGTAGACTCACAGGACTGGAGCCTACACTTAAGAGTCAGAGGGTTTAGCACTTTACTGCTAGGCAGGTTTATACCTACAGAATCCAAGAGGGAGGGTCGTCATCTCACCTTCAAAAATTGTTTGCCCCAAATGATCAGACCATCAGAAATCTGTTTGACAAATAAAATTCTCTTTTCCTTCTTTTCTTTTTTTTTGTTGTTGTTAAACTGACTTGGTAATTCGTTTCCACGTACTTCTATTCCCCACTATTCTTAAGGGTAGAAGAATTTAAGCAACTACTTGAAAAAGGTGAGTTTTTATAGGTGAGCTATATAACTGACAAGAGAAATTTCTGAAACCATATTCTTCTCCAGAAAAAAAAAATACTTAGTATGGGTTTTAATTCTATGTCTGAGGCATGTTTCAAATATGTAATTCACCATTCTCTACACTAATAATTTCCTCATTTCTGTTAAAGTACTCCATGGGTGCTATCATTCTTTTTTTAATTTCAGAATATTATGGGGGTACAAATGTTTTGGTTACGTGGATTGCTTTTGTACTGCTTGAGACAAATTTATAAGTGTGCCCATCACCCAGATAGTGTGCATTGTACCTGTTAGGTATGATTTCACCCATCCCCTGTTCCCCCTTCCCACCTGTTTGATTTCTGTTGAACTTTACTTCCTATTGTTGTGCACATGGGTGCTGTTTGGTTAGTTCCAATTTAATCGTGAGTACATGTGGTGTTTGTTTTTCCGTTCTTGTGACACTTCACTTAGGAGAATGTCCCCGGTTCCATCCAGATTTTTACAAAAATTAATTCATTTTTTTATGGCTGACTAGTACTCCATGGTATACATACACCACATTTTATTAATCCACTTGTGAATTGATAGGCACTTGGGTTCATTCCACATCTTTGTGATTGTGAATTGTGCTTCAATAAACATTTGAGCGCAAGTGTCTTTTTGATAAAATGACTTTTTTTTTCCTTTGGGTAAATACCCAGTAGTGGGATTGCTGGATCAAATGGTAGTTCCACTTTTAGTTCTTTGAAGATCTCCATACTATTTTCCATAGAGGTTGTACCAGTTTGCAGTCTCACCGACAGTGTATGAGTGTTCCTATCTCTCCATATCCATGCCAGCATCTGTTGTTTTGGGACTTTTTGACAAAAGCCATTCTCACTGGGGTTAGATGATATCTTATTGTGGTTTTGATTTGCATTTCCCTGATGATCAGTGATGTTTAGCATTTTTTCATATGTTTATTGGCCATTTGTCTATCTTCTTTTGAAAACCTTCTATTCATGTCTTTTGCCCACTTTTTAAGGGGCTTGTTTGATTTTTTCTTGCTGATTTGCTCAAGTTCTTTGTGGGTGCTATCATTCTTGTTCCAAGTGCTTGAATGACCCTTCCAAGTATTCAGAAGCTCCCCATAGATTGTTAAATCAGTGGTGCATTCCTCTGTTGATGATTAGAGCCACTCAGGGATGGGGGATGGAGAAAGCAGGCAGAAAGGGAAAAGAAGAAGCTGTCTTGGGAGAGGAAAGGAGAATATGACTTGGCGTGGTCAGTGACTCCAAAGACTATACCTTTTTCTGTCTAGTAAAGTGGAAGTCACAAAATTCTCAAGTTTAATATAGGCTGGAGCTAGAAAGAAATCATTCATTCATTTGTTCAACAAATATTTTTTGAGTGCACACTGAACGCCATCTCTAGGCAATGTGGATACAGTAGTAAATGAGACTGAAAAATTCCTCCCCTCCTACAGCTTATATTTTAGGTGGGATGGTTGGGAGACAGAGAGAAAGTGGGTATCGAGCAAGTAAGAGTGGGGTGGTTTGATACACACACCTTAGCTCAGGAAAGCATTTGTTGGGAGAATCTAGACGGAGATGCAGAGGCAGGTTCCCATCACGCTCTGGTGCAGTGCACAGGGATCCAAGAGGGCTTGCTGTTGTATTGTAGGTGAGAAACCCCAGCCCTTGGGCTGTAGGCCTGAAAAGCTGTATGACAAGGGAAGCCCAGCTGTTCTCCTGATGTCATCAGGGCCTAGGATCCGAGACTGTGGTTCTATTGGTAAAATTTGGCACTGACCCCGAGCTCTTTTCTATGTGTGATTAACTAGAGAGAATTCTCAGGGAGAAAAGAAGTAGGTAGGCCACAAGGAAATGGAAGGAAGGCAGCATTTACAAGGCACCGTAGAAAAAAAAGCAATGACGTTTGTGTGTGTATATTAAAACAAGGGGCAAAGAGGAACAAAAGAACTGAAAACTGATAAAAGGAATAATATAACAGGAAAATATAACTATTATGAACATATAACCTCTCTCCCCTAAAGATTCCATTCCTTCTCAAGGTTTTAACTGCCAGATACATCCGGATGACTTACCCAAATGTGTATCATTTGAGGCCTATAGGCACCTCATATGCAGGATGCTCAGAATTCAGCTCATTCCCACCCCATTCCCTCATAACCCGCCCCTCCCAATGTATATATTCCCTGACTTAGTTAGGGTACCTGTTTTAGCTTTCTCTGTGTAAAAAACAACCACAAAATCTCAGTGGCACACAACAATATGCATTTATTTATTTCCCACTTATGAGTGGGTCTGTAGTTTAGCAGGCAGTTTCTCCTCCAAGGCTGTGAGTTAAGTTCAAGTCTGTTCTATGAGTTTCATTCTGGGACCCAAACTGAAGGGGGCAGTGGCTACCTGGGGCAAGTTCTTCTCTTGGTGGAGGTAAGAAGGTTGCAGAGGGGTGAGTGGATACATGTGATATCACTTAAGTCTTAAACTCAAACAAGCACAATGCCATTTTGCCCATGTGCCATTGGCCAAGGCAAGGCATGGGGCTCAGGTTAACATCAATTTGGGGGGTGGTTAACTCCTCCTAAGGAAGAGGGAAGTGGAGAGGGAGTGAATATTTCCTGAATGTGATCTAATTTATCCAGTAGTATTCCCCAACCCATTGTCCTTGACTCCTTTTTCTCCCTCATACCCATCAACTAATCTGAAATGCATTCCTAGGTGACATTCTTCTCTCTCCAGACTCTATCACCTTTATCCTATAAGTCAAACTGAACTACTTGTTGTTCCTTGTGCTCTCTCAAGCATAATATTTTAAACCTACCTCAGAAGCAAGAATAGAACCTCTCCACCCTCAGATCCCAAAAATATATTTGGGGATTCTATTATTCGTCCCTCAGCCCAGCACCTCCAGTGAGCATTCTGCAATGCTGTGCTGTTCCATCATGTCATTACCATCACCTTAGTTCATGTTAATTTAGTGTTTATTACATACTGGGCTCTGACCTAAGCACTTGACATATATTATGTCCCATTTAATCTTTACAACTGCCTTAGGAAGTAGGTACTATTAGTTCTCCCCGATTTTTTTGATGGGGAAATTAATATTAGAGATAATGTCTTCCCTAAAATCACAGTGACAATTTGTGGAGGAGGCCCAATAATGTATTTTTGACTCTAGAATTCTCTTTCTTAACCTCTATGTTCTATGTTGCTTTTCCTATTATTATTTTTTTTGTGCCCAGTACTAAGGATAGGATTTTGTTAAGTGGATCTGATTAGTTGAAAATGCAGCCTAAATTCACCAAATGGTTGCACATATTTCTATTTCCTTTAATATGGTTGGCTTTAATATAATATGGTTAATATGATTACCAGTGTGATCACCTTATGTGATCACCTTTTTCTTTATTACAGTTTAGGTAACTTTTTATACTATATATTGCATATCAAAGTTTTCTGATTATAAATGTTTTCTATAAACCAAATTTAGTCAAGGATAATCAATATTTCCTTCAAAGCAAATGAGAACACTCTTGTGAAATACATATCTGCAATATTTTTCAATCTTTTATATCAAAGGTAAGTAACAATGCATAGAGATTAGATTAATATTGGATATTTTCAGTTATTTATCACTGAAATTTTGTTTGAGTGCTTTATTTCTCCAACAAAAGAGAGCCAGGAAAGTGTTGATCAATAAATAAGTTGCTAAATAGATTAAAAAAAAAAGAAAAAGAAAATCTTATTCTCATTTTGCTTTCTATTTCAAATGAATACAAAGCAACTCTTTACAAGAATAACCATTTTGTGTAATTTTTTTCTGAGAAAACATGGAACCTTTTTAAAGACTTTTCTATTTTCTCTCAGAATGCCAATTCAATGAGAGAATTTAATAGTTAAGAAATGTAATTTTAGCTCTGTACCCTTCACTCAATTTTGCTGTGAACATAAAAGTGCTTTTAATAGACATAAAAATAGTCTATTAATTTTTTTAAATCCACATATTTTAGAAGTGTTTTAGGATAATTTTTAGCTCATGGTTCAGTTGGGTATTAGGTTGTCTCAAAATCTTTTATTTTATTAAAAGCAAAGTGTTTTTAATCTCCCAACTATGTTTAAGTTGATGATAAGTCTTCAAGATTGATGGTATAAAGATAAAATTCTTTAGAAATAACAGAAAGCAACTTTAACATTAGAGTTAGTTAAAAGGATAGAGGAACTATGCTCATTTCAGGCTGGAAGGAAAGACAAAACTTCCGGCAGAATTATATCCAGAACCAAAGAGACCTTGTCTGGAGAGGAGTTAGGGGGTAGTTTTTCCACTGCAGTGCAGAAGATCAGCAGAACCTACCAGAAGGGTCCAGACTGGGCTGGAAAGTTAAACCTCTCCATAGACATAGATGACACAGATTTCAGTGACCCAATACCCAGTACAATCCCTCTGGTTATTATTCTGAGAATGTGGCAGGTTGTGTCCGTGACATAAGTTTACTACTGAAAAGGGCAGAGTCCCGTAGTGGAATATGCTATTTGTGAACTTCTCATTTTTCATGACATCATCGACCCTGCTTTGTGCCATCCACACGGATACCAAGTAAAATCAGACTTATGTCTAAACTAACCTGCTCAGGCCTACCCTGAATTAATCCTGCTCTGTACTTACTTCTCTATCTATTAAAATCCACCATGAGGAACACTATGAACTCCTCTACATTCAACCTCTCCCCACTGTAACAGAGATGAGCTCTGTGATCTAAGTCCATCAAAGAAATGCCATTTCTCCAGACACAATGATTGGTTCAAGAGTACTTACCTTACTCAAGGGTACATGTCTTAATTCAGTCCAGAGTGGAACTCAGGACTTCTGTTTTATTATTGGGTAAAATATACACCTTTTTCCTCTGGATGTGAATGAGGAAGCACGTAGCACTGTGGGCTACTGAAAGCTAGCATTAGGGAACCCAAGCTGAGAACAAGTTCAACCCATGGAGATGTACAGGGCTGAGAAAATTGCTGAGAAATAGATCAAGAGCCCTGAAAACATTGTGAAAATTTGAATCAAACCATACCTAAACCCTCCCTGGTCCAAGATCTTCTCTGTTAGGTGAGTCAATAAGTTCTCTTTATTGTATAATTCAGTTTGAGGGAGCTTTCTGTTCCTTGCACATAAAAGCATCTGAACTGATTCAGCTATTATACGTGGAAATTATTTTAAGTAATTAATTCACAAATTAGAATTAAGTCCCAATATAATATTTTGGCATAATGGCAACCTTCTCAGAGTATTTGAATTTAAATAGGGAAATGGTCTAAAACCAAAGAAGTTCACTTTTAAAAAATAAGGAAGTGAATGCCCCTCAGTCTGTTAGGGTTGGGATTTAGGATAGAGACCTTCTCAAATCAAAACACTCTTAAGGAAGACTATCTGGCCTCTAGTTTGTGTCCAGCAGAATCTGCCTTTTTTTGGATAATTGTTACGTCCCTACTGGTACCTATTCTTCCAGCTACCATCATTACTCTGATCATCACCAAAGCTCCCCCCTGATTATGTTTCTCCTTTTCATCCTGAACCCCACTGCTGTTCTAAGAACCGGACTAATTTGAGCCTATCATTTTGGTTCAAGAGAGTCCTAAATGTCATCCCTTCAGGATACTAAATAATTCATACATTAATCTAAGCCAATATTCTAATGGCTATATAGGCTTTCCCAGATTACACGCTAATTTTTAATCATGCCCAGGATCTTTCTTGTTTAATCTAAAAATTATTCTTAATGGTCACAATTTGGCTGGAGAAAAGACCAAGAAAAGAATGGGGGTAGCTTTTAAGGAGGTCTTCAGACCACCTTGCAAAAGCTGATGTGACCAGGAGACTGAAGTAGGAAATTCTGGAAGAATGGAAGTGCAAGACTTCCATTTTAGAGAGAACTTGGAGAAGATATTTCTAAACTGAGTAGGGAAGAAGAGAGAATTTTGCTTATTGGTGAAGGGGGAATTTCATAGAAGAAAATATGTCTACAGGGAAGTGGATATTAGAAAATCAACAATCAGACTCCAACTCTACAGATTCAACCAAAAGTTTATTTATAATTTTTACATCTAAACATAACACGAAAAGATGGAATGAAATCCATGTAAAAATTAGGGTGCTAGCAGGGGCCATCATTAGATGTCACATATCAAATACAAATATTAAAAAGAAGTTGACAAATAAATTTAGAATGGGTATGTTATTACCAATTTTACCTTTTAGGTTCTCCATTTTTTACTTTCTTTCATAGACGTATCTTTTTCCCCTTCAGACACTAGAATGAGGCAGTTTTATCTTTATACTCTTTATGATGATTTTTAAAACTGTTTAGATTTCACTCCATGGAAGGGCCACATCCTTGAGAACACCTGCCTTTGCTGTTAACCGATTATTATTAAGCAAGAGCAAATGTCGTGAAGTCAGTTACAATAAAGTGTAAATAAAAAAGTTTATGGCAGGGTGTGTAAAGCAAAAAAATTGAAATTAATCACCCAGGCAAAGCAATGACAGATCCAAAGGTCATTGTTTTGTTCACTTAAATATTTAAGTGAACAAGGTATTAGATACCTTGATCAAAAATTGTGTTCATGTTTCAACAAACTTTAATAACTTTTTGATACCATCATTGATTAACTTTTGTGTGAATTCTAGTGAAACAATTAAAATAAAATGAATTAAATTCATTTTATTTTAAAATAAAATGTTTTTGCTAATACAAAGAGCTTTTCTCCATGAAGAGTCTGAACAATAAATATCAACCCAGATATTTTAATTTTTTAAGATATCATCCTTCTTTTGCGGTTGGAATTTATTCCAAGGACATGGAAAATTCAGTTTTTAAAATTTAACTGCACCTTTGTTTAATTGAGAACCATAGTTATTGTAAGAATTTAGCATGAAAGATAGAATTATTCTTCGGGTGGCCTCTTTACTTAACATCTTTCGCACCCCATCGCATATCAACTGATTTTCTCTGAGAACTTGGGCAACAACTTAGAATTGGAGGAAGGATTCTATTCCAGTTCCTTTGAACAATTGTTTATTAAGTGCTTACTGTGTGCCAGCTAGTATGCTAAGTGTTGCAGGGGGTGCAAACAAGAACAATATATTTCTTGTCATTGGCAGTATCAATGGGTGGCTGGGGGTGGTTAGATCCACCATGATCTCTATTATTCACCATCATCTGTCCCAAATAAGCACACAGTCTAAGTACGAGCACTGTACCTAATATTTTTAAGTACCTTCTGGACACATACCCTATTAGGAGCACTCCACCTCCACCTCACACTCTTGACAAGATTGATAGCTCTTTAGCCTCTTGTACACCTCTAAGCCTTGGCCCTTGTACTCAAGAAACACAGAGTCTGGGGTAAGGGAGAAAAAGTGAGTACACACACACACACCCTTTGATGTAAAGGATTATAATATAGAAAGTATCTTTTTACCTTTCGCATTTTCTGTTATATGAGTATCTTTCTTTTGAACCTCCCCTTTGTTTTCCACATCCTTTTAATCGTAGGATTCTTGGCAGAACCTGTTTTCTTAGAGTTTGTGTGTTAAATCACAATGGCATATGTTCTGGGCGAGATATTAAAACCTAGGACCTTCAGTTGTTAATATATGTTGAAAGTTATCCAGTTCCACCCCAAAGTCAACCTCAAGATTAAAAAGCATAATTTTCTACACTCTGATTCCAATCTGTGTCCTCCCTCATTGGGTCTTAGAAATGCCAAATCTCATCTTACGTGATTTATAGTTTCTCATTAGCATCCACAGTATATACATTCTGGACCACGAAAGTGAGTTGACCTTTATCTCTCTTCATTTACTTTCTCTGGTAACAATTTAATTTTTCTAGAATCACAATTATTTTATTTTAAATACTCTTTTCATGTTATTTTTAAATTAACAAACAGATTGACTTGAAAAATTTGAGGGAGGGGTGTGCGTTTCTATGAGTTTTAATACGTGTATGAATTCATATAACTACTGCCACGATCAGGAAACAGAATAGTTTCATCACACTCATTATTTTTAATTGTTTCTTTTCTTATTGCTGGGTTTTGGGAATTCCTTACGTATTCTGTGTAAATATACTCTATTGGATATGCAATTTGCAAGTATTTTCTTCCAGTTTTTAATTGGTCATTTCATTCTTTTAACAGTGCCTTTTGCAAGACAAACATTTTGCATATGTTGAATTGCAATTATCAAATATTTTCTTTTGTGGATCATGGTTTTGGTGTTGATTCTAAGAATTCTTCACCTAACATCAGGTCACAATGATTTTTTCCTATGCTTTCTTCTAAAAGTTGTATAGTTTTATGTATTACATATAGATCTACATTCCACTTTGGGTAAATTTGGATATCAGATGTAAAGTGTAGGTTGAAGTCCATTTTTTAACATTCAAAAGTTCAATTGTTCCAACATAATTTGTTGAAAAGACCATCTTTCTCCATTTAGTCAATTTTGCACCTTTGTCAAAATCAATTGACCTTAACTGTGTGGGTCTGTTTCTGGATGCTGTATTCCACTTCATTGATCTATGTAGCTATCCTTTTGGCAAAACCACAATTTATTGATTAATGTAGCTTTATAATAATTCTTAAAATTGGAAAAATATACGTCTTCCTTTTTATTCTTTTAAAAAATTATTTTGGCTATCCAAGTTCCCATTTCTTTCCACATAAATTTTAGAATCAGTTGTCTAGATCTATAAAAATTCCCACTTGGATTTTTTTTTTTTTTTTTTTTTGAGGCAGAGTCTTGCTCTGTCGCCAGGCTAGAGTGCCATGGCATCACTGCAACCTCAAACTCCTGGGCTCAAGCAACCCTCCTGACCCAGCCTCCCAAGTAGCTGGGACTACAGGCACATGCCACCATGCCTGGCTAATTTTTTCTATTTTTAGTAGAGAGTGGGTCTTGCTCTTGCTTAGGCTGGTCTCAAACTCCTGAGCTCAAGCAATCCTCCTGCTTTGGCCTCCCAGAGTGCTAGCCATCGCACTGGCCTCCCACTTGGATTTTGATTGGTATTGTGTTAAATCTGTAGATCAATTTGAGGAAAAGTGACATGTCAACATATTGAGTTTTCCAATCCATGAACAGGATATGTCTCTATTTATTTAGGTTTTGAGTTCTTCAATCAGTATTTCATAGTTGTTAGATTTATTCCTAAGTCTTTCATTTTTGGAACCATTATAAATGCTATTTTTTTAAATTTGAGTTTCCAATTGTTCATTGCTGGTATATACAAATATGACTGATTTTTGTGTGTTGCACTTGTAACCTGTAACCTTGCTAAATTTACTTAATAGTTCTAAGGGCTTTTATGTTGATTCCATGATATTTTCTACATATTCAAGCATCTCATCTATAAATAAGGATAGACTAATTATTACTTTCTAATCTGTTTGTCTTGCCTTATTGCACTGGCTGGGGCTTTCAGTACAATGTTGTATAAGAGTAATGAGAATGATAAATCTTGCCTTATTCTCAGTGGAAAAGTATTCACTCTTTTACCATGAAATATGATTTTCGCTGTAGGCTTTTTTGCAGATGCCTTTTTATTTGGGTAAGGAAACTTCCCCTCTATTCTCAATTTACTGTATGTCTTTTATTATGAAAGAATGTGGAATTTTATCAAATGCCTTTTTGGCATCAATTGATAATCATATGTTTTTCCTTCTTTTATCTATTAATCTGGAGGATCACATTAATTGATTTTCACATATTTTCAAATAGCCTTGAATTCCCAGGACAAACTTCCCTTGGCCGTAGTGTATATTATTTTTTATATGTTTATAGGGTTGATTTGCTAGCATTTTACTGGTTATTTTTCTGTCTGTATTCTGAGGGATATTCATCTGTGGTATTATTTTCTGGTTCTGTCTTTGCTTCGTTTTGGCATAAGGGTGATGCTGAGTATCGTCTGTCTTGGTGAGTATGTAATCTGCTTTTATTGGATTGGATGCTTTATAAGTGTTACATAACTCTAGTTGGTTAATAATGCTGTTCAGTACATCTATATTCTTACTATTTTTTTGTTTACTTGTTCTATCAATTATTGAAAAGATGTTTACACTTCTAAGTGTAATTGTAGATTTGGATATTTCTGTTTTCAGTTCTATCAGTTTTGGCTGTGTGCATTTTGAAGCTCTGTCGTGTTGTTAGGTGTATACACACTTAGGATATTTTTATGTCTTCTTGTAAGTTTACTCTTTTTAATTATATAATGTCTCCATTAATCACTAGTAATTTTCTTTGCTTTATTGTCTACTGCATCTGATATTAATATAACCACTCAAGCTTTCTTTGGATTAGTGTTTGCATGGTATACCTTTTTGTATTCCTTTAAATTTACCCTTTCAATATTATTATATTTAAAGGTGGTTTCTTATAGACAGTATATAGTTGAGTTTTTTTTAATTCATTCTGACAACCTCTGTCATTTAGTTTGTATTCTTAGACTATTTATATTTAATAAACTTATTAATATGTTTGGAATTAGGTCTACTTATTATTTTTTTCTTTTTATTTGCTCTGTATTTTGTGTTTCTGTTTGCTCTTTACTGGTTTCTTTGGATTTTTTGAATATTTTTTTATTATTTCAATTTACCTATTGAGTTTTTGACTATGTCTCTTCATATAGCTTCTAAAAAAATAGTTGTTTTAAAGATTATAACATACACATTTAGCTTTTCACTGTCTATCTAGAATTAATATTTTACCAATTCAAGGAGTGTAGAAAACTCCTATAGGCTCCTTAACCTCCCCCATTCATGTCATAGATGTCAAATGTATTACTTCTCCATAACTTGAAAACCCCGTCAAGACAATGTTTTTTGAAAGCAATTATTTTTGCCTTTGACAGGTATACATATTTAAAAGAACTTAGAAGAGGTGAGTAATCTAATATATGTACCCATCTTTTACCATTTCTGTTACTCTTCCTTTATTCCCAATGTTCTAAGTTTCCTTTTGGTATCATTTTCCTTCTGCCTGAGAAACTTCCCCTGACATTTTTTTAGAGCAGGTATTTGGTGATAAATTCTCTTATTTTTTCCTCCATCTTAGAATTTATTTTTCCTTCATTCCTGAAGGATATTTTTACTGGATACAGAATTCTGAGTTAACAGTTCTTTTCATTCAGCACTCTGAAAATGTTTTTCCACTTTGTTCTGACTTCTATGTTTCTGATGACAAATCCACAGTCATTCACATCATTAATAACTCCAAGTAATGTATTATTTTTCTATGGCTGCTTTCAGGATTTTTTTTTATCTGTAGTGTTTGACTAAACATATAATATATCTGGGCATTGATTTCTTTAAGTTTATCCTGTTAGGAGTTTACTGAGCTTCTAACACCTATAAATTTATGTCTTTTGCCAAATTTGAGAAGTTTTCAGCCACTATTTCTTCAAATGTTTTTTATGCTCTTTACTCTTTCTCATTTCCTGTTGAGACTCTGATGATACAAAACTTAGACCTTTTGAAATTGTCCTATAGGCCCCTAAGGCTCTGTTTATTTCTTTACAATCTTTTGTTTTCTTTATTATATTGTCTTTATTCTGCTGTTGAGTCCATCTAGTGAGTATATTTTTATATTATTAGATACTTTAATTCTACAATTTTCATTTGGTTTTTCTATGTGTCTCCTATTTCTTTGCTGAGACTTCCTATTCATTTCAAGAGTGTTCTCTCCTTGCATGCACAGCTCTTAGGTAAGTCCAAAAGTGCATGCACAATTTTATGGGTTTAATTTCTGATTTTCCTCTTTACCCTGACCTCCCCAATAACTCCGGCTCCCACAGACCTACTTCCTGGCCTTCTATAGAGAAACTAGGGCTCTACTTTTCTATGTCTGCCATGATCTTCTTGTAACTATGTCTGCACATACTGCCACATGGTGGGAGGACAGAGAAAGAAAAAAAAAATAGGGATTCACTCTACACTCTTGGGGCCTATAGCAGTTTGGTTATAGAGATGGATTCCTCTCCTTCAGACACATAGGTGTCTTGCTTGCCACGACCACCATCATGAGGTTGTCTGGGGGCTAGGACAGGAGAGAAAAGAAAAATAATAATTAAAAAATCAAAGGATTTCCTCTTCTCTCTCTGATCCATGAGATTCCCCTGTCCCGTAATTTCTTTCCCAGAAAGAGAAAGATCGTCTTGTAACTTTTTTGCTCTTCACGCATGTGTACTTCTGGATTTAGAGCTTCTCTTGAGCCCATGCCAGGTGATACAGGGGGAAAAAATGGGAAACTCACCACTGGTTTGGTGCAACTTCAAATTCTAGGCTCTTTCCCCAATCTTCCTGCTAAAATTTACTCTTCAGTGTCTTCATATAGCTGCTTCACCATTTATACTCGCATTCAGTGGAAAAGACAGAGTGGACTGTGCTTACTCTATCTTCCCTAGAACTGCAACCTTTCTCAAGTACTCTTAATCTACAATTTATTGCACAAACTTTTGGATTTTCATTGTACTCTAATAGCTCTTCAAAGTTTATAAATAGATTTATACATTTATTCATAAATTTCACATATAAGACCTCAAGTCTGTAAGAGTGAATGAATGTAGGAACCAAGGCTTAAGGATCTATGTTCACACTGGTTAATACTTAGCAGAGAAATGCACAGAAGCCTCTTCTCCCAATTTCAAAGAGAACTGGAACCTAAGGAGAGAGAATATCATTCATCTTTCCATTCTCTACCTTCCTTTAGACTCTTCATTTCACCTAATATAACCTCTCTTACAACTCTATAGTCAAAGATCTATTCTTTCTCTGCTACCTGAATAAAACTGTTCCCACTATTACCACCCAGATTTAGCTAGAATAATGACAAAATTGCCCGTTCCATGGGAGGTGTTAATGTTCCAACTTTTTTCAGTTCTACTCAGATACAGAGTCTTATTAATTTAACAGTTACTATATTCCAAATACTTTGCCAAATAAAACAAGAATGAGTTAGGTCCCTGTATTTAATGATCGCTCAGTTTAATAAGAAAGAAAAACCATGTTATTGCTTTGGCAACTATTGGCAAATATTTATTGTTTGCTCACTATGTGCAATGCACTGCATTAGTGCAGTGTATTCATATATGGATAAATCTATAAAGTAGTAGAATTATTATACCCAATTGAAAAATGAAGAAACAAAACTTCTAGAGAGGTTAAGTAAGTTATTAAAAAGGTCACACCAAATGTTACGTGATGATTCCAGGATTTGAACCCAGGCAGTCCGACACTAGAGAGCCCAGATGCCTAAGCATTAATTGATTAGAACCCAGGTTGCCTAGTGATAAATGGGATTCTCTCCATTACTACTTCTTTGAAATTAATAAAACTCCATTTTTTTTTTTTTTTTTTTTTTTGCTCAAACAAATTCATCTGTCTTGATATTGGGCAGAGAAGTCACTAGGACTTCTCCTAGCACAATACCTAACGTGCCCAAAACTGAGCCTCCCTCCAACCTGTTTCTTCCATTGTATTTCCCATCTTAGTTACTGGCAACTCCATTCTTCCAGTTGTTGGACCAAAAACTTTAGTGTGATCCTAGTCTTCTCTCTTTCTGTCACATCTCACGTCCAGTGTGTCAGCGTATCTTGTTGTCTATACATGTAAACTATGTCCAGAATTTAATAAGTTCTCACCATTCATGCTAATTACCGGATCTAAGCCACCATCCTCTCTCATCTGGATTAGATGCTGCTACCCTCACCCTTCTACAGTCTATTCTCAATACAACACCTAGAGAAGGGCTGTTAAAACTTAAGACATATCATGTCATTCCTCTGTTCAAAACCCTGAGGTGGCTCCTCATTTCAATCAGAGTAAAAGCCAAATTCCTTCTATAACCTCCAAGGCCATAGGAGATTCAGCCTATTTTTATTTCTTTAACTTGCTGCTCTATCCCTTCTTGCTCCCCATCAGCCATGCTGCATTCTTGGCTGATCCTTGGATACATTAGGCATACTCCCACATCACAGCCTTTGCACTTGCTGTTGCCTACCTAAAATACTCCCCACCCCTCCAGTTATCCACAGAGACAGCTAGCTTCATCACTTTTCTGGTCTTTTCTCCAAAGTCACTTCAGGTTTGCCTTGAACACTCAAAATGAAATTTCAACCCTTTCTTCAACCCTGCATGGCTTTAATTTTCTTGGCCTTAATTTCCCCCTTAATTATTAAGCCACTATGTATTTTGCTTATTTATCTTGTCATTGTCTCTCTTTAGCAGAATACAAAGTCCATGAAGGTAATGATCTCTCTTCTCAGTACCTAGAAAATGACTGGCCCACACAAATTTTATTTGGCCTTTAAAATAAACTCAACCTTACCCTCACCCACAAATCTTTTATAATTTAGGATTTAATGCAATGCTGCCCAGAGTAGGTGCTCAAAAAAATTGAAAAAATTCTTAGATGAACCGATGACTGAGGATGAACCTTATATAGAACATTTTGAATTTATTTTCCTCTATGGACAGATAATTGCCTTTGCTATAGAGGTTAAATAGGTAAAGGATCCTGCTCACCACATTTGTTAGAGTAGCACCATTATCCAAATGACCACTCTGACTTTGCTGAGCCAAAACTTATAAATGGACCAAACATTTTTATCAAAGTGACCCAAATAATAAAAATACAGAACCTGAACTATGGATGCATATAGTCAAGCATATACTCTGATTCCACATTTTATTTTATTTTATTCTTAGGATAAAATTTGAAATTCTCATCCTTTTAACAGGTGATTGAGTCTAGTACAGTAGTAAATATACTAACTTTCTGTATTAATTAGGACACTTTTAGATATAAATGGCAGTAACCCAATTCAAACCGGCTTAAAGGAAAAAAGTGAAGAGAGAAGGACATATTGGCTCAAAAAATCGGGAAGCCAAAGAATATAACTAATTTTCGGCATGCTAAATTTAGAGACTAAATGATGAGATCCAGACACACACACACACCCCTTCCTTTCTCTCCATCTCTGCTCTGCTTTTTGCTGAATTGGTGATCTTTTAGGCAAATTTTATCCATGTAGTGATAGAAATAACCACTCAGAACTCTAGTATTACATCTTATATTTTTTCAAATCTGATGAAAGAGAACTTCTTTTTCCCTATAATTGCCCCAAAAGTCTTAGATTGACTTCTGATTAGCTCATCTTGGATATGATTGATTTATCCATACATGATGAATACAGGAAGAGATTTTATTGTTGTATCAAGATCTATGCATTACTTTTTTGTTGTTGCTGTTGTTGTTGTTGAATGGTTAAGGACTTGTATGTTAGGAAAACTGTGATCTGGCTTGTAGCCAAGTAAAATGTCAAGCTTCATTTTAGAAACTTCTGGCTCAGTGTTCTCTGTAATTCCAAGGGAATATATCCATACTATTTAATTTAAAGACCTCTAAGTAAGTTCACTTTAAAGAATTAAATCACAAAAGGGTACTATACTTTTTGCTGAATTCATGTCTGCCCTAATTCCTAGAAATTCCAGGTATACTTTTGGTAAATAATATTTCACCTGTAAAGCACTTTGCCATTTGAAAATTTCCTCCACAAACTGTGGTGATCATTAATTCTATTAATAGTCCTAGTTCACTTTCATGGTAGGATATTACTTCCTGACCTTTTTGTGGTTGGATGGGCCCTTGTGAATAGTTCTGGCCAGTGAACTGTGATATATGTCAGTTCCACGCATGTGATATAATTGCCTCCAGAGTCTTGTTTCCCTCTGTATTTGGTAACTAGCAATGTTTGAGATGGTGGCTGTTGTGTCATTGGTCCCTAAGTAATAAGAGACCAGCTGACCTTTGGCTGCAGCTAAGCCCCAGCTGACCTGTGGTTGTTTTGTGTTGTGAACAAGAAATAAACTTTTGTTTCTTATGTCACCATGATTTTGGTCTTGTTTGTTACAACAGCATAACCTGGCCTAACCTGACTGATATATACATGTTATCTTATATGATTTTCAAAACAACCCTCTGAGGTAGGTGGCTCAGGTTTAATTGTTCTTCCCTCTTTTATAAATAATAAAACTCAGGCTCAGAAGAGCTAAATACTTTGCCCTAGGTACACAGAATTAATAAGTGAGAAAACTGAGAGTAAAACATAGAATTATTGACTTCAAGTCTACTACTCTTTAAAAAAGATATAACTGTAAACACAAAAAGAATCTTCTAATTCTTAATGGAAGTGTTTTCAATTTGAAAATTTTCAAAATTGAATATTATTTGTAATGATTTATATTTTAAGATACTGTGACTCACCACAATATTTTGTGTTATTCCACATCTATAATCATTTGTCTTGGTCTTTTATTTGATCAGAGTAGCCATGACATAGAGGATATAGGAAGGTGATAAAAGTCACTTTTAAAAGTACATACTTTGACCCAAAGGCTATGTTTTATTTGTATATATTTTAAAACTAGCATTTGTTCGTATGAAGTAGAGCCCTAATAACACTAACCCAGAATTCATAATAAATCCCTGTGACAGTCCTTTGCTGTGAAGCACCATTCTCTTGAACATAGAGACTATATACCAATTCATCTTTTTCAGGAAAATTTCCTTCAGAGATTTCTCAAAACTAGAAAATCAAAAGGGTTTACATGAGAATAAGATGGTTAAAACAACAACAACAACAACAAGCCCATACCTAATATCTAAGATTTGATGTACGAACAGAACTGAAAAACGTTTTCAGACCTGGATCTTTCAGTAATCCTTGTTGCAGAAAGCCTACACCCTGTAAAACTATTCTGGAGCAATTATTAACCACACAGTGAGCCTGTGAGACAGCAGATGCTAGGCTCCCCTTTCCCTTCCTTCTTACCTCCTCAATCAAATGTATTTGTAGAGTACATATTTATCTACTTAAAAAAAGAAAGAAGGAAAAAAAGCCCTGTTGCCTCCCTTCTAACAGGAAGTAAGCAGGACTTCTCCTCATAGGCTATAAAAATATTGACAGTAGATAATGGGTCTGCATAAGATACTGGTGGGAAGTGAGTTAATAATCACAGGATCGAACTGCAGGGAGCTTCAGATGCTGCCTAAGACCAGAATGTCAATGAATACTGTTTTTGTTAATAACTAGCTGGTGACAGAAAGCTCTTTCAACCTTGCTTTCCTGGAATTGGAAAATACAATACCAGAAAGATATATAGTAATAAGATACACCTATCTTATCTATATCCATGAATTAATTTTCCACAAATATAAGAAAGAAATAAGCATACTGTCTATTAGGAAAAAAGGCCAGCTCACTAAATTTTTCTGGATTATAATATGATTGGCAGTAATCAAAAATACTGGAGAATAAAACTCTCTTTTTTAAAAACACCACAAGAAAGTGGAAACTAATTTAGCCAAACAGTATTACCTAATTTAATAAAGCATCTAAGAAATTTTCTGTTTTAAAAATATGTTACTATAGTCCAGTATTCTTATAAGCTTTATATGTTAGAATGTTTCAGAAACCTAAGAAGTTTTCATATTGTCTAAGAAGATTTAGGTGATTAAAGTACTAGAATCAGAGTTCTTTCAAAGAGAACTAGGGATGTTCTATAACATGGACTATCTACATTTCCTCAGAAAATAAACGTTCAAAGGAGTCAACCACACTCTGAAAATAACAGTTTTATCCTTCTTCTGAAGCATAAATCTTTACTGCCCTTCAGTATAAACCAAACTGAAAAGATATGATGCATCATTTTCTGTAATGATTAACCCCCTATTTGCCAGCTGTCCCGGTGAATATTTCTAGACTTCAGCGGGCATTAAGTAACCGCAAGTTGTACAGGTGCAAATCCCTTCTGCAAATTTTGCACTAACAATCTCTCTCTCTCTCTCTCTGATTTCTAGATTTCTAGAAGTATTATTTTAACCAAATGTCTTATTTATTTATTTTTTAACTTATGGGGTAAATGTTGAAATTACTTAAAGCCTCTGCTGTCTGTGCAACATATAATAATGGTGAAGCCATCAGTTGGAGATGAACTAGTTTACTGTTGAAAAATTCAGGAGGACCCAGTGGAAGGATCAATTACCTCGGTAAACTTCAGGGCACAATTCTGAATGGTTTATTTCATTTCCTCTATTGTTCTTTGTAAACGTCCTGCAAATCAGCTTACAAGCATGTTGGACCAAAACTATTCCCATTGATTAAAGATAGCTTTTTGGGGGGAATTTTGTTTATTCCCTAGAAGGAAATAAACTGAAAAGTGTACATGATGAAAAGAAACAGATAGAACTGAGGATCCTGAAAAGTGTATTGCTTAGTGGCTATTTGGTGCCGAACGCAGCAGCACTTCCTTTGAATTTCAGTCAAGGTGAACTTGAAAAAGGTATTCCCTGAAGCCGCGGGAGTCCTGTAGGCTGGAGCAGGGATCTTCCTGAGGAAAGACGTGTAGGGTAGCTCTGATGCTAACGATAATGGGAGTATTAAATGAAGGATACTATAGCAGGGTGCCTGCCCTGGGGAAGATGTCTGACCGCAAAGAAATAGAGATCTCTGGCTCGATCACACAGATGGGTTGATGCTGACCTGATCCCAAGTTGATTAACCGAGATTAGGAGGCGAAGGTCGACAGCACAGCCCCCGAAACACTGCTGGGTATCTTTGGCAGGAGAGAGAGGGGAGGGGAAAAAGAATAGGGGAGAAAAACCCTTCAATTCACGCTGACAGAGATCCGCTTTCCGCAGCTCTGGGCGCCCTCCCGCACCTCCCGCCGGCCTCTGCTGCGTTCCAGATGCCCGCAGCTGCTCCTGTGGGAGGCGCTGCAGTTCTCCACGGCTGGAGACCTTCACGTGCACCGGCCCCTGCCGGGGCTGCGGGGAGGAAGTGGTGCCGCCTTGCTCGCCACGGAGTGAAGTGGCTGCTCAGGTGTTGTCCTGACTGGGAGGCGAGAGGCGGTTAGGAAGGAAAGAGCCGAGGAATGGAGGCCGATGAGGTTAGGGCGATGCTGGCAAAGAAGCTAAGACATAAAATAAGACCACTGGTTAAGGAGGACCAGTACTGGGAAGTAAAGATCGAGGGAGTTGGGGAAGAAAAGGGAGGCAATCGGACCAAAGGATGATAGGTCTGGGGGAAAATGATGGGGAAGTGGAAACTGCTAAAACAGGATGAATGAAAAGCATGTAAAAGCAAGGTGCCAGAAGGGAATAACGCCCTAGAAAACGCAGCCAGGCGACATAGGTAGCGATAAAATGCAAGGGGAAGAGAGGCTATAATCGCACCTCTACCTTCCAGGGATCAGGTGGGCTAACCCGGTCACACTTAGCGGCAAATTCCCTGGTCTCAGCCTTGCAGGGCCAGCTCGGAAAGCAACTCCCAAGAGGGCATCAGCCTGTCCAGCTAAATCCTGGAAAGGCATGTTGGGGGTTTCGGTTAGCCCGGATGCAAAGGTGACCTCTGTTAGACCTTGTCCTGACCCCAGGGGCTCACAGAAATGCGCTTCCAAAAAGAGTTACTATGTCATTTGTCAGGAGGCCTATTGGAGCATAGAGGAGAGCGTGCCCCTCTAGGGATTTCAGAGGTTAGGCCAAAAATTAAAGAAGGAAGGGAAGAACCTGTTAGGAAAGATTTGTATGAGTTTTCAGGACACAGAGCAAGAAACTGATGTTGGCTGTAATCAAGTTGAAGAGTCTATCTAATTTAAACAGAAAGCAAGACAAAGAATTCTGTGGCCACACAGAGCACACCCAGGCCCGGGTGACCTCGCTTCTCACTTCTCTCCTCCATGGGCATCACCTGCCTGCCTTTGGGGCAGTGCATAGTCAAACTAGACATGGGTTCCTGGCTCAAGGAGTTGGCCCTGTAAAAACAAACCAGCAATCCCAGTGGAATCTGAGAGAGTTTTGCATGGGGTCTCATGAGAAAAGGAAAAAAAAAAGAATCCTCACCAAAGCTGAGAGGGTTGGGGAGGCATCCAGAAGAAGGTGAGCTCATAGGTGAAAGTAGAGTTTTGAGGACAAACTTTAGTCCGTGAGATGAATTATTTTCTTCTTTATTTCTCAGTAGTATGAGGGTAGGGAGGGGTTACCCAAAAGGGACTTGCATATAAAATGCCTGGCACCTGGAAAAGTGCTCAGAGAGTCTCCCCAACGGACCCTATTGAATTGCCTCTCTCTTTCTACAGCCCCCAAGAAGCCTCATTAATACAATGCTCTGTCATTAATACAATCTTTGGCTGAGTGACCATGACTCCTTGTCCCCACCCTTTAGTCCTTAGGCCAGCTGGCTAACACAAACTACTGGACATATGAGAAAACATTGAACCAAAGCCAATACCTGTGGTTTGGGTAAATCCACACCTCTCTATAGCAAAATGGACATGGTGGAGGTACAAGGAGAGACATTCAACAAAATATTGGGAAAGTAGCCTTCTGGCTCCAGTGAACACTTTAGGGTTGTTTTCAGAGTAAGGCAATAAAAAAAAGGGGGGGCCTATATCACAGCTTCATACTCCTTTTCTAGAAATAGGAGCCATGGAGATGTCCCAGAATAGTGGGGGGATGTTTGGCCAGCTGGGTCATGCGGTACCACTATGCGGGGACAGGTTAGGAAGCAGTCTGGGTTTCGGTTTTGGTAAAAAGCGGTCTGGACTGAATCCTTAGGAGCTGTGCTGGTGCACAGGCGGGGAGGAGGAGCGATGGGAAATCAGTATTCTGTGGGAAGGTATCTAGGCATGACTGCAAGTTCAAAGTTTGTCCCTTGATCCTAAAATGTGGCCTATGTAGCTGCTTGGAACCTTCCCTTTTTTTTTTGATTAGAAATATATTCTGCTTCAAACGCCCACTACTCCCCACTTCACTCCTTGGGAGGTTGAAAGCATCTAAATCACAAGCAATACAGAAGAGATTGCCTTCAACCAAGGAATAGAGGTGTTACATGGAGTAGTGACTCATGACAGGTAAGGAAAAGAAGTTTCCAAAGCGAAGAAATATTTTTAAGACATTGAACCACCTGGGACAGTGGTAAATGTTTACTTGGAAGGTTTAAAGGAAAATGCCTTGTATGTTATCACTGAATGAATCCACAACTACAAATATAGCAGGTAAATTCACTTCTCCTTCCAGGAGAAACAGTAAAAAGTATAGCCCTGTTTTCCTACCATCCTTACAAGCATAGATAAGGCAATAATTTTGGGAAATGACTTGCTTTCAGGCCATTACTCTTCAGGACACACTTTCATATAACATTCTTTAGCCTCGTTGCCTCACCTCATATGCTATTTAGTATTTGGATGGATTTTTTCTAGATGCAAGTGGAAATGAAATTTAATATAGAATAAATGGCAATCATGTCCCGTATCAGTCAAATCAGAGGAGCAAGGACAGCAATCTAAATAAAAATTACTCCAACCAGTAATGTCTCTTAAATCTATCACATGGAAATGGAGCCTGCTCCATGACCATCTCCAAAGTTATATCTGAAGTTATCTCCCTCTGGAGCAAATGTAAAATGGAAGAGTTCAGGGGTCTCTATCACCTCTAAGTTTGAGCGAGAATGGGAGAAGCAAGTATAAGGTGGCTGGTTCAAAACACGCACCTGAGGCAGTTGAAGTGGTGGAAAGAAGGCTGACCATAGACTTAGAGCAGACCTGGGTCTGTGGTCATGGGTCTACTGAGGCTGTGTTACCTTCCGCAGGCCATTCAGTCTCTCTCAGAACCTCAGTTTTTTTCTGGTATGAAATTATGACTACAAATAAAGGTATTCTCTTAGCTCAAAAGAAATAGTGGTTGATTTGAGGATTAGCTCTCTGGTTTCAAACAACTTAATATCTCTGTTATTATTGAGGAAAACAATGCAAGTTATGCACAGGTACACCTGGAAGTATGAATGAAATAATGTGATGGCAAACATAAGATGACAATGCTGCAGCTCATTTGTAGCAATAATGACACCTTTACCTAGAGGATGAAGTTTCTTTTCCACATTTGTTCTGAGAGTCCAACCAAGTCCTAAGTTCTGTAGAGGAGGGGGCTCTATTTTATTTTTGCACATATCTCATATTGGTTAACTCCCCTGCCATATATTGGTACCCAGTAAGTACCCACTCATTGATGAAAAGAAGGGGGAGGTAGGGGAAAATAAAAAAGAGACAGTGGGGAAGAACTTGGAAGAAATAAAAGAAAATGTCATCAAAGAAAGTTACACTGTTTCATTAGATCATTACCTTCTCAATCATATAATTGGTTTTCTCTGTGTTCTCTCATTACCACTACCAACACAAGAGAACAGCTACTTTTTCAATCAAGTTATAGGTGGCTAACCCTTCCTTCAAAGTCGATGACCCTCTAAATTCAGGCTGGAGTTATTACAGAGTGATGTGACTTAGTCTACCCACCTTAAACCAAAGGCTTCCTGACAACCCTACACCACCCCCCTGTTTCTCTTACAGTTTGTTTGGCCTGAGCAAATTCTTGCTCCCTGATTTTCAAACAGCACTCCCTGGTTATAATTTTGGCTTCTTCCACTGAGCCTCTTATGTTGGACAGATAGTCAGGGCATGACTGTCTTGTACCACCCAGACTGATGCCCTTATGCTTCCAAAGGCAGGTGGTATCATTTTGTAGTTGAGACATCTTAGGCCTGTAACATATTGTCCCAGGCCCCATAGCCTGAAAGCAACAAAGTCAAGTCATGGAATCCAAGAAGCTATGTTGTCAGTTTCTCACTTTTTGGAAAAAAAATCACTGAGTCTTATAAATGGATGTAAAAGGGGATCGTTAGCTAGTGTCCATTTTCATAGGGAATGTTAGGAAGGGGTCTGACAGAAAATCCTTTAGGTTAGTGCTTCAGGAGTCCTCTGCTTCACTTGCACCAAATTCACCTGGAAATCCTGTAGGCAGATTCCTGGGATTCTTTCTTGACCTGTTGAATCAACATCTCCTGGGTTCGAAGAAAATTTAAAGAAAATAAACAGTCCTGTACATTTCTGCTAGGTTGTTTTAGAAACATATCATATTGAAAATAAAAAGAACTGGCCTTCCATCTTCGTGGTAAACTGGTGGCCCTATGTTTTCGGATCTCTCCTAGTTTTGTGGCCTCTAATATACAAAGAATGATGCCTACTCTCCCTCAAATGCTACCTCACCCCTGACCCAGGTAATTAAGGATGACTTCCAATCCTATCCCCTCCTTCACAAGCATCCTAGCTGTAAGAGTTTATAAAGGGGCAAGAAAGTGGGAGGGATTATGGAGAACTGTTTCTAGAAAAGACAAATAAGTGGTTAGCGGTCCAAAAGATAATGACATCTGTTGGCTTCAGAAATCCCAAGACAGTCACCTCAGATCCTAGCTCACACCTTCCTTCATCATCCTGACAGTAACTGGGCCTTGCAGCCTGGTGAACCAGCCAGCCATCAGAACACCATTTTCTTTATCATATCCCCTAACTCCGTGATCAGAATGGTTTTTTTAAAAAATAGTGATAATAATACTTATATTGAAGAGCATCTTGCTTTTCAAACGTATGAAAGAAACTTCAGGTTTCTCTGGGAAAAAGTATGAACTTGTAGAATGGGCCTGGTCTACCTGTAGATTAGACAGCAAAAAGACTAATTTGTCCGTTTGTCTGGGACCAGCGAAAGCAGAGCTGAAATAGGGAAAGGAACTCTGGGATGTAGAGAGGCCTAAAATCTTTGTGCGGAAATCCTTAGCTCTGCTGCTCTTAAGGCGCCAAGGAAAGAAGAGTCAGGCATATGTGGACTGACATACGGAAGACAATGCCCGTGCATCGTCTTCTCGATTAACCTTCAAACTCTGAGAATTTTAACAGCATTAAAAAAAAAAATCTCTTTAGAATAACGGAGTGACTGAGGAAATATATCTTGGGCTAGAAAAGGGAACCGGACCTTCGACGACCAGCGCTGGGCCTGGCAGCCGCCGGGTCGGCGGGGAGCGCGTTCGCGTCCGAGCGGCTCGCGCAGGAGGACGCGCTCGCTGCCCAGCGCTGCTTCACCGCCTCAGGTGCCTCGGCCCCTCGCCCAGCTTTTCCCGAAGGACCCCACAGCTCTCCTGCCGCCGCCGCCGCCTCCAGCTGCCCCTCCCCTTGGCATTGCTTGGCTTTAACTTCTCGCAGCTTCTTTTCTTGCCCGGCTGGTTGCTGGGAGGTGCAGTGGGCAGTGGCGGCCCCCGCTGCGAAGCCGGGGGAGGAGAGGGGCCCGGCCCAGGGCGGGAGGCGGCGAGAGATGCTCGCTACAGTGAGCTCTGCCGGTGGGGGGCCGAGGAAGGCTGTGGACGAGGAGGAGGCCGAGGTTGAGGAGGCCGGGGAGGGGTGATGATGGCGTTAAATGTGGCCGCGCAGCTCCCCGGGGAGCTGCCTGAAAGGAGAGTGCGCTCACCAGCTGACAGCGCGTGCTCCGCTCCAGACGCTCCGCACCGCGGCCAGGAGCCTCTGCCAGCCCCTCTATTGTCAGCCGTTCTCTAATTAAGAAACACTCACATTACCGCAAACCACCCCCACGCTTCTTGGTTCCTGTCCTTTTCTTTATCCTCCTCCGACTTCTCTCCTCCCCTGCCTCTCCCGGGCATCCAAGGATTTAACCCATTCTCCGCTCAGTTCGCCTTTTCTTGTTAGGGCCTAGTAGAGAAGGACAGGGACCTCAGTGGTCCGCGCCTGGACTATGCTCGGCCTAGGGGTGAGGGCGGCTGGTGAGTGTAGAGCCAAAAACATCGAGGAAAACTTAGGCCTTTATTATATTCCCTCCCGCATCTCCTACCCCTCCTCACCAAACAATTGTAAGCAATTCAACTACTACTGGATATCTTTAACTCTCACTAACACTTGCTGTTTTGTCAAGATTGCAATTGACAAGTCTAGGTTGCACTTGGTAAGTGCGTCTGCTACTTTTCCTTTCCAAGTCTATTTGGGGTTTGGAACTGGCAAGACAAAGTTGATACTCTTTTTCTTGAACTTTCAAACGAGCATAGGAGAGAACTATTACAAGATATCCTTTGATAAAAAACCACTCACTTTGTTCAGGTTTAAATCTCTAAAATCAATAGAAAGGCCTCATTAAAGTATTGGTCCTGCGTCAGTTAGGATTAAGGAAATTAACCTTCCCCCTTCTTTTCTGGAAAAGCTGGACCCCCAGTTAGCAATGTCCCTTAGAGAACGTGGTTAAACTTGCCCGTTGCCAAAAATAATCTTTCTTCAGCTCTCCGTGAAATCAAATAAGTTTCCCAAAGTGTGGCGAGCCAAAACCCTCCACAAATAAAAGTGATGGTGGGGTAGGAGGCAAAGACAGAATATAAAGCAAGCGGCTTAAAGTATATAAAACTCGAGAAAGCACCAGCAGTGTTGCAAAGAACTAACCCGATTTATCTATCTTCATTACTTTAAGAAATGCTGCCTCTTTGTTTGTTTGGGTGATATTAAGCATGCTTAACTTGCACACATAGTTGATTCCTTTGCTAGTATCTTGGATACTTGGATCTGACTTTGGAAGGTAGAAGCTAATTGTTAATAATGGAGAGAAAGGAACCAGTCAGCATGGCAGGAGTGGTCTGGCATATGGGGAATGAGCGCTCAGAAATACTCAATATTCAAGTTTCCAAAATATTAATGAGATTATAGCAACCTGCAGCTATATGTTACAGCTTGTTAATGGAGTGTAAGAGAGTGAGCTGCCAAACGTTTGTTATGCAAACTCTAGCAGAACCTTAAAATGGAAATGTGATTGTACATCTCTTTCAAAGAAATGCCAGCATAAAAAAAAAATGAAAGAAGTAGAATGAAGGAAAGAAAAGGGGTTAAAGTTCTCATTTGAACTTTGAGCACTCAATTTACCACAGAGTGATTTGACTTTTTGTGCATGTTTTGATGGGTTAGAAAAATTCATCATCACTTTTCAATCAGTGTGATACAGATATCCAATCTGATATTGTGTTATGGTTGTTTTTCTCTTGAGAAGAAATGTAAAGACGAGGAATTCCAATTCCTATATAATGCCACTAATATTTAAAAGTATAAATATCTGCCTATTATGGTGGCACCCCCCCCCTGCAAATTTGGATAGCTGTAGCTCTTAGCTATTGATTTTCTTAGAGAAAAATTTGAGGAGCGTTGACCTTCTGGACACAAGTACTAAGATCTAGTTCTGGATATTGACACTTTCTGGCTGTGTGATTTTGGGGCAAATAACGGGCAGCAGTTTCCTCATTTATAAAAGATGTAAAGGAAGATGTTCCTGATGTCCTTTCTGTTTTGTGGTTTCTACGAGCCAATGAAAAATATTAACTTTGGATAAGGTCTTTTTCCTCTTTGGTTGACACAAAATGAGTATAAATCATTTCCAAAAATGAAATATAGATTGAGTGGAAAAAATCACAACTTTTTTTTTCCTTCTCTCCTTCCCCTACTCAGACTCATAACAGGTAAAAGAATTCTAAGTCCTCCCCTTTTTTTCCCCCTCTACACATTCAGGCAAACACACCAGGCGAAGTAACTATAAAAATATGCGTGCTCTCATCCCGCAAGGTTGCTGTATGTTCATACCTGTTGGGTCTGCTTACTGCTTATTGAGAGCGACATGGAAATGTGTTAGAAGCAATCGCTTGATTTATTCAGCCACACGAAGATTCCTGATGCTTATCGTGAGGACAGCAAACTTGGTGGGTGCAAAAGGTTATCTAAAGGACAGGTGCATTGTTTCTGCCCTGGAAAGCGTCACGAGCCGCCGCTCACTTCTCCCAGAGAACTGGCGGCGGCTCCCAACTTCTCTTGGCGGCGTCATCTGAAAGCCACGGATACCCAGGTGGTCAGTTGGAAGCTGGTTCCGCGGTTCCCCCCTGGAGACCAGAACCTGCCTCCTTCGAGCATTCCTTTTTCTGCAAACCCAGTTTATGGCGCTTTCCTTTTTTCTTGTGTCTCTCTCCTCTTTTTGAGGTGCTGGGGGGGCGAGGAGGATGCAGGAGCGATTAAAGGAGCCTTCCCTGGCTGTTTTTTTTTTTTTTCCTTCCTTTTCCTGCAATTTGTTATCCCAGTGAGGACACAAAACATAAAAGCCTTGGCTTACAATCAAGGTCTCAAATTCAGCGATATTTATCCAGTGGAATGTCGCTGAATCTTTAGTTTAAAAAATAGTTCTACTGTCATGTTGGCCAATCAAATTTATTTTTAAAAATTCAGCTTTCTACTCTCTCCGTGTATATACTATATTAGCTTTTCCAAAACCTATGAACCCGTGACCCAGAATAGGCTTTTCCTTAGTGAGGATACCTGAGGTGAGAGTGAGAGCACCGTTTAATTTCTGCAACTGACTCAAGTACCTAGTTGAATGTTTTCTGTATAGAAGCTAATTCAGAAGGACAAAATAAAGATGCACATTAGCTCCCACATTGGAAGCAGCAGAATTGTTTGAAAAGAAAAAATGAGTGGAGGTCAACAATTTCCTAGGACAACGGCAGGTTTCTAATTTTTGAATCAATGAGCCCAGTTCCCCTTTCCCTTCAAGTTCTTTTCCATTGTCCTCTTTGCCTCCTCAGGTCCCCCTACCCCAAAAGAAGAGAGAAGGAAAGGTGGAGGAAGGGGGGGGAGGAGATGGGGAGAAGAGAGGACAGGAGGGAAGATAGCGCACTTGTGCTGTGCATTTCACCTATGTGAAAACTTTCAGCTTGGCTAGTTTTTATGAGTGGAAATAGCTAACCCTGGTAAAGTTAACTATTCCTGGCTAGAACCTAGGAGACCTGAAGTAAGTGCCTCCCCTTGTAGAGGCTCTTGGGGCTAGGAGATTGGAAAGATCTTGGGTATCATAGAGGCAAAGTTGTGCTGCAAATTTGAGAAAAGTTTTATCTCACAATGTAATTATTGACCTGAGTGCTTTTCTTTGTAGGGTTTCTGATACTACCAGAAGGCACCAAGTTTACAATAACGCTTTTCTTCAAAACTGAAAGATCACATAAATTCACAATTTAAAAACTTTTTTTTAGAGGTGGGGTCTCGCTATATTGCCCAGGTTGGTCTCAAACTCCTGGCCTCAGCAGTTCTCCAGCCTCAGCCTCCCCAAGTACTGGGATTACAGGTGTGAGCCACTCACCCACGCTTAAATTCACATTTAATAAAAGACTTAGCTCAAGTCTTCAAAGTCGTTTAAAAACTATTCAATGGTTATACTGGAATGGAATAAATGACAGAAAAGCTACTTTTCACGTTTATTTTCATCATTTGCAAAAGGAAATACATAAAACAATGGCAGTTGGCTTTGCTAAATGAAAATAAAATGATCTCGAGTAGAAAATGTAAAAAAATGAATCAAGATAAGTAGAAACGGTAGCAAACACTCAATAATAAATAAGTTTTCTAACATTAACAAAGCAAAATAAAATTGATCAAATTCTTTTGACACTACTAGATGTGTTTTTTTTAAATTTTCATTTTTTAAACAAACATTTGCAAGGAGCTTAAGAATTATAAGTGGCTGTGTTTAAAAATTAAAAAAAAAAACAAAAACCGGTCTGCAATTGGCAGTCGAGTTTCTCCTGGAGCCGCAGCAGCAGCGGCTGATAAAGTGCGTGCGCCAAGTTTCCTAAAAGACGCGAACGTTCTCGCGATCGGATATACATACTGGGTATGTTTATACACTATATAAACCTTAAAGTCCCCCGCTTTCTAACAATTCCATAGTGAAAAGTTATTTATTTTGGAAGCATTAACTTTGCGTTTCATAATGCATTTTGGGAAACAACTTTGGAAGACTAACTCTCCCACACGTGAGTGCGCGCAACGCACAGGGATGGATGCCCAGGGCACAAAATAAATTAAACCCAAACCAGCAACAGAGAAGAAGATGCGACGTTTTAGCAGCGTATTGGCAGTAGGGAACTAGAATAATGATGCCATATATGGGTACAAATAATTAATACCGTATCTATCTACATGGGGAGCAGAAGTTGGGGGGAAAGGACACAACTTTAACAGTTAAGTTTTCATCAAACAATAGGAAGTTTGGAATAGCGGCGGCATTTGCAAATCATCAAATGTAGCTGCCATCTGAAGCCAAGTCGTTGCTAAACAACGACCGTCGCAGAGCAAAAATTAAAGGGTGCGGGGATCTTTAACCGCGGGGCTTCCCGCGCACTGGGAAAGGACGGTTTTGTTTCTGTCTCAGTTTTCAGGGTTCTGTCACCTTCCTAACTTGCCTCATCCGAGTCACTGTAATGGGAATGGGGGGAAAACTCCCCGTCGCTTCTGTGGGATCGGGGAGAAGTTTTGCTACTTTCCTCCTGCACTGGCTGCAGGATGCTCCCCGGCAGAGAAGGCGACAAATTCTTTTGTGCCATCATCGCTGTCAGGGCGCTGTCCTCGAAAGTCGAGAAGTGCAGAGCGTCCAGCTGCACCGAGTACCCTCCCGCTGTAGCCGGGGCTGAGAAGCGAGTCCGGCAACTCCCAGGCGGAGTCGGCCGCTGGCCCCCTCCGGAGGCCGCCTGAGCCCCAGCTGCGGTCGCGGTGCCCGCACCACCTTCGTAGGAGGCGGCGGCGCGAAGGTGGTGGTGATCACTTTTGCAGGAGGCTGGCGGCGGCTGCGGCTGCTCCCCGCCGCTGGGCGTTTGTAGCAGCTCAGACAAGGCGTTGATGTAGATCTGGGCCATCTGCAGGGTCTCATATTTGGACAGCTTTTTGTCGTTGTTGAACGACGGGATAACGTTGCGCAGTTGGTCGAAGGCGTGGTTCAGCCCGTGCATCCTGCGCCGCTCCCTGGCGTTAGCTGCCAGCCGTCTCTGCTTCTGCACCCCATTCACCTGTTTGCTGGAAGGGGCCCGCTGGCGGCTGCAGCCCAGGTCGTCCACCACCACCCCGCCTTTCAGCTTGCACAGCTGTTCCCTCACTTTCACCGGCCCGGGGCTCTTGCTGCTGCCGCCACAGCCGCTACTCCTCCTTACCAGCTCCCCACGGCCGTCAGCCTCGTCCCGGGGAGCGGCGGCTTCGGATGCACCCAGGTCGGGGGAATGCAGCAAATACTGGGCGGCGCGTGCCGTGCAGATGCCCTGCAAAGTGGGAGCCAGCCAGGCGCGTGGGTCGGTGCTGTCCAGGAGGGACAGCTCAGGCGGGAAGCCGGGATGGTCTCTCGCCTGCAGAGTCGCAGGTGGCTGTGGCAGCGGCGGTTGCGGGAGTTGGTGCGGCTGGGGATGGCGATGGTGGTCCCCCAACTCCTTCACTTCAGCCCACTCTTCTGCATGCAGCAGGCGGGACATTGCACTGCAAGGCTCGGAGGCTCAGGGTTGGAGGAAGCACTGGCACAACAGCCCAACCAAAAAAAAGGCCCTTCCCAGGTCTCTTCTGCAACGTCTTATTTTTTTTTCCTCCTGTACCCTCCCCCACCCACTCGGAGATCACACACCAGGTCGCGTGCAACGAAGCTTCTCCGGTTGCTGAAGGCGCTGCGCCCCTTTAAAAAGCGGCACGCGCCACTAAGTCTCCCCCCCGCTCCTCTTCCAGCCCCCTCCTCGCGCCGGTCGCGTGTCTGCTCAGCCAATGGAGGGCGCGGGCAGGCGCGTGCGAGCAGCCAATCAAAGAGTTTTTACACCCGGAGAAAAGTTCCAGTGTGCAGAGAACTAAGGCGTCTGCTCACGGTTTTTTCCCCCCCCCCTTCTTCCCTCTTTTAAGTTCGTCAAATTCATATGTTAATTGCAGGGCTGTAATTCGACTCCGGTGTGTGTCACAGCCGGAGCGGTGGGGGGTGCGTGAGCCGGCGCGGAGCTGGCTCTCCGCTGGTGCCTGAACAGACGACTCGGGAGGGACGTGCGCGGCTGCCGGTGGCTCTGGGCGAGGCTGGACGCGCCTGGCGCCGAGAGCGCACCCACAGCGGACACAGGCCCGCCTGCCCTTTGCTGCCTCTAGGATCACAGCTTCCACCTTTGATGCCCAAACATTTTTAAATCTCTCATATGTAATATGATGTATGTATACATATATGTAGGTGTGTATAAATCTCTCATGTTCGTAAATATATAACTACTAAATGACGTCTATCATTTAGAATAAAAAGGGGGAAAACCCTGTCTCAGAATATGTTTCTTAATTTTACTACGTCTTTTCCTCTTTTGCTTCAGATGTCTTAGTTCAACTTTGTTATGTAATCTTTTTCTTAATGGAAAGCAAAGCTGTGGCATAGCTATAGTACACCAATTCCAGGTCCCCCAATCCAATCCGTCCCCTTTCCCCAGCACCCTGCGGCCAAACAGGATTGTAATCTGCAGAAAGCTCTCCGCTGAGCGTAATTTTAGGGCAGGGATATTTTACAGTATTATAAGAGTTTCAACACATACAGTAGGACTCCTTACTAAATGCCGAGCCAGGGGAAGGTGCCCAAAGAAAAATGAAAGTCGCCTGCGTTCCTTGCAATTCTTAACACTTTCAAGGTGAAAAAGCCCGGAGTTACCTACCCGGAGCCCTTGGTTTACTATGCTCGTGTGGCAAACACTCAGAAACTACATTTGAATTTAACCCTCCCCCTCCGTTTAGTTAGGGTGTGCTGTCCTCTAGCATAAAACCAAGGATTGGCGAGGCCGGGACGCCAACTCCCAGGTAAGCATCCGCCTCGGGTCGCCTGAGCCCAGGCCTCGTGTATTTGCAGCAAAGAGCCAATCAGGAAGCTCCTTGGCCCCGGGCACGCCCCGCCTTGCGCCCAGCGCGCCCCAGCTCCAGGAGCTGTGCTACACAGTCCCTCGGGCGCGGGAGTGGGATGCAACCAGCTAGCGCTACTGCTCCTTTTGTTTTTCGCGGTGGTGGTTGTCCCGAAAGGAGCCTCGTCCTCTATGAAAGATGGTAAAAAGAAGAGCCAGTAGAGATAGCTTCCTGGAGTCTGTCTTTGTAGTGTCCAGAAGTGGCTGAAAGTTGTTCTCACTGATAAGCGCTGGGACTCATATCAGCTGATCTAACCTGCCATCTAGAATTCCTTGGACAGGAGAATTTCTGGGACTGGACTGAATTAGTTTTATCTATCTATCTATCTCCTATGAATATATAGAAGGGTAGAATAAAATACTAAAATGATGCTTAATTCATCATTCTTCATTCGTTCTTCTTCAACCTTGTCCATTTGCTGATGTGTAGGGACAGTCCTGGACTTTCCTATCTTCAAAGCCAGAAAAGTGAGAGCTGGATTCTGATGTGAATGTTTGGTTCTGCTAAAATAAATATGTTAAATAAAGACACGTAAAAACAAAACAAAACAAAACAAAAAAACTCCCAAACCTAATCTATAAACTATTGATGAGAATAAAGAAAAAGAAAAATTCATCCAGTGTCTTTTTGGGTAAGAAAATTCTCCAATTTTTTGGTGATTGGACTGGGTACTGTTCAAATCAACTAATAATACTGTTGCTATAGTATACCCTAGTAATACTATAAACTGGTATTACTGCATAAAATGTACTTTTTGAAAAAGTAATTGCTAGTAGCTATGGGTGCCAAAATGAAACTTTCAGAAAAATGATTAACCATCATCTATGTATGTATGGCAGTGTAAGCAGCTAGATTCCGGAAGTATCATTTGTCTATATTGCATTTGATTCCTCAAACATAGACTTTTCCCAGCTGTATCAGCTGGAAGTTACTCCTGGAATTCTTTCACATGATGTAACTATCAAATGTGTAGAATGCCCATATTTTCCTTGGGCTTGCATTATACAAACTTTGTATCTGTACTTTAAATTTCACTGTATAACTGTAAAATATTCACTTTCCTTTGAGCTTAAACAGCCTTATGGGCTGTAGTCAAATATTTGCTGAATACATAGACTATTGGTCCTAATTTGCCAACTTTACATATAGTCATTACTATTATTACTTTTTTGAAGCAAATGTCAATATATAGATGAGTAAATTAGAGTGTCCCAGTAATGTGAGGGGTAGTAAGAGTTTTGGTAGTTTATGATGAAATACATTTCTTTGGCCCTTAAAATAAATAGGGGGCTATTTTTCTTCCCACTCCTTTCCCTTTTTTTCTCTTCCTTCTCTTCACTTAGGTGGGGCTGAGGAAGCTTGGCACCTGAGCTGGGGAAAGGGGACACAAGGCCCTGGGCATTCAGGGCCTGAATAGTGTGACCAGGGTGTTCTTAAGGAGGGCTTGTGGTGTGGGATGTCAAAACAATAAATAGAGTATCTGTGGGGGCTGGGTGGTGGCAGCAGCAGCCCAGCATGAGGTACCTTAACAATTGACAATTATGGGGAAGAACTAAGCATTTATCCTGTCATTTCTAGATGAACTATATTTCAGAGTAATCAAATAGACTTAGCTAATGATGGAAAAATTTTTTTCAGAATAATGCCATATAATAAAGGTAGAAGAAATAAAAGATTTAGAACATTTTGCAACTCCTAATGAAAAGTTTTATCAAGGCAATGATTAAGAATGAATGAAATAATTAGATCAAAGTTTGTTGGGGAACTTTACAATGGAGGAATCGGTCTGTCACCCCTGGAAACTACTGATCAATCTTAGCATCATTTAGAATAGGAGACTATGATATCATGTGCTTCTTAGTTTCATGCATTATAAAGTACACAGACTCCTATGAAGTATTCTTTAAAAAATATGAAAGTAAATCTTAACAATTAAGACTTTGAGTTAACCTGTGTACAGGAAATATGGGGGATATCATATTAAGTTAAATGATACCACAAGAATGCAAAAAACAAACCCATACTGTGAAATGTCCTATAGAAGAAATATTCAATTTCAATAATTCTGTGACATTAAAAAAAAGGAGGCAAGAGATTGCTCTTGATTAAGACAGTCTTAAGATATAGCACCAAATGCAATGTGTGGACCTTGTTTGGATTCAGATTCAAACAAACTAACAATAAAAGAACTTTTCTTAAAAGGCAGTTAATAAAATGTGAATATGAACTCAGTATTATATGATACCAATGAGTTATTGTTAATTTTTTAAGGTTCTATAAAGGCAATGTGATTATTTAGGAAACTAGAGATGCATACAGAAGCATATAGGGGTGATATAACATGAGGTCTATGATTTGCTATAAAGCACTTCATCACCAATATTAATAATATGAAAAAAATAATGAAGCAAATGTGGAAAAATCTTGATAATTGCTGAATATGGTGGTGTAAAGATTCATTAGACTATTAGCACTACTTGCAAATGAAAATTTTCACAATGAAAAATTGATAAAAATCTTCTATCTTCTCACTGTTTGCTCTTATCAAACACATAGCTTAGTTCAGCATTTAAACCCCAGTGATCTGCTCCTAAGCCATGTTTCTAGGCTGAGATTTTATTCTTCCATTAACACAGTGATTCTCAAATTGTGATCCAAGGATGGTCTATCTGCATGAGAATTGCTTGGGAGGTTTATTAAAAAGGTAAATTCCTGGGCCCCTATCAATTCTACCAAGTCAACTTTGTGAATGGGGCCCAAGACCTGTATCTCACATAAGCACCCCAAGGGATTCTTAGGCATGCCCCAGTTTGTCCTAGAATTTTCCCTGTCCTCTATTCAGCTATGGTTCTCACAACATATATTGTGATTTCTGCCATCACAAATATGCTAATCCAGACACCTATTATCCAGTCCTGCTCACTAAAATGTAAACTAAGATTCAAGGTCTAGATCAAATGCTACTTCCTCTAGGAATTCTTCCCTGGTCATCTCTGGGAAAGATAAATGGGACCACTAATTATCCTTCAGCAACGAGGTGAATGCAAAGTGACTTTGGGTCTACTACTGCACTAACAGCTTGTTAGAGAAGTTCAGAGTTGCATTCATTATAGTTCCTAGGTTTATCAAAGATTCATTGACCACTAGGAACTGTAAACTCCTTCCTGATTTCATACTATCTGTATTAGTTACCCATTGCTGTATAATAAATTTCACTCAAAACTTAGTGCTTTAAAACAACAAACATTTATTATATCACAGTTTTTGAAGGTCAGAGATTCTGAAGCTGTTAGGCTGGGTGGTTCTGGCTTAGGGTCTCTCATGAGGTTAATGTCAAGATGTCAGCTGGAACTGTAGTCATCTGAAGGCTTAAATAGGACTGGAGGATCTACTCCCACAATGGTTCATTCACCTGGATTAGAAAGTTAGTACTGCCCATTTGTAGGAGGCCTCTGTTTTTCTCTGTCTGGAGGTTTCCAAAGGGCTGTTTGAGTGCCCTATGACATGTGGGCAGCTAACTTACCCCAGAGCATGTGATTAAAGGGAGAAAGATGAAAGCTGCGATATCTTTTAGACCTACACTCAGAAGCCACATTGTCATTTCTGCCATATTCTAATCATTAGAGGTGAATTACTAAGTCAAGACCACATTCAGAGAAGGCAATTGGGCCATGAAGGAACGGGAAGAATTTTAAAGAATTGTGGACATATGTTAAAACTAACATGATATCCCTTTGTTTTATGTGAATTTCTCTGTTTCTTTTTGCAAAATTTCAAATTTAATTCTTCTTTATTTAACTAAAGGAGGAGAAGATGAGTAAAGTGAGATAAAGGTAGCAGAATGCTCTAGAAGCTGTATGTGAAGGTTAGAATTGCTGAATCAATTTAGCAAAACCACAGGTGAAGGAAAAATTCAGACTTTTTCATTTCTGCAAGAACTTCAAATGGCATGTGTTCCAAAATTTTATTTGTAAGTCAATCATTTAGACTCTCCACAGGGACCATATTATGGTAGTTAATTTCCATTTTATTTTCTTTGTTCCCATTTTTGTGATATTTCTTTTTATTACAAAGTCATTATCTGTGAATTTGTTTTAAATTTATACAAGCATATCCTGAGCATTTCTCTAATGGTTAGTAGTGATAGTTAAGGGCAGTGTTACCCTTGTAAATGAACAATAATTGGCTCTCTGAAAAAAATGCATGCATATATGCCAATACAAATTTATTATAAATTTTATTGATAAAAGGAATATGTGGTACACAATTTAAAAATAACAATAAAATATTCAATGCTCTTTATTGCAAATTCCCTATAGCCAATTGAATCTCACAGAATCGTTGATTTCATTGGTTTTTACCATTCTTGTATCCGTAACTAATCAATGGTTGCACCTGATGAACACAGTAGTTCCCACATGAATGTTGGTTGGTATTTTTCATTTATTGTTCATGAGTAAGATGAAAGTGAAATGACAATGAGGGTGTGAGTCAGAATTCCTCTGAGGGTCAATGATATGTGCAGCTTTTTTGCTGAATAGGGTAATAGTTTTCAAATACTGAAACAACATATGCTCAATCTTTTGTGCTATTCGTAATGTAATGGCTATAGACTTTGACACACTAAGTTTAGTCTGCATTATTAACACTTCCTCTATCACTTTCTTAAGTCTAGAGAATCAACAAAACACTAAATTAAGCCTAAATCTGTGGGATTTGCCAATTTCTATTGGTGTACTCATGTTGCTAAATCAAATGGACATTTTTTCTAGGCTATATCTCAATTGATCTCCTCTTTAACTTTTAAATTAATTGAACACATTCTTTTCAAAACTTTCTTGTCTCTTGACTTGGAAACCCTTATTCTTCTCCTTTATTTCTCCATAGTTCTCAGGTTGTTCCTTCTTACTATGCTTTCATTTCCTCTTACTCTACATACATCATTTATATGCCAATCAATACCAAAGTTTTATCACTAGCCCAGTCCTTTTCCAATGATTTTCAATGCTCTTAAAATAAGCACTAACATCAACAACCAACACTAATCTGGAGCATCAGGGAAAGTCTCCCTAAGGAAGTAAGAACGGAAAGTTGAATAGGAGGTAGCTAGGGAAAGGCAAACTGACAAATAACAACTATAACAACAGCAGCAGCAACAGCAGGAACAGCATGGAAACCAAGAATCCCTTCAAATGGACTGAAAGGTTCTGCTTTATCTGGTTCCTTCAAATCTCTTCTGTCTCATCTCTCTCACTCTCCCATTCTCTTATGGTGCTCTAGACACATTGGTTTTCTTTATTTGCTCTTAAATACCAAGCATCTTCCCATCCCAGGGCCTTCACACACATTGTCTGTCTGCTATACTCTTCCTTTCTTGTCTGTTCTTTTCTTGTCTAGTAACCTCCTATTCAACTTTCAGGTCTTACTTACTAAGAGAAGCATTCCCTGATCCCCTGGAATAGGGTTGGTTCCTGTTTTACACTTTTTTTTGGTCTTTTTAAAAATTGCTCATCTTTTTATTTTTTATTATTTTTATTTATTTATTTATTTTTTTAATTTAAAAATATTAAGGGGGTATAAGTGTTTTTGGTTACATGGAATGTTTTTGTAATGCTTGAGTCATGGCTATAGGTGTGCCCATCACCAAAATGGTGTTCATTGTACCCACTAGGTAGGTTTTTGTCCCTCCAATCCTTCCCACTCCCCTCTGCTTGATTTACACTGAGTTTTACTTGCCTCTGTGCACATGTGTGCTCATCAGTTAGTTCCAATTTAATAATGAGTGCATGTGGTGTTTGTTTCTCCAATCTTGAGAAACTTCACTTAGGAGAATGGTCTCCAGTTCCATCCAAATTGTTGCAAAAGGCATTAATTCATCCTTTTTATGGCTGAATAGTTCACCATGGTATACATATACCACATTTTGCTAACCCACTCATGAATTGATGGGCACTTGGGTTGATTCCACATCTTTGCAATTGTGAATTGTGCTGCAATAAACATTCAAGTGCAGGTGTCTTTTTGATAGAAAGACTTCTTTTCCTTTGGGTAGATACCCAGTAGTGGGATTGCTGGATTAAATGGTAGGTCCACTTTTAGTTCTTTGAGGAATCTCTATACTGTTTTCCATAGAGGTTGTACTAATTTGCAGTCCCACTAACAGTGTATAAGCATTTCTTTCTCTCTGCATCCATGCCAGCATCTATTGTTTTTGGACTTTTTAATAAAAGCCATTCTGACAGAGATAAGGTGATATCTCATTGTGGTTTTAATTTGCATTTCCCTGATGATTAGAGATGTTGAGCCTTTTTCATATGTTTACTGGCCATTTGTCTACCTTCTTTTGAAAAACTTCTATTCATGTCTTTTGCCCACTTTTTTATGGGTTTTTTTTCTTGCTAATTTGCTTGAGTTCTTTGTAGATTCTGATTATTAGCCCTTTATTGGATCTATAGTTTGTAAATATTTTCTCCCATTCTATAGGTTGTCTATTTGCTCTGTGATTGTTTCCTTAGCTGTGCAGAATCTTTTTAGTTTAATCAAATCCCATTTATTTATTTTTGATGTTGTTGTGATTGACATTGGCATCTTTTTCATAAATTCTTTGCCTAGGCCAATATCTAGAAGAGTTTTTCTTACAATTTCCTCTGGAATTCTTATGGTTTCATGCCTTACATTTAAGTCTTTTGTCCATCTTGAATTAATTTTTGTGAGTGGTGAGAGATCAGGGTCCTGCTTCATTCTTCTGTATATGGCTATCCAATTTTCCCAGCACCATTTATTGAATAGGGCTTCTTTTCCCCAGTGTACATTGTTGTCTACTTTGTCAAAGATCAGTTGGCTGTAGGTAGGTAGTTTTACATCTTGTTTCTCTATTTTGTTCCGTTGGTCTGTGTCTCTATTTTTGTACCAATACCATGCTGTTTTGGTTACGACAGCCTTGTAATATAGTTCGAAGTCCAGTAATGTGATGTCTCCAGATTTTTTCTTTTTGCTTAAGATTATTTTGGCTACTCAGGCTCTTTTCTGGTTCCAAACAAAGCATAGAATTATTTTGTCTAGGTCTGTGAAGTACGATGTTTGTATTTTGATGGGGATTACATTGAATCTGTAAATCACTTTGGGTAGTATGGACATCTTAACAATGTTGATTGTGCCAATCCATGAGCATGATATGTTTTTCCATTTGTTTGTGTCCTCTGTGATTTCTTTCCTCAGTGTTTCATAGTTTTCCTTATAAAGATCTTTCACCTCTTTGCTTAAGTATATTCCTAGGTATTTTATTTTCTTTGTAGATATTGTGAATGATATTGAGACTTTGATTTGACACTCAGCTTGACTGTTATTGGTGTGTAGAAATGCTACTGATTGGTGTACATTGATTTTGTATCCTGAAATTTTGATGAATTTATTTATCAATTCCAGGAGTCTCTTGATGGAGTCTTTGGGGTTTTCTACAAGATCATATCGTTAGTGAAGAGCGATAGTTTGACCTCCTCTTTCCCAATTTGGATACCCTTTATTTCTTTCTCTTGCATGATTGCTCTGGCTAGAACTTCCAGAACTATGTTGAATAGAAGCAGTGACAGTGGGAACCCTTGTCTTATTCCAGTTTTTAGGGAGAATGTTTTCAACTTTTCCCCATTCAGCCTGATTTTGGCTGTGGGTTTGTCATATATGGCTTTTATAATTTTGAGATATGTTCCTTCTCTGCCTAGTTTGAGGGGTTTTTTTTGTTTGTTTGTTTGTTTTTTCCCCAGTGTCCTTGCAGCGTTCCTAGTTTGAGGGTTTTTATCATGAAAGGGTGCTGAATTTTGTGAAATACTTTCTCTACATCTATGGAGATGATCATATGGTCTTTGTTTTTCCTTCTGTTTATGTGGTGACTCACATTTATTGATTTACATATGTTGAAACATCCTTGCATCCCTGGGATCAAGCCCACTTGGTCATGGTGGATTATTTTTTTGATGTGTGGGTGAATTCAGTTTGCAGTATTTTACTGAGGATTTTTGCATCTATATTCATAAGGGATGTTGGTCTGTTGTTTTCTTTTTTTGGTTGTGTCCTTTTCTGGCTTTGATATCAAGGTAATTCTGGCTTCATAGAATGAGATGGGGAGAATTCCTTCCTTCTCCATGTTATGGAATAATTTCTGTAGTATAGGTACCAGCTCTTCCTTGTAGGTCTGGTAGAATTTGGCTGTGAATCCATCTGGTCCAGGCTTTTTTTGTTGTTGGAAAATTTTTTTATTACAGCTTGGATTTCATTGTTTGTTATTGGTTTGTGTTTGTTATTGGTTGGTTTTTTCATCCCTTTAGCCATCCTGTGTCTTTTGAATGGTGCATTTAAACTGTTAAAATTAAGAGATAGAATTTATATGTGAGATGCTGTTCCATTCATCATGTTGGGTAGTACCTTGTTGCTTTGTTTCCCCTCTTGTGCTATTGTTTTATAAGAGTTGTGAGCTTTAGCTTTTGTGGGTGATTTTATACTGGTGGGTATCTACTGTGGTGATTCATGTATAACACTGTTCTGGGTATTTCCTGCAGGGCAGGTCTGGTCATGACAAATTCCCTCAGTGTTTGCTTATCTGGAAAAGACTTAATTTTTCCATCATATGTAAAACTCAGTTTTGCAGGATACAAGATTCTAGGCTGGCAGTTGTTCAAAGAAGATTGAAGATGGAGCCCCACTCCCTTCTGGCTTGTGATGTTTGTGCTGAGAAGTCTGCTGTTAGCCTGATGGGTTTTCCTTTGTAGGTCAGTTATTGCTTATGTCTAGCTGCTTGTAGAATTTTCTCCTTCATTTTGACTTTGGCCAGATTGATGACTATGTGTCTTGGAGATGTCCTGTTTGCTATGAATCTTCCCGGTGTTCAATGTCCATCTTGTGTCTGTATGTCTGAATCTCTGGGGATACCAGGGAAATTTTCCTCAATAATTCCCTTAAGTAGGTTTTCCATGCTTTTAGCTCTTTCTTATTCTCCCTTCAGTATATGTATAATTCAAATGTTAGTTTGCTTCATATAGTCACATATCTCCCTCAGTGATTGCTCAGACTTTTTTGTACTCTTCTCTGCCTCTTTGTATGACTGGGTTAGCTCAAAAGCCTTGACTTCAAGCCCTGAGATTCTTTCTTCTCATTGGTTTAGTCTGTTGCTGATGATTTCTGCTGTGTTTTGAAGTTCTCTAAATGACCCTTTCATTTCTTTTAAATTCTATTATATCCTTTCTTATGTTGTCTAGCTCTTTAGTGGCTTTTTCATTAATTTCCTGAAAAAATTTTAGGCTTCCTTTTGTTGGTTTTTGACTTTCTCTTCAATTCCATTCATCTTATTTGCCATCCATAGTCTGAATTCTATTTCTGTCATTTCAGCAATTTCCTTGTGGATGGAGTCCACTACTATAGCTCCATTGTGATCCCTTGGGGGTGTCAAGAGATTTTTTTTATGTTGCCAGGGTTCTTTTGATGGTTTCTTCTCCTCTGCCTCCTCTTCCTTTGGCTCTGGGTTAATAGGATTGCAGTGCATTTGTTCTCCTTTGTTGGGAACTTTCCTGTTTAGTTAGGGGAAGGGGAGGACCCTAGATGGAGCTTTTGTGACCTACTCTGGAATGTTGACCCATCAGGGGAGGGGCAGTTGCAGTGAGAGCCTGTAGAACAGCTGTTCTGTTTTGACCTGTTCCCCTGCAATTGCCTCAGTTCAAGCCAGTGCTGGATGATCTTTCTGTGGGTTGGAGGGTCGTTTCCCAGCTCATTGCTGGAAGTTTGCATTGGGAGCTGGATGCGACCCTCTCCACCATGGCTGTTGTTGTGGAGGATTGCTCTGGCTGGGGGTCACCCAGTGGGGGTGAAAGTGGAAGCTGGGTGAATCTTATTTAGGCAGTGGTTGTGGATGACTGGGCTGTGGGCTTTTGCATGACCCAAGTCCAGGAGTAATGTCTGCTGAGGGCTGGGGGGTCCTGGGTGAAGCACTGGACCTTGGGGAGGTTATGCTGGCCTAGCAGCAGTGGTGTAGACTCAGGGGCAGTGTCTTGGGGCCTAGGCTCAACTCTGGGATCTTGGGGGTGGTATTGCAGGTCCAGCAGAGTCCCTGGAGCTACAGAGGCAGAGCCTTGGGCACAGTGAGAGCTTTAGAGCTGCATCCGGGGATTACAGGATGAGAGCCACACATATGGAGGGTTGTACTGACAGTGGGGAAATTGCTGATGCCTGGTTTGTCTTAGCAGCCCAGGAGGCCCTGCATAGGGGGGCCAGAGCTGTTGGTTGGCCATGGTTCTCCCCCGACACCTAGGACCTCTTGAGGCTGTTGCCCAAGGCTTCCCAGGTGGTGCTGTGGCTCCTCCTCTGCTGAGGTCCCATGCAGGGGAGCAGGCATGCTCAGCCCTAGTCACAAGGCACAACATGGGGGAGCTTCTGTTTTGTCTGCTCCCTCTCCAGCCTGATGGGGGTGATGAAAAGGCTACTCTTGGAAGGCTGAGTCCTGAGCAGACCTGGCTCCATGCACCAGAGTGATCAGGATGTCATCGGTTATGGAAACCTGGGATTGGCAGCCACAAGACCTCTGCTGCACCTGCTTTCTGGCACAATGTCTCTGCACAGACTCAGAGCAGCTCCCTAACAGCCCAGATGCCTGCAGTGGAAGAGGAAGACCTCTCACAGATCGAGCTGCCTGCAACTTTTATTCCTCTCCTAAAAAGTAGTGCTCCCTTGGGCTGCTTCTATTCTGCTCTCTTCCTCTCTTCTCAGCAGAGTAAATTGTATTGGGACCTCCAGCTTAATCTCTGAGTTGGTGGGGTGGTGGTTTTGAGTAAGAATTGGCCACACCCTGTTTCATTGAGTCAGTAGTTGCTGTAACAAGCTATACAGTTGTTCACCCTGTCAGTGGTTGATGCTTGCAGGAGAGGGCCAACTACAGAGATATTCTTTTGTGCCTATAATAGGCTTTAGCTCCTTAGGAGAAACACTTGAATGCCCCAGGAAGTGGGAGGGGCCCTGTAGCTTCCAAGGGATTACTTGTTCTCTACCACAACAGAGGTGGGTATAGGAAAGAGGCTGGGCGGGGTTAGGTTGGGCAAACCTGGAAAGCTCTGCAAAGTCTCTGCAGGGCTCAGAGACTGGGAAAAGCCACTGGGAGAGGGGCTGCAGCAGTCTCTCAAAACTGAAAAGACTGCTCATGGGGGAGAGTCCATCTGTAATTCACTAACTGGTGCTCAGAGTGAGCTCTGCCCCTCTTTTTCTACCCCTACCCCAAGAGGCTCCCTCTTGTGTCTGTTTGCAAATGGGCGCTGGAGCGCTGGGGGACCCACCCTAGTCCAACAGGGAGACTTTCCTGTGGGGGGATGGGCCTTCCACCAGATCACCACAGCTTGGACCCCCACAGTACTCTCCTGTCAATTCTGCCCATGTGGGCTCTCTTGCCTCCCAAGTCAAACTCTCAAATCTTTACCTTATATCATATATCCTTACACCCCCTAGCAACCAGCTCAAGTACTGGGGGCATGGGATCCGGCCTGCATATCTGGCCAACTGGAGTGTATCTCCGGGAGTGCTGGCAGGCAGGGAACTCCCAGACCAGGCACCCCTGGGTTCACTATGGCTCCCAAAGGGGAAAGGTGTGGGCCCCACTCTCCATGGAAACCCCAAACTGGAGGACACTGCAGCTGATGAGAAGTGGCTGCTCCTGCAAGTCTCAATCTGTCCTCCTGGTTGCAGCGGGCAGGGGAGGGGCAGGGAAGGAAAAGAGTCTGAATGGAAGATAGCTGGGACCCCAGCTCCTCTAGTCCCCTTCCCTGGAAGGAAGGCTGTACAGAATGTCCAAGATCCAGGATCATGCCAATTCTCCACACAGTTCAGTTGTTGTGGCTGCACCTGGGTTCACAAGGGTGGAAAATCTTCCAAACAACTCAGTAGCCTGCTGATTACTGAAGGTGTGTGGGAAGGAGAAACAGGATCCCCCTTACCCCTTTATTGGGCTCCAAGTCTCTCTGGGTTTGATTCTTGCCAATCTCTTCTCCTCTTTTTTTTTCTCCTGTTCGGCTTCACAGTTTCCTTCTGTGAAGTCCCTGGCAGGCTCTGGCACCTCCTCCTCCAAACTACATCTGAGCTGTGCCCGTTCCTCACTCTCCTTCATCTGAAACCCTTCTCCCTTCCGGGATGCTCCAGCAAGCAATGCCTCTAGTCAGCCAACTTGCCCTCCTCATTCTGTTTTATACTTTTTATGGTACAGGTTGAGCATCCCTAATCTGAAAATCTGAAATCTAGAATGCTCCGAAATCTGAAATTTTTGAGTGCCGACATGATAGAATTCCACACCTGACCTCCTGTGATGGGTTGCCACTAAAATGCAGTCAAAACTTTGTTCTATGTGCAAAAGTATTAAAAATATTGCATAAAATTACCTTCAGGCTGTGTGTATATGGTGCATATGAAACAAATGAATTTTGTTTGTTTTTTGGATCCCATCCCCAAGATATCTTGTTATGTACATGGAAATATTCCCAAATCCAGAAAAATCCAAAGTCTGAAACACTTCTAGTCCTAAGCATTTTGGATAAGGGTATTCAACCTATACTTTATATTTGTTTCCTTTAGTATTGGTAATAATTATCAAATAATTATCTGTGTGATTGTTTATTTAATATTTATCTCTTCTCTGTCTCTCTTCATCCCTGCCAGTGAGGCTATTCTGTTCATGGGTCCATTGTGCTATCATTGGGGCAGCTTAGGAAAGAAGCTGGTTGACTTAACTGGGTGAATCATCTTTACTACCTGGTTGTTCAGTGCCTTCTCCGTGGCAGATGGTCTCTGGTGAACACTGATAGGAGACATAAAGATCTGCCCACCTTATGATCATGTCTGTGGGTCCCTCTACATTATTCTTCCTCATACCTCCTAGTCCCCACTCTTCTGATTTTGTTCCTTACAGGTCCTTGATTGACCAGCCACCTCCCGGGAATCTATGTGCATTCTTATCTCAGGCCATTTCTCTCTTCATATAAAGCTGATGACAAAGTGAACCACACAGGACTTTCCCTCAAGATTGCCTGTCAAAGCCTCCTCTGAGAAAGGCTGTAGTGCAACAGAAGCCTATTTTCACCCTGCAAACATATCAAGTCACTCTATGCATGAACTAGGCCTGAGTTTTTCCTTCTCCATTAGCTGTTCCTTCTCTGTTAGCTCACTAAATGTGAGGCATTGATGTAACTAAGTAAGTAAAGTAAGGGTCTGGGAAACCTGCTTATGTAACCTACTGATGTTCTCTGGACCTGCTTGGGTCTGATCCAGAATGTACCATTTTCACAATGTGATGAATTGCTATTCTGCCTCCCTCCCCAAACTTATGACTTGATGTAATATCAGGATCGAGGTGAGTAGCTCCAGTTACACAGTCACTTCATATCTCTTGGTTGGGAGTTCAGTCTCTGCTTAGGTCCAGTAGCACAACAGGATCTACTGCAGATGGCATAGCCTTGCTCCAGTCCCTTAGGGGTCTTTGCTGTGACTTCTATGGGAGCTTTCAGAAGAGTATTTATATCTCTTATATTTCACAAATACCTCTAGCACCATGGGATTTGCTGAATCATATGATTTAAGAAGCAGGGATTCTTGCTCTACAGCTTAAATCTGCTGCAAAGCCCCACTCAAAACTAGTTACCATCTGATAAATGTGTCAGAGCTGTATTCCTCAGTGTGGCATGTGCTCTTTCCAAAATCCAGATGATTATCAGGCATTATGCCTTTCTTAGTGGCATAGGTGTAAGGAGTAATGACTTGCCCATTTCTTTGGGGGTGTCTTAGCGTGTCACAAACTCATGGAATCCTTAATACAGCACCAATTTGGCAGGATCCTGGTCTTTGTAAGGTTAATCTCCCAGCCTGTAGCCCACATATGCCTCATAAGGGCATTTCTTATAAAGCCACTTTCTGCTCCCTAGGTCCAATCGAAATGGTATCTTTAGTATTAATAGAATGGACCACTATGATGTTCTGCATAAGGTCCAGGTGGTCAAAGTCCCTTTATTATAAGAACTATATTGGGAAAGAATGTTAACATAAACCTTGGTCAAGATCATGAATGTATACTGTTGTTCATTCCAAGTGAATGTAAACTGCTTCTAATCATTTTTCCTGATAAATTCACCAGATAAATAGCTGCATAATAAGTATAGCAGCAGCCCAGCAGCCAAGATGGACTCTACCACTTGGTAGACAGTTCCCAGCAATCTACTGTTATCTGCTATGATCCAGCTGATTTTTGCAGTTGTCAGACAGGCAAATTAAATAGGAATGTGCTAGAGACCACTCTTCCCACATCCTTTAGTGGTGCACACCATTGAGAGTGATAATAGATCTCTGTAGTTCCATCCAGTATGTGGCATTTTTCTGATTTACTATCTTGAAGGGGGTACACTTTCAGAGGCTTTCACTTGGCTTCTGCTCCTATGGCTTTTAAGGGTTAGGGAGCAAATGTGAGGTTTCTGACAGCTGCTAAGCATATCCATCTAACTGATACACTTATGGATTGGAAAAAATGACCATCACGTGTGCCCTTTGGACCTCTGTCATATGAACTTGGGCAAAATCCTATTTATCATGTGGCCTTCATATGCTCTAACTGTAATAAAAGATCCATGATGGCATTTTTGTTTTCCTGGTATCAGCATTGGTGTATGGTACCAGTGTGTGGTACAGCTCATACACTCTATCCAGAAAACATTTTAATGTTTGTGTATTTTTCCTCCCCAGGTATATTGTGGTAACTAATTATAGGTCCATTTGCAAAAGGATTGGAGGAATCCTCAAAGTAATCTGGAATCCCTTTCCACTGATTGGCTCAAACTTGCTCAAGTGTAGAAACTGGGAAAGGATTAGTGAATTTTTTTTTGTGTGTGTGATGGCCGTTTGTCATATCTACTTTTGGTCTTTCCTGGTTATATAGATCATGCAATACCCTTGTTAGCCACTTGTATTTGTTTCCTTTTGGTAACATAACCAATGTTTTGGTCAGGGTTATCCAGGGAAACAGAACCAATGGGATATTTTTAAATATATTTATTTATTTTAAGGAATTGGCTCACATGATTGTGGGGGCTGACAAGTTTAAAATCCAAAGATCAGGCCAGCAGGCTAGAAACTCAGGCAGGAGTTAATGCTGCAGGTTTGAGGGAGAATTTCTTTTTCTCTGAGAATCTTCAATTTTTGCTCTTCAGGCCTTCCACTGATTGGATGAGGCTTTTATTGAGAGTAATCTTTTTATACTTAAAGTCAACTGATTGTGGATATTAACCGCATCTGTAAAATACCTTCACAGCAACACCTGGGTTAGTGTTTAATTGAATAATTGAGTATTATAGCCTAGCCAAGTTGATACATAAAACTACCCATCACAACAAATTACTACAAACATGTGCTTAAAACCACATACATTTATTACCTTAGAGTTCTTGGAGGTAAGAGATTTAAAATCACTTTCACTGGGCTAAAATCAAGGTGTTGGTAGGGCCATGGTATTTCTTGAGCCTCTAGGGAGAATCCATTTCCTTGCCTTTTCCTGCTTCTACAGGCTGCCTGCATTTTTTTGGCTCATAGCCCCTTCTTCCATCTTTAAAGCCAGCAGCATAGCATCTTCAAATCCCACCCTCCCACTCACCACCTGTCCTCTCTCTCTCTCTCTCTGTCTCTGAACTCCTGCCTCCTTCTTTCCCTTACAAAGATCTTTGTAATTACACTGGGTACACCCACATTGTCCAGGATCATCTCCCCATCTCAAGATTCTTAATTTAATCACATCTGCAAATTTCCTTTTACTACGTAAGGTAACACATTCACAGGTTTTAGGAGATTAAGATGTGGACATCTTGGGGGTGGTCCATTTTTCAGCCTACCATACTATCTATCTATTGTACTCCTGGAAACTATTGCCACAGATCTGTGGGAGTTAGGGTCTCTAATTTCCATTCTGGCTTTGCTTCTCAATATAGTAATTACATCTACCTCACTTCTGACAACAAAGTGACACCACCTCACCTCTGCTATCCCAGAATCCTATCATCCCAATGACATTGAATAGTTCATTTCATGACAGCTTTCCTGATGGAAAGCTCAGCCTAACAAGGGTGGATTCACTGAATCTCTCAAGAAATGCCACTGTCCCCACACTAGCACTCTCCTTTCTGATTCAGTGAAAGGATTGTCCTCTGGGATTTCCTAGGAAGCAGCTAGCTAATAGAGTCTCTGGTCTTAAGCATTAAATCCATTCAAGCATATCTCCCCTCTAAGCATTTTCCCTCTTTTCTTAAAAATTTGATAAAGCTATTCTACATTTCTACATTTACTGTAGGACAATCGTTCTCCCAACTTTAAGAAATAGCATAATACAGCATAATACTAGGAGTTCTCAGACATTAGATCCTGAGTTATGGGAGAGTTCCCCTATACTATAAAACTGCCTTTTCCAGTCTTAGCTGACACCTTTTCCCCTAGTTCACCACCCTCAAGATCTATTCTAAGGCATATACTCCAGCTTCCCGTCCATACATATCAGCTGTGTGTTGCAGAATTTTTGGTGAATGATTCCTTTGCTTCCAAAATAAGAACGGCACTTCCCCAGGTGGGCCCTGCTAAGACTGGATCCTAGCTTTATGCCTACAGACTATGAGAAAGGTGGGGTGAATCTTGATGAAGACTTCTATTATTTTGTGAGGCATCTTACTCACAGGAGGTCTCTGCATGGTCTCTAGGCAAGAGGAGTTGGGTATTCTTGAATAATGGAGAATGAGTCACTTCAGGATGCCTAGATGGTTCAGCAGAACATGGAAATCCAAGCATATCCACCACTCATGTGTTTCCATTCTGGCCCTCAGGTTCCCATTTCTTCTGTATCAGATTCTTGAGTCTAGCATAGAAAATTTGCCAGGCTGTGTAGTAAGCCTTCTCTGCAATTTTGCTATTCTCACAATCAGGCCTGGTTGTCAACCTCTACTGCTCTCTGACTGCATTAGATGTGGGAGTGTCATAGAGGTTTTCTGAATTTTACATTGTGTCCTGAGTTGGCAGTTGGCTGATTTGAGCCTACCATTTTCTTTCAGTGGTGTATCCATGATACTTAAAAGCAATCTATCATCTCTGCAGTGTTTTATGACAACCACTACCACCATATCTCTCAAATGATAGAGATATTGCAAAAACCCAGTACATCACCCTTCCTTTTGCATTCTGCTCCAATTCACCATAGATGACTCTTAGCAATAATGACCGTAGAGCATGCCGGGAGGGGGGTGGTTATCACAAGCCACCTACCATTAACAATGCAGTCTTTGTTGCTGTCTGGCCAATGAGTGGTCCAATTCAGAAATTCATCTGAGCATATGCTTCCTGGACCACTTCCAGTATAAATTATTTTAGTTTGGGTTCTTCCAAAAGTGGATCCCTAGACAGGGATTCAGGTTGTGGTAGAATGAGTAGTTGCTTTTAAACTATGTATTAAATTATACATAATGGTATTTTATATTTAAGTATTTAATGGTGTACATGCTACATTTCACAATTAATTTAAAAAATCTCCCTTTATACATACTACCTGAAAAAAATAAATTGCAGATGTATTAAAAAGTAAATATAAAAACACGAAATTATAAACATATCTAGAAGGTAAGGTAAGTAAGCATTTAACTGATATCAAGCTGAGTAAGGGCATTCTATGCATAAAATTGCTGAAAGACTTAGTAATTCAATAATTAAATAAATTAATTAAATTAAGTTAAAATTTAAAATTAATAATACTTTTTAATAATTAAAACACTCTACAAACTAAAGTACATAAAACTAAAATAACCTTTTTCATGCACAAAAAATCATAAAAGTTAAAAGTAAATGACAAACTGGAAAAATATTTGCAACAAAACTTATACACAGTGAGTTAATATACATGATATAAAAGGAGCTATTAAATTTGATAAGAAAATGGCTAGTTCCTGATAGAAAAACAGCCAAAAGATAAGAGTAGGTAATTTATGAAGGAACAGTAAAAATGGTCCATAAAGATGAAAAAAAATTCAACCAGGAAATGCAAATGAAAATGAATAAGAAAATTTCAGTTCATTGTTTCAGATTGAACACACAGATGCTTTTCTCAAACATCATTAAAGTGACAGAAAAAGGAGCCAAAAGGTATAAATGCACAAGACAAAGAGAATGGCTGGAGAGACAATGACAAATGAAGAATGACAACAGAGTTTTACTAAATGGAACCGGATTGACAAGTGGTAACCGACTTAGCAGAACTGAGAAAGCCTACGTCTTAGTCTGCAGGGACAGCCAAGGAGAAGAGGACCAATTCCTGCCTCAGCTCCCTGAAGATGCTCAGCCGCGGGAGGCACCGGGTATCTCTGAAGGGAGGGAAGAGTTCATGGAGGACACACTGCAACCTAATGTTGCTACTGGTGCGCATGCAAATTGGGACAGCTCTGTATTTCTAAGGCTCCTTTATTACTTCTCTCCATTCTAAATTGAGCCCTGGTTTCTTGTAGAGAAGTAAATAGTAATGATTTACTTCATTTACTCTCAACAATGCTTCTGAAATATTTTTATCTATGCTGCTGCAATTAAGCCAATTAAAAAAATCTCTTTTAAAGACAGAATCCCTGAACACACTATGCCCATGTTAAGGCTGTAATAGCTACATTCTTGGCACCATTTGAATGTACATCTCAGAATGCCTCTTTAAGTGGAAGTTACTGAGTAATGATTATGACAATCAATTCAATTTAGGAAAGATGATAACAGTTTTTTAGGATATTTTGTGGAAAACAAATTGTGAATTTATTAAATGCATGTATATTAAGCATTCTCTATGTGTACAACACAGAAGAAGCCAAACAAATTTAAGACTTCAGATTGAACACACAGGTGCTCTTCTCAAACATTATTAAAATGATAGAAAAAGGACACAAATTTTGCTAAAGCCTGCAACAGCTTCCAATTCTCTTAGGCTGAAGACCAAATTCCTTAGCATGGTCTCTAAGACATAGGCTGGTGGTTTCCCACCTCTGTAACTCACGTCCTACCCTTCTGACCTTTGCTTTCAGGACTCTAATCACTGGAACCTGCTATCAGTTCTGATGGCCACATTAACATTTCAGTTCTTAGGTGAGCTTTGCTGGCCTATCTGTCTGAAATGTTCTATACGCCCCACTTCTATTCCCCAAACTTCTACTCATTCGTCCTACTTTAGTTCAAGCCTTTTTTCTTCCAGCAAGTCTTTTAAACTAGGTCAGATTTCTTTGTCACACATTCTCATTATAACTTATTCCTTTCCTCAAGAATTTACCTCAGTTGGTAATTATACGTTCCTTGGTATGATTGTTTAATGTCTTTCTTTGACCCCAGAGTGTGAACTTTATGATTTTGCACACGATGTTATGTTCATTGCTTAACTCAGCGTCTGGAACATAGTTGGCACTCAATATAAATGAAAGAAAGCTGCCTTCAAGGAGTTTGTTTTATTTGTTCCTTCAAAGAATGGTTTAGTTGCTGCCAAAGTTTGACCTAGTTAAAAAAAAAATTCTCTGTGTTGATTTCTTACGGAAATTTAGTTTTGTTTGTGGGGAATAAAAGATGGGAAATTTGAGATTATGTTTACACTAGGAGCTGCTGTAACAGAGATGATATTATATCTTTCTGGTATAATTTGTGTATATTCAGTTTGAAACAAATTTTATTAAGTGAAGAATTGCTGCCTATTTGGCTTGACCATTCTAGAATATTGAGCAGTTAGGATCTACCTGGTTCAGACGCTAACAAATACTCTGTTAGCATTGAAGAGTTCTTTATAAATTCTGGATGTTATAAAGACCATGAAAGGATTCAGTAGAGAAGAACCGAACTCACACAAAAGTTTAAAAACCAATTGCAATTTACTAAGCAGTCAATTTAAGCATAACTTTATGTACAGCATCTTGGAAAGGACACACAGCAATATTCCTGTTAGTAACTTCCAGCCTCTCACACTAGGGAGCTTGTAGATCTGTCTCTTCTGGTGACGTTCAGATTATTTTCTTCATTCTTAACCCAAAGGCTGTAATCCACTGACTTCCTTTATTTCCCACACTGATTCATGCCTTACCAGGTTCACTTAGAACAATCACTTAAAAAAAAAAGTCCTTGTTGCCAATAGTAAAGAGTACTTAGTTTGTTTGAAAGTGTGCAGAGTTCAGACTTTAATTACAGAAACTTCCCCTCTCCCCACCATGATGTCTGCTGGCCCAGTTCCATTGACTGCTGGAACTTCTAATGTGAGTTCTCTGAAAAGCCTGGCACTCCTGCCAGCTATGGGGGGAGTGGCTGGTTTCTGCATTCAGCTACCTCTTTCTGCAAAATTCTCCCTGCTTCATTCTTTTCTATCCCATGTGTCTGTCTCTCACTGGTCTCTGTGTCCTGATGTGGCAGTGAGAGAGTTGGTCGCCTCTGACTTTTAGAAGAGAGGTACAATTTGTAGATTAAGGTTAACCTGGAATGCTCACTGTGTGTCATTATCAAATGTCCCCTTGGCTACTCTTGCCTGCTGATTTACTATAATTGTTTCAAGCTCACTCACATGTAATCTATGTTAGAACATCCTCTTCCTCTCATATAACCTTAGGAACGCAGGTGCAGACAAACTATTAATTAAAGTAATTTATTTTTATTACCAAAGAAGGAACTGGAGTTCAACCAGAGAAATTATTTATTGACAAAGTTTTATTGAAAAAATAATCTAGCAAAGATTTATGAAAAAAATTAAAAATTTTCTGAAAAAGAAAATTATATCAACCAAGATAGTAAAAAGTATATCTGTGGGTATGGAGGGGTTTTAGGGTTGGCTATGTAAGCTACATCAGTAGTACTGAGGATTTTACTTATGAAAAAGAAACTAGGACATAGTATTGCAACTCACAAGGAAGGCTACTGTAAGACAAACATCTTGGGGCTGTAGGTGATTCCATCTCCTGCCCAGTCTTATTTATTCTTATACCTGTTCAAACATCTTAATTTGGTTCTCAACTCGGATCTGTCTATTCTTCTTTCTCAGCTACCGTGACCTGGAGATCATCTTGTTTCATATGCGTGGTCTGTCATTTCAGCAACAGCTTTTCTTCCTGGCTTGGGTTTGTTCTTTGCCGGATCCTTTGGCTCAGTGCCTCTGACCTTGGGTGGTGGGAGTCTCTCTGGCTCCCTTCCCACAGCGAGCAGTGGTTGTAAACTATAATATATAAGACACTGTTTTAAAATTTTAAGCTTTTATTAGGTATTGAAATGAAATTTTAACATTATAGCCTTAGGAAAAGATCTGAGAATTTCTCAGTTCACTGAGTTGGTATATTAGGTCAGCCATTCTGACATATATCAATGAGGAGATTGTAAGTTACTTTCCATTTCATTTAAAAATATTTTAGAAATTGATATAAACATTGAATCAAAATTTTTCCTATTATCCTCTTTCCTTGCTCTAGGAACTTGAAGGATCGATTGCAGTTTAAATTTTCTATTTTAGGCTTAAGACCTCCATTTGCTTGAAGGATTGTGGGTTATCAGTGGCTCCATGGGCACTTTAAGCTTCTACACAGGACTGAAATAAAGTCAGAGTTTCAACCTGGGATAGATTAGGACTGCTCCAGTGAGACTGAGCTCAAATTAGATCAGCCAGTCCAGAATGCATATTGAATCATCAGAAATGGAAGGCTGGGCTAGGGCTTGGGGATGGGAGTAGGATAGGAAAATTGGTGGCGTTCCTCATTGTGTGGATTTGTGTGTGTGTGTATGTGTGTGTTTGTGTGTCTGTGTGAGGGAAACATGAGATTTATAAGCCAGAAACACATCTTATTACAGGTCTGTTGAACAGACAGGGAGTAGACAAATCAAAATCAGAGAGGCAAGAGCCAGGTTGGCCTCAGGGATAAACTGCTAAAAAGAAATGTGTCACCAAATCCTTTCTTTAAATGGGTGTCTAGGAATTTCCCTTGCCAGCTTAACTATAATAGGTCAGGCAGTCAGGCATGGCTTGTGTTTTGTTTAATTGGGTCAGTGTCTCCTTTAACCAATCTTCTTGATCCTTCTGGGAGGCATGCTCTTTCCTGGAGTGGCTGGTGACTACTCTGGCAGCCAGAACCCAGGTGATTCCCTGAATTACTGTAGTCTGATTAGTTCTCTAGGGCCAAAAATGGGTTCTCTACATGGGCCTTGAGGACAATCTTCCATCAAGAGGGCTGGCTGGTGTCTGGGTCTAGTGGCACGTCAATGGTAGAATATCTACATGGCAGTAGGGCCCCAGCTTTGGTCCTCTGGATTATATCCTTGTCATTCTGTGAAGCATCAGAATTCCCGTACTGAAAACCAGATATACAGGAGGTCAAGTACTTCATCTTCTTTGTACCATTCACTGCACAGGGAGGTAGAGGGGATAAGAATACATCCTTCTGGTAAATTATAGTATTGTATTTGGTAGGGAGGATGAAGAACCCATGGAAAATGGAATGATTAAAAAATAAAATTTACAAAGTGCTTTCACATACATTTTCACTTGATTCTCACAACAACCCTGTGAGGTAGGTACAGTATATAATGTTTTTATTTTTATTTTGCAAAGAAAGACACCAAAGACCAGAGTTTAAGTGACTTGTTCAGTCATAATAAGCGCCAGGACCCAAACTTGAAGCCATGTCTTCTGACTTCACAGCCTGATATTCACCTGTGAGAAGCTACAACATGAGGGTTACTAGTTTGATGATATACCAGGAAGGTGCTCAGTAAGTGAACATCTAACTTGTTTAAAAGTCAGGTGGTTTAGAAATAATATATTAGTAACCAGAACTCATTTGATCACCACTTGCAGGGGTTCCTCCGGGACTGTTGCTTGTCGTCTTTAGTCTCGTGGGTTGCTTTGGCATATTAGAAGATCATCTGCACATCAGCCTGGGCAACTGGGAGCTGCCTGGGTGATCAAGGAACAGAGATGAGGGAATTCTTGTGGTCATCATTACACTGCTCTAGCACTCATGGTGTTTAATCGCCTGACTTCCTCATTGGAATGCAAACTTCTTAGGGCAAGGATTGGGACTTATTCGCCATGGTATTCACAGGGTGTAATATAGTGCTTGGCACCTAATAGGTCCTCAATAAAAATTGGTTGAATTCATGAGAGGCTGGGATGTTTCATGTGATGCTTCTCTATTTTTCTTATAAGAGATGATTTGCATGGAAGAGGTATTATGGATGAATGTGAAAGTGGGTATGGGGAAAACACGGTTATCTTAGTGGTGGGTAGTACACACAGACACTGCAATTCCAGGGTGTAATCTCACGATCCAAGTGATCTTTGTTTACAATGACAAATGTGCTAGGTATGGATTCAAACTGGAGGCCCTACATTAGCCAGGAATCCATGCAAAATGTAGGTGTTTGGCAGTCACTGGGGATAAAGGCAATGTCCATTGGCATGGAGGAAAGTAGACCATTTTGGTAAATATGAAGATAATGTTGTCTTAGTAATATGCAGAGAATTTTGTGATAAAAATCTCCAAAGCTGATTAACCACAATCACCAGTGATTCAATAAGGGTTGGAAAAGACTTCTGTCCTTTTCTAGTTAAGATCTGCCAAGGCACATTCTCCTTGGTCCTGCATGTGTCTCCCTGGATCTTTGGCCATTAGAATTCCCAAGACCCAGAGTTGAGATTGTGAATCTTGCACAGGTAGAAGCCGAGGACACAGCTACTCTGGTGTGGACTTGGACCTCAGTGTGAGTGCTCTTGACTAGGACACATAGGCAAGAAGTCCACTGCATAGAAGCACCCCTCTAAGGCTAACGGGCTGGCGTGGGCAAGACCCATGACCTGTGGCTGAAAGCAGTAGTCCTGTTGTTACTCTTCTATGAGTGGGTTATAGCAAGGATTTCTGGATGTCACAACCTGGTGAGTTCAGCTTCCTTGAACTGAATAAGAGTTTTAATTTAGAAGATAGTACATTTGCTCACCAGTTTTGGGTACTCAGGATCTAATGGGTCCTGAAATCAATAGGTGGGAAAGAGATCAGCAGCTCCGGCGCTGGTAGAGGTTATGGGTCATCCAGGGGTCGTCCCAGTTGTGATGATTGGTGGAGGCCGTGACTGGATGCCTGGCTTCTCCAGGTATCACTGCCAAGTTTCAAACATGGCCTTAATGGCCAAGCATTCCTTCTTTCAGACATTGTAGTTTCACTGGGCAGGGATGAAGCCTGTGGGAAAACAAAGCATAAGGTGGCATCAAGGTTGAGCTGAGACAAGGTTTGGCTTTCCATGGTCCTACCACTACTTATCAGGCATTGGATTCACCTTAAAAGTCCATTATAAACAAAGTGGAGCATGGTGATAGCTGTTGCACTACTTCCATTAGGGCTTCATAGGTTTTCTGGACCCCAGGCAACCATCAGAAAGCAGAGGACATTGGCTGCTGGTTCGCTAGAACCTGTCTCAGGGAGGGCTTTGGACTTCAGCCAGGTCTGGATTAGGATACATTGGTAGTTTAGACTTGCTAAAACTGTGGATATCTTCACCAGACAATAAAGTCAGTATCGCCCTTACGTGGAGAGTCAATGGAGTGTTCCACCAAAGCTGGTCTTGATACAGTCACACATAAAATCCTGGAGCCTGTTTCCTTAGATCTTGAACCTCTGATCTTGACTTTTAGTTATTGGTTCTAGACAATGCATAAGCTTTAACACATTAACTGCCATGTGAGTTGTATTTAACTCAAGCTAGTTTGAGCATGGGGCCTCGTGAAGCATATGTGACTCACATGTCTCTTCACCTTGGGAGTTGCAAGAACTATTTTTCAAGTTGGATATAACTCATGCACAGAAAGCAATAAAAAGTAAAAAAATTTTTCATTAAATTAGAAAGGATCATTTTGTTTTTGATGTTTTTATCCTATTTTTGTAATAAGACACCATGGCCCCACGGAAAAAAATTTTTTTTCTAGTGTGGAAGTCAATGTGTTAAATCACTAATAATTAATAATAAATGCATAAAAGCATACTAAAGTTGTAAACACTAATCAAATTTGATATTGTTAAATACATTTTAGCCTACCCATTTAAATACATGTTCTTAAATAAGAAACTTCCCTCTTTTTTGAAACCTAAGGGATAAACCTCATATTTTAGCCGCTAAATAACAGAATTGTAAAACTTTAGATCAACAGCAGAAATCTTGCATCTTTGGTTGGCCTCAGAAGGGATCAATGTGATTCTTACCTCTGTGTCCTTGTTAGGAGCACTTGTGCCCAGGTTTCATGTTTATCAAAATCTTTGCTAATGTTATAGGATTTAGAGAAGACTGTTTCTAATAGTGTTAGTTTCTAATAGTGTTAGTTCTAATTTGTTAGTTAAAGCCAATGCAAATGGTTTCACTGAACTAAATGTACAAATCAGCTCTAAAGATCTCTCTCAGAAGACATCAGAATTTCCCAAAGTGAGCTCTATGAACACTAATTCCAAAAACTGGGTTTTGTCATTAGGTAGATTTTGGAAACACTGCATAATTTCTACCTCTCTTAAAGACTTAAATTATACAAGTTTTAAAGGCTCTGAAAAGTCCTGCATTAAATAATTTTATTTAGCTGTTTAATTCAGTGTATCCCCAACATTTCAACATGGAGTTAAGTTTTTAAATAATGTTTATAAGCATCTTATAGAACTGGTGCTACATAGAACAAATTTTAGCGAATTTTTGGACTAGCAAGTAATGTGAAGAAATACTCTTTTAAAAAATTTACACATTTTCTCCATTAAAAATAAATAAAGCAATTACTAATTATTACTACAGTTGTGTCAGAATTAAGCTAAGTACTCTGGAAAATAAGAAATGCACTTGTATAAAGACATGAATTCTGCCCTTAATAGGCTCATAACCTTGTTGGGAGATATGTCTATCATATATTAAAAAATCAAACACCTGAAGATTCTATACCAAGTACTAAGCTAAATAATGCAGACTAATAGATATAGTAGTTCCAGAGAGGAAAATCAAATATCATGAAAGAAGAAATCATGGAGGAGGTAGGACTGGTTTTATGGGATGGCTAGGATTTTGAAAGGTTGAGGGCATTTTTATTTGAGGGTAATAATACACAAACTTGTGGGACCCTAGGGCTCCTAGAAGCAGGAAGTAGTACAATAAACAATACTTTGTTATATTGTAATCATTTAATTCTAATATATCTTAAGGCCTTCCCACCCAAGAGCAGAATGTTACTGTGGTATAGTTCTCTTTCATCAGTCCTGTATAGTCATTTTTCACCGGCCATTTCAGTCAACAGCAGACCACATATACAACAGTGGTCCCATAAGATTATAATACCATATTTTTACTGTATCTTTTCTATGTCTAGGTACGTTTAGATACAGAAACACTTATCATTGTGTTACAATTGCCTGCAGTATTCAGTACAGTAACATGCTGTACAGGTTTGTAGCCTAGGAACAATAGGCTATACCATATAGCCTAGGCGTGTAGTAGGCTATACCATATAGGTTTGTGTAAGTACACTTTATGATATCTGCAGTACAATGAGATTGCCTAATGATGTATTTCTCAGAATGTATCTCCATTGTTAAGCAACACATGACTGTACTTATGTTAGAGTTCTTCTTACCTGGTATATTATAATAAATTGTTTAATTCTGTATTGTCTGTGATAGTCTCATTGATGGTAGAGACAAAATATTATTTATTTTTACATCCTATTTTTAGGTCTATGGATGTTTTGTATTCATAGCATCTGGTCCATGGTAGGCCGTCAATAAATATTTGTTGACTATATGAGGGAATCAATGAAAAAATTATAAGAAAATTATCTACACCAAAATGGATTTTGCATCAAGGAATAACATATAGATGGAACAGAATTAGAATGTGTAGGCTCTTGAAAACCAGGCAGAAGGGTAGGAAAGAGGAAATCAGTAAAGATTTTTTATAGCAGTGGGCAGAACTATTGAAAGCACTATTTATGAAAAATCAAACTGTCAGTGATACATAGGTTAGAGTGAAGTAAAGATAAATAAGGGAATCAATTGAAATTATAAACGGTCCCTGAATTACGATGGTTCAACTTACAATTTTCCAATTTCACGATGTGTTTATTGGGACATAACCCTATCACAAGTGGAGGAGCATATGTATTGCTAAAGTGATCTAGTTTTGTGGAGATGAGAGTCTATAGAAGCAAGTTTGAGGCACCAAGAATGCAAGTGGAAAAAGCACAAATGCCAAGCGGATTCTTCTCTGCAGCTGGCTGATAGCAAAGGATCAAGGAGAAGCATGAGCCAAGGACTATTTTAAGTTTAATAATAATAGCTAAAATTTAGTGAATGATTGTTATAGGTTGGTTTAGTATCTAATTTAATTGCATTTATTCCCCACAGCAATTCTAGGAGATGGGAAAGATTATTATTTCCATTTACTGATAAGGAATTAGGTTTACACTTAGAAATTTGCTCAAAGTCACATTGCTAGGGTGTGGCACAGTCAAGACTGGAACTAACTCTATCCAACTTCAGGGCCTATGTTCGTAGCTCTAGTTAATGCTGGAGGTGGAGTGAATGTTCATTTGACAGATAGAAACATTAGAAGAAGAGATTGGTTTTGAATTATTTGAATTTTGAGAAAATCATGAAATATATTATTGGAAAAGACTAGTGTTATATCTCCAACACCTTGGAGCTTGATTTTAAAAATGCTTAGCTTTTCAAATAGTTTAATAATGTATTGCTTAAAATATAGCCACACCAGTCCTGTGGAGGAGGACTTCCCTCTGTGAAGACAGGATACCTTAGGAAGCCAGGAAGTGCCTATCCAGGGCACACCCAAGGCCACGTCCTGGGGTTGTTCCCAAAGGCAAGTTGCTGCCTGCCAGGAACATGTGACATTGAAGGGTGTCACGGTAGCTGAGACTGACCTTAGGGCATGTAAAACCTGAAAAGTGACCTGCTTGTCTTCCTTTTCTCCCTGACATTGAAGATCTAGGAGCTGTACAGCCAGGAAACATCACATACAACCCCTGGAGATTGGATGCAGTGTGGTGGTGATTGCAGTTTTTTACATTGCTTTGGTTTTTAATCTTTAGGAAAGTTGTCTGTCTGCTTATTTCATTGCTGCATTACACTGTGCAGTGGCTTAAATGCTAATCAGAAAAAAGTAAGCAAAGAAAAAAAGTAACCATATAAAATCACACAAGAAATTTGTGTGGTATATTAGAAAAAAGACAGGCTTTGAAGGAAGAAAAAACTTGGACCAGGATTATCAAGATTCAGAATTGTTACTCATGTTTGATTTTTCTTCATCACTTCTGTTTTTCTTTCTTTCTCTTTCTCTCAAGATAGGCTTTTGAGATAATCCATTGTAGAAATGATAGTGAAATGATACAATTTTATTTTGATATCACTGACTTGCCACAATATCAGAGTTGAGTGTTATTGCCCCAAACTCTAAATTTGTTTGAAATTTTTAATTATTTTATTTGCTTAAAATAGGGAAGAAAACCCAAACAGAGGAAAAGCTGTTAAATGTGTTTAAAGATCACTGTAGTTCTTTCAGTCTGCAAAATTCCACTGCATGTGAACAGGACATGGAGATTCTATCTTTCATTCCAGACTCTCGGAGCAGCGCTTGGCATAGTCTACTAAGAAAACTTGACATACTCACCTAAATGTGCTTATGACCTTTTGCATAAATCTTTTTTTAAAAACGTTTAGTTTTTATATTGAATACTAATTAACAAAGGCAATACATGAAAATTATTATGTAATAATGAAGGCATACCAGTAGTCTAGAGAGCTAAAAGTAATGCAAACACAGTAAAGCAGAAATTAGGTAGTCTGAGGTAAACAAAAACTAAAATGTGCATATATATATTATTAAATTGTTCTGTTAGGAAAGCAATATCAGCACATCAGATTATGGCTTCCTATGTGTTGGAAACAATCTTGAACCTACTGTATTTATAATAGTGATTCTTGATAACCAAAACTTGTACTGAAGTTCTAAATGTACCCCTTATGTAATGTTTCTAAATCTTTCTAATAAGAAAAGTCTATTCGTTAGCACTTTCTCTGTCTCTCTCTCTGTTGCAAGTTCATCGCTCCTCATTCACTATTGATTTACTTACCTCCAAACCACCACAATGTAAAGGCCATTCCATTGCAGGACTACAGTGAGGTCAGGCCTGATATTACACTTTCTTTCTCTAGAAAATTTGTGCAGACATTCAAGACTATGCTCCCAGTGGGATAGTAACACTTGTCAGGAGGGATTTATCAATTGGAATGTACTTTTAAAGAACAAACATAGTCAGAATTTGGGGGCATTACTTCCAAAGATGGAATTAGCATAGACTCAGAAAACATTTCCTTACTCCTTCAGTTATGTGGACCATTTATATTTTAATTATTTTTTTTACTTATGCAGAATCTATCTTGTTGCAGATATTTTAACCGTGAGTTTTGCCGTAAAATATTAAACATGGACAAAACATTGCAAGTAGAAATTGAAAATCTCACATGCTTTATGATAAGTTCAGAAGGTACAATATAAATACTGCAGTAAAGATGTTAAAACAATGCACAATTAGAAGATTTCAGTATAAACACTATGGATTAATTAAATGAAAAGCATGCTAAATGTATTTACTTGGGACTTTGGTCATTTGTGTTTTTACATGTTTTCATTTCTTTTTGATTCTTGTGAGGTAACAGTGATACCTCATGAAATCTGTTCCTTTTTATGTACAATACACATCACACACACACACACACACACACTCACATACTCACTCACTCACACATGAAGTCAAAGTCAATGGCAGTGGGTGGTTTGTGTCAGGGCTGGGTTTGACGCCCCTCTCCCAGAATAAGATAAATGTAAGTGATGAAGAGCTCCTGGGGTTGGCTGAACTCATTTTGTATTCAACACTCTGCCTGGCCCCTTTCTCATCTCTTTCTCCCTCTCTTTGTATGTTCAAGCCTACTTGAGTTTCTTTTTTCTTTTGTAGAACTTGGTTCTTTTGATGTGTTTCAGGGCATGCCCTGTGGCAAAGAGAACTTCCCAGGAATCGGAAACATAAGCACACAGGTCTGAAACAGCTACTGTACAATAGACAGAAAGCTTCAGGCCTAGAAGCCAGATTTTCTCTCTCCCCCGAAAACATCAAAACATGTAGGAGGAAGGCACACATGCAATATATTCTACATACATGATTTTAAAGGGATATGTACTATAACATTTCACTGTGGAGTAGGCATTTGGTGAGATTTTTATCCTGGGTTGAGCCCATGATAGTAATTTAACCTGAGATATGTCTGTATGCATTTACATATTCATTAAGTTAACTGAATTTCTCCTATAATTATAAATTAATTTGTTTCTGTTTTACTGCTGTTATGGCATCAACATATCTGAGATTTTCAGTAAGTGCATGGTCCTTAGCTATCCTACTTGTTATCGTTACTTTCCATTAAAAAGTGATGTGAGAAAGTGCAGTGCTTTAACTATTTACTTGTTTATAAAATTGAAAGAAATGCTGCTGTAAGTATTGTAAAACTACTGTTAGAAGGCACTATCTATATTATTAATAGAAATTCTAGATAGAAGGGGTTAATTATTTTATACCCAACATCAGTATTTCTATTTTCATAAATTAAAAATATTTAATAAAATAATGTTATATTTTATTAAAATATCTCTGTTTACTCACATATCATACTTTATGTGACAAATCTTTCAGGACTATGTCACTGAATTAGAACTTGGAACTGAAAATAAAAAAAAACAGAAAATAAGGAAAAACAGTGTAGTTTAAGTTCACACATACACAAACTTATTCACCTTAAAACTTCTAATTAAAACTAAAATTTAAATAATAGTTAAATTTAATTTTTGCCCAGGTCTCTAAAATAAACCTTTTATTTTTAAAACTAAAACAATTGGAAAAGAAAACCTAACTAGAAATTTGGTAATTATCTGGTCTGTTTGATTGGTTTAGAAAACCAATTTATATAAATTAGGTATATTACTTACTTTTGCATGAACAGTTGAGTTCACTCTCATGCATGTATATTGCTAAGCTTACTGAAAAAATAGTTTGTTACTAGCTGAATAATAGATCTGGGAAAAAAATAGAAATTTGACTAGCAAACAATTGATCATTTTCAATTAAATCTGATTCAGTTTAGTAAGTGTATTGAACACTAATTATGTGTTTGTGCAAATAACATTACCTATTAACTCCTAGGAAAATAATAGAGGTATCACTGAATTCATTCAGCGTTTTTCAACATGTTTTATGCTTAGGTAACAAATCAACCAGCTAATTACCACAATTTCTTTTAACTTTGGTATGTAAATCCACAGCTTAAAAGAGAGAAAAATGACTCAATTATTCAAATATTGCTAAGATACATATTTTTAACAATAATATGGGAGGATTATTTTAACAAACTAGGGATAATTACAAAATAACTTTTATAACTACCATGTCTCTTGAGTTTCTTCCATATGTAGCCAGGTTACTGTTTATGAATATTTGTGCAAATATCTATAAATAATGTTAAAAAATTAGTAAAATATTCACAATACCTATTTAAATGAGATCTGGAAAGTTTAATGGGGGCTTTTTTACTTAAATAAAAACCAAACCTTTAATATAATACAAATACACATAGAGGAGTATAAAAGAACTATTTTTGTCTCTCTGATGCAACATAAATTAATTCTATTTCTTTCCTCAGTGTTACATAACCTAACAGAAATTGGATGTTTCCAAATTGTTTGATCCCAAATTTGATAAAACCAGGTGCATGTCAGACATTGCAACACTTTCCAGCTTTGTGGTGGTGGCTGCTCACAAAGGGTTCTATAATTTTCCCATCCTCATTTATAAATGTCAGAGACAGCCACAGTTCTGAAGGAGCAATGCACAGGCTCTGTCCACTTTACACAGGATTGCCACTATCACACTGCATCATGCTGATTGTCATATCAAATATTTTAATTGTCCTAGAAAACTTGTCTTGCTATGGTTACGATTGTTTTCTGCTGCTTCTTTTCTGCAGAAGTGTTATCTTCAACCTATAAAGTTACATAGAATTTTGGCATGTCAGGTATCAAACTAACACCTACTCTACAGATTAACCCAAACCCAGGAAACACAGGTGTTTTTAGTTTTAAAAATATACTAATTTAAGAGAAATTCAGCCTTTTAAAATGGATTGATGAGTTCTAGACCTAGAAATGTTCCTATTTATTTGACTGGTGACTAAAATAAGATCTCCTGAGTGTCTCACTGAAAATTTATAGTCACGTCTGCAGAAATCACTTGGGTAAACAGATACCTATGAATTTATTTATATATTTGTCTTTTTAAATGAAAGCAAAACATAGCAATTGGATTAGAAATTAGTTAACGGAAATCAATTGAATTTTGAATTAAACTTTGAATTACACAGAGAATCAAAAGATGTACTTGAGTTACCATATTTAGCTAAATAATGCTGATTGATTACCCTTATTGATTAAATTTACCAGATAACCACACAGTCTCTATTTCATTGATTGGAATTGTACAATAAGTCAACTATTCAAAATTTTAGTTATTAGCTGGCTTCCAAAAGTTTTATTTCTATTTATTTAAAAAATAAAGAGCCACTTGGCTCAATTTAATATTTTCTGGTTTTTTTTTTGGTTTCTATTCCCTCCCATGCCCCCAAATATGTATATGTGGATATAATATGAAGATTTTTGTAAAAAAAGAAAAAAAACACCGTGGGCTGGTGTTCTATACAGTTTCCCCTTGAGCTCATGACCAAATTTTAGGGTCTTAGGGATTATCTGTTTCAAATCTCTCATTTTACAGAGGAGGTAGTCTTGGAGAGTTTAGGACTTTTGTCACTCGAATCTGGGAACATAGTAGACCCTCAATAAAGATGTGTTGATTGAAAGAATCGATTCAGAGTGACATAAATAAATACAATACCATAATACTTAACACATTGCATTGCAATGACTTATTTATAATAAACTTTTATAAACACTGTTTCATAGCCACAGCAATACTATGAGACAGGAATCATTCATAGATCCTATTAACTGTAGAAGCTATTTATCGGGTGAGATAACTAAGGTTGAGGATCTTTAAATGGTTTGCCCAAGATCAGACAGGTAAGCAGTAGAAGAGTTGAAATTTGAACTCCTGTTTTATGAGTCTTGGTGAGTAACCACTGTGCCATACTCTCTATCACCTGCGTTTCTCTCTGTCATGCCTTTCTCCACTCTTGGAATCTAAAGGGCAGGAACTGGGGTTGTTCAACTTTGTAAGCCCAGCGTGCTTGCACAATAAGAGTGGTCAACAAATGGTATCCACAGGAAAACCCAGGGCTTTGGCTTCCTGGTGCAGCTCTTTTTCCACCACACCATGCTCTCGATTCTGAGGGTGGGAAGTGGCATTTGAGAAGGTAGAGAAAGACAGAAATCTCTAAAGTATAGGACTGCTTCAAATCATTTAAACTGGTAAAACTTACTCTGTGTTGTCAATAATTTATGTAAGAGCAATTCTGCTTCTTGGATATGGGTTAATAAGGACAGAATTTGTTAGCAACAAACTCAAATGAGGATATAAACGTGACCCGGGGAATTCAATCACAGTTAGTACTGAGGTTCTCATTCACCTTTCCTACATGTGCCTCCAACTGGGTTTGTGCCAAGGTCCTGGGTTCTTAAACACAGCCATCGTGTCTAGGAGGCTCCTCTGGACATGGATCCACACCGGTTGCTAATGAGATGCCCACTGTCTCAGGGTGAGGGGAGAGTCCCTTTCAAGTCTAATGGCTTTGCTGCTTCTGGTCATGTTTTGGAAATAGGATTATTTGGAAAGATTGGGATCCCACACCACAGAGCCTCCCCTCCGAGCTCCTGTGACCCTCCAAGGTCCCCTTTTACTGACAGTGTCCTCTCCCCAGCCCAGTGACCCCTCCCCCCCTTTTTTTTATTCTGGGGAAATTTTTTTTCTGCCTCTTCCATCTTAATGCCCTTAGAGTAACTCTCTGGCATCTCTATCTCTCCAGATTTGCTAACATTATCTCTCTGATAACTTTAAGTTTTTACCAAAGACAGGAAAAGTACCTGACGGCTCTGCTTTCCACTCTGCCAAATCCCCCAGGCAAAGAGACACACAGGGCCTTGGCTCTGTGGTTGGAGAAGGGAAGGAGGGAAAAATGCAGAAAGTAGAACATAAAATAATATTTCAAAATTATCCTAGCACAGATGCTTTTTGAGTAAATGCATGAGTGGTTTTGACATCAGCCACCAACATGGTGAAATTATAATTGTCAGTTTGTAGGGTACTTTTGCTGCATCTTTCCAAGGACAAACCACTTCAGCATTTCCCCATCCATAGCTATTGAGGCACATTTCTCTTCAGGACCTCTAGAAAGGTAGGTCACAGTTATGTGCTCAAACACATCACAAGGTCTCTGTCTTAAAGGAACTAAAATTAGAGCTTCTAGGAAGAGAAGTTTTATTTAAAAACATGCATTAGAAGTAGAAATTTCCTTGTCATAACACCCCCCTCCCCATAGTGTCTACTTTGACATGTAAGTGGAATTTAACAATATTATAATATCACAGTCAATTGACACATAACATTTTGGTCAACGATGGACCACATATATGATGGTGGTTCCATAAGATTATAATATATTTTTACTGTACTTTTTTAATGTTTAAATATGTTTAGATGTACAAATGCTTACCATTGTGTTCCAACTGCCTACAGTATTCACTGCAGTAACATGCTGTACAGGTTTGTAGCCTCGGAGCAATACAAGGCTATACCACATAGCCTAGATGTGTAGTAGGCTAAAGCATGTAAGTTTGTGCAAGTACACTCTATGATGTTCACACAATGACAAAATTGCCTAAGGACACATTTTGCAGAATATACCACCATTGCTAAGTGATGCATAACTGTACATTAAATGTGAATAGCAAAACACCTTTTAGAAGTAGATTCCCATAACTGGCTCATTCTGTGCCCTATAAATCTCAGATCAAAGAATACTGCCCCAGACCGTCTTTTCTGACCTCTACCATCCTTTTCTGACCACTCTAAAATGTCAGAAAAGGCCTCTCTTCTCCGTCTCCTACTTCATGTCTTATACAACCATTTTACTATCTGTAATTAGCTTCTGTAGTAGGAGGAATTCTATGATGGCCTTCAAAATTCCCACACTCTGGTGTATAAGTTCTCTATAATACTCTCCCCTTGAGTGTAGGTAGGACTTGTGTATATTGTGGGATATCACTCCTGTGATTAGTTTACTAATCAGTCAACTTTGAGTTCATCAGAAGCCAGATTATCATGGTGGGCCTGACCTAATCAGGTGATCTCTTAAAAGGGACTGGGCCCTTCCAGAAGTCAGAGAGATTCCAAACCTGAGAGGGCCTATGGAAATGGCCACCTGGGCAGGAACTGCAGGCAACATTTAGGAGCTGTGAGTGACCCCCAACCAATAGCCAGCAAGAGAACAGGGGCTTCTCTTTTACTACTGACATGGAACTAAATTCTTCCCACAACCACATGAACTTGGAAGAGAATCCTGGGCTTCAGAAAGGAATGCAGCTTGGCCAATATCCTGATTTCAACCTTGGAAAACCCTGAGTAGATAACAAACTTGGATCCCCCCAGGAACTCCCCCAACTCTTTCCCCACCAGCTGTGTTATATTATTGCCTCACACTAGGCTTATAAAGTCAAAACAATCTACACGTGGTTTGCACATGAACTACTTGCTGATAATATACTTGCATTTAAGACTCTTAACATCATATACATATTCCTATGCAAATCATATTGTTTTCATAGCTCAAGATTAATAATATTTACAAAAGTCAAGAAGAAACCTACACTTACCTGGTTATAAGAGTGGTAATAAAAATAAAAATAGTCTATTAAAGAAATACAATAAATTTAATTAAAAAAATTATACCCAGCACTAAAGGTAAATTTGAAATGTTGTATTATTATGGATTTACTGATACTTACTTAAATAAGTACCAAGCTTAAGTTTAAATTTTAGGAGCTTGTCCTTTAGCCATATATATATATTGTTAGCAGTGTCTCTCTTCTGTCTCTTATTGATTTTTCACCTAATTGAAACTTGTCATGAAAGTAAAAATTAAGTGAACTGTATATGGTTCCTTTTTGTAAGTATTATAAATATACACATATGTATTATACGCACACATATAATCTTTTCCTTCATGGTGTTTCTGTAAGTCTTTTAGCCTTATTGTGATTTCCCCAAAGTATTTTTCTTTAAAAATTTCCCTTGGTTTTGAATTTTTTCAACCTCTTACATTCATGTCACTATAGACTATCATAATAATGTATTATGAAAAGAAAAACGTAATTGTTATGACACTATTCAAAATATCTGAGATTAGGTATATCATAACTATGGTGGTGCTCATTGTGTCTCTTGAATATTTTTTCTCTTTATGCTAAAATCTTTTTATATGAAAAACACGTTACTGATATTTTAAGCTCAATATGGAACGGAGTTATCAGTTCTGATCTACTAGGCCACTAGAATTTGTTTTCTAAGGTAAGGTTGTTGGAATAAGTACTTTTAAGGAGCACTTAAAGATGATAGATTGGGGAATGTGAAAATTTTTAGCTGTTCTCATCTTCCTCTCACAATCTTCTCATCCTGAAGCTTTCTCCTGAGTCTTCCACTGGTGAAGAATATCCGAGCAGAACAACAGATGCCAGGAATTTGTAAGGGAAGGGGGGGGGGGATGGGGAGGAAAATAAAAGAAGAAGTCGGCCAGGCACAATTTATTTCTCAGGGGAATAATGTTACTTAATTCAAGCTGCATTATGCAAAACAAAACAAAAATTATCCGTAAGTTGGCAAACCCTGCTGAAGTGCAACGTGAGTAAGAAAGTGAGTTAGCACGCAGCAGATTTAAGAAATGCTCGCTGAGTCGCTTTGAAGAAAGCAAGATGCATGACCCCCATCCCCAGGCGTAAATGAACTCCAAACAGACTCATTTGCCATGAAGGATGAGATGCAGAGGTGCCCTGGCGCCTGGGTCTCTGCCTCTCCACGGCTCCTTTCCCTAAGTCGTTCTGGTGGGTTTTTGTGTCCCAAAGTTGTCCCTATGCAAACAACAGGTTGAATATTGTAGGTGTGGGTTATTAAAGTGTCCCCGGGACAATGGCAGTCTGTGTCCCATTTGTAACGCTTGGATTAATCTTTGGAAAGTGCACACAAAATGTGACATGATGTTGGCTTCCAACATTATTCAGTCTGCATAGCAGCAAATCCTGCCCTGTCTCCCTGGAAATAAAACTCCACAGACATATCACTGCCATCTAAAAGGAACCTATCATTTATACTCAAGATTAGGGACACCCTGATAGAATTGCTGTTAGAAGTTTGATTTTGTAGTTTGGAGAAGCACTTACAATGGAAACGAATTATATTCTGTCATCTCATTCACAGACTCCCTAAAGAAAGTCTGCAATCAGGTAAATCATATCATTCTCTTGGCTGCAGATAGGAGAAACAAGAATAGCTCTATCCGTTAAAGACAATTCAATTTTAGTTTAGGATTATAACCCAGCACTGGCCTCTAGCAAAAGGCAAGATTCTTGATGTTTCCTGTCTTTTTTTACCTCATTTTTCTCTTTTGATTTTAAAGGCTCTAGAGGAGAGCACAAAGACGTGAAAACTGGATGAGAAAAGCGTGCCAAGAAGAGAGGGGGCGTTCATCATATTTCCTATCTGTTTTCTTACATCCTTGGAGCTTCTAAAGCTTTGAGGCTCAGCTTTACTCCATTGTTCATTAGAAAATTATCAACTAATGTCTGTTGTTCACAAAAGTATTATATTAAGTGGCATCATGGAAGTTGGGAAGGTGTTCTCTCAAATCATTTGTTTTTCAGTACATCTCAATATTACAATTTTAGAAGACAATTAGAACTAGGATAATAGAAATAGAGAGAGAAGGCATGTTAAATTGTAGACAACCATCAATGATTGGAATTCCCATAGAGCCAAATCAGAAAATAGTATCTTTCATTTAAGACAACTGCACATATAGGAGGAGTTAGAAGTTGCCTAACAAAACAGAATTAGACAAAAACAGTCAGAGCATGGTTCTAGAACAATGGTCTTTGAAGTGTGTGATAAATCAATGTTTCTATGTTCATTATTAGAATCCAATTACTCCGAGTATAATTTTTTTTTTGGTCTCATAGGGATGTAGAGCATCATCAAAGCAGGCTAGAAATGACTTCCCTCAATTTCTGTGGTATAGACACTTTTTTATACAGTTTTTATATATAGGTCCATCAAAACACCAAAATAAGTTGAATGCTCAGTCTTTGGTCTAGAAGAGTCATTTGTTTTTTTCATTTATTGCCTTTTAATAAGTAAATTTCCTGAATTTTAAGTTATAAAATTAACATGTTTAAAATGCTGCTTTAGTTTTTTTGGTATAATGGCAATCAACATAAAGTTTTATTTAGAAAAGAACATATTTTCCATTGAAAAAAATAGGTTAAAAAGGTGATTACAAAGGACTGTGGCTAAATTGCATATACACTGCTTCACAATTTACCTAGAAAAGGTGGGAAAATCTGTGGAACCTCAAGTCCAGTGCTTTAAAGGGTCTACCTGGAGCATGTATGTAGCAGTGGACAGAGGAACAGGTGGAACTGCCAGCTGAGGCACTCAAAAATGATCAGAATTCTCCCCTCCTCCCCTCCATCATCCATCGAGATAACCTGGGTGAGACTGAGGCTGCACCGTGGGTCACAAATGCCCCTGTTGTAGAGACTCTAAAATTGCACGTGGCCTTTTTCTGATGTGTCTTCCTTCTTGAGTTCATTTTTCACCTGCAATATGTCTACTTGGACCTGATGTTCCAATTGTTGCATTGATTTATGTTGTCCTGTCATTCACTTTATTCAGAATTAAAAATGGGGTGGAAGGGGTATGGTAGAGTTACCCAGCATGATTTTTGGCTTGGGTTGAACAAAGATAAAAGAAGCAGAATATTGATAGCAACATAGATGAGGAAGAAAATGGTCCAATTCATAATTTTGCATTAGCCAACTCAGTTTCAGTTTTCATTTTTGGAGTGTAAGTCAGTTAAACTCAGACTTTCAAGAAGGTGGCTTAAAGAGATGAAGAGTACATAAGAGAGGGCCAGTTGTCGAGGACAATTAGAGCCAGGGATGTGTGTGCCACCAAACTAATCTGATAACACCACCTCGGTGAAAGAAGCATTCTTACCAAGAGCACTGAGAGGGTAAGAGAGAGATGTGAGATTAAATTGAGTTAACTTTTGCTGACAAGTCTTTATTTACCAAAGATCTGGGTGGTGGATTGAGGCTTGGAGGTGTTGTAAGACCTTATTTAGAAATTATGAATATATGAAAATAATATGGACAAAATATACCAATTTTTTTTGTTTTTATTTTCATGAACTAAAAAACAAAAATGACACAAAATACCGCCACCTACTCTCAATCCTTTGGAAAGCACACTGTAAATCACCTATATTTAGAAGTTTTGGATACATCTTTGTACACAGAGTAAACGTTAAAACAACCTAAAGGGCTTGAATGGAGAGCTTATCTATCACTACAGAGAATAATAAAATATGCTTAATTTCTTTTTCAAAAGAAGGCTGAGTCTTTTCACAAAATGCTATTACTTATAGAACACAGAATTTAAAGCTAAAATTTCGACAGATGGTACCACAGCGCCACCATCTGGCTTTACAAAAGAGATCAGGGAGTCACAATATAATAGAGGACAAAAGTGTTTTCCCTAAAGAGCCTTCAGAAAAAAGAAAAGAAAGGACTCTCTCAGTGTGGCCCTGTAATTGTCACTATTTTAGCAAACATTAAATGTCCACGGTGCCAGGAACTGTCTGTATCTCTTTTTCTGCTTCTATTTCAATTTGAAAAATGAAAATATTTTAGTGGATAAAACCTTAAAAAATGAAAATTTCTTTAAAGTTAGGAGTGTTTCGTTTCTTTTTTTTTTTGACAAAAAATGAAAAGACTTTTTTCAGCCTTAGAAGTCTGTAATTTTAGTGTTGGTTTGATAGAGCTTTTGTCAACAAGCTTGCCTTACTGACTTTTAACCTGCCTTTGGATATGATCTTTTTGTAATGTTGCTGAAATTTCTTAAAGTTTGAGACATATTTAAGATAAAACATATTTCTATACATAATCAGAAGAACAATTTTGACCCTGAGGACATGGTGCATATTTAAAAATCTGCTTTTAAATATAATATAGAATACAATTTATACTTCCAAAATCTGAAAGTCTTAATTTTTTTTTACCTTATATTGCAGGTTTACAGGATTGTACAAAATTTCTAAGTAACAAGGTGACTAATGCATATATTTTCATTTGTACATCTCTCTCAAAAAAGATCTTTTAGATTTGGCTTGAAGGATAAAATGTTAGATTTTACTATATTTTACACTCTTGAAGCATCTATCTTTTTATTAATTTTTGCATTATATTTAACAGAAATGTGTATAGAGTTATAGAGCCTGCTGTGAACAAGGAACTGTGCTAAGTGCTTTACATCTATTATTCGAACCCCGGCTTTTAGACTCCATGTTCTCGATGATGACACTAGATCTATTTTCTCAGGATACCAGTATTCTAAAAATATTTAAAATTTTATGCTCTTTCATATTATGTTTTCTCTTTGTACAAGAATATATTTAATGTCAAAAATATTAGATTTTAACATTTTTATTAAAAATATTTCAATAATTTCATGGTTAAATAACATTTTTTGAAGCTAATCTAACAAGCAAACCTTAGGCATAGTTTTTCTCCCCCTAAAGAATCATATATACGTGTTCAAAATAAACGACTTGTAAATGAACTTGTAGAAATGAACTTTTTGTAAATTGGAGACTGTTTTTATTTTGCCTGATTTTTCTATTTTAGATTCTAAGTAATCACTATAGATAATTATATTGAATTATTCATGTTCATTTTATTGTAGTGTGTTTTAGAAGTAATTAAGAGAACTGCTGTTTATATTTTGGCTATATACAGAGAAACTGTTCAATTTCTTTATAGTATTTGTTAAAATGTTTGGAATTTTCTGAAATACTCTCTAGAGATTCAGACACTTCCTAAATTCATACTCTATCAATTTTAGGGAGTCTGTGGATATTTAAGTCTTATAAAACAATTAGCTTCCACAACTACTCATAAACTGATCTTGAATTTTTTTCAATATTAAAAAAAGTTCAATGTCTCATATTATTCTAATAGGATAGAAAAATATGGGGCCACATTGGGTGTTTTACTGTGATTTCAGTCAATGCTTTATGAAGAAAAATTTGAAAAATGTGACACCAAAAATATCATGAGAATGTACATATTTTGTGCTGTTTGCTGCACTGGAAAGTTGATTTTGACCAAGATCTTGTTGGGGTGTCTGGCTAAGTAACCTTTTGCTATATGAGGTAATAAGCATTAGCTCAATATTAGGCTGACTATTTTGTGAATTGAAGTCATAATTAGGACGTTAACAATTGCTTTATTAAAAAAACTAATTAGTAATTGATGAGAAACAGGCATTATCTGCAATATTTCTAAATATTTTTACATATAGATATGGCATTAATTACATTTCGACTTATTTCCTACTGAATTTCATAATAGCTAATTTAAATGAAATTCAAAAATGTAAGCATTTAATATAGCAATTAAAAATCATTTATATGGCTATTTGTTGAAAATTTGAGTTATAAAACACTTTGGGTAGTCTACCTAGCATTTGTATTTGTTGACTCTGGTTTTTGCTGTTATTACTATTATTCACGTGCGGATAATACTGCTTAGAGGGTGGGGCGGATATGAAGAAAAGAAATATTGTGAGGATCAAAAAGGTTGTATCTCTGTTGCCCAAAGACACAGATACAGAACAATAAAAAAAGATTTGTTCTTCCTCCCTGTTGTCAAGGAGTAGATGAATGCAGGATTTCTCGAGAGGTGTGCCTGTTTTATGCAGAACTGCCACAAGAGGGCTTCGATGCTGATCATTTTTCATCGGGAGATGCATGAGAAAAACTTTGCTTTTGTATTGTGTATATGGTACAATTTATATAAGTACACTGATATTGATTAAATGATGCAGTAAAAATTTTCCTTATGAGACTATTTCTTGACAGAATTAAGTTGTGATATTGTTATTCTACCTAATAAGAAACCACTAGATTAAATATCATTGAATGTGCCCTAGATCATATAATTTGTATTCAGCATTTCATTGCCCATTGAATAACTTTCCATCTTCTTATCCTGAAATTCTTATCTTTTTTCTTCCAGATTTATTAAGGTGTAATTGAATATATATATATATAGAGAGAGTCTACAATATAACATTTCGATATATGTATACATTGTGAGATCATTAAATTAAGCTAATCAGGATATCCATCACCTCACATACTTATCATTTTTTTGTGTGTTGAGACCTGAAATTTCATTATCTTTTCTTATCCTGAGACTCCAATTCTCTATGTTTTGCTTAAACCCAGGCTTTACACTTTCAATGTCTTGCTGAGTATGTACACCTGGATATTTTACCTTTGTCTCAAGTATGATGCTTCTAAAGCCAAATATCATCTTTTACTCCACATATAAAATATTTTCCCGGAGTCTACTGTTCCTCCAGACATCCTACCTTGAACCTCTGTCATGGTGTTTGAATCTTCCTTCCCTTTCCAGCATTAGTAAATACATGCATGTATTTCAACTTGAACTTGACCTCACCATAATGGACCTTTGTTAACCAATCATGCCATTAAATAATTCATCAAGTAATAATCCAATGACCCTCATATACCAGATAATGTTTTTGGCACTGAGGAAAGAGTAATGAACTAAACAATAAAAATCCCTGCCCTCAATTTGCTTATATTATAGTGAAAAGAGAAAGACAACAAGAAGTAAATTATGTAGTATGTGACGTGTGCTATGAAAAAGAACTGAGCCATGTAAGGGGAAATGGGACATGTTGGAGGAAAGAGTCTCAACTTTAGATAGGGCAGAGTAGAGTTAGAGTAGGCCTCATACCCTGAATTTGAGCTCATAATTCTTGTCAAGCTGTGCTTCAGACAGAACCTTGTTTACCATTCTTGATCTAAGCAATCACCAATTCTGTTGGTTTTCTCCCAATATGCTTTCCTTTTAATTTCTACTGCTATTTATTTTACTTAGCCTACTATTTCTTCATGATTAGATTATTACAAAGCTTTCTAACTTGGCTGTATGTCTTTATGGTAGTCAGGTCAGATGCTTATCAAAACCGTTTTGATGTGGCCATGTGACAAGCCAATGGAATATAGGTGGAAGCAATGTGCACAACTTCCAGGTCTCGTTCACTAAACAGCCCTCCACATTCTATCTTTACCCCACCTACCAGCTGGATGCAGAAGACCCAGTAGGGGACCCCAAAGTCCTAGGGCATAGCAGAGCCACTAGATAGAAGGAACCTGGGTTCTGAATTGCCACATGAAAGATGACCCTCTGCTTGTGTTGAACTTTATGTGAATGAAAAATAATCTATTAAATTAAGCCACTGAGATTTTCTGGGACAAGGGGAAGCACATTTTTAATACCCTAACCAATATGACCTCTCTCTGTACTTCATATTCCAGTAGGACACCCCATTAAAATTAATTTTTGTTTAGTGCCACTTTGAATGGTCACTCTACTACTTACTCATACTTAGGTTAAATCTATAACTCTCTGTTAAATCCAGCTCTGCCTTCCCATGGCTTATTAGAAGCTGCTGAGTGTAAGGGTGGCCTTGCAAAAATAGCAGGAAAATACCTAATCCCACAGTTCCCCCAGTAACAGTTAAAGACCAATCCTATGAGTTCTCTCACTAACAGGCACCCTGCTGGAGTTCTGTTTTGCACAACTTCTGAAAAGAGCTGAATGGACAGAAAAGAGATGTAAATCTCTTTCAAAATTGTTTTTGAGAATCTGCTTTTACAGAGTTCCTGAGTAAACAGCAGAACAAGCTCCAAGCCTCAACCATATCTCGACGACAGAGTCACATCTCCTGTGATAATCCCTTCTCCAAGGAAGGGCAGGAAGTCAAGTCTTGGACTTTGACATCCTTGCAGTTTTATTATCTACCTGCCGCCGCTTTTGTTATCAACTGACAAGCATCACTGTTTTTTCTTTCTCTTTGTCCCCCTTAAAAGCAGCAAGCCACTTGGCCTCGCCGCTGGCACCCCCTTCTCTTTCTTTGGGATGCCACTGCGTCTCCCTGCTCTCCCCCGCCCCTTTCTCTCTCTCTGTCTCTCTCTGTCATTCTCTGTCCTTCTAAAGGATAAAATAAACTTTTTACTTTTATATCTTAATCTCTGTGTGAGAAATCTTTCTCCACCCGCACTGTGAGCACCTACTGGGCTTTCCACCCTAACACTGAGGATGGTTGAGAGAAAGTACAGCTGTGCAGATCAGGCCACAATAAGGTCATGGCCTCTAACTTCAGCTGAGTCCTCAAAACTGTACCTCAGCCCTATCATGTTGTTCTAGGTAGCTCCCCATTCTTTATTCTTCCAAAATCTCTGACTCCTCACCCTCACCAGTGATTTGCTGCCTCCATCTTATAGAAAATAGAATCCAACGGAGCTCTTGCTAAACATCCTGCTGTTGAACCGAGAAATTTATTTGCATTCACACCCGTCTTTCGCCCTTCCACGCAGTTACAATAAAATATGAGTCCCTGCTCTTATTGCAGACTAACCAGGCCCTGCATCCCCTTCCCTTTTGCTCACTGCTGGGTCCTTCCTATTTGCATTTAAATGGGTTTAAGTCTCTCCTATCCTGGAAACAAACAAACGAACTCCTTGGATCCCATTTTCCCCTCCAGGTTGAGTTCCTTTTCTCTCCTCTCCATCATCATTGTATTCTTTAGAAGCACAGTGCGTGTGCCCTTCCTCTTCCTCTTCTCCCAGCTGCAGTCTGGCTTTAGTCTCCCTGGTTCTGAACACTGTTCTTGCCAAGGTCCTGAGGACCTTCCTGTTGCTCATTCTAGTGGTACTTTTCATTCTCTGAGTAGCACTTGACAACAGTGGCCACTCCTTATTGAAATACTCTCTTCCCTTGACTTCTGAGACCACTCACTCGTCTAGTTTTCCTTCTAGTTCTCCTTTAGCTAGCTAGTTTGTTTTAACACACTCTTCTGTCCTTTGATCAAATGTTGATCTTCCTCAGTGTGCTATGCCTAGACCTTACTTTCTGCTAAATAGATACACAGATTCTTTGGATGATTTTATTACTTCTTCATGATTTCCCTGCTAATCTGGGATTAGGACTATTTCCTCTAATTGAATTGCCACACAAAGTTCCTCACTGGTCTGCTTCTCTTAGGTCTTGTCCCACGCCCAGACTTTCTCCTAGGGCAGTGAGAGTGATTCTTTAAAATAAAAATAGGATTAGGTTACTACTTTACTTTAAACTCTTTAGTGGCTTCGTAGTCATGCCTGAAACATCATTCCTTAAAAATACAAATTCTTGAATACATTTATAAAGTATTTCAAGGCCTGCTCCCTACTTCTTCATTTTATTCTTTTGATACTTTCCTTTTACTCTAAATTCCAGCTCAGCCTGACTTCCTTTAGTCCCTGAAACAAGACTTGCCCTCTGGCTTCAGCTCTTTGCTTATGCTGGTCTGAACCAGCTCTATTTCCTTTGCCTGGCCAACTCTCAATTATCTGTCAGCTCTAACTTGGACTGTCACTCTCTAGAGAGCTTTTTCTAGCCTTGGCCTGGGTTGCAGATCACCTGCATTTCCATTACTATAGCACTTATCCCAATTTATTGTCATTGCCTGTTAAATTGTCTGTCTTCCTCCAGTAGATTGTAAACACCATCACATTTCTAATATTCACAGCTGTTCAAAAATGGAGTGGATTATAAAAGGGATGAAACGCAAACATTAGGTAGGTGGTTGGATTTGATTTTTATAGTTTTGCTGTCTTATGTCCTCACTGCTTTTCATGGGCCATATGTTCCAGCCAAACTATCTGATCTTTCTCAAATATGCTTTGTATTCTCCTCCACTGTGACTTGGATCATTTCTTTCCCTTTGCCTAAAAACATTTTTCTGTACTCTATACCTGTGGAAATCATGCTTCCCTTTCAAGGCCCAGCTCCAAAATTATCTTCTGCATGAAGACATTTTATTACCCTGGTAAGAAAAGATCTTATCTTTTTTCTCTGAATACTCAAAATATTCTGGACTATTTTTAAGTCCTTACATATCATTTTAAATTGTAGTAATAGCTGTATTTCAGTAAAAGGATGTATAGAAGAGTATCATCTCTCTCTTCACTGAATTTCTATAATATGTTGTATCACTTTAATGGAACACATCATACTTTTCCTTATATTGCAGTTATGCATATACACGACATCTCTTCTATAACAGCTTTGAGAGTTTTGCATATTTGTATGTACTGCAGTGCCTAGTGCGTGTGTGTGTGTATGGGTGTATATGCATATATATATAAAATAACTCTCACAATATAAAATAAAATTATTGAATGTATCAACAAATCAGCTCTTTCTTCTTCCTTATCTTCTGTCTGTATCTATATGACCTTCTGTTTTAAGTCAAATAGCTTTATTCCCTGGCTCCTACTCGTCAATTATATTTTCCCATTTTCTTTTTCCACATTGCTTTTATAGTCTACATTCATATTTCCAATTGTGAAAAACCTACCTCCTTGGCTCAAATGCTGCTTCTCTGTGTAGGCTGTCTTAGTGCTTCCTGCCAGAAATTTCAGCTAGGTACTTGGGTATTAGTTAGCAGGCCACAGAAATACCATCCAGAAAAATTAAATCATGAAGCAACATGATCCGAGAAGTAATTTGGTAAGATTATCTATTAATAGTAAGACGTGTAAGAAGAATAGGAGCTAACAAAAATGACACTTTGGAGACTTTGCATTGCTTCTAGGCAGAGGCTAACATGTGCTTAGACTTGTCTTGTAGGGTTGGAAAAAGGCCTTAGAGCACTATGAAAGTGCACTCAAAAGGGACTGGTTTTTCTAATGTTTCTGTTAGAGGGACTCTAAGAAAGAGGGAAAGAAGACCAGAAAGGTGGCCGACCCCATTGGCATAGATAAAGCACATAAGAGGAGGACAAGCAGGTTTTCTGGTATTTGAGCAGTCTTTATTGTAGACGCCAACTTGACAAGGTATTTCTCTGAATCTGTTTATATTTTCTTTTCTAAGCTACCGTGATGCATGTATCATCTATATTTATCTTTTATGAATTTTTTATTTACCACTTGTAGTTTTTGTATCGAAAATATACTCAGCTACTGAGTAATCAACTAGAATTTTATGCATCCTCATAGGGTATGAAGCCTCTTATATCAGTGAGGGACTGTAGAAGGGCCTTTACCTCTCGTCTCTCTGATCCCAGGAACAGCCTGGTGAAGTGGACAGGGCATGGGTTTCTGAATTAGAGAGATGTGGGTTTGAATTCTATTTTTGTCACTTACTAATTGTATGAGTGTGGCCAAATTACTGAACTTTCCAGAGTCTTATCTTAGGTTTTGTTTTGTTTTAATCTGTTCAATTAGTATCAACAATAGCAAACTTAAAGAGTTATTGTGACAATCAAGTGAAATATAAATACAGTGCCTGGAACTGTGCCTGGCATATGGTCAGCATGCCCTTGCTCCCTATAGTTGCTATACTTAGGAAAACATAAATATTGGCCTGTAGAGGACAAGAATTGAAGTAGAAATTAGCAACTTACTTCTTCAGATGAGAATGGGTTAAACCTCTGTACTTATGAAATAATTTTAGTTGAGGATAGATGCCATGTATTTTATTAATTGCAATTCAGAAACACATGCCTCTGCAAACTACCTTGAAATTCTTACATTGTGTAGAAATTCAGTGCAACATGTATACACAATTTGTGTGCTATTCTCTTTTATAGGAAAGAAAGATTAGTTTGTGTGTGTGTGTGATGGTTTATATTGTAAAAGTAAGGCTATGGAACAAGAGTACATTGCAAGGAATTATATTCTCAAACAATTGGGAAAGCAAGTTTTACCAAAGTTATTGTAAATTTATAAAGACACATAATACCTATTTCCTGTTTTGTATTTGATATATGATATTTTTTCTTAGAATTGGGAAATCATCTTTGACCTCTTAAAAGTGAAACATTACAATGGCCTTCATGTTGAGAGGTAGCTAAAGGGGGCAGACAAGATCCAGAATGAAATACAAGTAGTCTTTTTGATGGCACCTGCTTGGTGAAAGTTCACCTCTTAAACTGTCAGTGGGTAGAAGTGGTGATGATGAGTATTTGAGGTCTAACTTTTAGTCTCTTAGAGTATTCTTAACTGTGTTAACGGAATGCTTTCCGAACTCTCATGTTGAAGTAGACTCAGAACAAAAAGCACACAACAATTACGAGAAAACAGACACAGATTGTTCCACAGGTATTTGATTTGATTTTAGTGCCAAGTATACTGCCTTGTATATAGCAGGTGTTTGTAATGTTTAGGCTAATTTTAGTTTGTTCCATTTATAAGATAAGCCTGTATTTGAAAGCATTTTTTGGCTTTCTATTCAGGTATGTCTGCTGCCTGGTTCCAGCCAGCCCAATGCAAGAGGGCTTTGCTTTAGCTTATTCTCTCCTTAAGGACACTGGAGATACTGGGTATATTTCAAGGCCTGATTACGGGATTTGAGTCGTTGTCACCATATTGAAGAACAGTTTCGTCAATTCTGAGTATTCACCATGTAGGGAACATGATAAATTTTATGTGAGAAAAAGGAATGAGGCTTGTTCTGCAGCATTTCAAAGAACCAATAGGGAACAACTTTTAACACAATACAACGACCAAATGTAAGGAAGAATAATCTAACAATTAGACAATTAAAATTTGAATGCTATCATGGGCTGCCTCAGAAAACATTTGAGTTGAGATTTTGGTCATTTGTCAGTAATGTGTTATCCAGAGGATGAAGGAAATCTTAACTGGAAGTTGAATACAGTCGGCCCTCTGTATCCATGGGGTTCACATCCATGGGTTCAACCAACAGCAGATTGAAAATTTCCGAAAAAAAAAGTCTGTACATGTTTAGTACAGACTTTATTTTTCTTGTCATTATTCCCTAAACAATGTGGTATAACAACTATTTACATAGCATTTACATTGTATTAAATATTATAAATATCCTAGAGATGCTTTAAAGTATACAGGAGGATGTGAGTAGGTCATATGCCATGGATTTTGGTATCTGTGATGACCTGGAACAAATCCTGCACAAATCCTGAGCAACAACTGTAAGTGAAGAAATCAAAGCAGAGCTGCTGTGATTGAAGCCTGGTGGACCTCACCTCAGCCCAGTAGCATCCTCATAAATCCTGAGTAAAAACCTAAGGACTCTGGGGGGCACAGTTTAAAAATCATGAGCTCTAGGTGATCCCTCAGGTCCCCTTCATCTGTTGAGAATTCATCATTTGGAAGGTTGCCTGGTGGGTACAATGTGCATTGCTCCAGTGATGGATACACCAAAGGCCCTGACTTCACCACAATGCAATATGTTAATGTAGCAAAATTGCACTTGTACCCCATGAATACATATAAATAAAAAATAAATTAAAAAAGAATCCATCATTCATGCTCCCAATGAAGGAAAATAAACAGTTCTCAATTCTATGATTTCTTCTCCCTAAACCCCCCAATTGAAGGAAAAAATAAGATTAACAAACCAGATATTCTTCTGACTTTACCACTTTTCGGTAAAACTACTTCCATCTTTCTAGCATGTGAATTTGAAAAATTGGTCACCTTTTACTTGTTTTTCTTTTTGACACTTTATATTCAGGGGATCTTCAAGGTCTCTTGATTCCTCTTTCAAAATGTATCTATCCTCTATATCTTCTTTTTTTCTTAAACTACTACAGAAGTTCAGCTCATATCTGAACTATTGCTCAAGCCTTGTAATTGGCTTCCCCTTCATTCCATTTGATGAATTCCTACCTGCTTAATTTTTCTATACCACCCCTTTAAGAGCTTGTTTCTCCCTTGGTCAAAAATCTTCAGTGGCTCCTCACTGCCAGTGATGGAGGTCTTGGTCCTGAGCCTCTGAGAACACCAGCCCAGCTTCAGTCTCTCTCCGATGGTTCAAGGACTGAAATTCAAATGGAGACATGGCCAGCAACTGGCACTGCCATATCACCCTCCCATAACACTCTGCTTAAAATGGTGGCAAATATTTAGACCCAAAGGAGGGTAGGCAAGTGGTAGCAATTATGATTCCAAGGTTGATTTATATCTGGTTTTGTTATCAACCTGTTGGAACAAGTAACAAGCATTCCACTTTGTTCAGAACACCCCAGTGGTTTCCCATCCCATGCAGATTGAAAGCCCAAATCTTCACAGTGTCCTAAACAGCCTTATGATGTGAGCCTCTTACTACTTCTCTGGGCTCTCCTCCGATGACCACATCTGCCAACACTCATTCTTGTCCAGCCAAATTGATCATCTTGCTGTTAAACATGCCCAGCTACATTCCCACTTCAGAGCCTTTGTACTGGGTGTTCCCAAAGTCTGGAATGTTCTTTCCCCAGATGGTAGCATGCCTAATTCCCTCACCCCCTTTAAGGCTTCAATCAAACATCAGCTTATCAGTGAGGCCTCCCCTGACCACTGTATTTAAAATAGCAAATCCCCATGCCCCCCTGGTCTGCCTGCTTCCCCTCTGTTGCTTTGTTTTTCTCTACAGCACTCATCATCTTCCAAAAGACTCGTACTTCACTTATTTATCTTGCTTATTTTCTGTCTTCCTCAGTTAATTGTAAACTCCATGAGGGCAGGGATTTCTGTCTTATTTACTGGTGTATTCCTAACACGTAAAATAGTGTCTTGTACATAGCAGGACCTCGGTAAACATACATTGAGTACATGAATGAATGAATGAACAGGATATAGTGTTCTCTCTTGAGCCCAGCCTTCAGGCTTCCCACAATCTCATCCAAGCTTTACCTCCTGCTGCTCCCTGACATGAAACCCATATCCCGGATGTTGTAGTCTACTACTCCTCTGAACATTCTTTCCTATCCTTGTGCCTTTGGTTGCACTGTCGCCTCCAATACAAAGGCATTCTTCTGACCTTTCCATATTCTCTTTGATTAAGCTAAATTTCCACTAATTCCATGAAACCATCCCAAGTCATACAGCCTGCATTATTATTTTTGTCTTCTCATAGATTATTTTTTATATACCACTAATATGGCAATTAAAGATATTCTGCATCATAATATATAATTTATGTTCAAGTCTTTTGATGTTATTTATACAACAAATTTTTATTTAACTTTTCAAATGTTTATATTTTGTTCCTTCTACTTTGGAAGCTCTCTGAGGAGAAGCCAGGAGAAAGAGCTGCTCACAGGCAGAATTCCAGCCCAGGGCCCTGCTTGCCACCCTGAGAAATGAAGGGATCAATATTTTAACACACTGGAACCACTGTTGGCCCAGGAGTGTGCCTTGGCACATCAGTTAGAAAAACTCTGCTCTAGGATGCCATGCTAATAATAGGTGCTCAGAAAGTATTTGTTGATGGCCTGATTGAGCTCATGTGATTGTTTTGTTCCTAATATTCTCCCTGCAACCTTACTAAACTTTATGTATATGTACTAATACTAGTTAAAAAAAAAAGAGACACAAAATCATTATTATGAAGTAAGAATTAAAAACTTCATTTAATGTTGATGAACAAGAATTAATATGAAAATATTAATTGTTGGTGATTGAGCTGTTGGACAGTCCAAAAACGTGGAAGATTGTACATGTGAGAAGTGTTTTTACACATGTGTTGCTAAGTTTGTGGTCATTTTTACCTTGATATTTCCATGGAGAAATCTGAGAGAGTGACCAATAAGTTTTAAAGTGTTTAGTCATTTTAAAATTAATTGTTATATAATATTTAAAAATTTAGAATTGAATCTAGGAGTCCCAATTATGTATGTAGCTGCACTGCTTAATTATTTTTAATTTTTTATTTTTGATATGTTGATTTCGGAAGGAAGTATTGTACTCATTAAAAAACATTATGTGTGTATAAAATTTTGTATTAGATATCTAATGTCAATTATGTCAGTTAGATATGTCTAAAGCTTTTTTTTAAAACAGTATCTAGAGAAGTACTTGAGCATATTAGTTACTCAATAACTATTTCCAGCATGAAAAAGTCAAAGGATATGGGCTGGACATATGGAACCTCTATTTTCAACTTAATTTTTGTGTATCTTTATTTCTAACAACAAATTTCATGGCCAACTTTTGTAAACAGATATTAATAGAGGGCTAGCATTGATTTTAAGGTCAACTTTAATATAATTTTGGGAAGGAATTAAGTATTAACTATAGACAATTAATTACTTAATAGCCTGTATCTAGTGTGACATAGGTACAGGTACCCCTGGCTCCAGAAAATAGCTGTAATCCTGAAAGTTTTATTTAACTTGAATTTTTGCAAATTGAATCTTATTTTATTACATATTAGAAGAACTATTCTTGAAAAGAATGAATTCTCCTATTATGAATCTTTTGTGTAATGAATAGGCAAGCTGTATTTGTTTACTTTTTAAATTCAGGAAGTTACAGATTATCTTTGCATATGTGTACCTATGTGTGTTTAAAAATAATATTGACATCCAATTTTTAAAAATTAAAAATAGCCACTTAAATAGGCTATTTAATTCCTAAAATTTTTCAGTAGCTCCAATTTAATAATAAAATATAACAACTTTACAAATTAAAGTTTGCCTTTTACTCATATTTTAAATCTTGTGACAGGCAAAATATTTATTAAAAGCAATGTTTCTCATCCCTTCTCTGGTTCTGACATTGTATCATTCTTTGTTTTTGTGACATATGTTTCTCCTTCTAAAGCAGCTGTTATGAAAGTTTAATTAGTTTTTAATTAATGGGAAATAATGTTGTCCTGAAAATTTTGTGAATTTTAGATCATATCATGAATAGTTTCAGACCTTTGAAATGTGCTGCTTAAACCTATGGGTTTCTCCAAAAGGAAACTAGGTCCTCCGTCCTCATGTGGATAGACAACAATGTCTAAGATACAAGGTAAGTAATGTGTCCAAATAGCACAGCCAGTTTCTCTTTACTCTGAAGAAATTCTAGGAAATGTGCAAAATTAGTCAAAAGGTGGTACTTAGCCTTAAATTGTATGCAATAGCATGTCAGGATAGAGCCTTCAGAGATGAAAAAACATTCTCAGATTCTAATGATTTTTGCTTGGTCATCAATATTACATGGAAACAAAGCAAATCAACACTCTTGAAAAAAGTAGGAATTTGGAAAATTCAGGTGGAGAAATGAGAGAGAGCTCCTTCATCTGTTTCTATCCCAGTGGTAGGATGAACCATTACTTGGTTTAACTGTTCCATGCCTCTGTGCAGCTCTACAAAATGGAGCTAAACCATGAAATTTCTATTCTTCTTGTGTGTGGGTTGGAGGCTGTCGTCATGGTGGGCAGCCCATAGAACATTTCACATTCATTGGGTTCGCAGGTCGCATTGCATCCTGTGTCTTAGAGGACAGGAAAGGTGGCTAGGAGGCTTGGTTGCAATATGAAAAAGAACCTGAATAAGTTTTACTATGATTGCTCCCTTTGACACTAGTTATTTGAAACACTGTAGAGCTCTAACTGTCACAACTGTTAGACTTGCAGGGACAGAAATTGAATTATTATAGTCTGCATCTTTCTATTGTGGACACCTAAGGGTAGGAGTCAGTCTCTGAATGGTATGCAGGTACTGATAAGGATGATAGGTTGAATAGTACTTTGCCTGTGGCTTATGGTAATTTTCACATTTCTGAAAATTCGGCCTCATGGTCTGGCGTCTTGGGGAATTTCCAAGTCTTCTTGGGAAGGTGGTCTGAACATAAGAAGGCAGTTTCAATTGGTGCTTGAGGACTACTAGGAGGGACTGCTCTGGTCAGTCAGATTGTCCGGGCTCAAAGAGGACTGTACTGGTTTGGGGTGACTCATTCTGCCACCTCAGAAAGTCTGTAAGGTGGCCTTTGTATTCTGCACGTCGATACGAGGCAAGGATGGAGCTGGGTGGTAGAACACACGCTAAATGTGTATATTCATTTCTGCCATGCACAACTGCTTAGCACAGTGGCTTTCACATAATAGAGTCTCTGTAAACATTAATAGGATTGAATTAAATCTATGATATCTAATATAAATAATAGCTTTATGTCCTGATTTTTCAGTATCAGATAAATCATTTCCACTCAAGGAAGCTAATATATGCTGCCTCATAAGAGGGTATCTACTAAAATATTTGTTGAGAGGGTACCTACCAAAATTTGTTGAAATGATAATTATGGCCATAATTGAAAGCCATTTATTAATATCTAGTCACAAGTATTGGCTACAGAATTTGTTTTTAGAAATAAAAATACTCTAGAAGGAAGCCAAATTTTAGTGAGCCATTGTATTTTACCAGTCATCATAAGATTTATATTTAGGATAAAACCTACGTTTACCAGCACATAAGCTCTTAGCTTGGCCTTATTTTTTATATGTATAATGCAGTGTGTGTTTCATCATTATAAAATTCTGATTATAAAATAGTAAAAGTTTGTCATCCAATTGTATGGCTTAGAAGGTATCACGTAAGGTAAATAGATCTCTTTTTTTTTTTAATTGATCAAGCAAAGTACTGTTCAGCAAAGTCTATTTTTTAAAGTATTTATTCAGTTGACAGCCAATCCCAAACTAAAGGAGAGGAAAAAATAACATAATTAAGAACATGATATATTGCTTATAGCTTGATAATATGAGGAAGAAAGGCGGTCTTACAACTTTTAAGTAAGTATGTATGATTAAACCAAAACCTCCACATAAGTTCTGATGTGGTACAGTGACAACCAGATATCTTAATGATTCACCAGTGGAATAAACTGGACATTTGAATAGAATAAAAGTACTTGGATATAAGGGTATTTGTCTTGTATGGGAATAGCAAGGTTGGTCTAAGTGGTGTGAACCAGGGCAAGCAACGGACCAAAGGAACTAGCACTAGACAGAAACAGGAATTGGCCTTAGTTCTGCCATTAGCTGTGACTTTGGGTAAGTAACCTGAGGTGCTCATTTTCCCATCTGTAAAAGGAGCAGTTGAATCAGATGATCTATGTGGTCCCAAACAAGGAGGGAAGGCTCCTGGAGATTTGCAGCCTAGGCTTGATGAGAGGAGAAGTTGGAGGCATTGGATCTGAGCATCCCTACATTGACAACCCGTGAGGACCTGTGTGAACGTGACAGAAGGATGGCAGAGTTTTTGTTTTTTTTTTTAAAGACCCAGTTGTAATTCTTAGGTTGTCAAATATTTGGGCATGTCACAGCTTCTTAGCATCCTATGTTCCTGTATCTGTAAAACAAAGAAATAGTCTAGATCTCTAAAGTTCTTCTTAGTTCCAATATTTAAAAAATTATTTTTGATGGAACTTAAGAACAGCAGAGATTTTAATCTAAATTATATTTTCTAGATATGTTTTCAGATATATACCCATTAGATGAGTTAAATACTGGAAAAATTAAATATTGGTGCTCAAATGCAGAAAATTTATTAGAAATAATCTTGGAGTCTAAACTAATTTCCCCATTAATAGATTCAGCACGATGAATATTTCTCTAATAGCAAAGCAATTTTTAATAAATAAATAATTTAATAATTACCCTTAATTTTCTTTCCTTTCTTTTTTTTAATGTAAGAAACCCTCACCCTGCTATTATTATAACGGTTGCATTGTTTACATGAAACAGCGTAAATCTCTCCCAAAAAAGCACTTATGGAGACATCCACAAAGGAAAACAAATATATTGTTGTTTCAAATAGTCTCAAATAGCAGAAAGGCAGTTTCTCACTGGTTTAGGACATCACGTAGTATTGTTTTTGGAAAGCCACTCATTTGGATATAGTTCTGCTAGTAAAATGTGTTTTATGTTTTAATTAACTCAAGATCAATTTTTAGAAAAATTTAGTTTGGTTTGTGAGAGAGTAAGCATTTTTAAATCTTACAGTTAAGACTTCAATAGTATGAGAGCAAGTTTAGAAAACATTTTTATTAGACAAATTATTTAGACAAATTATACACAGAAAGCTCTGTCACTCATAACTGAGGCCTCCAAAAATGTTTTGTGTATTTGTATAATAGGCAATACATCAAAATAAGCCTATTTTAAATATTATACATGGTTAACAGTTTGTTGATAGCTAAAATCACTGCAACATCTGGTAGGTCCCTACATAGCTGTTGTCAAGATTTTTTGTTTTAAAATCAGAGTTGTGAATGAGATTATGAATGTTACAAGGGAAAACAAGTTGTGCATGCACTTAGGTACTTGTCACCCTGCAAACAAAAGGGTTTTTGCATGATAAGAAATTTTTCTGCCTTACACAGTAGACAATATTTGAAGATTTAGTACAAAACAGTGACAATACAAGATGCTCCCCAGAACAGAATTAGCATCAAAATATAATATGTCTTAAGAATATACCTTTTAATTTCTCCTAAAGTAAATCACATAGGTTGATTCCTATATCAGTCCTAGCCACGGAATGAATTAGATTAAAATAAGTGTATGGCTGCGTAAAAACACGGAATAAGTTCTTGCTTCCTACTTACCACATTTTAATTTAAGAATTACAAACAAAGTTCATTCTACATTTCTAACACGTAAGAATGCTACTTTTAAAAGGGTGTGCACAAAGAGGCACTGTTTTTGCTGTCATCCTTCTATATACTTGGCACTAATGTAAAAAATACATAACTCCTCCAAATAGAACTGAATAAAAAAGGGGGTTGAGAGCCCAGTATGGTTATTTATTTTCTTCTTTAGGATAATGTATGACAGTAATTAAGGCCACATCAATATTTCTTAAGGGCTCCCACCCCTCCCCAAATACAGTTGTTGTACTGATTGGCTTACTGCTTTGGAAGAGGATTTTTAGCCTTCAATGATCTACGTTTAAACTCTTCTAGAGCTCTATGTGCTGTTGTGGATGTGGTTCGGCTAATAGCATTTTTCATTTAGATAATTAATTAAAAGTAAAATCATCAAGGTTAGCTTTATACACTGCTGAATAACAAATGCAAAACCTATTCAAATGAGTTACATCTAGGAACAAATATTAAATTGCCCTGGATGTTTTAATAACAAAAGTATAAAATATTCTCTGTTGGCAAACAATGCGAGTCAGAATAACATTAAAGCAACCTGCCTTTTCTAACTGAAAAGAACCCCTGCACTATACATAGTTCCTGTATACAATACTTTTTTTGTTTTAACTAAAGCTTTATTAAATGAATTGCAATAGCAATGGCCGCCTTTTTATATATACACACATTATATAGGTGCATATATATGTATATATATGAGATACTAATTTATTTAACACAATAGAGGCTTCTGCCATATGATAAAGTTTACTGTACATAAGAAAAAACTTTTAATACTGTACAATCACATAAAGGTCATATGCACTGTTGCAGTGCAAGAGTAGTTTTAACTGTAGTCTTGACTGGCATATTAATGGCTTTTTTGTGATCCTACAAAATTGCATTCCCGTATTATGTGGCCCGAATGGTCGTTAAATTGTTTTATAAACACTGCAGGGGTTGCCTTTGGTCCACAGTTAAAGGACACTCAACAGCAGTGGAGCATTGTATGGATGCAGCAGAAGAATGTAAAAAGACTGAAGTTATTGCAATTATATTTCTAAAAGTAGAGAAACATTACAGAAGAGGCCTTTATGTAAAATTAATCCTGCATACACTTTTAGTATACTCAGTGCACATTTCCTATACTTGATGTACAGTATATGAAAAGCATACTAATAGGATCCTAGTATACTACATTCTGGGGGAACAAGTTGAGTAATGAAAAAAAGTGGAGGGAAATGTATGGGAAGAGAGGGAAAAGAGAGAGAAAATAATAGAGGAGAGAGAGGAGGGAGAAGGTGGGGAGAAAAAACTAGAATTGTTACTAATAATCCTGATTTTTTTTTTAAAGTTACATCCATGTTAGTCCCACAATATTACAGTTGCTCCTTGCAAAGGGAGTCCTAAAAAAGAAACAGTGAAGAGATTTTGTTTGATGCTCATATGGAGGTGCCCCGGTCTGGATCATTACCCAGATTGAGCCCCAAGTTAGGAGTTGGTTGATAAGGAATAGATGACATTGTTTTTATAGGACTCCTGAAAAAGCCCCCATTAGGTGCCCTGTGCCTAAAAGGGCCAGTTCGGTGCTCAGGCACGTTGCCAAAAGTGAAACCAGAGGCAGCTTTAGCTGACAGTGTGCGGCTAAGAGTCTGGATCTGCTCTGGGATAAAAGTTGTTGTGGTAATATGAGTGTTCCTGAAATCACTGATTTGCTCCAGTGCTTGTCGTGTTGGCAAAGTGTCAATGTCCAGAGGGGTCAAGTCAATTGACGAGGTGGAAAACTGTTTATGGGGGCTGTCGTCATCTGTGCACAAGCTATTTACACGTCTATGGAGGTGCTCCAGGTCAATTTCCTTGTCATCCTGGAGATGAAGAAAAAGAAGATAAGGTTCTCATCAGTACTAGCTTCCATGGTTAAAAAAAAAAAAGTAGTTCAGCAAACATGTAATTAACTGAACTTTGGGGTTTATTCATTTAACAAATATTTATTGAGCACCTAATATGAGCCAGGCACTGTGCTAGGTTCTGGGGATACCAATATGATTCTGAGATAAAGTTATCTATAATAAATATTTTTCTTGCAGTAAAAATTCTAAAATGAGCATACACCACATGCAACTACAAAGATATGGGAGCAGTAGATGGATGATTGCCATTCTATAAGAGACAGGCTCAGGCAAAACTGTACAAATAGAAAGTATGGTTTTGGCAACTCTGCCCCCCACCTCTTTATTCATGCTTCCTCCTTTTTCAGGGTGTCTCATTCTAAGTTAAATTTTTGTTCCTTTCAACCACTTACTCCTAACCTTAACTTTCCATTCTTGAAGGAAAGTAATACAATACAATATATAGTACTAAAGTGTTAGTGACTGTTAAAGTGTTATTTCTCGTAGGCCAGAGACATGTGAGATAGTTTAGAAAGAGCAACATTCAACACAAGAGAATCAATTTCTAACTGAGGGATTTCATATACTCTAGGAATCTAGCATCTGACTCAGCCAAAATTGTAAGCTCAGCAAGATATTTAGAGACCCCTTCAAGTCAGGACACCTGAGTGATAGCTTTAGTTTAGGGCCAGCTTTATGCTGAATAACCTCTGAACCAAAGATGCTTTAAGCTATGCTAATGGCATCTTGGTAAGAAGGCACTTAATAAACAAAAAGAAGTAAGATCTCAGATTGCTGGAATTGAAGCCAATTTATAAATCCCTTAGGATTTCCATTGAAAGTATTAAAGCCCAATGTTTAAAAAATAAAACTGGGAAGTCTTATTTATAGCCAAGCTCAATACATTCATGAGGATTTAAAATGTCTATTAATCATAACAGGAGAAAATATTTGTTCATGGGATTTGGATTAGCTGTCACAAGTTAGAATGGAGTATGTATTTTTTTCATTGTGCTGTTACAGTGTTCCTCAGTGAAAAATATTTTGATGTGCATCACTGTTTTTCCTTCTCCTTTCTCATTTCAAAATCCAATAAAAAATATCCATTAATGCAGTATTATCACTGAGACTTAAGGGGGTTGAGACATATAATTTTATGGTTCCCACAGCAATTGTAATGTAGTCATCCATCAACAGATATAATTATGCAAAAATTTAATATCATATATAGTAACTCAAAATATAAGGAGCTTGGGGAGTCCTTAATTTCCAGATTTTTGAGACTATGAAGTCTCGGCTATAATGTTGCATTAATGTGGTCTTTTGCATGGAATCAATGTCAATAGAGATACCAGAAGCTTATTCCACAAAGAAAACACTACAATAAAACTTGATTAACTTTTAATTCATTCTCCACTAATTTAGAATGTATGATCCTTCACACAGGTAGGAAGCTAAGATTCATCTTTGCCAAGTCAAACTTTTCCTTGTAAATGGTACTGATCAATTTTGCAGTTAAGGTGGTGGGAAGGAACCCTCAGACTACTTTAGAAAACAGTCTGTTTGGAAGAATACATTAACATGCAAAAATTCATATGCTAATGAGAAGTCATTTTCATTTGTGCATTAAAGCAGATCCTTTCAGGATTCGCCTTAGGCATCAGTTAGTTAGCCAAGTTCTACTTATAGAAAGTTTAAAACTTTCTTTGAAACTATCCATCAAGTCAAATCATTTAGCAAATTCAGATTGCTTTTCATTTCAATTTGTGAAGCTTTAGTGAATATGATTTCATTATCTAAACAATGTTCACCCTTTTGGTCTGCTGGAAATAAGATAAATGAATCAAGTAGTTTATTTTAACTTGATATTTTCTCTAATTTATAAATCCCATAATTTATAATGAAAACAAGGCACATGCCACTTGAAAAGAGATACGTGTAATTCTGCAATTATTCTTCCAGATATCTAGAGAAAACTTAATATAGCTCTGGAGTTAAGCTGACTCAAGAGTAAAGGAGAAAAATTGAACTCTGGATGATTCCATGGTGTGTATTTGGTAAACTTGGGGCCATTGAGGAGCCAAACACATGTGACCACTTCTATAGATCTACATGTGTATAGAGGGAAGCAGTCACTAGTGGTACGGGGAAAATTCTGATCATTTTTACTTGTAATATTGTATATTTTAGGCCCTGTCTGAAAGACAGAAGTAATTTACCTACAAGTTAAACAACTAATTGAAAGAAAATGGTAAATATCTCTGTGAACTGGTCAAGACAATTATTGCCTTTAAAAATCATTGAATTAAAGTCTATCCTGAGATTTGGGAGAATTTCAAAGCCCTTTATGGCACATGAAACTGTCAGTCTTTCAAACATTATAGTCTCCTCTTCACTGATCTGGGATATTTTAAAATAGAAATTGATATTGGTCTTACCAATTTTTCCATTTCACAACTTTTACTTTTAATCTTCAAAGAAAGAAGAAACAATGAGCACTCCCAACCCTTTATCCTCATCCTTCTGATCACCCTCCCTAGAAACACAGCCTGCTTGTTGGTTCAGCTTATAGCCAAAGCTCTCAATCAAGTACCTCTTTTGATGGGACCCGGGATCCTTTCCTCTTGTTCCACCACGTCTCCAGCATGGCTATGAAGCAGGAGAGGACGATGCCGGCAGCCAGGATACAAAAAACCCCTGCAAAGCTCTTTATGTCCAGGGCACCTCCTTTCTGCTTTGTGTCCACTGAGGAGTACAGGTCACACTGGCCATTCTTAGGCCACCATTTGTGCTTCAGGATGTCCATGTCACCATTCTGCTGAAGCTCCAGGATCCTTGGGGTAAAGAACAAACCATGTGTTATTGCAGACATAGTTATTACCTTGGTCCACAACACATCCATTCATAATCTCACCTCTGAAGGATGGTGGCTGTCAAGAGGAAACGAATATATAGATCAGCTTGTAGATGGAACGCTAGGAAACTGAAATCGCTACCGTTTTGATTCTATAGACAGAGTTGCACCACAACGCTTTCCTCTCTCCCTTCATCTGTCCCTCCCTCCAGCCTCCCTTCCTCCCTCCTTTTCTTCTTCTTTGGTTTTATCCTATAATTCTAAATATTTCCCCCCTCTGGTTTGTTGCAGTGTGTTTTTACAATTACATTTCAGAGGCACTGTTTTTATGTGGTTTCAAGCTGCTGCAATTCTGTTCCTTCCCTACATACAGAATGATACTCTGGATCTCAACGTTTTTATGAAGAACGTTTTGCTGCTTAGAGCAAGATACTGGCATAATGTCGCCTGGCATATGCTACTCACAAAGAAATTCAATTAAGAAGACTTCTATTATTTAACACAGTGTGAGAGAAAGCCTTGAGACCAAGTTTGAAGTTGATAAAAAACATCGTTTTTGGTTTTTCACACAACTGATTGAATTTCCTTTTTAATGCCAAAGGGGAAGTAATCTTACCTTGGAGAACAAGAAGAAAAGTTGACCAGAGGCTTTCAGAAGTATTTAAATTCAAATAAGAAATATCTTTTTTCTTCTTTTTCTTCTTCTTCTTCCCTGCCACCCCCTCCCCCAGAACCTGGGGGTAGCTGCAAAGACTGCAGCTTTTTAAAGTGTGATTTTCATAGAGAAATTATCCTCAATTCCAGATACTCCCTAGGCTCTACTGAGACCAGTTTAGCTCTGACCCTCCTCCCGCTGTGCCCTTTCTCACAGGGTAAGAAAGTTCAGGCCAAGGCTGTATACCTGTCCAGAGTGTGCACCATCCGCAGGGTTCCCTGGAATTTCCTGGCCAAACAGCTCAGTGCTCTTCCAGGGCCCATCAGACCTGTTCCCAGGGATGTTTCCTAAGAGCAGATCTATGGCCATGGGTGCACCATAGGTCCGTAGGGTAGAGTTTGAAGGGAGTGTGGACAGAGCTGGATGTACGACCTTAGGTGCACACATCTTTGTGTGGGAGACCTTTCACTGTGCAGGACAGAGCTGGAGGTGGGAAGAGAAGGGCCCAGAAGACCATTCCCTGTGCCCTTGGGCCAGTGCAGACCTCCCAGCTAGTCACATATTTGAATATGGTCTCCTAGGGATCATGAAGCTACATTTGTCAAGATAAGACAATAGAACATATTGTTTCTAACAGTTTTTAGCTTAACTTACAATTTTTACATAATTAGACTTAGGATATGTGGACCTACGTTTGTACTCCTGCCCAAGGTATTGGATTATTTGGGGTGAGACTGCTTAAAACTTAAAAAAGAAGAATTAAGTCAGTCTGAAAGGAGTGAATTATTCACTTTCAGTGATATATTACCTTTTTGCCTGTTTTATGTCATCCACATGACTAGAAGAATGAACAAAATGATAAAGGGGAGAAAATTTTGTGTATTGGGGGTGGGATCAACATTTAAGCTGAGTTAAATAAGAGTGGACCAGCCCTAGAGGCAAAGGTGGAGCATCAGTTTTACATCCCTATCACCCCCTGTGGATGTCCCCATAGCCTCGGCCCCAGTACACTGTGCTGGTACTCCAGGACTGACACTGCATTGAGACTTCCCTCACAACCTGCACTTTTCTCCTTGCTTTTTATGGAATTGATCTACCTAATGTGTGTGTTGTTGCCTCAGAGTATTGCTCTAAGAAGGCCGCTAATTTGATTAATTGAATTTGCTAAAATGATTATGAACATTAAGGATTACATGCCACTCTTATTTCAGCCTCTATCTAGACAAGGTTATTTGCATTTACAGAATTTCCAAAAGTGAACAGGAAACTAGTACCTAGAAGGCCTCTGCAAGAAATGGACACTGTGCTCATTAACTTTGAGAAACACTCTCTTGGAAATTTTATAAAGTTGTCAGCCCATTAAAGGCTATAAGAAGACCTGTAGAAAAGAAAACTTGTATGATTTTGTTTAACTCAGCGTTTCCAAATTTATGACTTTCATTCCCCTTCCCTATTTTTCTCCCCGAGTAACATATACTAATAACCCATGGAGCTAGGGCTTGAGGAATATGCTTGAGAAATAATTCCTTGATCCAAAGACGCAGATACTTGTGGAAATTTCCAGTGTTATGTTACATATAATACAAACATGTAATCATTGCATCAAAGTCACTTACTTGGCTTCTTCATGAATGCTGTTTAAATGATGTTGGCATTACTAATCAACACATATAAAGTTTCAGTTATATAAGATGAGTAAGTTCTAGAGATCTCCTGTCCAACATTGTGTCTACAGTTGACAATACTATTATATACAATAGTACACTTAAAGATTTGTTAATAGGGGCCAGGTACAGTGGCTCACTCCCATAATCCCAGCAACTTTGGGAGGCTGAGGTGGGAGGGTTTCTTGATGTCAGGTGTTGGAGACCAGCCTGGGCAATAGTGAGACCCCGTCTCAACAACAACAACAACAATTAACTGGGTGTAGTGACTCTTGCCTGTAGTTCTAGCTACTTGGGAGGCTGAGACAGGAGGGGGAGGCTGAGACAGGAGGATGGCTTGAGCTGGGAGTTTGAAGTTACAGTGAGCTATGATCTGACCACTGCACTCCACCCTAGGTGACAGAGTGAGACTCTTGTCTCAAAAAAAAAAAAAAATGTGTTAATAGGGTAGGGCCATGTTAAGTGTTGTTACCGTGATAATAAAAAAAATAATGGTGCATCCTTTAGATATTTGCCTATCTAAAGGCTGTAGGTGGTCAGAGCACCACTGAATACTTTAAAGGAAAAATTTAATCATCTTTGAACAAATAATTCTTCTTAAATTTGAGTTTATAAGTACACGTAGACATAAAAGGAAACCACAGCAACATTTGTTTAATGAGAATATATGCGGGTACAAAATGAGATCCCATTTCTCTGCTCTTCTACTCCCACTACATTCTATTAGTCAGTACCTGTGAAAATGTCCGAGTTTTCCCTCATAGCACGTATCATCATGTATAACTGTGGTTACTTGATTCATGTCTGTTCCTTTTCTAGAATCTCACTCACCACACTCCATATTGCCTAACACAGAGTGGGTGCATATTTATTGATGGAATATGCTCAACATTTTTAGTAAGTGGACCCTGCCCCAAGATCCTACTCTTTTTTCTTATCATTGGTGCTATTTTCTAATTTATTCCATTTCCTCCTTATTCATCTATGCATTCAATAAATATTTAATGAGTGACTTCATTCCGGACATTTCCTTGGGTATAAAATTTGTTCTAAACCACAACTGCGCATTCCACCAGAAAGGCTTGGGCAACACTGGGAAACCCTTGTTTTCAATGCCCGGTTCATGTCCATTCATTCAGGAACTGACCACCGCCTACTCTTTCTCCTCAGTAGTGTCTGAAACTCCCATGTTTCATTCACTTCCTCTGCCTCCTTATTTTTTCCAAACCTGGAGAATTTTTTGACCTTAAAAATAATGATTGAAGTATATATATTATACCTCACTCATTTCAATTCTAACAGGAGTTAAAGGTCTTAAATCAAAAGAATTTGTTTAATCACAGAATTTTTAGGTTCAGCCGGCTGGGTGATAGGAGTTCATTGAGGGGAAAGAGGGAAGGGTCCTCTCTAGATGCCTTGAAGTATCATCATGCCAAAGAGACTTATTTGTACAGTTAATTTCGTGGTCACTGCAGCAAGGCGGCGGAGGCATTGCAGGGTGACTCCATCTTTGGGGATATACGGAGTAATGGGATCATAGGATCCCTCAATCAAACTCTGACTAGCCCACAAAGATTGCAGGAATGCATTCCAGGCTGGCATGAGATAGAAGTATTGGAAGGGAATGAAAGTATTCTCTAAGCCTAGAGTTAGGTCATAAAATCTTGCCACAAAATCTAACACGCCTGGAAATTCCATCAGAAAGGTCTCACCACACCTTCCTTTTTATTATTTCATGATAAGTAAAGCAAGTTTAGTAAAATGTAATGCACTGTCTTAAAGACTGACAGGATTAAATCCTTATAATAAATGAAGAGATATGTTCTCTTTGCAAATCTTCTTAAAGCACTGGCTCTTTTAAATGAAACTTAAAAACACACCTAAAGGAGAATTTTACCTTTTAATTATAAGCAACATGATGTGTGTTTGTGTGTGTGTGTGTACAATAATGTAAGAATCTAGCTGCAAAATTCTTAATGAGGGCCAAGACATTTGGGTTTATGAAACAATACTTTTGTTATGTGTACAATTTCCACATGATGGCAGTCTTTGCTCATAGAGAACAAAGAGTTACTGTGGTTATAGTTAACCTGTGGATCTGAAATGCGTAAAGTATAGAGTTTTTGTTGCTGTGAACACTTAAACTACTAGAAACAACGTTAGCTATTAGACTGTGAGGAACAATCGATGGCTAAAACCTCTTCTTGGAGAATAGTCAGAAAATTCCTGCCATTTTTACCCCAGGGTGATGATAATAATTTACTTTTGAGGGATACTGTGGTAAAAATTAATGAGACCACATATGAAAAGCATCTTGCTAATTGCTTGGCACGTAGAAGGCTACCACAACTTGAAAGCTAGAATTATTATTGTCAGCATGTATGATAACGGTTCTTTCTTTGGGCCTATTCTGGTACATTCTTCTTAATGGACAGTTACATGTCTGTATGAATCAATGAATAACTGATTCACTGATAAGAACATCTCATTTCTTTCTTTTGTCTAAAAGTATTAAACATTTGTGGTCTCATTGAACAGAAAAATTTTAGAAGTCTATAAAACCTCACTGCAGTTTAAAAATGGCTAATAGATCAATCCTGCATGCATTGAATTCTTTATTGACATAAATGAGCAAATTTCAGGGGAAGAAAGTAGGGAATCAAAAGATTCTTCTTCATATTCGAATAAAAATATCCAAGAAGTTTAGGCATTCGTTTTGAAAAGCTTTTCACTTACTTTGAAGATACTAGCCTCATTTGTGTTTAAGACTTGTACCAATTATTGATCACTTACCATCTTTAATCACTACTCTAGGAATTGATTTTCAAATTAATTTATTTGTAACAAAACAAGTTGCTGAAAGTTGGATGCAAATTTCTAATCCCACATAGGTAACTTTGATTTTGTCTTTGAATACTATAGCACTCTATAGGTCCTTTCAAATTTTATTGAAATCATGGCACTTAGGTAAGTTCCTACTGAGCTAACTGTAAAAAAGTTACTGGTTATCTGAGAAAAATGACACCTGTGTTTTTAGTCATTTCTACTAGGAAAAAACTTAGGGATAATCAGGGATTTTTTTTTTTTTTTTAGTAAGTGCAGGAATTCTTTTTTCAGGCAATATCTGTAAGAACTCTTGTGACTCTTTTTTGATCAGATTTCCCACCTCCTAGAAGCATTAGTATGGAAAAGACTGCAGACATTATTTCTTCTCTCTCCCTCCCCGCATTTTATAGATGAGGAGACTGAGTAATATAGAATAATAATTCTCTACGTTTCCGACATTCAACACACAATCTCACTGCTGTGGAGATTAAGCTACTTTTTTAGTGACTCATACAGACAGCAAATAGTTGAGTTGGGCCAAGAACTCAGGTCTGTCTTCCAGCACCCTTCTCCCCACTACCTCACACACTCTCTCATATGTAACTGTTCAGAGAAAAGCTCTTTTAGTTTTGGAGATTTGTTAGACCCTGAGTGAGACTGTCATCAATATAGTTCCTCTAAACCAAACAATGTAATTATAATTATAGCGTGATTGCAAATTTATTCATACTACACTTTGGGTGTGCAAAGGAAATGTAGCTTTTCTCTATAACTTAATTGATCTTCCTCAGGAGGACTGTGCCCACAGAGCAGTGGGAACAAAACTAAATTTAGCTCAGTAGGATTTAAAATTTAATCTGATCTAATAATTTAACATGTCTCTAGCTTTAGTTCAATCTGCTTGAAAGAGTTCCTCAGCCCTTCCAGTTCCTTTCCTCTTCCTTTTCTCTTTTTCAAGATGGCACTAGGATTTATGGGGACAGCATTATTCCCCCGTAGTGGGGTTTGGAGGACAGGTAGCTGCTGCTGTCTCGCTGGTCCTTGGATTTGCTTTGGCAGCTCTCCTTTGAGGTGGGGTGGGCGAAATTAATCGGTTACTGCTGTGTAAGTTTGCAGAGGCTTTAAGAGCTCAAGCTGGCTAAGGTAGGGCTTGTGGGCTCCTCCCTGCTGACTCGGCCTCCTTTGGCTCCCCGGGGTGCTGTACACCCCTGTGAGCCTCTGCCATTTTCTTCACCCAGCCCCTGAGATTTCTGTTGCTCCTCACACACTATTGTGACTTCACCTTGTTATTCAGTGTGGAGGGTCCCAAAGCAGGTCTAGATGCTCTAAGTCAGCATTCACTCCACAGGGGAGTTGGGGAGGGCCTGGGAATGAGGACTGAACCTCATTCTTGTTTGTTCTTGACATGCGGGCTCTGGCTTCTCCACCATCTGAGGTCTTCTCTGTTGATATGGAGGCTGGAGTGCCCTGGGAACTCCCCTCAGAGATCCTAACGGGAAGCATTGGGTCCTCTACCCTTGCTGTGCCTTTCAATCTATCTAAGCCCACTCTCCTCGCCCTTCTCCCACCTCTGTTAAGAACCTCTGGCTAGAAGAAGTGAGGCTTCCTTTTCTCTCTTGAATGTCCTTCTTACATCCTAGGTCTTCAAGCTTCTTGGCTTGTCATGGTGAAAGAGCATTCTAGCTACATAATATATAAACTCTCTGATATGAGACCTCCCAGGCATTTCTTTAATTTGGAAGTGTTGAGGCAACTTGAAGCTAGGCATTGGTGAGGATGAAGTATACCATTTTAATATTTCAAAAATATCTGTACATACTTGGGAGTTTTATATAATCAAAATTAAAAAGATATTTAGGATAGAGTCCTGTTACTCAGTAGTGTTTAATGTCAGTTATCACTTAGAAAAAACCTGGGAATATCTGAAAAAAATTATTTTTTGATACAGCAAATGGATCTGTTTTGGCCCAGAATACCCACATTATTAAATTCATTTATTCATTTGCTAGTTTTCACAAAATTTTTCTCTCTATGGTTACTGAGAAAGTATTAATAATAGCATGCAGATGATTTTCAGAAAAATTCAACTCATTAAGTTTTTCATTCATTCATCATTTCTTTCATTCTAGTCTTGGAAAATGTAGGAAAACTTGTACTGAAGCAAAATAACTTATTAAAGATTAAGATTTAAGCAAGTAAATATAGTGGTGCTTTGATTGGCATACCTAATATTACAATTTGATCATCAGAGTTGTAAAAACAAACTCTATAAACTTCCTATGAATCAGACATCAATCAATTATTTCTCTTAAGTAAAATCTCTTAGTAATTAGTAGCATTAAAACAACAAGTATTTATTGATAATATCTAATACCTCAGTAATATCAAATAGCCTAAGAGAGACTATTAGAAGCTACTTCCTTTGTTTAAATCGGACTTTTAACTAGTTCTTGTGGCTAGTTGATCCAAATGCCAGTTGCTGAAGTCTAATCCACTAAAATTGCCTAAGATCATATAGGTTAATAATACCTCATGGTATTTCAAATAAGTTCATGAATATCATCTTTTAGACCAGAGGTCAGCTAACTTGTTTTTGTTAAGAACCAGATAGCCAATATTTTAGACTTTGTCGGCCATATGGTCTCTGTCACAGCTACTCAACTCTGCCTTTGTAGTGTGAAAGCAGCCATAGGCAATATGTAAACAAAGGACTTTATTTATAAAAACAGGCCAGGAGCCAGATTTGGCCTGCTGGCTATAGTTACTGACCTATTTTGGAACCCTCAGAGCAAATAACTCTGTGAAGCCAACAAGTTCTCATTTCACTGATAAAGATATTAAAGTTCAGAGGGTTTAAATGATCTAGCCTAAGTCCCATCATTGGAAAGTATCAGAGTCTGTTTTAGAACCAGGGATTGTGACTCTTTTTCTGGTGCTCTTTCACCTGTGTTAATGTGCATTAATTAATATGTAGTAATGCCTATTATTACGTGTGCATCTTTAAATAAGTACAGAGTGATTACATGTTGATTTCACATTTGGCCACGTCAAGAAAGAATTTCACATACACACTGTGTATGAACAATGGTAGCACAATCCTTCAAGTGAATTTTTAATGTCTTTCATTTTTGATTATTCTGTAATATACACCCAAACATTTGCCCTGAGATTGGGGCTGCCCATGTTCCAAAAGAGTGACTGCTGTACTTATTCAAGATCAGGTAGAATTTGTCACCTGATGCCTGCATTTGATGAATCAGTTTCTAGGCAATGGCAGCTTTAGCTTGAAATCTAGCAGATATAAGCAGATATTACATTCCTAAAACAGAAATTCCAGGGAAGGGATTATGATGTACTAAAAATGGGGAAGACAATTGACTGAGGCAGAAAATGTGGTGTCTCTTTTAATCAAAAGATATAAAAATGGTTTTTAATTATGTGTGACTAGAAGTACTGTAAATTAATTAGAAGTTTTTCAGGGTTGATGAAGGATTACTGTACACGCTTAACGAGAAAGACAGCATGTTAGTACTGAAAGGATCTGGGAGATGAGATCATATTTAACTCCTGCCCAGGGAGGTGAAGTGGCTTTCCCAGCTCCCCACTGCAGAGCTGGATTTAATTATAAACTCAGTTATTGTTGAAGGCTGCTGCATATCAGAGACCTGTATAAAAAGAGAAGTTTCCTGTGTTGTTTCAAACCTGATATCTCACTTTCAAATTTGGAAAAGATAATTCAATAAAATATGTAATTGGTCAGATCTGGTTTTTTAATTCAGCAAACAATGTCAGTAACAAATGTAACTAATTAATTCAGTAACTAATGTAACTAAGTAACTAAGCAACCTAGTAACTAAAGCATCCATTTTTCTGTGTATGGAAAAATAACTGTAAACATTATCCAGAGTATCTATTTTTCAAAAAAAATAATAGCAATAAAAATGCATGCATAATGCTGCAGTTTATAAAGCACTTATCAAAAACATTGCTTATTGTTTGATTTACTTCTTAGAATAACCTTGTGAGGGAAGAATTATGTTGATTGATTGATAGCTTCACCACCCCTCTTCCCTTATTTTTGTGAAAGGTTTTAAGAAGGCTGACATTACTAAGTTCTCCTTTTATAGCTGAGGACATTGAGGCTCAGATGTGAAGAAAAATTTCCCACGGCCACATGGCTGGTAAGTGATCCATTCAGCTTTCAAACTCAGGTCTGCCGTCTGCACTTTTTTTTTTTTTTTAAAAACACCATCAACATATTTGTTATCCTTAAAGAAAATCTGTATAAATGGAAGCCGCCTCTTTATTTTATGCTTTTTTACTAACTGAGAGTTTGCTACTCAAGTCCCTGGGCTAATGCCTATTCCATTGTATCCATTTACAGACATTACACTTTGTGTAACACACCCTGATGTCCCCTGAGAACCACATGAATATCGCATGAGTTCATTAATCTCTTTGTGATTAGAGCAAACATCAGATGAATTTATTATCATGAGGCACTTAGGGGACTTTGCCAATGTTATCAAAACAAGGAAGTGTGTTCAAAATAAGGAAGTGGTACTCTGAAACCTTGTCCTTACTCAGTGTAAGCCAACTTACTGTGAAGTTTCCAATCTATGTTATACAGGCTTCCATAGTCATCCCAATGAACTTTTTCCTTAGAGTTTAAACAATCCTCCATAAAAGGTCTACTATTTATTAAATAACACTTAAACTATCTTGAAAACTGCATTATTTAATCTTTAACATTTAGAACAATTTTTATGTTCAAATATTGATGAGATTTTTGTTGGTTCTAAGACCCATCATAATTTATAGATATGTTATTTGGTTGAAGATGAACCTTAAAGGTGAAATATATGGTGCCCATTCAAATTGATCTCTCTGGGTTAGAGTCATCTCCTTCAACCATAAGTCTTGTACTGCCTAAGGGGACAAAATCAGCTCTGTTCACAGAGAAGCAATTGCTTGAAAAATCAAATTAGCAACATGATGGATCTCAAGACTTTGGTGACTAGTGAACTTTAATTATTATATATTTTATGTGTTTATGCTGGCAGTAAAAGTCAAGCACTCATTATAGAAATGGCAGACATGATCTTTCATAAAATGAGTGCTGGGCGGCAAATGAATAGATAATCAGGATAATGAAAACAAGCCAGAAAGATGCTAGAGAGCTGAGAAGACCCAGACAATGGCTCCCACTGAGATAGAGGGCATAATTGCAATTGGAGAGAGAACACTTCTGGTGATCTTTTAAAATGTCAGCTTCATCCTTAAGCTCAGTGTGATATTTGGGTTATAGGGTAAAGGGGAAAAATTCTTTCATTCTGCAGTGAGAAACTGGCAGTGATCATCTCTGTGTAGTGTCACTCTTCACTTTTCTTATATAGACCCTTAAATGCATGTTTATGAAAAAGTGTCATAAAGTCAAACTTATTTTGCTTAGTGTATTGTATATATTTTATGAATATTTTCATATCTAAGTCTTACAACTAAACTTTAAAATAAGTGGAATCATGAAGTGTGTGCTGTGTGTAAAATAGAAAAAGATTGTGATATGTATCTTTGGCACAGAGTTAGAAGAGAGAAGATTATGGGGAAGGATACTTTTTGAAGGAACAAATATTCTCCTGAGCATTTGAATAAATATTAAATTTGCAAAAAATTGAATAACAATTTAAATATGTGAAAGAAATTCATTATCCTGAGAACTGTTATAGTTGGCTTTCCTTTCATAATTGGAGAATTCCTTTCTGATACAAATAACATCTCCTAAGTTAGAGGTTGTACATTGATATACATGGTTAAAAAAATTGAGGGCATATTTGTATTAAAGTTGGTGGATAAACTCAGTGCACTTAATTAAAACTCTCAGCCAAGAATTAGATCATCAATAATAGTACAACTTTGGGAAAATAATTTTGCTATGTTTTACCCACATTTTCATAGATGGAAAGCTAAAGATTTTAAAAAATTATATTTTAACTTTTTAGATGATTATATTTATCATTATTCAACTCTGATATAGTGTTTTGAGTTTGTAAAGAGTATTAAGACAATAACATACACAAACTTTTTTTGAGGTGACTAGAACCATAGGAAAACAATGTTTCTCTTCATTTTAGACATTTTAGAAAGTGAATTCTACTTGCTAACTTCTTTCCATTATGAATCTGAATATGCTATAATGTTTCTACAAATGGGGAAAAAACCTAAACAGAAACTGTTTCTTGGACATAAACCTGCAATTATGCTGTTGTGCAGTTCCACTCCAGGGTGGTCACATGCTCTGAAAGGGGCAGCACAAGGGAAGGCAGTGTGCAAAGGTCACCAAACCTTGGTTTTGAAAGGATGGGCAGCTTATTTTTGGAGTAAGTGTTGTCTTAGGTGAGAAATTAGGAATGAGTAGGACAGGTGAAGGCATGAGCATTGGCAATAGAGTAGTCTAGATAGAGGAAACAGCTTGTGCAAAGGCCCAGCGGGGAGAAAGTATGGGCATTTTGAGGAAGTAAAGGAAATTCCCTGGGACTGGGGCACGGCATGGGAAGGGCCACACCCATGCTGGAGAAGCAAGGTGTGTAAGTTATTTAAGGAGTTTAGACTTGATCTTGAGTTTAGTTGTATTTTTCTTTCCTCCTACTAGCCTCCCTGAGGGCAGATACTATGCACCCTTAATTTTGTATTTCTAGCTCCTGGCACATAATATGCCTTAGTGAGTAATGAGTGAGTAAATGAAGGACAAGAGGACCTTCCTCTTTCCTCCTTCCACTAAGGCCATCTCTCAGGACTCAAATTCCATTTCTTCTGAAAACAATGTCCCTGAGCACTGCCCATTTAGTATTGAATCATACACTGCCTTGTGACGTCTCCACTTGCACTCTGAATTATTATTTATATTTGATGCATGCTTTTCTCCTTGTGCATTTCTTGTACTACCAACCTAACGGTAAACTCCTTGAGGACAGGGATCTTAAAATATGTATTTTGTCCTATTCCCCACACCATAAGCACTGTGACTTGCTCACTAAATGTTTCTTAACTTTATATATTATGGATATAAAAAAAATAGCACTTGATTTCATGGTGTTGTGGACTGAATGTTTATGTCCCTCCAAAATTCATGCATTGAAGGCCTATGCCCTATTGTGATGGTATTTTGAGATGGGGGCTTTGAGAGGGGATTAGGGTTAAAGTCATGAGGGTGGGGCCCAGTTCGAAGTGCCCTTATAAGAAGAGACACCAGTAAGCTTGCTCGCTCTCTCTCCACACAAAGAAGAGGTCATGTGAGCACACAGCAAGACGGTGTCTCTACAAGCCAAGAGAAGAGGCCTCAGAATAAAACCTACCTTGCTGGTACCTTGATCTTGGACTTCCCAGCCTCCAAAACTGTGCAAAATAAATTTCTGTTGTTTAAGCCACCCAGTTTGTGGTATTTTGTTATGGCAGCCTAGGCAGACTAATACACATAGACTGTGAAACATACAGCACAGCAGCAATGTCACAATTGCAGAGGTATGGCTGCCACTTAGGAGCTACTTTCCTTTTTAGCATTTTCCCAGTTTTGGAATTTCCCTTCCGACTTTCTTCCTTCTCCTTCTAAATCATGGCTGGGATAAAACTGATCTTAGACTCAGAACCTTTAGGATTTATACTTCTCCCTATTAATATTTAAGATGTTTTTTAAAACTAGGATAAATACAAATCTTATATCTTTCTTTTTAAAATATCACTTACTAATTTGCAAAACATTTCTATTGTCTTTACTGTATCTCATCTTTATTTTAAAACAAGTAAGTACTACATTGTATCATTTACTTTAGCAAGCAAAATCTTCCTATATGAGCTTCCATTAATTTAACTCCTGTGATGTAAAAATTCTGTATTTTGGATATTATAGTCTTATAAAAATTTGCTAATAAAAATTAACTATGCAAACAATAGTATAGGAGAGATATTTAAAACTATTGAAGAAATTGAATTGTTTTCAAGTATATCACATATGATAACTTGATTTGACAAACCTGATCAACTACTTAAATTAAACTGATTATAAATTGCCATTTAACACAAGATCTCCAAAAACTTTATTTTGAATGCTAATAGTTAGCTTCACTTTAGGTGGTAGGAGCCAATCTTCATTAAAATTATATCAGATGTTTAACATTTGATTTTAGGCTAACACTAAATATCCACTCTTTGGGCATATGTTAATAATGATTCCTTAGTAGGAATAAGGGTTCCTTAAATAGGACCATACATTTTAAATAGAATACCTGGACTCCTTAAGTAGTTTCAGGAATAAGTCTGATTAGTAAGCTTGAAGTGTTAGCGTCTTTTTTTTATGAGGCAGCAAACTGAGGTGGTCTGACATAAATGGTTACTTATAAAAAATTACATAATGTGGTATAAAGTAGCAGTGAGACTCCTCTAATTCCATGCAGAAAGGATAATTGATGTGTTACTGCCCTACTTCACAATTTAGTTTTCCCACGCATGGAAGATATGCTTGGAATGAGTCTATTCTATCTTCTTAATGAGACTTATCTATTACCTCAGATAATGTATCTATTTTCTTCAACCAGCAGGACTATCTATTTACAGGAGTGAAGTTTTCAGCAGTTATTAGAAAGAAAATTTACCAATAGATATAGAGGGAATAGTCTATCTTTCTATGTATCTATGTGGCTAGATAAAATGAAATGGTGTGGATGTGCTGCTGTTATGAAAGGGATGTTGACTCCCGTGGTTCCTGTGCAAGCTCCCGAGAGCTGCTTGCTATTTTCCATGATAATAGAAAGAGCTATATGCATGGCAGTGTTTACTTACTTGATGATATTATGGGAGGCTTCAGTAACTCAGAGAAGAGGTTTGATAAAAATTGAGTGCCATTCAGTCCTGATAACAATTGTCAGAGGGACTGAGTGGCTTGTCTCTTTATTCAGAAATAGGTCTGGTAAGACCGTATATGTGCACGTACAAAATGTAAGTATTTGCAAAAAGTGCTAATCCTCTACTTTACCCCAAACCTGACATAATCAGCCTCTCAAATCTGTTCTCAACCTTGGTGAATCAGAAATGAAAGCAACCCAGCTAAGTGAGGATCTGAAATATTTATAAAAGCCTTGATGAATAACTGTGGAAGTGCAATTCACCTGTGTTTGAATAGCCAGTTATATTTATCAGCAACTAAATTGCTCAGAATATTGGTAAATTGTGGGGGATCTTTAACTTGTATGTGGTGGTAAGCAACACCAGGTACTACACTGTATTTGTTTCTAGATGAGAAAAAAAGGATAATACCCTCTGATAAAAGTATCACTGATCTAAAACTTCAGCTATATAGATCACTGCAAATAATGGCTTTCCATGTACAACAATCAGGCACAGTACCTTCGCAACAGGGGTAATGTGAGAAACAGCTTGACTGTCAGTATCATTACTCTTATAGCCTTCCTCTCCATGAGAGGCTACATGCTATGAGGCTGTAGTGAATGCATTTTGAAGTAATTTTTCTATAGTTGTGATGGAAAAAGAGGACCTGTACTCTCATCCAGTCCTTCCGGTGAGGCCTGACCTGTGACACGCATCAGAGAAAATTAAAATACAGTCCTGCACTGCATAACAACATTTCAGTCAACAACAGATCACATGTATGATGGTGGTCCCATAAGATTATAATACCATATTTTTACTGTACCTTTTCTATGTTTAGATATGTTTAGATACACACATACTTACCACTGTGTTATAACTGCCTACACTATTCAGTACAGTTTTGTAGCCTAGGAGCAATAGGCTATACTGTATAGTCTGTCTGGGTATATAGTAGGCTATACCATCTAGGTTTATGTAAGTACACTCTATGATGTTCAAACAATGACGAAATTACCTAACAACACATTTCTCAGAACACATCCTCCTCAGTAAGCAATGCATGACTATATAAGAATTGATTCTAAATTCCTTGTTATATTAAGCACCAAGTTATAGCTCAGTGAGTCTTAACGATGGTCCATAGGGTTCTGGAGATCCCCCAGAATCTTTCATGTATACGAATTGGTCTGGCTGGGTGTGGTGGCTCATGCCTGTAGTCCCAACACTCTGGGAGGCTGAGGCAGGAGGATCGCTTGATCCCAGGAGTTCGAGACCAGCTTGGGCAACATAGTGATACCTCCATTTCTACAAAATATTTTTTTAAAAAATTGGCCGGGTATGGTGGTGAGCACCTGTAGTCCTAGCTACTTGAGAGGCTGAGGAGGGAGGATCCCTTGAGCCCAGCAGTGTGAGGCTGCAGTGAGCTGTGAGCATGCCACTGCACTCTAGTCTGGGTGACAGAGCAAGACCCTGTCTCCAAAAAAAAAATTGGTCTTGGTCTAAGATGCATAATGAGATAACAAGGTAAGCTGGGGAGAAAATCTCAGGTAGCATACAGATGAAAGAGGAGAGTGGATGTTACCACAATGTCACTAATCATAGCCTGAGAACTGTGGGCAGAGTTCCTAGGTTTCTGAATATTTTTTTTCCAACATTTGGATTCCATTTTCTTTCAGCTCTGGGCAAAGTCTGCCTGTAGACATGCAGATTAAAAGTGTAGCAAACAATGTTCAAGAAGAGCATATCTAACAATCTGATGGCAGCGTCCATTAAGTCCCAGCATCCCTCTGAGAATCAATGTTAACTATTTAGGTTCTCTTCCATCTTCCCCTACCCCCATGCTGGTCTTATCACTTTCACTTATGATAAATCAGGATATGACCCACATAGAAAATGAAGGCTTTGAAGGCTCAAAAGGCACAACTCTGATATACTAGGTGTTCCAGTGAGCATAAAATAGATGGATGATATGGATTCTACCCACAAAACTATTTGCAAGCATGTGTGGTGGATGGAAGACATATGCGTGATAAATAGTTGGGATAAAAGAGAAGATAAAGAATAATAGTGAGGTATAGATACGGGTTTGGGAAATTTTAAGGAAGGGAAATAATTTAAGGACTGATATTTTTGCAAAAGGAGAATGTAGCATTTAAGAGTGTGAGTACTAGAGTTAGACAAACTTGGGTGGAATTCTGGTATCATTACTTCCTGAGTATGAAGTGGCAAAGTAACATGACCCCTCTGAACTTCAGTTTTTCTAATCCATGGAATAGGATAATATTGATCTTAAATTGTATTGTGTGTGTAAAGTGCTCAACATGATATCTGACATATATTAAGTTCTGAATACCAGGTAGCTATTATTATAGTCATTATAAAGACTAACGTGGTACATCCATGATGACGTAGTAGAGTTAATTTTCAATAGGTTTTCAACTTATCTTTTCAGAACCGAACACTGATATAGACAAAGGCTAAGTTCAAATGCACAGTGTTGCTTAAGGTCATGTGCCCATTCTGATATTCTAGCCAAGGAAATAAATAGAAAGTTAGAATGTGTTATGGACTGAATGTTTTTGTCTTCCCTCAAATTATATATTGAAGCCCTAATCCCCAATGTGATGGTATTTGGAGATGGGACCTTTGAGAGATAATTAGGTTTAGATGAGATCTTGAGGGTGGAGCCCCTACAATGGGATTAGTGCACTATGAGACAAGGGATATCTCTCAGTCTCTGTCTGTCTCTGTCTCTGTCTCTGTCTCTCTCTCTACCACGTGAAGATACAGGGATACAGCAAGAAGGAAGCTGCCTGCAAACCAGAACCAAATTGCCAGCACCTTGACCTTGGACTTCCTAACCTCTAGAACTGTGAGAAATAAACTTCTGTTGTTTAACCCACTCAGTCTATGGTATTTTATTAGAGAAGCCTAAGCAGACAAAAACAGAGTATGCAGTATTGGGAGTGTGGATGAGAAAGCAGGCAGCTATGAAAAGCCTACGAAAATAGGGAGGTAGTGAGGATGAGAGCATGAAGCTTTTAGGAGGGCAAGCCAGGGGTTGGAGGCCTTGAGAAGACAGTGGGGACAGCCTCAATTTCAGTATCACTCTTTAGTATGTTCTTAACCATGTTTTCACTAACCTCTCACTAACCTGGGTTTAGTTTGAGGGACAGAATGTGATTTGGGGCGAGGACACTTTCATTTCAGTACAACTAGCTCATTCTCTAGATCTCTTGTCAGGTGGAGACTGAGGATGTCACTGAAGGCCCTGTCATGTACAGCAAATTCACAGCTGCACAGGAAGCAACATAGTAAATCATTGTCCTTCTCATGAAGGCTGCAATCAATAATGCCACAGGAGCATTTCCCCCCAAGAACCAATAACTGCCTTGAACTGTGGGAGACCCATTACAACACCGAGAATTTGATGTGGAAAAATGAGAGGAATAAAACAAAAGTTCACTCACCAAAAAGAAAAAACACGAAAAGCAACACCAACATAAGTTTAATTATAGAGTCTTATTCTTGCCCTAGGGGAATTCATACATTTAGATGCCAGCTACAGATCAACAAAGAGCACAATCGGTAGATTTGTTATTTTTTAGAAGAATCTTACTCCCAGACTTTTCATGAGATCAAATTTGAAACTTTATACCGGGCAGAAGAAACAAGGTTCTCAATTGATACTTGGAATTCACAATACTTGATGATCTGTTTGTTAGTAATATTTAAAAAATTACTTTTATTGACAATGTCAGTGCATTTGCATTTATATGAGCTTCTGGGAATATGAAAAGAATGACCCTAGCCTAGGTATAAACTGGACTTGGAAATTCCAGCGAGAGATAATACAGCATAATGGACCCTCAGTTTAATTTACCTGTAGTTATCCCTATAACCCATTCCCTAATGCTGCCAACTTTCTCTACATTTCCTAAATCCTGGACTGTACTTGTACCTGTCTCATTCCTAGCAGAGGATCTTAGTTCCTACTTTATTGAGAAGCTCAAGGCACTGGCTAGAAACTCCCTCATCTCTTTTAAGCGACACCCTTTTTTCTTCCTTCCATCCTAACTCTTACAAAAAGTGTCTCTATTCCTGGTGGAGGCTAGCTTTTAACAGAAAGCCTTTATACCCAATTTTATGTGACTATTTTAGGAATTCCCTTCTTGGATGATCATCAGAATCCTTGCATTTCCTTGGCTACAAGTCAGAGATTCTGATTTACTAGTTTTGAGTTGGTGTCTGGGAATCTATATATCTATATCTATATCTATATCTATCTATATCTATATATTTTGAGACAGAGTCTTGCTCTGTCACCCTGCGTAGAGTGCAGTGGCATCATCATAGCTCACTGCAACCTCAAACTCCTAGGCTCAAGGGATCCTCTTGTGTCAGCCTCCTGAGTAGCTGGGACTACAGGTGCGCGTCACAACGCTTGGCTAATTTTTCTATTTTTACTAGAGATGGGGTCTCGCTCTTGCTCAGGCTGGGAATCTGTATTTTTAAATAGCACTTTCCCAAAGAGATTCTGATAACAAAGTAGGTTTGGGGAAACCACTGATTTATCCACCCTTTGAACTTACCCCGGAAGATTTGTTATAATTTTCTGTTTTGCATCTTCACTAATGTAATTTGTTTTACTTCTTCCAAAGGATTACAAGCTCCTTAGGCCAGGTAACAGTGTTTTATGGCTCTTTGTGTGCTCTGTAGTACTTATCATAGTAGTTTTGCACATAGGATGCATTCAATCAATATGGTGAATAAAAGGCAAAGCTCAAGAAGGGGAACTATATAATATGTGCTCACCAGGTGGCAGCAGGCAGTACTAACAGCTAATATTTCTCACATTTATTGAGCACCTATCTCTTCACCTGCAATGTTCACTTTATAGCAATTCACTTATGTAATTCTCAAAACCATCCTATGGGATAGTTACTGATTTTATCTCCAGTTTTCTATATTTACAAACTCAGGCACAGGGAAGTGAAGCAATTTGTGTAAGGCCAAACAGCTAAAAACTTGGGTTTTTGTTTGTTTGTTTTGTTTTGTTTTGTTTTGCTTTTGGCAGGGAGGAAGAGAATAAAAAGCCTACACAAAGAAAGCATTGTGATTCTTTCAAGAATCATTATTAGTTCCGCAGAAGTAAGGTCACTTTGGCAAAAGTGGTTGAAGAAACTGTTATAGAGGAGGTGGCTATATGAACTAAGCCTTTAATACTGCAGTCCCCAACCCCTGGGTCTATTAGGCCTGTTAGGAACCAGGCTTCACAGCAGGAGGTGAGCAGGGGTGAGCAAGGGAAGCTTCATCTGTATTTACAGCTGCTCCCCATCGCTGGCATCACTGCATAAGCTCTGCCTCCTGTCAGATCAGCAGCAGCATTAGATTCTCATAGGTGCTTGAACCCTACTGTAAATTATGCATGTGAGGGATCTAGGTTGTGTGTTCCTTATGAGAATCTAATGCCTGATGATCTGAGGTGGAGCTGAGGCAGTGATGCTAGCACCGGGGAACAGCTGCAAATACAGATTATCATTAGCAGAGAGGTTTGACTGCACAATAAATGTAATGTGCTTGAATCATCCCGAAACCAGCCCCCTCCACCCTACCTACTCCATGGAAAAATTGTCTTCCATGATACCAGTCCCTGGTGCCAAAGAGGTTGGAGACTGCTGCTTTAATACTTAAGTTTTTGATACTTGGAGAAAGGAACATGCACATTTCAGGGAGGGCATAGTATGAACTGAAGCATGGAGGCAAAACAGTAGCTTCAATTCACCTCTCAGTGTCCTTTTTCCAGCTGGAAGAAGCTGAATGCCGTTCCCTCTCCCTCCTCTGTGTACTTGATTGCAAGAGTGAATAAAAAGGAGTGATGTCGGCAAGCCATCTCTATGAAACATGGAAACTAACTGCGGTTGTTTACCCATCAGTCACTGAACTTTCATTTTCCCCTTGAAAAGTCATCCCAACTACACTTCTCTCTCCTTCCTAATCAATGCCTGATTTTGTAAACAATCATTTCACCGTGTCTGGCAACTTTTATAAACCGTCTTTTAATTCAGTCAATCCTCTAACAGCCCTTATATCATAGAGGAAACTAATACATTTTGAACAACACCAGAGAGCCAATTTACACTAGCAAAATAAAACAAAACTGAAATAGTTTTTAAAATCTTACCAATCTGTCTCTTTCTCTGTCTCTCTCTGTCTCTCTCTCTCATACACACACACACACACACACACACACACACTGAAGGAGAAAGAAAAGGTGGACATCACCATCTCCATCCAATTTCTCTAACCTTCTAATAGAATGAAGAAAATCATCAGGATGAAGATAGAACTTTGTGTTGAGGCTAAATGTAACTGTAGTTGAAGTATACCTCTACCTAGCCAATAGTTACTCTGGTTTACTTAACATTTATTACTTGGCAAGAGTTCTTGACAACTACAATGAAATATAAAGATACAACACATTTGTCACAATGATCTATGTTTTCCTTTGGGCTTTTTCCTTAACATAAAGAAAAAAAAAGTAATTCAGTCCCCCTCCTTTTCTAGTCTTCTTATTGTCCCCTTCAGGCTCCACATTATGACAGACCTTGCAAGCACAAGGATGGATTATTTGGCACACATTAAAATTATTTTGGAAGGTTAAAAATGAGAGAAAAGAAAGATCCATGGGCCATTTTGAGAGAAATGTGCATGATATCTTATGTACGTGCCTTTAAACAAAATCTTGGTTTAGATTCCTACAATCATTTAATGCCTTTGGGCATTTTTCTCACTGGCAGAAGTGGCTATAGATGCCTGTTCAAAGATAAGTTCCAACTAATTACAACTAGCCTCCCTAAAACTCCCCAAAGAGTCATCCGAATTAAGCAAAGAGGTTCTTGTTCCAAAATTCTATCCTGCCTTTCAGTTTGTGGAGTCTTATGAATATTTCTGAGTGAAAAACATTCTACTGATGCTACTGTCCACAGAGATAATTTACACTTTTGAAAAACCAAAAACCAAATTAACTATTGACTATGTTTATAAGTTATAAGGTTTTCAGGATGGATGCTCATACAACTCTACATACATATCATTCGCATGGCTCTTAGATGATAGCTTACTCTAGATATTTACCAACATAGCATTTCTGTGCACAATGTCTCAGTTACACTTCAGAACAAACTCATACCCTTTTCTTTGTGAAATTGTAACTAATTTTATAGGTCATTTTTGCTTAAAGTAAATAAATGATGATTTTGGTCATAACACTTTTTCTATTTGTTAATTTTTCTAAATGTCTATCAAATTTTCTTAAGTTGTTAGACATTGTATATCCAAGGACACTTACTAATCTAGTAACAAATATGACCAGACAGTCTTTTCTTTTGAGTAGAATACACTTCCTCTGCAATTTGAAAAATAGCACTTACCTCGTGATGACTCTGTAAGAATTAGTAAGATGTCTTAATTTTTTGAATGTCTTTTAGATAGATGATTTCAAATATCAGGTATATTTATTGAATTTTTCACTTGGTAATATAACAAATTAACTTTGATTTTTAGTATATTATTTCTCTGAATGACTAAAAACATTTTACATGTAACACTCTACTTGAACAATAGATATATCCAGCAGATTTTGTGACTGTTTGATTTGTCTTTATAAAAAGAGCAAAACTAAGTCAGAGTGATTATTCACTTTTCCCAAAGTGCCGTCCACTGCATAAAGTGCATTTAACAAATAACTATTGAAAAACTGCTACATGCCAGGCACTAAACTGGTGCTAGTGAACAATGACAAGCAATGGGAGATGGTCCCTGCCCTCACCACGCATACAGTTCAGTGGAGGACAACATTAGTCAGTTAATCACACAAATGTAATATTACAGCAGAGATAAGAGCTGTACAAGGGAGTTATTTGTGGAGTCTATAAGGTATTTGACCCACTCAGAAAATTCCAGGGGTAAGCAGAGATAAATATATTTTGGAACAGTCTTCCAACTCTTTAAAAAATTAATTGCTTTCATAGTTGAACTAAACAAAGTTGTATAGGAGAAGAAAGTTATTTATACACAGAGGCATTTTTTGATCTCCAATGAAATTGTATGTACTTTTAAACAATTGCTCTTAACTTTACTTCAGTGGAGTAAGAGGACTTTGGATAGATATTTCAAAAGTTCTATGATCAGATCTAATGGCTGTCATGTCATAGATTTTTCAAAAAAACTATTATATAACCTTTGCTGGATGTAGTTTGAGAAGACTACACTCTTGTGTTATATAATACACGCAAAAAAGGCAAGAGTGAAAAAAAATTCTGTCTTATCCCTTTGTGAAAAATCTTTGACTTTTTGCTAATACTTACAAACACTTATATCTATTAAAAAGAATTAATTTCTTAGGTAATTTCCAAGTGAGAATCAGAGTTGACCAATCAGAAAAATCACAATGGATATAACCACCAGACCTAAAAGTTCATTTTAATAGCTAGACTAAATAAATTAAATAGCCTTAACATGCAATAGAAAAGTTATGAAAATGTTAGTTTAAAATATTGTATTGCAATATATTGTATTGTATTGATTTAAATAATGTTCACATCAGACATAAAACCAAATTGTCATGACTACCAAAATGCTTCTGAGTCTTTCTTTTCTATTCATTATTTTATACTTCTTGCATTTTGGTTGTCCTGCTGAGAGCCAGGAATGAAAACATGTCTCAAAATGATGGTTTCTGAGAAAGGGTGCAACCTGAATGTATAATAAAAATTGAAGTTCAAGAATTTGTAGGAAAAAATCTATATTGGCCTGTGCATGTTGGGAGAATTAACCATCCTGCCTTGTGACTAGTATGTAACCAAGTTACTAGAGTAACCTAGCTAGGGTACCATGAAATAAGGTATGAAATAAAGCATTCTTATGTCATAGATTCAGGTGACTCTGACTGCAATAACACTACTCTTCAAGAGTAGCCTTTGCATTGCATTTACTTTTGTAGCTATTTCCTAGTGAGACGACTAGGCAAATGGTTATACAACAGGTATTTGTTAAATGAATACTTAGTAACTTTCCCTTTCTACCACAAAATAATTTTTATGATCCATGAACTTGAGGATACTGCTTGCCCTTTTTTCTTTCTCAAGTTAAAAATTAACTTTCAGAATTTACCCAAGACCTATATATTTACATGGACAATTTTCTAGTCCTTTGACGCAAAATTGCCTGTTGCTCTTGGTTACACTATCTGCAGTAGTTTTATTTACCTTGGGGTTTCTTTTAGAGCTAACAGAATCAGACAATCAAGCCCCTGCTGCAGTGGTAGCCTAACCTAACCGGGACCGCTCCAGGAAGTCCACTCATAATCATTGTTTAATGTCCTTTTTTCCCTTCACTGAAAGAGTTAACTCTGTCTGCAAAAACAACAGACAAAACAAAACTAAAAGAAATAGAGAAAAAAAAGAAAGAAAGGAAAGAAAGAAAGAGGAAGAAAAAAGAAAATATACTATAGCTAAAGCAATTGCAATTTTCAACTTTATCATCATAATTGGAAATATAATTGTTTTCATTTGTAAACAATACATTTAATTGGATAGTTAAACTTGGCTCCATATTTAGCTTCTGAGTCATTACAAAAGAAAAGCTCACACTGGCTTAGCCCATGTTTTGTACTTCTTAAGATCAAGCGCAAATGTAAAAAGAAGTTTACTTTCAAAGCTTCATAAACTGTGGTTTCCACTCATGGAAGTATCTGCTATTAGGATTGAAGGTCCACCCACTGACCTTTGGTAATCTTACCTCCAAAAGAGATTCCTCATCCTCACTGACATGAACAAAATGTCATGTATTTTTATAAACGTGCATCAGCCTCTGCTGTGTAATCTACTTTGTTAAACCTAGGAAATTAGAATTCTGTGGCTGAGGGATGTATTAAATAACTAGGAGGCAACATTTTTCCACTTAATTAATGGACTTCTACTCTCTTTTTCTCTAAGCCTTCTAAAGTCTGCTTAGTGATTCAGTAAAGGAAATGTATTTCAAATTGTTTACAAGGTCAACAATAAAATTCTTAAGATGAAATTTGTTTTTTTCCCCCAGAAAATCCACTCTGATCAAGCAGTTGGTCATGAAAAAGTGATGATGATGACATCATGATGATGATATCAATTACAGCCAGACCACTGCAATAAATGAGTATCACAAAGTAAGTCACACGAATTTTTTGGTTTCCAGTGCATATAAAAGTTACATTTACACTATACTGTAGTCTATTAAATGTGCAATAGAGTTATGTCTAAAAAACAATATACATATCTTACTTGAAAAATCCTTTCTCACTAAAAATGTTAATGATCATCTGAGCCTTCAGTGAGTCATAATCTTTTTGCTGGTGGAGGGTCTTGCCTTGATGTTGTTGGCTACTGACTGATCAGGGTGGTGGTTGCTGAAGGTTGGGATGGCTGTGGCAATTGCTTAAAATAAGACAACAACGAAGTCTGCCATATAAATTGACTCTTCTTTTATGAAAGATTTCTCCATAGCATGTGATGCTGTTTGATAGCATTTGACCCACAGTAGGACTTCAAAATTGGAGTCAATCCTCTCAAACCCTGCCACTGCTTTATCAACTATGTGTATGTAATATTCCAAATTATTCATTGTCATTTCGACAATGTTCACAGCATCTTCACCAGGAGTGTGTTCTGTTCCAAGAAACCACTTTCTTTGCTCATCTATAAGAAGCAACTTCTCATATGTTCAAGTTTTATCATGAGATAGTAGCAATTCAGTCACATTGTCAGGCTCCACTTCTAATTCTAGTTTCCTTGCTATTCCCACTACATCTATAGCTACCTCTGCCACTGAAGTCTTGAACCTCTCAAAGTCATTCATGAGGGTTGGAATCATTTTCTTCCAAACTCCTGTTAATGTTGATGTTTTAACTCCCTCCCATGAATCACAAATGTTTTCAACGCCATCTAGAATGGTGAATCCTTTCCACAAGGTTTTCAATTCCTTTGCATTCACAACTTGGCTAATTGTTTGACACAAGATGCTAGTTTTTGGCCTATCTTAGCTTTTGTCATGCCTTCCTCACTATGCTTAATCATTTCTAGCTTTTGATTAAAAGTGAGAGACATGCAACTCTTCCTTTAACTTGAACACTTAGAGGCCATTGCAGGGTTATTAATTGGCCCAATCTTAATATTGTGTCTCAGAAAATAAGGAGGCCTAAGAAGAGGGAGAGAGACAGGAGGGTGGCTAGTTGGTGGAGCAGTCAGAATACATACAACATTTAGTGATTAAGTTCACCATCTTATATGAATATGGCTCATGGTGCCCCAAAACAATCATAATATTAACATCAAAGATCACTGATCAAAGACCACTGTAACAGATATAATAATAATAAAAAATTTTGAAATATTGTGAGAATTACCAAAATGTGACACAGAGAAATGAAGTGAGTATGTGCTATTGGAAAAATGGCACTGATATACTTGCTCCATGCAGGGTTGACACAGAAACTTCCAATTTGGAAAATCACATTACTTACAAAGCACAGTAAAACAAAGTGCAATAAAACCAGGATGTCTGTACTATAGTTTACAATTACTGAGCACCTCTATGGACCTAGACTCTATGCTAAGTGCATTGCACACATTATTTAATTTCATCCTCAGAAACTCTGTAAACAAATTACTAATAATATATACATTTTACAAATGAAGGGACTAGGGCTTGGAGAAGTTAGGATGCTCACTCCATAAAGTTACAGCTTGTAGTCTGGTTTGTTGCCAGTACCTGGAACAGCACTTGGCACTTACCGGGCATAAGTACTCATAAATATTCACAGACTGGATGAATGAATGAATTAGTACTCAGGATATATATGAGAGAAATTTGGGTAGGTGCTAAGTAATGATATTGACAATGAAAATACAGAGGATCATGAATAATAACTGTAAGAAAAAAGTGTAAAAAACATATACATTAAAAAGTGGCTGGGCATGGTGGCACATGCCTTTAATCCTAGCACTTTGAGAGGCTGAGGTAGAAGCATCACTTGAGGCCAGGAGTTCAAGATAGCCTAGGCAACATAATGAGACCCTATCTCTATGAAAAAGAGAAAAAATTAGCTGAGCATGGTGGTGCGTGCATGTAGTCCCAGCTGCTTGGGAGGCTGAGGCAGGAGGATCACTTAAAACCAGGAGTTTGAGGTTGCAGTGAGCTATGATGATGCCACTGCACTCTAGCCTGGGAAACAGAGCGAGTCCCTGTCTCACAAAAAAAGAAAAAAAAAAGGTAAAACTTCCACATTTTTCTTGTTCTTTCTCTTTCCTAAATTTCCCAGATTTGGCCACTATTATCAGTTCAATGTGTGCCTTTTACACACCCACACATGAACATACACACCATAAACATTTTTTATGTTTCACTAAGAAGATCATATCGTGAAACTATTGTATAATTTCCTTTTTTAAAAAAATTTAAGAATAATGTGTACCATGGACATCTGTTAATGCCAGCATTTCATTCCTTAACAATTGCCAAAGTTTCCACTGTATGGGCATGCCATCATTTATCTAAATAGTCCCCTATTGATGGACACCTAGGTTGTTTTTTAAAATATAAATATACAGTAAACATCATTCTGTGTATATCCTTCTATGCTTGTTCAAGTATACTTGTATGAAAATTTTTTAGAAGTTAACAGGTTAAAGGGAAAGCATATTATAAATATTAACAGCCATTGCCAACTTCTTCCAAAAAAGCTGTGGCAATTTACTTGAGGAGTATTTTAAAAATACAGGCTCCTGGGCCTATATCTAGGTCCACTGAATCAAAACCTTGGTAAGCAGAGCCTGAGAATCTATCTATCTATCTATCTATTTTTAAATCTTCCTAGGTGAAATCAATCAGGTATGGGAACTACTAATCTTGATCATTCTCTTCCTTTTGGGCAAAATGAAGTTGAGACAGGAACTGAAACTGGCCTTAAAATACTGTTTGTTGAAACAATATAATCATCAGTTAAATTATCATCAATCAGATATGAATAATACTTTTTATTTCTTTTAATACCTTATCTTAGTTCAGGTTCATAATACTCCTTACAGGTAAGTAGAACAGAGGACAAAAATGAACTAAAGCTCAAGAAACTTAAGATCACTCAAATAAAAAACAGTAAAACCAAGACTGGAATTTAGACCATTGGAATTTAAATCTTTTGCCCTCCCCCCATTATACTATACAGAAAGATGGATTATCACTGTATTATTCTATTGTATTAGAAATACATGTGTGATGACTATGTGATAAATGTGGTTTTAGATTTTAAGAAGAAAGTTCAAGCATCCTTCTGGGTTAAGTCTTGTGGTTCTGAAGATGATGAGATAACCAGTTGACTGATTGATTGATAGAAACATAAGTAATACATGTGTGTATCTATATACTTTATGTCTAAAAAGATCTGAGGCAACTTCAGTGGCCCAGTAGGCCCTGATTAACATCTCTAAAAGTCTTTTTCTTAAAAGTGAGTAATTGGAACAATAGAAATGGCCAAAGGAAATAGCTGCTCTAGATGGACTAGAGAGCTAAACCTAAACAGGATGTAGACGATGGAGAAGCCAGTTCCTAACATCTTAGTGGAGGGTGGGGCCGCTGCCATGAGCTCTGAAGTACAGTCATGCATTGCTTAATGATACATTCTGAAAAATGCATCATTAGGCAATTTTGCCGTTGTGCAAGCATCATAGGGTTCACTTACAAACAAACCTAGATGGCATAGCCTATTATACACCTGGGCTATCTGGTATAATCTGTTGCTCTTAGGCTACAGATCTGTACAGTACGCTACTATACTGAATACTGTAGATAATTGTAACAAATGGTAAGTATTTGTATATCTAAACATAGAAAAGGTACAGCAAAAATATAATATTATAATCTAATGGGACCACCATCTTATATGTGGTCCATTGTTGACCAAAATATTGCTACTCAATATATTACTGTATTAATTCTAATGCCTCAATCAAGAGTAACTTAAAAATGTATCTTTCAAGAAAATTCCTGCCTGAACAAGAGGCAGGATGGCATTTTTATGAAGGTGAATTTTATAGAGTTATTGTGACTATTAAATGTAATAATGAATATGAGAATGGCCCTATTAGCATTTATAAGGGGCCTGGAATTCAGGAATGTAATCAAGTCAACTGGAAGCTGAGATCTAAGCTTGCAGATAGGCAGAAAATGTTGAGCTCTTGGAATTTATTAGGCAAATTTCTCTGGGGGGTAAATTTACTGAAATAAATTAGTTATTGGGTGCTGCCACTTTAGCTGGGTGGAGTAGGAAAGGTGGAATCATTTTGTGGCTACCTTTCCTTCAAATTATGAGTCCTTTAAAGTATGTACCTGATATCAAGTCAAGGACAATTGAGTGACCAAAACAAAAACAATGTGTCTAATTTACCTCTTAAAATGAAATAATCCCACGTGTTTTTTTTTACCCCATTTAGGAATTTTTACACTTCTGTTGAGTGGGCCCATCTGCAACTATAAGGCCTGCAGTTTCAGGAAGGTGAAAGCTCTGTCACACCTGGCTCTGTGTGGCATGAAAGGAAAAAAAATCCAAGATTATTTCTATAAGAGATGGCTTCTTGGACCATGAAGCTGTAGTTGAAGAAATTATGCCTACTTTGTGGTAGGGACCCAAATTGATGATGTAACTTCTAGGATGCAATAACCAGCTTAAACATACTAGTGTGTTACATGCAAACACAGAGTGATTATATTATCTTTTCTACAGAGAAGCCTCATGCACAATAAAGAAATGGCGTGGCCTTAAAATAATACCATGAAGTGGCTGAAGTTTCATCAACCCCTACAAAGAAGCTATGCCCCTTCCCTCTTCTTCCATCCCCTGAGGCCAGTCAACAGCTCCTGGACTGACCCAAACTCAGAACCTACTGATGGTTGCTCTCCTTTAGGAAAACATACCCATCCTATATCTTCAGAGCTAAAGAATCAATTAAGTGCTTTTCAGTGTGTATCAACTTCTCCTTCCTTATCAAAACTTTCTGTTCTCAGTAATTCTGTCACATTTCTCTTCCTTTCTCTGATTAAATGTTAGAACTACTCAGAACTGGGTAGTAGGTGCTCTTCCATTCTCTTCTATACTCTTTCCAAATAATCTCATGCATTCTTATAGCTTTCGGTATCATCTATGTGTTGATAAATCCCAAATTTATGTTACCTGTCCAGATTGCTTCTCCAAGCACCAACTGCCCACTGGGTTCTCCAGATTATGTCCTCAGCCTAAATTTACTTGATCTCCTCCAAGTGTGCACATCTGAAAGTTGTTCCTTCTATCATAAAATCAAATCTCCTTCCACATAGTCACTTAATTTAGAGCCCCAAAGTCATTCTTCACTCCTATTCTTCCATCTCTACATGCTATCTATCATTAAATCTATTAGGCATCTATTAAATCAGCCTCTACATATATCTAATATCTCCCCTCTTGTTGCATCTCTACAGCCATTGCTCTAGGTCAAGCCACTGTCAATTCCAGCCTGGATTATCACATTAGCCTTTTATCTGATCTAAAATGTTCCATTATCTCCCTTTTCAATTTGTCCTGCATATAAAATCCTGAGAGCTCCTTGTAAAACTAAATTGGATCATGTCACTTCCATGCTTATAACCCTTATAAAGTTTTCCACTGCACTTGTTATAAAATATAAAATCCTTGATATGACCAAGTTTGTCTACTTATAGACATTCTACTCTGTGCCCTTTATCTATCTATATCTATTTATCTATCTATCTCATATATTTCATCTGATCTCCTTCCTACCATCGCAGCCTGATCTTCCCTCGCTCTCCAACTGTCTTTCTACTCTCTAATCACACTAACCTAAAAGCTTGGACTTGCCCATTTCTTTCCTGAGGCTTTTCACATGCTATTTCCTCTGTCTAGAAGAGGTCTTCTCCATCTTTTCCCAGCTAACATCTACTAATACTTCAGGTCTCAGCTCTAGACTCTTTACTAAAAATGCCCACTTGGAATTGACACACCCCAATCTGTTCATATTTTTGGCTAGAGCAAATCATATGGTCACACCTGAGTTTAACAGGACTGAGAAATATAATCTTCCATCAGAGATATAAAGTGAATATTGATGACTAGTAATACAGTCTACAATTAGCCTGCAAGAAGACTATAAAGATGAGTGAATGTGTCAAGTTTCTCTGCTTTTGGTTGGACTCCTATAGCAACTAAATGTGGGAACTCTGGTGGTTTCACACTGATAAGAAACCTGAATATATCTGTATATATGATTTCAATAAATGAAAATGGGAACTAAGTTCAGTACTACTGGATAAATTCAGTTTTCTTGAGAGAGAGAATCTTTCAGTACAAGGGCCAATGGGGGAAACATTGATAAAAGTGCCTTTTCAGGGGGCAATTTACTATTCACTGAACTAAAATAATCTGAAATATTTAATTAATGTTTAATGTGCTAATGGAAATTCAAACATTTTAAATATGACCTTCTGGTAATAATGCCCTTTGTTTTCTACCTAATTTAAATATAGTGGTAGAAATTTGCGATGTAGAAGGTAGGATCTTGACATTCCACTCTGTGCCCTGTATCTATCTCTATCTATCTATCTGTCTATCTATTTATCTCATATATCTATATTGAAGGTCATAGATGTTCATTTTTTATAAAATCTTTGGTGCCTTAAAAAAAGTTCTTTGCAGCAATTTGTAGACAGAGATAACTTCTCCTGAAGCCCCCATTTCACTTGGAAATATAATTATAGTCAAAATAGCATCAATATAAAGGGAAAGGAACTAACATTTTTTTGAGCCTCTACAATGATCTCATGTGTAAATTCTCCAAACATCCCCAAGAAATTACATTATTAATTCCATTTTACAGCTAAGGATCATTAGGTGCTGAGAGATTGAGAATGTGCCCAAGATGGCAGGGTAGGAATACAACCCCAAATTTGTCTGACTCCAAATCCCAACCCATTACCTCAACAATGATGACCTGGTGGCCCTTTTAACTCCTTTATATCAAAATTCATCCACAGACTCAGTTTTTGAGCTCATTGATTTTTTTTTTTGAGCAAGTCCCAGCAGTAATAAAGATACAACCTGCAGACTTACCATAATCTAAAAATTGGAGTTATGCTTTCCCTTTAGGCTTTTATATCTGTTAGATTTAATGTTAATATACTAAACTAGTAAAAAAAATCAAGTCACCTTTCCATTGGCAGAGAGGGTCAGGTGAAGGGGAGATAGTAAGCCATTATTTTAGAAGCCCCAATAGACTATCTCAAATTTTGGATGACTACCAATACAACTTCAGGGAGCTTAATATTGGTACATCAAACCTGCAATTTAAGCAGGCTCAACTCCTGCAAAACATCACACAGAGGGAGCATAGTTTATGGGGATCAAGGCACGGACTCAGAGCCAGAATGCCTGGTTTAAAGTTTGGCTCCACTATTGTTAGCTGTGTGGCTTTGGACAAACAACTTCTTTTTGCTCCATTTCCTTCACTTGTAAGGTGTGATAATAATAGAATGCATCTCCTGGGGTTGTTACCAGGATAATATGAGTTAAAACTTGTAGGGTGCTTAGAGGAGTGCCTAGCACCAGAGTAAGTGCTATATTAGGTCTTGAAAAATAAACACATTTCTATTAGGTCACGTTCACTGCTTCCTTCATTATTTATCGAATATTTACTGTGTACTTATCATTGTCATATATAACTTTGGCTAAAACAGGAAACCTCAGGAACCTCTTATAAAGGGAATTTTTGGAAGTATAATTGTATGTGTTTGATAAACATAAAATTTTTTCCTAGGCCAGCAATGCCTTTCATCTTTTATCTTTTTGGAACAGAAATACAGTCTCCATGCTCAAATTATACTAAATTACAAAATGACTTTTCTACCTTTCCTTTTCTCATTCTCTGCTGAATTAGTTCTCTCCATAGTACACTGAATTAGTTTCCCTGCATAGTAAACAGAATGCTAGGCATATGTCAGTGGATGTCATCATGAACAATAGCAACAACAATGACAAAACAGAAAAAGAAAAATTTACTGCTTCTCAATACTTACCTGAGAAAACAACAAATTTTAGGTTTTCACTATACGGGCCATGTAGGTTGGCCCACCCTGAACTTGCTTCCACCAAATGAGTTAATACAGAAGAAACCATTATTTTATTGACTAGGCAATATAAACATTGCTCTGAAGAAAATGTACTCCTGTTCTCTAAGGGAACCTATCATTTATGCCTGTTATATTTTAAATCATAATTTGAGCTGGGAACATTCCCATCATTTTTGTAAAGAACCAGAGTTACATTGATCAATGTAGGGAAAATTACATTTCCCAAAGACACAATATCAATCAGTTCTTCTATATAAAACAGAGTCCTGGATAGGAAATGAAAGGACTTAAATAAAGAGTTGGTGATTTTATTTCTTATTCCAACAGAAGATTTCAAAGAACAAATAAAGTTGTATGTGCCAAAAAAAAAAATTGCTTGTTGCATATATCACTTTCTTCAGGTTGGATAAAATGTGGCAAGTAGACGTAATGACAGAAAGGCAAAAGTCCTATTTGAATAACTGAGGCCCATGACTACTAGGAGACAATGGGTGAGCACAGTCACTCCTTTGTCTGGTCAAATGTGTATTTAGAGAAATGGTGAATTTGTGCACTGATTCAATATGCTTAGTTATAGAACAACATTTTTTTTTTTGTCTTTTATCTTTTCCTTACCAACTCTTCATTCCGGCTTTGCCTCTTACTGAGGCAACAGCCCTGAGTTCTGATTTGGTAATGCATCTTGGTCTCAAGGTGACATGCAGGAGTGTTTCATGAACTCAGACTTTACTGGTATTTCCAAAAATTATACTTATACCTGCATATTGTACTTGGATGACTACACTTCAGAATGAGTTGGTGGCAAAGACTTATTTATTTATGCTTAGTGTTGCTTTTTGCAGCCACACCAAATATTTTATCAAAAGCTTCAAATTTATTCTGGTGCCTTCCGAAGGATGAAAGTTTCTGTGTCAGAGAAAAAATTAATGGTTTGCAATGATCCCTGTTGAAGCTTTCCCTGAAATTTGCCTTAAAAAAGATTTAAGAGAAACTTTTCCTGTAGAACATTCTGGCATCTTTATTTGTCACTATTTGTGTTCTCTTACTAGACTGATACAGTCCCATCACTAAGATAAATAAGATCAGGGCACAGTCTGTTGTCTGAACTGTCAGTGATAGGATTCTCTAAGTTCATTCTTCTGTATAAACTTGGTGAACCAGTTCAAAAAGGAAGCATCATGTTCTGTGATTTCAAATTTAATTTTATGTGGGTAAGTCTGGGATTTTTGTGGTGGTGATTTTATATATATTATCAAACTTTGTAGCTTTTGATTTCAGTAAGGAAAACCAAAAACTCCTCCCTGACAATCTTGCAGTCAACAATTCAACTTGTCTTTTCTTAGCAGATGACAAATTATTTTACAAACTTCTAAAAATGGCTTAAAAAAAAGAATGAGCAAGTCAGGAAGAGGAGCCAATCTCATGACTAGTTATTCTAAGGAAAACGAAAAAGTGAGAGTCAGGAATGATGAAAAAGAAAAAATAGGGAAAAAGCATCTATGAAGAATTTAGTTTCTTCTACTTACAGAGCTGGGTGTTTTCATATGTATTAAGCCAACTATTCTTCCCAGCTATCCTCTGAGGGAGAACTTTTATCACTCTTGTTTTACAAATAAATGCTTTGAGATTAAGTGAGTTTGAGTAACTTGCCCAGTTTCACAGTAGAAAGAAGCAACGTTTCAATGCGATTGTAAGGAGGTCTTAACTTTTAAGCCTGTCCACATGATTAAAGGACTTTTATAGAGAGTGAATACCTTTGGGAAGAGTTTTAAAAAGTTTGAGGAGAGTTTAAAAAAAAGGTTTTGGGCAAGGTAATAATCAAATTATAATGAGGGTTAGTGAAAATTAGGTTTGCTACTTGCTCTGTGGCCTGGAATATTCCTATTCTTACGTCTGTCATACATAGACCACTTAATTCTGAAAACCTCAGAGGGAGCTGATTATTTACATTTAAGAAATGTTCCTGACATTAGTGTCATTAGCACTGACAGATCCTACAGATTTGGAAACCTGACACTGAGTTTTAATCTATGTTTATTTATTGATCACTATTGACATTTGAGGGGAAATTGGGAAAAAAACCCCAAAAATTCAAGCTTTTAGTTTTTTGGGATTTGGGAAAGTCCCTTTTCATGGATATATATTTATAGACAGGTAGGTAGGTAGGTAGATGGATAGATAGATAGATAGAGATAGAGAGCCCAATCAGAATGCCTGTTATTTCCATCCAGACAGATACATAATTTTAACAGGAAGTTAAAGTAGAAAACATCCTCCTTTGTTTTAATAGGCAGGCCATTCCAGAGGCAGACACCCAGGGGAAATTTCTACATTGGAAGCTAGTTTTGGTCTTATAAACAAGGAAGCCAGAGCATCTTTGAGTATCTAAGACAGTGATTTCTGTTTTGGCATCGTGGGATGTGCGTGAGGCAGGCTGAAGGGCCCATATGCTGATTCTGCTCCTGGGTTCTTTCAGGGACATATAAAAGTGCATGAAAGTGTCAATCTGGCAGAAATGAAGATAGAGCAGTGTGTGCATATAGGTGCATTTCCCAAACGTGACCAATTGTTCAGAGAGACAGCTGCTATGAAAACTAAAACAAGCATTCTAGAAAACCTCCCTGGTTTGAAGGCAGGGTGAAGTAACAGCACTAAAAATTCTCAAATTCTTAAGAAGAAATAACTGCATTGATTTCAGTTGTAAAAATGGTAAAAATATGTTAATTCTGCTAAGCCATCAGCATCATTCCCCACTTTAATGCTACGCTTTTAGATAACCTTTCTTTTTTATTATTTGTAGTTCCCCCTCTTTTCAAAAAATATTTTTAAGTGACCCAACACGTGCACAACAAAGCAAATGTTTGCTTAAGATGCGTTGTTTTCTTAGCATCATTATGGAGAGAAGGTAAGGAAAGGACATTCATACTACAGCAGTGTGAGAAGCTGTCCTTTTCAAAAGCATTTTTGTAATGTGGCCATTAGCTACTGATGGAGTTGCCATGGTTATAAGAGGTCCACTGTGGGAAAAATCTTCATTTATTATCAGATTTTGACAGCAGCGGTCAGAATGCTTGAAGGGGGAAAAAATAAGAACAACAACATAAAAGAGTCTTAGCCATGTAGCCACACTAAGAGTTGAGTTATAACATTAAGAAAAATTCAACAATAAAGTCATGGATGGGTTCAGTGCCAAGAAAAATCTGGCTTTTGAAACAAAATGTATTCCTGTAAGCAGCAGAGGCAGAAAATCACAGTCTACTAAATAAACAGGAAAGAAATGGCAACAGGCATAAAGCTACTGGGTTGTACGTGATTAAATTATTTTATGTAATAGTTTGCAGCGGTTGTGCTGCTTTCTATGTATTCTTTCTCATGCAAAAATCTGGGTGATTTAAGCTACAACTTTAAGGGTTAATGAGCTTCATGTGTCTTTCTTGGTATTTTCGTGCAAGGAAAAGCCTTTGTACTAAGTGAACCTGAAAGTCCTGGAAATATTATTCTCACATAAAAAGTATATGGATTCACATCCTCCTTGGAAAGTCTATGATATACACATTACCTTTCTCCTTTGGTCTTAGTACTATATTTGATTTTTTTTTTTTTTTGGCCTCTTTAGAATAACAGATGATTTCTCTTGATGGTTCAGTGTTTAGAGATGAACCACAGTTTGTTCCTACTCTCAAAAATATTAGCATGTAATAAATTATGTAGAATTTATTTCTGGCTAGATCAGGAGAAGAGATCTTCCCCTTGCTGGGTTCTGTGCAAACATGGGTCTGTGATGTTTCTCACTCTGCTGAACAGAAGCAAACTTCGTTTACAGAGACAGTGAGCAACAGGGATAAGGACTGTCTGGGCTCAGGCTTTTGGGGATAAAAGCCGGCACATGCATAGAAAGAGGGCTAGTAGCAGTGGAAAGTGCATGGTCTTTTAGGCAGATTAAAGGCTAAATGAGTGATCCTGAGGGGAAGCCTGTCCACCTGGAATAAGTCTCCAAACTGCAGGCTCAGTGGTTATATCCATGTCATTGCTTCTGCATGACTCGCAGCTGTCACCACCCAGGGCTCCTCTCAGGAGGCCTCACCCCTCATCCTGGGACTTTTTCTCTTCCCTGCCCTGCCATAGTCTCTATCTTCTCTAAAACAATTTACTCACTTAGCTTTTAAAAGTATATCAATAATTTTATTGTGGTTTAAGGGCATTCAGGGGACAAAATCCTTACAAATCAGATGGCAGCTGTACAGTCTCATGAATCTTCATCAGCCGCGTACAGGTTCTCACTTTCACCATCTTCACAGACTAGAGGACACTTCCTGTCTCCTCTCCCTTGCCCCCCATATGCTGGTAACCTAGTGCACTTTGATTTTCGTTGTCTTTGCTCCACTGAAACTACTCTCCTGAGGTCACTAATGATTCAGGTCGAGGGATGATTTTCAGTTATGACCTTGGCCTGTGCTCTCTTAGCCCCAAGTGGTGTCTCTCCCCTCGAACTCACTCCTATGGAGTTCTCATTTATGGAGCACTGCATGTGTGTCAAGCATTGAGCAAAGTTTTTACAAGACATGAGGTAGGCGTAGATCAGGACACTGAGATATACAGCGTTCAAGTAACTGACTGAGCAGTCCAGCTCCTGGGCAAAAACCTCTGAGTGACTTTTCAGGGCCAACCATCGGTAATCACAAAGGCTTTGCCTGGCAGGCCTCACGGAGGAAAGCTGCCCTCCCCATCCTGGACTTGGTGCACAGCCAGTGCAGTGCAGTTTCCAAAGGGAGTTACAGTGAAGGCCGCAGGCCCCTCTGTCTGGCCATGCTTTTGTGCATATTCGCATTCCTAGCCCAGGTGCGTCATTCAGAGCTCTCGTTATTTAGGACCTTTGGCAGGGGCTGTGCTCGGGTACCTCTGCTGAAGGTGAAGGTACCTCCTCACGGGGGAAAATGGGGGAAAACTTGTAGATAGTTGTCCCTACTCTGACTCAGTACTCAGTACTTCTCCACTCCTAGCCCTTTTTCCTTGTTCTCTAGTCAACCCTCTGCCCCCCTCCAGCCTTTTGTTTGGGGCTCCCTCAGCAATAAGACGACCCCAATATCTGTGCTAAGCCGCCTCATCCTTGACCAGTGTGATGTTCCCCGGGAGAATGGAATGGGGGTGGCACTGCTTTCTCCGTTCTCCAGTTTGGCCTGTTGATCATACCATTGCAGTAAGTGATTAAAGACTTGACTGCTGCTATCATTTTTGGCTTGTTGCTTTAATCAGCTACCCTGAGACCCAACAGCTTAGTTCTCTCCAGCTCAGCTGAGCTCCTGACACTTACTGAGTACACACCGTAAGAGTTGGAGCCAGGATTAAAAGTCAGCATGTTGGACTAAAACAATCTGAGCTCCTAACCATTACCTAGGCTGTGCTCATATTTTCTGAGCAAGTTTTCTGAATTGCTTCCATGGGATCCACATCCCTTGTTTGTCTTCGGTCTTCTGCAATTTTCCTTCCCTAAGAGATTTATTCTCTCCTATAAATTTCATCTCCACTTGGAAGCAGATGACTCCTCAATCTTTACTGACAGCCCTAATCTCTCTTCTGAGCTCAGAATAATAATTCCAACTGCCTACTAGATATATCTGCTTGGATGTTCCAGAGATGACTCATTCATTTATTCATTCATTCACTCATTCATCATTCATGTAGTTAGTAAACTTATTGAGTACTTCCTATGTACCAGGCTCTGTATTAGGCCATGGAGATACAGGGATGAATAAGAAAGCAGAGTCTCTGCTGTCCTAGAACTTGCAAATATGCAATTTTAGAGATAGATGCTGAAGCGGAACCATTTAATTATATGTGTGTTGAGTGCCATAAATCAAAGAGCAGAGTGCTATAGAGTAAGCACAAAAGAAGCCCCTAACTCAGTGTGGCACTTCAGAAAATGATTCTCTGAGGAAGTGATATCATTAAAGTTAGCAGGAAAAAGTAGAGGAGGATGAAAGAGCGTCTCAGGCAGCAGGAATGGGACTGAAGAAGAAATACGGCATGGTCAGAGCACAGAGGTGGTGTGATTCTACCAGTACCTGGGAATCCAGAGGTTTTCTTTATTTCTTTTCTAAGCCCTAACCTGTACTTATAGGCTTTTGGGTGTGTCCCATCCTGGATCTCCAACCCCCAGCTTGAAGTCTACTAAGACATCTCAATATTTTAGCAGATCTTTAAGCCTGTTGCTGCCGAAATGTCCTCTCCTTTGGGTCTCAGACACTCTCACCGGAAACCCTAGAGCCTCCTGCGGTGATGAGTTTCTCTGTCTCCACTGGACAACCGGACCAGCACCACCTCTCCCTCCTCTTCTCCCTTCGCGCGTTCCTGTCCCATTGTCTTGTTTCTCTTTTTACTCGCCTTTATGTGGAAACTCACATAGTCTCTCTTCTGATAATTACAAGGCTTTGCTTAAAGGAGCAATAGATAATCCAGTAAGGGTTATAGAGTAGAGAAATTAAATGTAATTTTGGATTATTTTGATGACTTCCTAATAGTATATTCCACAGGTTAGTTGTATGATTTTTGTCAAAAGAATTTTTATAAAATATTTGATGCTTACAAAAGAACATGCGCAACATATATTTCAGTTAAAAAGCGTAATAAGTAACCACCTGTGAACCTGCCACCCAATATAAAATCATAGGCCATCAAATCATAATCTTAGTTCTGTAAGGGAGGTTGGCCACCTAGTCCACTTTCCTTCCCACTGCAGGGATCGTCTCTCTTCCACCTCTGGAAGGCAACAATCCACACATGCTTGAACATTTTACCCAGAAGACATGGCTTCTTGAAAATAGCATGGGGGTTTTAAAACTGGGAGTATTTGTCCTTTCTGAAAATCATACAAGTTTGAGGGGAAAGTGAGTTTGGATGATAGCCAACTTCTATAGGACTCATTTTGGTTCTTTTAAATATATATAATATCTTCATCATTCACATTTCAACAGTAACTCCTTTTATTGCCTAAAACCTCCTTCAGCAAGGAGGCTCATTCGAGTGGAAGGAATATTTACCTGTTGACAGAAAGCCTTGGAAGTGGTGGTAATAAGTTCTTTAGAATAAACTCTCCCTTCAAAGAGATAAATCAAATCACAGATATCATGAAGAAGATGGTCTGCCTTTAATTGGTTACCAGTCTGTTATTATACTGAATGATAGAATAAAAATTGAAAAGATTCTACAGTCTATGATTCCTAGAGGATGGGGTTTATGTCTCACTTAACTAGGAATGCTTGACTATCTCAGAGAGTGCTTGACACATAGAGGGCATGTAATAAATATTTACTGCAGTTACATTGGCCCATTAGTCAAACTACTGAATTTACTCAATTATTCAGGTTGAGGTACATGTTGGGGGTACCTTTATATCCCCTGGGAGAAAAATTCATATAAGCCGTTAAAAAAGATTATCTTGAATAGAATTAAATGACTTGAGCTGTACCTGGTGCTAATATCCTATCAGGATGGCCCAAGCTGGTTGTTTATAGCTAATATCCATTCTGATTGGTTCCTATGCTAATCTGGTCTGTGCCCAATTTTTGTTGGTCCATGCCTTTATTCTGATTTGTCTGTGCCTATAAAATACAGTTGTTAAATATTTGCAATATCAGTCTTGGTTTCACTATTTATGTATTTAATAATTCATGTATTCACTCATTTCTCAAAAATTATTAAGTATCTCCTATGTGATATTTTTAGCAATACTAAAATTCCTAAATGATGGTCCTTACTCAAGAGTTCCTCCCATGGTAATGAGTAATTTTAATACCGTAGGATGAATGTTCTCCCAGCAATAGGTATAAAGCACTATGGCAAAAAAATGAGGGTGTGATCAATTCTGCTAGGGGCTGGAGTGGAGGACAGCTTGGTGTTGTGTTGAAGTTTACACTATCCATTGGGTGAAAGGTATATCAGACAGAGGGAAAATTATAAAAACAGAAAGTAGGTAGAAAAATATTTGAGAAACACTGTTTACCAGTGTACCCAGAACACAGAAAAGTTGGAGCAGGATAACCTGGAGCCACAAGTTTATAGGGTTTTCAATATCTGTTTAAAAGAAGTTTGGAATTTTCTCTGAGGGCGATGAAGAGACGTTGAAAGCTTTTTAGTAGGGAAGACAAATAGATCTCTGCATTGGAAAGATAGGTATGGCTGCTTTGTTTGTAAAGACACTCAGTTCTCAGGAGTAAAGAATGAGATGTGGTGAGACGAGAGGCAGAGGTGATGATACCTAAGGCACCGGAAGTGGAGATGCAACAGGAGGCAGATCTACAAGTCACGCGCACACAACCCTCAGAGCTTGCTCTTTAGATATGGGTGGGGAGAAAGTGGGAGGCCAAGGACAACCTGCAGTTTTTAGCTTGAGTGGCTGAGTGGATGGGAAAGCTATTAACATAGATTGAATCTAGGAGATAATTTTTTTGGTGAAGGCACAAGAGTTGGAGGGAATGAAGATGATGAATTTGATGCTGAAAATGCTGTGCTTGAAATGACACTGATGTGTTGATTTGTGATAAGGCCATAAATATGTGTTAGAAAGAGCATAGATTTTGAGTTTAAATACACTTGGGTTAAAGTTCCTGATCCATAATTCATTAGCATTATGATATTGACTAATTTTCTTGGTTCCCTCATCTGTACTTTGGGAGTAATAACTATCTCATAACCTTGGGGTGGGATTAAATGAGACAATGGGTGTAAAGTATCTAACAAGTATACATATGGTAATTAGTATAGTACCAAGAAATGATTCGTTCCTCCTCTTCTTGATCTTGAGTTTCTTCAACTATAGATTTAGAAAAAGAGTTTATTCATCATTTTCTCACTTAAACCTCTTATAAAGATTAAATAAAATAGCATCTGAACTGAAATTTGGAGATCAATTTTGGAGATTAAATAAATACTTCAATTATTGGTCTTTTAAATGCAGAATGCTAAAATTATAGTTACAACAGTAACTATTAATAACTTTTATTGCATCCTTATAATTTGACAGACACTATGCTAAATAATTTTTTTTTTTTTTTTAGAGACAATATCTCACTCTGTTACCCAGGCTGGAGTGCAGTGGTGCAATTATAGCTCACTGCAGCCTCTAACTCCTGGGCTCAAGCGATCCTCCCTCCTCAGCCTGTCATGAGTAGCTAGGACTGCAGGTGCATGCCACCACGCCTGGCTAATTAAAAAATTTTTTTGTGTGTGGAGACAAGGTCTCGTTATGTTGCCTAGATTGGTCTCAAACTCCTGGCCTCAAGCAGTCCTCCTGCCTCAGCCTCCCAAAGTGCTGGGATTTCAGGTGTGAACCATAGTACCTGTCATGTAATATTTTATATACATTATCTCATGCAGTACTTATAACAACCATAAAGAGTAGATACCATTATTATCCTCATTTGACAGAGAAAGGAACTAAGGCATAAAAGGCTTGATAAGATCAACAGCTCACCAGTAGTGAAGTTGGGATTTGAATCCATGCTTCCTGACTCCAGACTCTAGGACCAAAAACAATCTCCTTTATCATATCTGAATATTTGGAAGTTTTTAACCTGAATTCTCCTGAAATACAAAAATTCTTAGTGCACAGTTATTACTGCCAGATAGCCCAGGAACCAAATTCCTTCCAATCCAGAGAATTTAAGTTGCTGAAAAAAATCCTCAGTTTTATTGCCACTTTGATCTATCTATTATCTATTCTATCCCTTTTTTGACTGTGCTAATTTAAGAGCTACATGAATCATTTTGTTAGGTCCAGAAATATCACCACAACCTGTGAATGTGTGGAGAAAGATCCTCTGAAATATACATTACAAAGCTTTAGACCCAAGAAAGCTTAACTGTCATCACTCACTGAAAACAAAGTCTTTGGTTTCTTGTAAGACTTCATTGAATAATGGAGTATAATCAGAATGATCCAAACTTTTAAATATGGGAAATAATAAAGGAGTTGAAGTTTGCTTTACTGGCAAATCTTAAGTTGCAAACATTATACCTTGTGTTCACCCTATAAATCCTACAGACTATTCACTGGGTGGACAAAAAACCCCAATTATGTTGCTCTTGCTATGGTCTGTAAACACAAAGCACTGGAAGAAGCTTATAAACTTATCAAAGGTATCATTGATCTTGGTAGCTGTAGTGATTTTGAGGTAACTTATGTTTAAACAGAACTCTGTGTCTTAAGGGATTGTTATGAAGTGGTTAAACTTTGCTGTTTTTGCCCTTTTGACTTTGTGGAACAAAGGCCGTGTTTGCTGATTCTTATGTGACTAAACAATATCCTAAAAGAAAGTGTTTGGAGTTTACTTTTTACAAGCAGTGGACTCTGTTTAATATCAGTTAGTGAAGTATACAGATGAATAATTCCAGTGCATGCTGAATTCTCAGCTCAGAGCCTGGTGTTTAGAAAATGTCCAGTTAGTATCTGTGACCATTTCCCTCCCTCTTGTGCTGTATTTACTGACTATATCACTAATTATTATCATTTTATTCAGAGGATGAACAGAGGAAATAAAAGGAAGTAAAATTAAATTAGCAAATTATACAGACCATTAGTATGTTTGGTTTAAAATTTTGGTGGGGAGGAATTAATATAAGGTTTTTGGACAATCTAAGAACTTGAGTGATACACAGTCATTGTTCCCTATCCTTATTAATATTGCACCAAAAGTTGATTGAGGCTACCTATTATTTACAATAAGATAGAGAGCGACTACTCTCTGGAGGAATGAACTGCCTGCAATGGAAGGCTCTTTTTATGTACTCTTTTGTCCTCTTCTTGCAGTCATTTTTGCTGGGATCTAACTCTCCAAACCAACTATCGGACTTTATTCTTTTATATCATTAAAATCAAATGTACTCTGAAGCAGTATAGACTTCCTTCTGTGAGATTAGTTCTTTAATGATCCTATGATAAAACAGACTTCACCGAAGAATAAAGTCGAGTGGTAGGAAGTCAAGCACATAGTTTGGGAATAGAGACAGCAGCTGGGACTAGGGAGGAAAATCTGCAACTTTGAATGAGTGAGGGAAAGAGCAGCTTGGAGTGAATGGGAAACATCAGGGAGCCAATCAGACTGCGCAGGGTATGTCCAGGACGAGATGGTTTTTCTCTCTGCTGGCACTAACTGCCCGTGCCATACTGCACAGCGTATTTGGTTTAGTAACCTGGCTTTTGTGAGTCTTTCCCAGACTACTGGAATCAGGTGGAGGATATTGCAGCTGACATTCTTTTTTAGGCGTAGTGATGAATGGGTATGAGATCATCATTATTACTACTTACATCTGTTAAATGTGTAGTAAAACTATCACTTTCGTGGTAGACACTCAGTCTCCCTATGGATCTGATTGATGCCTTACAGTTTTTTGCTGTCTGAAAATGTGTAGCACTGCCTTGTGAGTGGAAGTAGCCCAACTGTGAATGGAGAATGAAAACCCAAAATACCATAACAGCTGTGATATGGGCAAGAAAAAAAATACTTGCTTTACCTATAAAAAGATGAAGCTTTGAAGAATTTCGCAGTCTTTCACATTAAAGAAAAAAAAAGTCCTTTGGATTGAAATAAATTCTACTCTTGTATTCTGGTTTTATTTTAACCTAAGATTAGAAAAAAATAACTTGTCACAACCTGGCAGTTGATTAATTGATGTAAATTTGCATAAAATTCTTTTGTTTATCTTGTCAAACTTATAAGATTGGGTTGAGTAGGTTCAACCCAATATAAATGGAATTTAGCTAGATCTATAGGGAGGAAACTAAACCTTAAATGGTTTTTCTCTTTTAAGGGCTTATGTTAACCTGAAATATTTGTACTATACTATCAATGTTAAAACCTTATGGGAAAGAAAAAACAGTACATGACTGAATGGAATTGTCACATATTTCTTGAACCTTATATAAATATTATCATCCAAAGACTTTCAAAGAATTTTTATATTTCCTCATTTAATCTTCTACCATCAGCTATGATTTATCTTTATCACAAGGACAATTTGATGCATGAAAAGATTGGGTAGCCTTCTTTGAGTTTTTAAGAGTTATGAGTGGGGCTGAGAATAGATTTCACAGAATTTGAGAACAGAAAGGATGTTAATTGAATGAAGATATTAGAAAGATTAAGTGATTTGACCATCATTTTACAGCTAGGTATTAGTAGTAGAACTCACATGTCTTGACTTCCAAGTTTGTGTTTTATCTTCTGCACTGCACTGACTCCTATGAATTTATTTTTTAAGAATTCAGTCCATGACTCTGACCAGTTGTCTTAGTTTTTGTTGATTGGCCATCAAGCATGGATTGAAACTAAAAGATGTGCCAAGAGTTTCATTCAAAATTTGGTCAGTAAGTATTTATTGACTACCTATTGTGTAAAAAGCACTGTTCTAAGTGCTTTGGATGAATAAAGAAACAAAAAAGAAAAGGTCCCTGCCTTAATGGAACTTAGAATGCAATTAAAGGAAGGTATCCTTCGCCTTTCTTATTATAAAATGTATCAACTTAAGATTTCTGACCATTAAATAATTAGGACTTTGCTTGAGCATGGAATATTGCTCAACAGTTGCTATTTTATTTAGAATGGCTATCTTCAGAGGTATGACTGAGCACTTGTTTCACTGATGTAGATCCTATTCTAGAATATCTCTCTTCCTTCTCTATGTCCAAACATGATTGAAAATGTCATTTTTGTCCCCATATATTTATTTATAATGTTTTTCTCCTGGAAATGCATATAGGTACACACACACAAGCACACGCCCATATGTACCTTATTTTGAAATCTTACATAAGTCTTTCATGGGTCAACTACAAGGCACTGTACTTCCAAAATACTTTGTATTGTATTTTAACAGCATTATATTCTTTCCTATATTATAATCACTTGTATAAATATCTGTCTCTTACTCTATAATTATAACTCCCTCAAGAGAGCAAGTAGCAAGGGACAGAATGTTCTCATCGAATGATGATTGAATTGTTTTAACTTTTCAACTGCCTTCATTCTAACAATTGAAATAACTTTTTAGGGCCTGGTTTGGTGGCTCACACCTGTAATCTCAGCACTTTGGGAGGCTGAGGTGGGAGGATTGCTTGAAGCCAGGAGTTTAAGACCAGTTCAGGCAACATAGTGAGACCCCTGTCTCTATAACAACATTTAAAAAATTAGCTGGGCATGGTGGCATGCACCTGTAGTCCCAGCTACCTGGGAGGCTGAGGCAAAAGGATTGCTTGAGCTCAGGAGTTCAAGGCTCCAGTGAGCTATGATCGTGCCACTGCACTCCTGCCTGAGTGAGAGTGAGACTCTGTCTCAAAAACAAACAAACAAAAAAATTAAACTAAACTACAAGGCTGTAGGAACCATAACAGCATGTACTGGTATAAAGGTAGAGACATAGACCAATGGAACAGAATAGGGAACCTAGAAATAAAACCATATAGCTATGACCAACTTATTTTTGACAAAGAAAACAAAAACATACACTGGGGAAAGGAAGCCCTATTTCATAAATGATGCTGGGAAAATTGGATAGCTACATGCAGAAGAATGAAACAGGATCCCTATATCTCACCATATACAAAAATTGACTCAAGATGGATTAAAGACTCAAATGTAAGACCTGAAACCATAAAAATTATAGAAAAAAACATAGGAAAAAGTCTTGTAGATATCAGCCTAGGCAAAGAATTTATGACTAAAACCCCAACGGCAAGTACAGCAACAACAAAAATAAATAAATGGTACTTAATTAAATTAAAAAAGTTTCTGCACAGCAAAGGAAATAATCAACAGAGTAAATAGACAATCTATAGAATGGGAGAAAATATTTGTAAACTATATATCCAAAAAAGGGCTAATATCTAGAATCTACAGGGAACTCAAACAAATTAGCAAGAAAAAAGTAAATAACCCCATCAAAAAGTGAGCAAAAGACATGAACAGAGTTTTTTCAAAAGAAGACAGACAAATGGCCAACAGAAATACGGAAAAATGCTCAACATCACTAATCATCAAGGAAATGCAAATTAAAAACACAATGAGATACCACCTTACCCCTATCAGAATGGTCATTACTAAAAAATCAAAAAGTAATAGATGTTGGCATGAATATGCTGAAAAAGGAATGCTTATACACTGTTGGTGGGACTGCAAATTAGTACAATCTCTATGGAAAACAATATGGAGGTTCCTCAATGAACTAAAAGTAGACCTACCATTGATCCAGCAATCCCACTGCTGGGTATCTACCCAAAGAAAAAGAATTCATTTCATCAAAAAGACACTTGTACCCAAATGTTTATTGCAGCACAATTCACAATTGCAAAGATATGGAATCAACCTAAGTGCACATCAGTTGATGTGTGGATAAAGAAAATGTGGTGTATACATATAACATCTAGTACTGCTCAGCCATAAAAAGGAATGCAATAATGTCTTTTGCAGCAACTTGGATGGGACTGGAGAATATTATCCTAAGTGAAGTATCTCAGGAATGGAAAAACAAATACCACATGTTCTCAATAATAAGTCGGAGCTAAACAATGGGTACATATGGCCATATAGTGGTGTAAAGGACATTGGAAACTAAGAAGGGGGAGGGTGTCAGGCAGGCGAGGGATAAAAACTTACTTATAGGGTACAATGTGCACTATTCTGGTGAAAAGCACACTAAAAGCCCTGACTTCAGCATTATACAATTCATCCGTGTAACAAAAACACTTGTACCCTCTTAACATTTTGCAATTTAAAAAAATATTTTACCAGTTTCCTCATTAATCAGTGAGGTAAATAAAATATTTGCCACATTTTTTTAAAAAACAAAAAATAACTTTTCAGGATTCTTTGTCTTAGCACTGGATTCTATAAAAGACATATCACCTTTTTAGAGACACTTACTGGCTAGGGTTTATAATTGCAATAAGGAGCAAAAAATTTGCATAGTATATACAGCATATAATTGTTTATGAATATGGATGGAAACAAACACAAAATAATGAAAACAACTGTGTCTGGGAGGTAGGAAAATGGGAGGCTTTCATTCAAATCTCTTTTAACACTACAGCAAATATATTTTTAACACATAGTTTAACAGTGCTTAAACAATGCTCACAAGGGGAATATAAGGGCTCTGAAGTGTTCACTTTGAATTCTTCACTAGTCAATTATTCTAAAAAACCTATTACAGCATCAGGGAGGAAGTTATCCATATTACATCCTAACCCAAAAGGTATTTAACACTGAAAAAGTGACAATAAGAAATGAACTTCAAAAACCAAGACTGGGAAAATACATTTCCTACCCCTCTCCTCCATAAAGTCCCACCAGGACAAGGATGAAAAAAGAGCCACTATTGCCTTTAATTACTTATTTTGCTATCTATTTCCAATATGGCAAAAACAGAGTGAATAGGAAAAAAGATTCCCACTTTAATTAAACTTTTCAAAGGAAGAGACAGAAAGAACTGACTGCAAAGCAGAGTTACAAAGAAGACTCACTGAATAGCAGGAAATCTTTCAATTATTGAAGCTGATAAAGCACTTTGTAAAGGCTCCTTTATCTAGTTGAAACTGAATACTTTTCACAGTATACTTCTTAAGTATAGCTAAAAAGAATTTCAGTTCTATTTTGACACCCATTATATTTTATTAGCCATGATCTAAAGAAAAAAATTTGCATTGATCCAGCAATCTTTTTGTTGCATACATTTATAAAGTTTTGTTGTGCATATATAAATTCCTGAGATCTGAGCAATAATATATAAATTCATATTGAAATTGAATACAAATAGAGTAGATATAAGACATGGTAGAAAGACTATTACTAGTGAAGGAGGGGGGGATTAACTTGTTAATATTTAAGTACGTACTTGATTTTATGTATTTTTTTGAACAGCTTTTTTTACTGTGGTAAAATATACATAACATAAAATCTACCATTTTAATCATTTTTAAGTGTACAGTTCAGTGGCATTAAGCATAGTCACACTGTTGAACAACTGTTACCACCATCCATTTCCAGAACATTTTTCCCAAACTGACGCTATTTACCCATTAAACAATAACCCCCATTCCCCCCTCCCCTCAGCCCCTGGCAACCCCCACTCCACTTTCTGTCTTTATGAATTTGACTCCTCTAGGTATCTCATATGAGTGGAATCAGATTCTAAAAGGTATAATACATATGTATTATATATATATTTATATATATAAATGTACACATCACATATCTTTATATATGACCTAGATATACTTAATGTATATATTGTGAGTAATGGCTGTCCATTTTAAAGATAGCATTTAAAAGCTAAATGGAGTATGACCAGTGTGAAGTGGGTCCCACTATTATGATTATTGTCTTTTTTAGAGCATAAGTACCTAATAGATTCTGTTGACAGTAGTGTTGAAATATTTGATTATGTCTCTGGAATATGTTGAGTAATTTGTTCACAGATTACGGAACAGGCACCACTGACCTAGAGAAACACTTCTGAACTCTGACCCCAACTGTGTATTGGGTCTGCAATGATAAATCATTTTTAATAAAGAATTATTTTGAAATATCTAGCAATGCTCAGCATAGTTGTTTCCTTCACCTTTTCTGTGTCTCTTGTCCTTAATGCACGTATTTATGTGTTTGTGCGTACAAAGTTCTGGCTGTCTTGCCTACATGTTTATGTACATATATTTACTCTTTTATGCCCAAGTACACGCCCACTTAAATGGCTCCAGGTACACAGAATTATATAAAGTATATAAATGGGCACATATTTAGGAAGGAGGACGGTTGAGAAGATGGTGTATAAGAAAAAGCATATGAATACCAGGATAAAGTGAGGATTCAGTATTAACTTATAAAAATATATAGATGGAGAAAATGGAATTATTAATACATGGAGTGGAAAAAGGACAGGAGTGAGTTAGTTAAGCAAGAGCTCTGAGTGGAAAACTTTGATCCCAGTGAATTGGGACATTCACCAGATGTGCTCTTGAGTCTTATAAAGTAAAACAAATGAAACTCTAAGATTTACCATTCTCTAATGTCTTCCTTGATAACTCTATGAAAAAAAGCACCTTTCTTGTCACTTTCTATCCCACCCATTACTCAGCTTTATTTTTCTTACCATCTAACATTATATAATATAATAATTTTTAAAAAAATTATATACCTCCCTGGAAAAATATAAGCCTCATCGACGCAGGGATTTTGCATGTCTTTCTCACCGTTGTATTAATATCTCCTCCATTTAGAGCAATGACTGGGAAATTGTAGGCATTCATTAAATATTTGTTGAATGAGTGAATAAATAAATAAATTTCACATTTAAGATCTCAGTTTGTTAAAGTGATGAAGGCCACCTCATCTCCTCAACTATTTAGAAAGAGGCAGGACATGAACAAAGAAGAACTATCAAGGAAAAGTTCAAAAATTTCCAAAACTGACAGCTCAGAATTCTGGAAACATTAATGTACTCTAGGCTAGAGGTTAGTAACTAGTTCTAAAATGAACATATGTTCTTTATTGAAAAAGAAAAGATTATTGCACACTGTATTCCAACTCTAAAGAAGAAAATCATTAGAGAATCCTTATCTAATTGGAAAAAATTTCCCAACTTTCCCTAAGTTTGACTCACTTCAAGAACCTTAGAGGTCAAAACCAAACCAAAACAAAAACTCTTGGATTAATGAAAATGACTTATATACAGCTCTAAGTAAATGTAGATAAATTGCTCTGGTGCTCTGATGACACATTGCTGAAGTTACAGATTTTACATGTCTTACTAACTTGCATACTGGATACCTATGGTATCTCTCATCCCTTTTCAAGCTGGGGGGAAGGGGCCGGTTGTATAAGTGGCAGCCTTGAAGGAAAAAAATCAAATACTCATAATAAGAGTTCAAGTAGTTTCTAGACTTACTCAGGACCACATAAATATTGGAAAATGTATGGATATTTTCAGCCTTGTTAAAAACTTGAGGCATCAGAAATCAATGCATTTTTATCTCAAATATTATTGAAATAAAATAACTTGCTTATGTATTGATTGAGCACATTTATAGGTACTTATTCTGAACTAAGTACCATGTTGGAACTGAACTTACAATTTTAAGTGAGATGGTTTATGGCCTCATGAAGTTTATGGTATTGATGAGGAGGAGGGGTGAAATCAGAAATTAAACAATAATTACATGAATAATCAATTATTTAACATCATTTTAATTTTTAAGAAGGGGAATTATAAAATATTATAGCACATATAACAGTGGAATGATCAAGAAATTCTTTCTGCAAATGACATATAAGTGGAGATTTAATCTGTATGTTCAAAAAGTAACCACAATAATGGAATAATTTATTATCTACGTGGAAGAAAACCTTTAAAAAAGAAAACTTTTTTTTTTTTTTGAGACAGAGTCTTGCTCTGTTGCTCTGGGTAGAGTGCAGAGGCAACCTCAAAGTCCTGGGCTCAAGCAATCCTCTTGCCTCAGCCTCCCAAGTAGCTGGGACTACAGGTGTGCACCATGGTGCCCGGCTAATTTTTCTATTTTTAGTAAAGACAGGGTCTTGCTCTTTCTCATGCTGGTCTTGTACTCCTGAGTTCAAGCAATCCTCCCACCTCAGCCTCCCAGGGTGCTAGGATTATAGGCGTGAGCCACCGTGTTCGGCCTGGAAGAAAACCTTTAAACTGGACTACCTCACGTCATACTAAAAAATAGATTCCAAGTAGACTAAAGATCAAATTTTTTTTGTGGAAAACAAACAAAAATAAAAATATTTAGAAGAACATATTTAGGATAGGAGGGATTTCTTAAAACACAAGTACAAGCCATTAATGAAAAGATTGATAAATTCAATAAAAGAAATGACAATAAAATTAGAACTTCCATGCATGAAAAGATATTATGAAAATGTGAAAAATTAAGCCACAAATGGTGGAAGATATTTGCAACACATAAAAACAACAAAGGAATAATATCTCTAAAGTATAAACGCCCTGTCTTATTCACCAAGATATAGGAAACTAACCCAGCAGAAAAATGGGTTAAGACATTAGCAAGTAATTCACAATAGAGAAAACCCAAATGGAAAACTAAAATGAAAATATGCTCAATGTCAGAGAAAAACAAATTAAAAATCCCAATGAGACCCATTTTTACTTCCATTTATTTAACACAAATTAAAAAGTAAGATAATAGCAAGCATGAGTGAGAATGCATGGCTTCTCCCTCCCCACCTTCAGTTCTTTGCTTACATACCACCTTCTTAGTGCAGTTTTCTTTGATCTGTATATTTAAAATTACATCTCACATCCTAACACTCTCTATCCCTCTTCCTTGCTTTATTTTTATATATAGCAGTTCTCCCATCTGAGATATCATGTATTTATTTGTTTATTTTCTTTCTACCCACATTAGAATGCAAGTTTCATTTAGGCAGACAGTTTCATACACTTGGTTTACTGCTATATCCCCACGTCTAGAACAGTGTCTGTCACATGAGTACACAATACATATTTATTGAATGAACAAATGAATGGGCAGTGGGAACTACCATAAATTGCCGAGGCAGTATCTATTGATTCAAACAGTTTGGGAAGCTATTTGCCAATAATGTTGAAGATGTGTTTGCCATAAATTCAATGTTTTCAATTCAGGTATATTCTCTCAGTTATGCACACTTGCCAAAAGAGACATGTACAACACTCTTCATTTCAGCATTATGGTAATAGCAAAAATTTGAAAGCAATACAAGCATCCACCAATAAAATAATAAGCACATCTTAATGCACTACTACAATGGAATACTGCACAGCAGTTAAAGTGAATAAATTAGAGCTACCTGCATATCAGCAAGGATAAATTTCAAAAGCACAATGTTGAGAGGAAAAGACAAATTGCAAAACTGTGAATACAATTTGATACCAATTTGCAACCATATGATAAATATCCAAATTGACAATCAATATGCAAAAGAATTATTTGTCTTATAAAAGGGCTAAATGCAGAATTCATTTAAATCCTTGGTGTACAGAATCTATTTACAAGACATCTATCTATCTATCTATCTATCTATATATATATATATATAAAACAGGTTCAATTATATTGAGAATGATATATCTAGAGTTGAAACTTTTTGAAATGTTTGGATTATTACTTATCATTTGGATAAATAAGAATCAGTTTAATAATGTCTAATCAAGTATCAGCAAACCAATGTGGCATAGAATAACTATTCTCTGGAAATACTGTAATAAAGTTAGTTAATGAATTCCTCTTAGAAGTTGCTCACAGCTAGAATATAAGACCAAACCTTATGTCAGAATGCAACTTCTAACTATATAGATTGCTTTTCTAGAATATAAATTAATAAACTGCCTTAAATTGTAGAATCTTTATATATTTTTAAAGCAAAACTCATTGAGGAGTTTTTATTCAGGACTTGTAAAGAGTAAAAAGTTAATAATCTTGAATTTAACAAAATGCTATATCTTTTCAAGATAATATAAATTGTAATAGTCATCACAGATCTAATTTCCATATTCTTTTTTAAACCAACTAATCAAATATAAAATTGTTTTCTAAGCATTTACTAACACTAATCCAGAAAGTGGGTTCCCTCGAATATACTGATTTTGATAAAAGAAATCAGTCTGAAATGATCAGCTTGGTGCATTTTATTTATGGCTTTTATAGGGTTTACTGAATTGTTTTCCTGACACACAACTGATTTTGAAGTTTTCATGAAATCTTAAATCTCCTCCAAATAGCACTGGAAGCTTTAGCTTTAAGACTATTCATACTCTTTGAGAAATAAAGTTCTTGATCTCAAATTATTCCTTTTCCAATTTTCAAGGAAGATGGAAATGGGCAAGTCATATGATATAATTGCTCAATGTAGGAAGGAATAAAATATACTTAATACTAATCAAATTACTTTTTATTTTTTATTCCTCTTAGCATGCATGGACTGAATAAAGCTTCCTTCACTGGGGATAAGTCTATATCTAAATGTCAAAAACTATAACTCCCTGTGAAGCTTGCTTATTAAGAATTTGCTGTGGTTCATTTTACAATGACACCTTCATATTCAGTGGTGTCAGCATTTGGAGCAGCAATCCAGGATCAATTTATCTTAGCATTAAAAGGAGAAGGAAAAAAAGCAAAAGAAAGAATTGGTAGTTTTATAAGAGCATATGGAATCATTCAAAGATAAAACAGATTCATTGTGGCACACCCATGCAATCCCCTTCCAAACCACCCTTGCTACCCCCATCTCAAGCAGGAGGCACCACTGCACTGTCAGTATGAACACTGATAGCCCACAGGAATACAAAACAGCCTTAATGCCTCATTTGCTTAAGCAGCAAGACTATTTCATATCCTTAGATCATGTGCTGAACCCTCAGATAAAGTTGCCTTAAGGGCACAGAGCCTGGATGAGAAAAAGAGAGAAACTGCTTCAAAAATATTTTCCACCTGTATTTACTTCATTTTATAACTACAATCAAACCTCTGGAAAGACATTGTTAATATGTCCTGGAAAATAAAAGATGAAGTGTGGAATGAGCTACTCTTTGCAACTCCAGCTGCTTCATTCACAAATTACAATACCTGTCTTTCTTATTCAGAAGTTCTCTAAGGTGATTTTAAAAAGTGTCAATTAATTGAGTCAATTGAAATGTTCAAGAGTGAATTCTTCACAGTGAGATTGAAGCTGCTCAAGAGAAAATTAATGAAAGAATATTAAAAAATCTATGCAGGGTTAGGATAGATTTTATTTATATATAGCAATGAAACTATGTATTATACGGTTTCTATGTAGAAATCTCTTCACTTGCCTATCTAGGAAAGTCCAGGAAAAATCTGCTCTATATTAAAGTCATTCCTAATGTTGATACACTTAGAAAGAGAATTGAAAGTTATCCAGATGTAAAGTGAAACAAGAGGGGATTATAATAAGACCACAGACTTTAAACTATCTTTGAGTAATTAAAAAAATAGTATACTTGATTCTGTTGATTTTTTAAAGTCTTGCTGCTGAAAAATCTCTCACTTCCACTGTTACAAATTTCTGCCTGACACATTCAATCCAGTTGAATAAGGACTTATATCTTGAAAGTTATTAAATTTCAGTTGATTAGAAGTCTAGGTTCAGAGCAAATACATCACATTTTAGAATGCATATCTAGATGATATTAATAATTTTGGAGTTCCAATTCAAAAGATTTTGTAGTATGAAAATAAAGTTTGAATCTCATGCAATGTCTTGAACTTAATATCATACATTTTAACCAATTTTACGGAAAAAAATTGAATAAAGTACAAAAGCCTTCTTCAGCTCTTTAACTTTTCATATTCCAGGACTATCCCTTTCACACCCAAAGTTTCCACCTTCAGATTTATAGTCTCACACAACTAAAGACAGCACTATGAAGGACTTCTGGTTTACAAAAACCTGGGTTTTGATTATGGCTTCTTCAACCGACCAGCTATGTGACTTTTGGGAAAATTACTTGGCCATTTTGAACCTCAGATTTTTGTTTGCAAAATATAGATAGTGATATTTATGGGATTATTACAAGGAGTCTATGTCCAGCATAGTTCTTGCATAACAAATGCTCAGCACCTGTATCTGTCCTACAATTTCACTCCTTGAGAAACTTTAAGAGGATGAATACTTCTTCCTCCTTAAAGATAGTAAGTATCTTAACTCATAAAAACGATAATACATTAAGGTTAACGATTTTGACATGGTCTAATTGTGTCTTAGCCACTGAATTGTTTTTATTTCACCAAATCTACTGAACTCATTTCAAATGCTTTAACTGCTTCTTCCTTCACTTAAACCTATCTTTAAAAAGAAAAGATAATTCTCTTCACAGTTTCTTTCAAGTAGGTTTCTCAAATACTTTTTTCAATAACAGTATTTCTTCATTAGTGTTGCAATAATAATAAATGGCAATTATAATAGTAACAGATGTTGACAAGGTGATAAGATTTCTAGCTAATATTTACAGGAGAGGCACCCTACTTAGCACTTTACCCACTTTCTCATGTAATTTTCATAACACCGACTAAAAACAGGAATTGTTAGGGTCACCAATTTGCAAGTGAGGGAATTAAGCCTCAGGGAGATCGAGGAATTTTCCCAAGGCCACTTTAGTAAGCAGCAGAACTAGGACTCAAACCGGGGTTTGCCTAATAGCAAAGTATTTGCTTTTAACTGATCAGGATTCTCTTAGTGGGCAATTATTAAGTGTGATCCTTAAATAACCTGGTGATCAGTACTTTTGAAATTAAATGACCTAACACAAACTTACTCAGAAAACTTTAGAATAAAAACCTTTGAAACTTAACTTATTCCTAACGAAATCAAAATTTATTGTAACTTAACATCATAACATTTTATAATGCTAGCCTATTATTAATTAATCTTTAAGCATAATTTTGCTTTATCAACAGGTCTATTTCAGAACATAACAGCCAAAATGCTTTTCTCTTCATGGAATCTCAGTACAAGTTATCATTTTGTTAGTACATTTCACTCCCATGAATAGAAATAGAACCCACATTTATTCTTACATATTTATTTTCTTGTACTTATAAAAAGAATATAACATATATCATGGTCTCTTCTGTTTTTCTCAGACATTGTGGATAAATACAGTTTATTAAATGCTGCAGAGCCAACTGTTGTTTTTGTTGGTCTGTTAAACGTTGTAAGTCAGTTAAGCTTGCACATGTACTAATTGAGTGCACTGATGGGTTGTCAGTATAGATATTTAATTTAATAGAATAAAACAAACATACATTTGGAATTCAAAGTGATTTCTATAATCATTTTGAAGGAGAAGAAAAAATGATCCATATAATAGGTTATAAAAGTGTTCGGTAAAGTTGAAAAGTGAACCTGAAATCATTTGACTAATTGCTCATTTCAGCATATGTACAAGAGTGTTATAATTAAGAGTTTTGAAAGTGCAGTTACCAAAACTGTCCTGTAAATTTTTATAGTAGGAATAGATCAAATATAAGCAGAATACAGGAATTTCTAAAATGGAAAATAGAAGCAAAAATGTTTTTAAAAATGTTTTTCTTCTCTTTATTTATTTTTAAAAATTCACAAATAAGAATTGTACATATTTATCATGTACATATTGTACATATTGTTTTGAAATATGTATACATTGTGGAATGACTAAATTCAGCTAATTAACATATGTATTACTTCACATAGTTATCTTTTCTTGTGGTGAGAACACTTAACATCTATTCTCTTAGCAATTTTCAAGAGCACAATACATTGTGATTAATTATAGTCACCATGTTATCTAATAGATCTCTTGAACTTATTCCTCCTAACTGAAATTTTGAAATTTTGTATTGTTTGATCAACATCTTCCCCCACCCATGTTTCTTTTTGAAATAAGAAATTAACTATTCTGTAGTATTTGTCACTGTATCTTCCTCTTGACAGTAAATTAAAATATGGATGATAATTGATTTCTGGCATGGAAGAAATCCATGTTGACTTCCAATGAAAGCACTTATGTACAAAATGAACTCAATAGACCAAATTCCTGAAGTCTCAAGTGAATGCGACAGTCATTTGCTGTGTCTGCCTTTTGGCACTAGATTATAATCTGAGTTCTTAAACTTGATATGTAGTCCACAAACTCTGTCTCTTTTTCACAGAGTAAAAATCATAAGCCAATGAATGTGCATACTGCAACATTGAAAGATTTTATGAAAGATTGTGTGAAAGATTTTATGGCTAGGAGCCAGCAAACTAGTCCACTTCTTTTCAGAAAAGAATTGTTTCTCACACTTATCAAAATAATTATTTATTTTAATTCAGTTATGAAATAATAAAAATGTTAGAAGCACTTGCATTGTTTCATTAAAATGGTCACATTAAAATTCTTGTTTCCAAATTCCATAAATCCAATGTTTATCAAATATCCAAAGTTGAGTTGCTGAATGTTTGTGAGACCATTGAATAGTCTTAAAATGAATATCTTCATTTTCTTATGAGGACTTTAGTATTTTTTGCATAACAGAATGCTTCAAAAGAATAATATAAAGTGGGTTAATGCACTCTGACATTAGTTCTTTCCTCAAAAATCTATTATTGAATATCTACAGTATAGAAAGACTTGTGTTTGCATCATGTCTGTATAAGCCTGTGAAGGCAGATTTACACACAATGAAAATACTACAATTCTGGGTATGATGCATGTTGTAATAAAAGTAAAAATTTGGGGTTATAGAGGAGGGAGTGATTAATAGGGGCAGGAAAAGTGTTGTGGACAAAACTGACGTTTGAGCAGGATCTTGGAAGATGTTGACGATTGTGACAGGGATTACGGAGGAGAACTGCACTTCTAGTTTCAAATTTGATATGAAAAATCGACCTGGAATTTGGCAATTATTTGAAAGGTTTCACTTACATTTTAAGACAATTTCAAAAGATTTTAGTTTCTTTCATTTTTCTATGTGAATGTCAGCTCAGTTTTATTCACTATTGTGAACGCCAAGGGAGAAGAAATTTTAAAAAATATCAAATCCTGCAGCAATATCATATAGCCTGAGAAACGGAAAGAGAGTATTGAGCGAGACAATTCAGAAGTCATTCCTATTTTTGCAGAGAGACGGTTTAGAGGTTTTAGAAGTGGTGATGCTGACTATTGACAGTGGAAGGAACCGAAAATGAGGTGAAGAAATGGTGACAGCTGATGTGGAAGCAGAATGGTAATTTGAGAGGGAAGTGAAATTAAATAAAGGGAAGAAATCAAGAGATTCAAATTTGGAAGATGGCAAAGATTAGCCAGCTAAGGTAAATAATGGATGATGAAGAAGGGTGGAACATGGTCAGTATGTAGATGCCAAATAGGTTACACTCCATGAGTTAGGGAAAAAGTCCAGAATATGTTGCCTTTTTAAATAGAATTTAATAAGTTTTAATACAGCATGGTTATGGTTATTGATATATATAAGAAGCCTACCTTAAGCAGTATGTAAATATATTTCTTGTGAAGTTATAGTGCTGTCTTAACAAGAAATCTCAGTATGTTTTCTGGCTTGGAATGTGTTAAAACAGATATGCATATATCCATTTTATAGAGCTTTGCAGATTACAGAGGATTTTCAAATACAATATCTCATTAAATGTAACCAATAAAGGAAGATGGCATTGTCTTTTTACAGTTGAGAAGTTTAGTGGCTTGGATAGGTTAAGTGACACGCCAAAGCTATGCTACTAAGAAATGGCAAAGTGAGCACTCCTACTCCTACCCCAGTGCTCTCTGGCTGTTTCCTAATCAGCTGGTTTGATCTCTGTCTATAGTAACTATCTGTCCAAGGACTGACGTACATACACAGAAAATAGAGCCAAAGAATGACAATGTGTTGGTGATTTTTCAACATCATTTAATGTGGGTATTGCCATGACCATAAAACATGGCAGGAGGTGGGTAGTCTAAGCTATCCTAATTACTTCATGGTATTCATTGTTGTTCATTTCTTTCTCATGATTCCTCTGGTATTTACCAAAGCAAACTTTCAGTAATTATTTGAGTTGTACAGAAGAAAACGTGCACTGACAAATAGAAGCATTTTAAGCCTTTTGGTTCCATACTTCTCAACATAAATTACTTTTCTTACAATTTTATTTAATACATTTTTAGGTTGTGTCATTATAATCCAATCCTATGCTAAGTGTTAAGTAAACCTATGCTATGCTAAGTGTTAGGTAAATTCTGGATGAATTTTGAAAAATACACAAACTAGGGGCTAAGAGCCTTATTTATGAAAAATGCATCAAGGTATTTCCAACCTCCAGTGCCCTACCATAGCACTCAGTCAGCCACTGTTTGGACATTTCTTTGATACACATATTTGGAGTTTGAGATCTTGGAAGTGAGCATTTCCAGGTAATTATGAATTCACAACACGATCATGCACGTGTGAGTCCCTGAGGTGAAATGAAAAGAAGGGTCACCAGACATGAAGAAATGAAGTAGCTCTCAAGACAATTTAATGGGTCGTCAGCATTGATGCCACGTAAGAAAATGCATGAGGAGAAAGAAAAATTTTGATTCAGAAATACGACCATTAACTTTAGAATATGGAGGGATGTCTGGAAGGCAATAAAGATTGGGAGATATGACCAGATGTTTGCACTTCAAAATCATGAGTTTCAAAAATTGTTAAGGCAAAGGTGGTAAATCAACACATTGGAGATATCAGTGGAAGATTGTAAAGGATTAAAACTGCGTCCTGTGTGGACTGGAAGACTCAGAGGCTTGTACGTGGGAGTGAGAGCATTTCAGAGGAAGAGGTACCATGTATGGGAAATAAGCCGTTAATCAGCACAGGATATGGACGACCTACTGAAGTGGAAGAGTAAAGATACATGAGACCCTGTTAACAGCAAAGGAGAAGGTTCGGGGGCTATGTGGAAGACATGAGTGAGGAAGTTGGTGGGGTATGTGGCCAGGCAACAGGGCAGGGCGAGGTGGGGATGAGCACGTGGCAGTGTACAGGGCAGCAGCAACACAGAAAAGAAAGTGCAAGCGACATGGAGGGCAATGGTCTGAGGAGGAAGACCGGAGATGTGTATGGTGATTGGTGAGTTCAAACCCAAATGTCTTATGAACTGTTTCTCCCCTCTCTGATACTCAAATTTTAGACCTCTTCTTTTCTGTCTTGGCCCAAAACTCTCCTACTTTTTGATTAAAATCATTCCAGTGCTTCTTGTGTCTCTCTTACGACTTTTCTAGCCATTTCTAACTTTCATTTACGGTTCTTTGCTCTTTGTTTTCCAATCTTATTTCCTGTCTTGATTTATATTTCTTGAATCTTCTGGGACTTATCATCTCTTAAAGGCTGATTAATAGTAGTTTTCCACTCAATATACTTGTTTGAGGAGTTTTGCTCTATGTAGGTTGGTTTTTCCATAATATTTTTTTTCAGGTTTTTATGGTCCCAAAGTATTAGTGCTATGGTCCTTTTACTGCATTCTCACATAATGCAATCACTGTGGTCCTTGACTAATGGTAAAAAGTTAAATTTCTCAGTTTGATTCATAGAGCAATATAATATTAATAATAATTTACAACAGCACTTCAGTTTTTTAATGTGCAGTTTTAGGTACAGAAAAAATTAAATGCTACCACTCTTAACCATACTCAGAATAGTAACATTAAAAATGCATATTTTCTCCCTAAAATTATTTAGCCTGCTTTTCTAGATTTCTGCTATAAAAAATGAAGACTTTCTGATGTCAAGCTCTTTAAATAGAAAGCAAAACAGCTTGGTAATTTTACAGAAGAAATACCCTTAGGGAGTATCTAGTTTTCAGGTCATAATTCTTCAGACAATTTTCATTTGAGTCAAACAGATGTATCTTTGTGTATTTGGATTCCAGTATTAACTTAAGAGGGTCTAGTAGGGTGAAGCAGATGTCAACGATGTCAAACAAATGTTCACTTTGCTTCATCCAGATAATACTGTGAATTATATAGTTTCTAAATGCAACACTAGCCTTGACCTTATGAGTTTCCCTTTGTTTCTAGAAGCTAATATAAATAAATAAACTGATACAAAATGTTACACATATTCGAGCCTGTACTTTAACAATTTCTTGTTAATGCAGAATCAACATTTAGCAAATGGATAAAAGAAATAGTCAAACTCAGGGCCAGATGGATTTACATTTTGGAGTGTGGTATAATATAGCAGATCTTAATTCAACTGACAATCACCAACAAGTTATAACAGCTCTCCCTACATGCAATAGCATCTTTTCACCATATTTATATTACAGTAAGTAATGATACTTGTAGACAATCATAAAAATTAATGAATGAGCTAATGAGGGATTCCAATCTATAATCTGAATGAGAAAACACAGTTAGCTATGGTGCAGTGAATTAGGCCAATCTGCAAAAACTGTAAATAGTTACTGAGAAATAACATGTTCCTTCCTTCAGTCAATGAAGAAAACTTTATAAACATATATCAAGTGTAAGTAATTGCTGTGCTGGATACAGGAGGAATGAAGAACTTTAAATGTAGTAGGAGGGATAGAACTTATCAGATACGTCATTACATCACATATGATTAAAACTAGAAATTATTTCTGCAGTGGCTTAAAGGGAATGGGGCTGAGTGTACATATTTCCAAATAGCTAAATAAAAACTAAAAATTTTGAAACAAATATAAAAATTAAAATATTACTTAATGATTCTTAAATAAAATTACTAATGCTGAGAATTGTGCATAATAATAACTAAAATTTATTGACCACTTTCTATGCAGCAGATACATTCTTGGTGTTTTACATGTGCTAAACTTAAATAATCCTCACAATACCTGCATGAGGGAGTTTGTTGGGCTCTTCCAGGCATGTCTCTGCCTCAGTACTTTTGCACATGCTGTTCACTCTGCCCAGAAAGCTTAGATACCCATGTGGCTGACTCCCTCACTTTCTTCAGGTCATTACTCAAATGGCATCTCAGTAAGGCTTTCTTTTCTGATCCCTCTTCTAAATTTGTAATGCATCCACTAATTTTTATCTTTCTTGTCCATTTTTTCTCCTTAGCACCTGTCACTTTTTATTAATTAATAACATACTCTATATTTTACTTGTTTGTCTTTTTATTGCTTCCCCCCATTTGAATATATATTCTATGAAGTTAAGAATTTTTATCTCTTTTTTGACTTCTATATTCATGGTTCCTACAACAATACTGGGCATATGTTAAGTGTTCAGTGAATATTTGTTGAATGAATAAATGTGGTCAGGACTATTATAAAAATATACACACTATTTACATGGTAATAAAAATCTTTATATTGAAATATATTTATATTGGATATCAGCATATAAAATTCTATGATATATCCCAGAATATGAAAATGAGAAAGTATATATATAATATGCATATATATTAATTCTTATACGCAAAGGGCAATGAAATAGTCCCTAGCATGTGATCATAGCATCTAGTTCAGGTAATAAAATCATAATTCATTTTCTTAGACATAATAATAGCTACCATTTGTTAGGCATCTATTAAGTTATATTGCTAAAAATCATAATCGTTGCAATTATTTTCCTTATATATTTTATAAATGAAACATACTGAAACTAAGCAAAGTTAAATAACTTATTGTAGGTCACAAAGCTAATAAGCAGCAAAGCTGGGGTTTGAACTCTGGTCTGTCTGTAGCCAAACCCTAGATACTTTTCACTATACCTTGCTACCCTCCTTGCTTTAATGCTTAAAATATAACAAACTATTTATATTTTAACTATTTTTTTAAAACTTCTGTACCCAGACCTATTGACCACATTAAAACAAAAATAGCACACCCATAAAATGCTTTGAATAATCTGATAATTACCTTTCAAGAAAACAGAAAAAATGCATTAATTATTTCATGCTCTGATTAAATTTGTCCTAATCAATCTATCATTTGTCAACATCTAAAAATCATCATTAAGTTTCATTTTAGAAGTTTGAAAGTAAGCAATTAAATCAACTATGAAAACAGATATTTTGTGACAAATTAAAGATAACATCTATTTGTAGTTCACATTTTAAATCAATAAAATAACCTGATATTAAAAGCTATTGCACAAATCATTTATAATTGGAAAGAAATTTTTAAGCCAAACAGATTAAATACATATTTATATAATAAAGGTTTTATAAGCATACCTTTTGTAAGTATACATATATTTTAAAATGGCATTAAAATGAAAGTCTTATTATATATACCTGATGCATTATATTGGAATGATTATCTAGTTCAACTTTCCCAGTGAGAGAAAAGACTGGAAAGAGTTAGGGTATGTATTTAGAATTGAACTTTGATGAGCCAAGCTCATTTAAACTTGTGATGAGAATATTTATTTCTGGTTCAATTGTTTACTATTTTCCTCAAGAACATACTCATGACAGCTCATTAGGAGAGCAATTTGCCAGTATTTATCAAAAGGCTTCAAAATGTTCAGACCCTCTGATTTAGTAATACATTTCTGGGAATTTATGCCAAGACAATAATTTGAAGTTTAGAAAGAACTTTATACACAAATGTGTTTACTACAGTGTTGTTATTTTAAAATATTTTAAATTATAAAACTAATGCATGCTCCTTAATACAGAAACACATAGAGAGTGACAGTGCTTCTTCTCAGAAGCCCCTTCATCCACACCCTCCCTCAGAAATGATCTTATCAACAGTGTGTTTTTTATAGACTTTGAGGCATTAATTTTAAGAAAGTATATCATACACATGCACTCCCACAACATTGTTTCACACAGATGGGATCATGTGATGAGATCAATTATTTTTATAAAAGCCAAAACCAGAATACCTACATAAAGTATGACATAGCTACTATACAAATTGCTATACAGACTTTAAAAAGTTTGCAAAGAATTTATAACATAAAATATGTGTATCCTGTAGCATTAAGAGAAAAGGAAGATATAAAATTATATATGGTATTATAGTTATACATAGGCATTCATACACATTCGAGGATGAAATAGATTCAACTTATTACCAGTTATCTTTGGGTGATAGGATATTGGGTGATTGTTTTTGTCTCTTTGACTTTTCTGTGTTTTCCAAATTTGTAGTGGTAAATGTAATGTTCAGTTAGATTTTTGAAGGATGTTTTCTTTATCCGGAATCAGAAATTTTGAATTTGAATATTTTTTAAAAGTCCATGTGTTCTGTTTTTAAGATTACATTATTAATCATTTAAAAGATCTTAGGTTGAAGAGAAAAATTAAAATATGCTTAATTGACATAATGTATTGATGCTGAAGGACTATGTTTCCTTCATATTGGTAAAATGCCCTTTCTGTTACTATTGGCAATAAATGCTTGAGTCTTAGCTTTTATATGAGACAATTTTATTTTAAATTTCTTTTGGGGTAAAACAAGGAGAAAATGTTAAATTAATAAGTTTAACTCACATGTTTCAAAGTCAGTTGATGGTTGGGTGAAGAGTCAATCTCTCTTTTCTTGAGTTCAGGGAAGCCTGCACTGGAGCAATTTAAAGAGTATCTTTTCTATGCAGATTTATTTGTTAATCATTTATTTATCCCCAAACTATTTATTAAGTGCTTATGATTGCCAGGGACTTTAGTACTACTGAATTCTTTCTCAGAAGGCAGTACAGTTCAACATATTGAGTCAGTGATTCAACATCTTGACACCTTATGGAAAAGAGGCAGAATGCTTTGCTTCTACAGTAGTGGAAGAGGTAGTATATTAGTTTGCTAGGGCTACCACAACAAAGTACCACAGAATGGGTGACTTAAAACAGAAATTTGTTTTCATACAGTTTTGGAGGCTAGAAGTCTGAGACCAAGGTGTCAGCAGGGGTGGTTTCTTCTGAGGCCTCTCTCCTTGGTTTGTAGATGGCTGTCTTCTCCCAATGTCTTCACGTGGTCTTCCCTCTGTAAGTATTTGTGTCCTAATTTCCTCTTATTATAAGGACACCAGTCATATTGGATTAGGGCTCATCCTAATGACCTTATTTTAACTTAATTACCCCTTTAAAAACCATATCTTTAAATACCTTCACATTCTGAGGTACTAGGGATTAGGACTTCAACATGTGAATTTTGGAAGGGCACAAGTCAGCTCATAACAGGCTGAGTGCAGGGGAGTTAGATAATCTGAGTTAGTATAAAAAACTTGGTCACTTATTCTAGCTTACTGTAAGAATAATGTTATTGTGGTGGGTATATACGATCTTTCCATTCTTTATTCTGTCATTCAACAAATGTTTATTGAGTGACCAGTCTTTCCAGGCCTTGTGCTAGGCATTCAGAGATGTGAATATTTAGTACTTACCTTAAGGAGCTTTCAGTCTGAAAGGGACAAATATAATGTCTTTGTATATAAAACTTTATATACAAAGCATAGAAAGAAAGTTTTGAATCACACGGATCTGGGTTGAAAGTCAAGCATTGTGAATTATCTATCTTGTGCTTTTGGACAAGTTACCTGACCTCTCCAAAATAGTTTTCCCTTTTGCAAAATGAGAATAAAATAATCTACCTTTCAAAGTTATTATAAAGATCCAGTTAGATGGCATACATAAAATAACTCTTAGAGTGCTAAGAATATAGCATTATCAATTAATTTTAGCAAGCATCAAGTAGCAGTGGGGACATAACTGGAAGAATTAGAAGAGAATGTCCATGTGGACGAGGTACTATTGAAGGCCTTCATCTTTCTATCAGGTTTGAAGTTCTACACTGCAGCTTTTTAGAGAGAGAATAAAACATGCTGTTTTTCTAGTAGCCCTGTTTCCACTTTCTGAGACAGGAATTTCATAATCACACCTCTGAGATCCCCTCTATCCCCTCATTCTTAGCTGTCGACCTCACTTTTTGCCCCATAGAGGAACAGAAATATCAGATGTGAACTCCTTCATCTTCCTGCCATCCAACCGAGCTGCACCTGCATAAGTGCCCCTCTTCCCTCCTCTTAACCATGGAGGACGTGTCATTCCTCCCATCAAAGGTCAAATCTTCATCGTATTCTTAAGTGCTTTTTTCCTTTGCTGATTATTTTTCTCTCCTATATCAGTCTTTTCCTCTCTAATAGATCATTTCCAATAGCATACATACATGTTATAATTTTTTTCATCTTAAAAAATGGCCAAGAAACATATGAAGAAATGTTCAACATCATGAATCATCAGGTAAATGTGAACTAAAACCACAACAAGATACCACCTTACACCTGTCAGAACGGCCATTAAAAAGACAAAAAACAATAGATGCTGGTGTGGATGCAGAGAGAAAGGAATACTTATACACTGTTGGTGCAACTGCAAATTAGTACCACTTCTATGGTACTAATAAAACTAATAAAACTATAAAACAGTATGGAGATTCTTCAAAGAAATAACCGTAGACCTACCATTCAGCCCAGCAATCCCACTACTGGGTATCTACCCAAAGGAAAAGAAGTCATTTTATCAAAAAGTCACTTGCACTCGAATGTTTATTGCAGCATAATTCACAATTGCAAAGATGTGGAATCAACCTAAGTGCCCATCAATTCATGAGTGGATTAAGAAAATGCGGTATATGCATACCATGGAGTGCTACTCAGCCATAAAAAGGAATGAAATAATGTCTTTTGCAGCAACTTGAATGGAACTGGAGACCATTATCCTAAGTGAAGTATCTCAGGAGTGGAAAAACAAACACTACATGTACTCTGTAATAATTGGAAGTTAATCGATGGGCACACATGGGCACAAAGTGATGTAAAGAACATTGGAAACCAAGAAGGCTGAGGTTGGGAGCGGGTGAGGGGTAAAAATTTACCTATCAGGTACAATGAACACTATTCTGGTGATGGGCACACTAAAAGCCCTGACTTAAGCATTATAAAAGGTATCTATGTAACAAAAACACCTGTACCCACTTAATATTTTGAAATAAAAAAATTTTGATGCCAGTTCCTTTTTTAGTTACCATGCTATTTCCTTATTCCCCTTTATAACAGAAATACTTGAAAAAGTTGTCTATACTTATTATTTCAATTTTCTCTTTTATACTTATCTCTTATACTCATTTTAAATCAGACTAATTGGATTTTCATCCTCACCATTCTTCCAAACTTCTCTTGTTAATAACAGTGGCCTTCATATTATCAATCCAGTGGTCAATTCTAAATCTCACTCATTAAATCAATCCTTCTTTGAGTTTTTTTCTTCCCTTGTCTTCTAGATGCTACACTACTTTGTTTTACTTCCACTTCCCTGGCCATTCCTTCTCGTTGTCCTTTGTTTGTACTGCCTTTTGATCTCATCTCTTAACATGGGAGTGCTCAGAGCTCATTACCCAGCCCTCTTCTCTTCTGCTGATAGCTCCCACGTTTATATTTGCAGTCAGGACCTCTCCCCAGACCTCTAGGCTTCCACAATCAACTGCCTAAGTCCTCTCCATTGGACTGTCTAATAGGCATCTCAAACTTATTATGTCCCAAACTGGATGCCTGATCTTTTCCCCTCCACCCCCACTGAAATCTAGTCTTTCTGTAGTCTTCCACATCTCTTGATCACACTCCATATTTCAGGTGCAAAGGCCAAACGCGGGAGAGACATTCTTTTTTTTTTTTCTCTTATCTCATCTCATCATAAACTTCTCTCTCCCTGATCCCACATCCAACCCATCAACTATCAATATTCAGACATATCTATATTCTGAACACTGCTCACTCTCTTCACTGGTACCAGCAATGTCCGAGATAACATCATCCCTCATGTGGATTACCATGAGTAGCGTTATAACTGTTCTGCCAGCTTCTACCTTTCTCACTTTCAGTCTGTTTTCAATGCAGCAGCCAGATAATGTCTCTTCTGTGCTCAAAACCCTACAATGGCTCCCCATTCCCCCAGAGTAAAATTGGGATCCCTGCAGTGGCCCACAGAGCTTCCATTTGTCTGGCCCATGATTGCCTCTCTGACCTCGTCCTATACTTCTCTCCTTCCTTGCTCTTTCCACTCAAGCTGTACTAGCCTCTTTGCTATTTCTTCAGCACATGGTGGCATGCTCCCACCTCACTGGGTGAGCACTCTGTCTGGGATGCTATTCCCTTAGATATCTACAAGGCTCACCCCTAGAGTTTCTTCGAGAAGACCTGACATGACTATCTTTTTTAAAATTGCAAACTGTCCACCCCACTCCATAACTCCTACCTTTTGTTTTTTTACAGCACTTATTATCTTCTAATGTTTTATATAATTTACCACTGAAATGCAAGTTCCACGAAGGCAGGGATTTGTTTGTTCACTGTTATATCTTAAGCCCATAAGGCAGTGCCTGGTTCACAGTAGCTGCCTGATGAGCATGTGTTGACGGAACGATTGGACTGCAGAGGTAAAACACCGAAAGCAGTGAGATGCGTAAGGATGCTGTCAGCGCAGGCGGTGGTGGGGCCTGAACAAGAGCTATGAGGATAGAGAGGAGGAGGGAAGTCTGAGATGCTCATCAGGCTTCTAGAACAGGGTGTAGGGATTCCCTGGGTGGTACAGGGTAGCAGTTGGGGGTGGGGGAAAGGTGAGTGTGCTCAAAGGCATCTCCGTAGATAACTGGGTGGATGGCGATAAGATGAATTCGGTGAATTAGGAAGGAGAATACAAGAAGTAGAGAAAGTTTGGCAAGGGAGAGACAAAGAGTTCAGTTTTAGATAGTCTATGTCAGAGATAGGGTCGAATAGCTGAGGAAACATGTCTAGTAGAACAATAACTGCATCTGAACAACAGCAGCGGCAGCAGTAGTGGTAGTAATAATAGTAATAGTTACCATTTACTGAACATTAACAATGTCAAGCATTGGTTAAGTACTTCGCATATATCAACTCTGTTAAATCTCACAACCCTTCTCCTGCATCCCCCTTTTAGAGATGAAGAGACTGAGAACATAGAGAAATTAAGGACAATTTGCTCAAAGTGACAACTTGACTTGTCTGAATGGAATTTGTATATGGAATGTAATGAGTGGAATTAGTTAGGGGCAGAGTCAAAAATAGAAGCCCTGGTAGTCTAGCTCTGGAGTCCCTTAAGAGTTGGATATAAGTGTCTAAAAATTGATGGAGAAAACTGGGTGATAAGCAGAGAGCTGGAAGTACCTAACGTGTAGGTAATAATCCAAATCCATGAAAGAAGATGAGATCATGCGGAGAGAGTCTGGACCACTACTCCCACCATCACTAACTACTTGTGTCATTTACGGAGCACCTATTCTAGGTCAGGCGTTTTGCTATGATGGTGAACAAGACAGTTCCGATCTCTAATCCTATGGAAATTACCAGTAATTAGAAATAACAGCAATTGTTATAGTTGTGACACTAAAATAAGAGATTTATGGTGGGGAAATTCAAGGAGTTGGGGGAGCACACGGCAGATGAACCTGACCCAGTTCTAGGAGTCAGGGGAAACCTCTCTGAGGAAGTGACATCTGAATTGGAAGGAGAGGGACTGGTCAGAGTGAGCAGATGGATTTTGATACAAGGAGTCTTAAGTTAAAAAAACAAGTTAGTGAAAGTAAGGGAGTAAAAATCTGTAAGGCTTTGAGGTTGTGGTCAGAAAAGGGGCAAAGCATTCACTCACTACCTGTTATATACACCATTATTCAACAATTTCTAACTCATTTTTTCTTTACATGGTTAAGAGTATGAATGAGAATGTATTTTCTGGGCAGAGTCCTTATATTCATATGCCAGGAGAGATGTTTTGCCTTTTTTCCTGTTTATCAAGCCATAAAGTGTTACTTGTTATTCTGTTTGTAAATAGCCTGGACTAATATGGAAGATACCTCCAGAAGATTTGCCATCCTCAGCAATGGTCATTTAAACCTTGAACAAGAGAATCTTTTACCACCCCTGCTTACCTATTTTTTTAAAGAAATAATTAAATTAATTTAATTAAGAAATAATTTGTTTTATTTCTTACAGATCTGAAATATATTTCTCAATATGTTATGATAAAGATTCTTTGCTTGATCAAACTTTGGTCAGGCTCCTAAACCTTCTCCTAGGCCCATTTGTGTACTTCCTTGTAAAAGGCAGTTTTGGCACAAACTCTGGAAATTCAGTTTAGCAAGGAACCCCCCCACTGCCCCATCTGATCAACCTCCATATCTGGTGGGTTTCTCATCCTCCACCCTTTCACAGGTGATGTCTGATCACCCTGGCTTGTCTGCAGCAAGAATCCTTGGTCGGTTTAGCCAGAATCCCCTTTACCCCTGATGTTTCCTCTTAGTAGTTTTCCATCCACTGATCTCCATCCTGCCTCTTGGCTTTAAATTTCCACTTGTCCATGCTGTATTTGGTGTTGAGCCTATCTCTCTCCTCCAGTGCAAAATCCCATTGCAGTGATCCATATACCCATTGCCATAGTCCTAAATAAAGCCTTCCTTATCATGTCTTAAAGTGTCATTGAGGCTGGGCATGGTGGCTCATACCTGTAATCCAAGTACTCTGGGAGGCCGAGGCAGGAGTATTGCTTGAGGTCAGGAGTTTGAGATCAGCCTGAGAAAGAGCAAGAGCAAGAGCAAGACCATGTCTCTACCAAAAAAGAAAAATTCACTGGGTGTGGTGTCACATGCCTGTAGTCCCAGGTACTCAGGAGGCTGAGGCAGGAAGGTGAGGTAACAGAGTGAAAAAGAAAATCACTGAATAATTTTTACTTTAACAGTTAATAAACCACAATTGTGTCATTTTTATAACAATGTAGGACAATCTTATGTATTGTAATCTCCTGAAACACAGACAGATTGCATATAGCTTATTTTTCTTCCAAATAAAATAAATGATTTTCCCAACATAAAAATTTATAAGTACAAAAACATATATCTTGGCATATCCAATGAAGAAAACTGGAAAAAGCTATTATTTATAAATAATAAAAACAATGGAGTGTTAATTGCCAAATTTTAAACCTGTGGCTGTGGAGCCATATGTGGCCTCTGGATCTTTCAGTGCGGCCTTTTTATTGAATCCAAATTTTATAGAACAAATCCTTTTAATAAAGGAATTTGTTCTGTGAGGTTTGGATTCTGTCAAGGGGCCACACTTGGGGATCTGGAGGGCCACATTTATGTAGCTTTTAGGCCACAGGTTCTCTACCTTAAAAAAACCAGAATATTTTAAGCAAGTACCAAAACACCAATACTGATGGAAAAATAACTTAAAATATCCCATTTTGAGGTATCTCCATACTACTTTCCATAGAGGTTTGCAGTCCCACCAACAGTGTATGAGTGTTCTTATCTCTCCACATCCACATCAGTATATGTTGTTTTGGGACTTTTTGATAAAAGTCATTCTCACTGGAGTTAGGTGATATCTTACTGTGGTTTTGACTTGCATTTCCCTGATGATTAGAGATGTCGAGCATTTTTTCATGTATTTATTGGCCATTAGTCTATCTTCTTTTGAAAAGTTTCTGTTCATGTCTTTTGACCACTTTTTTATGGGATTATTTAATTTTTTTTTTTTTTTGCTGATTTGCTTGAGTTCTTTATACATTCTGATTATCAGCACTTTACTGGATGTGTAGCATTCAAATATTTTCTCCCATTCTATAGGTTGTCTATTTGCTCTAATGATTGTTTCCTTGGCTGTGCAGAAGCTTTTTAATTTGATTGGGTCCCATTTATTTATTTTTGTTGTTGCTGTGATTGCTTTTGGGGTCTTCATCATAAATTCTTTGCCTGGGCTGGATGTCTATAAGAGTTTTTCCAACATTTTCTTCTAGAATTCTTATAATTGTATGCCTTAGGTTTAAGTCTGTTATCCATTGTGAGTTGATTTTGTGAGAGGTGAGAGGTGTGGATCCTATTTCAGTCTTCTACTTGTGGCTATCCAATAACTACCATTTGATCCAGCAATCCCACTACTGGGTATTTGTCCAAAGGAAAAAAAGACATTCTGTGAAAAAGACACCTGCACTTGAATGTTTATAGCAGCACAATTCACAATTGCAAAGATTTGGAAACAACCCAAGTGCCCATCGATACATGAGTGGATTAATAAAATGTGGTAAATGTATACCACAGAATACTACTCAGCCATTAAAAAAAGATGGTGAATTAATACCTCTTGTATTAACCTGAATGGAACTGGAGACCGTTCTTCTAAGCGGATTATCACAACAGTAGAGAAAAAAACACCATGAGTACTTACCATTAAATTGGAACTAGTAGATCAACACTTATGTGCACATAAAGAAATAACATTCATGGGAAATCCAGCAGGTGATAAGGGGGAAGAGGGGATGGGTAAATTCACAACTAACAGGTACAATGCATACTCTCTGGGGGATGGGCACACTTAACTTTGACTCTAACGGTACAAAAGCAATTTATATAACCAAAACATTTGTACTCCCGTAATATTCTGAAATTTAAAAAAATATATATAAAAATTCCATCTTAAGAAAGAATTGAAATCATATGCATTTATAGTAAGCATAGTATAAAACTATTTTGGCTAAATATGGCCAAAAATATTTTGGCTAAAATATGATCCTAGTCTCATAGGATCATATTTAAAAACTTGCTTTTCTTATCTTAAGGTGACTTCTAGTCAAAGAGTAAAACTTCCTCTTAATGTTGTATTTAAATAGATTAAACCACAAATATCATGATAAAAAAATCAGTTCATTATTCTTCAAGAACACAGAAACTTGTTGGGATATAACTTGAGATCTGAGCGGGGTTAGGCTGTAGGTTAGAAGCAGCAGTATGTGTGGAAATGGTGGACAATTCAAATGCCAAAAAAAAAAGCCAAGGGAGAGAGGCTATGCTGATGAGAAGGGTGGTTAGAGAAGTTTTTTTTAAGGTGACATCTTAAGAAGGTTAGAAATTTATGATTTAAATATGTTAGAAATTTATATTTTCACTATTAATGTGAAAGATATGTTGAATTATATTGTCTTAAGTTTTTGACCTGGGTTTTTTCTTCTGAAACAGATACTGGTGGTTTTATTCTGAAAGTTAAAAATATAAACTTAGGTTATCATTGTACCATGTTATACAATCCCACAATTTACACTGTTTATAATAACGGGGTAGGGGTTCCTGCCATTATGTGTGAATAGAAGCCATGTAAAATGAACTTTCTTCACATAAAAATTTGTAAAGCTATTCTACTGTATCTTCTTCTTATATAGGATGGTCTAGAATTTCCAGAAAGCTGATAATTCCTTTGGGGCCTAATTTGGTTCTTGAAGCTAGTAATATTTCACACTTCCATTTTAGCATACAATTAAGAATTTTATACCTTTACAAACAGTAATTTATGCAACACATTTCTCCACATTGAATGGATGGTGAACATAGAGGGTTAATTAATTTGTCCAAAGTTAGACTTCAAGAACCATTTTCACACCACAGGAATAAGAGTTGTATTGGTCTACCTAACTGCTCTAGCATTAGCAGCAATCAATACTGATGAACTGTTTTGTGCAAGGCACTGAACAATTTATTTTGAAATATGGTGACTCTTCTCTGCTGTATTCACATTCTGCTTACTCCAAATTACTCTTGAATTTCAAAATACTGTCCTGTCCAAGGCTATTAAGTGCTAATAAACATTAACATTATTCAGTTGAAGGGAGCTATCTTTCAGTGATGTGTGAAAAGTGTTTCCAACCTCTGGTTAGGAAATGCTTTGGAGTGGAAAGTATAAGCTATTATTATTGCTTATACAATACTGTTTTTACTTTGCAATTTAACCTTGAAAAAAAAATATATTCCATGGTTGAAAATAAAATACTTAGAAGCTTAGTAAGTAATGCTTAATATGGAGTTGGAGAAGCAGGCCATTTCTCCCTTTCACTCCTACATCTTTCACTGCTCCCAAAGGATAGTGGAACAAAATGGTTAGATGTGTGAGCTCTGGACCCACTGCCTGAGGTGTTATCTTGGATCCACCACCTTGACTTGTTTGGTGTGGGGGCCTCAGGCAAGTTACTTGACTTCTCTTTAGCTTCCTTAGCCACAAGATGAGGGGATAATAATAGCACTTATTTTGGAGGATGGCTGCAAAAATTAAATTCCTACATGGTAAACACTTAGAAGAGTGTTTAATACATAGTAGCTGTTCAATAAATCTCACCTATCAGTATAACTACAATAGCCAGATATGTTTTTTTTAAATTAAATACGTAGAGCAAAAGCACTGAGTATGAGTTACTCTTAGTAATTACTATTCACAAATTACTATTATGCTGTAAATGATTTGGTGGTGATAGGCTATCTATAAAAAGACTATTGGTAATATGATATAATTTTAGTTATTTAAGTAAAAGTTTTTGCCAAGTTACTCCAGATTTCATTTCCTTTTCTAACCAATTTATTACCTTTGATAGTAAGGGGGAAACACATACACACACGCACATATACATACACATACACAATTATGATAGGTTCATGTTATTTGTGAGATGTTTTAAAGAGTTGAAAAATTAGTCAAAAATTTCTTTGACTTTGTTATTTCTTTTTTACATATATAAGACCCCTTTTTATTGGTCATAATAGGCATATAACCAATATCTTTGATAAGCCTTACATGAGATAATAAATATACTGATAAATTGATGTAAATCTATTCATCCATCCATCCATTCCTACATTCACTATGTCTGTCCCCAACACATTTTTTGAGAAACTTTGGGGAGGAAAAAAAAGCTCTAATTATATGGGAGATATACTTAACATACAGTTGAAAAATTTAAAAAAATTCAAACTCATTTTTTAGATCTCTATTGACAATAAAGAAAATATATTCATTTATTTCTTCAAAGATTACTAAGATATCATTTGGACTTTTTCTTTAAAGTAACTAAATTTCCTATATATAAGAAAAGTTAACAGTGAAGTGACCGAATATGGCTTATAATATTTAGAGAAATCTGAAAAAATTCACCTTTATGCCCTAAAAGGTCAAATGTGATCAGATACTCTGTTTATAATCCATAATGAGCGAGTTAAAATTTAAATAAAAACAGGGAGTGAAATGTTAATGAGTTCTTATACATTCATACTGATCATTGATTACAGAAGAAGGGTTTGAAGCCTGAAACAGTAGATTTTGTGCTCATTATTTTTATTTCTTTTAAAGAAAAAGGATTAATCCTAGAGACTGTAGGGCATTGTACATGACCACTATACGTTAAAATACATCACTCAAACATGGACTGGCACTTAAATATAATTAATTGAAAATAAATTTGAATACTTATAGTAGTGATGGATTTTAATAAGAGTCGTGATGATCTTACCTCATTCTCACAAGTAAGAGTAGTGGACAGGAGGTTGGAGCATAGGGCAGACCCACAAGAAGTGCCTATAGCTAAGACAGATTATAATTAATTTTGACTGTTTACTTCAGAGGATAATACCAAGCAGCAAAAGCAGGAACGTAGCCAGAGGGCACTTGCAAAGTGTCTGAAAAATAGAGCCAAAGTGTCAAAACTGGAGAAGCCATATATGTCATGAGTCAAAGGGGAAATTTTGGGGTCAAGAAAGGAAGATAAAACCAAAAGCCATGAGTCAAAAAAATGCAGGGTTGAAGAGGACGTAAAGGGGAAAAGAGGGAGGTAGAGGGGATGGGGTCCCAAGTTGGTGCTCTGAGAGATGTGTACTACCCAGAGAGTTTGAAAAGCAAAGCAATACAACTAGGCAAATGTGAAGCCTGATCATACAAAAGGAGCCTAGGATTTATGGTGTGCTTCATTAGTTTTGTTAACTGCCACTCCTTGAAGGCAATTGAGTTTGTAAGCCCTGGGGACCAGGGCTTAATAAAGGATTAGAATATCCAAGGCTGCTTTTAATTGAAAATCTGTGGCTTGCTTCTTGTGTGGATTGGCCTTGTTTAAAGGACAATTTAGGGGATTAGGAAGGTCTGTCTATATTCATTAGAATTATTTGGAATGGTTCAATTGTCAAGAAATGATAAAAGAAAGATAATGTTTAGTGAAAACGTTAAAATGACTGTGAGACATTGGTGTTACATGTTAATCTTAATTAACATGTAAGATTGTCATGGTGGAAAAAATGAGAAAATAGATATGAAAACAAAATATTGAAAGAAAAAGGCCCTGTTCAAATGCAGGATATGGAGATAATTGTGATTTTTTATTTTGCATCCTTTTGCATTGAGGTGGGAAGGTATTTAAGGTTTTGATATAATCTTTTAAATCAAAGTTGGACAATTAAAATAATTTTTTGAAAATATAAAATAGTTCAGTAGATGTTCCTACTTTCTTTGGGTGTTTATGGCATATAAAGTGCTTTCTGATTTAGGGAAGCACTGAAGAATAAAAATAATAGTCTCAGCTTTAATGAAAGAAGCTGATTAACTGACATACCTCCTCTGTTTAATCTCTAATGTAATAACCTAGATAATTAATATAAGTAGGTGGCCATTGCTGCTATTTGCCCAGCTGCCAATTGTACAAATGCCAATGTTAGTGTACTTGAGTCTCTGCTCATTTCTCATCAAGCCTGAAAGTAATTTAAACTGGTTCTTCTGCTGATAAATAGTATTCTGTGCTATTTACAGATACTACACAAAATCATTACGGAGATTCAATATAAAGATGATTTTAAGTATAAAGCTTAAACTATGTAATCTCCTTATCGTCGTTTTACATTCCACTTTTTTTTAAGGGCTTATCTTTGGCTACCAAAGGAAATAAAGAGATTATAATTTTTTATTTTCCAAGCTGATGTGAGAGGAGGATTGTGCCCACAAGGCAACACTGTCCCAATATGAAAGATACGGTATCTATAAATTGGTCAGACCACTGTAGTGTCAGCAAGAGCACAGCAGGTGGCATAATAATGAAGAAATGATTGGGATTTTGCCCAGTCAAAAGAACTCAAAAAATATTGCAGTACATGGTAGTATATTTTTCTCTCTAGGGTAAAATATTTGACAACAATAATTAGTCCTAAAATTAGGAAAAAAAGTGGAAATAAATTATAACGCCATGGAATGATTAATTATGGCAAGTGTGAAACGGTTAATATTTGTGGAGCCTGGAGCAAAAGCACAAATGGAAGCTGGCATTCCACGTTTCTAAATATTTAAGTTATAAGTCAAGCTATCAAATTTTTAAATAAAATATGTTCTTGAATTGCAGCTGCATGACCCCCTTTTCTTTCCCCTTGTAGTTCTTTCCTGCCCTGTAAGGGGCCTTGTCCACATGCATGTGGACATGGTGTGCACATCCACATTCCATCCATGCTCCCACAAATAGCCCTCTCTTGGCCACCATTGGGCCTAGGGGGTCACACCATTAGAGGATGTACTGGGAAAAAGTGGCCCACAGGCCCAGAAAATGGGATCAGGGCAGTTTGAGCAGGGAATTGTGGGGTCTGGACACTTTAAGTATGGTCTAGAATGGGGGCAAAGGCCCCTGTTGGAGCTGTTCCCTTGGCTCTGCAAACTCCTCAGGTGGTGAGGGGAGGGGCAAAAAGAAGGTCAGAAGAGGGACAAGAAAGAACAGGGTGCAGAGCAGGGGTCTTCCTTGCTTGGGTTTAAGAATATTACTCTTCCAGTATATTTTAATAAGAGATAACATATATAGGGCTTTTCTATTTACATTTAGCTTTTATGTTCATAATCTCATTGAACTTTGATAAACCACTATGAAGTAGATAGAAATTATTATCATAATTTTATAGATGGGAAACTGAGTCTTAGAGAAGCTAAATTGTGTATCAAGGCCCCACAATTAGTATAAAGCAGTGGCAGAACTCACATCCAGGTATTCTTAGGGTGGGGTCCCTTCCACTGTACCTGGGCAGAGGCTAGCCAGGTTTACAGTAGGCTTCTGTACCAAGCAGTCAAGGCAGTGCTCATGTCCCAAGACTTCTGAAGGCTTAAAATGGGGGAAAATCCCTTTTGGGTAACACTGGCTTAACTTTCTTAGGCTGGTACCTAAGGGAATTATGGGAAATCCTCAATTAAGGGAAATCCTTCCATGTACACCAAAGCACCTAGGTCTACAGTTTGGACCTAAACTCTCCTTCTCAGTACACAGCATTTTAGAACCTCACTCTACTCACAGTGGTTTCTGCCACAGCAAAACACAATGGGGCACTCCGAATCTGGTTCTGTTAGGCCCTTTTGCCATAGTCTTAGCATCTTCCCTATTAAAATACTCAGAAGTATAGTTTCAAATTTGGGACATATTTGCCTTAGCTACTTTGATTTTTCTGCTAAGTTTCTATGACAAAAGAAGAAATAGAAAGAAAATAACTGCCATCTAGTCCTATCTTCTGGGCTTGTCTCAGGACTTAATACTTCCATACTTGTACGTACTCACATAGAATGTTTGATTATAAAGCAAATACACACTGGGATGACTTCGTAAAAGTCTGGTCAGCCTGAGAGATTCTGTTTCTTGCTAATTTGTTTATACTGTTTGCTCTTGTGGCATGGTCCCACTGGATGGACTCAGAGCAATTTCCAAATGGTATTAGTAGTGGATTCTTTTAAAAATAAAATCTATGTGGGAAACAAGCACGTCTAAAATAAATACAACTAGATTTGCTTTTAGAAGAAACAAAGGGATGCAATGCCTAGAACTCAAAGTAGCTGGCTTTCTCTTTGTCTCTAGGGGCAGATGCTGATGCACCCTAAAATCCCTCTAAACATTGTGTGAAAGTATCAATGTAGCCCATTTATTAAACAGACAAGTAATTCAACTTCTGGACATTCAAAGCTTTGTTTTTGACAAATCATAAATGTAGGTATATGTAAATCTAAATTTATAAATACAGGTTAAAAATTCAGGTTTTTTAATGAGGTGCAAATAGGCTTTGGTGATGATTGGACCACCACTAATAGCTGCTGTTCTCCTTATCAGTATGTTAGAAAAAAATATAACTTTTGCTGCTCTCTCAGGTCTTTGACAGGAAATAACTAGGTGTGAAGAGACATGAATTAATTACAGAATGCCAATTTTCTTAAGTTCATCTTAGTACCACCTTAAGTTGCAGGGTTTACAGAAATGGTCTCCTGAAATGAACTGATATTAATGCCAAGAAGTACAAAACCATATCATTATTGGCTCCAATAAACAATTGCTCTAGAGCTGTATCTAGTGTAAAGGAAGATGGAAATTGTTTAAGATAACTGCTGTAAAAGTGAGAAATCATCATCTTTGGCACACTTTACTAGTTTATATGCATAGACTCTATATGACTGTAAGCCCTGAGGTCACATTTTGTCACTAATTTATGCTGGATAGTTCATCAAGAAGTTATAATGCTAGAAGTTAGATGTTTCAAGAATATAGCATTGGAATTTTAGAACAGCCACAATAGCCAATTAGCAAGTAGAGCTTTGAAAAATTTCCAGCACCAAATCATCTTCAAATTTTGTAGTGGTGATTTTTCTTGTATGCATGTGTGAAAGAGGAGGTGTAGGGAGGGATAGAGCCCAGTAGAAGAAATGTAGAGTAGACATAGAAAAATTTTGAGTGGGATTGACTTTTTAAAATACATACATACTTTCTGGAAAAGCTGATATGTACCTCTTCTACCCATCCCTTTGAAAATTGTTACATGAAATAAAAGACATAACTGTTTGGAGTGTGTTATGTGAATGTTATGCAAGGGAATGGGGTGAAGCAGACAAAGGTCTAACCTTTAGGTTAAATTGAAATTCAGGAACTTCAAAGACTGAATATACTATAGTGAGTTTCATTATTTTTTTTACTTTACTGACATTCGTGTAGTTAACTTTAGTATATCACTACATTTTCTTTTCAAAATATGTGGGAATTTCAGCAGGGTTCCAAAATAAGTCTAGTAGCATATTTTAATGATAATGATAATAGTAATAAAACAGCCAACATTTATTATGCTAAGAATGCTATTTTAAATATGAAAAGGCAATAAATATGTTTGCTATAAAAAGTTTTTGGTAGGTTGATTATTTAATGTTCTGGGACATATTTTCTGTGCATGATTATAAGGTTCACATATACAATTTGCATCATAAACACAAATTGTCTCATATAGAAAGTATATTCAGAAACATGACCCCACATTAACTCAGAGGCTATCTGTATGTCTAATACTATTTTTAAAATTCTTTTCTCATTAGAAAATACTAATAGTAGAAAAGTAGTGGCAATAAAACATGATGTAATATAATAAGATGCAATATGTTAACATAACATTACAAATTCTCATAGTAAATACATTTACATTTCACTCACTGGGATATTACTTATTGAGCACTCCAAACTATTTTGTGCTTGCTACAGAAACAGAAAGTTATCAAAATAAGTACACAAATGGTCAAAACAGATGCCATGAAGTAAATATCCAAAGCTCATTTGCTGGGGCAGTGTCTTTGGTCTCACTACGAGTAATTTGTTCTTATTTTAGACAAAATTTTTACAAAATATTTATGTTATATTTCATAACATATATCTTTCTTCATAGGAGATATACTCCAATACACCTTTAGGATCTACCTAAAAACTCTCTGCTTTAAATTCTTCCTTTAACTACTAATGCTGAGCACCTCAATCCTGTCTTGGGCCATCCCATGTTGTCAAAGTCCAGGAACACAAGTCACATTGCCCACAGAATAAAATCCAAATAGTTGAAATTAGCACACATAGTTGTAATTATTTGTTTATATCTCTACTTTTTCTCCCTGACTGCTCTTCGAATACTGAGAACATATTCTATTTTTCTTTGAATCCCTAGCACTTAGTACAGTGACTAATACATTGTATAACCTTGATTAATATTTGCTGAAATAAATTGCATTCGAAATAGCATATTATAGAAGGGGATGCTGAAAGGGGAGGTGGCAACAGCAATTATAAAAAGTGAGGGCAAACGGCCTGATAGCAAAGAAGGAAAAACAAAAAACTATGAAAATCAGATAACTGAACTCGAAGCTCATTTAGTGTAGGAGAAAGCAATTAACATCTCAGTAATGCCTCATAGTATCATAGTATTAAAGCATATTAAAATAATACTTTTGCATAATGATCATTTGGGATTAAAATACTCTGTTTATGAAACAGAGAAATGTGTAATGCTTGAGTGAAAAGCTTTTGGGATATAAAAAATTATAAAAATTACCTGATGTTAGCAGAAAACTAAAACATTACTAAGCTATTATTGGCCATAGTTAATGCATAACAAGTTATTTTACCTCTGGTTTGTATAAGGATAAAGAGAAAAATGCTAGTTTTTTAAGCAAAGTTTACAGAAATATCTTAAAGATAATAAAGGTAAAAAGCAACAGTACATTTGATAATCTTGAAAAGAAATACTAGTTCCACATTTTACTGCTTCTTTTAAATTACTCAGTAAGAAATACCTGGATTCCCTCAGAAAGTACTATGCTGGTCCTACACTGTATTATGTTAACTCGTGTCTCACATGGTGAGTTTAAATAAAAGAAACAATGGTTATGTATGTGGCTTAATAAATTTGGTTCCTTGATCTCATCTTTTTCACAGAATAAAAGCTACTATGATATTTACATGGGAATGTTACTTTGTAAACTTTATGGCTAAAATATTAGTCAGTATATTCACCCAAACTCTGGTAAGAGTGCTACTTTCATTTTCAGCAAATAGAAGTAACAATGATTTATTTTCATAGCATCTTGGTGACAGGCAGGATGGTTTATCTTAGGACTCTTGACTTTTAAGCCACTGCTTGCTATGAAATCCATCTGCAGACTTCTCTTTTGATCACTTAAGCCCATAAACGATACTTCATGTTAGAATTATGTTTTTTTAAAAGCAGTAAAGATGAATCTTCTCCATAGGTGGTACCTCCTGGTTATCACTAAGGCCATGAAGAGCACAGATTTTTGAAAAAAGAAAACCTAACACATAGGCAATTGGATATACTTAGTCAAATGGTTCTACCACCTAGTAGCTATGCCACATTGGCCTATCTTTGTCCTTCAAAATCAATTTAAACACACCACTTCTTTCAAGAAACCTTCCCTTTTGCTTTCCAGTCTGGTTTAGATGCTGTTTTCTGTTTTCCTTAAAAATTCATGCACATCTACGTAATTAACTATTACCATGATATACTGAATTGTTTTATCTATTTTTCTTTTCAGTCAGTTGGAATAAGCTAACTGAAGGCAAGGGCCAGTTGGAGGCAAGGGCCAATTTATTTGTCTTTGTATCTCTGGATTCTAGGAAAGAAACCATTACATAATAGGTTTTCCATAGATGTTTGTTCAATTAATAAGTAAATTACTGACTGTTGAATGAAAAGTTTCTATTTCATTACAAATAAAATTAGATACCAACCTGAAATTTGACAATTATTTGAAGGAATTTTGTAATATTTAAAAATGATTTTATAAAGATTTTGTTTCTGTTCTTCTTCCTACATTAATGCCACAGTTCCATTTTCAAAAGTAGCTGCAGTTTTTTTTTCAAAACAGCTCTTAGGAATTTATCCTAATTGTTTGGGAATCTACTTGGTCTTATTCTTTTCATCATCATATTTGTGTGAGATCCAGGGAATTCTCAAATGAGGATATGTGACTGAAAGCTGAGGGCAGCAATAAGGCAGGAAAACCCTGTCATCATCATGGTGCTCTTAAGGTGCCCTACCTTTCGCTATGCACCTTTGCTGTCCCCTGAACTTATAGTCCAGCTGCCACATACAATTCAACAAACAGTGTTTATTGAGTGCCTTCCACATGCAGGGCACTGTTCTAGTTGCTTGTAATATTTATTGCACTCTTCAATTCACCCAGACCCAACATAATGACTCGCCAGACCTTGTCTTCCTCTGAAACTCTTTAGATGCTTAAATACATCCCTAAAACATATCGCTACTACAGAATCATACGGAATATTAATTATTTACTTGTCAGTTTTTCCTTTCATTCTGAGTTCCTTTAGGGAAGGGATTATACATTAATTCACTGCATTCCCAAGACAAAATTCAATAAAAATCACATAGAAGGTGCTCAAATTTGCTGAATTCATGAAACTGTGTTCAGGAGCATAAAACTAGCTTGGACTATTATGCCAGAACAATGCTGACAATGAAGACATAGCAGATAAAAACTAAGACAATATTAAGAAAAAAAGCATATTATTTCAACAGATATTTACTGATCATCCATTATGCTCAAGGCCTTTTGGAAAATAAAACATAAGCCAGTTATTATATCTCCCTTTCAGGGGCATATGGTCAACTGAGGATGTGCGCACAAGTACTCGACGATAAGATCCACTCTGATAAGAGAAGTAGAGAGGAATAAATGCAGCATAAGGTGACTTCCAGGAAGAAATAGTATTAGAACCAAATCTTGAAAGGTCAGTATGATTTCATATGGGTTAGGAAAAGAGATATTTCAGGAAGGAAGTAGTAAAAAAAATGGTGACATGTAAATTCAGGATTTTTAAAATCAAGAACACTAAAAGAACCCCCCAAGTGGGGTCTGTGATAGAATACATGTAGCCAACATGGTAAATGAAGCTGGAAATTTAGAAGGGGGCATCTCTAAAAAGATACAGAAAATGTGGCACATCCAAACAACTTAATAAATGTAAACATAAAGCACTTAGAGTAATCAAATTTGGCTTTAAAAGTAAATCATTGGCACCTAACTTAAGTGCCAAGTGCAATAGCAAAATAAAAGATTTTGAGGTGATAAAGAACATTGGAAGTGAAACAATTTTTACTGCTGTCTATGGACTAGCTTTGTGAGAACAGAAGACAAATGTATACAAAAGGCCCACCTTAAAGTGAGCTGAAGGATGTCACTTTCAACAAGTAGGGAAGGTGAACAAAGTAAGGACACTACTCCCCACACACAATCTATTTAAGAGTAAACAAGATGTTTAGGAAGGAGAGTATCAGTTAGTAATTCTGGAGAACAACATGAGACAAATACATCAGAATACTGTCATGATGGCTTGATGATCTGAGGCACTATATACATTCCAAAAGAATAAAACCAAGAGTGCATTTATTGGTTTGGACAGAAATCTTTACCAGACTGATTTAGCTTTTTGGCCAAGTGATGAGAAAACAACAGAAACATCCATGGAAGAGCACAGAATACTGACCATAGTAAACTCAGAAAAGGAATAAAAAAGTAAAGGACAAGTTGCTATGATGAACATAGAAACTGGGTGGTATGCGATGGGGATGCCCTTTCTTAAGAGCTTAATTAGAATTCATTTCATTAAAACACAATCATAGACAGTTTTTCTGAAAATAATTCTTATAGTGCTGTAAGAAACCCCATACCTACTCTCATGAAGATTATGACAAACCCCATTTATTAATCACTTTACATATACTTGATTTTGTTTCATTTTACCTTCTATTAAGATCTGTGTTTTAGGTACTTTACATCTGCTTTTTTGTTGAATCCTCACAACTCTAGCCTACATGTTATGTTCTATTGTCCTCATGATATAGATAAAGAAATTGAGCCTCAGAAGAGCTGAGTTAACGCCCCAGATCATATAACTAGTAAGCTACAGAGCAAAGGCAGGTCTAACTGAAATTAGGTAAACTCCACAGCTTCAAAGGTCTCATATCTGGAACTAATCTGATTTTTATGTCTTCACCCACCCCAAAATGTTCTTCCTGTACGTTTCTCATTTAATGACAACTCTACTTTTCTAGTTGTTCAGACCAAGAACCTTGGAGTTATGCTTGACTCTTCTCTTTCTCTGAAACCCCACAGCCAATCTGTTAGCAAATTTTATCTTGCTCATCCAGAATCGGACCACTTCATATACACTTCATTGCTGCTGTTATGGTCCGAGTCATTGTCATATATCACATGAGCCTCCCTGCCTCCACTTTGTTCACAACGGTTTACCTATAACAAAGCATACACTGTGATCTTTTAAAATCTTAATTCAAATAGCACCATTTCTCTGCTCAAAACGTTATTTCTTTTCCATTCACTCAAAAGTTTTCACTGGCTTTTAAAGTTGTAATGACCTGACCCTGGATACCTCTTTGACTTTAGCTCCCAAGACTCTCCCTCTTGCTCACCATGCTCTGCCTCTTGCTGTTCCTTGAGGGTATAATCATGCTCCCACCTCAGGGCCTTTGCCTTGCTATTCCCTCTGTCTGAAATACTCTTCTCCAGATATCTGAATGGCTTGCTCCTTCACCCCTGCAGGTTTCTGCTCACATGTCCTTGAGTTAGAGAGCTTATCCTTGACCACTATATATAAATTATCAACAACTGACACCCAATCTCATCCCGTCCATTTCCTCCCTTGCCTTGCATTTGTCCTCCATGGCACTAGAATACAGATTCCATAACGAAAGGATACTTTTGAATGCAAATGTTTTTTAAACCAGGTGATGTATGAAAAGTATTTCCTCATATAGTATAGACTAAAGAAATCTCACATTTTCTCAGTGAGAATACCATATGTAACTACTTTTTACATGAGAAATTTTTCAAGTGAGTCCACTAATCCATTAGGATTTTAGATTGCCTTCTTGAATTATAGGATTCAGAGAAACTGAGAAAAGAGTTTTTCTAGCCATGAATTCAATAATAAGACTGATGATGCATATATCCTGCCCATAGACTGAAGTTCACATAAATGCCCCTTCCATCATGAAACATTTCGTGATCCTTATAGTCTGTAGTGCCTCTACCTCCTTCATATTACAGTAGCACTTTGTTTACATCTCTTATGGCTCTCACTCCAGGGTCATATTATATTTACATACACGCACATGCACACACATCTAGATATATACACACAAACACATAATACATACACATGCATTGTAGACATACACACATTCTTGTTTCAGATGCAGTATGGTTCAAGTGTAGTGAGTACTGTGGGAAAATTGGATCTGCTTTGGCTTTCAAGGGTTTGCACCCTTGGTGTGGATATTTGTTGTTATGGTTGAGCTTGGGCAGCTAAACTGCCACTTTCAACTGGTTTGGGGCGGGACATTAGCAGATGGGAAATCTTGAGAGGACTCTTCACGAGCACCCAGAATAACCCAATTTTGTGAATAATTGCAGGGAGGCTGGAGGCCATATGTTCTGTGGGGCATGAACCAGTGAATTTGAAGTTCTTATAGATGATGTGGCCTTGTTTGTACTCTCAAATTGGTGAGATCTGGAGAAAGTTGAGTTATAACAGCGTGAAAAAAATGCCCGATGGTAAAACTCAGAATTAAAGTTAACACCCAACCAAACTGTCTGCTTCAAAGTCTGCCTCATATTTGTTCCATTTATCCATGGCTATCTGTGGCAGCATGCTGAAGCTCAATGAGTTCACTTGATATCTGTTTAGGTACAGAGAGAAACATGCTTGTAAAGGATCTGCCTCCCATTAATGGAGACTCTATCTTTATTTAGGATTTAAACAAGCTGTGTTTTCTCAGTTAGTTAAATGAAACACTTCATGGTTTGTGGGCAGTTTAGCTAGAATCTAATTGTTTTGTTTTCTAAAGAAAAAGCACTCTTTTCCCTTCATGAGGGATTACTTTGATTTGGTACTGTGGACAAAGAAATTATAGAGACAACAACACTTTTTTGAGTGAGCAGGGTTTAAATCATTTTTATTTTGATAGTTTCATATCAACTCTCATGCTACTGAAAACATTGCTGTCAATGTAAAAATGAAGAGATTCCTCATTCCTCTCTTTTCAAGACAGCTTGAAAACACCCTGCTACCTTTTTCCAATTAGGTTTCTAGCCTGCTGAGCTGGATCAAGAGTTTTGAGCTTTGACACTATCAATGTTTATTTATATGTTTTGAAGAAATCTTCTCAGATGCTTTCTTTAGGAGCAGATTAAGATAGAACTTACTCTAGTGAAAAAAAAGTCACTAAAAACTCCAAGAGGCTTTTTATTTCACTTATTTGACCAATATTTATTATCTGTTATGAAGCAGGCACTTTTCCAGATCCTCTTTATACCACCATGAATAAAACAGACAATAACCCCTGCGTATTAAACAAACATACATGTAATATTTATAGGGTGTCTAATGGTGATGCTGCCATGGAAAACAGTAAAGCAGGGAAGAGAGTGGAGAGTACCAGATTTGGCAGGGACAGACTTGTAACTTTAAGTAGATTGGTCAGTGATGGCCTCAATGAGAAGGTGACATTTTAGCAAACACCTGAAAGAGATGAGGAAGTCATTTAGATATTTGGAAAAAGAACAAGAGATGTTTAGGTAGAGGAAAAGTAAGTGAAGATGTGTTGAAGCAGGAACTGGCCTGGGGTGTTCCATAAATGGCAAGGAAGCCAGGGTGGCTGCAGCAGAAAGGGTAAGGTGGGGAGTGGAAGCAGCTGAGGCTGTGAGCCACATGGTCAGGGCTGGCAAGGTGGGAGCCTGGATGCTGTAGGACCATTCATTGAGATAACCTTGCCTTTGATTCTGACTGACAGGGAAATTCATTTGAGCACTCTGAAGACAGCTAAGCCATGGTCTCACTTAGGTTTTATAAGGATCACTCTTGCTGTTTTGAGGATGGACTGTATGGGAGTAGGAGTGGAAGCAGGGGTGCTGCCATTTGTGGCTGACTATGCAGTTGATTCTCATTATTCACAGTAGCTATGTTCCATAAAATCACCGTAAACACTGAATTCACAAATACTCAATAATTGGTCACAGGGGAAATACAGGGTTAGGTTTCTGGGAGCCTCTGGTCACAATATTTTCATCAATAAATCAATAAATAAACTTTTTTTCTAAATGAGCAGAATTGGAATGTTCCTAACACAAAGAAATGATAAATGCTTGAGGTGATGGATACCCCAATTATCCTGACTTGATTATTACACATTGTATGCTTGTATCAAAACATCACATGTACCCGATAAATATATACAACTGCTATGTACCCATAATAATTAAAAATAAAAAATTTTTAAAAGAGAGAAAAAATAAACTTGTTTTATGCATGCTTCTGTTTAAAGATATCTCATTTAATATTTTTTTATTAACTAAATTTTGGATTCACTGACATTGAACTCATGGCTACCAGCTCTATAACTCAAGCCTGAATGAACTTATCTAACACATACATTTTTTTCTGAAGACACAATACAGCTTTCTTGTACTTAGGTATACCAGACAGCACTTCAGCACTATTCAGTGCCATTTTAAATAGCAAAATCACCTCCTCCCCCACCCAAAAGCACAAAAATGCAAAAAAAATATGGCACTAAGTAGAACTCAAAGAGGATCCTTGTTTACTGTTTAAGAGCTGAAACAAGATGGTAGAATATCACCGTGTTTGATCTCAGCTGGGAACTTGAACATCAGGCAACTCAAATTTTCACCACTTTGTGCATTTCTACAAATGACGGTAAAAGTGATACAAGTATTGATTTGGGGATTACAAATAACTTTTAGTAAGTAAGCAAATTCTCAAATGAAGAATCATGAATAGTGAGTATTGACTACAATATTTTGTTAGGAGACAATTTTCCATTTCGTTTCTGCATGTCTTGTGACAACTTTTGTCCTGGACTCTTTTCAAGGATGTTCATGTAGCCAACAGACTTGAGAGATGGAAGCAGTGCCTTTCTTTAGATCAGAGGTCAGATTTTTCTTTTCTGGATAATAGAGATTATGTCTCCCTCTGGGGCAACGTTTGAGCAGGTCTTCTAGCTGTCTTGGTGTGAGATTGGGGGTTTTCTAAACCCATTGTATGGTCAGGCTCCATCTGGGCCTGCCTTTGCATTACTTCCCTTGAACAGGCGAACAGATGAAAACAGGAGACTCAGGCTGACTGCCGGGCTGTGCATAAAAAAGCATGTTTCTGACCTAGGAGACTCATGTCTTCTGCCAGCATCTATGAAACCGTGCAGGCAAATTTGGTAGCTTGCAAGTAGGATAAAATCTCAGACCCTTCACAATCTTGACATATTTACAATTTTAAAATTTGATTCTTAAAATATTTTTTAAACTTTTGCTTACAAGTTGGAGGACAGATGCATGACTAGTGGCTCATTAGACAGAGGGTATTTCTCATGTGTTATGATAGGAGATTCAGCCAAAATAATAAAATAAGTTATTTATTCCACAATCATTTCTAACACACAAAAATCCACTTGAATTAAATAGTATCTCTCTTACTTTCTTTTTTCTCTCACTGTGCAATTATAAAAAATGTTCTTTTTTCTGACTTCAACCCCATTTAGTATAAAACTTCTTTAGGTGATTACATGTATCTACTGGCACATCAAAATAACACCCTTTAAATGTGGTTTCGCTTAAGAAAGAAAATGGTATAATTTGAGAAATAACCATAATTTTGCATATATAGGTGCTATTTTGACTGAGATAGCATTTTAACTGACATTAAAACATTGAGTAAATGTAGTTAGAAATACAGGATTCCCCAGCTTTTCACATGAGAATACTCTTTGTTAGAAATAATTCATATGGATAATGTTCTTAAATTCAACTCTAATCATTTGAGCCCTCTTTTTAAAAAAAAAATTTTTAAGAAAAATCTCCAATCCTCGATTAGAAAAAGGAATTACTGATAGTGCTTTATTTTTGACACCATTATCATAACAATGCTGGTATTCATGTAAAATAACGAGTCACGTGAAAGCTAAGTTTTTTAGTAAATCAGAGATTCTTTTATGAAAAGAAGCCATTAAAACCTTAATTGAAAATGATATAGTATAAAAGGGTCAGATTTTATATCTTGATAATGCTTTCAATTTAAGAACTAGCTCTCAAGTCTCCAGTACTAAGCCTTCTCAACAGTGAAGTCCAATTTAAAGTTTAAAAGAGACTGAGAAAAGAATGGAAATTCCCACTGATGACTCGGCTATGGTTGGGTCTGCACTCTGCCTATTAAACCTTCATTATATCTCTTCTCCCTGATGTCTTATTCTAGTTTGCCAATCATCTAGTGCAGAGAAATTTATGGCAAAATGCAATACCTAAAAAGTCTAAAAAAGGAAATATAACCTTCCATCCATCACACATTTTTACCACATGACATCTATCAAATTAAAATTTGTCTTTTAAATTCAGAACTTTCTATTTGTCAAATTGAATTTCACGATGTATAATATTTTTTATTAAATATGATATGATGACCATATCCAAAAATGGACAGGAAAGATTATTAGTAATTTGTGGATGAATATGTAATCTGTGTTTCTCAGCCTATACTCACAAGGAAGGAAGGTATGATGACAACTTTAGAAATAAGTAGTATTCATCTGGCTCCATACTCACTCATAAGTGTGGGACCTTTAGCCTCTGTAAATTTCCTTTCAATTCATTTTGGGAATCACCTGCACAAGTTTTACAGGAGCTTCTGGACTTTGAGTGTCATGTGGCCCTTTTCCTCCAGTTTTTGTTTTTGTTTTTTTTTTGCCTGATGCTAAGGTCTTCAGAACCTTGGAAGTCTAATAAACGTGCCTCCTTGACCTGGATATTGCTGCTACTGCTGCTAAATTGCTCGGCTAGACTGTCTTCCTGGTACTAGGACTGCTACAGGTGCTGGGCTGGCTCTGCCTTTAAGCCTGGGCCTCTGTTTGAATGCTTGCTCCAGGGCCCTGGAGTCTCCACAGAAGTGGGAAGAATACCTCATCCACTGGAACATTCCCTGTTAACATGTACTCTGAAGTTCTTGCAAAAATTTTGAGTAAAAATAGTTATTTCAGTTGCTTTGTTCAGTTTTTCTATTTAAAAACAATTTGCTGGTGATCAAACACTATGAAATACTAAAATTGCTCTTGCCCTCTGATAATGAGGACATTGCAATTCAGCCAAGCAACCTCATCCCTTATGACTAATTCTTTCTCTGGAGACAACTCAGCATCTGAAGGCAATATCATCTTGGTAGCCTAGTTTGCCAGTTATCCAGCCTAGTAATAGAGTATAGTAGTTAAAAGAATGTGGACTCCGGAGGTGGACCTTCAGGGTTTGAATGCTTGCTCCATTGCTTACTACTCCTGTGATCCTGGGCAAGCTACTTAAGTCAACCTCTTAGTAATCTCCAGTATTTTTTAATTCATAAAATGGACTAGTTGTGAATATAACAAGAAAAAATATATGTAAAGCTTTTAGTATAGTGCTTGGCTATAGTATGCCCTATATTGGCCTCTGCTATTAAAATTATTAAAGTAGTATTATTTCAATACTAAAAATACTACCTTATTAATTACTCAAATTCCTATAATTTTATGCCAAATTCTGTTGACCATGCTTCAGATATGTCTGTTTAATTATTATCTTCTTTATTTATTTCTGAAAGCTTTGATTCACCCCATATTTCAATTACATACCAGCTAAAGTTGTTGGAAGCAGTCTAGCAGGTCAGTCCAAAATGATAGGGTTTATCTTATGCTGTAAGACTGATAAAAATCACATTATTGTAAATGTTACCCTAAGATACAACTGGCAAACATAAAGCCTTGTTTCTTGCTCCTGAAAATCCCTAATCCCTATCACTGTTGTTGGAAGAAGTTAAGAGCAATAACCTTTTGGTATAGGATCCCAGTGGAAGTAGAAATGAATGGTCCATTTCAGCTCAACATTCATTCTGAAAACGATCCAGGTCATTGACTCAGTACAAATGAAGTTCCTCTCTGCTTCAATTCAATTACTAATGAACATCCTGATTGCCCTCAAAAGTAAATTGGCAGCTGTATTAGGTTCTACAAGAAATTTGTACCTTAGGCAATCCAACTATAGATTTCTGCCTTCAATGTAGCTTCTAGATAGTCCCCTAAGGAAAGACTTAAGTAGAACATTTTGAGTAAGAACTCAACCACAGAAAACAAACAAACAAATAAGACCCAGTGCTCTGAGCTTGAGTTCTTTGAAGTTGGGGCAGACATGACCGGAAGTACAGGGGTCAGATTTTTTTTCCTTAATCTGTTCTTGAGACTTTGGTGCATGAGTATGAATCAAAGAATATATAATATTACTTTTTTTTGTTTTGTTTTTTTATCCAGAGAAGACATTATGGTAGAAAGCATTTATGTCCTACCAAATCAAATACTGCCATGATGTAATATTTATAGTTGAGAAAAATTTTAAGGCTTGGTGGGAACTCTTCATCTGTAACAGTGGTTAAAAGTTATTTAGTTGATCTACAGTTTAATGTCAGCATTCACTCCATATTTGTTAAAATATGTATAATATTCTAAGTATTACATATGATATACTATTCTAAACACATTATTGTTATAATTATTATAAAGATAAACTTAAGTGAGTTCCTACCAACATACAAATAAGAAAAAAGTAGAAGCAGAGAATTTTAAAGGAAATACTATATGAAAAGGGATAAAAACATGAATAAAATATCACCAAAAAGGGATAGCTAAAGCAGAATTTCTTATCCTTAAATAGGTGCTATCAATGTATATTCCCCTAGGTAGAATTATTCAGATGCCAGACTTTCTATACATACCACAAGCTCAGAGCACATGAACTGATAATATGCTGACACCGATGCAGTAGAACATCTGTGAGAAAAATCACACTTTCAAAACTATCTGAACAAGGACTGATGATATGAGCTTGTCTGAAATAGTGGATAGCATAAAACAGTTCAAAAAAATTGAACTTCTTATGGGACTTTCTATTCAAATGATAGGTAGAACTAGTTGTCTCTCCTTATCACTGCAGTTCTTTTTTGGTATGGTAATTATGAATCACAGATGGGCAGGGCAATGCATGTCTGAATGTGTGGAGGTGGTCAGCAGTATGCGTGTGTATGGGTGTGTGCACATGAGTTTGTGTAAAGTGTAACATGTGTATGTGGATGAAGAATTAATTTTGTAATTAACGAGTCTGTTAAAAATCTCAATTCTCTATTTATTGGTGATTTATCTCAAAATTTCCACTATAGAATCTCACTCTGCATATCCTTTGTTTTATTTCATAAAGGTACTTGCATGTTGATGAATAGGTTAAATTTACCTAATTTAGTAACTTAGACATAATCATCTATAGTAGTTCTAAGCTGACCATAACTTCAAATATAGTAACTAGGTTAATCAATACAAACAAATTACTTAATACATTTTAGGGGTTTTTCTTGTCCCTCAATATTCACACATGATGGTACTTGCTATTTTAAATGTCTTCATAGACTGGAATAAAATTAAGGTTGAAAATATTTATTTCTTCAATGGAAAATGAATTTAGATTGTTCCCATATAGTTAGATGAAATATATTTATCCCTTCCAACACAGTAACTAGGAAGAGAAACACTTCAATAGAATGACTACTGACTCCAGTAAACAATTTTTTTCCTCAAGAAAAAATAATTGGCACCAGAATCCATTATTTTTATTATTATAAAATAAAATTATTAATGTTTTAAATTTGCTTGGATGCACTAAAGATACACATTTAAAATATTATGATATATTCTACATACCCTATGAATTATCATTTTTTTAAATTTAAAAATCTCAAGACATTTTGATATTTGACAAGGTATGATTTTAATAGAAAACTTGCTAATGAATATGGAAATTTGTTATTAAAGATATTTCTCAAATTTTTCTAAATATTTTTGGAACTCTATCATGTATATTTCACTGTAATGACTTTTCTGACTATAAATCTGGAGTTAGGGTATTAGTCATCATGTACATAAAGAATCAATATGCATCAAAAAATCATTAATATTTGTAAGAAGTTCATGACAATGAATAGGTGAGACAATGAGGGACTTAAAACAATTTAATCTGCTTAAAGTTTTCCAAATGCAATTTTAACATTTCTTTATAAGGATTCAAGCAGAATTCAAAGAGAAATCCTTATGTTTTGGGCTTTAAATAACATTCAAATTAAGCACAATATCTTTAGAAGGAATTAAATCTTATTTCTGGAAATAGAGTAAGCAAGTATGTGACCTAGGCCTTTTGGATTTTTTTTTTTTTACTTTATAATTTCTTCTAATTTTGAGAATTCCTCTTCATCCTAACTTTTTTTTTTTAAAGAAAACTGAGGTTTCCAAACAGTGGGTCTGTTGAATATTTTACATGTCTATCATAATTTCTTGAATATTAATTTAGAGATTTGTGTTGAGGAAGATATGAGATGAGGTGAATTCATAAAGTTATATAATTGCCCCAAAGAGAGGAGTGACACAACTTAGCCTTTTCTGTTTTTCTCATCTGTGACATAAATAAAAATGCTTCAGATTTCTGTATTTTATTAATTTACTTATGAGAAGAGATCTGGCATACTAATTGTTATGGCTTATTTAATTTTATTTTATGCTTTATGCAGGGCTTGAAATTTGAGGAATTCTAAGAAGGTCCATCCCAGGCACTGGGTTTCCCTGATTCTAAAATCAGTTCCTGTGGTCCTCCTCTCGTGTGCAGTTCTGAAGTATGGGCACAGTCAAAAGTTGAGTAAAGAGTAGACAAATGGGGCACAGGTCTTCTCTTGGGTGACATGCTCAGTAGTTCATCAGAATGATAAAGGGTCTGTAGTCATGATTAGTTTTTCATAGCTTTTATTAAGTTTATTTTTGGTCAAAGCATGTGTTTTATTATGTTCTTTGTTGATCAGTAGTGGATCTCATGCTGAAATTTCTCTCAGTGACAGCATCTATTTGTAGATCCTATTATAATCCCGGATTACTGGAAAAGAAGTATGTAATACTCACTTACTTGCTGACATTGGGGCAGTGGAATTTTCAATCGGCTCCTTATCATCTTTAAAAAAATTTTTATTACATTTTTCATCATGGGTTTTCGAATTCCATATGCCTATTTTGTAATCCTACATTTTGCTGGCCCTTTAAAACATCCATTTGTATGCATTTATTCTATTTTTATTCTCTTGTATCTATTGTTTTATCAGGCCGTTTCAATATTCTGGTACTACATAAGATTTTTCTCCTTACTCAGGCACTGTAGTCTGTAATAATAGCAATCAAGGCAGTTCATTCTGACAAATGTGTGTCAGAAAAAGCCTGCTGTGACTTTGAAATATTGAAAGTGACTGATAACATAATGTGTGAAGCAGAATAAATGCATACAAATGGAAGTTTTAGCTGAGCAGTCAAAGTATGAACTAAATACAGTGTCAGAGCTCAGCCCCGAAAGCTCTCAGTGCCAGTGGTTACAATGGCAAATTACTAAATGCACTTTGCAAAGTGTTTTATGACTAAAGCAGGGGCCAGAGCTTTATCATTTCTCTTTGTGCTTGGGCTTCCACAGGAAGCAAAATGATGTTCCCTTAAAAACTTTCAGGTATGGAAAGTCACACATTGTTTAAGAAGATAAAGGCAGTAAAGTGCAGTTGGGAAATATGATAAGAGAGAGGACATGATCGCTAAACGTGGAACACGAAAAGGTTGGCAACTGGACAGACAGACGTCTGGGCTACAATAAATCCACTTATTAAGAAACACTCTGGAAATAAAAGAAAAACCTTGACTGGCAATTTGCTAAAACCTGTCTTTATTTTTGAAAAGCTTACTGACATTTAAAATGGAGCGCCTTGAAGAAAGGGATAATATAAATAAATCCTTCTAATATTTGAACATTGCATAGATGGCAAATAAAGTTTTTGCATGCATGAGGCTCACTGACTTTACATATTTCTTGCTAACTCCTGCTTGTCCAAATGTAGAACTCCTAATGAAATCAGACACACTGACTGCATACAGATTCCAGCAGGGATTAGACTCTCATTCAAGAGCAGAACCACAAACTTTATGAACTAAAAGTAGGTTGTTTAGAGAAAAAGATTGACTAAACAGTCAAAATAGTGGGAAAAAGGAATCTCTCTTTTCTTTTCCCTGTTCCCGTGTTTCCTCTACTCTTCCTTCTCCAATTCTTTCTCTTAGCTAACTATATTTATAAGGCAGTTTATTTTTCCTCAGGGATGTCAAGGCTTGAGATACAAGTTAAGAGGGTTTGTGAGTATTCTTTTGGCAATTTTCACACATACAAAATAGCACACTTCTGGGCAGTGTTAAAAATATAGGTATTATATAATAGAATATGCCTTAATCCATGTTCTTTTTAGAAGTGTGAATGAATTTAGTGTTCTTGGGCCTCAAAGTTTAAGAGTAGAAGCCTGAGATACACTGGAGTTGGCAGTTGCCTTAGGAAATGCTGCCAAATATATTAACTAATAAAAACGGAATTTGCCTTCTCTACCATTACAAATGTGGCTATCCTGAGGAGACTAAACACTGGAGTGGAAATGTGACAGTGTGGGAGAGACTCAGAGATTGTCCTAACAACTTTGTTCTCATCCTTTGTCCTACAGCTTCATATTTTTTTTTTATTGTTCCACATTTTTCCTTTATTCTCATGTTCACTTTTTTTCTTTTCCATTTTCACAGTATTTTATGTTAGTATTGTCTCTCATATGGATTATTGCAATAAATTTATGATTGGTCTCCCAGTTGCTAGAGTCTTGCTCTCAGATAACTAATAATCAATACTATAGGCAGAGTGAATTTTATAGAATGTAAGCTTTTTTTTTTCTTTATTTATTTTTTTATTTGAGAATATTATGGGGGTACAACACTTTGGTTATATATATTGCCCATGCACTGCACGTTTCAGAGCTACAATCGTGGTCATCCCCCAAACTGTGCTCCCCACATCCATTCAGTGAGAGTTTTTCCCATCCCTTCCACCCCCCTCCCACCTGCCCGCCCCCTGATGAATATTATTGCCCTGTGTGATGTAGGTGTTGATCAATTAGTACCAATTTGATGGTGAGTACCAGTGGTGCTTCTTTTTCCATTCCTGTGACACTTCACTTCGAAGAATGGGTTCTAGCTCCAACCAGGATAATACCAGATGTGTTAATTCACTATTGTTCCTTATTGCTGAGTAATACTCCATGGTATGCATATACCACATTTTATTAATCCACTCGTGTATTGATGGGCACCTGGGTTGTTTCCACAACTTTGCGATTGTGAATTGTGCTGCTATAAACATTCGCGAGCAGATGTCTTTATTATAAAATGTCTTTTTTTCCTTTGGGTAAATACCCAGTAGTGGGATTGCTGGGTCAAATGGTAATTCTACTTTTAATTCTTTGAGGTATCTCCATATTACTTTCCATAGAGGTTGTACTAATTTGCAGTCCCACCAGCAGTGTATGAGTGTTCCTATCTGTCCACATCCCCGCCAACATTTGTTGTTTGGGGATTTTTTAATATGAGCCAATCTCACTGGAGTTAAGTGATATCTCATTGTGGTTTTGATTTGCATTTCCCTGATGATTAGAGAAGTTGAGCACTTTTTTATATGTTTGCTGGCCATTATTCTGTCTTCTTTGGAAAAGTTTCTGTTCATGTCCTTTGCCCATTTTTTAATAGGGTTGTTTGATTTTTTCTTGTTGATTTTCCTAAGTTCTGTATAGATTCTGGTTATCAGCCCTTTATCAGAGGTGTAGCATGCAAATATTTTCTCCCATTCTGTAAGTTGTCTGTTCACTCTGGTGATAGTTTCCTTGGCTATGCAGAAGCTTTTTAATTTGATCAGGTCCCATGTATTTATTTTGGTTGCTGCTGTGATTGCTTTGGGGGTTTTCTTCATAAATTCTTTGCCTAGGCCAATGTCCATAAGAGTTTTTCCAACGTTTTCTTCGAGAAATCTTATGGTTTCATGTCTTAGGTTTAGATCTGTTATCCATTGTGAGTTGATTTTTGTGAGAGGTGAGAGGTGTGGGTCCAGTTTCAGTCTTCTACATATGGCCATCCAGTTTTCCCAGCACCATTTGTTGAATAGGGAATCTTTTCCCCAGTGTACGTTTTTCTGGAATTTGTCAAAGATCAGGTGACTGTATGAGGTTGGTCTTATATTTGGGTTCTCGGTCCTGTTCCATTGGTCTACGTCTCTGTTCTTGTGCCAATACCATGCAGTTTTGGTTACTATAGCCTTGTAGTATAGTTTGAAGTCTGGTAGATAGATGCCTCCCAATTTGTTCTTTTTGCTTAAGATTGCTTTGGCTAGACGGGGTCTTCTCTGGTTCCACACGAAGCGTAGAATTATTTTTTCTAGATCGGCAAAAAATGATGTTGGTATTTTGATAGGGACTGCGTTGATTCTGTAAATCACTTTAGGTAGCAAAGCCATTTTACTATGTTGACTCTGCCTATCCAAGAGCATGGTAGGGTTTTCCATCTATTTACCTCCTCTGCTATTTCTTTTCTCAGTGTTTCATAATTCTCTCTATATAGGTCTTTGACCTCCTTAGTTAGATATGTTCCTAAATATTTAATTTTCTTTTTTGCTATTGTGAAAGATATTGCATCTTTAATTTGTTTCTCAGCTTGATTGTTATTAGCATATATGAAGGCTATGGATTTGTGTGTATTAATTTTGTATCCTGAGACCTTACTGAATTCATTTATCAATTCCAGTAATCTTTTGGTTGAATCTTTGGGGTTTTCTATGTATAATATCATATCATCTGCGAATAGTGAAAGTTTGACCTCTTCTGCCCCCATCTGGACGCCCCTGATTCCTCTGTCTCGTCTAGAGACCTCTGATGACTTCCGATCACCTGCAGGATCAAGTCTGAACTCTGGCCAGGCATCTTAGGCCCTTGTGAATGAGGCCGAGAGGTGCCCCCTGCCCTCTGCGTATCTCCCTAGGCTCTCTGATTCATACTCCATTCTAAATGCTCTTGTTCCTTTTTAGCATTTACTTCATCTACTGTATTAGTTTGCTTTGGCTGCCATAACCAAGTACCACAGGCTAGTTGACTTAAATAAGACACAGTCATGCATCACTTAATGACAGGGGTATGTTTTGAGACATGTGTTGTTAAGAGATTTTGACATTGTGCTAACATCACAGAGTTACTTATACAAATGTAGATGGCACAGCATACTCCATACCTAGGCTACAAACCTGTACAGCATGTTATTCTACTGAATACTGTAGGTAATTGTAATACAATGGTAAGTATTTGTGTATCTAAGCATATCTAAACATAGAAAAGGTACAGTAAAAATATGGTGTTATAATATTATGGTATCATCATTGTATATGTGGTCAGTTGTTGACCAAAACATCATTATGTGGCACATGACTACATTTATTTTCTCATAGTTCTGGAGGCTGAAGTCTGAGATCAAGGTGCTACAAGGTTAGCTTCTTCTGAGACCTCTCTCCTGGTTTGTAGATGGCTGTCTTCTCCTTTTGTTTTCACATGGTCATCCCTCTGTGCGTGTCTGTGTCCTAATCTCCTCTTCTTACAAGAACACTAGCCATATCGGCTAGGGCACACCCTGGTGACCTTATTTAACTTTAACTACCTTTTTAAATATCCTGTCTCTAAATACAGTCACATTCTGAGTTACTGGGGGTAAGAACTTCAACAATTCAACCCACAACATTAACCAACTCTAATTGTTCTTTAAATTGTCCTTTCAGTATCAATTCCACAAAGAAGCCTTCCTGACACTTTTCACCTGAGGTTGATATTGTCTCCCTGTGTTCCCAGAACCTATATCACACTGAACAGAAAATAGTTCCTTCACTTGTTTACCTTTCCTCTTAGAGAGTAAGCAGTTTGAAGGCTGAGATTGTGTATAGTTCAAAGCTGTAAATCCACTCTTACCATAGTGTCTGGCACCAATACGTGTTAAATGGGATGAAGCACTGCCAGTTTGTGTTTCTTTTTTCTTCTCTTTTCAAACCAATTTACACTAACTTGAAACATATTAAATATAATGTATGGCTGAATCCACTGGTTTCAGAACACATTTTCTTTTTAGGTTGACTTTTACATTTTCATTGCCTTTTAAAAGCTATTTTTCAAATGATCCCTGTAGTGTGACTGCATCAAAACAGGCATGCAAATGGGAATATTGAGGTGATGCAAGGCTCCATGTTAAATGCTGTGCCTAACAGCAGCTGCATGGATTTCCAAAATGTAAAAATGCAGAAGAAAGGAAAGCTTAAGAATTCAAAGATGCTCTTTACCAGGTGTTTCATTGTAGAGCCTATCTGTTGGGTACAGTATAATTTCCACCAAATGACCACATCCTTTTGGAACTCCTCCTGTGCAATTTGGCAGTTCTGAATTTTAAATCCCGTATTACCAAAAGAAAGACTCCCTTGTGCTGCCTGCAAAACTGGTTATCTACACAAGGTCATCTTTGGTGGAAAAGAAAAGGAACATTCTAATCTGTGGGAACATGTCAATTGGTTGTCTATTGTCAGGGTTAAGATGGATTTTCAATGTTGGCAAAAGATGTGAAAAACTCAAGGTGGTATGCAATGACTCATTATTTAAATCTTTCCTAGAGGGATTTCCTTACCATCTTTGGTAAGATTATATAGAATCTGTATTCTAGAGGTAGCCAGTTTTCAGAAAAATGATTTTACAGATGGTGGTTACAATGGCTATTTGAGACCTCAAATGGTCACCTTCACATCTGACTAAGACTGAGTCTGATCATTTTGTATTCAGTAAGCTGGCTTTATAAGACTTTTTTTCAGAATGGAAATTTTTTTCATTATGTATAAAAGGTTTCAAGGGACAACTCCTTTTAAAGCTTTCTGTTTGTTACCTTTTTTATTTTAATCAATGATAACACAGAAAAGCTTCACTTGGAGATTTTTTTAAGAGCTTCTCTTTGAACAGGCTACTTTCTCATTTATTTTTTACATTTTTCTACATGCACTGAAGGTCAAAAAAGTTCTTAGATTTAAAGTAGGACATAGAATTCTGCATAAACCATCCCAAAGGACTTTTTTTTTTAAATGTAAGAAATCTAAAAGGCAGAGTCAGCAGCACTGGCCTGTTTCACCACACTATACCAAACACTAAGTCACTTAAAAAAGGAAGTAAGACATAGAGTCTTGTACAGCAAGTTGTTTACACATTTATTATCATTTTTGCCCCTTCTCCCTGCCTCTAGTTTTCCATAGTAATTTTGAGTAAGGGATGTGCAATTCCAAGACTTTTGGAATTTGGGAAAAAAATTGGGGGGATTGACAGAAGTTGCACAATTTTTATTTTATTGAGTAAGGATATTTTTAAAAAATCTATGCTTATTTTATAAGTGAAAGGACATTTAATTCTCCAAATATGAAAATTATATAATCTCAGAACAAATGACAGTTCTTTTAATTGAATTCATTGTGTTAACATCTGACTATATTGTTCTTATTTTTATTTTATTTTTTTTCACTTTACCATAGACTGGTGAACATCTTTTCAGTACTGGTATCTGTCTGTAGAAAGCCATTGAAAGTTGGTGACAAACATGATAAAAAAGATTTCACCTTATGGGCAGGCTATTTAAACTGAGGCAGAAGGTTGAGTAGGAATTAGCCAGAGGAACTGTGAGCGTAGAAATCAAGGCCCTGAGGTAGACGTAGGCACCAAGAATAGCCCAGTGCCTTGGGATGCTGTCGAGGGGTGAGGGGTAAGGGGAGTGCACAAGATGAGTTGGGGGAGGTGGGAAGCAGCAAGACAAGAATGTTGTAAGATCCTTTTGCTCTCTTTTGTTTTTCTTTTTATCTTCATGGTGCCTGACTCAAAACTTATGTATATATTTAGTTTCTGAACATCTTGAAGTTTTGGAGACAGACTAGGATTTTAGGGTTATAAGTTTATGGGTTGGAAAGAAGTACACAAGACTGAATAGGGAAATCTGAAATTTTCTGTAATCCAAACTTTGCCAGGGTGTAATTGTATGACTCTGTGGCCCATTCATCTCTCCTCTTGGGGACTTTGTTTCCTCACAGTGACCTGGATAAAATGGCTTTGAAACAGGTGATAAATTATTACTCTTAGTTTGAAGAGTCTATGGTTCTGTGATTTTCAGTTAGCAAGGGACCTATAGACTTTATGGTGTGATAGAGAGAGAAAACACTAGGCCTATAGCCTTGGGGATATAGTAGGAAACTTGTTTTCCTTCTTTAAGCAAAAACACTTGTGTTCCCACTAAAATTTTCTTCACCTCCTGTGGAAACTAGATAAGATTTAGTGACTATAATAAGCAGAGTTTTTACTTTCAAGGGATTATTAGGCTAATAAAAGAAAAAATAAATGTAATTTTACCGGAACAAGGACAGTGACCAAGTAGGAGTTTGCCTTAAGTCTTCCCAAGAAACCACAAGTAGTCTTCTTGGGAAGACTTCTGCCCAAGACACTAGTTAATATCATTTTGTTAAGCCCATATAGGCAAAGTACTGTTTGAGACAGTAGGCCAAGTCATAGAGAAACCAATCCTTGATCAATAACAAGGATTCTATAGAGGCAAAAAGAACAACCACCAGAGAAGGATTTGAAAAATAGTGTGATACAGTCAAAATAGCTGGTATGAAAAATGATTTTGGTTGTTGAACATGACTTCATGGTTGATGAGATAGAAGAAATTAAATAAGTAGAATTGGGGAACATGTGCAAAAAGAGATTATAACTTTAACCTGCTGTATACTTTAAGTTTATTGATTCAACACTAAAGATTTTTCCCACATGCCTTCTAAGCCTCAGTTAAATCTATAAAATAGGCACAATAACCACTCTCTTGGTGACATTTTAAAGAATTAAATGAGATAATGTAGACTGGGAATATTCTGCACATGATTGAATATGGAGGTCAAAAATATTGGAAAAAAGGGAAGAGAGTAGAGAAGCAAAGGAAAAGATGCAAGGGAGGGAATAAGAATAGCAAATAGCAAGGAATTTAAAGCCCATGTATTACAGCAGTTGTTCTCAAAGTGTGGACTGTAGATCAGCAGCACTAGCATTACCTGGAACTTGTTAGTAATGAACACGATACCCACCTACTGAATCAGAAACTCTGGAACTGGGGCCCGGAATCTGTGTGTTAACAGACCCTCTGCGTGATCCTCATGCTTGCTCAAAGATAGAGCAAGGACCCACAAGCCTGGCTGAGGCAGTCCAGAACAGCGGTTCATTTACTCGTTTAAGAAATCGCTGTCAAGCTCTGACTCTGTTCAGGGATTGCTCTAGGTCCTGAGGATACGCAGATTCCACAGTTTGCTGTCGTTACTAATTAGGTACTTTTCCAGTCACTTCCTTACTAGTGCCTCTTCCTTTTTTCACTCTAATATCGTCCCTGGGGTTTGGTCCCCTTTTCTCTGCACATATTTTCTCTTGATTTTTTTCCCCCTTGTTACTTTGTATTGATAAGTTCTAAATCTATATCTCTCTCCCCCGTCTTACTCAAGCTCCTGTCTCACACTTTCAACAGTTTTTGGACAGACTAGTTGATGTCACTACAAATTCAATAGCATACTCTTCCTTTCCACACCACCCCCCTTCTTATTTCCTATTCACAATTTTCCAGTTGAGTATATATATCACTGTTCATTCTATTTTCATGCTTTAAGCAGAGCAGACTGGTTAAGGGCATGATCTCTGGAGTCAGATTTCTCTAGGTTCACAAATCCCACCTCAGCCATTTATTAACTGTAACTTGAGTAGTTACTCGATGTGTCAGTTTTCTTGACTATAAAATGGGATGATAACAGCACCTATCTTGGGGTGTTGTGACTAAAGTAGTTAGTCCATGTAAAAACTTTAGAAGAGTGGCTAGCACATAATAAATGTGCAATCAATGATAGCTATTTTATTATGAGTGTTGGTTCTGTTTCCTTTGTTCTTTACATTCTTTAATATCTGTCAATTCTTCCTTCAGATCTGTTGTAGGGGACATTATAGTTGACTCTCCAATGCATCTTCCAGCCCTTTAGATAGACAGACTAAGCCATCAGTGTATATTCTTATGAGGATCCAGGGGTAAACATATGATCTAAGATGAACTGATTCAGCTGAAGGGACAGAGTTATATTCATGTTTGAGAGGAGATATTTCTCACTCTCGTCTCCTGAGTGAGAACAAGGAAGCATATTGCCTCTGTGGCTGCTGTTAGCATCCTTCCATTGCAAGGCAGGCCAGTGTGAGGACAGTCCTGTCTCACTCACCAAGGACAGATGAGTAGAGAGGTGGAAAGAACCTTGATCCTTGAGAACACTGTCCTGCTGAGCTTCTGAATTGGTCAACCGTGGAGCTAATTCTATCCCTAAATATCTTGCTATGTGTGATACGTTTCTTAGGAAAATTTATCTGGGGTTTTCTTTCTTACAGTCAAAAGCATATAACTAAATCATTTGCCATTCTCATTACTAGAATTTAGGAGCTTTATAAAAAGGTGCTTATCTTTTTCTGCTTCTATTCTTACCCACCCACTTCAGTGTATATCTCAAATCATTTAAGCATCCCTTTATAATTACTACTAAAGTAATCTCTAGCATCATCAAGCCCAAAGTCCTCCACCTAGCAAACACGTCTTTCATAACCTAGCACCTTCTATTTATCAATAGCAATTTTTATTTTTTGTCTCCTCCTAATTTTCACATTTATATATCTAAGTGATAATGTAATTTAGATTACTATGTCTAATAAAAATCTCAGGCTTACCAAATCTAAGGCTTAAGTCTTAGTTCCCCCTGTTTCTTAACCTACTTCAGGCTCATGACTGACCAATTAAGTTAATGGTACCACCATCCACTAATTTGTTCACAAAAAAACCCCAACTTATCCTGATTCCTCTCTTTACCTCACTCATCACATCCAAACCATTTGCCAGTCCTGTCCACCTCATGGCCATGATAGAGTGGAACCTGTCACTTTTCACCATCTCAGTTTATACCACCCCAGACCAAGCCAATGTCATCTCCCTCCTAGACTACTGCACTGGCTTCCTAACTTATCTTACTGCCTCCTCTCTTGCTCACTGCCTCCACTGCCCTCCCTCCTTCCCACCCTATTTCTCTACTTTAACAGACAGAGGTAATAAATATTCCTCCTTCCAAATTTCCAATGGCTTGCCTTTGTTATCAGAAAAAACTCTGAACTCTTTACTATTTTTTTCAACTATATTAATATATCAATAATGCAGTATATCAGAGCCCAACTAACTCTTTAATTTCCTTTCATACCACTCTTTTTTTTCTTCCCTATCTTTGAGCCACACTGGCCTCTTTGCCATTTCTTAAATGCTCCAAGCTTGTTCCCACTGCAAGGCTTCTACATCTAAGGTTTCTTATGCATTGAATACCTTTCCCCCAAATTTTACATTCAAGACTGTGATCAAGTGTTGCCTCCTCAGAATGGTCTTCTGTGCCCAACTCCCACACCAATCTATCTTTATTCTGTCTCAGTTATATTTTCTTCAAGGCACATTTCCAGTATGAAATTATCTCACTTATTTTGTTTTCTTAAACAAAATAAACTTATTCATTGTATTTTTCCTCCTCTAATATTTCAGTATAATGTAAGCTTCAGGAAAGCAATAATCTTGTTACTCTAGTTCACTATTTTATCTCTAGAAAAACAAGAGTATCAAGCACTAAGTAGTTGCTCAATATATATTTACTGATTGAATCAATAAACATGAATCCTAACCTCTAATAAGTTGCTAGTCTTAGTAATCACATTGAGGATAGAACTGTCTTTTTTTCATCCTCAAGCATTAATTAACACACACACCAAAGATGGTGGACTAAAGGCACCTCCAGCCAGAGCGTCTCTGTAAAAAGGAGAAATTTTAGGTGAAAGAGAAAAAAAAAACAGACAGACAAACATAAATCAGATGAGGGTATGAAGGAAGGGTGCCTGAACCTACAGGAGACTCCATGGGAACAGGTTGTGGAACAGAACATGAAGGAGAAAGGCATCAGCGGGATTAAGCCCAGACAGGCTCGGACACCAGTGAGAACAGTAGGTGGATTGGCTAACACCCCCCTCCCACACATCTCGGACTGTTGGTGGGCTCCCAAGCTGCTGTAGACACATCCTGCCCACATGAGCCCAGAGACTGTTGCCACCAGTATGTGGAGAGCTTCTGTGGACAGGGCACCAGGCTCTCACCCCCACCCACTGGGGCGCCTCATGCCTCACAGACCCGAGCCAGAGGGCAGGCGCCATATTGCTTCTCTACCCACCAGGCACCTTTGTCCTCCCCAGGGCACCTCAATCCCCCAAGATCCATCTTGCTCATCACACAGACATTTCCCAACTCTGGCCAGACTGCAGGAGCCACAAGGGTCCAGTGGGTCCCGGATGATCTGTGTGACTCCAGAGCCACATCATTCTGGGTGGACTACCTCCCAGAGAAAGGGTTAGAGATGACCAGAGGGTAGACTTTTCTCCACCTAGACTGTTTTTCTCCCCTTCTTCTCCACAACCTGTGGCAGCCGAGAGAGACAATTGAACCACCACACAGAGGCTTCCACAGGGAAAGGGGCTCAGACCTTTCCTTTTGGGGTCCTGCAGCAGACTGAGGGGTGCTTGGACTGTGAGATCCCTGCCTGCTGCCCTATCCTGGTTATGACTGCCTGGTGACCCCAGCAGGGGGACACACCCCTGGGTGGAGGGACATTGAATCTGTTTGGGCACTCCATGAGAGAGACTTGGGACCAGTATCCTTCTTCCTGGCATGGTCAAGGTTTTATCTCCAGGACCTGGGAGATGAACCTGCAGGCCAGGTCCTGTATACCCAGATCCCAATCATAGCACTTGGGGGCATAGAGGAGATATTAGTGAATTAGTCTCTCAAGGAGTGGATGCTTGCTGGGGCCAACCAGGGGTGAGGATGCAGAGTAGGTCCTAGCTACGGCGTGCTCACATGGCATCCCTCCTCCCACAGGAGGGCCATGCTGCCAACTCAGGCCACGATTGTAGGCAGGGAACACCCCAGCCCACATTCAATTGAGGGGGAGCTTGGCTGGCTTGAGGTCCTGCCTGCCGGCAGAGGCCCAGAAGAAACCAGAGAACAGGGGAGGGTGGAAAGGAGCAAGGCCTGCTCCATACTGCCAGACTGAGGGTCTCAGACAGTCTCGCCTCCACAAGCAGACTTTTAGGCTGAGTGGGGCCACTTCAGCCCCTCCCTGGTAGCTTTGCCCAGAGGCAGGGAACAGACCTTTAACCCCTGCTAAAAGCATTTGTGGAGCTTGAGGGCAGCTCACCCAACCCAGCCATGCCCAGCCTCACTCCCTCACCCACCCCTGCTGAGGTGGAGAATAGGGACACACCTGGAAGTTCCAGGGCCCCACCACCATCTGGGGCATTAGAGTGCTTCTCCTGAGGAAGTAGAGCTGATCACAGGAATCATAAACAATATTGCAGTTTATTCCTCCCGGCAAGTGCCGCCTACTGACAGGGAGGTCAATTTACATGCCCTTTATAGCATTTACTGGCTCATCATACAGGGTGTGGTGGAGTCTCACCCACAAGCACCACCTACAGGCTCAGAGATGAAACTGGGCATGGCATTAGCTAAACAAAAGAAAATCCAAAGGTAAGAAGCAACAGCTGCTCTAGATGAGACGGGATCAGCAAAAGAACTCCAGAAGTATGAAGAATCCAAGCAAAAAGACACCCCCAAAAGGGAACACTAGCCCTTTAGCAATGGATACCAACCAAAATCAGAACACTGAAATGACAGATGATGAATTTCAAACATGGATTGTAAGGAAGCTAAATGAAATGAAGGATAAAATGGAAGCCCAACACAAAGAAACCACAAAAAGAATGCAGGAAATGAATGAAAAATTCACTAAAGAAATTTAAATATTAAAGAAAAATCAAACAGAACTTCTAGAAATGAAAAATTCATTCAAGGAATTACAAAACACAGTGGAAAGACTTAAGAATAGGTTAGGCTTAAGCAGAAGAAAGAATCTCAGAGCTTGAAGACAATACCTTTCAGTTCAAGAAGTCAGTCGCAGAGATAGAACAGAGAAATAAGAGAAAAGAGCAAAGCCTACAAGAAATATGGGATTATGTGAAGAGGCCTAACATAAGAATCATAGGCATCCCTGAGGGTGAAGAAGAAAA